>OX327011.1:25698846-28198846 GCA_946800695.1 Geum urbanum
CTTTGGACATTTTACGTCCATGGGCTTCACGAATCATCGGGTGCAAATACACCTGCAGAGCAACACCAATCACAATTATAATCAATCTGTAAGAGTCTGTGCACATATAGCACACATTCCACATCATCTGTATGTCCAATTTCACAGATTTATGTTCAACAGCAAAATTATGTCAAAAAAAATGATGACAAGGGCTTCCCAGAATATCAACACATAAAACACCCTTCATCCTGTACAAGTCCTCCCCCTTTTCTTCAATCAGTCTCTCAAACCAATCGTCAACCTGTTTTCAGCAAAAATTGATTATACAAACCCAAAACAATTGATAAACACAAAAATAGGATTGTTAGTGGGATCTTGGCTATTAGAAACAGTTCTAAAAAGTATAGTGGTTTATGTTTTCTCATTGTTTTTATCACAAAAGGATAACTTCTGTTTCTTAAGTGAGTAAAGCATTTCCTGTACTTTGTCATCCAAGAATCAAGACAGTGACATATGACAATCATCCCCTGCTTATTCATTTAGTTAGATAGGTTGTCAAAATTTAGATAAATATCCAACTGCTTTTGACCCAACTACAGTAGGTAAATAAGGTACACCATTCAATATAATGAATATAAGCCAAATACTGAAATATTTCCACATAACGATGAAGAGCATTGCATTTATTGCATTTAACTGGTAAGGTCCTGGACACCTATTGCTAATTGGTTTGGGATAGAATGCTCCATTTTTATTTTTATTTTACTACAGAAAGGTAGAAAAGGAAGAGCCCAGAGATATGTGTTACAAGGGAATGCTATATCTCCAGAACTTTTCTCCCGTTGTTCATTATAAAGGTTCATTTGGTAACCAACTTTCAAGCAATTAGCCAATTGTAACAAAATAATTACTTCACTTGCATTCCGATATCAGCATCTAATTCTACAGTATTTTATGCTCAAAAGATGGCAACACAAGAATATAACAAAAATCATACATAAAACTTATCTACCTCATCAAGATCAAGGGTACCCTCAGAAACAATACTGACACTTGAGACAGTGGAATCATGGACATGATTGTGATGATGATTATCATGATCTGTTGCAGGACTCAAGCAAAGTTAGAAACTTAGAATCAACGTTTACTGAACCAGGGAAAAGGAGGAAATAAATTGGAGATTGAGCAGAAAAAGGTTACTTAAAGCACATAGAAAAATCAGTGATATCATGAATCAACACACCATGCAGCTTCAATGACTTTTGGTGATTCCAACTCCCATGTTACACTTAACAGAAAGGTTAAGTTTCTTATGAAAAACAAATCGTACAGACCTTCTCAAAATTAAAAGCTTCACCTCAATATATAAGAACATAGAGGGCAGAACCTTTAAACTATAACTAGCATGAAGACAATTTTTCCTTCACAATACAAGACACCAGCAGATAAAACATATATATAAACACTACAAACCACAACAAAAATATACACATAAAAAGAAAAATTTATATCAAACAACAAATGATATGTTCTGATTGGCACTGTCTTACAACCACTTTCCGATTACTAAATTATTGCAAAATACAAAGAAGATTTTATGATGTACATGAAAACTTTGCAACATGAGATGAAGAGATTGCATCGAAGTCCAATCTACCCTACCATAATTGAATTATTAAAGTCAGTTCGGAGAATGAACTATTTAATTCATATATTTCTTTGTTCCTTTCTGGAATCACTGCTCCAACTGCTACCAGATACTAGCAGGTGGAGCAGGAAGGAAACCAAGATACAAACATTTAGCAAAATAAATACAGAAAAGAATATGAGAAGAATAAGGCACCATGTCCAGCTCCATGCTGATGTGAAGTAGAACAAGAACTATCAACTTGAACTTTATTATCAATCCTGCACAAGATTTGTGTTTGAAAAAATACAAATTTCTTAAAAGTGTAAACACATAACAAGTCATTCTAACCAAACTTGAATTGACAAATTGGACTTCAAAGAATGGAACAAAGGAATTTCGATAGGGAAAAACAGGCAGACGAAGATTGAATGGTGACCTGTCGAGATCATATCCTCCCACACCCAAAACAAAGTCTATGTCCACAGATCCATATTTAGCTACTCTGAGTTGTGCCATCCCATTGATATGCTAGCATCAATGCACCAAGTAAAAATTGTAATATTAGTTTTTTTTTTCTCATCAATGAGAAACTTCACAAAGGTAATAATAGATGGTACAACTCAGTAACACAAATCCAAACCAAAATACCAATCTAATTTAAGTTCGGCAGCACTTTACCCAGGCTTGACATCAACTGAACAAAGAAAAATCCAACTCTATGCACTCTATTCCTTTAAAATTTCATTTGCAGCTTGCACTCGCATGTGATAGGATACAATTCTATAGGCAATTCAACTCACACATAAAAAGAACACCAGAGTCCAGACATCACTAGACATCTTTTGTGCAATCGCTTTTACCACAGATCTTTCTCTAGTATGAGGCAATTTTGGTATGACTATGATATATATTTGTTTCTACTGCCCCCTACCATATAAATATCTTTCATCTTCATTCAAACGAACAGACCTATGTTAATCATGACTATTGGAACATCATACCTTGATTCTCTTAGTTACTGCCTCTAGCTCTGCCTCCATCACCAAATCTATCTGCCATAAAGATTGATGGAAACTAGTAAGAGGATTGAAAATGACCTCTTCTAAAGTGAATATCTAGATATAGACAACAGTGCAGTACAGCAGAAGCGGGAATGCAAGAGGTGAATTACAAAAAAAAGAAGTTATGAAACCTCACCTTGTTCAATATAATATGATCAGCATATGCAACCTGTTCTACTGCCTCATTTACCACAAATCTTGGTTTGACTTCATTCAGATGTTGCATGGCATGCTTGGAATCTACCAAAGTAACAACACCATCCAGTTTCACATGTCGCGAGACTAACTCATCCGTACAAAATGTCTCTATAACAGGAGATAGCTTAGTAAGGCCTGAATAAATAAATTCAACATGTCAAAGACTAGAATCGTAAAATAAAAGAGTCTGGCCTGCACAATAGCTTTTGCTCAAAATGGACATAGGACTTAAACTGTTTAATCATTACACGACCAACTCCACCACAGAGTAAAATTTAAAACTTTAGATAAGGTACCAAAATAACATACCTGTGGTTTCTATAACAATATGATCAAACTTGTCTTGCTTATTCTTAACCAATTCCAAAAGCATTTTGACTAGATCGCCCCGGACAGTACAGCACAGGCAACCATTATTAACCATGACAATTTCTTCGTTTGAAGACAATTGACTGGCAACCAATGACCCATCAATATCCACCTCACCAAACTGCAGTTTTACAATAAAATTACTACCCAACCAAAATACCAAAACTTGTGGACAACAACATTCAAAAAAAAGAAGCCCATATATCCAAACCCCTCTATTATTTCACACACAAAATAATGTATTCTTTGTGGGTGCTCAAGATACCTCATTTTCTATGACTGCAATTCGCTTTCCATGTTGAGAAGTTAGAAGATGACTCAGCAATGTGGTCTGCAACACCATAAAACAACCCAGATTGATAAAAGAGGACAATAAGAAGCGGAGAGACTAGAAAAGACCCACCTTGCCGGAATCGAGAAAGCCAGGCCGGAACACGATTATCGAGGCCCAAGGCCGCGTTCTGGTCAAGACTGTAGTTTGAAGTAGACGACACCATGTTCCTGGAATATCCAGGATTCTTGCTATATCGAAAATCGAGAGAGCAAAGGCACCTGAAGAATTGAGAGGAGCAATTCTTGAGGGGTGTTGTTGTTGATCTTGAGAGTAGGATTCTCGCAGCCACGGAGTTGTTGATTTTGGTACCCCAAAGAAATGGAAGGCTTTGGGTTTTAGGCTTCTCAGTGTTTTTTTCTTTTTTTGAAATGCTTGCAAAAGGTTTGGGAATTTATCATGATCCCCTTATTTAGAAACATTTCCCCATCCTCCAAAGTTCCAGACTCATCTATCTGGAAAGAGTATCTTCGTAAAATTGATCAATAGGTTCAAGAAGAGAGATGAAAGTGCTTCCAAAATTACTTACATAGAAGTAAACATGGAATTGGGATGTCAACACTACACAGGCTACAGCAAACTAAGGTTTGGTGTTAAAGGAAGCAATCCTTGTGCAATTGAAAAGAAGGGATACCAACCCAACCTTTCGTCTCTTATGAAGACAAATTTGAACATCGAATGTAGTGCTTAATAACCCCCACTGAATGCAATTTGACGATTGTTGCAAACAATAAGGTAACAGGTTCATACCCATTCCGCACCTAATGATGGGAATTACTATTATTCCCTTTCAAGTGGAAAAGTTTCTATGAACTGAATCGTTTGAATGAGGAAATTTATGGGGGAGAATCAGCAGTGGTTCATCACTACTTGCTTTCTGAACTGCCAGTCCCAATGCATATCCTAAAGCGCGCGCAACTGGAACTGCTACTGCATTCCCAACCTGACAGTACCTGCATAAAGTAGCAAATAGTCTAATTTACACTAATGCAATTATGTCATTGTTTTGTTAATGAAGTTATACGAGCTATTGCTCATTTGGGATCCAAAAGCTAGTTTCAGTTTTTATAGACAATATTTCAAATAGCACCCATCAGTAACAATGGCACACCAGCTCCAATCATTTTTTTTTAAAAAGATACAGTCCCTGAGCACCTTTTCATATTTGTCTGATCTTGATGATCTTAAAATACAAAAAGAAAAAAAGTGTAACTCGATAACAATAACCAAGGAAGCATTGATATCTTAAAGAGCAATATCGAGGAAGTCATTATACCTCTGTTTAACAGTACCACAGAACCTGTAGTAATCAGGAAAGCCTTGCAATCTTGCACATTCTCGTAGAGTGAGGATTCGGTCCTGCTCAGGATGTAGTACAACCTATAGAAAGTTATCAGTTAATACAATATCCAAAATTTGAGATTCCACAATGAACTAGAGTCAAGGAAATCAAACCTGGTTGTGACAACTTGGGACTGTCAGTACAGTGGGCACGGTCTCATCCCACCATAACCTTCCAAAAGGTCTAAACAAACCCATGATCAGAATATACCGAATCATAAGCAGTAAATAAAAACAAATCAGAAGGTTATCAGAAAGTGAGGTCTAACCTTTTTGACCTCCCTTGTTCAAAAGTAAAGGCATAGTCTGGTACCTAAGATAAAAAAAACATAGGTAAGTTAAACACCAGTCATCATTAAACTCAAAATTTGGGGTATAGGAAAAACTCATCAGCTAGATTTCCATTCTCCATGAATTCCATCCACTGTAAACTTATACATTTATCTAGTTACTCACTGATGGGAGCATAATTTTGCACCAAATAGCTTACATGGAAAAATAGGGCCATACCCTACGTATAAACGTGCAACCCCACAAACATTGATCTTGGGGGACAAAGGATTAGTTCAGATTTTCAATGTTACATTGCTAAAAACATTTTCAGGAAAAATAAACAAAGCTTTTGGTGTTCTCTTTAGCACTCACCAATGGCTTCCCAGATGGCAACACCGAGTTGTTGTCATTTGAAACCCTCCGGGCCACATTGTCTCCTCCAACAACAACACCAGGTAAGTCTCGGAAATTGGCTCCCTGATATGGATGGGATGATAATTATTTATTCATATCAAAATGCTTCGCAATAAAGAACGAATTTCAACCATACTTTAAGTTGATACATCCTACCTTTCTTTTTGGAATCTGACAAACTCGTATAAGATCATCTTCATGTAAAGTTATAGGTCGATGATCATACAGCAAATTTTTCGTTTTCGTGGAATCATCTAATGCCGATCCGACCATCTCTGCATTAGTAGCATAGTGTAAGTAAAGATGAAAATCATCTAAACATTCTACAAACCAGAAAATACAAGTAATTCAGTATACTCACTGTGTTATAAATTTATTGTTTGACAAGTTTCTACCAAGTAAACCTATGTGTGATGTGAAAAAGTGGAAAAGTATTTAAGTGATTATCTGACAAAATGTTAGCCAGGCATGAAGAGTATTGATACATTCATTCTTTATTCAATTTCTTCAAAAATACTTTGTATGTGACACAGTTATTTCAGATTTCAGTCTTAGCCAGTAAGCCAAGAGTACAAATCCATCTTCCGAGGCTCCTGGCCTTATGACATAAAAAAGACTAGCAAAAACATCAGTTTGAAGTTTGAACAGTTAGCTGCCAAATTGATTCTAATTGTAGAGTATACTGACAGTACCATATTTTGGTGATCTTATATATCTTTGGAAATCTGTTTCAGGAGGGTTCATGAATAACATTTCTTCACAGGTTTCATTGTTTGTGACCTGTACCATTAATTAAGCCAAATAAGAATCAATTGCATATGAAAAAGGATATGTACAAGGTTTAAATATCATGAACGCACAACAGGAAGATCAGAGATGGCATCTCGAAGAACAAGAGCTTCCTCTAGCTCACGAGGTTGGTCTTCGTCATAAGCAACAATGTTGCGCTGCACATCAAAGTAGACAATTTAATTTGGGAATAGAGATACAGTCTCAAAGGTTTAAATATTCTATTGAATGTAATAAAGACTACCTCAAACTCTGGTGGAGGCCAGTATCTAATGATAACATCATGTGTTGGACGAGGAAATTGGGGTAAATTCTGCAAGCAAAAATGGCAAAAACATGCTGTCACAAACACACAATGTCATGTTCTTGCTGGGCACACACAAATGATTAAGTGATTCAATCTGTCTGACAAGAACTCTGCTGAGCTTGATTCATCACAAATATATTACAAAACATGATACTAGAGCAATGAACATGCATTTCATTTTTGACTGTCTTTGTGTGTTTGTGAGTATGGATAACAGTACATACGACGTTTTAAGCATTAGATAGACACCTTCCCTTGCGGTCTTCGTGTGTTTATTAATGAGGACAACATTATTTCAGACTTTCAAACAAAATGTACTAATGGAGCTAGATAGCTGTTCATAATTTAATTCCAATAATCCTATGTCGCAGCCCCTTATATTCTGTTGGTTTCGACCCCCATCTGGGGGTGGACTACCAGAGAAATGTAAACGTTTCGGTCTTACTCCTAGTTTCAGAATTCTGGTGATGGCCAGGCTCAGTCATGTGTTCAAGACATATTAAGGAGATTGGTAGTGTACTGCTCTTATATCTCAGGAAAGCTACATTGAACACTCTAAATGGTACTTGGACTCTCACAGATAATTTTCCAAAATAGTTTCATTATGAACCAGTCTCTCTATTACCTAAGACCAACAAAGAAGTAAAATATTACGAAATAATCATAAGATCAAATATCAAATAATAAGAGACCTCACCTCACAAGGATGAGCGCCCCACAAGAAAACACGCAATCGAAATTGTGGGAGACCATAACAACCGGCTGCCATTATTCCTAGCCTTGCTTGGTAAGTCATCTGCACCAAACGACTAAGTGCATACCTTCCAAGAGAAGCCTTATCAAATCTCAGGATGTCAGCTACATTTTCCATCAATACATACTTCGGCTTCAACAGATGTACTATGTCCATGAAGACTATGATTTGACGATTTCTCTCATCATCCAAAGGGCAGTCAACATTTCTAAAGCGATTATAGCCACTAATTCCTTGACAAGGTGGGCCCCCACAAATGACATCAGCATCTCCCTGGAATATAAATATTTATTCTTTAGCTTCAGTAAAAAGCAAATGAAGACCTCTATAGTAAAATCTTAGTTTGTGAATAAAATTACTACTTACTGGAAGTGGCAAGATCTTCAACTTCCTCCCATTTCTTACAAAATCTTGTATACGCTCTGTGCAATTACTGTGAGGGTGCAAAAGAAATATAATTATTAACAAACAAATATACATTTCAAATAAAACTTTGTCAATACCATAAGCCTTCAATTGGTTCCCATGTATCATCATCGCTACCATAGCCCTTCCATTGCACCTAGTAATACAGCTAGAGTAATCAATCAACTAGGAAGAAGATTACTGATCAGAATCATCTGATATTAATTAACAAGAAAACAAAATAGGTTCTCTTATCTTTTAAAGTATACGACTCTTCCCCTACTCATGGAATTGTCAAACCTAGCAAAGAAACTTTCTTCTTCCTTGCTAGCATTGTTCAGGTGTATCTCAGTAATCATCTCTTAGAATCTGATACTATAATCATGCATGGAACCTATAAATTCACTTATCAGATGTCATATCATAGGATATGACACTCATGAGCGCATAAATTCTCTTATCAAATAGTGAAAACTGGTGAAATTCTGCATGCTTTGACCTTCAATAGCAGTACTCATACTCCATGAGTACTGTATTTTTTTATTTTTTTTGCAATTAGCAACAGTTTGACTTTGCGAAATATTTTGTTTTGCCTACAATTTCTAATATCTATGAGTTTGAAGTAAACAATTAAACTTTCCATACGGATTCACCAGAATACTAGTAAGAGTAGTCATCAATTATCAGCGGGATCCATTACCGTATCTATAAATTTTGAGTAAACAATTTGTTTCTGAGATTCATTAGAAAACTAGAAACAGCAGACATCAGTGGCATTTGTTACTCTATTTATGAATTTTGCAACAAGCTCACTAGCACCAAGTTCTAAATGTAATTGCAATGAAATTCCTATAAAGACGCAGTCATCTAAGTAACATGTGTATCTTACCTTAAAGTTTAGTCCACGCTTGCCTTTCTTATTGGGGTCACCGTAGCAGATATCTACAATCTTGGAAACTTCAAATTCACCGGTGTCAATCTCATCATCATGCTTGGATAGTCTTGATGTGTCTAATTTTGATGGACAGCTCTCTACACTATCAACCCCATACTGTCTGCATAATTTTTCCCATTCCTTTAGAAGTTCAAGGAAATCCTCGGCTGCTTCATTCCTAATCTACAAAGAGAAGCATTGAAGTATTTATAATGTCTTCCTAAACACTTAATGCAGCAATAATTTGCAGTTGACTAGTTATATATAAGGCACTCACATGGGTTTCTGGATGATTTAACTTTAAACTTTCACAAGCAGATTTATCACTGTCAAGGGCCCATTTCTAAATGTAGACAAGAGAAAGATTAATACGTAAAGAACATATTCTGGACAAGTAAAGTATTACAAATTTAAAGTACCGTGACAAGGTTGACAGAAGAAAGTTTGGCACCAAGGCACAATCCAGTTGACATTCCACCACAGCCACAATAAAGATCTAAAAGTGAAAAGTCTGCAATGTAAGCACCCGAACTGCGACTATTCTCCAAAAGCTTTGATGTTTGCAAAGTAGAAATTCCTTCAATTAAATTGCTTGATGAGAAACTGTCACTTTTCAGAGAATTATCTGCAAGTCACAAGACAAATGTTAAATGTCAAGTCGGCAACACTTATTCGAACTTTTTGTATACATTTTATATAGAACAGCCATGAGAGACAGTATAAATAAATAACAGAACATTTTATACAGAGATTAAATCATTTCCACACGAAACTTAATATCGTCATTAGTAAACTACTGAACAAGGTAAAATAAAATATAAATCATCGATAAAGTAAAATATAAATCCCCTCGTTACATTTCCACCAAAAGCTGTTTATCCTTTTAACATCATATCATCTCGACATTCACAACTGAAAAATGTAGATAGGAATGAGTCTAACGTGACTAATATTTAAATAAAGAAAACAAATAGGAATGCAAGTTTGCAAAATGGATATTTCCTTGCCAAGCCCATGGGGTATACCCGAGTGATGACCACCCATTGCCTCTGCAACTTATTACCCCACTCAGTCCACCAATTACCCTGCTCATAACCCACCCAACACCTGTGAAACTTATTCAGTTTCAGAGAATAATAACTATAATTTTTAAGTTTTAACCATGCAATACTCATATCCATAAAACCTAGATACTTTCATTTCAGATATCTTACTTTACATGTATGTAAATGGAATCCACGTGCCAGAAAAACAAGGCAACTAATTCAGCTCTAACAAGTTTCTAGAAGCAACTTTCAGACATGCAGCGCACCAGATACAAACACATATTGTTACATGTACTTGTGAAGTTGGTTTCTGATATACCCAACTCACCACTGACCAAATTGCGAAATGTGGAATAATCCACACAATATTCCATATCATAGTAGAAGTCAGAAGGAGAAATGGATCTTCCTTTCAGTCCACCCTGTAAAGAACCACAGCAGCGTATCAGTTAAATGCGCTAGATAATTATACAGAAGGATAAGAATGGATCAACGGAAGAATCAAAATTTAGTTATGCTTTATACCCTTTGTGATATCTGTCTAACATTGACTTTCGAAATAATGCAATCTATCAAATTATCGTTCATTATTGTAGAATAGAACAAACGTTTCTTGTTATGAAAATTTCCAACTTGTTTGATAACCTACGAAACAGATAGAAAAAGTACAGAATGGTTAGTATAGTGATGATATAAACATTATTGTCCTTACTTAAAATAAATAAATTAACGTCTTTACAGACTCACAGTATCTTCAACCCTGAAAAACCACTGAACTCTGAAGTAATTTTCTCCATCAGTTGTCTTGAAAAACTCTAAAATCCTCCCCACATCTTTTTTTCCTTCATTAACCTGTAACAGTGAAGAATTAAGGGTATATTACATAGATCCAATACACACCAAGTCCTAACTATTTTACAGTACATTACGTCATTAGTCAAGTACATTTATCAACAAGTGAAAAAAAAAAATCACAACGATAGGAAGCCTGTACTTGACAGCAGTTTACCTTCACGTATACACAATCCCCAAGACTGAAGATGCAATTGTCAATTTTAGCTTGAGCAAAGTGACATTCCACATTCAACATTATCTCATCATCTTCACCATCACTACAAGAATGCATGATTGTATCACTAATAAGTAAATAGTTAGAACCAAAAACGTATGAAAATAAAAAAGCATCACTCCTCACTAGTGAGGGCACCGTTCTAACCAGTTAGGTGGCTCAATCATGTAACTACTATTCCTTCGATAATAATAATAATAATAAATCAATAATCAATTTATATCACCCAACTACTCTCAATGTTGCTTTTTCCTCGTCAACATGTCATTGTTCCATTGTCATAACCACCTGTCTCTCCGTAAATAGACTAACTGATATCTTCGTATGGATATTAGAGAACATGGCACCATGAAGGAAGTCCCTTTCATTAGCACAAGGAAGTGATGTAAAACTCACTCTGGCTTCTCCATCTAGTCTTGTAGTAATACACACTAAAGGTATTGACCCCCATCATTAGGGTGACTTCCCTGTGCTCCACCAAGAGAGATATAATTTCTTGGTGTGTTCTCAGAACATATCCGCCATATAGATGGAGACACAGAAGGAAATAAGGGAGTGGGTGTTGTCTTGAATGGATTCTTTTTTGTCATTCGAACTTTCTAATGAAAAGGAAATGTGCATTCATCATTACATGTTGGACCATCTCACCAATCCGAGAAAGGATGAACTATCTGCCTTTATTCAGAAATATAGGCAAATATATCCTGATTTCCAGGCATCAATATTATCTCTTCCAACAAATGCACATACACTTATGCTTTTCCTGATATATTTGTCACAGCTTATACTTTAAAACATGGAAATAACATGTGCTCTTCATCAGTAAGGTAGCAAAGTATCCGCCTTTAGAATATAAAAGCCTTTAGCAATGCCCGGTATATTATTATATAAGCACCAAAGATATGTCAAGAATAATTACTCACTTGAGCTTCATGCTTTGACTTTTAGATCTTTGACCCTGCAGATCTCCAACACATACACAAAGTAAAAACATATTAAAGACTAGAGATACTATTTTATTACAAATTAATATGTCTTTTATTTTTCGTTCATCATCAAAATAATAACACAATAATCATAAACAGACTGCTTGTGATCAAACAAAACGACATTTAAATCAATTGCGCAATGTAAAACGAGAGATTGGCTCAGTTTCAATCTCAGTTAGAAAAAAAAATCTTACTACAGAGCTCATTATTTTGAGAGAGGGGGTCACAGAAATGAAGACATCAACTTTATCCACTGACTAGTGAGGAAAATATAATAACAGCAGAAAACAACCTTTTAGCACACTAATATTATTGGAAAGAGAATAACTTCCAGAATTTTAGTGAAGGTCCAAACCTTTAAAAAATTAAAAAATTAAAATTAAAAAAGCCCAAAAACCTACTAATTACACACAGATACCGAATTCAGCCTGTCCATCAAAATTTCATCCTATTTTTTTCCCTAATCTATTAACCAAAAACATACCCATCACTTCAGATCTCACTAACAGTTAAACCCTCATCTCAACACAAGAACTAGTAAACAGAAACAAGATTGTTTCTCTCGTTGTGTAGTGAAGGTCAAGTAAAGTAATGCACATGAATCAGTAATACATAGAATGTTACCTTCAACTGATAGCGCCAACCCCATCTTTCGTGTGCTTCAACATCAGAAAATGGATCTCCGATAAAGGAGCTAGCTTCACATTTCTTTTTTCTCTTTATCGAAGAACCGAAGGCTTTCACCTTATTTAGAGGCTGATTCACATATATCTCAGGCGATACATTGACTGCACCTTCTATTTGTTCAGTTTCAGTGTCAGGGAATTGAATGAGAACACATTCTGCTTCTCTTCTTCCAGCCTCAATCATAGATGTTGCTTTTCTTGGAGATTTTTTAGAGCAATTCCGAACAAAATTTCTTGAATCGGATGTTTCTAATGGGACCATAATCTTCTTAGAGGGACACTTAGGTTTTGAATCAGATAAATCAATGAAAGAATTGGGATTGGAATTTGCTGCTGATACAGTCAGGTTAAATCTGGGAGATGTTCTAATGTGCTCCAACTTGTCAATCAAAATATTTTTTGAAGACTTTGAATTGGAATTAGCTGCTACTACACCAATGGAAAATCTTAGAGATCTTCTTATGTGCTTCTCATCCAATTTGCCTATCAAAAGCTTCTTGGAATGACTCTTCTCATTTGAATCAGATAAATGTTTAAGCTCTCGATCACTACCAGATATTTCAGCCTCCGCTGTTTTAAATGACCTGGCTCTAACACAGCGTCTTTCAGAGAATTCCATGTTTCTTGGAGATGCCTCTTGTGATGAAACATTCCGGCAATAATTTCTCATACCTGACTGATCCATCAACCTCGTAACCTTTTCCACATCTGGTACAGTACCTTTCTCTTCATCACCACTGCAACAATGAACAGGTAGAAACCAATCAAAAAGTGACACATGAACAGTTTATTTACTGAAGACATACAGCTTATATGTATTGAATAGTGAAATACTCACTTTGATTCCATGCTTCCACCATTGTACTCCTTATGCTGCATAACCAAAGAAATCCACTTTCAAATTTCTATTGAGTGAAATGATAAATAATTAAAGGAACTTAAAACAAGTGAGGAAGCCAAACACAATCACAAATTACAGACCGAAATTTTTTTTAAATATAAACAAAAACATACTCCAGGTCAACAATCAACAGAGATATAAAGTGTCTGATTCCTCAACATCTTCAGAGGGATAATATGAGAAAAAGTTGTTACAAATGAACCAAGATAACTTTGATTGTACAAACTCATTTAGTTAGGCACTAAATAGAATAAAATTAAAAATTAGAAAAGGAACAACATAGTTATGGTAAGAATTATAAGATATCCAAGAGAGTAGGTTAACAAGTGAGTGTTGCACAGAGCTGCTACATCTTTTATCAAATTTACCAGTTACCACCATATTTAATCCCAATGTGACAGTTAACTACAGCAACTTCAATACATTTATCAAGATTTTTATTTATCTAATTCAATAATTTTCCTAACGGAGGTTGTAATTGCATTTCTAGACAACAAACAAAAATCTAATTCTAAAATGACATGGCAATTTATGTGTTCCTTAATATATCACAACAAATAAATATAATATATCACAGTTAATAGAGGAAAAATCAAAAAATCAAAATTAAGAAGGAGAATAAAAAAAAAAGAGAAACATGCACCTTGAGTAAAGTACTATTTTGAGCCTCCACGTCATGTGACCTCCTCACACACTTGTCCGCATTCCCCAAACTACCCCTGACCTTCTTGCTAGACGACTCCAGTTCCGGCAACGCAGCCACCCTCGGCGACCTTCTAGAAGTCACGGCCGCATTTCCCAAACTAGCCTTGGCCTTCTTGCTAGGCGACGGAAACTCCGGCGACGTAGCCGTCGCAAGTCTCGGCGACCTACGAATGGTTCTCGGCTCCTCCTGCATTACTCGCTCCAATGGTGATTCTGGATCCACGAAGCGCAACGGCACAGCACGCTCGGCGCAAACTACATTCTCTTGGGACAGCGTAAGGGGCACGCATTCGGATTCGGATTTGGATTTAGAGCTCGTCGATCTTGATCTCGGTCTCATGAGGTTGAGATTGTATTTGGGGATTCAGTAGGTGTGCGCCATTTTGATGATGACTCCAAAGACTTGATTAAAAAGGAAGGAGTGAGACAGACTGTGAGCGTGTGAGACTAGGAGATTCTTTTTTTTTTGGGGGAAAGAGTAAAATATCAACCATAAACTTAGTTGTCCGGGCAAGTCTAGACAACAAACTTATAAATTTATCATGTGTGTGTAGACTTTAATTTTGCTCTAAAATTAAGGTCTCCATTAAAATTTCAGAATTTCATCTTTAAACTGTTAATTCGCTAACGGGGCATTGCTTAAATTCAAAATTAAATATAAAATTATCAAAGTGTCATTGATAGATAATTTTTTGGTTTAATTAAGAAATTGATACGGCCATTTCTCTCTCTCTGTCTCGCTCTCCCTTCTCCCTCCCTCCCCGCAAAACCCAAAATCATAGGCCAATTTTCACCACCGAGACAGTGATGACTTTTAGATGCTAGTCATCAAACATGGGTGGTTGCGTTCCGTGAGCTCTGTCTCGACCTCTCGCCCATTTTCAACCTGCCTATCTCGACTGACATTGTGTCCTCGTCTTCATATCAGCATTGCAGAATCATATCTCTCTGAGTCGACCTCAGATTGATTTGGCCAACTTGCCTCGCCTCGATCAACTTCAAATCATCGCGCTCTCTCTAGAAACACCATGGCACTGATGGCAGGTGTTGAAGAACATGGACGAACGATTAATACAAATTTTGGTTGCTACTCATAATCAGTTTTAGGGCTCAACCATACTCTAATTTCTAATGTTTCATGTTCTTGTGCTCATGAATGTGACTGGGTTTTATTGTTTCTGTGCTTAGTGTACTAGATGTTTGCAATTTAATTTTTGTTGTTGTTGCATTGGAGTTGTTTTATGTTTTATTAGTTTGATAGGTCATAATTAAAGAAAGAATTGGAGAAATGAGAGATGGAATTAGGTGGAATCGGAGACACCCATTCAAATCAGGTTCTTTACCCATTAAAATTGTTGGAAGAGAAGATTTTGAAAGAATATTAATTAGATCGAATACCAAATAATGTTTTTGATAGATAAATTGAATGAGAGACTTCAAGTTACAGTTGAACCCAACTAGGCCTGTCAATGGGGCAGGTTTTGATCCAGACCCGCTCCAGACCCGTACATATTAAGCGGATCTGGATCTAATTTTTAGACCCGTTAATTTGTTTGTGACCCAGACCCGTTGACCCGTTTATTTAACGGATCGGATCCGGATCACAAGCGATTCGATCCGTTTATGATCCACCCCGTTTATATTTTTTAAACTTATTATATAATTTACTTTTATTTACATATGTGAAATATTTTTAATCCAAAACTCTGTTTTTTAAAAATAAAATATAAATATCTTTAGAAAAGTTATATAAAATTATTAATAACTTAAAAGATTAAAAACCCAAAATAATTTGTTTCTTGTAAAGTTCCTCGATGTAAATGGAGTTTTATTTTTATTTTTTATTTTGATCTCTCTAGTTTCTTTTAATTAAATATTTTATTTATTTAAAGAGATTATATGACATATTGGTAATAATTAACATACTGATAAAAGAAATAAATTTAGTTATTAGCATATTGATAAACGGGTCCCGATCCACTCCGTTAATCCGCTGGATCCGGATCCGGATCCGGATTTGATTATAAATATCTGCCGGATAAATGGGGCGGGGTGGGTCTAATTTTTTCTCTCTTTAAACGGATACGGATCTTGGTTGATCCGGTCCGGAACCACCCCATTGACAGGCCTAAACCCAACATGTTCCATATTTGAGAGAGATTGAGGAGAAGAAGGAAGAAGACGTCTTGGTGCCCCGAGAAGGAATTTGTGTGCACAAATCAATTTTTTGGGTGCCCAAATAATTTATGTTGATTGTTGAGTAAAATGACAATATTATCTTTATTTTTTAAATCTGATGTCTACCATGTCACTTTGTTAACGGACATTTAACAAAATTCTGACGGAGACCCTAGTTTTATAAAAGAAATTAAAATTCAGACACCACATTAATAATTTTATAAGTTCGACTACTAAGTTGTACAGGACAACTAAGTTTAGACATAATTGAGGTTTTTCACTCTTTAGGAAATCATCAAAAACTAATATTTTGATCAGCGCCATACAGAACGCGGCCCAAAAGGCCCAGGCACAAAGCAAATTACTGGCTACTCCTATGGCATCTAGGAAAAGGCACTCTGCAACATAGGAATCAGTGGCTCAGAGCAATTCATTAACGAATCTCAGTGCAAGCAGAATATACGTGATTTACTTGTTTCCATGTACATATATTGTGTTGCATCACATTGATCTCAGAATCAAGATGTACTAATCAATATGAAAATGACATATAACTTCACAAAATAGTGTAGCGAGTACATTGACTGGTGACTACCGATCGGTTATATAATCTTACGTTTTAATGAAAGACTTAAATGGGTCGTAATTCCTCATAATTTAAAAAAGACAAAAATATATCATTTGTAATTCCCTCCATACATTGCAGTCATAGTAGCTTCTTCCACCGCATGCCACACTCGCCACCTAGGCCTAATGGTCCGAGGCTTCACTGGACCAACCATCCACAAGTCACAGTTCCCATCTCGAAGAGCTGTCAACTCTTGGCTCTCACGCTGCGGCCGCCGGATCACTAGGCTCTGCCGTCATCTCGTCATTCACTTATCGTATGCTTAAAGAAAAGGAGGAGGTACTGAGCCTCTGGATCGTCTCAATCTTTAGTGGCATTAAGTGGTTGTGTGGGATATTCCATTTTCTAGTCACTAAGAGACCTTGCATAAGCCCACCAGTGTCATCAAGCACCCCTCGTGCCCTCTCAGTTTTCAAGTTTCCTCATGCAGTTGGAAGTTGGAACCCTAGCCGGCATTTTCATCTCCTCGTTAACAACCATGTGCCTATTCACAGGAGTACTTTACCTAGTAGGAGAACTATGCTACAAACCGAAGTCTTTGCTATACTTCTGGCTAACCTATTTCATCTCCCCTATAGTCTTTCTTCAACTGTTGCAACCCCTGCAACAACTCATAAAAGGTGACGCAGTGAAAATGCAACTTCTGGGCTTCTTTCTGTCAGCAGCGACTTCAGGGTTCGGATTTTATTACCGGCGCACAGATTGGCATCAACAGCATGTTCTGTTCTTTGCTGTTCTTCAGAGCACATCTACCGGGATTGTTGTCCATCTGGGAAAGAGAGTGCATTCTCTCCATGGTTCTCCTGGATAAGAGGTCTTGGCATGTGTGCAGGCTTTGCAATTGCTTCTTCATTTCCAGGAAACGTAACGACTTCTTTCGGGCTGTCATTCTGCACCACCCTCTGTGGAATGGTGGTTCTGATTTTCGGGAACATCAGTGACTTTGGAGGAGCGAAAGCTGCAGGGCATGTGAGAGGAGACAAGTATGATCAAGCATCACCTGTTACTGGCCTTGATACTGCCTATGAGATTCAAGAACCAGTGCAGGGGCCCTAGGCAAAAGATGGAGGAGTGAAAGCATATACATACAAGTTGTTCCTGAAAAATTGAAATACATATTTTGTTTGGGAATAGTCTGATTTGATTCGTTGATTCAGGTCAAATGACCAACCAATTGTTCATGTTTCTTCCCCATATGAAATCTAGGTTTTTGGCATTACAATAAAATCTTCAACATACCCCAGGAATGTCAAGAGAGACCATTCCTTTAGCCTGTTCTTGTTTAGTATTATCAATATTACAATTTGATCTGGGGTGATTTACCGATTCAAAAAGAGATCCTTTCAATTTAGTACATATAACACAAAACTGTTCTAATGATTTGCCAAGCAACTATTCTCCCTAAATACAAATTTTATGAGAATTAATAGCAGATTATTTTCACAGCTACAGCCTCAAATGGAACATTTTAAAAATTGAAACTAGCGCGCTACTAAAGCACTTCTCTGAGACCTGCATAGGAATCTTAAATGTAAACAACAGAAAGAGCCCTACTGTTCCATCTTCACTCCAAGAACTGGCAGTACCTGGATGTAGTTCCCAAAGCTTTAACCGAAAAAATTGAGCTTCTTCATCACTGTGGCATACGCCGGATGGACAAGAGCAGGTAGTCTTAGTCTACGCTTGGATATCTTTGACTGCATCACACGTTAAATCTCATTGGTTAATGTCTATGAAATATGATACATATGTTTTTAAGTATTTGGAGCATTAGAAAGTTGGTAGACTATGCATGAAAACAAAATTATTAATAATAATACTTGGGAAAAAAATACAAAAGAGAAACAGCCACTGAGAACAAGACCCTTAAACAAAGACTACTTTCACATCTCCCAAAGTAGACAAAAGAAGTATCCGGAAACTAAGAAGACACTCCCTAAGGGAAGTCAAAGTCCCATTAAAAAAAAACATCTAATTCTTCTTAAGTTCTTCTCTATTTAAATTACCCAAATACTTATCGCCAAACAGCTCATTAAGGTTTTGTCTTCTTACTAGCACCAACTGCTTTGTGCTTAGCAATTAGGTCGACCATGCTAGAATTACTCAACTGAGTTAACTTCTCCAGACAGCCTCAACCACAATCTTAAGGCCATAGCACATTAAAGATACAAATCATCCATACGTCTCAGTCCCTCATTTTCCATTGAATCAAACCACCGTGGTTTGTTTTTCTCTACTATTAGCAACATATTTTGCACCTTAAGGTCAGTAGCCTTCCTTATTACAGGAAACAGTATTAACAGAATGAAGATAAAGCTGGATAGCAACAGCACTTTTGAAAAAACAGTAGAAGATGCTAACCTCCACTTCTACCATCTACAATTTGTTTTCTACGGAAAAAAGAAGAAGATAACCACGGATTCTACCATATACTACAAGATGGTTAGCTCCCAAATTCAGATTCATCTGATTCCTTCACCACGCAAAATGCTAACTCAAAATAAGTATAACTATTTTCATAGCAAGGCTAGCAATAGGAACCAGTTATGGAAACTGAAGTTGCGGGATAGTCTACAGTACAATGTAACAAAGTGAAGATGAGATATTAATCAGTCAACTCACCTTTGGAAGCTTAACACCACCTAACCTACAACTATTTTCTAAACTAAAACAAGTAATTAGAGGTATAGGTGCGGTAATCCCTTAGGTTTCACAAATTACCTCACTGGTCTTCAGGCCTCCTCTTCAGGTAAGCGTGTGCTAGTCAAATAAGCGATATTATTACATAATACTGAAAAATTATTACAGCTACCAGCATAGAGTCCAGCACAGTAGATATCAAGGTCTGTGACTAAAACCGTGAAAATTTATATTTACAATTAAGGGCTTAACAACTATTACAGTATTGGCAGGAGAGATAGTTTTGTATTTGCAAGTTATGACCATTCTTTGTTTTTTGTGTGTATTTTCAATACACTTTTGCATGAAAATAAGGAGGGGGGGGGGGTGGGGTTTGTAAACAGACGGGTGCCAATTTCACTTCCCATGATAAAAGCTGTTATTTCCAGAAGGCAAACAAAAGTTAAAAATTAACCAAGTAATGCAACGAAGTACACCAACAAACAAACCAGCAGTACTTGTTTTTCTTAATAAACTAAAAAAAAATATTGGAAGCCTTTCCATGACACAACCTTACCTAACAGATTGCAGTCATACAGTTCAAAAATAAGTTCATTCACACCCAATTGGTACAGCAAACAGCACACTGACTATTCCCCTTTAAAAATATCAGAGTCTCAATCAGTAACCAACCGAGACTGACGAAGCTTTATCTAAACAAAAACGCCATTCACCAGCACAACGACAAAGGCTCCAGAAGAAGCTTTTGCTCCCTTAACGGTGGAAGCAACCAAGACGAATAATAGGTAAGGGCAAATCCATTCCACGCGCACTATTTTGATACGACGCAATAGTTCTAGTTATATTCCTCGTGAAGGAATTGTAATGTTTCTATTTTCCATTACAGAAAAGTTGACTGCAGGTCTCTGAAAGTTTATTATGTACTGAATGGAAAGAGGTCACAGGGAACTTCGCAGCATAGGTAACCAAAATCCCATCAAAGTTGCAGAACTATAACATGTCAACAAATAAATTTCTAGCCTATGCCAAAAAGGAAAAGGAAGAAGGAAGCATAGCAAAGATGAATCCTAAGGTGCATTGAGACGAACATCGTGTATATTTAAATCATAATGCAAGACACACCTTGAGATGTGCATTGTGGCGCTTGCCCTCTCTCCAGCGACGAATCGTGCCATCATTCAATGCCTTGAACCGGGACTTGTATGACCTGATTAACAACTCTCAAAACTCCATTGCAACTTCCAAAACACAACATAGTACTGCGACCAAAACAAAACAAACAAAAAACCAGACTTACGAGTAACCCTTCATTTTATATTTCTTTATCTTGGAAGTGGTTGGTGTCATGGGCTTTCTCCTCTTCTTACGCTCTCGCGACGAAACGTGCCTCACTTGAACCACCTTCACATATTGAACAGAAACAAACAAACACAATTCATCATCAAAATGCACTTAAAAAAACAACACCACATCACAATCAATCCCATTTTCTCAACTACAATTAGGGTACAAAAGAACATTGAAAACTAAATTAAGCCCAGTAAGTAATCTCTCTCGTAGGCAATAATTAATTAACTTACTGAGACATGAGATGGCGTAGAAGAGCGAAGAGAGGTGAGAAGGAGTGAAGAGTGTTGCTGGGCATTGATGAGGGTCGTCCTTGAGCTCCATGGATTATTGTTGGTACTTGAAGCGAAATGGAGAGGTCGGTGAAGACGAGGAGGAGAAGATCGGAGCAGGGAGAGAGATTGTATGGGTAAAGAGCGAAGCTTTGAACATAGACGCTGCATCATCACCGTGTTGTTGTCGAGGGTTTTACACTAGAAAGCGTTTACTGAGCTTTTTTTTGGGGGATTCTTGTACTCTACTCCGTGTTCAATTGGGTGGACTCTGATTTAAAATTTAATTTTCGATTATATTTTGAAATATCAACTGTAATTATATATAAGAAAGTTATTTTTGTAAATTTTTACATGTTTAGTTATATATAAAAAAATTATTTTTGTAAATTTTTAACCAAATCAAAAATCGTTAACGAGTGTGTTTGGATGAAAAATTCTTAATTTTCACTTAAATTTATAATTCATGAAAATTAAAATTTCATCATTTGTGAATTCTAGTGTTTGAGATTTCTCATATAGATATTTAAAAATAACAAAAATTACAAACTTTTATGGGTAATTTAAAGGATTTATATAATGACACATATTTTTAAAAAAATTGAACAAGAAAATTGAGCTCTCCAATTCCTCCGAATTTAAAATCCTAGAAATTGCAAAATCCTCAAGAAACTTATCCAAACAAATAAATTTAAAAGATAGAATTGTAAATTACTGGATTTTGTTTAAATTTCCTCGACTTTTCTTCCATCTAAACACACCTTAAGAGATTCAAAATCATGGTTTATCAATTATAAACATGAACTGTTCAAGTTTGATAAATTTGGAATATTCATTTATTTCATCTTGTTCGGCACCTTAACGATTTTCAAATTAGATAAAAATTTACAGAAATGATCTATGTATAAATAGCTAGATATACAACGGTTGATCTTCCAAAATATTATTAGAAAGTATGACTTATAAAAAGATACTCACCAAGTCCTCACCATAGAGGTCCTTAATGGAGAATTTCCCTACATACAGGTACAATACGGATACAAATATGGGTACCGGGTTAACTGTTTTACTAATTTTTTTTTTATCTAAACTATAATCTGAGGTCAATTCAATTACGTAGGATTGGGACATTATAACCAAAAACCAAAAAAATCGTTGAGAAACAGAGCCATGACAAAAAAAAATCAAACCCAAATCAAATTGAACTAAAAAAATTCAAAACCGAAAAA
Source organism: Geum urbanum (assembly GCA_946800695.1). Taxonomy (NCBI): domain Eukaryota; kingdom Viridiplantae; phylum Streptophyta; class Magnoliopsida; order Rosales; family Rosaceae; genus Geum; species Geum urbanum. The sequence continues at coordinate 25,721,325 of OX327011.1, forward strand.
AATAGTAAATATTTAGTTCGGTTTCAGTTTTGAATTTGAATTTCTAAAAACTGAACTGAAAAAAAACAAATTATACAAAAACGACGTCGTTTTATATATTTTGTAACATATAAAAATCTTAAACTCCTAAAATTCTAATTTTTTTATGCACATTCTTTGCCAAATTCTCTTATAAAGACGAGTCAAAGTATTAAATGACTCAAAAACTTGTATTTTTTAGTCAACATTTTAGTTATGTTTTGAAAATATTATCTTTTCTACATTACATAAGAAATAAAAATAAAACGAAGAAAATCCAAAAAAATACTTGAATCGAACCGAAGTACCGAACTAAATAATCGTAATTTTTCTTTTAAAAAAATAAAAAAACCATACTATCCAAATTACTGATAAAATATTGTGATTTGGTTTAGTTTCGACCAAAAATCAAACCGTTTGGACTAAATCACACTCCTACAATTAAGAAATACATGTGAGAGACAAAATTGCACAATACTGTTGGTGCATGTCAGATTATTCATCCCTCGTGCTATCTAAAAAGTTATAAACCAACTAAACAACCGAGTAACCTCGTCTCCGAGAGTAAATACAATGGGAAAGAAACCAATATTAGTATCCATCATTAACGAGTAACCTTGCTTTTGAGGGTCCAAGTACATCGTAATCAATACAATGTATTCAGAATATTTTAGAGTATCTTTAATGGACTTCGTGTTTGTATTCTTTAGATGAATTCTAGGGAGAAAGTAAAGATTTTCTTTTTAACTATGTCCACCCATGAGCTTCTACTCTTCTAGGATAGAGGTCTTAACAAGGCATCTAGAGGTCGTGGCAGTTATAATATTTGTTGACCAGTTTGTCAGCAACAGAGTTTGCTCTCTAAAAATGTGTTCAAAGCTTATGGAGTTGAAGTGTGTGACTATATTTCTGATGTCTTTGTTCAACATCTTCAACTTCCAAACACGGTCTTAGAAACTCCAAATGAATTAACGAAATTGTTTAAGGATATTATACTATTGATATCTAGATGTGTATCTTGTCCTAATTAGTATAGAAGTAGATATTATTTCAATCCCTAATTTACTAGGATATTGATTATATCAGATTGTAATGTCTATTTAAGGTCATCTATCAATGAATAAAATACAGTTTCAGATCTATCTCTTGCGTATTTACTTTTTTCCTTGAATTGAACACGTTATCAACAGTTCTTGAGTTGATAGCCAACTCAAACCCATAAACACCTAACCTCCACCACCAGAGCACCACCATCCGTCACTGAAGCTCGTCACTGTCGCTGGATTTCAGGGACTTTTCTCTTCAAACTTCTTTTTCAACGAAGTTTTCATATCGAGCATAACACTATCGAGTTCTCATGAATTAGTGCAGGTATGAGTGAAGGAGATTTAATCACCTCTTCCTCAAGGTTTAAGATTAGTGATGGTCCTGGGGGAGTCACGGTATATATATGAAAAAAAGGGAAGTCAATTTTTTGTGACTCTGTGATAATCACGGTTTTTTGGGGTGTGGTATGAAGCCACCACATTTTTTCATCAATTTTTGTGACCATACATCATGGATCATGTTTCTTATTATCTAAACTTGATATTAGTGATCGTGGCTCTTTCAATAGATAATCTAATTACATCTCTTACTTTTGTAGATGATTAAGCCAATAAGGCCTGAATTTGACCTCTTTGACATTAAAGGAGTAGAATACAACAGATGGGTATCAGATGTGAGAAACATTCTCATCGGTAAAAGACTTACTGATACCATCCAACCGCTACCACCTATTCAAGAAGCCAACGAAGACACAATGGCTAGGAAAACTCAAGCTCTCATGTTTCTTAGGAGACATATTCATCCTGCTTTGAGGAAGCAGTGCTTGTTAAATGATGATCCCACGGATTTGTGGGCAGCTTTTCAAGAACGGTTCAACAATGTGCATGACGTACAACTTTTAGAGCTATAAGACAAATGAGATAGAATCTGGTTATTGGATTATCCTAAGGTAAATAATTTTTACCAAGATATGCTAGAGCTACATTCCGAGCTTGCCATATGTGATGTTGTGAAAACCGATCAAGCTATGGTCGAGAAAATGTTGAGCACCTTCCCCACTTTTGCTGATAATCTTGCACCCCAATATCACAATGATTATAAGCAAGGCAGATTAAGATCATTCAGTGATCTTATGAATGTGCTGGCTAAGAAAGAGAGGCATAGTGAGATCCTCATCAACAATAATGCTAGGCCAGCTGGTACAAAGAAAACACATGAGACATACAACAGTGGTGGGAAAACCCAAAAATATAAGAGAAAACAATGTTCTAAACCTTATCAAAACAAACGTGGTAGAGAAGGTAATGGTAGAGGTCATGGTAGAGGAGGACAAAGTCGAAAGATGGTCCTCGATCACACAATTTACACCTTCGACCCGTCAAAGCTCCATCTCGACCTGTCAAAGGCTCGCTCCTGTCTCCAAACTTGTCCAAATTCGACCCGTCGATGGAAATTTTTGGCCCGGCGAAAATGATATCAAAAAATTGATATTGGTTTTAGGTTTTCTTCGACACATTGAACCAGTGGTCTCGACACATCAAAGAGGTCATCCTGTACATAATTTATATGATTTTCGACCTGTCAAAAATTCTACTCGACACGTCAAAAATTGGTATCAGAAAATCAAAATTTATTTTGGGTTTCTTAGACCCGTCGAGTGGTTTCTTTCGACACGTCGAAGATGGCACCCGAGATTGGTATTTTTGATGTGTTTTACATCAATTCTCTTATATCATATCAACATTATTTAAGGGTCACAACTCTTTGGTAAATCTTTAAGTCTTTACTTAAAGCGTTTGAATAAGTCTTTAACACTAATCAAATCATACTCTTTTGTATATGTTTGAAGGCAAGATCGAGTGTCTAGCAGATAGTGGTACAACTCATACTATCCTACGAAATAAACAATTATTTATAAATCTTATGCCACATACATTATCAATGACAACCATGATTGGTTCTGCACTTCTGTGGCAGTTATACAAGGGTACGGTTCAACATAATTTTTTCTACCACATGGAACAAGAATTCATATCACTGATGCATTATACGCGCCTAGGGCCAATCAAACATTGCTAAGTTTTAAGGACATAAGAGCTAACGGTTTATATTTGGAAACTCATTATGAGGATATAAAAGAATTCTTATGCATAACTTCAGAGGAGTGCGGTAGAAAGCTCTATTTGGAGAAGTTAGGGGCAATTTGTAGTGGATTACATCTTATTATAGTTCAGATTATTGAATCTAATGTTGTCACACTTACTACTATGTGTGACACAACCTCATACAAACTTTGACATTTTTAACTGGGATACCCAGGTCGTGATATGATAATCAAAATATTGAAGAACTCTCATGGTCATCCGTTCTTCAAAGGGAAGAAGCACGTGGAACTCCCAAAACCCATCGAATTTGATGGTATAGATGAGATTAACAATCTTATTTCGGTATCAATATTTAGTGTTATTCCACAAGATTCCTTTATGACAATCTCTGATGCTCATAGATCTTTCTACAAAGCTTGCTCGTTGGAAAAGTTACAGGCTAGGCCTTCCTTTCCAGTTGACAACACTGAAAATATTATATTTTTACAAAGAATCTATCGAACATTTGTGGCCCTATCGAACTGAAATGCAAATCATTTAAATGTTTTATGGTTTTGGTAGATGTATCAATGCGATGGTCACACGTTACTTTAGTATCCACAAAGAATGTTGCATTTGCAAAACTCCTAGCTCAGATTATTAAGCTTCGAGCTTACCATCCAGTAGGGCTGGGCATGGGACGGGATGAGACGGGATTGAGGTCATCCCACGTCCCGTCCCAGTTGTTACATGCGGGACGGGATCGGGACGGGCCTTGCATTTTGAGAGTAAATCCCGCCGGGCCCAATCCCACATGGGACGGAACGGGATCGGGATGGGACGGGCCCAATCCCACCACAAAATTGGAAACAAAAAAGAAGAAAAATTTGCTTACATTCATAAATCACAACATGTATCTATGATCTAATTACAATTACACAACTTACTTACATTCATAAGTCACAATCCATAACCTAATAATATCAAACATAACAAGAATAACATCCATAATCTGTTACACAAGTTCACATATCATAAGTTTAACAAGAAAAGAAGAAAATTAAAACATAGCAATACAAGATTAAAAATATAGCAATACAAGATTAAAAACATAGCAATACAAAATTAAAATCAACGGTCAAGATCAATTTAAATTTATATATGGGACGGGACGGGCCTAACAGGATGAGAAATTTCAGTCCCGCGTCCCGTCCCGTTGTTTTTCTGATGGGACGGGACGGGACGGGATGAACATTTTTAGTTTCAAATCTCGCCGGGACCGGGACGGGACCGGGATTTGCGGGATTTGTGCCCAGCCCTACCATCCAGACAACCTAATCAGGTCAATTAGATTGGATAATGCAGGAGAATTTACATCAAAGACTTTTGATGACTAGTGTATGTCAATTGGGATTGAAGTTAAACATCTTGTCCCTCGTGTTCATTCACAGAATAGTTCAGTAGAGGCAAAAATCAAGTGGTTACAGTTTGTAGCCATAGCAATGGTTATGCATACCAATTTGTCGGTATCTGCTTGGGGATATGTAGTATTACATGTAGCGATGATTCTTCACTTGAGACTTGTAGCACGCCAACCATTCAGTGGGTACTAGTTGGTAATTGGATATGATCCTGACATTTCACATCTACGCATCTTTGGTTATACAATGTATGTACCAATTACGCCTCCACAACGCACTAATATGGGTCTTCAACGCCGATTAGGCATATATGTTTGTTATGAATCTCCAACGGTTGTCCGTTACTTAGAACATTCAACATGAGATCTCTTTATTGCAAGATTTGTAGATTGTCACTTTGAAGAAACATACATTCCGACATTAGGGGGAGATATGAATGCCTTCATTACGTCAGGAATTGATATGGAATACTCTTCTCACTATGTTTCAAGAAGATCCATGTACATCTTAAAGTGAGATTGAAGTGCAACGTATACTTGATCTTCAAAATGTAGCAGATTCGATGCTTGACTCCTTTACAGATATTGCCAAAGTGATGAGATCAGACATTCCTGCTATAAATGTTCCTGGAAGGTTTGAAGTCCCTAAAGAGTGGTATAACACTACTCTATGGCAGAGTAACTTGCCTCTTGACCATGTGGATGAAGTAGCATCAGCCTCGGCTCCCATCAGAAAGAGAGGGAGACCAAGAAAATCCACAGATGAGCTGCCGGCAAAAAAGCAGGTCATCCAGGCACATAATGATCTTTTAATTATCAACGTTGTGAACCCTACACATGAGATTGTTCCTGACTATAGTCATGTCCTAGAATCACAAATGACATCTCTGGAGGACACTTCAGATCCATATGTGATGTCAGAGAATGGTGAAATTTCACTAAATAACAATGATGCGTGCATTGTTATGGATATATCATCCAAGGTAGTTGATGATGCTTTTACTTATTCCGTCGCTAAGAAGATCATTGATGAAGATGAAGTGGAACCTCACTCGATTACTGAATGTAAGTAAAGAACGGATTGGTCGAAGTAGAAAGATGTAATGCAGACTGAACTAGACTCCTTGAAGAAAATCATGTTTTTGGTCCAGTAGTGCTATGCCCACCGAATGTGAAGTCGGTAAGACATAAATGAGTCTTTGTTTGAAAGATTAATGAGAAGAATGAAGTCATGCAGTATAAATCAAGACTTGTGGCGCAAGGACTCTCTCAACGGCTTGACATTGATTATGAGGAGACATACTCTCTGATTATGGACATCATTACTTTTCGCTACCTTGTCAGTTTGGTAGTGTCTGAAAAACTGAACATATAGCTGATGGATGTGGTGACAGCATATGTCTATGGAACCCTTGATTCAAAGATATACAAGAAAGTGCCGGAAGGCGTGGTCATACCCAATTCAAGTAACTCTATACCACAGAGTGCTCATGTGATTAGATTGAAATATTCACTATATGGATTGAAACAATCCGGTAGGATGTGGTACACACGTCTAAATGACTACTTGATTGAGAAGGGATACAAGAACGATGATTTATGTCCATGTGTGTTCATTAAGAGAACAAGTTTAGGATTTGCATTATAGCGGTCTATGTTGATGATATGAATATCATTGGGTCTTTTGATGAAATCAATAAGACGGTTAGGTACTTGAAATCCGAGTTTAAGATAAAAGACCTTGGTAGGACTTGTTTTATCTTGGTTTGAAATTAGAACATTGAGTTAGTGAAATATTTATTCACCACTCTGCTTATGTCTAAAAGATGCTAATGCGATTTAACATGGACAAAGCGCACTCTCCTAGCACACCAATGGTCATATGCAGTATCGAACCCAATAAAGATGTGTACCATCCGAAAGATGATGAAGAATAAATATTGGGAGCTGAGGTACCATATCTTAGTGTTATTAGAAATTTGTTGTATTTAGCCCAATGCACAAGACTAGACATTGCCTTCTCTGTGAACTTGTTAGCTCGGTTTAGTTCTGTACATACACAACATTATTGGAATGGTGTAAAACACATATTCAGGTACTTGAAGGATTCTATAGACTTGAGATGGTTTTTTCCCTATAAAGAATACAGAGAAAAACTTGAAATTCCCGAAAAAAAAAATGTTTGAATCGCAACATTTTGATTCCAGGAATTTTGACATGTTGAAGGTATCACTCGACACGTCGAATGTAGCTCCCTGAACGGATTAGAGCCATTCACTCGACTCGTCGAATAAGATGTTTGACCCGACGAACATTGATCCGGCTGCAAGCAATATTCCTTAATTCATTGTAGTCCCTTACTCAGAGACACCATGTGATGTCTTGGTTGGTTTTGCTGATGTTGAGTATCTCTCTGACTCACATAAAGGACGTTCTCAGACAGGTAATGTTTTCACCATGGGAAACACAATGATTTCGTGGAGATCAACTAAGCAAACATTTGTTGTTACTTCCTCGAATCATTCTGATATTAGTTTTACATGAAGCAATTAAAGAGTGTATTTGGCTTAGGTCAATCATACACCACATTCTAGGATCTAGTGGATTACCATCCACTACCACAGCACCAACTTGTATATTTGAGAACAATGCGGCTTGCATTGAACAAATGAAGTTGTGATACATCAAGGGTGATCACACGAAACATATTTTGCCTAAGTTCTTCTTTAACCAGCAATGACATTAGTTATTGAACATGCAGGTGAATCAAGTATGTTCGGCTGATAATGTTGCAGACTTGTTTACCAAGTCATTGCCCAAATCTACATTTGCAAAGCATGTAAGACGTATTGGTATGCGAAGATTGTCTGAACTCCAAGATTGAGTTACTGATCAGGGGGAGTGATTGCTTATGTAGTTGATGCGTTGTACTATTTTTTCCTTAGATAAAGCTTTTGTTTTTAATCAAGAGGTTTTTTGTTTGCTTGACAAGATTTTTAGTGAGGCAACTAGTTATGCTTCACCTATTATGATCACGACACAAGGGAGAGTGTTTAAGGATATTATTCTTCTGGTATCTAGATGTGTGTTTTGTTCTAATTAGTATAGAAATAGATATTTTTTCAATCCCTGATTTACTGGGATATTGATTGTATTAGATTGTAATGCCTATTTAAATAGTCATCTATCAATGAATAAAATATAATATTTCAGATCTATCTCTTGCGTATTTTTTTTTTTTCTTAAACATAAATTAATTAATTTTAGAATTACTTGGTCTCAACCTCTTGAAAATTGATCGGAGAACTGATATTTTTTTCACTCATTTTGCTAAAAACCCAAGTACGGTGAAGTACCCAACGCGATCCACTGAAATTAGTCAAATTACCGAGTACAGCTTTAACCGAAGGGAGAGTTAACTTCAAACTTCGAAACTCTAGTCTCTGCTTTTCACCTCTCGCCGAACCCCAACACAGTTGCGGCGCCTCTTTCCATTCAACAAAATCAATCAAACCCTATCCGATCACCGCAATCCATCGCCAACTATTCAGTAAGTTCAATTGGTCGGTCCATAATTTTGTGGTTTCGAACTGTGATTTCTCTCTCTCCTGTTCTAACTGTTTTTGGGATTGAAATATACAATTTTAGGGTTTGTGAATTGTGATGGAGCGAGAGGTGGTTCAAGCAGAGCTGGTGTTACCAAACAAGCTGAGCTTCAAGCGTATTCAGATTAACGACAAGTACCCAAAGGGCCAGCCTAGAGGGAGATGGAAACACCTCAAACAGATCATTCAGGCCGAAAATTACCTGAATTACCCTCCTGATCAACCCAATTGTGAGTCATGGACCTGAAAACTCTTCATTTTCACCACTACCCTTAATTGTTCTAGTCTTGCTGAATATTGGATATGCATATGAATTGCTTTCTTGTACGGTTGATATACTTAGCTCAGTTCATTTTAGGTAGATAAACACAATTTTGTAAGTTATAATTCATCTACATGATTCATTTTTTTACCACCTTTGGGTTAATTGATAACTGAAATGAGATTCCTAGTGCAGAAGATGGTTTCTACGGTTCCTAAATCTGACATAAGTGTTGCTCTTATAGCACATTTGAATTGCTTAGATTGTACGGAGAATCATGAGCACAATCCCTTGCCACTATATTTAGTCTTTTTAATCTTTTGCTTTCTAATGACTCTTTTTTGTGTGCCATGAATATGCAGATGTTAATATAGAGTCACCACCCTCTATGCATCCTTGCAAGAGAATTTGTGATTTAACAGGATATGAGGTATTGCTGATTTTTTTACAAGATTTGGGTACTGGTCTGCGTGATTATCTAAATAGAATTTTAGCTACCTATGGTGAAATTTTTGGTCTCAATATCTATTTATTTTGATTTCATGTATTTCGTTCCATAATAACTCTTCCCTATAATTGTGTCTAGCTATATTGTTGCCAAATGACTTTCTGGGCTCCAAACAATCTTTCTTTTTTCATGTTTGCCTAGATTTTATTATTGTTATTATTTTCTTTATAGGAAACCTAAATCTTGTAATTTCGTTCTGGCTGTTATTACCATCTGTAAGTGGATTATTTAATAAATTGAATTGCGAACAAAAAGGTGTTGCTGTTGCGTGTCCTCTTACTGTGTTGAGTGCACTGTCTGGTTATTCAAGCTTGGGAACTGAATTGAATATGATTTAGTTTGACTGCAATTTGTGCCCATTTTTACAAATAGAGCAGAAATAGATTATTTACTTGTACATAGAGATTCATTTTTGTTATTTTGAGGCCAGTTATCTGTGAAATCAAATGGAACATTGCTAAGCCGTGGAAGGAACTTTGATGTACATTTCGAATTATGTTTGCTTTTATATTCTTAAGTCCAAACAATGATAGGGACTAAATATATTCTTTTTAAGAAAAGAATAGGAGCTGCCTCATACAGATATTTCAGATAATCATTTAGCCAAGCCATTGAGGTAGTGTGTTGAACCAAATCATGAGGATTCACATATAAGTCAAGTATATTCTTGCTGGTCAACCAATGACTGTAAGGTAGTTTTTCTTCAATGAAAAATTATTACCTGATAAAATGGAACATTTGTAGCTGACTAGTTGGGCTCTTTTGTACATATAACTAATTTTGGATGGTCGCATATTTTTCAAAGTTTCAATACTTCTTATGTTGCCTTTTCATGATTCTTGACGGTAGTATTATTTTTTGAGATGAGCTTTGAGGAGAATAGATAATGAATTGTTTGATTCCTTTATCATTCTAATTTAGGTGAGGGCAATGGATGTTTGTCTTGACTATACAAAAAATTGATGCTTCTGTGAACGATGCAGGCACCTTACTATGATCCGAGAACCAATCTCCGCTATGCCAACACAGAGGTCTTCAAGCAAATTAGATCTCTACCAAATGAATATGTTCAACAGTATTTGGCTCTGAGAAATGCTGCTGTAGTTTTAAAGTAACATTCTTACTCTTCAGCTTCAGAAGGCATTGGGATTCAACATTTCCTCAGCTTCTATCTCAGTTACGATATTAGTGTATTGTAAACACATGAGAGATATGCACCAAACTTGTCAGCAGCAACATTGAACAATGCTAGTTTAATTGTGCATCTTTTAAAGATTATTTAAAAAGTGAAGATGGAAAGAAAAGTACTTTCGGTATCTTGATTTTAGTGAATGGCTGTGATCTGTAATTGAAAGGATGCCAATTTCAGCTCCTTATAGGTACAATCCACTTGTAATTGATGTTATGAGCATTCGAACTATTGTCCGTAGAAGACGCTGCTACCGCTATTGTGACCTCACGAACATCATTGCTCTTAGTTCTTGTATCTTCAATTTTACTAACGATGAACTGTAAGCACATGAGAAAAGACCAATCGACCTCTCGTACGTCCTTTTTCCAGAGTTCAGGAATTCCAAGAAGAATTTCCAAGAAGTTGAAATCTTGATGGGGGTTAAGAAATGTGTATGGACATGATCTTTCCTCGGCCTCAACAGAGCCCAGCAGACTTATGGAAAGAAATTTTTGAGGTAACTGCCTTCTCGTTTTCCATCTTTTCTCCTACTTGTAATAAGTATTAACATCGGGAATTAGTAATTAGAAGACAGTTCTAAAGTACCAGAGCTCAAAATCATTCCCATAATATATATATATATATTGTCTTTAAAGGGCATTCCAATAACAATTGCTCCAAAAGCCTGTAGTTTTTTCATGTAATATCTAAACTTATTTGGATTTTATCACTTTCGTATCTGAATTTGATAAAAGATCAATTGCATATTGGTACTTTCAAAATTTTACGTATGAATACCTGAAGCAAATATTTTATTAGTGTATGTTACTTTTGATAACGTTACTAACAATTTTTTGAATGTTAAGATACCAATTTTTCCTTCAATTACATTTTTTTTAATTCTGAATTTGGTGGGTCGAACCCGATCCGAGTTGGACAGATTTTTTTTCTTTCTTAATTGCTGAAAAAAAAAATCGAGATCGGAGCTCGGATCGACCTGACGTCCCAGATTTGGATCGACTTGTCGACGGAGGCTGTGTCAATGACACAGTCGTTGTACTCGTTCGGTTGTTCCAATCGCAGGACAAGATTTCAAAATCGTGAGTCGGGATGATCATGGTGGACCCTAGTTCGAGCACGTCCAGACATGCGCGGTGCAGTCACCGGAGGTGTGGCGGAGTAGACGCAGTAGGCGTGCTCCTCAAAGGTGCGAATCAAGGTGGGGCAGTCGGCGGTCTAGAGCTTGATGGTGTCGTCCCATGAGGTGGTGAGGAAAGAGTCGCGGCGCGTGGAGAGAGCGGAGGGAGTTGGAGGTAGGGGGAGAGCGAGATCGTAGAGCTTGACAGAGTGTTAGACCATCTCCAATGGTGGAGGTTTCATACCTTATAATAGAACATTTGGAAAAAATATCATCTTCAACCCATGAAGATCCTAGTTTTATACCTTAAAATTAAGTCTTATACCCTATTTTGGGTTCTAGAATAAAACCTTGGATGAGGTATAGAACCTTACAAAAATTGGTGGACCCAGAGAAAAGAAGAACACGTGGGGAGAGAAATAAGAGTCTTAAAATGAGGTATGAGACCTTAATGGTTGGAGATGAGAAAGTCCTATAATGAATAGTGATTTTACAATGTCTCATAATAGAGTATAGGACCTTGATGGTTGGAGATGCTCTTAAGATACCCATTTATCAAGCCGTAGCATTGTTCATATAAGTACTGTGATCCCTAGTTGGAAAGGAAGCAATCAAAAATATCAAAATTTTATCTTTATCTTCTTTTGTTCTTCATTTTATCTTGTTTTCTCTCTCTATTTTGCGAGCTTTCATCTTCTTTTCTAGATTTGGATCTCAAGGATCCTATCATGAAGCCGTCTGCGACGAGGAGAGAGTCGTGAGACTTGAACCAGGTGAGGTCGTAGATGCCGTTGGCAGTGTCGAAGGAGATGAGAGTACCGGGGGAAGGAGGGAGGTCGATGATGTGGATGCCGCAGTTTTTGGAGGTGGCGACAACGAGGTGGGACCCGTAGAAAGAACTGAACTTAATGGAGTATCCATTGAATAGGTAATTGGGGTTCGGATTTTCTTCGTATAAATTCATATGTGTATCTTATAATAACAAGGAGAACTAGTTAGTGTTTGTACCTTGAGGTCTTGTGTTTGAAACCCAGCAATGCAAATGTTTTTACCTCTTAAAGGTGTTGTACCTCTTTCGAGGAGATTTCAATCTTCATCAAACTTAATATAAAAATAATATAAAAAAAGAAATAAAACATATAAAATTCTTTTAAAAATAATAACAATAAATTAAAAATCAAATTATATTTGAAATTACTCGTTTACTTTTTAAATTTGAAAATTCCGTATCATCCTAGAATTCAACTCAAGTCTAAGTATCACGAAGTCTATTTTCTCGAAATGACACGTGTTGAAATATAACAAGTTGTTTTTGTCAACTTTTCCAAAGTTGACGAAGCTTACACTGTTCTGTTTGTATAGGATCATATAATCTCTCCTGTTCTGCATCCTCCTCTGCAAAATCAGACTGACCACTCAGTCACAAAACTACAGGTGTGTGTTTTTAATTATTTGTTTGTGATTTTCCCACTAATGCATTTGGTTTCACACTGGGTGTTTGTAATCGATTAAGGTTTTGTTTAATTAGGAATGACCAGAATATTACTTCTTCATGACGAGACGCAGGGGTGGAGAAACGAGGCTAGAGTGAGGGCAGGTCCGAACGTGGTGCGACGAGGCAAAGATCGACAACTAGATCCGAGTGCAATGTCGTGAAGAAGGTGAAAACTGGCAACCAGGTCGCGATGAGATGGCGTCAACCGCGATGCAGGCAACGACAAAGTAGAGAGAGAGATAGTTGGATCTTCTCGGTGAAGGCTGCGATCGTCGGAGAAGAGTGGTTTTGACAAAGGAGATCATATAGATTGAGCGTATCATAAGCTTAATTAACTTTAAAAAAAGTTATTGACTTGAACCAATAAAATTGTGACACGTGTCACATTTAAGTTTAACCTCGATGGTAGATAGTATTGGATGCATTCCAGAATTATCCTTTTTGTACACTAACCAATTGCTTCAAAATGCTAGTACTACTCCCTAAAATTAGCCTTCCTATATATTATCCCTAAAGGACAATTTCTCCCAAATGTCTGCTTCTACTCCCTAAACAATCATCATGATCAAATCTTTATTTTAAACCAAGGTCCAGGATCTTAGTTCTTTCATACTTGCTCTCCCGGATCTTTGTTCTTTAAACTCCTGGATCATACTTTCGGGATCCTCATTCCTAGCAATGCAGCGTGTGACTAGGCCTGGCTCTAGGATAGGACATGCATGGTGCTAGCCTAGGGCCTAAAAATTTTAGGGGCCTATATTTTTTTTCTACCATATGCTATATATGAAGAAGAAAAAACAATTGAAGAGCTTGCGAGTCTTAGAGGACTGAGAAGAACGATTCATCTTCTATTTACGCATAAGTTGCAAAACTTGTGATTCATATTCTCTTCTCAATTCCCGAGTCTCACTATTAATTATACTCATTTATACTCTATAAATTGGGCTAGCATTTCTAGCAATTTTCTCAGATTTTTCATCATCTCCAATACTCCGACTTTTTCTCAATCTCAATCTCTCTCCCTCAATTGTGTTCAATTTGGTTGTTTGCTGGGGTTGGGGTTGACTCCAATTCAAGAGACCAAGAGTTCCTTCGGCGAATCGAGAGACACCATATAACTCCTGAAATTCAACATTTTAGTTTATCGAATCGTCGAAATCGGCAACCAATTGTGCAATTGATTGTTGACCGGTTAAGTAGTGCAGAAATATTCAGTGACCACTAAATTCTCATCCTTGATAGCTTTTGCCTTTTGAATTTGTTTTCGGCTATCCTTAATCCTTATTTTCTTTTTCTTTTTGTTCGGTTAACTAATTAATTCAGTGATTTATGGACGAGCTATTTGGTAGAAGATCATCTATATACAAAAGCATCACCAAGTACCTTTTTGCAAAATGGTATGAAGTGATGATTGAATGATTCATTCAGTAAACATGAGCAACATGAGAGAAGTCTTTGCCTTATTTGCATGCCTTCATTATTTGGTTAATTACTATATAGAATGATGGAATGAATAAACTAAAGTTGCAACTCCCTTAGTCCCTGTTAATAGGGAGAAAAAAAAAACTCCAGTGGTGCTTGCAGAAAATTTGATTACTACACCCACCTATGATTATTGACATATATTAAGTATGATTTTTATTGACATATATTAAGTCTGATTTTATTCTTTTGTCACAAAATATATAAATTTTTTGATTGTTTCGTACGTATAAGAGATCCAATTTTAATTGTCGCCCCGGACTCCGAGTTTGCCAGGGTCGGGCCTGTGTGTGACCACTTTCCTAACCATGTTTAATCGTCTCTTTTTAGTCCCCAGGGCAGCAACAGTTTCTTCCTATTATTTACCACGTAGTTTAGATATTATCAAAATACTAATTCCAATTTATTCAGGAGCTACTAAGATCAGGAAGGTAATAAATTAACAAAAACCTAGGCACCGTCTTCCTTCCCTTAGGACTTTGACGTAGCACCTTGAGCCAGGACTGGTGAATCACAAAGCAGTTTTGCGGCGACATTCCCTGTCTCGAAGAGAGAGAAATCCTCATTGGGCGTCAATGATGCTAGCAACAACAAGCACTATGTGGTAGAATGATTATTGTCTTGCAAGCAAGAGATGAACGTCGTGGCTTTTCACAATACCATTGTTGGGGTTTGGGATTTGAAGAAGAAACTCACTATCCGGGCTAAGGGCGATAGGCACGTCTTTGGCTTCATAGAGGAAAGTAATCGAGATCAGATCTTGCGTGAAGGCCCATGGTTTTATGGCAAGTCGAACCTTGTTCTGCATGAGTTCGATGGTGTCGGGGATGCGTGGAGTGTCTCGCTGCAAAGAATATTCCAGTTTGGGTCCATGTGCTCGACCTATCGCCTCGTTTGCAGACGGTGAAAGCCGTCGGATATGTCGCAGCAACCTTAGGTGAAATAATCCGGTTGGATGAATTCGGGATCCGTAGCAGCAAGAGAGTAAGGGCAAGGATCTGGCATGACGTCAGTAAACCAGTGCGACTGGCTTATTTGCCGAAGGTTTTTGAACTTGATGGAATATGTACATCATTGCGATTCAAATACGATTGGGTTTTCGGCTTTTGTAGGGTGTGCGACATGCTTGAGCATGAAACCTGTGGAGGACCACTGGATATGTTGGCAACAGAGGAGCTAAGGGCGGCTATGGCGTTACCAAACCCTAGTGCGGGCCGCAAAATGGGTGTAGGGGCTGCCTTAGGTTTTCCCAGTCGAGAAAGGAATCTAGGTCAATTTGGAAACCCTAGGCAACAAAGGACTCCCAGTCAACCCATGACACTCTCTCTCACCGGTCAAGTCTCTCTTTCTCTTTCCCAGAGATCATAGTGGCAGAGCTTGCAAAGCAACTCAGAGCTTTCTCTTTTCGAGCACCAGAGAAAATCACTCCGAGGGTTCGCTTCACCGACCAATAATTTGTTCCAAAAGGAAGGAGGTAGAAGGATCCCTACCTGCACAGACCAAGACGGTGAAAGTCTATCAGAGATCGAAGTCTATTCCAGAGCCTTGAATTCCCACTGAAGGTGAGGTTATACGTAACATTCTATGTTCTTCACTTAATGATGATTTTGGCAACATCAAGGTGTCACCATTGAAGAGAAAGAGAGGCAAGAAAGTTGGCCCTAAAAACAAGCCAAAGGATGCTAAGGAGAACACTATTTCAAGCCTACTTGCAGGCTCTTCGAAGATACGCAAGCAGAGAATTTTTGGGAGGAAACTACTCTCTGATGAGGTGTCGATGCCAGATACTAGGGCACAACTGGCGGAAACATCTTTTGATCAAGGTGACAGTGAAAACCTAGCCACTACGGCTGTGGGAATCACTGAGGAATCACAAGAGTAATTTTATTTTGTCTAAGGCGAACATTACCTTGGTTTACTCGTGTTGGTGTTCGTCTTTAGAGAGGCTTTGCGGCTGGTTACTTGGTTCTTTTTAGGTGCTTATTTTCAAGCATATGTTTTTGTACTGATTTAGGTTCCCTAGGTTAGTGCGACGGTAGTTCAATTCTCTCGAACCCCATAGGTGTTCTACTGTGTAACAGAAGTTTTATCTTTTATTAATTAATGCAAGCTCTCTCTCTTAGCCATGAAAAAAAAATCAGGAAGGTAATAATACAAGACAAACGTCCAAATCAGAAAAAAGAGGTAACTAACATTCATATAAATACCACAATGTGACAATTCCGCAAGATCCGGCATCCCATTTTAGTCAGGAACAACAAAAAACAAGAAAAGAGTTGTAGAGATAATATTTGCCCTCAATTATTTGTTCATTAAATTTGGGGAGCAATAAATCATTTTATCTAAGGAGAAAAAAAGCATAGTCAAGATCATTTTATGTACATTTAAAGAGGCTTTGACCCTTTCAAAAGAGAGAGGCTTTGACAGTCTAGTCCGCTTTAAATATGTTTCCTGCAGAAACAGTAGATATTAAAACAGATTGAAAATTCATCCATATGGTCTTTGGAGTAGTAGATATTCTCACGTCTATATTTGATCATTTTCAGAAGAAACATTTTAAAATACTTCCTACCCTAAAGTTCTAGCCCCTCTTTACTAACAAAATTTGCTCACCAAATGATGTGACCATATGTCAGTTTTCCAAGGGGTCATCTATCTCTAAATAAAGCATTTCAGAATCATTCTCAACTAAATTTGCAAAAAAAGAAGAGAGAGTCCTGTAATCCTAATGCTTCACCTTATCAATTTTCAATTTTGCGCCAATCCCACACCATTGGGACAACTCTGTGGGGTTCTAAATCTTGCATATTTGGGAGGTCTAGGAAAATATAAAATCCAATGGTAGAAATTAAGGATATTAAACTCTATAAATATAGCTTTAAGTCTCAAACGAAGTCTCATTTTGAGACTTCATATGAGACGCGTCTCAAATTGGAGGTGAGGGACCCGGTGACGCAGATGAGAGGCAGATGAGAGAGAGATCACGCGAGAGGGGAAAAAAACTATCTAAGTGCGCTAGATGACGAAAATGAATGGATGAGAGTTGAACATGCAACACACCAAGCAAGGGAGAGAGTGATGTGACCCCCACCACGTGAATAGCCAGAGAGTATTGCTCTCTCTTTGCAACCCAACAATCAACTTGTGAACGACACAAAATTAACGATTTTTTGAAATGGACAGCTCATATTAATTTTTTGGTCTTTTTATTTTTTTCTTTTCTAAACTAATTACCGATCTAACAGTGACAAATATAGGTTGATATCAATCAAAACGGTTCATATTTAAACCAACTCTCATTTTTTTATATTTGGTTAGAAAATTTAGATTTAAAAAAAAAAAGTCTGAAAACAACATAAAATTATTATCTATCATGTACAACAATAATTTATAAAGTATAAATTATTATTGAAAACAACATAAAATAAAGGATATCTAAAATACATAAAGTTGAAACTTTGAGATAGAACTTTAACAATTGAAGATGATTAAAGTCCTAAATAATAGTGTCAAATTAAAGTCCTATAAATAAGTTTAGCACCCCATAGCACCTTGCTATTGGGATGCCCTTAAAATATCTGGTGTCGATGATATCAACCTTCAGGCTGCCATCAAGTACTTTTACTGCCTGAAATCATATGTTGTGCATCCAAATCAGAAACTAATACAAAATAGCACACAAAAAGAAAAGTAAAAGAAAAAAACCCATTTTCACTGATAATGAGAACTAGGGACTTTCAATAAAAGAAGGCAGCAAGCATCACAATATTTTAAATAAGGTACACAGTTTCAGCATTCCAGTAGTCATAAAAAGGATAAGATATCACAATGAGAAAAACATTCACAATGAGTACCAGTGAGGGATTAACAATAGTCGTTAACAGAAGCTCAAGAACATCTCTCGCCTTGTGCCTAAAATTTCCATCCTCAGTTGTTGACAATGTCATGAACTCCTCATCCTGACCATTTTTTAAACACGAAAATTAAATAAAACCATACACAATCTGTAATTGTACACTATCAATAATTCTCATTAACAAATTAAACATCAGAGTTTCATTTACCGTGGCATACCAGATACATTTTGCATGAAATGCCATACTTCTCCAAGGATGGTTCCACATCAGGCCATTCTTCTTTCAATACTTTTGCTGCATAAGACAATCCAAAGGTTTATAGGCGAGAACATGAGATCGAATGCCATCATCTAATCATAATAACCGAAAGAACCCAAGAATACAAGTTCACATTAAGCCAAAAAAGAGAGTGTAATAAGAGTACAGCAACACCAGCAAAGCCATTAATACTTTCGAGTATCCTACACAACTAAAAATGGTTCGAGATGCACCCGTCACGTGAACTTGCATTGTTACAGTTACTGATTAGTGTTGGCTGGAACTGAGCACATGGTTTAATGATTACAACTTAGATAAAATGACATGATATTTATGAATATAACTTCAGAGAGAAATAGAAACACTAAAAATGTAAGTGAATTATAAATATAACTTCAGAGAGAAAAAGAAACACAAACATTGTATCGCTTTTCCTCGAGAACAAAGAAAGTGCAAGTAACTAACGGAGAAAAATAAGCAAAGAGATGAGGTCACCTCGTTCTTTAGTGAAGCAGGCACCACAGATAAGCATGCCAGCTTTGTTCAACGACGAGCGAACAGAGTTCTTTTGAACGATGGACCTGACATTTCTCCTTGCTGCTCCTCCATGGCAGCTGCTGATGGCTCAGACATGATAGCACCGACAATGGTAGATATATATATATATATATATATATATTTGAAATAATGGTAGAGATATTAGAACAGCTGGAAAAGTGAGTTGTTTTTAATTTCATATATTCAGATATAATCATAGAGGGGTCTCTGGTCTGCCTCTTCATGGTGTAACCAGGTATCAGAACACTCGAATAGAGGAGCGGCCTTACAATATCTATTCCAGAAAATGCTAATACAAATGACTCCCATTATAACTACAAAAGTGCACAAAGGAAGAAGAAAGATACCTGCTGCCCAAGTGGTAGTCTTGAGCGAAACCCACCATTGGTATACCCAGTCCTGATGATGTCATATTGTAGACCGTCAAGTATTTGTAGGGCCTGAAATCATAAATGGTGCTCCCAAACCAGAACAGTAATAGAGATGACCTCAAATAAATATAGTTCGACTACTTAATATTATACCAATAAGCTAGGAAGTAAGAGGGGACCTTTAATGGCGGAACAGCAGTCAAGGTTAAAAGCTCAAGAAGATCCCTAGCCTTGTTAACAATATCTGGATCCCTTGTCCTTGAGGTTGTTGAGAATGTAACGGAACGCTCATCCTGACCGCATTTGAAGATTTGACATCAAGTCATCAAATTAAGCATTTTTTTCCTTCATGTAAGAAATTTGCCATGGAATACCTGATTCAGTGTACACGAAATGAAATTCTTTCCTAAAGCCAGTTCCACCATTGGCCAAGCTTCTTGCAACAGTTTCGCTGCAGATAACCGTTGCGAATGGGATGAGTTGTTTTGGCCTAAACTAGTGATCACGAAATAAGAAGTGCACGTACCTTGGAATCCAGGGTAGAAAGAGGTGAAAGCGGTGTAAACAAGCCTGCCATCTTTGTCCAATACCTTGGATTCACCAATGTACTCCTTCTCCAGCGTCTCCGATGCTTCGATATGAGATTCTACCAGACGAGAAATCAAAATCCGAGAGATTCAGATAGAGAGAGGCACTGGTTTTCAATTTTGCTAAACAAAACTAATAACAAACAGAGATAGGAGGGGCTGGCTACCTCGCTTTCTCTTCAAGTTCAACTCGGAAGCATTGATGCCATCGTCGGCGTTGTTGTTGCTTTTGAGAGAGAGAGGGAGAGAGAGTTCCGATTTTCTGGGGGTCCGTTTGTGTTTGTATCCACAGTTGACAGTCCCACACACCCGACGGAGTGACTATTCTTTCAGTCACACTGATTAAAAGCTATGCAATCTTATGGTCGAAAAATTATGTCAACAATTAGTGCAAAAAAAATTTAAATACTTGTTTCTCGAGAAATATACTTGGTTTCTTAGTGTGTTTTGTCTTAATTAAAGTAAAATTAGTTATTCTCTCGATCTCTAATTTATAGAGATATTGAAGATTGTAATGTCTATATTTAAGGTTATCTATCAATGAATAAATTACAGTTTCAGATAGTATCTCTTGCGTATCTATATTCTTCTTCAACACGTTATCAATAACTATTGAGTTGATAACCATAATCCCAAACCCTAAAAAGAAAAATACCCTAACCCTACACACAAAAAGCCTCCACCGCCGGCCTCCTCCCTTGACAGAATCATTACCACCGCCAAGCACCATTGCTAGACCTCTCCACCGCTGGTTTTCATGGACTTTTGCTTCTTACTTCAAACTTTTTTTCAACAAAGTTTTCATACCGAGCATTACACCCTCAAGGTAAATCGACTAACGTTCTTTCATTTAGAATTAGGTTGTAAAACTTAATTACTGCAAGACCCTAGATCTAGGTCTAGATTTAAGTTTAAATACCGTGAATTATTATATGCCTCTAGTTCCTATGGATTAATGTATGTATGAGTGAAGGGGATTTAATCACCTCTTCCTCAAAATTTAAGCTTAGTGACAATCCTGGGGGAATCACAGTTATTAGTGAATATAACGGTTAATTATTATTTCATATCGACAAAAAGGGAAGTCGACATTTGTGACTATTTGTGAAAGTCATGGTTTTCTGGGGAGTGGCATGAAGCCATCGGTTTTGCATCAATTTTTGTTACCAAACATCATTGATCATGGTTCTTATTCCCTAAACTTGATATTAGTGATCGTGATTCTTCGATCGGATACTAATTACATCTTTTTTCTTTTGCAGATGATTGAGCCGACAATGCCAGAATTTGATATCCCTGACATTCAAGGAGTAGAATACCATAGATGAGTATCAGACGTTAAGAATACACTTCTTGGTAAACGTCTTACTGATACCATCCAACCACTACCACCTGGCACTGATGCCAATGAGGACACCCTAGCTAGAAAAGCTTAAGCTTTCATGTTTCTCAGGAGACATATTCATCATGCTCTAAGGAAACGGTACTTGTTAAAGGATGCCCTGTAAATTTGTGGCTAACTTTGCAAGAACGGCTCAACAATATGCATGATGCACAACTTTCAGAGCTCTCAGAAAAATGAGATAAAATTCGATTATTGGATTACCCTAAAATCAATGACTTTTTGAAAGGACCCAACCCCGATTTAGCTTCCTAAATCGGAATCAAACCCTTCCGAAAACACGAACCAACAAAAACTTTTCAAAATTTGAGCAGAGTTTCGTTACTAGCGTGAAATTACCATTACCTGCACGCGGAAAATACACTTCATCCTATGCCACAAAAAGCAAACCGTGGGCACCAATCCCATCCGGATTTCTCAATATATCAACAATAACGTAAAGTAGTAAATATATATGTACTTTACTGAAAATCCGGAGTAAAATCGTATAACATATACAATAGGAAACTCAGAGCGACTTCTAATACATAATCATATACGCATACCACAGTAGGTAGAACAATAAACCTACTGGATGAAACAAAGTAGCTCGAGCACTATGCCTCCGACCACGACGTGCGACACCAGAGCCTGAACTGCAAACTGGGCACGGAAACCGAAAAGCCCAGGGGAAAGACAATAAACACGTTAGAGTGAGTGGACGAAAAAAAATGTCTTTCACCAGTTAACATATATGTTTAAAATAACATATGGGAGTCCAGGTAAATAAAAACAACGTAGTACACGAGGTAAAACTCATACTCCTCCAGTGTACTGAGCATGCAAGTAAAAATCCCACGGGGTCACTCATGGACACACACCGTGCTAGTACAGTCCGAATCACTGGATCCCGGACCCACACGTGATTCTAAGCCAGAAAGGCCTCGGTTCCGGGGATACGCCCCTCGCCGGTCAGGTCGGGGTAACGCCCCGCCTGGGATGCCTACCATCGGGGATCAGCCGAGAGGCTAAGTGTATCGATACAACAACGTAACCAAGACTGTACTCTGTGTAAACCAAATCATAAAAATTTCGATGCAAATGCATGAAACAATATATAAGTGTATGCATATTCGTATACGTATATCCGTATAAGTATAATCGTGTAATCGTAAAACATATACTCATGTAATCCGAAATCTCATACGCATGCTCAAGTTCATAAATCAAATAAAAGACTCGCAATCAATCCGTGAAAATAAATTGTCCACTCACAGACTGGCGTAACGCGTATAGCGTTAACCCGTGATCCGACGGAAAGTCCATCGCCAAACGAACGATCACGAACACCTGAATATTCACAAAATCCATATCTCAAAATCATATCTCGACAATGCAAGACAAATCACGAAAAACCACCGTTCCCGGAAACACATAACTCAAAGTCGACGAATCGTCGAAAATCCGTATACAACACCTCAATACCTCGCTTTACTTTCGGACGCTCAATTCGAAAAACGAACCTCCCCACTGCGATCGGAGCGCGATTTCGAGTCAAATGACATGCAACTTGCCGAAAATCCAAAAAGTCAAACTTTGACCGTTGACCGCCGTCCACGGCGGTGCCGCTGCCGGACGTGAAATTTCACGGCGGAGCTGCACCTATTCCACTCAAAATCCTGCACTGAGCAACTTTGTCAACTGTACCGAAGTCCAATTCTCACTCTAACTAGCTCAATTTCATGAAAACCCGAATTGAAACACAAATTTTCAATCCCAAAATTCTCCAAACTCAAGCAAAATTAGAGCTTCAAACTTACATGGTAGCTTCAAGAGGATGAGAGCTACAAAGCCCACTAAAAAATTCAGCTTGAATCGGTCCGAATCCAAGAACCCGAATTCACAAATTTTCTTCTACTTTCTCGCCGGAAAATCTCACCTCCGGCAACCTCGCCGTGAGAGGTGACCGGGAATGTGAAGAGCATCACTGGACGAGTTGATTGCACCATTTCCCGAAGCCGGAAACGATCGGAATCCGAGCACCACCGTGGAAGCCGTCGCCACCGACGTGAAATCCTCCTCCACAGAGTTGACCCGGTTAACTCGGTCAACTCTCAAAATGGAAAGTATCTCACTTGCCCAGAATAGCAGGTTACTATATATAGCCTTTCCCAAAACGGAAACTTCATGTTTATCCATTTCGACGAACTTTAAACATCCGAAACTTTCGAGTCGTAACTCCGATTCCGACAATTCTCGCGGCCACAAACTCATCTCGACATACTCGTCAATAATCACCTAAAGTCAAACACATCGGCCAAACGGATAAAAAATCAACCCTTCAAACCAACATATAATGAATCGACCAAATAACCAATAATCGGGAATAATCACAACTTAATCTCCGTAACTCAGAATAATACTCCAGAAGTTCCTACAAACTCGAAATTAAATTCCAAACAACTTCCATGAAGAAGCCGAAACCAAATTCTCGTCCGATAATTTAGTCGCGAACAAACCTGCCATTTAAATCCGTTTCCGTCGAAACTTCAAATATTCATAACTAATTCCTCGGTCGTCCAAATAACGATCCGGAACCGCTCACGAACTCGTAATCATGCGTACAACGACTCTAGAGAATAGACTCAACTCCAATTCTCGGCCAATAATTTAGTCGTTAACGAGTCTGGTGATTCAAATAACTGTTGACAAACTGCGACTATGCAGTAACTCATTAATCAAGCTGATCATACTGTTGATTCTGGTCCGGGTCGTCACACTTTTATCAGGATATGCTAGAGCAACATTTAGAGCTTGCTATTTGTGGCATTGTAATGACCGACCAAGCTGTGGTCGAGAAGTCTTTGGGCACATTCCCTATTTCCATGGACACTTGTGCATCAATATCGCACAAATTATGAGAAAGGAAGATTGAGATCATTCTGTGACCTCATGAGTGTACTGACCAAGAAAGAGAGATATCGCGAGATACATCTTAACAACAATGCTAGGCCATCCGGTACAAAGAAAGTTCATGAGACATACAATATTGGTGAGAATACACGAAAGGATAAGATGAACAGTCATTCTGCACCTTATGAAAATCGTGGTGGTAGAGGAGGGAATGGCAAAGGTCATGGTAGAGGAAGAAATAGTCAGAATTTGACTTGGACTTGCTAAGACAATAGCCACAACTCCAACAAGAATCAATCCAATTTTGGTCATAGGAATGCTGGAAATTCTTCAAATTCTGCTTTTACTTCTAGCTTGACACATTGCTATAGGTGTGGTTCTAAAAAACATATGAAAAAACAATGTCGTGTACCAGAGGATATCAAAAATGCCTACAAGAAGTGTCAACAGTATTTGACACATGAGACTAACTTCACTGAAGACTATGAGATGGAAGATAGCGGTAAAGACAATCTTATTATAGTAGACGACACCAAAGAAAGTCTTGAGACTTCGAATTTTAGTCACTACCAGAAAAACTCACTTAGGCAATGAAGCAATTTCGTTGCCTAAGTGGTGTTTTTCATCGGCTAGGTACTTAGGCGATGAAACTTTCGTCGCCTAACAATCGTAGCCTAAGTACTTAGCGACGAAAATATTTGTTTTGTCACCTATGTGACATCTTAGACGACAAATCGAATGTCGTACGTACATCAATAGAAATAATATAATAAAATAAAAAAAACTAACCACTAAACTAAATCAGGAGTAGGAATCGCGCAGCCAATTCCCCCGTTGCTACTCAGATCGTCGTCATTGAGGCAAGGAGTAGGCTCTGGGGGGGGGATGACACTTGTCATCAAGATCAGAAATAGACAACCCCATTTTCCTGCAGGCCTCGTATAATGTGGACATCTTACAGTTGTAAGCTTCAAACTGCGACTTCACCGATCTCGAATGCTCCCAAGTGTGATCGACCGACTCATGTGCCAATCCACCCTGTTTAGGAGCGCCTCAGAGCGCCTTGGAATCCTCCCTACCGTGACAAGTCGACAATGCAGATGACTTGAACAAATCTCTCTGCACCGTCCGTCCAAGCCCACAAACCTTCTTGCCAGGTCAGCGGCCATAAACAACATCGACAAATAGCCATCTGACTCAACATCGATAGGGGAGGCATCTATTCAAACGTCATCTCTGGGTTGGCCAGCTGGGTCGCTGACAATTCTTTCTCGGCCAGTTGTATCAACCTCTCCTGAAATTAATTATGTGAAGAATACATAAATATTTATATCTAACAAAAATTTGGCATAGTTTTTCCTAAAATTAGAGAAAACCAAAAAATATGTAGGCAAGATTACACTTCGATTAACCAATTTCAACAACACAATTACACCGTAGGCACCGATTTTCATCCGAATTTCTCACGTTGAAAATCATAATTTAACCAACTAAACTAAAGCATAACCGTACCTAATTCAAGTTCAAAATCATATTCCAATAGCAAAACCTAACTAAATCATATCCTAATCATAATTCAATTTCTTAAAAAATGCAATTAGCGTTATACTAAATTTCGATATGCTTTGAAAGTACGAGTAAATTCAATTGATTTTGGAAAGATGAGTTATTTACCCCAAGTTGACTCACTTCATTAACGACCCTGTGCTTCACATAAGCTTGCACGCTGGCATCAAGGAAGCAATGCTTTTTACCCGCATCTTTGTGCTCCTTCGCGATGTAAATGAACAATCGCGAGCCAGATTCATGATGTTTGTTCTTCTTGTCCCGATTTGCCTTGTTGGCCTCCAACTTTGTCTGTTACACAAAAAAGATAATTAAATAATAAAATAAATGTTAAAAATAACAAATTATGCAATTTTCATTACATTAAAGAAAATGAAGATGAACCTTATACTTGGTGGACTCAAAGTGTCCGACCAACCATTACCACTCATTTTCCTTGTTGTTCCGGAGCTCTAGAGGGGTAGGTGAGATGCTGTGTCGCTGGTAGTACTTATGGAGGTCGTACTTCCAGCCCTCGTAAATGCGGACAGCTGTCTCCTCTATATCCTCCATCATCTCTGTTGAGCCGGAGATTTCAAAATGTGTCTAGAAACATAAATAACAAATTAAAATTCTAGAAATTATGCATTTATGTTTTGTAATTACTTATAAAAATAAATAATATTACATAGTATTATCGATAGTTCGCGGTACACCCTCAACTTTTCAAGTCGGGGTATCTTGTTCCTTGAAGGGGCAATCATACAGATGTTGTTCCGTATGATTGAGCCGATGGTGTGCGAGGTCAAACTCCCGAGCAGCGCGGACAAAGGGCCTCGGGTGAACGGCACCTTGATCATCTTCCCCATCAACTTATTTATGCCCTCGCCTTTGGCGCCCTTTTCAAGTCCCTGATTCCTTTTCAGAGGTGGGTCTGATGGCTGCCTCTTAACCTTGCGCCGAGCGCTGTAGACAATCGAGTCGTCAACCGACTCATTCGGACCTTCTGATGCCACAGATGATCGAGCTCCTTCTGGCTCATCCATAAAGGATGAGGCCTCTTCACGTGGAGCATGAGAGATTTGACTAGTCGCTAGAGTCGAAGATTGCTACGGAGAATTCGAAATGGTGTCCTCCAAAACCTGCGTCCAACCCATAGACAGGTAGCTCGAAAAACTAGCCTCCGACCGCGATGTGAGACACCAGAATCCGAACTGCAAACTGGGCACGGAAACCGAAAAGCCCAGGGGAAAGGCAAATAAAATGTTAGAGTGAGTGGACGAAAATCAATATATGCCTTTCACCAGTTTCATATACATAATCAATGTAAAACAATGCGAGTTCGGAAAATATATATGGAGGTGCCAGGCGAATCTCTCAAGCCCGACGGTCAGGCGAATCGCTCAAGCTCGACGGTGATAGACCAGGGGAATCTCTCAACCCCAGCGGCATAACAGAGGAATCTCTCAACTCTGCCCAAAGGAATCTCTCAACTCTGGTCCAGAGGAATCTCTCAACTCTGGTCAGACTACCGGTGATCAGCCGAGTAGCCGAAGCATCGATGCAGGTATGCCATCACCATAAAAATATAAAATAATACCTCTGAAAATAATAAATAAGCTCAACATCGTATATAAACAAATATGGAAAATCACGAACTCGCAACGACTGTGAAAATACCGGGGGAAATAAAAGAGAGAAGGACAAGGTTGATGACATTTTGTGAAGAAGATGGAGAGTTGTTCTATGAAACTTGGGAGCATTTCAAGGAGTTTGGGCTTGGTTTCCTTAACCACGGTCAAACGCAAGACATGTTATTGTCTCTTTTCTACCAAGGATTATGTACGAAGACGAGAAGGAAGGTCGACAATGCATGTGGAGGAGACTTCATGGAAAAAATTGCGGAAGAGGCACACATTCTACTTGAAAAGATGCCGGAACAGTTTTCCTTATGAGATATCAAGCCCAATGTTCAAAAAATCAGCAATCTCAATAAGAGAAGCCATTCAAGCCAACCGGGAAAGTAGGTATGATGTCAAGGGAGCCGTATATGCACAAGAGGATGTCATCAAGCAACTTGAAGAGACCATGAACAAGAAGTTTGACCTTTTGTTGAAGCAAACTCAGAATGAAGGCTATGTTAATCAAATTGCGAAGACTAGTGTGACACCTTGTATGATTTCTAAGAGTGTGATGCACGAGGCTACATGTTGCCCACATCAAGGAGATCATCCGAAGACTATTGAGGAGTGGAAGTACATGTCATTGGATATATATAGGAGTAATCCGAGTTGGCATACCAATCCTATTTTCTCATGGGATGATCCTAGCCAAGTCAACCATTGTGGTCAAGCAAATGGTCAAGATTTTAAGTATGGGGCTACTGGAGTTACAAGGGCTAGTGGAGAGTATGTTAATGATATGGGAGACAACTCTTGCCAACCACAAGCATCTTTCTCTCCAATATCACAACAAGTTCCGATACAACAAGCACCTCCACCTCGAGGGGAATTGTCAAAGTATAACTTGGAGGAGTTACAAGGGCTAGTGGAATTTTCTCATGGGATGATCCTAGCCAAGTTAACCATTGGTGGTCAAGCAAATGGTCAAGATTTTAAGCATGGGGCTTCTGGAGTTACAAGGGTTAGTGGAGAGTATGTTAATGATATGGAAGACAACTCTTGCCAACCACAAGCATCTTTCTCTCCAATATCACAACAAGTTCCGATACAACAAGCACCTCCACCTCGAGGGGAATTGTCAAAGTATAACTTGGAGGAGTTACAAGGGCTAGTGGAATTTTCTCATGGGATGATCCTAGCCAAGTCAACCATTGTGGTCAAGCAAATGGTCAAGATTTTAAGCATGGGGCTTCTGGAGTTACAAGGGCTAGTGGAGAGTATGTTAATGATATGAGAGACAACTCTTGCCAACCACAAGCATCTTTCTCTCCAATATCACAACAAGTTCCGATACAACAAGCACCTCCACCTTGAGGAGAATTGTCAAAGTATAACTTGAAGGAGTTGATGACCAACCTATTTTCATAACATGAGATGCTTCTTCAAAGAAAATTGGAAGCTCAACGAGTGGAGGATAAGAAGATTTACTTGGATATCTTCAAGAGCTTAATAGAAGAGAGCAAGAAGTTCCAAAAGAATAACCAATGTGCGCTCTGGAAGAAGGAGGAACAATTAAGTCAATTTGTAAAGGCACATTGAGTTCAACAAGGCGGAATGACCAATGAATTCCCGTCTTGCACCAAAAAAGATTAAAATCATCAAGGTCAAGTGGTCAATGCGGTGTTGGCTACCGGAAGAAGATATGATAATTATGTGAAAGTGATGATGATGGGCCTAGACACATCGGGTGCCCTTAACATACCTCCTGGATTATATAATAAAGCTAAGCAGAAGCATGATGGTATCAAGACCCAAGCCGAGACTAAGGTGAACCTGGATTAACTTAAGTTCTTACCTTTTCCTCAAGCCAATGCTAGAGGAAGGACGCAAGCTATCAAGAGCCGTAACGTAAAATCCTTCAAAATATTCAATGAAGTTTCACCGATTCCGACATTAAAGGTCTATAGTGTTGATGTTATAGAATGCAAAGCCAATGATGTTGAAGAAGTCAAGGCACCAGATAGGGGCAAGAGCCGCGAAAAGAAAAAGAAATTGAAGCCAAACAAGCTCGAGAAACCGGCATTAGTAGTTGGTAGCAAGGTCACTTTGAAGAACCTTAATTCCTTGAGAAAACTGTTAATTACAAGTTGCTTGAGCTATGTCCCCAAGGAGTCATCCATTTGATGAATTTGAATAATGGGAGAACTTACAAGCTCCATGAGACACAAATTGAGGCTTTCGAGCCAAACTCGAAATTGAGTGCGGAGGTCTATCACTTTAAGGATCCAACCGGGAGGTCCTTCCATTCTACTTAATCGGTGATCTGGTGAACCCTTGGAGCAATCCTAACGAAGCATTTATAACACGAATAACATAGAAGGAAAGACTTCAGTTTTGCAAGTTAGTGATTGTTAATGACTATGGAAAAGTTTCGTTCTTCAAGGGGAGCATCTCTAACCCATTATTTTCTTTTTCATTTCTCTTCAATTTGATTTCTTATTTTTGTTTGCATTTGTGTGGTAGAGAGATAAATTGTGTATGGATTAATTTTGGTGTAGAGATTGTGTGTTAGTTTTGTATAATGTGTCTTGAATATGAAGTGACTAAGGAATGACAATGATTTTGAGGGGGTACATGGCCAAATTCTGAAAATGCTCAAGAAGTGCAAACTTAAGGCACTCATTCTATGCATCAAAGGATTTCCTGTATCCATCTAAGCCTCCCTACAGAAGCCCGAAGAACTCCTTCGATGGATCAAAGTGTTTCCTCTATCCATAGAAGACTACCTGCAGTTTTGCATCCGAGGCACTGCCTCGATGAATCGAAGCATTCCTTGGATCCATCGAAGGTCTCTTACAATTTCAAGCCTTTCAAGCCTATTTTGGAGACCAAGAGCTTGGGACTTTGAAACATAGAGCATAGAGTAATCCTTTGAGGACAAGACAAGTCCGAGAGCACCTTTCGAGTTTCATGATCAAGCCTATGCAACCTTGGATGGTGAGGCCTAACTTGGCCTTCGTTGGTTTACATTCTAACACATATGAAGCTTTCCGGTGGTCTACAAAGCGTTTGTATTTCTTTCACCTTACTCTTTATACTTCTTAGCATGACACACACACATATACATATATATATATATTAAAAAATGATGCTTAAAGTCCCATTAGTGTATAATATGAGTCGTGTTAGTATGTGGTAGTCTTGGCGTGATATATGTTGTGATATTTTTTACTATGAACTAAATACCTTTATAAGTTTCCGATTATTCCATGCCAAGGTGTTCAAGTTCTAAGTGTGAGGTCCCCTTATGTTATATGCTAGATTACAATGCAGTTTTCCTTTAAAATGTGATTAGTATGCATGCCCCCATTGTGGTTGATATGACTCTAATAGCTTCATTAACCCTCAAAATGCTTTCACATGAGAAAAAGAAAGATTGACATGTTTTCGAAGCTGTCTATGCCCCGTGTGAGATTTGAGGCTAATTGTGCATGCATAGCTACATTATGCACATTTTCCTTCATGTATGATATCGAATAATCATTGTGTAATTTAGAACTTGCTTGAAACCATGCAAAGCGTTTTCAAATCATGAGTTATTTTCAAAAGTGATTGAGGCATTATGATTACCACCATAGCCAAATTCCTTATTGAACATATGATGCAATTTGAGCCTTATATTAGTTATGCTTTTATTTCTTGAGCACCACAAATCCCTAGCAAGTCTAAACACTTATCATACCCCTAACTCGTCAAACTAGCAAGCGATAATGAATTCCTATTAGGATGTGCTTATAGTGTGTACTTGTTGTGTAGAATCTCAAAAGTTTAAGTGTGAGGTGGAGGAGGTTGTTGTCATGTTCATTTGTATTGTGTTTATTTTTTCAAAAAGAAAATAAAATGAGAAAAATAGTACCAAAGAAAAGAAAAGAAAAAAATAGAAAATAGAAAAGAGTTTCACAAAAAGAGGTTAGTTGTACATAAAGAATAAGTATTTTGGAAAATAGTTTTATTTGAAAAATGGAAAACTAATGGCACCTAGATGTACGTTATAGAACTTCAACATGTGAATTGCTTGCTAGGTTACTTAGTTCTTGAATTCTTATCCCCTTCTCCATAAGCTCTTTCCTTAAGCCTCATTACAACCTTCGATAAAGTCCTCTTGATTTGAAATGCTTGTGTTTGTGAATTGTTGGAGTAATTGGTTGAAAATCAAGCTTATGGAGAACATGTGATTAATGCGATTTTTGAATGCAAATACTAACATTCAAGCACTTGTGTGCATTGAGTGATATCTTGTGAGTTTGATGGTTAGGAGACATGTTGGTTTGAATACATCTCATTGTGATGCATTTGGCTTGGCATATATAATGACTATCTCGGCTTATTACATATGCGTTGATTTCATATTTTAAAAGTGTTACTCAAAAGAAATTCAATCCATCTAGCCCTAGTTCTTTGAGGAAAATCGACCATCAATTCGGGACACTTACATACCTTGTGTATTTTTGTGCTTTGAGTCTAGTTTAGTTGACTTCTTTTCTTCTTTGTTTGCTTGAGAACTAGCAAAGTTTAAGTGTGAGGTAGTTTGTTAGGTCCACAATTATGTTTTAATTATGTTCCTAACTCCATGTTTATTGCTTGCCTTTTATCAATAAAACATCATTTTTATGATGTTTTCTTGTTATGCTAGGAAAGTGAGAGTTGGCACGGAAATGCTCTAAAAGATAGAAATCAATCACTTTTTGGAGAAGCTGAACGCATATTTGAAGTCATTGGAGAAGGTGTGAGCAAAAGTGGGAAAAAGATGAAAAGTCAACACCGATCAATTGTCAACTCCAAAAAGTCATCACCGATCAATGGCGAGGTCAAGTCAAGTTTGGGACAAAGCCTCAAAAGTCCAAGCCCACATGGAAAATATTTTGAGAGATTAGGACCACATGCAATTCACATGACTTAAGGTGAGTCACACATTAGGACCACCTAAAAGTCTAAAGTTTAGGATCATGTCTAACCATCTAATTTTTGAATTTCATAGACCAAAATATCTCCAAATTATTGATAAGGTCGAGCTCCCCTGATCCCACACAAATATCTCACCTCATTCTCACTTCTACATAGTTTTAGCATCTTCCTTTAGCTCTCAACTTTTCCTTATCCCTTTAGCTCTCTCCTCCACCTCAAACACCCTCTCCATCACCTTCTCTTAAGGTCCCTCTCTCTTTTCTCGTCCTCCTTACTTGATTGTACACCCTCGTTTGTGCAATTAAGCTTTACGTCCTCTTATCTCACATCTACCTCAAGTTGGATGTATTTGAGAGCCTAAAAGATGAAGCTTGAAGACCAAGGATGACTTAGCTTGCTTGGGAGTTCTTGGGTTATCTCTACATCTCTCTATCTCTTCAATTATGTATCTAAACTTGTTTTACATTATGCTTATTGAGTAGTTGCCTTTGGGAAGCTCTAGCCAATTTGATGTACATACAACTATGTTTTGTGTTATGGAATTGAATTTGGTTTAATGTACTATATGTTGTGAATGAGTTTGATAGCTTGTGATGTGATTGTTGTATGTTTGCATGTTGAGCTTGATTCAATATTTTCATATTCATGTCTTAGCCATGACCAAGTTGAGATATGTTTTAGGAAGCTAAAAATGAACTTAAGTGAACTAGTTACTCACCTAAAGAAGATAAGCATGTAAACATGACTTAGGTTGCATTTGAGAAGATGGGCTTAAGGTTTGGCTTTCGTTAGGCTTGAGCATGGACTGAAGCCTTCTTGAAGTTCAAATGACTCAAGGAGCTTCAGTCAAGCTTACATTGACTCGAAAGGGCTTTGTAGTTAATCGTTACTTCTTCTAACTCATGTTCTAAAAGGTGTGGATTACAAAATTCATTAGAACCTACTTTCATGTCCTCTAATAGGGACTTAGGAAGGAAAGTCATTCACATTCATCATAAGTGAACACATATTGAACTCATTAGGCATGTGGTATGATTATGATACGATTTGTAATTGAGTTGCATTCTAGTTTCGGTTTGCTTTATATTTGATGTTGGAACAGAACTCTTCTAGTGCCCTAATGGCCAAGGAGATTCGGTTCACAACCAATAGTGACTCGAAAGGATCAAGAGTTGAACAAGCAAGTGTGAATCAGACTAAACTCATAACTTGGACATTATTGGTACATTGAGTTGGCTAGTGGCGACATCTCTATCCAACCAAACATTTACATTTTGTTTTTCTCTTACTTTATGTTTGCACTTAATTTAGTTAGTAGTAAACAATCAATCAACTTTTCATTTAACCACTCATTGTAGTTCAACCATCTCTTGAATGCAAAGTCTCCAAAGGACTTAGTCTTGTAAAATACACTTCCACATCTTGCTTTAGTTTTAGTGTCATGTCTTGTGTAGTTAATCCGTGATTTAAAGTGCTTAATCGAGTCCAGTTAAGGAGTTTAAGTGGTCAATCTTCATGGGTTCAACACTCGACTTTCTTACAAATACTATAACTTGACCCCACATACTTGCGGGTAGGAAAATTCTTTGCACTTATGAGCTAGATAAAAATTCACAAAGTGTAAAGGCTTAATTTCTATCAACACGGAGACCGACAACCACGAAGATGTGGCGTTTGACATAGACACAATCGATGGCGATGTTGCGGATAAGAGCGCAATTGAAAATGGAAGTCTCGAGAGCGAGGGTGATCACCTTGTAGGAGAGGTCGCAGACAGTGGAGGTACCTTTGTCGAAGATTTGGTTAGACTGGTGATAACATTAATGGGGTGCAAGGTTGGCCCTGAACCCATAATGTCGCTGCTAGGTCGATTACCATGTATCGGCTTCGAGAAGGGCTACCCACGTCGATCCTATGAAGTATTCGCCATTGCGTTGCTCCATACATGAGACCACTTAGATTAGAGTTGTCTAAATACATATCACGCAACGAAAAAATTTATATTGTTGAATATGCATTCCGACAACTGAACATCAGTTGTTTCAAAAGTCTGAAAAAGTAATATTTAAGGACTTATGAGTTGTGTCATATAAAATCAAACAACTGAATACTGAATTGATATTTGTTTCAAACAACTGAATGTTAATGTTTTACTATTATTTGTCTATCTAACCTACAACAATATTTTAGTTATCTTTTAGCTATCTGAGTAATCCTTCAACGACAATGTTTATACAATTATTTTGATACAAGTATGAGTTAGATGACAGACTTTGGTTTGTTTTAGTTGCCTGTACACATATAACAAAACTACTTTCTACACATAATCTCCACAAATTAACTACATATATTAATAGTTTCAGCTGTAATCATCATTCAATCTCATTCATTGTGAAAACTAGAATACATTCAACATATCAATGTCATATACAAATCTTCAGTTGCATTCATATCTCTCACATATATGCTATATGTCATATGGTAAACAACTTCCCACAACTGCGATTGCATCTACTTGTGAGCGTGTGACTAAAGCCTGCACTGCTCTAAGCAGCGATTCAGGGTGCTTGATCCTCCACGTTGATTGCCCACCTTTCGGATCCATCCACTTCTCTATCTGTAGAATTTGTCTCCTTCAATCTCACGCAATCAAATAAGGAGGAAACTTCAGAACTCATATTCATGTGGCAAAGAAAACTCAGAATTTATTCACATCTTAAAAGTTAAAACTCATCTCTATGCTCAACACATCTATAAGACTTTGTTTCATGATTAACCGAGACAGTCTAAAAAATGCCTGTAGAAATGAGACTCAAATCATAAATACTACAGAAACAATGCACCTAATTTTCGGCTACTAAATTACCTTTAAAGGAGTGTCAGTGAACATTTCCCACCAAAGGCAAGCCAAGAGAAGCCCTCACTGCATCCGTCACTTGCAAATGATGAGCTCGAAGCTCTTCCTCCATTCCACAATCAAGAACCAACCCCACCTGCACCCCAATTCAAACTAATTACACACCTGATTTATTTTTTTACAGTGTCACAATTGAAGCAATTTTCACACTTCCCCAATCAAGGATGTAAATTTAACAACACACCTTATTCTGATGAACAGGCTTCAGAGCCCACAAGCCTTCGGCAAAGCGGTTGAGAGCATAGCCTACGATTATAGATGAACAGAACACAAGTAACACCAGTAAGTTTGGACTACGGTTTGTTTCATTACTCATGCCAAAGATAAATATCTCATCAAACCAATTCATACCAGTAAGCTAGCTTCTTATCTATTCTTTGCTCTATATACTAAACACTGACTCTGCGAAACCGAATAACTTGATCATTCCCACAATTACAGCCCCAATTGTATTAGATTACACTAGTGAGCCATATTATGAACTCCAGCTAAGAGCGACACAATGCACACGTCAGAGCAGCGTAAGCAATTAAGTGAGCTAACAGTTCAAAACTCTCAATTCAATTTCTAATCGGCATGAATCTCAACACAGAACAAAACAATTGGAATCATAACAGTATCAATGTAGAATATTTATTTAAAATAACCTCTACCTTTACCAATATCCAAATACAAATTTCTTTGTCTGGTGTTTTGTATGCCTTTAGCATGATTATGAAACTAAGGAGATTGATCCAGCTAATCACCAAGTGTTAAAGTGGGAGTCAAATGCATATTGAAATGGGCAACTAACACAAGTTGACTTACTACCAAGGGGTATCATCATGACATATATTAATTGGGGTAAATACATATAGACAGAGTTAGAGGAGTATACTTTAAGGCCAATTCTGTATGTAGAAGTCGGTAGTAGAATACAGCTAAGTCTCCGTTACTTTTCATTGTATCACGATGATCAAGTCCAAGCTCTCTCTCATTAATATCCAATGCTTTTTGCTGATAAATGGTTGCCTGCATGCCATGTACAGCATGTGAAATGATTGTAGCAGAAATTGTAAGTCAATCCTCGTGGCAACTTTTAACTAATAAGTTATTGTTACTACGAACATCAAACACCTACGAACATCCAAACTGAAATCAAACAAAATAGTCTCAGTAAATCTCTCGTCTTAATTCAAAACCTAACTACGAACATCAAACACCTACTTTATTGTGCTCGGTGAAAGCCATCATAACAACACTGTATGCCTGCGGGGATGTAATGTAACCAAAAATTAAGAGCTTACATGCAGCAGTAAACCATGAGCTTAAAAAATTGAATGACAGAAGAATTGTAACATACGGCATCGAATGACCTGCTTATCCGCTGAAGAAGAGCAACCCAAGAGTGAGTAATAAGAGAAAGTTTTCCGGCAGGGTAGAACCCTTTCCTGGATGCAACTATTGTCATCGGCTTCCCACTGCACACCCTCACCTACATTTAGGACCATACAAATCAAACCTGAGTCACTAATATATGCATATTATCATGCTCATATTAGATCAAACCAAATCTCAAATTCATAGAACATAACTATGATCTCCATTCTAATTAACCCCGAGTCCCTTCTCTCTGCCTCATATCAAATTAAAGCAAAAAATTTAACTTAAATTTCAAATTTATAAGCTTGATAACAAAAATGTAGAGGCTCACTCACATCAATTTGAAACAGGTCCTCCTCTTTCTTGTCCTCAAGGAACGGACGGTTAGATCTTCTGACGTCTGCAACACCGCACCAAAATCACCGCCATTGAGAGAGAGAGAGAGATGCACTGCTCCGGGATGAGGCGGCGACTGGTCAGATTGCAAGCACACGGTGGTCGAGGTCGAGGTAGGCGGGGCTCGAAGTGTTGCAACAGCGAGAGCGAGGCGGACTGAGGCAAAGGCGCGGTTGCAGAGGCGAAAGTGTCGAAATGCTGTTGAGACTTGAGAGAGAGGCGGGTGTGAGCTGCTTGGTAAGTGTTTAGTTTTTTTTCAAAGTTTTGGAACTTACCCAAGTCCAATGATTAACACGTGCAACATTAGGTTTTATCTTTCTCGGCTTAACTATGTATCAGACAACTCATACTTATTTCTGTTGTCTGTAAATAACTCGAACAACTATGCACTACTGCCTTATTTTTGTAGCAGTGCATACATGAGGCCACTTTCGACTTGAAATCCATTGTAAAATTCTTCAACATGCATGCATGCGCATACTGTGATGATGAGCATGAGCATCAGCTTGTGGCCTTGTGATTTGTTGCGGCGTTGTTTGATACATGAGGTGTTGCTTGCTTGCATATGGGAATATCTTATTCCGATGAACCACGTACTGCACCATTCATTTTCCATCGGCAATAAAACTTGGAATTCAAATAGAAAAAAAGAAAATGAAAATGTAGAAAGGGGAGGGCAAGAGTGTAACAATCGGTACTTTATTTTTTGAAAATTAATTAAAATGAAAAAGGAGTCTCAATAGTAATTATAAAGAAGAAGGGGAGTCTTAATATCAGCTCCCAAACACCAGTTTATCCTTAAAATTTTGCATCTCCCGAAACATCAATTGCGCTAGTATTAGGTTTGTATATTGCACCCAAAGAGTAAAATATTGGATATCGAGGATATATCGACGATCTAAAATACGGATATTTCGACAAAAATATCGATGAAATATCAATCCAATAAAAAATTGGATGAAATCGAAGGAGATTAAGAGAAATACATGAAAATTTGTATTGAAACTTCATCAGGTTCTCATATTATTAATTATATACCTTATTTATAAAGAAAATAATAATTAGGCATTGAGACATACAAAATTATGATAATGTTAGTATTAATACGTACCGAGAGTTGATAGTATTAAAATAAAATTTCATACTTATGAATTATTTTTTCGATGGCTAAACTAAAAGAAAATATAATCTATCATATCTTTTGTATATTGTTTTGTATATCATAAGAAATGTTAGTATAGTTATTTTGGTCTTGATGTAAGAAATAATAAAACGTATTGTGTTAGTGAATTCTTACAAGAAATAATTAATGATGTAGATTCAAATTTTAGGAAAATAAAAAGGAAAAAGAATTCAAATTCAAATTTTCGTATATATATAAAGGGTGGTGAAATTGGCACCCCCTTTGTTACAAACCCCCCCCCCCCCCCCCCTAATTCTTCACAATTTCAAGCAAAAATGAATAGAAAATACACAAAAAATATATGAAAGCAGGTGTGGTTTGTAAAAAAGAGGGTGTCAATTTCAGATCCCGATATAAATAGGTAACAAAGAAACATATATATATATACATAAGAATCCTAGTTCGTTGGCTAGGGTTCAAGAATTCCAATCTATTCAATTGAACTTGGGTCATGACGTGTTGGGCTGTTGTAGGTGGGTTTTATTGTTTAAATTTGGTTTGATCAACAAAGATATAACCTCTATGACCACAATTTCCCCTGTTCTATATTGACGGTTAATCAATTCCATGACGATCTCTCCCTTATTTTGAAGATTATTTTCAGTTATCTAATCACACCTGTTTGTTGTGAATTATCGTCTCATTTCGGCTTGATTTTTTTTTAAAAAAATTTTCGGTTACAATATCCCACCCCTATTTAATTTTACTGAACCACACTTTTTGACGTCTAAAATTTTTTGGACTCATGGGCCACCACTAAGTAAAAGTTTTCACTAAGTAGGCTATATTCTTGAACTCTTAAACAATCTGTAAAACACTAGCAAATTTCTTAAAAATGGAAAGCACACCAATTGTTGCTTTTTTTGTCCACACCTGATCGCCTCCTTCTTCCGCTAAAGTTGCCTATATATTAGATTATTAGTAAAGTAATATTCCTTTCTTCCCATTGGTCCAAAAATATATTATCCTAAGACCAAAGTACCTGATTAGTAGCCGTAACTAAAGCAACCCCATTATGACATCCAACTTTCCCGCGCCATGCGAACGACGGGCACTCCTCTTTCGTCCAAAACATTGACAAAAAGCATAAATCTTCTATTTTTTTTCCCAATAAACCCATTTTCTTTTTAAAAAAACTCTTGATTGGAGTTAGATATTAAAATATTTTAAATAATAAAAAAGGTGAAAAAAAATCTTTTAGAAAGTAATCAGTGATCATAAGTATTACTTTACAATTTAAAATTTAAAATACTATAGAATATCAGAATAAGTTGTAGTCTAGTGATAAGAACTCATGTCGTTGGAGATTTTTTTTGATTCTTCAACTCGTTTATTTATTGTACTGTAATTAGAAACATAATTGAGCCTAAAGTGCACAAAATAATAATTAACACAATGAAGCTACTTTCACTGGTGTAGTGATTACCTAATAGATTTGCATCTCTTACGTCTCTCTGAGGTTGGGACTAATTTTGTTTAGAAGAGTTCTTCCATTATAAACGTTATCTTTAAAGACTTAACTACTGTAATACTGATCAAGAATGTGAGATTGAAAAATATTTTGGATAATAATTCACAAGAGTGTGAGGCTAAGCCTTCCAAATAATTAAGTTAGGTTTCATAAATTACAACCTCTGTAAGGACGAATTTCAATTTGAAAACAAGAGGAGAACAACAGCAGCCTTGCCCGCTAATTTGTTGTCTCACTCAATCACGCCTACACTACACAATCAGCCAAGCCAAAATCACGGCTTGCACTTTGCAGTTTGCACATGGCAACAAGCGCAAAATCCACTAATAAACAAAGTTCAATTCTATCTTTCCAAAACAACAATTTTAACAAATTGAGCCCCACTCTCACAGTCTCACCCATTAAAATATACACAGAAAAAGATATATTCTTTTCCATCTTTCTTCCATCATCTTCCAAACCCCAATCCATTGTTGTTCACTCCACCTTTTGGTCTCTTTCTTCTTCTTCTTGTTCTTGAACTGGGTTTTGGTTTTCTTCTTCTCCAATGGCAACTCTCGGTGATATTGGGATGTCAGCATTCATCAACATCGTGAGTGCTATAGTGTTCCTTGTGGCCTTTGCTCTCCTCAGAATTCAGCCAGTGAATGACAGAGTTTACTTTCCCAAATGGTACCTAAGTGGTCAGAGAACAAGCCCAAGAAGAGGCTCTGGCAACTTTGTTGGCAAATTTGTCAATCTCAATTGCTGGACTTATCTCACTTTCTTGAATTGGATGCCTCAAGCCATGAAAATGACCGAGTCTGAGATCATCAACCATGCTGGCCTTGACTCTGCTGCTTTCCTCAGAATTTATATATTGGGGTAACTAAATTTCTTTTCAACACTTCAACATATGCGACAATTGTCTATTTTGGTTTGTATTTTGATTCAGCTTTGGAATTCTGAGTTTGGGTTTATTTAGGTTGGTGTTGCAGTCAATTCTGAGTTTGACTTGGACCAGAGGGTCTTCCAAAGTTTACATTTTTACTGTCGTTTAGCTATCAAGTTTTAATCTTGGTTCTGTTCTAGTACATACAGAAGGTTGTATTCTGGGATATGAATAACTAACTCTTGTCAATTTATCAATTAGTGTTGATTGAAAATTTGACATTTGAACTTGGAAAACTCGAACATCCCTTCTGATGTGCTTAGAATTGATGCATTCTTTGCATGACAAGCTGTTGTTGCTTACATTATTTCTCTACTTTTGAGTTTTGGTTGGTACCCACTGGGAGTCATGAATAATTGAACATATTTTAAATTTTGTTTTGCATGTGACAGGATTTGTATCATCTGTTTGTTATATCATTCAGACTCTCCACCAGACCTACCGATTCCACTTCGTCCTTCAAATGGAAAACTATTATATATAGCTGTATTTGATTCTGTGAGCTATTAAGCCAATTATGCATTTTGACACCTTAGTAATTTCGATTTTGGAAAGTTGCATATCTCTTTATAATATACTTGTGTTGGATTTTGCCTTTCACTATTCCTTAAAGTTGAAGACATTTTCTACTCATTGATAGTTATCTGAACTAACAAGCATGGGCAGTTTAAGGATGCTCCCTTTAGTTTGATTCAGTCAGTCTTTGCTGTGTTGGACTAAGTTTTTATTTGTACATTTTTTTTATTATGTTAGTGTAGTGTGACCTGTGTCTTCTTCTTTTTGTTTGTTTGTTTTGACCTTGATGGACTCGTTGTGTGTTTTGGTATGCCCTTTAATATATTTTTATTAATAATAATAATCTGTTTTTTTTAAGCTAAGCAATGCCAATAAAATTTTACAGCAGTATTTTCAAAGCACATCCTACATGGTCCTGTATTATCCTTTGACTTTCAACTCTCTCACATCTCACTGATGATGTCCTCAAATTAATTACCTTGTGAGTATTCACTTGTGGGTTTGATCTGATATTAAATATCAACCTAACTAGTAATCGCGTTCAACACACGCTCCATCTTTGTTCTATGTTATTATCTGAAGGCTCAAACTCCTTCAGAGACTCATTGTTAGTTTTTTTTCCAAAGTTTGGATCTTGTGCTCTTTCGTTCTATAGGAGTGTCATATCATATTCAGAGTTATTATTTATACGATAAGGATTACATACAAGATCCAATTTATTCTCATAAAATAAGAAGAAAACTATTTGGCAATAGGCGTCATAAGTAAAACTCTTTATCTTTCTGCATGTTTGCATATCAGTATCTATGTGGCAGTTATATTGCTATCCTTGATTCATTGCCTGCACTCAGGTCCTTAAATATTAGATGCCTACTATCTTGACATCCTCATAGTTGACTTTGTTGTTTTGGTTTCTTGTACCAGCTTGAAGATTTTTGCTCCAATGACAGTTCTAGCACTTCTTATTCTAATTCCTGTCAATGTATCAAGTGGTACCTTGTTTTTCTTGAAGAAAGACTTGGTTCTGAGTGACATTGATAGGCTCTCTATAACAAATGTGCGCCCAAAGTCAATAAGGTACCTCTGTGTTTCATTTACTTTCCATTATTGAAATTACAGTCATAATTAACTGATATATGATCTGCACTGTTCACCTGTTATTTATAACAAAACCACAAAGCCTTATAAATGTTAAGATCGACCTAACAACCCAGTAATTCCTTGTAAACATTTCTTAGATGAGAAAAAATAGTATGATTCTACTTCGAGCTGGTCATTTAGTTTATCTTGTTATTACTTTACCGTGCTTGCTTATCTTAAGAAAGGAAAATGGAGTAGTTTTTTATTTATAAAAATATAATGATTAATGAGCAATGTTTTCCTTCTTCAAACTGTTTTGCTCTGGTTTTTTGAAAATTTAAGTTGCCATCAATAATTGCTTTAAGATATTAGACTTATGAATCCAATAAAATCTCAAAAAGGGTGAGGGAACTACTTCGAAGATTAGGGTTTACAGGGAATTTGGATAGATCATTGATGATTTGAATTAAAGATAGTGCATCTACAATCACATATTTTGTTTTTCTTTCTGGTGGAGTACATTCTAATGTCTTGCCATATGTGTCTGTGTGTGTGTGCATATATATTGTAATTTTACCTAAGAGTTGATATTATCAATTTCAGGTTCTTCTACCACATAGGATTGGAATACTTGTTCACTTTCTGGATATGTTACATGTTATACAAAGAGTATAACTATGTAGCATCAATGAGGTTGAAATTCTTAGCTTCACAACGAAGGCGTGCAGAACAGTTCACGGTGAGTGAATCTTCAATAGTGAGAAACTATTGAGTGTACTGAAGTTATTAGTTGAAGAGAAGCTGTCATGAAAAATTATTCTGTAAAAATCACTGATATCATGTAGTTCTTACTCTTAATGGTAAATAACTGGGAAAAATAAACTGTATACATAAAGTAGTAATTACCAAAGAGTGTAAGAAAAACCAGATCAGCTTCTTCTAATTCTATTTTGATTGAAAGTTTGCTTGGTATCAGTTGAGAACAACTAGTTTGTGACTATAGAGACAATTTTTATTATAGACATTATCTATTACTTATAACTCACCTTCCTTGAATCTTCTTAGAGAAAACAGATAGAAATTCTTATACACTTAATAAATAGCATCAAGCAAAAGTTCAAGTTTCACAAGAAAACACAAAATCACAGTCCTTTAGTCTCACCATGTTTTTGTTTCAACTTGTGATGTTGATGAGATGGTATGAGATATATGATGTAGTCCATTTCTATTCTAAAAGGTGAACAGATGGTTGTGAAAATTGGTATGATCTTCAGACATAAATTACAAGTGCAATGTGTATGAATATACTTTGCTGTTGTGTATTTGACCAATGTCTTGCCATCTTGGCCACCTATCATCAATCTCAGTCGAAAAATTGCCTGGGACTATTGCAATTTCTGAACTTACATTTTTTTCATTATCAGGATCTAAATCACTTTATTCACAATCCGATGATAAAATTCATATAATGAACGTAGAATGGTCTATTGATTGAGGTTGTCATATTTGTTGACTGACTCGTGCTTTTAAACTATGTAATTTTTTTTTTAGTATTTTGCGTTTTCACTTTTTTCATTTGCATTTCATTTTCAGGTGGTGGTTAGAAATATACCATATGCCTCTGGTCGTTCAATCTCAGAAACTGTGGACCAATACTTTCAAAGAAACCACCCAAATGAATACCTTTGTCACCAGGTAATACTATTACAATGAAGCTTATTGACAGTAGACTGTAGTTGATGGATAAGAATATGTACAAATACATCATCATTATCCTTATTTGTAGTTTCCATTTGGTTCACCACAACACAGTCCACTCTTAGGTTCCATAAAGTTAACTTTTATTATTCACTATTCAGGCTGTCTACAATGCAAACAAGTTTGCCAGACTTGTAAGACAGCGAGATCGGCTTCAAAATTGGCTCGACTATTACCAGCTTAAGTATGAAAGGCATCCAAGCAAAAAACCAACCACAAAGGTACTGTATCCTGATGCGCGTAAAAATAAACATTTTTGATTTATTTGCTTAGCATTACTATGTCTATCTATTATTTGCCTATTATGTGGAGAACATACTTTTTTCAAGACAGACTTGGACATTAATAGTTTCAATCTCTTTGCATTTTCAGAAAGGATGTTTGGGGCTTTGTGGTAAAAAGGTCGATGCCATTGAATTCTACAAGCATCAGATTATGGCATTTGATAAAAGAGTAAGTTCTAACAGACATTCATCATGTTATACTTTTTAATGTCGTCTAGTTTTATTACAGTTTTGATCTTTCTTAAGGGTTAGTTCTATCCGTGCTGTTCAGCATGGTCTAATTGTCGGTTGGATTTTCTTTCTCATTTGTGTATCTTGATGTTTAATAATTTTTCCCTCTTGTATTGTACATTAGATGGCACTGGAACAAGAAAAGATCCTCAAAGACTCCAAATCTCTGTTGCCAGTTGCATTTGTATCTTTTAAATCACGCTGGGGAGCTGCTGTTTGTGCACAGACTACACAGAGCAAGAATCCTACACTATGGTTGACAAATTGGGCCCCTGAACCCTGCGATATTTACTGGCGTAACT
Source organism: Geum urbanum (assembly GCA_946800695.1). Classification (NCBI taxonomy): domain Eukaryota; kingdom Viridiplantae; phylum Streptophyta; class Magnoliopsida; order Rosales; family Rosaceae; genus Geum; species Geum urbanum. The sequence goes on from OX327011.1 coordinate 25,766,043, forward strand.
TGGCTATACCATTTGTTTCCTTAAGCATCCGGAAGCTTGTGATATCGCTATCAGTATTTGCTTTGGTGTTCTTCTACATGATACCCATAGCCTTTGTGCAGTCCCTTGCAAATTTAGATGGTTTGGAAAGAGTTGCCCCTTTTCTCAGACCAGTTATAGAATTGTAAGTATACTGTAGTTTTCAAGCATTGTTAAATGACATATGTTGCTATACATTAACTCATATTCTTTTGTTCGATTATAATATGCATCCATCCTGAGGCATAAAGTACTAATATGTTACAAAGTGTTTGTGATAATATTCAGTGTTTATTTTGTGTTTATTCACATGATACCATCATAGCCACCTTTGTGAAATTGTAGTTTCTAAAAAGCTCCTGTTCTAGGCAGCAGTAATTGTAAACTTAAACTTCCGATCTTTTGTTTAGTCGTGGAAATAGACAAATTAATTGGTTTGTTTTTTTAAGCTCTAAACTGTAGGGCACTTTGATATGGCCTTTTGGCTCTTCTCACATCTCTTGCACCAGCTGCTTCTTTCTTAAGTTTTGTCATGATACAGTTTTCAGATTTTTTGTTATAGAATAATTTACTGTAGTTTCTTTGCAGGAAATTCATCAAGTCATTCTTACAGGGTTTTCTTCCTGGCCTTGCCCTCAAGATATTTTTGTACATTCTCCCATCTGTATTAATGATCATGTCAAAAATTGAGGGACATATAGCAGTGTCAACCCTGGAACGAAGAACTGCTGCAAAATACTACTACTTTATGCTAGTCAATGTATTCTTGGGAAGCATAGTTACTGGAACAGCATTTCAGCAACTGCATGCCTTCCTTCACCAATCACCTACCCAGTAATATTCAGTCTCTATCATTGGGAATTTTCTGGATACATTGTTGGATATTAAACAGTAAATGATACTCTTGTTTCTGCTAATCTCTTAATAGTGCTAATCCGATAAAGAGTTTTAGATGTGGTTGATGTTTATGGAATCTCTTCGTTTGTCATAGGATTCCAAGAAACATAGGAGTGTCTATACCAACGAAGGCTACTTTCTTCATTACATATATAATGGTTGATGGGTGGGCTGCAATTGCTGGTGAGATTCTCCGTTTCAAGCCCTTAGTTATATTTCATCTGAAGAATATGTTTTTGGTGAAAACTGAGAGAGATAGGGAGAAGGCAACAAACCCTGGTAGTGTGGATTTTCCAGAGACTCTCCCGAGTCTTCAACTATACTTCCTTCTGGGGATTGTGTATGCTGTGGTCACGCCAATCCTGCTTCCATTCATACTGGTCTTCTTTGCCTTCGCATATTTAGTGTACCGTCATCAGGTATGTTTTCTCATCGTTTCTATTGTTGTTTTTAATATTTATTCATCTAACAGCGTTTTACAGTTGTCTAATCTGATTCTCAGGAATATAACTGCAGTAAAAACAAAGTAGAAGCCTTATGCAACTTGGGATTGAATTTTTTTTCATTTCCCATCTCAAAATTAATGGAATAGAGATATCACTAACTTGATTTCTCACTATTTTACATTCCCTGCAAGGAAGATTAATTGAGGTTCAGGAATCTGGATATCTGAAATTAAAAAATAGTGAAATCCAATAGATGTCTGTTTTATTTTTTTATCATAACTCTTAGCATTGAACATCAGTGTCTTATTAGTTATGTATTCATCATTCTCTCTGTCTGCTGGCAGATAATCAATGTCTACGATCAACAATATGAAAGTGCCGCCGCATTTTGGCCACATGTTCATAGCCGCATCATAGCAAGTTTGTTGATATCCCAACTTCTATTGATGGGCTTACTGAGTACCAAAAAGGCTGCTAATTCTACTCCATTGCTTGTTGCTCTACCAATATTGACATTATCATTCCACAAGTATTGCAAACACCGTTTTGAACCTGCATTCCAAAAGTATCCACTTGAGGTAATTTTTAAACTCTTTCTTCTTCCTTCATAATTCATTCATTAGGAGCTGTCTAGAAAGGCACACTTGCAGTAAATTTTGGCTTACATTATGAAGAACCTTAAAGGATATCATCTCTTTTAGCTGTCTCTCTGGAACTAGAATTAGTAATAACTATAGGAGGAGGATCTGCAGTAAGTTCTTCCATTTACAAAGAACAAAAACTCTCTTGACAATTTGACGTAATTGGAAAACATAGTTGAGTGTGAGCTGTACTGAGTTGATTTACCATTCATGTAATAGTTGAAGGGTGTTCAAATAGTAAATGTTCTGGTATTTATTGGATCTGTTTAGAATCAACTGGTCTTCTATATACTCAGTGATCTTTATTTTAGTTTTAGCTATCGTAGCTGACATACTTCAGGCTGTACAAAGCCAATGTTTACTTTGGTCCCTGTATTATGTGACAAATCTACATGTTGATGGCTGAACCTTTGGCTGATATAATCAAGCTCATTAATGCCACCTCAGTCTAACCTAGTCCGTAGTGTTAGTTATTGGCATATGCAGTAATAGATAGTTATACAAATAAATCTCCTGGTCATTTCTTTGTACACACCAAGTTAGTTGCTTCTGATGTATAAGAACTCTGGTTTAGTTAATCTAGTCCCTTTTTTTTGAGTATCATTTGTATTGCAGTCTTTTATTTTTATTTCAAAGAAGGATCAATATGTCATAGGCTATAAATTTTTCATCCTATTTCCTTCTGTTTTCACATAAGCATGTAACTTGTTCAAGTGCCGATGAAAGTTATTTCCTTGTTTCCTTCTCAGGAAGCCATGGATAAAGACCTGTTGGATCAAACTACAGAACCTGACATCAATTTGAAATCATACTTGTCTGATGCTTACTTGCACCCTATTTTCCGGTCATTCGAGGAGGAGCAACATGAATCTGTTAAAGTTAGAGTAGACAAACAGCAAACTCACATTGCTGCTCCCATTACAAAAAGTGAACTCAGTTCTCCATCTCCACCTCATAATATCAGTTCCCCATCTCCACCACATAATGCCCATGATACCCCATCCCAAAATGCCTATTATCAATCCTCCGAACCCCAATACTCATACGATTTAAACTCTCCACCTAACTATGTTTATCATTCGACTTCTCCACCACGTTATTCCTACCATAATGAAGAATCACAACCTCATTACTCCTACCACAATGAATATCCTCCACCTCATTATGGAAGTCATTATGGTTACCATAACGAAGATTATTGATCATTTAGTTGCTGGCATTTCTACAAGAACTCTCTAACAGTAGTTAATTTTATTGTTTGGCCATTGATTTTATTTGCCTTCTGAATGTAAATTATCCTCTGATTAGTGCAAGTGTAGTTTGGTTGTGGGAATGTACTGAATCAGTTTATCGGCTGAAAATGAAATTTCCTGAGAAGCCCAAGTAATATGCAGCAATTATTTTTCCAAAAAAGAAGATATAATATATGGAAACTCGGTAATGTTGCTGGAGAATAATATAATAAATGAAAATTGTGTATTTTTATCATTGATAGAATGTCTTAAATATAGGTTAATACAATTTATTACAATAAATGTCCCGATATAATTGAGATTCTCAGTATCTATTTAATCTAATTCCTATCTAAGTAGGACAAGATATATCGTGGGAATTATGGAGAATAAATCTCTTTAAACACTCTCCTTTGTGTGGATGACTTCAATGATGATGCATGACTTGTTGCCTCACTAAAAACCTCGCCAAGCAAATAAAAACTTTATGGGTAAAACAAAAGCTTGATCTAAGGGAAAAAAGTGGAACACATCAACTAAAAACGCTACTGCATGTGACGTAAACTCCCTCTGACTGTAAACTCAGTCATGCAGTTCAGATAACCTGCGCATACCAATGCGTCTCACATGTTTTACAAATGTAGATTTAGGTAATGACTTAGCAAACAAGTCCGCAACATTATCAACGGAACCAATCTGGTTCACTTGAATATTCAACAGCTGCTGTTGTTGTTGATTAAAGAAGAACTTCGGCGATATATGTTTTGTATTGTCACCCTTAATGCAACTCAACTTCATCTGTTCAATGCATGCGGCATTATCCTCATAGATGGAAGTGGGAGCAGTAACAGTAGATGGTAATCCACTAGAATATGGGCATAAGTCATCATTATTGTATCCCTTCTCAATCAAGTAGTCATTAAGACGTGTATACCACATCCTACCGGAATGCTTCAATCCATATAGTGAACGTCTCAATTTCATAACATGAGCACTCCGTGGTTTAGAGTTACTTGATTTAGGTATAGCAATGCTATCTGGCACTCTCATGTATATGTTTGAATCAAGATTTCCATAGAGATATGCAGTAACTACATCCATAAGCTGCATGTTAATCTTTTCAGACATTACAAAGCTTATCAGGTAGCAGAAGTTGATGATGTCCATAACAGGAGAATACGTCTCCTCATAATCAATTCTAGAGCTCTGAGAGAAACCCTAAACTATAAGTCTAGCTTTATAATGTAAGACCTCATTATTCTCTTTACGCTTCCGAACAAAGATCCATTTATGTCCAACCGGCTTAACATTCGGTGGGCATAGCACAACCGGACCGAAAACTTGCCTTTTATTCAGAGAGTCGAGTTCATCCTGGATTGCTACCTTCCATTTCGACCAATATGCTATGCATTGACATTCAACAATAGCGGGGTTCCACTTCGTCATCGTCAATAATCTCTTGAGCGACAGAATAAGCAAACACATCATCAACTAATATGAAAAATCTATCCATAAGAATGCGCACATCATTTGTTCTAAGGGAGATTTCTTTGTTCTCTGACATCACAAGAGGTTCTAGAGCGTCCCCCAGACTTGCCAATTGTGATTCAAGGACATAACTGTAGCAAGAGACAATCTTATGTGAAGGATTCACAATGTTGATGATGAATGGATCTTGTTGAGCCTCGATGGTCTACCTTTTAACCGGCGGCTCATCAATAGATTTTCTTGGTGTGATATCCCAAAATTTTTATGTAACAGTTAACATTTACGTATGATTCAAGTTCAATTTGTTGTTGTGGTAAAATATTTTTATTGTCAGTAAGTACTGAGGTGTCTCGGTTTGACTTTTTATCGAATTGTCAAAGTTGGTTGACTTTTTGTGAAAATCATAAAAAATTTCGATATGAGTCTGTAGACGCGTGAATAATTGAAATTGGAGTTACGAAGAGGAAGTTATTAACGACAGAAGTTTATTGTAAATCATTTACCTATTTAACATAAATGGAAAAGGGTATAAATTGGGATTTCTGAATTGGGTAAAAGGGTAAGTTTCCATTTCAGGTCAATTACTGTTGACCCGTGTTGACCCGTGTCTGGAGACCCAAATCGTCGTGAAACTGTTTGTCGGTGGCGTGGTGCCGTCCGGCTAGTTTCAGCCACCGTTTTGGTCGGGTTCGGTTCATCTTGTCATCCTCTTCCTGATTATGGGCTTGATTATGGGCGATTTTGGCATGTGGAGAGAGAACCGGTGGAGAGTGTTTTAGGGTATTTCAGGTTGGTCTGTCGGCCGTCGTCAGCGTGGTCTCAGGCGACGTGCTTGGTATGAATCGAATCCCCTTGTCCTGTAGATTGTGTTTATGTTGATATATTTTGGATTTCAGGTTGATTTGATGGGGTTCGAATCGTACCCGATTCGATTCCTTGGTCCCCGCCGTTCGGCGTTGTCGTGTTGACGGTTTCCGGAGGCTGTGGTGGTCGATGATAGAGGGGTTTTGCTCCCCTCTATCTTCTGGTTCTTTTGTGACCAGCCTCGAGCCCGGTGGTGGCTCGATGGCGGAGATCGGGGTCGGAATCCATATTCCGGTCGTGATGTTTCGGTGGTGATTCTAGCTGAATTAGCCGGAATCAGGTCTAGGTCATTTGGAGTTTATTGTTGGGCTTGATGCGAGCTTTGTTTTGATAGATTATTTGACACGCTAGTGGTGGCGCGTGGGCGGCATGTGTCGCCGTCCCTAGCGGCGCGTGGCCGAAATTTCTGACCAAAAAATATCTTTTCGAAACGTGTCAAGTTATATGTCATTGGATTAGTATCGACATTTAGGCTTCGTCGTCTCAGTGGGTGGGCGGTGGCGGCGAGGTTCTCCACCAGAGGTGGTGTGAACGACGGAGAAGTTAGTTCTGTTGTTTGTTGTTATGAATGTTTCGTCGTAACAAGTTATCGAATTTATTCTTCGACTGAATTAGTCAAAATTGTTCATATCGAGTACTTCCTCGATTTATCTGATTATTTTATTATTTTGTTCATTTTGATGATTTCGAGATGGGTCGGGTTGTCACATTTGGTCTCCCCCTTTTCCTGGTGGGAGCCGAGGCCGACGCAACACCTTTCACATGAGCAAGAGGAACGCCTCCTTGCCCGGTGTTGCCACTAACGAATCTTTTTTTTAGGATTTCCAACCTTGCAGGAAAATTTGCAACAAGTATATCCGATCTCATCACTTTAGCGATATCAGCAAATGAGTCAGGCATAGAGTTTGCTACTTGTTGAAAATCAAGTATTCTTCGCACTTCCATCTCACTCTGAGATGTGCGAGTATCATGATGAGACACAGTGGAATTAAACCACGCAATTCCTAACGTTCAACTGGAATAGAACCATTCTTATCTCCCCCTAACAGCGGGAAGTATGTCTCATCAAAGTGACAATCTGCAAATCTAGCAGTAAAGAGATCTTCTGTTGAAGGTTCAAGATAGCGGACTATCGTTGGAGATTCATAACCAACATAAATGCCTAATCTTCTTTGAGGACCCATTTTAGTGCACTATGGATGCGCAATTGGCACATAAATCGCGCAACCACGCAAATGTGAAACATCAGGCTCATATCCAGTTACCAAATGGTACGCACTGAATGGTTAGCGGGCTACGGGTCGAAAACGAAGGAGCATGGTGCATGTAACACTGCATATCCCCACACAGAGAGTGATAAATTTGTATGTATTACCAAAACTCTAGACACAAGCTGTAATCGGTTGATATGAGCATCTGCTTAACCGTTCTGAGAATGAACATGAGGAACGTGATGTTCAACTTCAATCCCAAGAGACATTCAGTAATCATTAAAATATTTTGATGTAAACTCTCTTGCATTATCCAATCGAATAGACTTGATTGGATGATTTGGGTGGTGATCCCGAAGCTTAATGATTTGAGCCAGGAGTTTTGCAAATGCAGCATTCATTATGGATAACAAAGCAACGTGTGACCATCGCGTTGATGCATCTATCAAAACCATGAAATATTTAAATGGTCCGCATTCAGACAAACAATGTGCCTGTAACTTTGCTAAAGAACAAGATTTGTAAAACGAGCGATGTGCATTAGATATTGCAACATAAGAATCTGGTGGGATAACGCACAACGCCTCAGCAGTATTTTTGTCGGGATGGTGCTGCACTCGACTTGGAGACCGAGCCAGGATTGAGAGGAGTAGTCTCATCCTCTTCATCTAAACTGATGGATATAAGTAATCCCACATGTTTTTTAGCTCTAAAGAACGGATGACCATGAGTATTTTTTAAGATTTTGATCATCATGTCACGATCTGGATGTCCCAGTCAAAAATGCCAAAGCTTGTATAAGTCAGAATCACACGTGGTAGTGTGAGTCATGACATTTGATTCAATAATCTGAACTGTAGTTAGATATAAATCACTACGAATAGCCAGAAACTTCTCTAGAATGCGCTTGCAACCACATTCAACAGAGGTTATACACAATAGTTCTTTCTCATTCTCACAATAAGTTTCCAAGTGAAAACCGTTGACACGAATATCCTTAAAACTTAGCAATGTTTGATTGACCTTTGACGTGTATAAGGCATCAGTGATATATAATTTTGTACCATGGGGTAGCATAAACTCTGCAGAATCATGCCCTTGTATAACGGGCGCTGCACCAATTATAGTTGTCACTGAGGATTTGTATGAAAAAAGATCCACAAATAGTTACCTATTCCGCATAATGATATGGGTAGTACCATTATCTGCTAGTCACTCAATCTCGCCTTGAGAAATCTACAAAATAAATGTAAATAAGTAAGTCTTTATACTAAAGACCATGCATACACTTAAAGATTTGAATAAAGGCGTGACCCTTGTTGAGTGCTGATATAGCATGACACAAACCGATGTATAAACAACATCTGGTACTGAAATCCAGGTTGGTCAAAAAAAAATTCAACATTTTCCAATAAAACCGATGCATAAACACATCTAAAAACACCATATCCGGAAAACATTTTCGACGGGTCGAAGAAAACCCAAAATAAAAGTTGATTTTCCGATACCGATTTTCGACGGGTCGAGTGATATTTTTGATGGGTCAAAATAGTGTCTAGGGGAATACATTGGACGGGTCGATCAAAATTTCGACGGGTCGAAAAAAACCTAAAATCGATATCGATTTTTTTATATCTATTTTTGACGGGTCGAGCTCAATTTTCGACCGATCAAAATTGGACATAGTCCAAGACAGAAGCAAATATTCTACGGGTCAAGGAAAAACTTGATGGGTCAAAAATGTCCTGAGATCAAAATAACCGCTTTTTTTTTTCGTGTCTCGTCCTTACTGTATCATTGTCATTATGCCATATACAATTGTAAACATCGAACCATACATAAGAATTGTATAAATATAGAACATTCTCAACACTTTCATATACCGAAAAAATAGAGAATATTCATTACTGCCAACAAAAATACATCATAGATGTTCTTAATAAAAAACAAGACAAGCGTCTTAACAAGTTTGACCGAAAAGTATGCCAAAAATAAAACCAAAACTTAAAAAAAATTACAGAGACAACGCCTTTTACATAAGCTTAATCAAAATTCGGGGCAGCAAGATCTTTCCCCTTGTCTTCTGCAAGAATGAGATTGGTGTCAACCTCCATCTCTAAGTCTCCAGCATAATTGGACTCTTGAACCAAATACTGCTTATGCCTTTTGTAGATATTTTGGATTTCTTTACTAGAACGGTACTGCTTGTGTATGTGCTTATTTGAACTACATTTAAAACAAATATATCTTCCAGAATGTTAAGATCGTTGACCATCATGAACCTAACCAGCCTGGTTCTTGTTGGAGTTGGCGTTCTGATCTCTATGCCAAGTTAGATTTTGGCTGCAGCCTTGGCCATACCCACGCCCTCCTCTACCCCCACGTGGAGCTTGTCCACCACGAGCATAAGGTTCTGAACGAGCAACTTTCTTATCTTTACGGGCCTTTCCTCCAGTTTGATAACTCTCACGCTTTTTAGTACCAGCCGGTCTTGAGTTATTATTTAGGATGATCTCATGATGCCTCTCTTTTTTCGCAAGGCTATTGATGAGATCACAGAAGGTGGTAATCCTCCCATGTTCGTACTTAATCCGGTATTGATGAGCAAGGATGCTCATGGATGTAGGGAAAGTGTTCAATGACCGTTCAATCATATCTTGCTCGGTCTTCTGCACCCCACAGAAACCCAACTCCGACTGCAGATCCAGTATTGCTTTATTATAATCTTGGATCTTTGGGAAATTCAGAAGTCTGGTGTTTTCCCATCTCGCAGTTAACTCAGGAAGTTGTGCATCATGCACATTATTGAAGCGCTGCTTCAGAACGTCTCACAATTTCATGGGATCTGTCTTGTTTAAATAATGCTTCTTTAGAGTTGGTTGAATGTGACTCCTCAAAAACATAAGGGCTTGAACTTTTGATTCTTCTGTGGGTGGAATAAGAACTTGTTCAGGCCCAAAGGGTTTGATGGTGTTGGTCCGTTTCTTTCCTTTGAATGTATTTTCCACATATGAGACCCAACGGTGATACTCCTTGCTTTGAAGGTCAAGGATGTCAAATTTTGGCCTATCTGGCTCATTCGAACTCATCTACAAAAATACACAGAGATGTTTTATCAGTAACGATCGAAAAACTACGATTACAAAACTTCAATTTTTAATAAATAAGAACGAGATCCATGATATATGGTGACAAAATGGATTATAAACGGTGGCAAAAACCACACCCAGCTACCATGACTAATCGTCACATAACATCGATTTCCCTTTTCTTTTCTTTTCTAAACCGTGACTCTCCAAGGACCATCACTTATACTTTATGGATATAGGTCCATAGGAACTAGGGTAAACATGTAATATAGAACAACTCATATCACAATGCCAATAATCCTAGATCTAGGGTTTTGCGGTAAGAAAGTTTGATCCTAGATCTAGAGATTGATGGTTTAGAAAAGTTTACCTCGATGAGTGTTTTGCTCGGTATGACCAGTACACTTGTTGATCAATTTGAAGTTGAAACTCGTCTGAAATGATTCTTTAGAAGTCGAGCAATCTTGACGACGTAAGAAGATTTGAGGAGCTTGTGCTTGTGTGAGGAGCACTGGAAGAGAGAGAGGCTGACGGTGGTAGTCGGCGGTGACTAGGTCTGCCGGCGGTGGAGGTCTTTTGTAAAGGTTAGGTTTTTTTTTCTTTGGTTGTGATGACTATCAACCCAGAGTTGCTGATAACGTGTTACAGGAGAATCATATGATAATTAAAAACTGTGTACTTTTCTCATTGATAGAATGCCTTAAATATAAGCTGATACAATCTGTTACAATAATGTCCCGACATAACAGAGATTCTCTGTATTCATCTAATCTAATATGTATCTAAATAGGACAAGATACACTCCGAAAATTATAGAGAATAAATGTCTTTAACGAGGTAATTATTTCTAATTGATAGGAGGAAGAGTCTGAACGATTCGGGAAACATCAGCAAGTTTCTTGTGTCAACATTGTCTTGCTAGACACTAAATATTGCAAATTGTTGTAAACTAATTGGCAGCAGCGTAAAATTTTCAATATAGTGTGGCCTTTGGCGGCTTACATTGATTACAAAATACCATTATATATCTTCAAACTTACGTGCCTTTATCTCCAAATACACCACATGATATATATATACACACATACAAATTACATACATGACTCCTTTAAGAGTTGATGGCACAATCCTCCAGCAAAGCTATGCATGGAACTAGCTAGGAGAAGAGGTTAGAAAACGAAACTCGTATACATATGTGCCTAAACCGATCATAAAAAGGAGCACATTGATAGAAACGGCCAGTAGCTGTTTCAACATGAATATATAGCATACAATGCACACTTTATAGAGCAAATAAATATTCACACATGAACCGATGAAGACACTCCTTAAACGCGTCAAAAGGAGAGAGTTTGAGATGATAAAGCAAGATGAAGAAAATAGGTCGACCAAACTTGCCGACTTGCAGCGGCCCAAGCAGAACGTCGGCAAATATATATATCATCCACACATTTTCTGCTCCGAGAGTCAGTTCTGGTTTAATTGTATGGATGCTCCTTAAGGAAGAGTACTTTGTCATTACACAGAAGCTTATTGAAGATGTCAAGTCCATTCTTAGTGTGTTTGCTCCAAGATTATGAAATAGAGTAGCTCATTTTTGACCAACCCCCCAGGTGTTCTCATATATTTGGTAATCGATCGAAATTACTAAAATAATGTCATTTTCATAAAAAAATAATAACGTATATTTTCTTTTTTCAAAAGAAAAAAAGAAAAAAGAAAAGGAATGTTAGACAATATATATTGACACTTGCGTGCCTTGGAGTTTAAAATATACAACTACCACCCTCTCTGCCTCATGGCCAGAACCTCAAGGAGCTCCAGCTCCAACTCCAACTCCAACGCTCAAAACCCAGAAACCTCCGACACAAAAAATCACAAATCTTTAAGTACCCAACAACACCCAAGTTGGTTTTCTCCAGATACAGGAATCTACCACAGCAAACACCCCAATGTTAATCTCCCTACCGACCCTTTTCTTGATGTTGTCTCTTTCATATTCTCACACAGACACAATGGGCCTTCAGCTCTCATCGATTCCTCATCTGGCTTTTCAATATCTTACTCAAAGCTCTATTCTTTTGTCAACTCCATGGCCTCTGGCCTCCAGACCAAAGTGGGCATTTCACAAGGTGATGTTGTTCTGCTTCTCTTGCCTAATTCTGTTTACTACCCTATTGTTTTCTTGGCTGTTCTGTATATTGGTGCTGTTGTTACTACCATGAACCCATTAAGTAGTGTGGCGGAAATAAAGAAACAGATTGATGATTCTAATGCATGCTTTGCCTTCACTGAATTTGAAAACGTTGCTAAGTTGCAAGAATTGGATATGTCTGCAATTGTTGTTCCCGGAAATGTGGTTTCTGATTCGGAGAAACAAGTGTTTTCGCTTTTTTATGAGCTTGTGAGTAGTGAATGTGATTTGACTCCAAGGCCAGTGATTAAGCAGCAAGACATTGCGGCAATAATGTATTCTTCCGGGACTACTGGTGCGAGCAAAGGTGTTTTGCTGACGCATGGCAATTTCATAGTTACAGTTGAGCACTTTGTGCGGTTTGAGGCTTCACAGTATGATTATTCGAGCTTGAACAATGTGTATTTAGATGTTCTACCATTGTTTCACATATACGGGCTGGCGCTTTTCGTAGTGGGGTTATTGTCCTTGGGGTCGAGCATCGTTGTAATGAAGAAATTTAATGTTAATGAGGTGGTCAAGGCCATTGATAGGTATAAAGTGACACACTTCCCGGTTGTTCCACCAATATTGGCAGCATTAACAAAAAAAGTAAAGGAATTAGGGGCACACAGTCTCCTGAGCTTGAAGCAGGTTTCTAGCGGAGCCGCTCCTTTGAGCATGAAGACCATAGAGGACTTCTTTCAGACCCTTCCGCATGTTGACTTTATTCAGGTTAGAAGACTAATTCTTAAAATAGACGCTTTCTGAATAGAAAAAACATTTGTGTTCAATTTGTTGTGATTATATATTTCATTCATTATTGTTACTTCTGCTGTTTTTTGTGTACGCATGTGAATCTTACGCGAAAAAAATGTTAGGCTTCTAGATAATTTTACCTTTGAATTAGCAAATAAGTTAGTTATGCTTCAAATTGTGTACAAAGGTTGTTCTGCTGGTCAATTGAAATGATTATCAATGTTGTACATAAAATGTTGGTCTTTGGAATTTTCAGAAATGTCGAGCAGTTAGATTTGTTTGTTTTTAGGGATATGGAATGACTGAGACGACTGCGGTAGGAACTCGTGGTTTCAATACCGAAAAGGTTAGGAAATGTTCTTCAATAGGACTTTTGGCTCCAAACATGCAAGCTAAAGTGGTCGATTGGAATACTGGATCCTTTTTGCCTCCCTTTAGTATCGGTGAGCTTTGGTTACGAGGACCTTCAATTATGAGAGGTAATCATTCTTGGCTGGGATATATTACTATATTTTGACTGTTATCAAGTTTTATTTATATCATTTGCAAGAAAGTAGCTATCTCCCTTGAAAACTCCAAAATTATGCTCATCCAATTGAGTTTGCACTAAATTTGAATTGGGGTGCAGTCATGCTTTTTGGACATATCTCCTTGGATTCTAATACAGAAAGATATCATTGTTTTCAAAGTAAATCAGGATTTATGTTACCACTTCCTCTGTTCATGTTAGATATGAAAATAAACTTTGTTTTTGTGAATAATTGAAAACGTCAAAGTTACGTAACTGAAGGAGCCTCAAAAGCAGCTATAGTGCTGGAAATGATACTCTTTTAATACAAGATTTCCAGGTCCTTGAATTACTCTGATAATAACTTTGGCAGGTGTTACAGTACTTGCATCATTTGGCTAACAGCCTAGGCTAGCACTCTTTTAGCTTTTCCTTTGTTGAGAGATGACCTTTTCCATATTTTTATGATGAGACTTCTTGTATCCATTTTTCTGATTGTTAGTTTAACTGTTTTTTTTTCTACCATGATGCAACTCACCCTATGATCCTGGGTGAGAATCAAGTTCTGTAAAGTTCTCTTGTTACAATCATAAGTATGTGGGTTGAATTAAAGACGGTTCCTAAATGAAAATAGGAGAATACCTTTTCTATTGTTGCAAAAATATGGGCTCAATTAAATTTTATGTTAAGTTGTGACTATGTAGGAATTAGATAGCTATATATTATGTTTTTCATTAACTTTGTAGGTTACTTGAATAATGAAATGGCAACTACGTCAACAATTGATAATGATGGTTGGCTGCATTCCGGGGACATTGTTTATTTTGATGAGGGTGGATACTTATATATATGTGATCGCATAAAAGAGATGATCAAATACAAGGGCTTTCAGGTATAACTTTTAAATCATAATTTTTGGATATGTTAAAGTACACTGGTTTTGATAATTGTTAGTGCCTTGAAGAGTTGAAAGAGAACCTCCCTGTACTCAGTAAAGTGTATCTATCATGGCTTCTATTAAAGTGTAATCTAACTTAAAATAACCCTATTTGCAGATTGCTCCCGCAGATTTAGAAGCAGTGTTGATTTCTCATCCTGAGATACTAGATGTTGCAGTTACAGGGTAAGTATAAGCATTATAATAAAGTGGCTAATATCACCCAAAATTAAAACCGGAGTGTTTATATACTACATCCGTAAGTGAGATTCCCGTATTTATTTATTTCATTTTCTTTGGTTTCTTTGGTTAGTTGTCTGATTGAAGTTGCATTAATTTTCAATCTCTAGTGCCACCGATGAAGAATTTGGAGAAGTTCCAGTGGCATTTGTGGTGAGGAAGCATGATAGTGAACTTTCTGGTGAATATGTCATGGATTACGTTGCCCAAAAGGTTTGTTTGAATCCCTTGACTTCCCGTACATCACTATGTGAATCAATATTTGCTCCATTGTCCAATTGAACTATGAGCTAGATGTCTTTTTACTTGGTGGCCAGTGCTCTTAAGATCATGGAAGCAATGCAGAAAGGCACTGGTACACAGTTGTTCTAACGACCGATATGATCAATTGATCATTATGGCCTAAACATATGCGTCTTGTCTATTGTCAGCATACTATTGAGGTTTCTAATGTGTGTGCCACTTTTGGCAGGTTTCCCCATACAAGAAGGTCCGAAAGGTGGTGTTTGTACATTCAATACCAAGGTCTCCAGCAGGGAAGATCCTCCGAAGGGAGCTCAAGAACTTCTTGCTCTCTAGACTATAAGACTAGTTTTTGGCAGATGTTGTTGCAGTAGAGGAGATTGAAATCATCGGAATGCAGACATTTTATAAGTATAGATTTTATATTGGGTCAAACAGCAAAGCAAAAAATATTTAGCTTAAAATAGCTTTGTGAAAAAGAAAGCGCTATGGAATCATAGTGATGATGATGATGCTGTATTGACATGGAAGCAGAATGTAAGAGTGCATCAGCATGTATCATTTGCTGGGAAGATAGAGGTTTAAAAAAAATACTGTAAATTCTTTTCTTGGTGGCTTGATGATTTGTATACAGATAGGTCTCAAAAGAGAAAAGTAATACAAACTACAGGGTAAAGTTATACTGGTTCAGGCTTCCATTACACTGATCAGTTTTTGGGTTTTATTGATATTTTGCTTAAACTTGTTGGTCAGGTGCTAGGAATTTTAGATGCTTCTGAATGCGATTGTTTCAGTTCTTTTGCAAAGCAATTTTCTGCAGGATGCGTTTGTAGCAGCTACAACTTTGTATGTCGTATGAAATATCTGGTAGAAATGAGTAAAACAATGATAAATACTGAGGCACATGCCAAGTCTTGAGAATCATCACGAAAATCAAACACATGAATGATGATGACCTATTCGATCATGTGTCCGAATACATTGTTTGTGTTCATATCAGTGCAGGCATGGTTTTACAAATAACAGCAGCGAGGTTCATTTTGTGTTCATTTTGGTGCAGGAGACTTCATCAAGATTTTCCTGTGAGACTCGGTAATCAACCACATGTGGACAAATTAATGGTTATATATTTAGATGTTTATGAGTAGTAGATCATCTAAATGTTTAACTAAATTGAATTTATGAACGTAAAATATATCAAGTTTAAGAGATTTGGTGCGTACAGATGTGTGCTTGAATGCCCGGGGAAATGTATGTGACCAATAATTGAACATACCAAAGAAGATATTAAAAAAAAAAAAAGAAGCAAAAAATCATAGTGGTTGGGTACTTAGATCAGTTGGATGTGGGAAAGAGAAGTCTGATCCCCCCACAACCATTTGCTCCCAAGTTATTGGATTCACATCCACACAATGCCCCAATGGTTCCTCTGTTACTTGTACCCTTCATCACTCAAAACACACTCTCACTCTCACTCTCTCTCTCTCTCTCTCTCTCCTTCCAAATTCCCATGTCGACCTTCTCAGCCGTGATACCCAATAATATTCATACACCTTCCTACTCCTCCTCTTTCCGCAACAACCACATTTTGGCCTTGTTTCCCTTTCCAACTCGTTTGACGTCTTCACCGGTTTCCAAACATCATCACAAAAGAACCTCCCCTGTTGTTTTCAATGGCCTCATATCACACCATAAGAAGAAGCCTAATACTTTCCAAAACACCATTGCAGCCTCTGGAGGACTCAAATCCTCCAGGTTTCTGCAAATGGGTTCTCAACAAGAAGAAGCCAGAGAAAGTCTGATCAAATCAACTGGAGGTTCTGACAGTGCCAGCACTTCCACTCTGTCTCGCAATGTAGTTTCTTCATCTCGTGTTTTCATTTGTCTTATAGCTTTTTTTTGGGATTTGATCGATGTTTTGGTTGTTTGAATACTTACCAGGTTGTTGGGGTTGTGCATCTGCTTGTTTCACTTGGGATCATTCTTGCAATAGACTATTTCTTGAAGAAGGCATTTGTGGCGGCTGCGATCAAGTTCCCCAGTGCGCTTTTCGGCATGTTCTGTATATTCACTGTTCTGATTGCTTTCGATGCAACTGTCCCTGCTGTTGCCATGAGCTTGATGAACTTCTTTCAGCCGGCGCTCTTGTTTATACAGAGATGGCTGCCCTTGTTTTATGTTCCTTCTTTGGTCGTTTTGCCTCTTTCTGTTAGGAGTATTCCCCCTTCTGCGGGTGTCAAGATTTGCTTCATTATTGGTAAGTGGTAACACTGCTACACTAGCTGGCTTGGTTTACATTTTCGACTGGTCATCTATTGTTACTAGTAGGCATGATTCCTTGTCTCATATTGGAAAAACTAACTCGAGAAAAAACAGCGTCTGAATTGGTATGCAGAACTATTAAGTTGAGACAAATTTCTAAACTTGTTATGGACTTACGGTGGTGATGCAAACTGAAGTTGATAAATTCACTTCTGTTTCTTGAGGGAACCACTAATGTAATGGTTCTAGACATATGCATATTCCTTTATTGCAGAATGTTTGGTGAACTAATGTTTTTATTTATGAGAATGCAAGGAGTTCTGGTCAGTGGGTTTGAGGAAATTTTAAGAAAAATAAAATGAGAGAGAATGAAAAGAATCTACCTTAGAATTAGCATTCTGCTGGCTGGGATTTAACAAAGGTTCACACATAACTAGTTCTGTTTTGCTAGCTGCTGAAGAAGATTGAGTAGGAATTGATTTGCAGTCTCTATCATGCTATTTTCTCGTGTTCATATGATCAATGGTTTTCTGCAGTTGGAGGCTGGTTGGCTTCATTAGCTGTTGCCGGATACACAGCAATAGCGATTAGAAAAATGGTGAGGACAGAAATGACAGATGCTGAACCTATGGAAAAACCCTCTCCATTTTCTTCCCTTGAGACATGGTCATGGAGTGGGATCCTCCTCATATCATTCGTCGGCGCATTAGTAAACCCAACAGCGCTAGGAACAACTGCTCTAACATACCTTCCATTCCTTCTTGCATCAACTGTATTAGGTTACATTGTTGGAACTGGGTATAGCTTTAATTTTCTCATGTTATATTTAAATAAGTTACTAAATTCTTGACTGTATACATTCTACTCAGATTCTCAACTATGGACTGAATCTTGAAGGCCTCTCACTTATGTCAACTTCTAATTTTCAGATTGCCATCAGAAGTGAAGAAGGTCTTTCACCCGATCATTTGTTGTGCGCTATCGGCAGAGCTGGCAGCAGTAGCTTTTGGATACTTCTCCAAGTCTGGGCTTGATCCTGTCCTTGGTACATTTTATTAGACGACATTGTTGCCTTCATGGTTTCAGCTACTATATTGTGACCCCTTTGATTTGTGCAACATAGTAACCCAAACTAAATGATGTAAATGTTAACAACTGATGACAATCAACCGAGAACAAAAAAAAAGTCTTTATTGGGCCACTTTCTAGTCTCTTCAATATATTGATATGCCATTCTTCTTGATATGAACAGAATCCTACCTTACGAAGATTTCATCAAACCCTGGAGCTGGTGATGTTTTGATGGGATTCTTGGGGTCTGTTATTCTCTCATTTGCTTTCTCAATGTTCAAACAGAGAAAGGTAAGTCAATTTTTCCGATTTGTGGGAGTTGATATCATCTTTGGTCTAAACCCTAAACTTGGTGTTTCTCCATAGGAGTAGTAGTTCACTCTCAAGGTCTAGTAGAAAACAAAAAATAGAAGTACATTGAAGTTTTCTTTAGTCCATAGTACAGTTGGTTGATGAACTCGTTGTTGCTGCCATGCAATTTCACAGCTGGTGAAGAGGCACGCCGCAGAGATTTTCACATCTGTCATCTTATCGTGCATATTCTCATTGTATTCAACTGCACTGATAGGACGTCTTGTTGGGTTAGAACCAAATTTGACAGTCTCAATTCTACCACGATGCATAACTGTGGCATTAGCCCTCAGCATTGTGTCTTTGTTTGAAGGTAATAATGCTCATCAGTACCACTGTACAATGTTCATACTTTTTGTAGTTGTAGAGAATTGAAAGAATGTCTGACATCCCCAAATGAATGCGTAGATTGTAATGCATATTGTATTTGCTGCAGGTGCAAATTCATCTCTTACAGCCGCCGTCGTCGTAGTTACTGGTCTAGTTGGAGCTAATTTTGTACAAGCAACACTTGATAAACTACAGTTTCGTGATCCTATTGCTAGGGGAATAGCTACTGCTTCTAGGTATGAATCTCCACTTAACAACTGTGCACTATCCGAATAAAATGCTGGAAGATATTGTTGTTGAAACACGGATTTACCTTGGAACCTGCTGGAGAGTGTTACGGATGAAGTTTCTACTTTTAATCAAGCACTTATATATGTATGTTTTCTTTTTCTTTTTTTCTGTTACAGTGCTCATGGATTGGGGACAGCGGCATTGTCAGCCAAGGAACCTGAGGCTCTCCCATTTTGTGCCATAGCTTATGCTCTGAATGGCATATTCGGCTCTTTGCTTTGCTCAATTCCAGCAGTCAGACAAAGTTTGCTGGCTGTAATTGGATCATGAGGCTATAAGCAGCTAGCTGCTCACTAATTGTATATCACTTTGCTACTATTAGTCGTATATATTAAAAAGTAAACAGCATTAGCAACACGTATATATAATAATCCATATTACTAAAAAAAGCATCCAAATATGAACAAAAGAAATATGTGTGGCAAGTATCTTGACTTTCTTCAAAGATTAAGTCGACTTGCTTGCAGAATAATGGTCTAGATAGTACAAAATGCCCAAACTAAACACATGATAGATGTCTATAGATTATAGAACAACCAAATTGAGTCTAGATCGATCAATAATGCCAATGAGTCTTGGTTCATATGAATGATTATTGAAACTTAACAAAATCTCATCAATCATATATGTATATAGAACAATCATGAATGTCACATATATAGAACAAAATCTCACGTTTTCTCTCTGAGAAAACCTCACGCGGTGCAACTCATCAAGATCAATTTAGCTCGTCCGGCAGCGGCTCAATCATGGCTAGCCAATTTTGGCTTGCTGTTGCCATTTGGTTCTACTGTCGGACGGGTATCTAGATCTCGGGAACAACTTGGAGGATTATAATCAAGTTTGTACATGGACTAAATTCTTGGCCGGCGTAATGGATTGTTGTTCGTCGCGAGGTACAGTGCACAAGCAGAGATCAATGTTCCAATGACGACTTTATTTGTCTGTTTGGTGTTTGATTTTTGATCTTGGTCGAGGTTACTGGTGGTATGGTCTTGTTCTCCGTTTGGTTGTGGCAGCTTGCTTGATGGCGTGGCCGATGTGGTTTGGAAGGTTGGTCATGGCCGACGTGGAATAGACGGTGTCTTGGTGGTGATGTGTGGTGATGGTGCGCTATAGTTTCGGGTGGATTGGTTATCTGTTGGGTTGTGTGCTAGGGCTAGGCTTGTTAGGCCTTGGTCATGTCTCTGTTTTGGGTTGTTTCTTGGGATGTCCATGACACTAGTGTGCATCTAGGCCTTTGGATTAAGGTTTTAAGTTCATCCTTTGATTTTTCTAAAGATATTTCTTCAAGGTCTTAACTTATTACACCACAATTGCGTGCTTAGATACTTTGTTAAGACGTTTAGTTTGATTTTATATCTAGAAATGTCAAGGATGAGCTTAACATGTGTTTGAGCTCAATGTTTGAAAAAGTAGTACTTATTTCTTAGAGTTCTAGTGTCATAGTTTGTTCACGAGGGTTTTCTTAGAACGTATGTACTGCTTCGGTTGAACTTCTTCAATGAGAAAGTATTGTTTCAAAAAAAAAAAAATACTATTATTACTTTCTAGTGAAAGACTCTCCAATGTTATTTTCGGTATGTTGATATTAAAAATTCAATGAAGCTCCACCCCTATCAAAAATTAGTCAATAGAAGCAATCAATCTTCACCAGAAGCTCCATCCTATTGACAAGAGTTGCAACCTCTACCTCAATGGCAGTGGCTACCTTGTGAGTAGAGGCAAGTTGCCATAAAGGATCTTGTACAATCCCTGACCAGACTTGACTAGAGGCAGGGGAGGCGGTCGCCTCGGGTACCACCTTCACTGGGGCCTCATTTTTTTTAAAATATTTTATTATGTAATTTTTTTAATTATATAACAATATAAAAAACTGGGGTATACTCTTTTCTTTCTCCGAAAAACTGTTTTCCCGTTCTTCTTGCACAATTGATATTTGATAGCAGCACATCTCACAAAAATTCAGCACCGATAGAATCGTGTGAATTAATATGTGCATATCGAAAGATTTTCTCAGCTATTCTCTCTAAAATTCTTCAAAACATTCCAGACTTATTATGCTCTCCCAATTTTGCCAAAAATCTCCCCTCCATCTCTTTTGGTGTTGTTAATTGATTATGCAAAGTTAATTGATATATTCGCCTCCAAGACTACAAGACGGCTAGTATTTAAGTAGTTTATAATTTTTTATGAAAGAAATTTAGGATCTAAGACTTTATTTTGTTTTTTAATATCATGTGGGAATATTCAGTTTGAACATTTTAGTTTTAAAGTTTTTTTTTTAACACTATGAGGGACACCATTTTTAGTTCCCGAATCCAAAAATGTCAGGTTTGGCCCTGTCCTTAAGCACTGCTCTCGTACCTGTCGCACCCATTTTCTTCTTTCAAGCTCCATCAGTATTCAATTTCATAACATTAGTAAGGGGAGGCTTCAAGTGATCTTATCCCACCTCAACAATGGGATATTGGGAGTGGCTACTTGATCCCGATAGTTCCCAAGAGTTAACGTCATCGAGGTCTAGGCTCCTTAATTTGTAAACGACAACACATCTAGTTTTTCCATATGCCCATAGAACATAGAAAATCAAAGAGACAATTTCCAATTTTCAAGATCAAGCCGGACATATTCGGATTTGTTATTGTGCTCGATAATCACAATCAATCATATGTATAATTCAATCACTGTTATTTCGTAACTAGAGATTTGATTTATTTCAGATAAATAAATATTTGCAATATCGAGTTGATGATGAAAATATATATGTTTAAAACTAAAATAAAATCAAAAGAAATCCAAAAGTTAAAACGAGGAAAATACTTTAGTTTTGTACATTTCCATAGGGACAACGTTTAAATAAAATATGTGTTCATATTGTGATAAATTTTTTTCTCCTCTAGTCCAAACCCCAACGGTCAAGACACAGAAGGATCTCACTATTAAATTTCAATTTCAAAGTTCAATCGGCAATGCCTAGTTAAAATAATGTTATTTGCATAATAAACATCAACCCTAAAGTGCGTTAAATTTTAAATTTCAATCCGAGACCAATATTAAGAGTGCGACACCTAAGCAAAGACGAACAAGCCAGTGAGAAAAAGGATGATTTGCTTGGGAAAAAAATGTAGTTTTAGAAATCTTAGTTCTGGTTTTTGGGGATTCTTTCTATTCTTTTTTTTTTGGCTTCTATGTTTTGGATGGTTACCAGAATAGTGATGCAATTTGATCAATTTTATTGTGATTGGGGGGAAGTTAAATTGGGTGTTTACAGTTTTTAATTGTTGCATTACAGTCTGTCTCATTGAATGGTTTCGTGAGAGATTTCAAATGTGGATATACTTCAGGATGGAAAATGAAATCCGATATATATGAGTGACAAAAAATCTGCATCAATATACTCGATTGAATGGAAGACACACGAAAGAGCGTGTCTAGCAATGAAACTTTATCAAGATCACAGTATGTCCTCATCAAGAAGCAGCTTTAAGTTGGATGCTGTATCGGGAAAACAATGAAGACTTGCCTCCTCTTTGGGAGCAAGAAGATGCGGTTACATCAATTTGATCACTGGCATTGAGGAGGTTTTTTCTATGATTTGCAGTGGATTGGGAAAGCGGGCTTCCTTGACAGCTCTGATCAGCCACGGAGAGGTGACACATTTTCATGTTAATCCAATAATGAATAACATAAATACCACATTAATTGTTTGCTTGGAGTCAATGATCAATGATTGGAAGTTCCAATTATCCCATAACACAACGCAGTTTGAGGTGTACAAGTTTGAAGCAGGAGTTAAGATACATGAGCAGGTACCTCTTGGAGAATGCAATGTTGTCTTGATGACATATTAGAATGTTTGCAACCCAAAAGTCAATCTCAAAGGCTATTCGTGGAAAAGAGTTATTAGATGATGCAGATCATCTAACCACTCTAAATTCTGAGAGTGGCAAGTTGCTTTTAGATCTCAGAGGTCAACTGAGATGGCTTATTACCAGGCGAGGACTCAAATGATGGGTGGTTGAATAAGTTTAACTTGATGAGATTTCTAAGACACGAGCCACCCACTAAGCTCGAAAACAGTTTGAGACAAATGTGTTCATCGAATCATAAATGTAAGAGTCCTCTTAGCATCAGATTTTTTAATTTTATTTTATATTTAGTGATGAACTGAGTATTACATCTTTAATGATTCGGGACATATTACCGGTTATTAGGCTAAACAAAGTTACTTTGTTTCTCCAATTTAACCAAATGTTCTATTTTTAACCTTTTATCTTATGAATGTCATTTATATTTTTATATACAGTGTTAGAATATTGTTACTATGTTGGAACATCAATTTATATTATTTTGGTTTATAAGTAATTGATTTTAGATTTATAGTTGGATTGTGATTGACAAATTAAACATTTAATTTTATTTTTTATATACAATATCGGAACATAATTTTTTTTTGAAGCAAAAACTGAAATAAGTTCTCAACTAGTTCTCAGAAATAACAACACTTAATTCAGAAAATTATTACAACACAAATTCTGAGTTCCTAAATTGAAGTCCCAAAAGTTGAGGTCTAAAATCATAAACATAAATCTAATCTAATCAGGTCCCAACCCACCATCAAATGCGAAAATGAACAAAAAAGAAATCTCTCACTATAATCATTACACTCTTCCGGTCAATCAAAGCCCTGTGCGAACACTGGAAAGTTTCGTTACCCACAACTAGTTCCACCAGAAAATTCAATGTTTTTATTTTCTTCCCTTATTCCCTCAGCAACGGGGGATATCTCATCATTTTTTTCTCATACTAATTCCTCTCCTAGCTAGACTAATTTCCTAGGGTGTTAACTAAAATCATATATATTGAGTATAGTTTTGTATTTCGCTTATGATTAACAAATGAACATAAATGTTAGTGTACGTTATTTTTGGATTTGTTCTTATAGATACAAGAGCTACGTGAGAGTAAATTGGTTTTAATACCTATGTAAACAAAAATTTGTATATTCGTTATTTTTTTGTATTACCATAAAAGTGCACAATTTTTTATTCTCACCTTAAGTCTCAAATTCTCTTATCCAGTCCTATAAAGTACTTGTCCACCGTTAAGCTGTATAAGTACTTAAGGATGAACCAAGGCGCGCAGCGGGTTTTCAAGAGGGTGAAGAAGTAAAATGTCATGGAAAATATACTGAAACATGCAATCCATGTTGAATACATGCTTGTTAATGTTCCTTGATCCTTGCATAAATACTTTCCAAATAATTGTATAAGGAAACAACATTCGATCAAGTATCATCATTTTCATAAACTCGGTAGAGTTGAGATGATCAGGTTAGAATGCATACGTACGTGTTATGTCTCCGGAGCTCCCATGGAACTCTAAAGATGCACCTCGGGAGCTTTTCTGTTCTTGACGCTTCAAATATAATATATGTGTCGTATTCTTGGTCTATGGTAGTTGTAGACAGACTAATACTGTTTGCCATGGCTTAGATTTGTAATCTGATCAGCTTGTGCCGATAGGCTCAAATAAAACTATCCAAGTTGCAGTTGCTGGAATCAGTAAAAAAAATTAGGAATAAAGCCATTCTAAGAGGGATTTTATTGATTGACACGAGCTGAATTGTACATAAGGGCATCCGAGATGATCTTTGGAGCGATGAACAACCATTCCAAGGTAGTACATGATTCATAAGTTGGAATCAGTAATAGGTTAACTTCTTACCAAAATATCACTAAGAAATTAATTCATTCAAATCTAGAATTTGAGAATTTAATCTAAAACCAAAATTTCAATTTAGCTATATGCAAAGGAGAAAACTATAGAGATCCCTATTACAAAATATGGTTATATACGATTTTGGATAAGACAATGCTAGAGGGTTTCAATGAGGCCATGACGTGTATGACTTCTTTTTTTGAGATGAAATATAGAATATATTGGATCTGATAAGTTACAAAGGAGAACACCGTTTGTCGGCTTGATAGAAAGAACTTCTTATAGCAACCTATACTACAACGTGCTCGGTACAAGCCTATCACTGACATAACTAGACGTAGGGTAAAAGACTAAAAAAATTTGTGCCCCATCTCACATCTAGTTATGTACCTCAAAGTTATGGCCCAATAAGGTACCGCTCATCGGTTTGCACAATTTCTTGTGAGATCGGATCTTTTCGTGCGGGGTTACGCTGAAAACTCTCGCGAACAATGTCAGGTACCCAAATGCGAAACCAAAAGTGCATTGTGAATGGCCAAATCCGCACTCCAAACCACAAAGTCAACATGGTCCATAAAACCACAGTAAAAAGCCACATACTAGGAGAGGCCCAACACCCATAATCAACATATTGGATGAGAGGCCCAAAGTCCATGTTAGACCAGACACCCAGGCCCACTAGTGTACCGATTGCTTTAGCACCTTGTTGACCGAGATAAGAGGAGCAGCCAAGCCTCTATCGGCCTAGCACAGGCCGCCACCTGGTTCCTCACCACCGCCACCAACTGCCGCTTCCCGTTGGCACAGGGCCATCGACGTAATCCTAGGCCTTCGTCACAGTCTCCTTCAATCCACGATCGCCTAGTTGCCCGATATCGAACCACCCACGTCGTCTCCTGTCGATTTTCACTGAGTTCCAAACCCCAGCATCACGAGCCGCCACCTTTACCCGTAGTCGCACCCACAGTGGCCTTCGTCCTGGCCTTGTGCTAATCCCGATCTCATATGCCCGACGAAGTGATCCTCCGCCTTTATCCGCCATCAGACAGGAGTTTGCTTGTCGTAGCCTCACCATTCCGGCCACTCCAATCCCTATCATCGTATTTTCCCACCACCACAAGCTCGGCCAAACCATGACTCCGGTCACCAACACTACAACGATTTCAACGTGTCTCAAACCCTAGCGAGACGCTAGGTTTCCCAGCGGCTCTGAAGGCTTCGCAAGGGAAGCGTTATCATAGACTATTCTGCAGCTTGACGAGGCCTTAATCTAACATGGCATTACAAATGTCATATTAATAAATTTATTTTTTATAAATAATGAAAAATTATCTAACCTACCAAACCAATCTTGCCCTTTTATATTTAATTAATATGACGGGAAAACCTAACAATTAAAATCAATAAATTGAGGAAAAATTATGTGCAACAATAAGAAGAAAATCATATATAGTAAAACCAAATAACCAATAAATAAAAGATGAATAACAATATCCTGGTAAAAAAACACAGTACGTAGGAGATCGTGAAAAGACTGAAGAGTTATGAAAATCTTTTTACCCAAACATGTAGCTTCCATGTTCTCCAGAATGCTGCAATTAAGATTTAATTCTGATTTTAAAGAGTCAGCTAACAGTTAGCCTAACTTGGTCTCTGTTCATTAATCATAAACTATTGATCAAGCTACTTAATTTGTACAAACAAGGATGAACCAAAGCAGATGATTTTCAAGAAGTATAATGTCATGGCAGATATACTGAAACATGCAATATGGAATATATGATCGATCGTTAATGTTCCTTCGATCCTCGAGGAAATACTTCCTGAATAATTGTATAATGAAACAACCATCAAGTATCATCATCTTCATGAACTCATTAGAGTTAAGATCGATGATCAAGCGGTTCACCATAGAAGTCTCTGACTCGTTGTTCTAATACAGCAATACAGCAATGGATTGGTTTGTTTGACCTAAATAGTTGATAATGAATATATATATATATATATATATATATATCCAAACTGACAACATTCGTGAGTGTAAGTAGCTCTCCTTCAAATACTTATCTTTTGTGTTTGAGAGCGTTGAAATTGTTGATGGCCGTGAAGAGATCGATTCAATTGACACAGCATCATGTTGGCATGCATCAGAGTATTATGCACACGGGGAGCTTTCCTGTTCTTGATGCTTCTGAAACATAATCTTTGTCGTCATCTTGGTAAATGGTAACTACACATCGACGAATATTGGTAACTGCACCCTAAACCCTTAATTTTCCTGAATATATATATATATGTACGTAGTTGGTTTTGTTTATATCTTGTACCCGAAAATAGTCGGTTCCCGTGGATGTAGTGCATGCTGAACTTGAAGAACATTTTCTTGTTGCTGTCGGGCCTCAATATCTCCGAAGACCATATAGAAAAGCTCAAAAGTGTCCACAAATCAATCAGAACAAACAATAAATACACAATTTTGTGGATTCCGATTGTGGAGCAATGGAACGATGTCCGAAAAGATAAATATCAGAGTCTGAGTTCTCAGATGCCGTGGTACGTAGTTTATGGTCATGAACCTTTGCTCCGCATTGAAAGCAACAGAAAGAACTTAGAATATCGCGGTAAGCCCACGGTGAAGCTCATGACAAAACACGCTATTGTGAAAGCCACCAAAGTTCTCATATCAAGAGGAATGGGTGCCTTTCCACATACAGATGAAGTAGTGATCCACCGATTCTCACCGAGAAACTCGGCTTCCATACTTCCATTAGAGAACTGGAGCGTCCACTGCAGGGCCGGCCCTGAGATGTCGAAAATTTGATGGGGCTCTAGGCTAGATAGAAATATAGGGGTCCAAATACATATATTGTGCATACTTAAGCTCAATTTGGGGCCTCTTCTTGGTGGGGGCTCTAGGCACATGCCTATAAGGCCTATACTCAAGGCCGGCCCTGGTCCACTGTGTAAGTCTAATCAAACAGTACGTGTTTTGTGAGTTATTTAGATAAGTTGTGTGCCAGAATTTTGAGGGTAAAAACTTAAAATACTTAAGAACATCTCCAATGAAATTCCCTATTGTAGTTCTTTAGATAAAAAAAAATATAGAAAAGTATATTTGTAAGAGTATCTCCAATGATACTCCTTGTATTTTGAATAAATATGCTGAAAATTTAACTAACCATTAAATTTTTAGGGAGCAAAATAATTTGTGCTACAATCATGTTAAACATATAGAGAGTATTCTCCCTATCTTAGGAGCGACATAGAGAGCGTGAGTGGAGTGAAATATAGCATTTCTCCAAAATTTGGCTAATTAAGGAGCTTCATTGGATCGAGCTCCGATGGAGATACTCCAAGTCACTAACATGCTCCTTACCCTAGAATAAGAAATTTAGAAAGCTCCTAAATTTAAGGAGAGAGAAATGAGTCATAAGGCTTTTAAAGAATTAATTCAACTAAATTTTGTATGATTTAAATAATCTTCTTTTAGGTATTTTCAATTGACAAAATTCATGTACCTTCCACAAATGCTTGATAATATTCAATTGGAGTTGAAAATAATCGTACTTATCTCTTATACAATAATAATTGTCAACAAAATTAAGTGAATTATGTAAATGTTCATGGGACACTTTGCACAAAAACCTCTCATAAACTCCCACATAGTTGATCGGAGTCGACGTCTCTATCAGTTCGGTCATCTTCAATGATCATATAATGCAAAAATATACATGTAGTTATGATGTCTTTGAGTATTTCTGTAATACTTTTTTTTTTATAATTTCCGCTAAACATGAATAGAAAATATTCATAATTAAATTGAAAGAAATTATTAGAATAATTACATTTGTACACAGTTATAATAAATGTCACTTATTATTTTTTCCATGCCTAAGATTGTATGCTATAAGAGCATCCCAATAGGATTGCTATTACAAAATTTAGTCAAAATTTTATCAATCTAACAGTTACCCTAAATAAAAGTCATACAGTAAAACCTCGATAAATGAATATTCAATAAAGTAATAAACCTCGTTAAAGTAATAATTTTTTCCAATCCCAACTCGGGACTAGTTCATATTACTAGCAATCTCGCTAAAGGCATAAAATAAAAAGTTTTTTTTCTAATTTCATTAGGTCCCTACGAATATATAACGTAACAATGTAATTAACAATATATATTTAAATTCATAAAAATACATAAAATTAAATTTTCAGTTGAGAATTTCTATTCTCTCGATGAGTTCTGTTATGTCTTGAAAAAAGACTATTGTAACCAGTTTCTTCTTCGCATCTAGACCAAAATAAACTTCATCATTGATCTTTTACAATGCATGCCCTACATACATTTGACAAATTCTTTTCATTTTGTTGCACGAAGTTATTCAACGTATGTAATTACTGTCTCAAATTGCCTCTTTTGGTGAAATTATCGATATGGCATAACACTCATCTAGATCAGGATCATCTCGAATAAGAGGATTCATTATCCCTTCTTTGATCTCATCATTAATAGGTGATTCCAACACTATATATTTTTTATTAAATAGAAAATATCTAAAAATATCGATAAATTAATTAATTATTGATTTGTCAATAAAATAATAAACTCGTTAGAGTAATAATTTTTTTTGGTCCCGAGGTTATTCATTTATGGAGATTTCACTGTATTTGACTTGAAGTTAAAATGCTAGTCATATTTAACAATTTTGGAGAGAGAAATTAACACATATATAGTTAAACTCTCCCGCCTTCTAACTACAATTCACACGTTGAAAAGTTTCAGTTTTTCCTATAGCAAAGTTGTTGGGGTGAACTATAAAAATAAGACAAATAAATTTAACTTTTAGATAAATATGACTTTTGGATATATCTTTACTTTTGGGGATGCTCTAGTCCTCTTAGTTTTTTCTTGACGAATGCCAATTTATTTTGCCTTCCAAGCAGTGGTGTAGCCACTATAAGATGAGGGTGTCAAATGACACTCCTTAAGTTTTGAACTACTATTAATCAAAGACATATTTTTATATAATTATCAAGAATTAAAACAATAAAATCCATTTTAACACTGCTGAATATTCAAAAAGAAAAGGTTGGGAACCTTAATTTGTCTTAACTATTTTGCTTTAACCAATCAAATAAATTCTTAAATTCTTCTATTATTGTCATATATATATTGAATCAATGATTTAATAAAGTTTTAACTTTACAACATTTACTATTTGATTGATAACTATAAAAAAAATCATTTTATTGTTTCGTTTAGTAAGTCAATTCAAAAATAAAATAGATTTATATATAATGTTCGGATTATGAATTCACATTGTTATCCTCGTGAATAACTTTGTTGAAAATAGAAGTAGCCGCGTCATACGTCTTTTATATATAAAAAATGGCATTGTTGAACGAAAATTCTGGCTACGCCACTACTTCCAAGTTCTTCAAGTAATTTTTTTTAAAGAAAAGGACGATAGCATTGAAAAAAAATCAAGTACATAGAGGGAGAATGTGATTCCTTAGACTACTAGGAATCACATCTTGTCAAACCAATGAAATGGAATCATACAAAGCTACTTGTCCCAGGGTATGAGCAATTTGATTAGCCTCCCTGTAAACATATTTCAATTGCACACTAGGTAATTGAGCAAGAAGTTCACTAATGTTACTAACCAGGCTTCCTTCATGTGAATCAAACTCGCTTGATTGAAGTTGCTAAATAAGAAACAAACAGTCTGTTTTAATGATCAAGGGAGACAACAGCAAGTCCACCACAAGCCTAAAAGCTTTTCGCAAAGCTAATGCTTCTACAATGAAAGGAGAGCATGCCACAACCCCTGCCTCACATGAACTTCCTCTAATCTTCCTATCATGATCTCTCTAGACCATCCCAAGACCACCATTTCTCAATCCTAAATTCCGTGCACCCTCACAGTTTAATTTCAACCAACCTGGTGGAGGCCGATCCCATGTTTCTGTCCCTTGTTGTGGCTTAATTCTTGGATGAGACAAAAGAGAACTGTATATTTGAAAATAAATAGCAACCTGAAAATGAGCACTGCTTACCGACATGAACTCGTTCGACCACACACAACGGTTGCGCTCTTTCCAAGCAAACCATAGTAAAAAATATAGCCAAGCTAGCTCCTTCTTTTGAACTATGGCAAGAAAATCCTCAAACCAATGATGAAAATTGCACATAATAGTTGTAGGGAAACATTTTATCAACGAAGGTGATAATTGAATTATTTCACGTATAAACGTACAATCTTGACTTACATGTTCAATGGACTTTTCTCGTGCGTCGTAGAGGCAACAAGCCGTAGCTATAGGAACTCTTTTCTTGCGAAGATTCACACTAGTAGGAAGAATTCCCTTGATGATTTCCACACATGAGCTTTGATTTTTGCTTGAATAGGTGCCTTCCTAAGTTTTTTCCATATTTGGTTGGTATCTTCGGAGGAGGAGGAGGAGGAGGAGGAGGAGGAGGAGGAGGAGGAGTCTTCAGCCACTTCGCTTATATGTGGCTTCATTGCAAGCTTGTATGCCGAGGAAGTAGTGAATCTTCCATTTGAATCATAGAACCAAACAAGATGATCCGGAATGCCCTTATTGCTCAGCAGAATAGAGAGAATGGCCTCTGCCTTATTCACATCGAATAAGGATCGAATCAACTGCTCATTCCAGGCTCCTGTGACTTATATAAGATCGGCAACCTGTAAAAGATTGGGAAGGATAGAGGTAGGTCAAAATAAATTGGTACGTGATATCCAAGCATCATTCACAACATCTATATTATTACTGTTTCTTTGCAAGAGGTGCTAAGTCCCTACAATACTCCTTCAACATAAAGATGGAGAGTCGGACAGTGGTGCATCCCAAAAGGAAGTATCAGGAAAATACTTGGCCTTGTATAATTTGCTAATGAGAGAATCCGGATTGTGAAGAATACGCCAACCTTGTTTAGCTATGAGAGCTAAATTATAAGCATGAAGATTCTTGAATCCCATTTCACCCTTCTTTTAAGGATGACACATTTTATCCCATGAGACAGTGGAGGATTTACATAGTGGCTTACCAGGGCTTGAGCCTTGGTGGATTTTGGGAGAAAAAAATATGTATATATACTTTGCAGTTTGTAGTTTGTAATTATAGTTTGTATCAGAATATCATTACAGATCGATTCAGAGTCAGAGAGATGGATTTAATTGAAGCAAACTAAGAGGAGTCGTTGATCTATCACTCTCATGACCTGTAAAACTTGGCCTTTTGACATTAAGACACATCGGCGATGGAAGCGACAAAACACGGTGGCCGTGTTTGGTCGATGCAATGTGCTCGACTAAGAAAAAAAGAAGATGCGAAGCTTCTGGTTAGATCTCTGCGAAAGGGATTGGCTTACAGGCATATGAGAGTGTTAATTGACTCAATTCTATTTAAATGGCTAAAGCCTCACTAAGAGTTTTAGTAAGACTCTGCTTCTTGGTTGTTAGTCAGAGAAAGAGGTTTGACTGCATTGATATGCATGTTTTTCCAATGAACGTTGATACTAGAAATTGATGATAGCCATATTACTCGCCCTTTAATATATAAATTTTGTAATATGATGATACGAGTAATATTTGTATTTTTTTTGTCTCTAAATTTAATATATACTGGTAGAAACACACACATAGTGTGTATATAAGAAATTATCTTCTTCTTTTTTTCGATAAACAAAATTTTCTTTTACGGTCAAATTTCGTTATAAAAAAAAATAGCCTCGGTAACATTTTAATCATGGATCCGCCACTGCCATGAGAGTCAGTGAAACTTCTTATTCTCTATAGTACTACCCCACCAAAACTTGGCACACATCTAATGTAGTGAATCACGGAAGTCCATTGGCAATAAGAAACAATTCATTGCATAAGCCGGAAGACATTGAGCTACAACTCTAATGAGAATGTCTTTACTGGCAATGCTTAGAAGTTTACCTT
Source organism: Geum urbanum (assembly GCA_946800695.1). Lineage (NCBI taxonomy): Eukaryota > Viridiplantae > Streptophyta > Magnoliopsida > Rosales > Rosaceae > Geum > Geum urbanum. The sequence continues at coordinate 25,798,794 of OX327011.1, forward strand.
GCCAACCCTCCTACTTTTTTGCTAAGTTTTTCTTTGATGGATGAGAAGATAGTCATCTTCTTTCTTCCAACATAACTTGGAAGCCCCAAATACTTTTCATGTTTTTCGACAACCTGTACTCCAAGAATGGCGGCTAGGGTTTCCCTAGTCTCAACGAGAACCCTTTTACTAAAGCATATGCTACTTTTCTCAAAGTTAACTCGTTGACCGGATGCATGTTCATACTCCTCTAGAACCTGTTGGATTTGATTTATCTCCTCCAAAGAGGCTTTCCCAAATAACAAACTGTCATCCGCAAATAACATATGGAAAATAGAAAGTGCTCACGGGCAAATAGTACTACCAGATAAAGAACCTTTTGCAGCCCTAGCCTTAAGTAGCATTGTGAAAGCTTCAGTGCCTAAAAGAAAAAGAAAAGGAGAGAGGGAATCTCCTTGTCTAATGCCTCGGGTAGGAGTAAGATAGCCTTTCACATGTCCATTCACCAAAAAGGAATATTGAATTATTGTTACATTGCATAACTAGGGAGATCCACTTAGCATCGAACCCTAGACGAGTCAATACTACTTCCAAAAAGTTTCACTCCATCCGATCATAGGCTTTACTCATATCCAATTTGAGAGAAAACATACCCTCTGTACAGGAAGCGCGGTTATGGAGATAGTGAGAAACCTCATTTACAACCAATGTGTTATCGGATATTAGAGGCCTAGGGACAAAGGCTCTTTGAAATGGGGACACAATCTTGTCAAGAAACAACTTCAACCTATTGACAATCACCTTAGAGAAAATCTTGTAGATGACATTACATAGAGAAATAAGGCATAAATCTTCCATTCTTTCCGATTTTGGTACTGAAGGAATCAAACAGATGTACATATAATTGACTTGACCCAAAAGAACATGTATCCAGGAAGTTCATCACTACCATGCTTACTCTGGACCGATTGCATCCCAATATTTTTAGAAGAAAAATGGGGAGGCATACCATCCAGACTCGGGGATTTAGTCGGATACATTTGAAATAGGGCTTTCTTCACTTCTTCAGAACTATAAGGGCATGTTAAGTTTGCATTCATCCTAGGGGTCACTTTTGGAGTAATCAAGTTAACCACTGCCATCATAGTAGAGAAGTAATCCGCTACTACCTTCTCTAATCTCTAGCCTTCCTCGTCAACCAGTGTATTGATTCAATTTTTTAAGCGTCTGTTGGAACACTTCCTATGGAAGTATTTCGTGTTTCCTTCCCCTTCTGTAAGATAGGTAATTTTCGAACTTTGCTTCCAAAAGTCTTGTTCGGTAACTAGAAAACCATCAAGTTTCTCTGACAACACATTGTACTTCTGCTTTGATGAATTTGTAAGAGGATGAGAAAGGACTAGAGACAATCGTTCTCAAATGCTAGCAATCTCTCTGTGTCTATTACCAAACGCAATCCTCTGCCATCTATTCAGGGTAAAGCTAGTATTGGTGATACATTGAATTGCCTCATACATAGGAGATCCAAGCCATGATCTTTTCCAACCATGCTTGACTATCTCTTTACACTGTTCATGCGCTGCCCAAAAACTTTCAAACTTGAAGCGTTTAGGCTGCCTAGGCAACGAGATTATCTTTTCACTATGGATTCCTAGTAGAACTGGGAGATGGTCTCTATGTATAGGTGGGAGATGAGTCACTGTACTTCTAGGGAATAGATCGATCCAGGAACTCATTGCAACTGCTCGATCAAGACGACAGCGCACCCCTCCTCCTCCCTATGTCATAGGAATACCAGAATAGATCAATTAACTCCCCATATGTCAAACAATAACGGAAAAGTTGCATTTGACTCTCCCGTCGAAGTTCCCTTCCAGCCTTCTCATCATTATGAATAATCTCATTGAAATCTTCTATCACCACCCAAGGAAAAGAAGAGATATTGTTCAATGAACGTAGTAGATCCCATGTTTGATGCCTCTCAGACGTGGTTGGATAACTATAAAAGCCCACCGAATTCCAGCAAGCAAACCCATCATTGGGATGAATAATCACATCGATGTGTTGTTTAGATTTCTAGAGGAAATTGACTTTGATTTCTCCTCTCTAGAACATGGCCACTCCTCCTGATTGGCTTGCCTCTCCTTCGCCGTTATCACTAAAAACAGCTTCACAATTAAGAAACCCTGGGATTCCTCTCAGCCTTCCCATACTACATTAAAAAATCAACTTGGCCATGGCAAAATGATGTAGCAAAAAGAAAATTTATTGTAGCAAAAGCCTTTTGCGACGGCAAAATAGACTTTCACTACAACAATATTTAGGTGGTGACACAATTGCTAACGACTACAACAGCTTCCGTCACAAAAGTGTTTTGCTACGATAATTTTGTGTCGTAGTGTTTGAGTTGGTATTGGCGACGGCAAGTTACTATAGTCCATGCCATAGTAAATATACATTTGGCGACGACAAAGATGACATCGCAATAGCCATTTGCTACGGCATGAAAGACCATTTGCTACGGTATAAATGATCATTTGCTATGGCAATAATGTCGTGGCAAAAATAATAATTAGTAACAAAAAAAAAATTTGGTATGAAAATATGCATGCCTGAACCAATTCTTGTTTCCTATTGTATTACTAGTTTTTACGGCATACACTACTTTCACAATCCATAACATCAAGATCTATAAATGTGCAAATCTGTTTTTCATATCAGTAGGGTGAAGTTGAATACTTCTAGAGCTCTCACAGATGCATTCAAGAGCAACAGTAAATTATACAACAATATTATCACCTATTCTACAAAAGGATAGAGGAACAAAAAGGACAAGTATGCACAAAATGTGAAAACACAAACTTGAGCATGTCCTACCCCATCCCATTTTCTTCCTGAATGTGCATTTTGGCAGCTCTTTGCTGTGAGGCTAGCATGGTTGCAAGTACCAGAGTAGCATCAAAGATTGAGGTGGAAGTATCATCAAGACCATATCTTGGTGCCATCAGAATAGGCATGCTTCCTTAGTACATAAGCACATGTAAGTAATCATTTGGAGAATGTAATACTAGTCTAAGAATGATAAATTATAAAGGTAATCACTAAAATTTCCTCTACAGAGTGAAGCAAAATTTTTATGAGAAAACAAATTTTATTTACTCTTTAAATGGTAGCATTGCTATTTGACATTACAATTACATCTCCTGTTTTGTGTGTTCAAAGCCACAGAAGTCATGTCACTGATAATGTTTCCGAATTAGTATTTAGGTCAACTTTAAGCTGCTAATATGGGACAACTGTTGGCTGAGACGCTTAAATCAACCAGACATAATCTAAAGATACCAAGGTACCTATGAGAATGCTATGAAATACTAAGATAACTTCTAGAACTTAGAAACAAACATAAGAACAAACCAAAAAGAAATACAAGCTGCAGGACATCTATTGGTTAAGCTTCCAAACCAAAATGACCATTTTGAGCAAACTTGCAAATGGTATAAGGTGTTTGAAGAAATGAAATACAACACTAATATAAGGTACAAGCATTAACAAGTCAATACTAAAACTAAACTTATTATGATAGGTAAGTATTAAGTTAATACTAAAGCAATGTCCAAGTAATAGTTTGTCTCTGTTGAAGCATCATAACAGACATCAAAAACTGTGAAACAGCAACATGTTAAAGAATGAAGTATTACACGTACCCATAAAACCAGAAGGGTAGGTCTTATCAGTCCTAACTTTGCCATCAACCATAACATGTCGTTGCACTAGAATAACAATAACCTCTCTGTAAGTTAGATCATACTTCATTCTTCTAGATGAGGGCTTGATCTACGCATTTTAGGCGTATTAATTAATATATTTCTCTACATTTTTACTTTGATAATTGCTTAGTTTTATTAGTTTTAACTTATTTTGTTAATTTCAGGTGTTGACCAAAAGAGACGGAGTAAAGGAGTCTACAAGCATGCAAAACACAACAAAATAATAGAGAAAATAAATTGGTTCGAAATTCCAAGGAAGAAAGGAGAAAAAGAAATCATTGGTTGACTAGGAAAACATTTCCTATGTTGACTAGGATTTGAAAGCTTCCGGAAGGATCTTGAAGAAGAACAAATGAAAATGGGTCCAATTAATTAGAAGACCATTTAGTTAGCCCACATATGAAGATCCAATGAGCCAATTTCGTGGAGATCAAGCTTTGGTAGGAAAAGGATTCCCAAAGTCAAAAGAAGAAGGAAATCATGAAGAATAAGGAAAGCAGAATCTGCCTGTGCAAATGGGCCAACTTCGACAAGCTGTAGAAATTACATATCAATTCCGATTGAGGTTATTAATGAATATATTTTATATCTCTCGGAAAGATCTTTCCAATGCCGCAAGAATCACGCAATTCGGATATGTATAACTCTGGAAAATTGCGTTTGAAGACAGACTGTCAGATTTGCTCGGGTACACAAGGAAAATCTTGTTTTGGTAGGAAAAGACCTAATCTTCTTCTATAAATTGGGGAGCTCGGCCTCAAAGTAGATCATCACATATTATAGGCCTAAGCTCTGCAAAATTACTCCAAGCACAGACTTGACAATACCGCCATCCACCATCACTCGGATTGCTTGCACACGTTAAGTCCATACAAGTGAGAACCACCATCTTTGGATTCATCTACACCTTGGGAGTTTGCAGCGTTAAGCGGGATTTCTTTAAAGTGTAACCATGAATCATTTACTCCGTAGTCATATTTTGTTCTTGTACTCTTTTTGTTTAACATTGAGTTTTGGTGAATATTTTTGGATTTTTAATACTTACTTGAGTATATCTTCCATGTGTTTATGTTCTTAGTTTTGTTTGAGACATGCTATATCTAGTTCTTAATGCGTTGGGTAGTGCGGGATGATTGTGTTTTAACCTTTCGCCTGGAAGTTATTCAATGATTCTTAGATTTTAAGGCGTTAAGCTTTAAATCACATGGCATGTTAACAATAAGAATTAGGAGCATAAATTTCGAAGGTAGCTTAATTAGGTAGAGAAAATCGGTTAGGTTGAATATGATGATCACATGTAAATAATTAGCTTATGTTTTATTTTTGTCGAAATTTATGGTGGGATTTTTGGGATTCTTTTTATGTGTTTTGCTTGTCTACGAGTCGATGCATGTTAGAGTCCTAGAATTTCTTGCTATATTTTTCAACGTTTTTAGGTAGTAATTAGATAGAAAATTAGGTAATTAAAATCAACTCATACACCCCCCATATTACACAATAATTGCATGCATCATTCAATCCCCGGTTTAGAACGATCTCTACTTGCTTATATTATACTATATCTATAGGGTTTTAAATTGTTTATGGTTGATTTATGTGTTTAATTTAAATGCATATTTTGGTCATATCAATTTTTGGCGCCGTTGACGGGGATTGTTAATTGTTTGTGATTTTTGTGTGTATATATGTAAATTTATACTTGTGCATATTACTAACCATTTTCTTTTTCAGGAATTTTCGAAGTATATATGCTAATTTTACTTACAAATTTTCGATGCCTTGTATATGTGCCCTAATTGATTTAATTTTTAGTAAATAAATACATGTGAATAAATGTTAGTGTAAATTTTAATTTTTGTAAATATTAATCGGTGTTTGTATATATATATCTAATAATTGTTAAGCATGTTAAAGGATAGTCTTAAATTTACATTGATTACATGCTTGATTAATTAGGTCTCACTCCTTGGAATAGATGGTGCCTCTTTTTCTTGTTTATCTCCTTAACCCCTTATGTTTTACACATAAGGTTGAGGGCGGAGTCTACAAGAACTATGAGGGAGTGTGAATTTTTGAAAGTTTGGCTGAATGTCGGACATGGTGTCTAGAAACGGGTTATGACTGGTGAAAGGTTCTGAATCTAAGAAAGGCTTACACCAATAGAGTATATACCATTGGCCCGGTTAGCCTCGGGGTGTATTGTCAAAATTAGTCATGTCTCTCGTGTTATCTCTATCCCCAACTGGCCATGTTTTTCGATTGAACCAAGGCTGAATAATTGAGAATTCATACTTTATCGCACGGGTCGCACGTCCTTGGAAAGACTGAAAAATCAATGCCTTGTAATACTTATAAATTTTTGGCGAAATCAATTTGGGACATGTATGCTAAAAATTTCGAAAACTGTTTGAACATGTTCAATCTTGTGATTCCAACGTGTGAAACAATTCTGACTTAGCTATGTATATATAATTTTCGTTGACTTCTTATTTTTGGATCACTTGCATTCATTCTTATTATATATCATGTGCATTCATGTTTCTAGTATATTGTGCCTTAGTATTTTCGTTGCATATGTGTTATATGTTTAGTATAAATTCAGAGCTGGGCAATAGGCTGTTTTGTGTGATTTATATGACATAGTTACACATCTCATAAAATTCTGAAACTTTTATGAAGTATTTGTATATGTGTTTAGTCTTTTTACGTAAAATGTCAGCTAGTTCCAACGTGTGATTAATTCTAGAGAAATTATTCAAATAGTCATGCTCAGGTTGCTCGATTTTTGTGAATATTTAGAATAGTCAAGCATCTTTGCATATCATTCATTCACTCATGCATTACATAATTGCATCATCTTGAATCATATTCATCATTGCATTTCATGCATTTGTATTGGACTTTATGTTTGTTGAGTTTTGAAGGATACGACGGAGGTGCACGATCCAAGTGTTTTCATAATTCGCAGCTTCTGTCCAAAACAGAACAGTCAACTTTGAAAAGTCACAACTTTCAGCTCGTTTGGAGTTAGCACGCGTTCTTTATATGAATGGAAAGCTCGAGACGTCTAGTTTTCATTCATATAAAGATCAAGAATTTCTGAGCTCTACATCGTTCGGAATTCTAGTTTAAAGACACGGAGGTCAGAACATTAAGCTGCAAAGTGGAAAGAACAAATGGAGGAGATGCACCTTCAAGATCAGGCTGTTCCAAGAGCATAAATGAAGCATCATGTCCAAGCTGTAAGACATTAAAAAACAAGCGCTTGTTGGGAGGCAACCCAATGGAGGATCGACACACAGATTTTCTTTCTTTTCCCTTCCTCCTTCTTAATTAGTATGTTAGTATGTGAGATATTTTTGGTAAATTTTCTTCTACATGCTTGGTTCTATGTTTTTCTCTATTTACATTGAGGACAATGTAGGGTTTAAGTGTGGGGGAGGGGTTTACACTTTTTTTTTGAGTCACAAATTGTAAAAATTGGGCGGACAAAGGGTTCCGGCGGATGATGCCCTAAAAAAAATGTTTTCGTGGGTTTTTATTTTTCTAAAATTTTAGGTAGTTTTTGAGTGTATTTTAGTGTTTTTCAGAGTCTTAGGATGCCCTTAACTCGTCTATGATGATATTTTTCTGAGACAATTTCGAGTTCATGGCTTTCATATTATTAATTTTTATGGAATTCTTTTGTTAATATAGATGTTTTGATTGCATTTACATGTAGTAGATATAGATAGTAAAACTCGGTACAGTATTTCGCATGCTAGAATAAGTTTAAATCATTTGAACCTATGTGATACTTTGAGCTAAATTCATGCTTTATTCTGAGTGAAAATTTCGACATATTTAAGATTTTAGTCTCAAAAATGTTTACATGCCTCATATGATTACTTGCCATAGTTTTTAATGAACTAGAGATTGCTAGAACTTGCTCATGTTGATTTTCAAAGCTTATAGTCAATACATACTCTGATTTTGGATATGATTAAAGGCACTTAGGATTTACCACCAGTTTTGCCAAATGTACATATGTCCCATTTGTGCGCACGAGTTGCGACACCCTTAGCTAGCCATTTTGAGCCCACATTAAGCTTTTCTTTCATCACCATATATATCTAAACACTTAATCTAGTGTAGATTTTTCTTACCCTTGTTTCAAAGACTTGGTGAGAATTTTCAAAGCTAGACACATGGAGATGGTGTGAAGATGATGAGAATATGTGTGTATGGGGATAGACTTGTCCAACAAGATAAATGAAAGAGTAATTGCCGAAAAAAAAAATTGTGAAGCTCTCCGGCAATAGGTTGTTAATGTTCAAGTTTGGATTAATGTCCCACATATTTGTGAATTTGGAGTTTGTATTGAATTGAAGGCCCAATAGTAAAGAAATAAGGCCTTTGTCCTGTTCACAAAGCTCAGAGGAAGATTAGAATTAAGTTTGGGCCCAACAAGATGATATTTAGCCCTTGTTCTTGAATGTTGGCACTGGTAACGTTGATGAAGGGGGTTTGCACGAATTGATTGAAGTTTTTGGAGCTTGATTAAGTCTTTGGAACATTCTTGAAACACCACTTATCCAAAATTTTGAATGCCTTAGCCTCAGCTCCATTACAACCCTTGAAAGTCCTTTAAGATCCTTAAGATGAGTAGTCTTTGATCTGTGGAGTTAATCGCATGAGTAAGCATATGATTTGGGTTCATTTGTGCGAGTAAGTGGTTTTATTCATGAGGTATTTTGTTTATTCTTCGATATATCTTGAGTGAATACCTCTTTTTCATGAGTGAAAAGATGATGAGTGCGTCCATGAGAGGATTTCAAACTTTTCTAGTGCATGCATAGCTTATAAATCACCATTGTTTTCATCTAGGTCTTACTTGTTCATGCATGAGAATGTCTTTATTAACCCTTAAATTCCTTGTGTTTAAACTTTGTGATTGTCATGAATTTCAAAATTTAATAGTCAAAGGGCTTAGTAGTATTTTTGTTGAAATTTTTTGAGTCTTAGTTTAATTTAGTGTTTGCTAAGGGACTAGCAAAGTCTAAGTGTGGGGGGATTTGATCTACGCATTTTAGGCGTATTAATTAATATATTTTCTCTACATTTTTACTTTGATAATTGCTTAGTTTTATTAGTTTTAACTTATTTTGTTAATTTCAGGTGTTGACCAAAAGAGACGGAGTAAAGGAGTCTACAAGCATGCAAAACACAACAAAATAATAGAGAAAATAAATTGGTTCGAAATTCCAAGGAAGAAAGGAGAAAAAGAAATCATTGGTTGACTAGGAAAACTTTTCCTATGTTGACTAGGATTTGAAAGCTTCCGGAAGGATCTTGAAGAAGAACAAATGAAAATGGGTCCAATTAATTAGAAGACCATTTAGTTAGCCTACATATGAAGATCCAATGAACCAATTTCATGGAGATCAAGCTTTGGTAGGAAAAGGATTCCCAAAGTCAAAAGAAGAAGGAAATCATGAAGAATAAGGAAAGCAGAATCTGCCTGTGCAAATGGGCCAACTTAGACAAGCTGTAGAAATTTCATATCAACTCCGATTGAGGTGATTAATGAATATATTTTATAGCTCTCGGAAAGATATTTCCAATTCCGCAAGAATCACGCAATTCGGATATGTATAACTCTGGAAAATTTCGTTTGAAGACAGACTATCAGATTTGCTCGGGTACACAAGGAAAGTCTTGTTTTGGTAAGAAAAGACCTAATCTTCTTCTATAAATTGGGGAGCTCGGCCTCAAAGTAGATCATCACATATTCTAGGCCTAAGCTCTGCAAAATTACTCTCCAACCTCTCCCTCAAACACCAAGACCAAGCACAGACTTGACAATACCGCCATCCACCATCACTCGGATCGTTTGCACACGTTAAGTCCATACAAGTGAGAACCACCATCTTTGGATTCATCTACACCTTGGGAGTTTGCAGCGTTAAGCGGGATTTCTTTAAAGTGTAACCATGAATCCTTTACTCCGTAGTCATATTTTGTTCTTGTACTCTTTTTGTTTAACATTGGGTTTTGGTGAATATTTTTTGATTTTTAATACTTACTTGAGTATATCTTCCATGTGTTTATGTTCTTAGTTTTGTTTGAGGCATGCTATGTCTAGTTCTTAATGCGTTGGGTAGTGCGGGATAATTGTGTTTTAACCTTTCACCTGGAAGTTATTCATTGATTCTTAGATTTTAAGGCGTTAAGCTTTAAACCACATGGCATGTTAACAATAAGAATTATGAGCATAAATTTCGAAGGTAGCTTAATTAGGTAGAGAAAATCAGTTAGGTTGAATATGATGATCACATGTAAATAATTAGCTTATGTTTTATTTTTGTCGAAATTTATGGTGGGATTTTTGGGATTTTTGGGATTCTTTTTATGTGTTTTGCTTGTCTATGAGTCGATGCATGTTAGAGTCCTAGAATTTCTTGCTATATTTTTCAACGTTTTTAGGTAGTAATTAGATAGAAAATTAGGTAATTAAAATCAACTCATACACCCCCCATATTACACAATAATTGCATGCACTCTTCAATCCCCGGTTTAGAACGTTCCCTACTTGCTTATATTATACTATATCTATAGGGTTTTAAATTGTTTATGGTTGATTTATGTGTTTAATTTAAATGCATATTTTGGTCATATCAGGGCTTGGTGGCCTAGACAATCCTAAATTTAAAAACAGTATCAACACAATGAACATTTTAACGCAAAAAAGAAAAGAAAAAAGAACTACCTACACAACATCGATATGATCTACTTACAAATGCGCCACCAAGTTTGTCAAGCATCCAATGCTTGGGGGCATTGAGCCTCTTCAAGTGCTTCTACATCAGATAATCAACCATTTAGATTCAACTAATACTACACTATCTTGAATCAAAACAATCATGTTTCAATATCACTATAACAAACACTGCATCACACTTCATGTAAACCAAATAAAAGTGCACAAAACAATAGTAAAACCAAAAAATTTACAACCTTTCTATATCCCCAGATTAATATTTTCTTGAATTTAATCATATACGTTACTGGGTTGAAAGCACTTACTTCCATTGTAGTGATAAACTCCAACCTTCGCAAGCATGGCATAGTACTCAATTTCTGACTTTCTCAAAGATGGGCAATTGTTGGAGATTATAATCAACTTCCCTGAAAAACTACAACAACCCACATCACAAAAATCAGATCACACATCACAATATTTTAGGGATGTTGTAAGAACTCATAACTTATTTACATCCTCCATATCAAAATTAAAAATTAGTTTACACTCTATCTATGATTCTAACAATACAATTTATTCAAGCTAGGATATCTGACCACTCAAAGAACAATTAAAGGCATATCAGTTTATGTACTACTAATAAGGCTAGGCCATAACTATTACGTAAGCTCTTACATATATCAAATGGGACGGGGTATTGTTCATGAGTTCTTTTAACCAAGGAAGAGATACTGAACCATGTACTTACTAATCAAATGGTCTCCACTTTATTATCGAAAGTCTTGGTCCTTCCGTGTCACTCATTAGCTACTAGAGATCTCTCAAAAGGTAACTTCCCCACTTGTATTGACCGAGACTGCATAAGTGCTTCTAGTACCATAACATCCCTATGCAAAACACAAATAAAACCTTAAAAAATTATGTTAAATCATAAGAAACACTAAATGGGAAGATATGTAAATGACATTACCAGCTGAGGGACCCTATCGATAAATATAGAACTTAATTTGTATATAGAGCTTTTGTCATCTTTAATCATGTGATTCGTGTTTGTCATTAGCTTCACATACATTTCTTTCAACGAAATTTCATCATCTTCGCTTATGTTTACCATCTCTCCTAAAGTATTGCCTAGATGTTGAGACAGAAACAAAAGAAGCCTTAATTCAATGATACATATACAAAAACCTATACAAAAACTATATGCAGTTTAAAACCTATACAAAAACCACGGATGTAACTACTAATATCAATCTCAAACTTCAAATACCATCATCAATATACTTCTATCAAATCAGAGAGCTAAACTTAGCGATAATCACATAATCCAAAACATAGCAGACAACGAACTGATCAAAGAGAAAGCGAGAGAAAAGAGAAAAATATATGGACCTGAGCTTGAAGAAATCTGAGATTTCTCTCTAGCAGACTTAGAGCTAAAGAACAAGATATGAAGAGAGGACAAAAAAATGAGAGAGCGCTTAGACTTTACAGAGGAGCGACTCCACTTCAGTCGTCTAGAGTTTCATTCTCCTTCTTGTATCTGTGTGCGATCTCTTCAACGACTGTGAACCACGCTAAACCCTAAAGGCAAGACAAGCAAAGAGGCGAGCCGCCAGCGCGAGATCGGAGCTTCATCCGTGAACGGTGGTGCAGATCAGTGGAGGCATAGCTCCAAAGTGACTTTGGTTACGCGATGGCAAGCCGTGGAGTTCGAGAGGACTGAGCTGATGTGCAACGATGGATTTTATGAGCCAAGCGGAGCTCGAGACGTGAGGCGAAGGTGAAGGCAGAGCATGTGATGGTGGAGGCCAAGCAGAAGCTCATGAATAGAGAGAGAGAGAGAGAGCGGCGATTAAAAGAGTTCTGAGGATTAGAGAGAGAGACGAGAGGAAGAGTCAATAGAGATTGAGATATGTGAGGATTGAAGCATCGAACATTTAGGTTGTAACTTGTAATTTTACCACGACAACAAATTTTCCGTCGTAAATGCGGAAAAAAGTTGCCACGGCATGCGATTACCGTCATAAAAGGTCTTTCTCATTCGCGACGACTCATTTTCCGCTGTCATTGGTAGTATTTGCTACGGCATCAGATGCATGTACTCGGGGTCAGAGACTTTCGTCTCAGTCAAGAAAATGACTGAGGGATTGTTCTATCGAATCAGCATAGAGAGAGCTGCCACCGAAGAATCATTCCAGATCGCACGACAGTTCCACGCCAAGATATTCATAGATGACCGGAGATATTCCGAGAACTCCTAAACCCTAGCGGCGGCGGTGTTCTCCTCTGAGCTTGTTGTGTTAACAAAACACACTATTTGATACGTAAATTTGGTTAATAAGTTCTTAAGTCTTTAGTACAGTATTGCCAAATAATAATTTTAAAAAACTGGTTGGAGTGTCTCAATCACGATGAAAAATGGAAGTAGCTGAGACGATAGCAGGGGATTTAGCTTCGTTAGCTTTAAAGTACAGCAAAACAGAAGCCTGTGATTAAGATACTAACGAATATCACGCACCAGTGACATCACTTGATTGACTTGAAGGTTGACCATGTGGTTAAGTTCCAAAAGAGATAATACTTAAACTAGGCTACGAGAGCAATGCATGTCAGAGATCAGAGAAGGGATTGAAATTTGAAAAATGATCCTCATCAGTCAGTGTATGAAAAAATACTTAACCTAACAAAAATGAAAAATCTGAACACATTAACTCTCATCTGTCTCCATACTCTCTTAATCTTTAACATCAGTCAGTGTATGAAGAAATTCTGCCGGATCAAGATCCCAACAACCTTTTGACACATTTGGAGCTTCTTCACCCGTAAGCAAGTGACAAGGGACTTGATGAGACAAGCGAAACATTTCTTCTCTCGGAACTCTCATCATGACACCTCTGCGCTGGTACACTGTCTTGAATCCAGAAACTTTCGCCAGGGGAATCACAGCAACCCCGAGTTGTTCATTGTAATCCTCGACCACTTCCACCATGTCATACTTGTGTATTACTTTGTCGAGTGTTGATTCATTCCAGTCGGGGGACCAATTCCTATAGAGAGCCCAAACATCACCCTTCTTAGGATATATACAAATTACTCCTTGTGTGCCTTTTGTCCACCGGACTCTATGTGAGAAAGAGTTGGATGCATCTTTGCTTTTTTCATGCTTGCCTACTCTGAACTCCCCACATGTTTTTGCGAAACCAGAAGACACCCAACTCAGAGACCCCAATTCTCTATTGGTTTTTGAGTTAAGCCAACTTATCTGCATTGTGAACGGCTTTAAAGAAACCAACTTGTGGAATTTAGCATACTTGCGAGTCACAAGTGCTAATGTTCTTTGTATCGACCCGCTTTTCATGCCAGGCATGCTTCGATTATGCTGCAAAGCCCTCTTATTCCCATCATCTGCCTCTCTTTCCCTTCCTAGTCTTCTCCTTTTGCTTATTCTGAGATGCATGTAAGGAGACATCATTACTTCTGCAACTGGTATGTGATGTTCCATTAACCCTGTCTAATCCAAAGTTGGCGCCACCAGCTCCACATTCCATTTTCTATTTAGCGTCCTTTCCAAATCTGCTCATACCAACACCATCCATGCATCTCCTCTTTGCAGCATTAGTATCACCTCCTGTTGCTGATTGTACCCTCTTCTCCACCCATGGGGCTTGGGCAGTCCTAAAAGCACCAGTAGTTCTTGAGACTGGATGATTGAAGTGTTGGTCATCTGCAGAGGCTGCATTATTATTTCCTGTATAAAATGTGCTTCTATTAGCTGTTTCAAGATTGGAGTTCCACTGCTGCTGTGCTAAATTTGATGAGGTGAACTGCTTGGCAACATTTATAGGTGCAGCGATTTCTATTGACATAAATGTATTTTGGCAATCCTGGCAACGAAGATACTGATGAACGTAGATGCGGAGATACTCGTATTTCATCTTGCATGCAGGACACATAGTCCAAAAAGTACGGGATTTATGAGAAGCGGATGTCGAAAAATTAGCCGCCTGTGTCGTACCCTTCTGAGCATTTGCAGCACTGATGTTTGTGCTTTGAACGAAACTGGAAGAATGACTGGCCACTGTACTTTGGTGAAATCTTACATTTCTGACCTTCTGGTCATATGCTGCTCTGTTGGCCTCATCAGAAAACATTCTCCATGCCTCTGAAATCAACTGAAATAGACTTGTTCTTATCAGGGTGAAGCGCAAGAGCTAGTTTCCTTTACTTTTTCCTCACTGTCTCGCTATCTGCTATCGCATCCACACCAAGTATGCCATACCAATCGGCTTCCCCATAAACCATGTTCTCTGCAGCAATGTACACATCCAGTATTGCCAGCATTTCGAGGATACCCCAAAGACCCGGAAACAAGTTTTAAGCTTTCAAAGCTAACTTCGTTGCCTCTGTATAATCCTTTGCAGTGAACTTCTTCTCTGCCATCTCCTTCGCCCTCAAGGCCTCATCTTTATTGCATTCTATATTTCCTAGACAATCTTCTTAATTTTACACACTCCTAATCTATTCCTAGACAATCTTCTTAATTTACACACTCCTAATCTATGAATTGCTCCAACAATGCCACCACTCAGTCTAACAATTCCAACCACCCTCACTCTTCACAAGCCATCTAGTCCCACCGGTACAAACTCACTCTACCAGTCCCAAAAACAAACAAAAACATTAGACTCTACACCTAAGTTTCATTCACATATGAACATATCAAAAACCAAATGCATAGCTTTTTCCAGACCAAATTTTATTCATCATCTCCATTTAATCCCAGAATAACCATACATTCAATCAGATAAATGTCTCTACTTTCTATGAGCTTCAACATAGTCATCACATGGAGGATAAGTTAAAAAGCTTAATCAGTTAAAATCCCTAGAAAGAGTTGACCAGAGAGAAATGGGAAAGTAGGCTTGACATATATGAAAAGTTGAGCTTGAATAGCCCATGAACCACTGAGCAACGTGAAAGAGAGAGCTGGGCCACTAACAAAGTGAGGCTTCGAGAAAAGGGAGGATTCAAGAAGAGATCGACACCGAAGAAAAATGCGTGTAATAAGTCAACAGGGACATGAAGTTTATGTGCGTTGTGGGTATAGTGAATAAGGTCGCTACTGGTCATGGGTTTGAGGTTCGTAACAGACCTGAGATAGTGGATAAGGCAACTATTGATCATGGTAGAGTTGAGAAAATGATAAATATTGTTAATTGCAAAGTGAGTAGAGGGAGGATGAAAAGGAAGGTAAGTACGTGGAATTTCAGTTTTGAATTACTCCATATTTAAGAAAAAAATTAATTTAGACTTCGGAGTGTTTGTTTTTTTCCATGTCTAATATACTCCTCCTTTCGTGATTTTTGGTAATCCTGGAGTTTATAATCATATTCATCGATCAAGGATCAAACTTCTGCTTCAATCAAACGTATTGTGGGTGTGGAAAAATCACCGGCAAATTTTTCTGAGATCAACATATGATGTATATTATTTTGATAATTCTAATAATTTTATAAGTTACATGTTAAATGTTTGATTATCTCTCTTTATCTCTCCCATAGTTGCATTTCATTTACTTGAACTTCCAATTTTAAACTTAAAAAAATAAAAGGATGATATTCTTCATGTGTGTTTTTGTTTTCTTTTGTGTAACCCCAACCCCAATTTAGCATTTCTTTTGGTTTGTAATCCACACCCATTCCATTTTCTAGTTAGAGTTGTAATTTCCGTGTTGGTCGCTTCTAAAAAAGTATTCGCTAACGGATTGGGAATAGGCGCCTTTAATTCATATTTAGGAGGATCGTAGATGCTCGTTCTTTCCCTCACTCTGTGTGAGACTATGAGATTATGATAAAGGATAGTTTTACATTTTATTGATAGAAATTGGCCCCTTCTCTCTAAAATCTTGACCTAGGCACCCACCTCTTTGTTCCTATCATTCTCGACCGGTGGCAGCCTAGGGTAAGGCTGGTTGTTCTCAGCCACACTTTTCTTTGGTTGTTGTCAGTCGGGTTCTAAAGCCTTTTGCTAGTGAAGGAGCTTTCCCGAGTTAGGTCTTGCATATTTTGACGTTTGTTTAAGTGGTGCGGCGGTGTGTCGGCGATCTTCGCATTGTTCTGTGGTCTCCAAGTTGGCTTCAGGCTGTCAGTATCGACTTGTTTCGGTTCTCGTCTCTTGGCTTTCGTTTGGGACGGGGTTCGTAGGTAAGTATTGTGGTTTTGTTCTAGGCTTGTTGCAACAGTGCAGTTTGGACGGCGAAAGATGCCGGCCTGGACAGTGGTGGTGTGCTAGAATGGAGCGGATGACGATTTGGGTGGGCAGTAGAGGAGATGCGTTGGTGCCCGATGCGGCTGGTGTGCTGCTGTTTCATCGGTGGAATGTGCTTGGGCTTTACTGTGGGCTTGCTTTTTTCAGCAAAATTTGGTTACTTTTTGTGTTGGGTGTTTGTCTCAAGCCCGGCTCTAAGTATTTAGTTTATCTATTTACGTTTTATGGGTTGCTTTAAAATCCAATCTAAGTAGTTAGTTTGTCTTTATACGTCTCATGTTTGCTATTCCGTTATTTTAGGTACTTGTGTTGAGGAGTCCGAATAGCATACCACAATTGCATGCTTTGGTGCTTTCGGACTCTATGCTCTCTTCCTTGTTATCTTTTATAAGGTCTTAGTAAGCTTGACAAATTGTCGAGCTTAGCAATGATTTAAAGAGTAGTATTTGTCTCGCATTTGTTTCCTCACTCCAACGGAGAAGATTACTTTAGCGATGCAATGTATGTACTACTTCTGACTTGGAGGTTTATCAATGAAACTCTCTATGTTCTAAAAAAAATGAGATTATGATAAATAAATTAGTTTTTATTAATGATATACACACTCTTCAAACCCATCACATTTAATATGTTGGTAAGATTTTCACGTGACAAATTAATCAACAGACAACAACTCACTCAGTGGAAGAATGGAAGGAGATCATTAAAGTTGGTTCAAATCTACCGTTCTACGGTACCAATTCTACAATTGCAGTACGGGGAAATTAATTTGCAGATACATAAAATACATTATTCTCTCTCAATCTATATATACAGTCCATAAATCTGTTTCTATTGATTGAACTTTGTATCTTTCTGAATTGATTTGATTCTCTATAACACAAATCTTGCAGAAAATTACAACATACAGTTTATGATAGTACAAAGTGTTCTTGCTCTTTGTTAGGAATAGCCTAACACAAACAAAAACACTAAAGAAAGAGGGGGTGGTTTTGGAAAATAGAAAACTGAAAAAGATCAATGCTTCATTCTAGAGTTCCGTGATTGCATTACATACATACATATTACCTGCTCATCTTAGATAATTATCTTAAGCTTTTGCTTCTACTGGAGATTTGGCCTTGCTTGCAATGAGCTGCTCGTAGAGGTCTCTGATCTTCAATCCAACAATGGTTTGGAAGAGACCGGTACCGTTGTTGCTTCCGGGGAAATCGGAATGCTTCAACATTTGTTGTGTGACTTCTCCGTAGAACTTGGTGGAGATGTTGCTTAGATGGCTCTCAACGTAGATCAGCTCATCTAATCTGTCAAATTGTCCATCCATTTCCAACACTGACACCTATATCCATCACAATGCAACAAGAACACAAATTAATTAGCACATCATTGACATCAGTAACATTAATGTGGTGCTTATATATGTCTACAACATATATTATGTATGGCCTTAGTGTATATATATGTGACGTAGTTTTAGACATAGTGCATGCAAGATGAGCACAAGAGATAAGATTGTGTCATACCTCTTGGCCATAGTAAGTGTCAGGGCCGTAGGTGAACTTGATTCCAGGGTAAGAGCAGGTGAGCTTCCTTCCACATGGTATCCATGAGATGGTAGAGCCCTCATCGAACAAGTAAACTGGGTTGAAGAACTTGACTCCCTCCTTCATTATCAACCTCACTCTCAAAACCTTGCCCTCATTGTCTCCTGGAATGAGTGTTGTTGGCAACACTTCAATAACGGCATCAGCATACTGCTTTTGTGGGTCTGCAAATCACAAATAGAACCAACAAAGGGATATAAACATCAAAACAAATATTAAAGGTAGATTAAACATTGCATGAGTTCCTTAATTATTAGCAAATAAAGCAATTAGGGAAGGGAAAAAGAGTCTTGATTAATTACCAATATAAGCGTCAAAATCGGGTTTTCGGGCTTCGATACTGGCTTTGATACTCTCGAGACTGTGTCCACGCTCGGCCATGTCCCTCTGTAGTTGTTTACATACTTCGATCAGATTATGAGCGGAATTCAACATAGAACTGATCGACTATAATGAATGTGATGGTTAATTAACTAGTTAATTACCTGAATTTTCCATGCAAACTTAACCTCATTGCTGATGTCCAAGTAGATACTGAAGTCCAAGAGATCCCTAACACGCTGGTCATACCTACATATGCATAGATGAGTTGTAAACCATTAGCCTCCGCAACGGTTTGACAGAAATCGACATGGCTAGCTAGCTACGTCATTACTTGATCCAAAGTATAAGCATAGTAGTCAAGTGGAATCAACTTCTTTCTTCGTTATATATATGTAACGACGCTCGATCATGCCTCCAATTATATATAGTCAGAGATCATATTTGTCTTCACAATAATGGATGTATGAGTCCGGTCTAGCTAGCTAGTTAAAAGTACCATCACCCAAGAAAAAAAAAACTTCAAAGAATTGGTATACTAGGAGGAGGACATGTAGTATACACTATGCATGTAGAGTATATATGCAGTAACATGAATAGCAAGAGTAAAAAGAAAAGGTAATTGGGGTGTAGATAGATGAGGAATTAACAAGGAGAATGTAACAAAACCAACTGTATACATGACTCTCAGCCCCAGAAAACAGAAATACTATGGATTCTGCTATCCCTGTAATAAGAGAAGGAAATGAAACAGTCCAAGACTAATTAATTCCAGAGAGATGAACAGATGTACGATGGATAGAATTTTAGGCTACACTAGATATGTGTGTCTGTGTGTCTTTGGCCGTGGCTTGCCTCTTACTTGCATGTAGCGGCGCGTGTTTGTTTGGTTTTAAAGCACAACCAGAGGAGGAGAAAATATCATGTATGATGAAAAAGACTTTACATTTGCATCAAAGCCATGAACTTTATGTATCTTTTTCATTCACCATATAATGATCAAGTGTGTTAAACACTTAAACCTATAAAAACACTAACACATTATTTAGCAAGCAAAGTTAACCCTGACACATCACAAAGGCATTAACGAACATGAGAAGAAAAAAAGAGTCTTACATTGGGTGCAAGCCTTCAATGACAAGGATCTTAGGGGGCTTGATGAGCTCCGGAGGGTCCAAGAGTCCACTAACATGGTTGTAAATAGGTTTCTCAACAGCCTTACCATCCTTGATGGCCTTGACTTGCTCATACATGAGGTCAAAGTCGTTAGCTCTTGGGTTAAGAGCAGTGACTCCCTTCTCCTTCCTCCCAGTCCTATCAAGTGAGTGGTAATCATCCAAGCATATCACAGTGGTCGTGTCACTTATCAAAGTGTTGGAGTCAGGGTTCCCTCCCTTTGGTGGCTCTGCTGCTCCTCCAAACACACTCGTCAACCTCCTCATGAATGTGCTCTTTCCACAGCCAGAGTCAGCTGCTAGGCCTATCACCACCGTCTCTTGGCCGCCGCCGGCACATGTTATCACACCCACGGAGGATCTCTTGCTGATGGTCCTCCTGGTGTAGAACACTGTTACCTGCTGCCTCTGGCAGAATCCCAAGCTGGCTTTTGAGGGTGTGGAGATTGATGAGCATGCTGGGTTGAACTGTGTGCTAGCATGAACTGCACATATGACCATTGTGTGGCTTGGTTTGGTTACACACTCCCTCTGATCTCTAATGTGAGATAGGAAACCAGAGAGATTTAATGGTTAGATGCTTTTGAGAAGAGGACACATATATTTTTCAAAAATTTAGGGAACTCTTATTTGGAACACAAATTAGAGGCTACAACAGGTTGAGGTTTGATGACATGAGGCAGTTTTCAAAGGATGCCAAGGCTGATGTGTACTCTCTTGAGATGGGTTTTCTGTGACTACCCCTTGTTTTGGATGATTTTGCAGCCAAGTTTAAGGTTGTGAGCAATGGGTGGAATGGTCATTTAAGTATTTATATCAGCTAGCAATTTTATTGATTGTTTCATTTTTCAAAAATTGGATATTTTTGATTATAGGGTATCTAAAAAAATAAGATGGAATATGTTTTTGATGAGGTGGGGGTGATGGTATGTGAAGTGAATTGAGATAAACAGAGGCATGGAGAGAAGCTTGTTGTTGGAGTTTGGATATTCGATGTGCCACTTGGCACCATGGTGGTGGTTGCTTGAGGATTAGGGGTGAAGGGTGAGGAATGGGGAAGAGGTATGGAGGAAATAGATAGAGTTTTATGTCATACAACTTTCAATTGATTTTTGGAATGTAATGTGCATATATAGTCTTGGCCTTTCTAATCTGACCGCCAAAGAAACACGAGTCTACTAATTTAAGCTCATCCCCATGAGTTAGAAGCACACATTTCCTGTGGAAAAGAAGAGTAAAAAAGAGCTAAAATATAAATTTCCTTCAAGTAATTCTAGGGTTACTGTTGGTACTAGTTAAAGGTCGTGGATGTTTTAACTGAAACTCTAACATCACAAATGATGTGAAGAATAGTGACTATTTATTCCCTAAGTCTAAATTTGACATGTTGTACTCGAAATATAAGTCATACGCGATTTATATAATTACTTATTTACTATTGCATAATTGGGGCTTGGTGGTCTGTACCCTCCGCGACAAGGCTGTTTTTATGGTCACATAGGTTCTCGGAGCTTTAGCTTTAAAGTTTCGTTTTTTTATCTAAATTTGTTAGATCACATATAATCTTTAGAAACTTAAATGTTAATGTTCTTTCAATTGTGCCCGTTAGAGTGGGTCTACATCCAACTTCTTTTGTTTAATGTGATGTGCATGTTGATTAAAAACAATAATTCATCAAGTTTTTGAAGCAATAAGGAAAAACAGTGTACCAAATAAAACCAAAGTTAATAAATATCGATATTTTTCATATGAAATTCATGAAATGACCGTGCATGGACATGTACGACGACGTTCTATATCCTTATAGTCGAAGCATTTAGACCAAAAGAATTCACTCTCTTTGCTTATAGAATTAAGGAGATGAACTGAGAAGCAGATTGTTCAAAAGCACGGAGAAAAAGAGTTATTTTAGGCTCGCAAATGGTAGATCAAAAGCCTCCCGAGTTATTTTAGAACACGAATACACGATCTTGAGTGCTGTGGTGGATTTGAGAAAATAAATTCATGGCAAACAAGAAATGTCAGTTTCCAATAGTTCTTAAATATCTCTTCCTCACCTCAGGCATTTTGATTAGTATCACTCTTTTTTCTTCAAAACCCATTTTGTTAACAAAAAACGAAGGGAGTTACTGGTGTAGAACCTTTCCCTGAATGACAAGATTTCGACTAGATAAATTGAGTGCAAATAGTGGCAGCAACTCCGGAAAAGATTACAAGAGAAACAAAAAAAAAAGCAGTACCTGATATTTCCTCAATACCCATGTAACAGAACAAAGTCTCATTCAGAATACACACTTTAGAGGATGGGCGGATCACCACCTAACATACGTCGGCACTTTAGCTACTGATCCTACATCTTGTTCAATAGTCACAAGGGACTTGGCAAACATAACAGGCCAAAGAAGAATATACTGAAACCCACGATCACAACTAGGAAACCATCCTACGCCCAAACTCAAACACAACCCCATGATCAATGTCTCACTTGTTCCCTCGGAAATAAACATATATTTTCTGCACAAGCCAAATAAATAAATAATAATCAGAAAAACTGCGAGGAATAGTAATTAAATTGTAACTCTTTGGAAAACGAAATTGAGTAAATATATTCCAGATCAGAGTAATACAAACTTCTCTAAATAAACAAAAAGCGATACTGGGTAAGTGTCTAAGCGAGACTAGAAAGAAAATGTAGAAGTTATTGCTAACAATATCCACTACTTTCCTTTGTCTTTAAAGTAATAAGATTTAAGACTTTTTCAGATTATATAGTGCTCATCTATCAGTTTGTGTAGTACTGACATTCACATACCTCTGTCCTTATATTAACTACTGATTAAGCGGTCACTCCACTCAGATTTAAATAAAATAACTTGAGGTCATTCAAGAACAGTATCAAGTACAATTCATAATTATTGGCCTAATCCTTGATCATTACAGCAATATAATCATTGGCCTAATCTCATTTTTAGAGTACTCAAGTATCGCTTCTTTTTCTAATCCACCATGGGCATTTCTTGTATTTGTAGAGAAACGCAAAGGAAAAATGTATTTCTGAAAACAAGGGCGAGTTCTGTCACTCACCTGGAGTACCCAAAAGCTTAGAAGCGACTCTAAGCAAAATAGGCCAAACCCAATTAAGTAGAACACCTGCAGAAAAGGATAAAATATAATTAATAACAGTTGGATAACAAAATGTGATGTCCAATCAATAATCCAGTGTTTAGATTGAACACCCTGCAGTTAATAATAATGCAATATGTGAACATGAATAAAGCCAAGAGCTAATGCATACACGGCCTCGCACGGCAACAGCATCAGGCAGGATTTACATTAGGTAACATGCAGACAGTTCCTTTGACTTTTTCCTATTTCCCTTTTCACAAGCTATTTACCATTTAAAGAAGCTTAAAAAGACATAATTAAAAGCATGACAAGAAACTTACCCCTACCACCACATGATCAGAGAAGACGTCAATTGCGGCAAGAATACCCCTGTAATCATCATGCAACAGCCCAATTATTATTCAGAATAAACTTGAGATAATTTAGTTTAGCATACAGCATCAAACAATATTTGATTGGAAAAAATATTCCCGAATGGTACACCAAGTACAGAACTACAGATATAGAAACAACCAGGCCCTTAATTCCAGACAGTCCAGTTTTCTTATTGCAAAAGTTACTTGCAGCTTTCGGCAACAAGGGTTTTCAAGTGGGGTACTCTTCAGTTTCTAGAGAATCAAGATGACTAGTGGCCACATTTCTATTAATAGTTGCACACTTCATGACAACTAAACATGTTTTTGGTGCAGAGTCGATTGAGCAAAAACTTTTCCTTATGCAAGTAGCTTATGAGAAGGTACTTGGGTTATAACTGTAGTTCATGCTAAAATAGCATTGACCTACAGCCTACTTGGGGAGACCTAAATCTCAATCAATCCAAATAAACACTTACGTCAGTGATTTTCCTTGAAAAACAATTGGAGGAGCTATAGCTGCGATGATACAAAACCCAATATGGAGCTGCCACATCAAATTTGTTAGATATCAAAAACATATGATAACCAGTAGGAAGTCGAGAACAACTGTATTAGTACATACCATGTAGAACAGGAAAAACCAACCAAACTTCAAGGCACTATCTGTCCTGCAAGTTGAAAACAAACAGCATTCAGCAGTATCAGCACCACTCAGCACAAGCAAGGAAGTTTTCATGTTTAGCTTTTAACAAATTCAAAAATCAAAAACGTTATGCACACATTTTATTCAAGTTGATAGCATTGACACTGTTAAAAAGCACATCAATAAATAATTACCTCATTGCTCGATAAAGTGGCCTGTACCAGAGCACATATGAGAGTGGTATTCCAAGTAGAGCATAGATAATTGCAAGGAAAAATATTTTAGAACCTGCAGTTTGTTAACACAATGCAATTAACATCACCAACAAGCTAAGTTCACCATAAGTGGAAAATAATTGCATATGACGGAAAAGAAAGCTTACCTCCACCTCTAACCCAACAGATGACAACAGCAATCACATTGAACACTAGGCAAAGAACTATCCCTGCAAGATCAAAACTTCAAGTGTTACCCAGGCATGTATAATACAAGTGAGCTGTACTTCATTTAAAATATCTCTTGAAAATTACAATTTCCATAATTTTTTTAAACAGATTTACAATGCTTCTTTAAAGCATCAATGACTTCAAGAGAACAGGCACAGGCCAGAGCACAGACAACATGAAGAAAACCAATGTGAATAATCGCAAAGGTACGTACTTTCTTTCAAACTCAATATAATTAAAAGAAAAGGAAAACCATACATTCTTTTCGTAATGAAATCCACATTTACTGTTTCAGACAACATATAGATACAAAATTAGATAGAAACACATTGACATCTAAACCTGTCGTACCTAACCAACTTGCAAAAGCCATATACTGTAGCCTTTGAGCATGTACAGGTATTTCATTGGCAATATCATGGTGAATAATTGGAAAGAACGGAGGCCAATTTTTTCCATCATCAGGGACACCAGCTGATACATGGAAGGATGGACAAAAGTAATTACCACCTCAAACAAGCATTCAGAAAAAGTTATAAACTCAACTACAAAGTTGTTCATAGCCCTTACCTTTTGCAACAGATTCCTCTCTACGTTTGATGTCCTGTATAAGTTAGAAGTAACAGCAAAAATTCAAGTAAATAAATAGATGAAACAGTAATAGCAAAAATAAGAAATATACTAGCACAAATTAGGATGTATTACAGCCAATGTTAAGCGTAAGCAAATTTGAGATATGCAGTAAATTTGGTAGATAACTAGATACGGTTGAGAGGAAATTTTAAGGAGGCACGGACTAACACACCTGCAAAAATATCTATGAATTAATTCATAAGGGTATCCACTACCTAGAGATATCCCGGCATTAAAGAAGGTGTGTTATACTCAGTGAATCGATCAATGTCAAGTCATAATTCACATATGAGCACAAAATTCTTGATATTTTTCTCCCATAAGATTATATTTAAGCTTACATAGCTCTCCGTTTTTTAGAACCATTGGTACATCAATCATTGTACAGAACCAAATGACTGCTTAAACCCCAGGTCCAGAACTGTACAAACACTTATAATTCAAGAATATTAAACTGATGAAACCTAATGCATTCTATATGCAGCACAGAGTAACCCAATGAAATCAAATATATAAGACTTATCCAATGAAATCAAATACTGAATCAAAAATGTATATCAAAAAACTAAAGTGCAAATAGTTTGATTTAGCCATTTACTACAGAAGTACAAAGACTCATTTTGACAAGACTAGAACATTCTTATTTCTTAAACATAGTGTCCTTCATACTTGAATGACTTTGTCTACTATTCTTGAAACTTAGCTCACACTACTCATTAACAGGAGATAATATTACTAACAACAAAAAGGAAGATATACAGACAAGCACTCAATCATGGAATTTATGATATTAACCTTTTCTCTTCTCTTGAGATCTGCTTCCCAATTTGCAAGTTCTTTTGCCTTTGGCTTAGAATCCTGTAATATCATACCAGTTAGTGCTTAAGCAAGCACCAAAAATAAAACAGAAATGTTGAGGGACAAAAGGCAGCTGTCTCACATTCATTGTGTCCAAAGGAATATCAACTGTTGCATCATGCTTTTGCCCATAACCAAGAGGTTCAGATGACAATGATGGAATACGTGGCTTACCATTCTGCATAGATATCAAATTAGGACATGTTAAAACCAATTATATTAATGACAATAAGCAATTAGTAAATCTAGATATGCCATGGCACACAAAACCCAACAAAGGTTATTTTGAACCTTGCATATGAAGTGTAACTTGTGAACTTCAGTTATCTGAATCCAGACATAAGCACAAACCCTCAAGTTATGAATCGAAATGTGCTGTGATAGCACAAACCATGACAAAATTGGTTTTGCATGTATTTATTTATCATTGAAAGATGCACCAACAAGTATAGGGCATTGAATTTATATATTACTCGTTCTTTTTCATCTAAAAAGAGGTTTGAGAATTGAATAGCCTATGAGAAAAGATAAGATAAAGCTTGTCAAGGTCCATAACTTCTTAATGGGAAATGTACAATTCACAAACTCAGCATTCACAGAAGATACTCAATTGTCACTTAACCTTCAAGATCTGTACAATTTTATGGTCAGAATTACTATGTTAGTACTAGGGCAAGGAACTTTGTTCTTAATAAACATCGTGCAAGTCATGCACGTCATGAACTTCCTATTAACCCCTTGTCGATGTACATTTACTAATACGTACAATTACAGCTCGTATAACTACGGATAAGGAGCAATTAACAGCAAGAATGTTTGGCAGTTTAGCACTTCGGCAGATAATTAAGTTAGTCCTTGAATATTTAAGGAAGCTCTAAAAAGACCGAGCATCAAACTAAGCTAAACATTTTAGCTCTCTTCCTCTCAACTTAAAAATGTAGCCAGATTCCAGTTTTGGTCTCTATTATTCTATCGAATAAAAAAGCAAAAAGAAAAACAACTCAAGTGCCTAAGCTAATTTATAATAATACAATAAAACTAATCAGTACTACATAGGACGCACTTGCGCATCGTCTCTGTTTCCTCCATTGTCTCACAATAAGAAAATGGAGCAATAAAAGCTCTTAATAATCCTACTGTTAAAATTATAACACCGCTCTGGCTTCAGATCCAGATCCAGATCCAGA
This sequence comes from Geum urbanum, assembly GCA_946800695.1. NCBI lineage: Eukaryota > Viridiplantae > Streptophyta > Magnoliopsida > Rosales > Rosaceae > Geum > Geum urbanum. The sequence continues at coordinate 25,825,901 of OX327011.1, forward strand.
TCCCAAACCTGTGTTATCATCGTTTTCAAACTCTGAAAGCAATAACCGACATAGTGGACGGTAGTAGATCTGAAACGAAAGAAAGAGAGAGTCGTCGAGTGTAATTACCGAAAATGGATTGACCTCGACCTCGTCTTCCTCGAATGGATTGGGGTCATGGTGCCGATTCATGGTCTCTCCGCGATGCTAGAGAAGAACTAGATCCCTAAAATTTGCAGAGAATTTAGAGGAGAGAGAGAAGGAGTGTGGTGGTATCTCTCTTTTATCGGTGTGTGTCACTTTACCTGTGAGTGTGAGAAGAGAAGAGACCTGGCTTTGTTGCTACGCCTACGCGGGACAAATTAGAACGTAACCCACATTCCTTTCTACTCCTCTTTTCTCTCCTTTTTTTGAAAAATACGTGTAACGGTGTAATTGTTTAAGTATTCTTTTTTCTGTATATCTCCCGTTGCGTCACGAAAATCGTGAGTTACACACCAGAAGTCAATAAGGCACGAGAGAATTGATTACTGCTTAGCTAATCTAGATGACCTACACTAGCTCATGAACAAATGTTTTGGAATCAGAACACAAAAGTAACCAGGATATGTCACTCAAACAAGACGAACACCAACACAGATAGATCAAGATAATGTTCGCCTAAAAAGCAGGTTAAACCTACTAATACAGATGTCATAGGAACCAGGACCTCTCTCCTCGATCCTCGACCCCAGAATCCCAGATCTTGATCCTAATCCATATCATACCAAAAGCTATAACCAAGCCCAACTCTAATAAAAGAGTTAGGCCAAGTCCATGCAGACTTGGTATAGATGGAAAGGGCCCAAACCGTAACCCTATGCCCGGTACCAAACTGGGAATAGTTGTCTCGTGCCGTCCACACAACTCGATCGGCCAATGAAGATGCCGTCAACGAAAGGACCTACTGAGCAAGACTTGGAAGACGCCATAATCAGCCACGACAAATATGGTCAAGCAAGACTTAGAACGTAGCTTGTTGTCACTCTGAAATTGGAGCCACCACAGTCCCAGATTGTAATACCCTGAAATTTTTATATAATTACTACTATTTATGTATAATTCAAGTTCGATTTAGTGTCTACGATAAATATTTTTTACCGTTGATCAATATTGAGAGGTCTCGAGTTGACTTTTTATTGAATCAATGAATGTGGTTGACTTCGAGTGAAAGTCGTATAATATATCAAGACGAGTTCATAGACGCAGGAATCGACGAAATCGAAGTTACGACATAAAAGGTACAACTATTGGAAATTTGTCATAAATTAATTACCGTTAATGGAAAGTATGAAAGGAGGTTTCCCTTTTTGGAAGGTCAGAAGGGTCTAGGGGTGGGTTGACTATGGGTCAACTCTCCCTCCCGTGAGAGAGAGGGGGGGAGAGAGTGCAGAGACGGTGCGGCGGTCGTCGGCAGCGTCACATCGTCTGACCCCCTCCGACCTCAAAATTGGTCGAAATTGTTTCCTTTCATCGAATTCCGGTAATTGAGGCCGATGTGAGAGAATCGAAAGGGAAAAGGTTTAGGGTTTCGGGTGAATTTCCATCATTGTCGCCGACGACTCCTCCGGTCACGAAATCAGTATATTTCGATCACTCTAGATGTCTAGATGGTATTTATATGTTGAATTTCTTGGTTGCAGGTGAGTTAGACGAAATTCAAACGAATTCCGTATAACCCAATTCGGGCTACGTCGTATACAACGATTACCAGTGAATTGGACGGTAAGGCTAAATGGGCTTTGTTCCCCTCTCCTCCCTGAGTCGAGTAGTATAAGCCTCGAGCTCAGAAATGGCTCGACGGCGAAGATCGGCTTCAAAAGGTTTTTTTGGCTGAGTGCTTTCGGGAACGATTCCGGCCAAACGTACCGAAATCAGGCATAGGTTCTTTGAGAAAAGTTGTTGGACTAAAACACCTACTCGTAACAAAACGGAAGAAGTGAAATTCTAAGCCTCACCAATTGAATGGACGCTCCCTCAGCAGCTTAACCTGAGATCTAGACAACGTAAAAACAAAGAGCCCAGGAAATACAGTTTAAAAACGTTCGAGTGAGTGGATAAAACAAATAATCTGAAATTGAAAAGTGATTGACTCTGCATTTCCAACAATAAGCTACACTTTAAAATTGGCATGAGATTAAACAAGAATTCATAATCTTACACTTTACTCAACACTGGAGACTCTAACAACTCAACATGTCAAACTCGATATGTAAACTGAACTGAACATTCCAAGTCATTAGACTCAAGAAGAGGAATCCTGATAATTTAACACACCGAACTCAACATGATCCTGAACTTGATGATCCAACTCGTCAGACTCAAGATATGGAAATCTGAACATATTAACTATCTCGATGATCCAACTCATTGAACCAGACATACTAACTATTTAGATGAACTTACCCACTGAACACCACAAAAGCAGGAACTCGATGATCCAACTCATCAACTGGATATATGAAAATCTCGATGATCTAACACATCGGACTCGACATGAAAGTTCTCGGTGATCAAACACACTGAATCTGACATACGACAAAGTTAACATGGAGTATTCTGAAATGTTATCACATAATACCCTGAAAGATTGATGACTGGGGGAGCTAGCTTAATAGTCAACGCTAGAGAAAACTGACTTTTGAATCTTATTAGATATAGGTGATGACTGGCAGGTGTTGGCTGAACCAATCATCACTAGACAATGATAATTTACAGACATATCTGTATAACTACAGAGGTAATGATTAGCAGGTGCTGGCTGAACCAATCACATTTAAGAGATAACAACTGACACCAATGATTGGCAGGTGCTAGCTAAACCAATCATCACTAGGCAATGATAACTGACAGAAACGTCTATATAAATACGGAGGCGATGATTAGCAGGTGCTGGCTGAACCAATCATCTTTAGATCACCTAGCAGGTGCTGGCTGAACTAGATGATCATTATCGACAAATGTTGGCTGAACCGAAAGTGTCACTTGGTGACTATTACATGTATGCATACATATAATAGTAGTATAATAATATTAACCTCCGAATATATAATTGACAAACTGTGACTAAAAATTATACTCTGAAGCATAAAGCTAAGTGACTATCATAAAATTAGTACTAAATGTCTGACGCGGAAACCAAATTTCGATAACATATGATTGGATAACTGACACGGAGACCAAACTTCAAGTTGGAGGACTGAGTAATACAAGACAATGAAATCATGTCACAACTCTAATGACATCATGATAGTAACTGACACTAAATCAAGTTCTGAAGGGACATCGTATAGCGAGTGACTGACTCAAGAACTACAATTATATGTTGAAATTATAAAACTGGTAAACTCAGTGCTATAACTGAAAGTATATAAGTGACACCCCGCAAATCAATCAACTTCAATAAGCTAAGTTCAAAAAAAGAGAATGCTGAAATCGTAATACTGAATAATGCGGAAACTGAATTCCAAAATAGAAATTAAGTAATTGCATGCATTTATGATTTCAAAACAAAAGTCCACTCATAGTTACTGAGTTCACGACTCCGGCCTTTCCGAATACTTCTTAGCCAATGGCTCAACACGTTGTCATGTCACAACGAACATTATTTAAATAACTACTCGTTGAAATCGTAACAAATGACAACTCGCTCACCAACGAGCATTCATGTCGAGAACATCGCATTCTCGAATCTCGTGATTTTCTAAACTTCCAACGAGTTAATAAACTAAACATAATTAGAATATTTGTAACTCATTTCGAAATTGCAACTCGACTCAGGGTCGAATCAATGCTCATTTCGAAGATCGTAAAACATGTAAATAAATTTGATTAAGTCCAATCCCGACAATAAACCAAGTCCAATTGAAACAACAACTTCAACATTAAAATCAGTGACTTATTACGATCAAAACGACATATAACTTCTGCCCAAAAACACCTCCATCAGAGCACTGCCATGAACCACCGCGGGCGGCGGTGCCGGTGAATTTTTCCGGTAACCCGAAACTCATCCTGTACAAAATCAACCCAACAATAACTTCTTCATCGTAACTCTGATTTCATCATTCAACGTGTCCACGAACTTGTCTCCATGAACTCTATAACTTTTGCTAAGGAAGCTCCGCGAGATTTCAATCCGATAAAAAGTCAAACAAAAAGTCTCAGTGACTACTAACAGTAAAAAATGTTTACCACCAAGACTAACCTTCCTCGACTAGTAAAGTTAGGTTCGGGTTATCACAACCTCCCCCCCCCCCTTCCCCCAGAAAATTTCGCACTTGTTAGTCCAAAAGGTGAAGGTATCATTGCCACAACAGTTCTTCAAATTCTCAAGTGTCTTCTGCTACCTGCAATTTTATCAATACCTTGTGGTTCCACTAATGAATAATTTTATTCTGTATAGCTTGTTATTCTTCCCCGGTAGCTGGTTGTTCTTGCAAAATACGCGAATAGTTGTCTGTGTATTTACAAAGTAACGCTACGTTGAAAACATCACATTCTTGAAACCATTCTAGTGGCAACTATAAGTCTGCAACTGATACACCACTAGGCCCGCTAGTTCTAAAATTAGATTTCAAAAACTCTAGCTGGGTTCATCACGTTTCTCAAACATGCCACACTCTTCCATGATGATAGTTTCTGAACATTGATGTTACACCAAATTCTTCTTTTACTCTGGGTACATCAACCTTTGTCGATGTAGATGATCACAAACTAATTCCAATACATTTTCCCTTTCAATCATACGAACTATAAAAGCGAATAATCCAACAATTAACTCCAACAACATGAGATAAAACTTGAAACAACTTCAATATGACCAGTACGCAGTAGTTAATATCTCCACATTCGGTTTGGGCCTTTGTATGTACCTTGACATCTAGTCTGTCTCAAGTTGATAACACTTCACAACTAGTCGTTAATATGACAAAATATTATGTTGAAGGTTGTGTCCAAAACCACGAGGCATGACTCCTAAAGGCATACGATTGTTGTCTGCTGCGATCGGTATTTTCCTGCTCCAGTATTACGTGTAACCTGGAGTGGGATTTTGGCTATTCTCGTTGACCTCGTTGTGAACCAATAGGTCCTGCAATACTCGCTTGAGTACCTTCATTCATTGTAATCTCTGAAATGAGGCTAACATTCTAAGTTGTGCCCTGAATCAACTGTAAGCACTACTTCCTATAGTGTCATGACTGACCATATTGAAAATAATTAACCAACCTAGCTCAACACTCACCAAAGTGATGCTTGCCACAAATCTGACATAGTGGATAGTCATTTAACCTTGGGGTGGATTACGAGGAGTTACGTTATTACAACTTGTGCCACCACTAACAATTTATAGTTCACCCATTAGTCATGACTTGATAGAACATCTTCTGAATCCAGAATTTGATTGAACACCAGAATCATAAGTGCTTGCATGATTATCAGGAGATACTTCATCATCCCAAGTTAAAGCTTTCTGAGATGGATCTTGACTAAGGCCACCCATTGCTAAAGGTCGGGAACGTGCAAGGATTCTACTCTCGAACCTGAAAGCAACATCAACTAGCTCCATTAAATTTACAGGCCTGACATATTCCATCATATCCTTGATCTCGTTAGTACATCCCATTTCAAACTTACAACATTTTTCGTTCTTGGTAACCACCAATGATGGTGCATATCGCAACAAACTCAAAAACTATCCCACATGTTGTTGTACCTTCATGTTTCCCATTTTCAAATCCTGAAATTCCCTGTACTTCTGGTCCTGCATTGCCAAAGTAAAATAGCAACCAAGAAACATTTCGATGAACTCACCTCAAGTGGTATGCTTGGAATTACTTTGCATAATTTCCCACCAAACATACGTTCCTTTATTGAGAAAGTTGACATCTAGTGGCACCTTTTCAGTTTTTGGACAATCCATCATCTCAAACACCCTTTTAATACTTTTCAACCAATTATGAAGATCTGGAGGGTCATCAACACAAATAAAATACATAGCCCCACATTTCTATGCATGAACCACAACAATGCACCCATGACTGTCGTGGCAAAGAAGTGCGTCCATTATACGCTCAACACTTCACCCAATAACTTCAAATACTCCCTCTAGGTTACTAGGATTATACGTACTTACATCCTTTGACTGAGTCGGAGGATTCAGCTAAGGTCTGTTTACTAGGCATGACACTTAAGAAAAGATAGAACTAATGAACACTGAGGACATGATCAGGGGACTACCTTACATCTTTAATGATATTTAATGTCGACAATAAACCAAGTCCGATTGAAACCACAACATCAACATTAAAATTAGTGTGTTATTACGATCGAAATGATATATGACTTCTGCCCCAAAACACCTCCGCCTGAGCACCGCCGGGAACCACCGCTGCCGGCATTTGTGACTTTTTTCGGCGACCCGAATCTCATCCTGTGAAAAATCAACCCAACAATAACTTCTTCATCATAACTCTAATTTCATCATTCAACATGTCCACGAACTCTACAACTTTTGCTAAGGAAGCTTCGCGAGATGTCAATCCGATAAAAAGTCAAACAAAATGTCTCAGCGAATACTAACGGTAAAAAATATTTACCACTATGATTAACCTTCCTCAACTAGTAAAAGGTTAAAGTTAGGTCCGGGTTATCACATCAGGCGCGCTGCCAAAGGACGCTAAGATGAAGCCTCCTTATCAATTATTGATCAATTTAGGCAGTGAGCTAACCGGCGAATGGAGTAAGAGATTTCGACATGTAGAACACGACCAAGAGAGGCCGGTGTGTAGAAGGCCGAGATTCCATGCGAGATGGCGTCAAAAAGGTGTTGCCAATGTTGAAGTTGACGGAAGTGCATCGACCTTGAAGGTAAACCCCCGTCGCCGCCTAAATCCTAAAGAAAGGGAAGGGAAGAGCGAGAGAAATATTTTTTTGCTCCTCGATATTTTAGGAGAGTCAATTCAACAAAAAAGATGGTAAGAATTAGGTGACACACATTGTTCTTAAACAATATAAAAAGAGAGATCCGAGTATAAATAGATATTCTAGTGACTGAAACGAATTTTACTTCATAAATAAATTCTTTGACATGTAATTGATTCAAATATATGTCGGAACCTATTTTGGGACAATTTATCACCATCATTTGTTGATGAGATCCTAAATAGTCTGTAAAGAGTGATCCGATCGAAAAATAAAATATATTTCATCGACCAAATCAAGTTTTGCTTTACAGAGAGATTTATTTGCATGTATTTAGCCTAGAAAAAATTTAGTACATTAAAATTAGTCTAATTATTTTACGATGTCAGTTTACTTATTTTATGAAGTTAGTCTACTAATTTTATGAAGTACTCAACTTGTTTCATGAGACTAGTTTATTTGTTTGACGAAATAGTTTACTTGTTTTAGTAGACCCATCTAAGTTTTATGTATCCATGTGTTAACTAGGGAATCCTTCCCATTTAAGAGTCCACAAATTTTAGAATTTGTCTAACAAGCATTAACGTATTTGACAAAAGATTGGGTACACAAGAAAGCAAAGAGTATGATATACCTTTGTTAACGACTATTTGAATAAATTGAGAACATTTCGTCCAAACTTAACTTTGTAGCTATAGAATTTTGTATAAAATAATTACCTTAAACAGAAACTATAATAACTATACAAATAAGTATTCCTCATTATCAAAATAACCACAAAAGTCAATTGGATACTTGATTAAGAAGTTCTCCCTACTCTATTAATTACAAATACAGAAACGACTAAAATAAAGGTCCCTAAACCAGCAAAAAAAAAACTAACATTGTCTCGACAGAAGCCACTCACTAGCCCTAACAAACTAAACAGAAGACACACTGCTAGAAAAAAAACATTTTAGGGACCATGGGCATTGAGACTAATATATGTCTCTTTTTTTTATAGAGACTAACTTGTGTTCTTATATTGAAGAAAATATTAGAGAATACACTTCTTAGTCCCTAATATATAGCGTGGGGCGTTCATAAGTCTCAAAGGAAATGAATTCATTATTTTGCATTTTCTATTTTGTATTTTTATGTGGATTGGAACATTTGTTCGTCCCTTGCTCTAATACACTCTACCTAATATATTCTTTTATTTTATAAAACAGCCAAAGACATAATGAGGAGTCCTCTAAAGCAATTGTACTATAGCAAAAGAACACTTTCTTTCACAATAAAGACTCTTGTATACCCCCAACCTTTTTTTACCTGTATCATGATAAATCCCAATACGTATTTTTCAAGTATTTTGAGTGAAAGTTATAATATGGTTTGGGACGCATAGGCAGTCATCCCTTTTGTCGTTCCTTTTCTATACGTATTATAAGTTTCTACCATCTATTATTTTCTTGAACTCAATCTCTCTCCAAATTTATTCCCTTTGAGGATTCACTTCTAAGTTGACCTACTCTCATGCAAGAGACAAAACCACATTTGGATGGCTCAGATCAAATCATGGTCGTCAACGTCCTCCAGACACACTAAGAGAGAGATCAACAAAGAGAGAGAAGAGGACAAAAAGAAGCTCATGTCATCAGAGACGATAGACATTCCGATGGGGTAAAGATCATAATCTGATCTATCTCTCATTCTCTTAAAGTTAACGCAAGCCATGAGCCATGTCGAAGGAGCAAAGGTAGTTAGAGGAGAGGATCAGATAAGTATTTGTATTTTTGCTTTGCATCCAGCTAGCTAATGAGTTCTCTTTAATTTACAGTGGAAAAGCTATTTGAGATATTGCATGCTGATCTTAGATTGCTTTATGATTTAACTTTGTCAACACATTACAGTGTATTTAGCATTTACCTAAGCAATTAACATCTTATTTGTCAGCGAATACTAGTGAAGAAAAGAAAGAGTCTTGCCCAACATATGATTATGTTGAGAGAATGAGAGATGGTGGTTGACTCTCTAGTCTTTGGTCCCTAAGCACTTAGTAGTACGTTGCGGTGTATTTCACAATTCTTGGGCTCTCACTCAATCAAGAAAGTACCATTTTATCTTCTCTAATAATTCATTCTGCCTCAGAAAGCCAACTTGCTCATAAGAAGGTCAACTAACTAATTTTGGGTATCTCTTAAGTTTTAATTATTATATTTACAAGTGAACTATTGATCATTAACGAGTGTAGTTCATGAATGAAATGTTGATCGTCTATTTGTTTTGTTTATGGTAAGGAGGATTTTTTGCCAGCTAGTATATCCATGTCAATCGGGCAGCGCTCGAAGCCATCTACTGATTAATGTGGTTCTGTATAAGAAAGCGGCTTACCTTCTTCACATTTCACTGTAAGCCAATTTTTTTTGTATGATTATCATAGGCTTAGTTGGTTATCATATTGTGCTTGGAATGTTTTTTTTTCTTTTCAACATGAATATGGGCAACGGTGGCTACTGCGACAACCATTGGCCTTAGAAGGTATGTTCTATTTCCTTTTTCATCTCCAATATATGGTTTGGATAAATAAAAAGATACACATTTCATAATTGTACTGGTTTCCAAACAGGGGGGCTCTCAGATATGATAATTGGGTCAAATCTAGTTTTGTAGGCCTAGAGGTGTATGATGCCCACGTATTAATGTTTATTGTTTCACATCTGTCTTTGTCTTTTCTTCTCAGCCTTGATCCTATTAGGTTTGTTGTAAATCAAGTTTTAACATATCAAAATTTGAGCTAAAATACTCTCCACGATAGAGGAGTTTGAGATTATTTTACATTCACTTTTCTTCTAGCCACATTTGATATGTCTTGAACATTAGCAACTTTGCAAGAAATATCTTTCTATGTCCCTGCATAAAGTTTTTGATCTGTTTACTTGGCATTTTTTTTGCCATATCTATACTAAAATGTTGCTTCTTCATATGCAGGTAATGCAGCTGATATAACAATGTTTGAGAACAACATTGTAGTTTACAAGTTTATCCAATACCTTCATTGTCAGGTTATTGGGGGTGACAATGAGGTAAATTTCTTCTTAGCTTTACTCGTATCTTCTCTTTGTAGATTAGACTCTTGAAAGTTATTGGATTTTGATCTTCATTTGGACTAGTTGTAGTATAGAAGCAACGTGGACGGGTATTGGTTGGCTTATTGGTCAGTTCTATTATATATCTAATATCAATTCGAATGATAAAAGTTTACTGCAAATGTAGTTATGGATACCATTGAAAGGACCCAACCCCGATTCAGTTGCCTAAACCGGAATCGAACCCCCTTCTGAAAACGTGAACCAACAAAAATCTTTCAAAATTTCGGCAGAGTAACGTTACTAACGTGGAATTGCATGAACCTGCACCCTGAAAATAACACTTCATCATATGCCACAAAAGCCAAACCGTGGGCACCGATCCCATCCGGATTTATCAATATCAATAACAATATTAATAAACAGAAAACATAACTGTAATATATAATATATCCGAGGAAATCCGCATAAAGCATGTATCAGAATGTATCAGAGCGACCTCTGGTGTAAATATATACAATATACACATCAGTAGGCGAAACAAGAACCTACTGGAAAACACAGGTGGCTCGGATCACTAGCCTCCCACCACGACGTGAAACACCAGAACCTGAACTGCAAACTGGGCACGGAAACCGAAAAGCCCAGGGGAAAGACATGAATACTGTTAGAGTGAGTGGACGAAAATAAATGTCTTTCGCCGAATAATATATGTTATAAAAACATATGCGAGTCACATGTATATAAATCAAATGGTACACGAGGGAGACTCTAACTCCTCACGCGTACGTACACGAGGGAGACTCTAACTCCTCACGCGTACAGAGCATGCATAAAAATCCCACGGGGTCGCTCGTGGACACATCCATGCTAGTACAGTCCGAATCACGGGATCCCAGACCCACACGTGATTCTAGCCAGAAAGGCCTCAGGTTAGAGGTCTACCTCCCCCCGGTAAAGGCCTCGAGTCAGGAGTCACAACCTCCCCCGGTACACATCCTCGGGGATCAGCCGGGATGCAAGTGTATCGATACAACAACATATACTGAGACTGTACTCTGTGTAAACCAAATCATAAATAGTTCGATGCAAATGCATGAAGTAATATTTAAATGTATATACGTAATGTATAATGGTATAAGCATAATCGTATAACACATGCTCATGTAAAACATAATCTCGTATGCATGCTCAAGTTCGTAAAACGTGTATAAAGACTCGCAATCAATCCGTGAAAAGAAATTGTCCACTCACAGATGAGCGAAACGCGTACTCGCGCTAATCTCGTGACCTGGCGGAAGATCCCTCGCCCGAAGCACGATCTTGATCTCGATCTCGATCTCGATCTCCTGAATATTCATAAAACACAACTAATCAAAATCATAGCCCACGACCTTGTACTTAACCACGGAAACCAACCGTTCCCGGAAACATATTAAACTGTACAAAATAGCCGACTGAATTTCCGAAATCTCCACTCGAAACCTTCGACTGAAAATTCGATACCCAAATCACTACGAAAACCTCTAGGCAATAATCAGGGCACGATTACGAGAAAAACGACATTAAAAACACCGAAATCTGAAAAGTCAATGATCTCGCCGGAGCGTCGCTGTTGACCGCCGCCGCCGAGGCGGCTCGCCGTCAACGGAGACTTTCTCCGGCGAGGAAGCTCCAGATCTATAGATCACAACCAGCCCAACCATTTTCATAACTACCGTCAAGGCCAAAACTCACCGGAACAACTCCAAATCACTTCGAATCCGAACGGTAACCCAATTCCGGCAACCCATTTCAGGTCCAACAAAAACCTCCACCAATCCCAAATTAAACCACCCAGGAAGCTTTACCTAGGCTAGGGGAGCTGAAACCCCATCAACTCCACCCCCACAACTCGCCGGAGCACCACCTCCCATTACAACCCGATTCGGGTTCCACCAAATCCCCATTAAATCTCTCCAATTCAATTGCAAATCAACTTAAAATCATGAGAGGAAGCGATTCATACCCTCAACGAGGTCGGAGGTGGCCGGAAAATGGAAGTCGGACGGCGAAGCTCAAACGGGAAACTTCCCTCTTCGGTCAACGGTCAACAGCTTCCATTTTTGGAAAGTCAACTCTGGTCATCGTCAAACAGTGATTTTCGACGATTTTACGACTATTCCCAATATTTATACTCGCGCCTCGGGTCAATCGACGGTCCAAAATGAATAATCGAAATGATTCGGATAAACACGAAACAAACGGATAAACTCGTCGAAAACCAAAACTTCGAATATTCATATTATATTCCTCGGTTATCAGAAAAATCATTCGGAACCACCCTCGAGCTCAAAATCACGTGCTCTACAACTTCCGTGAAGAAACTTAATTCAAATTCTTGGCCGAAAATCAAGTCGTGAATCAAATCGGCAAATCACACAATTAACGACTAACCGCGATTACGCATATACTCGTGAATCATGCCGACTACATTACTGATTCTGGTTCGGGTCGTCACAGCCATCTACTACTACAATTTTGTTTAAAGTTGCAAACATAAAATTACTTTAGTGCTTATTTTGTGTATGGTGACAGGGAGCCTAAGCTTTAAACAAGACAAGAAACTGTGGGCATTTAAACCAAGTCTGGGATCAGAAAAGGGACTATTTGGCTGCAAGATTAGTTAGTCTGGTAAAAGGGAGGATAATTTTTGGCTAGGGAAGGGTGGCTTTGGGAGAGAAGAATTTTTTGTCAGGAGGATTAGTTAGCAGGGAGAGGACAGAGTAGGTAGGAGAATGGGTGGGTGAGTGAGATTTTCTTTTAATGATTTTTTTAATAATTTTTTTAATATTGGGGACTGATATGAGTTTTCATTTAATATAAATCAGGGAAAAATATGTGTCCATCTTTTAAGCCCATGCCATATTGTATGTATTCGATTTTATGTAGCCTCTACTTGTATTACATTTAATTCATATTACATGTAATACTTTGACCGTTATAGGATATATTTTTTTGTTGAATATTGCTTCTTGTTTGATAATTTATCATGTTAACTCTTAATAAAATAAATGATAAAATAGACAAAATATATTATGCAAAACGGGACTGGTTTATCATAATTTTAAAATAAAGACCCGATTCTGTCCCTAAAAACGGAACGAGTCGGAATAGTGAAAATTTAAAATTTTGTCCCGTCCCATCCGAGCGGGATCGAGATGGGATCGGGTCGGGTTCGGGTTGGGTTCGGGATCTACAGGATTCGTGCCCACCACTAGAAATTCCCCAGGAACATGTTGGCAAGTATTAAATATTTGTTTTTTTTGTGAATATATAGGTGTGACTCACTCTTTATAGTAGATATATTTTCCTATTAGGAATCTACCTTGTAAAGTTATACATATACCCTAATCCAGGATTGAATTAAGCATTGCATTTTACCCTAAACGATTTTGCTTATACTTTTCTACTTAACATTATAGCTAATCCTATAGACTTGCCGACAAAACAGTATTTTTTGTCACCCATAACACCTAAATTCTGCTGCAACTATTGGCATGTCTGACACTGTTGTGGTTGTTCCTTCCCAACAAACCCCTGTTATCCATTACTATCAAGAAAAATCCTCTTTTCTCATTAGAGTTCTCTTGACCGATTCTAATATGGGCTCATCTTATGCATATGCGCATTAGAGGGAGCAACAAGCTTGGTTTTCTTAATGAAGATTCGCCTGCTCCTACTGCTGGCATACCTGAGTATGTTACTTTGACTACTGACAATGTGAAGGTGAAAAGTTGGTTGATTGACAACAATTCTCCATCCATCATCAACCGTTATTTTCGTCTCAAAACTGTTGCTGAAATTTAGGATGCTTTGCACATACTGAACCTTCTATGATGATTCAAACTTTACCTAGATCTATAAGTGGTACCGCCTCTACTTTACCACCAAACAGGATAGGCAACCTCTTCCTATTTACTACAATGAGCTGGTGGGATGGCTCGAGGAGTTTGATTAACGTGTTGCCTCTTTCTCTTCGATTCTACAGTGACCGAAGTTGTTCATAACACCTCTTACAAATATATTCTCCGAGTTCACATGTTCTTAATAGGATTAGATCCTGAGTTTGATCACATTTAAAGAGAACTTCTTTGTTTTGAGGAGTTATTAAGTCTTGACAAGACATATGCTCATATTTTCCAGATTCATACCGATCGCCTTACTCATTCTACTGCTCCTGCTTCGCCGGAAGTCATGACTACCACCGTTGCAGTTCTTCCACCATCATTAGCGTTGGTGTTAACATCCCAAGCTACGATGGCCAATTGGTGGCCACTATCCTCTTCATGTTTCTTTGGCTTCTCCAAGTTCGGTGTTTGTCCTCCCAACCCGTTTGATGATTATGTCTGCCTATTATACAAGGATAAGGACCACTCCAAAGACAACTGCTTTGCTACTATTGGCTATCCCAATTGGTGAGGAAATCATCCATCAAAGACTATTGCTGCTACATGAACTTTTGTAACCTCTGTTAATGTAGTTGAATCAAGTATGGGGTGGTAAGGCATCCTCTCTCTAAATTACCTCGGAATAATGCTTGGATAATTGACACTGGTGCATCTGATCACATAACCAATACTCCTAGTTTAATTCATTATATTCATCCATTTCCTATACCTAGTATCTCTGCTGCAGATGATTCATCTTCTTCTGTCGTTGGTGAATGCTCTGTTACTCTTTCTCCAAACTTAACCATTGATTCTGTCTTAATGTTCATTCTTTAGCCTATAATCTTTTGATTGTTAGTCAAATCATTATAGCCCTCTCATGTTTTATAATGTTTTATCCCATTTTTGTGTATTTCAAAACATTCTGACAAGATAGATTCTTGGTAGGCCTGTCACACCATAACCTGGAAAATAGCCTGTAATTTCAAATGTAGTTTTAATCGCAAGTCTGAATGTAACAGTTTGGAAAGTGAAAATAAATAACAAAACAATTAACACTCCAATCGAATTATAATTACAAATTTGTTACAAAGAATGCAATACATAATTTATTCTAAGTACAAATGTCTGTATATATTCTTTACTTCGTCACTTTGTCACCTGAACCAATAATCATAAGGGGTGAGCTACGCTCAATAGGGCTTTCAACCTTATGCATATGAGATGTTGACTTTGATCATCATTTATGGATCACCCAAACTCAGTATTTCTTATTTGTGTGTACTCTTAAACTATTCTCGATCGTCAGTGTCATCTGTCTTAATAAGATCATTTTATCAACATTTAGTTGAAATGGGTCTTCTCTCCCTATTCGTATATACTTTAGACTGGCAAAGATGATCCCTCACGAGCATAGCCTCAATTACACAAACAGAATTCTTTTATCTCAAATGTACTCTTTGTTCTAGTATGCATACCCCTAACTCCTTCTAATGCATTTATATGATTAATTCTATAACCGCACAACTATTCTACATGTTTTTATAGAAAGATGATCAATTATAATAAAAATCATAACAACATTATAGGAAGGTTTCTCCAAAATTTGGCTCTGTTTCTTACTATTTCTCCACCCCATGGTCGTACCTAATGCCTCTTATCACTTTCGAAAATAACTCATAATTTGAAAAACGTTTTGCATGGTTTCAAGCAAGTTTTAGATTACACGGTGATTAACTGATATCACACATAACTAAAAGGTGCATTAAGTATGCTACGTATGCACAATTAGGCTCAAAATCTCACACGGGACATAGATAGCTACGAAAACTTGTCAATCCTTCTTTTTCTCAAGTGAAAGCATTTTGAATGGCATAAGCTCTTTTCAAACTGATTAAACTTGCATTGTTTTCTCTTTTCAAAACATACTCAAAATCATGCAATCTACTAGCCATTAGTTCAATCTCAGCATCGGGAGTGGTTATTGGAACACAAGCATACTATAACACACATATTTTTGCATTGCATTTTCTCAAAATTTTCGATTTTTTATTTTATTTTAAGGATAAGGAGTGATAATGACTTAGCCGCCTACCTTACACTTTAGAATCAAATTGTCTTCAATTTGTATCAAGCCATATAATAAATACAAGTGTACACACGATAGCAAATGCATCATCATATCACATATTATTCTCCTAACACATGTTCTCCTAAGCATAACAGCTAGCATGCATTTATACTTAAAGAGTCTAAGAAATAATGAAGCTATTAGAGTCCTATCAACCATAATGGAGTATGCATATTAATCACATTTCATAGGAAAATCACATTATAATCTAGCATATAACATGAGGGGACCTCACACTTAGAATTTGAACACCTTGGCATGGAAAGATCGAAAACTTATAAAGGCATTTAGTTCATAGTAACAAGTATCACAACATATATCACGCCAAGACTACTACATGTTAACACGACTCAAACTATACACTAATAGGACTTTAAGCATCATTTTTCAATATAAATATGTCATGCTAAGAAGTAAAGAGAGTAGGGTGAAAGAAATGCAAACGCTTTGTAGACCGCCACCAAGCTCCATATGCGTTAGAATGTAAACCAACAAACGCCAAGTTAGCCCTCGTCATCCAAGGTTGCATAGGCTTGATCATGATCCTCAAACAATGCTCTCAAACTTGTCTTGGCCTCAAGGGATTACTCTATGCTCCATGCCTCAAAATCCCAAGCTCTTGGTCTCCAAAATAGGCTTGAAAGGCTTGAAATGGTAAGAGACCTTCGATGGATCAAAGGAATGCTTCGATCCATCGAGGCAGTGCCTCAGATGCAAAACTTTAGATAACCTTTGATGCATAGAGGAAATCCTTTTATCCATCAAAGGAGCTCTTCGGGTCTTCCGTAGGGAGGCTTCGATGGGTAGAGGAAATCATTCGATGCATAGAAGGAGTGCCTCAGGTTTGCACTTTTTGAGAATTTTCAGAAATTTGGCCATGTACCACCTCAAAATCCTTGTCATTCCCTATTCACTTCACATTCAACACACACATTATACACGACTGACACAAGCTATAAAAAAAGAAAGTGGATAAATGCCCATCCCAATTATCATCAAAGCATCACATAATCACACAAACTTATCAAAGACATGCATCACCACAAAAACTTAAAACATCCTACATATAATTTTTACAAGCACAAAGCTAACATCCTAAACACATATACAAGCAAACAAACATAGATATTGAAAGTGAGATAAGAGATTAGAGATGCTCTCCATGTGAAGACCGATACGTGTTGTCCATAGTCACCAAGAAGCACCAACATGCAAGACCAACATTGGTTTTGCCTTCCATGCTAGGTATATTTGGCCTCTTCTTCAAATCTTCTTCGCCGGGTTTGCATGGTCATAACCTCCACTACCTCACACTTATTATTCTAGCATATTAATAGTGTCCAGCCATCGCGGGTTGTAGTTTAAGGACATAAATATGGTCCGCGACTCCACCATCTTGTTATGGTGGATACTTCTTAAGTAGTACCACTTTACTACTTGGAGCTAAAAGGCTTCTTGACTTGTCATAGAGGCAAACATCAAAGTGATATGTGTATTTGCCAATGTTAGATCAAAATGGACACCTTCTTGATGTCTTCCTCTTCTTCTCGATCGTTCTTTCAAGTAACATTCCAAACTCCTCCTTCAATGTTGATGTGGACTTGTTATGTGGGAATGAACACTACAAGAAAACAGCACTTAGACCACGGAAACGTAATTTTTCCGTGGTCCAAGTGACACCTGGACCACGGAAAAGACTCCGTGGTCCAAGTACCACCTGGACGACGGAGAATACCATCTCCGTCGTCCAGGTGATCACCTGGAGGACAGAGAAGACTCCGAGGTCCAGGTGATCACCTGGACCTCAGAGACGGCATTATCCGTCGTCCAGGTGATCACCTGGACCTCGGAGTCTTCTCCGTCCTCCAGGTGATCATCTGGACGACGGAGATGGTATTCTCCGTCGTCCAGGTGATTACCTGGAGGACGGACCGACACGCCGTCGTCCGAGTACGTAACGTACTTCCACTTAGATGACGTACCGACACCTCCGTCGTCTAAGTGAAGCATTATATAAGCCCGATCCCAAACTGAATTCATTCCTCGATCTCTTCATTCCATTTGAAGAAGAATTGAAGGAGAAGGGAGAAGGAGAAGGGAGCTAGCTAGCTAGAAGGCCGAGAAGAATCAGGATCGATAAGGGATCTCCGCTGACTAGCTAGGTAGCTTAATTGACGTACAGATATCGAGAAGGCCAGCAGGTACGTACGTACGCAGTTAAAATTTGCTTAATTAATATATATTTAGTGAAAACGTACGTACATACATGCAAGGATGTTAGCTATATATATATGTACATATCGATTAAATTACGTACGTACGTACGTAATTGATGGATCGATTTGTAGATCGAGTACGTATAATTAAGCGTAAATTAATGGACAAATATATATATATGTAATAATTAATTAATTATAATATTTTGTAGCAGTATGGACAAGAGTTGGATGAAGTTGAAGAATAGATGTGATGTCCGGTATATGGATTGAATTAGCGAATTTGTGAATTTTGCTATAGAACATGGTCAGGGAAAGAAACGTTTCAGGTGTCCGTGTCAGAAATATCTTAATTGTCAGTATGCGGAGGTTAATGTTATGGTGCAACACCTGTACGAAAATGGTATGATGTGGAGTTATACTACATGGAGCGAGCATGGTGAAGCAGTAGAGTTCAGCGCAGCAGACTTCAGCTCAGGGTACAGTTACCATGGTGCCTCATCCAGCGGCAGTGGTGCCGGACCCCCAGCTTGCAACCCAACTGCAGATTTGGTCCATGATGCGTTTTCGGGATGTAGTCATAGTGGACACCAACACCAAGACGGAGGTTACAGTACCACTAATGAGCATGATGACACATTCCCCGCAGCTAGCTTGGCCACTGACACCAGTGAGATGGAAAATTACAACCGGATACTACTTGAAGCGCAGACCCCGGTGTTCCCTGGATGTCGAGAGAATGTGTTGCAATATGTGATGGAGCAAATGAAGATAAAAGTGAAGCACAAAATGTCAGTGAGTGCTTTTGACGAAATTCAGGAGCAAATATGTAAGTTGCTCCCTGATGATCACAATCTTCCTAAATCTCATTATAAGGTTAGAAATATCCTGAGCAGCCTCGGCCTAAAGTACAGGATAATTGACGCATGTCCGAATGATTGTGTGCTATTTTACAAAGAGTATAAAGAGTTGGACTATTGTCCCGTATGTGGCCAGTGCAGATTCCAGTTGAATAGGAAGAGTTCGAAAAAGATAATTCCTGTGAAAGTTGTTCGATATTTTCCCTTGATTCCCAGATTGCAGCGCCTGTACATGTCTCTACACACAGCAGAGGCGATGCGATGGTACGCAGAAAAGCAAATAGATGACGATGTCCTGCGACACGCCGCGGATGGGGAGGGTTTCAAACATTTCGACATAGAATTTGGAGACTTTGCTTCAGAGGTTAGAAATGTTAGACTCGGTCTATCTACAGACGGATTCAATCCTTGGGGAAGTAATAGCTCCGCCGTCAGCACTTGGCCAGTTATTCTGATGCCGTATAACTTGCCTCCGTGGATGTGCATGAACAAGGAATTTAATTTCCTTACCATACTAATTCCAGGTCCTAAATCTCCATCGAAGTGCTTAGATGTCTACCTCAGACCTCTGATCGACGAGCTGAAACTGTTGTGGGAAAATGGACTCCCAACTTATGACAAATTCACTGACACGATGTTCACGATGAGGGCTGCCGTAATGTGGACGATCAGCGATTTTCCAGCTTATGGGATGTTGGCAGCCTGCAGGACAAAAGGATATAATGGATATCCTATATGTTTGGATGACGTGAACTCTAGTTGGCACGCGGGGAAGGTGTGTTACTTGGGTCACCGTAGATGGCTTCCTCACGACCACCCGTGGCGACAGGATGAAGCTCATTTCGACGGTACGGTAAAGAACAATCCTAAACCCCGTAGTTGGTCGGGCGAAGAGATTTTAGAGAGGTTGAGCTATTTCGACTTTGGTGTGTTGAGCAATGACGCGGATGTAAAGAAATGCAATCCAATTTCTCCACATGATCTGAGCTATTGGGATCACAAGAGTATATTCTTTGAACTCCCTTAATGGTCGAAGTTGAAGCTGAGGAACAACTTGGACGCGATGCACATAGAAAAGAATGTGTGCGACAGCGTGGTGGGAACAATTCTCGGTATTAAGTTCAAGACTAAAGATACTCCCAAAGCGCGCAAAGATTTGGAATCAATGAATCTACGTCGTCCCTTGTGGTTGAGGAGGGATAGGAAATGAGTGTACAACAAGATGCCAGATGCACCATACACAGTGAAGCCGACGCTTAGACGTTCTGTATTTCACTGGTTTAAGGGCGTTCGTTATCCGGCTACGTATGCAGCTACTATAACTGGAGCAGTGAACGAGGTGCAACACAAGTTTGTTGGTCTAAAGACACATGACTATCACGTTATGCTGCAACGTCTGATTCCAGTGGTAATTCGACCATACTTGCCTCGAGACGTCGTAGAACCAATAGTAGCATTGTGCAGGTGGTGGCAGAGGTTATGCGCCAGAGAATTAAAGAAGTCAGATGTGGTGGAATTGCAACAACAAATTGTGCACATCATTTGCAAACTAGAGAGGATTTTCCCCCCTGCTTTCTTTGACATCATGATTCACCTAATGATCCACCTGCCCGAGCAGGTGCTCATTTCTGGTCCGGTCCAGTACACTTGGATGTATCCTCATGAAAGGTACGTACAACTAATTAATTAATTTGTTCCACTGGAGATTATATATATACTAGCTAGCTATATGTACTTATGTAATGTGTACGTTTGATTTTGTAGACAGCTTGGACAGTATAAGTCATTCGTCAAAAACAGGTCGGCCCCGGATGGCTCCATAGCAGAGACATACCTAATGCATGAGTGTGTTACTTACTGCAACAGGTACCTCAAAGATCCACCCCATTCCACTGCCTCCGATCGCAGTGCCCGCATCAATCTTTCTGTCGTCACCAATGTCGTCCGACCGTTTAGAGGAGTATTAAAGGAATCGTTAACACGGGAAGAACTTATTGAGGCACATTGGGTAGTGTTGCGAGACTGTGACAAAGTTGAGCCGTACATGTTGTCATACAGGGAGAGGCTTCAGGCGTTAAATCAAAACAAGAGTTCGGCGTGGATTGAGAAAATGGTTAAGAAGAAGTTTCCCGATTATTTCTTCCAATGGGTACGTACGTACGTCTCGGTATTAATTATTTAAATACATATCGCTCCTGTTTGTAGAAAGTAAACCCTTATATTAATTTGCCCTTTTTCGCAGATGATTGATCTGCAAAAATCTGATAACCACGGAGGGTGGTGGTCATGGCCAAAGCACTTGCTAGCAGGGAAGCCGGTTAAACACTATATTTATCCCGGATGTTTTGTGAACGGTGTAAAGTTCCATTCATTGGCCCGAGACGAAGGAAGAAGAACACAAAACAGTGGGGTAGCGGTTGGGAAAGACAATGATCTATATTACGGGGCTATTGTATACGTGGTTCAGCTATGTTACGGGAATGATGTCAACGTTTTCCTATTCAAGTGCAGATGGTTCAAGCATACAAAGGAAGACCTGGGACTATTATCAGTCGATACAAACTCACACTGGTACGAGGATGAGCCTTTCGCTCTCGCCACCTTAGTTCGGCAGGTGTTCTATCTCGACGATCCGAAAGCCGGTGAAGGATGGAAAATAGTGAACCATATCTCTCACCGAGGAATATGGAATACAGAGACAATTGAAGGGACACCGGCGACGACTGAAGATGCTGCTGAACCAGAAAGAGACATTCCTGCCTATCAAGAGCCTAATATTTCTATGGTCCGCTCCGATATAATGGACCTGGTTCGAGATGGTGAACGGTTACCTATGCATGATGGTTGTACAGATCTAACTGAAGATGAGATTATTGATGAGGTAGATGAAGAAGACGAGCAGGAAGAGGACGCAGACGAGGACTCAGGTTATTCGTCGGACGATGTTGAGTACGATGACGAGGATGAGCCGTCGTCTAACGGGGATGAGGACGATGATGATTATGACGAAGAGTACGGTCATACGACGAGGGAGATTAATTATTAATTAATTACTGTAATTATTGTAATATATATATGATCGATGCCGGTTTACGGTAAGAAATTAATCCGAATTATATATCCTGGACAACGGAGATATTAATTGCAGGTTGTCGCCAAATCTCAATCTCATATAAAACGTACCCTAGCTAAATCCTGGACCCTAAATCTAGCGCGCAGTTCGGATCGATCGATCAATTTTTTAATTATATTTTTGAATCAGAATAATTGAACGGACACACAAATGACTGGGGACGACCTAAACCGTAAACCCTAAGGCCCTAACCCCTGAAATCGGGGTTTGTGAACTTGGACGACGGAGAATGGTCATTATCCGTCGTCTAGGTACATACTAGGACAACAGATATGGTCATTATCCGTCGTCCAAGTTCACAAACCCTAAACCCTAAACAGTAAGGCCCTAACCCCTGAATTTAGGGTCTATGCACCTGGACGACGGAGAACGACATTCTCCGTCGTCCAGGTTAGAACCTGGACGACGGAAACGCTCATATCCGTCTTCCAGGTGCAGATATCGTAATTTTTTCTAAGACAACGACCATCTAGACCTTCTTCCAATGCAAAGTCTTTTCATCAAGACTTTAGAGTAAACAATTCTTGGTGTGTGAGCTTCGACGGTTCGAAAATCGGAGTTGCGACATGCCTTGTATCCACGTTTCAGGTTTGTGAAATTATCGGTTTTGCGGTTGACTGTGCCGATCAAACCCTTCCCGTACTTATTAATTTATGGTCCTTTGAAGACAATTATATATTATGTTACGACGAACATATCCAACGGTTGTTTTGTCCAAATTCAATTTCGTTAATACTCTGTTGCAAATGAGCCTCTACTCATGAACACTTAAGTCGTAAATATTAGTCGATACTTAACAACTTTCAAAACGAAAATCTATTCGTCGATTCAAATTTAACTGTTCATATATACGAAACGTTCATCGATATTGGACGACTATTTCACTCTAATGACAGATCGCTAAATTCCTAGCGAATTAATTTTAAACTTTTTTTTTACGTAAATTGAACCTGGACGACGGAGAATGACTTTATCCGTCGTCCAGGTGAACACCCGGACGACGGAAAACGTCCTTCTCCGTCGTCCAGGTTCAATTTACCATGGCGGTTCGATTATTTATTTCTTTTTTTTCCAATTAATTTTTCACCTGGACGACGGATATGTGGTTGTCCGTCGTCCAGGTGGTAACCTGGACGACGGAGAACGTCAATATCCGTCGTCCAAGTCGAAAATCATGGCTGTTCGTTTTACCGCCTCAATTTTCGGCGCCGCTTGAATTTCCACTTAGACGACGGAGAATCAATTCTCCGTCGTCTAAGTCCAAATTTATGGCGGGTGAAACGTCCCGCCCATTAATTACGCGCCGCTTCGAAACATTTTAACCTTTCACTTAGATGACGGAAAACACGGTTTCCGTCGTCCAAGTGCACTTAGACGACGGAGAATAGTGCTCCGTCGTCTAAGTGAAAGCCTATATATAGGCCGAGCCTCATCTTCTTTTCCACATCCCTTACAACTTTCTCTCCTCCATCTCCTCTCTCTCTCTCTCTCATTCCGGCGATTCTCCTCCGGCGACGCTCCGACGACATTTTTTCCGGCGTGGTTCCTCCTCTCCGACGACACAACTCCGGCGATTTTCCCGAAAACTCCCGAAAAACTCCGATTCGGTAAATTTCTATTTTTCCCTTATTAAAATAATTTTTATTTAATTAATTAGTTTTAAATATTTCTTAAATGATTATTGTAATGTTATTAATTAATTATTGTTATTAATACTAATTAAATGAATAATTGTAAATTTATTGTTATTCATTATATTTAGATTAATTATTGTTATTAATTAAATAAATGATTACATATTGTTATTAATTAATTAAATGGTAAATTATTGTTATTAATAATAATTAAATGAATAATTGTAATTACTTGATAATTTATGAAATGAATAAATATTATTGTAATTATTTATTATTTAGTTGCATGATTAAATAAATATGAGATTAAATTTATTATTAGTACGTGTTCGATTTAAATTTAGTACATATGCTTGGTTTATTAAGTCGCACTCTTTGGAATAGATGGCGCCTCTTTTCCTAGCTTATCTCCTTAACCCCTCGTGATCTGTGGATTTCATCACCGCACACCATAACCTAAGTGAAGTTATAGACACGAGGTTGAGGGCGGAGTTTGCAAAGGACTTGAGGGAGTGTAAATTTTCTAAAAATTGGCCGAATGTCGGACATGGTGTCTAGAAACGGGTTATGACTGGTGACAGGATTTGGAGTAAGAAAGACTTTTGTCGAAATTAGTCCTGCCTCTCGCGTTATCTCTATCCCTAACTGGCCATGTTTTTCGATTTAACCAAGGCTGATTAATTGAAAATTTACACTTTATCGCGCGGGTCGCACGTCCATTGAACGACCAAAAATGCCAAGCTAGTGTACTCTATTTAAATCTTAAACGTACTTAATTAATTAGCGTAAATTTTTAAGTTGTAATTATTATGGTAAGTAGGTATTTTAACACCGTACTCTTAGGTTTAAATGGCTCCGCCAAAGACGACATCCGGCAAGAAGAAATCACAACAGGAGGCAGAAGATGCCATGCTCCGAATGTTGGCGGCCCAAGTCGGTTGGGTTCAACAGGAGGGCAACGACGCTCTCAATCCGGACGGATCATCTGGTCCGTCCGTAGCGCCCTCTGGGGAAATTCCCGCTCCCCCATTCATCTCGAGCGGTGATGACGTCGACCCCTTCCAATCTCCGACGCCCGGTACCGGTTCAACGGGAAGTACTCAGGCGTCCTCGACCGCCGAATCAATCATGTACAGCGCCCGCCGTAGGCAAAGGAGGGCCCCCATTGACCCGGAACCGAAAAGGACTCGGGGTCTCGTTAAAGGGGGCAAAGCGGAGCGTATTTTGCAAGGCGACCGGTAAAAAGATCGACTTGCCGTACGACGAATTCACCGGTGGCCCTCCCACAGCTCAGCTAGCAAGTCTCTCGGCGCATGGGATATGGTCAATCATCCGTAACCGGGTTCGTATCACTGCCCCTACTTGGAAGGAGGCGCCGGATCATGAGAAGGCGAAAGTCTTCAAAGATCTTTAGGTACGTAATACGTCCAATTTAGTTATTATATAATATTGTTAATCTCGGCCTAAAATTTCATAATATATACGATTATAATTTTCTATTTATTTTTGATAGGAACAATTTGACGTGGATCCGACACCGGCTATGTTGAGGCATATCAACCAAACCGCCAACTCCATCTACAAAGATTGGAAGTACAAGCTCCATAAGTACTTCCAAGATGTCGGTCCCGTGCTTCCCCCGGTAGAGCTGCAAGGGGAGAGAGAAGATGAGTGGGAGTGGTTGTGTAACCACTTTGCCGATGAACAATTTAAGGTATTAATTTATTTTTTTATTTCAATTAAGATAATTGAATTATTTAAATTGTAGTTATTCATTTTTTAATGATTTAATTATGTTGTGTAACAGAAATTCTCCGGTGTCAACAAAGCCAACCGGGGGAAGAAGGAGAAACACCATACTACCGGCGCCAAGCAGTTCATTCAAATAGCCAAGGAGCACAAGGATAAGGGCTCCAAACACACTTATCTTGATGCAAGCGTAAGCGCGTACGTGACGCCAGGGCTCGATAATGAAGCGAGTCAATGCGACGTAAGTGATATATATATGTGCTTTTAATTATAGTAATTATTATTTAAATATGATTTCATTATAATAAATTAATTATTCTTTTGTAGGCAAGGGCGATAGAGCGTGCGCATGAAGAGTTGGCTAACACTCAGCTTGCGTTCCCAGATGTGCCGCCGGAAGACCTGCCTCCTCTATCCTTAGAGAGCCAAATTGCAATCGCGGATGAGGTCTACGATCGTAGAGCTGGCAAGGAGGTTAGACACTTTGGGCCTAGGGTGGTACGAGATTTGTCGACGACCTCCGGCTCATCATCTACGGGAGGTTCGGGGCAGCGGAGAAGGAGTCAGGCTGCGGCCGTCGAAGCAGCCATTCAAGAGGCTCGACTGGCACAAGAGGAGAATGAGTCAATGCGGCAAAGACTTGACGAACAACAAGCACAAATAGCCCAACTCATCGCCCTCATGCAACAAAATCGAGAAGTATGTCAACCTCCTCCGAACCCACACCCCGACGACAACGACCCGGCTGGAGGCGGAGGACTCGGCGGCGCATCTGCTCCTCCAGTGTATTAGCTAGCTAGTTAATTATCGCGTTTCTTTATTTCCAAGTTCCGAACAATATTATATAATTTTTCTGGGTTTTTAATTTGGATGTGTATATATGTACAAATTAATTAATTATTTAATTAATACATTAATTAATATTAAAAATTTAGTTTAATTAATTATTTTCGACTATTTTTCATTATTTAAATTAAATTAATAATATTTAATTTCAATTTATTTATTTTTTTAAATTAAATATTCACTTGGACGACGGAGATTATGTTCTCCGTCGTCCAGGTACACAAACCCTAAACCTAACCCTAAACCCCTAACCCCTAAACCCTAAACCCTGCCATTCTCCGTGGCCCATGTAGTCACCTGGACGACGGAGAATTAGTTCTCCGTCGTCCAGGTGACTACATGGGCCACGGAGATTGCTCGTTTCTCCGTGGCTCAGGTGTTCACCTGAACGACGGAAACGCTAATTCTCCGTCGTCCAGGTGAACACCTGGGCCACGGAGAAACGAGCAATCTCCGTGGCCCATGTAGTCACCTGGACGACGGAGACTTAGAGTTTCCGTCGTCCAGGTGCATACATGGGCCACGGATAATGTCCGCGGTCCAAGTTAACTTGGACGACGGAGAACTAAATCTCCGTCGTCCAGGTTCTTGGACGACAGCACTTGGAGCACGGACCTTGGACGACGGAGATTCCGTCGTCCAAGTACTTAGACGATGGAAAACTGTACCTAGACGACGGAAATGGTCCGTGGTCTAGGTGCAGTTTTCTTGTAGTGGAAGTAAGTGGTTATAGTATCTCAAGACAAGGTGGAGAGTCAGTAACATAACTTCCTTTTCAATCATTCTCTTCTTTATAGAAAAATTGGTTTCTAAATGGAGGATCAAGAGGCAAGAATGTCTTGGTCTCAATCATATTGTCATAATCATAACTCAATGCTTCTTCTTTCTCCATGAGGAGTTCTTGATGGTACTCTTTTAATGGTTGGGGAAGGAATGGTGGTGCTTCTTCAACTTAGTCTTCAATGCTTGGCACAAACATATTCTCTTTACTTTGGGCATCCCTTTCATCTAACTTCTTCATCAATTCTTCACGATAGCCCATGACCGGTCGTGTAGATGAGTTTGCAAGTATATTTTACTCAATACTCTAAGATTCATCGTACATGGTTAAGACTTTATGATCGGATGAGGACTCATCATCATACATGGCTCCTTGAGAAGTTGCCACTGAAGCTTCATGATTGATGGAATGCTTATGAGGTGCCACTTCTTCTTGAATAGCCTCTTGTACTCTCTCGGCTAGTATACTCAGTTGAGCTTCAAATTTTTGGATGTCCCTTTGAAACTTATAACGGTAACTTTGAAGTTCTCCTTTGAGTTCTCCATATGCATGTTTTATTGGATCCTCTTTGGCATATTGATGAGACACTTAAAGAGAAGCTTCAAGAGAATCTTCATGGCGAGCATGGAGGTTGGCAAGTATCTCCTCCAAGTTTGGTTTATGGATTTCTTCTTGAGGTGGAGGGGCTTCCCTAACTTGTTCCAATGATTTCCTAAATTGTGCACGAGACTTTTCTTGTTGAGCTTGATACTCTTGTTGTTGGGCTAGGAAGGTGTGAATCAGTGCTTCCAAATTTAAACTAGGGACTTCTACTTGAATAAGTACCGAGTGTGCTTGATGCATCCTCATGTTGTACTCGTACTCTTGAACATACTCAGGATACTTATATCTCAAGTTGCACTCAAGAGGTGAATGCACTTGAGAACCACATAGAGAACACGCCTCCACATAAGAATATATTAGCTCCTCAGCTTGATAATTTCACTCTTGATAACCTCCATTGTAGAGTACTTGTTGCCCATAACTACTTGAATTTTTTTAACCGTTATACCATTCGTCCATAGTTCAAGGTAATCAAACTAACAAACAAAAAAAAACCTAAAATGTTAAATGCTCAAAGATTATAGTTTCTCACAACAATGAGTCACCAACAATTTTTGAAGTGACACTCTAAGGCTCTATAAAACACTAACTTAGATATGCTCTCAAGAATATAAATACTCAAGATAAAAGAGGTAGAAGGTAAGTGAAAGAACCTAAATCATAGCACAGATTTGATGGGTCGAAGAAAAGGCTTCGATGGATCGAAGGAAAGCCTCGGGTATGGAGTTCAGGTTACACTTTGATGGATCAAGAAGAACTTTCTCGATGCATCGAAGGATGACCCCAGGTCTCGTCTTCAACAATGCTTTGATGGATCAAAAGTAATTTTTGATGGATCGAAATAATGTCCTACAAAATGGTTAGAAAGCACAAATTGTCGCATAATTTTACCTCAAAATATCCACCAAAGTATCCTAGAGATCAAAGACAAAGAAAATAAAGTGCTAAGTGATAAAATGAAGAGAAACTACAAGGCTAAGAAACAAATATCAAGCAAATGTTAGGTTTTACTACAATTAAGGTTATCCGAAGCTAAAGAATTAAGATGAGCCTAATCCCGGCAACGGCGTCAAAAACTTGTTGAGAAGAAATTAGACCCTTACACTTTGTGAATTATTATCTTGCCCATAAGTACAAAGAATTCCTCTACCCGCAAGTACACGGGATCAAGTTATAGAATTTGTAAGGAAGTCGAGTGTCGAACCCACGAGGATTGACCATTTAAACTCCTTAGCTTAAACCGATTAGTTCCTAGACTACGACATTACCTAAACATGCAATGTGACCCAAAACTAATTAATAAAATTGTGGAAATGTATCTTACCTAGCTAAGTCCTTGGTAACCTAACTATGCAAGGGGTGGCGTAACTACAATGAATTATTGTCCGATTAATGGTTGTTTAACTAACTAAATTAAGTGAAAACATAAAGTAAAACAAAACAAAACAATAGAAATGTTTGGTCGGCTAGAGATGTCGCCACTAGCCAACTAAATGTATCAATAATGTCTAAGTTATGAGTTTTAGTCTGATACACACATGCTTGTCCAATTTGTGATTATTTCGAATCACCATTAGTTGTGAACCGAATCTCCTATGCCATTAGGGCACTAGAAGTGTTTCGGTCCAACATTCAAATATAAAGCAAACCAAAACTAGAGTGTAACTCACTTATGAATCGTATCTTAATTATACCACATGCCTAATGAGTTTAATATGTGTTCACTTATGATAAATACAAATGATCTTCCTTCTTAAGTCCCTATTAGAGGACATGAAAGTAGGTTCTAATGACATTTCCTAATCCACACCTTTTACAATATGAATTAGAAGAAGTAATGATTAGCTACAAAGCAACTTCGAGTCAATGTAAGCTTGACCGAAGCTCCTTAAATCATTAGGACTTCTAGAAGGTTTCGGTCAATGCTCAAGCCCAATGAAAACTAAACCTTAAGCTCAACCTTTTAAATTTAGACCTAAGTCACGTTTATATGCTTAGCTTCCTTAGGTGAGTAACTAGTTCACTTAGGTTCATTTTTAGCTTCCTTAAACATTTCACAACTTAGTCATGGCTAAGACATGAATATGAAAACATTGAATCAAGCCCCAACATGCAAACAAACCACAATCACATCACAAACTATCAAACCCATTTACAACATGTAGTATACTAAACCAAATTTAATTCCATAATTCAAAACATAGTTGTATGTACATTAAATTGCTTCCAAAAGGCAACTACTTACTAATCATAATAGAAAACAAGTTTAGATACATAATTGAAGAGATAAAGAGATGTAGAGATAACTCAAGAACTCCCAAGCAAGCTAAGTCATCATTGGTCTTCAAGATTCATCTTCTAGGCTCCCAAATGCATCCAACTTAAGGTAGAGATGAGAGGAGGAAAAACTTGATTTCACAAAGGAGGGTGTACAATCAAGTGAGAAGGAGGAGAAAATGGAGAGGAACCTTAAGGGAAGCAAGGTAGCTCCACCTTAAGGGGCTGATTTGGTAGTGATAGAGAGAGTGTTTAAGGTGAAGGAGAGAACTAAATGGATAAGGAAAGATTGAGAACTAAGGAAAGATTCCAAAACTATGTAGTAGTGAAAAATGAGGTGTGTTGTGTATATGTGGAGTGGGGAGCTCGACCCTAGCTATAATATGGAGATATTTTAGTGTTTAAAATTCAAAATTAGATGCTTGAGACATGATCCTAAAGTTTAAGTTTTTAAGTGGTCTAATTTGTGACTCACCCAAGTCATATGCAAGTCATGTGCCTCAATCTCTCAAAATATCTCCATGTGGGCTTGGGCTCTTAAGGTCTTGGCCCAAGCTTGACTTTACCTCGCCATTGACCAGCATTGGACGGCCGGAGATGACCGTTGACCGGTGTTGACTTTTCATCTTTTTCCCGCTTTTGCTCCATCTTCCCCAAGAGCTTCGTAAATGTGCTCGGCTTCTCTAAAAAGTGATTAATTTCTATCTTTTAGAGCGTTTCTGTGCCAACTCCCAATTTCCTAGCATAACAAGGAAATATTATAAAAATGACGCTTTATTAATAAAAGATAAGCAATAAGCATGGACTTAGGGACATAATTAAAAAATATTTATGGCCCTAACAGCATGGCTTTGAGCATGCCCAGGGCTTCAGAAGCTTGACTCGTAACCTACCTTTCTGAAAATGGGCAGGGCTAAGCCCATCCATTACGTTGGACATGACCGGCCCAAAGCTCAAAAAACAGGGTTGGGCTAGAGTGGGTTGATGGGCGCCGGGCCGGTTTTACATGCCTAATTCTTGGTTATGGTATTAGAAGGGGGAAGCTGTACTATCTCGATTTGACATCCAGTGCAGAAAAGCAGCTGAGTTCGTTGAGTCAAGCCAAAAGTGTTAGGCTTTGTTTGGGATTGAGTTTGATGACTTAAAATTGCTTATTTTAAACTTTTTTGATGAAATTATTGTTTGGTAAAACAATAAAAATTGCTTATTTTTAATTTTTTAGTTCAAAAATCATGGTTAGAAAAAAGTAAGTGAATGTTTGCTTTCTCTGAACTATGTTTCTTTAAGTTGAATATTTTCACCTCAATCTCAAACTAAGCCTTAGTAGTTTGAATAAAACAAGGAAACCATATGATTATGGCACATTTCACCTCAATCTCTTGGATATCTTAGGAAATTACAACCACATTTGTTTTTGGTTGTTGATGAATATGAGTTTAAGTGTGATAGTGAACTGGTCAAGAGCCATCGTGTTACTTATTCTCCAAGTTTGAATAAATGCTTAGTTTCTTTTATGAAAATTCATTCTGATATTTGGGATCCTACTCAAATTTCTACACCAACTGGAGCTCATTACTTTGTCACTTTTATTGATGAATATAGACGAATGACATGGATTTCCTTGATGACTTGCAAGAGTAAGGTGTTTTCTCGTTTCATTGAGTTTCATAAGATGGTGACTTCAACAGCTGATTTAGGTTCTTCAATCTGACAATAGTGGAGAATATGTTAATGGCGCCATGTCTACCTACCTTGCCTCTCATGAGATTCATCACCAAACCTCCATTGCTTATACTCCTCAATAGAATGGCTTGGAAGAACGCAAGAATAGGCAATTACTAAAGTTTGGTTGAGCTTTATTATTTGGCATGAATATGCCTCGGTCTTATTGGGGTCCAGTTGTCACTTCCATTGCATACTTGATCAATCGTACTCCTTCTTGTGTCATTAAGTTCCAGAGTCTATACCAGAAATTACATGAGTTGTTGAACCTCCATTCTCTTCCCAATCTTGAGCCTCGGGTGTTTATATGTACAGTGTATGTTTATATTCACAAGATTCTCCAAGGTAAACATGATCATTGTTCTTTGAAGTATGTCTTTATTGGATATGCTGACTTCTAGAAAGGTTATCGGTGTTATGATCCTCTCACCAAGAAGACTCATGTTTCTCTTGATGTATTCTTTAGAGAATCTGAACCATATTACTCAGATGGAGTTTAAGAGTCTTCTCTTCAAAAAGAGATGATGTAAAGGAAATTCTCTGAATTTGTCAGAATTCGAAGAGATAGAGCAGTTGGAGACACATTTTGGAAATTTTGGAAGTCCTGCAGTAGCTCCAGCATCTACATTCGACGGGTCAAACATTTCTACCGACCCGTTAAACAACCATCCATAGCTAACCGCAAAAAATTTCGATTTGTCGAATGATTTACTGGAAGTCCCTGGACCTATCTTCGATTTGTCGAAAAAAGCTACTAGAAGCCCCTGAATTGTTATTTAACCAGTTGAAGGACCCGTCGCAAAATCTGGGTAGAGAAGAGTTATCGATTGAGCTACATCGAGATAGTATTGAATATCTAAACCCTCCCCCCTCCCCCCGTCCTTCTACATCCTCAACTAAGGTCTATGTTCAGGATGCTCCATCTAAGGTACGTAGATCTCAACGAGGTTACTAAGATAGTTCCTAAACAACAATATGAGCCTAGTGTAGATGCCGAAGCTAAATATCATATTGCTAACTATATTTCTCACTATAGTTTGTTTTAGTCCCATGCACATGTTGTTAGTTAATTATCTAGAGTATCTATTCCTAGTAATGTACATGATGCTTTGGCAGATCCAAAATGGAAGCAAGTTATGAATGATGAACTAAAGGCCTTGCAGAAGAATAAAACTTGGGACATTGATCCTATGCCATCAGGGAAGAAGACTGTTGGATATCGCTAGATATTTACTATGAAACTTAAAGAAAATGGGAACGCTGATCATTATAAAGCTCGGTTGGTTGTCAAGGGTTATACTCAGAAGTATGGAGTTGACTATGAGGAGACTTCTGCACCTATAGCCAAGATTAACACTGTGAGGATTCTCATTGCTTTTGTAGCTTGTTATGATTGGCCTCTACACTAATTTAATGTGAAGAATGTCTTTTTCAATGGTGAGTTAGAAGAACAAGTATACATGGATACTCCAACAGAAATAAGCTACAAGGCAAGTAATGAAGAAAACGTGTGTCGTCTGAGGAAATCTTTAGATGGTTTGAAGCAATCACCTAGGGCTTAGTTTGGATGTTTCTCCAAGGCAATGGGGAAGTTTGGGTATCGCCAATGTAATTCTAATCATACCTTGTTCGTCATACGCAAAGATAGTAAAATTACTGTTTTAATTGTGTATGTTGATGATATGATTGTTAAAAGAGATGATCCGTGTGAGATGACAAATATCTAGAGACAATTGTCATAGAAATTTGATATGAAAATTTTGGGTGACTTGAAATATTTAGCTAACATACTATACCCTTACAACTTAAAGCACATTTAGCTAAAAGGTGTGCCAACATATTATAGCCTCTTCAAATATGAATCTCGTCAGAGCAAATGATTCATACTAGTTATTACACCTGACCTGTGTACAAGATATTCATGTCTTCATCCATCACATAATGCACCACGCAAGGAATCGAAGACCATCTCCATTCTTTGGTATTAAAGATAGAGGAACTAACCGTGCCAAGGATAACGTTATACATTTAAACAACTCTCACACAAGGGACAATCATGCCTGATACAGTCGAAAGAGGGAGCTTCCACATATGAACCTTAATCTTAGCTTGAAGAGGGAGCTTCCATAACTTAGACCATACATGACATGCAGCACCGCCCCCTTAGCTTCTGCCACATTGCAAAACTAATCGTCCATAACGCTCTTTCAAATCATAAAACCAAACCATTATCTTCCACTTCCCTGCTTCTTAATGCTATAGACTTGAGGTTAAAAATATTGAGAACACAATGGTGCATATGGTTTGGAGGTTCTTACTACAGAAAAAATAAGCATCAGTGCACATTAACAAACAGAAGATAAATGAGATCAAATTGAAGTTCCAATAGAAGACAAATAAGCAAGTCCAACTGCAACACATCTAACTAGATAAAATCAACTCTATAATCTTATCATACAGGAAAATGAAAAAGAAAAGGTAAACAACCAATCTTTGAGTAAAATTAGCATGCATAACACATCAATTATGTATATATAAGCCCTAAGTTGCTTTTTGGCTGATAATAAACCATATAACAGTACACCATCTCCTAAATAAAAATAGTAAACATGACCAATGGATTCATACTACCAAGACTATATAGTGTACCTCGGCTAGAAGTTCAATTGGTAACACCAACTTATAACAGAAGCATAAATTTGATGTATATAATTGTCTGTGTATAAAGAGAATGGTGGGCAGGCATGTACGAAACAAACAAATAGAAGCAATTATAAGTACAAAACAACATTATTTTGAACTTATAACTACAGTGTTATATATTTTGACTTGATTTAAACTAGCTAACGGCTATGTATTAGATGATTTAAACTAACTAGTTTATACATTCCATCTAAAGCATCATCACCTTGATATTAGATGATTTATTACATGACTGAAACTAAAAGGTCTATGTAGTTCATACAAAACCAACCTATAGGAAAGGAAAACATTCTGATTAGTAAAGACGACCATACTTTAAAATGAGCAAATGAACAAAAATCACAGCATTTGACAGCAAATGTACCGGTAAAATTCAATGAAGAAATACATAAGCACACGAGCTACTACTATACAGGGGAGAGGTGTTCAGTTCCATTTTATCTTTCACTTTTGAGAGATAGAGAATGAAGAGATGCATTAATAACCAAT
Organism: Geum urbanum; assembly: GCA_946800695.1. Classification (NCBI taxonomy): domain Eukaryota; kingdom Viridiplantae; phylum Streptophyta; class Magnoliopsida; order Rosales; family Rosaceae; genus Geum; species Geum urbanum. The sequence continues at coordinate 25,860,984 of OX327011.1, forward strand.
ATGTCACGAAAAATATGTTGGTGACACACCAATGTTCAACATTGTAAGTATCATACCATTTTTGAAATGTCATTCGATCTAGGAAACACTACCCATGAAGAAATTTTTTGTTTGTAAAGGTCACCACTTCCTTGAGGTAACAGGCTTCTTACTCCTTATGATGTTACACCGTCTCACCACCTTGAGTGTGCTCTCCATTCTCAAAACCGACCTTAACAAACCACTACAAGTCTTTTCGAGAACAAAGCCACTGCTAGCTGATATTACAAAAGATCAACTTCTTAACCATAAATGTGTAAGCATTATTAACAAAAAGATAGTAAAAAACAATGAGTCCGAGCATGTAAGCATTATTAACCTCCAGTCTTGTAACTGGGGCTCAATTTAGCTTAGTGGCTATGACAATTTCATCCTGTTAATATTGAAACAAGTTTGTACCAAGAAACACTCTACTATTTATTACAGCACGCCCAGATTTTATAGAGTTTACAAAAACCCTAATCACTATGAACAATTCAATTTCACAATCCTCTGTGAATCCCTAATCAATTTCACAATCTACGATATCTAATCTCTTCTTCGGTTCCCCAAAACCAAGAAAGCCAAAGCAATTAAACCAATTGGAAATCGACCACCGGGGCACAGCGGCCTCGTCGCGCCGGACTTCAACCCCGGGATGTATACGCCAGCGGGGGGTAACAGGTCTGGACGTTTATTCGGCGGAGGCGATGGGGGCGCCCGCAACATCTGCAGTGGTTGCGATTGCGGTTGTTGTTGTTGTTGCAAAAGAGGTTGTTGCTGCTGATTCGGCAGGAAGCTGAGCGCGTCGCCGTAAGTTGTGTAGTCAAGAAAGGTGGCCACACCGTGAATGGCGACGGTGGCAGTGACGTAGACGTCGGGGTGGGTGACGGGAGAGTCGTCGACGGTGAAGTTGGACTAGGAGTTGTTGGTGATGATGATCGACTTTCCCGGGATGAGAGTTGGGAGGCGAGACTGGATCTTGAAGAGTTGGAGGTCGGCGAAGGTGAGCTGTTGTGGGACCACGTGGTAAGGGAACACGAGAGCATCAACGGTTGAGACCACGCGCGGTACGACGGCGTCGTTTTGGGGCATGAAGATGGTCGCGCTGAGCGGAAGGGACAGCGGACTCGCGGCGGCGGTTATTATGTTCACCCAGCTCCCGAAGTCGCCCAACCCGATCAGAGCGTCCACGATGTTGCTCAGTTGCAGCGTCGTCGCTGACGACGGATGAGACGGAGCCGACGGTGAAGGCAGAGGTCGCGATGGAGAAAGATGAGGAGACATAGGCGGCAGAGCTGATGGCGATGGAGATGGAGAGGGTGGAAGAGGCGGCGGAGGTGACGGTGTTGGTTTTCTTGATCTTGATGGCGGTGAATGTGATGGAGACTGAGGCGGCGGTGATGGAGGTGAGGAAAATGAGGAGAGAGAGTGATGGAGTGTGGTTGGGCGCCATGGGAGAAGAAGATTCGAGTTCTTTTTTTCTCTGAGATATTTTTGTCTGGTTTTGGAGAGAGAAAGAGAGAGAGAGAGAGATGAATGAAAGAGTGGGTAGTCCACACTCCAGACTCGGTTTTAACTGAATCGCGAACGAACGAAGCACTCGTGACTCAGCTTCCCGCCAAATTATCCTTATCTAAAGATTTTGGTCGTAAACAGCTGAGCCCAATACCTCAACTGGGCCTAACCCCAAAATTGTCGCTGATCCATACCATACAGCCGGGGGGAGACCTTTAATTTTCTTCTCTTTATCATGGGTGTGCAAAATGGGAAATCATTCAAAATTATATTATAGTTAGTGTTGAAATTCGTCTGAATTTATCCAATGTCTATTGTCTTACAGTAGTAGTAGTAGTAGTTTTTTTAGTGGACAAAATTAAGGGACGTGAGATGGTGGTTATGAGGTAGTTAGCATAGCATTTTTTTTTCTCCTTTTGTTTTTCTTTTCCAACTATTTATACTTTTACCTTTTAAATCATAATTGTTAAACTGTTTTTATAATCTTTTCAAGGGTATCATAGTAATAAACAATAGTTATGGTTGACAAATGTTCTTTTCTTAAATATTAGTAAGATGTAACTCCATTAACATCTATTCGAATTTTATTATGGAAGTAAGTGTGAAAATAGAGAATAAGGTAGGTCATTCATTGATAACTCCCTATTATATAGGGTGAAAATACAACGTGATACAGGTTATAAAGTATAGATAACTCTAAACCTAACTAATATCTCTCAAGCAGTTAGACGTTCAAGTCAGCTTCTTATCTCTCAGAAAATTTCTGACTTAGTCATCTTTGACTAAGGCATACTAAAGAATATTCCCTTTAACACTCCCCCTTGTATCATGTCAAAGATAGAATGGTGCATGGATCGTTGCCTTGTTAAAAACACCTTACCAAGTAACAAAAATATAGTGGGACAAAATTAATAAATCTCGGTCGAAGGAAAAAAAAAACACAATGCACCTGTTATATTTGATCACAACATGCGTGTGTTAGACTCCCCCTGAAGTCTACGTCTCTCTCTGATTTTTACATTAATCATGGAGCTTAGAAAATCTTCACATTCTAATGTTCTTCACATGTCCCTTAAATATGGTCTTAGGCAATGATTTGGTAAACAAATTTGCCACATTTTCCTCAGAGCTTACTTGATTCACTTGAATCTCGAGGAAATCTTGTTGTTGCTAGTTATAGAAATTGTCTGGCAATTTGTGTTTTGTATTATCACCCTTGATGTAACCTTGCTTTGATTGTTCAACGCAAGCTGCATTATCTTCATAAATGTAAGTAGGCTCTTCAATGGTAGAGCTTAAACCACTAGTCCTTGAAATATGTGCAATGATTGACATTAACCATATACACTCACGAACCACCTCATGTAAAGCAATAATCTCAAAGTGGTTTGTTGAGGTAGCCACAAGAGTTTGCTTGGTTGATCTCTAAGATATCGCTATGTTCTCAATGGTAAATATATAACCAGTTTGGGAACGACCTTTATGTGGGTCAGATAGCTAACCAACATCAGCAAAACCCACTAAAACATTATTTCGGGTTTCGGCATAGGGTGTAGCACTTTTGCCATCAACATTTTCTTTAGGGATTGAAGTTCCATCTGCAGTCCCCCTGTCTTTCTATAGGAAAAAAATAAACTCAAGTCAATGGTTCCCTTTAGGTACCAGAATATGTTCTTGATACCATTTTAATGACGCTATGTTGGCGCTGAGTTAAATCTAGATAACAAATTCACTGAGAAAGCAATAAATGGTCGAGTATATTGAGCTAAGTACAATAATGCACATATTACACTTAAATAGGGAACTTCAACTCCCAATAGCTCTTCATTATCTTCCTTTGGACGAAATGAATCTTTCTTTATATCCAAGCTTCCACTGATCATGGGAGTGCTAGTAGGATGTGCTTTGTCCATGTTAAATCGTCTGAGTATCTTTTGGACATACACAACCTGGTGGATTAGTATTCCACAAGCTAAGTGTTCTAGTTCAAGACCTAGACATAACTGAGTTTTCCCAAGATCCTTCATCTCAAATTTGAATTTCAAATAGCTTGCAATTTCTCTTATTTCATCAAGAGTACCTATTGTGTTCATGTCATCAACATATACACCTATGATTGCAAATCCAGAACTCGTTCTCATTATGAATGCGCATGGGCATAGTTCATCATTCTTATATCCCTTCCCAATCAAGTAGTCACTTAGACGGGTATTCCAGATCTGCCCGGATTGTTCTTCTCGCTGAGACAAGGTTATTGGATTGTAAGTCTGCTACTACTCTAATCGAGCAAAATCACAAGTCAGAACTTCTCGCATATCAAGTTCCAATGAACAAGGGCATGTATCGGCGTTTAGTGAGGAGACTTATTTATTTGTCACATATTTTACATATGTAGTTAGTATGGTGAGTCAGTTTATGCATAATCTTAGAGTGGAACACATGGAGCAGTCTTGCGCATTCTCAGATATCTGAAGGCCACACCTAGTAAGGGATTGTTATTTGCAAGGCACAGTGAGATATGTGGTTCAGGTTACATTGATGCAGATTGGGCTGGAGATGAGACTAATAGAAGATCTACTTCTGGATACTTAACTTTCAGCAGTGAAAGTTTGGTAACATGGCGTTGTAAGAAACAAAAGGTGGTTGCTCGCTCTAGTGCAGAAGTTGAATACCGTAGAATGACACATGGAGTATGTGAAATGTTATGGATCTGAAATGTACTGAAAGAGTTAGGCTTTAAGTTTTGGAAGCCTACCGATTTGCATTGCGACGATACATATGCAATTGAGATTGCTCATAATCCAGTACAATATGATAGATTCAAGCATGTAGAGAATGATAGACACTTCATAAGGGAGAACCTTGACATGAAGATTATTTGGTTTCCTTTTGTGACATCTGAGGAGCAGTTAGTTGATATATCTTACAAAAGGAGTGTCTCAGCAAGCATTTGATAATTAAGTAGACAAGTTGATATCTATGCTCCAACTTGAGGGGGATCTGAGTGTTGGCAAATAGTAAATATTTGGTTATTTTGTGAATCCTTTTGTATATAGATGTAATTCACTCTTTAGTGTAGATATATTTTCCTATTGAGAATCTACCTTGTAAATTTGTGCGTGTACACTATTTCGGGATTGAATGAAACATTACATTATACCCTAAACATTTTTGCCTTTACTTTTCTACTGAACATTCAGCGGCAACATTGAAGGTTTTGCCGCTTTTACCACTACATGCTAGGACATTGACGTCATCTTCTCAAGAATTACACCACCAAAGAAATCAGAAATTCCACCACACAACCACTGATGTCATATTTGCAAAGGACATATGTATTATAAAGCTCCATCGTCCTCTCATACTTAAACTTGATATAGTTGAGAGTCAAAAATCTGGCTAGAAGGGAAATCTTACCACACCAGAGTATCCACAGTATGCAAAATGTTAACCCTAGCAGTTGTACCACATAAAAGTTACAAAAAATCAGACACGAGCACCAACCCTAACTTAACCCCAACCATTCAAGCGACTCGGTAAATTGAGCAGAGGGACCTCAAAATTTTGCCTTGACTTCATCAACAGCCGCCATGACAAACTAAAAGGGCCAAACAAAAAAAAAACATGGCCTGCCCAACATTGTCAATCAGCTTCCTCCTTTGAAAAAGCCCACATAAACCAAATATGATTTTATAGCAAGGCGCTTTCCAAACCCCTAGATCGATCCCATCGTGCCCTAAGACCATCTCTAGTTCTGGGGGCTATATTTGGTCATGGGCTATAATTTAGCACCTCAAATATATTATTTTAATGAATAGTGAGTTATATTTTGTGTCATCTCCAAGCCGTAAGGGTTATAATTTTAATCTTTATATTACTTTATTAATTCAAACTTTTAAACTTATATATATTCAATGGTGGAGGCCATATTTAGAGAAAGAAAGAGAATATGGGCGAAAAGAATAAGAGGGGAAATATGAGGAACGGTTTGGAAATAAGAACGGTGTATTTATTGAAGAACAAAAATTATCATTGCATTTAATTTAATTGTTGAAATATTACTGTTGAAATTTATACTAATGTTTTAATTGTATTATAATTATTATATTTATTTATGGTTTATTTAACAAATTAATTATCATTAATATTTTAAAATATTACATTATTTGTATTTATTTACCTATATTACCATTGTATATATTATATTCACTGAAATTTAAAAAAAATATTTATAATTTTCTTAAAGTATTACACATGATAAATTTATTATTTTTTTATTATATTATTTTACAAAAAAATTTTTGATTATTATTGGAGTTAAAAAATTAAAATAAATTGATTAATTAAATGATGTCACCATAACTTTTAAAACACTAATTAAAATTAATATTAGTCATTAGGAACATTATTTTTTAGTGTTTAAGTACAATTGTGGTCTCCACAAAAATATAGTGCAGCGCTATGCCAAGCGCCATATATAGCCCAACCTTTGGCCCGATTTGACTACTTTATCAGTTTTTGGTATAGCCCAACCCTGGATTGGAGACGAATTTTCGCTGATTTTAGGGTCATATCAATCATTTGGCTCTGGACTGGAGATGGTCTTATCCAAGTCTTCTTTTATGCATGTTCAAACAGACGACCAACAACGTAGTGCCTACCGGATATTGATGACGCATCCATGCAAAAGTTCGAGCTCTTAAAAGAAGTGGTCGAATGAGGTAGCCAAGTGTTACGTGACCAATTCCATGGTAGAATTAGAGAGCGAAGTTAAAAATCATAAGCTACAAAAAAAATAGTTATCTAACTTTTGTTACATTTCACATTTTAGTTATATATAGCCATTTAATTCTAGCATTTTTAACTAAAGTTAATACTGTAATTTTATTTGTTATTGTGATCGAATTCGTGAATTCGTGATTGGCTATTTATTTGATGTTGAGTATAAAATGTTTTAAATTGAAAAATTTGGTTCATGTAGAAAGAAAAGGCACAAATAGAAAAAGAGAAACATAGAGAGATAAGGGAAAAATGTAGAGTCTTGTATTATTCATCTTATTGGGTCTATATACATAGAGATAGAGTTTATATGATAAGTATACGACTAATGATTATTTACATAAACATCCACAAATATATAATATTTATACACTCTCCCTTGGATGTTTACCAATGAATAATACTGTGTTGGACGCGCCTAGTGTTGCTCACTGTTCGAAAACTCGCCTGAATCGGTCGATTACTCAGTGAATACTTGCTACTCAGTACAAAAAATGAATTGCTTTGGGCCTACTCCCCCTCCCTGAGCGGTAGCTGATTAATCCCGAGTAATCCCGAATCGCCTGCTTAATCAGCCCAAAATCAGTCTCACTTAAAAAAAAACTAATTTCTAAAAATAAAAGCATTCCAAAAACTCAAAACAAAACCTAAGTATTAATCTGAAGTTGAAGAAATTGAGGACGCATTTGGAGGGTTTGACAATATGGAGTGATTTTTTATTTTGAAATACACTTTCTTATGTTTTTATTTGAGTGTTGAACGATGTGTTTAATGATTTTAATAACTTTGATGTCAATTTTATTATTATTATTATTATTATTTATATTTTAATTAATAGCATTTCTATATATATATAATATTAATAATTATCTTATTATTTAAAAATTAAAAAATAATGACTCCGAGTACTCGGTTGAGCTGGTAATCGGTATCAAAATGAATCACGGCACCTTTTTTTTAACATTGTTGTTGCCTCGTTAAATTTTTTGCCAGGTAACAAAAACCTAGTAAGAGAAAAATAACCTTGGTCGAAGGAAAAGAGTACAATGCACTTATGTCCTAGATAAAATGTTTTCAGATGCAACGCATAAGGTACATTGCATATGGGGGCTCATTGTTAACTTTAAATCCTGCAAAATAAATAAGTTAAAAATAGTACAAGAAAACTACAAATGTTTTCATCAACCACATTCCATAAGTGTTCTAGTAAGTCGAAAACTTTAAGAAATTAGCAAAATGCATAAACATAAAGGGATGAGAAACATGTAATATCAAAGTTAATCTGGCGTAACTAGCCATAGGTATCAATATCTATGTATTGATAGATTCATATAGGCTCTTTAGGAGCTCTGATGAATTCATAACTTCACTAAAGTTGAAATCTGTTGCAACGTCAATTATGATTATAATTTGAAATCGATTTCATAGTCTAATCACAGTACTAATTGATGCAAGTTTGATTTAGTCACATCGACTATATAAATGAATAAGTATAAGAGCTAGATTCTTATTCCATGAGTGAGTTATGAACTCGTTTAATCATGGAGTTGCCATTTGGGCAATTCAAATCCTCTAAAGATTGTAAATAATCATTTGCTCTAGAAGAGCTTGAATATATCGTAATTCTTATGTAAACATCATTGTCGAATGACCAATGACTATTTGGGTAATACACCGTTAATTTTTATGTCATTAAAATTATGCAATTTGGGCGGAGTAAGACGGAATAAATAACATCAGATATGATTTTTGGGTTGGGGTCAAAGCTGGGGTATGGTTATTTTGTAAAGTTGAGGTATGAATATTTAGAATGAGTAAAAGTTGATGTACTCTTTCTTGAATTTCTTCTAATTATTAGAGTTGTCCTCTTTGTCCTGGCCATTCGTGATTTCGATTAGCAAGTGTAATTTTCCTCTATAATTTATCTTTTGTAATTGGACTGTTAGAGCATCTCCAATCGTGGAGTCTCATATTAAGATCTTATACCTATTATGAGACCCCATTTAATACTATTCATGTAAGACTTCAACCATGTTCAATAGTGAGGTTTTATCTTAAAGTTTTAATTTTTTATATTTTAATAATAAATAAGTTTTCATTAATTATTAAATTTTTTTGTTTTTTAATTTTCTCATTTTTGTGAGCATTATATGAAAAATAAGAGTTAGCTTATATAAGAGTCGTTCAATTAGTTTCAATATATATCAATCATTGTTAGATCCAGGAAATGGTTTTGAAAAGGATGAAAACAAAATTAATCCTTTTTTAATTACAACCGTTGATTTTAAAGTGAGAGCAATATGGACCATTGTCAAAAGACCGTTGGGTTTAAAAAATAGAGTTGCTGCTCTCTTTTTCTTCACAAAGTTGTTCTTTATTTCTTCACGTGCACCATATGCAATAGGCGGTAGGGCTGTGACTTCCGAATCAAAAACAAAACAAAAAGCCGAGCTAAAACTGATATGTAATCGGAAAAAATAGAAATCGAATAAAAATTGAACCTAAATAAAAAAAACAAACTGAACCAGATAAATTCGGTTCGATTTCAGTTTTTTGGTCTGAACCAAACCAAATTTACCGAATTGGACTAAACAACGTTGTTTTGGGTTTTTTTTGTTCGTTTACTCTAAATTCTGAAATGTGTTTTGGTGCGCAGCCCTCACTTGAGTCACTCCCCTCAGTCCCTCACGGCCTCACCTATTTTCCCTCAGACTTAGAAGTCAGACCTCAGTCCCTCACAGGCTCACAGTTCTCTCACGATCTCACCACGTCGTCAGACTCGTCACTGCTCCGGTATCACCACTCTGGAGTGGCCAGTGACTAGACATACACAACATCAGTCTCCCTCACTCTCTCACTTCACTCTCTCAAATCTCAATCCCTAACTTTTGGGGCTTTTGGTACTCACCGTTCTCGGACTTGTCAATCGTTACCTCTCCGGCGTGACCAGATTGACGACCACGTCATCATTCCGTTTCTCCGTCTTATCAGGTACTTCAAAGTTCAAAATAACCCTAGCCTCTCCTATCGTATATTGTATGATTTGCAGAGCTTTTGAGCTTCTTAATTTGTTGATTTTGAGATTTTGATTTCGTTGATTTTAATTGTGAATTTTATTGTGTTAATTTCATATGTAGAATTGTTGATGAATGTTTGTTTGTTGGTTTTTTATTCGGTAGTTTGTTGAATCTGTGCTGTGCTTTTTGTGTCTTGCAATTTGCAGATTGAGATCGGTGAGTTGTGTAAATGTGTAGTTGAGTTTAGAGCTGTTTGCTGTGATGATTGTTGAATTTGTGGCTCTATGATGTGCTTATTGCTTAATGTTTGTGACTTGTGATTTACAGAAAAAGAAAATGAAGAGAACACGAGATTCTTTGCAGTTAGGAAGTAAACGTGGTAAAGTTCAAATGGCGACTTCATCATCTCAATCTCAATCACTGGTTTGTTCTTTAACTTCAACCTTCAACCTGTAATTACCAATATGCAGTCTGCTTGTGAAAAATTGAATACTAATCTTTTTTGTTTTATTTGTTTACTCTATGCAGCCCCCTGTTACCGACTTGTTCACACCAACGTTAGCTCAAAGTTCATTGCCAACAGATCGTTCTAGTGCAACTCTTAATGTTGTTGATTTGGAGAAAGACGGAGGAGGATCAGGAAATGATGCTGAAAATGTAGAAATGACCGATAAGCAAAGTCTGTTAGCCAAGAAGGAGAGTGAGAATGGTGACAAGTTGAGTATGGCCTGAGAATAGAGTGTTGTTATGTGATTTTGAATGTATTTTTATTTCGATGGACTATGAACTGCTTTAAACTTGGATTGTGGACTTTGATTTACGTTTGAAACTTTGAATTTGTAATGTAAATTTTCGGCAACCATTTGTTATGGTTTGAAACTTTGAATGAATGTGTGATTTGTGATTAGTAGTAGTTATATTTGGCAAACAATTTGGAAAGAAAAAAAAAAGCAGTTTATAAAGTGAACAAAGTAACAATTTGGATGGTAAAAAATGCAATTTTTTCCAAATAAAAATTTGAGAAAAAAAAATCAAAAAAATACCAAACCGAACCGAACCGGTTCTAATCGGTTTTTTGTAAAAAAATAGGATAACTGAACCAAATGTACTGATTAATAGCCCTAATAGGGGCAATGTTCAATTTTGGTGTGCGTGTATGCCACGCCTTCACTTTTGGTGTTTAACGCGAATGTCTTCCTTCTCTCTCCTTTAGTGCGTCGTCTTTTCTTTTGCATCAGCTATGGGGTCCGCAACCAATTTTGAGATGCGTCTTAAACCAAGTCTTAAAATGTAACGAGTTTAACATTATAAAAGATTCTGTCATGTGTCAATTTAAAAAATAGACCCTGAGATACTTAACCCTAGAGTGTATTCCAGAATTTTTTCAATTGGAGATGCCCTTAGGGATCTCTTTCAGTGTGGTTTATCCCGCCCAATTTTTATTGAAGTTAGTTAGTTTTTCTCAAAAAAAAAAAATTGAGAGTGTTTTACACTTTTACCTTTACAAATTACTGTACAGTAAAAAGAAAAATGATACGAAGTCACATATGACTTGACCTTTTGACTCCAAAACCCTAAACACTAAACCCGCCTTTCTTCTTCCTCGCCAATTTTCAGCCTCTGTTTCCTTTGCTTCTTCCCCAGAGTTTCTAGCTCACCCCTCACTTCGGCTTCAATAATGGGTCGCAAGCTCAAAGACCCTTCCAATCTCATCACCGACCCAGAAGAAGCCGAAGAAACCCCCAACCTCAAAACCGAGAAAAAGAAGAACAAGAAGAAGCACAGAAACAAACACAACGACGACGAAGAACATCAAGACCAGCCCAGTCTTCCCAAACGAAAGCTAGACGAGACCGAAGAAGAAGAAGAAGACTCCACCAAGACGCAGAAGAAGAAGAAGCATAAGAAAGAGAAGAGTGAAGTCAAGAAAGATGAAGAAGAGCCCCAGAGAAATGGCGGTGGTGTTGGTGACGTGGCAGAGAGCAATTCCACCGACGCGGTTGTGATGGTGACTGGGAAAGACGCCGAAGAAGCCAAGTACAAGCCGTTGGAGAGTTTCGTGGAGTCGAAGCTTCCCAAAGAGGTTTTACAGTGCTGTGTGAATTTCCAGAGACCATCTCCGATTCAGTCCAGGGCTTGGCCTTTCTTGCTGGACGGCCGTGATTTCATCGGAATCGCCAAAACCGGGTCAGGTAAATAAAATAGTTATTTACTCTGTCGTGTGAGTTTTTAATTTGATTTGAAATTTTGAAGTGTGTGTATTTATAATGTGGCAGGTAAGACTTTGGCGTTTGGGATACCAGCGATTAATCAAGTGTTGAATAAGAGGAAGGGGACGTTTTCGAGGGGGCGGTATCCTCTCTGCCTAGTGCTTGCTCCTACAAGGGAGCTAGCTCAGCAAGTATGTATTGCTAGACTCGACATTTTTAAGCTGTTCCCACTAAATGCTAGTTGGTGCTGTTGTTTCACGTTACTGCATTGAACTTTAGGCCTTTTTTGGTTCGGAGTTTCAGACAATGTATGGTCATATTATGGGAGAAAGTCGTAGAGCTGTTTGGCGTAATTTTAGAAGCTAAAAAAGAAAGTAGGAAGGTTTGAGATATCGTTATGTTGTGAATGCAATGATTTCAGCGTACACAGTGTGATACTGAGAGTATACAATGATCTTAGCACGAATATCTTGTGTAAACTATTCATGCAAATAGGCATCAATCCAGTCAGATGATGTATAGAACTGTATGTATATCTACGACCTATGAAAATGGCGCATGCCTATTTCTTGGAAAACATCTTAATGAAGGGAATTTTTTTTTTATCATTGTACAAAGGAGTCTTTGATGTGATATGGTGTCCTATAGTGTCATAGTCCTTTCATATGTAAAATGTGACAATTAATAGAGTGAAGTTGGTTGGCTAACAAAGTAACAAGTATGATTTTCATGTAGGTTTGTTATTTTTTTCTCAGATTCCTTTTCACCTTCTGCTTGAGCATTTGTTCTGTTCATATAGTTTAAGTGTTTAACTAGTTTGTTAATTACAATGTCTACTGGTGGCAGATCTCAGATGTACTGGTTGAGGCTGGGAAATCTTGTGGTGTAGAATCAGTTTGTTTGTATGGAGGAACATCTAAAGGACCTCAGATATCTTCTCTGAAGTCTGGTGTGGTAAGATATTTAATTTTTGTTGTAATTAAAATATTCCACAAGCTTGAATTAAATCTATGCCTGGGTTCCCTTGGATCAACATTTTAGCTCCAAAGTCAAACTCTATCTACTAAAACCTCTCTTCTCCTTGTGTGTATGAACTTGAATTACTTAATTGTTGCTAGAGAGGGAGGGTCCATTGAGCATCATGCTCATCCTGTACTTGATGTTTTCAAAGTTTGAATAGTTATCTGGTGGTTTGCATCTATGTATTCTGTAAATATTACATATGTATATACTCTAGTCCAGCGGCCCATTTTCTTATATTGGTAATCTTACACTTTTCTGTATGTTCTAGGACATTGTTATCGGAACACCTGGTCGTTTGAAAGATCTTATTGAAATGGGTTTATGTTGCCTTCAGGAAGTATCTTTTGCGGTAAGTATACATACAATCCGAGGCGTGTCTTGTTTCTTACATACTGTGTCTTAGTTTTCACATTCAAGAGCTACAGCGTGTTGATTCATTCATATCACTCATATGCCTATTTCTATTCTTATAGTGACTGATTTTACTGGATTGCATGTAATTTAAGCAGATTTTATAATTGCATATCAAATGAAAATTTGTTTTAGCTATTTTGGAATTGTGGCAATGTCACTTGATTGGCAAGATCCAGAGATGATCATGGTTAAACACTTATTGTTTTCAAATGTCTCTTCTTAGAACAAAAAGCAAAATGCCTAGTTCTTGGATTGATAGAAATCTAACCGTTGTCTTCAGATGGGTGCTTTAGTCTTTATAATTGACTCCTGCAGCATCCAATTTAACCGTCTCCCTGTGCATTATAAACTTATAATGGAAGTTCAGTGAATGTGCAAGTACAATAAGCCTTCTCATTGTAGAATTGGACAATTATGCATATGATCATAAACATCAACTAAAAGAGGTGGTCATGATGTGGATGGATTTTTGTAAAATTTTCTAAGGTTTTCCAATGATAAAGCTCATCTTAACGACCAACTTGAGGACCACTTTTGAAGCACATTCTCTTGTAACTGCATTGTTTGGGCTTCAAGGCTTCGTCTTGTATCATATAGTTGTTTGACATGAGCATCCAGAATGTAATAAAATTAATTCATCATATTCTTATGATAGGAGTCCCTACATTGTATCTACAATTTTCATGTCATTTCTCTTTTGTGTTGCTTCCTGAAATTTCTTTCTCAACTTCAGTTTGGATGCCAGTCTTTTTGACCATTAATAATCTGTAGGTTCTTGATGAAGCAGATAGAATGCTTGACATGGGATTTGAACCAGAAGTTCGATATATACTTGGCCAGACATGCTCGAGTAAGTCATAAATATCAATAATTTTCTGGTGTGATATCTTTTCATCCTTTTTCTTTAGGAACTTTTGGTGCAATTTTCACAAACAAGCTATAGAATTTGACACCCCACCAATTAATTTCTGTTCCACTCCAAACAACTTCTAAATTGTAGGACCTCACCATTTTATGGCGTTTTTATTTCAATATATATTCTTATATGATAATATTCGTTGAGGGATTGGAGGTAATTCTATTGTACAGATTTTTGCCCCTAGTATGTTAGTGATATGAGCCTTTAACTATTCAATCGTTCAATGTCTTGGTCTTTTTAGTTAGGGAAGTTCCTTAGGTTTTTTCATTCTTGTGATAGACATCTATTGACTCTACAGCTCGCCAAATGGTAATGTTCAGTGCGACATGGCCTCCGTCAGTCCATCAATTAGCTCAGGAGTTCATGGACCCTAATCCAATTAAGGTGTGATTTCTAAAGTATCGTGACTTTTCACAGTTTCTTATTCATCTGATATGAACTAATAAGATTGCTTCAGGTAGTTGTTGGTTCGGAAGACTTGGCTGCCAATCACGATGTCATGCAGATAATTGAGGTAGGCTACCTTTAATGGGATCATTTAATGTTAATCAAGTACATGCACAACATAATTAACACCTCCTTCATATTCATAGGTCTTGGACGATCGAGCGCGCGATGCACGTTTGGTTACTTTGCTAGAAAAATACCACAAATCTAAAGGGTACGAAGTGATACATTACGTCTCATAAGTTATATGTGAGCTGGCTCCTTAGGTGAACTCTGTAATTTTTATTCTTTCAAAAATGTTGTATGTGTGGCTATTTATATATCTTGGAAGATGCTGACACTTGGTATTGTCATAGGAGCTTGAGCTTCAAAGTGTGCCTATTTTTTTTCATTTGAAGTTACATTCTGTAGTTGTAATTTCATCAAATACAAATGCAAAATGTAGTTTGTGATTTCAATATAAAGACAATTATTTCTATATTTAGATTGCAAGTTAATGCGCTTTGTGTGATTACATGGATGACACTTGGTTTACTTGTGTGTGTATATATATGTGTGTGTGTGTGTGTGTGTGTGTGTGTGTGTGTAGGTATATATGTGTCTATATATATGTATGAATGTTTATAGTTTTGTGATATCTTAAGGATGTGATTTAATTTGGTGCCCTACGTCCTGCTAATACTTTGATTCCTCTATTCTCAGGAACAGAGTTTTGGTTTTTGTTTTGTACAAAATGGAAGCTACACGTGTTGAAAATATGCTGCAAAGAGGGTAAGCTTCTGATCATTCATAAATATTTTAATTTTATTTGCTAGTTAAATGCTAGTGTGTCGGAAATTCAGACTTTGCTGTACGCTTCTGAAGGTAAAAATTAATAGTTACTTATAGTATTATCTTTTACTGTTTCCAGGGGTTGGAAGGTCTGTTCTATACATGGTGATAAAGCACAAAATCAGCGGACACAAGCACTATCCCTGTTTAAGCAGGGAAGCTGTCCCTTGATGGTATGTTTTCTAAACAAGTGATCTACTTTATTTGAGCACTTGAAAAATGACAAGTAACTTGACTGTTTGACAAAACTATTGTCCCTACTTCCTGTTCCCTGTGGTCAAATTTCAGCTCCTAATTTTTTTGTAATTAGCGTCAAAGTCTCTGTAAGCTCACGCACAGCATGACCAGAGACATTTACTTATCAAAATCCAGTTCCCTAATTTGTAGTAACATGAACTAATACCAGGGATCCAAACCATGTTTTTGGGTCTCCCTTCAAAGATCACGATGACAAAAAGAATGTATCAGCCAATCAATTTGTTTAGTCCTTATGTTAATTGTTATCATCTTGAATTATGAACCTGTCTTCCTATTTTCGCAGAAGTATGGTCCAGCAAGTATCTTTCAAAGGGATCCTTAATTTGCAAGCCCATTTGAACAAAATTAGAAATAAGGAAAGTGATTGAAAACAAAAAATAAAGGGATATTCTTGTTATAAATTAGTGGAAGGCTGGGGAGGTTAATGTTCCACTAGATGACTTTGTCGGCATTTTCTATCTATATAATGGGAAATACATTTGAGATGTTAGTGTACAGGTGTGTTCCATCATCCGATCTATAATCTTTTTTTAAAGGGCATCTTGTGGTAAAATGACGCTCATTCGCATTTAGAAGGATCTGTCCGTAAGAAGAGACTGAAGAAAATTTCTATAGCTATAGTTTGGAAGATATTAAGATACTGAAATGTGGTTGATCTAATCTGTAACATATACTTGCAGATAGCTACTGATGTTGCTGCACGAGGATTGGATATCCCAGATGTTGAGGTAGTGATCAACTATAGTTTTCCACTCACTACTGAGGATTATGTCCACAGAATTGGGCGCACTGGACGGGCTGGTAAGAAAGGTGTTGCCCATACCTTTTTCACACATCACAACAAGGTAAGACTAAATTATAGAATATATTTGCTTAAGAATTGTTTTGTTTTTTCTGATGTACACTTTTAGGCGAGCTATTATCTTAACATGAGCGATTATTTCAGGGACTTGCTGGGGAGCTGGTCAATGTTCTCAAAGAAGCAGGGCAGAATGTGCCATCTGACTTGTTGAAATTTGGCACTCACGTAAAGAAAAAGGTCTGTTTTAGTTTCCTCCTTATTTGTGATCCTTATTATACCGATGTTTGTGCTACGTAAAAAAAAGAACCTTTTGGGATGTGGAAATACAGGAGTCCAAACTTTATGGGGCGCACTTCAGAGAAATTTCAGCTGATGCTCCCAAGGCTAAAAAGATCACATTTGCCGATTCTGATGACGAGTAACTCATCTACCCTAAACCATTCTAGTAGGGAACCAATGAAGGACATGATGGTTTCGAATACCAATTTCTATGTAATATATATTGAGTTTTGAATTTTCTTTTTCCTTTATTAATACTAAACTACATTTCAAAGATGCTGAATAAGTTATTTGATTTTATTTTTTTTCAATTAATGATCATAATTCTTTTGGCAAGCTTGGCGATCCTCTTGTGCAAGGTGGATCCAGGATTTGAAAGTTGGGTGGGTTGTAATTTACAATTTTTTTTTTGAGGTTTGTAATCCATTGGGAGGCTCATCCTTACGCATTTATTATTATATATAACATAGTTCATAGTTTATATATCATCATTCACAAAATTAGTAATGTCATTAACCGAATTTTCTGTCATAGGTATACTCCCACTCCCACTCCCAATCTCATTATCGTTCCTTACACCTGACGAATTATTTGTTGTAAATCATGAAAGAAGATTTTTGTAACGTTTGGTTTATGGTGATTCGTCATTATACTCAATGTGTCAAACCTATACAACATTTTGTATATTTAATTAGGACATTTTAAAACTGTAAGTAAGTAACCAAATTAACCAAATTGACTAAAAACTTTTTATCCCTAGCTTCTTAATTCTTATAGTTTTGATTTTCTTAGTTCATACAATCACAATTGCAAGTTCCAATTTCAACAAAAAATCCCGATTGATTCTATTATTGCAAGTTCCCGATTCAATCACAATTCACAAAAATGACAAAATAGATTAATAGAGTTTTTCAAATTTCATACCTTGTGGAGCCGCGAAGGAGGAGGAACTCAAGCGGAGACCGCGGTGGCTGGTGGGTTATGTCGTTTTGGGTTGATCGGTGCGGGCAGCGGGCTGTGGGCTGGGTTGATCGGTGTGGGCAGCGGGCTATGGGCTGAGTTGATCGGTGCGGGTTTTGGACTTCTGGGTTGATCGGTGAGGGTTTAGGGGTGCGCCGATGCGGGTTGACCGGGTTCTAGGTTGATCGGTGCCTTCGGTGGCTGACTCAGGATCTCAGATCGATAAAAAGATTACAGGCGACTGAGGTGAGACTCGAGAGAATGAGAGAGTTAATGTGGGTGGGCAGTGGGCTGTTCCTTCTGTTCTATGTTGAGTCTGTTCGGTCTTCCTTTTTTTCGGCCCAAATTTTTTTTTTACCCAAAATTTTAGGTGGGCTGCAGCCCATCCTGCCACTGGGCTGGATCCGCCCATGCTCTCGTGTAATTCTTGAATATGTAGTTGAGATTTGAGGGTATTAAGCAATATTATGGCATACAATCCCTATTGTTGCTTAGTGCATAGTGCATCCCCGTTTTTATTTTCTTTGGACAAATGAGATAATCATTGAAACAAAGCAACACAATCAATTCAGATTAGCTCATATAGGAGGTGATCATGGGAAAAATTAGCGTCATACAACAAATTAAGAGTTGAGGAAGGCAGATTGAGAACCCAATGAGAGCTGCACATCCTCAAGGTTCACGGTGGTGATAAACCTTTGATCTGTTCTTGTTCATGCCCAAGGTTGAGGAGGATAGAAGAAACTGAAGCATGGTTAACTTTATAAGTTTATAGCCGTGGTGCCCAAACCATACAGCTCAGTCAAGGGACAAAGAAAGAGAACACGCTCAACAGTTTCCGGTTTAGGCATAATGTCCATTGGTGGCATTTTTTTGCCTTTTGCTTTATTGTTTTTTTTGCTGAAGATAGGGGTCATCATTTGGCCCGTGGGCCTCGTGGGCCGGTGGAGGTCCGCAAGCCCGTGGGCTAAAAGTCTGGCCTGGCCTGCAAAAAAGCCCGCAAAAGCCCGCCAAGGTGGTTGGTGGGCCGACCATGGTTTAGAGATCTAAAACCCGGTCCGGCCCGCCAAAAGCCCGGCAAGGCCCGTTAGGCGCGGCCCGTCAAAGTCCGTTAGGCCCGGCCCGTCAAAGCCCGCACACATATTGACATATATCATTAAATCATTTAATGAATTTTAATCATTATAAAATTTATACCTAGTTAAAGTTTACCTACACACATATTGACATATATATATATATATATATGATATAGTGACGAGTAGTCTAATAGACTAATACTATATAGATATATATTTTATATTTGTGTATATATATTAATATATTACATATATATGTATAGATTGAATATTCGAATTCCATATATAATTAAATTTGTGTATCTATTTTACTATTAAGTCATTATTTAAAGTTTAGCATAAGTTAGGGTTTATGTTTAGGGTAAATAGGGTTTAGGAGATTAAGATTTATGGTAAGTTAATGTTTAGGAATTTGAGGTTTATGGTAAGTTAGGGTTCCGGTTCTAGGATTTTATTGTAATTTTTTTAGGGTTTAGGGTTTGGGGTTTGGGGTTTAGGGTTTAGGGTTTAGGTCCAAAATTTATAAAAATTAGGGGCGGCCTACTTAGAATATTATGAACAACCAATCCGACAGTCAATTTTTTATATATATAAGATAGTAGTACATATATTATTATACCTACACTTATATATATAATATAGTGACTAGTACTATAGATATATTTTTTATATTTGTGTATGTCTATATTAATATATTACATATACATATATTGATCAAATATTGGAATTCCATATATAGTTATATTTGTGTATCTATTTTACTATTAAATCATTGTTTAGAGTTTATGATAAGTTAGGGTTTAGGTTTAAGGTAAGTTAGGGTTTAGGGGATTGAGATTTAGGGTAAGTTAAGGTTTAGGAATTTTGAGGTTTAGAGTAAGTTAGATTTTAGGTTTTAGGAATTTTGAGGTTTAGAGTAAGTTAGGGTTTAGGGGTTAGGGTTTAGGTTTAGGGTTTCATTGTAATTTTTTTTTATTGATTTACACAGTAAAACAGTAAATATAATAGATGGTTCAGATTAGATCTTGTAATTTTTTAATGGTGAGAGTTTAATTGAGAGTGTGTGAAATGACATCAATACCCTTCTCTTATATCACTACCAGAATAACTGCTTTAGGCAACGATCTCAAATCGTTGCCTAAAGTTATAAAATCGTTGCCTATAAGTATAGGCAACGAAAATTCGTTGCCTATACCGTCGTTGCCTTTTCATCGTTGACTATACTATAGGCAACGAAAAACCAAACCCATCGTTGCCTATAGTTCAGGGTTTAGGGGTTAGGGTTTTCAACTATACGCAACGACATCGTTGCCTAAAAACCACCGACATGTCAACTTTGACCACCTTTCAAACTATAGGCAACGACGAACTCGTTGCCTATACTGAAGAATTTCGTTGCCTATAATTAAGAATTTCGTTGCCTATAGTTTGAATTGTTGTATTTCTGGCAAACTATAGGCAACGAAATTGGTCCATTTCGTTGCCTATAGTTTGTGTAATTTTTAAAAAAAATACTTGATTCTGGATTGGGCCCAATTCCAGAATCTGCAACATTTACATGAGTTCAAACCACAACAGCGTACACATTCCAACCTAAATCAAAAACTAGCTACGTGCTACTGATCAAAGTTAACACAATTGAGGAACTCCTCGTGTGAACCCTCCTGATGCTGCTGGTCGTCACCCCCGTAAAACTGATGAAGCTGCGGCTGCTCGTCACCCCCGTAAAACTGATGTTGCGGCGGCGGCTGCTCGGCACCCCCAAAAAACTGATGCTGCTGCGGCGGCTGCTGGTGGTCCCCATATAACGGCGGCTGCTGGTGACCCCCAAAATACTGCGGCTGTGTTGTAGGCGTGAACAGATTTGGCTGAGTCTGTGGGTGCGGCTGCGAAGGCCCCCGAGGTTGCTGAGATTGAAAGAATGCCCACATTTGGTCGTGCTGCTCCTTCTCACGGGCTCTTTCCTGCTCCATGGCTTCCCTGGCACGCCTCATCTCCTCCAACTCCTCTTGCTGCCTCCGAATCTGCTCCTCCTGCCTCCGAATCTGCTCTTGTATGCCGGACGACCTAGAACTGCTGGACCCGCTGGAGAATTCTGGAGTCATCTTCAAGACTCCATTTCCTCTGTAACCCATCCCCTTGGCCCAAAACTTGTTCTTTCCAACGGGAATCGCATCTGACACGCACCTCGCCGCATTAATGGGCGTCATGTGGTCAACCTGAGATGCATACTGGGTCACCTCCTCCTCCGTGCACCCCTGATGCAGCTCTCGAGCTACTTTAGCACGCACCTTCGGGATCGACTCAACCAATCTCTCCTAATAGACAATGCAAAATCGGTGACGCATTAATAATTGAGTAAAATACAAGAATTAATTAAACATGAGATGTATCAAATATGGACAAATATTTATTAGATACTTACAACATATTCAGGGTTGTTCGGATACCCATGTCGGATGGAATACACGAGAGGATCGGTCTGTGGTTCCAACCTTGCCCCACGTCGAGTCCATCTCTCATACGTTCGGGAACCGCAATGATGTGGGTTCACGTTCTGCGCTCGGTTTTTAGCATTTTCTTTCGAAATGTGCTTGTAGAATAAGAAAATGTGCACAATTATTAGCCAATTATATATATAGCATAAATTAGAGAATATCCTCGCAACATTAATTTTTTTGATTAAAATCCAACCCATTTATTTTTCACATATTTAGTCCTCTGACCTAGAATTGTTTCCTTTAATTTCTAGGTTTTTTCATGTTATTCTGCAGAGAAATAATTTAATCTTTGTTATTTTTGGTTTTAATTTCTAGCCTCTCAATCACTAATACAGTTCACTATCTTTACTTCGTATAAACAATGTAAGTTGTATAATTTAATTTACCTACACAATATATTAGAGATTTACCTACATATTAAATTAATAACATAGATAGAGATTTACCTACTACCTCTTGCGTATATAAAATAATATATCATAAAATGTAGGTAAATTAATAATAATAATATTAGTTTAGATTTAGGTACGCAAATCAATTCATGTGCATACCACAAGCTTGGGATGCTTCCAGTGGGCTATAAGCCAGTTCCACTCGTACTCCCGGTATCTGAACTCACTTGGAGTGCCATTTCGGCCTTTATCTATGTTCTCCTACCAGAACGTCTTCAAGTGGGACTTCCACTCTCGATACCTATATTGATGCAACAAAAATATCATATAACCAACACTTTATATTCACAAATCTAACGTATTCAGGATACTTAGCCTTATATAAATCCAAAATCACATCACCTAGACGCGAGCTTTCGTTCACACCACCCCCCGGGCTGCTTCAGCCGATCGTCAATAATAAACCATTGCTGCAATACACGTATACATAATTAGCCTCATAAATATGTATGTTTGGTGGCTTATAATAATAAGAACGTCTATTTTTATGACAAATTAATGTAAATTTAACTCACCGACAGTGCATTATGCACTCGGGCCTTCACTTGAG
The DNA here is from genome assembly GCA_946800695.1 of Geum urbanum. Lineage (NCBI taxonomy): Eukaryota > Viridiplantae > Streptophyta > Magnoliopsida > Rosales > Rosaceae > Geum > Geum urbanum. The sequence continues at coordinate 25,883,041 of OX327011.1, forward strand.
CATCAACTGAACCCCACGAGTCCCACAACATCGGGATGAAATCACGTATGACAAATCCTGCTTGGCTAGCATACATCCCTTTGTCAGAATACTCGATAGCCGAGCCATCGTCCTCATAATCAATATGAGCCCGATTGTCACCAACTCGATCTTCAATACCCTTCCCGGTTGTGGTACCTCTGCTCGCTTTAGCTTTAGGGTTGACGACGGTGCCTAAGACACGGTACAAAAGAAGGAAATTAAGAAATAGAACCTAATTTAATGTACTGTATCTACTAAAAGAACATAAACTTACCATTCTCGTAAGTGAGCTGGCCCTTAACCCTCACACTCAACAGAGGTTGAGAGAACGGCTCATATGTGTATGCTTCCTCAGGCGTCGTGAACGGGTCCTCATCATATATGGCCACGTTGTTAGGGTCGAGCTGAGGTATCTTCGGAATAACCGTAGGGAAGAACAAGTCCCTGGGCGGGCATAAGTGCACAGAATCCGTGCGGGATGCACTGCCGGATGGCCCAGATGATCCGGAATTAGGGTGTGGCGTCGCCGGATTGGGGGGAAGAGGTGGCATACGCGGTGGGTCCTGCTGGTTTGGCCATAGTACCCTCGTACTATTTGGGCGTTCGCTGCTGACTGAGTGACGACCGGATTCCGTGGTGGAGTTTCGGCTGCTGTTGCGGGAGGGTCGTTCATGAGACACCGAGTGACGTGGACCTTGGGGATCCTGGGATGCTGTATATAGTTGGAGGTGACGATTGGAATGTACATAGACGGTCTCAAGACTGTCCGGTACGGTGCTTCCAGAACTCTGACCAACGGACCTAGACCCACTCCTGGGTCCTTGAGGGTTCAACCCGGAGGACATTTGAGGTGTCGCTCCTTGAGGTGACGAGGAGGAAGCTCCTTTCTGTTTCCCACTTTTCCCGGGAATCAATCTTTTGAACACGGACATTTTTATTAATGTCTGCAACAAAATAACATAATGAATAGCTTACAATTGAGGCAACACTAACCTAAATTTAAAATTTGTCTAACTAAAATGAACAACCCAAACTAAAAACACTTATTCCCAATTCTAATTACCTAAACTAAATAACCAAACTAAAATCACACTTATTCCCAATTCACCTTACATAAACTAAATAACCAAATTAAATCCTCTAATCCACAATATAATCCCAACCTAATTAAATCAACAATCCAACATAGTTCATCATCCTTACCAAAATCAAACCTAAATAAAACCTAAATTCAACAATACAAACTAAATAACAACACAAATCCAACTAAAATCAACCTAACCTAAATCCAACACAAATCCAACACAACCTAACATAAATCACAAGACAAATCCAACACAAATCCAACTAAAATCAACCTAAATCACGTTGTTTATATATTCAAGTAAGGAGAATCATGAGAGAATGCGAACCGTACTATTCGGGCGAGGGCGAGGGCAGAAATCCGGCGAGAGTACTATTTGGGCAGTACGTCTTTCGAATCGTTGCGGCTGCGCTGGTCGCGACTGGGTCATTTATTCAACCTATTATAGGCAACGAATGGCAGAATCGTTGCCTATACTTTAGGCAACGAGGAGGACTTATAGGCAACGAGTCTATCGTTGCCTTAACTTTAGGCAACGAGAGGTATCCTTTAGGCAACGATTTGTGTCGTTGCCTATAGTATAAGCAACGAAATCAATACTAAAGGCAACGAAATTTTCGTTGCCTATACTATAGGCAACGACACAAATCGTTGCCTATAGTATAGGCAACGAAATCAATACTAAAGGCAACGAAATTTTCATTGCCTATACTTTAGGCAACGAAATCATTATTATAGGCAACGAACTTCAATTTATAAGCAACGAAATTCACATGTTTTCCACAACATACATGAAAATAACCGTTAAACTAATCCAGAAAATTACACAAGTAAACTTCGATTCGATCAACACATATATACATTTAGGAGTTAATCAATATCAATATACTACAACAAAAAATACAATTTGCGACGGCTAGCTGCCGTTGCAAAAGATGAAAACGCCGTAGCAAATGCTCTTTTGCGACGGCAAAAATAGTATTTGCGACGGCAACGCTTCCGTCGCAATTGGTGGCGACGCAATTGCTAATTGGTGAACCAGGGTGAACCAGGCTGAACCAGGGTGAACCAAGCTGAACCAAGCTAGAACTGGAACCTTGATTCTTTATCAAGGTGATTCACCCTGCTGATACCCTGCTGATACTGAACCAGGGTGAATCAAGGGCTTACTTCTTTATGATATATAAGGTATCCACATGCATATAAATTGATGCAAAATGCAAACCTTAGTAACACTCCAGTACACTCCTGATAAACTTATGTATGTATCTAACAACATGGACGAGGAGTGCCGTCGCAATTAGTGAAACCTTTTGCGACGGCGTCGGTTTGCCGTCGCAAAAGGTCTACCCATTCGCGACGGTGAATTTGCCGTCGCCATTGATAGGTATTTGCGACGGCATTCATTTCCGACGCAAAAAAGCGTAGCTAATTGAATTTTTTGTTGTAGTGATACAAGCTCGAAGACTATACTCAATTACATCTCTAACTAAGGCTGATAATCAGAATCAGAATCATTGCTAGAGTCTGACGCGGTTTGATAGTTGAAGTCTGGTAATAGGTGTCGCTCCTCGTCCTCGTCACTCGAGTCTTCATCAAAGTCATTTGGATTAACATTTAGAAGTGCTGCTCCAGAATTTTGAACCACAATACCAGGTCGAACATTATTAAGGCGAATTGTATCGGATTCCGGAATGTCAATTCCATTTCCCTCTTGGTATGCTGCAACTTCTTCGTCATCTTCATTCTCACCAAGTGTGGCAGCACTGTACACATTCCTAGCTTGCACATGGTTTACTACTTTCCACGGGGGTCTGTTCATAAGATCGTCAAGGTAAAACACTTGTTTGACCGATGTGGCAAGAACGAAAGGATCCTCCTCATACCAGCTTGTGGCAGTATTCACGGAAATGTATCCATACTGATCGATGCGAACGTTCTCCGGACGAGTATCAAACCATCTGCACTTAAACAAGTAAACTTTCATGCGCTCACCATACATGAGTTCAACCACTGAATGGAGTACACCGTAGTAGTCAGGATCGTTATCCCCACCATGCACCATTACCCCACAATTCTGTGTCTTCACCCTGTTGTCTCTTTCTTGACACATAAATTTCACGTCATTGACCCTACACATCGCGTAAACTTTTGATGATATAGGTTTCATAGCCAAGAGCCTCAATGCGTGTGACCATTGTGGGTAACCATCATCTTCTACATAGTTCATCTGAAACAAATAACCGTCAATATTAGATACGACATTTCATATAAATAACCGTCACAATTTGCTTTTACACGTCATATATATTATGACTAAATGAATATATACTCACCCATGTGCCAAAAAAATTTGCAAAGGTCCGGTTGTGGTACGCAACATCCCCGCGAACCTGTGGACTTCCAAGGTGTGTGTCTTTCCAATATTTAACTTCTTGACAATTAATGAGTACACACCAGTGTGCAATGTCTAACTCATATGGTGTCAACTCCCACTCCCCGTGCAACCTACTCTGTGGGTAAACATCATTAGAGACTACAGAAAGGTTGAACTGGGGTTCATCTACCAACATATTCGAATGTGGGTCCTCAAGCGCTCCCAAATACAGTTTGACGTACGTTACGCACTCGTGCGCAAGATATGCTTCGGCGATACACCCTTCAGGTGCAGATGTATTATGTACATACCCTTTGTAGTCTCCCAGTTGTCTACAAAGATGAAAACAGCTTGTTATTATTGTTGTACGTAGAACAAGAATAAATTAATATATAAAGACTTAATTAGCAAACATCATACAAATGCAAGGTATATACCTCTCCATTGGATACATCCAAGTGTAGTGAACGGGACCGGTGAGCATCAATTTCTCGGGAAGATGCATCATCAAGTGAGGCATGATGTCGAAGAAATTTGGGGGGAAAATCCTCTCCAACTTGCACATGATAAAAATGATGTCCTTTCGCATTTCTTCGAGGTCTGACATTTTCACTTCTCTGGTGCATAACTTTTGAAAGAACCTTGACAGCGCCACTAACGGCTCTACCACCTCATCATCAAAGTACCCTCGAATCATAATAGGGAAGAGGCGTTGAAGTAGTACATGGCAGTCATGACTCTTTAATCCATAAATCTTATTGTCCCTGTAGTTAACACACTGACTTATATTTCCAGCAAACCCATAAGGATACTGGACGTTAGCCATCCACACAAAAATTTCATGCTTCTCGTCACGCGTGACCGTGTAAGGAGCTTGGGGCATCTTTCTCCCCTTCTTTTTCAACCACAGATGTTCCCGCAGTTTCATTTTTTCCAAATCAACGCGAGCTTTAGGGCCATCTTTGGTTTTACCTTGCCAATTTAGAACGGTGCCCACCACACTTTCACACACATTCTTCTCTATGTGCATGACATCTAGATAGTTCCTGATAGGCAACATCCGCTAGTACGGGAGTTCCCAGAAGATGCTCTTGTGTGTCCAGAACTTATACATGTCGGGTATCTTCGGTATAGTCGCAACAACCTCAGGATGATTGCTCAATGACCCAAAATTATACTCATTCAGGACTTCTAAGATTTCATCTCCAGTCCATCCCATGGGTTGCAGACCTTCTTCTACAGTGCCGTCAAAAGCCTGGGCGTCCTGGCGAAATGGGTGATGTCGTGGAAGCCAACATCGGTGACGCATATGGACAATCTTCGAGCAATGAGCTTGTCCAAACATGGCAGTCATGCACTCTGGACAGGCCCTGTACCCCTTGGTTGGGTTTCCCGACAACATCCCTCGACCTGGAAAATCACTGATTGTGCCCACAAGCATAGCACGCATTCGGAACATCTCATTTTTAAACCTGTCGTAAGTGGGATGATCAACTGTACTCAAGTCCTGAAGCTCCATAATCAATGGCCTCATGTACACATCCAGACACTTTCCTGGATAACCCGGCCCTGGAATCAACAGAGTCAGCATATTATATTCTTTCTTCATGCACATCAACGGAGGAAGGTTGTACGGTACCAATATAACGGGCCATATGCTGTACTTCTGACTCATGTTGCCGAAGGGGTTGAATCCGTCAGTCGATAGCCCCAGCCAAACATTTCGGACTTCAGCTGCAAAATCAGAAAACACATTCACCAGGTGCTTCCAAGCCTGACCATCAGCAGGGTGTCTAAGGATATCATCGTCAGGCGAAGTCCTCTCAGCCCACCATCTCATAGCTTTCGCCGTGAATGCACACATGAACAACCTTTCCAGCCTATCAATAAGTGGGAAATACCGAAGTATCTTCACTGCTTTCTTGTTTCCTGCAGGAGTATACTTCCACCTTTCCGTACCACACACCGGACAATAATCAAGCTTTGATAGATCCTTCCCGTCATCGTCTACACCCTAAAAGAGAACGCAATCATACATGCATGCGTGAATCTTGGTGTAGGAAAGTCCAAGATCTTTGAGGACATGTCGTATCTTACGATGAGTGGGGGGAAGACGATGACCGGGGGGCAGCAGATCACCAGTCAACTGAAGCCACCTATCGACCGCTGCCACGGTGCTCTTGGTCTCCACTTTTAGCTGCATCACTGCCATCACACTTTCAAGGACTGTCTTAGGACATCCGTGGTACAACGGAGTTTGATGCATCTGAATCAGGTTGTGGTACTTGTCCATACCACGTGTGTTGACATAAACTCTAGGTAATGGCTGGAGTGGCTCAATGTGAGGGAAATTCTCAACTTCTGGAGGAACATATACGGGTGCTTGAGAATCATGAAATACACCGCTCTCATGAGGAAACATATCGTCGATGAACCTCCTGGTGGGATCATAATTGGATGAACTCGCAGTATCAGCAAATTGTCCATGATCATGCGGATCGGCTGCTGATGCTTCACCGTGATAAATCCAACGGGTGTACTTATTCCAAAATCCGTTTCTATGAAGGTGTCGCTCAACTGTAGCAATGGGACAACGATTGCCGCGACACCGACATTGTTTACATGGACAATAATGCACTGGCAACTCTCCACAATTAGCCGCCACAAATTCCAGAAATCTCCTAATTCCCTGCCCATATCTTGCATCAGTTCTATCCAGCCTCATCCAACTCTTGTCCATCCTGAAATGCACTGGCGATTCCAGAACGTTTCAAATTTTTCCACCGATTTTGATTTGAATGGAGGAGCTGCTGGCTAGATCTGATATAATAATAATTATAGGCAACGAAATAGTAATTCGTTGCCTATATTTTTTTTCGTTGCCTATTAAACTATAGGCAACGATTTTTTCGTTGCCTATACCCATACTTTAGGCAACGATTTGAATAGGCAACGATTTTTTTCGTTGCCTATAAACCAGACATTAGGCAACGATTTGACTTCAACAGGCAACGAACTCGTTGCCTATAGTTCACAATAGGCAACGAAAACCCTTGTCGTTGCCTATTGTGAACTATAGGCAACGAATTTACCAGCTCGTTACGCGTTGTTTTTAAATTCGTTGCCTAAAGTGTTTATGTTGGTAGTGTATATTGCTTATTTTTCTATGGAGAAATTAGATAAATTAAATTTTTATGTCAATTTTTTTGACACTATGAGATAGATATGTAATTTACAAGAATGTGTGTTAAAATTTTGATCTTAAAAAATTCCTTTAGGGATGGGTAATTTACGTTTTAGTTGTAATGGTACTACGGTCACATTTAGCGAAACTCATAGATGTAGGTCTAAAATTTATAAATTTTTAACGGCATGCTTAGAATATTATGAACAACCAATCTGACAGTCAGTTTTGTAAAATGATGATACATGATCAATTACGTTTCACAAAGGTCTTTCAACCCATATAACCAAGGAATAAAGGTAAGAACATTAGTGTGCATGTAGAGAATTCAAGCAATATAAGAATTAATTTTTTTTAACAATAAAGAAGGCCATATATTATTGTTCACCTTGTAATAAAAGACACCGTACGTAAAAATTAGCCTAATCAAAGTACGTTTGAATCCCAGTCAATACAATTAAACAAAATTTGTGAAAACACTAAAATGCACTCATCTTATTTTCCTTATTTTCCTATGGGGGGAGTAGATAAATCAATTTTTTATGTCAATTTTTTTGACACTATGAGATAGATATGTATTCCATAAGAATATGTATCCAAAATTTGATGTTAAAAAATTATTTTCGGGAGGGTTAATTTTCGTTTTAGTTGTAAGAGTACTATGGTCACATTTGGCGAAATACATGGATCGATGTCTAAATCAAGTCCAAAATTTATAAAATTTTAAAGGCATGGTTATAATATTCTAACCAATCAATCTAATGGTCAATTTTATAAAATAATTAAACATGTCCGATTAAGTTTCACAAAAGTATTTCATTCCATATAACAAATGAACAAACGTAAGAACATTAATATACATATAGAGAATTCAAGCAATATAAGAATTAAATATGTTTTAATAATAAACGAGGACATGTAGAAAACTCCATCTTATAGTGATAAACATCGTACGTAAAATTTAGACTCGTCGGAGTACGTTTAAACCCCGGTGCATGGATGAAGGTTATGTTTATTTTGAACTGTCTTAATTTTTTAATAATTAAAGCCCGATAGGCCCGGCCCGTAAAAGCCCCGGCCCGCAAAAGCCCGCTTGAATGGGCCGGGCCCGGATCCTTATATAAAAGATAAAGCCCGGCCCGGCCCGGCCCGCAAATATTAAAATGTTGTTGAGGCCCGGCCCGTGCTGGCTATACATGGGCCGGGCCGGGCTTTTTGCTGACCCCTAGCTGAAGATGACTATTAGTTTTAAATTCTTTATTACTAACAAGGATGACACCGTTTAAATATTAGCTTAAATATTTTATTGCTAACAAATAAAACTCTTGATGGGTGGTGTTTGTGTGTGTGTGTGTGTGTGTGTGTGTGTATATATAACTATATGGTCTCATTATGGGTACTTAGCCACTCAACGAGATGACATCGCCCTAGCCAAACGCAAGACAACAGCAGGATCTACAATTTTACTGACGGACCTAACCCCATAAGGTCAGCCACGCGCCCGATACATTTGCATCATTGTCGGGACTGTGGAAAGGGCAAGTCCCACATGGAAAGGAAGAGCAACATCACTCTCTCAACCACCCATATAAGCAGGTCATTTATGACTAAGGAAGGTAATCTGATTATTGAACTCTCTAATGTTATTATACTCGATACATATTTTGATTTAGGCATCAAAGTGTTGAAGACGGGTTGACTCCGTCAAGACCTCTAATGCTCATTTGTGTATTGTTCCTAACAGTGGCTTAGCGAAACGATAATCAGACGAGAGCATCATTACCAACAAGCCTCACCCCTGCTTCCACTAGTAACCTAACGGAAACCGGTAGAAACAATTGGCGCTGTTTGTGTGAAGCGTCCAAATTGCAAACCACGTATAATCACCACAACCGAAAAAACCCGTAGCCAAACTCTGGTAGCAAAAGATGGCACTTGAAATTAGTGACGAGTCCGATCATGTCACCTTGTCAAGTCGTAGGACTAGAATAGGCATCTCAGATGCTGTTTTGAGTAGCATCCAAGTCATGATGGAAGAAGATGCCCAAAATCATCTCAATAGGGAGTTGGAACTGGCTCGAATAGGAAGAGACCGAGAGTGTCAGGCCAGAGAAAGATTAGAGGAGAGACTTGAGGCATTCATACACCGTCAGGAGGCAAGATAAGAAGAGCCCTAATACGATGGGCAAGAGGATGACTAGGATGATGACGTCATTAGAATGAATCCACCAGGGGGACTCAACAATCTGAACCTTGACGGGCAGGCCCCGTTACCCCAGAGGAGGAATCAAAGAGACGAGCCAGCCCCAACATATGTCAACATCGCCATGGTCTGACCGATCGAGGAGTTGGCGACCGAGATCTCATCACTAAAAAAAAGGCAAGCAGGCCGAACAGAGCGGCATGTACACTCCTAGGGTGAGTCTCTTTTCGGGAGAAATCTTGGCGGCCGAAAGAGATCATCACACGAAAACCGTCAAAATTTCTCGGTTCAACATAAAAGGGGATCTCATAATCCACATTGATGAATACCAATCCGCCACGACAGGGACTCACTATTCGGACGCCACCCTTTACTTCTGGTTCCAAGAGACATTGACAGAAGATGCGAGAAATTGGTTCTATGGGTACCAGCAAGATCAATACATTCGTTTGATGAGCTGACCGAGTGTTTTCTCAAAAGATACCGTTTGCAGGGGAAGTAAAACACCGCTAGCGCGCTTCTAAAAATCAATCAGGGAGATGCCGAAAGCCTGTCAAATTTCATAAACCGATGGAGAGCGTTAGCCAACACTTGGCGGAATCTCGACAAAAGCGTGGCGAAGACCGCTTTGTTAGAAAATATGCTGGCAACCCCGCTTGTAGAGAATCTCGTCAAGAATGATCATCTAGAGTATGACAAGATCATCGATCTTGTTGTACAAAAGGCCTAGATCAAGGACGTTGTTTATGAAAGGACCCAACCCCGATTCAGTTACCTAAATCGGAATCGAACCCCTTCTGAAAATACGAACCAACGAAAATTTTTCGAAATTTCGGCAGAGTTTCGTTACTAACGTGGAATTGCATAAACCTGCACCCTGAAAATAACACTTCATCATATACCACAAAAGCCAAACCGTGGGCACCAATCCCATCCGGATTTCTCAACATCAATATATGAATCATAAACAGTAAACTGTACTGTAGTATATATATATATCCGAGAAATCCGTATAACAAGTATCAGAATGTATCAGAGCGACCTCTAAAGTAAAACATATACAATATACACATCAGTAGGCGAAACAAGAACCTACTGGAAAGCACAGGTAACTCTGATCACTAGCCTCCAAACCGCGACGTGAAAACACCAAACCTGAACTGCAAACTGGGCACGGAAACCGAAAAGCCCAGGGGAAAGACATAAAATACGTTAGAGTGAGTGGACGAAAATAAATGTCTTTCACCGAGTAATATATACTTTAAAGACATATGCGAGTCGAAAGTATAAATAATCAAATGGTACACGAGGGAGACTCTAACTCCTCACGTGACCGAGTACACGAGGGAGACTCTAACTCCTCACGTATACATACACGAGGGAGACTCTAACTCCTCACGCGTATAGAGCATGTGTATAAATCACACGGGGCCACTCATGGAAACATAACAACATATAAGTATAATCATATAACACATGCTCAATATAAACATAATCTCGTACGAAAACTCATACTCGTAAAACCATAATCATATTGCATGCTCAAGTTCATAAAACGTATATAAAGGACTCGCAATAATTCCGTGAAAATAAACTGTCCACTCACAGACTCGTGTAACGCGCACTCGCGCTAATCTCGTGGTCCGGCGGAAGATCCCTCGCCTGAAGTACGATCTCGGTCTCGATCTCGATCTCCTGAATATTCACAAACATAACTGATCAAAATCATAGTTCACAACCCTGTACTGAACCATGGAAACCAACCGTTCCCGGAAATAAACAATGCGATACAAAATGAATAACGGAAATTCCGAAATCCCCACTCGAAACCTCGACTGAAAATCGGCTAACCAAATCAACCCGAAAACCTCTGGACGATAATCAGGGCGCAATTTCGAGAAAAACGACACTAATTTCATTAAAATCTGAAAAAGTCAACTCCTCCGCCGTTGACCACCGTTGACCGCCGCCGGCGGCGGCGGAGGGCCGTCAACGGCGAGATTCACCGGCGGAGAACTTCCAGTTCATAAGGTCTCATTCATCCAAACACTTTTCACAACTGGTACACAAGCCAATTCGAACTAAAACCTCACCAATTTCATCCAAAATCAATTTGGATAACCCACCGGAAAACCTAATCGGGTTCGAGCCAAACCTTAACCAATCCCGAAATAAATCACATGGGAAGCTTCCTTGGGGCAAGGCGAGTCGAAGCCCTCACCCCACCGCCACCAAGGCTCACCGGAAAACCTCCCCCTGTTAATGGCGATTTCCGGCGACATAACCCGATTCGGGTTCAACTAAAAACTCATCAATTCCCAACAAAACACACATCACTCAACTCGAAATCATACAAGGAAGCTAACTATACCTGTCCCGTGGCCGGAGGTGGTTGGAAAGTAGGTCGTCGGACGGCAACTCCCAAACGGGAAACTTCCTCTTCGGTCAAACAGGTCAACTTGCTATTTTTGGAAAGTCAGAGTTCGGTCAACGATCCAACAGTGTTTTACGACTAATTCTCGACTATTCCGATATTTATACTCGCGCCTCGGGTCGATCGACGATTCGAAATGGATAACCATCACGATTCGGGTAAACTCAAAACAATCGGATAAACTCGTCGGAATCCGAAACTTCAAATAATCATAAAATATTCCTCGATTATTGGAAAAATCTTCCGGAACCATCCCCGAGCTCGAAATCACGTACTCTACAATTTCCGTGAAGACACTCAACTCAAATTCTCGACCAAAAATATAGTCGCGAATCGAATCGGTAAACCACATATACGACGTAAAGCTGCGACTAAACAGAATCTCGAGAATTGTGCCGAATACACAACTGATTCTGGTTCGGGTTGTCACAGTTTATGGGTCAGCCAGACCAACCGTTACCCTACCACCACACCAAAAAACTCTGTCTCAAACACCACCACATGCAATCCCTATCCCACCCGCCATAGACACACATCCTTGTTTCAATCCCCAAATGTGTACCTAACGAAAACCACCACCAAGAAGGTAATCTGATTATTAAACTCTCTAACGTACGTTGTTATACTTGATACATATTCTGACTTAGGCATCAGAGTGTTGAAGGCGGGCCGACCCCATCAAGACCTCTAACGCCCATTTGTGTATTATTCCTAACAATGGCTTAGCGAAGCGGTAATCGGACGGGAACATTATCACCAACAAGCCTCACCTTTGCTTCTACTAGTAACCTAACGAAAATCGATAAAAACAAGTGGATGCACTTGCTTGGTCTACATGATTCTCCTTTTGAAAGTTTTGAGTGTTTGGTTTTAACTCTTGTGAGAATCTCATATGTCAAACTTTGTTGTAACGGGTTCTTTATTTCCACAACTGTCTTTGTAAATTGGGGAATTTCCTTCTCTGCCATCTTATTTCATGTTGGAATTTGGCTCAAAAATATATTTTACTTTAAAAAAGAAATTTAATTAACCTGAGCCCAATTCTCATCTTTCTTCTAGTACAGCCCAATCCCACGAAGTCCCAAATGTGAAAGATTTCTGATAACATCAGAAATATAAAACTAGGGATTGAAAGAGTAAAATGCAGAAAATTTAAAGGATAATAAAATAAAGTTCATCCTCTCAAAAAAAAAATAGTTCATTCATTCAACTTCAATGCCTTACAATACATGGATTAAAAAAATAAAGTTCATTCATTCATCTTCGATACCTTACAATACATGGATGTTGAAGATATATAACAGTAGTTACGTTCTTAATATGCAATGACCATATTAGCCTCAGAGACTTCTCTATTACAGTAGATGTCCCTAGTTAATACAAGAGTCCTAACATCCCTCCTCCTTGAGAAAAGACATGTCCTCATGCCCTGTAATTGCACCTAGTCGCAGGTGAGTGGCCTCTATATACAACAGCAATAGAATGGTCAGCACAAAAATGAGATTCTGCATATACTTTGCTGATTCGTTGAACAAGGCACCAGGAGTTTCTTTAGCCATTAAGAAACCAATAGTCAAGTGGGGAGTGGGTTGGATCAGTGTACCTTGTTGCACCAACACACATGGATTCAAACGAAACAGCATCTTAGCATTTGCTATTTTGGAAACGAAAACACCAATATAGGAAATGAGAGATTCTTTCCACACTACTGAGTTGTTATCAGCTGTACCGTCATCATCTGTGGCTGTCATTAAAAATACACTCTGCAAGGTAAGCACTGTATAGTAAGTAGGTTAAGAGAAGAAAGACATTTGGAGCTAAAGAACCATAAGGCTTCTGATGCAGGTCTGCTTGACTATAAATTGCAGGTGTCAATTTGTATACAGTAACTTCTTCTCGGCTGACTTCTTCCTCTGCAATAACCAAATAAGATTTCCCTGGCAGCATAAGATCTGTTGCGCAGAAGCGAGCAACGGGATACCACACACACGGGTCGATAATGCCGATACTCCCCCCATTTAACCACCCGGGATCCAATGGGTATGAGGTTTTATCACAAAAGACCGCATTAGTGTGTGTGGTACAACTACTTATCAACAATGGATAACTCTTCTCTTTTCTGATGTGGAATTCCAAATGGCTCAAATCTAAATCAAACCTTTTTCCAACAAGATCAACAAAACGAGAGGAAGTAGCTGGCAGCCAAGTGTCAATTTCCTCAAACTTTAGTAAAGCCTCACAGTCCATATAAGGATTCATAAAACCATGAACTTGTATGCAGGCCACCACGCACCAAATGAGCCAAAATATAAAAACAACTCTGACATAGCAAGTGTGAAGGTGTCCTTGCAAAAATGTGAGAAAAGGCAACTGAGACACATTGATCACCATCCGAAAGGCAAAATAATTGGAGCATAACCTCAGATTTGTAGTAGCTTTAACACCCCAAAAATGAGGTTAAGAAGATGTGCAACCCCAAAGCATGTGTAGAATAGTAGGACACCATAATGCTCGGCTTGTAACTGACCCACAGATAATCATATGAACAATTAAAATTGGAGAGCAACCAAATTGCCTGCTCTCAGAGTAAGCATTTGTCGAAAGCATTACCTCCCAACAGTGAAACCGTTGATCATCAATTATCACAGCAACCATTAGACTAATTTCAATTCCATGTAGCGAAACTTCTCAAAGTGAAGCCCCCACCAAGATACTTAGAAAATTCCAAATATAGAGCACCATAATGATAACAATATGATCAATTGGAAAGTCAAGAAGAGCATTACTCATTGAAGTTTGGGTGAGTATCCCATAATTGACAATCAAGGTACATGTGAGTATTCCAAGATGAACAGTGGATGCATCAGGCCTTCCCATACACTCGAGCAGTAATTGTTCATGAAATTTGTCATCTGAACAGTAGGTTAATCCTCGGTACAGCCACACAAGCTTCTGATAATTCACCTTGAACAAACAATTCAGGCCTTAGCTGCATGCACATGATATCCATAATTACCAGCGTTGGGGCACATTTAGTACAGCAGTCAAATATTTTCCCAAGATGCAGAACGCATTCAAAAACACTTGTGTTGATGGACAGCCTCATCGTCATTCTGACTTTCCTACCTGGTAATGCAGTTTGTAAACCTGTTAATCGAACAGATTCTACAATTGCCACATTCCTAGTTAAGACTCCACTCAGACCTGAGCCTAAAGCCAATAAGCTCACGGTTCTAGCTGAAGTAGATGCATCCCATAAACATTTCATATTTGTCACTACTCTAATTCCTGACTGCATCTCTCCCACATTCAACAAAAATCACATTTGCATTCTCACCAAATTTTGCAAACACCCCAACAAGATGCAGATGCCTCCACGTACAATCATATTTAATAGGGACCATATTCATCCAAATGGAATTCATTTGCACGATTGAGAACCTCTGGCCTATCATGGAGGTTCATAATATTACCAATACCGCCATAATTAGTCGGACTTGCACTTTTCAAGATGTGAGAATCATCAGACAATATCTGACACTGCATACTTGAGAGAGTATGCTCAACTGTATTCGAATAAACATGTCTGCCACTCTCAGTCTCCGTCGCTTCATATTTGAGAGAGTGAGGTTGACATTGTGCAACTATCGAACTATATGAGCTCTGATCCGCCAGATACACTGCCTCATTCAATTTCTGATCATCACCTGTGATGACTAGCAGCTCGCTCTCATCAATCATTGGTGCCTCCTTGCCCCATGGAGACTCAAAGTTTGCTGCATCAATGTAGAAGCAGATATAGGTGCGGAAACAGTAACAAGTTGCTCAGTAAATGACTGCAGCACATACACACAGAGGATGGAATGGAAGGAGTCTCGTATATATTTGTAGGAGCCAATTGATGCATAAACGCAGTGTTATGGGGAATTGGTGGGTAACAAACAGGTGAATGGCAGTATTTGGAACTAGATGAGGGTTTGAGCAAACAGCATACTCCCAAGTGGTGAGGGTATGCATGTGGGTAAAGATGAGTGGGTGGTGAAGGATTCGATGAGTAAGAGTCGACAAACAGTTGTGGTTCCAGTAACGTGCAACGCTGGCTTTTGATACTGTGTAACGTTGGTGTCAGGGTTCCAGTAATACAGAGAACCCGATGAACCATCTATAAGACCCCGCCATGGTTTGGGAAGTTCTGGATCCCAGTAGCTGGAGGTGTTGCAGTCGAAGCTCCTCCGTGGACCGACGAATCTCTCATTATCAGCCTTCGTAGCTTGGTGAATTGCAACCATAGAATTGAAGCAATCATGAAAAAAAATTGGGGCTCTGATACCAGTTGATAGGATCAAAAATATAGAACTAGGGAATATATAATTAGTGCAGTACTAGTATAAAACCTGCAAGATTGGCTGACAAGTGTAACTTGGAGCCAAGTCACTCGGGGGTGCAGCAGCAGTTTCAGAGTGATCAACTCGAGCTTTTTTCAACAAAGTGATCACATACCACAATGGCACCAATGTTTGATTGATGTAGTGCTGTATGTCTCTTTGTTCTTGTAAGAGCTGGGTTGTTCCCCGCTTCTTTTAATGAAGGATTATTCAGACCAAACAAAAGTTAAATGATGCTTTTCAACTGTGGAACTACATTAATCTGACTTAACCCAGTTATAGCTAAAACAACCTGTAGATGCTGATTCTATCCTTATATGCATTAAGCAACTATTTGGTCATTACAACAATTCCATGGTAGATTGTACACTGATTCAGACCTAACAAAATTCCTGCTTAGAAATCAGCGCCAGAATGTAACAAAATTTCTGGCTGAATGGCTCATCCCCTAACCAATTCGCACTGCACCGCTCTTGTGGCAACATGTATACCGTCGTTCCCTACACATTTACAAAATCTGTAACAGAAGTGTACAAACGTTTTCAGGATATGCTGTCACCTAAATATGTGAACACCCTTTTCTTAAACACCCTGGCTAGATCGGCAATATCAGATTCCGGCATGAGATCAAACTTCTCAGATATCTGGTCTTTGCAGGACAACCTGCTAGCAACATCAACTGCCAAGCTGGCCATGTCTCTGCTGTTTGTCAATAAACGCAAGACAGTTGCAGAATATGCTGGGTTCGACGCCAATCTGTTCAGCAATATCAGGGTCTCCCGCATCAGCAATGTCCTACATATTTAAATCACAATAAGCAACATTTAAGGATTATGTGGATGACTATTTATCGTATATGAATATATCATCCTTGCAAGATCAGGATGAAATACCTCATTTATTTGCAAATGATATGAGTTAACCTTTGTATTCACTAAACAATCTACTAGAGTGTGAGTAAACAGATTATATATGGGTAGTTGATAGCATTTTAGTTGAACTAGCACACAACCAGGGACTAATTAATGCACAATAGTTCCCTGCATCCAAGTAACATTATCAACGAAATCCAAGACAACCAGAAACCTATTGCTCATTTTAATTTTTTTTTTTAAAAACCCTCTCGCTCATCACTTTACCTCTCTTTGTAAACCTGTTGTTGAGTAGTCTTAACTGCCGCCTCTGTATCTACTTCTGCTGCCAATATATGCAAAATCAGCATTAAAAAGTTTGCACCTTGAAGCAGCTTGTGACTCACAAGTATTTCAAAACCAGGTTTTCCAGATGAGGCTAGGAAAGCCAGTAAAAGAACAGCATTTCGGCAAAGTGTCAACTCCTGAAAGTACATACATATAAATGCTATTAATGTTAGGTAATACATATCATTAGAGCAGACCTAAAAAGGGAAGAATAAGACTCAAACCACCACAGGGCCAGTGAACTAATAAGAACCCACCCGTTCAAGACTCCTAAAAATATCGAGTGTTCTGTGAACGGGTAGGGTCAACTTTAGGATAAGCATATGGTGAGTAATATGAAGTTATGAACTATGGACAACAGGTCAGACAGTATATGCATTATGTTACACGCAGAGCCACACACACACACACACACAGAGCCACCAACGAAAAAATAAACATATGTTGCCTCAAAGTGTAGTAGAAGAAAAACTACCTCTACTTTCTGTCCACAGCAAGCTAGACAATCGGCTAGTCCTTGAAGAATCATACAGCACTTTTCAAAATCCAAAGCATCTCCTGCATTTTCATCCTTAGCACCATTACCCTTCTCTTTATAACCAGAGCAAAACTTGACCAAAAGTTTAGGACCTTCAAATGAGCATTAACAATAAAATGGTCAAGGTTTGAGAAAGGTATTGCACAATACATAAACAGCATGAATGAAGAAAGCATTTGTATAAAGGAAAAGTATCACAAGTGCGATGAGACATCCAAGCATATCGTGACAACAAACATAAATGTTACCCGATTGATTGAAAATGAATGGCTACTAAGGTGATATACTTTGTTTCGGTAAACTACTTTATTAAAACACTGAAGAGAAACAAATAGATCACAAGTTCCCAAAGTATATTCCACATGATTTCTATTATAATAATGAGCATACTAACAGAAAAGTGATGTATAACTTACAATTCAGTAGCATATACAAAAGCTGCACCACTTGTTTTCGCACCTCAAAACCAGCTTCCTTTGCAAGCAATTTTGCGATCATTTCAAACACCAGTACCCCGCCAAACCTGTCTCCAACAGAACTTCATTCAGACATTGTGAAACTCTAAACAGTAACAGAGAAATTTTGAAAGGAAAAGGCTCTTTTCATTCTTACTTCTCCCTCTCCACAAAGGCATTAGTTTTCACCAGAATGACATTCATAATACAGACTGCTTCTAGCCTTATCAAATTTTCTGAATTCCTTGTGGCAGTTTGTACAATCACATCGAAAAGCAATTCCCAGTCTATACGAGAAACCAAAGTTGCAACACCATTATCCCAATCTCCATTCTTGCTTTCAGTTTCGGCAGAAGAAAATTCCATTCCAAATGGAAGAGAGTCCCCATAAGATGTCTGATCCCTTCTTGCGAGTCCCTCGACCATGACATTGACCCTGAGTAGAGTGCACTGGAAAGATCAAATCAAAGTTCATAAGCATGCGAAAACACTCACTCAAAGAAAACAACAGTCACAAAAAATGACAAAATAATCCTGACATGCCACATCATAACAGGAAACATATTCGAGTAAATATAAAAATAAAAATTGTTTCTTTTATCAACAAAGATCCAAGCAACCAAGGCCAAAAGCATGGATCCTCTGTTTGATGAATCAATGAGACCACCAGCTATCCAATTGCCATCACATCACATATGGGTCGAGCCACTAATGCATACACCCAACCATTGATCTAACATGATAGTTTAAGATACTAGAATCAGATTGAGGTTACCAAATTATTATTTACCACATTTAAAACTTTAAATTGAAATCCCTCAAATTTTATGAGAGCACCATATGATGTTGAAGAGTAGAGGACGTGGCCTATGCCAAAGAGGTAGCTGATTACTTCCCACCTGTTTGGACCACCTAAATATGAAAGAGTACTTCCAAGCGTTGTATGCAACATCAGTTTTTTTAACTATACTCATGCTTAAGAAAATATCCATTGCTACATACTTTTATTAATTCTCGCCCATGCATCTTTCAATAATTAGTTAAGGATATATACTAAATGATATTCATACATAGAATCATTTAGAATTCTCAAATATGCGGTGAAAGGGATCATGCATTAATATCATATACAAAAAGTACACATTTGTAGCTCCTAAAATATCAAACATAAAGTGTATGTGAAACTGTATTTGTACCTTCCTTGTACTTGCCTCTCAATACTTAGAAGGTGCTTAAGAAACACATGCAGTACATGTAGAGATGCCTGAACAATGACAACCTATGCCAAGAAGAACCAACCAATCAACAAACAGAAAGAAGCAAACTTGGAGAACTGAATATAAAAAATACGACAGTAAGGGCATCATTTAGTAAATTTACCCAATGTACATATTCTGGTAAAACTAACCATAATAATAGAATGTCTAAAAGACAACATTGGTTCAAGAAGTCGGGGGCATATTAATTAAGCAACTTACATTTTTAAGACTGCAGAGATCAATTAGTGGTTGAAACAGAGCATCCAAATTCATCATACTATTATTGACCTACAAAAAGACAATCAATAAATTTAAATGAAAAAAATACTCATCCACAAAATGAAATAGAAACAACAATTGTTCACTTGTTCCTGAGTCATGTATAAGAAAACTTGGATAAATTACCTTAAAGCAATTCTACCAAAGCATATGTGTTGCCTATTGTGGACAACCTAATGCAATAAAGAGTACTTACTGGTACTTAACAGTGACACACAGGGTAATACTGGGTTTTCAACGAAATGCCACAATCCAATAGGTATTCTCCAAAAACTCAAGCTGAACCCAGTACATATACAGAAACAAATTGAATAAAAAGAACCCATACCAAAAGGACGTTACTTTGTTCTGGATTCTATCAATCATAAAAACGATGACATGATGCAAGGGACATATGTTGCGACACCCATTTTTACTTGCAAACTGTTTATAGTTAGCCAAAAGTTTGTGACCTTTATCCTTGCTATACATAACTTGTGAGATAACAATACAGAAAACAAAACAAAAAGACGTATCACCCTCCTCCCCAATCCCTAGGTATCTTAAACCTTGTAAACTTGGTTCTGCAATTTAAACTACAGAACTCTATTTTAAGAACCCATATTTTTTGGACTTGACTTGTACGATAAGTTTCCAGATGGCACACTTTCAATATATTTCCTCTTCAAAGAATATGAAAAAATATAGTGAAAGAGTACCTTAGTCATGACAGAATACAGATGAGACACTTTCGTAGCTTCTGGTGTAGAAGACAAATGTATGTTTTGTGAAGCTGCAATACCAGAGGTTTCACCTCCTGGAGTGTCCATTCTCAGGTTGGAAGAAACATTCATGCCAATGAACCCAGAAAGACAATGGAAATCTGTTTGGCATGCCATAAGCAAATTGGAAATAATAGTATTTCCTATCTCTTGTTCATTTGGAGAACCCCAGATAGACAGCAATTTCTTGGACAAGTTATCAGAAATATGCAGGTCATCATGTGGAATTGGTTTGGCACAGGCACTAGTTTCATCAGTTTGAATACCTGTGGCTTTAAAAGTTGACACACCTACAACTTTCTTTTCATTCCTTGAGAGTACACTTTTAAGCTGCTCATCTTTTACGTCCCTTTCCTTCTTTAGTTCTGAGCACTCTTGTTCCTGCAAGTATAGATTGATTTTTTGAATACAAAGTATCCCAAGAATTATCTCATTGATGAAAATTAGAAACATGAACCAATCAAAAGTAGGATGCTTTAGGAGAATAAGGAACACTTAAGACAGCTTCATATGCAACACTCAGCAAATAAATAAAATATTGATGACAAATATCATTTCAGCCGAACCACAATGACAAGACTTAAATACAAAGCACTATTAGGATAACTACACCTCCTCAGCCATAATACAATCACAAATAATAATAAATAAAAAAGCAATGCTGGTGTCAGTATGCAGCAAAAATTGGAATATAAAACCAAAACAATCACTCACATAATGTGAAAGTTTCTTCAAGACTTCTCCCAGCTCCATCTGCAAAGACATCCGTTACATCTTAGTGAAAAGAACAAAAACAAAAAACTGATGTTATTTTATCTTCAGATGATCATTCATGTGCTACATAAGATCAAGGAGACTCATGTTCTCTGGTGTGCAACAAATAACATGCATAATAATAAGAAGAAAAAACTTATCGATCTTCAAACACAGGTCGATAATACCAACTATACCAAAACCGTCCATGCGCAACACATAATGTAAACTAGTAACGAGTAATCAGAAAAGCCTAAAACACTAAAAGTATTGTATACGCATACAAAAACAATGACTCCTGACATGTAATTTACTGCATTTAAAATCATGTTACCAACAATGGCTAACTGCGAATGACATATATACACTTCATCAAAGATTTGATCAAACAGAGTTATACTATGAAATGGTAACCTTCAAGCGGCCAATTTCTCGCTCCTTATCACCTTCGGAGGATTCAGATCCCGGAGCCAATGCCGAAGGCGAAGCACTCATCTCAGTCATCTGTCCAATCAAAGATGCACAACAACATCAATAAATCCCCTAAGTTGACAAAAAAAGTGGAGATGAATTAATATCCCTAAGACCCTAACCTAACCTTTAAGCGGCCGATTTCGGAGCTCCGATAACGCAGAGGCAATGCGGAGGAAGAAGAGGCGTCGGCGTCGATATTGTTACGCTGAGAGAGACCGGGCGGCGGCGCGAAGGGGTCCTCAATCGGCATCGGCGGCGGCGGTACTTGGTGTTGGAGATGAGTGGAGGAGGGTTGCTGAGAATAGAAGATGATGCGCTCTTCTTGTTGGAGGACTTGAGCCCAGAATTCTATATCTTCTAAACCCTCATCGTCGTCCATCGCCGTCGTCGACGACTCAAACTCACTGTGCGAGTGAAGCGTCTCTCTCTCTTTTTCGCGCTTTTATTTTTAACAAATAAATAATTGAGCTATTATAAGAATTTTTCAGTTTTATTTTTCGAAAAAGAAAGAAATCGGGCTACAAACGAAGCCCAAAGGCCCAAAGGCTTCATTTTTTTGGATTTAGTTTTCTTTTTTGGGAAAGGGAATTTAGTTTCATTTTCGTTCTTGGTTATGGTTGATGAAATCTTCTGAGGTCTGAGAAGTTCTTTGCCGATAGAGTTTAACAACAATAATGACGTTGCAGACCAAAAGTATGTAAAAGAATTCAAGGCCTAAAAACAATAGCTTATATCTCTGTTTCCATGAAGCCAAAAAAGAGTAGGAAAAAAAACAACATATACTGAAGAGAAAAGGTTGATTATCATTCTCTTGTATATGGAGGCAGAGATTTCTTCTGTCTTAGCATTGCATCACATAGCTTCACAGCATCTAGATTATCTCTTACATTATGTACTCGTACGATATTTGCTCCACCCAACACTGCACTAGTGACAGCTGCAACAGTAGCAGGATCCCTCTCGATTGCAGCCTTGCGATTACAAATTTCACCCAAGAACTTCTTCCTGGAAGGTCCGATCAATACGGGTGCGTGAGATAAAGCTAAGCTTTTCTTCCCGATTTCTGCTTGAATATTTGGCAACCCCATCAGGATGTCAAGATTGTGTCCAGTGTTGTTTGAAAATCCAATTCCAGGATCAAGGATTATCCTCCAAGCTGGAATGCCTAATACTTCTGCTTCTCTCACTCTCGAAAGTAACTCAGAGGCAACCTGCTCGCATACATTATCATACTGAAGGTTCTCACTGTTCTGCATTGTAGACGGATCACCACGCATGTGCATTGCAATATAAGGTACCCCAAGGCCTGCAACAACACTAGACATGTTAGATACAATATGAGCCCCTTTGCTGACTGCTTCAGAAGCAACTTGTGAATAAAATGTATCCACAGATACAAGCTTGCCCTCTATTTCAGGCATCCTATGAACCGCCTCGAGGACTGGGATTAGTCTATCCAATTCTTCTTCAACTGAAATCCTAGAAGCCATTGGCCGTGTTGACTGTGCACCAATATCAATCATATCTGCCCCTTCTGAAATCATCAATCGAACCTGAGAAACTGCTGCCTCTACTGACTGAAATTTTCCTCCATCGCTAAAACTATCTGGCGTGAGATTAAGGATACCCATGACTGAGGTTCTCAATGACCAGTCCCACAAGCCATTTCCAATGGGCAAAACCCTCCTCATACCTTCCTTTCCGATGAGGGAATCACCGCCTAATTTCTTCCACGACTCAAAAAGCCCACCGGATTGCATGGAGAAAGAATGCCAACAAGCAACTACATCGCTGTCAACAGATGATCCCAGAAGATCCATTAACGGAGCTATAACAAATGGTCTCTCCCAAATTCTCTCATGGGGGATTGTAAGAATTTCAGAGCTGACTCTTAACTTACCATAGAACAATATATCCAAGTCAATTGGCCTAGGACCATACCTTATACCTTGGGTACCCCGACCCATGTCTTTTTCAATTTTTTTCAGTGCTCCTAATAACTCATGAGGCCCAAGTTTTGTGACCGCTCTAACAGCAGAGTTTAGAAAATTAGGCTGATCAGTTACATAGGCCGGAGCTGTCTCGTACAAACAAGCATGCCTTGTTATATGTATGCCTGATGTTCTCATAAACTGCAAGGCCTCGTTGAAGTTATGTAGTCTGTCACCTACATTGCTTCCTAAAGCAATCACTACTTGCTGATCTTGACAATGGACTTGGACCCAGGAATTTGGGCATGAATGTATAAACTTTGCTGCATGGAAATGAAGGCAAGTGTGAGTAAAAAGGCTATGTACTCCATTGAACTCCTGAATCCAACATGTGCATCTTCTTTTTACGACAAAATTTGATGAAAATCTCGTGCTGGAATCCATATAATGAACGGTTCAGGAGTGATTAGATGAGGTTTTTGACTCAAAACAGAATGAAATTCAGGTTTACCTTGCAAATAATTGCTGGCACCATTCAATCTGTTTAAGGTGGGCACGAGCAGCTGCTTGAATATACCCATAATGTCAGGGAAGGAAGGCTAATCTTCAAAGTGAAGTTGAAATCTCAATATTTCCCTCCTTCTGATAAGTTTCTGCAGCATTTACAGCAACGTCGCGACTGCTGGAGAAGGAAGAAGGATACAGCCATACGGGTGACCAGTAGAGAGAGAGATCTGAATTTTGTTAGGCCCAGCCCTAACAATTACCTAATCCAATGAACCAGGCCCATGTTAGCTACTGTACAAGGCAACGACATGCTTCTGAGATTAACCTTTGGTCAAGCTAGACAGTGTACTTCCCTGATCTTGTCCCAAGTACAATTCTGGCTTTGTTCCCATTTGTCTCTTGTGACAAACTCTTCTGTAATCAGGAAGTATTTATGCTTGTAAATCAGCCATATGAGAGGAGAGCAATCAATGAACTAGTTTACTTTCAATTTGCCCCCTTTTCTATATTTCTGGGCCTAACAAATTTCTCTTTTTTTTTTTTTTAATTTCTCTTTTTTTTTTCCGTGAGAGATGGAAAGAGGAGAATATAAACATAAATGAAAGGAAACAATTTCCCCATACACAATGTGTGTTTAGGGTAGGGATCACTATTTGGCCCATGGGCTCGAAAAGCTCGTGGGTGGTCCGAGGCCTGTAAAGTCTAAATCCGGTCTGACATGAATTTAGGCCCGAAAAAGCTTGACCCATCTAGCCCCACCCGGCCCAACCCTTAGGCCAAACCCGTTTACCTCATTCATTATATATATTATATATTATTTTATCAATATAAACCTATACACACCCTAATTTACGTTTTTTTTTTAGGTGAAGATAGAAATTTTATTAAAGCAAGCCCTATATACAATCATTCCAACCATGACCGCATAAAGTCCAGCACCTCCGGGAACCAATATGGAACCCTAGCATTGCGCAGAGCCCATTTCGCTAAATTATCTGCTTCTACATTTGTCTTGCGGCCTAAATGGACTAATCTACAATTGGTCGTGGTCCTAAAAGTTTGTCGAAGATTCTCACAAGAGTCTCTGAACATACTAGATACTGTTGTGGGGTCCCCCACCTCTCTGACAACAATGAAACTGTCATAGCTATTATGGGCTGGGCTATATCTCATCTGGCTGGCAATCTACATCGCTCTCCAAGTAGCCTCGATCTCTACTACCAAAGCTGAGTACACCTCAGTAATACGGCTAGCTGCTACAAACACAAATCTCTTCTCCCAATCACGAACAATCATGCCTATACCACCTTTACGTGTAGAAGAATCGAAAGCTTCATTAATGCAGACACAATATTGACCCAAAGGAGGTCTCGTCCATGTCTGAAGAACTCTAGCCGGGTAATATGGAGTCTTATGAAAAAATACCTAGCAGTCATGCCAAGCCCTTACCAACACCCTCTGAGTCTGAGTATCAAACTGTTTCCTATTCCACAGCTTGTCATTTTGGCCCTTCCAAATAAACCACATCATCACTATCAGCTGAGCAAATTTATCTCTAGAAAGACCCACCTAACAAGCTACCATCCAGACCCTGAACTCTAATTTACCTTAATATCATTCATTTATATACTAATTATCACTTTATTTAGGCTTCTATATTATTTAGTGTATATAATTGTTGATATATTTGATAACTAGACTCTAATAATAATTTCTATTTTTTTTATTTAAGACTAAAAAAAGCCTGGCCCGATCTAAAAAGTTTGATAAGACCCGAGGCCTAAAAAGCCTTTAGGCTTCAAATTTTCAAAAATGTCCGGCCTGGATTTTAGAGATGATGCGCTAAAGCCCGGCCCAGCCTAAGCACTAGTTTAGGGTACTATTTTTTTCTCTAAGGTAGAAACGAGCCTCACGCACTCCCTCTCAGCCTAACGTTACCAAATCTTATATGTTATCGGGCCATCGATTTGTACTTTTTGTTCAATTCGTTGCCGGAGCTCCTACTGTGGCTACATTGACCCCCTTCGTCTTCTCCACCCTTCCTAATGGAAGTGGCAGAGAGGATTCTTTCATGAGTTTGCAGAGGAAATGTTCGAAGAACGGTGGAGATCTGAGCTTTGAGCTTGAAGCTCTGCAAATGGAGGATCTAGATTCCAGTGTGCTTTCGGTCACTTCTAAGGATCCGATGAGTTACACCAGCAAACTTGTGAGTCCTATCAAACGACATTCTGAGGCTCTAGTAGATGATTATGAACTTACTGTTGATGATTGCATTGTGTCTACTGGTAAATATGGTTAGAACATTTCATTTTACCAAAAGGTTCACTCTTGGGATGGAGATGTTCCATGGTGGTGAAACTTAAGGGTAAACCTAATTCAACTAACAACTTTGAGTTCATGCTAAAGGGTTTACGCCATAAATGGTAAGTCAAAGGAGGGTAGAAGCTTATTGACCTCCCCAATGATTATTTCATTGTGAAATTCAATCTTGAGGAGGATATGCGGAATGCTTTGTGCGGATGGCCATGGATTCTGGCAAAACAAACCATAGTGGTTACAAAATGGCTTAAAACTAGGAAAAATGAGTAAAATGAAGTGTGTTGTGTATGATGGTATTGGAGAGCTCGACCAAGGGGAGTAATAGGAGAGAAAATAAGGTATTTTGTGAGTCTTTGGATGTGCTAGAGTGGCCATGAAGTTTAATCCAAAGGTCACAACTTGTGATCCCCTTTTCTTGGCTTCTAGCTAGAGTCCAAACCATGCCTAATAGAGCCAAAATTCAAATTGTGTATCACCTAACCAAATCAGATAGGGTTCCTATCTAGGTGGTTTGGGCTTTCCTTTGGGCCTAACTTGGAGTGTTTGGGCCATGATTGATAGTCCGACCCGCCATGACTAAATTCGTCCATTTTTTCGGCAGCTTCAGATAACTTCCGGCGACCCCTTTTCGTCTTTTTGCTAAAGTTGCTCCAAATGCTCTTGTGACTTGGGAAATGTGCTTAGCTTATCTAAAAAATGATTAATTTCCATTTTTAAGAGCGTTTCCATGTCAACTCCCAATTTTCTAGCATGAACATGAAACGTTATAAGAACGATGTTTTATTCATAGAAGACAAACAATAAGCATGGAATTAGGAACATAATTAGAACACAATTATGGATCTAACATCCACCTATCCTCTTCTTTCTATTGTGATGTCAAAATTCCTATTTTGGAATGCTCAGGGAACAGAAGGTAAGGGTTTTCAGTCTGCAATTGCAAATATTGTTAAAATACATTGCTTCGAGGTGATTGATATTTGTAAACCTTGGGTTCCTTTTGCAAGGGTGTCTAAATCTTTTCTTGACTAGGATTTACTGATTTTAGAGTTGTTGATGCCATTGGTTTTTCTGGTAGAATATGGCTTTATGGAATAGGACTACGTTCAATATTAGCTTTGTTGATAGTAGTTCTCAATTCATTGCTGTCCAAGTTGATGCTCTTGGTGCCTGTTCTTGGTTACTCATTATTCTGTATGGAAGTCCTACTAACACTATGAGAGCACATCTATGGAATGAATTAGGCACTGTTATGAATAGATTGCAGATTTCTTGTTGCGTCATTGGTGATTACAATGAACTGGTGGATGAAAATGATAAATGAGGTGGCTCACCAGTTGGTAAGTACAGTAGATTGAAGGAGTGGGTGCAGAGAAATTCTTAGTTGGACTTGGGGTTTAAAGGGTTCAGGTTCACTTGGGCTAATGGTCAGGTGAAGTAGATGTTGGATAGGGCTTTCTTCTATGGTGATTGGAGAGCTTTGTTTGAAGAAGTTTTTTTTAAACATCTTCCAAAAACCAGATTGGATCACTATCCTCTTTTGGTTTATTTGGACTGTATTGTTAATTATAGGAGAAGAAATAGCCCTTTCAAGTTCCAGGCCATATGGCTTACAATGAACTGGTGGATGAAAAGGATAAATGAGGTGGCTCACCAGTTGGTAAGTACAGTGGATTAAAGGAGTGGGTGCAGAGAAATTCTTAGTTGGAGAAATACTCGATGTTTGTTTCTAATTTTTGGAGAAATACCACTGGTGAGTTTCTTCAAAAAATTGGTACTCTTGCCTCTAAGCTCAACAAGTGGAATAGAAAAGTTTTTGGCAATATTTTTCAGAGAAAAAAGAAGTTGTTGGCCAAAATAGGAGTAATCCAAAAGAAAAGGATAAGGGAGGTAATGCTTTCCTAAATAAATTGGAAGTTGAATTAATCAAGGAGTATGATGATATTTTGGTGCAAAAAAATTCTGTTTTGGAGGTAGAAGTCTAGAGATAACTGGCTCCCGGATAGTGATAGAAACACAAAGTTTTCATCTCACTACCATCATTAGAAGGAAGAGGAATATAATTGAGGGATTATTTGATGAAAATGAATATTGGGTTACTGATCCTGCTGATATGAGATATGTTGCTATCAGGTTCTTTGAGGATTTGTTTAGTCAGTCTGCTTTTGATGATATTAGAGTTATTATTCCTTGGTTGTTTCCAAGTATTTTTCCTGGTCTTGTTCTTGCTATGATCCAACCTATTTCTGTTGAGGAGGTTAAAAGAGCGTTGTTTGGTATAGGTGGCCTTAAAGATCTGGATATGATGGTTTTCCCACATCTTTTTATCAGCACCACTGGGATCTTTACGCTGCTAAAATTGTGCAAATTGCTTGTAATGTAATGCTTTCTCCACTGGAGTTATCCTTACTGGTATAAACCTTACTCTTATTTCATTAATTCCTAAAATTGAAGGTCTTCAACATATGGTGCACTTCAGACCCATCAGCTTATGCACTACTATGTACAATGTCATTTCTAAGATGATAATGGCTAGGATCAGACCCCTCATGTAGCATCTGATTAGTCCTAACCAAGTCAGCTACATTCCGGGTAGGCACATATTTGACAATATTATGATTGCCCATGAACTTCTTTTTAAGTTCAGAAAGTCTTCTAGGAAATAAGGATTCTTTGCTTGAAAGGTTGATTTATCAAATGTGTACGATAGATTAAGTTGGAGATTCATGGAATGTGTGTTGTATGAAGCTCAATTGACTGTGAATCTGGTAAAGCTCATTATGAGTTGCATCACAACTACAAGTTTTCAGATTACTACAAATGGAGAATTATCTAATAGTTTTATGGCTAAGCGAGGGATTAGGCAGGGTGATCATAAGATATTCAGGAAGTAAATCAGCAGTAACATCATTCTTAGTAGCATTATTTAAAGATATTGAGAACACTTTTCCATGAATACACCAAGAAAGAAGCTCATCGTGTTTATGACTAACAAGTGCATCATCGGTATGTGGATGCTCTATCATTTTAAAAAATATGATTCTTTTATTCAAATTCTAATTTTGATCAATAAAATGAGTTGAAAGAGACATATAACCTAACTTTTGACGTGATGTCTAACAATCGGACATCAAACAGATTAATGGAAAAGTGTTCTCATAATGATAAATGATAAATAGATGGTGAACAATTAATGATAAATGAAAAAAGTTCTTCATAACATCTCTCTTACAAGTAGATGGTGAATGCTTGAGATACAAACATTTCTTACCAAAACTTATACCAAATGTTATGGCATTTTACCACATCACCCACAAATTTCCAACTTGTCGTCTTTGAAATAAATGATGAAAGAAAAATTAATTTTCAAATTACAAAAATCGATGAATTTTATAAAGTGTTCCCTCTTAGAGTATAAAAAAACTTAGAGCCGGTTGAAGTTTCATATAGGAAAATGAAGCAAACTTCGAAATATCTCAATGGGAAACTAGAAGTTGGGTTGGGTGAACCCATCTTGGATGCAAAATTCGGAGGTGTTAATTTCGAGCCAAATGACAGCATTCATTGCGAGATATAAGTTTTTGAGATCTAAAATTGAACTCAAATATGAGTTTCTGAGATTCCAAGTTTTCGTGGGTATCTCTCCAATATGAAATCAAAGGTTTGATGTTTTCTCTCTTCATCGATGTCGAGATTGATCAGCAGAGGGAGACTTATCCATTGAAGTGGAGGGAATCGGTTTCAAAGACAAAGGAATAGATTTATTTATGGAAATTGTTCTAGATCATTATCATTATTTGACTATTGGTTTGAAAACTTAATTGAAAATATATGGATTCAATTGGTTTGAAGACTTGATTGAAAGTATATAGATTTGATCATATGGCGTACGATTTGTTTTGATGAAGGACTGATTAGTATTTTTTTTATTTTAGGAAGATGGTTGTAGAGTTTTCTTCTTCTGCCTTTCTAATTGCCTAGGCATGGGAAGATTTCATTCCATTTCATTAATAAAGTTTGAGAATCGAAGTTGAAGTCTCAAACTAATTGTGAAGAACATGAAAACAAATGTGTAATTATTTTACAAATTTACCAGTTGAATAAGAATATATAGACAAATCTACGCCAACATTTTCCAAAATAGAATGAATGAAGTGGCAATGACATGGTACATGCCATCTCATTTGGTATTGAAATTCGGTAAAGAGTTTTTGTATACGTAGTACTACTTATTCCTTTATACTGAGGTGTGAAACTTCTTTGTATCATTCCCTTAAAATCATGTTTCTCAACAAAACTAATTAAAAGGTTGTTCAACCCTAATAGCATAGCCTACAAGTTTTTTCCTAGCACGATCTTTATCAAAAGACCAGTTTGATATATTCCCACTAGAATCAAATCCTAATTGCATTTGAGTCCAAATATCAATCGATTGACTCGCAAGATGACTACTCCAATGCCTACGTAAATGACTAGTACATGTTGTTCCTCTTTGTGCCATCAATTGAGTGCAAAGACTACATTTAGCTTTTTTTAATCATGATACCACCATCCATAATTTCAATCTTTTCATAATAGTTCCATACAGACTCAGTTTCTACAATGGGGTCTTTGAGCTGTTTGAACTATGGGAGTTTAAGGAACTATTTGAGTCGGGTTTGGGTAGAAAGATCTATGTGGGAATCAACCATTTCATCCATCTCAACAAGGGAGAAGGGAAGAAGTGACTCAACTAAAAAATAAAAAAACTAAAAAACTAAACAATGATGAACAACAAAGGCATAAGAAGGTTACCATGCACCAATTACGATTACCAGTCTATTAAATAAATAGGAGAAAATTTTAGAGTTTACTTGAGTCTCTAGCAACTAATAATAACCAAACATTAGAAGTTCAGAACTCAAATGCTGCAAGCACTACGTCAAAAAGAGAGAACAACAACTCAACAAACATAATCAGGTAACCACAATTACCTACAAATAAATAAAGAGAGAGCTCATTATAGTAGAACCTCAATAATTTAATACTCGATTAATTAATAACCCCGTTAAAATAATATTTTTTGTCGGTCCCGACTTGGGGACAACATGCTAAATTAATAATTCGTTAAATTATAAGATAATAGAAATTCGAGAATTCATATGGACTACATGTAATATATAAGTTAATAATGACTTAATACATATAATTATTATTCATTTATCATGACTTCATAAAGAATGTGACTTGTTACTTCTTCAAATTGATGTTACCTTGAACCTCATCTTAGACTTTTCTTAATATGGTACGAGGTTTTTGTGTTGTCTTCTCATAGCACATTTTTCTATGTATCACAATACATTGAAAAATAGGCAAATTCTTCCATGTGTTAACGCATTGATACAATAAAATTAGATGGTTTACAAATTGCACATAGTCGGCTTCGTAAAATAAGTAAACTAACCTCGTAAAACAAGTAACCTAAAGTTGAATGATTTACTAACACAAGGTAGACTGCTTCATAACATAAGTAGACTGAAATTGGTAAATTGGTAAATTAAATTTTACCACTTTAGTTTACTTATTTCACGATGTCGGTCTACTTGTTTTACGAAACTGACTATGTATGATTAATAAATCATATAATTTTATTCTACTTGTTTCACGAGATTAGTCTACTTATTTTGCGAAGCTGACAATTTACGATTTGTAAACTATTTAGTTTTATTGTATCGATGCATTAATGTACTGAATGAGAGCTCTAAAAAATAATATATATTGAACAAGATACAACAAAAATAGTTTTTTAAATTAATAAGTTATTAATTAATCAATAAATTAATATATTATTATTTTATTGATGAATTAATATCTCTCTGAATTAATAAATTTTAGCAGTTCCGAGATAATTAATTTATAAAGCTTTAACTTTATTAGCATGACACATACATGAGAAAGAAACTCAAACATTTATAAAAGCAGATGATAAATGTGATCATACTCTTTCCAATCTCTATATACTCATGTCTCTTATCTAAGTTCCAGAACACTAAATAAGTTGTTTCAGTCTTGTGAGTGTTATTTATAGAGAAAAATTGACTAAAGTAGATACATTTATACACCGTAGTCTACAACGGTAACTTGAATTTTTGGAACTCTATGACTAACGGTCACAAAGACACAAAATTGTTCTATAAAAGAGACTAAACACCTTAGAGTCAATATGATGGAAGTTGAAATTGGGATATCAACTCTGATACCAAAATTGGATATTAAAATTGGAAGTTAAAATTGGGAAAAATTGAAATGGATTTAATGTTGGGACGTGAGCTTGAACGATCTCAATACGACGTTGTGCGAGCAAAGAAATCATTAGAGCAGAGCTTCATTGATAAGCTCCGCGGTGCCTCCCGCCTTCATTTTGCGGCCCTTGTCGTCCCTACCGCCACTTTGGCGTTGCTCAGTTTCGCTTCTTCGGCTACCCCAAATCAAAACCCTAATTTCGTAATGCCAATCATTGGGTTTCACTGGTGTGATTGTGGATGAGCATGAGTTCGCAGAATTTGACCCTTGAATTGTAACAATGGTATTGTCCCCTCTGATTCCCCATTCATATGCTATTTTTATTATTGCGTCGGGCTCAAATCGGCGGTGAATCTGTGGTGGTGTGAGTAGGTGTTTGTTAAAGTTGTGAGGATAAATTGACTAGTTGTTGTTTGTTCAGAGCAAAGATAAGAAGGATTTGTGGTGGGCTTCTTGAGTTTTGGGCAAAAAAGAATGAAATGAGGAGCAGCGATGTGTTTAGGGTTGTGTGGTTTAATGGTTGTGTACTTGTGCTGTGCAAAGAAGGCTAGGTCATAAGTGATACTATGGTGGATTACTTTGATTAACGTCAAAGAAAAATAAATACTATATCAATAATGCTAATTATTCTATTTCCTATATCAAAAGAGATATACCTATATTTATTATTGATTTAATAATAAAAATAAAGGTTGGACTGGGCCGGGTTGGGCCAAAGAGGCTAAAAGAGGTTGGGCTTCAAATGTATAGTTTAGACACTATCCTAATTCAAAAGAGACCTGGTCGACTCTCCCTAACTCGAGGCTGGGCTGGGCTTCGGCCCTAAAGGCTGGGCGGGCCAAAACGAGACTCGAGTCCCAACGGCCAAATGATGAGTCCTACTCTATTCTCTTATCCATTTGAATTCCCTCGACCAACATTTCAACACCATGAGCACTAGCAACATCTTTATTATCAATCATAGTCGCTTTGACTTTCTCCACACATTTCTGTGACCGATGACCGATTAAATCCTTTCGGGTTGTTTCTCTCCACGAACACGAAAGACCGATTGCCAAACTTTATATCAGGTAATGCTACGCAAAAAATGTGAGGATGATCATGAAGATATAAAGAGCACTTGAAGTAGAAGGTCATGTTCATATTCAATACGGAGTATCCAGTGGAAGATTACTTACAGTCATATGGTGTGTCGGCCTAGGGAATAATTAGGTGGAGTTGACCATATCGATAAGGGCGATGTTGTTTAGATCATAGTTTATGTCTCTTACGAAGAATGGAGGTTCATTTGAGAGTACCAGGCTAGGATATGTAGAATCTGAGCTTTTTATACCGACCAAACCAGGGGGCCTACAATGCTGATCATGGGTTGTGAAGTCCTTAATTTTCCAAAAAGGGTAGCGAAACTAAAGGCCATTATTATAATTATATATAGGGCAATTTGTTGAGGGTGAAAAGTTAGCGGTGCTTCCATGGGAATTTGCATAACCACACTCTACGATCAATGTTTGAAAGAGTCATATTTAGGGGTAGGTTTTAGGTGGTTTGGTTTAGTTTTGGGTAAAAATTATAACCAAACAGAAATATTCGGTTCAGTTTAGTTTTTCCATTTTCAACAACAAAAATCAAGGATTTTGGTTCGGTTCAGTTCGGTTAAAACTTCGGTTTCTTTTGGATTTTTTTTTCAGCTTTTTTTTATCAAAGAAAAAAACTTTACCAAAAAAAAAAACCTGCTCAAAACAATATAGCAGTACATGATGGGGAACATATTCCGTACACAACAGTGTACTTGTACCGTCTGCATGACAAACTTTTTATTTGGCTTAAAGCTAACAAAAAGTTAAAAAAAATTGAATAAAAAATAATAAAGAAAATGTTAATTTTCTCTTTTACCCTTATTTTTATATGCAGTGCACTTGCATCACTGTGTATAGAATTATTTTCCGTACATGATGTACATCATTCCATCCATTCACAAAAGCAACATTCAACCAATAATAAAAACATCAAAGCAATTCAAACAACAATTTCAAATTTTCAAGTCTCAACAACAATTCCAAGTTTCCAACACCAAAAATAACACTCTATTTCAAGTGTTTAATTCAAACAACAGCAAACAAAGTAGTCAAACCAAAACAGTATATACAACAGTTTTCTACTAACTACCAAACGACCTCATTTTTTTATGTTCTAGTTAAGTTCAGTTTGGTTCGATTTTTCGGCTATGTCTCGGTTTTTTTTCTTCCAATTTTCATTTCGGAAGTCCAAGCCCTAGTAGTATTTATTACTTATAGTTCTAGTGCTATAGATTGAGCAATGGATTTTCTTGGAACATATGTATTGCTTCAGGTGAACTTTTTTTAATGGAAAAATATTGTTTAAAAAAGAGTCTTACTACCAGATTACAGCTCACCGACAATAAAAATTATCGCTTAACATGAATGTTAGTACGTTATGTGTTAACCCATAAAATACGTCATACTTAGCACGCAGAAAAATTATCAAAACAAACCAAAATGGAATATTCTACTCATGATCGCATCATACGTGCCTAGCAATGCAATGTGCTCCGCGTGTCTGCCAGATCGTGTGAGGTGCA
Organism: Geum urbanum; assembly: GCA_946800695.1. Classification (NCBI taxonomy): domain Eukaryota; kingdom Viridiplantae; phylum Streptophyta; class Magnoliopsida; order Rosales; family Rosaceae; genus Geum; species Geum urbanum. The sequence continues at coordinate 25,918,085 of OX327011.1, forward strand.
ACTTGCTAAAAGACCAGACTGCTCTTCCTTACATCCAAAAGGGGATATTGACATTAGTCCCACATCGAAGAGAGGGAGGAAGTGTCATCCTCAACTACCTATATAAGGAAGGTATTTATGAACAGTTAACGAATATATTCATTAATATTCATCCACACTTACTTCTATAACCCGAACTGACTTGGGCATCAGTGCATTGAAAGTGGGTCAATTTCGTCTCAACTTCCTAACGTTTATTGAGTGTTTTGCAGGCTAAGGGGAGAGCGCGAGAAGTATTATTCGAGTGGTCAGGAGCAATCCCGCTACAACATCCCTTGCTCTTCTAGCGGAGTCCTTTATGGATTTCGGTACAAACATTTGGCACCGTTTAGTGGTTTTGTTCTTTCACCCACCAAAAAGCCTATTTTTTACACCAACATTTTTTCTTTCCCTCCGCCTTACATCGTTATGCCTTTTCCCGAGACTAATGATTTCGAGACTCCAGCAAGGGTCCGCCTACATTCTGTCAGCGAGCTTCTCATGCACAATCCTATGCCCAATCCCATGCCCACGAGCACCAACACCGACGAAGGTGGAACCAGCAGTGCTACTCCGAGAGAAGACAATGCCTGCTTTCTCCAGGAGTTGGCTCAGATCCAATCGGAGCGCGACGCTGAGCGCCAGACAAATCAGCGCCTGCACGAGGCCCTCGCCGCCCTGCAAGCTCAACAACTAGAGCTCAGTAGGCAGAAGGAGCACCGTAACCTCGTTCATATGGCCTTCTAGCTCAACAACCCCAAGCTGAAAGGGAACCCGCCTCCCCTAGAACCCCAATAGCAAGCACCTGACGCCATCGCCCAAATCGTGGCTCGCCTGGCTGATATCAAGGGTGAGCTCCACCATGTATGTCATCCCACCACTGCCAGCCTTCCGTACATGTCATGAACAACCCCATTCTCTCGAGCTATCACGCACATCTGGCGCGACAGGCAAGCCAAATCTCTAAAGGATGAGCACTACTGTGGATGTGGAGACCCTGATACGCAAGTCGACAAATTCTTGTCTGCAAAGGCAGTGCGTCAGCACAATGACGCAACATTGTGCTACTTGTTCTTGAGATGCTTACCAGAGAAGCGCTCAATTGGTTCTTTAAGCTTGCGCCTAGCTCTATTGACTCTTTATCTTATTTTACAGATACATTCCTCAAGCGCTACCGACTGCACCATCTACAAGGTCATCACCACAATGCCAACTCATTATTCTCCGTTCGCCAGGGTGGCTCCGAGCCACTCTCTACCTACATCAACTGCTTAAATGCCATCGCTCAACTCTGTCAGAACCTGGACAAACAGACGGCCTTGTCCACCTTAATTAAAGGATCGCAACCTTCCTCGTTCAAGGAAAAAATCATCAAGTGTGACTACTTATCCTACAAGGAAGTCGTCGACATGATCGTCGAAAAGGCAGACGTCTACTATAGGGTTTGGGGCCATAAAGCTCGCAATCTGTTAGGACGCATCTCAGCACCTACTCCTAGGCCAGCTTCACCGCCCACGGCGAGACACACCTCATATCCACGTCATCACCAACGAAACAAGCGAGCAAGATCGTGCATACCAGAGCATCGTCAAACTCTTCAATGTCGTCATTCTCCCTCCAGGAACGTTGCTCACCCTCAAAGAACACCCAGATGTTATTTTCTAGACAAGGCAATGTACACCGTAATAACTGCCACTTATGCAGAAATCTTCACCAATAACAAGCACTTAATCCCTCCATCCAAAACCAAGGTGCGAAAAGTTCTGCTCAAGAGCACATAATTCTAGTGCAAATATCACGAGTCTGAGACGCACAATACTGAGGATTCAGGAGTCCTTAAAAGATCATTCATGAACTCTTCGAAAAAGGAGAACTCAGTCAGTATAAGGCCGAAGATCCACGACAAGTAGCGCTCATCGAAGCTCGCGGGGGTCATCTATACTATTTTCGATGGCAAGCACAAGGCTAGCACCCCTCCACGTGAGGTCTTCTTTGTCGCCAATAGGTCAGCCACCAAGGCACCACACCACTTGTGGGATCTAATCACATTCTTGGAGACTGATGAGCTGTGACGACCCGAACCAGAATCAGTTGTGTATTCTGCATGATTCCCAAGATTGGTCATAGTCGCAGTTTTACGTTATATATGTGGTTTACCGATTCTATTTGCGACTATGTTTTCGGTCGAGAATTTGAGTTGAGTGTCTTCACCGAAGTTGTAGAGTACGTGATTTCGAGCTCGTGGGAGGTTCCGGAAGATTTTTCCGATAACCGAGGAATATAATACGATTATTTGAAGTTTCAGTTTCCGACGAGTTTATCCGATTATTTCGAGCTTATCCGAATCATTTCGAATATTCATTTCGGACAGTCGATTGACCCGAGGCGCGAGTATAATAGTCGTAAAATCGTCGAAAATCACTATTTGGCGTTGACCACCGTTGACTTTCCATTTTTGGAAGTTTGACCTGTTGACCGAAGAGGAAAGTTTCCATTTCGGGTTCTTGCCGTCCGACGACCATTTTCCGGCCACCTCTGACTTCGGCAAGGGTAAGGTCTTCTTCCTGTCTTGATTTCGAGTAGGTTTGTGCTTGGTTTGATGGAAATTGGTGGAGTTTTTATTGAACCCGAGTCGGGTCGAGTTTGGATACGTCGCCGGTGTTGGTTCGCCGTGTTCCGGTGAGCCACGGTGGTGAGGGTTATGGGGGTTTGACTCCTTGTGGCCCGGAGAAGCTTCCTATAGGTTTTGATTGAGCTAAAATCATGAATTGGTGAAGGTCCGATTAGGTCACCGGAGGGTGGTTTTCAGTTTGGGTTTTGATGAAATTGGAATGGTTACGGGTTGTTTTGGCCTTCGTGGAAGTTGAGGAAGTGATTCGGATGGATGAGACCTTGAAATCTGGAAAGTCTCGCCGTGAAACTCCACTGTTGACGGCGCGTCGGCGCCGGCGGCAGCTGTCAACGGTGGTGCTCCGGCGAGGAGTTGACTTTTTGGATTTCGACGTTTTTAATGTCGTTTTCTAGTAATCGCGCCCTGATTATCGTCCAGACGTTTTCAGATCGATTTGGGTAGCCGATTTTCAGTCGAGGGTTTTGAGTGGAGATTTCGGAAATTCCATTAATCATTTTGTATTGCGTTGCATACTTCCGGGAACGGTTGGTTTCCGTGGTTCAGTACAGAGTTGTGGACTATGATATTGATCAGTTATGTTTTGTGAATATTCAGGAGATCAAGATCGAGATCGGGATCGTGATCGTGCTTCAGGCGAGGGGTCTTCTGCCGGACCACGAGATTAGCGCGAGTGCGCGTTTTGCTCACCTGTGTGTGGAAAATTTCTTTTCACGGATTATTGCAAGTCTTTATATACGTTTTATGAACTTGAGCATGCGTATGAGATTTCGGATTACATGAGCATGTGTTTTACTATTATATATATACGGATATACGTATACGAGTATACATACACTTATATGTTGTTACATGCATTTGCATCGAACTATTTACGATTTGATTTACACAGAGTACAGTCCTTATATATGTTGTTGTATCGATACACCCGCATCCCGGCTGATCTCCGAGGATGTTTACTAGGGGAGGCTGTGACTCCTGACCCGAGGCCTTTACCGGGGGGGGGAGGCAAACCTTTGACCTGAGGCCTTTTCTGGCTAGAGTCACGTGTGGGCCAGGGACCCCGTGATTCTGACTGTACTAGCACGGATGTGTCCACGAGTGACCTCGTGAGATTTTTATGCATGCTCTGTACGCGTGAGGAGTTAGAGTCTCCCTCGTGTACCTTTCCTTTATTTATGCATCTGGACTCGCATATGATTTTATAATATATATATATTGTTCGGCGAAAGACAATTATCTTTTCGTCCACTCACTCTAACAGTTTTATGTCTTTCCCCTGGGCTTTTCGGTTTCCGTGCCCAGTTGCAGTTCAGGTTTGGTGTTTCATGTCGCGGTTGGAGGCTAGTGATCTGAGCTACCTGTGTTTACCAGTAGGTTCTTGTTTCGCCTACTGATGTATATGTTGTATAAGTTACACTAGAGGTCGCTCTGATACATTCTGATACATGTTTATACGGATTTTCTCGGATATATATATACATAGTACAGTATGTTTACTGTTTATTGTTTATATTATGATGTTGAGAAATCCGGATGGGATTGGTGCCCACGGTTTGGCTTTTGTGACATAGGACGAAGTGTTATTTTCAGGGTGCAGGTTTATGCAATTCAACGTTAGTAACGAAACTCTGCCGAAATTTTGAAAAGTTTTTTTTGGTTCGTATTTTCAGAAGGGGTTTGATTCCGGTTTAGGTAACTGAATCGGGGTTGGGTCCTTTCAGGTTGGTATCAGAGCATTAGGTTGTCAGATTCTGTAGACTCTTGTAGTTGTGACGCTTAGGGTATTTGAGTTTGTACATCATGACTGGAGTGATGACCCGACTGGCCAGCGGTACTCATCAATACTTCGGGTGTTGTGTGTTCTCAAATATCTGCGGTTTCATGATTACGTTCTTTCTGCTTGTACCTAATGCTTGTCTTGTATCAGTAGGATGCCTCCTCGACGTGGTCCCCGTGTTGATCGGGATGAGGATCCTGATGAGGATCGCCGAACGCGTGACTTGTTGATGCGAGTGCTGCGTTTGGAAGAGCTTTTTGACCCTGTGGTCAAGGCTCGTACAGCTGGTGCTACTGTGTTTTCGGGTTCGGTTGATCCGGAGATATGCGAGGCATGGTTGGTTCAGATTGAACGTGTTTGTGAGCGTCTGCAGTTTACTCCTGAGCAGATGACAGTGGCAGTAATTGGGTTACTTGAGCGTGATGCATACTTTTAGTGGGTTAGCACCGACAGGGTTCCAGCTGATACTCCGTGGACCTTGTTCCGTGATCTGTTTATGCGGAGGTATTTTAATCAGGCTACCCAGCAGCGTAAGTATGAGGAGTTTACGAACTTGAGGCAGGGCAGTTTGTCTGTACTTGAGTACCGGGATCGGTTTACCCGTTTGTCTCGTTTTGCGCGGGATATGGTGGCTACAAAGGAAGCCAAGTGTCGCAGGTTTGAGCTGGGATTGAATTTGGATATCAAAGCTACTCTGACTACGATGTCTCAGAACAACTTTGATGAGTTTGCCAGTGCTGCACTCCGAGGCGAGGATATTGAGAAGGAGAGACAGCAGAGGTACCAGCCGAGACGGTTTGAGGAAGGTGGACCGAGTCAGGGGCCTTCAAAGAGGCAGAGTTCTGATACTTCCGGTTCAGCTTCATCTTCAGGCGGTGGATCATATCGACTGCCAGCTGGTGTACCGAGACAGAGATCTAGATGGAGGAGAGATCGACAGCAGCGACCACAGGCTAGTGAGAGTTCCGGAGGTTCTAGTTATCCTCGGCGTACCGGTGGCACATTTCCTGTACCGAGAGACTATCCATTGTGTATCTTCTGCAACAGATATCACCCTGGTACATGTCAACTGGGCCCTGCCATTTTTTATCGTTGTGGCCAGGTGGGACACTATTCGAGGGAGTGTCCTCAGTCATATGGTGCTGATGGACAGGCGACCCAGAGTTCCGGAGCTGAGTGAGGTGCCACTTCAGGAGCTCGACTAGCGCAGTTTGCAGGTCAGGGTAGGCAGCAGGGTCAGGCACAGCGAGGACGACCAGCCGGACAGGCGAGAGTTCATGCTATGACTCTACGTGAGGGCAGAGCTTCACCGGAGGTCGTTATCGGTACGTTACATGTTTTTGGTATTCCAGTAGTTGCATTGTTAGATCCAGGTGCCACACATTCATTTATATCATATAGACTGTCATCATTAGCTACGGTACCTGCATCTCCACTTCCAGGGTTGTGGAGAGTGTTGTATCCGTCAGGTGAGGTTGTGAGCATCGGTTGGGTGTACAGAGACTGTGAGGTGTTTATTGATGGCCATGGTTTAGCCGCTGATCTGTTATTGCTTGATATTGTGGATTTCGATCTGATCTTGGGTATGGACTTCTTGGAGACGCACTGGGCCATGTTTGATTGTCACAAGAAGGAGGTCGCGTTTCGACGACCAGGGTTACCCGAGATACTGTTTCGCGGCGAGAAGAACACTTCACTACCGTGTTTGATTTCCGCGATGAGGGCGGATCGGTTGATGAAGAAGGGTTGTGTCGCTTACTTAGCCCATGTTGTGGACACTACAGCTACAGTGTTGGATCTTGGTAGTATTGAGGTTGTGTCCGAGTTTCCGGATGTGTTTCCAGCAGAGTTACCTGGTATACCCCTGTGCGGGAGATTGATTTCACTATTGAGTTGTTGCCGGGTACATGACCGATTTCCCAGACACCGTACCGGATGGCACCGGCGGAGTTGAAAGAGTTGCAGATTCAGCTCCAGGAGTTGTTAGAGAAGGGTTTTATACGACCGAGTATTTCTCCGTGGGGTGCTCCGGTGTTGTTTGTATGGAAGAAGGATGGGTCCATGCGGTTGTGTATCGACTATCGGAAGCTGAATCAGGTTACAGTGAGGAACAAGTATCCGTTGTCGTGGATTGATGACTTGTTCGATCAGCTTAAGGGAGCATCGGTCTTTTCGAAGATTGACCTTCGATCCGGATATCACCAGTTGAGGATCCGTGACTCTGATGTAGCCAGGACAGCATTCAGGACGCGGTATGGGCACTATGAGTTTTTGGTTATGCCGTTTGGGTTGACCAACGCCCCTGCAGCTTTCATGGAATTGATGAATCGGGTGTTTAGACGGTTCCTGGACAAGTTCGTGATTGTGTTCATTCACGATATTTTGATCTATTCCAGGAGTGTGGGTCAGCACAAGAAGCATTTGCGAGTAGTGTTGCGGACTTTGCGGGACCATCAGTTATTTGCAAAGTTTAGCAAGTGCGAGTTCTGGTTGGATAGTGTGAAGTTTCTGGGCCACGTGATTTCGGCCGAGGGAGTCAGTGTTGATCCTGACAAGATCGAGGCTGTGCTAAATTGGAGTAGACCCACTACTGTGGCAGAGATTCAGAGTTTCTTGGGGTTAGCAGGCTATTACAGACGGTTTGTACAGGATTTCTCCCGGATTGCTACACCATTGACCAGATTGACGAAGAAGGGCGTCAAGTTTGAGTGGTCTGATGCGTGCGAGGAGAGTTATTTGCTCCTGAAGGAGAGATTGACTACCGCACCGGTTCTGTCATTGCCAGACAACAGTGGTGAGTTTGTTATGTACAGTGATGCGTCGAAGTTGGGGCTTGGCTATGTGTTGATGCAGCATGGTAGAGTCGTAGCCTACGGTTCCAGGCAGCTGAAACCACATGAGGTCAACTATCCGACGCATGATCTGGAGTTAGCCGCTATTGTGTTAGCGTTGAAGAGTTGGAGACATTATTTGTATGGTGCTCAGTGTAAGATTTGCACTGATCACAAGAGTCTCACCTACTTGCGGACGCAGCCGGATCTGAATATGAGGCAGCGCCGGTGGATGGAGTTGATCAACGATTACGATTGCACGTTCGAGTACCATCCAGGGAAGGCCAATGTTGTAGCAGATGCACTTAGCCGGAAATCTGGAGCCTCGTTGTTTCACATGTGTGTGGCCAGAGTATCGATGTTAGCCGAGCTTCGGGCTACAGGTGCTGTGTTTGGGTATGATGATGATGGAGCTTTGTTGGCCAGTTTTCAGGTTCGACCCGTATTGGTTGATCAGGTACGAGAGGCTTAGGATTCAGATTCTTACCTGTTGGGCAAGAAGACCATGATACAGAATGGTGTGCCTACAGAGTTCCGATTGAGCGACGACGGTACGTTGTTGTTCAGAGGCAGGCTATGTGTGCCCAGAGATGAGAGCTTGAAGAAAGAGATTCTGGATGAGGCCCACAGTTCAGTGTATGCGATGCATCCCGGAGGTACGAAGATGTTTCGTACACTTCGAGCGTATTATTGGTGGCGCAACATGAAGCGGGAGATTGCCGCATACGTGAGTCGATGTTTGATCTGTTAGCAGGTGAAGGCGGAGAGGCAGAAACCTGCAGGGAAACTACAGCCACTTGAGATTCCGGTTTGGAAGTGGGAGCACATTACGATGGATTTCGTCTATCAGTTGCCGCGTACTTCGGCGGGCAATACTGGCATTTGGGTTATTGTTGACCGACTGACGAAATTCGCACACTTTCTTGCACTTTCGGGGAAGATATCAGTAGGTAGATTGGCCAAGTTGTACTTATCAGAGATTGTTCGCTTGCATGGTGTGCCTGTGTCCATTGTTTCTGACCGAGATAGTCAGTTTACTTCTAAGTTTTGGTAGGCGTTGCAGCGAACCTTGGGCACGAGGTTGCGATTTAGTACAGCTTTCCATCCTCAGACTGACGGGCAGTCCGAGCGGACCATTCAGACTCTCGAGGATATGCTGAGATCATGTGTGTTGCAGTTTCGCGGAAACTGAGATCAGCAGTTACATTTGATTGAGTTCGCCTACAACAACAACTATCAAGCCAGTATTGAGATGGCACCGTACGAGGCCCTGTACGGGAAGCAGTGTCGCACTCCATTGTGTTGGAGTGAGGTGGGCGAGCGTTGGCTCATTGGTCCTAATTTGGTGAAAACTACGATGGAGGACATACAGGTTATCCGGGATCGATTGAAGATCGCCCAGGATCGACAGAAGAGTTATGCGGATGTGAGGAGGAAGATTTTAGAGTTCGAGGTTGGTGATTGGGTCTTCCTGAAACTATCTCCGTGGAGGGGAGTTGTGCGTTTCGGGAAACGTGGCAAGCTTCGACCACGATACATTGGTCCGTATGAGATTACGGAGAGGGTTGGAGCTGTTGCTTACAGACTTGAGTTACCAGCTGAGATGGCTTGTGTTCATGATTTCTTCCATGTTTCGATGTTGCGGAAGTACATCTCAGATCCTTCACATGTGTTAGCCCCACAACAGTTGCCGATCAGGGAGGATTTGACGTACGTAGAGGATCCAGTGCAGATTCTTGATCGTCCTGAGCAGGAGTTGAGACACCGTGTGATTCCGCTAGTGAAGGTCTTGTGGCAGAACCACTCAGTTGAGGAGGCCACCTGGGAGACTGAGCAGCGTATGCGGGAACAGTATCCTCATCTGTTCACCTGACAGGTACGTAAATTTTGAGGTCGAAATTTTTTTTAAGGGGGGTAGATTTGTGACGACCCGAACCAGAATCAGTTGTGTATTCTGCACGATTCCCGAGATTGGTCATAGTCGCAGTTTTACATTATATATGTGGTTTACCGATTCTATTCGCGACTATGTTTTCGGTCGAGAATTTGAGTTGAGTGTCTTCACGGAAGTTGTAGAGTACGTGATTTCGAGCTCGTGGGCGGTTCCGGAAGATTTTTCCGATAACCGAGGAATATAATATGATTATTTGAAGTTTCAGTTTCCGACGAGTTTATCCGATTGTTTCGAGCTTATCCGAATCATTTCGAATATTCATTTCGGACCGTCGATTGACCCGAGGCGCGAGTATAAATATCGGAAATAGTCGTAAAATCGTCGAAAATCTCTATTTGGCATTGACCACCGTTGACTTTCCATTTTTGGAAGTTTGACCTGTTGACCGAAGAGGAAAGTTTCCATTTCGGGTTCTTGCCGTCTGACGACCATTTTCCGGCCACCTCTGACTTCGGCAAGGGTAAGGTCTTCTTCCTGTCTTGATTTCGAGTAGGTTTGTGCTTGGTTTGATGGAAATTGGTGGAGTTTTTATTGAACCCGAGTCGAGCCGAGTTTGGATACGTCGCCGGTGTTGGTTCGCCGTGTTCCGGCGAGCCACGGTGGTGAGGGTTATGGGGGTTTGACTCCTTGTGGCCCGGAGAAGCTTCCTATAGGTTTTGATTGAGCTAAAATCATGAATTGGTGAAGGTCCGATTAGGTCACCGGAGGGTGGTTTTCAGTTCGGGTTTTGATGAAATTGGAATGGTTCCGGGTTGTTTTGGCCTTCGTGGAAGTTGAGGAAGTGATTCAGATGGATGAGACCTTGAAATCTGGAAAGTCTCGCCGTGAAACTCCACTGTTGACGGCGCGTCGCTGCCGGCGGCGGCGGTCAACGGTGGTTCTCCGGCGAGGAGTTGACTTTTTGGATTTCGACATATTTAATGTTGTTTTTCTCGTAATCGCGCCCTGATTATCGTCCAGAGGTTTTTGGATCGATTTGGGTAGCCGATTTTCAGTCGAGAGTTTTGAGTGGAGATTTCGGAAATTCCGTTAATCATTTTGTATTGCATTGCATACTTCCGGGAACGGTTGGTTTCCGTGGTTCAGTACAGAGTTGTGGACTATGATATTGATCAGTTATGTTTTGTGAATATTCAGGAGATCAAGATCGAGATCGGGATCGTGATCGTGCTTCAGGCGAGGGGTCTTCCGCCGGACCACGAGATTAGCGCGAGTGTGCGTTTTGCTCACCTGTGAGTGAACAATTTCTTTTCACGGATTATTGCGAGTCTTTATATACGTTTTATGAACTTGAGCATGCGTATGAGATTTCGGATTACATGAGCATGTGTTTTACGATTATATATGTACGGATATACGTATACGAGTATACATACACTTATATGTTGTTACATGCATTTGCATCGAACTATTTACGATTTGATTTACACAGAGTACAGTCCTTATATATGTTGTTGTATCGATACACCCGCATCCCGGCTGATCCCCGAGGATGTTTACCAGGGGAGGCTGTGACTCCTGACCCGAGGCCTTTACCGGGGGGAGGCAGACCTTTGACCTGAGGCCTTTTCTAGCTAGAGTCACGTGTGGGCCAGTGACCCCGTGATTCTGACTGTACTAGCACGGATGTGTCCACGAGTGACCCCGTGAGATTTTTATGCATGCTCTGTACGCGTGAGGAGTTAGAGTCTCCCTCGTATACCTTTCCTTTATTTATGCATCTGGACTCGCATATGATTTTATAATATATATATATATATTGTTCGGCGAAAGACAATTATCTTTTCGTCCACTCACTCTAACAGTTTTATGTCTTTCCCCTGGGCTTTTCGGTTTCCGTGCCCAGTTGCAGTTCAGGTTTGGTGTTTCACGTCACGGTTGGAGGCTAGTGATCTGAGCTACATGTGTTTACCAGTAGGTTCTTGTTTCGCCTACTGATGTATATGTTGTGTATGTTACATTAGAGGTCGCTCTGATACATTCTGATACATGTTTATACGGATTTTCTCGGATATATATATATACATAGTACAGTATGTTTACTGTTTATTGTTTATATTATGATGTTGAGAAATCCGAATGGGATTGGTGCCCACGGTTTGGCTTTTGTGGCATAGGACAAAGTGTTATTTTCAGGGTGCAGGTTTATGCAATTCAACGTTAGTAACGAAACTCTGCCGAAATTTTGAAAAGTTTTTGTTGGTTCGTATTTTCAGAAGGGGTTTGATTCCGGTTTAGGTAACTGAATCGGGGTTGGGTCCTTTCATGAGCATGGCTCCCCCACTACGAATGCTCCATTCATAATAGATGCGCTAATTAACTAGTACAAGATGCAGCATGTGCTGATTGACTCAAGCTCGGCCGTTAATGCCATTTTCAACTACGCCTATGCCCAGCTAAACAGACCCAAAGTAAGCTGACACAAGACAACGAGTCCATATTGAAGTTTTTGAGCGACGTTATCTACCCCATGGGAAGCGACTATATGCACTTTTGCATGAGTGCTACTGGCAGTCCACATAAAGAGGTTTTTACAGACTTCATAGTTGCTGATTTACACTCTTCATACTTGGCAAGCCTTCCATTAAGAAATTCAAGGTTATCCTCGCTAGCCACATGCTCTACCTACAATTTCCAATAGATTTTAGTACTGGCTTCATATGGTGCAAGTGACCACAACAGACCCCAGGACAAGCCACAAAGCAAGGCAAGAGGTTTTTAAAATTGGCGCAAGTACTGCTCAGTCCTCTCCGCCTGATGATCCCAGGGATGGTGTCAACGCTCTTAGACTAATGAACAGTGGGGACTCCTTGATCGAAGTACAGCTCGATCCATCCCGCTTAGAGAACACAGTGAAAATAGGCTCCCAGTTGGATCTCGCCATCACGAAAGAGCTCAAGCAGCTGCTCATGGAGTATTAGGGAGTGTTTGCATGGTCCTACACATACATGTTAGGTATCTCGGCCAATATTATATCTCATAAATTGAGTATTGCTTCTAACACCAGGCTCGTTAAGCAAAAGTGACGCGCTTATGACAAGGAGTGTTATGTCACCATGCATGCAGAGGTTGACTGCCGGTTGATGATTGGTTTTATCTGCCCCATCCACTACCCCAAATGGATCTCAAACACGGTCATGGTAAAGAAAAGCAACGGTAGTTGGAGGATGTGCGTTGACTACACAAACCTCAGCAAGGCCTCCCCCAAGGATAGCTTCTCGTTTCCACGATCTAGCTCTTTTCCATGTTGGACACTTATTCTGGGTATGATCAAATATTCATGCACCCGGACGATCAGGAAGCCACAACCTTTACGACATGCAAAGGCCTCTATTGCTACAACATCATGCCGCTTGGCCTTAAGAACACTAGCTCTACATACCAGCACTTCATGACATACATTTTCAAAGACGTTAATGACCTTATCGTAGAGGTTTACATCAACGATATCCTGGTCAAAAGCACCACGGCTAGGGGTCACACCGCCAACCTCCGTATTGTCTTCCAAATCTTGATGGAGCACAGGGCCCGGTTAAACCCCGCTAAGTGCACATGCGGCGTCACCTCCAGCAAGTTTATGGGTTACATTGTTAGTCAACGAGGGATCGAAGCTAACACTGAGAAGATTCAGGCGATCATGACCATGAAGCCATCCTCAACAAAGAAAGAGTTTCAGAGCCTTACAGGTAAAAACTTGCTTCTTTAAACATGTTTATCTCGAGCTACTCTGACAAATGCAAGCCTTTTTCAAAGCATTCTGCCTCACTAACAAACGCGTTGTGGACTGGACACCCGCTTGTAAGGAAGCCTTTCAAAAAATCAAGCAATATCTTGCTCAGTCCTCTCTGCCTGATGATCCCAGGGATGGTGTCAACGCTTTCAAACCAATGAATAGTAGGGACTCCTTGATTGAAGTACAGCTCGATCCATCCCGCTCAGAGCGCCCAATTGGATCCCACCATCGCGGAACAGCTCAATCAGTTGCTCATGGAGTATCTAGGAGTGTTCGCATGGTCCTATAATGACATGTCATGTATCTCGACCAAACTTATTCCTCATAAATTGAGAATTGCTTCTAACACTAGGCTCGTTAAGAAAAAATGACGCGCTCACGAACCTCCCGCTTTGCCAAGTTCTTCAATCTCCTGATCAGTATGGGCGTCTGAGCAAGTGGGTCATCGAGCTCAGTGAGTTCAATATTGGGTACAAACCTCTCACCTCTATGAAGATAGGTGGTGACTAATTTCATTACTAAAAACATGGAGTTTGAGGAGAGCTGTACCTAACTGGCACATATACAACCCGCTACCGTAAAACCTCAGTCGCTATGGCACCTATATGTGGATGGTTTAATGGACCAATCGAGTAGCGGCGCTGGCGTCATCCTCACAGCCCCGAGTGGTGTGCATAGTGAATACGCACTCAAACTCAACTTAAGGCGTTTAACAATGAGGCAGAGTACGAGGCACTCATTGTAGGGCTTCAGCTACCATGCCTATAAAACGCGTCTGACATAAACATCTACAGTGACTCCCAGTTAGTCGTCAATCAGATCACGGGGGACTTTGATGGCAAATGGAGATCTATGGCCGCTTACCTGGTGTGACGACCAGACCCTAGTGAAAATCATTAAAATGACAAATCATTTGAATAATTCTGATAATTCCTCGACGTGGATTAAACTCAATCGAAAACGAATCGAAAACTTTATCAATAAACTTAATACGATAATATGATCATAACGATATAAGGTGCATCTAGTTCTCCGTCGCCCGCACTGCCACTGACAACGACACTAGTCACCACAGCTCACCCACTGGGACGACGAAGGTTAAACGCATTATTGACCTCACAAATACACTCACAACATTTATGGTAGGTTTGTGTTTTCTGAGCTGGTGAGTTGTTTTTCGGCAGAATCTGGGATAGTTGTAGACTCGAATTAATCTAAATATTAACCTCTCAATATTTAACGACGATAAAAATTATTTACCGCAGCCACTAAATCGAACTTGAATTATTCATAAATATTATCATGTAAAAAGGTCAGGGTATTACAATCTACCCCCCTTAAAATAATTTCATCCCCGAAATTATAAAACTAAAATCGCTGAATATTTTTGCGAAAAATTGGGCAGAGTCTCCCCTAAAAGTAGACTACCCAAAACATGCAAAAAGTCCAAATACTTCAATAATACAAATCTCAACCTATATCGAGAGCCATCGATGCTCATTGAGATTTCTCAATTATCAACAAAATTTCAAATCATATATCTGTAACATATCAAAAACTATAAACAGAATTCTCAAATTATAACTCATCAAAATAAACAAATTAAACAGCTACAGTAATCATGAATGATAATATAATCATTGAATCATTAAATAATATAATGACTCATTTTTTTGCTGTTTCGATAACATCGATAATCATTGTTTCAAATTTTTAATCATCAAATTATCACATAAATACGGAATATTATAATGACACTCGTGCTCGTTTCACAAGTTCACACCGTATTGTATTTTCATACTCATCAAATGAGTTAAGATTATATAATCATACTCATCGCACGAGTAAATATCAATTTCTTACTCTCGTATTTCAAGTTCAACTCATCTCAAGTTTATGTGCTCATCTCGTGAGGGAATATTATATCGTCATGTCCGTCATATGGACTTGTATCACATCTTAAGTTATATCGTATATCTTATTGCTCAACTCGTGAGCTCATATCACAAATCATGAGGCTCGTCTCTAGAGCTCATATCACATCTCAAATATCAATACACCATTTCATGTTTCAAGTTATCGTGTCATGTCTCATATGTTTTCAAATATCAATACATCAAATACATCATTTCATGTCTCAAATGTTTTCAAATTGTAACATCATATATCATATACTCTTGAATTAAGAAAATCGAGAACACCCTATCCACAATGGTAATCATATAGTATCATATCATCAAATATAATATATAATAATATCTCAAATTAAGGAAATCGAGAACGTCCAGCCCGTAGACGGATTTATAATCTCATATCGTATATCTCCTTGAGTTAAGGGAATCGAGTGCACTACATCTAAAGATGGTAATCTCATATATATGTATAATTATCGAGTTAAGAAAATTGAGAACACCTTTCCCCCTCCCCCCCCCCCCCCCCGACATAAGAAAATCGAAGATACCACATGAATTGATTTTCGGTCTTGCACCCCAAAGAGGCACAATCTCTACTTAACTATACGTCCGTAAATGGACCCCGATTAGGATTTTAAACCAAGCTGTAGGCTATCCATATATCTCATATCTCATATATAATCATATATATAAAGGCAGTTTTTCTGTTTCTCGTATAGTAATTCTCGTTTAGAATTATAATCATAATCGTAACAGCTTCAATTTCTTAATTTTCGATGAATCCCGTTGGATTCAAATAAAATCAAACTGATCACCAATCGTATATTTGCATCGATATGCAAATAGTCATTTCATATATTTGTACAGATTGTACAAATAATCACAAGTTTAATGAAAAGACCCAACCCCGATTTAGGTTCCTAAATTGGAATCAAACCCCTTCGAAAACACGAACCAACAAATTTTTTTTAAAATTTCGGCAGAGTTTCGCTACTAACGTAGAATTGCCATTACCTGCACACGGAAAATACACTTAATCCTATGCCACAAAAAGCAAACCGTGGGCACCAATCCCATCCGGATTTCTCAATATATCAACAGTAAAGTAAACAATACATATAATATATACTTTACTGAAATCCGGGTAAAATCGTATAACATATTCAATAGGAAACTCAGAGCGACTTTTAATACATAATCATATACGCATACCACAGTAGGTAGAACAATAAACCTACTGAATGAAACAAAGTAGCTCGAGTACTATGCCTCCGGCCACGACGTGCGACATCAGAGCCTGAACTGCAAACTGGGCACGGAAACCGAAAAGTCCAGGGGAAAGACAATAAACACGTTAGAGTGAGTGGGCGAAAATAAATGTCTTTCACCAATTAATATATATGTTATAAAAACATATGCGAGTCCAGGTAAATAGAAATAATAAAGTACACGAGGTAAATCATACTTCTCCAGTGTACTGAGCATGCAAGTAAAAATCTCACGGGGTCACTCATGGACTCCTCCGTGCTAGTACAGTCAGAATCACGGGATCCCAGACCCACACACGACTCTAGCCAGAAATGGCCTCAGGTCAAATGTCTGCCTCCCCCCGGTAAAGACCTCGGGTCAGGAGTCACAGCCTCCCCTGGCAATAAAGCCTACCATCGGGGATCAGCCGAGAGGCAAGTGTATCGATACAACAACGTAACCACGACTGTACTCTGTGTAAACCAAATCATAAACATTTCGATGCAAATGCATGAAACAGCATATAAGTATATGTATAGTCGTATACGTATATCCGTATATATATAATCATATAATTGTAATACATATGCTCATGTAATCCGTAATCTCAATACGCATGCTCAAGTTCGAAAATCATATGAAAGACTCGCAAATAATCCGTGAAAAGAAATTGTCCACTCACAGACTGGCGTATCGCGTATCGCGTTAACCCGTGATCCGGCGGAAAGTCCCTCGCCAAACAAACGATCACGAACACCTGAATATTCACAAAATCCATATCTCAAACTCATATCTCGACAATACAAGACAAATCACAAGAAACCACCGTCCTCGGAAATACGAAATCCGAATACGACGAATCGTCGAAAAACCATATATACCACCTCAATACCTCGTTTTACGTTCGGACGCTCAACTCGAAAAATGAACCTCCCCACTGCGATCGGAGCGCGATTTCGAGTCAAATGACATGCGACTTGTCGAAAGTCAAAAAGTCAACCCGTTGACCGTTGACCGCTGTTGACCGCCGTCCACGGCGGCGCCACTGTTGACCGGAAGAATTCACGGCGGAGCAACCCCTATTTCACTCAAAATCACCCACTGAGCAACTTTGTCAACTGCAACAAAGGCCAATTCTCACTCTAAATAGGTCAATTTCATGTAAAACCGAATTAGAACACAAAATTCAAACCCAAAATTCTCCATGTACACATCAAATTGAATCACCAAATTTACAAGGTAGAATCAAGGGGATGAGAGCTACAAAGCCCACAACAAATTTCATCACAATTCGGCCAAAATTGAAGAACCCGATTACCTCAAAAATCCCCTAACTTTTGGCCGGAATTCCTCCTCCTCCGGCGTCCCACGCCGTGAGAGGAGGCCGGAACCAACTTGAGACAGCTCGGCCGAGTCGATTGCGCCCCCAGCCGAGGCCGGAGGTGGCCGGACGGCACGCCACCACCAAGGGCCGTCGCCACCGTCGCGCACCCATATCTCCTCCATGTTGACCGAGTCAACCCAGTAATGACCAATCTTGACTTTCCAAAACAGGTAAGTGCACTATTTAAAGCTTTCCCAAAAAGGAAACTCATGCTTATCCATT
This sequence comes from Geum urbanum, assembly GCA_946800695.1. Classification (NCBI taxonomy): domain Eukaryota; kingdom Viridiplantae; phylum Streptophyta; class Magnoliopsida; order Rosales; family Rosaceae; genus Geum; species Geum urbanum. Next base: position 25,935,797 of record OX327011.1, read on the forward strand.
TCGGCAAACTTGAAACGCGCGTAACTTTCTCGTCGTAATTCCGATTCCGATAATTCTCGCGGCCACAAACTCGTCTCGACATGTTCTTCCATAATCACCCAAAGTCAAACACATCGGCCAAACGGATAAAAAACTCAACCATTAAACCAAGCACACATTAAATCGACTAAATAAACAACAAACAGAAATATTCGCAACTAATTCTTCGTAACTCAAAATCATGCTCCGGAAGTTCCCACAAACTCGAAATTATATTCTGAACAACTTCCGTGAAGAAGCCGAAACCAAATTCTCGTCCGGTAATTTAGTCGCAAACAAACCCGCCATTTAAATCCGTTTCCGTCGAAACTTCAAATATTCATAACTAATTCCTCGGTCGTCCAAATAACGATCCGAAACCCCCCACGAACTCGAAATCACATGTACTACGAATCTCGAGAAGAGACTCAGCTCCAATTCTAGGCCAATAATTTAGTCGTTAAGAAGCTTCGGCGATTCAAATAATTGTCGAACGGCTGCGACTACGCAGTAACTCATCAATCAAGCTGATTCCTCTGCTAATTCTGGTCCGGGTCGTCACATTTAATAAGATATAACACTTTTTATTTTCATTTCGATCTCATGTTTCAGATCGTATAATTTTGTTTATCATTGTAATATCATATTTTTTTTGTTTCGTTTAATAACCAATATTGTCGTTCCATTACCACTTTGTAACAATTTTGATTTTCGTATTTTGAATGTCGTTCGTTTTAGCAAAATATACATAGTCAATATGATATTCAAAATTATATCGATAAACAAATATCAAAGAAAATGTATGGATAAATAAATATCTATAAATGAATATCAATAAAATATATTGATAAATGTGAGACGACCCAACCCCAAATTAAGTAATAATTTGAGGTTATATCATAACTCCCATAGCTACACTAAGAAAATTCTACATAAATTTTGGCATAATCTCTCCATATAATGAAAACCTACAAAAAATTTGCATGAGAGTTTTACACTCCTAAAGCATCAACAAACTCACAAATAAACCGTGGCCACCAATGCCATCCGAAATTCTCAACATAATCATATAAGTCTCATACTTCTTCTAGGAATAGAAAAATATCAAATGAACAAGGTTTAAATCCAAACTTTATAGGTTACTAGACTCCTTAAATAACAACAACGGAAACAAAATACAAAATAGTTCTTAGAGCACACTACAACTAGTTTACTTTATTACACAACTAGAAGATTATTCGGGAACCTATTGATGATGGATGGTGACACGAACACTAAGCCTTCGACGCTGGGATGTGAACTCCGGATAAAAACTGCAAGCTACGCAACGATAAACCGAAAGGCTCAGGGGAAAGGCATGGAAAACATAGGAGCGTTAGACTGAGTGGATGAAAAATAATAATCTTAGAGTAACATAAAACATTTTACTTATGCCTTTCACCAAAATTTAAAGAAAAATAATAAAAACATAGGGAGTCTAAGGAAATAAAATAGCATAAGAGTGTGAAGGCGTGCATAACGTGATCTCGGGTCGGGTATTTGTCTTGACCTTCCTATAGCACCTCGGTGATCAGCCAAAGCGCCTAATGCATCAATGCAATATGAGTGGATATAACTTGCAAAAAAAACATATCATGGGTGCCTCTATGCATAAATGTAAACATATCGTAGTTTATATACATATATATATATATAATCGTAAATAAAATCATGAACATAAAGTAGACTCGCGATCAACAGTGAAAAACAAATGTCCATTCACAGTATACAACTAGTTCCGTGGTCTGGTGGAAGTCCCCTCGCTGAAATTTCAATTTTGATCTCCTGAATCAAAATACGAAGGATTTAATATCAAAAATTGTTAAGGAACTCAAATCTGAGTTAGAACCACCCGAAAAACTCGTAATTAAAAAGCTAAGCTTCTGCCTTGTCAGAGCTCTGCTATGGACGGCGACGCGTGACCCTCATGCGCCACCTCTGGCGACCAACTCCGATGACTATGAAACACATATACTCAGCATCCTCTTAGCAAACCCAACATATGTTCCTTCTTTGTTGGAGGCCAATTCGATGGCGAAGAGGTCGAAATAGCCGCCACAGATGGCAGATTCAACCACCGCCAGCCTCCAACAATGGCTGCGATTCATACCTCAATCTCTTCCTCTCAACTAACCCATCCATTTATCTCAAAACCATAACCCCTAATTCTGCAAGACTTGGCCAGAATTTAGCTCGAGAGTCGGCGGGTTCAAAATTGCCGAGAATCTTTCAAAGCCAATTTCGGCGTTGTCGAGTCACATTGTGGCTCGAGCCTGGTCAGGTTTTACTCCCACCATGATAAGCTACCAATCCCCCCTAACCACAACATCTAATTTGGCTGGAGCGTCATCGTGCCTAGTGACAGTGCTCCGAGGAGAGAAACTGAATCAGTCCTCTCTCCGACGTACCTGCATGACCCAAATTCACACATGAAACACATCATGGAGAAAAGGAGATTCGAAACCATACCCCAATCGATGGAAACGGTTGTCGGCCGATGGAAATTCCAGTGGGTTGACGTCGGGTCGGGTCAGGTAGGTTGTGTGGGTCTCTCTCTCCAAAACAGGTTAGACCCAGAGAGGACTATGTAGGTCTGGGAACGGTTCGGTTCCACTTATAATTTTCAGGAACCGGAACCAAACCGTTTGATTTTTATATGGTTCGGTTCCTTATATTTAAAAGGCAAAATCGATTGGAACCGATTCGGTTCCATGGTTCCTCAGTTTAGAACCAACCTATAATCTGTGATTGTTGTTTCTATTATATATGAGTCTATACTCATCATAATGCATTAATTGATTAATATTAACATACAAATATATTTCATAGTTCTTGTATTGAATGATATAATCAAATAAAAATATTATACAACTTTATAAAAGAGGGTTGATTCATGATCTGATGATCACCAAATAAGTTAGTTGAGAGACATAAACAAAATAACAAATAACATACCCAATATATTTCATATGCAATGATATAATGACATCTAGTTCTAATATTTAGGTAAAATATAGACTATGTACGGTTCTCGACGGTTCCTTGTAAAATAAAAATGAGGAATAGGAACCGAATCGAACCGTCAAAATACGGTTCGGTTCCTGAAAAAATATATGCTTTAAAATTTTGGAATCGAACCGAATCACCCGGTTCTGATTCGATTCGAATCCATTTTGCGGTTTCCAGTTCCAAAGTCTCAGGCCTAAGACTATGGCTAGGGTTCTAGTCCTAACTCTAGGTATACCCCAAAGCCTTTAAGGATTAACGGTCCATGATCGATCTTCAAGAGATCTAATGGCGAAGTATAATTCCCCAATAGCTTAATTTCTCTTTAATCAATTTCTTCCACCAACTTAGAAAATTAATAAAAATTAGTTATGCTCTCCGAAAAATCTCCCAAAAATTTCTACTAACTCAAAATAAAGTTCTCTACAACTTTCACGAAAAAAGCAAAGTCTAAATCTCAACGTAAGAAAAGGTCGTTAAATGTTTCATTAACCGCGGAAATTAAAGTAATTATGTTAATAAACACCTTAAACACGTCATTTTGGTACGGGTCATTACAAAATGAATATTGATAAACTAAACTGTATGTCTATGACAAGAAGTAAAGAACCGCTTACATCAAGTCCAGCAACGGCAATGCGAAACCACTTCCCGTCCATAACCACCATACACCGTCCTTGGGACAATCACAAGAACACAAATTCACAAATTTCTAGACTTATGCTTTTACGACTAACTCTAAAATATAAAACACAACGAAAGCGAAGTCCGAGAGTTGAACAGCGCTCTGATACCATTAATGACGACTCAACCCTTGTCAAAAAGATTGTTAAAATGGAAAAGTATTCGGATAATTCTGATAATTCTTTGACTAGGATTAAACTTAATCGAAAACTTTATCTATAAACCCAATACGATAATATGATCATAAGAATATAAGGTATATCTAGTTATTCGTCGCCCGCACTGCCACTGGCAGTGACACTAGTCACAACTTCCCACCCACTAGGATGACAAAACCTAAACGCATTATTAACCTCACGAATATGCTCGCAATGTATGTTGATACGAATCTAATAATATAAAATTTGACTCATTTCGGAATAATTTTTCAATTAGACGCGCCACTATCGGCGACCACCGCTGGTGGCAAAGAATAATACCTCACTGGAAAGCTCTCGTCGAGCCCACCACAATCTCTAACTACAGCTATCCTAGATTTAACTGAAAACTGGCCGAAAAAACACCCACCAGGTTAGAAAACAAAAATTTTCCGCAAATCCCTTTTGACGGTGTACTTCTATCGTTGAGCAAACAATCGGCTCAAGGCATAGCCTAAAAGACTCCAAAGGAGGAGGGGAACAAAAACTTTCTAACCTCGTCGCCTAATTATTACTGAAAACCGCCACTCATGGAAAAGACTGAAATTGGGCTCGCCGAAAATCATTTGATTTCCCGAACTAAACCTGCACGAAAACGAATTCCAAACAAACAAAATCCTCATACAAAACCCAATCAATTGACATAATAATCAAAAAGGGAAACCCAAAAAACTTTACCTCTTTGATTCTTTTCTCTCTCGCCACCAAGCTGTCAATCGAGACTGAGAAAAGGTAGAGGAGGTCAGCCCACCTCGAACACGACCCTAATCGAGGTCAGAGGAGGTCGGACGGCGTTGCACCACCGACCAACGTCGCACCGAACGAAACTATCTCGCACCCAAAGTCATCCCAGCCAAGACTCTTCTGACCTTCCAAAAAGGGAAACCCCTATTTTATGCTTTTTCATTTACGGTAATTAATTTACGACAGGCTTCCAATAGTCGTAAATTTTATGTTGTAACTCTGATTTGGAAAGCAAAAGTTTCTCCTACTGCGATGATGTGTGTGTGGAAAACTTGTAAAGGTTATTTACCAACATGGTCGAGACTAAGGGGCCGAATGGTGGATGTGACAGGCCAATATTTACTTTATAATCAGGAGGCAGAAACATAGCTTCATCTATTTAGAGACTATGTCATGGTGCAACCTATCATCTATTGGGTATGTCCATTACTAATATTCAAGCTTGGATGGAGGCATGTGCTATTGGACTTTCATTTGAACATTTTGCAAGGTTGATTGTGTTTATGTGGTTTATATGGAAGGGAAGAAATGATAAACTATGGAACAATGTGGAGTTTGATAGTCAGGTTATTAGGGTGCAGGCAGAAGCTTGGCATGATCATTATACTATGATCAACAAGTCTCCGAACAACCCGAATAAAGAAGCTAAATGGTGGAAATGTCCACCTATTGGTTCGTACTCTGTTTGTATGGACGGGGTCTATGATACAACCTTAAAAAGAGGGGGTATTAGAGTAGTAGTTCGTGACTAGATGGGTCAGCTTATCAGAGGTATGGCATGTAGAGTGGCGGGGTAATACTCATCGTTGTCAGTGGAGATTGAGGCTACTTGGGCGGCGGTGAGGATGGTGTTGGACCATTCCTTGGCCCCGGCTCACTTACACTCTGATTCGATAATTATGGTGAAGGCCATGGAGGATTTGACTACAGCTTTAACTCAGTTTCGGGCTTAAACTTGAGCCTAAACAAGTTTAAGCCCATTGAGCCTCTGGGTCGCTCTGGGGTTTTTTGGGCACATGGGCTAATTGTGACCCCTACGGCATGAAGGCATGGACTATAGTTACATTTCAGAGAAAGTTACTGACCTCAGAGCATCTCTAGCAACTTCTCTATAAATTCTCTATTATAGAAAATCAAAAGTTGAAATCTAGCTCTAAAACTCCAATTGTTTTTCAATCTTATATGATATAATTTAATGAATTTTTCTATAATTGAATAAATATAATGAAAGCTTTATATAATAAAGGTATTGATTAGGAAAGATAAGAGCAATTAAGAATATATATATATATATATAGAGAGAGAGAGAGAGAGAGAAAGAGAGAGAGAGAGAGAGAGAGAGAGAGAGTGAAAAATGAGAAGTTGCATTAAAGTTTAGAGATTTGTAGAAATGTTTAGAGTTTTTTGTTAATCTACAAATATAGAGTTTTTTCCTCTCCCACCTACCATTTTCTCTAGTATAGAGAAAATTTAGAGAGACTGTTGGAGTAAAATCATAGTATTTTTACTTTAAGCTAAAAATTATTTCAAGTTTAGAATATCAGGAGATGCTCTTAGAAATTAGGAAAACTCGAAAAGATTTTATAAAACTTAGAGCATCTCCAGCAAGATCATTTAAATTTTTCTTATTTTGTGCAAAAAGATACCACATAAACACCACAGGAAGTACACAATATGCAGAAATAGGTATCAAGTAACGTACCAATAATGGCTTGAAAAGATCCACCTCGACCCACAGTCGCATGTGCAGGTGATGGCGGAGGGAGAAAGAATCGAAGCCGCGGTATATTGCAAGGATGTTACCCAAAGCACGACACCAAAATTTCCGAAAAAATGCCAACAAAAGGCACGCCGAATAAGGCACTACCGAGACCCAAGTGAATCCCTTGCATGCAGGGATGGTACACACTTTTATAATTTTTCTCCAACAACTAAACCTTAAAATTTAGTTATATTTAAATAAATGTTAGGTTTTGATTAGTTGATCAATATAATTTATTAAATATATTAAATAATTAAATGTATTTGTAATATAAAAGAAAATAATTTATAATTATTTATTATAATATTAGCTAATATCATTATCTATATTTTTTTATTTTTGATATAAAAATAAAGAATGAAATTGCATTATTTAAGGATTCCTTATAATAGATAATATTATAGTGAAATTGTTAGGGCATCTCCGATAAGGGGTCATAAAGCCTATATTTCTGGGGGTATTAGAAAACCTAGGCTCCAATGGTAGAAGAGTGAAGTCTTATACCCTATATATATATAAGACTTGGTCTTATCCTAAGTCTTATTTTGAGACTTGATTTGAGACGGGTGCTATATTCATTTGTTGGGCCCGCGTGCGAGAGGGGAGAGAGGATCGAGTGATGACGCAAGAGAGAGCGGGAGTCACATGAACTCGCGCTAAAAGACGAAATTAGGAACGGAGCAATGCGCCTCGTGCGAAGCAACCCAAAGAGTGAAGTGAGAAGAAAGTTGACGTGAGACCCGCACCACGTGAGATTGGTTGCTCTCCTTTTGCTTCCAACTGTCAAATAATAGATGGATGATATTGAACCTTAATTGAAATCAATGACTCTAATTAAACTATCAGATATTTTATTTTTATAGTTTTCAATATTAATTTCTGATTTGACAATGATCAATATAGGTTGAAATCAATCAAACAGTTCTTATTTAAACCAACTCTCATTTTATTAAATATTAAAATTGTGGATAATACATATGTCCCTCAAAATTCAATTTTTTTTAGATTAATATAATAATTATTTATCATGTACAATAATAATTCATAAAATATAAACTATATATTAATTACAACATGAAATAAAAATATATGTAAAATTAAAATTTTTATTATTAAAAATAATTGAATTCTTATATAAATAATATCTAAATAATATTTCATAATAAGATATGAGATCTCATTATAACGCTACATGGCTTAGAGCATCTCCAACAGGTTCCCCATTTTATTGGTATTCTCACTTTTGGAGAATTTTGGGCTTTTTTTTGGTCCAACAGATTCCCCATCCCATTCCCCAAAATAGGGAAGGAGGAGAAAAAAAAGGGAGGCTTCCCCATATTTGCAGCATTCGGCAAATTTTTGGAGAAGCAAAAATAAATGCAAGATTCTTCAAAATGGGGAAGCTGTTGGAGTTGGAGCAAAAATAATTTGGAGAATATGACTTTTGGTTCCCCATTTTGAAAATTATTTTAAAGAAACTGTTGGAGATGGTCTTAGAGTCTAAATTTAGTCGAGACATTTCTGCAGTTAATACGAGTCAGACGCTTAGATCTCTTCAACTGGTCTACTTAAAAACTTTTCGGTCATTCGTTTAGTTCTTTAATTATTTATATATATTGTTTTTCTCCCAACAGTTCATTTCTCATTCACAGCTTGCTTTTCTACCGACTCCTTCGAAAGCATATCAGGAGAATACGTAGAGAACATAACCCATTACGCCAAGCTACCTTATCATCTTCCCCACCCGACCTTTTCTTCTCTCTCTCTCTACCCCTAGAGTGAGAAAGCTACAGCTCAACAGTCAACAGGGCCCAGAAATTAAAGAGCAAGAAACCAAACACCATGTGGTAGACAATCTGGGTTTCTGTGTATATACATGTATAAACATTTGATTACTCGATAGAGAAAGTGGTTCGTTGTACTAAACCAGCATCTAAAGATCAGACTTGCCCTTTTTTTTTCTTTTTCTTTTTTTCTGTTTCTGTGTTTGAATAAAAAGTAGAAACAACAAAACCAACCATGGTTGGTATTTTCTCAAGGTTCTCTGTCAGCAGAACCAGCCATCGACGCACCCAGAGCGCCATTGTAAGAACAACCTCTCTCTCTCTCTCTCCGTGTATGTTGGAGTAAGTTGCAGCTTTGTTCTTAACAGTTTCAGTTTTGTTTGGTCTGTAACGTTTGTTTTTTACTGGGGTTGACTTTTTGGTTTGGCTCTTGAATTTGTGGGAAGGAAGGCTTGATTTGGTCTTGTGTTATGGAGCTTTTTCTCAGGATCTGACCTTTTCTTACTGTTTGGTATTTGGGTACCTTAAAGACGACTTATTGTAATATGACTTGTTTTTCTATACTTGCTTTGTGTGTCATCGGATCTTAACCTGTCTAATCCTGGTTTTCTCTGCCATCGGTTTCTTCCTTTGATGGGATTATGTTAATTCGCGGAATCAAGTTTAAGTCTTTGCCTGGTTGGAAACATGTACATGATGTAATTGGCTTTAGTTGATGATCAGTTTGTTTCTTTTTGTATTTTGTTGTTCAAAGTCGAGAGTTTTTTTTTGTTTTGTTTGTGACCGACTAGCTCAATTGAAATTGCTGTTGTTTATTTTGCTCAACTTGTGATGTCAGTTATGTGTTTGATATCGGCACTCATGATTGAATTTAAATTACTATCTGGTGCAGGATGAGAGGGAAGTATTGCCCTCCAATTCCAGGGTTAGTGAGTCAGGAACAGCCGCCGGCTCTGCATCTCATGGGATTGAAGTAGCAGTAGAGTTTAAGCCGGTTGAACATCCTATGGAGCCCCTTGATAATGATCGACCAATTCAGTGCCCGTTACCTGAACCTTCTATTCTCAATGTAAGATAATCCCTTGGTTTCGATAAAGAATCTAGCTTTAGACGTTAGCATTGTGGGATGGCATAAAATATAAATTGTTTTATTGTTTCATTATATTACTGATTTGTTGGGTGATACCCCACCTATAGTCCTGGTAGATCTAAAGGTCTCTAACTTGTACTGGATTGGATGTAAGCCCTTGGCTATGCGAGCAATTTGTTGTCAGTATCAAGCTAAGCAATTTATTGCAATGTTACTTGGCTTGACTAAATATTTGATGATAATTTAGGGTTCAGGTATGCAAAACATTCTCTCATTAGTCAAAAGAGTTTGTTTGAGTTATCAAATTTTGATACGATGTATTGTAAGGGCTTGCTACATAACGTTTGCTGGAGTGTCTGACATATCCTATGACATTGAAGTTCTAGATGACGAATGTCTGCTATTTCAAGAATATGACTACATCCTATATTGTTATGACACTTTCACCATTGTTGCTCAACTTATCTTAACTTTTCAAAGCACCCCCTCCTTCCAGTTGGAAATGTGTGAAAGAATTTTATTTTAATTTGCCTTTATTTTAGGGTGGCTTTATAATAGTTCTGACTTGCTTTTAGAATACCATGATGAATCTTTGTGCTAGATTTGGAATTCCAAATTTGTCTTGTATAAACTATCTGTGAATAATTTAAGTGTAGACTTTTGATATTGCTTTTTTGAGCATTTAGGATGGTAGAATATGGAAGGAGAGAGTATCAGCAACTGTTCCAAGGAGAGGTGACTTGCCGGTGATGATGGAAGAGGGGTCTCTTGAAATTGATGAAAGTGCTGCACCAAAACCACGACATACACGGCCAAATCGCATGATTTTACCATCTCTTAGTGCCCCTGAACATAACATTCTGGACCTACTAGAAGAATGTAATGCCTCTGGGATCTAAAATCTGGCACATTGTTTTCTATCTAAAACTTGAATGGATTCAGTTGCTTCTATTCTCTATTCACCCTCTTTCTTTATATTGTATACCTTGCTTCTTACATTGTTGTTTGAATATATGTAGATGTATCATGACAATGTCACAATCACTTAAGAATGTAATTTACGAAGTGAAACATATTCTCATGATAGAGTTGCAGTTTTATTACAACTGCATTACAGTGGCAATATATACTTCAGTTGTGGATTTCTGTCCAGGATCATAATACAGGTTTCTTGTATGGGTGTGGATTTATGCAACTAAATACAGATTCTGTCATAAATTGATAGTCTGTATTTTCAGTTTCCCATCATTGTGGATCAAAACAAATGGCACGCGATTTCCGTATCTCTGGTTCATTTTGAAAAGCACAGGCTCAAGGAATAACTAAAGAACTAATGCTCAGTTCCTTGGTTCTTGACCGACTTTCCTGACGTGTTGATTTTTTGCTGCTTATGGGAAATTCTAAAGGACCTCGCAGACTTTTGTGTTTATTTTCCAATACTAGAAAAAACAGCATTACAAGAAAACAGAAGGAAGCCAAAGTAAATGACCCTAACATCATGAATCCACACAAACCTAGATCTTGGCAATCTATCAGATAACAAAGGCAAATTCAAGAAGCGAGCATGCCGGTGTGAACGATAACAGATGAAGGTTTCCCTGCCTGAGACAAGAGCCTTCAATTAAACTTGGTGCTGGTGAAAGAGAAGGCAAGAATAACACCTTAACAAATTGCAAGGACATAAACTTCACATTGCCATGCATCTATAGTATGTTTCAAGATGGTTGGTGCCTTGGTGGTTGTAAATTGATAGCTCTTAAAAACCACTTAAAGGATTACTTGGTAGTTCAGTTAGATCCACATGATTCTACATTTCATTGTCATCTTTCTACTATTTCTCTCCTCTGTTCTTCTTCTATCCACATGATTTCGCATGATATTCATAGTTTGCTGGCCTTATAAGCGAAGATGAACCTTCGTCAACCATTTAACTAAATAGTTTGGGCAAGTGTTTAAGATGATTAAGAGTCATGCATATATAATAAAACATGCAGCAACAAACAACAAAAAAGTAAAAAAGAACTAGCTAAGCTAGATAGTCAACTCTTGAGCTTGAAATGGAAGCACTGCTGCATACTTGACAAGGTGTTTCCGAGGACTCCGAAAGCTTCCATGATTCATCCATGTCTTCTTTTCTTTCCAAGTATTCCCATGCGGTTCTCCAACAGTCACTCGATTCTCTTCGTTCACTGCAGTGCCTTCTTCCATGGCTGCTGATGATGACGAATCGATCGGCACCAAGGATGAGGAGGATGTAACTAAAATCATGACCACCAAGACAAGTAAGACTGTTGATGAGGCTAATCGGGAGGCCCTCATGATCGACTGCACCTTGTTATGATGTGGAATGATGCTTTCCTAGTCTTTGTGTTTCCTATGTGAAGAGAAGGGCAGTAGCAGATTGGCAATGGTGTGTTTATAAAGAGGTAGGAAAGGTAGTAACGTTGCTTTGGTTGGAAGGCATGAAGAAATCATCGAGCCCCCCACACTCAATGTCGTGTACATTTTTGTAATCTTTGAATCGGGTGGTGATAATTGTAGGGGTGTGTGCTGTGTAGTAATTTAATGATTCTTCATCACTTTCATAGTAATTAAGAATCAAATGCTTTTTAGCTTATTTTGGTCGATGTGATATCCATCTGTGTTGGCAAAAGATTTAAAATAGTAACTCATGTTTAATGAATGACACTTTAGTCATTAAATTTTTGAAATTATAAATTTAGTCACTCAAATTTGATAAAAGATACACTTTGGTCACTCAATTTTTGAAAGTATAACTTTAATCACTCTTCATATACTATACAATTGAGTAACTAAAGTTCTACTTTTAAGGCATGTTTATTACTCCTCCTTATGGTAGATGAGTTTATTCTTAAGAATTATCTCTCTTAGAGTAGAGTGGCTTACACAAAGAGTGTTTTATCTTATGTTTGGTACCACTAAAGCTGAAATATTGGACTAGCCTAGTTTCTTACACCACCACTTTGTATGTACTTTTGCTGGAGAGATGTTGTTCCTCAGAAGAACTAGAAGAATCAACGAGGGTTTCAAGAGCTAAAGTTAAGTGACCATAGTCTCTGTCCATTTAACCAAATTTAAGTGACCATAGTTATAGTTTCAAAAGTTGAGTGACTGTGGGAAGAAGAATTTTTGGATTCAAACTTGGAATCGACGATATGAAGCCAAGTGAGGATATATTGAAAGTTAAGAGCAAGAGAATAGGAACTTCGAAGCTGGACCTTCAAAGTGTATTTCGAGGTTTAATGTTCAACCTCAAAAGTGTTACTCGAGGTTCGAAACTTGACCTTCGAAGGTTGAGATGTGTTTCGAAGTTCGATGTTCATGGCCAGGATGACATCCATCTTGTGGAATAGATGGATTGTAAAGCCTAGGCCCAAAGGAAGGGTAAGGATTAGATCAGGTCTTTTGGGAGGCCAATAACCTACGTAACCCTGAAATAGGGGCACTAAACGTGGATTGGGGCGTAAGCCTAGGAATGTGACACCAAAATAGAGGTAAGTTGAAGTTCGAGGCCAAGAATTAAGGATCAAGGATCTGAAAACTAGCTTCGAGATTCGAGGTTTGAGGTTAAGTTGGTAGTTTCTATTTTGGCGAGTAAAGAACACTATAAATAGTGGATGAGAGGCTTGGCACTCAAGAATAAGAGTAAGGCACAAGAATGTGACCGACAGTTGAGGATCGAGGATCGAGGATCGAGGACGAGCATCGCAGACCATCATCGAAAAGTTGGTCAACAGACTTAATCAGAGGGATAAGTCATGTGAGTAGTGGCACGAAAATAGGGGAATATGGCTCCTATGAACGTGGGACTTGGTGGGCAAGCTTCACATATATTTTAGTGGGAAGCTAAGCATTATAAATACCAGGGAGTAGAGTAAGATTAAAGTTGGATAAAATTTCTTATAAACTTGCATTGAGCTATGTCTGACTTGAGCGTCGGGATATTTTTGCAAGTACCCCCCCCCCCTTCATACATCTTGAAGATCTTCTTCAGAAGCGTCATCAATGTGGTTCATCTGTTGTTCGTTGGAATTGTCTTGTGGATCAAAAAGAATCTACTACATTTTTTGTGCTCCTACAAGTGGAGCATGGCAACTGACATTCCTAAGAATGATGACTAGACATTGCTCCACAACGAAAGGAATGGATCTGACGGGATAAAGAAGACAGAGAAATTTTTAGAAGAAATCCCAAGTAGACGTTGGACGTGATGAATGTGACTTTGTGTCACTTGGGGTAATTTTTTATGACCGACGATGCATCACCGGAGCATAGCAAAAGAAATTTGTGATGACAAGAGCCTGCCACGTTGCAACAATCTTGACGCGATTTCGGTGCCAGAAATTGACATAGTCGCCAGAACATCGACAGTGGTTTCCAGGAGATGTGAGATCAACCTGGGTTTCTCTTGGCGATTCAAATTGAATCTAAACCACCCCTTTTTGGCCAGGCCTGAAAGTGCACTAATGCATTGAACGCAACGGCTTGATCTCCATTGCTATCTTGATTGATTTCTAAAAATTAAATATGTTTATGTTTTTTGTTTTGGTATAAGAAGGCATTGATCAAATAGCAATTCAGAGAAGTTGGGATTATGGTTCGAATTGAAATGTCAAGAATACCATAATTGGAGTGGAGAAAGAGCCCATATACTTTAAAAGCATAGGCTGAATTGCAAGACAAATCCTATGCTTATAGTGGTTAAATATTGGCGATAGTAAGTTTTGCATATTTTGTGAGTATCATTGGGGTAAGTTTTGTTATGGCAATAGACATAGTGCTATGCATATATTAGATGATTGTGTGTCAAAAGTGCACTAACAAGGCCGTATATTGGCATTATTAGTTCTTTTAAAAAATTTATTATCTTGATATGAACTTGCAGAAAATGGCTGGAGTTTACTATATATTGAACAAGATGGTTCGAGCTGCCACTGATGTCGCGTGGGTATGATTTTATCTTGCATATGGGATATGCTTTTGCATCGTTGTATATCGGTAGGTTTCAATTTGATGCCTTTTTGACAGACAAGGAACTTATAAGGCTACTCATTGAGGTTATCGAAGAAGACTTGTATATTATCCAAGAGGTAATATCTATTCAATATTATTTTGGGCTTATGAATGACATGCTAACACCTAGAGATTCAAGGTGCGCACTTCATTGACTATGTGTTACTATTGGTTAATGGTTTAAGACTCAATACACCATTTACATATACATTAATATATATGTATATTTACTAACGTGGTTGTGGTAATGGTGCTAATTGTTATGAGGATCTGATATGCTTTAGGTTGATAAGTTAAGCCTCAGGAAAGATTGAAGTGGAATGATAGGATTCAACGTATTCTAACAACCAAAGAGCGAGAAGCTTCGATCAAATCAAACTTTGAAGTTCAATGATGATCGAGGCAGGAGGTCCGACAATAACCAAGATTGATATTGGTGAGAAAAATTTGCCGAAAAGATATAGCAAAAGCTCGAGGCATTGTAGCAGATGGGACTTGCGAAGTGTGCGGAGATGTGCACACTTTAGGATAGTTAGAACTTACAACAGGGTATAAAGTCGAAGATCTAATTAGTTGCTTGAGAGATCAATTCATTGGGAACATCTTTCTATATGAGGTGAGATTACATGATGGTAAAGATTCGAGGTAACAAATTTGCAGTAACAAATTGCTTAGTTACGTTTCAAGGTGTGATATGCATATTGATCAGCTTAGTGAAAGAGGGCTTTGCATATCTTTGATATATAATGGGTGGATCAGTGGATCAGCTTGACAATGCTTGTGTACGATGCTAAATTGAGTTTTGAGGTGTAGCTAGCCTCATAAACATGTGAAGCATTATTTGTGCAATAGCATAGGTATATTGTGCTGCGTTGATTAAATATTTCATGAACATCGTGATGCATGTGTAATATTTTAGATACATGTTTGGGTTGATGTACATGTTCATGATTGGAATGATTGGTCAACCATAAGTGACGCGATATATTTTTGTGAGTCTTTTTGAGATCGTGATTGCAGAATCACCCGTGCATGTGATGGTCTATAACGATAATAAGTTTAAGACCCGAATGAGAGAAGGGCTGGGTATAAAGAAAGTAAACTCATCAAAATTGAAGCTGAGGCTCGAACTCGAAGGTGAGGTTCGAGATTGAATGGTTGAGGTTCGAGATGACATGGTCGAGGTGTGAGGTTGCAAGATTGAAGCTCGAGATTACAAGATTCATGAATAATGGAATAGACCAAATCTTTGAATTGAGTCGTCAAGCTCAATCAATAAAGAGTTGTGTTCAAATAGTAATGGATGAAACATGGGGAAGCATCGAGTTCGCGCATCGAGACAGAGATGCAACTCTCATACCTCGACGCTGACTTTGCATGGCGAGACGGTGTACTTTTAGAGTTTGACTCACCGATCATCGAGAAAGGCTTTCATGATAGAATGATGAAAGATTTGTTAGGCCAACTCAAGAGGTAATATCGATTTAGTTTAGTTTTGGAAATGATTGATATAGAATTGAGCATCTAATATCAAACATCGATAGGGTATTGATTCGAAGGGGTTTTGTAGCTAATCGTTACTTCTTCTAATTCATGTTCTAAAATGTGTGGATTAGGAAAGTAATTAGAACCTACTTTCATGTCCTCTAATAGGGACTTAGGAAGAAAAGTCATTCACATTCATCATAAGTGAACACATATTGAATTCATTAGGCATGTGGTATGATTAGGATACGATTCGTAATTAAGTTGTATTCTAGTTTTGGTTTGTTTTATATTTGAATGTTGGACCATAACACTTCTAGTGCCTTAATGGCCTAGGAGATTCGGTTCACAACCAATGGTGACTCGAAAGTATCATGAATTGGACAAACACGTGTGAATCGGACTAAACTCATAAGTTGGACATTGTTGGTACATTGAGTCGGCTAGTGCCAACATCTCTAGCCGACCAAACATTTTCATTGTTTTGTTTTGTTTTACTTTATGTTTTCACTTAATTTAGTTAGTTAAACAACCATCAACCGGATAATCATTCATTGTAACTACACCACCCCTTTCATAGTTAGGTCACCAATGGACTTAGCTAGGTAAAATACATTTTCACATTTTACTTTATCTTTAGTGTCAAGTTTAGTATCTAGTTAATTCGTGATTTCAAGTGCTTAATTGAGTCAAGCTAAGGAGTTTAAGTGGTCAATCATCGTGGGTTCGACACTCAGCTTCCTTACAAATACTATATTTTGACCCCGTATACTTGCATGTAAGAGAAATTCACTTAGCTTTAGACTAATCAATAGTCAAAAGGTTGATTGGATAAATCTCTTGAACAAGTTTTTGGCGCCGTTGTCGGGGATCGAACCCGGGTCACCCACGTGACAGGCGGGAATACTTACCACTATAAAGATTTATCTCCTCAACATTTTAACTATTGATTAGTCTAAAACTAAGTGAATTTCTCTTAACCGCAAGTATACGAGGTCAAGTTATAGTATTTGTAAAGATGTCGAGTGTCGAACCCACAAGGATTGACCACTTAAACTCTTTACCTTGACTCAATTAATCACTTTAAATCATGGATTAACTAGACACAAGTCATGACACTAAAACTAAAGCAAGATGTAGAAATGTATCTCACAAGACTAGGTCTTTTGAAGACTTAGCATTGCGAGAGATGGTTGAACTATAATAAGTAGTTAAACGAAATGTTGATTGATTATTTTCTACTAACTAAATTAAGTGAAAACATAAAGTAAGAGCAAAACAAAATGTAAATATTTAGTCAGCTAGAGATGTCGCCACTAGCCAACTCAATGTACAAACAATGTCCAAGTTATTAGTTTAGTTCGGTTCACACGTGTTTGTCCAATTCGTGATCCTTTTGAGTCACCATTGGTTGTGAACTGAATCTCCTAGGCTATTAGGGCACTAAAAGTGTTCCGGTCCAATATTCAAATATAAAGCAAACCGAAATTAGAATGCAACACACTTACGAATCGTATCCTAATCATACTACATGCCTAATGAGTTCAATATGTGTTCACTTATGATGAATGTGAATGACTTTCCTTCCTAAGTCCCTATTAGAGGACATGAAAGTAGGTTCTAATGACTTTCCTAATCCACACCTTTTAGAACATGAATTAGAAGAAATAATTATTTACAAACCCCTTTTGAGTCAATGTAAGCTTGACCGAAGCTCCTTGAGTCATTTGGACTTCAAGAAGGCTTCGGTCCATGCTCAAGCCCAAAGAAAACAAAAACCTTAAGCCTATATTCTCAAATGCAAACTAAGTTATGTTTTCATGCTTATCTTCCTTATGTGAGTGACTAGTTCACTTAAGTTCATTTGTAGCTTCCCTAAACATATCTAAACTTAGTCATGGCTAAGACATGAATATGAAAACATTAAATTAAGCCCAAACATGTAAACATACCACAATCACATCACAAAATATCAAACACATTCACAATATCTAGTACGCTAAACCAAATTCAATTCCATAACTCAAAACATAGTTGTATGTCCATCAAATTGGCTAGGGGTAAACCTTAGCCTTCCAAAATGCAACTACTCAGTAAGCATAATGTAAATCAAATTTCGATACATAATTGAAGAGATAGAGAAATGTAGAGATAACCCAAGAACTCCCAAGCAAGCAAAGTCATCCTTGGTCTCCAAGGTCCATCATCTAGGCTCCCAAATATATCCAACTTGAGGTAAATGTGAGATAAGAGGAGAAAAGGTTTAATTGCACAAATGAGGGTATACAATCAAGTGAGGCGGAGGAGAAAAGGGAGAGGGACCTTAAGAAAAGTAAGATAGCTCCACCTGGGGCTGATTTAGTGGTGATGGAGAATGTATTTGAGGTGGAGGAGAGAGATAAAGAGATATGGAAAGGTTGGGAGCTATAGAGAGAGATTAAAACTATGAGAAATGTGAAAATGGGGTGAGATATGGGTATGGTAAGAGGGGATCTCGACCCTAAAGCTTTCAAAGAGTTATTTTTGGGTCTTTGAAATTCAAAATTAGATGCTTAGACATGATCCGAAACTTTAGGCTTTTAGGTGGTCCTAATGTGAGACTCGATCACCCCAAGTCATGTGACTTTCATGTGTATCCATCTTCTCAAAATATCTCCCAAGTGGGCTTAGGTCTTGAGGCCTTGGCCCAACTTGACTTGACCTTGCCATTGACTGACGAAAACTTGCCTGAGTTGACCGTTGACCAGTTGTTGACTTTTCGTCATATTCTTGGTTTTGCTCGATCTTCTCCAAAGGCTTAGGAAACTTTATTGGCTTCTCCAAAAAGTGATTAGTTTCCATCTTTAAGAACATTTCCATGTCAACTCTCCATTTTCTAGCATAACAAGAAAACATAATAAAAATGATGCTTTATTGATAAAGGACAAACAATAAGTATGAAGTTAGAGACATAATTAGCACATAATTATG
Source organism: Geum urbanum (assembly GCA_946800695.1). Lineage (NCBI taxonomy): Eukaryota > Viridiplantae > Streptophyta > Magnoliopsida > Rosales > Rosaceae > Geum > Geum urbanum. The sequence goes on from OX327011.1 coordinate 25,954,610, forward strand.
GGCCTAACATATATCATTGGAGAACCAATGGAAGATTAATCATTTTTTGACTGAGTCTTGACTGAGGTAAATGGTATTATGTTATCTATAAATAACATTTGGTGATTAAAATACATGCTTTGATGTTTGCATGTATAAATTGTACATCTTATTGATGTGATTGATGTTAGGCCTTAACACGTGTATGAATGTGGTTAAGGCTATTGAATCACCTGACTATCCATCGAGCATGGATAAAAGGTAGCAGGTGACGAATAATAATGAACAAGGCGAAAGAAGCTAGATATCAAATGCTCGAAGTTAATCAGGTCAAACATCTATAGCGAGACTTAAAGAATAAGAGTGATTCAGTCAAGTTCGAGGCTTAATAGCAGAACCGCTGACTAGGAAAGAATGTTAGTCAAGTTTGAAAGCTTGAGAGTCGAACCTCTGACAGTGAAAGAGTAATTAGTTAGGTTTGAAAGCTTGAGAGCGGAACCTCTGATGGGCAAGAATACTTGATCAAGTTCGAGGCTTGAGAGCAGAACCTCTGATTGAAATATATCAATCAAGTTCGAAAGCTTGAAAGAGGAACCTTTGATTGGCAAGAATACTTGATCAAGTTCGAGGCTAGAGAGTGGAACCTTTTATTGAAGTATATCAGTCAAGTTCGAAAGCTTGAAAGCGGAACCTCTGACTAGCAAGAATACTTGATCAAGTTTGACGCTAGAGAGCGGAACCTCTTATTGAAGTATATAAGTCAATTTCAAAGGTTATGAATGGAACCTCTGATGGAAGTATAGATACCAAGATTGAGGCTTTTAACCTCAATATAACCTCTGATGATGATAATTATGGGTGACATGAGCGTCAAGTCTTGGATTATGACTGGAGTCATTGATAAGAAGCTTTTGAAGTCGGTGCTTCGAGACTCAAACTTCAAAATATGGACTTCGAAGGCAAGCTTCGAAGAGAAAACTGCAGGTATACAGATAAAGTTCGCATACAAGAATAAATAATCCTCTTTTCGAACATGGTAATTGGAAGAGATGAACTATTGGGGACATGTATGCATAAGGATGTGTGAAGTACCCATTTAATCTGCAAAATACTTATGATGTTGAAATAAAGGTAAAGAACAGAAATTATTGTGCCACCAAAACCTTTGTTAGACTTTTCAAGTTCTAGTGTTTTGACGACACGAATGTGAACATCAAGTTCAAAATTTTGAGTAGAACCTCTGATGGGTAAAGGCAGGAGTCAAGCTTGAGCTGCGAGTTGAGCCTTAAAAGACGTGAAGTGTTAATTTCAAGTTCGAAACTTATGAGCGGAACCTCTGATGATGATGAGCACGGGCGTCAAGTTCGAGCTTAAAAAGTTGAGTCGTTGACAACGTGAAATGTTGATGTCAAGTTTGAAGCTTTGAGTAGAACCTATGATAGGGAGAAGCATAGGCATCAAGTTTGGGCTAAAAAGATGAGCCACTAATGACATGAAGTGTTGGCATCAAGTTTGAGTAGTGAGGTGAACCGTTGATGACATGAATGTGAATGTCAAGTTTGAAACTTTGAGTAGAACCTCTGACAAGAAAGTATGAGTGTTGAGTTTGGGTGGTGAGTCGAACTGCTAACCACATGAATGTGAATGTCAAGTTTGAAACTTTGAGGAGAACCTCTACTGAAAAAGTATGAGTGTTGAGTTCGGGTGGTGAGCCGAACCGCTGACGATGTGAATGTGAGTGTAAAGTTTAAAACTTTGAGTAAAACCTCTGACAATGTAAGGTGTTAATTCCATGTTCGAACCATGAGAAGGGTATCTGGCAAAACGAAGCATCGAGATGAGGCTTCAAATGATGAGCTTTGAAGGATAAGCTTCGAAAAAGAGATGTGGAATTTTCTCAGGTAAGATTTACATGTAAGAATAATTCTCACTTCAATTTCGATGATCTAAAGAGAGAAATTATTTCGGGCATGTGTATGAGAAATTTGTGGCATATTTGTGAGATCTATGATATATATATATATGAAGATAAAATCAAATAGCAAAAATAGATTATTGTGCCACTTAAACTCCTGGTGGACTTGTTAAGTTTAGTACAAGCAGTAGAAATATTCGGAAAAGGAATAAACAAAATTGCAAAAAAAAATGATAATAGCCTACCGGACAAAGGGTTCGAAGAGATGGTTGAGTGAAATCGAAAAAAGGTGTTCAAGAATAGTCAAGTGAATAGGTATGTTCAAAGATAGAACAATGAACGACCAAGTTTAAGGTGGATGGACTTTGAACAAGTTCAAAGTCAAGTGAAGTTTGAGAGTCCATCGATTCCTTAAAATTCAAGCATCACTTGAAGATTTCTTATGACGTGCGTAGAAAGTTTATGTGCTACAAAATTTGAGGAATCACTTAACTTGGAAAGTTGATGAAAACGCACGGATGTGATGCAATGTTTTGGAGTACACAATGAGGAAGAAGGTGGAGTCAAGCATTGAGTTGAATTGAATCTCAAAACAAGTTGAAAATCCTCAGAGGAACCTTAGGTTAGTGTAAATATTTTTTTCAATAGAAAATATTGTTATGTGAATAGAAATATTATTGCAGTAAGGTAGGATGCGACAAATTCAAAAGTGGAGATAAAGATTAGCCATTATTCGAGAGTGTATTGTGGAATTAAAAAGTGATAATACGCAAAAGATGAGTTGCAACAAAAGTTTCAACAAAGAGTAATTGAGGAGTACAGACACTCGAAGCAAAGTTGAAATTCGAGACATAGACTCGAAGTCTCGAAGCAGAGTTGATGTTTGGGAATGTTCTCGAAGCTAAATGGAACATCCGGAGAGGCTATGAGACATTGAAGGGCAATAGTGGGGTCAAGATGGGCCTATGTTGCACCCTCTATGAGACTAGGGGGCATAGAAAAATGCATGCGGGAGGCGTGTGTACAACACCCTAAAAAGCATTGCAGGTATGGTCACTTGAAACTTGGCTCGAAGTAGTGACTATGGGCAAAGAGGTATGTGTCTTAGTTATACCACATGCAGTGTTCAAAAAGTCGGAAACGTCGGCCGACCAGTTGGTGACTGGTCAGTGACTTTTAGAATCCAAACTAATTTTGGCAAATCGGTCGAAAAAGTTGGTCAAGTTTTTTATTTTTTTTTTAATTTTTGAATTTTTTCTTTATAAACGTGCATAAATTTAATAAGAAAAAAATAGTGCATAAGCTAAAAAATTGGAGAAAACATTATCTAGATACATAAGTACTTCATTTCTTCGGTTTATGTGTATGGATTATTTCCTTGTTTAATTTTACCTAAGTACTTCTAATTTCTTTCATTTATTTGTATGGATATTATTAAATTTAATTGAAAAATAGCAAATCCAACTTATCCGACTTATTCGAATAATCTCCAACTAATCATTTTATCCCTCGATCGACCCAACTCTGATTAACGACTTTTAGAACATTGACCACATGCAAAGAGGTACGAATCTTTCAAATGTTGTGCTATAACTATAGTGACGATTGGTATGGTCTGTTTTGATTTTGCTATGCAATATGCTGGAGAGCGATGTGAAGAAATGAATATTTCTTTTGCATTAACCGGGACTGATTCCTTAATAGAGGAAAATCGCGTTTTGTTATTATGATTGTTTGCTTGAGTAGGAAAATGAAACTTGCTATTTGTTTCTTGATTCAAAACGTGAAGCCAAGTTGTATTTCCTCATGAGGTTTGGGAGCATTGTCGTGATATTCTTCAAAGAGGAGACATCTTGAGCAAAATATGAAATCCTCGCTAGACTCAGGGGCATCGTTGTGATGATCTTGAGAAGAAGATATCATAAGCAATATTTATAATGCTTCTTGTGTACATGAGACATCGTGGTATTGATCTTCGAGGAGAAAATGTATAGTCAAGGACGGATTCGAACCGCCAAGATATCTTAGGTCGAGAGAAGTTAGTTCGATGAAAGATCAGATTCATCAAAATCCCAACACGTGCCACGTAGTTGAACAATTGTGTTTGATGTTGGAAGTTGATAAGTTTTCTGGTGCATGAACTCGGAGAAGCGCGGGAATTACATGTCAAAAACGAGGTTCGAAATGGGGAAGCTCGAGAAGAATCGAAGGTCAAAGTATGATAGTTGAATTTTCTCTGTTGGACTCAAGTTTTTTTGCCCAAATACGAAATTGGGAGCATTGTGGGAACAAGGATTTTTTGGATTCGAACTTGGAATAAACAATATAAAGTCAAGTGAGGATAGATCGAAGGTTAAGAGCAAGAGAATAGGAACTTCGAAGTTGGTCCTTTAAAGTGTATTTTGAGGTTCAATGTTCAACCTCAGAAGTGTTACTTGAGCTTTGAAACTTGACCTTTGAAGGTCGAGATGTGTTTCAAAGTTCCATGTTCGTGGCCAAGATGACATCCATCTTGTGGAATCGATGGATTGTAAGGCCCAGGCTTAGGCCCAGGCCCAAATTTGAGGGCTCAGAGGAATGGGTAAGGATTGGATCAGGTCTGGGAGGCCAGTAACCCACGTAGCCTTAAATAGGGGCACTAAACATGAACTGGGGCACAAACCTAGGAATGTGACACCAAAATAGGGATTAGTTGAAGTTCGAGGCCGTGAATTAAGGATCGAGGATCTGAAAACGAGCTTCGAGATTCGAGGTCAATTTGGCAGTTTCTATTATGGCAGGTAAAGAACACTATAAATAGTGGACGAGAGGCTTGGCGCGTGAGAATAAGAGTAAGGCACAAGAATGTGACCAACGTTTGAGGATCGAGGATCAAGGATCGAGGAAGGGCATTAAAGATTAGCATCGAAAAGCTAATATGGTCAACAGACTTAATCAGAAGGATAAGTCATGCGAGTAGTGACACAAAAATAGGGGAATATGGCTCCTATGAACATGGGACTTGGTGAGTGATCCAGGAGGATCTTACAAAATATGATATTAAAATATATTATATTTTTTTTTGAAAATAATTTAAAACCATTAAACTTTTACGGTTTAAAACATTCAGTTTTAAATTGATCAAAGTTAAAGGTTTACGTTCATTGAAGAACGTAAACCATTTATCTTTTATGGTTTATATTCATTTGTTATTTTTAGTTTCTATTTTAGGAAATCATCTTTGTATATAAACTAGAAGAAGTGAACGAATGAAGGAAGCAATTAAATTCAGTTTCTTAATTAGCTTCAATCTTCTTCTCCCGTCTTTTTGTTAATTATCCTCTTGCATTAAGAAGTCCACTTCCAAGAGAAGTAGCGACATTTCTTTTTCCTACGAAAATTCTATCTCATAGAAGTTTTGGATCAAGTGGTATCAGAGCCCCAGATCAAAACGGGGTAAAGGTGGTTTATGGTCCTAACTCGCAGCCGACGTAGAACTTCTAAAGAAGAACTTGTAGGTCCTTTGCTCATTCATCGAAAGCCAAGGATAAAGAGAGGAGCAATGACAGGGGAAGTTCCAAACTCAGATGGTGATGGTGAACGCATCACAAATCTTGAATGACGAGTGGAATTGTTATCTACATCAATTTCTGGGCTAGTGGAAAACTTAAAAGCCGAAATTTTTTCACATGCATCGCCTTCCAAAAGAAAGATTGAAGATGACAGTGAAGAAGAGGACGACACCATAAATGAAAATATTGCCGAGGATACAAGAAATCAGAAGAATCCTGTAAGTGCCTTGAAAATTGATTTTAAGGTAGAAATTCCTACATTTAATGGTGTTATAGATGCAGACAAATTGGATAACTGGATAGACACATTAGAAACATACTTTACTATACATAAGTATTCTAATGTTGAAAAGATCCAATTTCACTACCACATTTTAACCCATTGCCGACGATTTTTAAATCGCCGGCAATGTTTTTTATCATTACCGGCGATTTTTTCCCCAAAAATCGCCGGTAATGTCTTTTTTTTTTAGTCATTGCAGGCGATTTTTCCGCCGGTAATTAAAAAAAAAAAGACATTGCCGGCGATGTCTTTTTTTTTTAATTACCGGCGGAACATTACCGGCGACTTACATTTAAGTCGCCGGTAATGTTAAAAAAAAAAAAAAGACATTACTGGCGATTTTTGGGAGAAAAATCGCCGGTAATGATAAAAAAAACATTGCCGGCGATTTAAAAATCGCTGGCAGTGGGTTAAAATGTGGTAGTGTTTGCAAGCTTGAAACTCTCAAGCCATGCTGTTACATGGTGGAAGTCATACCGAAAACGGTACAACGTTGCGGAATTGACATGGAGTAAATTCAAGAAATTATTGAGAAAACAATTCTATCCTGTTGGATATGAAGAAGAGAGATGGTACAAGTGGCAACACTTCAATCAAAGGTTCGGTCAATCAGTACAAGATTATACCTCTGAGTTCCATAACCAAGCTTTGGTATTGGATATAAATGTTGACGATTATGAAGTCTTCATGAAATACATCGGAGGTCTTGCCGACTACATACGGAAAGAACTAAAATTGTTCACCGTATAATCAATTGAAGAAGCTACAGTCAAGGCAATTTCCATTGAGGCAAAGTATAAAAGGCTTGACAAGAAGGACGACAAACAACCAACTGCAAATAAATCTGATTGGAAGAATAAAGGCAAACAGATCAAGGATGGTCTAAAGCAGAAGAATTACTGTGAACACTGTCGTAACAGTAAACATGTCACAGACAGGTGCTGGATACTTCATCCTGAGTTGAAACCCAAGAACCAAAGGAATAACCAGGGAGGGAATGACAGGAAGGCCACATTGACTGTGCAACAGGCAGAAGAGCTTCCAGAGTTGAAGCAACCTGACACAACACTTGCCTTAATGGCTTCACCAACAGAAGTTGCAGATGCCTACAACCGTGCAGATCTGTTTCATTTAAACATTCAAGTGAAACAGAGTGTTGTACAAGCAATTGTCGATCCTGGAAGTCAAAAGAATCTGATTTCAGAGGCTCTAGTAAAGAAGGTAGGCTTAGAAACAATGCCTCATCCTAAGCCTTACCCACTAGGGTGGATTCAGAAGGACATTGACATGAAAATTACAAAGCAATGTACCTTCAAATTTGCAATCACTAATCGGTATATCGATGAAGTGACATGCGAGGTGGTTCCATTGGACGTATGCCAAGTTATATTGGGTAGTCCGTATCTTTGGGACCGTGATGCAATTCATTATAGAAGGCTTCGCAAGTATCGTTTGGTGAAGGATGGAAAGGAGTTCCACATCAACGCTTGTAAGCCACAATCTACACACACTTTACTGACAGTTAATCAAGCCAAAAGTTTGGTTACCTCTTGTGGGCAGTTTGTTTTATTGATGATTCGACCACAAGCACAAAATATTAATGTTGTTACTTTGTCAGCAGTAAGCTTAACACCTTCACAATATTCCGATATTGGAAAATTGCAGAAGGATTTCAAGATACTTTTTCAGGATGTACAAGGATTACCACCGCAGAGAGCTGTAAAGCATGACATCCAGTTGGTAGGAGATTCACCTATGCCAAACTTGAGTTTATACCGCACTTCTCTGACGGAGAGTGAAGAAATCAAGAAGCAAGTACAAGAACTTCTTGAACAAGGAGTTATCAAGCCCAGTTGCTCACCATGTAGTTCACCAGTGCTCCTTGTGCCAAAGAAAGATGGAGGTTGGCACATGTGTGTGGACTATCGAGCACTCAATAAGATTACAATTAAGAATCGATATCCACTACCGAGGATTGATGATCTTCTAGATCAATTGCATGGTGCTCATTACTTCACCAAATTGGATCTCAAATCTGGTTATCACCAAGTACGCATCAATGAGGAAGATACTTGGAAAACTGCTTTTAAGACGAAGCAGGGATTGTTTGAATGATTAGTTATGCCATTTGGACTATGTAATGCTCCAGCGACCTTTATGCGACTAATGAATGAAGTACTTTGTCCTTTTATCGATGACTTTGTCATTGTTTATTTAGATGACACACTTATCTACATTGTCACATGGGAGGACCATCTTCATCATATTGTTGAGGTTATGAATGTTTTGCACGCTAGTCAACTACGGTTGAACGGGAAGAAGTGTGAATTTGGGAAGCAAGAGCTTGTCTACCTAGGGTTCATTGTTGGTGCAGGAACGCTCAAAGTGGATCCAGACAAAGTGAAAGTTATCACTCAATGGCCTACACCCCGTTCAGTTACCGAAATTCGAAGCTTCATAGGTGCATGCCAATATTTGAGAAAGTTCATTAGACATTTCTCTCTAATTGCAGCACCATTACACTCTCTTACAAAGCCCAATCAAAAATTTGAATGGTCAAAGAAACAAGATGAATCTTTCCAGTTGTTGAAACGGAAGATCACAGAGGCCCCAGTATTAGCATTGCCAAATCTGCAGAAAGCATTTGAAGTTGAAGCAGATGCATCAAATTATGCAATGGGAGCCGTATTACTTCAGGAAGGTAAACCAGTGGCATACCATTCTGAGATGTTTAGTAGATTGGTGTTAAATTATCCGACTTATGACAAGGAGCTTTATGCATTGCATCAAGCAGTAAAACATTGGAGAGCTTACTTGTTAGGAAAAGAAGTTGTGGTTCACTCAGATCATAAGCCTCTTCAGTATCTAACTACACAGTCGAAGTTACAGCAAGCTCGACATATGAAGTGGATGTCTTACCTACAATAATTCAATATTGTAATCAAATACAAGAAAGGAATGACTAATAAGTTGGCAGATATGTTATCTCGACCACCTACACCAATAAATTCCGCATTATTGGTAGCAATGCAGATCCAACCTATTATTCCTTCTGAATATACCAAAGGGTATGACATTGACGCTGATTTTAGTTCAGCTCATGCTAAGCTGTAACAAGGAAAGACTAGTGAGTTTCAACTGAAGGATGGGCTAATGTACAAAGGAAGCCAATTGTGCATACCAAAAGATGGTGACAGGCTGCAATGGATTCGAGAAGCTCATACTTCCAAAGTAGCAGGACATTTTGGGGTAGAGAAGACCTTATTGAATCTTCGTCGATATGTCTATTGGCCAAAGATGCACATTGATGTTTCCAGGTACATACAAGGTTGTGTTTTATGTAACACCTCAAAGCCTTCTAATAGGAAGCTAGGTTTGTATCTACCACTACCAGTACCTATCCGACCTTGGGAGTGCATTTCAATGGACTTTCTTGGAGGATTTCCTAAGGCCAAGTCTGGGAATGATTATTTGTTTGTAATTATGGATTGATTCAGCAAGATGATAATACTTATTCCTTACAAGAAGACTGTAACTGGAGAGGGAGCAGCTAAACTATTTTTCGAGCATGTTTGGAAACATTTTGGTCTCTCAACATCAATTATATCAGACAGAGATAGTTGATTCTTAGGACATTTCTGGAGGTCTTTATGGGGAATGATGGATACTAAATTGAAACATAGTACTGCATTTCATCCACAAACTGATGGACAAACTGAAGTCGTTAACCGCACTATGGTTCATTTGTTAAGGGGTTATAACTCTAAACACCCAAAAACTTGGGATGAAAGTCTCCCTTATTTGCAGTTTGCTTTTAATCGAGCAATTCATGGCTCTACGCTGAAGTCTCCATTCGAGGTATGTTTGAGTTACTTACCTCAAAGTCCCTTTGATATGGCATTCACTATAGGTGACAAGCCATTGAATGGAAAAGAAGAAGAACAACATGTTCGAGCACAAAAGTTTCTCGAATGAGTTTCGAAAATTCATTCAGAAGTGGAAGCACAGATGAAACGCTCTCAGCAACGGTATAAAACTCGGCATGACAAGCATCGAGTTCCGTATACTTTTAAAGAAGGTGACATAGTATGGCTACATCTAGGTAAAGAGCGATTATAAGGTGAAGGAAAGAAACTCAAGCCTATTCGATATGGACCGTTCAAGATCACCAAAAAAATTGGTGACAATGCTTTTCAGCTCGATCTACCACTATATATGCATATGTACTCGGTCATTAACGCCGAAAATTTAAAGCTCTTTGAACCATCTCTATTGGATGATGATCCCGATGAGGATACCCGTCTTCCTTCAGTTGATGACTTGAAGATCGATGGAGCAAGAAGATCCATTAGAGGAGGACTGTATCTTAGAGCAGAAGGTTCGTGAAACCTGGAATGGCAAGTATGAGACTTTTCGCATTGGTAGAAAAGGTCAACTTCCTAGCAAATCCAAGTGGTACCTGCGGACTAAGGTTTTTACAGAGTTTCCTCATCTCAACATACCTTGAACAGGAGCTCAAGGTTTCTAAATGGGGGAGCTATGATCCAAGAGGATCTTACAAAATATGATTTTGAAAATAATTTAAAACCATTAAATTTTTACGGTTTAAAACATTCAGTTTTAAACCGATCAAAGTTAAAGGTTTACGTTCATTAAAGAACGTAAACCATTTATCTTTTATGGTTTATATCCATTTGTTATTTTTAGTTTCTATTTTAGGAAATCATCTTTGTATATAAACTAGAAGAAGTGAACGAATGAAGGAAGCAATTAAAATCAGTTTCTTAATTAGCTTCAATCTTCTTCTCTCGTCTTTTTGTTAATTATCCTCTTGCATTAAGAAGTCCATTTCCAAGAGAAGTAGCGACATTTCTTTTTCCTACGAAAATTCTATCTCCTAGAAGTTTTGGATCAGTGAGCAAGATTCACCTATATTTTGGTGGGAAACTAAGCACTATAAATACCAGGGAGTAGAGTAAGATTAAAGTTGGATGAAATTCCTTATAAACTTGCATTGAACTATGTATGACTTGAGTGTTGGAGTATTTTTTGCAGGTACCCCCCACCCCCCTGTTCATACATCTTGAAGATCTTCTTCGGAAGCATCATCAATGAGGTTCGTCTGTTGTTCGTTAGAATTGTTTTGTGGAAGTAGAAAAAATCTAGCATTTTGTGTGGTCCTACAGTGACCAAAGTGTGTAATTGTCCAAACATGAGTGACAATTTGAGGATTTTTAGCTTTTTTAGCTTATTTCGTCAATGTGACTGTGATCATAGCTTTTATGATTTGTTTCATGTTAATGCTCCCTCAGAGCATCTCCAACAACTTATGGATAAATTCTCTATAATATAGTAGGAAATCACAAAAACTTTATAAAAAAAAATTGACTCAACTCCAACAAAAACTTTATCCAAAACTTCAAAATTAAATGCTTATATTTAATGAATCCATATATTATTTTTCAAATAAACTCAAATTGCTCTCAAACGGCTAGCATATATTCAAATAAACTCAAATGCACATGATGAAGGTAGTGATATAGAATTGTGAGAGCATTCTTCTTGGATTCCAATTAACTCAACGGCTAGTAATCATCTTCCAAGTTTTATGGTTCTTCAATGCCATAATCATCTTCTAACGGCTAGTACAAAGCCATATAATCATATCGTTGTCATATAGTAGCTAGCCATATAAAGCCATACATGCATGAACTCGATTAGTAGTCCTCTCCGTAATTAGTAGCTCTCACAAATCTATATCACTACCTTTTCTCAAATTTCCCTCTATTCAGTCTTGCAAGTCATCTTAATGGCTCGTCATTCTTTGACTAATCGTTATTTAGTGGATATGTTCATGAATGACGATGACGATCTTGATGACGAATATGAAGAATCTTTACTTGTTCGTATGGCCAATACAACTGAAAAGAGACCTCGTCGTGGTTCTATTATAGGTCATGCTATTATGCACAGAGATTTAATAGAAGGCCATGAAAGACTTTATAATGATTACTTTTGGGATCATTCTGAGTATGGTGTTCGATTGTTTCGAAGGAGGCTTTGAATGAAAAAAGCTCTTTTCCTTCGAATTCATGATGCTGTGGTTACACATGATACTTATTTTGTTCAAAAAAGAAAAGTTGATGGGCGCCTTGGGTTATCATCGCTTCAAAAGGTAACAGTTGCTTTTCGTATGCTTGCTTACGGGGTTCCTGCTGATTAGGTAGATGAGTATGTGCAAATCGGTGAGACAACAACTATAGAAAGTCTCAAAAGATTTATCACTGCAGTTGTTGAAGTATTTGGAGAAGAGTACTTAAGATCACCGAATGAAGATGATCTCATTAGATTACTTGCAAATGGAGAAGAACGTGGCTTTCATGGTATGCTGGGAAGCATTGATTGTATGCATTGGATATGAAAAAATTGCCCAACTGCTTTGGCATGGTCAGTATACTGGTCATATTCATGAACCAACGATTATTTTAGAGGTTATGACTTCATATGATCTCTAGATTTGGTATGCTTTCTTTAGGTTACCTGGCTCCCTTAATGATGTCAATGTGCTAGAACGCTCTTTTTTATTTAGTGAACTCGCAAAAGGGTGTGCTTCGTCGATCAACTATAAACTCAACAATGAACCATTTGAGTGTGTATATTATCTTGCCGATGAAATTTATCCCTCTTGGACAACTTAAGTGAAAACTATTCCGGCTCCACAAGGAAGAAAGAATATATAGTTCGCAGGAGAGCAAGAAGGGGCCAGAAAAGATGTGGAACGTGCATTTGGGGTGCTTCAAGCGCGTTTTTCAATTGTTCAAAACTCTGCAAGATTTTGGGAGGAAGAAACACTGCATGATATCATGACTGCATGTATAATCATGCATAATATGATTGTTAAAGATGAGGGTGATGATCATGTTCATGTACGTAGACCAAGAGCCATACATGACATCAATCAAGTGTATGACAAAGTTGTTGACATTCCCCTTATATCGCCATCACTTGAGCGTACACCAACATTGATTGAATTTTTATGAAATCACCATCGAATGAGAAGTAAAGAAACTCATTCTCGACTTACCGAGTGTCTTGTTGAGCACGTGTGGAAAGTTTTTGGAGGGACTTAGTTGGCATATGGATGTCGTGCGAAACAAAGTTGTTGTACTCTTTTGTTTGTTTACCTTTGCAGAATTCTTTGGCTTTGTTTTAGTTGTAGCTTCTTGTAATTAAAGAACTATTCTCGGTTAAGATATATGATTCTTAAACTCTTTGTTTCTAAAATGTGTTTGAAATGTGATTATGTAGCTATATATAACTGCACTCGAGTCTAGCTACCAAACGTTGTAGTATCAACTTGTGAACAAGTTAATCATGAATCCTATAGTTCTAGTATTGGTGATTTAATCGTTATAGTCAGAAGCTTGTTTTGAGAGTTTACTGGCCCTGTATAACAGTCATGTATCTATTCAAATCAGTTCTGCAAATATCTATATAATATGGACTTATCATCGCTGTAGTTCAGCAAAACTATAATATCGTGAATTCATAGCGCAGTTTTACACAACAAGATGAGTCTTTTCATACATGAAATCAGAAACTTACATTCATAGCAATTCTGCATAACATAAGGAGTCTTATCATAGTTGAAATTAGAAACTCAAATTCATAGCAATTCCACATAACAAAATGAGTCTTATCATACTTGAAATCAGAAACTCAAATTCATAGCAATTCGACATAACAAAATGAGTCTTATCATACTTGAAATCAGAAACTCAAATTCATAGCAATTCGACTTAACAAAATGAGTCTTACCATACTTGAAATCAGAAAGTTAAAGTTCAAATTAATTCTACAGAACAGTCTGAACTCTGAAACCATCATAATAAAAGACCAACTTGATCAAACATATACTAGTTTTCACCACTAGTAGCCCTTTTTGCTAAAATCTCTTGTTGAAGGCTGATAAAGTATTGCGCTTGAAGCGGGGGCATGACACTAGTATCCTGGGCCATTATCTTAGCATCCTCACTCCGGCTCTGAATTTCAACACCATTTTCTCTAAGTGCAACTTGTCTTTGTTCAGTTGCAATTAGGAACTCCATTTGTTGTGCCCGCATACGATCACACTCTAGTTTCTTTGCTCTGAAAATTTCCAACTCAGACATGCTTTTCGAAGGTACATACTTTTCTCCAGTGATTTTTTCCTTTTTCTAGAGTTCATTCTCGCCATCAGTAGTATTAGTTTGTTCTTTGCTTTTTTCCATATGGAGAGCTTTCTTTGTAGTCTTTCTTCATATTGGCCTCTTCAAGCATGCTAGTTCAGGACCTTCCAATCCATCATCTTCTAAATCGATTGCACTTGAGATCATATACGAAGGATCAACCTTTTGGCGAGTCTTGGACTTGTGCTTTGCATTTAGGTTTTGACATTTCACCTATCCGCTTTTGATGAAACCTCAATATATTCCAACAATGGTCAAGTACAAATGCATGACATTCCTGCTTCTCGTACATCTATTTTGATTCCATAACCTATCCAAGTCCATATACAATCTATTAATATATATTATAGTTAAGAAAAAGGCTACAAACCATTGCACTGATATATGCATACCTTATTCTATTCTGTGTGACCACTTTTTCGGAAGCGATCAATTTGTGAATGATATCCACAAACTTACTCACAGGTTTACTAATTACTGCCCAACGGTTCGTTAAAGATCTGTCAGTACGTTCACTAGACCACATCTTGTTCTTTTCAAAGTAGTTGACAATACGGATCCAATAGAAGCCTTTCTTTTGTTCACATCGTCTCAATGGGTCTAAGCTAACATTGAGCCAAGCAAATACAAGAAGTTTATCTTCGTCTATAGTGAAGTTGGCTTGTCTTGCTACTTTCTTGTTGTGTGTGGGTGTTTCTTCGATAGTGAGATCTTCAACATATGTATCATCATAGTTAGAATTACCGGAAGCATATTGATTTGATGGAAAATCATATGTCAAATGAGTTTCATTTGGGTCTGTTTCACTATTGAAGAGATCACTGTACCTCAATGACGTTGAATCCATCTACAACAGACAAAAGTGCAAAGATACTCAATATCATAGAAACCTTTTGTTTCATTAGTTGAAATAGAGAATGCTTTAGAATAAAAATAATAATGAACATGACAGAAAGAAACATATACTTTCCTAATAAGCATACTCATGTTAGCTACCATAGAAACCTTCTGTATCATTACTTTTTGTTGTACATAACTTTTTTGGTTCCACAAATGATCATAGCATAAGCCAAATGACACAAACTCAAGCATAATCATACACATGGTTTCCTTGGACTTTCATAAGGTAGTGATCGACTAAAAAGTAGATGTAAATTACTCTACCACCTGACAAATCTAGGTCATACCATTGATCAAAATATGTTTTCCAACCAAAAAGATTTTCTCTACATCGATCATGAGACTATACACAAAACCTTTCGACCACATATTTCTATTGGAAAGGAGAGAAACGAATTCCAAATAGAAAAGCTGGAAACATGACCAATTTTTGTAAATACATGTGGTTTTCAATTCAATACACATATCATACCGTGATTCGATTTCAAAGACCCAACAAGAGTCATTAAACATGTCCAGTTTCATCACAAACCCTCTATTAAACTTCTCCTGAGTTCCAAATTCTAGCCGTTTTCAAATCTATATCATTCCATACATTAAAACATATGCAAGTGAAGGAAAAAATTATAAAACATAGTTCATATAGAAATGCTCACTTGCAACTAGAAGCTTTGTGAAAAACAAAAGACCGTCTGCAATTTTGAGTCGTTGGGAGAGAACGACCAAAAAGAGAGACGAAGTGATGTGTCTTCTTTATTTGAGGAAAGAGAAAGTGAATTTAAGTTTAGAAATTTTGAAGAGAATATACAGATTGTGAATTTTCTATAGATATGAAATTTCTTTTTCTCTCTCTTCACACTTTCTCTATTGTAGAGAAAAGTTTAAAGAGACTATTGGAGACAAAAAGTGGTGAATTTACTCTAAATTATAAATAATTTGAGTTTTAGAGTAACTGTTGGAGTTGTTCTTAGATTCCGTCTTAGTGTCGAAAGCCAACGAGAAACCCTACAGACCCTAGATTCCGTCTTAGTGTCGAAAGCCAACGAGAAACCCTACAGACCCTGCCCTGAAGCCACCAGAAGCGAGGAAAAATTGGCAAAGCTAGAATGTAAATCCAAAACAAAGGTATTATGAAATACCTCATTTTAGTGCACGCATTTTGATGCGAGTACTGGATCCAAGCTTCAGCTGTTCGAACCCGTGACCTGCAGGAAAAGGCGGGTGACCTTAACCAACAGGCCAAACAGAACAAACGTTAGATGATGGGCACAAATACTAATTTCAAAAATGAAAAATATGCTGGATTTAAAATATGCTCCTACTCGGCCCAAATACTCTCCCAGTTCTTTTCTTTCCCAACAAGTTAATTTCCTTTAGATAATCGGACCCAGTATAAATACAAACGAAACAAGGCCTAGATCGTCTCTCTCTCTCTCTCTCTCTCTCTCTCTGACTCTGAATCGTCAGCCATGGCCGCTCTGCAATTCCTCGAATCGTCTCGCAACGCCCACCCTGAGCTGGCAGAATGGTACAATTCCCTCGCAGATCTGTACCAGAAGAAGCTATGGCATCAGCTCACTCTCAAGCTCGAACAGTTCGTCGCCCTCGCCGTCTTTCAGGTCTCTCTCTCTCTCCTCCTCCACTTCAATTTCCTGTTTCTATGTTGCTTTCAGTGACTCTGAGCTTCTTTACCCTTTGGGCTTTTGAAATCGTATGCTGGATT
Organism: Geum urbanum; assembly: GCA_946800695.1. Lineage (NCBI taxonomy): Eukaryota > Viridiplantae > Streptophyta > Magnoliopsida > Rosales > Rosaceae > Geum > Geum urbanum. Next base: position 25,971,189 of record OX327011.1, read on the forward strand.
GTGTCATGAATTAGGGTTTTGAGATTGCTGAAAATAGTCTTTAAATTTCATGCTTCGAGTATTTGCTTTTGTAATCCGATGGGCAATGGTACTAAGGAAATGGTTGTTTAGTTAGCAATGCTATTTTTATACACGTTTCATAGGTAATGGATATGTTAACTAGAGTTTAATTACTACATTTGCTTAATCGGAGTTGCTTCGTTGTTATACACACTGTGGCTGCCGGCGGTGTTACCACAATTATTACTTATAGATCTTGTATTCTGAAAATAGATGAGATGAAATAGGGTAGAAGAGAGTTGTGATATACGGAAAAACAATGATCTATTTATAATATGAATGTCAGGGATCCAAACTTAGTACTATCCAAGATAATACTTACAATTACAAATGATAAGAATGACAGTTTCTTATTTACAATCTTTCTTTACATTATAAATACTTTATATTACTAAACTTGTACAACCATAGAAGTCTTGTCTAAGAAGTCTATTATTTGAGAAAGAGAGAATAACTGAGATCAATGGCTGCACTATCCAGTCTCTGTCTTTGAGGATAGAAGTCCTGCCTCTATCCATTTCCTGTCTTTGAGGATTTGGAACCTCCCCTAGATTCCGAGAATCACAGGCTTCCAATATGTCATTCCTAGAAGCACAACTGCAATGAACGCCTACATGTTAGATGTTTGGCTATCATATTGAGTAAATATATGTTGATGTGGCTATCATATATTAAATAAGGTTGATGTGGCTGAGATGTTACTCAATATTCAGAGAAATTCCATTTAATAGATACTAATTAATACTACGGTTCATCATAGCTCAACCCCCATCAAAGCTCAATGAACAAAGAGAATAGAAGAAAAACAAAGCACATTTTGCTATTCTCCTTAACACTGATATAAACTATCAATGAAATCCACACACAATATTACCAATGTATAAAAGTAACAATAATACTATCTTTATGAGCAGCAAAATCGTTCGAAAAATAGCTCAGAGTAATAGTTGTATGGGCTGAACCGGATTGATGAGATCCCAATTCAAAGGTGACCTATTATTTTCTATCCTAATTTTGATTCAGTTTAATACATTTGATTGGATTCAGCTTAGTTTATATCTCCTAACATTGAACAAAATCCAATCAATCAGTAATCGCACGCGGGTGCTCTTCCTTTTTATACTTTCCTTGACCCATAATGAATGCAAGATGCAAGTTCAAAGAATAGAGAGAGCTCACAATATTATACCTGGTCTCGGTCTCTGATTTGCAAGGGTTAGCCTGAGACCTTGCCGCTACTATCATATTCTCTAGAGGTGAGAGATGGCGGTGTCGGCGCTAACCTGAAAATGCAGCAGATGAAGGCTCATCAATGCCCCACCAAAACCAAATCAGACACTATCATTGTAAGCTCACACTCACTACATGCAAAAATCTAAAGCACAGCTAAAACATAAAAAGAGAAATTCTACCAAGATAGATATTTGTAGATTTTGATGTTCATATGAGCAGTAACCCAAATCAGATGCAATTTCCTTATGGTGGTAGTCGTCGCAAACCCTTGGTCAAAAACCCATCAACATGAGATTGGTTGCATCCAACCTCCTACATTACAAAAACTCCATACCAGTACCAATAACACATGACAACTAAAAGTAGGTTCTAATAAATCTTAGAAGAGTAAGAATCATAAGAATAAAGATACATCAGTGTCAGTACATAATCAACTAAGTTTTACAACTTAATTATAATCCATGTAGGGAAGCAGTAAAATATAGCTGCTTCGATCGAGCAAGCCTAAGTTTTCCAAAAAACTTCGACCCACTCTATACCACTATTTTCTGCCTCAATTTATATCTTGAAAAGAAAATCACATGCCAATTCATAAATATGTATTGGACACTTGCCACAAAAAAGACCTAATGCAATAACGAAATTGATGGTAAGCTTATGGGATAATTAAGGAGATGAACATATTGACTGATCATGGTGTTCATCCCCACCACCATGATGGCTCATGATCCCAGAACATCCTAGGGCCCATATCTAACACCACTTCCCTTCATCATCTCCATTAAACATTATCCCATGTCGTCCCTTCCATCCATGATCCCATGTCTAGCATTGCATTTGATCTGTTCATCGATGAACTTGTGGCAACACTATGGAGCCAATTAGTGCAGGCTTTACCTGGATCAGGATGGATGTTTGTTTCCTCTTCTCATTTACGCACATGTGCCTAGGATTTTCTTTTATGAAATTGTCGCGTTTTGGTTTGACGGATCAGGGCTTCTGCAATTGTCCTTTCTGTACCTGAGTTGGTTTCTTATCTTTTATCTCAGGCTGGCGATGCTCTCATACAGTTATATCACAACTTCATCACGGACTTTGAGACTAAGATCAACCTTCTGAAGCTTGCACACTTTGCGGTTATTGTATCTCGTCAGTATCCTGAGAAAGAGACAGCGATCAATTATCTTGAAGGCGTGATTGAGAAACTTCAAGCAACTAAAGAGAAAAGGATAGAGGAGCCCATCCTTTACATCAAGATGCAAATAGCATTATTCAAGCTTGAGGGACAAGAACAGAAGGAGTGCAAAAAGCTTTTAGAAGATGGAAAGGGGACGCTTGACAGTATGACTGACATTGATCCATCTGTATATGCCAGTTACTATTGGGTTTCATCTCAATATTACAAGTTCCGACAGGAGTTTGCTGAGTTCTACAAAAGTGCTCTTCTTTATCTTGCATACACATCTGTGGAAGCTCTCTCAGACTCATTTAAGCTGGTATGTAAACCAACAAGTTTCTCCTTCAATTATTCCTATGTTTTTACATTCTGCCACTATGTTATAGGAAATCTTTTGGTTGATACATATCTTGAGTTAATGTTTTAGATGCATGAGTATGCTATTGGAATGCCCTGTGTTCAATTTGGCTAAATCACTTATTACATTGATCTGGTTTTATGTTCCTCAACTGGAATATAGTTTGAAGGTAGTGCGAGTCTGCTTTGATGTGCTCCAAAAACACAAGCCTATAGAATATTTCTAGAGGCCCAAAAACTAAGCTGAATTACAGATTTTTTTACTTTCTTTCTATGTCTAAGAAAATATGTAATACTGAACCAATGTTAAAATTTGGTTGTTTAAATATGTAAGCATACTATCTGTTTATGGCCTACAATGCGGAATGAGGTTAAGCCTATGAAGTTAACTGCTTAAAGCTTGGCTTACTAAAACATGAATTTGTTTATTGCACCAGAACCCAGGAAGCATGTGTGTTATTTAAGCCTTGTGCCATTTGAGAAATCCAGTCACCTGTCTAAGTGAAACATTTATATAATTGGAGTTTTGATCCGCGTGTTGTGTAACATGTGGAGCATATTTATTAAATATCATTTATTTCGAGATTGCTCTGCGTATCTTTCCTGGTACATTGAATGATGATTATGAGTGTCCAGATTGGCTAATGCTGGGATTGCTGCTTTGCTTAATTTAGCTACTGGTTAGCATTACACCCTTTGTGTCTGTAATTTTATGATGTAAATTTTTAAAGCTCTGATTCCTTTTGGTATTATAGGATTTCTCATTTGATCTGTCCCTTTCTGCGCTCCTGGGAGACAACATCTACAACTTTGGAGAGTTACTTGCCCATCCCATTGTAAGAATAAATTTGCAGTGTTTTTTTTTCTTTTTCTTTCATATATTTTTTCTTATGCACTGAACTTCCATATATTTTTGTTCCTTCAAAAAAGAAAAATGAAGATAAATGAGTGTCTCCTACTGTTGAATATCAGTTACTGATTTATTGTTGATTAACTGATATATGTTTGTCTATTGGTACTGTGTACTGGCTTGCAACCATGCGTATACCAATGTGTTAAACAGTCAGACCACATTGTACTGGGTTGATGCTTCTATATAGTTTCCTGATCTATCAATTGCATTTTGTTTTGAACAACGATGCAGATAAAGAGTCTTCTAGGGACAAAGGTAGAGTGGCTGTACTATATTCTTCAAGCATTCAATGCTGGGGATTTAGGTCGTTATCAAGAGTTATGCCGTGTGCATAATGCTGCCCTGAGTGCTCAACCGGCATTAGTTGAGAATGAAAAGAAGCTTTTGGAAAAAATTAACATTTTGTGCTTGATGGAGATTATCTTCAGGTTATTAGTCTCTAAGGTTTTTTTTTCATAAAATCTATGCGAAAGGTGGAAGTATACCTTTTAGTGTTTTTATATTACAATAATATTAATTTGGCATATGCTTCCTTGCAGCCGGCCATCTGAAGATCGAACTATACCTTTGAGTGTCATTGCAGAGCGTACAAAACTTTCAATTGAGGATGTAGAGCATCTTCTTGTCAAGAGCCTTTCTGTAAGTCCCTCCCTTTAATCTTGAAACTTGTAGGGTGAAATAGTATTGTTTTGAGTCCTTCAATAAGAATTCCATTAAAAATATAATATGAAGTGGATATATATAAAAGAATCAAACAGAATAAGTTAAAACTTGGGTGTGAGTGCAAGTAAATTTTCTGGATTCAGAGAATCTGGTACACTTTGGGCGTGTTACAAGGTAGTTCAGCATACATTAATGTTTGGTATGGGTAAAACTACAAATACGGGCATCTTTTACACAAAACATGAACCCATCAATACTATGCTATTGTGAGTGTGTAATGAGGATGTGTTTGTTGCAGGTTCATCTGATTGAGGGAATAATTGATCAAGTCGAGGGGACGGTCCATGTTTCATGGGTGCAACCAAGAGTTTTGGGACTTCCGCAGATCAAATCTGTGCGTGATCGCTTGGACGGCTGGTTGGATAAAGTCCAAACAGCATTGTACTCAATTGAGGTTGAAACACCTGATTTGATTGCCGCTTGAGTTATGTCTCGCTGAGTAGTGTAACAGTTGGGTAGAAGAAGTGGGGATCAAGGCAGCTAGAGGAAACATTTAGTCATATTTGCTCGAGTACCTGGACCTACTTTTGTATGTTGTTTTCCTTGAAATAATTTTCCTCTTGTACTTCACTTGGAACTAATTCCATTCTACAGTGGCATGCCTATAGACATGGTGACCAAATTGAAATACGGCTGTTTACCCTTTAGCATGGTCATGAAACATAATGTTCGGAAATTTTCTTAGATTATTGTGTGAGCTCATCTGAATGTGAATCTTTTGCTGATTACTTACCTGGAACTGGAATTTGCTTTTACCTTGGTGGTTTAAGAACAGGAGCAGTTTAATTTGCGGTCCATGATATGCTTTTATATTTAAAAACAACTCCAACAGCCTCTGAATATATCAATGGAATTGCTTACATAGTTAAATTACTAGAATACACAATCTTATTTCCATCATCGGAACCCAACCCTCTAAACTTTAATTGTACAACAACACAATCTTTCCGCTAGATTTATTCCTGCCTGATGTAAGGCGAGGAGCTCATGTCTGTACTGTAAAACGAATCCTCTGGTCCGTTGTAGTAGGTCTCATCCTTCTCGTCATCCCACTTAAGAACCTCCCTTATGTACTTGAATCCCTCATCGACAGTCACTCGGTCCCTTGCTCGAGCTTGCCACACGAAAAGCTTTCGGCCAGTAACGGAAGCATAAAGGTCTTTGAACTTCATTGCAACATAGAAGTAAGCTTGCTGAGCCAGTGACTGGTTATTGTTATGGGGCCTCAGTGGACTAAAATCATAGAACCATTCACAAGTGCTTATAGGCACCTGATTCACCTTGTTCTCGAAGAGATCATACTTGTTTAGTACCAAAACAAAAGGGGTGTCTTTGAAACAAGGGTGCCTGACCATAGACTCAAACAACTCCTTGCTTTGTATCATCTTATTTTGAAGCAGTGATCCGCTTCCACTACTGTCTGGAGCAACCCACATTTGATCATAATCACTAAGAGCGATGCAAAACACCACTACACGCACATCTTCAAACATTTCCACCCACTTGCACCCTTCATTCATCCCCTTGGCATTAACTCTTATAAGCTGGTACCTGTTGAATCAGACACAGAAGGTACACAAACATCTATTGGAGATGGAAAGAGAATTTTATGTTTAACACTGGCATTTTAAAGTAATGAAGTCATGCCCAGACTATTTAATTTTTGGTACTTCCTGTGTTTTGAGTTGAACACAATAAGAGTGTATCTCGGTGAGTATTATCAGGTGACATGCAGTAGCTGGGGGCAAGTAGAGATAGAGGTCCTAGTTTTAAGTGGGAACTTTTAAAGACATGCCTCATTATGAGAATAGTTAGGATTTTCATATAAAATCACACAGATGACAGTAAGTTAGCATTACTTGGCTAGCGGCGGTGGTGGAGCTTCCAGATTGTCTGTGTAGGTTTCAGACATGGGACTTCGATCATCAAGAGAGAATTCTATGAAAGCCAAGCCATTTCCTTGAGTGACCCCTTCTGCATATAGTATGTCACGTTCTGAAGGTTCATACTCATTGCTAGATACCTCAACAGCCTGGAAGAAATACAAACACATTGATTAGGTATTCCATACATTAAAATCACACTGCATCTTTTCAATACTCATGTCTCTCATAGAGAAAGACTTCCAACGATAAAATTTTATAACAGCCATATTCTACCATCAATTATTCGATTAGATCAATCTCATTAAGCAACTAACTAATAATTTCTAACCAACACCAAAATCCCAGGGGAAGCGGTTAACAACTCACAACACAGTTTTTATCTAGTATCACATCATACGTCTTCTCAACTTTCGGATTTCTCTATTGGTTAGATTTCAAACTGTGTAAAAGATATTACCAACACAACAATGACTTATATTCATTTTTCATTTTCCTTAAAAAAAAAAAACCTTTTCATTAACATTTTTTTTGCTGGACTTTTTTATTTCCTAAATGAATGAGGGTTTAGAGAAAGAAGAAAAACAATACAAATACGTAAAATGAATATCTATGCACCATTGGTATTGTAATACTGCACAGATGAGATAAGATATAATCAGATTGTAGAAATACCTGGTTTAAAAAGTATTCTGCAACATCCGGAAGAAAATGAAGCTCATCTTTTCTTCTATAAGTTTCCTGAATAGCCGGATCCTTCCACACTTCTTCAACTAATGGAGCATACTCACGTGTTGCAGCAGGGAAGAATGCATCTAAATCTCCGGTGGCAATAATATCTAGAAGCCAGTCAGAGAAGTGCTTCAACCTGGGGTTGATTGAATAAATACTAGTTTTATTGGAGTCAGCCTCACCTCCTGAAAAAGTGATCAAACACAGAATTGTAAACAGTGTTCTTTTGGTGCAACTACGGTATTTAACTATGTTAATATGATATATCAAACTTTCCTTGCAATAATAGCAGTCTAGCATACAGTATCATACATTTGTGTGGGTATGTACTTGGGTGAAATACTTTATTTAACTAGAAATCTCATGTATCAGACTTGTGGATCTTACAAGAGCTACTTCTTTAACAAGTTCCTTAGACATTGAAGTGTAGTTGAAAACTCACAATATGACCATAAGCTGAGCCAATTAGCTTGGCTTGCAATTAAAAATTTGTAATACATAGTGCTTCTAGACTAAAGCAATACAATACAACAGTGGATATTTGAGATGAGATTGCAAAAGTACCTGTTGCCTCCTCTTCAAAGCGCTCACGTCCATCGAGCAGAATACTTAGATATTTGTACATGTTACTTTGGATCATCAACTTTATGTCCTGCAGCTCTTCTACAGTAAAATTGTTTCCATACAAGAACTTGGCCTATCCAGTGATCATATGAAAATAATGATCATTTCCATTGATATAACATAGTTATAGCTTATATAAGAACTGAGACATCACAGTGAAACTAAGAAAATACAAAAAATCTGTCTTGCAAAAGCTTGTCTATCATGAAGCTTTTGGAGTTCCAACAAGAGACCTAATGGATAGATGAGAGTATGCATTAACGTCAATGAAAAGGAGATTCTGTCCTAAATGAGAGGCACTAGTGGTCAACTCACACTATTCATAAGGTCCTGATATGAAACTTCAAATAGCAGAGAAATCTGACACCATAATCAAGTCCCTCCTAGCATGTTCTATTTACTAACAACATTTCAGGTTACTCATAATACAAATCGAGTCTTACTAACAATCATATTAACAACAGTTACTAGAAAATAACTACAATAAAGATATCTATAGAATGATAGAAGGATGTACCTGCTTGAAGATAGTGCTGGTTCCACACCCATGAAGGCCAAGAAGAAGAAGCTTCTGTGTTTTTTTTGGCTCCAAATAATTTGGAACAGTAGTATAATTGCTTGCCTCATCTCTGGGTCCATGAGGTTGACCATGAGGTACTGGCAAGGAAAACAGGGTACAGACAAACCGAGTTGTAGCCTGTCTAGCAAGAAGCATGTTAGGATTACGACCGTAACTGATGTAAGACTGAATGTTAGGACACAAGCATAAACTAATTTTCCAGTACACACCTTCTCCCAAATGTTCCCTCTTATATTGTTTTGACCTTCTTCCTCGTAACGACCATCATCATAGACCCAAAAATGGGTGTCACGTGGACATTGCACATTGGCCACCTGAGTATAAGTACATTAGCTAGGAGTATAGACACCAAAATGACTGCAAGTAATGCAAGATACACAGTACTACACAGGAGCAGACCGTGTTAAAGCTTTTAGTATCTTTATAAAACAAATTGGTGAACAATCCATTGAAATAATGACACTTTTCTACAGGGAATGGAAATAATGTGAACTCTGACCCAGATACGGGTCATTTAAAAGTATAAAACACTGGGCACAGAGTTACATCACATAGCTACAGTACAGTTCAGTTCAACTACTAGGTTAGATACAACAGGATGTAAAGCTGATGCAATTTTATAATAAATACTGATAGCCGAAGAGACAGAGTACATAGACTAAGCTTAAGATGATCGGTGTCTTTAAAAACTATGATAGTAGTTTGAATAACATGATAAAATTACATCAACCATAACTAGCCAAAAACATTAGACACAACGGTCATTCCATAGAAAGTAAATTTTAATTTATGCAATAATCAAATCCTTTAGCTAGTAAAGAAGGTTGGATGTGGTTAACTTAAATCTAATAATATACAAATTAACTCCTAAAAATATACCCTATAAAAGAAGTCTTAAACTTGCACAGTCATCTGAAAAGGGACATCAAATTAATTGAAGCATATTGTTAACCCTTAAATCTAGTGGAGTACCACAAGCGTGTGAGTTACCTTTAGCACCCTCAACTCAAGTTTTGTGATTTCTCGCCCATTGATGTAAACTTCAGTGTTTCCATTGCTTGCTTCAGAGCTAAGTTTGCCGGTGAAATTTAAGTTTGAACTTATGACTCTATCTGGTTTTTCTCCCTCCTGCAACATAACACAGGTGAGAAAAGGAGATTCATAACAGTATTTTTTATTAATTATTCCAGAAGTTGGAATATAGTTGTTAGCATGTACTCACCTTGCCCCAGAGACCTGATTCTTTGTCATACCAATATCTACCAGGCTTCAACTTCCGTGGAGGTAAAGCACATCCAAGTAATTCAGCCATCTCTTCTGGCTTCAATGGAAGTCCATTCACTATCAGTTGCTCTGGCCTTAGTTGATTGGCAGAACATTCTTTCTCTGCTTTCATTATATGCTTGACTTCCAATGGACTGAGCAATCTGGACAATACCCTCGAATGTTTACCCAATTTTGGCCGCTTTGATTCATCAATCGGCTGACCAATGCATGTCACACATTTACGCCCTTCAGGCATGGAACCCATTGCCCTAAGCACACAATTACTGCAATACTTGGCATCACAAACCAGGCACGACTCTTTAGTTTCCCACTTCCCTTTTCGGCACCGGTAACAAACTCTACTTTTCTTCTTCTTCTTGTCCTTTGAAACCGCAACATATGGTGTAAAAACTGGCTTCTCTATATCAGCCTCTTTCGTCTGAGGCCTATCAACAGTATTGAAAGTCACCACTGGAGCCCGCTTCACTTCATTAGCACCTTGTTTGGGAGGATTATGAATTGAACCCGGAGAAGCCGAAGGTGATGTTGAAGAAAAATCAGTGTTTTGCAAGACTGACACTACAGATTCTGAGCTTCCCGAAACCCTTGGACTTTGACTTGGGGAACTTGTGACACCACCAGCAATACGAGACACTGGCAGAGGAATTGGTTCAATAACTGGTGTCCCCATATTGATAACCGATCTTTGTGATTCAGATAGCGGTTCTGCAGTCAGGATTGCATTTGAGTTAACATCAAGAGGTTCAACCTTAGGTACATCATACTCAACAGGAGGGCCCTCATACTCCAAAGCAATGGAGTAATCGAGATCAGAAGCATCCTCGGGGAGAGAAGCACCTGGTGGGAGCATCTTCCTCACTAATTCCCTCCAGCTCTCTCCCTCCATTAGCTCCAATTCCTCTCTTTTATAACACAAACCTCACTATATATCTCTCAAAACCATACAACTATCCTTCTAACTTACCAAAACACCCTAATGCTAAACCCCCTTAAAAAGATGGATGCACAGCTAACACCTTAAAACTCAAGGTACATAAGTTGCTATATAATCACAGTTCACCTGATAAGCGGATCGAACTTGGAACCAGTAATAGTCTTGAAGCCGCCGCAATCAAATGGTCATCCTTTTAAAACAATTCAATTCTGAAAACGAGAGACTAATCAAAAAATTGAACCAATTGCAAATCAAATGCGACCAAATTCAATCTTCCTCATACTTTGAAGCAAAACCCATCTAGGATTGGATCAAATTCCGGTCAAAACCAATCGCCTAACTTAGAAAACAATACAAAATATCAAAAGCTCAGAATGCTGCAGGAAACACCTTTTTCAAGCTTATGTAGTAGTAGTGGTCCAGATAATTGAAAAAATCCGAGTCAAAACAAACTGCAAATAGAAAACAAAAATAATAAAATCCCAGCACACCTCAAAAACCCATACAAGGGAGACTACTGACTGATTCAAACCGAAATAGATTACTACCCAGAAGTGAAAATGGTAAATAATTGCTTTTAGAGCTTAAAAATTTGATCTTTCTGGAAACATAAAAAAGAAAGGTGAGAGCTTTTAGAGTGAGAAAGTCAAATTACCGTGAAAATTGAAAGGGACACTAATGAAAGGGAATCAAGTGCTTAAGACCCACCAAGCATTACGCTTTCTCCTGTTTAAAGTCTTAAACTTTCTTCCTCTTCTTCTTCTTGTTCTTCAAATCCAGCAAAGCTTAGCCTAGCTCAAATTAGACTGAGAGAGAGAGAGAGAGAGCTTCTTCTTCTTCTTCAGTTATTGATTGAAAGCGAGAGGAGAAAAAGAGGGTGGGGCCCGGGAAGTTTGTAGTGTATCTAATCTCTATCTTGTCTGGCTCACTCCAACATAACATAAGTCGTCCCAGTGAGAGTAATGACCAACGGAAAAGACAGTTGGGACTCTGAACTCTCTCACGCGCACACGAGTGTTTGCGTTCAGGTCTTCAGGATAGACTTATTTATTTGCATGAGTGGTGCCCGAATGTACATATCTGATGTCCATGTAGACTCCGAGCTTACACACACATTAATGTAGTCACTGAATTCTTATTTTGTTATCAATGTAGTCCCTTCGTCTCTGTCTATATTTCGTATGAGAATTGTAACTTTAACTAGATGGCTGTTCGCGCTCCTGAGCGGTTTGCCGAAGAAGTGAAAATGCAAGAACAAAAAAAATTTGTGTCGTATAAAATACAAAATGCAGATGATTTTCATCATTCATTAACATTAAGATTGACTTAATAAAAAGATACAAAAGAGTATTATGATACATGTTTCTAGTGGATTTTTCGTACCCCAACAAAAGACTCCACTTTTTCGAAACACAAAAACTATATTAAGATGTTCTATAATACTACGATATAAAAAGTTAGAAGATAGATATATTAAATTATAAACATTAAATAGTCGATAAATATATTACATTATAAACATTGAATCATCATTCTTAGTATCTTGATTGTGCCCCCAACTGCCCCCAAAATCTATGAGTTGAGCCCATATTTAACACTCCTATGTATTACTGCAACCAAATTAACGTAAATAAATATGTTCCAACATGAACTAATAAAATCCAAAAAATACAACAGTTACCATGTGACGACCCGGAACAGAATCAGAAGCGTAATAAGTTTAATTCGTGAGTTAGCGTATAATCGCAGATTTCCGATAATTGATTGAATCGCCAGCTTTGATCACGACTAAATTATTGGCCGAGAATTTGAGTTGAGTCTCTTCTCGAGAGTTGTTATACGTGTGATTTCGAGTTCGTGGGCGGTTCCGAATCATTATTTGGACGACCGAGGAATATGATGTGAATATTTGAAATTTCGGTATATTGTCAAGTTTATCCGTTCATGTTCGAGTCTATCCAAATCGTGATTGTGATCCATTTTGGACCGTTGATCGACCCGAACCGTAGATGGAATGATTATCGACTTGATTTGCGAATTTCGCGATTTGTTGTGATTTCGGCATAATCTGTTAATATGGCGGCTTCCTTAGCGACTAAATTATCAGGCGAGAATTTGATTTCGGATCCTTCGTGGAAGTTGTAGAGAATTTAATTTCGAGCTTGTGGGAACTTCCGGAGAATTTTTCAAAGTTACGAGGAATTAGTTGTGAATATTTTTGTCCGTCGATTATTGTCGTATTTATCCGATTGGGGTTCGATACGCGTACGGTATAAATACGGAAATGATACTTGCCGTTTTTGGAAACCTGCCATATTGGGAAACTTGGGTTTTGACTGGGTTGACCATGGGTGGGTCGACCCATTTTGGAGGCCGAATGGGTTGCCGGAAATTGAGGCCGATTCCGGCCATATTTGGGCATGGTGTCTTTACGAGTTTTGTTGAGCTTGGGCTGCTCTTCAGATTGGTAGTTGGATCCCCTCCTATGGTGGCCGGAGGAGGAAGAAAAGTGGCGGCGAAAATGGGGAAATTCCGGCGAGTTTTGTTCGATTCGGGTGGCGGCGTGGAGGCCGAGATGGTGGCTCTACCTTGAGGGGTTTTGTTAGCCTCAATAAGAGGAAGCTATTGCAAGTGGTTTGGGAGGTTGCCGTGGCCGGAGGAGAGAGATCCGTCGATGAGAAATTTCGGTAAGGGTTTGGAACTTTGGGTTGATTTTTGGAGGTTTTCCGATCAAAATTGGCCTTAACTTATAACTGGAAAGTTGTTGGAATCGTCGAGATCTTTGAAACCATGAATGCCATGAATTTTTCTAGGCAGATCTGAAATTTCGGCGACGGCGGCGACTTTTCGCCCGACGTGGTTTTCGACGAGTTATATGTCGTTGCACTCGGAATCGCACCCCGATCTCAGTGGTGAGGTTTGTTTTTCGATTTGAGCATCGGAAATTATAGCGAGGTTGTGTGGTATGATTATCGGATTTTCGACAATTCGTCGTTATTGAATTATGTGTTTCCGAGAACGGTTGTTTCTCGTGATATGATTCGAGGTACTGAGTTATGATTTTGAGAAATGGATTTTATGATTGTTCAGGGGTTCGTGATCGTTCGTTTGGCGAGGGATTTTCCGCCGGATCACGGGATTAACGCGTATCACGTTACGCTCACCTGTGAGTGGACAATTTCTTTTCACTGATAATCGCGAGTCTTTATACACGTTTTACGAGCATGAGCATGCATATGAGATTACAGTTTATATGAGCATGTGTGATACGATTATGCTTATATCATTATATATTACGTATATGCATTTATATATTGCTTTATGCATTTGCATCGAACTATTTACGATTTGGTTTACACAGAGTACAGTCACAGTTTATGTTGTTGTATCGATACACTTGCATCCCGGCTGATTCCCGAGGGTGCCTACTAGGGGGAACTGTACCTTGTGCCGATGTATTTCCGGGTGGAAATAGATACCCTGACCTAAGGCCTTTCTGGCTAGAATCACGTGTGGGTCTGGAATCCCGTGATTTGGACTGTACTAGCACGGATGTGTCCATGAGCGACCCCGTGGGATTTTTACATGCATGCTCAGTACGCTGGAGGAGTATGAGTTTATCTCGTGTACTTTAATATCTTTATTTATCCGGACTCGCATATGTTATTTTAACATATATTATTCGGCGAAAGACATTTATTTTCGTCCACTCACTCTAACTGTTTTCATGTCTTTCCCCTGGGCTTTTCGGTTTCCGTGCCCAGTTTGCAGTTCAGATTCTGGTGTCACACGTCGTGGTCGGAGGCATAGTATTCGAGCGATGTTTCTTTTATGGTAGGTTCTTAGTTTGGCCTACTATTTGTATATCTATACTAGAAGTCGCTCTGAGTATTCTTATGTCATGTTTTTATACGATTTTCCCCGGATTTCTGTAAAGTATAGTTATATTTGTTACTTTACATTACTATTGATATATTGAGAAATCCGGATGGGATTGGTGCCCACGGTTTGATTTTTGTGGCATAGGATAAAGTGTTATTTTTCGGGTGCAGGTAAAGGCAATTCCGCGTTAGTAACGTTACTCTGTCGAAATTTTGATGGTTTTTGTTAGTTCGTGTTTTCAGAAGGGGTTTGATTCCGGTTTAGGAAACTAAATCGGGGTTGGGTTCTTTCATACCAACCTCACCTAATCAAGCCATAGTCAATAATGGAACTACTCAACTTCTGAAACAGTACATGATGATAAGATTTCGAGCTATTCGACATTAATCCTTCAAAACAACAAAGATAGAATTACAAATTAGATGATTCCAGAAATAAAAAGTTCAACTTAGATGATTCTGCTATACATGTTGGCATTGGCATAAGATAATGAAAAGGGAACTCCACACCTTTGACAAAGGCAGAATCACTAACCTGACAAATAGCAGCTTCAATTTTGTTCTAGACTTTGTTAAAAGGGTCTGCAAAAAAAAGAGCACGCCAAATTTTAGAGATATCATAAGATAAAATCATGCATATCAAGTCAGAAACACTGCATGCTCATGCATGTTAAGTAATTATGAAGGATGATTAGCAAAGAAGGCATATATGCAGTAGTAGTCCTACGGTAGCTATAAGAAGGGAGTAGGCAAGGAGAGAAGTGCCTACATTGTCCTCCTCTTGTTGATTTTAAAGGACATATGGTCTCTCATAAAACTTCCTACATATTATCCAAATCGTTTCCAATTATGATTAATGCTAATTGAGGATCATTCTATATGTTCAATAAAGAGTCATATATTTAGAACTATAGCGAGGTTTCATGAAAACAGAAACAAAAAAATTAGGGTCATATTAAACTCAATGATATACCAAACCAAATTGAAACCCAAGGTGCAAAAGTGAATACCTTCTGAAGCATTCACTTCACAGATCCCCAAGAGTATAAAACACAAAACTGAAACGACACAATGACATGTGGGTAAACAACTTTTCCAAAAAAATAATAAATAACAGCGCAGAAAATATCAACCTTAGGTAAAAAAAAACTTCCTAATAGATTATTTGTATGAAATCGAACCGAGCAAACCAATGCAAAATTTAGTTTCAGGTTTAGGTGAAACCTACTGCCAATGTCATCAAAATTAAGACAGTGATTCAGAAGTCTTCATAAGAAAATAAGTTTATTTTCAACCAAAAAGTGACCTCAAACAATGAAGCTAATGAGTTTGTGCAGTTCTTATAAAAGAATAATGATCTGAAAACACTAACCTGCGGCTAAATTCATAATGGGATAGAACTCAGATATACAATATGGTACTTATTTAAGTTAGTAGTTAAATTCATATGAACTCAGCCGTATGGCGTTTTCACCTTCATTTGTATTTCCATGGAGTGATACAATATGCACAATCTAAAACCTGCAAAAAGGGATATACAACAGCTTAGTTATCAAAAAAGCGTTGTCCTCTGCATTTGTAGTCATAACTTATTAAAATGTCATTTGAAATCATGTAACATGGGTGACATCTAAAATGTTTTGAAGTTCATAATCTGTCAACAAAGTCACCACTTTGCAAGTAGCCAAAGATAAGCATTGAAGTCAGATATCATAAAAAGATAGAAATCAGACATTCTCACATATAGCAGTACAAATAAGGCAGACAGATTAATAGGCAATACAATTTATAGATTGTTCCAACTCAGGTTCAGCAAATAAGAACAATGAACTAAACCAAATGATCCAAATTATTAATTGCCCAACAAAAAAAGTTGACATAGAGGTGAATCCAAACCAGTAAGACCATAATCCCAGGTCTAACTCATCCCATATAACTTGATCAAACAATACTCCCGACCTCCTTGTCAGTCCTTTTAACTACATATAATGTATAGAACCATTCTGAAGAGCATTTTGAATCATAGTGGGGTATTTCTTCTCATTTCAAATTGATAAGAAATCATGATATTGACTTGCCATTTTTTTGTCCAACTCGATCAAACAAAAGAATTAAACTAAAACCAAAGACATGAATTCAGAAACCCCAAATTTAGTATCCGTGAATTGAATTAATTTACAAACGCGGAATTCGAAAAAGGAATAGCTGAGATATTAAAGAAGTAAAAGATGGTTGGAAGCGAAACCTCAAAACTAGATGGAACAAAGAGTTATGAAAATCTGTAACGAACCATTTAAATAAACTAAGTGAATATAAGTGAGGAGACTATTGCATCAATTGGTAACATTTCACCAGTTTTAGAAGTATTTATTAAACGACTGTGATATACTTACAGTTTCTCCTACACTTTCAACTCTGTGACAAAGAACTCATCTACATCATACCTGCAAAGTGATAAAAGAAATTAAGAGCATGTGAGAGATCCTATTAAACAAAAATGCATCAAAGCAGCTAACTTATCAGAGATGGATATTAAGTCAAAAAAACTTAATTGAGCATGGAACATTTGTTCTTACCACACATTTGTTCAAGATAGTTAATTGAGCATGACATTTTTTCCTCGTTCATTTGAATCTAGTATCACAGACCACACATTATCTTCCTATAAACCTATATTGGCAAGATAAAATCAAGTTGATAAATCCAATAGACTTAACATAAAAAGACTAAAGAGATATATATCATGAAGTCATTGTTTCATGTATACTTACCATACCCATCATTTGATTACCTAGCCTCAAATTCTAACTCCGACAACTCTGTAACCTTTTCTTCTACTTTCGAAAACTGGCTTTGAGAAAAAAAAACATGAATACACAAACAGATAAAAAGCAGTTTGGCAAACTTATATGACATGTCAATCAGGAGCTGCATGCAAGGTCCTGTTGGCGCGGCAAGACATCTAAATCTCACTATTTAAAAGTCCATGACTATCAAACCAACCGCTCCTCATTATTATCTAACTGCTTAATTGATAAGCCAAGATAGTTATAGAGCTATCCAAGTCTTATCACATTCACGCTGCAATTTTGCTACACCTTTCCCTTGTCACAGTTAACACAATTCACAGTGATTAATCCACCACTACTAAATGGATGTCCTAATAGGCATCTCTTTGTCTAAATGAAGTCTTTAGATGTTCATCTCTACATCAATGTTCGGTAGGGTGCTTACTAGGGGGGAACTGTACCTTGTGCCGATGTATTTCCGGGTGGAAACAGATACCCTGACCTAAGGCCTTTCTGGTTAGAATCACGTGTGGGTCTGGAATCCCGTGATTTGGACTGTACTAGCACGGATGTGTCCATGAGCGACCCCGTGGGATTTTTACATGCATGCTCAGTACGCTGGAGGAGTATGAGTTTACCTCGTGTACTTTAATATCTTTATTTATCTGGACTCGCATATGTTATTTTAACATATATTATTCGGCGAAAGACATTTATTTTTGTCCACTCACTCTAACGGTTTTCATGTCTTTCCCCTGGGCTTTTCGGTTTCCGTGCCCAGTTTGCAGTTCAGATTCTGGTGTCACACGTCGTGGTCGGAGGCATAGTATTCGAGCGATGTTTCTTTTATGGTAGGTTCTTAGTTTGGCCTACTATTTGTATATCTATACTAGAAGTCGCTCTGAGTATTCTTATGTCATGTTTTTATACGATTTTCCCCGGATTTCTGTAAAGTATAGTTATATTTGTTACTTTACATTACTGTTGATATATTGAGAAATCCGGATGGGATTGGTGCCCACGGTTTGATTTTTGTGGTATAAGATAAAGTGTTATTTTTCGGGTGCAGGTAAAGGCAATTCCGCGTTAGTAGCGTTACTCTACCGAAATTTTGATGGTTTTTGTTGGTTCGTGTTTTCAGAAGGGGTTTGATTCCGGTTTAGGAAACTAAATCGGGGTTGGGTTCTTTCATACCAACCCCACCTAATCAAGCCATAGTCAATAATGGAACTACTCAACTTCTGAAACAGTACATGATGATAAGATTTCGAGCTGTTCGACATTAATCCTTCAAAACAACAAAGATAGAATTACAAATTAGATGATTCCAGAAATAAAAAGCACTTCAACTTAGATGATTCTGCTATACATGTTGGCATTGGCATAAGATAATGAAAAGGGAACTCCACACCTTTGACAAAGGCAGAATCACTAACCTGACAAATAGCAGCTTCAATTTTGTTCTAGACTTTGTCAAAAGGGTCTGTAAAAAAAAGAGCACGCCAAATTTTAGAGATATCATAAGATAAAATCATGCATATCAAGTCAGAAACACTGCATGCTCATGCATGTTAAGTAATTATGAAGGATGATTAGCAAAGAAGGCATATATGCAGTAGTAGTCCTACGGTAGCTATAAGAAGGGAGTAGGCAGCGAGAGAAGTGCCTACATTGTCCTCCTCTTGTTGATTTCAAAGGACATATGGTCTCTCATAAAACTTATCAGAGATGGATATTAAGTCAAAAAAACTTAATTGAGCATGGAACATTTGTTCTTACCACACATTTGTTCAAGATAGTTAATTGAGCATGACATTTGTTCCTCGTTCATTTGAATCTAGTATCACAGACCACACATTATCTTCCTATAAACCTATATTGGCAAGATAAAATCAAGTTGATAAATCCAATAGACTTAACATAAAAAGACTAAAGAGATATATATCATGAAGTCATTGTTTCATGTATACTTACCATACCCATCATTTGATTACCTAGCCTCAAATTCTAACTCCGACAACTCTGTAACCTTTTCTTCTACTTTCGAAAACTGGCTTTGAGAAAAAAAAACATGAATACATAAACAGATAAAAAGCAGTTTGGCAAACTTATATGACATGTCAATCAGGAGCTGCATGCAAGGTCCTGTTGGCGCGGCAAGACATCTAAATCTCACTATTTAAAAGTCCATGACTATCAAACCAACCGCTCCTCATTATTATCTAACTGCTTAATTGATAAGCCAAGATAGTTGTAGAGCTATCCAAGTCTTATCACATTCACGCTGCAGTTTTGCTACACCTTTCCCTTGTCACAGTTAACACAATTCACAGTGATTAATCCACCACTACTAAATTGATGTCCTAATAGGCATCTCTTTGTCTAAATGAAGTCTTTAGATGTTCATCTCTACATCAATGTTCGGTAAACCCTTTAAATGATTAGATCAAAATACCAAATTTAATCATAATTTTATAATTATCATTAGTAACCAAATAGTTAAAACGATAAAATGGTTTGAGTGATTTACCTTTGACACAAAAGATTGTCTTCTCTGGTCTCCTTTTTGAACGTCGCATTTATCTGTTGGAGATGAAAGAATACATTTGGAGCTACAGTCATTAACCTGACTCCAATTCACAGCAACCCAAAATAAGAGAGATGTGGATCAAAGACTTATGCAGTTTTGCGCCACCAAACAAAGAATTTCTTCCTTGGTCTCACGGAATTGGTTAGTTTTTGGCCCAGTAAAGCAACTGCTGAGTACAATACATAATACTTATCAGGCAATAATCATTGAACACTACTCTAAACAAATCGAAGCTGCAATCATATTTTCCTGAGAAACTAATCTACTCTCATGTGAAAGATTAGGGTACCATCTTAGGAAGTCCTATAAGGTATTCATGTGAGCCTTAAGCACTTCATATTAAAGCAAAAGGGCTGGGTATCTCATCCACCCATGAAAGTTGAAACCAGCTACTAAAAGCTAGCAAATAGTGTTGGCTTTACCTCTATTTTATATGATGCAATGCGCCATGGAATAATAACATTCCCAACAACTACACATTTGCATCCATCAGATGCCACTTTAATCTATATGTTTTCTTTTCAATTGGAATCAAGTCCCACCAGATTAGACATATGTTTAATTCTCGAACAGACGACTAATTAGAGTATCTAATAGACAGAAGGTTACCTCTACAAAATAAACGAAGTAATCGCCCATTGCACCATCACCTCCCATGCCAGCCAATTTTTGAAGAATACATTAAGTTAGCATGATGAACATTAATAGTTCAGATAATGAAAGCATATAGAGTATACTAACTGAAAAATTCATCCCACCCATGCTAGCAACTTTATGAAGATATAGTTGAAGGTCGAATAATGATCACATAAATGAAACATACTGAAAATATGAAGAATTTCATAAGCTAATATAAACTCACCGAGAAATCTATCCCTCCCATTCCACCTGCACCTCCTATGCCAGTAAGTTTCTGCATAATAGAGTTTAGTAAGAACTTAAAGCATTGATCTGATAAATCAAACTACTGTAGAATGTGCAATCTAATAATCTGATAGAAATTTACCGAGAAATCCATCCGGCCCAAGCCTCCCATTCCGCCCATTGCATCATGACCTCTCATGCCACCAAATTTCTGAAAATCACATGGTATTAGAACATCAAACCAATAATAAAAGAAAAATAATTCACAGATTTAAATGTCACCAAGCTACGTGCCGAGAAGTTCATCCCGTCCATACACATGATATCAACACCGGCTACTGATGAGAAAGAAGAAATGGTACAAAGCTAACTACATGAAATGACTTAGCTTAGTAAATGCCAAAGTGTCCATAAACTATTAAACAATTTATTTTTTCAAATATAACTCATCATCAATCACTTCTCATCAGCTAGTGAAAAAAACAATAACTCATCTTCCAGGTGTAATGTCATTTTCTAAAGAACAAAATTGTATTGAATACTAAAACAAACAGCTGGCAGAGTGAAACCCAAAGGAAAACAACTCAACTTGTTTTCCACTAAACTCTTCTAAGAAATCAAACATGTAAGAAAACAACAACAAAGACAAACATAAACTCAAATCTCAATTTCAACGAAAAGCTCAACTCTTTCCACCAATGTTCATAATTAAAGTACTCATTTCACTTCTAAGTACAACTTTTATTGCTTTCTATGCCCCAACGTACACATCAAAAGTCACTCAATTTCTCACATTTGATCAACAAATTAAATTATTAATTTTATATATAAATATTAAAAAATAAAAGAGACACACAAATCCCATTTTCTATTTTAGCTAAAGGATAAAACCCTTTTAGATTTGCTCACCTATCATCACGCTGCGCCTAGCTTGTAGATTGTGGCCTCCATTTCCATACTAAAGCTAGCTTGTTTCTTCAAGATTCTACCTTGTGAAAACAAACCCATCGATCAAATCACTTTCTGATGCAACATTTGAAACTTAAAGAAGCTAAAGTAGTAAATTTTGTAATATAGATAAACCAACTTTATAAAGAAAAATATGATTACCTCAACTTGTGTTCTAGGGTTCAGTTTAAACCAAATTAGGGGTGGATTTGATTTGATGCTGATTTGGGTGAGTCAAGGTGGATTTGGTTTTACTTAGGTATAGAGCATAAGAGTGTCACCGAAATGTTTTGCCTGGACCCCGACTAAAGGTTGCTCGAATTCGTAGTTTAGGTAATGAAACCCAACCAAATAAGCTTCAAAATCCAGCAGGCTCACCAGCGAAAACAACTCAAAGCTTCAAGTACAGTCAGAAGGAGAGCAGAGCTTCAAAACTTCAAGTATACCACTAAATAGAGCAGAGGAAGTAGAGAAAATCAAAGGAAACGGAGAGATCAATTGAATCAGATGAGGAAGTAGAGACTCCAATCGGAGGTAGTAGAGGAGATCAGATGAACTGTGTACCAAAAAAGAAAAAGATTGGAGAATCTTATATGAGCGAACACCGGAGGAAGGGTCTTTACCGATCAGATTCACGTGAAAGAGAGAGAGGCTTGCAAGTTTGCAACAGTATGCAAAGGAGGCTCTCTATTCTTAGCTTGGAGTTTGCACTGACCCGAGAAATTGAGCCATGGGAAGAGAGAGAGAGAGAGAGAGAGAGAGAGAGAGAGAGAGAGAGAGAGAGAGAGAGAGAGAGAGAGAAGGGATGGCGGAGATGGGAGAGAGTGTCGGCGGAGATATAATCGTGTGAAACCGAAAGATTTCAGATAGAGAATGAGACAGATAGGAAGAATCACTGTTGAAATCGAAGGAAACTGAGGCTGGGTTTCACATGAAGAGAGAGTGTGATCTCGAATTTGTGGGTAAGGAAGAGAGAGAGAGAGAGAGAGAGAGAGAGAGTACGGGCCGAGGGCAAATGAATAGGGGATAAAATTGGTTGTCTGAGAGAGAGAGAGATCTCCAATTATGAGGACCAATCTTATCCAAAACATTCATTGGCACGCACCGCATGCTTTAAACAGTGTGAACAGTGTTCGGAACAATACACACCTTACTTCAAGATTGTTATATAGTAAATGACTTAGACAATGTATCATTTTAAGCTGCCCATAAAATCTAGATACCTAAATAGATACGCGATCCTTGGGCCGGAGCTTAAGACCATATCTTCTTGCTCTGGCTTTGATTTTATGTCGTAGATTCAAGAAAGTAAGGAGGTTAGTTGCGCTTATTTTAAGGTGTATAGAGAACTGCTTCATTCAAATTATTATAGACATACTGAGTAATGTTCTAATGATCAGTGATTTCTATCGTCAATTGTGAGAAATTATCGTTAGATCTACATTTAACGATAAATAATAAATAAATCAGTAAAAATAAAAGTAACGTCATCTGTTGGATCTAACTTCAGTTAGTCACAACTGACCACAAGATTATAACTGATGTCATGTTTGTTTATAACAATTCGATGTGAGGCACTTGGCCTTGAGGAAGTTGGTTCATTCACGCCAAGTGTACCTTCGACTAAATGACATTGCGAAATGTGGTTTTGTGACTGCATTTATTAACGGCTACTTGAGTTTTGGGTTGGATGAGGAAACTTTGGGTATGTTTGATAAGTCTATTATGCGAGGGGATTTAGTCGAGAGGAATTGTCTATTTCTTCATATAAAAAAGACGGGATAAAATCACATGTCATTGTAATTTTTTTAAATTATCACGAAGATAAGACTCTACAATTTCATGCATTATTCTTACTCAATTCACTTCCATATCAGTGTCTTCATACACCTTGTAGTCTTTGTCATTCTCAATGTTTTCAAGCAATTGAGCACATGTCAGTGTAGAATCAATTTCATTTTCTTGAGGGATATGAACAAGCACTGTTAGTGACACGTAAATAATTATAAGCAGTAATAATGATTTTCTCTCTTAAGGCTAGGAACAATATTTTCTTGATCATCCTCGATGATCTTTTAAGTCAAAGAGAACACAAGAGCTAGGAAATTTTCTAATATATTGATCATTCCCGAATTGGGCATATATACAAAACTACTTACAGTCTTACAAGTAAACTATTTACACCTACTTAATTACAGAATATACACCTCTTAAAATTCTAAGGAGTATGACTCACTCCAACACTTCTCCTTAAGTTGGTGTATACAAGTTTTGAATACCCAACTTGTCAAGTGAGTCATTAAAGGTCTTAGATGAAACAACTTTTGTAAAGATATCAGCTAACTGTTATTCTGAATGAACAAATGTGAATGAGATAATACGAGCATCTAGTTTTTCCTTGGTGAAGTGATTGTCCATCTTCACATGCTTCGTCTGATCATGTCGAACATGATTATGTGTAATGTCAACTGCCGCTTTGTTATCATAATACAAAGGCACTAGCTGTTTTTGTTGAAAACCAAAATCCTTTAACAAGTACTTCAACCACAACAGCTCACAAACACCTTGAGCTATACATTTATACTAAATTTCTGCACTAGAACAGACCACCACATTCTGCTTTTTGCTCCTCCAAGTAACCAAATTTCCACCAACAAATGTAAGTAGTCAAAAATAGAACATATGCCAGTAATGTTACCTGCCCAGTCTGCATCAGTATACCCATCAACACACCTAGACCTTTATGGTTATGAAATACTAAGTCTTTACTAGGTGCAGACTTCAAGTATCTCAATATTCTTATAACAACATCTATGTGAGCTTCACTGGGATTGTGCATATCTTGGTTCATAATACTAACAACATAAGCAAGATCAGATCTAGTGTGAGACAAGTAGATTAATTGCCAAACTATTCTCTAATATTGAAACTTGTCTATAGGAACTTGAGCAGGATACTCTACAATATGATGATTATGTTCAATAGGTGCATCAATCGGTTTACAGTCAAGCATACCAGTCTCTGCTAACAGATCTAGAACATATTTCTTTTGACTTAACATAATACAGTTCTTGTTCCAGGCTACCTCAATACTCAAGAAATACTTCAAGTTCCCAAGGTCATTCATCTCAAACTCAGAAGACAACTAAACTTGTAACTTCTTGATTTCACCAAAGTTATCTCCTGTCACAACCATGTCATCCACATAAATGATCAAAGCAATTATCTTACCATGTTGGTGTTGTAGAAATAGAGCATGGTTTAAATTACTTTGTTGATATTCAATCTTCTTAATAAAAGCTATGAATCTTCCAAACCAAGCTCTTGGGGATGATTTCAATCTATATAAATACTTCTTCAACTTGCACACCAGCTTCTCACTTGTAAAAGTATCATATCCTTGAAGAAGATCCATGTAGATTTCTTCATTCAGATCTCCGTGAAGAAAGACACTCTTCGCATCAAACTGGTGTAAGGGTGAATCTAGATTAGCTGCCAAAAGCATGATGACTCAAATGGTATTGTTCTTCGCTACTAGCGCAAAGGTCTCATTATAATCCACTTTATACTTCTGAGTATACCCTTTTGCAACCAACCTTGCCTTGTACCTGTCAACTGAGACATCTGCATTATGCTTTATGGTATACACCCACCTATACCTAACTGTCTTCTTTCTAGGCAATAAAGGTACCAAATCCTAAGTATCATTCTTGTTGAGAGCAACCATCTCAACCTCCATTGCCTGGATTTGCTTCTCTTACTTCATTGCATCCTACACTTTACTAGGAAGAGATGCAATAGATAATTGATTCACAAAGGCTATATAAGGTTTAGAAATTCTGTGGGTTGACACATAATTAGCTACATAATACTTGACTTTGGCTGACAAGGTAGGCTCATATTTATGAGAAGGTTGACCATGAGTTGACCTAATAGACAAGACTTTTCTTGACTTAGGTTCAGGTACACTAAAACTTGACAAAGGAAGACTACTACATACTTCAGATGATGATAGGTCAAGAGAGATCATTGATGGAGAGGGAGAGACTGAAATTGCATGTACATGTTCTACAATTAACGACTGAGTACTGATTAATTCTCTTCCTTTAGATGAGTCGAACAATGCTTCAACCGGTCTAACAATCTCAGAAACTGGAATAGACATGGCAACCCCTCGAGTTCTTTGATGGGTTGAGGAATTGTAACAACCCGAACCAAAATCTACGTACAAATCAACACGAAATAGAATTATCGTGAATTAGTGGTATCGCGTGGGTTATTAACGACTATTTCACCAGGCGAGAATTTATATTGACTTCCTTCACAAGAATTGTAGAGTATTTAATTCCGACCTCATGTGAATTTTTGGGGAATTTTTCGGATAAACTAGCTATGTTTTAACGAATTTTGAAGTCGGTAGGTGAAAATATTTAAAAGTGTTAATTTAATTGCTGATTTAATCGTGACCGTCCGATCTTGATCATATTTGATCTGAACCGTTGATTTGGGCTGGTATGTGTACGGTATTTCTATAAGCTATTATTGGAAAGTTTCCATTTTGGGGAAGAAATACGTATGTACGGATCGCTTGTATACCATTTCGACCCGTTTTGACCGTGAATCTTCTCGTCGGCGGTGAGCTCTATTCCGGCCACCTCTGGCCATGTTCTTTAGTGGGAAATGTTAGGCTTTGTTTCCTATTTCATTGGGTTTATGAATTACTGGTGTTGGTTGGCGGATGACGACAGTGGAAGGCGTTGAAAATCAGCCAGAATCGGTGGTGTTGGTGGCGGCTCAAATCTGCGGCGATGAGGGTCAAAGTTATGTGGGTTTTGAAGCCCTTGGGATGGTGAGTCTAACCCATATGGTCTTGGCCCTTGCCGTGGCCGAATCGTGCCGATCGGAGAATGTGAATTCAAGCGAGATTTTTGAATTTTACGATGAGTTTTCGACATATTTCGGTTAGAATTGGGCTTAGCATTGAACTGAATGTTGTTGGAAACGTTGAGATATTTAAACTGATGTATAGGTCAAAGAATTCTGGACCGGTGGGATTCCGGCCGCCGCCGGCGGTGGTCCACCTGCCGCTGTGCCCGACGGAGCTTCGGCGATATGGAATTTTCGACGAAGTTATATATCATTTTGCTCATTTTCGCATGCCGAACACAATGGTGAGGTCCATATTCAGATCTGAACTTGATAAATTTGGATGAGTAAACAATCGGTTTAATTCACGATAGTATTAAAGAACGCTTTAACTATCAGTTTAATGGCGAGTCGCTTGATATTCGAGATTTGTTTTGCGACTCTTAAAAGTGAGGGATTACAGGAAATTGAATTCGATTTTGGTTGAGTTACTAATTAAACAAAAAATACGTTATTCGAGTATATGAGACTCTCGATGTTATTACTCACCAAATTACGATCTTAGCCATTCTGTATGAAGCCCAATGATCAGATATTAATTTTAATCGTGATTAATTTATTATTATTTTATGTGCCTTTTTCTTGGACTTTTCGGTTTTATTTGCCCAGATTGCAGTGTGTATCATGAGGGTGCTAGATATCGTCGAGGGCGTTGAGTCCACCAGTCAATTCTTTTAGCAGTAGGTCTCAGCTCACTATCAGTATCTGTTGTGTTATTGAAGTCACTCTGGATATTAGTTCAGTAGTATTGTCTTAGCAAGACTCTTGTGAATAGGTCGTCACTCGTATAGTAGTCGAGTTGAGTTTCTTTGTTTATGAATCAGTGTATTTAGTGGAAGTATGCTTTCCAATTCTGAATAATGTATCAGGTTTAATTCTAGTCTTATGTTGAGAAATCCGGATGGACATCGGTGGTCCACGGTATTGTTTGTGGGTTTATCTGCGGAGTGTTAGTTTTCCTTACAGGTTTTTGGATGTCTCTTTCATAAGGGAAGTTATGTCAAAATTTTCACAGAAACTCGTAGATTAGGGTCAGTCATTAGGGCTTGATTCTAGATTACTAGTTAATCAAGAGTTGGGTCATTTCAGGAATATTCGGCCTATAATCGGCCTCCAACGTGTAAGACAGTTGCCAGCTATTTCGGGCAACGAGGGTAGGGGGTTTCGGTTCCCCTCCTCCTGCTGGTTCGATTGAGTCTAGCCTCGAGGCCGTTTGTGGCTCGACAGGGGAGATGGACGTCGGAAACATTTTTCGGCCGAGTTACTTTCGTGGCAGATTCCAGCCAAACGTGTCGCAATCCACCTAGGGTCCTTTGAGCAAAGTTGTTGGCTCATCGAGAGCTTTCTATCGGGGTGTCATTCTCTACCGCCGGCGATGGTCATCGATGGTGGTGCGTGGATTCCATGTGCCACTGTCTGTAGCGGCGCCTGACCGAAAAAATACTTTCAAAATTTCATCGAGTTATATATCGTTATGTTTGTATCAACAATACGAACATAATGGTGAGATTTATTCAACGTTAGGTTTCATCGTCCCAGTGAGTGGGCGGTGGTGACGAGGGTCTCCACCAGTGGCGGTGCGACTGACGAAGAAATTCGGTTTCTCTTATATCATTACGTCTGTTTCGTCGTAACAAGTTTATTAGATATATTCTTTGACTAGATTAGTCGAAGTTGATTTTTAGATCGAGTACTTCCTCGATTTATCCAAATAATTTATCATTTTGACGATTTTTGATAAGGGTCGAGTCGTCACAAAAAACTAGGAAAGTAACTGGACTTATGACTCTTAGCAAAAACACAATTTTCACAATGGAGACTCGATTCCTTTATTCCAAAAAAATAAGGATGACATAGAGTTCTTCATGACTCCAAAGGATGGATGACCTAGCCAGTGATGCCATAGCCAAATTTCTTTCACTCTATTAGAACTCAATGTTAGGGAAACATTTGAAGATGGTGCTTGCGTCTCCCACTGCATGTACATGCAATCCAAGTGGATCAATCTTCCCTTCAGATCTCTCTTGCTTATTATCACCTGAGATGACAAATCCTAAAATATCACATACATAGGATAAAAGTTACAGAGTATTTGTTTTGTGAATTCAACTTAGAGACAGATAACATGTGATCAGATAGAGAAGGAACAAATGGAGGACATTATATAACACAATATATAGAGTAACTTGGATTGACCATATACCTAAGATTGAAAAAGACACACTATTTTCATTAAACACTTCACATACAAGAGAAGAGGACATACTCGAAAATAAGGACTTATCAAAGGTTATATGATCAAAAGCACCCAAATCATTATCCATATATCACTACCAGTAAAGATATAAACTTTCAAAGAACTACCAATTTTACCTCTTTTTCCCCTCTTTTTCCCTCAGATTGAGGGTAAATACCCGCAGTGTGATCTTGTCACTCCACACCATTGAAATCAGGTTCTTGAACTAACTGGACTCCTAGCAGCTATGGCTCTTGTCATAGGTGCTCCCTTGATTTGATTTATGAGGACAAGAACTCTTATAGTAACCACTTGCAATAGAAGCATTGTACCTTACTAAGATCCAATCAACGAGCAGGAAGTTGATTGTCTTGGTTCTTGGGTTTCCAACTCTGCTAAGATCTAGCTTGTACTGTGATGCTAGACACTTTGGTGTGCAACTTCTTTGCACCGGGCCGGTTAGCTTTATCTCTGCAAACATTTGCAAAAGCTTGGTCCAACGTTGGTGGTGTGGCTTGTCGTAAGAGCTCCCTTTTAACACCATCAAATTTTGAATCCAATCCCTTCAAGAAGATATGGACTCACATTTTGTCATGAAAGTTGTTGTGTGTAGAAATATCAAGATCACATACGATTGGGTTTGGATCAATTTCATACAGTTCTTACCTATGTAATGCCATTGGGTTTGCCTATTTCATCCATTTATCAAAATGAATGGCTTTCTTAAAAAGGCATGAGAATTTTTAATTGTCCTTTTTATTGTCAGATTTTCTTTTGTCGTTGTAGGATAGTTTTGTTCTGTATATGTGAACTTGTCACTATAAACTTTAAAATTTTCTTTGAGTTGGTGCCTAGTGCGCTCGCTAGCTCTACACCTGTCCATAAGAGCATCTCCAATAAAATAGTTAAAAGCTAATTTTTTTAAATATTTATCTGAGATTTTTTCTATCTGTACCTCCCATTTTTCTCATTAGACTTCCTCTTGTTTTTTAGTTTCAACTATAATTATCCATATATAAAACGACAAATATTGACATTAACTTATATTGCCTAACTTCTCTAAAAACCTCTCAGATTAGTTTGGACAATAAACTTAATACATCTTCTCCCGTTTTTTTTTTCATCCTCTCGTTATATCATGTTGAAGTATACCTTCACATACATAGTACAAGTTTGATTAGGCTACGGTTTTTTAATTCTTCATAACGCAAGTATGAGTATAATAGCAGTGAACTCAATGAATCATGAGACACGGTGCTTCATTTGTTTGCATTCCTCGAAGTAACAAGTCTTGCTCTATATAACTCATATATGGATGTTGATGTTGATGTTAGAAATATTGAGTCATACAATAATAGACTCAAGTAATTCCTTTTTTTTTTGAAGTTTACCTTCACATACATGGAGGGATATATGTTTAAGATTGATCTCAAAACAACTGTTTTTATTGTTAAATAATGTGACTTTGTTAGGAATAACAGAAAAATTTAGGATTGTTTGTATCATTAGTGACATTTTTGTGTTAATTTATTTAGTAAGATTTATATCTGGAAAAAAAAATTGGAAGTGTAGTGAGAAAGTAAGAGATGTAGTGACAAAAATAAAGTGTAATGAGGAATTTAATGTGTAAATGAATTAAAATAATAAGGATAAATTAGGTATTTATTGAGAGCTCTTGTGAGCACTTTCACATAATCAAAACAAAAATGGAGGTAAGAAGGTGTAGTGAGCAAAATTGGAGATCCCAATAGAAATCATCTTTAGCTAAATTATACTCAAACATAGTAACTATAGCTATCTAGGAGAGAGAAAATGACTTAAAACTAAATATTTTAACACTACAAATGTGACGACCCGAACCAGAATCAATTGTGTATTCGGCACGATTCCCGAGATTGGTCATAGTCGCAGTTTTAAGTTATATATGTGGTTTGTCAATTCTATTTGCGACTATGTTTCTGGCCGAGAATTTGGGTTGAGTGTCTTCACGGAAGTTGTTGAGCACGTGAATTCGAGCTCGAGGGCGGTTCCGAAAGATTTTTCCGATAACCGAGGAATATAATATGATTATTTGAAGTTTCAGTTTCGACGAGTTTATCCGATGGTTTCGTGTTTATCCGAATCGTGATGGTTATCCATTTCGAATCGTCGATCGACCCGAGGCGTGAGTATAAATATCGGAGATAGTCGAGAATTAGTCGAAAATCTCAATTTGGGCTTTGACTGACGTTGACCACCTGTTGACTTTCCAAATTTGGAAAGTTGCCGTTGACCCGTGAAGGAAGCGTGCGACCCGTTTGGGCTCGTCGGCCGACCCGACTTTTCCGGCCACCTCCGGCCAGGCTGAGGGTACAGTTCGAATCCCCTTGAGTTCCTCTTTCGTTTTATGCTTGAGGTTGTTGAAATTGGTTGTGTTTGCTTTGAGTTCGAATCGAGGCCGATATGGGTTGGTCGTCGGTGACGGTTGGTAGGATTCAGGTGAGTTTTGGAGGTGGGGTTGTTGGGGTTTTTGCTCCCCACACCTCGGTGATGCTCTCTTGGTAGTTGGTTTGGGACGAGGTGGTGATTAATGGTGAACCCGATTAGGTTACCGGAGGGAAATTCCAATTTGGGTTTGAATGAAGTTGGTGGTGTTGGGGTTTGAATTGAGGTTGGTTGTAGTTATGAAAGTGATTTGGCTTGAGATGGGCTTCATTTCTGGAGCTTCCTCGCCGGAAAATGTCACCGTTGACGGCGCGCCGGCGGCGGTCAACAGCGGCGCTCCGGCGAGGAGTTGACTTTTTGGATTTTGATGAAATTAATGTCATTTTTATCCTAATCGCGCCCTGATTATCGTCCAGAGGTTTTGGGATTGATTTGGGTAACCGATTTTCAGTCGAGGGTTTCGAGTAGAGATTTCGGGAATTCCGTTAATCATTTTGTACTGCATTGCATATTTCCAGGAACGGTTGGTTTCCGTGGTTAAGTTCAGAGTTGAGGATTGTGTTTTTGATCAGTTATGTTTATGTATGTTCAGGAGATCGAGATCGAGATCGTGATCGTGCTTCAGGCGAGGGATCTTCCGCCGGACCACGAGATTAGCGCGAGTTTGCGCTAGCAGATCTGTGAGTGGACAAGTTTCTATTTTCACAGTTGATTTGCGAGTTCGTGGATTTTATGATTTTCGTGTTTACTTTATACGATGATTGAGATATATGTTATTTTCAGAGGTGTTATTATATGTTTATTGGTGATGGCATTTATTGCATCGATGCTACCGGAGTTGAGAGATTCATCTGGACCAGAGTTGAGAGATTCCTCTGAAGCAGGGTTAAGAGATTCCCCTGTATGCCGCCGGGGTTGAGAGATTCCCATGGCCTATCACCGTCGGGTTGAGCGATTCACCTGACGTCGGGCTTGAGAGATTCGCCCGACAACCTCCATATATATATATATGTGTTGTGTTCCGAACTCGTACTGTTTTACATTGAGTATGTATATAAACTGGTGAAAGGCATATGTTTATTTTCGTCCACTCACTCTAACATTTTTATTTGCCTTTCCCCTGGGCTTTTCGGTTTTCGTGCCCAATTTGCAGTTTGGATTCAGGTGTTTCACGTTGCGGTTGGAGGCTAGTGATCTGAGCTACCTGTGTTTTTTCCAGTAGGTTCTTGTTTCGCCTACTGATGTGTATATTATATATGTTTATACTAGAGGTCGCTCTGATACATTCTGATACTTCTTTATACGGATTTTCTCGGATATACTATATATAGTACAGTATGTTTTTTGTTATTTGATATGAAATGATGTTGAGAAATCCGGATGGGATTGGTGCCCACGGTTTGGCTTTTGTGGCATAGGACGAAGTGTTATTTTCAGGGTGCAGGTTTATGCAATTCCACGTTAGTAACGAAACTCTGCCGAAATTTTGAAAAGATTTTTGTTGGTTCGTGTTTTCAAAAGGGGTTCGATTCCGGTTCAGGTAACTGAATCGGGGTTGGGTCCTTTCAACAAATTTCACTGATAGCTACTTTAAAATGCTAAATAAAAATCTTTAAAAGGGTTAGTGACATATAACTTTTAGAAATTACTTCAGTGTTTTAACACAATTTACAATAAAAAATATATTTATAAAATAACTATAAAATGGTAAACTAATTTACTTCTTTAAGGTTGTAATACAAAGTTTAGTTTTCTTATAAGAAATAGTACAAAACCTAAATAAATAACTTTTTATTTAAAATTTACAATTTAATCTTGATCATTCATTTTTTTTAAATTTGATCTAACACGACTGTAAAATAAAAAGTTACTTTTTTAGGTTTGGTATTGTTCCTTATGAGAAAACTAAACTTGATATTATAACCTTAAAGAAGTAAATTAG
Organism: Geum urbanum; assembly: GCA_946800695.1. Classification (NCBI taxonomy): domain Eukaryota; kingdom Viridiplantae; phylum Streptophyta; class Magnoliopsida; order Rosales; family Rosaceae; genus Geum; species Geum urbanum. The sequence continues at coordinate 26,004,292 of OX327011.1, forward strand.
TTTACCATTTCATGGTTATTTTATAAACATATGTTTTATTATAAATTGTGTTAACACACTGAAGTAGTGTCCTTAACTTTTTTTTTAGAAAATTTGACTATGATCCGGATCAAGGGACACATAACTTTACACAGATTTATACACATTTGTAGCACTTAGATTTTGACCCTTTTAATGCTTCAGATTACTTACTTGCATTAATTAAGTTTAAAATTACTTTATGTTAAACACAATGTTAAATTGGCTGAAATAAAATATATTATATACATATTGCTGCAACCTAGCCGCCGCTACATGTATGCAAAGAGAGAAATAGCATGTTAAACCCAGAAAAATATGCTGCAATCTAGCAACCTAAGGGCATCCGCACTTGTTGGTAGAGCACCAGTTAGAGTAAGAGCAAAATTTTCTTAGAGCAAAGTAAATCGAATTTTTTATACACCTCTACACCTTTTTGCAAGACCAAATTCAATTCATCATGTTGTAAAATGTTAAAAACATACTTATCGGATAGATTTACGACCAATAGTAATGTGACATGTGTCCTTATCGACTAAATAATTATACAATATCTTCGATAAAATTTTCGTCTAATAAAAAAATGACACGTGTCACTGCCACATGTCGTTATTGGCAAAATAAGTAGTCTAGATTTCCAGTAATATTTTCGGCTAATGATGATGTGACATGTGTCACTACGAGATAGCGTTACCGATAAAATAATTGGACCAGATTTCTGGTAAGATTTTTTTCCAATGACAATGCAACACGTGTGTTCATCTTCAAAGATCCGATTATCTATAATTGATTATAAAACGTTTATCTATCACTCATTCTATACTAACACCATCTACAAGTTTCTTTCCATCCAAGTAGATAACACATCTCTCTAAAGACTTATCAAGATTTCCTACTACATCACTCTGATGAATCTTTTCAGCTTCTACAATTTTTTCAGGCAGAGGCAACAACAACAAGAAGAGGATGACGATATGAAGCAATCCTTCGTCAATCAGGTGGTCATGGAGGAAGCACAATATGACGATGAACCACGAATAAGCGGCTTACGTCGCTGTAAAAAAACGAATCGACCACAACAGAGGGAGTCTAGGGGACGCAATCTCATGGAAGATTACTTCATCAAATGTCCCAACTTCAACGCACAAGAATTTCACCGGAGGTACAGGATGAGCAAATACCGATTCACCAGTATCATAACGGATCTCTACAACAACTACTAATATTGGCATCAACGAGCAAACGCCACTGGATTGCTAAGGGTTCTTCCCCAAAAAAGATGATCGGTGCTCTACGAATGTTGGCTCATGGGGCAGCCACGGATCAGTGTACTGAAATTACAAGGATGGGGGAATCGACTACCCTAAAATGTATGAAGGAGTTTTACCACCAAGTGGTTCACCTCTATGGTCCAAAATACCTCCGCACTCCAACACCGGAGGACCTCACATGACTTCTAGGTAAAGGCTAACACCGAAGCTTTCCAGGTATGATTGAAGCATTAACTGTATGCACTGAAAATGGAAGAACTACCCAACCGCTTATCAAGAGGCATACTCAGGGCGAAATGGTCGCCCTACTATTATCCTAGAGGTGGTAGCCTTGTATGATACGTGGATATGGCATAGTTTCTTCGGGTGTCCTTGAGCTAAAAATGACATTAACATGCTCCACCTATCTGATGTATTCGAACAAATCCTTGCCAGAAGAGGCTCAACTGTCGTCTTTAAAGTTCACTGAGAGAGGTACTCCACTTCTTATTATCTGGCTGAAAAAATATATCTGAGGTACTCTACATTTGTCAAAACAATTTCTAATCCCCATACACCACAATATAAGCTCTTCGCAAAGAAACAAGAGGCATACCGGAAAAATGTGGAGAGAGATTTTGGCATCTTGTAATCTTGTTAGGCAATTATTCTTCATAGTTGTACATTGCACCACAAATCGGTAATCACATCCATCATGTTAGCTTGCATCATATTCCATAACATGATTGTTGAGGAAGAGTACGTGGAGGATGAGGATGAGGAGAACGAAGAAGAAGACATGCAAAACTCATCGAGAGCTTTCCGGGTTTATGATGGGCCGGTGGATGAACAAGGAAATCGAATTTCTTTTGAGCCAATAAGAAGAGATGGACTTAATATACAATGGTTTCATGACCTTGTTGCCGATCTCAAATCTATTTACATCCATATAGAGCTCCAGAAGAACTTGGTGAAGCACAACTGGAGGTTAAAACTAGTGAAATTCTCTTAAATATTAGTTTAAATGTGATTTTCAATTTTATTATGTACTTTTATTAAGAGTGTGTGTAATTTTTGCATGTGTTTTAATTTAAGGTGTAACGAATATGCTTTTCAATTTCCTCTTAATAAATAAATTATATTTTTATTTTTCAAAAATTTAAATTACATAATGATGAACCAAGCTCAGATTTATTCTTAGTACAATACTATAACTATTATGGAAAGAGCAAGCGACTTGGATGATAACAATCTGAATATGTTTCATCAGTAGCTTGATCCTGACTACGTTCTCCTTCATTAAGGATTGCTAGTTTCCTGTTGGTGAAATACATTTTCGAGATTGGGGTTATAGCCTCCAAATTCATTGCCATGATCATTATGTCCTTCTCTTATTTCTTCAATAGTAACTCTTTGGCCGCCCTTGCTTCCTTCCACTTTTGAATTTCTATGTACTTTTTGTAAAAATTCAGCTCTCTTTCATTATGCATCTTCCTCACGGTATGCCACGATGCTTGATCACTTGCAATTGTATGCAAAACCTCAAATCGTTGCTCAATAGGAGTCTTACCTTGTTTCTTTTGCTGCTTTGCTTCCTTTTCTGCCTTCGTTCCCATTGGTCTAGCCGGACTCGAGGGAGCGTCATGTTGCTTTGAAGTGTCTCATTCACTTCTTCGTCGGCCAAATTGATGGCTGGAGATGATTCGGTTGCTGAAGAAGTACCTTGATAATTACTTGCATATGAAAATGGAGTAGTTGATAGCACCTCAACGAAAGATGGACGATCCTTAACCGCTTCGTAACATGCAAAGTGTGTAAACGGTTTCTTCTTGGCTGTATAGTAAAATGATTGAGCTTGCTTGACTTAATGAAAAATAAATATTCGCTATTTCACAATACTACATATTTAAACAAATTATATATGTAAATTACATAATTTAATTAATATAATCAAATAAAATTTACATCATATACGATAAACTAATAAAAACTTACTTCATCTAATAGCGAAGTGCCGCTAGATATACTTTATCGTACCGCGTGTAAATATTCACCCCATTTTTGCAAGAGTAGCTTGAACTTGTTGTAGTAGACAAAAGCGTGATTCGGGTCCTTAACTCCTTCGGAGGAATCTCACCTTGTGTTGGCTCCCAATTTTGCACATAATTAACATGAATTGTCTCCCATAATTTTTTCCTCTCTTATTTGTTGTCATCATATTCATCAACATTATGATGTACGAAAGAGATGCACATTTGTAAATCTTTGGAAGTAAGCCAATTGGTGCCCATTATTTTGGAAAAAATGCTAAACGAAATGATAGAAGAGATGGAGAGAGATGTGAAATTTGTTAAGCAAAAATTGGTGTGAGTTGTGAATTAAATGAAGTAATATTTATAGGAATTTTTTTTAGAATGTTCTGAAATTTTTGGGAATTTTTTACAATTTTTTTGATAATTTTCCCCTTTTTTCCCGTTAGTATGCATAACCAGTCGTTCTGATTATTTATGGACCGTTGGATGATATTTCATATTCAAAATCAAAGGCCCAGATCAACTGGACCGTTTCTTTTAAATTTTCTACCTGGACCTAACAGGTGTCACATACCCATCCACGCGTCAATTTTTTTTTTTTTACTTATTGCACATGCCTGACTTAAAAAAAAAAACTCAACGCGCCTGACGCACCCACGACATGTGGGCTCTGCCAGGCTGTCGAGCAATCGCCGTAGATTATATTGCTCGATCGATCAATGGAGCAAAACGTCAACGAGCAGCCCGGCTCCCTTTTTTTCTCGGTGCGTCGCCAATTCTGGGTTTGCTCGAGCAAAGTCCACCGGTCTCACCACTTGCTCAAGCAAGAGCTCGCCAGTTGCTCGTCAGTGCGGATGCTCTAAGCTGCAATCTGGCAGAGTGGCCAACCAAAGTCCAAAATACCTCTATATAATTTAAATCAGAGATCAACGACAAAATATTTACAAGTTCATCATGGATTTCCACTTCATTACAATCAACAAATTCACAAACTCATCATGCTCTACATTCTTCAACGATCTTCATGTATTTTTGTCAGATTGCTTGAAATTTGAGATCTAATATAGGTTCATCCATGTAAAATATAGTTCTGATAAGTTGTTCTTCGTGTTCTTCAATCATAGCGTAAGCGGCATCGATCAATGTACAAATTATTTGTTACCTTTAGTAAATGATGTTGAGGTAGAGTATTGTTTGTCGATGTTCAAATGTTTTGGGTTTAACCTTTTTATCCGTTACTTGGGTTTGTTAAAGTTTATGCTGAATTAGTTTGTTGTTTATTCATTTTCTGGTTTTGAAATAACAATTTGAATTTATGTTAAATTAAGTTTTGAGTAATTTAAAGCATAATTACAATAATTCAAACAAGTAATCTAGACCATTGAAAGTGTCAAGATCTAATGGCTACAAATGTGTGTATAGATCTGTGTCAAATTATGTGTCCATTGATCCGGGCCCTTTGACTATAACTATAACTTTATTGTTAAAGATGCTCTAAGTTGTCATTAGCATCTGTTGAAGAATGATCTCATGAAGTCGGGGAAATTTTTTGCAAAACACTTTTATTTTCCTAATGACCTTTGCAAAACATCAGTACCTATGAACTTTTTATCATCTTTTGTAAAAATTTCAAGTTCTCTTAGAGCTTTTTTGTGTGACAATATTTCCGCTAATCCAATAATTTTAGGAAGGATATATCTTCCATAGTTCATGACTCTTAAAAATCTACGTAGACTTTTAGGGTGAGTAATTCTATCTGGAAATTTCTAGACTTTTTCTAAGATATGTGGTTGAAGCTTGATTACCCCATTTTTTTATGGTAATCCCTAGGAAGTCAATTTCTAGGATGAGGAAGACTTTCTTCTCTCTTAGAATGATTTCATTCTGAACTATTAGTTCCTAGTCAATTTCTAGGACGAGGAAGACTTTCTTCTCTCCTAGAATGATTCCATGTTGAACTATTAGCTCGACTACCTCATGAAGATGATTCATGTGTTCCTCCTTTTTCTTTGAGAAGACTAATATATCATCGATATATATGACACAACAGTCTGCAACTTATTTGAATATATTAATATTTTTCTGAGAAAAATGGATGGAGCATGTTTTTAACCTAAAAGGCAATACCAAAAATTCATAATGTCTATGTGGAGTTTCGAATGTAGAAAGGAAAATGCTATCAGGATGCATTATAACTTGCCAAAATTTTGATTTTGCATCGAACTTTGAGAATACTCTAGCTCCTCTGAGCATATTAATTAGTACTCTTGTGCTATCTGATAACCATTTTTTTACGGTTTTCTTATTGACAATTCTATTGTCTATCATGATCCTTATTTTTTCGCAGACTTTTTCCGCATGATTTCTTACATTAAATGTTGAAGAGTGATGATGACTATTTGATGGCATTATCGAACCCTTTTCTAAATGATCAACTATGTCTTTCTTGAATTCTTTTTTATTAACATGACATATAGAATTCATGTCATGTAGCTTCAGCTCACAGACCATTGAGTCTCTCACCCAGAATTTCAGTGCTGGATTGTTGTCAATGTTTTGTTTTAGGAAAAATACTTGGGTCCAAACTTATTTGGACACTATTCTCCAAATTACTCTTACTTATACAACCTTCGATTTGTGATTTACTTGAGCACTGAGTTACTCCATTGGTCAAGGCGTTGAACTTATCCACTGATGAACCAGGTTCGAATCATAGTACTCCTATTTGAAGAGTATTTTCTCTAATAATAGTAAATTTAAGAATTGGGGTTGCTTCATGGCCTAGGCATTAAATTATATGCTGACGAGCCATAGTCAAATGCTAATACTCTATTCTATCGTACCCTAAATTTTAACAAAAATCCATATCAACGGCAAGAATTAGTGTAAGAATGATCTCTCTCTCTCTCTCTCTCTCTCTCTCTCTCTCTCTCTCAAACCTTAGTGCGCCATTAGCTAGGTTTTGTCCTAGTTTTCTGCGTAGCACCTCATAGCCATCAATGATGGAGCATCCTGACGCTTCGTAGCGGCCTTTGTAGTATCTGAGAGGGGCAAGACATCCTTTGGCGTCAATGATGCTAGGAATTTAAAACACTATGTCGTTGGGCGTCTTCTGGCAGTGAAGATGGATGTGGACCCTAAAGCCTTTATGGGGATGATAGATGGTGTATGCGATCTCAAGAAACGTCTCTCAATTTGTCATCAAGAAGGCATATTCATCTTCTGCTTTGGTGTAGAGGTGGAACGCGATAGGATTTTGATGGAAGGGCCTTGGTTCTATGGAAAATCCAATCTCGTTTTGAACAAGTACAACGGTGTAAGTGATGTGGAAGATGTGTTGGTTACTCAATTTTTGGTTTGGGTAGAGATACTTGGACTCCCACCACGTTTGCAGACGCCGACGACCGTTGGCTGTATAGCTACAACTATTGGTGAGATCATTCACTTAGATGAGATGGGCATCAAGAGTGGAAAGAAAATTCAAGCTAGAATTTGGCACGAAGTGAAGACCCTAGTGAAGCAAGCTTACTTGCTAGAAGCTTTTGAGTTTGATGGAGCGGTTACTCCGGTGAAGTTTCGCTATGATCACGTGTTTGGTTATTGCCAGATATGCTGCCTCCTCGAGCACGTAGTATGTGGTAATCTGCCAGACATGTCGGCGACGGAGGAAGCATTAGCGACGCTCAAAAGTCCTAACCCTAAAGGGAAGCAGTTGGTAGGGGTTGGCGCTATTGGTGAGCGTCCGGGTCAAATTGGGACTCCTAGTTTGACTAGGACTCCTAGTGCAACTTTAGGTCGGGTTGGCCATAGTGGCCTCTCTTTGGCAGCTCCAGGCTTCACACTCTCATTTCCCGGCATCTCGGCGATAGAACTAGCTCGCCAATTGGGGGCTTTTCTCATTCAAGACACATGAGCTGACAACTCCAGATGTTCGGTTTACAGAGGAGACACGGTCAGTGCTCAGTAACAAGCGCAAAGGACCGAAAGACAAGGACTTGGAACCGGTGAGGTTGGTGAAGGTCTACCAGGGCCAAGAGCGTCTCCCATTGCTAGAGCTGCCACAAGATGGTGAACTGCTTCTTGAGGCCCTCACCACATCGTTGACATATGAGTATGGTAAAATTCGTATCTCACCACTGAAACGGGAACGTGATGTCTCAAATGAGTTTGAAGCCAAGTGTTTTCTTTGTTTTAACATATCATTGAGGCTTGAGATTATGCTCATGGATGTAGGCGGCATCTTCATCATTCTCTGACGATTTTTCTACATCCAACTCTTCTTGTCATCCCTGCACTGCAATTTCATTTCGTATTTTAGTGCATATTTAGTTATTCACCACGATTTTGCTGCAATTTCTGATATTGCGCTATAAATAAATAAGTGTACCTTACCAAAATTGAAATAAATTGAAAATGTGTATCCAAAGTTTCCTCCAAAGTTCCCAACTGTGAATCAAGGACCACCATTTCGTAACTAACGTATATAAAAGAGAGATACGATATCTAACCCATTGCAGAGACATTATCCTATCAACACACACTTATCCCATTTTCTGACACTATTTTTCTGGTTGGAATTGCCTTTTACAATCTCATGGCTAACATTCAAATCCACTCACCACGTACTCTTTTCCAGCTTCCCTTCTTTTCTTCCTCATCAGCAATCAAACCTATGCAAAATGTTCAAATCCCAGCTTGATGCTACGAAATGTGTCTAGTCTATACTTTAATGGTTGTCAATGTAGATATGCCTTCACCAAAACCTTTTGGCTTAACATGGTGGTTGTGATCAAAACCACCAAATGACAGGGACAACAGTCATAAACCACCAAACCCATCTCTTGTTACCTCCAAAAGATCCTCCAGGAAGCTCAGAACTCAGTTTCAAGCTTAAGGAGCAAGAAAGCTTCTCACTTTTAAAGAGATGCAATAACATGGAGGACTTGAAGCAAGTCCACTCCCATATTCTCAAGTTGGGTATTTTTTGTGATGCTTTTGTTGCAGGCAATCTTCTGGTCACCTGTGCTGTCTCACCTTGGGGAAGCATGGACTATGCCTGCTCGATCTTTCGACAAATCGAAGAGCCGGGTTCATTTGTATGCAACACCATGATCAAAGGGCATGTCAAGGCCTTGAACTGCGATCAAGCATTGCTTTTTTACTGTGAAATGCTTGACAGAGGAATTGGGTCTGACAATTTCACTTACCCAATTCTTCTCAAGGCTTGTGCATGGTTGCTGGCAATTGATGAAGGGATGCAAATTCATGGGCATGTGTTCAAGCTTGGGCTTGAAAATGATGTGTTTGTGCAGAACAGTTTGATCAGCATGTATGGAAAATGTGGCAAGGTACAATTTTCTTGTGGTGTTTTTGAGCAGTTAGTGGATCAAAAGAGTATTGCTTCTTGGAGTGCTGTAATTGCAGCACATGCTAGTTTGGGTTTGTGGAGTGAGTGTTTAAAGCTTTTTGGGGATATGACAAGGGAGGGTTTGAGGGCTGAAGAAAGTACATTAGTAAGTGTGATCTCTGCTTGTACTCATTTGGGTGCACTTGATTTGGGGAAGTGCAGCCATGGATTCTTGCAGAGAAACATTACTGACCTCAATGTGATAGTAGAGACTTCCTTGTTGGATATGTATGTAAAATGTGGATGTCTTGAAAAAGGATTAAGCCTGTTCCGAAAGATGACCAAGAAGAACCAGTTGTCTTACACCGTGGTGATATGTGGACTCGCTTTCCATGGACATGGCAGGGAAGCTCTTGAGCTATTCTCAGAGATGTTTCGAGAAGGTTTGAAACCTGATGATGTCGTCCATGTCGGTGTACTAAGCGCTTGTAATCATGCCGGCCTAGTAGAGGAGGGTCTTCAATGTTTCAAGAGGATGACATATGAGCATAAAATACAACCTACAGTTCAACACTATGGTTGCCTGGTAGACATAATATGCAGAGCAGGAAGGCTCGAGGAAGCATTGCAGCTCATTGATGCCATGCCAATTAGGCCAAATGGCATCATATGGAGAAGTCTTCTTAGTGCTTGCAGAGTTCATAAAAACCTTGAAATTGGGGAGATTGCAGCTAGTAAACTGTTCCAGTTGAACTCCTCTAACCCCAGTGATTATGTGGTCTTGTCGAATATGTATGCACAGGCTCAAATGTGGGACAATGTGGCCAGAATCAGAACCGAAATGGCTTCCAAGGGATTGACACAAACACCTGGCACTAGCTCGGTTGAGGTGAAAAGAGAAGTATACAAGTTTGTTTCACAGGACATGTCACATCCTCAATGTCACGGCGTCCACGAGATGATACACCAGATGGAATGGCAGTTGAGATTTGAAGGCTATTCTGCAGATACAACTCAAGTACTGCTTGATGTAGATGAAGAAGAGAAGAGAGAGAGGTTGAAGTACCATAGTCAAAAGTTAGCAATTGCTTTTGCACTCATACATACATCTCAGGGATCTCCTATAAGAATAGTTAGAAACCTCAGAATGTGTAGTGACTGTCACACGTACACTAAATTTATTTCAATGATCTATCGAAGGCAAATTACTGTAAGAGACAGAAATAGATTCCACCATTTTAAAGATGGAAGTTGCTCTTGTAGAGACTACTGGTGAATTGATACTTCATTTTGGATCGACTCTTGTTTTTCTTTCTTCACTCATCTTTTTCTTTATTCTTATTTTCCTCACTTCCCAGCAGGTTATTCAGAAATGGTCACAACCAGAAGCCCAATTTCTTCTTTTCTTTTCTTTTTTTGGGTGAAAATATCAATATATTAGAAAACCAGCTCGTCTCAAAATACACACATAAAACTCAAATAGTCTTGACCCCAACATTTTCTAACCCAAACCAGGAGAGGAGAGCAACTGTGGGAAGACATCACAAAAGCTCTACTGTCCCAGACCTAATTTAAGACTTGGAGACCTGGCATCAACCAGAGGGCAGGGGCAGCCATCATTTCTCAAGACACGAACAAGGGATGGTAGTGGCCTGGAGGCCGCATTCCACCTTCCCAACACCAAGCGAAGCCCAATTTCAGTGAAGAAGAAATCAACATGTACCAAAACTATTCCTGGAAAACCAGTAATCTAGAATCCCTGTTGATTTAGCTTGTACATTTTGCTGTCATAAGTATTGTATTTTCATTTCATAAATAAAGCTGAACTGGATAAAAAGTAACAGCATGAACAGCAACATCAGAATATGAAAAAGAAAAAATTAAGCTGATACTCTTATTGATTAATAATTTGTAATGAGAAGCATAATACAACTGGTTGGCCATGCAGAAATCTTTCCTTAACAACTATCCACACTTCAATACAATTCCTCTTTCAAGTCCCATTTTTTCACCCACTTGATAATTTTTCTAGTAATGAACATCACACAAAAAAGGTGACAAAGACGAGCTTATTTGATACTAACCGAGGAAATGGATGAAGTAATTTCTGCTGTTCGTGGATCAGCAGTCTCTAAAGAAACACCACGAGGATCTTCTCTAACTAACAAGGCCAAAACATTGAATGAGCTCCATGATTTTGCCACATGGCTTCCAGCATCCCCTAAGGTTACAGCAAATATGGCATCAAACCCACCTGCTCCAGGAACTCCAGCCAACAAAACTCCTTCCATGTTCATAGTTGCATTCAAAAGCTTTGTTTGTGATTCTGGTTCTATCTGGAATTTGTGAAGCCAAAAAATAATTGTGAGGGGAGAGTAGGTTAGATTTAGCCAAAACTCTAATTAGAATTGAAGATGAAAAGAGGAAGTATGACCATATCCAACGCGTAATGCACAACCATATCACAGGAAAAGGGGACAGTGTGATGACTTGAGGTCTAGGTTGCACCGAAACGGATATGGATACGAGGATACGATACGAACGATACGATACGCCGAAACGGCAAAACCAAAAAATCAAAGGATACGACATGAGAAGGATACGGAAATTAAACAATACACTAAAATTCAAATATAGTTATTAGTTCCAAAAAATAAAATTGTGTCGACTATCTTCCTGGAGGAGTATCTGCGTTGGCCATCTTCTTGAAAACAATTGTGTCGGCCATCAGTTCATCACAATATTAGCAGCATCAGTACATGCCTAACATCAGTACATCACTAATATGACAATTGGAATCAACAATTGAAAGCTAATATGAGTAACTGAGTACACCAGTGAGTCACGAACACAGATGGAAATGGAATCAACAATTGAAAGCTCATATGCCTAATCATTTGATAACAAGAAGGAATGAAGGTATCCAAAGAATTTACAGTTTGGCGTATCCTTTTAAGAAACAAACGTATCCAATTGGTATCGAAATTCCGATACCATGTCTAAACGTATCCGGGCATTTCAGACGCATATCATACCGGTATCGGTATCCGATACACGATACCACCCCGATGAGGCGTTTCATTGCTTCTTAGCTTGAGGTACAACTTCATTTTAGCTAAGTTTTACTTTCTGTTTTGCTGCAAATTTCTCAATTGACCACAAAGACTGAGAATATTAATTAATTTTTCCTTCGTCCAAGTGACTTCCGCAAACAGAGTTCATCATCTAGTAATATTCAGTAAAATTCAGAATAACCAAAGCCCTAGTTTTAGGTTTGTATTGAAGTAAATGACGGGTACTCTGTCTACAATGTCCACAATTATTAAATATAGGACACCCTGAGCAGCAGCATCCATTCTTACAATGCAGCTTCAGGTAGAGATAGATATGTAGTTTATTATGTTCATTCTTACTGATGTGGTGAATTTCTGCCTATGTTTCTGTTCTAAGGTGGATTGGTAGTGATTGGGCATTGATTTTTGAGACCGATATCTATCTCAGCAACTTAGTTCCTTAGAGTAGGCTGAGTAGCCAACCAAATGACAATTTAATTAAACCTAGAAAGTATATTACTATTGTGCTTGTATATTACTAAAGGTAAACAAAGCAACAATGTAAATCCTTGAGAGAAGGCCAATACCAGCTAAAAAACATACACCAGTCCACTAAAAGATGAGACATACCGGAACACCTGTAGCCTCACCCATCTGATGCATATGAAACCTGATCCCAAGCATAGCATCTCTTGCTCCTAATAGTGCTTTAACTATTTCTTGTTGGTTTGGTTTATTGACTTGCTCTATCCACTGCCACGCATTAATAACGTTATCAGACATGAAATTGGGAAAAAGAAAATGAAGAGAAGAAACATATTAAATGCAATATGAAAATCTAAAGTTTTAAAATGATGATTCCATGATCAGGAGTAAACAGGTCAGACTGGTACAAGTATGACAGATGCTAAAGTGGCCAGCATGACACTCACACGTCCAAGTGGGACCCAAATTGTTCAATAAAATCCAAAATGAGCCTCAGGTCATAAGTTTGATTACTTTCCTTATGTCTAAGAAATATACCTTGTCTGTTTTCAGAATACGCAGCTGTCTATCAAGCATTTATATTCATCCCAGTGTTTTTCCGCCAATTTGTTTAAAATATTGAGTTGTGTTTCAAGAGCAGAATTTGCATCTGACAACTTTCTCAACATGTCCATGGATTTCTCAGGGTCAGATTTCTGCCACTTTTTCACAGCGCCCACCATTGATGGAGTTGACGATCCTCCAGAACCTGGTTCTCCAAGTAACTGCAGAGAGCAGTATGACGACTTAACAATCATAAGCCTTCATATTTACATAGGTCAAAACTAAAAAAACGATAACATATGTAATATTCATTATAACAATTTTTCTTTCTGAATGTCTCCAGAAGAATGATAAGTGAGAAGAAGAGAAGCTGCACTTAGGAATTATATAATGTTTAGATCTCCGATAAATATAACCTTCCTTGTATTAATTTGTCACTCCAAACTTAATGGGTTTATGACATGTCACGTAACCTCTAATCATTTTTTGATTATCATAGTTGCCAAGGAAGCACAGGGATCTGAGAACAAGTCATTATGATGCTCAAATTCAGCAAGGTAGTTTAAGAACATAATGAAGATTGCATTGGACAATGAATCAAGATGAATTGATGTGGAATATTTATGGAATTAAAGTCACTAAGATTATATCCTATAAACATCAAATCACAGTCAAAAACAGGTACCAATGTCACAGAGATACTTTTAACTGTCATCTTATTAGGGAAGGTTGATAATTTTGACACATTTCGTGTATGGTGGGAACTCAGGATTATTAATACCAAAAACAAGAAAGGATAACAAATAGAAATGTTGGACAAATTTAAGATCATGGTATTAAATATAAAACAGAGATGTAAAATAGAAGAAAATCTTCAGTATATTTGTCTATGTATGCCCTAAGTTGACATACACTACAATTTTCCAGCCCTATGACCCATTTAAAGGATTAAACAGTTCAATTACTTCACTGCACAATGCATATGATATTCTTTTGCATTTTAATCAAGCAAAAAAATTAGAGATTTGAACATGCTTATAAGAGTCATCAATGGTGGCAAGCAGAACTTAGTTTTCTCATGGTCCCACTTTCCTTTTAGGATTTCAAGTATCACTTCATTTAGTGGAGTTCCCATAACTGCACCCTGAAATCGCTGATAAACAAATATTAGCAGCTAAACTTCACATTTGACACTCATACTATGTATGCGTGATATTTTTACAAGCATACATCTTTTTCTTTTGCTACTTATATATGCATGCACTTGTATAAATAATATGATACCAATAACAAAACAAAATTAGACAATCTGCTTATATTTTCTTAAAGACAACCAATGATAAAATGACATGTTTTCACCTATGATCAAATGCAGAACAAAATAACCGAGTATAAATAATATGATACCAATAACAAAACAAAAATAAACAATCTGCCTATATTTTCTTAAAGACAACCAATGATAAAATGACAAGATGTTTTCACCTATGATCAAATGCAGAACAAAATAAATGATACAATTTTCCTTCTCCAGTTCTTTGAAACTCTCGTTCTTCCCAATAATTTCTCTCTATCAAGAGAGTTTGAACAACCATAGGCTTCATAACCACATACGAAACTACATATTGACAACTGTGATACATTAACATAAGTATAAATCAAACCCACCTGTGCAGAAGTTATCACTTCTGGTGAAAAGCGAACATAACGGTGACTTCCATAAACTGCAGAGCTAACATCAAAACCACTGCCCACTTTACCTTGTGTAAGACAGTGAGCTGTCTGTGCTATCACATGCACATTATCAAGATATGCAGTATAGTTTCCTTGCTGATTATCACTAAGAACGGAGGCAAGATTAACAACTCCCAGGTAATGAAGCAAAGCAGCAACAACAGCAGTTGTCATTGCTGCAGAAGATCCCAGCCCAGTTTTTGCAACTTCAGGCTTACAATTCTCTCCATTTGATTCCTCTGCGTTGAAGGTAATCGATGCAAAGGGAGGAAGCGCAGCCAATGCGTCTGGAGTCAAAGGCAGACCACGAGCTTCAATCTATGAGAGGTGAAATTCAGCAGTATAAGGAATTAGGAATTGGGAATGAAATTAATGATTACTACAGTTTCCATTACTGTATACGCCAATCTGAAATATGCAATAAGTCACTAAATAAAAGGTACAAGATACTTGAATTGTCCAAAAGAAAGAAGAAGCAGGAAAAGGCCACTTATGTAATTCTGATACGAATAAAAGCCATTGCTGCCTAAAATCGTGAGGTCAAGACCTGCATGACTAATCCATATCAAACATCAGATTATTCAACACACACATACCATTTATCTCTTCACAAAGGAAAGTTCGAAGCATACAAAGAATCAAACATTACCTTGCAACAGTAGTTTCTCTAACGAATCCTTCTTCTCGTTGTCCAATGTTGCTCGGGCAGCCGCCACACAGTATTGCACTGCTTGCTCCACAAAAGGGTTCCTCCAATCCCTGCAAAAATTTCGACAGCACTCAAACCCATAAGCAGCAACACCTTATACATCAAGATCAAAACATTAACTGCCAAATGTTTTACCTTGATGTAACATTTTCAAGAGCTAAGGTTTTGAGTGACAGTTTGTAGAGGCTTTCTCTAAAGAGCTGAGGAGAGGTCAATTTCACATCTGTCCATCCCTGAAACAACAACAAAGGCAAAGACTGCAAGTAAAAATGAACATGATCCAAGATCACAGATTAAGATTATGAGAGATTCAGAGAGAGACTGACCGAGGCCCAGCTGTCAGGCTTGAGCTGATCGTAGAAAGGTTTGACAATGGCGAAGAAGCGAGCGTTGGTACTGAGCACCAGGCCGGCATTGGGTCTATCAAGAATTAGGTACCCTCCAGTCAACAACACCTTCCCTGGAGCTGAAGCAACTCTGTACAGTTTACCCCTTCAAGATTGGTTTTTTACTTTTGAAAATATCCACAGACTGTTACAGGATAAAGATTCATGTTTTGATTGAGAATCGAAAGACTTACACGGCCATAGCTGTCGCTGTATGTGTGTCTAGCTCGTTCCGGGTTTCTGGATCTGAAAGTGTTTGAAGATCGGAGAGTTTGGTTGAGAGTGGCAGTAGAATTTTGAGTTCTTCGGTTTTGATGTTGCGCAGTGGCAGTGGTCAAATTTGAGTTCGACCATTTTTTTTTCATTTCTAATTTTCTCTGTGTATTTTCAACTTTTACTTTCTTTTTTACTAAAATGTAAATACGACCGGCATTGTTGTAAAATGTGATACATAATAGTAGACGCCTAATTGACACGTGCAGAAAGATCACTACTAACTAATTTAGAGAGATTGTAAACTAGATATGTGACGTAATGCTACTACGTAAATGCACTAGATAACAAGTAACCAAATGTCAACTTACTAATCGAATTCGACACGGATGAACCAAAACTAAGTCTGACTTTTAAACAAAATTAATCCACACAAAGTGGACAGATTTTGAGCAACATCCCTCATAATGCGAACTAATACAAACA
This sequence comes from Geum urbanum, assembly GCA_946800695.1. Classification (NCBI taxonomy): domain Eukaryota; kingdom Viridiplantae; phylum Streptophyta; class Magnoliopsida; order Rosales; family Rosaceae; genus Geum; species Geum urbanum. Next base: position 26,020,550 of record OX327011.1, read on the forward strand.
ATACTAATTCCTTAGTTTTGGTGGGTTGCGTTGTGACCGTATTTGAGATTACGTACGATATAGTCTTTGAATATACTGTGATTAACAAAATATGCATATACTTATACTAATATACTATTTTATATAAATTTGTGGTAGAATAAGCACTTTGTTCAAGTGTGTGAACTGAAATTATCATTCTTTTATTTATAGAATGTTTTAAATATATGTTGATATAATCTGTTACAATAATTGTCCATATAAAACAGAGATTATTTATATCTCTATCTAAACTAATCTATATCTAACTAGGACACACGACACAAACCAGAAATTACGGAGAATAAATCTTCTTAAACACTCTCTCTTGTGTCGTTGGCCTGAAGAATGATGCATGACTTGTTGCTTCACTAAAAACTCCGTCAAGCAAATAAAAACCTCATGGGTAAAACAAAAGCTTTGTCTAATGGAAAAAGAGTACAACGCATCAACTACAAAAGCTAATACATGTGATGTAGACTCCCCCTGATGTCTACAGAAATGTAACTCTCCCTAACTGTAAACTCAGTCATGGAGTTCATATAACCTGCGGATATTAATGTGTCTTACATGTTTCACAAATGTAGATTTAGGTAGTGACTTGGTAAACAAGTCTACAACATTATCCGACGAACCAACCTGGCTCACATAGATATTCAACAATTGTTGTTGTTGTTGCTGATTGAAGAAGAATTGCAGCGATATATGTTTTGTATTGTTACTCTTAATGTAACCCAACTTCATATGTTCAATGCATGTCGCATTATCCTCAAAGATGCAAATGAGAGCCGTCGTAGTAGATGGTAATCCACTAGACCCTCGAATATGATGTATGACTGACCTAAGCTAGACACATTCTCTAACCGCTTCATGCAAAGCAATGATTTCTGAATAATTTGAGGAAGTAACAACAAGTTTGCTTAGTTGATCTCCAAGAAATCGTCGTGTTTCCCATAGTGAAAACATAACTAGTCTGTGAATGACCTTTGTGTGGGTTAGAGAAGTATCCAGTATCAGCAAATCTGACCAACACATCAACCAATGTTTCAGATTAGGGGACTGCAGTAAAACTGCTCGCAGCAAGAGAGGAGCTCGACGGGTAGAAATCCTCGCTCGACGGGTCGAATGAATGGTTCTGTTCGATCTAGGGTACCAATTTCAACAGGTTGAAACCATTCATCGATGGGTCGAAGGACATCTTCGGGTTATCACCATTCACTGCTTTCGACAGGTCGAGAGATCTACTCGATAGGTAGAAGAGCCTATAACTCGCATGCTGCGATTCAACCATCCTTTTTTCGAGAATTTCAAGTTTCTCTATGTATTCTTTGTAAGGGAATAATAAGTCCAAATCAATAGAACCCTTCAAGTACCTGAAGATTTATTTTACTCTATTCCAATGACGTTGTGTAGGCGCAAGCTAAATCTAGCCAACAAGTTCACTGAGAAGGAAATATCTGGACGTGTGCACTGAGCTAGACACAACAAAGCTTCAATAACACTAAGATATGAAATTTCAGCTCCCAGGATCATCATCATCTAGTGGACGAAATGGATCTTTCTTAGGGTCCAGACTGCGAACAACCATTGGCGTGCTACCAAGGGTGTGTCTTGTCCATATTAAATCACCTGAGCATCTTTTGAGCATAAGTAGACTGGTGAATAAGAATTCCACCAACTCGATGTTTCAGCTCTAATTCAAGACAAAATTGAGTCCTACCATGGTCTTTCATCTCAAATTCAGATTTTAAGTAGTCAACTGTCTCATTGATCTCATTAAGAGTCCCGATGATATTCATATCATCAACATAGACAGCTACTATAGAAAATCCTAAACTTGTTCTTTTAATGAACACGCAAGGGCAGAAGTCATCATTCTTGTATCCCTTACCAATCAAGTAGTCACTAAGATGTGTATACCACATCCTACTGGATTGATTCAATCCTTATAGTGAACGCCTCAATCAGTTTACATGAGCATTTCGTGGTTTAAAGTTACTTGATTGGGGTATAACAATGTCATCTAGCACTTTTATGTATATCTCTGAATTAAGATCCCCATAAAGATATGTAATAACCACATCCATGAGCTACATGTTTAGTTTCTCGGACACTACCAAACTTATCAGGTAGTGGAAGGTGATGATATCTATAACCGGAGAATACGTCTCCTTATAAGCAATTCTAGGGCTTTAAGAGAAACCATGCACTAAAAGTCTAGCTTTATAATGCAAGACCTCATTCTTCTCATTTCACTATAGAACAAAGACTCATTTATGTCCAACCGGCTTAACATTCAGTAGGCATAGCACTACAGAACCGAAAACATGCCTTTTATTCATAGAGACTAGTTCGGCCTGGATTGCTACCTTCCAATTCAGCCAATCTACTCTACGTTGATAATCCGCAACAGAGCAAGGTTCCACTTCATCGTCGTCTATAATCTCCTAAGCGACAGAATAAGCCAACGCATCAGCAACTAACATGGAAGATCTATCCATAAGAATGTGCGCATCATTTGTTCTAAGTGAGATTTCTTTCTTCTCTGACATCACAAAGGGTTCTGGAGTGTTCTCTAGACATGCCAATTGTGATTCAAGGGTATAATTGCAGTTAGAGACAATCTCATATGAAGGATTCACAATCTTGATGATGAATAGATCATTTTATGCCTCGATGGCCGGCTTTTTAATCGGCAGCTCATCAATGAATTTTCTTGGTCTTCCCATTTTCCTGGTGGGAGCCAAGGCCGACGCAACACCTTCCACATGAGCAGGAGGAACGCTTCCTTGCCCAATGTTGGTACTAACCAATCCATTTTTTAGGATTTCCAACCTTGCAAGAACATTTGTAGCAGGTATATCTGATCTCGTTACTTTAGCGATATCAGTAAAAGAGTCAGGCATAGAGTCTGCTACTTTCTAAATATCAAGTATTCTTTGCACTTCTATCTCACTCTGAGATGTCTGGGGATCATGATGAGACACAATCGCATTAGACCACATCAATTCCTGACGTTAAACCAGAATAGATACATTCCCTCCTCCCCTTAACATCAAGAAGTATGTCTCATCAAAGTGACAATCTGCAAATCTTGCAATAAAGAGATCTCATATCGAAGGTTCAAGATAGTGGACTATCGTTGGAGCTTCATAGCCAACATAAATGTCTAATCTTCATTGAAAACCCATTTTAGTGCGTTGTGGAGGTGCAATTGTCACATATACCACGCAACCAAAAATGCGTAGATGTGAAATGTGAGGCTCATATCTAGTTACTAACTGGTACGCACTGAATGGTTCGCAGGATACATGTCAAAAATGAAGAAGTATAGCTACGTGTAACACTGCATATCTCTACGCAGTGATCGGTAAGTTTCTATGCATTACCAAAAATTGAGACACAAGCTGTAACCGTTTGATGTGAGTCTTCGCTAAACCGTTCTAAGAATGAACATGAGGAACGCGATGTTCAACTTTAATCCTAATTGACATGCAGTAATGATCAAAATATTTTGATGTGAACTCTCATGCATTGTCCAATCTAATAAACCTGATTGGATTATTCGGATGGTGAGCTCGGAGCTTAATAATTTGTGCCAGAAGTTTTGCAAACGCAACATTCTTTATGGATAGCAAAGCAACATGTGACCATCACGTTGATGCACCTACCAAAATCATGAAATATTTAAATGATCCGCATTCTGGTTTGATAGGTTCACAAATATCACCTTAGATCCTTTGTAAGAATGGAATATTGTCGATATTATCAACAGCAAAAAAAGGATGTGTCTGTAACTTTGCTAATGAACAAGCTTTGCAAAACGAGTGATGTGCATCAAAGATTACAACATATAAATTTGGTGGGATAACGCACAATGCCACAACAGTATTTTTCCAGGATTGTGATGCATTAATCTTGGAGACCGAGCCAGGATAAGAGGAGTAGTCTCATCCTCTCCATATAAACTGATGGATTGAGGTATTCCCACATGCATGCTTCTTCGCTCTGAAGAATGGATGACCATGAGAATTTTTTAATATTTTCATCATCATGTCACGACTTGTATGTCCTAGTCGAAAATGCCAAAAGGTTATATGAGTATGAATCACACAAAGTCGTGTGAGTCATGACATTGGATTCAATGATCCGGACCGTAGTTAGATATAAACCACTACGAATAACCAAAAACTTCTATAGAATGCGCTTGCGATGACATTCAACAAAGGTGATAGATAATAGTTCTTTTCCATTCTCATAACATGTTTCCAAAAACTGTTGGCGTGAATATCCTTGAAACTGGGCAAGGTTTGATTGGCCTTTGGCACGTATAAGGCATTAGTGATATATAATTTTGTACCATAAGGTAGCAGAAACTGTGTTGAACCACGTCCTTGTATAACCAGCGCTGCACCAATCATGGTAGTCACTGAAGATTTGTATAGAAAAATATCCACAAACAATTGCCTATGTTGCAAAATGGTATGAGTAGTACAACTATCTGCAAGACACTCAATCTTGCCTTGACACATCTGTAAAATCAATAGAAATAAGTAGGTCTTTGAACTAAAGACCAGGCAGACACATTAAGTAGATACTTAAAAGATTCGAATAGAGGTGTGACCTTTGTTGAGTGCTAATATGGCATGTAACATTGTTTTAGACCATTATCTTGCGATAAAAACTGATGTAGTACACATCTGAAAAACACCACATTCGGGTACGTTCATTGACTAAGTTCCTCGACGGGTTAAGAAAAACCCAAAATAGAACGTTGGATTTTCGATACCTAGTTTCGACGGATCGAAGAGTATCTTCGACGGTTCAAAAAACCTATCCATAAGCACCCCTTTGACAAGTCGAGGAAAGTCTCGACCGGTCAAAGAAAACCTAAAACAATATCGATTTTTCGATATCTATTCTCGAAGGGTCGAGAATTGTCCTCTACGAGTTGAAAATGGATAGTTTTGGAGACAGAAGCTCTCCTTCAACGAGTCAAAGATAATATCGACAGGTTGAAGGTGCAAAATCAGGTAACTGAGGATCACTTTCAATGGATCAAAAGGTACACGAACCAATCCAGAACTTGGTCTTCGACGGGTCAAGAGGAATCTCGACAAGTCGAAGAAGTCTTGAGATCAAAAAATATCATCTTTTTTATATCTCGTTTTTACTATATCTTTATGTCATTATGCCATATGTAATTGGAAACATCGAACCATACATGTAATTTGTAATAAAATAGCATTCTCAACACTTTCATATACCAAAAAATAGAGAAAATTTCATTACTCACCAATAATTAAAAATTAAATCATAGATGTTCTTATCTAGAAAACCAAGACAAAATGTCTACTAAAAATGACTGAAAATAAAGCCAAAAATAAACCAAAAACTAGAATACATGACAGAAATAACCGCCTTTTATATAGGCTATTCAAAATCCGGAGTAGTAGCTAGGTTATTCCCCTTCTCCTCTGCAAGAATGAGATTGGTGTCAACTTCCATCTCTACATCTCCAGCATAGTTGGACTCTTGAGCCAAGTACTGTTTTTGCTTCTTGTAGATGTTCTAGATTTCTTTACTAGTATGACACTGCTTGTGCATATGCTTTTGTTGAACAACACCAGTAACAGGTGAATTTTCCAGAATTTGAATGCTTTTGCCCATCATTGACCGAACCAGATTGGTTCTTGTTGGAGTTTGTATTTTGATCTCTATGCCAAGTCAGATTTTGGTTACAGCCTTGGCCACGCCCACACCCTGCTCTCCCACCATGTGGATCTTGTCCTCTACGCACATAAAGTTCTGAACGAACGTTCTTTTTATCTTTATGAGCTTTTCCTCTAGTTTGGTAACTTTGAGGTATTTTAGTATCAGCCGATCTTGAGTTATTATTCAGAATGATCTCATGATGCTGTTTTTTTTAGCTAGGCTATTGATGAGATCACTGAAGGTAAGAATTTTTTCCTGTTCGTACTTGAGTCGGTACTGATGAGCAAGGATGCTCATGGATGTTGGGAAGGTGTTCAACAACCTTTCAATTATATTGTTCTTAGAATTTTCCATCCGACAAAAACTTAACTCCGACTGCAGATCTAACATTACTTGATTGTAATCTTAGATCTTAGAAAAATCCAGAAGTCTAAGATTTTCCCACCTTGCAGTCAACTCAGAAAGTTGTGCATCATGCACATTGTTGAAATGTTACTTCAGAACATCCCATAAATTCAGGGGATCAGTCTTTTTTAAGTACTACTTCTTGAGAGTTGGATGAATATGACGCCTTAAAAATATAAGGGCTTGAGCTTTCGATTCAGCTGTGGGTGGGATGATATTTTGTCCAGGCCCAACAAATTTGATGGTGTTGGTGAGTCTCTTGTCGATGAATGTATTTTTCACATCGGAGATCCAACAGTGGTATTCATTTCCTTGAGCTAGCCACCATTCTAACAGTTCTAAATCGTGAGGTGTCTCGTTGCTGGCCTCTTCGACAACTGGATGTCAAGAATGCCTTCCTTCATAGTCTTATTCGAGAAGATGTCTACATGGTTCAAACTCCAGGGTTAGTTGATGTCAATCGCCCATCCTATGTTTGCAAATTACACAAAGCTCTTTATGGACTGAAACAGGCTCCTCGAGCAAGGTTTCAGCGAATGAGTTCTTTCCTGCTCTCTGTTGGATTTCGCCAAAGCATGACTCATCCTTATTTATCTACCAACATAGGAAACACACTATCTATTTTCTTCTATATGTTGATGACATTGTCATTACAGGTAGTGATGCTGGAATTCTCCAATGATTTATTGACAAACTTGGTCATGCTTTCGACATTAAGTATCTTGGACCTCTCTGTTACTTCCTTGGCCTTCAAGTCCTACCTCATTCTGATGGTGTTCACATAAGTTTAAGTGAAGTATGCTCATGATATTCTGGTGAAGCATGTTCTTTTGTTGAGTAAACCTGTCAACACATCCATGTCCGTATAATATGTCCTTACTGCAATTGATGATGATTTGCTTGCCAATCCTACTATTTTTTGTGAAATTGTTTACTCCTTGCAGTATCTTACAATTACATGCCCAGACATTGCCTTTGCTGTTAATTTAGTTTCTCAGTTTATGGCTCAGCCCCATGATTCTCACCTGACTACAGTCAAGAGCATCTTGCGCTATATCAAATGTACTCTTGATCATGGTTTGTTCTTTTGTCCTCAACGCCCACCTGTGACTCTTGTTGCATACTCTGATGCCAACTGGGCTGATTGTCCTGATTCTCGACCGTCGTTCCACATCTGCGTATCTTGTCTATCTTGGGTCAAACCTGATTTCATGGTGTTCTAAGCAACAACCGACTATTGCTCGTTCAAGTGCAGAATCTGAGTATCGCTCCCTTACCTATGTTAGTGTTGAAACAATGTAGTTAAGCTTCCTATTATATGAACTTGGTGCACATATTCAGTTCCATGTTATGCTTTATTGTGATAATCTGAGCACCACTTACATGGCCAAAAATCTAGCATTTCATGCTCGCACAAAATGCATTGAGTTGGATTATCACTTTGTTCGAGAAAAAGTCGCGTTAGTAAGTCATCATGTTTGTTTCATCCCCTTCGCGGACCAGCCGACTGATTTGCTCACCAAACCGCTCCATAAGCATAGGTTCAATCTTTTGTGTCACAAACTTGTAAGTCAAGGACCCTCAAGTTTGAAGAGGGATGTTAGCACGACTTCCTCTTCCTCTAATTTCGTTGATTAAATGTAGTTATTCTTCATTATCTTATAGATTTGTAACTGATGTATAGCCTATTATATTATTCTCCATTATAACTTAGATTATGAAACAGTAGCTGCTGTAGTTATATAGACTCAAATGTAAAGGTGTTAAGGCAAGGCAATACAAATTATACATTTATATAGTACGTACTCTCATCCTCACCATAATCTCAACCCATGTCGTAAGAAAACATGATAGCCTCCAAATCTGAAGAACATGTTGCAGTTCTCCCAGATTCAAAAGAGAATAAAAAAGTGCATAAAAAGATATCATACTCCAGGCACCCATATCCACCAATGAGCAAGGCCCAAACCCAAACCAAACAGCCCTAAAGTAATGGCCCAATGCCCAAGCCAGAAACCACCCAGCCAAGTCCTCAAGCCCAATGGCCAAAACCTAGCCCGATGCTTCTGTCTCAGCTGACTCTGAGTTTTGACGGAGTTGCGCCTCCCCTGACCCCATGCCACCGTAGATCAGTGGCCAAGTCATCGCCCCGTAAGCAAGAAGATTAATAGTCGCCACCACATCGTGGCAAACCCCACTCTCTACCCAACGCACTCTTTTGTTGTGTTCTTCAATCTAGCCCACGACGGTCTCCGCGCAAAACCATGCCCACCCAAGTCGAATGGAGATTCATCAGAGGCCACTCAAATGGGAATCGTCGCCTCACGGGAATGACAGCAAAGCGAGAGGATCGCTTAAAGGCCCAATCCATCATCGTGACCATCGAGCACCAAGACAGAACTCTCGGTGTTGTCGAACCAGGATAGTCCATCCTCTTTTCTAGCGTCCGCCGATTAAACCCAGCACCAAAAGAACTTTCAATGGAAAACATCTCAACAACACCAGGGTTGACTAAAGCCGCCACCTGAACAAATCCTAACTTTTGCTAGGTCCCAATCGCCCCGGGAATATCAGAGCAGTCACAAGGGTCTTTTTACTTCTTTTACTTCTCTACTCACTTAGATGATTAGTGTCCTATGTTTGTGGTCAATTTGATGTCTTATATTTGTGTTCAATTTGATGATCTATTGATATATACGTATGACTTATGACTTTTAATGAGCAAAATGTCCAAGATGGTCTGATCATTCATAATTTTACATATTCAAATATCAATCATCGGTCTTGATCTGGTAGTCAATAAATTTTACGGTCAGTTGTAGTCAATTATTTTAGATCTTCATCCAACGGTTGATAATAAATTGTTTTCTAATTATTTTTTAATCACATACTGTTAGATATAAATTTAACGGCAATTGACCACAACTGACCACAGAATTTATTGACCACCAAGGCTCCAAATATCATAATAAACAAAACACAAAAAGTTTTAAGTTGGAAAAATCCACAATATATGAAACTAAAAACTTTAACCGTAAACATGACCCAAATGGTGAATAGTTGTTGATTCGAGGCTGTTAGCTAGCTAACCCATCATTGTATCATTTTGATTAGGATCACATTCCCACTGTTTTATTTTCAAAAAAACAAAAAAAAGGAAAGAAATAAAATGAAGTAAAAGCTCAACAAGTTCGTGCTGCTGCTGTTATCACTTGTTCCACACTGACACCGGCATTGCACATGTTTGCAAACACTCTCGTGTGCTTCATTCCATAATTTGACAACGATCCACAATGTCGCTCGTAAGTTTTCACCTGTAAACAAATCAAACACAACACAAAAATTTAAAAATAGAACCAGCTAAATACTTCAACAAGCTAATTTAGTGTCTTAAAAATGATATGATCGATCTAGTGAAAGATTAGAATAACTTACAAGTGTCTTGAAGCAGTCCCAATCATCAACAAGAGCTTGCCCCCCCAGTCGAACAAAGTTGCTAGCATATCCCAGCACACTTTGTCCAATTTGATTTATATTGTAGTCGATGCGTTGCCTACTTGCAATTTCAGCATCCAACACCTTCTTAGCTTCTTGTTTCCTTTCAGAGCCAGAAGGAGCCCGTTGGAACTGCAAATAGATGCTTAAAGTGATCAAAACTAAAGCCTCTGAATTGAAAACTTGAGGAAGAGATCTCATGATCGAGACCGAGAGTACGTGATAGTTATATAAACCTTGTGCCAAAGATGGAGAAGATCTGCATCACGATTGTCAGCAACCTCTAAAGCTGGCAGTGACGATTTACTTTCAATAGATGAGGAGGTAGAGTTTTCACTTGAACCCATGTAATACGAGAGTAAATCCGAATTTTGTTTCAAATTTCCATATTGAGTAACATGAGAGCCGTAAGTACTGTTTTTCACTGTTCTCGATTTAACCTACATTATTCAATACACAAGAACATATATATGTATTACTCATCAAGTCTAAGTTAAGCTGTAAACTCACTAAGAAATGTTCAAAGTGACGTTTAATGCAACGATTTCAATATTGTCCATAACTTACAGTTTGATATTGTTTCTCGAGTGTTTCTTGGCCAAAATCTTGCAATAAGTCACTGCTCGTCAATTGGAAAATATCAAAACGTTAATCACAGGATCAAAAGTGTTAAATTTACACCTAAATCTTAATCATGCATATATAGATCGAGTACGTACCAATCTTCCATCCAGGAGACACTATACAAGTCACCCAAGCAAGTGTCATATTCCGGAGGAGGAGGAGGATCCATACCAGGGCAATACGTTCCCCAACTACTCTCAGTTGCATTTGATGCCGTGGTTGCATAGATGTTTATGTTTGTCGGCAGGAGACCTTCGAACATGCTGCCGGATTCACAAGCTTCGAGGTAGAATACCTGATCGATACACGAGAGAACTCGATGATCAGAATCAATATATATATATATATATATTCAGATCGAAGTTACAGAAACTATGTGCAACTTGCATGATCTCATGCATGCAATGTGGTTCATGTAGTCGCGTTACCATGTGCTTGTATGCGTTGGCTTCATACTTCTTATTCAGAACAGCTACAAGATCATTGGCATAGACAAAATCCCCTTCGGGCATTCCTGAAAGCAAAAGCCATGAATATCATATCACACAAGTACGTAACATGCATGCATCTCGCTTGTTATTCTACGTACACTGCAAATTGAAGTTAGGGTTTCCATATAGCTAGAGTTACTCACCGACCATCCCAGGACCCCCATGGTCGGTATAATATATAAATATGTTGTCATTAGGTCCGCTGCTCACAACCTTGCCACTACCACCTGAGAGATTAGATTTATCTCCAAGAATAGCAGCGTAAAGATTAGCAGCAGTACAGTTTTCTCCTGTGTAATCTTTGGGAACTCCATGGTAAACATCGCCCCCGTCCGGCTTGTTGATGATGACACCAGGTCTGGGATTCTCAGGGTCGTTTGCAATGTCATCGTACATGAAAACAATGATGTTTTCATCTTTTAGTCCACCTCTCTTCAATATTTGATATGCATGACACACATCAGCCTGCAAGATAAATATGAACAAAAATTAAGACGTGCACGCACGACTCATTTAAGTTCTAAAACAGACATGCAAGTATAGTTATGTAACATACCTGATGCCTATAGTTCCAGTAACCATTTGAGCCAGCAACCAGGACTGCCCATATTGTTCCATTTGGCGCAGAGGAGCTAGAATCCTTGTCAACATTAATGATAAAGTCCTCTGGAAATTCTTGTGGCATCAGCTTGGAGAGTTGAGCATTCCCCAAACCAAAGATGGTAAGCAGTATCAAACATATTCCACTCAAACACTGTTGCCCCTTCATTGTGACTTGCTCTTAATTTTTCGGGTTGGAAACTTATATGTTTGAAGCAATAGTAATGCACTACTATATATATAGATTTCCGTGGTTCAAAATCGAGGGCCCAGATTGAAACTTCGATACAAAACTAAGATCATATGCATAGAATTGATGTACTGCAAGTATATTCTGTAGGGTAGGCGATGACCACAATATGTATTTGGTTAAATTAGTCTCGCAAATCAATCGATCTCCATGTATATACGACTCTTTATACAGCTCAAGGAAGACAATCAAAGGAGTAGCGTCAACTGCTTCCAAACAAATGTTGCTCGCCTGTTTTGCGAGTTTTTGGGATTTTTGTTATTGTTGGGTGAGCTGGTTCGATGATATTCACGATATTAAGACTTTCCATATGAGTTTTACTTTGTTAACCTCGGTACTCATTTGCTAGCTAACATCTAAAGGACAGATAAATAAGTTGCGTTAAGGTTTAAGTTAGCTTAGCCTGATTCGGTTTAGGTCCGGCTGTTTTTGGATGCAAGCATTCTACATCACTTCAGTCAGCAATTAGCATCATATCAATCTTGGTTTGACAGAAAGCAATGACGGCATTATGTTTCAATTGTAAACATAACAGTGGTCTTATCAAGCAGCCAGGAAAACTCTAAAAGCTTATAAATTGTTTACTGGTAAAAGTTGCCATACAGCGTACAGGAGCCCAATGTTGATAACAAAGTATCGCCATTTAGGGCAAACATACACAATGCAGTCCCTTAAATATAGGACGGATCACTTATTTCTTCTGGACTGTTGAGAATTAGGACGGATCACCATTTAGGCATTATGTTGGGCAAACATACTCCAACAGACAAAATCAGAATAACCAAGAGAATTTATAACCACCTGTGTCCAAGTTCCGTACAAACACTACATAGTTTAACTCAGGAAGTTCAGAAATATGTTGGCTCACTCTTGAATCCGGTGCCCGAGGATCAGACATTTTCTGTGCCTTTTACCTAACCATTCTGCACGACCTGTTTGATAAAAAGAGAGATTCTATCAAAAATATACCAACAATAAGATGAAAAAGTAACATAGAACCTAAATTAGAAAGGAAAAAAGAGCACTACCATCTGAAATTAAAACCGAGAGGAATGCTTCCCTGGCTTCATGACTGAGAGATCCTGCACTTCAGAGTTACGTAGAATAATTAAAGAAACTGAAGGAGCCCTTATGTTTTTAAGGCCAAACCCAACAGGAAAATGCTGGAAGCCAAATTCTTGAGCAGATGAAATAAGGACTTGAGTAATAGCCTTTAACAGTTATAAGCTTTGAAGAACTCCGATCAGACAACACAAGCTACTCATTTATCTACCATATGACAAATCGTATTGCTCAAATCTTAGGCTTACACCCAATGTAATCACCTTCTTGTGTTCATCTTGCACATTTCCAATGCTCATAAATATCACATTAACTGGAAGACCTCAGTATACAGAGGTTTGAGTCTTTGAGACTTTGGTGAAAAAAACAAAACAAAGAAAACAAAATAAATAAAAACCAATTGTATTAATTGATGTTTGACATGAATGCAAATTCTAAATTTGTAGATACATGTGGATAAAAAAAATTATATAAAAAACAAACATGAATCTTATCATGCCCCTGAACTGTTTCTTTGTTTGATTAATTTGTTTTGATAGACTAAGTAAAGACTGTCCTTGCAAGTATAACACGCTACATTCAATTTGGTAATAAACTAACTGTAACTTTAGTGTCACCAAAGATGGTCAGTTTAAAGAACATTTAGGTGAATGCAAGCATATTAAACAATCCAAATAATGGATTGCGATACTTGACAATACACTGGACCAAGCATAGGTTAAACTTACTTTCAATGGCAGGATTTGAGAACAAAGGAAATTCTTCTTCCAGTCCAATCACAAAAATCTTCTGTGTTCTACAGCAATCAAGAATAAGCTCCTTCCATAGTTGTATTTGCTTGTCCCACATATCCCTTATTGGTTGTAATCTGAAAAAAAAAAAAACACCAAAGAAGCAAGAATAAACAACCATTTACTAAATAAACATAAGAAGATAACAAAGATAGTTTTCCAAAAGCCAGGTCAGAAAATATTTGCATGCTCAACAACTTAAAAATTAAGAAACACGTACATGTCCTCCAACCAAAAACTTAATTAAGTCTCATATTGGGTTGGAAATGGGCATCATTTTAATTTACAAAGCAAACCCCTAGCAAGGGAGGAGAATAGCAGCCAAATAGTGAAAAACTCAATAGCAAAAGCAAAAGAAAAAAAATAGGCAGCTTTGTTGAAGAGTAAGGAATTTCCCAGGAGATCAAACAGTCTAGTATGAGCCTTGAGAAGCTTGAAAGAGCAGTAGGAGTAAGTCTAGAATTTCCAATTATTAAGCTCCTTCCAGTTCTTATATACAGTAACAAGAGAATCAGGCAATGGTCTGGTGTGAGCATTTGTAGGTAACAACACATAGTCAGACACTATTGTTGAACATTAGGATATGTGCTGAAGGGAATTTCAAAGCCATCAAACAATGACCAGTATGAGCATTTGAAAACTTAAAAAATAGCAATAGGATTAGACAGTAGTCCAAAAGTGAAATGAAGCCAAGTCGGATGAGGACTGGGATGCCACACTAATATGGGGACATCTCGAGTAAATACACAGTCAAATATAGATAATCGTGCCACTCATATCAACTACGGAGAGGCCAAAGAAGAATCATCCGATCCAAATTTTGATAACGTATAAGTGTATAACAAATAGCAAGCCACAAATTAGAGCTCAACCTAGGAACACATTTAAACCCACATCGTCCCAGGGACTTTACACTGACAGGGCCAACACCATTTTAACATGAGAGGCAGAATAAGTGACATTAGAAGGAAGGCAAGTATTTAACCTACTGCCAAATGTTGCCTCAACCGCCTCCATTGTCCCAGGATCGTCGACTAAGTCAACGCGATCATTCGCTTCTATCGCCTGGTATCTGCCGATACAAGCATGTCAATGTCGCATCCCTTCCTCACACATAGTCTTTCAGCAGCCGAACACGAGAAACATTGATCCCAGAGGAGAGTTGCGCCTGGGAAGAGGCGAGCTTGTGTGTCTCCGTCGCTGGTGAAATGGCCCTGCCCAACCCGATCGTAAACCGCCATATTCAGTTGTTAGGGGCATACCAAATCTCAAAGGAAGATCAGTATCGCACGTCGAAAACTCTCAACTTAGTGCTCCGTTATTCATCAATCACTTTTCTTCTTCTAGATAATCTCTGTTTGATGTAGTTCATCTACATAATCTTAGTTGATATTTTTACTGCTTAGCAAATGAAGAACAAACAAATGAAATTTTAAGAAAATGACTAAAAAAGTCGCGTTCTGAACTTTGTTTACTCATGTATGACAAATATCACTTTGATCACTAAAGTATTACACTTTTACTCATTTTGCTTCACTCCGAACCGGAGAAATTGGCGGTGACACTCCAATTTTCGGTGAACCGAAGTTCACACTACAAGAAAAATGCACCTAGACCACGGACGATTTCCGTCGTCTAGGTGCAATTTTCCGTCGTCCAAGTACTTAGACGACGGAATCTCCGTAGTCCAAAGTCCGTGCTCCAAGTGCTGTCGTCCAGGAACTTGGACGACGGAGATTAAGTTCTCCGTCGTCCAAGTTCACTTGGACCGCGGACAATCTCCGTGGCCCATGTAATAACCTGGACGACGGAGAACTTAATCTCCGTCGTCCAAGTGATAACCTGGGCCACGGAGGATGTAACAATCTCCGTGGCCCATGTAAACACTTGGACGACTGAGATTAAGTTCTCCGTCGTCCAGGTTATTACATGGGCCACAGAGGATGTAACAATCTCCGTGGCCCATGTAAACACGTGGACGACGAAGAACTTAATCTCCGTCGTCCAAGTGTTTACATGGGCCACGGAGATTGTTACATCCTCCGTGGCCCAGGTTATCACTTGGACGACGAAGATTAAGTTCTCCGTCGTCCAAGTGTTTTTAATTTTAAAAATAAATAAATTGTAATTAAATATTATTAATTTAATTTATTATTAATTGAATTTAAATAATGAAAAATGATAAAAATAATTAAATAAACTAATTAATTTAATATTACTTAATTATTAAATAATTAAAATTAATTTGTACATATACACATCCAAAAAACCCATAAAAATAAAAATATTGTTCGGAATGCGGAAAGAAACGAGATAATTAAAAAACTACAAGCTAATTAACACACTGGAGGAGCAGATGCACCGCTGCGTCCCCCGCCTCCAGCCGGGTCGTCGTCGTCGCGGTTTGGGTTCGGAGGAGGTTGACATACTTCTCGAGATTGTTGCATGAGGGCGATGAGTTGGGCTATTTGTGCTTGTTACTCGTCAAGTCTTTGCCGCATGGATTGATTCTCCTCTCGTGCCAGTCGAGCCTCTTGAATGGCTGCTTTGACGGCCGCAGCCTGAGTCCTTCTCCGCTGGCCCGAACCTCCCGTAGATGATGAGTCGGAGGTCGTCGACAAATCTCGTACCACCCTAGGCCCGAAGTGCCTAACCTCCTTGCCAGCTCTACGACCGTAGACCTCATCCGCGATTGCAATTTGGCTCTCTAAGGATAGAGGAGGCAAGTCTTCCGACGGCACATCTGGGAACGCAAGCTGAGTGTTAGCCAACTCTTCCTGCGCACGCTCTATCACCCTTGACTACAAAAGAATAATTAATTTATTATAATGAAAAAATATTTAAATAATAATTACTATAATTAAAAGCACATATATATATCACTTACGCCGCATTGACTCGCTTCATTATCGAGCTCAGGCGTCACGTACGCGCTTATGCTTGCATCAAGATAAGGGTGTTTGGAGCCCTTATCCTTGTACTCCTTGGCTATTTGAATGAACTGCTTGGCGCCGGTAGTATGGTGTTTCTCCTTCTTCCCCCGGTTGGCTTTGTTGACACCGGAGAATTTCTGTTACACAACATAATTAAATCATTAAAAAATTAATAAATAAAATTTAAATAATTCAATTATCTTAATTGAAATAAAAAAAGTAAATTAACACCTTAAATTCGGCATCGGCAAAGTGGTTACACAACCACTGCCACTCATCTTCTCTATCCCCACGCAGCTCTACGGGGGAGGCGCGGGACAGTAAGTTTGGAAGTACTGATGGAGCCTGTACTTCCAATCTTTGTAGATGGAGTTGGCGGTTTGGTTGATATGCCTCAACATCGCCGGTGTCGGATCCACCGCAAATTGTTCCTATCAAAAATAAATAGAAAATTATAATCGTATATATTATGAAATTATAACTAATATATATTAACAATATTATATAATAACTAAAATTGGACGTATTACGTACCGAAAGATCTTTGAAGACTTTCGCCTTCTCATGATCCGGCGCCTCCTTCCAAGTAGGGGCAATGAGACGAACCCGGCTACGGACGATTGACCCTATGCTATGCGCCGAGAGACTTGCTAGTTGAGCTGTGGGAGGGCCACCGGTGAATTCGTCGCAAGGCAAGTCGATCTTTTTCTCGGTCGCCTTGCAAATTTTCTCCGCTTTGCCCCCTTTAACGAGACCCCGAGTCCTTTTCGGTTCCGGGTCAGTGGGGGCCCTCCTTGGCTTACGGCGGGTGCTGTACATGATAGATTCAGCGGTCGAGGACGCCTGAGTACTTGCCGTTGAACCGGTACCGGGCGTCGGAGTTGAAATGGGGTCGACGTCATCACCGCTGGAGATAAATGGGGCAGAGGGAATTTCCCCAAGAGGCACCACCTCCGAACCAGATGAAGGGTCCGGATTGAGGGCGTCGTTGCCCTCCTGTTGAACCCAACCGACTTGGTCCGCCAACATTCGGAGCATGGCATCTTCTGCCTCCTGTTGGGGTTTGTTCTTGCCGGATGGAGCCATTTAAACCTAGGAGTACGTTGTTAAAATACCTAGCTACTTACCATAATAATTACAAGTGCAAAATTTACGCTAATTAAGTACGGTTAAGATTTAAATAGAGTACACTAGCTTGGCTTTTTCGGTCGTTCAATGGACATGCAACCCGCGCGATAAAGTGTAAATTTTCAATTAATCAGCCTTGGTTAAATCGAAAAACATGGCCAGTTAGGGATAGAGATAACGCGAGAGGCAGGACTAATTTCAACAAAACACTTATTGGTGTCGTCTTTCTTAGATCCAAAACCTGTCACCAGTCATAACCCGTTTCTAGACATCATGTCCGACATTCGGCCAATTTTTCGAAAATTTACACTCCCTCAAGTCCTTTGCAAACTCCGCCCTCAACCTCGTGTCCATAACTTCACTTAGGTTATGGTGTGCGGTGATGAAATCCACACATCACGAGGGGTTAAGGAGATAAGGTAGGAAAAGAGGCGCCATCTATTCCAAAGAGTGCGACTTAATAAATCAAGCCTATGTACTAAATTTAAATCGAACACGTACTACCATGCAATTTACTAGAAAATACACGTAATTATCAATTAAGTAAATCAATAAATAATGACAATAATAAATGTTTATTTATCAACTAATTACAATAATAAATTTATTCATTTATCAACTAATAATAAATAATTACAATAATAAATTTATTCATTTAATAAATTATCAACTAATTACAATTATGCATTTAATTAATTATTAATTACAATAATTAACCACTAAAAATTATTATAATTACAATAATGAAATATTTAAAACTAATTAATAAAATTTTATTTAGAATTTAATTAATTAAATGAAAATAATCTTAATAAGGTAAAAAATAGAAATTTACCTCACCGGAGTAATCGGGAATATAGCCGGAGTTGTGTCGTCAGAGAGGAGGAACCACGCCGGAAAAATTGTCGTCGGAGCGTCGCCGGAGGAGGATCGCCGGAGGAGAGGAGAGGAGGAGAGGAGATGGAATGAGAAAATGAGGGGGGGGGGGTGCTGTTCTATTTATAGAGTTTCACTTAGACGACAGAGCACTATTCTCCGTCGTCTAAGTTCACTTGGACGACGGAAACAGTGTTTTCCGTCGTCCAAGTGACGGTTTCAAAAAATTTCAAGCGGCGCCAATTAATCGGCGGGACGTTTTGAACCGCCATAATTTTGGACTTAGACGACGGAGAATGAATTCTCCGTCGTCTAAGTGAAAATTCAAGCGGTCCCAAAAACTGAAGCGGTAATTGAACTGCCATAATTTTCGACTTGGACGACGGAGAATGACCATCTCCGTCGTCCAAGTGAAAATTACATGAAAAAAAATAAAAAAAATAAATTCGAACCGCCATGGTGATTTGAACCTGGACGATGGGGATGGCCATTCTCCGTCGTCTAGGTTCAAATTACGTAAAAAAAAATTTAAAAAATAATTCGCTAGGAATTTAGCGATCTGTCATTCGAGTGAAATAGTCGTACAATATCGATGAACGCATCGTATATATGAACAGCTAAATTTGAACCGACGATTAATTTTACGTCTTGAAACATGTTAAGTATCGACTAATCTTTACAACTTAAGTGTTCATGAGTAGAGGCTCATTTGCAGCAGAGTATTAACGAAATTGAATTTGGACAAAACAACCGTTGGATATGTTCGTTGTAACATAATATATAATTGTCTTCAAAGAACCATAAAATAATAAGTTCGGGAAGGGTTTCATCGGCATAGTCAACCGCAAAACCGATAATTTCACAAACCGGAAACGTGGATACAAGGCATTTCGCAACTCCGATTTTCGAACCGTCGAAACTCACACACCAAGAATTATTTACTCTAAAGTCTTGACGAAAAGAATATGCATTGGAAAAAGGTCTAGATGGTCCTTGTCTTAGAAAAAATTATGATATCTGCACCTGGACTACGGATATGAGCTTTTCCGTCGTCCAGGTAATCACCTGGACGACGGAAACGCTCATATCCGTCGTCCAAGTACTAACCTGGACGACGGAAACGCTCATCTCCGTCGTCCAGGTGTATAGACCCTGAATTCAGGGGTTAGGGCCTTACTGTTTAGGGTTTAGGGTTTGTGAACTTGGACGACGGAGAATGACCATCTCCGTCGTCCTAGTGTGTACCTGGACGACAGAGAATGACCATCTCCGTCGTCCAAGTGTAAAAACCCTGAATTCAGGGGTTAGGGCCTTAGGGTTTAGGGTTTAGGTCGTCCAGGGTCATTTGTGTGTCCGTTCAATTATTTTGAATAAAAAAAATTAAATAAATGATCGATAGATCCGATTTGCTTGATTTAGGGTCGAGGATTTAGGGTCGAGGATTTAGGGAGATAGCCAAAATACCCAAAGGCGACAACCTGCAATTAATTTCTCCGTTGTGCAGGATATATAATTCGGATTAATTAATTAATTTAATTTAGTTTACATACGTCGGTCGATCCGATATATCTGATCGAGCATGGACGCGTGTAATTAATTAATTAAGTACACAAAGTCGAAGATATACATACGTACATATATATATATACATTCTCCTCCTTATAATATTTATATTAATTATTGATCGATGATGCATCGATTATATATTACAATAATTACATAAATTAATTACCAATTAATTTTTCTCGTCTTAGTTAAGTAGTCATCATCATAATCCTCATCATCCTCGTCCCCGGTATCCGATTGCTCATCCTCCTCATCGTACTCAACATTGTCCGATGAATAACCTGAGTCCTCGTCCATGTCCTCTTCCTGCTCGTCTTCTTCATCTACCTCATCAATAATCTCATCTTCAGTTAGATCTGTACAACCATCAGGCATGGGTAACCGTTCATCATCTTGAACCAGGTCCATTATATCGAAGCGGATGACAGAAATATTAGGCTCTTGATAGGCAGGAATGTCTCTTTCTGGTTCAGCAGCATCTTCAGTCGTCGCCGGTGTCCCTTCAATTGTCTCTGTATTCCATATTCCTCGATGAGAGATATGGTTCACTATTTTCCACCCTTCACCGGCTTTCGGATCGTCGAAATAGAACACCTGCCGAACTAAGGTGGCGAGAGCGAAAGGCTCATCCTCATACCAGATTGAGTTTGTATCGACTGATAATAGTCCCAGGTCTTCCTTTGTACGCTTGAACCATCTGCACTTGAATAGGAAAACGTTGACATCATTCCCGTAACATAGCTGAACCACATATACAATAGCCTCGTAATATAGATCATTGTCTTTCCCAACCGCTACCCCACTGTTTTGTGTTCTTCTTCTTTCGTCTCGGGCCAATGAATGGAACTTTACACCGTTCACAAAACATCCGGGATAAATATAGTGTTTAATCGGCTTCCCTGCTAGCAAGTGCTTTGGCCATGACCACCACCCCCCATGGTTTTCAGATTTTTGCAGATCAATCATCTGCAAAAAAGGGCAAATTAATATAAGGGTTTACTTTCTACAAACATGATCGATATGTATATAAATTACTAATTAAATACCGAGACGTACGTACGTACCCATTGGAAGAAATAATCGGGAAACTTCTTCTTAACCATTTTCTCAATCCACGCGGAACTCTTGTTTTGATTTAACGCCTGAAGCATGTCCCTGTATGACATCATGTACGGCTCAACTTCGTCACAGTCTCGCAACACTACCCAATGTGCCTCAATAAGTTCTTCCCGTGTTAACGATTCCTTTAATACTCCTCTAAACGGTCGGACGACATTGGTGACGACAGAAAGATTGATGCGGGCACTGCGATCGGAGGCAGTGGGAGGTGGTGGATCTTTGAGGTACCTGTTGCAGTAAGTAACACACTCATGCATTAGGTATGTCTCTGCTATGGAGCCATCCGGGGTCGACCTGTTTTTGACGAATGACTTATACTGTCCAAGCTGTCTACAAAATCAAACGTACAATAAGAATAAGTACATATAGATAGCTAGTAATCTTCAGTGGAACAAATTAATTAGTTGTACGTACCTTTCTTGAGGATACATCCAAGTGTACTAGACCAGACCAGAAATGAGCACCTGCTCGGGCAGGTGGATCATTAGGTGAATCATGATGTCAAAGAAAGCAGGGGGAAAAATCCTCTCTAGTTTGCAAATGATGTGCACAATTTGTTGTTGCAATTCCACCACATCTGACCTCTTTAATTCTCTGGCGCATAATCTCTGCCACCACCTGCATAATGCCACTATTGGTTCTATGACGTCCCGAGGCAAGTATGGTCGAATTACCACTGGAATCAGACGTTGCAGCATAACGTGATAGTCATGTGTCTTTAGACCTACAAACTTGTGTTGCACCTCGTCAACTGCTCCAGTTATAGTAGTTGCATACGTAGCCGGATAACGAACGCTCTTAAACCAGTGAAATACAGAACGTCTAAGCGTCGGCTTCACTGTGTAAGGTGCAGCTGGCATCTTGTTGTACACTCATTTCCTATCCCTCCTCAACCACAAGGGACGACGTAGATTCATTGATTCCAAATCTTTGCGCGCTTTGGGAGTATCTTTAGTCTTGAACTTAATACCGAGAATTGTTCCCATCACGCTGTCGCACACATTCTTTTCTATGTGCATCGCATCCAAGTTGTTCCTCAGCTTCAACTTCGACCAGTAAGGGAGTTCAAAGAATATACTCTTGTGATCCCAATAGCTCAGATCATGTGGAGGAATTGGATTGCATTTCTTTACATCCGCGTCATTGGTCAACACACCAAAGTCGAAATAGCTCAACCTCTCTAAAATCTCTTCGCCCGACCAACTACGGGGTTTAGGATTGTTCTCTACCGTTCCGTCGAAATGAGCTTCATCCTGTCGCCACGGGTGGTCGTGAGGAAGCCATCTACGGTGACCCAAGTAACACACCTTCCCCGCATGCCAACTAGAGTTCACGTCGTCCGAACATATAGGACATCCATTATATCCTTTTGTCCTGCAGGCTGCCAACATCCCATACGCTGGAAAATCGCTGATCGTCCACATTACGGCAGCCCTCATCGTGAATATCGTGTCAGTGAATTTGTCATAAGTTGGGACTCCATTTTGCCACAACAGTTTCAGCTCGTCGATCAAAGGTCTGAGGTAGACATCTAAGCACTTCCCTGGAGATTTAGGACCTGGAATTAGTCTAGTATGGAAATTAAATTCTTTTTTCATGCACATCCACGGAGGCAAGTTGTACAGCATCAGAATAACTGGCCAAGTGCTGACGGCGGAGCTATTACTTCCCCAAGGATTGAATCCGTCTGTAGATAGGCCGAGTCTAACATTTCTAACCTCTGAAGCAAAGTCTCCAAATTCTCTGTCGAAATGTTTGAAACCCTCCCCATCCGTGGCGTGTCGCAGGACATCGTCATCTATTCGCTTTTCTGCGTACCATCGCATCGCCTCTGCTGTGTGTAGAGACATGTACAGGTGCTGCAATCTGGGAATCAAGGGAAAATATCGAACAGCTTTCACAGGAATTCTCTTTTTCGAACTCTTACTCTTCCTATTCACCTGGAATCTGCACTGGCCACATACGGGACAATAGTCCAAATCTTTATACTCTTTGTAAAATAGCACACAATCATTCGGACATGCGTCAATTATCCTGTACTTTAGGCCGAGGCTGCTCAAGATATTTCTAACCTTATAATGAGATTTAGGAAGATTGTGATCATCAGGAAGCAACTTACATATTTGCTCCTGAATTTCGTCAAAAGCACTCACTGACATTTTGTGCTTCACTTTTATCTTCATTTGCTCCATCACATATTGCAACACATTCTCTCGACATCTAGGGAACATCGGGGTCTGCGCTTCAAGTAGCATCCGGTTGTACTTATCCATCTCACTGGTGTCAGTGGCCAAGCTAGCAGCGAGGAATGTGTCATCATGCTCATTAGTGGTACTGTAACCTCCG
The DNA here is from genome assembly GCA_946800695.1 of Geum urbanum. NCBI lineage: Eukaryota > Viridiplantae > Streptophyta > Magnoliopsida > Rosales > Rosaceae > Geum > Geum urbanum. Next base: position 26,043,969 of record OX327011.1, read on the forward strand.
TCTTGGTGTTGGTGTCCACCATGACTACATCTCGGAAACGCATCATGGACCAAATTTGCAGTTGGGTTGCAAGCTGGGGGTCCGGCACCACTGCCGCTGGATGAGGCACCATGGTAACTGTACCCTGAGCTGAAGTCTGCTGCGCTGAACTCTACTGCTTCACCATGCTCGCTCCATGTAGTGTAACTCCACATCATACCATTTTCGTACAGGTGTTGCACCATAACATTAACCTCCGCATACTGACAATTAAGACATTTCTGGCACGGACACCTGAAACGCTTCTTTCCCTGACCATGTTCTATCGCAAAATTCACAAATTCGCTAATTCTATCCATATACCAGACATCACATCTATTCTTCAACTTCATCTAACTCTTGTCCATACTGCTACAAAATATTATAATTAATTAATTATTACATATATATATATTAGTCCATTAATTTACGCTTAATTATACGTACTCGATCTACATCGATCCATCAATTACGTACGTACGTAATTTAATCTGTATATATAGCTAACATCCATGCATGTATGTACGTACGTTTTCACTAAATATATATTAAGCAAATTTTAACTGCGTACGTACCTGCTGGCCTTCTCGATATCAGTTAATTAAGCTAGATAGCTAGTCAGCGGATCGAGATCCCTGATCCTGATCCTTCTCGGCCTTCTCCCTTCTCATTCTCCTTCTCCTTCAATTCTTCTTCGAATGGAATGAATTAATTGAAGATCTGATGGAATGAAGAGAGTTTGGCATCGGGCTTATATAATGCTTCACTTAGACGATGGAGGTGTCGGTACGTCGTCTAAGTGGAAGTTACTCGGACCACGGCGTGTCGGTCCGTTGTCCAGGTGGACACCTGGACCTCGGAGTCTTCTCCGTCATCCAGGTGATCACCTGGACGACGGAGAATACCATCTCCGTCGTCCAAGTGTCACTTAGACCACGGAACAATTACGTTTCCGTAGTCTAAGTGCTGTTTTCTTGTAGTGTCAATCTGTGCGAAATCAACCCAACAATAATTTTCGCAACTACACTTAAGTTCAATTAATCATGGAAGTGGTCGAATTAACATTTGAAGTCCAGAACATCAAAAACTTCAAATCTTCAATTCTCCCTCCTCAGATTAAATTGAGGCTCGACCTTAGTATGAAAAGACTCACAAGGAAGAGAGCTACAATTCCCAATAGATTTCCTTTGTCGATAATAACTTGAATTCAAAACCCTAAATTTTGCAGAATTCGAAGTGAGCAAAGTGAGTAAAACTGTAATACTTGAGTGAGTAAAGTGATATTTATCATACATGAGTGAGCAAAGTTTAAAACGTGTCATACTCGAGTGACTTTTTTAGTTATTTTCCCTGAAATAAATGATAAATTATCTGTTTATCTCCCTGGTAAAATAAAAACTAATAATTTTATTGACAAGAGAATTTGTTATTGTGCTATTAGATTTGGGCCTTTTTTTTTGGGGTTAATACCTATTTTGGGAAGTGATATTGAGACTCCCCTCCTTCGAAATTACTATTGGAACTCCTTTTGATACTTGAAAAGAAAATTTGTTAGAGAGATCATTCACTTAAAATGGACTGGTCACTCATGTTTGACAATATCAAACTGGTCATTCATTTTTTACCTTATCATTCAGACTTGTCACTCATGCTCAATTAATCTAATATTTGTTGAATATGAGTGACCAATTCGTCTTAATTGTCAAATATGAATGACCTATTCAGCAATTTTCTCTACTTTAGTAAATGATTTTCATATTATGTAATAATGTTATTCCATTTTTGACCCTTATCGATTTTTAGTTTCTTTTATTTTCCTATATATTTTAGTTTTCACGTATTTATTCGAATTATTTCCAACCGTGGCGTATTAATTTAGGGTTATTTAAACTTTTTTTTATTTTATTACAACGATAGAAAGGATTAAAATTTAAGGATTTTAAACTTGGGTGATGAACAGGCTGGCATACTGCCTTACTCACTCCACCGATACCCAATGCTCTCTAAACTCATTGTTAATTGTGTTTGTGGCTCATTGTTGATGTTTTATATATGTATGATATGTATGTGTTCAATTGAATTATTTTCGACTGTGGCTTATATTGGATCATAGGAAGCTTCTCAATGTATAGATACTAAGTCGGAATTAGATTTAAGCCAGACGAAGTTGTAGTTGGAAATTAACACATGAGAATTGTAATATATAGGAAATGAAAAAGAAAAGAAAATATCAATAAGGGGTTAAATTTGGAATAAAAAAATTAAATAATCTGATATTTCTTTAAAATACCAAAGGGAGTCCTATTAGTAAATTTAAAAGAGGAGAGTCCTAATATTAGCTCACAATATTTTAGGTGGAGTGGGGCTTCGGCTATTTTTTGCTCAAAAGGGTAAAATATATGAGGTGGGACATAAAGGCTCCATGTGTTTTAATATATATATTAACAGGTAGATAAGTAGAGTTGCATTGCATCATAGTTCAATAATAGTTTTATATTTTAAAATATGTAATTATGTGTTATGATCGATTATCCCTAAGGAGGTTTTACGGCCCTACTAAGTGGCCAGGTTAAGCTCACCCTTATATAGATCTTGCAGGTTATTGTTGGTAAATCTGAATGATTAGGCGAACATAAAACGACGAGTCTAAATGAATTATTATTATTATTTGAGTAGCTTGTAATAAAATTTTCGCAGTTTTGAATAAGAATTGAGTTTAGTTAACTGTTTTCATTTTAGCTTACTACTCACACTCACATTCGGCTTCCACTCCAAGTGGGCCGGCGTCCAAAAAACTGGTCCAGACTCGCCTAGAAAATAAGTCGTAAAACCTAATTAAACCGTTTATTTTACTGATCTTAGTTTGTTTCTATTCTTCAAATTTTCACATTCCACGATACCACAACTCATGCAGTCTGTCGCTTCTCACTCCTTCAATTTTGACAATGTTGATGATATTCTTTTAATCTCACTATGTTGCCATCATCCTCGATTAATTATTTTCTACAATTGTTTTGATTATCAAGCAAGGACATTTTTAGGTACTTAAGGAGTATGTCAAACCCTTATTTATCACTTGAGAAACAAAACTATAATATATTTGATAAAACATTTACAATATTTGGGACAATATAGCACAATAATTATATATTTTTATGATTATTTATGATGTTTAAAAGTAATTGAATCAAATTTACAACTCTGAGAATAATTCTTTTTAAAAGTAATTGAATCAAATTTGAAGTAAAAATTATGGGAAATGAACGAAAAACCCATTTTTAACTTTATCTTTCCTCAAAAACTCAGCATATGTTTTTTATTCCAAAAAGGCTCTTTCTATTTTTAAGTATGTAACAGACTTTTGTTTTCATTATTTTTACATAATTTACCACTATCTATCTCCCGCGTAGTACATAACTCGATCATGTTAGTTTTTATTTCACATATCTTTCTCTCTCTTCGTTTTGTCTCTTTTCATTTGAAAATTGCCTCTTTCGTGTTCGTCATCGCGTTACTTCTCGCCGCTGTTTCTACCAAACTCCGTAGGAATTTCAGTAGAAGTGCGGATGGGGTCAATTCAGATGATCTAAGTTGTCGCACGTATGTCGTCATGTACCTGCTGTTAAGAGTAATACACCAAACGGTCGCGTTAGAAGCCTTGACGGGTTGTTCCCGCCTTCGACTCTCCAACGCTCAAGTTAGTGTATGAAGCGTAACAATAGTATTGGTTGAGTTACGGGCGTACCTTGTAACTGTCATAAATGTGTTGTATATATTGGCGGTTGAGTATGGGGTCTTTTGTTGTTCTTCGATATGGGATCCTGCTCGTTTGTTCATGTTCTGTCCTGGTACCTGCCTTTTGTTGCTCCGAACGCGTGGGCTTTCAGATGGTGTTGCTTCCTCGTTTAAAGTTGAAGCCTGTGTTTTTGTCTTGCGTTTGGTCTGAGCTGTGTTGACCCGTTTGGAGTGACTAAGTGTGCGGCATCTGTGTGTTTACGGGATCAGGTACTAACAAGTCCCCCAAGTCCCCAAGTCAAGGGAATTAGCTCTTGATTGGGGAGTTGCAAGGCTTTGTCTAGATTTTGCACACGTGGTCACTCGAGAAGGGGGGGGGGCGCCCCGATAACCGCGAGTCCCCCAACTCTCCGATAAAGAGCTGATTTTGAGGTCGAAAAGTCAAAGTGTCGTGCCGTGGGGCCTCGTTCCGCGATGGTGCGGTCGCTTGTTGCTGTTCTGTTATTGGGGTGGACTCTGAAACCTGATGTTGCTGTTTGGAGCTGCTTATGTGGCGACAAGTGATGTTGCTACTCGTCCCACGATAGCGCGAACGTTGTTGCTGTTCGGCTATCGGGTTGGACTTTGAAACCTGATATTGCTGTTTGGAGCCGCTTATGTGGCGACAAGTGATGTTGCTACTCGTCCCACGATTGCATGAATGTTGTTGTTTTTCGGCTATTGGGTTAGACTCTGAAACCTGGTGTTGCTGTTTGGAGCCGCTTATGTGGCGACAAGTGATGTTGCTACTCGTCCCACGATAGCACGAACGTTGTTGCTGTTCGGCTATCAGGTTGGACTCCGAAACCTAATGTTACTGTTTGGAGCAGCTTATGTGGCGACAAGTGATGTTGTTACTCGTCCCACGATAGCGCGAATGTTGTTGCTGTTTGGAGCCGCTTATGTGTTGGGTATTGCTCTATCAGGTGGATGCGTAACGGGAGGTCCCAAACCTCAGTCTGTTAGCCCCGATCAATGGCGCAGGTCATGATGGTATCGACCGTGCCCATGATGGTGCAAGCATAACTGCCACTTGCCTATCGGGTATTGCTCTATCGGGTGGATGCGTAACGGGAGGTCCCAGACCTCAGTCCGTTAGCCCTGAATGATGGCGCAGGTTATGATGGTATCAACCATGCCCATGATAGTGCAAGCATAACTGCCACTTGCCTATCGGGTGTACTCCAAAATGGTATTGCTGTTTCCGAGATGGGCCCCTCTTGTCTTTTTGTATTCCGACCTTTTTGTCTTCGTAACGGTTATTTGTCACTTGAGGTGATCATGTGTCAGTCGGTTTATTTCAGTTGTTTGCTGCATGCGTGATGTGTGGCGCGCCGAATTCGAAGTGGTAGGGTAATTAATTTAGGCGGGAGCGCGTGGGGCGCGTGAGACACGTGTCATAATCCTGCGGTTGGAAGAGCTGAAAATAAACGGTAGGCGTTTGCCTAGGGTTAGAATTGTTGCCTATAAATAGTGGTGTTTTCACTTTCACCTTTTTACACTTTGCTTGCTTGAACTGAAACTTTGCGTAAACGTGTTCTCGGATTTGCTTTCTTATCAATCTTGGAGTGTTGCTTGTTATCTCGTGAATCTTCATCTCATCTCTTCAAAGGTAGTGTCTTTGTTCTTGTTGCTTTTTCGAAAATTGTTTTGTGGTGTTGCTTTTGTACCTGTTTTGGGGGTAAATTTCTGGGTTTGTGTTGCTTTGTGTTTGAGTGTAAAGAGAATTTCTGGGCTTTTCTGGGTATTGGGAAGAACAGCTTCAAGTTCTTGGGTTTTTGTTGCTTTTTAGTGTTTGATCGATTTTTGGGTATTGGGAAAGGTTGGTACTTGTTTTTGCCGGGGGATTGGGGTTGCGACAGTTTGCACGTTCGCTGTTTGGCTTATCGCCCGTTTGCTTTTCTCTTAGGATCATGGAATTGGTAGCTGTATCCAGTGATGAGTCGCCTCCGTCAACCCCTAGGTTTCGTATAGGGTCCCAGGTTTCATCCCATAGTGTTTCGGACTCTTCGTCTGATAGCGTACTGAGCGTCTCCCCACTATCCGTTAACGCCAGTAGTACTTTGCGTAGGTCGTCAGTGCCGAACATGGAGCAACCTGGGTCTAGTGTGCCGAACGTTGTCGCGTGCTCCTCTTCCGGGGGATCAGATGGATACGTCGTGCTCCCACGCGATGAACGGGCGTCTGGGGCTGCCATTCCCATGATTCCTCAGGGCGGGCCCATATTGTGGTGATTGGCGGACGACCAGGTGGTGTAGGAGCCTGAGGGGTCCCCGTCGATGTGGGAGAACGAGCGGTGGTACCGGGACTACCACATCCCGCGTACGGTGAAACTGAGGGCACTCTGTCAGGGTGAGTCATTCACATGCCCCCCGCGCAGCTACGTGTGCGTGAGCGAGTTTCAGCTAAAGGCCAGGCTGAAGCTTCCCCTCAATCCGTTCATCTAGTATGCGCTCGCGCTTTTCAACATCACGTTAGGCCAATGCGGGCCAACGTTGACGCGCGTACTGATTGCCTTCCACAATATTTGGAAGCTAAGTGGGCTGCAGTTCCCTACACGGGCAGAGATCAGGCACTTCTTCAGTTTGAAGTATTCTCCTCGTATGAAGGACAAGGGTACGATGACGATCGAGCCTCGAATGAAGTGGTGGCTAACGGAGCCCCATTCCTCTTCCATAACCTGGCATAGGTATCATTGTCTTTTCAGAGGCGAGTGAGAGTTCGACAAGCCGGATGGTGCTTTATCGCGTGGGCGCGATCAGATACGCCGAGTCCCTGAGTCTTTTCAACCGCTACGTGTGATATTGTAGTGTCGACTAACGGCGTTTACTTTGTTTGAAGTTTGTATCCGTACTGGCTAATATGTTTGTGTTTATGCAGACCAAAGTTCGTATCCCCTCACCCGTTTGGAGGAGAAGCGGTTGGCGCGAATCAAGTTTGCTTTCGACCCCCACCTAGACGCGCGCAATTTCTGGGCAGCCAATCACTAGGAGCTTGTCGAACGTTGTGGTCTCTCACGCCCTCCTGGTACGTACCCTTCCTATTCATGGAGTTTGGTTACTCTGTTTGTGTAGATTCTCGGGCTGACCCTTGTGTATACTTTTTGTTGCAGCTAAGATGAAGAAGTCCAGATCCTCTACCAAGCAAGATGCTGCCCACCAACGAATGTTGGTGCTCATGGAGAGGGCCCGTCAGGGCCGCATGGTCGTCGAGGACGCAAGCGGCCAGGTAGTGTAGGGCGACACTCCTCAGGGTGTGATGCATCCCCCCAACTGCAACGAGTACCTGGACCTGATACCGGAGGGAGATGAGGAGGTCCAAGCCGTGGGCGCGGCTGTCGGAGCCCCAGTCGTCATCCCCAAGGGAAGGGCTGAAGAAGTTGCCCCCGATGCTCAAAGAGGAGAAGGCGAGCAAGCCCGAATGGAGCTTCTCCGACAGGAGAAGGAGACGCGCAGCAGGGAGAGCGGCGAGCATCGCGTTGAACGCGTGGACAGGCGTGTCAGCCAGGGCAAGTCTTCGTCTACCCATACGGGCTCCTCGAGGAGTTCGTTCGAGTTCTCCCCCATCCGTCAGCCTGGAGAGGCGAATGGCCGCCGATCCCAGACCTCGGCTAGGAGGCCAGATAGCCAAGGCACCTCTAGCCGCCCATTGAAGCGCTCTTGGGGTCCGTCCAACGAGGCCTCCCCTGCCGTGACTGTTGCAGTGGCGGGCGAAACAACGCTCTCGTCAGAGTTCATTGCTCGTATCCAGAGCTCCATTGGTGCGGGCATTGAATCCCTTCAGAAGTGGCGTCAGCTGGGCGCCGACCCGAGCGAATCCCTCAGTGCAGCGTTTGACACCTGCACACAACTCCAACATCAGCTCTTCCTCATCAAGGGGGTCGAGGGGTCGATGTTGTAGACCACCATGTTGTCGAAGGCGAAGGCTGAAAACCGGAAGCTTCAGGCTGACGTGGGCAAGCTGCAGTAGGCTCTGACCAAGTCCACTGACATAGCCAATCGAAAGATTGCACAAGTAAACGAGCTTGTGCGTGAGGTCGACGAGCTAGGGAAGGATTTGGGGGAGGCACAATCCGGGGTTGCCATTCTGGAGACCGACTTGGACACCCTCCAGTCGTCCAGCGGTGCGCGAATAGCGAAGCTGGAGCGCGAACTGGCGGAGGCCCGAGCTCATTGCGTGACGGAGGAAATCCGTCAGAGGATTACGGAGGAGGCAGTGGCCGAGTACAAGGCCTCTTCTGAGTTTGAGAAGGTCAGGGTTGACGTGGTCCAGGCTTTTAAGGATTCGAAGGAGTTCGAGAACTTGGTTGTTGCTGAAGCCAACGTCCAGTGTGAGGGCTTCTCCTCACTCATGCTGTCGTTCATTAAGGTGGACGAGTTTGAGACGTGGCAAGCCACTGAGGCTGAGAAGCTGAAGCACTCGCTCGAGGAGCCGGATGTCGAGGCGCCTGCCGGGGGTGACGGGCCAGTGCCGGGGGAGGGTGGGGCTGATGCTGCTACTGGGGCCAGCTAGTCTATCTTGTATTTTTTGATTTCTTTCACTTTTGCTTTGTACTCTTGCGTCTGCGTGCGTTTATTGAACTGTACAACTTTTGAGAAATATATCTAAGTACCTTTTGTTTTGTTTACATTGCTTGTCTGAGTGCGTTTGGCATACGTATACTTATATTCGTACTGGCACACAACAAAACGTACATATGCAAAAGTTTACAATCATTAGATTAACGTGCGTTTAGATTACAAAACGTGCTCAAACGCAGGTAGATGAACAATTAGTGAAAATACTTCCTTAGGTGCTGTGTATTCCAAGGGTTGCCTATCCTTCTTCCAAACATGTCTTTGATGTAAAACGTACCTGGACTTGCGACTGCGTCGATGACATATGGACCTTCCCATGACGGGCGTAATCCCTTGGACTTCGTTTGAATTGCTTTCATGACCCAGTCCTCCAGTTGGAGTGGGCGCTCATTCACACGCTGGTTGAATAGTCGAGCGACTCGCTTCTTGTTCACGGTATTGTGAAGGTGTGCCGTGTCGCGCCTTTCTTCGAGGAGGTCGTTGTCGAGTCTGAGTCCTTCGCCATTGGTGGTAGGGTCGTAGCTTTCGATTCTTGGGCTTCTATACGTGAGCTCGAGTGGTAGTACAGCCTCCGTTCCGAATGTGAGGCTAAACAGGGTTTCTCCTGTTGCTGCCGTTGCCGTAGTTCGAATTGACCATAGTATTTCAGGGAGTAAAGTGGGCCATCATCCGTACCAAACGTCTCCTTTCTCGATGAGTTCAATCTTCTTCTTGATTCCTTCCTTGATGATTTTGTTTGCTGCTTCTACCTGTCTGTTTGTTTGTGGGTGTGCTGGTGATGCGAATATCAGATTGGTACCTTGCCTTTTGCAGAATGCCTTGAGCTCATCGTTGTGGAATTGCAGCTCGTTATTGGTGATGATGTTGAGCGGGGTGTCGTAGCGACAGTAGAGGAAACGTCATAGGAATCTCTTCACCTTTTTGGTTGTGATCTTAACCATAGGTTCTGCCTCGATAAACTTGGTGTGGTAGTCAATGATGATTATGATGTATCGATATTGGCCCTTGGATTTCGGAAGCTCTCCGATGAGATCGAGTCCCTACTGTGCAAACGGAACAGGAGAGGTGAGGATCGATAGGGGAACCGCGGGCGGGTGATTCTTGTGTGCGTAGAGTTGGCACTGATGGCAGGTGGTGGTGATTGCGATTGCATCCGTGTGGATGGTGGGCCACCAGAATCCGCAACGGAGTGCCTTTTGTGCGATAGATCGTGCTCCCGCGTGGTGGCCGCATAAGGCCGAATGGATTTCCCTGAGTATCTTGTCGCCTTGCTCTGGTATAACGCATTTGAGGTTGGCCCACGTCTTCCCTTGTCTGTATAGGCTGTCGTGGTGGATGCTGAAGTTGACTGCTCGGGCTATAATTTTTCGCGCCTGGGCCCGGTCGGCTGGTAGTTCGCCATTTATCTTGTATTTGATGATCGGGTCCATCCAGCTAAGTGTGTGTGGTTCGATCGTGAAGATCTCTTCTGGAGTTTTCGTGATGCTTGGCCTCTTCAGCACTTCCACTACTCGTTACCCTGGCTCCGTATGTACGAGCGATGTTGCTAAACGGGTAAGTGTGTCTGCCTTGGTGTTTCTTCCCCTTGGGATGTGGTTGATGTTGAAGTACTTGAGCTTGCTTAACATTGTGCATACGTGGTCATGGTATGACGTCATTGTATCACCATTTATCTTGAAGTCGCCCCGGATTTGGTTGATGACTAGCTGTGAATCGCTAAAGATATTGATGCTCGGGGCCTCTGAGTTTCGGGTCAGCTATAGACCACCGATAAGAGCTTCTTATTCGGCCTCGTTGTTTGTTGCTTTGAATTCGAATCTTAGCGTGTACTTGGCTCGTACGCCCCCGGGCCTGGTGAGGATGATCCCAGCCCCACTGGTGTTCTTGGTGCATGACCCGTCCACGTAAAGGTTCCATGGTGATTCGGGTGTTGGGGGTTCTTCCATGGGAGGCTCTGTGCTAACGGGTGGCATCTCGAGGACGGGCTGTGTCACTATTGGCCCTTCGGCCTCCGTGTACTCAGCTATGAAGTCTGCGATAGCCTGGCCATTTATTGCTGTTCGAGGCGCGTAGTGGATGTCGTGTTCACTTAGCTCGACGGCCCTCTTCACCAGTCGATCACTGTGGTCGGGTGATTGCAATACCTGTCGCAATGGGACGTTAGTGAGGACGTGGATGCTGTGGGCCTGGAAGTATGGTCTGAGTCGCCTTGCAGCTGAGACAAGTGCAAGTGTTACTTTCTCGATTGTAGGGTGTCATGCCCTTTCTGGTAAAGAAGACTGGCAATTCGGAGTTCGTTTCTCTTCGGACTAGGGCCGAACTGACGACCGTTAGGGAAGCAGATAGGTACAGGTAGAGGGTTTCTCCCTTCATGAGTCTGGGCAAGAGGGGGATTAAGGCGAGGTACTGCTTGATTGATGCAAACGCTGCTTCACAGTCGGTTGTCCAAACGATGCTTCACTTGTTTGTCATTCGGAGGGCTTTGAAGAACGGTGCACACTTGTCGGAATAACAGGAGATGAAGCGATTGAGGGATGCCAGTTTTCCCGTGAGGCTTTGGAGTTCGGCCTTGGTCGTGGAGGTTGCATGTCTAGTATTGCCTTGACCTTTGTTGCTGAGGCCTCGATGCCCCCCTTGCTGATGATGTATCCAAGAAACTTGCTTGTTGTCACGCTGAACGTGCATTTGGCCGGGTTCAATCACATGTCGTTCTTGATTAGGAGTTCGAGCACGGTTCGTAGGTGTTTGGGGTGATCTGTTGCCTTGGTGCTCTTGACCAGTATGTCATTAATGTAAACTTCTACAATTTCGCCCGTCAGCCCATCAAATATGATGTTCATCAATCTTTGGTACGTGGAGCCCGCATTCTTCAGGCCAAACGGCATGACTACGTAACAGTAGAGCCCCTTGTCCGTTGTGAAGCATGTGGCCTCCTGGTCTTCGGGGTTCATGAGGATCTGGTTGTACCCCGAGTATGCATCCATCATGGACAGTAGTTCGTGCCCGGTAGTGGCGTCTACGAGCTGATCGATCCGGGGTAACGGGAAACTATTTTTCGGACAGGCCTTGTTCAAATTGCTATAATCTATGCACTTGCGCCAAGATCCATTTTGATTCTTGACCATAACGGCGTTGGAGATCCATTTCGAGTAGTCAACTTATCAGATGAAACCGATTTTCTGCAGTCTGTCGACCTCTGCGTGCATAGCCGCATATCGTTCCTGGTCATATGACCGTCGTTTTTGCTTTATCGGCTTTGCAAGTGAGCTGATGCTAAGTTTGTGGGAGATGATGCTTGGGACGATTCTAGGTATGTCTGTGTAGGACCATGCAAATACCTGTTGGCAGTCCGTTAGGACCTGGGTTAGCCTAGCCGCTATGTCGGGCTCTAATTGCACGCTGATGCGGATCGTGCGCTCCAGGTGTTCACGGGATAGTTGTATTGTGTGTTGCCCATCCCGTTCTTCGACGGGCCGGATAGTGTTCAATCTGTCACGCGGGTCATCAGGTTGCTGCTCTTCAGGGGAACGCTCCGCCACTGCGAGTACTTCCAATTGCGTGTTGTCATTGTCTGGTCGACCAGTTTTTTCCACGAAATCATATCCTCTGATCGTGCCGAATCGGTAGTCTGTCAGAAACTTTGCCATGAGCATGTGGCCTGCGATGATCAACCTCAGCTTTGAGATACCCGGTCGTCCGAGGATCATGTTGTAGGACGTGTGGAGGTCTATGATAACGAAGTCTGTTCTGATTTCGCTCTGTGGGGTTCCTGGTGCACCGATGTCGAATCGCATGTAGTCGCTACAGAGGGGGTAAGTGGTCTCACCTAAGAAGCTAGCGATGCTTTCGTGGTCCTGCGTCATCTTGCATTTCGGGCGCTTGAGGCCTTCGTATGCCTCTCGAAAGATGATGTTGACGGAGGCTTCGTTATCGATGAGGATGCGCTTGACTAAGTATCGGTCCACCATTCCGTCGATAACGAACGGGAGCGTGCTGTTCTGGTTGCCTTCTTCCTCGTAGGTGAAGGTGATTGGGGGGCAATCCTTCTTGACAGCCTTTGGTGGATTTCCGGGATGTACCGCAAATACGTCCCTATGTTGGTGTTCTTTCCGTTCCCGTGGGCATTCGGCCTTCCACTTCCCACCTGTGATGTTGTTGATGGTGCCCCTTGTTCGTATATATGTCGTCGGGCGTTCCGCGTTCATTGCTCGTAAGATCAGCGTTCCCTCCGTGTGTAGTCGTTAGATTTCCTTGGCTCAGATTTCGCAATCATTAGTGTTGTGGGTGTTCGAATCATGATACTTGCACCACGTTCCCCTGTTGTTCCGCATAGGGGCGATGCCTGGCGCCCTAGGCATGGGCGAGCGGATTTATCATTTGATTTGCTTGAGCACTTCCTTGTTTGTGCCTTGGGTGATGGAGAAGACTATGTGTCGCTGGTGTGGATCTCTAGGTGGTGGGTTTCGCGGTGGTGAGCGCTCGCGATGCGTATACTGATACTGCTTGTGGTTCTTGTGTTCGCGATAGTGGTCTTCGCGCTTACGGGACGCAGTGGGCTGTGCTTTCGGTGGAGGATTCTTGGCTGTATGGGGGGACGACGGGCGATCTTGTGTGTAGCCGTGTGTATTCGAGGTCTGCGTCGTGCTTGGACCTTGCGCTCTGTACACTTGGGTTTCCACCAGTGCCTTCTAGACGATTAGGTCGATGATCTCGTCGTACCCGAGGTGGTCCTTTCTGACCATCTTCTCCAAGAACAGGGTTCCCATCAAGTTCTCTAGTAGCGCCGTTTTTGCTACGTTTTTGTCGAGGTTTCTGCACGTGTTTGCAAGGGCCCTCCACCGGTTGATGAAGCCGGATAGGTTTTCATTGTCCCCCTGACGGACCTTTAGTATCTTGCTGGAGGTGTTGTACTTATCCTGTAGCCGGTATCGCTTGAGGAAACATTCTGTGAGTTCGTCAAACGAGTGGATGGATCCCGTCGGCACCTCGTAGAACCAGTTTCGTGCTTCTTCCGCCAGTGTCTCCTAGAACATGAAACAGAGGGTTGCATCCGAGTACCGGGTACCTACGGTGGCGGATTGGTACTCGTCAATGTGTGTTCACGGGTCTCCCTTCCCGTTGAACCTGCTGATCTTGACGGTTTTGGAATACGGATCCCTGCCCTGCGCCAGGATATCGTCCGATAAGGGGCTCACACGGGGAGTGTACATTCCTTTTGGCCCGATGTGCGTGCTTTTCTTGAGTGACATGATTTCGGCCTCCATCTCCGCCATTCGCCGGAGCATGGCGTTCCCAATTGTCACGGTAGGTTCCTCGTCATCGTACCCCCGTATCCTTTCGGGCGGCGGTGGAGGTCCGGGGAGCCGGTTGTTTCGCTGTCCCCACGGTGCGTCTACCCTGATGGCTTGCCCGCTCGTTCCTGGCTCCTCCGTTGGTCTAGATTCTTCTCGTTGGGTCTCTTGGCTTTGGATGAACGCGTCAAGCCGATCCTCCAAGCGCTGTCGGGTTTGGCGTTCCTGGTCCCTCTCGGTTCAGGCCGTTTGGAGTTCTTTCATGAGGTGGGCTGCTGCTTCGTCCTCTGTTAGGTCGTTGATGTTGCTGATCGCGTCGACGGGCGCGTCTCTCGTCTTTCAGCTTTCAGGCGTAACATGGTCTAGCGCCATCTTTTCTGTTACGGTTTCGGGTGGTTTACGATTGCTCAGTTCCCACAGACGGCGCCAATTGTTTATACCAAACTCTGTAGGAATTTTAGTAGAAGTGTGGATGGGGTCGATTCGGATGATCTGAGCTGTCGCGCGTATGTCGTCATTTACCTGTTGTTAAGAGTAATACACCAAATGGTCGTTAGAAGCCTGACGGGTTGTTTCCGCCTTCGACTCTCTAACGCTCAAGTTAGTGTATGAAGCGTAACAATAGTATTTGTTGAGATACAGGCGTACCTTGTGACTATCATAAATGTGTTGTATATATTGGCGATTGAGTATGGGGTCTTTTGTTACTCTTTGATATGGGATCCTGCTCGTTTGTTCATGTTCTGTCCTGGTACCTTCCGTTTGTTGTTCCGAGTGCGTGAGCTTTCGGATGGTGTTGCTTCCTCATTTAAAGTTGAAGCCTGTATTGCTGTCTTGCGCCCATTTGGAGTGACTAAGTGTGCGGCATCTGTGTGTTTACGGGATCACGTAATAACAGCCGCCGTATTTTTGCGTCTTGTCGTTATGTTCGTTCTCACAGTCGTTGTCGGAGTTCATATTGTTTTCTGTATGTAGTGAAATCTCCATACGAAAACCCTAGGTTTTTGTTTTTCTCTGTTTTAAGCAGTTTACATGGTCCTTTTCATGTTTCCTTTTGTTTTTTCGGTTGTTCTTGTTGATTTTCGGTGTTTTTTTCACTTTTTTCATTATTTTTTTGTAGAATATATATGATGTAATGTGTTGTATATGCTATTTGTTTATTGTAGTAGTAGTTGTTTGTTGTAGTAGTAGTTGTTTGTTGTTGTGTTTGTGTTTGAAGGTTTTTTGTCTAGATATATCTAAGTATCTGTATGTGTATATGTCTGGGTATTTGGTTTGGGTATATGTAAGTATCTGTATGGGTATCTGTTTATCTTACTATTTTTGGATATCTGTTCTTGATTTTTGTCTAACTACATGTGTGTTGATCATTTGCAGTTATTCTATTATCAATGGCGAAACGCAATAGAGCAGTCCAAGATTCAGATAGTGAAGATGAAAGAAGTCCTATAATTTCTAGATCATCTAGGAAGAAAATAAAACAGTATGCTCAATCATCGGAATCTAATGAGCCTTTGTCTTCATTTCTTTTTCTTCTTCTTCCGAGGAGGAGCAGATTCTTTTAAGAGAAAATAATTCGAAAAGAGTCAAAAGGAACATGGGAAGAAGAGTGGCTTCCTCTTCATCTTGTTAATCTGTTCCTGATAATCAGTTTTTTAAGATTAAAGATCATGTTGCCAAGATGGTTAGGGAAAGTTTAAAGCAGGAAAAGTAGAAGAAGAAGGAAAAGAGGAAGAAGAAGAATACGAAGAAGAAGAAGACCAAGGTAATGAAGAAGGAGGAGATCAAAGGGAAGGGCAAGAAGATATTGGAGTCTGAAGACGAAAGTGAATCAACTTCTGATTTTGATTAGAGACAGATTGTGATGATGACGTGTCAGTTCTGGTACCTGTTAGACAACGACAACGAGTAGTGGATCATCATGAAGTTGTTCAGGTGGTGGAACAGAACTGGAAGTGTCAGTTCCGGTGCTATTTGCCGTATTTCCATAATTTCATTGCTAAAAATCGGGATAATATCAACGAAGATGTGAAGAATAGGTTGAAGGAGACACCGTTCAATGATCTACTCTGAGCATTCATTGACGGTGATATTGATCGGCATGACTGCTTTAAGTCGAATGATGCAATTGTTGTTATGGCTGACGCATACAGGATGGAGAACATAGAGTTTCATTTCTATCCTTATCGTGTTCACCGTATCACTCCTGATTAAGTCGCGTCTCTGTTGGGTTTGACCACAGAAGGAAATCCAATTCCATTAAATGACAAGAATGTGAAGATTTCAGGGTGGCTACTTAACTTGTTTGGGGGCAAGGCAATCAGCAAGGGCCATATCTGCTCTTTGTTGGGGGGAACATTTGGTAAGAAAGAGATGGTGGACGAATGTTTTATTCTGTTGGTGTTGCTTCTTACGGCTTGTGTTCTTTTGCCTAATTCGAAAAGAACTTTGGCAGTTGGTTTTGCAAATTGTGTGACCAACATTGAACTAATGAAGCAGTTTTCATGGGCAACTGTCGTACTTGACAAGCTGTTCGATGCATTGGACACTTATGCAAAGAACTTTGTTCCACAAGTAGCCATTAAGAAGGAGGAATCAAAAAAGTTGAAGGAGAAGAAGGCAGCTGGGAAAATGAAGGTGGTGAAGGCGGATAATGAGGATGATGATGATGAGCATGATAAAAAGCCTGAGAGAAGCAATGCGATTAATGTTGGTGCCTGCAGCATTATTATTCCGGTAAATTTTCTTGAGTATCTGTCTGAGTATCTTTCTAAATATTTGTCTCTTATTTTTGTTTTCATTGTTATTTTTTGTATCATTTTTATCTTGCTTCAATCCTTGATATTGTCAAACCAAGAAAAGGGAAGGAGCATTCTGTGGTTGGAATGATCAAGTACAGCCTCTGTGATATTATGGGTCATTTCAAAAACATCTGAAGCTTGGAAATGGTGAGGGTGAGTATCTAACTATTGTTAGTTGTTCTGGGTATCTGTTTAAATAACTGTCTGGGTATCTTTCTTGGTATCTGTCTAAATAGCTATTTGTATCTCTTTTTCACATACCAAATATTTTTTGAATTCGAGAACAAAGAAAATTAAAGCTGATACTAAAGCTGATAAAGCTGATGACATAGTTCCTGTCCTGGAAAGTATGAATGATATGGCCAATGATGACATAGTTCATATCCTGCAAAATATCAATGATATGGCCAATAATGACTATTCAAATTTTGAAGCTGAGTTGCGTGTCAAGGAAGATGAGTTGAAAGATAGTCAAGAGCTTGCTAAGAAGTTGCAAGAAACTATTAAGGAGACAGATTCACAGTTGAAGGAAAGCGAAGAATTTGGCTCCCATTTGCCAGATAGTAACATGGAGATGAATGTGGAGATCCAAAAATTGCAGAAATCCAAAGCAGCTCTTTTGCTTTTCATTAATTTTTTGAAGAAAGATTTGAATTCTCTCAAGAATGATAAGGAATACTATGAGTTTGAAAAGGAAAAGAAGGAACAGGAGATTAAGTCTATGGAGAGGGAGAAATTGTCTTTAGTGAACCAGATAAATTCTCTTAAGAAGCAAGTATCAAATACTGATGATGCCATCGATGTGATGGCAACAATGATGGCAGAGAAAGATGTTGCTGAGAAGAGATTAAAAGAGATAAAGGATGGTGTTGAAGCTGCTGAGAAGAAACTGCTTGATGTTAAGACTAAACTTGCAGCATCCCTTGAGAAGAAATCCATGCTTGAGAACAGATTAAAAGAGGTGAAGGATGCTAGTCAATCTGGTGCAAGAAATGTTGCTTCACATGTTATGGATTTGAGAAAGATGCTCGTTGAAACAGAACGTCAAGTGAAGGAAGCTAAAGGGAAGATACAAAGTGCTTATGTAGAAAATACTAAATTGAAGAAGCAAGTTGAAGAAGGGGCTGCTAAAGCTGTAGCTGCTAAGGGAGAGATTTTGTCATTAAAGAAGCAACTCGATAAAGCATAAGTTCAACTTGCTGCTCAGGGGAAGATACAGATTTCTGCTGAAGAAAATAGCAAATTGAAGAAGCAAGTTGAAGATGGTGCTGAAGCACTTCAATCCTCTCAAGCAGCAAATGAGGATCTTTGAAGGAGGCTGGATAACTTGCAAAGACAAAAGGATGATCTTGAGAAGGAAAAGATACAAGTTGAAGATGCAAAGCAGACACTTGAGTTCTTCAATCAGCAGCTTGTTGAACAGAATGAGAAGTTGACGAAGCATGTTGCTGCATTTAAAAAATCACTACCTGGTACCGCTTCTGACATTTGATGACAATAGATCTCAGTCATTTCATTTTTGTATAATTCGCCTAATATACTTCTTTTTTTGTGGGTATCTGCATTAGTATATGTCTTAGTATCTGTCTGTATATATGTATCTGTCTGGGTATCTATTTTTTGAATATTTTTGTTCTAGACATGTAGTGTAATCTCTCTTTTTGTATGTTTTTGTAACTTTCATTGAAGTGAATCCTTTTTTTCTTCTTTTTTTGTATCTCTGTTAGGGAATTTGTCTCAAACGAAGAAGAGTTCCCAATGGGTATAGTCTGCACCAACTTTCAGTATAAGAATTACCCCTCCTTCTCCTCTTGTTACTAAAGTTGTTTCTCCATATGTAGTTGAAAGACTGGTGACTCCTCTTCCTCCTCCTTTTCCGTAAGTCCCTCGCAAAGATTTGATTCACAAGACAATTCCTGCCCCTGGTGTGAGACTCAACAGAGAAAACATTTATCTCTGTTCGTATGTTAAGAGTTAAAACGATAAGTCCAAGAAGCCCTTGAAGAGGGAGGAGATCTACTGGCGTCCTAGCGATATTGAAGGCATGGAAAAGCCCTAGACTAGAGCCGAGAGCAAAAATGTTGACCTAGTGCCCAATGGAGAGTTTACAATTCAGGAATTATCTTCATCATTGATAGTGAAATTGGTCAAGAAGAATATGGGCAAGCCAAAAAGAATACGTGTAAGTTTGACCGATGAGCAGAAGAATGTCGTCATGTTTCATCAGCGTGATGTTTTCCAATACTTGAGAGAGAGCTACCATACTGATTTGGTGATGTACTGGACACAAACTGAGAAAAACAAGTAAGTATATGTTAGTGTATATTTTTGGGCATCTGTTTGTTTATAGTAATGTTTTCAGGTTTTAATTGTTCTCTCCGTTTGTTTTGGACATAGAGGAGTTTTGGACTAGTACTCAGTCTTTAGAGTTCTTCGACTGTGAAGATTTGGAGTGTATTATTAATGGTCAAGAGGTTTCAAACTCTGTTTTGGATTGCTATTCCGCTATTCTTGGTGAATTTAGGGATAATTTGGGAGATCAAAGTCCCTATGCCTTCCACACATTGACTCAGCTAATCCTTATGTTATTTTTTTTAGCCTCTGTGTGTTTTTAATTTGTGTGTGTGTTTTTAGAATTCTTTTTTTGTTAAGCTTTTTATGTATAATTTTGTGTGTGCTGCTTTTGACAGGTATCTGTGTCTACTCTGAAAGTAAAGATGATGCATGAACGTCTTTTTGAGAGGTTGTTCAAGGTTTTGAGCATCTCTGACAAGCTGATGTTCCCGATCATTTCCCATGGATATTTTCACTTGCTGGTCTTTGATAAAAGTGTTTCGTGCTGGTATCATTATGACTCACTCAAAAAATATATGCCGATGGACAACCAGCACTTTCGGGAGGCACTAAAAACGGTAATGTTTGTTCAGTCTTTCTTCATTTCTTTTCTTTTTCTTTTCGGGATGTTTATTATTTACAGTTTATAGATGGGTTGACAGATTGTTTACTGTATTGATGCAGGTTCATTTGGTGTCCATGTGGATGGATTCTGTGAGGGACATGAGTGAGGATATGTTATCACAGAATGTTAGAATGCTTGCAGACGACAACAACACAGACAATATACTGAAGATGAGAGAAATCGCTTTATTAGAGAACGAACAAAAAAATCATTCAGTGGGTCAAAGATCAGAAGATTGATTTTTTTCAAAATTCTGGTGTTCTCCATCTGCAATAGTCTTCAACAACCTTCTAGCCTTGATTACGGAACTATTGTTTGTTACCTCATGTACAGTATAGATCTAGGGAAGCAAATAAAGTAAAACCTGAATAACGATAAAGTTGCTCGGTTCAATGCCAGATTGTTAGAATCATTTATGAATCATGATTTGTCATGGGTATCAAAGAAGAAAAATAGAAGGTTATAGAATGAACTAGATCAAGAAGAATGTCCAGTTCACGAAGTAGTGTAGGACATGACAATATCTAATAATAGGATAGTAATCAGTGTGTATATTTTTGTTTGTAGTGACCATTCTGTGAACAATGTTGTTAGTTTGTAATCATATATATTTTGGAATGTACTACTCAGAGTAGTATGGATGTAATCATATGGCTCTCTCTCTCTCTCTCTCTCTCTCTCTCTCTCTCTCTCTCTCTCTCTCTCTCTCTCTCTCTCTCTCTCTCTCTCTCTCTCTCTGAGTATCTATGTTGAGTATCTGTTTGTGTATCTGTCTCTAAATTTTATTTTATTTTTGGAAATGTTGAATGAGTGAATCAATCCATAAAGCCTATGAGCATTATGAATGTGATCATATTACTATCTGATTGAGTACTTTCTTTGAGTATTTGTTTGGATATCTGTTTGTTTATCTGTTTGGGTATCTGTTTTGGGTTTCTGTCTATAACACACGTGTTTCTCCCCCACGTGTCGTATTCAAGGAATGAATGAGTTCATGAACAAGTGTATGTTTTTTGTTTGTAGTGATAATTATGTAATTATATGACTATCTATTTTGAGTATCTGTTTGTGTATATATTTGTATATCTGCTTGAGTATCTGTCTGGATAATATTATCTGTGTTGTTCTTGAGTTTTACTGAAAGAGAGATTCAATGTATAAAGCCTTTTTGAAATGAAATGTTTGTTTTTGAACACTCTTATCCAATTTACAACACAGAACCAACTCAAATCTTTGTGTATACTTGGTATAGAAACGCAGCAGTTCATAAACCAACCAACTTTAAAGACAGATACTTACATAGATACCCAGATAGCTATCTAAACAGATACCCATGG
Organism: Geum urbanum; assembly: GCA_946800695.1. NCBI lineage: Eukaryota > Viridiplantae > Streptophyta > Magnoliopsida > Rosales > Rosaceae > Geum > Geum urbanum. Next base: position 26,064,726 of record OX327011.1, read on the forward strand.
TGGTTGATAAACGACATGTCATTTTTTCTGTTGTGATTTAGGAAGATCAAAACGCACATGTCTTATTCTCTAGAACTGTCTTCTCTGTGCCTCTATAAAATGCCACAAACTTCATCGTCACTCTCTCAGGGCATTTCTCTGAAAACCCTAACCCTAAACGAAATCACAATTTCTCTCTAGAAAATTTATTCTCTCCTCACAAACCACAAATCAAAACCCAAAATCAATGTCTCACTTAGGCCCTTCGTCCTTAACCCCTTTCCCAGTGGAAGAGTTGCCGACATCTTTTCCACGGGCATCCTCCACTATGTTCGAAGAGTTTCAACACTCAAGAGATATTATGCAGGTTAACTTTGAAGCATGTCTGCAAGAGCTCTGTGGTCTTGCATGGAGATTGATGTGATAGCTGGGAAGGTTGAATAGGGTCTGGCGATCGTGGAGGATGTGGAGCGCAAGGTCAAGGCATTTACAGATATTGTGCTCAAGCTCAGGGCTGGGAATGAGGACCGATGGGTTGTAGTTGTTAGGTCCTTTTTAGTTAGGTTTGGGTGTTTTAGAGATTTGAGATCCATTTTGTCTACTCCAAATCGTCCATTTTTTATGGTTAGTTATGGATGTTTTTGGAGTAAAACCATTTTTGTAATGAACTTTGTTGATACCTTGATCCTTTTTTGCTTTGTCTTAATATGAGGAAGAACTTTGTAATGATCTTTCTGCATGAGTATCTGCTTTAATATCTGTTTAGATATGTGTTTGCGTAATACGTCTTCTATGTTTCCTCTTGAATGTTTGAATAAGAGAACTAAAGTGCTTGATTTGCACTCTCTGATCCATTATACAAGACAAAACCCACTCAAATTTGTTTGTATACTTGATTGAAACACAACAGTTATAAACCAAAGGGCTTAAAAAAAGATACTTAGACAGCTACTTAGGCAGCAAATTAGACAGATACCCATTATTGTTCATAAAACGAAATGTAGTTTTCTGCAATGATTTTATGATGATCAGAACGCATGTGTGTTTCCACACTTGTTTTATCCTTAAAGACAGATACTTATACATCAATTTTGGTAGATACAAACATGTTTAAGACTCCATAAAAACCCTAAAACAACTCCTCTCAAAAAATCATGGCTCCCACTACTAGAAGATCATCTGGGCTCAAGAGAGGAGCTTCGTCCTTGGCTGCTACTCCGTCTCAGCGTATCAACACCGAATAATCGACAAATTCAATTGACGACCAGATCAGAGGGGCGAGGAAACAAATTGAGGAGTCTTAAATGATGCAGGCACCAAATGCAGTCACCAAATGACACAAAAAGGCGGTGAAACATTTGTGTTTCCGGATCAATATCTACAAAAACTCTGGAGCCAGAACTTGTCTTCATAAATTCGTCTCAGAATATGATTCTGCTTCGTTTCCATGTAGTGAGTTCAATGCCAATTCCTTTCCATACCACACCATCTTATAAGGGACTTTCAGGCCAAAACTTTCTTTGATTTCTGTTTGTAAGGCCTTAGCTCCCTTGTTCGGGTCACCGCGCATTTTGTCCTTTACAATTGAGCTGGGTATTAAATAAATGATAAGTTTCAAGTATAGAAAACAATATCTTTAGCCACCAGATTTTTTCTTGGGGAAGTAGCGAGCCAGTGATGTTAGAAAAACCTATCATACCTGACAATAGAAGATCTCATCATCTCACTAGTCTGTTTCCGGACTTTTTCTTTGCCTGTATGATTATTGTTTATTTCACTGATGTAAAATAATCTATTCGTGTGGAATAGTCTTGCCTTCACAAACCAGTTGCATTTATCGCGTCCTTTGTATCTATAATGTACACTTACGCATGTGGGTTCATTCTTCTCATATATAAACTTGAATCCACTTTCGATTGAGTACTTTCTGAGTTTTAGCCTGAACTCAGTCACCCCGCCTAAGAATTTCTGCCTTTTTTCTTGTATAAGTTTAGCCTATGGTTTTGTCAAGTAATCATTTGTCTCCTCTTCTCGAAAGCATCCAAAATCGACGTCTGCAACATTACATATTTCCAAGCAATCATCCATCTGCACATCCTGGCTTGAGTTTTCATTATGATTGCTACAGACCGCCGATTGCTTGGAACTGATGTTTGCTGTTTGCTGGGAAGGGAAACGTATACATGTTTTAGCTTGACATAATATTACAACAGATATTCAAACAGATACTCAAAATTTGTTTTTGGATGTTCTACCTCATTCAAATCAGTGATTCTGATCTCAATATATTTTGAATTGAGTCTTTGGATAGAAAGTATCATCAAAAACACGTCACGACCAGTTTCCAGGAAAATGTGTTCATCCTCTAGTGGGATACAGTTTTTGTACGTCAAGACTGAGTTGTTGAGTGTTTTGAATCATTGATGGACAATATCCATAATGTCAGCAAATGTGATATCATCACTCAAATATCCATCACACCTTCTCGACCATGAATATATTTTACAATGATTGGAGAAGGCGTTGTTGCCATTGAACATACCTACAGAAGAGTTGCAGAAACGCATGTAAATGCTTTGGTTAACTGACAGTAAGGTTTGATACTTTTAACAGAATAAATAGAGTTACAGATACTCAGACAGATACTTTGACAGATACTCAGGCAAATAGGTTGACAAATACTCAGACAGATATGTAGACAAATACTATAATGTATACTAAAACTTATTTTTAAAACCAAAATCAGATCCAAACATAATTAAGTAGATTTCGATATCGCAATACATATAATTCGATTAATACAACTACGAACGGAAACAGATTCATGCAACAACAATTTAAATCGTCTATCATATAGAAAAACAGAGTGAAAAACAGAATTGAACATATGATATCATTAATTTCTTTACAGAGATGATGAGAGATACCGAATCAGTGAGATAGATAGACAGAGATTTAAGAATTACAACACTTGAAATTTCGTACGACGTCGAGATTGGACAGAGTTTTTGTTGTGGCGATTTCTGAGAGAGAGAGAGAGAGAGAGAGAGAGAGAGAGAGATTTACTTTCTCGGCAAAAAAGGAGCTCGCTTTTATAGACAAAATTCAAATTAGGAAAGAATGGCAAAATTGTCAGAAAAAATGGGTTTTATAACTTATTGGGCATTCTTGATATATGTTGAGCATTTTTTACCTTAGTGTCATAAATTATTATTTTTTGGAAAACTTATCTCTTTTTGGGTTTTTAAATAATTTCCTCTAAAAATTATCTAAATTATACAAATAAGAACTCAGATTACCACCATCACCATGACCACAAAAGTTATTCTTAAGTGATAAATGATACATATAGATACTTAAGAATTATTCATATAACCTATTTATTATTTGAATATCATTTATCATTTTGATTATTAATCAATTTCGACTTGTAAATATTAATCTTTTAAAACATTTTTTTAGTACACACTTGCATTAGTTTTTCTGTACACACTTGCCTTATCATTGAAAATACTCAAACCATTTTTTCCTATGATTTTTTTTTCTATGAACAAAAAAGAATATGGAATCCCAAAATTGATCTGTTCCTAACCGATTATGTTTGAGTTCCAGCATTTATAATTTTATTTTTAGAATATTAAATTTAAAGAATAAACACTACAAGAAAAATGCACCTAGACCACGGACAATTTCCGTCGTCTAAGTGCAGTTTTCCGTCGTCTAAGTACTTGGACGACAGAATCTCCGTCGTCCAAGGTCCGTGCTCCAAGTGCTGTCGTCCAAGCACCTGGACGACGGATAATTAGTTCTCCATCGTCCAAGTTAACTTGGACCGCGGACATTATTCGTGGCCCATGTATGCACCTGGACGACGGAAACGCTAATTCTCCGTCGTCCAGGTGACCACATGGGCCACGGACATTGCTCGTTTCTCCGTGGCCCACGTGTTCACCTGGACGACGGAGAATTAGCGTCTCCGTCGTCCAGGTGCATACATGGGCCACGGAGAATGCTAACTTCTCTGTGGCCCAGGTGTTCACCTGAACGACGGAAACTATAATTCTCCGTCGTCCAGGTGAACACGTGGGCCACGGAGAATGGTATTAAGCTGGACGACAGAGAACATAATCTTCGTCGTCCAAGTGACTTTTAATTTTAAAAAAAAATTGAAATTAAATATTTTTAATTTAATTTATTATTAATTTAATTTAAATAATAAAAAATAGTCGAAATTAATTAATTAAACTAAATTTTTAATATTAATTAATGTATTAATTAATTAATTTGTACATACACATCCAAATTAAAAACCCATAAAAATTATAAAATATTGTTCGAAACTCAGAAATAAAGAAACGCGATAATTAACTAGCTAGCTAATACACTGGAGGAGCAGATGCGCCGCCGGGTCCTCCGCCTCCAGCCGGGTCGTTGTCGTCGGGGTGTGGGTTCGGAGGAGGTTGACATACTTCTCGTTTTTGGTTCATGAGCGCGATGAGTTGGGCTATTTGTGCTTGTTGTTCGTCAAGTCTTTGCCGCATTGCCTCATTCTGCTCTTGTGTCAGTCGATTCTCCTCTCGTGCCAGTCGAGCCTCTTGAATGGCTGCTTCGACGGCCGCTGCCTGACTCCTTCTCCGCTGCCCCGAACCTCCCGTAGATGATGAGCCGGAGGTCGTCGAAAAATCTCGTACCACCCTAGGCCCGAAGTGCCTAACCTCCTTGCCAGCTCTACGACCGTAGACCTCATCCGCGATTGCAATTTGGCTCTCTAAGGATAGAGGAGGCAGGTCTTCCGGCGGCACATCTGAGAACGCAAGCTGAGTGTTAGCCAACTCTTCATGCGCAAGCTCTATCACCCTTGCCTACAAAAGAATAATTAATTTATTATAATGAAATCATATTTAAATAATAATTACTATAATTAAAAGCACATAATAAATATATCACTTACGCCACATTGACTCGCTTCATTATAGAGCCCAGGCGTCACGTACGCGCTTACACTTGCATCAAGATAAAGGTGTTTGGAGCCCTTATCCTTGTGCTCCTTGGCTATTTGAATGAACTGCTTGGCGCCGGTAGTATGGTGTTTCTCCTTCTTCCCCCGGTTGGCTTTGTTGACACCGGAGAATTTCTGTTACACAACATAATTAAATCATTAAAAAATTAATAACTACAATTTAAATAATTCAATTATCTTAATTGAAATAAAATAAATAAATTAACACCTTAAAGGAGTCATCGGCAAAGTGGTTACACAACCACTCCCACTCATCTTCTCTATCCCCTTGCAGCTCTACCGGGGGAGGCACGGGACCGACATCTTGGAAGTACTTATGGAGCTTGTACTTCCAATCTTTGTAGATGGAGTTGGCGGTTTGGTTGATATGCCTCAACATGGCCGGTGTCAGATCCACCGCAAATTGTTCCTATCAAAAATAAATAGAAAATTATAATCGTATATATTATGAAATTTTAACTAATATTAACAATATTATATAATAACTAAATTGGACGTATTACATACCGAAAGATCTTTAAAGACTTTCGCCTTCTCATGATCCGGCGCCTCCTTCCAAGTAGGGGCAGTGATACGAACCCGGTTACGGATGATTGACCCTATCCCATGCGCCGAGAGACTTGCTAGCTGAGCTGTGGGAGGGCCACCGGTGAATTCGTCGTAGGGCAAGTCGATCTTTTTCCTGGTCGCCTTGCAAATACGCTCCGCTTTGCCCCCTTTAACGAGACTCCGAGTCCTTTTCGGTTCCGGGTCAGTGGGGGCCCTCCTTTGCCTACGGCGGGCGCTGTACATGATTGATTCAGCGGTCGAGGAAGCCTGAGTACTTCCCGTTGAACCGGTACCGGGCGTCGGAGGTTGGAAGGGGTCGACGTCATCACCGCTCGAGATGAATGGGGGAGCGGGAATTTCCCCATAAGGCGCTACGGACGGACCAGATGATTCCCCCATAAGGCGCTACGGACGGACCAGATGATCCGTCCGGATTGAGAGCGTCGTTGCCCTCCTGTTGAACCCAACCGACTTGGGCCGCCAACATTCGGAGCATGGCATCTTCTGCCTCCTATTGCGCTTTCTTCTTGCCGGATGGAGCCATGTCAACCTAGGAGTACATTGTTAAAATACCTACTTACCATAATATTTACGAGTGCAAAATTTACGCTAATTAAGTACGGTTAAGATTTAAATAGAGTACACTAGCTTAGCTTTTTCGATCGTTCAATGGACGTGCGACCCGCGCGATAAAGTGTAAATTTTCAATTAATCAGCCTTGGTTAAATCGAAAAACATGGCCAGTTAGGGATAGAGATAACGCGAGAGGCAGGACTAATTTCGACAAAAGTCTTTCTTAGTCCAAATCCTGTCACCAGTCATAACCCGTTTCTAGACACCATGTCCGACATTCGGCCAATTTTTCGAAAATTTACACTCCCTCAAGTCCTTTGCAAACTCCGCCCTCAACCTCGTATCCATAACTTCACTTAGGTTATGGTGTGCGGTGATGAAATCCACACATCACGAGGGGTTAAGGAGATAAGGTAGGAAAAGAGGCGCCATCTATTCCAAAGAGTGCGACTTAATAAACCAAGCCTATGTACTAAATTTAAATCGAATACGTACTACCATGCAATTTACTACAAAACACACGTAATTAACAATTAAGTAAAACAATAAATAATAACAATAATAAATTATTATTTATCAACTAATTAATTATGAACTAATTACAATAATAAATTTATTCATTTATCAACTAATAATAAATAATTACAATAATAAATTTATTCATTTAAATAATTATCAACTAATTACAATTATGCATTTAAATAATTATTAATTACAATAATTAACCACTTTTTCATTATTATAATTACAATAATGAAATATTTAAAACTAATTAATAAATTATATTTAGAATTTAATTAATTAAATGAAAATAATTTTAATAAGGAAAAAAATAGAAATTTACCTCACCGTAGTAATCGGGAATATAGGCGGAGTTGAGTCGTTGGGGAGGAGGAACCACGCCGGAAAAATTGTCGTCGGAGGATCGCCGGAGGAGAGGAGAGTAGAGGAGAGGAGAGGAGGAGATGGAATGATGAGAAAATGAGGGGGGTGCAACTCTATTTATAGAGTTGCACTTAGACGACGGAGCACTATTCTCCGTCGTCTAAGTTCACTTGGACGACGGAAATAGTGTTTTCCGTCGTCTAAGTGACAGTTTCAAAAAATTTCAAGCGGCGCCAATTAATCGGCGGGACGTTTTGAACCGCCATGATTTTGGACTTAGACGACGGAGAATGAATTCTACGTCGTCTAAGTGAAAATTCAAGCGGTCCCAAAAACGGAAGCGGTAAATTGAACTGCCATAATTTTGGACTTGGACGATGGAGAATAACCATCTCCGTCGTCCAAGTGAAAATTACATGGAAAAAATAAAAAATAAATAAATTCGAACCGCCATGGTAATTTGAACCTGGACGACGGATATGGCCATTCTCCGTCGTCCAGGTTCAAATTACGTTAAAAAAAATTTTAAAAATAATTCGCTAGGAATTTAGCGATCTGTCATTCGAGTGAAATAGTCGTCCAATATCGATGAACACATCGTATATATGAACAGTTAAATTTGAACCGACGAATAATTTTTCGTTTTGAAAGTTGTTAAGTATCGACTAATCCTTACAACTTAAGTGTTCATGAGTAGAGGCTCATTTGCAGCAGAGTATTAACGAAATTGAATTTGGACAAAACAACCGTTAGATATGTTCGTCGTAACATAATATATAATTGTCTTCAAAGGACCATAAAATAATAAGTTCGGGAAGGGTTTGATCGGCACAGTCAACCGCAAAACCGATAATTTCACAAACCGGAAACGTGGATACAAGGCATTTTGCAACTCCGATTTTCGAACTCTTCCTATTCAACTGGAATCTGCACTGGCCACATACGGGACAATAGTCCAAATCTTTATACTCTTTGTAAAATAGCACACAATCATTCGGACATGCGTCAATTATCCTACTTTAGGCCAAGGCTGCTCAGGATATTTCTAACCTTATAATGAGATTTAGGAAGATTGTGATCATCAGGAAGCAACTTACATATTTGCTCCTGAATTTCGTCAAAAGCACTCACTGACATTTTGTGCTTCACTTTTATCTTCATTTGCTCCATCACATATTGCAAAACACATTCTCTCGACATCCAGGGAACACCGGGGTCTGCGCTTCAAGTAGCATCCGGTTGTACTTTTCCATCTCACTGGTGTCAGTGGCCAAGCTAGCTGCGGGGAATGTGTCATCATGCTCATTAGTGGTACTGTAACCTCCGTCTTGGTGTTGGTGTCCACCATAACTACATCCCGGAAACGCATCATGGACCAAATCTGCAGTTGGGTTCCAAGCTGGGGGTCCGGCACCACTGCCGCTGGATGAGGCACCATGGTAACTGTACCCTGAGCTGAAGTCTGCTGCGCTGAACTCTACTGCTTCACCATGCTCGCTCTATGTAGTGTAACTCCACATCATACCATTTTCGTACAGGTGTTGCACCATAACATTAACCTCCGCATACTGACAATTAAGACATTTCTGACACGAACACCTGAAACGTTTCTTTCCCTGACCATGTTCTATTGCAAAATTGACAAATTCGCTAATTCCATCCATATACCGGACATCACATCTATTCTTCAACTTCATCCAACTCTTGTCCATACTGCTACAAAATATTATAATTAATTAATTATATATTACATATATATATATTAGTCCATTAATTTACGCTTAATTATACGTACTCGATCTACATCGATCCATCAATTACGTACGTACGTAATTTAATCTGTATATATAGCTAACATCCATGCATGTATGTACGTACGTACGTTTTCACTAAATATATATATATTAATTAAGCACATTTTAACTGCGTACGTACCTGCTGACCTTCTCGATATCTGTTAATTAAGCTAGCTAGCTAGTCAGCGGAGATCCCTTATCCTGATCGATCCTTCTCGGCCCTTCGAATTCGATCGATCTCTGATCCCTTCTCCTTCTCCTTCTCCCTTCTCCTTCAATTCTTCTTCGAATGGAAAATGAAGAGATCGATGGAATGAATTCGAATCGAAGAGATCGAGAGTTTGGCATCGGGCTTATATAATGCTTCACTTAGACGACGGAGGTGTCGGTACATCGTCTAAGTGAAGTTACTCGGACCACGGCGTGTCGGTCCGTTGTCCAGGTGATCACCTGGACGATGGAGAATACCATCTCCGTCGTCCAGGTGATCACCTGGACCTCGGACTCTTCTCCGTCCTCCAGGTTATAACTTGGACGACGAAGATGGTATTCTCCGTCGCCCAGGTGATCACCTGGAGGACGGAGAAGACTCCGAGGTTCAGGTGATCACCTGGACGACGGAGAATAACATCTCCGTCGTCCAGGTTATAACCTGGACCTCGGAGACTTCTCCGTCCTCCAGGTGATCACCTGGACGACGTAGAAGGTATTATCCGTCGTCCAGGTGGGTCTTAGACGACGGAGACTTCTCCGTCGTCCAAGTGTAACTTGGACCACGGAACAATTACGTTTCCGTGGTCTAAGTGCTGTTTTCTTGTAGTGAAAGTATCGGATTACGAAAATATGTTGATGCCGAAATAAGATTTCGAAAGATATATCAAGATCTTATGCGTTTTAAATATCAGGATACGTACAAAAAAAAAATTTGCCCTATTTGTCGAAATTATTTATTTTGCATACCATGAGCAAATCTCGTTCTGGCCTGTCCCACTTCAAAGTTTCATGGTTTCTCTTATGCATCGGTTTATCTTAACTGTGTGCAGTCCTAGCTGAAACATTACAAAGATAAGAATCCATAATTATAAAACAATGTACTAAAATGGTAAAGCGCTCTTACATGTGAGACCCCAAGAGCCCATCTGTCCCAATTATTGTTCGTGCTGAAACATTATAAAGATAAAACTCTTTTTTTTTAATAAAAATTTATTAAGATGGTAAAAAGCTCTTACATGTGAGACTCTAAGTGCCCATCTAATTTAATAATTTTTTGTACTAAGTTGCTCAATTCTAAAACTCTCTCATCTTCAAATTCACTAGATTGGAAGAACAGTAAGTCTGTCATGTTCTACTGCAGAGTATTCATAAGCTAGCTTCAATTGTCTTGCTCGACTCATTGTGTTGTTCATCCTCAATGTTAGTATTTGAACCCAAAAATATATCCTACTTAGCACCCAAAAGGAGCCAAGTGTAAAAGGGAACTAGGGGCATCTAGCTAGGTAAATTCACACGCGGGATGTATGCCGCACGCACCCAGCCACTTGAGGTATCACGCGCGTCATCCAGCCTACATACGGTGTGAATCGCTAAAAGACCGAAACACCCTCCTTTTGCATAAAAGAAGAATGTCAGCATCACTCCTACATTGACGAACACATAGTGTTGTCATTCTCAACTACCTATATTAGGAAGGTATTCAAGTCAAGACAAAGGTACTGAAATTCTGGACGAATGTTCACTTATGCTTTCTTTCATAAAATCATTCTAACTTAAGCGTTGAAGTGTTGAAGGCAGGCCAACCCCGTCTCAACTTCCTGATGCTTGTTGCCATATTTTGCAGATAAACAGAGCGCTCGAGGTAAACTGCCCGAGCACTTAGGAGTGATCCGCCCAATATCTATTGTTCTTCTGCCCAATTTCCTTACGAAATTTGGTAGAAACAATTGGCACCGTCCAACGGTCTCTTTTTATACCCATCCTTTAACAAGCCTAAAACTTTTTTGATTTTTGACATCCCCCTCTCCATCGTTATGCCTCTCCTCGAGCACAACGATTTCATAACTCAGACCAGGAACTGCCTATGCGGAGTCAGCCCGTTCCTTACACCCATCATCCTGTCTATGGAGACCGGCACCATGGACAAAAGGGTTACCGACACCACGAACGGAGGGGTGACAAGCACTACTCCAGGCGACGATACCGTCCACCTTCTACAAGAGCTAGCGGAGCTCCTGGAAAAATGTGATGTTATACTCCGTAACAATGAACACTTACACGAAGCCCTCGCTAACCTCTAGGCTCAGCAGTTGAAGTTGGGCAGACAAGGGCAACATAATCCACATGAACACACAACTTATCAACCCCCTCATGCTAGGTAACTCGCCCCATCCGAAACCAAACTGCATGCTCTCGACACCACCGTTCAGACCTTGGCCCGCCTGGCCGACATTGAAGGTGAACTACGTCACGTCCGACATACCAATGCCAGTCTCCTATATACACCGCACACGACCCCATTTTTTGCAGTCATTACCAACACGGGAAGCGACTAGCGAGCAAAGACTTGGAAAGATGAACACTATGCAGGGCGCAACGACCCAAGTACACATGGTGATAAATTTCTCTCAGCCACTTCCGGCCACAAGCATGATGATGCCCTGTTATGCTATCTATTCCTCAAGACATTTTCGGGTGAAGCTCTGAACTGGTTCTTTGAGCTCGAACCCAGGTCCATTGATCCCTTTTTTGACTTTACAAACGCATTCCTCAAACGTTATCGGCTGCAGGGTTGTCACCACACTGCAAAGACGCTTTTCTCCATACACCAAGGTGGGTCTGAGCTACTCTCGTCCTATGTCAACCACTTCTTTTCTATTACTCAGCTTTGCCGAAACCTAGAAAAACAGACGACATTGTCTGCCTTGATCGAGGGACTATAGCCTTCCAATTTCAAGGAAAAATTAATCAAACGCGACCTCTTCATTTACGACGAGGTTATAGATATGATCGTCGAGAAGGCCGACGTCCACTACAGAGTGTAAGAACATAGGGCGCGTAACCTGCCAGGTCGTTGTTGAATATTAAGTTTTGGGTTATTCTTGTTTGATTAGGATTCAACTTAGTCTTTGTTAGGAATTATTTTCCTTGTTAGAAATTACTACTTTGGGTGTTATTTTTCTATATAAACCCCGTGCTGGGATGAATGAAAGTACCTTGCATTCCACACCAAATATACTTTTCTAGTTGGTATCAGAGCAAACCCTGAGACCTGTACACCACACCCACATCCACATCCACACACGCAATTCACAAATTCTGCTGCAAATCTATATCTCTGGCCAACGATGGCACACAAGTTCTTGCACCAGTTCCTACTCAGCCTGTCATAAATCAATATTGCAACACCACTTAGGATATCACTGCCTTCTCGATTGGTGTTCTTCTTACAGATTCCAATTATTCTTCTTAGTTTCCTGTCATGTACATGCGTATTGGAGCCAAGAACAAAATGTGAAGACCCGACCTCGATTTAGCTGCCTAAACCGGGATTAGGCTTTAACGACCAAATTAACATGAGATCGAACTCGTACTTAACTGAAAATAGAAGCAAGTAGAGATTCAAAACTCTGAAGTCATAAAACAATGTAAATCTTTTACCAAGGTCACACCAAGTAAAGAATACAAGAAGACATTTATGACATCAGAGCTACAAGACTATCTAAACTAACTAAGCTGACTGACATTCTATCTCATATGATCAACTTGTTCCTATGGCGAAAATTGCTATGCCCCAACAATATGCGCGCTCGACCTACATATAACTCTACAAATCTGGGCATTTGAAACCAAATGGCCCAGGAGAAAGGCATATAAAACATATAAAGTGTCAGAGTGAGTGAACAAAAAATAAACAATATGAAGAAATCATAAAGCGTAATCTTATGCCTTTCACCAAAATTATAAAATAAAACTGAGTGAGTCTGAATAAAAGTATTGCACGCGTGTGGAGGTAAAATGTATAAATCGCCAGGCAAGACATTACTGGTCCCCCCGGACGAGTCATTAGGTATCCTAGTCCCCCCGGGGCATACCCGGTGATCAGTTGAGTAACCAATGCAACGATGCATAATTGTGTACGTGTCGTGCATAAAAATCATAAAGTACATGCATAGCCTCCATGCATAATCATAAGATATATAACATGTCGTATCTTAAAAGCATAATCGTAAAACATATCACATGTCGTGTTAGAAAGGATAATGTAAATTACGAACATGCATAATTAGACTCGCTATCGACAGTGAAAAATAAAGTCCACTCATCTGGCTTGCTAAAATATAAGTCGATCCACTAACTCGGTAAACATACTTAGCACTCCTAAGCCAGACAAAGATCTAACTTAATTAATACAACATTCTAATTGCAAAATAGATAAGGGCTCCGAGATGATTCATATCTTACATACTCACCTTACATTTTCGATAATTAAACGATTTTACTCCACCACATCATGAATTCAAATACATCAGTCAAGCCTTGACTCCCAAGCTCCATAGGAACGTGAGCCTCGACTCGACACACGTCGCACGATGGCATGGAAGTGTCGAGTCGGCCTGAATCCTAAAAGTGGTCAAAAACATCACTAAGATTGTCAAATCACACAAAACTATGGAAAGTACAGTTATAAATGGGCTTAGGAACTTCCTATGAGAAAATTGGATTTTCTGGTTACCAAAGCTCCGCAGTACACGGCGGCATGTGGGGCCCACGAGCTACCACAGGCGGCAGCTAGAAATAGACCGTCTTTGATACCTGCAAATGATATACATTTGAAAGATTATTCTATACCCAACAACTTTCATCAAAGCACCATAGTCCAACTCGAAACAAATAGGCCAGAAATTACCTTGGAATTCTTAGAACCCTCGCCTGATTTCATGGTGACTGGCTGCCGATCTCCGACCACGGCGTGACCCGAGACCTGCTCGACTCCTGGAGTGAAGGGCTTCAAAACCCCTAAGGTCTCATTAACCAACTCTGGTCAGAGCTCACCGGCGGCAGTGACAGAAAATCGGTGAGAAATCCCCGTCGAAAATCTCCAGAAAATCCTTCCATGGTCAATTTGATGCTTAGAACAGGTTGAGGTGGTGATGAGCTTTTATTCTTGGGAAAGAGGAGGAAGAAAAGGGCGGGCGGATGGCGACGATGTCGTCGACGTCAACCTTGGCCGAGTCGGATCGCAAGAGAGAGGGAGAGAGAAAAATGAAACTTGTTTGGGCTTTTACCCAGCTGGGTGCAAAATCCCAAACCAAATAAATAAAATGGACGGACCAGATCGGATTTAATCAAGATCAGATGGTCCATTAAATTTACCAAATGGTAGATCAGGAATTTAATTATCATTGACAATAAATTTCTAAAATTCGTAGAAATTAGCTTGAGCCTCTGAAAAAAAAAATACGCTCGAGCTCAAAATAATATGTTCTACAACTTTCATGAAAGAAACGAATCCAAAATCAAAACTTAAACGATAAACATGACGTGTGACGTTAACTAGTTAATTAGTGTGATTAACGATGATTAAGTCACTAATTTAGACCTGGGTCGTTACAGAAAATTTGTCATCTTACTGGTAACACTCCCATACCTGCTACCAATACCCAGAATATGATTTTGAGCCATTAATGACTTAAAAGTCAAAAGTTGGCTCATTGACCACCTGCTCTTGTCAATAAATATGTTCGTCTACGCACTGCAAAAGATATATGGGATGCCTTAGAGGCTACTTACTATGATGATTCTGATGAAACTCACTTGTTTGACTTAAATTGCCCATGTTTCGATGCCAGACAAAACAGGGGACGTCTTGCAACTTATTCCAATGAGCTATTAGCTTGGCTTCAAGAGATGGATCAACGTTTATCATCGCAAACAACATCACCTAAAGGCACTAATGTTGTTGCTGCATATGTAAGCTGCCAACGAGTTCACATGTTTTTCAGCGGCTTGGATTCTGAGTTTGACCAAGTTAGAGGTGAAATCTTAAGGAAAGATCCAAAGTTGGATCCAGCACATAGTTACGCATATGTTCGTCAATTTCATATCAATCGTGTCACCTACTCCTAGAAGATTGAGCATATTGTCATGACATCTACATCTGCTCATATGGCTCACACCTCTACTGTCATCACCAACCAAGTCTCATCCCACAAGTCCTTTCCTCCTCAGCAACCAAACAAATTTGTTAATTACATGTTTCCTTTATGTGGCGAGACTGGTCACTCCGGGGACCGTTGGTTTGAGACAATTGGATATCCAAGATGGTGGGGTGATAGACCCCGAAAGAAACATCACCAAATCCACCGAGAAAGACACCCGTACTACTAATGTTGTTAACTTGCAACATTCAGACAACATAATTCTTGAGTTATGGTGTTAGATAGTGAAGAGTATTACACACACAAGCACAAACACACTCACACATATAAGCACATCACAAGCACACTACATGTGATACAAGCACATCACAAGCACATTAGTCGACACAAGTATATCACAATCACATTTATTTAGCTGTTGTATTCAAGTTGAGCATAGATACCATGCTCAACTTGGGGGGGTTGAATATTAGGTTTTGGATTATTCTTGCTTGATTACGATTCGACTTAGTCTTTGTTAAGAATTATTTTCCTTGTTAGAAACTACTACTTTGGATGTTATTTTTCTATATAAACTTCATGCTATGATGAATGAAAGTATCTTGCATCCACACCAAATATATTTTTCTTATATACTTTTCTAATGTCGTGACTCTCCACCCGCACCCAAACATATCTCCCCAACCATCGCTCGACAAGCCTCACCACCTTGACGTCACCATCGAGGCAAGCGACCAAGGTCCCGCACGCTCGAATGACATAGATCCCTCTAGCACTGCCAATCCCTACCCAGAAACCCAATAAGGCACTAATGGGCACCCAAACGCTACTCCCCTAGTAAGGCGGTTTACACTGTTACCAATGCTACCTGCGCAGAAATATTTGAAAACAATAAGCACCTGCCTCAGCCAAAGCCCAAAATAAGGAAGGCCCCGCTTAAGAACACAGGCTTCTACGTACAACATGGAGGACTGTGGCGTTCTAAAGAAGATTACCCACAAAGTGTTCTACAATGGCAAGTTAAACCAGTACCTAGAAAAAAGATCGAGGCAGGTAGCGCTTATTGAGGCTCGAGGAGTCATCAATACTATCTATGGTGGCAAGCACAAGGCATACCTCCCTCCTCATGAAGTTTTCTCCCTAACTAATGGATCAGGCACCAAATCGCAACGTCACTCATGGGACCCCATCACGTTCTCAGAAGCCGATGATTGAGGCGCTCCAGATATGGATGCCTCGCTCGTTATTGATGCTCTAATCAACAAATGCAAGGTTGGGCGCGTTCTTATCAACTCTGTCTCTGCTACCAACGTCATCTTTTACACCGCCTATTCACAGCTACAGAGGCCAAGGAGCAAGCTCACACAGGACGATGAATCATTGATGAGCTTTTCAGGCAATGTCGTCCACCCCATGGACAACGACTATATGCGCCTGTTCTTGGGCGCAACGGGCACCCCCAAGAGAGAAGTTTATACTGATTTTATTGTGGTTGATTCACACTCTTCTTACAATGTGATACTTGACAAACCAACAATCAAGAAGCTTAAGGTGATCATTATTAGCCATATGATCTACCTCTAGTTCCCTACAGATTTCGGGACCGATTTCATTCGCATATATTGATTTCGTTGAGTGACCCATCGACCTAAGAACAGGGCAGGTAGTTAGGTAGGAGGTTATGAAGACCGGGAATGACAACGCCCAAACCACAGCACCCGATGACCCCAGGGATGGCGTCAATGTGCTGCATCCAGTAGGTACTAGGGACTCCATCATCGAGGTCGAGTTAAATCAAGCCAGAACGAAAAGTTCGGATATGTGGCCAACTTGATCCCGTTGTCAAGGCAGAGTTGACTTAGCTCCTCATAAATTTCCAGGGGGTCTTCGCGTAGTGGACCGTCTACGACACAGAATGATATACAACAATGCACACTGAGGTGGACCGTCTGCTGAAGATTGGCTTTATACAACCAGTTCATTATCCCAAGTGGATCTCGAACGCGGCCATGGTGAAGAAGAGCAACAGTAGCTGACAAATGTGTGTGGACTATACCAATTTGAACAAAGCCTGCCCAAAAGATAGCTTCCAGCTCCCTCGAATCGACCAATTGGTGGACGCCACACCTGGCCAAGAACTGCTTTCCACACTACACGCTTATTCAAGATACAATCAAATCCTTATGCACCCAGACGACAAGAAGGCCACAAACTTTACAACGGACAATGGTCTTTATTGTTACAAAGTCATGTTGTTTGGTCTTAAGAACGCTGGCTCCACCTACCAGCGCTTCATAACCTACAACTTCAAGGATGTGAACGGTACAATATTGGAGGTCTATATAGACGATATTCTGGTCAAGAGCACCACCGCTTAGAGCCACGGAACCAATCTCCGCATCGTCTTTCAGATATTAATGGAACATGGCGTCACCTCAATCTGGCCAAATACGTGTTCGGCGTAACCGCCAGTAAGTTTTTGGGCTATATTGTAAGTTAGCGCGGAATCGAGGCTAATCTTGAGAAAATCAAGGCTATCATGGAATGAAAACGCCAACAACCAAGAAGGAGCTCCAAAGCCTTACAGGTAAGTTTGCTATCATGGTAAGATTCATCTCACGCTATTTAGATAAGTGAGAGCATTTCTTCAAAGTGCTTCGTCTTACCAATAGGCGCTATATTGACTAGACACCTACTTGTGAAGACGTCTTCCAACAGATAAAACTATATTTGGCTTTTATCCCTACTTTATCAAGACCTGTAAAGGGAGAAACGCTCTATTTATACCTTGGTATCTCACTTACAGATGTTATCTCTGCCCTCGTACGGCGTGACACTGATAATGAGCTTCCCATCTTTTTTATAGGAAAAGTATTTTCAGGCACAGAACAACGTTACCCAACATTCGATAAGTGGGCGCTCACTCTAGTCTCAGTCGTTCGGCGACTCCGCCCATACTTCGAGGAACACAAGATTCAAATGCTCACCAATCTCCCCCTCCGTCAGGTACTCCAATCCCCTAACCACAGAAACCATCTTAACAGGACCCGGTGACGTCTAAGCGGTGTATACCCTTAAGTTTAATTTCAGAGCATCAAATAATGAAGAAGAGTATGAAGCGCTCATCGCCGGCCTGTAGCTGGCACGCCTGTCAGATGCCTCTGACATTAATATAAACAGCGATTCTCAGCTCATGGTAAATCAGATAACTAGGGACTTCGAGGCAAGGGAGGATCCATGGCTACCTACTTACACTCTTTAAGCATTATCTCTCCAAGTTCAAGTTCTTCAACATCACACAGGTGCCTTGTTCCTACAACACAAAAGCTAATGCGCTCACTCGCTTAGCAACTGCGTAAATTCCAACCTCCCCCACTCAAACAAAGGTCGAGGTACTTGACAAGCCAAGCATCCACAGAAGCTTCTCTGAAATTCTGCCTATAACATATGTTGAACGATGGATCCCATCTATGTTTAAAAGACAACCGACGCCCTCCCCTTAGACAAGGCGAAAGCCCGAGCGGTCATAGCACGGGCAACAAACTTTAGCATACAGGGTGGTAGCCTCTACAAACAAGGGCACACATGGACAAACCTCAAGTGCGTTACAACTCAGGCATGACTCTCCCTTATAGAGGAAATCCACAGTGGTGAATATGGTCATCACGCAGGCGCCCGTTCAATCGCACACAAAGTGTTGCATTATGGATTCTAGTGGCCAACCATCTATGCAAATGCGGTAGAACTCACAAGCGCTTGCAAATCTTGTCAGTTCCATCTACACAAGGTTCATTCCCATGTTATCCTGCTCTATATTATCTTATCGCCTATCCCGTTCATTCAGTGGAGCCTAGACCTTATTGGCGAACTGCCAAAGGTAAAAGGCCAATTTCTCTAAGTAATAGTCATCATCGACTATCACACCAAATTTAGTGAGGCAGAACCGCTCATGAAGATTGCAACAAAAAAAGTCACCAAGTTCCTCTAGTGAACGCTCTTTTACCGTTATGGCGCTCCAATTAACATCATCACAGATAATTGCACACAATTCAACAACCCTGAGTTCATCCAGTTCTGTAAACGATAGGGAACCAACGTCCTTTTTTCCTCCCCCGCTCACCCACAGAGCAACGGGTAGGTCGAAGTGTCCAACAAGATAATCAAGGACGGCCTGAAAAGCAGCTAACCGCCATGAGAAGGGCAATCCCAACTATGGGCACTTGCTCGAGCTACTCCCAAGCATCCTCTTGTCCATCCGCACAACAGCAACGCCTACCACTATTACTTCAAACGTTAGTACGCTACGCTTGAATAGTAAAATGATAACACAATTATTTCTAAGCTTACTCTCATTCTGACAACGCAAACACTAAAAGTCCATTAATAAAGGGCAAACGCACAGAACCTTGACAAACCACAACATTATGTAATCGCAATAAGCGTCCACTGCTTCTAAATATTTCAGAAAATCATCAAGATGTTGTTCTTATACACATCATTAACCAAAAAAAAGTAGAGAAGAAAGATACAAGAAAATCCCAAAATACATAAACGACCAAAGCCTACAGCACATTCACTCCTTGAAGCTCCCTACTTTGCCTACATCAAAATCCGCTTGGTAGAGGTCCCAATAAAAGTAAGGAGATTTTTGCAGAATCGTGAACATAGCCTACATGGCAGAAGACGCAACCTTCATCTACCCATCTGTGAACTCCACCGAGGCCTTGAATGCGTCAAAAACGTCCACCTGTAGTTTTCATTTGGCGTCATTGTCTAAGGCTAGCGCCTTTACGGACTCAACCTATGCCTTCAAGGACCCCACCTGGGAAAGCAGCTCGTCTGCACGTTTCTCATCCTGGATGCGTATGTCCTCCAACGAACGCTTCTCCGCCTGCAACGTCTCCAACTCAAGCTTAAGCTTGCTGATCTTCTCCTGAGGCCCGCGTTTTACTTCATCAAAGCTGTCAGACACCTTGATGAGATTTTCTACCCGAGCACGCAACTCCTTTTTCATTTTAACATATTTTACAAGCTTCTCATTGGTAGTCACTAGCGATGCTTCTTTCCCCTTCAGCTCCCCCTCCAACTGCCTCACCTTCTCTCTGGTTGACTCTAGCTCCCCAGGCACCTCCTCTGTTCCTTCCAACAACACATGTTGATGGAAATCATGCACCCACCGGGCGGCTTCCAGGCACAGGCGTGCATAGTTGTTCTTCGCGCTACTGGCAGACAATGAATGCTTTCGGTGCATGGCTACCATATCTATAGGCACCTCTTTACGAATGAACTGAATATATTGTTCTTTAGAACTTTGGCATTTCCTGTGTCAACCTGAGGGCCATGCTGGATCTCAGTAGGAAGAGGTGTTTACTACGATTGAGGCTAGGGCGCTTGGGTAGGAGTCGGTATGGGTAATCGATTGGGAGATAGAGGAACCTCATTTTTGGGAGAGGGAAGAGTAGAATTTCTGGGTGTACGTTCATCATCAGACTCTGACTCAGACCCACTGCTCTGCATATTTATGGCATGTTCTTTGGGCGTCCTCAAGAATGGTTCATTACTCCCTCACCACTTCTCGTACCTGAGGTGGACATAGATCCCAAACGCTCAGTTTGGCAGACAGATGTATTCCTCTTGGTCTGGCACCACAGGGTGGTGGATAGATGTAGACCCGCCCTTTTTTTCTTCTCTTTCCCATTATTTTATGCCTCGTGCTCAGCACGGTCGCGCTCTCCCTGCACCAACATCTGGGCGCCAGAAGGTTAACTTGAGTCCATATTTCCCTCTGCCCCCTGTACCGCCTGCACCTCTACTTGGTGAGGATCATCCCTTAAATCCCGCCCAGTTTCCTCCTTGGACAGCAAGAACAGTTAACGTTCCAAAACCTCTTCGTCAGTAGAGTGCTCCACAAGCTGCTCCACCGAACCGCGCACTAGTGTGCCATTCAGCCTCTCTTGCAACCGAGCAATAGCAACCGCCTAGGCCAAAATATGATCAAGAAGACCCCCAAGCTTAGCATGTTCTATCTTCTGCTTGGTACAAGTAGCACTCTTGGCCGTAAAGAAACAAGAGCAGCACATCCCGTTCAGACAGCCACTTATTATAAAGCAAAAACAAAAACTACCAACAAATCCAAATACACACCAGAACAACAAAGATTCATGTACGCTCAAGGATGTCTGGATGATTAAGCACCTAGTAATTGCGGCATGACTCATAACGGTCCCAATAATGTAGGATTCAGTCAAGACATCGTTGTTCTTTTGTCCAAGGAGGAAAGCGGTATCTCACTAAAAAACGCAAAAATCAAACGAGGGCGTTAGCACAAACTCAATACAAATCAATACCATATCTACAAATAAAAAACAAGCACTCTAGAACAACAACCTGGTGGTTAAAATGACGTGGGCACTCGGGGGTAGTCTTCCACGCCCTCACGGTTACCAAACTCCCAGTTCCTGCCCACGAACAATGTTTTTGACTCCAAACGCCCACAGAAGATCGCATTTGTGTAAAGCACCACCTCTTGCGAGCCTTCAGTGCCAAAGTCATTGTGCTATAATCATAATCTCGTTTGGCATAAACAAGGTTACAGAAGTGTGTTATCTCAGCTATCGTTGGCAGACGTGATAACAAAAAAATATTGTAGAGCGTTATCAACACCTTCGTCGTCACTGGCCCGAACTGCCCTATTGCTATCCCAAACTGCAACAAGACGAACTAGAAAGACGGGTGAAGGGGAAGGTGGATTCCGTTCTTCAAATGCCTTTCATGAATACAGATATACCCCTCGGGTGGGTCAGTAAACGTCTCCCCAGGGCCCAACGACCACAAGTAGACAGAACTCGAAATGTTGTACTTCTCATAAAAGTTTTTGTACTCCTTGGCGCTAAACAACCCCTCATGCTCTTGGGCGGGCTCATCATCAGGGAACTGCCTCAGGACGACTCCCCCTTTAAACATTGGAAGGGATGCCTCTTCCCTCGCGGGCGCTACAGATGCGAATGCCCTGCTCTCTCACCTCGCTGCGTTCGCCACCCCCGCTGACGTACCATTCCCACTTTCGCTCGGCGAAGCCATTTCTGGCGATGCAGTCAATAAGAAGGGCGAAACATCAGCAGGGTAACATACATTAAGACTGAGTGACTCTGAACTAGAATCAGATGATGTTTGACTTATGCTATACGAAGTCATGGCAACGCCTATCTCTTGACCCAACTGACCCATAAACACATGCTCCCAAGAACGCCTCCGTCTACCATCTACAATCCTATACGATTCATCACTTGATATTTCCACGGGCCCTGATGGATCTATAACACCAGCACAGATGACCTATCAAACAAAATAAGTAAATCAAGACCATAATATGCCAGGCGCTATGGACCCATCAATGCACTCACTTAACACGTCCAATCCATTCTCATAAACAAAAATCAATCTACCCTAGCAAATATCAAGGTATAGCCAGGATATAAAGACACACCTCATAATATTCACAAAGACATTAACAGTATGCACCGAACGCCAAAAGGCTACCTATACCCGACCAGACACCAAGCAACAAAATCTACTTTATTCCTAGCACAAATCAAAGGCATCTCTTACCAAGGGCAACATGCCAATACCACAAACTACTAAAGCAAGGAAACGCAAGATTAAAGAACCCAGAACACTCCAAGACTCTATACATGCATATTCTGGTAGTACAAACTCGTCAAAATTAAAAGAAAGACCAACAAATAGCAGCAACTACGTAGGGAACAAAAGCAACACAAACTACAAATCAACAATCTCAGCTTTCAACACAATAAAAATCGAAGGCCCAAACGAATTTGGACGTTGTAAAACCCCTCGCTCCAAACGCAGTCAAAAGCTCTCAAGAGGTCTGAAAAATCTCCAACAGTGTGAAATGGACTTATGGCTAGGGTATGATGAGGTATATATACACATGGGTGGGAAATCTCTTATCAATCCTGATCATCCACGCACACACTCCACTCATCGTTGATCAGGGACGCATGTCCAACACCAGTTCAAATTCAAACCGTAAATATCTCTTCGCGAACCATAATGATGTCATCAATGCACGTGCCTCCCGACCCACCTTTTGACCCCTCAAAGCCAACGCTGACCGACAGGTGTCACGCATGTAGAAACTCCCCCTAACGGTTGCTTCCCACCTCAACATCACCATTGAGCGAGCTTCAATCAAAACTCCCCGCTCACATTCCACATAAATCACTCATTTGCACCACCCAGACAGCACAACAAATGAACCCAGACTCAAGCGAGCCCCCCAACCATATTCCAGGACGTAGATGACCAATCATGTCTGTTTCACACGGCACAAGGAAATTGTGGTGGGTCCCAAGAACCACGTTCCGTTCACCCAACCCGTCCTCCAAAGATGACTAGCGTCCAATGCCCATCGCTCTCACAAACGGACTCCCTCGGCGGTTGATCACCCCGCCGTTAACGAGGTCCTCAACCTAGCGGCACGGGCTATATGGGGGCTTAAAATCCCCTCGCGCCCGAAAAAGCTCTGTTGACAGATAGGAGGCCCCACACAGCCAGGGTGCGCGATGCAATGCGCAAGCCACCCAAAGTACAAACCTCCCTAGCGACTCATCCTCCTAGAGGCATCTCCTCACGCGGAGCTCGACCTAGCTGCATTGGCTACCTAGGGACTTAAAATCCCCTTAGGCCTGTAAAAGTCCTAGGGCAGTTGTTTCCCATCAGGTGGCCTCAAACGGCCCGAACGCATACTGCTCAGGCACACACAGTTCTTCACTTGACGCTCGCTGCCCTCGCACTCAAAGACTTGCATTTCATAAGCCGCCCCAGCATACACCGTCTACCACTTAAACACATAACCTCCCTTGGTGTCCGCTTATCGTTAGCACATCTAAACGTTCCAGTTCAGAACGCTGGGTGCGCTGAAATAAAGGGATCGCCCTCAATCAAGGAGTTGAGGGGACTTTGGGATACATCGTGTTACCCAGCATATCGATGCTAAGTAAGGATGCTTTATAGATCCCGATTTCTTCAACTCCCCAATCAAGGTCAATCTCCTTGACATGGAGACTTGGGGGACTTGTTAATACGTCATATGTTAACCCCCAAAACATACCTTACTTAGCACCCAAAAAGAGCCAAGTGTAAAAGGGAACTAGGGGCATCTAGGTAAATCCACACGCGAGATGTACGCCACACGCACCCGGCCACACAAGGCATCGCGCGCGTTAGCCAGCCTGCGTGTGGAGCGGATCGTTAAAAGATCGAAACACCTCCTTTTGCATAAAAGAGGAATGCCAGCATCAGTCCCACATCGAGGACCACATGGTGTTATCATTCTCAACTACCCATATTAGAAAGGTATTCATGTCAAGACAAATGTACTAAATTTCTGGACCACTGTTCACTTACACTTTATGTCATAATCTTATTCTGACTTAAGCATCAGAGCGTTAAAGGCAGACCAACCCTGTTTCAATTTTTTGACGCTCGTTGCCTTATTTTGCAGATAAGCGGAGCGCTCGAGGTAACCGCCTAAGTACTTAAGAGTAATCCACAGGATTTCTATTGCTCTTCTGCCCAACTCCTTTTCAGAATTTGGTAGAAACACTCAATATCTTGAATCCTGATTTCTTGAGCAAACCATCAAAGTTTTACAGTGACTTCTTAAATTGAGATAAGATCATTGCTTTCTCCGGTGGATTTTACAGGCTCATGTTATTAAGGTCATGCATGAAGGAATCAACCTTGGATAATCATTCTCAATACGTGCATAAACATCCGTACTTTTAGAGAGCTTCTCCGGCATATTAGACATTTGAGCGTTATGGTTTTCATCCATGTCCACGGGTAGTCCCGACAAAATGTATAGGAATACGAGGTGATCGATTATTAAGTTTGTAGGCACCAAGCAAATTGAACAATCATCATCGATATTATTTGTCATCTTATCTGAGAGTTCAAGTTTGCTTGGCACGTTTTCTTAGTCAGAATAAAACATTCAGAGTGCCTCAAAAATATGAAGAACACTTTCCGCTTGAGCTTTGCGTGCACCAATGAAGGGAGAAAACAATTACATGAGTTATAAATAAAAGACATTACAAAATCAAATAAGAGATGCATCAAACATAGTTAATACCTTTGATAGGCAAACGAAGGACTCAAACCATTCTTTTCAAACCAAGAGCATAGGTAATGTCCTGAAACATTAAAAAGATAAAACTCCGTTGTAGGAGCAATCTGTTAACCCTCTTCATTTTGGTCGGTAAGTAATTAGATTTGAATCTTGAGTTGTGAGCCCTTTGACTCTTGAGTGTTGGAAACGAATTTTAGTTTTCGAAGAAAATGGTTTAACAAAAACTCAAGAGTATTTTATTTATTTATATGTTGCATGTGTGGCAATATACACATTTATTTTTCCCTCATATTCATTTTTATTTTAAATGATACAATTTTATTTTTAATCTCATATAATATCAGGTGAGCAATTTTTTTTAATCATCAACATGTTAGAGAGTTTCCCCCACCTTAATATGAACAAACTAAGATTAGGTTGTAATCATTACTCACGAGTATACGTGATTAAATAATAATATTTATAGAAGTCAGATATCAAACTCACAAATATTGAACAAATTCCATAGTTTGATTAATTTAACTATTTGATTACGTGGCATGACCAAACACAAAGGCAATAAAGACACACTAAGCGGATTCAAATCTCATAAAACTAGATAATTTGGAGACTTAGTATCATAAGGGGTGTTCAATTACAATGAGTGAAATTACAAATACGTGATACATCGAAAGGTTCATCTTGCACAAACACATATACGTGAAGTAAATAACCCGATCCAACATGGACATTTAGAGTTTGATACAAATTGAGATGATTTACTACTTTTCTATTTTTGATTAGTACGTACTACTGCTGGTTTTACAAAAAGTCAAAAATATACACTAACTTACATGTATATTACTTGCCTTCTTCGGGAAAAAAAAATAACTACGTGTAATTACAAAACACATAGTTTCGGTCTTGATGTCTTTTGGAGGGATTACAAACCAAGAACTCTAGCAACATTATTCCTTTAAACAAAATAGGAATCATGGCGGGCCACCCCATCATAGATACATATAAACTGAGGTCGTTTTATATGAAACTTTCGTCGAAAAAAAGAACTGGGGTAAATAAGATTATCAGCAAAGTAGTCCGCATACAATAAACGATCTGCTAAAATTCTTTGGCGAAAAAAGATAGCGCGACCTGCAAAAGACATTAACCTGAGTCATTTATACTCATATATTACTACAAATTATAAATCCTTATTTTATGTCTAACTCATAATGTTGTACGTTCATGCTCTAGCTAGCTACTTTAATATATAATATACCCTATTAAGTATCAAACAATATACAATCTAATCAAACAAATTCCTTCGATACAATAAAATAAAACTCACACTTCAATTGATTTATCGAAATCATAATTATACTAAAATTTAAAGAAAATAAGTTGATGGATTTTACGATGAAATTACAAATACCTTTAATCAATTTCCGATGATGCGATCTCTCATTTTTCATAGATTGATCTATAAGTGCAAGCAAAATTTCTTCATACTCATCATCTAATGAATCCTCATTCAAGATCATATTACGTAGACAACGTCTACGTGCATAACTAGGTAACAAAAAAGTTGAAGACGAATTGAAAAATAGATGAGAAGTTTTCTGGTACGTGAAGGACTTTGTGCTTGAGTTTTAGAAATCAAGCTAATGTATGTAAGGCGTTATAATAATTGGATTATATAGAGGCTTGATGATAAGGTTTGTATGATTACAAACTCTATCATAATTCATAACAGATTACTAAAACGTTGAAAACTAGCCGTAGTAATTTTTTTAGTTTGAATTTCAAAAAATATTTAAAATAACTTTAAAATAACTAAAGTCAGGTTGAAGTTGGTGAAGGAACAAATTCGGGTGATGTGCACCGCATCCTCAAACTCATTGTTATCAAAAATAGGCAGTCATTAGTAATGGAACTCTGCGATGAACATGGTTAGAAACTGTGGAAAAAATGGTGGCTTTCCACCATTTTAGTAGGATAATTTAAACAAAAAAATTAAGTGAGATACACTTAATATTATAGAAGAGAAATATAGATTTGTGTTTTTCTACAATAGTATATAAATATTATGTATTCATTTGTTTAAATTGGTTAAGAGGGGAATGAGAAATTGTCACTCAAAATTCGTCACTTGAAACAAAATGAAAGAAGTTTATCGCACATGGGCTTGCGATATGGACTTGTGTGTGCCCAAGTCCTGCGGACATGAGTGTCGTTTCGATTTGGGCCGAGTCGCACAAATGTTGAGCACAATTTTTTTTAAAGAGAACGTGTGATACACGTAACTCAACTCAAAGATCATCTACATGACGATTACTCAAGGAAATATCTAGAATAATCTCAACATCCTCCCTAGTGAACCATTGATATAATAAAGAGACATTCCACGTCTGAATGGACGTAATCAAGCCAGAACTCGTGAGGCAGCTGAAGCACGACAATACAAAAGCTTGAATGTGTTAGGGTGTGGTAACCATAGGTCCTCATCTATACGAGTAGAAAGCCCTGAGCCAGCAAGACGAGACAGCTCCTCTAACTTCCACCTCAAGAAACTCATCATTAGGGTAGTACCTTGCCTTGTATAACCGTGTAATAAGTGAGTTCGATTGTTTGAGAAATCGCCAACCTTTTTTTGCTAACAACACAAGATTGTGAGCGTGTAGATCACGGAAACCCATGCCTCCTTCTTCCTTTGGACGACACAGCTTCTTCTAAGAAAGCCAGTGAATTTTTCAATTATCAGGGAGACTTCCTCGCCAGAGGCAAGCACACTTCTGATGGAGAGTGTCACAAAGGGATTGTGGAAGAAGGAAACAGTTCATATAGTATGCAGGAAAAGACTGAGTGACCTGCTCTAATCAGAATGTCTTTAACTGCCCCACTAAGCAACTTGCTTTGTCAACCCTAAAGTTTTTTACTCAATTTTTCTCTTATATAGGAAAAGGTTTCAACCTTATTCCTCCTCATGTAGGTCGGGAGCCCTAAATACTTATCATGCTTTTATTCAATAGTCACACCTAGGTAAGCCGCAAACCCCTGTTTCAGATCCTCTGGAGCCTTTTTTCTAAACACAATACTACTCTTATCAAAATTGATTTGTTGACCTGAAACCAGCTCATACTCCTTCAGGACCTCTTTAATATGGCTACACTCTTCCACCGTCGCCTTTCCAAACAATAAGCTATCATCTGCAAAGAGAAAATGATGAATAGTGGGAGCACCATGACAAACAGTAATGCCCTGCATATCACTCATAGCCGTTTTTCTAACCAATAGAGCCCTAAATACTTCAGTACATAATAGAAACAAATAAGGTGATAAAGGGTCACCTTGGTGAAGTCCCCTTGATGGACAAAGATATCCCTTCGGTTGGTCATTCAACAAGAAAGAGTACTTGATAGTAGAGACACATTGCATAATAATATGGACCAATTGCTCCGCAAATCCAAGTCTGAGCAACACCGCCTCCAGAAAGCTCCTCTCCATTTGATCATATGCCTTGCTTATATCTAGCTTCAATGAGAAAACGCATTTTGTGCTTGATTGGCAATTATGAATAAAGTGTGAGACCTCATTGGTAATAAGGGTATTATCTATAATCAGCTTCCCCAGAATGAAAGCGTTCTGAAAAAGAGAAATCAAAGAATCCATCACTTTTTTTAGCATGTTAGCAATTGCTTTTTTGAACATATCTTGTACAGACATTGCACAAAGCAATAGGTCGCAACTCAGCAACCTTAGTCGGTTTGTCTACTTTACGGATCAAGCATATATGTGTATAATTGAAGACACCCAATAGCTTACAAGTGTGAAGGAAATTCTGACCCGCCGCAACAACATCTGAACCTATTGTAATCCAGCACTTCCGAAAGAATAGTGGTGGCACTCCATCTGAACCCGATGCCTTTGTTGGGTGCATTTGCCAACGTGCCACTTTGATTTCTTCCCCTGAGTAAGTGGCACACAACATCGAATTAACCACCTATGATACTTTTAGTTAAAGAAGGTCGATAGCTTGTTATCTTTGACTAAAATAAGTAAGGATCAAAGTGAACATCGAGTCAAAATACTCCTTAATGACCTTCTCCATTCCTTCAGCCGATTCCTGGAAAAAAAAATACCCTCATTATCAAAAGGCCATGAAGATGATTTTTTCGACAACGGTTTGATGCTTTCCTATGAAGATATTTGGAATTACGCTCCCCATCAATAAGCCAGAGCATTGTCGCTCATTGTTTCCAATATAGGTGTTCTACCGTGAGCAAGGAATCAAGTTTCTCATGCAGAGTCACACTCTCAGTCTGTGCTGTCAACGACATCTTAAGTAGCTCGGCAAGTTTTTTGCGTAGTTAATCAATTTCCTGACATCTATTTCCAAACGTCATATGTTGCAATGAAGTAAGAGAGAAACATGTCAACTTGATCTTAGCTGTTGCACAGTAAGTAGGGGATCCTGACACTGGATGCCTCCATCCTTCTTTGACTGTTGATAAGTAGCCCTCATCCTCCACCTAATAGCCTTAAACCCGGAAACGATGGTGCTTCCTAGTTGGAATAGGAATGGCCTGTTAACGCACATGCAACAGAATTGGTATGTGATCTCCATGAATTGGTTGCAAGTGTTCCAACCATGATGCCCCAAATACATAACTCCAAGATGGTGTCGCAACAACCCTATCTAACCTCGATCGCACTGTCCCTTGATGCCAGGTATGATTGACACCCATATACCCTAGGTAAAAAAGATCGGCACAAGTTAAGGCATCTTTGAAGCCTTGCATCTAAGATTCGCGTCGAACAACTCCACCCTCTTGTTCAGATGTGTTCATTAGTTCATTGAGATCCCCAATCAAAACGCAAGGCAAGGAGAAGTTGTCACTCAGTTCTCGAATTAGATTTCGGGTCTGGTGGCACTCCGACGTTGTGGGGTGCCCATAGAAGCCAATCAATCTCCAGCGTAAACTGTAATTCTCAGTAAATGCACCAACCTCCAGATCAACGTGGTGCATTGATTTGTCACAAAATTTCACTTGCAACCCATTGTTCCAAAACATGGCTGGGCCTCTAGAATTCCCAACACTAGACACCGCTTCGCAATTGAGATAGCCAATCTCTAAACGCATAAAATTCATGATCTCCATGTCGTTAGTTTTTGTTTCACTGAGAAACACAAAATTAGGTTGCTTTTGTTGCAGGATGCACATCAAGGCCTTCCTAGATGCATCGTTGTTAAGGCCTTGACAATTTTAGGCTAAGATCTCCATCGTTTTGAGGATGGGGTGTTGTGCGCTCAAGCTCTCAAAACCCTAGCAGAGCAAAATAGAGTCGGCGCGCTCGTACCGTTTTTAATTATTTTGTAAATTATTATGATTCGTTTGGTTTTATCTTTTAGTTACTTTGATTTTATTATTCTAGTGCACTAGTACAATATTTGATAGCTAGGCTTCTTTCAGCATAACATAGCAATGGGTTTTATCTTTCTCAGTCCTTCATGGTCATGGACGATTTGTTGTCTTCTTCTCTTTCATTTGTCACATTTAGACATTCCAAATTTCCAATATGAAATCCTTTACTCTCAAAAAGGTCAGTTACGTGCAAAATCACAAAAAAATACTAGAATTTTTTTGTTTTTTTTTTTCGATTAGGAATACTGAACTAGAAAATCTTTGCAGCAGCAGTTTCTATTTTTCATTATTATTTCGGCCGCGAAAAGGAAAACACTCGCTCCTCTGCTCATTATTTATCGATCTCCTCTCTCTCTCTCTCTCTCTCTACACCACCATGGCTTACGAAGACGATCGGTACGCCCCTCTCTCTCTTTCTCAAAATTAGGGTTAGGGTTTATTCCTCTTTCAATTTCTCAACCCTCCGTTACTAATTTCAGGTACCGCGACGAAGACGGCGAGCCACTGATGGACCCCGACGACTTTGTCCGCGACGAATCGCCGGAGCCCGTTCTCCAGAACGATCTAGTGGACGAAGAAAACGACGATTGGCGCCACCGTGAGCGGTCGCAGACCCCGGTGTACGACCCCGACGCCACGTCATCCAAATCCAGGCCGAGGAAGCGGCTTGTAAAGAAGGGCGGCAGCGGCGGAGAGAGTAGTGAGAAGGTGGTGGTGGTGAGAGAAGGCGCTGAGTGGGGTCCGGATATGCAGCATGAGCTGATGTCAGATAGTGACGAGGAGGATAGGAGGCGGAAGAAGATGAGGAAGGAGAAGCCACGGGGGCATAAGGGAGAGAAGAGGGGTTTGAGATTGCCTGGGAAGTCGTCGTCGTCAGATAAAGCCGCCATGGATGGCGAGGTCAGGGAGATGTGGGACGCTGTTGGCGCTGCCGATTCCGAGGTTATCACCCCTTTTATTGCGCTAAATCCTAAATTAGGTTATGCATTGCCATAAATTGGTATTCTTGAGATTGTTAAGTTGTGGCTTCAGCTGAGTTTAGTGTTCAAGTCACTGATTATGTCTCCTCTTGAATGGTATATAGGACGATAAAGAGGGTGAAAGAAACTTTGATGATGATAACTTTATAGATGATACTGGTGTACATCCGTCTGATCGGTATGGAAGCGACAATGACCGTTCTCCCAGTCATCACCCCCAGGTTGGTTTTGCTCTTTGGGGATTATAGAGCATAGAATATGTTAGAACTTTGGTTCATTGATTTCCCGAATATCAGATATTAGATACCACATGCTGCAGATTGTCTTACTGGAACTATTGATTGCTTACAGTTCTTATTTGGTCACTGTTGACATCTTACAGGCTGAAGAGGGTGAGGAAGATGAAATTAATGCGCTTTTTAAGACAGGCAAGAAAAAGAAGAAGAATGAAAGAAGTCCTGCAGAAATAGCAATGGTTGTTGAAAACATCATGGCTGAGCTCGAGGTCACTGCTGAAGAGGATGCAGACCTTAATAGACAGGGAAAACCTGCCATTAATAAACTTAAGAAGGTGGGACTTCTCACAGAGGTCCTCTCAAAGTAAGCTTGGCTGCACTTTCTTTTCCTCTCTCATTTGAGTTGCAAATCAGAATTGTTAGATGTTTTTTTTTTGTAACCTCTTTTTTTTGTCACAGGAAGCAACTTCAACAAGAGTTCTTGGATCATGGAGTGCTAACTCTACTCAAGAATTGGCTCGAACCGCTTCCAGATGGAAGTTTACCAAATATAAACATACGGGCAGCAATTCTGAAGATCTTGACTGATGTATACCTCCCTCCATTTTAACGTGTGACATGCAATATGGGCTATGAGAACTTTTCTATAGGGACCTGAATTATTACTTCTGTTGTGCAGTACCCTCTTGATCTAGATCAGATGGATAGAAGAGACCAACTGAAGCAAAGTGGGCTTGGAAAGGTCAGGATCTGTTTTCTTTGATCTGATTTGAGAAGCACCTAATGTTCATGCTTTGAAAACAGATGTGACAACTGAGACTGTATTTTTCTTTCATGCCTGGCAGGTCATTATGTTTCTGTCAAAAAGTGATGAAGAAACAACTTCCAACAGAAAGCTTGCAAAGGAATTGGTTGACAAATGGGTATGTGAATTTTATCAAGTATTTCAACTATTTAATGAGTTTGTCTGGTCTACCTTGCATTTTCATCCTAATCCACAGCGGTTCTTCAAATTATGGATATTTCTAACTTTAGTTGCTTATTGTTTTTTTTCAAAGGAATCATATTTTTGATTGATTTTGTCTTTTTGAACTTCAGAGTCGACCTTTATTCAATAAAAGTACAAGGTTTGAGGATATGAGAAACATTGACGAGGAGAGGGTTCCCTTTAGAAGGCCATCAGTGAAAAAGTACTGTGAGATTGTCCATTATGTTAATTTAAATTGAACCTGAATTGAAAGTTTCCAGGTCTTGTGCTTTAGTTGGCTTCACTTATTTATCTAACTGTTTAATATCTCATTAAAATATAGGCCAGCAAACAGCGGATCAGGAATGGAATCAAGAGATGGTGATCTTGACTTGGATGAATTTTCAAGGTAATATGGGGAGTCCAGTTCAACTGCCGTTTTCTTTATGTGTCACTTGTTTTTTTCCATTTTTTTTTCAAATTTGTGACTTTGGCTTTGATATAGGGAAAGAAAATCTGGCCAATCATCTGGTCGGCAACTTACTTCAAGGCCAGAAGCGACGCAAATGGATTTTGTGGTACGCCCACAATCTAAGATTGATCCTGATGAAGTTAGAGCTCGCGGTAAGCAAGCAATACAGGATCAGCGGCGTATGAAGGTTGGTATTCTCTTTCCTGATGGAATCTCTAATTATATGGTTCAATGGTAAAAAAATTATGTATTATCAAATGTTGGCACGGCAAAATGTATGTTGCTGGATTGCTATTCACCTATGTATGTCCTTATGAGCTCTGTGCTCAATTGAGGTTTCTAGTTCTCCAATTTTCTTGAGCTGCATTTAGTTCTCAACCGAATTAGCTCTTTAGATACCAAGTGATAGACATGACTTGTATACGTTTTCTCTGGTCATGTGGTCTTGTGAATGGAAGTGTTGTACTCTTAACTTAGTTTTAATGATTGATGCTCACTACTGCTCACCATTAGAAGAGTCTTCACTGTCACTGTTGATTGCTTGGTTGACCGAATTGCATTTTGCGAAATCTGTACTTCACTATGTTTAGAAGGGTGACATATTCTGTTTTCTCTCTTGGGCAGATGAATAAGAAGTTGCAACAGTTAAAGGCACCAAAGAAGAAGCAACTTCAGGCCACAAAGCTAAGTGTGGAGGGGCGTGGTATGGTCAAATACTTGTAAATCTGCTATTCTACTGGAGCATTCTATCATACAGTTGCTCCAATGTAAATTAAGGGCCTAGTCGAAAGTTGAATTGTGGCCTTCCGGTGATATGTTGATAAATACCAATAAATATTCAAGTTTTGACTTCATTTGTTGAGATAAACAATTATTTATTGATTTAAACGCAATTTGGACAACCATTATGTTAAGATTATGTTCGTATGATTGCGTGTTTAAATTTAAATCTAGAAGTTGGTGGTTTCTTGCTTCTCATGTGTCCACCCTTGGTAGCAGCATTATGAGTAATACCACTCATATGCAGCATTTTGGAACATCAGCAGTCACTACTCATGAAATATTTGCAGTCGATAATAGTGACGCCAATTGTCTCACTTCAGAAGTGTTGCCTCACTGATCATAGATAGAACAGTTGTTTGCAGCATTATAACACCATAAATGATCGTTCTTTGATCAAACATTGTGTTTGAACATAAGCTTAAACATTTGTACAGAAAAGTTCTTTCAGGACCGAGGTGCTGTATGAAAAATGATGCATCGTTCGCCATACATTGTGTTTGAACATAAGTATCCAAATGCTATAGCAAAGACTACAAAAGCAGATTCCCTTCCACAGGAATGTCAAATGAACCCCAATACAAAATTGTCCTACTTTCACATATAGTGCAACTCTGATTTCAGTACAAACCTGATCTTATTAAATGGAAGAGAAAAGAATATGCATGGGAGCTACTCTAGTCTGCATTTGATTGCCATGTTTCATACATATGCAACTTTGCAGTATGCACCAACACATTTACTTTTTCTTGCCAGTTTTATTCGCTTTTCTCAGAGGCGCAGCATTTTTCATTGGAAGTCTTCGTTTCCTTGTCATAGCGAATTCTCCAAACTTATGACCGACCTTTTCTTCGGTAATTTTGCAACGAACATGAGTTTTCCCGTTATAAATCTGAACATGGCATCCTACGAATTCCGGTAAAATAGTAGATCTTCGTGACCAGATTTTCTTATTCATCAAAAGCTCTTTGTTGTTTTTCATTTTCATCAGAAATGCATCCACAAAAGCACCATCATAGAAGTGTGATCTGCAAAATAAATTATTTAGTAAAAACTGGTTCCTATAACTTTGAGAGGGAGTTAACCAGTAGCAGAAGCTTAGTGAAAAGAAATATACCAAATTAAAGTCCTAGGCGAGAAAATAACAATGAAAGAGGAGAAAATTGAGAAAGGCGTATAAACATACTGTTGCTTGGCTTGGCTACTGTAACCTGCTATCTGTCCACCCAGTCCAACAGAAACCGTCTTTCCTGAGTCTAGCTATATAACACATTGAGCAATCCAGACAACACCAATACCGTTTAATTATAACTGTCAGAATGATATAATGTATGAGATACAGAATATATATTTGGAAGGTAATAACCTTAGTGGAGTATGTGGGGAGGGGTTTCTGAGCCCAACCGCGGCCAAATAGTGAAATCAGACGCTTTGCCATGTCTGCCTCTGTCTCCTGAAACTTAGAAATGGAATATTCAAAGCCTTTCCTCCATAACATTGATGCATCAATGGTTTTAAACTTTTAATAGAACAGGAATTGGCAGGAAAAATTCACTGTTTCGAAAACAGGCTATATCGCCAGAGTCTATATGACTATTCCTTTCAGTGATGCCATGCCAGACCAATTATAAAATATCAACAGATCCAGTCTTATGCATGAGGATTGTACATTAGCTTGATTTGGCATGGTCTCTAAATAGTAGACAGAACCCAAGCAAGGGGTTGTAACTGCTGGTCAGAATCATTTTGTCTCTCAAAATGAAAATCTACATTATATAACTATTCTATTACTGAAGCAGTGTCATAAAACAAGACTAAGAATAAAAATAGTTATAAAAGGATTGAACATAGAATGTAGATTTCATGTTTGAAAAGAATTTTTTTGGAATGAGATAGTTATATCAGAGTGCAACATAAAATATTCTGAACTTGAGATATCAACACACACAAATAGCAACCAGCACAACATGCACCAATCGAGAGAAATCACTTGGCATCGTTCAAGTTCCAACAAGAACAGATTAACAACAACGATAGATAAGAAGATATTCTTGCACAATGATGGTGTTAAACTGTAATTAAAACTTTCCCAACCCCATAATGTATTTAACAGTATGGATGCACAAGCAACAGAAAACCAAAATGTAAGTGCTAATTTCACATTCAGAATCGAAAACACCAAAATAGATCTCTTGACCTACCGGCTGTATTCACATTCAATAAAACCAAGCCAAATTGTACATGTTACGCAGCCATACCTATATATATCTAGTTGCCAAATGATCAAAGAAATCAAATGTATCACCCAAGCATATCATAGACCAACACGAAAGAGCAATGAAGACAAGGAACGGACACCGGTAAAGCAAAATCAGCAGCAGAACGTGGTTTGGATCAATCTTTTCAACTCTTAACATCGAATCTTCAAGGAATTTCAGCTAAATCAATGTAGTGGGTAGTATAAAAGAGGGGTCTTTTGTCTTTAAGTTGATAGGTTCAGCCAAAGATTCAATCTTCCATGGTAAACAAAACAGCATAACGAACTAGAGCCCAGAAATCAAAGGGTGCTAATATATAGAAGACGTGGAGAGTAGAAAGTTCAAACCTTGAGTATTATTGGGATTGCAAGTCTGAAATGTATCGATTTTCCGGCGGGGTTTCTCAGCAAACAACACACATAAACCCAGCAGCGCAGAGGCACCAAAATAATACCAAAGAGGGCATAAAGAGGGGTTTAATATCAAAGCATCCGAAATTACCTTTCTACCCCTGGTTTGAACTTGGAATTTGGAATTTGATCAATCAATAAAATAGTTACTTCTGTTACTTAGATTTTGATACACGGTACACCGTACACCTCGTTTTTTTTCTTCTTTTCAAATTTGTACTTATGCAGCGAAATAGTTAGTTTGGATGTATCTTGCGATGAATCAAACGATTTGTGAGGATATTGTGACTACGGACAGTGAGGGTACCGTTGTAATGGAGTTCCTTTGGGTACCAGAAAGCTTCAAGTTTTAGACAAAACATATAACCGCATCCACTTTGAGTAGTAGTAGTAGTAGTATTCATATAACCGCGTCCACTTTGAGGAACTGCAAGTCAGCAGTCTATGACCAAATAGTTCTGCAGATTTTTAGAGTGATAGCTGTGCTCTTCATAGTTCAGACTTCACTCACTTCAGGTACTAAATCACAGTGTCGCAGCCTGCTAAAAGGCATGTAAAACAACTCGGCACATATCAAACAGGTCCTAATTTATTTACTGTCTTCCTCTGGTTGTTCATCCAAAGTAATTTTTGATAAAACAGCAATATATCACAGCCCCCTTGGCATTTTTACCTCGTTCAAAGACCAAGAGTTCAAGTGAACGATGTTAAACCAACTCTGCAATGTTCAAAATATATAATTCCTACATACTCTGCAGGATACTGAAGCATGGCTATCAGAACAAGAAATTATATGATTAACCACGTGTGTAGAATGTAGAGCTCAGCATTGTCCATTGTCCCACCCTACCCAATATTCCAGCTACTCCAAGTCTCTAACCAACTCCATTCACCTACATATCAATTACCCAAAGAAAACTGCACGTACATAATGATGAACACATGTCAAATGAAAGAAATAACATTTTACTAATGATGAACACAGGTAAAATAACAATATCAGGTTGGAAAACAAGTTTCTGCAACCTAACAATAATGCACATGTCACTATTGCTACCTTCTCCTGCATAGTCCAATTTCACTTACCAGTTCACTCTCGGACTACCACTAAAGTAATTTGTGCTAAAGAAGTCAAACAACTTGGTTACATTCTCAACCATGCTTCTTTCTAGAAATTTCAATGGATTAAGATAGCTGCACAGCCTTAGTTTTATCCATCACGTCCAACTCAGACTTATGCATCATCTCCCAATTGTTATTATGATTGGAATATGAAGCCCATGTACATAGACACAGATTAGCGTATGCGGTTACTAGATAGAGATACAAGAAACATAGTTGCTCTACAAAAGTAAAAGACAATAATCATAACTAAAGAGCATTGAAGTTATGATTGTAGACGGGTATTCGATTAATCCTACGCAGAAGATGATTAAAGTCAGCAACTAATTGCATAAGATTTAAGAGGGTACCCATCATATGCTACAAATCACCTACACGTTCCACTTTGAACCCCAACATGAAAGTTACAGAGAAGTCTTCCTCCTTTTGCAAGTTTTAGCCGTCTACTTTGTTAGCCAAATGTAAGTAAATCCATAGGAAGGGAAGCAGGATCAAGTTCCCAACAGTCTTCTGAAAGATGTGGAGCCTCATTACCAGAGAACTTCTTGGCAGGAATTTCATGTGAAATCAACCGCACCTCATCTTTCTCTAAGCATCTAATAGCATGAGCTCCAATTGCCCTTCTCTTAAATACAGTGTCAAACCCATCAACCTTCTCAAGATATCCCATACTTAAACCATACATCTCACTATAACTCGTTAGAAACACAACTACATCGTAGCACAGCTTGTCTTTAACCAACAGATTTCTTCCATCTGCATTGAAAGCTGCCTCGTTATAGAGTGCCCACACTGATCCCTTGGTGGGATAAATCCGATATCTCTCTCTAGTTACCCTGTCACAATCCACCAAATGAGAAAATATATGAACTGAATTAGCTGTGGTGTCCCCGGCAACTTTAAACCTTCCACAAGGCACGCGCAATCCCATTTTCTCCCAAGAAGCCAACCACTGATCCCCATTATTCTGAAGCTCCAACCAACTAATTCTCACCTTAAATGGATTGACGGAAACCACTTCATCAACCAAACCATAATTCCTCGGCATCCCATCATCCTCATTGAACATAGCCCACACCTGCCCTTTCTTAAAACTCCTCCCTGTTCTATCTCTGTTGAATTTATGAAAATGCAAATCATCATCCATCTCCATACTCTCCAAATCCTCACTCTCGGACCCTTTGCTTTTCCTGCTCTTCGCACTTCCCAAACCCTTTGTCTTCTTCAAAACAGTGTGTCGTCTCTCATCTTCCACATTCTTCCCCTTCTTCAAATATTTATCCTTCTCCTTCTCCTTCAACTTCTTCCTCTTCAGCTGCAACTGCATTTCCGCCAATGTCATCATTTTGTCATCCAATTTCGCCTTCTTCGACCTCTCCATCACCTCTCCCACACTGCTCGTCCTCTTCCTCGCCGCCCTCCCGCCACCGCTCAATTTTTCAGATTCTTTCTCCTCCTCCTCCTTCTCCTCCTCGTGTTCTTTCGCATTCTCCGATCCCAAACCCTTACTCCTCAACCTCTCACTAACCCTAACCCTAACCCTGACCCCACTACCCTCGCCGTCACCGCCGCTCTCAACCTCCACTGCCTCAAAGCTCTTCTTACAGCTAGGACACACCAACATGTACCCCAAATACCTTCTCTCAAACTTGTGCAAAAGCCGACACGTCGAGCACGCCGTCCAAAACGTCTCTTCTAAACCCTCTCCGCCGCCGCGACTCTTCCTAATCTCCTTGTTCTGGATTTTGATCCGGAGCCGCGAGTCGAACTCCTTCCTCCGGAGCCTATCGGAGAGGAAGCGGAAGGCGTCGGCAACGAGCTTGAAGGCCTCGTCGGAGCCGAGGTGGGGGTTCTTATCGGGGTGGAGGATCAAAGCGAGCTTCTTGTAGCTGGTTCTGATGGTGTTGATGTGGGCGAAGGGCTCCACCTGGAGGATCTTGTACCAGTTTTCCTTGTTTTTGTGACGGAGGATCGAGAAGGCGGTGACCATGGAGGCGACGCCGTCGAGGTCGGGTTTGAGGCGGTGGGCCCGCTTCGCGTATTTCAAGGCGGAGTTGAAGTTGGAGTCTTTGTATTTGGACTCTGCCAAGGATCTGAGGCGTAGAGCTTCTTGCTCTTCCATTTTCTGTTTTCACAATTGTTTTCTGGGTATCTCTCACTCTCACTCTCACTTTGAGTCAGTCTCACTCAGACCAGAAGAAGAAGATGAAAAGGGCTTAAATAACTAGTTGTCTGTGAAACACTTAACCCGACAAACACTTCGTCGTTACACATTTGTTTACTAAGAAAAACATAAACTCCATTTCAACGAATATAAAATATAAATAAGCATCATAAGCTCAGAGGTCAGGTCTAAGGAATTCTAATTGCCAACTTTATAAAGGTGTTAATATTAGGAGATTTTACAGCACGAGTTCTTCGTAAGTGCAGTACAGCATAATTGAACCTCATTCTGTCAACATGGATCGCAGAAAAAGGTTTTATGTAATAGTTCGAACTTGTTTGTACATATGTTTCACGCCCTAACCTTCTCTGCGGCTTCCTTAATTTGTGCAATAGTAAAAATGCCGAAAAAGTCATCGTCTCTGACTGCATTGATTGCAGCAAGTGCAACATCATCAACACTAACAGGTGGAGCGAAGAGAAGATCGGATGCTGGAAGAGAACTCAGTGGTTTTGTAAAACTTTCAGTAGCACGTAGGATTCTTTCCAATGGTTCTCCTATCAGATCCAAAGGAATCTCGAATCCATCCACCTTCCTTTTCCCATATATGAAACCAGGTCTTAACACAACACCTGAGCAAAAGAAGATATGAAACAAAAACGGATAAACAAAAATGT
This sequence comes from Geum urbanum, assembly GCA_946800695.1. NCBI lineage: Eukaryota > Viridiplantae > Streptophyta > Magnoliopsida > Rosales > Rosaceae > Geum > Geum urbanum. The sequence goes on from OX327011.1 coordinate 26,105,304, forward strand.
GCAGTGTTTTGTTATTACCTTACTCCACATGTACACACTCTAACAACTTCCAAAAGCTGAGAAATGAAGAGAATGTTCGGTATTACCAGAGTTTGGATATTTGGAGAGAACCTCTGATTCAGCTTTCCTCTTTCCTGTGAAGTATCCAGATGAAAGTGCAAATGGAGGTAAATTGTAGTCATGCACTGAGATCAAGACAAACTTGGGAACTCCTGCCATGTGAAAGAAAAAATTATGAGCCCAAATTTTTGCAAAAATGGAGATTTTAAGAAAACAGTGGCACACATTACACAAGCATGGTATATGAAATATAGACATCATCTTGTGCCAATAATAGGAACCAAAATATTAGCTCAATTATTGTAGATGGACAGTGGAGTACTTGTGCGATTTTGCTGAGGAGAAGATCAAACTGATCATTTCTCCTCCACGATTGTTAACAACTTGAAAGGAAACATGACGCAGAATGTTTAACCTATTTATTAGTTTCACCTTCCAGTACCATATTATTTTTGGATAAGGTCTATTTGATACACCAGGTTCGGCTAACTGATTCCACTAATTTCAGCTTATGTGTTAATGATGTCTGAAAATAGATGACTGGAGGAAAAAGAAGGTTTAGATGATAGGGAAGTGGCAGTGTTGGAAACCTTTTGGGTGCTTTTGTTGGAGAGGAACAAAAGTAAATTTTAGCACGTGTTAAACATTACCAAAAACAAGGGTTCACAGATTTATCTATAAAAGAGAAAGCAAATTTATGCCGATATGATCATGATTAGTATTGGTACCATATTCCTTTGCTGCATTCACAGCAACGACATTTGCCTCGCCATTAATCCTTTGCATCTGCTCCTCACTGCCAAAACCACCAATTGTTGAAACCACTGCAGTGGCCCCTAAAAGTACTTCATCCCAGTTAACATAAAAAACGTCTCCTGCATTACAAATATTAATTTAATCGAAAAACTTTAATTCCAGTCCAAGGTTTACAAAAGCTAACCAACGAGATGTACAAAACTTTAATTCCAGTCGATTACGGTTAACACATGATATGACAGTCAAAACAAATGATGCTGTAAACTTGAATATGACCCCGTGGTTGTGTCAATTATCATCACAAGTCCACGTATTGTCAAGCTAAGATTTTATATCATGGGTCATCCTATCAATTTCACTCCAAACACATAATAATTTCCAAGACCAAGAATTTTATATTCAGTTCAGTGAACACGCATAAATTATGAGCTAAGAGTCACTTTCCTTAACGTTATAATTCCAACAGTTTTGTAAACAAATCTAAATTAGTTATGTCACTTCACTAATAGTTTTAGTGCTGCTGTTTCCGTAACATTATGGAGAAAAAGAAAAGATATTTGCCAATTGACAATATGAAAACACAAGGGGAAATTTCATTATAACTCTCTATCCTGATGGTGCAGAAACTTGTTTCCACATACTTTGATATCCTTTATGAAGTTGAGGCCAGCACACGAAACACAAGGGCACTTTATATTTGGTAAATACACTCACTACCAAACAATCCGATACTTAGCTGCTTGAAAGTTACTAAAAATCATGTTTTCACTAATAGAAGATAGTATCTCTCACTCACTCCCGTGTCATGTAACCACAAGTTGAATCGAAAACAAAAATAAAAAAATCTTCACACTAGTCAGAGCATAAAGATTAAAGAGATGCATAACTTGCCTGGTATCCAGTTAACCTGATCAATCCATGCCCCGGAGTAGGTAGGACGGCCTGACCTACAAAATTGACCAAAATTTCAGACACTTGAATCATCCAAAATGTTGAGAACAAAACCAAAATCCAAAGAAACCAGACCTGCTTACAGCGATGACCTCTATGCCTTTGGAGACGGCAGCCTTGCATATAGCCGAACCAACAAAGCCACTGCCTCCTAATACAGCAACTCGTTCAGGCCTAACATCAGCCACAACGTCTATGGCGCCGGAATTGAAATCGTCCCCGCTCTTTACACTCGCCTCTGCGTACCTGCATTTAACTTTGAATCTGCGAAAATTCCCTGGATATTTAAGACGACGACGAATTTGTATACAAGGCTGTGAGGTTTCAGTGCATGTTGATTTTTGCGAGGAGGAGAGAGAGGGAGTTTACCGGGTCTGACGGAGCGGGTTCGGGTTCGGGTTCGGGTTGGGGCCGGGCCGGGCTGCGAGGGAAGAGGGAAGTGTGGAAGCGGTAGACAAGTGCAGCAGAAACGACGTCATTTTTTGACCAGAACTCCGCAGTCCGGGGGTTTCAGGGGAGTGGTGCGTGATGCTACAGCGAGCGGCAAGTGCCTCCAAATGCCTATTTTTTAATAGAGTTTTGTTTTTTCTTGCTTGTTTTTCTTAAACCAAATTACATAAATGCCCGCACAAAAATCTAATGTTTTGATGAACTTATAATGAATGAATCTGAATCACTACTGAGTTGGATTTGGATGTTCAAGGACTCGAGGCTTCAGTTAGGAGTTCACTAGCTAGGCTCTTTCAAAAAGAAATGGAATGTTTATCCTCAAATTTGTACAGAAGCAATTGGCAAATTATGTTATGCACAACAACTGTCTACGTATCGAATATGTGCCCGTGAAGTAGAACAGTGCCCGGTTTTGAACGGTCCATTCAGTGCAGGGCAAAATAGGAACTTCCAATTTTTTGGACTTTTCAGTAAAATTTTGAGCCAATAAAGAGATGACACGTAGGACAGTACACTTGCATTGGTGTGTGTGGAATCCCTTCTGATAAACACTCGAGAAACATTAGACAACTTTTATTCGCGTGATAGAAAACAATGCAGTTTCTTCCAAAATTCACATAACATGGGTGAAGTTCAAATAATACATGTTTTTTTCCTTTCTATTTCTAATAGTACATGTCTACATGATTTCTACTGTCCTCTGATGTGGGAGTTCTCTTCTTTTTTTCTTTTCTTTTTTCTAACAGTACATGATTTCTATTGTGCTCGGAAGATGTTGCGCTGCGTAAACACACAACTCCTACATCAAGTCTAATGGCACATACGCGAGCAACAGAGATGATCGAAAAAGTTCTACAGATAATCACCTGTGATGCTTCAACTACACTGTACAAGGCTCTTCCCCAACAGTCCCATAGATTACAGATCAACAGAGGAATTGAGTCTAAACCAGTACAAGATCCCCCTCTTCTAGTTGCTCTTCTTGTGGCTCAGGCAGCCGTCCTTCCTTATATGGAAGAAGAATACGCTTAATTTCTTCTGAACTAAGCGTCTCGTACTCTAAAAGTGCATTTGCCAATGCATGTAATGCCTTCTCGTGCTGAAAAGGTGAAATAAGACAAGTTAATGAAGTCTAGGTACCAGCGTACTTTGCACCACCATTCTATAGTATATAAAGGAATGCTTTAATAAATATAGTAATAGACAAACCTTCTTTAGGAGGGTTTTTACACGATCATATGCTTCTCTTAACAACTTCACAACCTGGAGAGCCATTAAATATCTAAGATTCCAAACAAGTATTAAAAGTAATTTATGAACAAAATTCCAAGTTTGCGGGAACATACTTCGGCATCAATACGAGACTGCATTTCTGAACTAGGTCGCTCTTTAATATGAACTGGTCCAATTGCTTCGCTCATGCCACAACTTGATACCTTTCTCCAACAGATGACAACATCATAAGGTTTCAACATAAGATAATGATATTTTTTGAATTAAAGAGACACTAGGCAACAAATTGTTCTTTTTCATTACAATTGAAAACAAAAATGATATAATATTCTATCATTATATAAACTAGAACCAAATGAACAAAAGTTTAGGTCAAGTAAACAGAATCTCAATTAAACAACAAATACAAATATGACATGCATTGAAGCAATCAACTAAGAAAAGACATCTTTAGTAGCATACATGCACGAGTGCATATAGTACTGGTTCAAATACTGGAAATAGTGCTAGTTTGTTCTTTTTTTCTTGTCATTTTTCAATTATAATTGTTTTGTTTAACAATTCATATTTAAGAGAAACGATATACCATATAGTGGGCAAGCTGTGTAGCTGTATTGAGATCACTGCTTGCTCCTGTTGTGACATGATCCTGACCAAAGATGAGCTCTTCTGCTACTCGTCCTCCCATGCAGACATCCAAACGAGCTAATAACTGCTTCTTGCTAACTGATGTCTCATCATTTGAAGGCAGCTGAGTGACCATTCCTAAAGCAGATCCACGAGGCATAATTGTAGCCTTATGAATTGGATGTGCTCCCTCAGTGTTCAAAGCAACAATTGCATGACCACTTTCATGATACGCGGTCAACTGAATGACAAGTAATAAAGGAGGCATTAATAATGCATGTTAGAACCAAACATCCATAATCCTCTACCTGTACACCATATAGACAAGTTCCAAATTAAACTATCAATCAAGATCATTGATCAAACAGCTTCATGGCTAGAAATGAGTAGGTAAGCAGATAGCTATGCCAATAATGATCTAAGATAAACTACTAGATCCTGAATAATGGACATCAATAGAATAATCATGTGAATATATTTACCCCTACACATAATGATCTAAGATAGACTACTAGATTTGTGTATATATAATTGAAGTATTGACATACATACCTTTTTCGACTCTTCAGATATGAACATTGTTTTCCGTTCTGTACCCATCACTATCCTGTCCTTGGCAAACTCTAATTGTGAACCGTTTAGCTTGTCTGCCCCTTCAACGGCAGCTTTTATAGCAGCAATGTTTACTAGGTTTGCCAGATCTGGTCAGACAGATAAAATTGTGAGAAACTTGGGGTTCAAGGATAATATATTAAGAAAACTTCATCTTATGAAGAAAATGCAAACTTTGATGAGACTGACTAACCTGCACCATTAAATCCTGGGGTGCCACGGGCAATAGCTTTGGCATCAACATCTTCAGCCAATGGTTTATCTTGCAGATACAATTCCAAAATCTCTTGGCGTCCTCGCACATCTGGACTTGGAACAACAATCTACATCAAAGTATTTGTTAGTCTCTTTGCACGCCACAACTAACATTATCAGTAAATCATCAATAAACCTAATCCTGAATAGAGCTAAGACAATCACAATAGAGCTACATCAAACTAATACAAACACCTTATCAGTATTACATCCTTTTGCGAGCAGTTTTTTTTTCTCGCTCTCAAATTGATGTAATACTATTTAAACTGATTCTGACAATGTAATCCACCTATAAACTGAATATAGTCCTGAGTTGGCACTGCAAAGCATTACTAAAAGGGCTACATGTAAGATGAGGTGTCAAGAACACCATATGGTGATACAATAGTCGATAGGCAACTGAACAAAACTTATAATCAAAGGCTTGTTGTGGTCTCAATATTTAGGAAACTAACACAAAAACTACGAATATTGTGTTAGTTCACTGAATAGACAAATTCTCCCAAAATACCACTAGACAAACAACTAAATGTGTAATTGTACAATCCTTGACACTGGTAAAGGAAATCCACTGTGAGTGATCAGGGAGAAGGATGCCATAGCATAATCTCACTATAGCTTAGCTAAGATTAAAATTTATGAAAAAGTAATAGATAAGGAAACTCCAACATGGACTACTAGTTCTTCCTTCTGAAGTAAAAAAGTAAACAGTAAATCTAACGACAGTCAACAGCAATGGCCAAATATGAGTCAGCTAAATTCAAAATGGAGCTAGTGATACGTAAAGCCTAATCAAGTGAAGCCTTCTTTTACAACAGAGATGACCAATGGTGCATCTACAAACATTAAAATCGAAACTGAAGCGAAACACACATATTGTGAGCCACAGAGAGTATAAGTGACTTACATGTCTGTCGAATCTACCTGGCCGTGTCAAAGCTGGATCAAGAATATCAGGCAAGTTGGTTGCAGCCATCAAAATTATTCCCTGCAGCAAATTTCATACTAATCAATAAAGAGCAGAAAGGAAACCAGCATTAAGCAAGTTGTCATACTATACCTCATTCTGCTCAAAACCATCCATTTCAACCAGTAATTGATGCAGAGTTTTTTTCGTGTGCCCTTCCCATTGTTTCCGAGTGGATCCAACAGCATCTATTTCATCAATGAAGATGATGCAAGGAGCCTGTGCAAAGGAGAAAACAAAAAATTGCATAACATAATCAGACCACACACACAAGAACAAGGCACTCAATTGTGTGGTATGAACAAAGTGCAAAATGTGAAATGGAAGTGCATTGTTGGCTTGATAGATATGCAACTATTCATCATCGAGTCATCCTATGTGGTCTTATTCTGCCTTCAAATTCAAGTGGAAGCATCACATTATACAATACAATATATTCTTGGTGATCCACAAGACCCTAATATGATATTTCAAACTCTCTCCTAAAGTTGCCAATATTTTGCTGGGGTTCAACACCTCTCTAAGATGGGACTACTAATAAAATGGTGATATATTTATTTACTATCATAAGTTTACCAGTAATACGACTCTTATGTCTTAACATTAAGCCATGATATCGACAGAATTCCAACATCTTTGATTCTAGTTTGGTCCTCAAAGAAGAGTGACATCAGAAATCAAAAATCTCAATTGCCTACTTGATCATTTCATCCACATTCATATGCACAAACATGAAAGAATGCCGATAATCACCCAAAAGTGCCTAATTAATAACAAACCTTTTTCTTAGCTGCTTGAAACAAGGATCTTACACGGCGAGCACCAACTCCAACAAACCTGTTACACAATAAAGGTAATATGAGCTCTTCTCAGAGTAATACTCAAGTAATTTGTAGATGCCACCAATGTCACGTTATTTCCTCCACATCTTGACCAGTGGGCAGAATGACATTAATGAACTCCAGATAACATACTTCAATGTAATACATCATCCGCTAACATTTTTAACTGTGCTACAGTTTATGTTATTATGTTAACCTTGACAGAGAACAGAAAATTATTGCAACTAGAGTCCACCAAAATCCAAAACTATCTATTGCATAGCCCACAAAGGAAAAGGCATTATACAAGATAGAAGAAACTAGGAAATCATATATTTTCTAAAATATCACATAATGGATATTTAAGAGGCTAAAGATGACTCACATTTCCTCAAATTCAGATCCTGCTCTATAAAAAAATGGTACACCAGCTTCTCCAGCAATAGCCTACAAGATCCAACAATAGTCCAAACATAAACAAATACTTTTGAGTAACAGCCTCTAGCAATAGCTTTCAGAATCAACCATAAATCACCGTACCTTAGCAAGTAAAGTCTTTCCTGTTCCTGGTGCTCCCGTCAAAAGAATTCCCTGCAATTAACGTGTATGTTAGACTCATATGCTGGCAGATATTAAAAGCAGACACTGAAATGAAAAGCTAGTATACAAAGTTAAAGTAGATGTTCATAAAATTATGAAAAGAAATACCAGTTTATGCCTTCTAAGTAAAAAAAATGGACAGGTAAATTCTCCCTAATGGCTACTTAAGTAACAAGATATTGAGGAGCAGAATAAAGAACACAGAAGTATATAGCTGGAAGGCACTTCTACGAAAAAGCCAACACAAACCTTTGGCAACTTGCCCCCAAGGCGAGTAAACTTTGTTGGATTCTTAAGATACTCCACCACCTCCTCAAGCTCTTGCTTTGCATCATCACAACCTTTGACATCTTTAAATGTTTTAACATTCTGCAGCAAAACATGAAAAAGGCCAATGTCAAATGCATCACTCATTTTACCACAATGGAAACAAATTTGGTGTCACATTTGTGAGCAAATGTATGGCATATGTCAGCATTTGTGAACTTCTATCCCCGCCCCTTCTCAATTTCCCCAAAAATTGGCGACTGCTATGCATTCAAAAAGAAAACTACAACAGTTATTGGGGATAGTACAAAACTGTTACATCTTCCAGCCGAAGTCAAGATGAATACAAGATTATAGAACATCAGACCGCTTCTACTGTTAACTAACTGGGCCTATTTCCAATTTTCATGAGAAATTTTTGTCACCGGCCTTCGGTGCTTAGGTTATGGAATTACATCAATCAATTCATAAGATATATATCACCAATAATCTCATTACAGAATTGTAATCATCTACCTTTTCTGGAATCACTTCTTTATGCAACTCTTTTGGCGCATAGGAAGAACTTGAGCCGACACCTGAAGCACCGATCCCGCCCAAACTCCCTATGTACTTTTGAAGAGCAGCTGCACCCATAAACCTGTTACAATACTCACACTTTAATAACAGAAACAGCTCAAAATCAAAGATCGAAAGTAACTAGTAAATAATGTTAAAGAGAAACACTTAGAGGCTAGAGATCTCATACCACACTAATCCAACGGCAATTGTGAACAATATGGTTGAGATAAGCTCTTGTGTAAACCGAGATTTGTTTGATACTTTTGGTTCAACCTGTCAAATGAGACATATATCAGGTCAGATATCGATATAATAGCAAAGAACGAAAAGGGAGCACAAATAAATAAACATTTAAAAAGAAAAATAAACAGCCTATAGACTTACCATCAACACATGTAATGGTTGCTTCTCATTTATGCCAGGATTGAGAAAGGGCTCTTCCATGTTTCCTGATGCACGCTGTTTCAACTCTTGCAACTGCACATATGCTCATGGGTCATTCAAATAAAACTACACATCATAAGGAGCTCAAGAATAAATAAGACAATGCAAATGATGAATCTTAAGAAAGATGAGAAAGACTTTACTCCGCATGACATTGTTTTTTAGATAAGTTGGCAGGGGTAAGAGTACTCTCTTTTCCCCAGGTGTCTTCTAAAAGTTATATATGAGTAAGAAAAGTTATGTTCTGATTTTAGTATCAATGCACAGGATACTTGTCATGTGAACATTTGAAGTCAGAAGTTTCAGGAACTATCTTCAAATCAAAGTGTAGCACATGCTATGAGAGTCAAAGTGTCGGAAACTACCTTTACATCACAGATGTAGCACATACTATGAGTGTCAATCTAACATGTGATGACCATAAAATATACAAAAGAGATCTAGGGGAAAATGATATAAGATGCAAGGCTACTAATTTACCAGTGAAGGAAGGCTAGAAGGCTTTCCAGATTCCTCATTTGGAAGATATTCAGATATAGCATCAGTGACCACAAGAGCTCGAAGATACTCTGCAACTCCTCGACTATCTACAACCTGATCCCTTTGTTCAAAGCGCTTGATGACAGACTCGGGACTGAAAATACGAATGGTTATTTTTGAGAATCCGGGCACGGGATTGTTAAATCAAGTCATGACATAATATTTATCTGAATTTCCAAAAACTACTACTTTCTCCTACTACCTCCAAAAACAATGGAAGTAAACACAACAAAGCCGGAGGTACTTTGATTGTTAGTTTGAAGTCTTCATTCTCTTCTCATTTCTCCCATTTTTTGTTTTCCACTTTTCTATTACGTGTAACTATTCCTGTGAGAATATCCCAGGGCCAGAAAGCATACAATGATTGCAGTCCAGATATATATTTACATATTCAAAAGATGATGCACATTGTTGATAGATCCCATAGCTCCTCATCACAAATTCCCTCTCCAACCAAGCATCAAGAAGATAAACCTCCCAAGTCCAAACAGCTCTCTAGTTCCTCTTCACCAAACCGCCTCCACCACAATTGAGAAAATCCGCGTAAGACAATCTCCAACTTAAAATAAATAACTCATTTGCACCCTTCCATAAGCAACACCAATTAATAACTACTCGCTTATCTGAAGCTACGGTCCCCTAAGCTAAACTTCTCAACTAACTCCTGGGACAAATATAGTATTGGGGTTCACTTGAACTAAGTTATCACACCATATAAGCAGAGGATCATAACAATTTATCCTTCCAACAACAACAAAAACACCACGAATAGAAAAAAAAACTGCATTCGCTCAATCTGAAACCTAACCTGTGCTTGTTAAGCTCAGCAAACAGAGCACTCTGCTTCACCGGGTCCTTAGGATCAGCATCAGCCTCGGCAATCAACCGCTCCAACCGCTTCTCCTGCCGCCAAAACGGCCACCAACTCAACCAACCAGACGCCAACGCCTTCTCAAACCCTCTCTTCACACTCTCCCACATCCCCATGTAAAACACCAACAATGGCAGCACAACTCGTTTCACCTTTCCCACCAAACTCCCACTACTCTCCACCACCACCGCCGCCTGGTCCTCCGCAACTTTCTCCCCACCGGAAACCGAGCTGTCATCGCCGGAATTCAAATCCTGACCGCTGGTTTCATCAAAGCTGGAATCTTTGGCCTCGGTGTTCAACTGGGTATCGATAAAGTCCGAGCCTTGATCCAAATTCGCGCTCTCCGGACGCAATGTGCAGGGAATCGATGAAGTTAGAGGCCTCAATCTGAAATCTTTAGTACTCCAAGATGAACTGATATTGATATTGGGAAGAGATATTGGCGTACAACAAGTATATGTGGCGGCGCGAGAGAAGTGAAAGCGTTGTTTAACTAGAGACGAAGAAGAAGAAGAAGGAGTGAAAGGGAGGTGGAAGAGAAGCGAAGCTTGGAGAGTAGTAGTCATTAAGATTAGTTTAGGGTTTATGATGAGATTGGCTTAAGCCTGTGACTCTATTTCACAGGGTGGACTTGTTTGTTGTTGGGGGAGAGGAGAGAGTTTGGGAGCCACAAAATTGGGGAGAGGAGAAGATGAGAGGGAAGAGAGGAAGGAAGAAGAAACCTTATCTTGGATTGAAATTGGCGCCGGCTTCTAAAGTTTGTGGCTGTTCTAATTGGGTGTGACAGTCGGACAGAGTGTGCGATATGGTCTCTCTCTTTTTTGTCGGTTTTTTTTTACTTTCACAGATTTTGCTTAGAGACTGAAAAAAAGTAGACAAGCTCAAGTATTGAAAAACATAAGAGCATCCGCACTTATGAGCAGGGCAAGAAACAAAAAGTAAAATAAGAGCGTATTTTGTTTTAAGTAAAATATATCCAAATTTTGTTCAAGCAAATCAAGTTTTGCACACACTCATTCACTATTTGCTTCAAGCAAATCCATTTTGTCATGTTGTGAAATATTTAAAAATTATTTATCGGATAGATTTACCACCAATAATAATGTGACACGTGTCTTTATCGGTAGTAATTATACAAGATTTCCTAAAAGATTTCTGACTAATTAAAAATTGACACGTGTCACCGCCATGTGTCGTTGTCGGTAAAATAATTGAACTAGATTTTTGGTGAGATTTTCGACCAATGTTGATCCGACATGTGTCACTACGAGATAACGTCGTCGACAAAATAATTGAACCAGATTTCTAGTAAGATTTTCGACCAATTACGATGCGACATGTGTCACTGCGAGATAGCATCATCGACAAAATAATTGAACCAGATTTTCGGTTTGATTTTTGTCTAATGACGATGCGACACATGTGTTCATCTTCAACGATCGAATTATCTACAATTGGCTATAAAACGTTCATCTATCACTCATTCTATACTCACACCATCTACAAGAATCCGAGCAGATAACTCATCTCTCTAAACACTTAGCAACATTTCCTTGTTCATCACTCTGATGGATCCTTTCAGCTTCCACAATTTTTTTAGGCTGAGACAACGTCAACAAGAAGAGGATGACTATATGGAGCAATCATTGATCAATCAGGTGGTCATGGAGGAAGCACAAGACAACGATAAACCACCACAACCAAGAGGTTCACGTCGCGGTAAAAAAATGAATCATCCACGATAGAGGCTATCTAGGGGACGCAATCTCATGGATGATTACTTCATTGAACCGATTCAACATAATTATGACGGATCTCTACAACCACGACCAATCTTGGCATCAAATACCAGACGCCACTGGATTGCTATGGCTTTTTCCAGAACAAAAACTGACCGGTGATCTACGAATGTTGGCGTAAGGGGGCAGCTGCGGATCATTGCACTGAAATTACAAAGATAGGGGAATCGACTACCCTGGAATGTATGAAGGGTTTTTGCATCCAAGTGTATCAAATCTATGGCCCAAAATACCTCCTCAATCCAACATCGGCAGACCTCACGCAACTCCTAACTAAAGGCCAACGCCGAGGCTTTCCAGGTATGATTGGAAGCATCGACTGCATGCACTGGGAGTGGAATAACTGCTCAACCGCCTATCAAGGGGCATACTCAGGTCGAAAGGGTCGCCCAACTATTATTCAGGAGGCGGTGGCCTCGTATGATACGTGGTTATGGCACAGTTTCTTCTGGTGTCATGGAGCCAAAAATGACATTAACGTGCTCCACCTATCAAATGTGTTCTCATAGATCCTTGCAGGAAGAGGCACAACTGCCTTCTACGAAGTCCACGAAGAGAGGTACAACCACGCTTATTATCTGGCTGACGAAATATATCCGAGGTACTCTACATTCGTCAAAACAATTTCCAATCCCCAGACGCCGTAAGATAAACTCTTCGCAAATAAACAAGAGGCATACCGGAAAGATATGTAGAGGGCCTTTGGCATCTTGCAATCTCAATGGGAAATTATTCGTCATAGTTGTACATTTCACCACAAATCGGTAATGGCTACCATCATGTTAGCTTGCATCATATTGCATAACATGATTGTTGAGGAAGAGTACGTGGAGGATGAGGAAGAATGTGACGTGCAAAACCCATCAAGGGATTTCCAGGTTTATGATGGGCTGGTAGATGCACAAGGGAATCGAATTCCTTTTGAGCCAATTAGTAGAGATGGAGCCAATATACAACGGTTTCACGACCGTGTTGCCGATCTCGAATCCAGTTACATCCATAAAGAGTTCTAGAAGGACTTGGTGAAGCACAATTGGAGGTTGGAAACTGGTGAGATACTCTAAATATTATCCTAAATATGTGTGTTTAATTTATTATGTGTTTTCATTAAGCTTGTGTTTAATTTCAGTTTAATTTTAGTATGTGTTTTAATTTCATTTTAATAAATAAATTACATTTTTATTTCTCAAAAATTTAAATTACATAAAATGACGAGCCAATCCCAGATTTATTCTTAGTACAATATTATAACTACAATAGAAAGAGCACGCGACTTGGTGATTACAATCCGAATATATTTCATCGGTAAGTTGATCTTGACTAGGTTCTCCTTCATTAAAGATGACTGATTTCCTCTTAGTAAAATACATTTTTGAGATTGGGGTCATTGCCTCCAAATCCATTGTCATGATACTTGTTTCCTCCTCTTGTTTCTTCAGTCATAACTCTTCGACCGCCCTTGCTTCATTCCTCTTTTGAATTTCTATGTACTCCGCGTAATAATTAAGCTCACTTTCATTATGTGCTATCCTCTTGGATTGCCACGATGCTTGGTCACTTACAATGGTATGCAAAACCTCAACTCGTTGCTCAATAAGAGTCTTACCTTGTTTTTGTTGCCGCCTCGCTTCCTTTGCTGCCTTGGTTCTCATTGGTCTATGCGGACTCGAGGGAGTGGCCACGTGGCTTTGAGGTGTCTCATTCACTTCTTCGTCATCCAAATTGATGGTTGTAGATGATTCGGCGGCGAAATGAGTAGGTTGGTAACTACTTGCATATGAAGATGGATCGGAGTAGTTGGTAGCACCTCAAAGAAAGATGGATGATCTTTAACCAGTTCCCAATATTCAAAGTGTGTAAACACTTTCTTCTTTTCCTTATAGTAACATGATTGAGCTTGCTTAAGCTATGAAAAAAATTTATATTAGCTATTTCACTGTGCTACATATTTAAACGAATGAAATATATAAATTACATTATTTAATTCATATAATGAAATAAAATTTATATAATTTATGCTACAATAATATAAACTTACTTCATCCATTAGCGAAGTGCAGCTAGCTATACGTTGTCGTGCCGCGTATAAACATTCGCCCCATTTTTGCAAGAGTAGCTTGAACTTGTTGTAGTGAGACAAGAGCACGATTCGAATCCTTGGAACATTCGGAGGATTTTCACCTTGCGTTGGCTTCCAATTTGCCACATAATCGGCATGAATTGTCGCCCACAATTTATCCTCTTTTGTTTGTTGTCGTCGTATTCATCAACGCTATGACGTACAAAAGAGATGCACATTTGTAAATATTCGGAAGGAAGCCAATGGGAGCCCTTTTTTTTTGGAAAAATTGCTAAAGGAAATGAGAGGAGAGATAGAAGGGGATGTGAAATTTGTTGTGCACAAATTGGTGTAAGTTATGAATGAAATGAAGTGGTATTTATAGGGGGAAATATGGAGTTTTCTACAATTTTTGGGGATTTTTTTGACAAATAATTTCATTATGCCCGTTAATTGGAAAATGACCGTTTTAATTGAATTCTACCAGTCGGATGGGTTTCTGACATTCAAAATGAAGGGCCCAGATTAAAGGCTCATTACTGATAGTAATTTTAGAACCGGTGCCATGTGGCGTGCTCCGATTGGAGTGTAAATGGGTAAAAAAAATTAAAATTACTTTTACTATGCACGAACCTAAATTAAAAATATAAAAAATATAAAAAAAACCAGCCTGACATCACCCACCTGTGGTGGGCTCTGCCAGACAGCGAAGCAAACGACCGAGCAAATTAAGCTCGAGCATTTGATCGAGCACCAATATGCTCGAGCAAATCGATCTCGTCCCTCCATGTTATGAGCTTCTTCTCTATTTGCTCGCCCAAAACCCAGTTGGCCTCCACCTCGTGCTCGAGCAAACCTCTTCCAGTGCGGATGCTCTAAGAAAGAGAATATAAACAGAATTGTGTTTGTCCTTGTCCGGCCCCGGCCACGTTGTTGTGCATTAAGTGCGGCCGGACGAGTGGAGGAGGTTTCGTGTGGTGTTGATCAAGATCAAATTTGGAGGGTGAGAATACAGTTTAGGTGTGGTAATCCTAGATCCTACATGCTACGTGTGATGATATATTGACATAGTAGATTAATAGTTTAGAGCCTAGTAAGAGGTGTGTGAATATACGTTCTTTATGATAAAGTATATAGTAATTGTTAATATTTGTTATAGTCGAACAATATTAATGTACCATTTTTTGTTTGTTTAATATTATATATATAAATAAAAAATTACATATAAGGTTGATTATAGATCATATTTCAAACATAAGGTCATTTATACTTTTTATTTTAATTAATGTCATTTTTTTAATTTATGTTTTCTGTCTTTTTAATTTTGTCCCTTTATATTAACTTTTATTTCTTCGCTTCTTCAAAATTTCAAAGAGAGAAAGAAACAACGAGGAACTACTGTTCTGTAACACAATGTATTATTGTTCTGTAACATAATGTACTATTGTTGTCTCTAGTAAGTACTACTCCAAAACATTTAGGGTACTACTTCATACATGGTAAGTATTATTGTTCTGTAACACAATGTACTACTACTGTCTCTAGTAAGCACTACTCCAAAATATTCAGGGTACTACTTCAAAACATGGTAAGTACTACTGTTCTGTAACACAATGTACTACATCAGATCCTAACAACATGGTACTACATCATACCCTGACACAACAAAAAACATTATACTACTACTTAGACTTTGATGCTTTCGATTGCCTTCTTCCTATTCCGTAGTGGAACTAAGCGTCCTAGTTCGCCGTCTTCCTCTTTTTTCCCTTCAAAACTTTGACCAATGAAGATGGTGATTTCCCTTTACCTTTTCCGGCTACAACAACATCTTTCTGGGACCTCAGTTGGCGTTTTATTGGTTCTGCTAGCCTATCATGTCTTTTTTCCAACCTCAACTCATGTTCGACATCGATGGGTTCTGCCACCCTATCGTGTTTCCTTTTCGACTTGAATTCATGTCTCTAATCATTATCACTGTTGCCAATAACATACAGACTACCACATACTATCGTAGACACTACTAGCATACCAATCTGTATACACTACTGCAGACTAATATACACATTACCACAAATTGTCATAGGCATTACTGCATAACAACTAAAGCACATCAATCTGTATACACTACTACAGACTAACATACATACTACCATATACTATCGTAGACACTACTGCAAAATAACCAAAGCAAACCAATTTGTATACACTACTACAAACTAACATACATACTACCACAAACTATCGTAGACACTATTGCATAACAACCAAAGCACACCAATATGTATACACTACTATTGATTGATTTTACTCTGTAAAAAAGAAACCGATCATATGTGTGGTTTTGTCTTTGTAATTGAGATTTCTTGGTCAGTGTGGTTAGTTGTACTTTTTTTTTTTCTGATAAATCTAAGTTTGTTACAAAGAAGCATAAAATCAAATCCAAGGGTTATGATTTCTTGCATCTGGATTTGGAAAATCAGTTGCAAATGTGAATGGACTATTTTTTGTGTAATATCTGTGTTTTCTACTGATTGATTTTACTTTGGAAAAAAGAAACAGATCAGACGTGTGCTTTTGTCTTTGTAATTGGGATTTCTTGGCTAGTGTGGCTAGCTGTACTATTGTCATAAAAAACAAATGCTTTTGTCTGCTATGGTATCTTAGATGAGGGGCAGACGAAGAGATTTTCTACAAAAAATCTCAAGAACCTAAATTCTACATGAACAATTGTAAAGAGTTTTTATTGATTTAGGGTTATAAATTGAATTATAAAAGTTCAAAAATCTTTGGAGGTGTAAATACCGATTTTAGAGATGTGAATAGACACACCCAACGAAGGTCATGATTGAACTTAAGTATGCTATGTATCAGTGATAAATTTAATATGCAATGTACTTATCACTCCAGTATCACTCCAGCTAATAAATGTTCGCATTTTATTGATCTCCATAACTTCAACGAATGTATAATGTTCTTAAAATTTGATTTACTATATCATACTTGATTCAATATGCTCAACGGTTTGAAACAATACAAGACTGATTTCATTTGACTGGTTGATTATGTAAGACTGATTTCATTTCATTGGTTGATTATGTATAACTGATGTGTGATCAATGCAGCTTCAGATTTCTTCAACTGGGCAGTGAATATCGTGTGATAATTTTTTGGCAAACACGAATAATATTAGTGATGTACAAGCACAAAGATACCAAATTGGATAGATAAGTATCAAAACGCGACAATATACAAACACTCTGCTTCATTCTTTTCACCAGCATTGATGTATGCATTGCCAGTTTTGGCTAGATATGATATAAACAAATGCGAATATATGAGCTAATATATAGACTGTGCCAATAAATCTATTTCAATAGATTTAACTTGCCATATCATATTCAACAATAATCATATTCAACTTGTCATATCAGCTAGGAATATCAACTGGCCAGTTGCAATTGCGTAAAAAAATATCAACTAGCCTACAAAGAGCATTGGTCTATTATTTTGATTGCCACTTCACTTCAATGCAACTTCAATCCCTCGCATTCGTACTATAAAATAGATCGTTACTTTCTATATATCCACAAGTCTCTCCTGCCCTCTTTCATCTCATCTATTGTCTGCATTTCAGTACTAATATTTGCTGAAACAGTTGCAGTAACACCGCCCCAACGAGGCGGGCAACCACCTAGTATCATACATAATTAAAACAAATAAAATAAGTAACCACCGAGTCTTTTTCCTATATCAATAATCTTTCCATAATATTCTTAATTAGATTTAGTTTTGAATAATTTTATAAGTTCGACCGAGATAAGTATTATTTATCGTTCTGTTTCGCATAGCATAATAGTTATTGGCTATGAACTCCGGTTACATTTTATATTTTGAGCTTACTTTTAGTAGGATTATTCTTGCGTAGCGTCATAGTTATTGGCTACGAACTCTGGTTACATTTTATATTTTGAGCTTTTACTTTTAGTAGGATTATTCAAACTATTTATTTACTTTTGTTTTATAGGATTATTCAGACTAGACTGCGTCTTTTTTTTAACGTCTACTCTTAGGGTAAGGATAATTTTTTGTTGTAATCTTCCCTCATATTTATTGATAGGCTTGGATTCAATTCGGATCCTATCCAAAATTTCATGATCTAAAACCGAAACTGTTCATTATCATTCGGTTCGATTCTCTCTTTTATATGGACAAATCAGTGGAATCGGAACTGGAACCAGTCGACTTTGATTCGATTTTGGACCGATTTCAAATCTTGAGTGTAAGAACCACTTTGGTAAAAAAAAAATTACAAGGCTCTTTGTAGCACTCTCAGCCTTCTTCCTTTTCATAGTAGTATTTCTTTGCGATGCCTCTTAAACCTCTTTGGCATTAATTACTGGAGGAGTAGTGGAGCCTGCATTTTTGGCAATAAAGGGACTATGTAGGGATCGTCAACGGGCCGGGCCGGGTTTTTAAGAAAATATAATAATTATGGGCTGGACTTTAAGCACAATTATGAAGCCCAAACCCCACCCTTAAAATCGGGCCTTGCGGGTTGGGCCGGGTATCTCTATAAATTTTGAGCCGGGCCGGGCCTAATTGTTTTCTACGTAAAAAATAAGTTTTCAACGCACTAGTCACAAACATTAGATCAATACTCAAACATTAAATCATAACCCATAGAGTATTTTCAAAACAAAGAATAAAATATTTATATATAAAACTAAATTTATTCATCAAGGCCAAGTAGACAAATTGAGAATCTAAGAGCAAATCTAACTATCCAAGTAGACAAGAAAAGTGTAGTATGAAGAAAAATAGATACTAGAGTTTGTTCTCATTTCAAAGAGTGACTACATATAAAGAAAATATTTAAATTAGTAAATTGTTGTAGTCTTATTTCTTTAGTTTTGTTTCCTTATATAAAGAGAAGATTTAATTAGTAAGGAGATTACAACATTATTTTCTTATTGTAATTTTTTTATATACGTCTAAATTATAATTCATATATTAAATTTTAGAAATTAAAATACAAGACGGACTTTTGGGCTAGGTTTCTTACGGGCCGGGCCGAGTGGGCTTCTTACGGGCTGGGCCTAAGGACCGGCTTAAGACACTAAGCCCAAGCCTGGCCCACGGGCTGGTTCTATTGCGGAATTTTTTCGGGCCAGTCCGGGTTTGGGCTTCTCGGGCCTTGCGGGCCTCCGCGAGTCTTCTAGGCCCGCGGGCCAAATGATGAGGCCTAGGACTATGAATGGAAGGCTCTCCCAAATCTAACTACAAAGAAAAAGATATAAATACTACAATCAATACAGAAATAATCAATACACAATCAAGAACAAAGATTGATAAATCGATGAAATAATTACTATTATTGAGAGTAGCAGTCATCGTGTGAGATAGGTGAGGAGCAGTCTTTAAGCAGAGGCTCATAGACCGAGAGAAGTGGTGAGGAGGAGAAGTCCCCTACGTCGCGCCATCATGAAAGGGATGCAAGAAAGTGAGGGCTCTTGCGTCATTTTTGATTGACTTGACTAACTCGAATCTAGATTTCGCTGTTTCGACGTTTCACGACTCAACGAATTGAGAGTGAGTTGAATCAATTGAATTGAGGGATAAGTGATTTGAGTATGAGGTAAGTCACAAATTGTGCTGGGATTTGAGAATTGGTCCTTCTTAATGGGTGTTTCAAAGTAAACTGGGTTAGGTTATATGAATTAGATACTAACTACATTTCTTCGGCTATTTACATTTCTCTATTTTGAGATCCGTAATTGAATTTGAAATACACAATAATTTTCAATAATTCGGAACAGAAGCGTTTGGATCTTATTTTTTTCTGATCGGTTCCTCAATTCTTCAAGTTTTTTTTTTTGATATAAAAGAAAATTTCAATAAATGTAAGTTACACATATTTCATCGGCAAAGGTGTACCCACTACAACAAGCCTTTTTTGGACTTAAAACAAATTCACAGAGAAATAATAAAAGAGAAGCAAACATACCTTTGATCCAGTACAAAAATATAAAAAGATTTATTTAAATTATGAAATTAGCTTTGCTTCAATAATTTGCGAGCTAGCAAACTAGTTAATGGTAACCTGCAAAAATGATATAATTTGGGGGTTTTGGTTGCTAGTTTTACAATTGGGCCTCCAATATAATAGCCTAATTGAGTCTTTCCCATTGAAGGCCAACTTTTTGGGCCCGATGGATGGATGCATGCGTAATAGGCCACCCAGAGTATGGTCGAGGTCGTTCTTGTGCTCGTCCATGGAAAATAAAAAAACACGAAAATCCTCTTCGGTCAGCGACACCGTGCGGACCTCCCTCGCCAAATCGGCTCCGTGAACCCCCAATTAACACAACCAAACCCTAATTTCCAAATTCCTGATCTCTCTTTCTCTCTCTCTCGCTCCTCTATTTCTCTACAGCCTATTGCTTCGTCATTCTGCTCTAATCTGTCTTCAATTGAAGTTCTCCTTCGACTTTTCCCGTCTTCATTTGCTTGATCAGACTTCGGATTCAGCTCCGGCAGCAATTCAAAAGTCCGCTGTAATTCTATGTATGTTGTTTATCTTCAGCTTTTTATTACTTTCCTTTTTTTTTCTATCATTATTATTTTTTGAATATCAGAGTGCAATTTGTCACAGTATATTTTGTTGCCATTAAAAATTGGAAAAGGAAAATTATTGAGGTTTAAATTTTTGTTAAGTAATGCAATTAGCTCTGTTTGGCAGTTAGGAAAGTTTAGGCTTTTAACATTTTTTTTTACAGCCTGTTATGCTGCTTAAAAATAATTGAAGTTTGAATTTGTTAGTAATGCAATAGTTGTATTAAGTAGTTAGGGGAAGTTTTGGTTTTGAGGTGTTTTCCTTTTGAATTTACTGGATTCGGAAAATTGTAAAAGTGTGTTGTGTTGGGAATTTTGTAGAGGCTAAGTGATGTAAATAGTGGTTATGTATTGTAGGATGGTCCGAAGAAATTAAGATCGTGTTTTGGGAGATTGAGGGGAAGCAGTGAGATGGATAAACCAGCTAAAGAGAAAGAGAAGGAGTCGAAGATGACACCTCCAACTACTCAGGTTTGATTGTGTGTATTCTTATTGTAGCTGTTCTTTATAAAGATCTCTACTTTTTGTGTGATTTGGGTTGAGCTTTGCAGGAGCATTCTGCTACCACTAGCGCTGGCTCTGTTAATCCTGACTGGTCGGGATTTCAGGTTTCGAAACTTCTAATATTGTCAGTGTTTCTATTTTAGATTATAAAATATGCTTTAATTTTCATGTGGGTTTGTTTTCTGACAGGCCTATTCTCCTATGCCTCCGCATGGGTTTATGGCACAAAGTCCCCAAGGTCACCCTCACCCTCACCCTCACCCATATATGTGGGGCGTACAGGTACGGTTATCTATACTATTGCTTTAAAGGACTATTCTTTTGAGTTAATTAAACTTTAAGATACTTGTCCTTTCTCATAAATCTTTTGTTCTTGTTCTTGCTGATTCTTACATTTTGTCACTGAATTAATAATAATATATTCATTTTGTTTGAAAGGATTATCGTATTACTATGTAAATGAACTTTCATGACAAGACAATAGAAATTTCAATCAAATTATTAATCTTTCTATTATTAAGTGGATACTCACTAGTGCAGTTCTGATAATAATGTTACGTTTCAGCATATTATGCCTCCATATGGTACCCCTCCACATCCGTATGTTGCGATGTATCCTCATGGTGGCTTATATGCTCATCCATCCATGCCTCCGGTAATTTCTCCTGCTTGTGTTGACTAAAAGTTTCTTTTTAGCATCTGGATGTCATTAACTATGTATGTCCTGCTCTATTGTTGCTATTGTTGGACAGGGATCTTATCCTTTTAGCCCTTTTGCTATGCCCTCTCCAAATGGAGTCGTAGAGGCTTCTGTGAGTTTCTTATCACATTGCTGTTTGCTTCTTAAAGATTATGTCCATTTGAGTTGATGAGTCATATTTTGTGCACTCTTTATAGGGTAACACACCTGGCAGCATAGAAGCCGATGGTAAAGCATCTGATGCAAAAGAAAAATTACCAATCAAAAGATCAAAGGGAAGTCTGGGCAGCTTAAACATGATCACCGGAAAGAACAATGAGCTTGCTAAAACATCTGGAACCTCGGCTAATGGAGGTTATTCTAAAAGGTATGCTGCTCATGTTTTCGTGGCTACTGCCTTTATATATGGGATTGCAGTTGACTCTTTACATTAACATATTGGATGAAAAGAGGGTTGCTGGGAGTGGGAGGGGGTCTCTAGGAAGAGACTTGCTACTGGATTGAGTAGCAAGCAATTTATTTGAGAAGTGGTCTTGGTGTTCTGGTCAAATTTACAGCTTTGTTGATCTTTAGCTAATGAAAACAAATTTGAAAGTGATGAAGTTCATTATCAACCTTGACACTGAGGTAATCAGCCAGAGAATGCTTAGGATGCTGCTGCGTTTTTCTTCTGTCTAAACTTACTTCTTTCCTTACCGTTTAGCTAATAAAAGTTAGTGTGATGTTCACAATGTTTGTGATTATGATTTTTGTGCTTCAGTGTTTTGCTAATTAGATGTTCATATAAATCATAATTTTTAGTTTCCTGGTTATGGAATCATATCTAGGACTCCACATTGCATGATCTCTGTTGTCTATTCATCAAATGGAACTTTTATATTGAGTAATGGTCCATTTCTGATAATACCTGAAAATGTACTTGGATACAGTGCTGAGAGTGGTAGTGAAGGGACAAGTGAAGGAAGCGATGCAAATTCTCAAAGTGTAAGTGCCTCAGATACGTTTGATTTGAGAGTGCTGAGCAGTTTATATCAAGCATATGTGTTTCATAGTTGCATTTTTACTATTATTGCATTAATAAATATGAATAAAAGGGATTTAAAAAAGTTTCTGAAGAGTTGGCTTGTTTGAGTTCATTGATGTAAGTTTTGGATATAGAATAATCTATTTGGTTTCTAAATCTCTCATATCGCCTAGCCATTGTTATTTGTTTATACTTCACCCAATGCACAGAGAGGCGAGCCTTGAGATTTGTTTTTAATTAATGCATGAAATTCATAGTATTAATTTGTTTTGTTTGTAGATTAATGAACATATTTTCTTTTATCCATGGGGCATATCTCAACTGGCTCAGCTCTAGTTTCTATGTGTGGATTCTTTTTTGACTTTAGTTTTATCAACTTTTTTAGGACTCACAACCAAAGTCAGGAGGAAGGGGAGATTCTTTGGAAGGTTGGACGGCTATATCATTCACTGATGCTCTAACTGTATATTCAGAAATATTTACTGAGAATATTTGTACTCCCAATGCAGGTGATGCATCTCAGAATGGTGGTTTTGCACATAATTCTCAAAATGGAACACCAAATTCTCATACAGTGTTGAACCCCTCAACGACAGTCGTGCCAATGATGGCCGTTGGTTCTCCCGGTGCCGTCACTGGGGGTCCTGCAACAAATTTAAATATTGGCATGGACTATTGGGGTGCTCCAACTTCTGCCATGCCTGCAATCCGTGGGAAGGTTCCTGCCACTCCAGTTGCTGGTGGACTCGTTTCTTCAGGATCTCGGGATGGTGCTCAATCACAGCTTTGGTTACAAGTTAGTTTGTATCCCTATTTCAAATTTAATTTGCTAAATTTAGTGTTAGTACGCCACGTGCTAACTCCAGGAAGTATGCCTTACTTGGCATCTAAATAGTTTTGCAAGGAGATAAACAAGGGAAAACCGGTAAAACTACACATGATATATGCCTCACGCGCTTAGCCAGGCGGGGCGTAGCGCGTGTCACTATGCTTTGTGTACGGAACTGAGTACCGAAAGACCAGAATATCCTCTCTTGCACAAAAGAGGAATACAGTCCCGCATTGAGGACCAAAATGTTGTCGACCTCACCTACCCATATTAGGAAGGCACATACTCCAAGACAAAGGTAATCAGATATTTGGATCACTATTCATTCACATCTCGTCATACCTCGTACTGACTAGAGCGTCGAAACGTTGAACGCAGACCCATTCCGTCTCAACTTCCTAACGCCCATTGCTTGTCATTACAGGAAATCAAAGTGCTCGAGGACTTTGTCCCGAATGCTCAGGAGCGATCCCCCCCCCCTCCCCTAATATCCATTGCTCTTCTGCTTAAGTCAGTTCCAGATTTTGGTAGAAACAATTGGCGTCGTCTAGCGGTCTCGTTTTTTTCATTCACTTAAAAAACCTTTTTTCCATTTGATTCTCAAACATCCTTCCTTATCGTTATGCTATCCACTGGGCCTAACGACTTCATCACGCCCATGGGTCAGCATTTGCGAACAGTCGAACCATTTGATTTTCCATAGTGACCGTTGCTCGGCGACTACGCTCTTACTTCCAAGCTCACATGATCCAAGTCCTAACCAACCTTCCGTTGCGACAAGTGCGCTAATCTCTTAATCACAATGAACGCCTCAACAAGTGGGTCATCGAGCTTAGCGAGTTCGATATCGAGTACAAACCCCGAACGTCCATCAAAGTATAGGCAGTAACAAATTTCATTATTGAGTTTACGGACACAGAGTTAGAGGTCGCCAAGTAGGAACCTGTTCGACCATTAGTCGAAAAACCACTCGCGCTGGAACCTATATGTGGACGGGTCCGTCAATAAAAAGAAGAGCGGCGCATGTATTATCCTAATGGGTCCAGGCGGCGTTTAGGTGGAATACGCCCTCTGGTTCAACTTCAAAGCTTCCAGTAATGAAGTGGAGTACGAGGCGCTCATCGCAGGCCTCCAGCTCGCATGACTGTCAGGTGTTTTTGATGTTAACATCTTCAATGATTCCCAGCTTGTGGTCAACCAAGTGAACTAGTACTTTGAGGCCAAAGACTTTGTTACCATTTACAATCTAGTTTGACTCCTCACTTGAAGTCTCAATAGGCGACGGTGGATTCATGATACCAGCTCGGACGATCTATCAAACGAAACATGTACATCAAGACTAGAGTGTGTTGAGCACCATGAAGCCACTGAATGTTTTCCCGCAACATATCGTGCCCAGACTCAACCAAACCCAACACAATGCCTATTCCTACAGAAGCATCAAGACAACAAAATCCAACAACTTTACAGGGAACAGAGAACAAAAGCAAGCATATGCACAAACCCTGAAGCATTCAACAAACGAAGAACCCAGAAAAATTCTACACAAACCCAGAATCAA
This sequence comes from Geum urbanum, assembly GCA_946800695.1. Classification (NCBI taxonomy): domain Eukaryota; kingdom Viridiplantae; phylum Streptophyta; class Magnoliopsida; order Rosales; family Rosaceae; genus Geum; species Geum urbanum. The sequence continues at coordinate 26,130,413 of OX327011.1, forward strand.
GTCAAATATCAACTAATCTACTCAAACAACCATGAACCTCACTTGTAAGACTAATTGAAATCTTGAGGAAACTTGGATGCGGTGAGATTTCTCTGTAAATTCTTCACTTTGGGCAGTCAAAATCTCCGCAGAAGTAAAACAATACCAAATGATCTACCGGCCAGGGTAAAATAGGCTATTTATATAGAGAATATTGTTAACCCCCTCGCATCCTCATCGTCCATGATCTTACCTTAGGCACCATTGATCTGTGACACATGTTCCATGTTTCAAATTTGAAACGGAAACGTCTCTTCGCGAACCACAGTAATGATGTCATCATTACACGTGCTTTGCATCGGCCCCTTGACCCCTCGAGACCAACGTTGACCCTCACATGTCACGCATGCAGAAGCTTAACCCAACGGTTATCCCCACGGGATATTACTCAACACACGCCACTCAAACGGCCCATTAAGTGGCACATCTAAAGAAGCTATGAAACCCACCCCTAAAAATGATTGCGTCCGAACGGCTTTAAAAACGCGTTTCGCCAAGACGCCTAGTATACACGGCATGCAAGGACACACAGGCCCGTGAACCATGTGCCGTTCACGCCAATCAAAATTCAAAAGGGACTCTTTTAGCAGCTGATCACCCTAAACGCGACATCCCTTGATAGGGTCCTTGACCTAGTGACATTGGCTACCTGAGGACTTAACCTCCCATCGGGCCCAAAAAAGCCATAGCTTCGTTGATCGTCAGGAGGTCCCAAGCGGCCAGGCCGCGCGCTGCTTTCCGCATGCCAATCAAAATTCAAAACGGACTCCAGCAGCTGATCACCCTAAACGCGACATCCTCCGATAGGGTCTTTGACCTAGTGACATTGGTTACCTGAGGACTTAACCTCCCTTTGGGCCCAAAAAAGCCCTAGCTTCATTGATCGTCAGGAGGTCCCAAGCGGCCAAGCTGCGCGCTACTTTCCGCATGTCGTCCAAAAATATGGACCTCCTTAGCAACTGATCCTTACGCGGACACCCGACTTAGGGGCATTGACTGCTTGGAGACTTAAACTCCCCTCGAGCCTGAAAGAGTCCTAACTCGATCGCTTCTCGTCAGGTGGTCTCCAACGACCCAAACGTGCGTTGGCACATCCCACGTCGTTCATCCATGCGCGTTCATTATACAAACATGTTGAACACCATTAGCAGTATCCCTTATCTCGCACTGCTGCATGATCGGCTTCCTCGTATCCTTGTTCATCCCTATGACAGGCAATCACTCAAGGGTTGGGCGATGAACGCATGCAACTTAAGGAGGTCGTCCTCGATTGGAAAGTTAAGGGGACTCCGGGGTACATCACAATGCTCCACCAGAACGATGCTAAATAAGAACACTTTCCGGACTTTGATTCTTTCAACTCCCCAATCAAATTCAGTATCTTAGACTCGGAGACTTGGGAGACTTGTTAATACACCACGTGCTAACTCCAGGAAATATGCCTTAGCACCAAAATAATTAAATAGTTTTGCAAGGAGATAAACAGGAGCAAACCAGTAAAACTACACAAAAGATATACGTCGCACGCATCTAGCGAGGCAAGGCGTTGCGCGCGTCTCTATGCTTTGTGTACGGAACTGAGTACCGATAAACCAGAATACTCTCTTTTGCGCAAAAGAGGACTATTGACATCAATCCCATATTGAGGACCACAGAGTGTAGTCGACCTCACTTACCCATATTAGGAAAGCACATACTCTAAGACAAAGGTAATCGGACATTTGGACCACTATTCATTCACATCTTGTCATACCCTGTATTGACTAAAGCGTTGAAGGCAGGCCGATCCCATCTCAACTTCCTAACACCCATTGCTTGTCATTACAGAAAATCAGAGTGCTCGAGGACTTTCTCCCGAACGCTCAGGAGCGATCCCCCCCCAATATCCATTACTCTTCTGCTGAAGTTCGTTCCGGATTTTAGTAGAAACACTTGGTTATTAGAATTCTGTGGTCTCTAAATTTGTTTTGTTTCGAGGTAGCAATTCGGGTTGCATTCTATATGATATCTTATCTGAAGTGTTCAATATGATTTCTAGAGAAGGTGGGAGTGCTGTGTTTGAATGGGGTAGTTATATTCTAATATGGTGGAACTCTTTCAATGAACTTCCTGCTGTATGGTATAGACGGGTATGTTTAGTGTTAGATTGAAGTATCGTGAGCTCTTTGTAGCATGTAAATTCTTGCTCAGTTGCTCCTGTTATGGGATGCGAACACTAATTCCAGACCAATATATTGATTCTCTTCTGTATTGTAGGTTAATTTTGGTGAATGGTTGTGTTGGGGTTTGTAGAGATAAACTTTAGGTTGAGAGGGTTTAAAGTAATTAAATGAAACTTTCCTATTACATTTATAAGAAGTACTACTATTTGGAAGCAAGTCTTTATGACAACATAGAAAAATAATCAAGTTCATGATGAATTTGGTAAAGGCCAGCATCGACACAACTACTAACATCCGGTACGGTGGGTCCAGTTATTCTCCATTGTTTGTTTGATCGAAAAATCTAGAAGCTGTGTACAGAACCCAGTTCACTTTCATCATATCATTTTTTGTTTATTTATTTATATTTGCTTTGCAATTTGGTTGCATTATTTATGAACAGATTAATTTGCCCTAGAAAGATTAACACCAATTAGTTGGTCTGGAGGATATATATAGTTGATTCAATAGAGATGTCTGATACATTGGTACTTCATTCGTATGATATTTGCTTGTAGCAATTTCATTGATTCCACTTGAGGTAAATGTTATATGTGTTTTGACCTAATGCTGCTTTTTTTCTTCTATGAGCCATTTTTCTTCTGTTGTGTGTACCTTACCTTCTTTCGATCAACATAATTCAAATGTTGAATTGGTGCATAAGTTTTTAACGAACCTCACCTCTTGGGATTTCAACACAGGATGAAAGAGAGCTCAAAAGACAGCGGAGAAAGCAGTCAAATAGGGAATCCGCTCGTCGTTCTAGGTTGCGCAAGCAGGTAGTTAAACATTTCTTAATCTTTGTTTTTGCTGGCTATTGCTGTACAGTTTATTTGCCCTAAAAAATCCTGAGATTTATTTGCATGATGTTGAATTAGGCTGAATGTGATGAGCTGGCCCAGCGTGCTGAAGCCTTAAAAGACGAAAATGCCACACTCAGATCAGAAGTTAACCATATTAGGAGTGAATATGAGCAGCTTCTCTCAGAGAATGCCTCCCTGAAGGTAATGCTTTTGTTTAGTGGATGGTGTGGATTGAATTTTTAGTTGGTTACTACCTGATCAAAATCTGATCCGCACCAAAGGATTAGTTGAACTATTTCTAGATATTTTGATGAAAGAATTGCATAACCTTCTGATCAAACAGTGTGCTGTAGCAGACTTGGCTTTAGGATTACTTCAATCTAATTTCTAAAACACTTGCATAGGTGTGAGGAGCTCCTTTTTGATTCTTTTCATTACTTTTTAATGTTGCACAGCAAATGCCATTGAGATTCTACATACTAATCAATAATTTTCAGAAATAACTGTCTCAAATAATGCAGATTTTTCACTGACATCATCTTACCGCATTGCTAACTTTTTGTCTTAGTCGAGTCGCTTGATAGTATTTCGGGTGTTTCTCCTCTTATGGGGTTAAGACTTTATGTCCCCCCTTGTATTCTACCATTTCATTAATCGAGGCCTAAAGGGTAGCCGAAAGCCCATTTTCAAAAAAAGAGAGAAACTTTTTGATAAGCAACCGAGCTTGCTTACTTATAGATAAAACCAAAGATGGTTGGCATATTGTTACGTAGTCAGCCCCCAGTTCAGATAACAATAAATTCTACTTCATGAACCTGTCTGATAAGGGTTACCCAGTAGACTTAGTATTGCTTTGTTTGTGCAGGAGCGGCTTGGGGAAATTCCTGGGCATGAAGATCCAAGGTCTGGCAGAAGCGATCAACATTTGAGCAATGACACTAATCAGATTGCGCAAATTGAATTGCATGGTGGTCACTAGGATGAGTAATCCAGCTTAATGCTGCATCCAGGATCACAACCCAACCAATTAGCAACAGGAAGTCTTTTTTTTTTTCATAGCATGTAGTTCAACATCTTGTCTAAGTTATTTTTAGGATATGTTTATTTCCATATCATCCTTCATTTACGATTTGGGCCACCTTGAATACTAGCCCTTGGATGATATGTTGAGAGCGTGTCGAGTGTGACATGCATATCGGACCCTTGTTTGTTTCGTAAGAGGGTAGAGCTAGTATTCACACTTGGTTCATATATGTATTAAGCAATTATGATCGGTAAATGTGTAACTTGGGGAGAAACGATAGTATGCTACTCTTACATAAACGCTCACACATGTAAAGTGCTATCTACTCTACTGCATTGGTGGCTTTTTCTCCAGATGATTTTTGTTCTGCTTGGGAATGCTTCTTCTTCCAGCCTTTTCTATTTATTTATATAGTTTTCCTTTTTCCAAATATCTATTGATACGAAATAATAATTATGTTCAAATTTGACCTCATTAAAGCACTTGAGTACGTAACAGCTCTGAGCAAGGATTTATGATTAGTATGATTTCCATTTCCTATCATTACCACGAACGAACACCCTTAGTTTAGTTTAATTTCACTATCTACCATTTCCTTCACGCTGTATCATATCCTTATGTACTCTTTTGTTTCTTTGGCTCATTCATATGAATCTTTTGCTTCCCTGGGGTTTGTTTGTTTTTTAGTTTAATCTCCCGTTGAAGTTTTTTTAACTTCTTAATGTCAAGAAACTTAAATGAATGTATTCAGTGGCGGCCCTGAGTCGATAGAGGTCTCTGCAAAATTAAAGTGTGGCCTTTTTTTTTTGTACTGTTACAACTTCAATCTAAAATCAAGAGATAGAATTTTGAGAAGTGAATTGAATTATTGAACTTAGGATTTTTAGGCTTTGTTGTTTTTCTTTACTGGAAGAGGAAGAGATTTATCGAATAATTGGAGAATTATTAGAAGAGTTGTCGTACAGAAACAAGGAAACCAAACTCAGACGGAAAAAAGAGAGAAAAAAAATAAAAAACCAAAGAAATTCACAGAAAAAGAAGTGAAAAAAAACGAAGAAAGAAATTCGCAAGAGATAAAAAGGTAAAAAAGAAAGAGGTCCGGTGGAGATTAGAACTTGTGTTGTGATACAACAAAGAATATAAGCTAGGGCCTTAGTTTAGTGCTGTACATGTGGGCTTTATTTTTGAATGTATTATCGATGCTCATATAATTATTGTACTCATTTACATGGATCTGTTGTAGGATATTTGATGTTCCTAGTTATGGTGGAGATCACAGGATATGACAGTATAGTTTATCCAGAGATGTAACAGGATTACTTTCCTGTTTGTACCTCTTGTACTCTCCTATATATAGGAGTTTCTCCTTCATTAATAAAATTACAGAATTCATTGCTTCAAACTATTCTCTCTACATTCTTATTTCCTAAAACACGTTATTAGCACAAAGCCCTAAAATTGAGCACTGCCGTCGACTCCAATCGCTGCTGTGATCCAGAAGAGAAAAGAAGAAGAAAAAGAATTATTCTGTAATAAAACAACAAGTAAGTTTTATATACTCAGCTTTGTCCTTTTCAAAATAACCTATTCTTTTGGGAAATTTGGATTTTTCCGTAGGGATTTCGGGATAACATCTCATCCATCCTTTCTACACAACACCTTTCTTGAAGGTGGACATTTATGGAACTAAGAGCGTTCCCACATGAACTAAGAGCGCTCATGAGTGAACTAAGAGCGTTCACATAATTGATTTGAACTAAGAGTGTTCATAAAGAAAAGCATCGATTAAGACGAACAAAGATTGTTCGCGAGACCACATACTTCAAAGTGAAGTACTAATCCAAAGACAATTGGAAAACTAATTAGTTGGCGAGGAAGTCTTTTACGACTGCGAAACTAATACATCTTCTGTTTATTTTCAGGATGTCTAAAACAAAACTCGATTTTGGTAAATTGGACCAAAGAGGCATCGAGTACCATCGTTGGTGTGGAGATGTCAAGAATGCGTTGACAGCAAAGTCTATCTCCCCACGATTGAGCCAGATAATCCAGATCTCGCGTTTCCACCAACATTAGCTGCGAAGGCGCAGACTATCATTATTATGAAACACCATTTAGAGGCACCATTGCTATGGTAATACTTGAATGTAAATGACCCTAGAGCACTGTGGGTAGCCCTCGCTGAGAGATTTAGAAATATCGCAGACACCATACTCCCGGATCTAAAGGACAAATGGACCCATATTAGGTTCCAAGACTTCAAGAGCATATCATATTTTGATGCTGAAATGCTCAAGCTTCGATCCATGCTTCAATACTGCAATTAGGATGTGACTGAAACAGATATGCTCGAGAAAACCCTCTCAAGCAGATGTGCTGCAAGGATACTTGCAAACCAATACCGTAATGAGGTATGGACCAGGAATATCACAATGTATAATCAGCTTATACAGATTTTGTCTGTTGCAGAGAAGCAGGATAATGTATTTGTGAATAATAGTTCAAGGCCTTTGGGGACAAAGAGAGTTTCTGAAGCAAACTATGGAAGCGCAAGGCCCAAGGAGCGGAACCCTAGAAGAAAGGGAAAACATGAGGGACGTCAAGGTCCCTACAACCGCCCAGAGACGGACCACGGATCACATGGAAACCGTGAGAGGGGAGCCACCAACAGAGGCCGTGGAGGCCATGGTGGCCGAGGCAGCCAAAGAGGTGGCGCCACTGTTGACAAAGGTAAGGCCAAAGTTCAACAATCTCGAGACAAGGGAGAAAAACGTGGTGATGGCGTTTGCCACAAGTGTGGAGCAAGCGACCACTGGTTCAGGAACTGTAGAGCAAGCAAGGGACTTGCAGATAACTACAAAGCCTACCACGAAAAGCTTGCATTAGAAGCTTACTACAATGAAACAGAAGATAGAGATGGAGTAGAGTCTAATCTCGTTAAAGCAAGCTTCAGAATTGGAAGGGACTCAATTTCTGAGACACCGGATTTTGATTAGAGCTTTATGTTTTCCATTAATAAAGGCATGTGCACCTAAATCTTATTATTTACTTTGTAATTCGTCAAATTTCTGGATTAGTAAACTTTGATATAACTCGTTGGCATTATTAATAAAGGCATTGTTTTGGCTTATTGATAACAGGCTCGTCTACATTTTCTGTGTAATATACATGTTTTGTGGTTACTACAAACCTATCGTCTACTAGGGCTTATCTTAGTAACTTGTGATGTCTAGGATAAGAGATTTTCGATAAAGGTATTTGAGCGGATTTTATGTCCCACCTACATTGATCTCTCTTCACCTGGTCATAAGTGAAAAGAGCTACACAAACGACTTTAGATGTCCTAACAAACTTGCAAATTCGTCCATGTATCTATTGGGATAACTAAGAGTGCTATAAGTCCCCAAAAACAGAATCTACTGTACTATCAGCCAGCTTTGACAACGAACTGGGAATTGGCCAGAAATAATCAGCATATGAGTGGCATATGGCTAAAAAGGTATGGATGTTTAGTTTTCAGAACTATGTCTGGGTTGTCGATAGCTAATTTTTAGAAGAAGGTATACCTGTTTTACTGGACAAATGTCAGAAACAGGGCATAACAGAATCTGCTCTATAGATCACTGTACTTCGACGACAAACTGGGTTTTGTCCAGAACAAACCAACATATGAATGGCATATGGTTGAAAATATACGGACCTCTAGTTTTCAGAGCTACGTTCGGTTCGTCGATATCTGTTTCTAGAAAAGCTTATGTCTGTTTTACTAGACAGAGGTCTGAAATCGACATAACACATTTGCTGTGCCGATTGCTTAGCTTTGACATGAATCTGGGATTAATTCAGAATGATTCAGCATATGAGTATTATATACTCAGAAATCTACGGATGTCTAGTTTCTATAACTTCATCCGGAACGTCAAAAGCTATTTTGTAGACAATGTTATACCTGTTTAAGTACTCGGAGGTCAGTTTTCCCGAGAAAAGCCAAAACCTAAGGAAAACCCGAGGAGACCCTTCGATGGATCGAAATATTTCCAGAGGAATCCCTTCGATGCATCGAATTTTTTTCCTGCAGACACCCTTCGATGGATCGAAGGGATCCTCGATGCATCGAAATATTTCCTGAGGAAGCCCTTCGATGGATCGAAGGGATCCTCGACGGATCAAAAAATTTCCTGCGGACACCCTTCGATGGATCGAAGGTGTCCTCGATGGATCGAGGGATTAACCCTGAGGGGAATGCTTCGATGGGTCGAAGGCATATCCCTAGAAAAATAAACTTTTGAGTTAATTTTTTCGATCTTTCCTCATATAAGACTTGTTTTCTTGTAGGTATGTTTCCAGGAAAGCTTGAATGCCTCATTGATAGCGGAACCACACATACCATTCTTCGTCACAGATAACTCTTCATCGACTTTATGCCTTGTCGAACATCTTTAACCACAATGATGGGTGGGTCTTCAGATTTGATCTAAGGGCGAGGGAAAGCCCAACTTTTGTTGCCAAATGGAACAAAACTCATCATTGATGATGCTCTTTATGCTCCTAGGGCTCCAAGGACCTTACTGAGTAGTCGAGACATCCGAGCCAATGGATTTCATATCAATACTCATTGTGAGAATGAAATTGAATATATATGCATTACCTCTAGTGATTCTGGTAGATACTGAATACTAGAGAAGCTCATGTGTCAGTCAAATGGGCTATGTATTACAACTATGAGAGTTGTAGAGTCACACCATGTCATAAGAGATGACCTATGGGACTTAGACACATATATGCTTTGGCACGACAGACTGGGACACTCAGGTCGTGATATGATGATCCAAATTTTGAAGAATTCAAACAGACATTCATTATTTTGAGTGAAAGGAAGCAAGAACTAAAGAGCGGTTCACGCAAAAATGGAGGTGGGCACTAAGAGGGGTGGCACCACCTCCTCCCTCAAGAGGAGACGACTTGACACCAAGTGTGGTGCTCTCGTCCCCTATGATGCTTCCCCGGTTCGTGGAGACCTTGAGTAAACGCCAGCATCCTCACTGGTGATGTCTAGTGCTCATTGCTTGTTCTGCAAAGCATGCTCTTTAGCCAAGGTAGGAGCGAGACCCTCTTACGCTAATGACACCAAAGAAAATATTCCATTCTTACAACGTATCCAAGGTGATATTTGTGGACCCATCCACCTATCATGTGGACCATTTAGATACTTTATGGTATTGGTGGATGCTTCGACACGCTGGTCACATGTCGCATTATTGTCCACAAGAAACGCTGCATATGCTAAACTCCTTACCCAGATTATTCCTTTGAGGGCTCACCACCCCGATCATCCTATAAAGTCGATATGTCTCGACAATACTGGGGAGTTTACATCGCAAACATTTAATGATTATTGCATGTCCATCGGGATTGATGTCGAGCATTCAATTCCCTTACACACCCAAAATGGTCTTGCAGAAGCCACCATTAAAAGACTTCAAATGGTTGGACGGGCTTTGGTCATGCTTACCAACCTACCCACTTCTGCGCTTATGCAATATTACATGCAGCAATGCTTATTCATTTTAGATCCGTTGCTTGACAACCTTTTTCTGCGTACCAGTTGGTTACTGGATATGAGCCAAATATTTCGTATCTACGCATATTTGGTTGTGCAGTTTATGTGCCAATCGTGCTACCTTTACGTGATAAAATGGGTCTTCAGAGACGAATGAACATCTATGTTGGTTTTGTTTTGCTAACTATAATCCGCTACTTAGAACCTTTGACAGGTGATTTATTTACCACAAGATTTTTTGGATTGTCACTTCGATGAGAAAACCTTCCCGTCGTTAGGGGGAGGAAGGACACATGAACGACTGGAATTGTCATGGTCAGTCCCTAACTTGTCTCATCTTGATCCTCACTCCTCACTAGCAGATAGTAAAGTAAGGAGAATTATAGAGCTTGGTAATGTAGCAGATTCGATGCCTGATACATTTGCTGACCTTGCTAAAGTGACAAGATCACATATACCTGCTGCAAATGTGCCTGCAAGGATTGACATCTCACATGGAGGATGTCATGCCACCACCCTTGTGATGGGAGAGAGCGGCGCTGCCACACATGGTGGACGTGTGGTGGTTGAGGCCACAGATCCCCAAAGGAAGAGGGGAAGACCTGTAGGTTCGATGGAGACTCACCTGAGGAAGAGGGGGAGATCGACACAACAAGATCCATTGTTCATCAACTCTCAAAATCCATCTCATGAAATTATTCCTGACTACAGTTATGTCCTTGAGACAACCAATTTAGAGGGGAGTTCCAACAGCTGATCCTAGTTCAATGAATAAAGAAATTTCGAAGAATTATGCTAGCATACATGAGATTTTGGAGAGAGAATCTATGATCATTGACGATGTGTTTACATTCTCAGTTGCACATGAACTCATAGAACATGATGACATCGAACCTCAATCTGTTGAAGAGTGTCAACAGAGATCAGATTGGCCCAAATGGAAAGATGCAATCCAGGCTAAAATAGATTCACTAACAAAGATACAGGTGTTTCACTCGGTAGTGCTAACCCCGCCAAGTGTAAAACCTGTAGGACATAAATGAGTCTTTGTTAGAAAGCGTAATGAGAATAATGAGGTTGTAAGATACAAAGCTCGCCTTGTGGCACAAGGCTTAACTCCCTGGTATTGACTATGAGGAGACGTATTCTCCCGTAATGGACGTCATAACGTTCCGCTACCTTGTCAGTTTGGTAGTTTTTGAAAAACTTGACATGCAGCTTATGGATGTGGTTACTGCATATCTCTATGGGGATATAGATTCAGAGATATACATGAGAGTCCCTGATGGATTCGAATTACCCAAGTCAAGTAGCTCTAAACCACGGAGCGCATTCTCTATAAGATTGAGAAGGTCACTATATTGATTGAACCAATCCGGGCATATATGGTACAACCGCCTAAGTGAATACTTGATTGGGAAGGGATATGTGAATAACGAGCTATGCCCTTACGTGTTCATTAAAAGAACAAGTTCCGGATTTGCAATAGTAGCAATCTATGTCGATGACATGAATCTCATCGGAACTCTTGATGAGTTAAAGGATACTATGAAGTACTTGAAATTCGAGTTTGAGATGAAGGACCTTGGGAAGACACTGTTTTGTCTAAGCCTTGAGCTAGAACACCGTAGTAGTGGAATACTAGTCCACCAGGCAGCTTATGTCCGCAAGATGTTGAGAAGGTTCAACATGGACAAAGCATATCTTGCTAGCACCCCCATGGTAGTCTGCAGCCTAGATCCAAAGAAGGATCCGTTCCGTCCAAGGGATGATGACGAGGAAATCTTAAGGGCTGAAGTGCCTTACCTAAGTGCAGTAGGTGCATTACTGTACTTAGCTCAATGCACAAGACCGAACATCTCATTTGTTGTGAACTTGTTAGCTAGATCTAGCTTAGCGTGCATGCAACGTCATTGGACAAGCCTTAAGAATATCTTCAGGTACTTTGAAGGGTACGGTAGATATAGGCTTGTTTTATCCCTACAGAGAGACAAGATGGAAATCCACCGTCTCAAGGGGACGTGCCATTGAAGATGGTGACGCCATTCCCTTTACCCCCTATACCAACAATTCTTGTGATGTGTTGACGGGTTTTGCTGATGCTGGATTTCTCTCTGATCCACAAAAAGGTTGTTCCCAGACAGAATATGTCTTTACTATGAGAAACATCGCGATATCTTAGAGGTCTACAAAGCAGACCCTAGTCGCTACGTCCACGAATCATTATGAGATTATTGCTCTTCATGAGGCAATTAAGGAGTGTATATGACTGAGGTCCATCATTACACATATTTGTGAGACTTGTGGATTAGAATCCACTACTGATGAACCTACATGCATTTATGAAGATATTGCTGCCTGCATCGAGCAGATGAAGCAAGGTTACGTCAAGGGCGACAACACCAAGCATATATCGCCTAAGTATTTTTACAATCAGCAACAACAAGAGTTTCTCAAGATCCAGATTAACCAGGTTCGATCTGAGAGCAATGTGGCAGATTTATTTACTAAGTCATTGACCAAATTCACATTCCAAGAGCATGTGAAGAGCATAGGGTTGCTCAGCTTGTCTAAACTGCCTTGATTGTTAGTATCAAGGGTAGATGCAGACTTCAGGGGAAGTCTGGCATGCACGTGAGCGTTTCTGGATGTGAAGAACACGTTGTACTCTTTTTTCTTGAATAAAGTTGTTTTTATCCCACTGGGTTTTTATTACTTAGCAAGGTTTTAATGAGGCAACATAGTTATGTGTCATATCATCGTCTACGATGATCTGCATTCTTTTTATTTGGTGAGACAGATTTTTCTCCTGCAAAGGTTTTTGGCTTGTCAAGGTTTTTGATGAAGCATCAATGAAGCAAATCAAGAAGCGTCACCACCATATACTGGCACAAGAGGGAGTGTTGTAGGATATTTGATGTTCCTAGTTATGGTGGAGATCATAGGATATGGCAATATAGCTTATCCAGAAATGTAATAGGATTACTTTCTTGTTTGTACCTCTTGTACTCTCCTATATATAGGAGTTGCTCATTCATTAATAAAGTTACATAATTCATTGCTTCAAACTATTCTCTCTACATTCTTATTTCCTAAAACAGGATCAATATACAAAAAATTAGATGCAAATTAGATGAACTTAATTAACAGTAATTAAGCATGCATCAAAATACTGTAAATACATGGAGTTCTGCACTTCTGCTTAAAGTAATAGCTAATTTTTTTTTAGGAATGTACGACTAAGGTCGTAATACATGAAATCCAATTAGATCAGGAGCAGTGACAAACCATTTCATACATACCTCAGAATCATAAGCATGGTTGGCTAGTCTATGAGCAACTTGATTACAAGTTTTAGGAATAAATTGCAGTTGCAAATTGGCAAAACCCTTGACAAACCTCTTGATATCTTCAACCAGATTACTCAAGCTTGACAAGTCTGATGCATCTTGGGAGATACAATCCAGCCCTATAGTACAATCTGACTCAACTATAGCTTTGGTTACTCCAAGAGTTTGCAGAAGAAGGAGTCCATTGTGTAGACTAAGTAACTTAGTACGCAAAGCCGATTGAATATGGTTGTAGTGCTTACTGAAACATGCTACGAAGTTACCAGTGGAATCTCGAATTACCCCGCCTCCACTTCCTATATGTGAGTCTTCCAGAAAAGCCCCATCCACGTTTAGCTTGAGTACACCTTGTGAGGGAGACTACCAGAAGCGAGTCACCACAGGTTTTTGTATAAGAGTAGGGTGTGCCCTAGCCACTTGGTATTCATTGTAGAAGGCCATTACACTTGCCGAAATAGCTGCAGTCGGTTTGGTTTCTTCGTTCCAAATCTTGTCATTTTGGTTAGACCAAATACCCCACAGGATCATCAACAATTATTCAAAGGTATGCATGGTTAGAGTCACCGATTATTCCAACAACCATTCCTTGAAATTGAAGCTAGGTGATATGAGGATGTTAAGATTAAAAGGGTGTACCGATAATAAAGCTCGGACAGTAGGACAATCATAGAAGAGATGTTGAGCTGTCTTTTGAGGGTAAGAGCATAAAACACACCCCAACTCTCTAGAAAATTCCTTTTAACTCAAGACCTCTATTGTAGGTAAAATGTTGTTTGCTGCTCTCCAAACACACATAGCTACCTTCCCAGGAAATTTGGCTTTTCAGAGCTTTCTCCATAACGGCATGAAACCTAAAATAGACAAACCAAAGGCAATATTAGGGCTGCTGTGGAGATTTTGTCCAATCCAGTAAGAAGTTTTTACTGTAAACTGACCTCTCTTCTCCGGCTTCCAAGACAGCCGATCCACACTCCTACTATTGGTAGGAATAGTCAGAATATATTGCACCACTGCACTAGGGAAAAAGGTTGGTAGGAGAATTTCATTCCAGTTTCTTGTACTAGGCCAGAATAATTGGGACACTTTGGAAAATCTGCATCCCACCGGTTTGACTATAGGAGTCTGTATTAACATTGGTATCCAAGTATCATGCCAAATATTGATCTGTTCACCATCACCTCATGTTGAACAAGAATTTCATTGTAATCATCCGCAACAAGAGTCAGAAGATCTATCTGCGAAAATAGAAGTCGAAGAAGATCCCACGTTTGAGTCTGATCACTTTGATTCGGAAATCCATAAATACCAATGAAACGCCAATGGCTTCTTGAACCTGCTTCACCAATTTCAACATCCATATGATATGCCAAAAAGGTACGTAGTGAGATCTTATAGTCCTTCTTCCAGAACAAGGCCAGACCTTGAGCATCATCCGCTCTCTCCTTGACATACATACCATCGAAACCTAACTTATCCCGTAAAGTATCCATGATTATGGCTGAGGCAAGGGTTTTAGAGACGAAAATCAGGTTGGAGTTATTTTTCTTGACTAGGGTTATCAAGGCATCTTGAGTTTCTATGTTCACCAAACCCCAACAATTCCACGCAAGAATTTTGAAGGCTCGCATGATCGGAAGGGATATGAGAAAGACGATGACCGGCGTAAAAGGAGATCGCCGCTAGGTTTTTGAAGGTTTCCAAACGGGAGAAACTTAGAGGGTACAATGAATTCAGCTTCTTTTGTTTTAAGTAATAGCTAATTTTATAAAGAAGTATGCATGAAAAGACACTTGGCGCTCGACTAACTTTCTGATAAATGTCAAAATCAACAAATCACTCTTTAGATAGGTTCTCCATATATAAAGTTTCGTTCCTAGTTCATTTTAATTTCTTCAAATATCTCAAGTGAATAAAAAAAATAAAAAAAATAAACATTTATGTAATTCCAAAGATCACTTAAACCTACACGAGTTTTGTTTCATCTTGGCCTGACCTAAACATTTGCTAATGCTAATTTTAGAACCTTTAATTTTTTTTTGAAGGAAACACAAATTTCATTAAAAGAAAATTAAGTACGTACAACCGAGACAATAAATGTGTCGAGAATAACAATACACATAGAAAGGAAAAAAATCTTGATAATGATATGTTAAAACTAGAATCAAAGTTTCTTCATTCGCCGGGTAAATTAGTTTTGGACCGTGAATCACACAATGACGTGGGGATAGTCGTGCTAAATTTGATAGTTAATTATTTATGAAGAGTCCAACTCAACAACGTACCTCCTTGGTCGCTAATCCCACATCGTGTGTCGCTAAAAGTACACCTCGGACGGGACGGAGAAGTCTTGCAACGAATGCATTATCAGAAATAAGGATTATCCAATTTCTAAAAAACATACCAAAATCAGTTGAACCACCATTATTGATAAGGTGGCCTGGTTCCCATGCTTAGAATCCATGAGGACTAGGAAGTTGGAACAGGCCCCATATGTTGCTTAAAGTTTTGAAAAAGCCCAAAAAGTCTACTGGGTCCAAGAGGCTAGTCTAGTCCGTGGGCCTTTTAGCAACCCAAGCCCAAATCCATAAGAATGTGGACTGTGGCTTGGCAGCTCAGGATGGCCTAAACGCATGGGACCCCGATCAGGATGTCCATGACGTGCCGCCGGGCAGCTGCAACCCTCGTCGACCCACTGCCGCCACCCTTGACCGCCAGGGTCAAAAACTGCCGGTCGGATAATCACTCTATCCAAACTCACTCTTTGATGTCGGGGCCAGTCACTAGTCACCTCGGCAAGAGATTCAGGGTGTCTTGCATCCCTCGATGCTGAACCGCCGCCGAGAAACCAGTAGCAGTGTGGTGCAACCACGCCATCAGAGCCAGAGCCGCAACCGCTACCAGCGAGACCCCTTCGGCCTTCAAAACCGGAGTGCAGAGGGTTGCAGCCACCACCACCGTAGTCTGTTGCAATACCACTGTAGAAAACGGGTTGAAGACCAAAGAAAACAGTAGGAACGGAGGAGAAAAAAAGGGGGAAACGAGGAGTCGTCGTGACTAAGCATGCCAAAAACCCTAGCCGTATGTCGAGAACAAATCTCCGACCTCAAGGAGGCGATCAGAGCACAAGATAGAGAGGGAGACGCCGGCAAGTGCCAAACCCTATTTTTTTTATTGGCATACCAGTCTTAGAACTTTTAATTCTTAATTCCACTTGAATATATAAATCGTTGTCACACTAAAAAGAGTAAAAGGTAATATATATGTTTCACTCACGAGGAAAGAATGGCAAATCATTTCACTCACTTCATATGCATCTGATTCCATATGGGCTGGAGAAGGTGACGTGATTAAATTGCTTATGTGCAAGTCAAGGACTGTATTGGTTAATTCATCCAGAGAATTTAAGTGAAAAGTACGAGTTAGAATGACCAAATTACTTCTTTGGTGTAACTGACATTAGTGCATACAAAGAGCTATGTTTTGTAGGCCAATATGTTTCATGGATGAGATATTTCGTACAAGTGTAACTCTAGTGAGTCAAGCAACATTTTCCATATATGCAGTGGTCAGTAGTCTTGACAAACCAGACAGCCTTTTGATTTACTCTCGGTATAAAATGTTGATGCAGGTCCTTAAAGGTCATGCTGTGTAAGTTAGATGTATTAACCTCATGTCCTTGTCATTGCTAATGACCATCAAATCTGTTTCAGCTAACCTGTTTTAAGGAAAGTCAGTCAGCTGTGACAGTTGATTAGTCATCATATTGATAGGAAAAGCCACAATTATGTTCTTAACCAATCCTCTCATTTGCTGGTTTTCCTGGTAATAAATGTTCTTTGTTTTTGTCCTCTGCAGAATCCTGGTTTTGACTTTTCACAAGCTCAGTTCAATGGTGGCTGCCCTGATCCACGGACCTTTATGGGTGGAATCCGCTCTGATTTGATAAAATCTTGTAGTTGACTGCATTAGCCTGGTACAAAGTCCTGACCAATATCTAGTAAATAAGAATAATTGATAAGCTTGCCAACGTGGCTTCAGGCAATGTTTGTAAGAACTTCGATGCTACTTATGCTATGTTGTTTCTTGATTAATTATGTTGTGTTGTTATAACTGTGTTTGGGCCTAAATAAAGAATTTCATTTTGGGCTTGGATGGCTGATGTCTATGCGAGCGGCCCATTATATTAATGGTGCTTGGCGATGAGTCAAGTTATATAACGTCTGGCGAGCTTCGCTAGAGGAAGATTTTGAGTTCTATTAGAACTATGTCTTATTAGCTGGTTCTATGCGGCTTAGATTCTGTCATAACTAGTTTAATTTTTTTTAGAACTCTTGGAAGAGTTATGATGGTATTAGAAGATCTATGAGTGATACGACACGTATGCTGGTGTTGGATTCAGACTGTGATTACAAGAGCAGAAGAATTTGACATAGAATGGATGACTGTTATTAAGCGAGTATATAAGGAGAGCGAGGATCTTATGAAAAGCCCCCCCAAATCGATCAAACAATCTTGCTATACGCAAACAAACCTAGACGGTTATCTCGTCCTCGAGATTCCTATCTTCTTTGCAACCAGAAAGTCTAAGTGCTTGTCACCTATCGAGTGAGAGTATTACGACTCCAAGGAAGCAATTGCAACCGGAAAGTTGAAGAGCGGCTCACTTGTAAGTTGGGAGTTTGAATACTCAAAGGGAGCGAGTGTTTTCAACACTCTGTTAAGAGATTGCTCTGCTTTGCTCGAGAAAGGACGTCTGGAGTATCGATTTCAAGACTTAGCGAGAGATTCACATATCAAAGTCCTAGGTTTCTAGGCAAAAAGGACCTATTCAAGCAGGGTTGGTGTTCTCCCTGTTCTAATCGCTTAATATAGAAGTCATGCGGCTGTGATCAGTCCATATTCCGTCAAGAGACGGTGGCACGTCAGCATACGAAGCACACACAGGATAGACCGGCCCACGCGGTTAAAACATCCGAGATAAAAGAGACTGCTTCGCGAGAAGGATCTCTTCGCGAGAGATATTTTTGCATCGAACATTTTGGCACGCCCAGTGGGACAGTATCTCTTTGCACCTTTAAGCGACAATTGAAGATCCTTATTGAAGGGTCTATCCTCAGTGTCGCAAGCATCCACAACCGGTTTACCGTGAACATACATCTACTGAGTGTCGTTCATTAAGTAATCAAGCGGTTGAAGTTATTTTCGCTAACAACTTCGATACCATGGCTTTCCAATTTATGAGTGAGGCGAAAATAACAGGGCTCACGCTCGAACAATACCTGGCTTATGCAACCAGGCAAGATATTCATCAGACTAATCACCATTTGGTACTCGAACAGAAAATCGAGCAACAGGCAGAACTTCTCACCACTCAGGCCCAGTTAGTTGATACAGCGACAGTTGGTCTCCAAGTAATACGGGCAGAGTTAAATCAAGATCGAGAGGAGAGAGAGGCCATGGGGGCCCAGGTGACTAGTTTGGTAGAAGGCCAAGATAAACTACGGGTAGATATCATTCGCCAAATGGACAAAGGATTGGAAGAATACCGCCGATATGCGACGACTCTATCACAAAGGGTAGACAAGGACATAGGATCTCTAACCAAATCCGTGTCGGACTTGGCCAGGAAAACTAGGCAAGCGGAGTCTTTTCCCCTTGCTTGGGAGCAACGGTTAAATAAGTTCTTAGACGATTGTAACATACAATTATCTAAGATGCATGAAACTTACGAAACACCATTTCCTCTGATGAAAGATGACCCCAACGAGTGGCGTTGGCCAAAATTTTACAAACACCAAACCTTCCAGACTTTCTCTGGTGATGATGATGCCAATGCGGTAACACACTTGGCCTATTTTACTCTTCAGTTAGGCCAATTTGCCGAAGATGAAGGACTCAAATTAAGAGTCTTTGGATCATCATTATCAGGATCAGCCCTTGTGTGGTACACCGGAATCGAGAAGGGTTCGATCAATGAGTGGGAGGATATGGAGGCCTTATTCATAGATCACTTTGGAACTGCAAGGCCAGAGACTAGTGTAGGAAAGCTGGCTTCCTTGAGCCAATCGGTGACAGAAAGTCCGGTCACCTTCCTGCACCGTTTCCGGTCAGAATATAATCTATGTAAGACCCCTCTGAGCAAGGAAGAGGTGGTCGAGATGGCCAAGAATGGTCTGGAGGACACGTTCCATCAGCTATTCTTAAACAGCAAGTATTTCTCTTTGAATGAGTTCATTACGGCTGTGACTAAGGCTCATAGCAATATGCAGGAGAGAGATAACAGAAGGAATGCGTCCAAAGGGACGTACAGTAGTCGAACCTATGATAGGTTGAAGCCAAAAACAGTGGTTTATGTTGAAGGTGTAGACGACCAGGAGTTGGACTCTGATGACGAGCGGGTGGGTGCTGTTGACTTATCAACAAACAAAGTTTTTAAACCCCGCAAGCTCCAAAAGAGTAGGGGTCCGATCAAGCTCTCAACAGTGGCTTTCACCAAGCCAGAGTTTGAGAAGTACACCTATGACGCTAACATGGCTCATGAAATTTTGGACGAGTTGTATAGTCTGCGTGCCATCAAAGCAGACTTTGGACCTCTTCCCACAGCTGAGCAGTTAAAGGGTAAGAAATATTGCAAGTTCCATGGAGCATGGAACTATGTTACCAAAGACTGCATTAAGCTTAAAGATCAGATCCAGAAGTGGATCAATGAAGGAAAATTAGAATTGGAAGGTTCGTCCGAAACCGCTGCATTAGTGGATTCCGAGCCGTTTCCTACTCCACAGGTGAATATGGTTGATGTGAATTAGACCTCACCTGACAGGCACCTCGACGGTGTGGAGGACTGGAATCAATCATCCTATTTAGCCTATTCATTCAAATTGGATATGACAGAAGAATTCTTTGATAGGCTAAAGGACATGGGGCTGATCTCTTTTTACCCAATTACTGAGCTTCGACAATTACGGTATAAAGAGCCAGCCCAACACTTCTGCAGATTCCACAATCACTTTGGTCATCGAACAACGATTTATTCCACCTTGAGAGATGAAATCCAAGGTCTGATCAACTGGGAAGTGATTGAAATAAACGACAGGGGCGAGATGGATTTTCACCCGGAATATCTTCATAGAACACCATCTCCTCCAGTTACAACTTCTCCTGCCAGTGGCACTTCTTTAAGGGGTAGTCAAACTAAACCAACTCACGCGAAGAAGAGGTCCATGCGAAGGTCCAATCGAAATATAGCGTTTGCCCGACCTAAGCGGACTCGCATAACATATGACGCGTCTTGGCGAGAGGAGATATTCATTAAGCTATGCCTAGATGGAATAGCTGTGGTTCCTGACAATTGGGGAGCACCTGACCCACATCCTGAGGATGTTAGGGGTTTGCCCTTTTGTCGATACCATCGCAGATGGGGAAGTCACACTACGGCTGCTTGTCGAGATTTGATGTACAAGATACAGCAGCTGATTGACGATGGGGTGATAGAGATAGAACAAGACCCCTCACTAGGCTTGACAGCCCCCATGCCCATGGTTGGAATGTTGGAATTGACACGTGACAAATCAAATAAAAGAAAACAGTCCAACGACCAATCAACTGCTGGCGAGAATCCATCTTACACACCAAGGAATAAAGGAAAAGAAAAGGTGGACCCCAAAGCAGAATCGCCAGTAGCCCTTTGTGCACATTGTAAGCTAAGAAGTGGACTGAAGATCTCTTATGAGGAGTTGGCCCAGGCAGCCAAGTCCTTCCCAGAGCTATTCTCGAATACAGATCATCAGCCCCAGCAAGCAAGACAAAGGGATACTCCAGCTCCCAAGTGCTCGCGAGTAATAGACCAAGTCATTTTGGCTAAAACACCTGAGTCTAAAGTTGCAAGTACGCTCGCGAAGCCATATATACCTCCAGCTTCAAGAAATATCACAAAGGAGGATGTTTGGTACGTAAGGGAGAAGGGAAAAACCGTCGAGGTGACTCCGAGCAAGAGGAGAAACCTTTAACGACGCTTTAGTAGGGCCAAGAGAGCATTGGATGCTTATGAAGCTGGCCTGATCAAAGAAGAAGATCTGGAGTTTCCTCCAGAAGTGTTGCAAAGGAGATTGAACACCCTTGCAGCAAACCCATTGGTGGTCTTTGGGAAGAAGTCTTGCGAGCCTAAGGTGAGAGCCCAAAGACCAGGAGTTTTCAAACGAAACCCAGAATTAGGGAATAAAGGTAAAGAGCCTGAATCCACTCAGGAGATTCATCGTGCGACTGCAAAACGATAGCCAGTAAGGAGACGCCTCACCTTTGAGGAGGACACGATGAAGACAGTAGGGCTAAAGACACCCCCTCAGGGAACAGGGGACATGAAAAAACAGAACACTCCGAGCAAGCCTCCAGTCTTGCAATGGAAACCCAGGCCTTTGGTTGTGGAAGAACAAGCGAAGGCCCAAAAACTGATCCCTGCTCCCAAGGAAAAAACTCCAACACTACTACTACCAGCAGCCATTGATCCTACTTCTGAGGATCCAATACAGCAAGTAGCCCATCTCAAGGTAACTACAATGTCTAATGAGGATGGACATCAGGCTGAAGGTGATAACTACGACGACGATGAGCAGTTGGTAGATTACGGTGAGGATGAAGATGAAGAGGCACTTGATTGTATCGAGGAAGACACTTCAGCCATTAACATGGTGTATGTCTTATCTTCTAAATATGCTTTGTCTCCGTCCCCACCAAAAGGTGAATCCAAGAACATCAACAGCGTGGTACTACCAGATGAAGAGCCAGAGTTATTAAATGATTCAACACTGGTTGAAGTACCAGAGATGGATTCATCACACACAAAAGGACTGATGATGTTCTCCAAGCCTACTATCGACATGGCCATGCACATGTAGCCGTTATATGTCACAGGACAAGTCCAAGGGATTCAATTGAATAAAATCCTAGTGGACTCAGGGGCAGCGGTTAACATCATCACCGTTAAGGCAATGGCCCTAATAGGCGTTCCCAAGTCTGCTATCCAAGAGACCTCGCTTAGTGTCAGAAATTTTCAGGGTAGCATAACTAAGACCTTGGGCATTGTTTTCTTGCAGGTACACATAGGGCTGGCCTCAGGCACTTACACATTCTTTGTGGTAGAATGCACATCTCTATATAGTGCCATTCTGGGGCGTGACTGGATACATCGCAGCTACTGTGTACCTTCTTCACTTCATCAGCAGATGTTACTCTGGAACATGGAGTCAGGCGAGGCAGAACTTGTCAATGCTGACCCTCGTCCATATTCCGTTGCTGCTAATGCATTAGAAGCCAGATATTACCACAGTGACCTTAGGCCATTGGAGGTATGTGGCGTCGACAGTAAGGGCCGCCCCGTTGGTGTTACGGCCTCTGAATTAGCTCAGTGGGGTATACTTCAAGCAACTCAAGATAGTAAAAGACCCTACACCATTGAGCTACCATCCAAACGTTCTCCATGATTGGGTCTCTATCAGATATAGAGGCCGAGGCTTGTCTTTCTCTACACGAACGCTTTCATAACTTTCTACTAGAGAGCCAAGCCTTTGAGAGGGTTCCAATGGTTGCAGCCTTGGAATATGTGGATGAAGACGTTTTGCAAGACTTAGAGGAGGAGGACGAGATTAAATTAGCTCCAGAAGCTTTAGATGATGTACCTCCTAAAGTCAAGGATCCCATTGAACACATCAATATTGGGACAAATGAAGAGCCAATCTCTGTGGCTATTAGTACCTTCTTGGAGCCTGAGGAGAGACTCAAGCTTATTGAATTACTATAAGAATATGCAGATTATTTTGCAAAAAAATACGATGACATGCCTGGTCTGTCACCAGATTTGGTTTGTCAGAATTTGCCCATCATTGAAGGGAAGAAACATGTGAAACAGGAGATGCGTCGCATGAACACAGAAACAGCAATTCTAGTCAAGGAAGAGGTCGAAAAAATGCTCAAGTCAGGGATTATACGTGTAGCCAAATATAATGAGTGGCTTTCCAATATAGTCCCAGTCAAGAAAAAGAATGGAAAGATGCGAGTGTGCGTTGATTACAGAGACTTGAACAATGCAACCCTAAATGATGCATACCCTATGCCAGTAGCTGATTTGTTGGTTGACTCAGTTGCCCGCCATGAAATGTTAACATTCATGGATGGCATTGCTGGCTATCATCAAATTCCAGTGGCTGAAGCAGATAGACATAAAACAGCGTTTCGGTGCCCAGGCTTTGCCGGTGTTTTTGAGTACGTGGATATGCCATTTGGACTTAAAAATGCAGGGGCAACCTACCAACGAGCTATGAATTTGATCTTTCATGATCTTATTGGCAAGACCATAGAAGTATATATTGATGATGTGGTAGTCAAAACGAAACGCAGGAGTGATCATTTTGAAGACTTAAGGCAAGTGTTTCTTAGAATGAGGCAACATCAACTGAAGATGAACCCAGCCAAATGTGTGTTTGGCGTTCAGGCAGGAGATTTCCTGGGATTTTTGGTTCATCAGCGTGGGATTGAGATACCAGATGACAAGAAACAAGCAGTTCTCAATGCAGTCCCACCAAAGAGTAAGAAAGAACTACAACGTTTATTGGGAAAAATCAACTTCTTACGACGGTTTATTGCCAATGCTGTTGGGAAAACACAACCATTCTCCACACTGCTCAAACTTCAAAATCAAAAGGACTTTGTATGGGAGCCTATACACCAAGAGGCCTTTGAGACCATTAAAGCCTACTTAACAAACCCACCTGTCTTGGTTCCTCCAAGACCTAGGGTTCCTCTTAACCTGTACATATCAGCTACTGAACTCTCCATTGGAAGTCTATTGGCTCAGGACGACACGGCCGAAGTTGAACGTGCTATTTTCTATCTGAGTCGTACCTTGAACGATTGTGAAACGAGATACTCTCCAATGGAAAGGCTTTGCCTAGCCTTATACTTTTCAGGGTGTAAGTTGAGGCATTATATGCTTTCCTTCACTACGTGTGTTATTGCACAAACAGATTTAGTGAAGTATATGTTGTCCAGACCGATTCTCCGTGGCCGCATTGGAAAGTGGATTCTGGCTTTGTCAGAATTTTCTTTGCAATATGTCCCTCAGAAGGCGGTATAAGGCCAAGCAGTGGCTGATTTTTTGGCTCATCATCCCATGGAAGAGGTGGTTGAGGGGCCAGAACTGGATCTCGCTCGTATTGATTTGGCCCCTTGGTGTTTATATTTTGATGGGTCCGGTACGAGTACCATGGCCGGGGCAGGGGTAACTTTGATCTCCCCACGCGGCCAAACTTATTCTTATTCTTTCAGGTTGGACTTCAGATGCACAAATAATCAAGCTGAGTACGAAGCTTTAATCATTGGATTAGAACTTCTGCTAGATATGGAGATCACTGATGTGCATATCTTTGGAGATTCCCAACTGGTGATCAGATAACTCGAAACAAAGTACAAGGCAGGTCCAATTTTAGAACCTTATGCGAGGAGGTCCTATGACTTACTAAAGTTGTTTACAGAAGTGGAGTTGAGTTATGTTCCTCGCGAGAAGAACTATGCAGCTAATGAGCTGGCTCAACTAGCAACGGGTATCAGTTTGCAAGATGGAGTACGCGAACGAATATTAAAGGTTGAAAGAAGAACCCTTCCATCTTTCATTGCACGACAGGAAGATAAAAATGAATGGTACGTTGCTACACTTGATCACATTGACAAGGACTGGAGACAGGAAATCATCTCTTATCTCCAGGATCCTAATAATCCGGTAGACAAGCGGATTCGATTTTTAGCTCCCAATTATGTACTCAAGGATGCTGAGTTATATAGAAGGGGAGAGGAAAGTATACTGTTAAGGTGTGTCTTTGGACATGACGCTAAACGGTTAATGAGAGAGGTCCATCTTGGGATTGCAGGGGCACACCAGGCTGGTCCCAAGATGAGATGGTTATTAAGAAGACATGGCTTTTATTGGTCAGGAATGCTCAGACAATGCATCACGTTCGCAAAAGGTTGTGAAGAATGCCAGAAACATGGTCCAGTTAACCATATGCCTAGAATACCATTACAGCCAATAATCAAGCCTTGGCCAGCTCGAGGATGGGCTTTGGACTTAATAGGAATGGTTCATCCTCATTCATCTGAAGGGCACAAGTTTATCATAGTGGCTACTGATTTCTTCACAAAATGGGTTGAAGCTCGACCTCTCAGGGTATCCTCTGCAAAGGCCATCCGCTAGTTCCTTTTTGAAGATATTATTTGTCGATTTGGCATTCCTGAGAGTTTTGTTTCAGACCGTGGGGCTGCATTCATGTCTGGAGAAGTAGATACTCTAATGAAGGATCTTGGGATTCATTTTCTTCACTCTTCTCCATACTATGCCCAATCCAATGGTCAAGCTGAAGCGAGCAATAAAATCATTATTCATATCCTTAAACGGATGCTCGCGAGCAATGCCAGTCTGTGGCATGAAGAACTTTTTAATAATTTGTGGGCTTATAGGACTAGTAAGAGGACACCTACAGGTACAACTCCTTATGCATTAATGTTTGGGCACGATGCAGTCTTGCCTTTGGAGATCAATATTCAGTCTTTACGCGTGATGGAGCAACACAACTTGATCGGTAAAGACTATGTCCAAGCGATGTGGCAAGAGCATGAAGACTTAGATGAGAAACGTATACAAGCTTATGATAGTCTACGTGCTGAGAAACAAAAGGTGGCTCGTGCCTATGACCAACGTACAAGGGGCATGAGTTTTGCAGAAGGAGAACTTGTCTGGCGAGTCATTTTGCCTATTGGCGAGAAGACTGAAGGATGAGGTAAATGGTCAGAGAAATGGGAAGGACCATACATTATCGATCGACTGTTGGGAAAATGAGCAGTTCGCTTGCGAGATCGAGATGGTACTCTACACACGAACCCAATAAATGGTCGTTACCTAAAGAAATTCATACAACCTGTTTGGGAGTATGACGATCCTCCAACTACAGCTTAATCTAGTTTAATTATGCTCTCGCATAAGTAAACTACAGGGGCAACACATACCGAGGATTTTGTACATTAAAATAGCCTATTTATGGGGTTAAAAAGTTAGGGCCTGTACGCGAGGCCAAATTTTTGTAATTTTTATGGTTTTTCTTTCAAGTCAAAGTTCATATTAGCCAGTTTTTGTGGCCTAAATTTTGAGCAAACTATATTGAGTTTATCAATACAAAGAACTTTTACACTTCAAATATAATATTACATTCAATACTTGGGAGAATACAAAGGCTTTGCGGCCTCATGCTCTGATACCATATGAAAAAACAAACCTGAATCAGCAACAGAGAAAAAGAAAATAAAAGTTTGTTTTTCACAAGATCCTCTGTGTTGTTTACCATCCTTTGAGGTAGATGTATCAAATATGTATACATGGAGATCGACCTCGGTGAGGGATGGGGAGGATCTGAAAACGCAGGAGGTGCATCAGGACAAAAGTCATATGCACCTGCCCTGACGTTTGTTGCCTTCTTCCCAAGGTGACACTCCCATCTTTCCCCATCTATTGCAGGACACATTGAAGAAGCCTCCCACCTCCAGTGCATATGGACACCGAGCGGGTGCATTGGAGGAGGACGAAGAGGAATTCACCTCGGGATTGTGGCTTCTCCCTTCCTGATTCCTTCAATCTGGGAAGAGCCAAGGCAACGCCTGGGCATAGATATTGCTATCTAGTCCAGGTTTGGGCATGAATATTGCTATCTAAGGAACACAACATGGAAAGATTTATCTAGAGGTTTCTTTAGATGAGAAGACCAGAGCAAATAGGCAATGAGGTAATTCATTCTCGCGAAAGTGTTGGTTCATAACACAAAGGAAAGGGAAACCTTTTATAGACAGGAGTCACACCGGTTTGGTTTCGCGAGAGTAATTACGCTTGAAAATAGAGAATACGTGTCCAAATAAGAGTGGACCCTGAAGACGGTTTATCTGCTCGCAAGAAGTGCATGATAAATGAGGAGATTTTTGGGGCAGGTAAAACGTATTTCAAAGATTTTGATTGTTGGACGCGATACGGATTCCAATTTTAGAATTCAATTCCATTTATTGTTGAACGATCAAAATAGTCAAAATTAGTTACAGCCTAAAACGGGGCTGGATCGAAATTAGGAAAAGGGCTTATTGGAGAAGCCCAATTTGGTTTTTGGACCCAATTCAGATTTTGTTGTCAAAACGATGTGAATACATAAAATTTTTAATGTTTGGTGAAAAATAGAAAGGGCTTACATCTGAGGCCCAAAAATTTTACAACTTAAGGAAGAAGCTCTTTATCGAGATTTTAGTCATCTCTGAGGCCACCCAGGCTTGATGAGCTGCTAGGCGAGCTTCATTGGCTTCATCGCGTGCCTCTCGCAGGAGTTGAGCTCGGGTTTCGCCTTCCATCAAAAAGTGATGCATTTCATCCTGATAACTGGGGACGTCAGTTTCCAATGCATTTACTTCTGCTCTAAGTGTTGCGAGATCAGCTTCGAGAGCAATTATTTTGGCACGTTTGGTAGCTAAGGTCTCCTCCTTTGTAATTTTTTCCTTTAGAAGCTTCTGGATTTTCTCTGTCTCCTTGTGAGTTTTTTGCTCCAAGGTTTCCGCTGCTTCATTCTTACGCTCAGCCTCGAGTGTTAGGTCTTGGAAGACTTCGCTTTGGTGCTGGAATTCAAAAAGACTTTCTTCTAGTTCATCCAGGCGAGGAATGAAGTCTGCTGGGGCAGTGGCCTGCAGGGTTTTCACTTGTTTATGAATGGCCTGAATGTCTTTTAAAGAATCTAGGGGCCCAGAGAGAATTTTTCGAAGCAAGGCTTTGGTGTCAGGAGGCGTGCTTAGTATACTCAGTTGGCCTACAAGTTCTTGTATCTTGGTGGTTGACTCTTGTACACTGAGCATTTGAGGATTGTTTCCTTGTGATGAAGATAGGAAATGACTTTCTTTGGTTAAAATTATGGGATCTTCATTATTGACACCTGGAGGACTGTCAGGCTGATCTTCAGTAGCTATTACAATTGGCTCGCCTGACGTGCTCGCTTGTTCCCTTGGACTGTGGGGAATTGTCTCGTGAACGTCCAGGTCCACAGGAATAAGTTTGGACTACAATATGAGAATAACAGGTCATGTCAGGACCAATTTAGAAATCATTAATCTAGAAGTAAGGGTACAGAGTTCTTACTTGTTGGGGAGACAATGGCTGTGTTTCTTCAATAATTTGAACTGGTTGCTCAGGCGAGGAGGGATTCAGTTCTTCGCCTGCTGGGTTATTCTCAACCAGGATTTGTGGTTGTTCAACTATAAGCTCTGGCGAGGAAATAATTTGTTGCTCAGGCTCTAGAATGGCTTGTTCATTCTGAGTACTGGGACCTTCGCCAGAGAAGGAAGGAATGAAACAGGATTGAACTTCAAATTGCAGACGCCTAAACAAAATATCAAGAGCCACAGGCTTTTTCTTCTCTTCCTCCTCGAGTTCTGCTCGATGGATTCCAGCTAGGATTTGGACTATGAAATCCTTGCAGCATTCTTTGTGGCTGTTAAAGATTTTAGGGTTTGTATCCCTATCCTCGTTGCTGAATATAACGCTGGACTCATCGAACTTCAGAATGAAGGCTTTACAGTTTCCTTCAGAGAGCCTTTCTCCTAGTGAGTCAATTATATAGTACGCTTCGTTTTCAGCTTTGAGAACGAAGAAGTGGTCATTCCAACTCACTATGTAAACTTGTGGCTTCTGGCTTTTCTGGACTTGTTCCCATAAACTATCAAAAGAAGGAAAGCCATTCAGGGCTGTAAACTTTTCAGGGTCAAAGTACCCAATGAAGGAATCATCAGCTGAGAATTGAAGCGGTCTGATGTTCGCCTTCATGATGGCATCCAGGTCAAAATGTTGGTTTGGGTACTTGCTCGCAAGGGACCCGTCCTTGCATAATTCCTGCCACTCCCTTGAACCCTGAATTAGGAGGTCATCGAGCTGGGAGAGTGTAGGGGTGCTATCTGGATTTGCACAAAACCAGTGTGCAATAGTGAAAGCTATGGTTGAACAAGCACTGAACCCTGAGGCTTTGTTACTCCTCTAATCAAAAGAGGCAAGGAAGGCTAGAGCGGTGAGTCTTAGCTGTTTGTCCCTGCTAACGACTTGTGTATCCAGCCAAACCCCACTTTCAGTCTCTGGGGTCTTCAATTTAAGCTTCTTGTGTTTTGGAGACTGTTAGGGGATTGGGGTTAGTATCAGGATCAGTGGTAAAATCAGTTTTTTCTGGATGGACAACAGTTTGAAATACTTACAGGGGATCCAGAACGTTTTGTTCTTTTCTTCCTAAAAGATTGAATGGCCATAGTCACATCTGGTTCAGGGTTGTGCTGTGCAAGGAAGAAAGGAGTGGTCAGTTATGATTCAAGAAGTTGCTAACATATGTGGCAATTTTTGATAAAAGACATACCTGTGGCCATGGGGGAGAACTTGTGCTGAGGTGTGGTCCAGTTAGTGCAGCCAAGTCTACTTTAAGCGAGAATTTCTGGCTGAATTCATGAAAAATGGCAGCAAAACAGAGGTCTGGTCCCTGGTTTCGTTTCTCTTCTCAGAACTGGGAGTACCATGTGAGATACAAAGGGGTGACTGACCTTGATATCGACAGTGGCTTTGTAATTGTTGGAAGCAGCACCATTAGAAAGCCAAAGTGTTCGTCGCGTATTTCTGCTGCGACAGGTTTGTTGTTTCCTCGCCAGAGAGTATACTTGTTAACGGAGCAGGCGAGGGGCATAGGAGCATCCTGGCTGAGCCCAAACTGTCTGCAGAAGTGGTTTGGGGCATAGAGCTCATACCCGGAGCTGGCTGAGTCTGGGATTTGCAGGTCCTGACAAGTGTTGAACTTAATGAATAAATTCCTCGCGTGAACATCTTGTTCAGGAGAGGGCATGAATCCACTTGCGAGGAGGCCATGGTAGCGACGACTCAGAACTTTCTCAACTGCAGTATGAGGGAAGCCCTTATGCGAACAGAGATGCTTAAAGCAGTTGAGATAGGACCAATGCTTAGTCCTAGGCATTGTAGAAACTAATGATTTGCCCAGTAGCTTTTGTTCTTCATAGTGAGGGGTTGCTGAGGGGCAGAAGTAGGGGAAGTAGATTTGCAACCAGAGTTCTACCATCCACAGTGGTCCTGGTTGGTTCAAATCAAGCTTCGATAAAGTTACTCGCCTGAGGCCATAGTAGATGTAGGCGAGGATGGGCTCAACCAAGCTTAGTTGCTCACTGTTGTAAAGGCGTTCAGGGAGGTTGGTCCATGTCTTGGTAACCTTTGCAGAGGTTGAACAGAACAAGTACTTTGCTACCCAGTATTCCAGAAAGGCTATTCCTCTTTGTGGTGTGTCTTTTTCCTCGCGAGCAAAATGTTTCACCCAGGAGGAGTAGGATGAATGACGTTCTGGAGAGGCTTGATGATGTGTTTGGAGGGAATCTTGAGGAGCCCAATTGTTTTCAAAGGCAGGAACTCCAAAGATAGTATAAAGATCGAGCATTGTGATGCTTACATCCCCACAAGGGAGTCGGAAACAATTTGTTGTGCAGTCCCAGAAGCACATGGCTGTAGCAAATGGGGCTTTGTTACCCCCAGTTGGAAGAGAAAAACACAAATCGATAAGCTGGGCTATTCCTGCTACCTCCCACCTATTGATGTCTTACCCATGGCGGTGCCGGTACCAAGCGAGGTCGTCTTGACTTGAATGTGGCCACTTCCCGATAAGACAGAGAGTGTCTTTTTGAGTCCATTCCTTTGGGTCTGCTTGGAGTATGAGGGATAAACTGCAGATGGGCTTGCGAAGGTAATTGAAAAGCTCTGGATTAATTGGAGTGTCCAGAAATGGACCAAGCAGACCTGTGTTTTCAACAGGGTCTACAGAGAGAGTGCAAACAGCGTCTGGGTTGTGTCGTTTAGCAACTGCCTTGAGCTATTTAGAGAATCTCTTAGCGTCATGAGTTTCATAAAGGCTGGAAATGTCTTTACGAGGAGGCATTTTTCTGGAGGAATAAGGATTGACGGCGGTGAGAAAGAAAGGTTTGAACTTTTTGACTGAGAGAGTTAGAAAGTGCAGGGTTCTGAGCAATTGAAAGGGTTTTTGTTGAAAGATGAAATTTGTGGATATGGACTGGTGTTTTTATAGAGGTGTCAGTCGAGCGTCATACTTTTTCGAAGAGTTGGTTGACGTGGCGTTCGAGTGATGGTGTAGCATTTCGAAGTCAATGGGCACATTGGTCAAGATATATTCATGTCTTTTCGCTTGTTCAGAAAGTTTCCAAGCTCAAGACCTGAGGGGCAATGTTTGGGCCTAAATAAAGAATTTCATTTTAGGCTTGGATGGCCGAGGTCTATGCCAGCGGCCCATTATATTAATGGTGCTTGGCGAGGAGTCAAGTTATATAACGTCTGGCGAGCTTCGCTAGAGGAAAACTTTGAGTTCTATTAGAACTATGTCTTATTAGCTGGTTCTATGCGGCTTAGATTCTGTCATAACTAGTTTCATTTTATATAGAACTCTTGGAAGAGTTATGATGGTATTAGAAGATCTATGAGTGATACGACACGTATGCTGGTGTTGGATTCAGACTATAGATTACAAGAGTAGAAGAATTTGACATAGAATGGATGACTGTTATTAAGCGAGTATATAAGGAGAGCAAGGATCTTATGAAAAGCCCCCCCAAATCGATCAAACAATCTTGCTATACGCAAACAAACCTAGACGGTTATCTCGTCCTTGAGATTCCTATCTTCTTTGCAACCAGAAAGTCTAAGTGCTTGTCACCTATCGAGTGAGAGTATTACGACTCCAAGGAAGCAATTGCAACCGGAAAGTTGAAGAGCGGCTCACTTGTATGTTGGGAGCTTGAATACTCAAAGGGAGCGAGTGTTTTCAACACTCTGTTAAGAGATTGCTCTGCTTTGCACGAGAAAGGACGTGTGGAGTATCGATTTCAAGACTTAGCGAGAGATTCACATATCAAAGTCCTAGGTTTCTAGGCAAAAAGGACCTATTCAAGCAGGGTTGGTGCTCTCCCTGTTCTAATCGCTTAATATAGAAGTCAGGCGGCTGTGATCAGTCCATATTCCGTCAAGAGACGGTGGCACGTCAGCATACGAAGCACACACAGGATAGACCGGCCCACGCGGTTAAAACATCCGAGATAAAAGAGACTGCTTTGCGAGAAGGATCTCTTCGCGAGAGATATTTTTGCATCGAACAAACTGTACAGTTGACAATCTAGATCTTTTGCTACCCATTATCCAGAGCCTGCTTCTCTAGTTTCATGCAATAAAAACCAAAACAGTCTCATTTTATGTCACAGATTCATGTCTAACATGTTGCATGGTACACAAATGTAAATCGTGCAAGTAGAGTACAGCTTGGAACTTTGAAGTTACATCTTGATATTTGTGTTCCAGAGTTTGCTATGAGTGTCTAGTCCCTGTTATTCTGAGGCACTTAGAAATTAGAATATGTTTTCTTTCAGGGGATGCCACCACATTTTATTAGATGGTAATGCGTCCAGAGTCTGGTGCTTAGTTTTTGAGAAAATCATAGATATAGTTAGCATATCTATCAAGAGATGAAAATGGGACTTCTTTTGTGGAAAAAATTGGAGAAAAAGATGCGGTATTATTTCTTTCCCCTTGTTTTGGGTGTATTAATGTTCTCTTATCGTTGAAGTTGCAATTGGAATCAGATTTTAAAGTAATGTTTTTGAGTTATGACTTGATCAAATTCCGAGATTGTGGAAGTGTCGTAAATATTGCCTCAAGATGCTCTACGGCTTCTCCCTGGTTTGCAGCTCGGTACCTGCTGTATTTTTAATTCACTTGGCTTCTGTAGACTCGTCTCACTTAATGCTTCGACTGGAACTGCTTATTATCAAATATCAATATCACATTTTGTCCCAATTGGCCAAATTCGTTGAGCAACAGGTCCATAATACTGTTCAGTCTCAAATTCTTAAGGTTGCTGGTGGCAAAAGTCTTTTTCGTAGTCAATGAGTTATCAATTTGTTCTAAAAATGAACAATCTGATTCAGTGTAGATCATTCCAAAAATATTAAGTTCAGTACTCTTAACTCTTTATTTAGGTAGAGGATAGAAGCAGAAATGCTTGTCCTTGCTAACTGTGCAGCGAAAATTGTTATATCCGAATTGAGTGTCTTATATAATACTAATAGTGTGATCGGTCCGTCGTGTTTTGGTTGTATGTCAATTCGTGATCAGTTATGGTCAATTAAGTGGATGAGAATAAATTATTTTTCATAGGGTTGGGCATATTGGGCTCGGTTTGGTGTTGGTCCAAAACCGAACCCGAACGAATTAATCAAAAATGGTCGGATCCAAACTGAAACCGATTTTTCATTGTCTGTGACAGAAAATTCGATCGAACGAAAGTGGTTCAATCACACTGAATCTTCGAGCAAATATGGTTGTCCGTCAAACTCGTCTTGCGGTGAGCTTTTGATTTGTCCTGGGTTGTCTGTCGTAGGAGCTTTTGAGTGGTCCTAGGTTTTGGGGAGATAGCTGAACTTTTAGGGGTTGATATATGAAAAGACAGAGAGAAAAGAGGAGAGCAAGGTGGAGCAACTAGGCTTGAGAGAGGCGAGGAGGCCGTCGGAAGGGATCTAGATTGAGAAAGGAATCGGTCGGTTTTTCTTGGTCGGTTCCATACCCAGAACCGATATCGACCTGAATCCATTCAGTTTCAATTCGGTTCCCTCATTGTCACAACCCGATTATTCGAGTAGGGTCGGTCGGTTTTGAGTCAATTTTGGTAATTATGCCCAACTCTAATTTTTCAATTGATTTGTGATTATCTATCATTGAATTCAGATTCAATAACAATCGGATCACAACTGATTACAAATATTACTCACAATTGACATTACTGTGACAGTTTTTGAAAAAGATTGTTTTTAGAGATCAAACATTACCACCATGGAGGTGTAGTCTTTGACCAGAACGAGTAAGCCAACACATATATTTTTTTTAACATAGTCGCAATAACTATTTTTTGAATTACTTAATTAGCTAAAATTAGTTTCAACAGAGTAGTGATCATAACTAAGTATGATGTAACTTTTAGCAAAACTCTCTGGTTATGAGAACTTAGCGAGTACTTTTCAATCAATGTTGTAAGAGCTGCTTCTCAATTTCATTTAGACAAAATCAACCGTAAGATGTTCACAGATAATTTATACAAAATTTTATCTAAACTAAAAATCGTTAAATTAATGGACAAACGATAAATCTTAATTAGGAATAATTTCACGAATTTTAGTTCTGTTAAATTTACATAAATAATTTAACCATAATTATCTATCTAAGTAGCAGATTTATTAAATTATCTATCAATAAATTACCGATTTTGTATATAAAAGAAAGAGAAATGAATGAATGAAAGCATTTAGCCACCAAACCTGTGTTTTCACTGGAATCAGAAGACAGTATCTCTCTCTTTGTTTTGTGTCTTGAAGTTGAAGTTGAAGTTGAAGTTGAAGTTGTAGCTAGCTAGCTTGGGCCTCAAAATGCAGGTCTCTGGCGTTATCGGCGACGTTTCATTCCTAATTCCATCCGGCGGAGGTCTCAAGTCGCCGGAATTCCGACACTTCCACACCCAATCACGCTCGCATCCGCTCTCTCATTCCAGCTCCAGCTCAAATTCATTCATTCCCTCTGGATTTTTCAGAGTAAGCAAAACCTCTCTCTCTCTCTCTCCCACTCATCGATGTCCCTCTCAACAATTTTCCTTGTTTTTTTTCCTTAGCTTAGAGATTTTCGTTCACCTCCAAAGACCAGACAAGACCATATAAGAGATATTTCTTTCTATTTTGTTGTTGAAAATAGAACAATAAACGTGTGATATTGTTGTTGATTTACTTAATTTTCGATCCGAAAGCCTCTGTCTTTGTTTTTCGATGAATTAAGGGAATAATATTGGCATGGGTTAATGGAGAAACAATGGAATACAAGGAGATATATTCTGAAATCCAATAGATAATGTTGTGTCACTAAAATAGTTTGAGATATAATCGCTAAGAGTGTAGAGGGGAAATATGCAATTTGATGCTCGTAATCGGTCCGACCCTATGGAACCAGTACATTATTAGTCTATGGCTTGCGTGCAACTTAGTAGGTTGTAATTATCTGATTCAAAACTTTACTACTTCATATTAATAGTCGGGCATATTTAGGTTCGGAGAACAAGACAGATAGATGATGTTATTAATATATTTGAAGTATGAATAGTTGTGCATTATGTGTGCCTGGTTTTCCACATACTTGAGATTTTGTTTTGGCTCCCCTTACTTCAGTTATGAACTTGACAGAATTTTTATTTTTCTTCATTTTCCAGAGCTGTCTCCCAAAGCTTGGAAGTGGACAGTATAGGTGCCGAGCTAGAGGCTTGATTGTGCGAGCATCAGAGGATTCAAGTGATAACTTGGTGCAAGTTGCTCCCCTTGGATTTGAATCCCCTGCTGGTCAGCTTTTGGGCCAAATAATGCAAACTCATCCACATCTACTATCTGCAGCCATTGACCAGCAGCTTGAGATACTTCAAACTGATAGAGATTCCCAAAAAGAAGAATCTCCAGCGTCTCAAGGTCCCCTCTACAAGTAAGTACTGTCGTATCTCAGAAGTAGATGCTTTGTTGATGTTCTATATATTGACCTAAGTAGTGGTCGACTGTTATATGGTAGGGACTTCATTTTCAAGAGGAAACATCATCACTGATGAATAAGATCTTGCAATTTGATATTGTAGAGTTTTCATTTACATTTACATTTACATGTTATAATGATGCTCAGCCAAATTTAGTGTTTGAAACTCTGAATGCAGACTTTGTTTGGTGGGGAAATAATAGGTCTAGAATTTGAATTAATAGGGTTCAGTCCCTGTGTTTAGTTGATTGTCAGATACAACAGGCTGCAACCCATTGATAATACACGCGTACTTTCCCGCTATAGTGCTTGTGAATCCCAAATTGAGTGTGTATTTGACTATTTTAATCCATTTAGAAAAATGAGTTATTGTTGATGAAAATAATGGTAATCCTGCACCGCTTTTGTCAGCCCATCTCAGAATTGCTTTTGCCTCCATGAGGGCAGAGTTCTGTATGATTAGCTCAAGTAGCCCACCTGCATCAGCTCTGCTGTCATGTTTCCATCTCTCCATTAGCGGTACTGTAACAAAACTATTATCACCAGTGAAAAACTGACTTTGCCTTGACTTGCATTGGATCAGCATAGGTATCTATGTATGACGATGACCTTTCCTCACCATTTTCCCTTTTAGCTTGATTCTCTAGGCTTTTTTCTTCTTAATGTTTTTTCCTACTATTCACTTTTAACTATATATGAACTAGGTTCTAAAAGAATGCCATCATATCTTTATAAACTCTACATAGATTTCACAATCTCATAACAATGGTTGCTTGCTACTTCATTTGTTTTCCCCAACTATTGTTTTGAACTTTTTGCTTCCTTTCGGTAACTCTACATAGATTTCACAATCTCATAACAATGCTTGTTTGGTACTTCATTTTTTTCCCCAACTATTGTTTTGAACTTTTTGCTTCCTTTGGGTAACTTATGAAATGAACTCATCAATTTTAGGAGAATAGCGGAGATCAAAGAGAAAGAAAGGCGAGTGACACTGGAAGAAATAATTTACTGCTATATAGTGCAGAAGTTTCTGGAGAATGAAATCTCAATGATCCCCAAGATATCTGCTACCTCAGATCCTACCGGCAGAGTAGATTTTTGGCCAAACCAAGAACAAAAACTAGAATCTGTTCACTCTTCTGAAGCATTTGAGATGATACAGAACCACTTGTCTCTTGTGCTTGGAGAACGACTTGTGGGTGTGGGACCCCTTTCTTCCTTGGTTGAGATTAGCAAAATAAAACTTGGAAAGTTGTATGCTGCTTCAATAATGTATGGGTATTTCCTGAAAAGAGTTGATCAGCGGTTTCAGCTTGAGAGAACCATGAACATCCTTCCCAAACGCCCAGCCAACCCGGATCCAGCGCCAGCAAACCAGCTGTGGGATCCTGATTCCTTGTTCAGGATACCTCCTGATGGTGGTGATGAATCAGGTTTCATGGATAATGGGGAAGACAAGGCTTATAGATTGAGATCCTATGTGATGTACTTGGATGCTGAGACTCTTCAGAGATATGCCACTATTAGATCAAAAGAAGCCATTTCTTTGATTGAAAAACAGACGCAAGCTTTGTTTGGGAGACCTGACATCAGGATTGCTGGGGATGGTTCTATTGATACATCAAATGATGAAGTAATTGCGCTTAGTTTCTCTGGATTGACAATGCTAGTCTTGGAAGCTGTCGCATTTGGATCGTTCCTGTGGGATGCTGAAACCTATGTTGAATCCAAATATAGCTTCGTCAAGAACTGAAGATTGTATGTTGATTAATATTCTCACGAGCCTGCATATATTGTAATGTGTCTTGCCTGGTGCATGTAATGAGTTTCCTGTAAATATATTGGTTAGGAAACTTTTGTTTCATCCTACATGTTAAGAATAGGAGCAGCGTAGATGATTCTCCAAAGACACTAAAAAAAACATATAAATGGCAGAAGCTACAAAATGGTCTGATGAGCTTTATATGGAAGACTTTCATGCCAGCTAGAACTTTGGAGTTGATATAGGCATATGGCGAACAGGCTAAGAAATGCGATAATATTTTCTCTCTAAATGTCGGTATTCAAGTTGCCAAAGTCGTTGTGCAAGAAGATTAATGGAGATACTACGTCCTCCTGGTGGGGCAGGAAAAAAGGAAAGAAGAAGATACACTGGATTGCTTGGCAGAAGCTGAGCATGGGGAAGCAGGAGGGGGGAATTGGTTTCAAAGACCTTGAGACACATAACATTGCACTTCTTGCGAAACAATGCCGGAGAATAATTAGAAACCCGAATGCCTTGTGGGTGAGAACTCTCAAAGCCAAGTATTTCAATGATCGTGATTTTCTCCAAGCAGGGAAGGGATCTAGGGCCTCTTGGGCATGGAGTAGCCTCCTTGTGGGCCGGGAGGTGATTGAAATCAAGGCAAGATGGCAAGTGAACGATGGCTGTAAAGTAAGTGTGTGGCGTGATAGATGGCTCCATGGTTCTAGTGATGGAAGGATTCATCCACTACCTACAACAAAAAGGTTCACTCCTTTACTTGCTCGGGAAATTATTGATGTTGATACAGGGTGTTGGGACTTTGATCACCTTCTCCCCTTTATACCCAATGAGGAGGCCGAAGCCATAATGAGCACTAAGACTGGGAATCCTAAGGTAGAGGATAGGCTGATTTGGCCTATGGAGAACAATGGCACATACTCCGTCAAGTCAGGATATAAGGTCCTGTTTGAACCTAGCCTGGCCAATCGGAACTCGTCGCCATCTTCTCATTGCATTGACAAGAAGCTCTGGAAGTTCATTTGTTTAATCTCTTCAAAAGGAAGACTATTAAGTCCCCGTTATGCCCTCTGTGTCTTGAGCATGAACACTGCTTTTTGCTGTGTCCATGGATGATGGCAGTGTGGTTTGGGTGCAGCCTGGGCATAAGAATTGACATGACAAGCATTACTACTTTTGATAGATGGCTCCTTAGTCTGGTTAACTCTCTTAAAGATACTGTTGAATTTTGGAGAATGAGATGTGACGGGGCTTACAAGCTGAAGACACCTGACCCTTTGTTAGCTATTGAACGAGGCCAGAGCAGGAACCAGGAATTCCTGAAGGCCAAGTGTGAAGAGAAGGAAAACAAGAAAAAGAGAGGCAGGTGGGGAGGATATTTGCTCAAAGTGGAAGCCTCCCATATCTCCTTGTGTCAAGGTCAATGTTGATGGGGCTTGGGACAGCAAAAGTAAGAAGGGCGCTACTGGAGTAATTATTAGAGACCATAAAGGCTGTTTTGTGGTGGTGTTTATACCCGATTTATCACATTGATTAATCATGCATATTGACTCGGGCTAGTAAATGATTTTACTTGGATTTGTTAATAACTCCTAGTATGAAGGATTGTATTAGATAACTACCTAGGGTTAGTTATGCAAAAGAGTATAGTAAAGCTGATGAATTGCCACGTACAGGGGAAATGCAAGCCTTAGAATCTAATAGAGTTTGATACAAGAAAGAATTCTTCAGCAGCAAGCCTCCTATGATCAACAATTCGGCAAATTATTCTCTATATAAAGGAAGCAGTTCGAAAAAAGCAACACACACATCTTCCGTCAAAAACTCCCTCATGGGTCCAAAAAAAAAAAAAAACTCCCTCACCGGTTTCCTTTCATTTTTCTTAGCTTCAGATTAATTAGTTTCTTTCGCTTTGTAATTTGTTAGCTCTACTAGTTTCACTAACAAAAGGTTTCAGGGCGAATTCAATGATTTTATTTATCTCAATTTTGAAGTTAAAAAAGATGTACAATTGTTTTCGTAATAGGAAAGAATATTTATATTCCTATCACGTCTATACAACTTTAATCCTAATTACAAAACAATATTTACCATAATACTTTCCAACACTCCCCCTCAAGTTGGTACATAGATGTCAATCATGCTTAACTTGTCAATCCATCTAGCAAATGCATGGTGTGACAACCCTTTAGTGAGTACATCCGCTAACTGCTCTTTAGACCTTACAAAATGGAAACATATATTCCTCTTATCAAGGTGATCCCTGATGAAATGTCGATCAATCTCCACATGCTTGGTTCGATCATGCTATATAGGATTATGAGCAATTTTAATTGTAGCGGTATTGTCACAATGTAAGTCCATGGCTTTATGGAGCTTGAATCCTAGCTCATTCAATACATTTCGAATCCACAGCAGTTCACACACTCCATTTGCCATTCCTCGATATTCAGCTTCAACACTAGAACAGGCAATCACATTCTGCTTCTTACTGCGCCAAGTTACTAAACTTCCTCCAATAAATGTGAAGTACCCAGATGTAGACGCCCTATTTTTTTTTGTCACCAGCCCAATCTGCATCAGAATATCCTGTGATACCAAACTCATAATCCTTGAAAAACAATAGACCTTTTCTTGGTGAAGACTTCAAGTACCTGAGTATTCGCGTCACAGCTTCCATATGCTCTTCACTAGGATCATGCATGAACTGACTGACAACACTCACATCATACACAATATCAGGACGAGTATATGACAAATAGATTAACCTCCCTACTAATCTTTGATATCTGCCTTTGTTTGTTGGAACTTGTTCATGACACAACTCCAGTTTGTGGTTCATCTCAATAGGAGTCTTAGCAGGTTTACAATCCAGCATTCTCGTTTTAGCAAGAAGATCAAGCACATACTTTCGTTGAGACAAAGTGATCCCCAATTTGGATCTTGCAACTTCAATTTCTGGGAAATATTTCAGTGAACCCAAATCCTTCATATTAAATTCTTGTGATAACCGCTTCTTCAAATCCTCCATCTCAGCAGATCATCACTTGTAACAACCATGTCATCAACATATACAATCAGAGAAATAATCTTACCACCCTTGCGTTTAATGAACAAGGTATGATCAGAGTTGCTCTGCTGATATCCAAACTTCTTCATTACTCCAGAAAATTTCCCAAACCACGCTCTAAGAGATTACTTCAATCCATACAGTGACTTCTTCAATCTGCAGACTTTTCCAACATCACATGGCTTACAGATAACACCTGGAGGAATATCCATGTACACCTCTTCTTCAATCTCCGTTTAGGAAGGCATTCTTCACATCAAATTCGTGCAATGGCCAGTCATGTCTAGCTGCTAAGGCTATGAGGATGCGTACAGTATTGATCATTGATATGAGAGCAAATGTCTCCTGATAGTCGACTCCATATCGCTGAGTATAACCTTTTGCAACCATACGATTTTTATATCGATCAATGCTTCCACCTGCCTTCAGCTTCACTGTAAATACCCATTTACATCCAATAGTCTTCTTTCCAGGTGGTACAGGAATAGTCTCCCATGTTCCATTCTTTTGTAAAGCCTTCAGTTCTTCATTCATAGTCTTCTTCCATTTTGGATCCGCCAAAGCATCTTGTACATTCCTGGGAATAGATACTTTAGATAATTCACTAACAACAAGTGCATGTGCTCCAGACAACCTGTGGTGAGATACAAATGCAGTAATAGGATATTTGGCTTTGGCTTCCATAGTTGACTCATATTGCTTCTTGGGAACCCCCTTTGTTTCTCGTTGAGATCTCCTTGGAGCAACCTCTACAGTGTCTACTTCAACGTTATCAGTGCATACCTCATGTGAGACATTCTGGGAAGGTTCTTCAGTTGATGGAGTAGAAAAGGGATCTTTATGAAGTACTGCTTCAGAAGAGGTTTGAACTTCAGGTAATGATGTTTCAGCTTCAGTTCTCGATGGGTCAAGGATTTCTTCAATGATTTCTCTCGACCGGTCGATGCATCCAATCTTCTCCGTTTCGGACCTATTCCTCGACGGGTCGATGTGATCGCTCTTCTCTATTCTGGACACCTTTCTCGACGGGTCGATGTGATCGCTCTACTCCGTTCCAGACACCTTTTTCAACGGGTCGAGGGAATTTTCGACCCATTGAAAATTCCTCCTCTACATTCTTTTGTTTGGCTT
Organism: Geum urbanum; assembly: GCA_946800695.1. NCBI lineage: Eukaryota > Viridiplantae > Streptophyta > Magnoliopsida > Rosales > Rosaceae > Geum > Geum urbanum. The sequence continues at coordinate 26,172,064 of OX327011.1, forward strand.
CCTCTAAGTTGTTCCTCCAACCTCTCCAAGTCCTCAAATTCATCCAAAATCAGAGGATTGCCTTCATGTATACTTCTCTCCTCCTGAAGGGAAAACTCTGAAACTTCCCCTGAGTAATATGGTTCAAATTCACGAAAGGAGACATCCAATGAAACATGCATCTTGTTATGGAGCGGGTCATAACAGCGATAACCTCTTTGGAAGTCAGCATACCCAACAAAAATACACTTCACAGCACATGGATCAAGCTTGCCTCTCAATTTTTTATTGGTATGAATATACACAGTACACCCAAAAACTCTTGGCTCCAAATTCGGCAAAGATGGCACATTCAGCAACTGATGTAAACTTCTGATAAGAATTTTGAAACTCAATGACACGGGAATGAGTGCAATTGATCAAGTATGCAGCAGAACGAACAGATTCTTCCTACAAGTTCGGTTTCACATTCATGCCAAAGAGAGATGCCCGAACAACTTCTATTATCTGTCTATTCTTCCTTTTAGCTAATCCATTTTGTTGAGTATACACAATTGAAGTCTAGTGTCGGATTTCATGAGAGATCAAGAATGTAAACATCTCACCATTCACATATTCGCCACCATTGTCGGATTGAAATACCTGGATTTTCTGTTGATACTGAGTTGCCACCATCGCATGAAATTCAATGAATCTGGAATACACTTCATTCTTGTACTTCATTAAGGAGACCCAAGTCATCCTAGTACATTCATCAATAAAAGTAAAAAAAATACCTAAAGCCAGAGCGGGTAGGAACTTGTGCAGGACCCCAAACATCAGAGTGAATTTTCATAAAAGGGATAGAACATTTGAATAAACTTGGTGAATAAGTACTACAGTGACTCTTGGCAAATTCACATGTTTCACACTGAAATTCTGAGGTATTCACACGTGAAAAAGTTGAGGTTGAAGCTTCTGCAGATATTGAAAATTAAAATAACCTAGACGACGGTGCCATAACTACACATCTTCCTTAGCTTTATCCAAACTGGTGGTATTATTCGCCTACCCTGATGATTTCAATTGTTGTGCTCCACTACTTGTCAAATCAAGATAATATAATTTCCCCCTTCGAACACCATAACCAAGAATTTTTCTAGTCACAAGATCCTGAAAGATACAAAAATCTGGATAGAAAGTGATAGAACATCCAAGCGCTGCAGTTATCCGACTAACAAATATAAGGTTATAGGCAAGAGAGGGAACAACAAGAACAAAATCAATTGACAGATGATCATATATTTTGATAGAACCTTCACCAATAATAGAAGATGAAGATCCATTAACAGTAGACACAACATGTTGAGGGGATGAATTAATGGTCTGTACCAGACTGGGGGTGTTCGTCATGTGATCAGTTACACCAATATCAATGATCAAGGTAGGATTCGAAGATAATGCAGATAGGGATGATGCATTACTCTTTACCCCCAACTCAACTATATGAGCATAGGCAATTGATGATTCACACGATATCTCCATGTTTCAAATAGTAAGGTTTTCCAAGATTCAGGATTTCAAGAGTATACTTCGGGATTTACGAGTTTTCAATTTCAAGAATTCAGGTTCAACTTCAAAGGTTTCAATTCAGGGGTTTCAAGTGCAGTAGAATAAATAATTTAGTGGTGGTAATTCAAGGATTCAATTTAATTCAGGATTTTTCAAATTCTAGGAATTCGGCTATGATACCAACTAGAAAAAAAGTTTCAGGGAGAATTCAATGATTTCATTCATCCAAATTTTGGGGTTAATAAAGATGTACAATTGTTTTCCTAATAAGAAAGAATGTTTACATTCCTATCACATCTATACAACTTTAATCCTAATTACAAAACAATATTTACCATAATACTTTCTAATAGTTTCATTGTCAATCCTTTGTAACCTAGTATGATTTATAATACCATTGTTTATTTCCTTTTACTTTGAATTATCGCTCTTTATTTTATTGCTTTGTTCTTCGTTGTTCTTTACTTTTTTTTCTTTACATATTGTTATCGTATTCTTGTCTTTTTATTTGCCACTCTTTGTTTCTTTGCTCTTCTATCTTAGTTATCTCTCTCTGGCCAGTCGTCTCTTTTGACAAGTTTAATTGAATCGACTCGCTTCCCATTCATCGCTCAATTCATCCCGCGAACAATAAAAAAATCCTTGTAACCAAGGCAATCGAACCAACAGCCGAGAGTGCGTTCCTTCCTCGGCTAGCGATCACTTGAAGAAGTTAGATTCACGCGCATATTCATCATTAAAAACCTTGCTTGGCCGCGCATTGGCACGCCCACAATTCATTTAAAAGGACATTGGTTCCTAGATCCCTCGGTCATAGTCGGCTGAGACAATTTTGAGGCAACAAGTGGGATTTGTAAAGAGTACTACAGTCTCAGCACCTCTTGAAGCTGAAGCCTCAGCTTTTCTTGAAGGTATGAAGCTTGCCAAGACCAGAGGAACCAAGAATGTGGTGCTTGAATCTGACTCCAAGATTCTTATATCTGAGCTTGACAAGAGGATGGAGAATGTGAATTGGAAAATCTTCTCAATCATCTCGGAAATACATAGCCTAAAATTGAGCTTTGATATGATCTCTTGGTGTTGGATGTCAAGGATTGCTAACTGGGTTGCTGATGCAGCTTCAAAGCTAGGAAATGTGAGCTTGTGCTATGATATCTGGGAGTATGATTCCCCAAGCTCGCTGGTGGAAGTTTTGAAGAATGACGGTCTCCTGGGACTTCCTTAGTTTGTTGTTGTTGTTTTTTGTTACTTAGTCTCCCTGAGGACCCGCTGATAGCTTGTATTAGTGTTCATTTTCTGTTTTCCTTGGTTGTTTGTTTCCCTAGGTTGGTGCCTCTTATTAAAGCGTTTTCAGATCAAAAATAGAATATAACTATGATCCGATTAAAGGAATTAGCCATTCTAGTACGTGATGTATTTAACAATGAAAGTTTATTCTTGAATAAGCTAGGTAGGATTACGTGGGAATGGTTTGGGATGATTTTGCTAGAAAAAATTGTTAGGATCTTGGAGTTGTCTTCCATTTGGACATGTTGGAAACCTTTGGAACGAGGTAGCCAATTTTATGTTGGGACTTGAAGGCCTTGGAACATGGTAGCTTGTTAACCAGCTCGAGAAACAAGAACCTCAACAAAGAGAACATTCGAGTGATTCTTCATTGATGATGTTGTATGATTGCCTTGGTGATTTTAGAATCATGTTGCAAAGTAAACGTAGTAACCATTGTTGCACATTTAATTTGGGATTAAAGTCACCACCAGGCTCTGAAGTTTCACAAAATCGTCAATATGATGTCCAAACTTTAAAAACTTTCAAAGTGGTACCTAGAATTTCAAAACAACATATTCGTGGTGCTTCGGACCAATTCCTATCACTGCTCAGTTAAGTCTGATGACATATTATTTTTTCTGTTTGATATAACATAAAATGACTTTAATACCCTTGTCATTTTCAATTTTTATTTTCTTTCAATTATCTCTCTCTCTGGTCAAGGCCCAAATTCTGTTAAGAACTCTGTAAAACACAATGAATTGCAAAACAGATATCAAAGTAAAGTGGGGAATGTCTTCATCTTATTCAATAACTGAACTCGGTATTTAAATAGCTTTTACATAGTAATCTAATGGAAATATGAAAACGCAACCCACTAATGCACAACTACAACATCGTGGTACGAGTAACAAAAAAATTGTCAAACTAAGCAACTGACAAACCTACTGCAACTGAAATCCTTAAAGCAAGCAACTACATATCAAATTCCCTAGGCTCTGAAGATTGAGCTTGGTGTCTTTTGGCTGCGGTAGAGATTTAAGTGAGTTGATCCGTGGCTGTGTGAAGAACTGGTCTTCGATCTCGGGCAACCATTCGAGCACGTCGTCTAGTTGTGAAGACCACTCTGACCACGAGCCATTGCAGCTTTGCTCTTTGCTTGAAGCACTTGTCATCATCATCATTGGCTTTGGTATTGTGGTCATTGCACTAGACGTCTTCTTGTATACACGACACAACACCCATTCATTCAGCTGTAACAAAAAATGCACATGAATTAAGTTTCCACAGTCTGAATTATAACAACTTGAATTGATATCGAATTGAAAGAATAGATGGATAAGTATGTACCTTGGAGCTGCCATTTTTGTGTGAAGGCTCTATAAGGTGGTACTCGTGCATAATCCAATTGGTTTTAGTACTGTTTGGCTTTGATTTTACTCCAGTCAGGCTGTCGCGATTGGAGATGTTGCAAACTGTCTCTTTTGGTCCGTTGACGTAAGTGTGCTTGTGTGCGAGGCGTGCCACTGCCGAGGGAAAAATGTTGTTGTGTTGTGCATCGCGTGGTCTCTACTTCTTGTCAAGCGATTGGAGTGAGGAAAGCACCAACCTCGCTCGTTGAGTCCTACTTGTCTTGATGTTATGCAAGATGTAAGGTTTGTGTCTCTCTGCGGAGTCACAAAGAATCAATACTTTACACACTCGGGTGAGTATAAAGCAGAGAAATCCTAAGGATGAAGTGTTGAAAATACAGGATAAGGTGTATCTCTCTGCCGAGCCACAAAGAGTTGATACTTTACACACTCAGTCGAGTATAAAGCAGAGCAATCCATGGGACAAAGTGTTGAGAACACAAGATAGGGTGTATCTCTCTGTAGAGCCACAAAGAGTCGATACTTTACACACTCGGGCGAGTATAAAGCAGAGCAATCCTTGGGACAACGTGTTGAGAACACAAGATAGGGTGACTTCGTAGATCTTTAGAATCCCCACGCTCTGTTAGGTGGCCTGGACTCCTCTGATTTCCATAATCGATGGTGTAGCTTGAGTGGATCTTTGAATCTCCACGTTCTATCTGGTGGCCTAGATTCTGAATTCACTGTTGTTGGTTGTTTACTCACTGAGAGAGTAAGTACTTGCTTGTGCGTAAATTTGTACGTATATATAGAGGTCCCTAAACCCTCTTCGGTTCTTCTATTTTTAGAGGTTGGCACTCTGACTTCCCTGGCTTGACAAGATAACATTATCGACTAGGAAAGAAAATGATATTATCTTGCCTCTGGATTTCCCTAACTCATTTGGGAATCGCATAGACATATCCTTTCCTGATTTACAACTCTAATCGGGCCGCATGTGGTTGGCCTATTTTGTTTCTGAGGCCCAAAACCTTTAAAATAAATGTAATGTTTATTTTGGGCCAAAACATTTCCCCCCAGACCTCGAGATTAACTCCTGGGCAATCAAAGAGGTCTTTTTAGAACCGTTTGAATGTGACGTGTTGCTTTCTAGACAATGGTTCAAATAGCCTCGCATAGGCTACTCGAGTGCTCTTCTTCAAAAGTCGTGCCTCTTATTTTCAACCCTTTATACTCTTTGGTCGTCTTCAACCTTTTTACTTTCCCTCTTTCAGAAGCTTCACTGCAAAAGATCTTGGATTCCTAATCTCACTTAAGGACCCTATTTCCTTTTTCCCTCCTTGCATTAATGTTGCCATGTACGATGATCAATCTTCCCCTCATCTATCTCAGGTATATTCTGCCTTGCTTGTGTATGATTCTCTGGTGTAAGTCTTTTGATCATCTCATAACTTTCTGGGTATAGGTTTTTTTGCAGACAGATCCAGATACTCAGGAGTTATCTCTTATTGAGGGTCGACAGAGGCTTGGGGAATTTTCTAATGCCATTCGTAGCTGCAGCAAAACTACTGCCCCCCAGTCTGTGATTCCCATCCTGCCAACACTTCTAGCTCTTGCCAGGAGTAACAAGGGAATGACAAAGACTCTGCAAGAAGCAGTGCAAATCTATAAAGACTTGGCACTTTCTGAAAGAGATCCTCCTGAAGTCCAGCTTGCTATTGCCTATCTACGCGATCCTTGGACTCTAAATTTTGAGAATGAAACTGTTCGTCAAGAACTGGCCATTCACATTCAAACGGCTCACTATGCCATGGAAGGAGTAGATCATGCCGTCCTGGATCAGATGGAAGGGCTACTGCGGGAACTTCCTAGCCTTTTTAACACTATAGTCTCTACTACCCAAGAGCGAGATAAAGCCATCTCCAATCGCATAGACCATAATCGTTGGTGGAAACGTGATCTGGAGAAAATCAGGACAATGGGAAAGAACTATGAAGATAAGTGGGTAGACATTCTGGCCACACGTGCAAAAATTGCAAAACTCAAGGCTAAGCTGCGTCATCAGGTGGAGGATTATTTTGGAAAGGAGCAAATTGCTATCGCTCTTCTAAATGTTGGGAAAACTCTTTTCGATAATGTTCAACAGGCTCGCGCCATAGCTGCGGATGCTGAGAGGGCTTAGGCCGCTGCACAGGTCCGGTATCTCCAACTGAAAAGTAATCTGCGAGCTCTCGGTAGCTCTGTTGTAAAGTACTAGACTTGTTATTTTTCATGGATTGAGGCCCAATTTTGGGCTTTATACTTTATCCTGTCAAACTCTTGCTAGTTCAACTTATATTTTTATGGCCCATGGCCGTAATCAACTGCTGTGTATCTTTGCCATCTAATAACTTCACGCCTCAAAAAATCGTGCCGAGTCTGGAATAACTACCCAATTTTAATGGCTCATAACTTTGTATCTCGAAACGATAAATTTCCAACTTTTAAGAGATACGTAAATCGGTGATTGAATGTTGAGCCCCCTTGACTATTTTTATTGAGTCGATACAACGCTCTGGGACTCTTCATTTAAAGCCTCTTAGAGTTTTAGGCTTATAAATAGTTTGTCACCTCTCCTTCATTTCACAAGATCTCTCTGTAGAAAAAAGATGGCGTTTCTAGTTCATAGTCTGTTCTTTCCTTAGTTCAAGGCAAAGCCTTCCGATCTTGTATTCTGCTAGATGTTTTTAAGTTAAAGTACCAAAACTCAAACTTGGCTTAGGTCATAGTACCAAAGCTCAAGTTCTTTGGTTCTGTGCTAGTTTTCAAACCTTTGAGAATTAGCAGACAATGGTTGATATGGGCACTCACTAACCCCATCCCTGAACCTGATCACTCTGGTCTGGTGCATGCTCTCACTCACTCCCATTGCATCTCCCTTACTTTTTGAGTGGAGCGTCTAAGATCATGATCAAAGGAATGGTTTTGTTGAGTCGCTAATGTCGAGCGAGTGCAAGTATCCCAAAGTCTTCCAGAGCTGAAGGTAGACCTATCCCTTAGTTAGTGACTGCCCACCAGCGCAAGATGATGGCTTCATTGTGGCTGGTTAGGGTAGATCTAAACCACCTTCTAAGATTGGTTTTTTTTAGCAGGAGACTGTCCATTTGTCTATACGGTATCAGAGCTAGAGGCCGCAAAGCCTCATAATCCATTGTACTCTTTCTTTTAATCAAATGAATCTTTGAATGTTCTACTGCTTTTGTTTGTCTTTGTAAGCAGTAAAAATACTATCTCCAGCGATTTGACCACTGAAATTTGGTTATAAGTAACTTAACTTGTAACATTTGAAAAAACCATAGAAATTGGATCTATGTTACCAAAATTTTATATTTTGGCCACATGAATTGGCTTTGGACATACTGGTTGCCCCTAGGTTTACATGAAGAGCGAGCCTCTTTTATAGGCTGCGAATGAGTGCAAAACTAAGTCAGTGATCCTTCTGTCACCTTGTACTCCCAAACTTGCTTCCTATACTTCTTCAGAAATCGACCATTAATTGGATTACGATGAACTTCATCATCAACGTCTCGCAGCTGGAATGCTCCATTGCTAAAAATTCTGTCAATGATGAAGGGTCATTCCCACTTCGTGGACTATTTACCGCGTCCTTCTTACTTTTCTCCTAAAGACAATACTGTTTTCCAAACCAGCTCTCCTTCTGCAAAGCTAAGTCCACGGGTACGTCGATCATAACAGCGAACCAATTTATGTTTTTCCGCAAGCAGGTTGGTTAATGCGTTGATGCGCTTTTCGTCTAAGTCTTCCAACTCCTGCCACATTGCTTGCACATAATGTTCTCTGATCAGTTGGTGTTTATCCATGATCCGCAGTGATTGAATGTTGATCTCCAATGGCAGCACTGCGTCATGCTCAAAATTTAGCGCGTATGGAGTAGTTCCAGTTGGACTACGCTTAGAAGTCCTGTATGCCCACAATGTGCTGAACAATTCCTTATGCCAAAGTCTTGGATTGTCTACGAGTATGCATTTGAGGATGTGGAGGATCAATTTGTTGCTTGCTTCTGCTTGGCCGTTGGACTGTGCATAGTATGGTGAAAAATGCAAAAATTTGATCCCAAAATCTACCATCAGCTCTTCTACTTCTCCAGACACGAACGATGTTCCTTTATCAGAAATGAAGTACTCTGGGATTCCAAATTGGCAGATGATATCCTCGTATAGGAACTGCCTAATCACAGCGGCATAGGCCACTTTTAAAGGCCTTGCTTCAACCCACTTGGTGAAGAAATCTGTAGCAATGATGATAAACTTGTGTTGCATGGAAGAATGAGGAAGGATTAAACCGATTAGATCTAAAGCCCATCCTCGTGCTGGCCAAGGTTTGATTATTGGCTGCATAGGAATATTCGGAATATGGTTGACTGGTCCATGAGCTTGACAATCCTCGCACCCTTTCGCAAAATTTATACAGTCTTTTAACATCAAAGGCCAACAGTATCCGTGTCTCCGCATGAGCCATCTCATTTTTAGGCCAGATTGGTGAGCTCTGCAGACCCCAAGATGTAGTTCTCATAGCAATCGTTTGGCCTTAGTTTCGAATACACAAACTAAGTCTACTCACTATTCTTTACACCTGAACAACTAATCTCCCCGGAGAATGTAGTTTGGAGCAAAGTACCTGATCCTCTTGTCGACTATAGAACTAGGATCTTTCAAATATGTGATAGCTGGCTGTCTCCAATCATCATCGATTATTCCCAAAGCTGCGACGTACCATTCATCCTTCTCCTCCTTCCTAGTCATGAAGGATGCGAGAGTATGAACTTCTACCTTCATTGTCCGTTCATGTATATCATCAACAAGCTCTATCCTTGTAGCAAGCTGAGCCAATTCATTCATTGCATAGTTCTCTCCTCATGGGATGTGGGCCAGGGACACATCTGTGAATGATTCTAGCAACTCGCTAGCTCTTTTTCACATATGGTTCTAGGATTAGCCCTATTTTGAACGTGGCTTGGAGCTGTCTGATCACAAGTAACGAGTCTTCCCCAAATTATATATCCGTAGCACCAAGGTCCCATAGAAGCTCTAGCCCAATGATTAGGGCTTTATATTAAGCTACATTGTAGGAATAGTTGTATTATAGTCAGAAGGAATAGGAAAATGTTTCACCTTGAGGATTTACCTATATGACCCCTGCTCCTGCGAAAGCACTTGTGTTGGAGCCGTCGAAGTAGAGTTTCCAAGGGGTCAGTGATATGTGTGACAACTCTAACTCCTTTTGTTTTAGGATCGCCTTCATAGGGTGATGGGCGAGGAAATCAGCCACTGCTTGGCCCTTTACTGCCTTATGCGAGACATATTGTAGCGAGAATTCAGATAGTGCGAGAATCCACTTCCCTATCCATCCTTGAAGTATAGGTCGAGTTAACATGTACTGGACTAAATCTGTTTATGCTATGAAGCATGTGTTGAAGGAAAGCATATAATGCCTCAACTTGCAACCTGAAAAGTAAAGAGCAAGGCATAATTTTTTCATTGGTGTGTATCTGCTTTCGCAGTCCGTGAGAGTCCTGCTTAAGTAGAACATTGCTCTTTCTGCCTTCACTTCATCATTTTGTGCCAGTAAGCTTTCTACGGATGACTCTGTTGCTGAAATATAGAGCTTAAGTGACACTTCTTTTCGTGGTGGCACCGGGATATGAGGATTAACCAGGTATAGTTTGATTTTGTCAAATGCTTCTTGGTGATTCGGCTCCCACACAAACTCTTTCTCCCCTTGCAACTTGAGTAGAGGAGCAAAAGGTTTGGTCTTTCCCGTAGCATTTGCGATGAATCTTCTTAAGAAGTTGATATTCTTGAGTAATTGTTGTAGCTCTCGTTTGTTTTTTGGAGGAAGAGCCTTTATAACTACCTTCTTCTTGTCATCCGGTACTTCTATCCCTTGCAGATGCCCTAAGAATCCTAGGAAGTCCCTTTCTTGCACCCCAAAAATGCATTTAGTAGGATTCATTTTAAGCTGTTGTTTTCTTATTCGTATGAATACTTGTCTCAGATCTTCTACATGGCTTGAACTCTTCTTTGATTTGACCATAATATCATCAATGTAGACTTCCATTGTGTCTCTTGCTAGGTCATGGAAGATACAGTGCATGGCGCGCTGATATGTTGCTTATGCATTCTTCAATCCAAATGACATGTTTACGTACTCAAATACTCTTAACACCCCCAGGCATCTAAATGCAGTTTGTGCCTGTCCTCCTCAGTGACGGGGATTTGATGATATCCCACCGTGCCATCCATGAACGATAGCATCTCATGTCTTGCTACTACATCAATGAGTAAGTCAGCTATTGGCATAGGGTAAGCATCTTTTGGAGTAGCCTGATTCAAGTCTTTGTAGTCTACACAGACTCTAATATTCCTGTTCTACTTTCATACTGGGACTACGTTGGATATCTACTCTGTGTATTTAGCCACTTGGATGACTCCAGACTTCAACATCTTCTCGATTCTTCCTTGACTAACGTTGTTGTCTCCGGATTCATCCTTCGCATTTTTTTCTGTATTGGATTTTCCCCTTTGCGATTGAAAGTTTATGGACGACCAGTGTTGGTGAAAGGCCTGACATATCTTCAAACTTTTCTGCGAAACAATCCTTATATTCGAACAACAAGTCCACGTGCTTCTTCCTTTCTTCAGGCTCTAAAAGGGTGTTAATAGCCACTTTCATTGGCTCATCCAGTGTTCCTAAATTGATTTTTTCAATTGGATCTGTTACTTTATGTGGTGTGTCATCCAAGGTTACAGGTGCTAGCTGGATGATATCATCATCAATCTCTTCCTGTTACACGTCTTCATTGATACATTCTGCCGTCACGATGGTTGGCAGACAATCGTAGGCTTGTGTCTCTATCAAATAGGTTTGCAATCTCACATATAGAGAAGCACAATCCTCTGTTTCCTCATCCTTGGACGGTCGTATCATTGATGGCTTGTGGAGGGTAGCTCGAGGAAGTAAGGTCGCGCTATGTCTTCTCTTGCTTGCACTATTCCCAATCGAGCTAATTCTGAGGGCGTTACTCCAACATGTCCGCCATTTTTGTCGACGCCGTACACTTCTAATGGTCAGGGGTTTCCATTGTAGTAATCAACATCCAATGCTTTCACAGAAATTGAGTAAGGTCGTGGGTCTGCGTTGACTATGTATAATTCTGATGTCTCCCTGTCCCAGATAAGGAGCCGTTGATGAAGTGATGAAGGTACACAGTAGATCCTGTGGATCCAATCTCTACCTAGTATTCCACTGAAGGGTGAGTTGCACTCGATAACAAAGAAAGTATGAACACCTGTCGCTAGTCCAACCTTTACTTTTATGAACAACAATCCCAGTGTCTGCGAGACTGTCCCTACGAAGTTCTTGATTGTCATGGATGTTGCTTGAATGGCTGATCTTGGAATACTCCACAATGTCATTTCTCGAGTAGTCAAGACATTCATTGCTGCTCCGGTATCTACCATGACCTTGCTAAGCTAGATGCCCCCCATGCTTGCAGTAATGTACAATGGCCTCATGTGCGATGCCATTATGGCTGTTGGTTTGGAGAACATCATGTAGGATTTGTTCATAACAGGATCCACAATTGGTCACCATTTTTATGGTTATTCTAGCTCTTCCGGAGTTACTCCCCTAACTGCTTTACTTATGACAACCACTTGCTTTGCCTTGACTCGTTTGGCAAAGTTGGCTGGTAATATGTACACCATGCCTATGTGCATGTCTTCGGTGTAGACCTTCTCTATGTTCTCACAGTCTTCGCCATAGTTGACCAACTGCTCATTGTAACCTGCTTCAGTTTCAATTAACAATGTGTTGACTATCTTCAATGGGAGGATTCTGTTGCTTTCTTACGTAAACCTCTGATTTAGGTCCTCTTGAGAAGTCTACCTTGGCTGTGAGTTCCGACTCCTTAGCTGTTACTTCCTTGATACTGAAGCTAGAAGAAAGGCTAGCGAGTTTCTTTTATTCTTTGATTACCAACAGCTTTGGTCTCCATTACAGCATCGGCTTCTTGCTTGGCTCAACGACTGGTTTTTCCTTTGATTCTATGCGTTGGAAGACTAATTTCCACACCGTCTTGTCTTCAACCACCTTTCAAGCTCTCTTTGGTGTTCGTTGTGCCTCTACGATAGGCTCTGCTTTGTCCATCTTGGAAAACACACTTGGTCTAACCGCTCGTATCTTTGGTTGGTTGGAATCTTTGTCAAACGCAATCACCAGGGTAGCTGCGAGCCTATTCATTCTCCTCTGAATATGTTTCGGCGACTCTACTAACTGATCTGGTTTGATCAACCCTTTGTCCAAGGCTTCCAAAGTCCTTTTCGCTGCTCTAAACTGACGTTGTAGCTTCCTTTTCCTGGTGGGGGTGATCTCCATGGTCTTTCCTCCTGACTTTACATACCACACGTCTTCTTTGATCACACATCTGCTTAGCAGAGGGATGTAAAGTTGGTCTAACTCTACTCGCTACCTATCACTAACTGCCTTAGTTTTCTTCTCTGCCATTCGCATTCTTTTGAATATATTGGACTCCCTGGAAAATGTATGTGATTCCTTTGGACTTGTTAGATGATAATTTTCAAGCGGGGGTCTTACTGGTGGACCTATTCGCACTGCTTCTATGAACTCTTCATACGTCATCTTGAGGCCACACTCTACCTTACAGTGAGTACAAAGTACTACTGGAGTTGCTTCTCTACATACCTCTTTCTGTTTCCCTTTGGGATCCTCTGTTTTGCTACTACTAGAGATTGCTTCATTGGTGGCTTTTACATCCAATGTTTGCTTCCTCTTGGCTCCTCCGCGCCAAGACACTTCTAAAGTACCAACCATGAACGCTCCTTCAGCGACCTTCTTTTCCTCGTAACTCAGGATTGCGATCTCCCCTTCATTTATCCACTGTTGGATCTGTTCTCGAAAAGCTGCACATTGGTTTGTGTTATGAGTCCAAGCATGATGAAATTTGCAGTATAGCCTTCCTCCCGCTTGTTGTGAAGATGAAGATGAAGGAATAGATATATTTGTGATGTCGGCCTTAACCAACTTGTAGAGGATTTATTCCATTCTATTGCTACGGAAAGTGCTAACAGTTCTGGGCTCTACCAACTCCACTGCTCCTACTGAAGCCTTCGTGAAAGGCTTGTGATCCAATAACTCAATTTTTGGTGACTCATCGATTGCAAGTTTTCCTTCGATAATCTATTTTTGGATCTGATCTTTTAGCTTGATGCAGTCTTTGGTGGTATGGTTCCACATGTTGTAAAACTTGAAGTATTTCTTCCCTTTTAACTGCTCCGTAGTAGGGTATGCACCAAAGTCAGATTTAGTCAGCTTTCTATCAATTAAATCCTTTATGATTTCATGAGCTATGTTTGCATCATAGGTGTATGACTCGAATTCTGGTTTTGTGAAAGCACTGGTAAACACTTGCAATGGTCCCTTTGAGGGGATTATTTTCTTTGACTTGATCATGCTTTTAGCTGTCAATTCTAGATTAGCCACTATCGCATCGTCTGATTCATACTCATCAGATTCCTCCTCTTCTCGTACTGTTGCAATTATCTTAGGACGTTCTCGGTATGGTGTTTTTGGAACATACTGTGACGACCCGAATCAGAATTAGTACGTTAATCGGCTTAATCTGTGAGTTTTACGAGTAATCACTGTTGTCGTAATTGAGCAGTTTTAATGGGTTCATTCACGACTAATTTATTGGGCGAGAATTTGAGATGAGTCTCTTCACGAGAATTGTAGTATGCGTGATTTCGAGTTCGTGGGTGATTTCGGATAATTTTTTTGATAACCGAGGAATATGTTATGAATATTTGAAATTGCGTGATTTAGTCGTGTTTATCCGTTTGAGTTTGAGTTATCCGAAACGTGGATGTGATTCGTTTGAACCGTCGATTATATCGAGCCGCGAGTATAAATATCGGAATAGTCATAAAATTGTCGAAAATCACTGTTTTGGGAAGTTTGACTGTCGTTTGACCAAAAATGGACGGTTGACTCGCGTTGACCGAGAGAGAACCGCACTACCGTTTGACCACCGATCGATTTTCCGTTTCCGGCCACCTTAGACCAAATCGTTGGTATGGTTAGCTTCCTCTCATGATTTCCTACTGTTTTGCAATTGATTTGAGTTGAATTGGTTGAGATTTGGAGGAGAACGAGCTCGGTGTAGTTCGTGGGTTTTGTCGGAATCGGGTGGCCATTTCTGGCCACTTTTGGGGTCGGAGGGGTTGGGGGTTTTGCTCCCCTCAACCCAGGGAAGCTTTTGGGTGAAGAGTTTTTAAGGTTGGTCGCCGGAAAACGCACCGGAATCCATGGATTCCGTGAGTTTCGAGGTGATTTCCGGTCGGTGGGCTTGGAATTATGGCTTGGTGTAGAAGAGAGATGTGTTGGGCTTGAGGAGTACTTGTGATCTGAAAAGTTTGGCTGAAATCCGCCATTGTTGATGTCGCGCTGCCGCCGGCGGCGCTCCGGCGAATGGTTGACTTTTTGGAATTTATCAAGTTTTATGCTGTTTTACTCGTAATCGCGCCCCGAGTGTAGCCTTGAGGTTTTCGAGTTGTTTTGGATACCGGATTTTAAGTCGAGGGTTTATGTGGAGTATTTGGGGGTTTTCGACGATTATTTTGTATCCGAGTTATATGTTTCTGGAAATGGTTGGTTTCCGAGGTGTGGTACAGAGTAATGAATTGTCATTTTGATCCGTGATATTTTGTGATTATTTAGGGGATCGAGATCGTACGCTTGGCGAGGGATCTTCCGCCGGATCTTGGGATTAGCGTGTTTGCGCGTTGTGTTTGTCTGTGAGTGGACATTTCTTTTCACAGATTAGTTGCGAGTTCTTATTCCACGTTTTACGAGCACGAACATGCATATACGATTATGATTTATTTGAGCATATGTTTTACGATTATGCATCGACAAATATGCTTATATAGTTATATATATTACGAATACGCATTTATATTATGCTCAATACATTTGCATGAATTATTTACGATTTGGTTTACACAGAGTACAGTCACAGTATATATTGTTGTATCGATACACTTGCATTCCGGCTGATCACCGATGATGTTTACCAGGGGAGGCTGTGACCCCTGACCCGAGGTCTTTACCGGGGGGGGGGGGTGCAGACCTCTGACCTGAGGACATTCTGGCTAGAATCACGTGTGGATCTGGGATCCCGTGATTCAGACTGTACTAGCGCGGACGTGTCCATGAGTGACCCCGCGGGATTTTATGATGCATCATCTGTACGCGTGAGGAGTTAGAGTCTCCCTCGTGTACTATACCATATTTATTCATTTAGACTTGCATATGTTTTTATAACATATATTATTTGGCAAAAGACATTTATTTTCGTCCACTCACTCTAACAGTTTATATGTCTTTCCCTGGGCTCTTTGTTTTCAATGCCCAGTTTGCAGTTCGGATTCTGGTGTCACACGTAGCAGTCGGAGGCTTAGTATTCGAGCTACTTTTCTTTTCCAGTAGGTTTCTTGTTTAACCTACTGTTGTGTACTTATGTATATATATACTAGAGGTCGCTCTGAATACTCTAATGTTTATATTTTCATATGATTTCCCCGGATTTCTGTAAAGTACAGTTTTGCCTATTACTTTATGTTATTGTTATGATATTGAGAAATCCGGATGAGATTGGTGCCCACGGTTTGGTTTTTG
Source organism: Geum urbanum (assembly GCA_946800695.1). Lineage (NCBI taxonomy): Eukaryota > Viridiplantae > Streptophyta > Magnoliopsida > Rosales > Rosaceae > Geum > Geum urbanum. The sequence goes on from OX327011.1 coordinate 26,187,975, forward strand.
TGGCATAGGATGAAGTGTGTTTTCGAGTGCAGGTTAATGGTAATTCTACGATATAGTGAAACTCTACCAAAATTTCTATGGTTTTTGTAAGTTCGTGTTTTCAGAAAGGGTTTGATTCCAGTTTAGGAAACTAAATCAGGGTTGGGTCCTTTCACATACGTTCCTCTGGATGCATTGCGCCTAATGTTAGCTTCCTCGTATGCGGCATGAGTTTGAGCCACAACATCAATGAGAGCATTTAATAATGTGAACTTCACATCCACATACTTTGTATGCAAACGATCTTCAAGTCTTCCTACTGCGATGTCCACCAATTCCTCCATAGTGCACAAAGTTCTACTCTTAGTATACTCGGTCCTGAACCTATGTAAGTATGCCACTGGAGATTCACTTGGCATTTGCACTAATTGACACAGCTTACCAAGCTTTACAGCTAGTTCAGATCCGCCAAAGTGTTCAATGAAGAGTTTTTCCATTGCTATCTAATCACGCATAGAGCCCTGTGCTAGGTTTGTGTACCAGTGCAATGTGGCTCCTGATAGTGAAGATGCAAACACCCTGAGCTTGAACTCGCTTAGCCTTCCCTATGGTCCATATTCTACTCTAAATCGTGCAAGATGAATTGAGGCTGGTTATGTACTATCCCCATTGAAGCTAGTGAACGAAATAGGCCGGTAACCCTTTGGCCACTTCTAACCAAATAGTAGTGGTGGGAATGGCTCATTGTAGGTTATTTAAACTCCTCCCGTACCTGGCAGCCTCTGATTAATGATTCGATTTATCCTTTCCTCCAACTCTCGTTCAGGGTTCAATGGAAGAAGAGGTGGAGCTGGTACATCATCATCTTTGACCTCTTTTTCATCATGAAACGAAAGTTCTCGCTCTCCCAATCTTTTGTTGATCAGTGCGAAGCTAGCTGCCATGGTGTTAGTGAGATTCACGAGAGCTGTTGTGAGATTATCAAACTTTTCATTATTATCTGTGTGGTCGACCTCCTGAGTGTCGTAGAAGTTATCCAGCCTTTTCATTATTATTCTGGATCCTAGACACCGCCTTGTCACTGGTTTTCATATTGTTCAACATTCGTTCGATGTTAGCATTTCTTCGCTGTTCCTGTTCGAGTGAATAATCCTTATAGGCCTCAAAGTCTATGGCCTTGATTTCTTCTGTAGTTTTAGGATCTGATGATGATGATGATGATTTAGCTTTAGTCATTGTTACTCTGAACCTCTGTATTACTTCCTCGCTGCTTAAAACCCTACAAGTGGCTGAATTGTGTTTTTGAAATGTAGGTGCTGGATATTTTAGGCAACTTATGAAAGTTTTCTAATACTGATCAATGGTTGTAAGACACTAAACCTGAGTCCCATTGGGTGTGCCAAAATGTTTGGCTTCGATTTTACTCCAGTCAATCTATCACGATCGGAGATGTTACAAACTGTCTCTTTTGGTCCGTTGACGTATGTGTGCTTGTGTGCTAGGCGTGCCGCTGCCGAGGGAAGAATGTCGTTGTGTTGTACGCTGCGTGGTCTCTACTTCTTGTCAAGTGATTTGAGCGAGGAGAGCGCCAACCTCGCTCGTTGAATCCTAATTGTCTTGATGGTATGCAAGACGTAAGCTTTGTGTTTCTCTGCGGAGTCACAAAAAATCGATACTTTACACACTCGAGCAAGTATAAAGCAGAGAAATCCTAAGGATGAAGTGTTGAGAACACATGATAGGGCGTATATCTCTGTCGAGCCACAAAGAGTCGATACTTTACACACTTGGGCGAGAATAAAGTAGAGCAATCCTTGGGACAAAGTGTTGAGAACACAAGATATGGTGTATCTCTCTTCCGAGCCACAAAGAGTCAATACTTTACACACTCGGGCGAGTAGAAAGCAGAGCAATCCTTGGGACAAAGTGTTGAGAACACATGATAGTGTGACTTCGTAGATCTTTAGAATCCCCACGCTTTGTCGAGTGACATGAACTCCTCTGATTGCCATTGTCGGTGGTGTAGGTTGAGTGAATATTCGAATCCCCACGCTCTGTCAGGTGGCCTTGATCCTGAATTTGCTGTTGTTGGTTATTTACTCGCTAAGAGAGTAAGTACTTGCTTGTGCGCAAATTTGTACGTCTATGTGGAGGTCTGTAAACCCTCTTCGGTTTTTCTATTTATAGAGGTTGACACTCTGATTTCCTTGGCTTGACAAGGTAACATTATCGACTAGGAAATAAAGGGATATTATCTTGCCTCTGGATTTCCCTAACTCATTTGGGAATCGCATAGACATATCCTTTTCTGATTCGCAGCTCCAATCGGGCCGCATGTGGTCAGCCTATTTTGTTTTTGAAACCCAAAAGCTTTAAAATAATTGTAATGTTTATTTTGGGCCCAAACAAGTACCATTGGGGGCTTTACTGACTTAGAACACCAGAGCTTTCTTGATGTCGACTCTGCGACCTTTAGTGGTGATCACCTTATCGGTGCCGATGGCTTTCCAATACCCGGATTCGGCAGCCCAATTGGGTCTCGACCCGTTTGGGTACTTTCGGTCCCTCGGACTGAAAAAATACCATTCCTTTTCACCAAATATCCCCTTGCTTGAAAAATCAAATTAGTCATCCAATTACTTGCGAAACTCAAAATTAAAGCCTTTTCAAAATTTAATACAACATATGAGCTGGGATTTTGTTCTTACTTGGCAGAACCCACGGGTCGAATTTGTAGAGATCAATTTCAGCTATAGTTTGCAAATTGAATTGGTACCCAGCTACCTTCCGGCACAAATATTGAACGAGAAGCTCTTCGTCCATCGGATAGAATCAGAATATGGGCGGCAAGCTCAGCTGAGAACGAGGGGCGGTATCTGGAACCCCCATTTTTTCTGGTAAGGTAAGATCTGGAAATTGACTCCATGACGAGAGAGAGAGAGAGAGAGAGAGAGAGAGAGAGAGAGAGAGAGAGAGAGAGAGAGAGAGAGAGAGAGAGAGAGAGAGAGAGAGAGAGAGAGAGAGAGAGAGAGAGAGAGAGAGAGAGAGAGAGTTGAAAGAAAATAAAAATTAAAACTTACAAGGGTATTAAAGTTATTTCACACGTTATTATCAAACAGAAAAAACGACATGTCATTAGACTTAACCGAGTTGTGAGAAAAATTTGTTAGAGACACCACGAATATATTGTATTGAAAGTCTGGGTATCACTTTGATAGTTTTTAAAGTTTGGGTATCATATTAACGACTTTGTGAAACTTTAGACCCTAGTGGTGACTTTAATCCTTTAATTTTTGCTAATAAGCGCACTTGCGGGTATTTTGAGCAATTTTTTAAATATTTTTTATGAGAAAAAATATATTATATTGTGATATTAATATCAAGATATACAATTAACGGCTAAAACCTCTAATATGAAAGAGGCAGAGTACTAAAAACAGTAATGCTAAGAGCTAAATGAAGCACCCATTTGTCCATGGTGTGTGTGGCATGGTTGTCCTTCCTTTGTATGTGACTAAATGAGAAGTTAGGAACAGTGGCGGAGGTTGCCATTGGCTTGCCTAAGATTAATCCCAGGTGAGATTTCTAAGAAAGAAAGAAAAAAACTACTTCATGTAAAGAAAAAAAAACTATTTTCTTTTTGATTAAGGAAATACTCTTTTATCAATTAGAAAGTTGCTAATGAAGGGTGCATCTAGAACATATCCCACTTATTCTACCATGTACTCTCTCACTTACTTGAATCTTATAACTTTTATTTTCAATTAGTTGCCACCAACATTTATTGCATTGAACTGATTGAAGTCATTATTCACAAGCAAGTAAAAATAAAAAACTCAATGCATGACTTCAAAATTTAAAGAGCACATATATGAACCAGTTAAAGAACACCATATGAAACTCGTAGAGTATAAACTACACAATTGCTTAAACAATTTTATCATTGGAGTGATTGTTACCTCAATAAAAAATAAAAAAATTGTGTGTTGCACAGTACACCCATCTCAAAATCATGGATTCGTCCTCGTTACAATTAGCCCTGGTAACAATTTTTTTCCTGACTCCACCAGTGGGTTAGGAATCTGAGTAACCAGATCCTTAACATATCGCAAGAGCCTTTGAAGATCACCGAGGAAGATGATAGGTCCTAAATTGCACGAACCAAAAATTGGGAGTCAGAGCTAAACCATACCAACTCAAAGACTGATTTTGAAACAGCCTACGTGCCTCCTATGCTACCGCTATCTCCGTTAATAAAGATGAATATTGACCCTCAATCAGACAAGCCATACTCAACATAATATGACCAAACTAATCTCTAACCACCACTCCTACTCCTCCAACGATGAAGATGGTCGTCATAAGTTCCATCCATACAAACACAATAATACTCAACTGGGGGTTTTGCCCATAACTGTATAGTCCTATTTGGGTGGTCAGGAGGCCGGTTCACTAAAGTATAATATTCTTGCCATGCTCCTGCCTGCATCGAAATATACTGATGTGATATCTCGTCCAGAGAATTTTTTTATGATTTATTTCAAGTTTATCAAGAAAGGTAGTTTATCAATGGAAGTTTATCAGAAATGTAGTAGTCATACATGGACAAGTATAAATGAACTTTCTATTTTAGAAAATTATATTGCTGAAAGTTATAAAGTTTATCAAGATGAGTTTGTAGCCACGTTAAGTGTTTAAATCAGAGTTACGATGAAGAAATTACGGTCAGCGAAAGTTTTGTACGGTTTTACGAAATTGATTAGTCGCAATTCACACATATAAATAAGACTTTCTAAAAATGGAAAGTCAAAACTTTACTTTTTGAGTCAGAATTTTTTCTCTCTCCACTCTCCCGGGGGGTTCTCTCTCCTCATCGCAGCTCGCCGGCGACGTCCCTCGGCCGGCCACTAAAATTGTCGACCAAGGTGTCAAAAGAAGCGTCTCACTCTCCTCTTCCTTTCCCCTATAGTGTCCACCCTAAATCAACCGGAGTTAGCCGAAATTTCAAGGAGAAAAATCAAGAATTTTTGGGTTTCGGGTCAATGTTTTTCCGGCCAAATCGACCAACGAAACTTTTTGGGCTTTGAAGCTCTCCTCACTACGAAGCTAAGGACACCAAAAACACGTTCTAGTTTGACCGGAGCAAGGAGAATCGAAGGATTGAAGTTTTTGGGGGATTTTATTTTCAAGGTAAATTGGACTAGTTAGAGGTCGAATTGGACTTTGGTGTAATTGAAAAAATTGTTGCTTGAAAGATTTTGGATGTTTTCAGGTTTGGGTCGCCAGAAAAAGTCACCGACGCCGTCGCTCTGCCAGTGGCGGCGGTGGTCCATGACGGTTTGGTGAAGGGTATTTTGATGTAAATTTTATGTCGTTTTACTCGTAATTTTGTATCGACTGTAATGACGAAGTTATTGAATTGAATTGCATATTATTGGTTAAGACGTATGGCTAATCGGATAATAATTAAACGTTTTTACGTTATTAATAAATGGTTACATTGTTTATTTATTTGACTTCGAGTTCCTTAAAGTTTAAGGTTTATGTTGCGATTTTAAAGGATTCAAGAATTGAAAATTGGAATTTGGAATTAGATTAGAGCTTGGTATTATTTTGGGAAGCGTGGTTTTTAAGAATGCGTTTTTCTTGATGGTATTGTTCGTTGATAACGAGCTTGGTTATTCGATATGATTTTCGACGATTAGTTTTTACATATTAATCGTTATTTATGGACGACGTATTAATAGCTATTAGCAGATGTATAGAGAGACCGACAGATGTGCTTGGATGATTGGAGATATGACATAGTACAGTGAGTAAACATTTTTATTTTCACAGTCGATAACGAGTTCATTTATTGTCAGCATTTTAGTATTTCAATTTAATTTACAGTATATTTTTAGACCAGATTAAATTTGAAAGTTTTTCTTGTGATGACATTTAGGGCCAGTTTGGGAGGGTGGTGATTATGAGATTATTTCATAAGCTAAACTAGTTTGGGTGTTTGGTAAACCAACAACTTCTAGCTTATTTAGAAATCTCACATAATCCAATGCAGATTATGGAAGTTGGTATTACCATGCTTTTATAAGCTGTGGTTTATAAAAGCTGGGATTTCTACCTATTTTGTCCTCAAAGGCAACATATATTCATATTATCATACATACATCAGTTGGTATGTGTTGGCATCTGTTATCGCATAAATTTATTCTCTCGTTCTAGAATTTTGTAGTCCTTGATTGCCATGCTTAATTAACTTCCCATCGATTACAACTCCAATCATATCGACCTAGGAATTAGAAGAACAATAAGCTATGATAACTAGGACTGATATTTGTGGTACGGTGTTGTAAAATATATTTGTTACATATACAGTACGGTTAAATTTACCAAATACCTAACACTATCAATTAAACTCACAACACTTTTACAAATCTAATTACGAAACACTTAACAACTTATTTTCACAACCAATTATTGATTCGCATCTTTTCAAGCATTTAATTAAACACTTAATCAAACACGAAAGCAATTAAAACCCTTCTTTGTAGATGTAGCATTGGTAAGTAGGGATCGTTCTTAACCGGGGATTGAGGGTGCATGCATAACTATGCTAAGTTTAAATGGGGGTGCGAGATTTGTTTGTTTAATGCCTACAAAATTAAAGACAAAAACGTGGCAATCATACACATAGAGAAACCCTAGGACTCTAATATGCTTCACTCATAGACAAGCAAACAATCAAGAACCCTAGAAACCCTAAACATGCATCATTGCCGAAAAAAAAACCTAAACTAGTTATTTACAAGTGATCATCACATACTAATTACCTAAGCCGATTACTTCTTCTTTAAACAAGTTCTACGAAATTCATAGCACAAATTAAAACACAAACACATGCTTACATCGAATTAGAGAGCAACCAAATCATCTAGTTAACTTCCTAACTCAATTTTATCTTGATTAATTCGGTGGAACATGCTAGGGTGAACCAAATCATCTAGTGTCATCCTAAACAAGTTTCAAAGCATTAAGATCATAGTAAGCTAGCATATATATTCGAATTCATACTAAGAACACATGGAAGAACTCATAAAAATCCAAAACAATCATCTTTACACTAAAACATGTTGTCTTTCTACAAAAAGTAAAGAAAACCAATACATAACCGAAATTTGATACAAGATGTCATGTTACACTTTTTGCTCCGAGGAATTCGTCTCTCCGCAAGCTCCAAGTATAGCAGCCCCTTGTTGGCGTGAGGGAGGACACAAGTGTTCAAAGCCAAATCTAGCGTAAGAACACTTATGGGTGAAGGAGTGATGTTTTTGAGGTGGTGATGGTGGTGTTTCGGCTAAGGAGAAGAGTTCTTCGACTTTGTGTGAAAGGAGGTAGTGTTTGGACAGAGATTCGGCTCCTAGAATGTGTGATGATGAAACCCTAGTCGAGCCCTCATTTATATAGGCCAAGCAAAGCCTAGTTCGACTCCTTTTAGAACTCTAATTACTCCACCCGGGTAACCTGACCCTTCTCTACTAAAATAGGAGTTTCTCTCGTTCTAGGACTTCAAATCGCTTGATTCCAGTTGCGTTGGAAACTAGACTTCTAGATCTTTCCAACCATATGCTAATCGCGTCTAGATTCATTCGTATTTGTTCACAGTGGCCTTTTGAAGTGGGCTGATCTGCACAGGCAGATTTCCTGATTTCTAGCTTTTGATCCATTTTCTTCTTTTGGGCTTCTTTGTGGGTGAATCTTGACATGATCTTGGACATTCTTGGACACATGAGCATGGTCTTGACCCATCTTAGTGATCTTTGATCCATTCTTTATAAATCGTGGCCCATTCTTCTTCATCTTTCCTCCTCATTTTAGGAACTTCCTCCTTAGTAGGTTTTGAGCTCATTTCTGCCTCCTTTACGGATTCCTCCTTTATTTCTATCTACAAACATAAAGTAAGTTAAAAACATATTTACTAAGCACAAAACAAAGTTAAATATAGAGAGAAAGACATTAATAATCAAGCATAAAATGCGTAGATCAATTATTCTCACAACACAGCTAAAGTAGATTATTCTCACAACATAGCCTTCCCAAACTGGGTCTTAGTTAGTTGCATCGATGCACTTACTATTCAGATGATCACCGGATAGTCCAGTCAAGAGAGGTCAGGTTGCCTCGTCTGGCCGTCAGAGGAGGTCAAGTTGTCTCGCCTGGTCCATCACCTTTATTTATAATTGTTTCTAGTCAGAGGAAGTTAGGATACCTCGTCTGGCCACCTCCATGTTTATTACTATTTTATGACAGTAGAACTCGCGTGATTTTAGATAGAGTCGTGGAAAGGCATAATTTTTACACAGATTATCAGATTTTGTCCACTCACTCTAATGTTTTATGTTTTCTGCCTTTCCCTGGACCCTTTGTTTTCAATTGCCCAATTTGCAAGATATCAGGTTGAAGTTGTGACCGTCCAGAGTTCAAGGCATAACAATTCACAGCTTCTGCTTTCTCAGTGTATGATCATAGCAATGATTTGGGTTGCTCGTGCTAAGGTACCTGATACCAACTAGTCGGTGTTAGAGATCATAACATGGGTCCCACAAGACTTATCTCTGGATTACTGGGATAATCTAGAATGAGTCTTGTCAACTAACCCCTAAATGACACCTCATATCACAACACATCGTTCTGGCCCTTCCAAATAAACCATAGAGAAGCTACTAATCAAGCTTGCTGCTCCTGAGATAGAGCTAAAAAACAAGTGTCAAGCCAAGCCTGACAAGTCTATAGCAAAAGACCCAAGACCGGGTGCAATAAAAGAGATTATAGGCTGCATTCACGGACAATCACAGAATAAGTAAAGTTTCATCTCAACCACCTGATTACATAACATATAGATTCCAGTCACATCTACCATCATATTCTGTAGGCATGGTTCAACTGGTAAATAGCCTTGACCGGCCTTCCATACACACATCAAGCCGTTAGAGCAGTACGAATCCTCCAAAAGTTCTTTCAAAGTGAGAGAAAGTGTACCTGCATACTAAGGAAGCACCATCATATCACGTGCTAAAGTATAAGCTCTACTTACCTTATAATCTCCCTTGGTCGTATAATGCCATAATGCCATACATACCTGTGAGGACCATGCAAGGAGTAAAATATCTAATATCGAAGATCTATCGACTATATAAAATACAGATATTTTGATCGAAATATCGATGAAATATCGATTCAATAAAAAATCGACGGAAATTAGATAAATATATAAAAATTTCTATTTGATCTTTATGAGATTCTTATATGATCAATATGTGTTTGAAATTTGTAAGTTGTATTTTGTTGATTATTTATAGAGATTATTTGATTGAGCTTTTGGGTTATTAGCGTGGAGGGTATTGTGTTTTTAATTTAGTGCGATCAACATATATGTAAAGTCAAAATTTCGGATAAATTCGAAAATATCGAAGATTTCGGCGATATATCGAAAATATTGAATATTTCGGAAAATATCAGACAAAAGATATTGATATGTAAGATTAATATCGGGAAGTCAAAAAAATAGAAATATTACAAAAATATCAAAGATATTATCGATATTTCATTCCTTGAGACCATGTGTCCAACTTAATGGCATTGCCAGTATCAAAGCCATATCCTCATGGCTAAAAAACTGCTCCAACAAACCAACATTCTGCTTACCATCAGGAGCAATTCTTATCTTATTATAATCTTATTAATCTTTATTGTACTATAAGACTTAGTACCCATTTTTGTATGCCATTTCTTCAATAAAAATTGATGATCAGCCCTCATTTTGAGGAATTTTTACATTGAGATGTCTATGGTGAGACTTGATGAGTAATTTTTTATGCTTAATTATATTTTGAAAAATCGATCAGATCAACTGTTAGTATATATAGCTATATATGTGTACCATAGTTGAATAGTTTCAACAATATGTTGATCAATTATGAACATATTTTTTAGAGAAGTACAAAAATGCATTAACACAATAGATAACAAAAAGTATATATAAAATCAAGTACTAAGTACTATTTTCCGCCTAAGGTGAAAGCCAAGACATAAATCGACGCCTATTAACTAGGTTTGCAACCTAAATCTAACACAAAGGAGGAACTTCGGCTCCACAAATCTACTCCATCCAAAAAAGAGTCTCGACTAATACAATTGAACCTGCAACCAAGACACAGTAGTAAACATGATTATGAGCCTCATTAAAACTTGCCGGATAAAACTCTGAAATTATGAACACAAACAGTTTAAGTTTGACAAATTTTAGATATTCATTGATTTTATCTTGTTCTCCAATTTAACCAGATGTTGGTAGTGCAGTGGCTGACCACCCTAATGTTACTCTCATATGCTGAGAGATCAAGGGTTCAATTTCCCATAAAATTGATTTCCAGACAAATTAAACTTTTGTTTATCTCCATGTGAAAAAGAAAAAGAAAATCTTGTTCTACAATTTAATAGTTTTCAAATTGAATGAAATTAAGAAAAATATATATTTATATTTAACTAAATATTACGGACAATCTCCAAAATATTGTTGGAAAGTAAGTCTATATTCAAGAAGCTCACCAAAACCTTCATAAGACCCTTGCGACGGCTCCAATATTCTCGGAGTAGCCGGGTAACCTAGGGTTTTTTTTGTGGTGACCTCTATTGTTGTCGATGTTGTTAAGAAGTTGTGTCCTTGTAGGTGTTTTGAGAAGAGGAAGGCTTGTTAGTAAATGTCGTTGGCGAACTTTGATGGTGTTGGGTGTTCCTGATTCAGCGATGCCAAGACCCTGGTATTGGTGTTGATTGGTGTTCTCACTGGTTGTGAAGCTGGATCAGGCCTGTGCACAATCTACCTTATGTTGCCGACTTTGGATGGGGTCAGACGAATGCAGGGGTGGTTGTCCACTCGATTTGGAATCGAGGACTGGGTGGTTGGTAGACAGAGACCGGTGCAAGTGAAATTGAAGCATATGCCGATGTGGTGCGACGAGGCGACGGGCATTCGACGAGGATGTCGTCCTAGGAGGGCGATAGGCCGATAGAGGTGTGGCTTGATTTCTCTGGGCGGTCAACATGGTCAACCATGACTTTAGGCTTGTCTTGGCCATGTGGGCTAGTGAATCGGGCCTAGAATGGGCCTTTGGTGTGTTTTGGTATATGCTGACTTTTTTGGATTCTAAGTTTGGGGTTAAGGAGATTTTATTGTTTTTTGACATATAAGACTTCAGTCCGTCACACTCAATTATTGTGTTTTCTTATAGCATGGGTTGAGATTACGATGGCGATGGAAGTGCATGTCATACTCGGATACTGGCTGGGAAATGCTTGCTCTGGCAAATGTTATCGAAACAGAACACCAAACATCCAAAATTCACTTAACAAAGCAGCGACCGAGTACATGACCGTCTACAATCAAAATTCTTGTTTTTGATTAATTTTTTCTTGATTCCTTGTAGTTTTATTTTTTTCGTCTGCTATGTCCTTTTGATTAGGTAAGCTTGCTAAAAGGGCCTTGTGTAATGCAAGAGGTCTTTATGTTTTCTATTCACCGCCTGACTTCATACAAGGGTGGCTAACTTGATTGTAATCAGAGGCGAATTTACGAGTAACCACACCCAACAGCTACTAGACAAAAATTATGAATATCAAGGAGAAATTTACATATTACTGGGTAAGAAAAATAAATTTAACACTCTCATAAAATTAACCTACTATAGTATTTTACCTTTTCTCATTTTATTTTTTTCTATTTCACCTTCACCTATTTTAAACATTTAAGATATTTAAACTCTTTGAATTTTTAAATTTTTCTTAGCAATATATAGCTTTAATTTTTTTTCCTCAATTCTTCTGATTTTTTCACTCACCTAAACTTTTGACATTAGACTCACAATTGATTTCTATATTTCACTTTAAAAAAAATTCACAAAGGGCACCAAAGAGATCTCGGGTAAAATATTTTCCTCATCGAAAAGAATAAACAATTACAATCAGATAATAGGAGAGATATTATAACTTACGTGGACCAAACAAAAGAGAAGTATATTATTCCTTCAGAAAAAAAAACAAAAATTAAAAGAATAACAGGTGGAGGAACGAGACGCGTGGCATTGGAGGCGCCGCCGTTATGCTGATACGCGGTTTTTCAGACTTATCCTCAAATAGAAGCTTTTCTTGCTTATTCCTCCTGTATCTACTTTGCGACCGTTACAAAAAGGAACCAGTCCTCTCCCCATAACACCCTTTGTCCTCTCACTTAATTACAATACGTGCAACACTATGCTTTGTCGCTTCTTCTCTGTGCTTCCACAGTCCATGACCTTTTCTTTTTTGTTAATGGACTACAGTACCCACCAAACACCTGCCACTTCAACCCTAATTATTCCAAAACCCTACCGCCGTGTAGCATTACTTCACTAACCCCATTTTTAATTCGCTAATGTTTATTTCATGCTTACGTTTTGTTCTCGAGTCAAATGTATACATATAATGCATTATAACTTGTATCTTAGAGAACACTACTATACACCATCGTATATATGCTGATGATTACGGTTAATTGAGCTCGCCTTTGGTCTTGGACTCTTGGGAAATCAGATAGCAATAGAAGGTACGTACCGACCTAGTGTATATATAAGTCGAAAAATGTAGCTTAGGGCTTTCGATTATTGAGTATCACAAAAACGTATAGAATTGATGGTGAATGCTTATTGAGTAACACTAGCTTGTTTAGATCGATGTACCAACTCCTATAATATTGATTGAAGAAATTCCAAATGGTCTTTCGTACGTTTTGAGTGAAATGTGTTTAATTTTCTCGTGCTTCTAGTCGATCATCTGATCTGATTTGATTTGGTCAAGTTTAGCAGGAGAAGTTTAGTATCGTTATCATCCCCGTGTGTATAGCAAACAGTCCGTGATTAATATTCAATTAATGTAGACCCAAGAAAAGAACTTTAAGCTATTTCCTAGAGGTGGCGGTGTTTTTACGCCTTCAAAATTGACACAAATCTATATAATTAGCTTTGTTATGTATATATCACGTACCAATGGAAAAATATGGTCCTCACTCCCAGCTAGCTAACACAGAATCATGGAAATGTTGAAAACAACCTTCTATAGCTACTGTCATAATTTGACAGCTGCAATTTTGGTAGCGTCATGCATTTGGACTAATTAAGCTGGCTTAAATTATTGTGTGGATTAGTTGATGATGGAAACATTTGGGCAAGCTAGCTCAAGGGGTCTATGTATATGTTATCAAACTGTACAAGATGTCTATTTCTTAATTAATTCATCGAGTTAAAAGAAAAGAAAGGAGTCTATACACGTACACTTCAATATTTATAGATTTTTCTCCTTTTTAGCTATGATCAAGTAATGGCTCGATGTTAAGTTTCTAGAAAAAATCATGTTAATTAGTCACAGCTAGCTACTTCTTATTATACTGAGGGCATTAAACTTGGGTGCACCAATTACGAATTAACTAAAAGCCAGTATGAAGGATCAAGATTCTTACTAGCTCTTCTTATTTTCTTATCTATTGATCGAGCTGGCTAGTAATCATGTGTTCTACTCGAGTATTACTATATACATATAGTTGGTGATCGTTTTAATTAATCTGGTTTTGATAAATGATAGTTCATTTTTAAATATGTATATAAATTTGTGGCATGGAATATTAGAACTACTTCTTGAAGAAGATATCTAGTATTGGTGTATTACCAGCTTTTAATTAAGTGGTTAGAATCTATTGTCTTGACTTCAAACTAGCCTCCCATACTTATTCGCTGCATATGGTATCTAATTCTAGTTCTAATTTATTTGACGTAATACCTTCTACGCATATGAAATCTAAATCTAAATCTAAATCAAAATCTAATTCTAGTTGTAATTTATTTGACGTAATACCTACGCTCAGTTACAACTTTTTCGTATTCATCGTATGTAAAAGACTTCATCCATACATGCACTGCAGCAAAGTGTCGTTCGTGTCCATGTTTACATATTTTCGTAGACTTTGTACGAAGATGGCCAACCTGAATGTTCAATACTTAAGTCGCTTAACCTTAGTTTAGGTATGAGTTTCTTAATCGAATTCCCAATATGTACATTAGAAGTTAAAGGGCCATTTCTTCACACTCCGGTTCGTTCATTACTCTTTTATTACCATTCTAGTGGTTCGATGGCTCTACGGCTCTACGTACTAGTGACGGAGGATTTATCATACCTACATAAATTGGCATAACAACAAACATATCGCATTACTATGTGGCCGATGATACTATTGGCGCCACCAGATACTTTATATCTCGAGGCCTCCGCCGATCAGTAGTTGGCCATATATTTTGCAGCATGAAAATGAAATCACCACTTAATTAATACATTTTATTATCCAAATTCAATGCAATCCCCCCCTTCACAAAAGTGACAAAACGTACACCAACCAATCGAAGATGAAATATCATATCAAATTAACAAACGCAACCCCTCTCTAATTAATCTATATCCGATTCCGATCCTATCCCCTCCTTAGGAACAACAAAATTTTGTAAAGTTGTAACTACTACGTATGAGTGGCCGGTTTCGATAATACCCCCGCCAACCAAGGCCAGTTTTGTAAGTGTGATTTTCAAAGCTAGCTAGCTCGAGTATAAATTTCAATATATAAATGGCTCCCTCAGCAGCCAATGACCATATATATAAATTTCAATGAGACCCTTCGCATATCTCGTAACTTTTCTTTGCATTGAATTGAATTGAATTGAAATCCGATCCTCTATATAGAGATATTCAGACTTGCAAAGAAAGCAAACGAGGCGGGGGAGAGAAGAGAGAAACAAAACAAAATCTCTCGGGGAAAACCAGTAGAGCGAAAAGAGTGGCCGGAAATTAATCAAGAAACTCGGTACGTACGTACATACAAAGAGAAAGAAATGGACTACGGGTTGTTATTACGTAGTTTTCACGGGAAGTTCGCACTGGTTTCTCTCCTTCTTCTCCCAGTCTTGTCCATATTTGCCAACGCCCATGCCGTCGACCCTTTCAATCTTACTACCATTTCTTTTGACGAGGGTTACAATCCTCTCTTCGGCGACGGCAACCTCGTTCGCGCCCCCGACGGCCGAGGCGTCCGACTCCTCCTCGACCGCTTCACAGGTATGTGATTAATATAAGTTTTCCGACGATTTCGATACAGGTGCACTTATCTTGTACCTAGCTCCATCATCCTCTACCCTTTTTTGTTCTTCATCGATCATCAACCTCCATGCATCTTTCCTTTAACTAAATTCCAGTTTATGTTTTGGAAAACTCTTTTTTCTTTAATGAATCATATATATACGTGGTTTTTAACTTGTTCTTCATTTAATTTCAGTTAGCATGCGATGCCTGAATTTCTGACGTTTCCTCTTACGACTTTTTATCTGAAATGATATCATAGAAGAAAACTTCCCTTTTTCTATCTTCATCTAATTAAATTTTTTCGTGGTTTAATTCAATTTGGTTAATTTAATTACAGGTTCTGGCTTCATTTCTTCCTCTCTTTACAACCATGGTTTCTTCAGCGCCAATATTAAGCTGCCGTCGGATTACACCGCCGGTATCTGCGTTGCTTTCTACGTAGGCTTTTCTTGTTCATACTATCTATCTATCCATATCTTACCTCATTTTTATGAATTAAGGTTGTGTAATGATTGCAGTGGCTGATTTTCTCCTGTGATGTTTGGTAACAGACTTCAAACGCTGACGTGTTCGAGAAGAACCACGACGAGTTGGACATAGAATTCTTAGGGAGCACGGAAGGGAAGCCGTGGAGGTTTCAGACCAACACGTACGGCAACGGCAGCACCAACCGCGGCCGCGAGGAGCGGTATCGCCTCTGGTTCGACCCGACCCGAGACTTTCACCGTTACAGCATCCTCTGGACACCTAATAACATCATGTGAGTGTTACTCTGATTCATTTCTTCTGTTTCTTTTGGTTGCTTTTCATTTCCTTTTTTTAATTTCGAATGGATTTTGCCCTTCCCTTTATGTGTTCCTGTTTTGCTATGATTTTTCT
The DNA here is from genome assembly GCA_946800695.1 of Geum urbanum. Lineage (NCBI taxonomy): Eukaryota > Viridiplantae > Streptophyta > Magnoliopsida > Rosales > Rosaceae > Geum > Geum urbanum. Next base: position 26,204,043 of record OX327011.1, read on the forward strand.
TTCTGTTTTTGGGAAAGGTCTGGTTCCATTGGATGGTTCTTGTTAACGTGGTATACTTTGTAGACTTTTGTGCATGCTTTCGTTGACCTCATGTGAGTGGACACAAAAGATGATATGAAATAGCTAGTTTTTGAGATTGCGTATGGGATTGTTTCTACGACGACACTATTTGGTGATCCAACACCTCATAGCTTAGTTTAGTTGATGATGATGAGAACGAGATCATATCTATCCATGATTCATAGATCGACCACAAACCAACTTTAGGTCTGGTTTGAGAATGTTATAACTTTTAAAAAAAGCTGTTTAAAAAAAAATCTATTGTGAATTAAAGCAATTTTTAGAAGCAATCTTTGGGTTGTTTTTGATTGCTTTGAAAAACTGGTGTCACTAATCTGAAATTTTCATCGAAAGTTGATTTTCGTTAATTTATCAAACACTTGGAGACCTAAACTTTTTTCTAAAAGCTGATTTTTTTTCTTCTTCAAAACACAGCAATCCAAAATTAGCCCTTAGGCATGTTATGAAGTAGACGTGTCCCAAATATTTCCAAAAATTATTATTGTGAATATAGTTCGGTCACTTGAAACTGTTTAATTTGTTTGTTTTAGCCTTTTAGGGACGTTTATGCCTTTTCTCCAAAAAGAAATAGTTTAGTTAGATTTTCATGCATATTTTCTAGTCAACTTTGCGTAGTAATTTTTCATCGAATAAAATTGCATAATGTAACTAACATGTTATCAAGTCGGATCATTATGAATTTCTTCTTTGGACTGAATCCGTCCAACATACAGTGTTAGGCAAAACAGAAGAGTGAGACGACCTTGTCTCATGTATTATTATTTTCTCATTTGAAGGATGTTGTCAATCTTTTGAAATTGGACGGTTTTGTTGCATTATATAGCTCGATACGTTAATGGAGTGAAGAATAATTGTAACCTAATTTTCTATATTTCAATGTCTATTAGAACAATTTAAAAGAAAGCAGTTGTTGAACGAACATATATATATAGTTCGACTTGGTCAATATATTGGCTAATTAATATATTTTTGCATCCGAATGAAACCTATGCAGATTTTACGTAGATGATGTACCAATCAGAGAGGTGGTGCGGAAGGAAGCGATGGGCGGCGACTACCCGTCGAAGCCGATGGCACTGTATGCAACCATATGGGATGCCAGCAGTTGGGCCACCAACGGCGGCAAGGCCAAAGTGAACTACAAGTATGCTCCTTTTGTTGCCGAGTTCAAAGACCTAGTACTAGAGGGCTGCCCCTCCGACCCCATCGAGCAACTCCCGGTCGGCGAGGCTTGCGCCGAGAAACTTGCCTACCTCATCTCTCAGGACTACTCCGTGATCACACGGGCAAGGCGTGCCGCCATGCGTAGGTTTCGCCAACGTTACATGTACTACTCGTATTGTTACGACTTGTTGAGGTACCCTGTGCGGCCGCCTGAGTGTGACATCATTGCCACCGAGACGGCGCGGTTCAAGGATACCGGTAGGCTGAAGTTTGGAGGTAGCCACAAAAAGCAGCCCAAGAGGAGGAGCCGGAATCGGGGTGCGGTTTCCGACAACCAGGAAGATATATGATGACGATCATTGAGCTTCGTCGCTGTAATTTATTTGTAAATGAAAATCTTGATAGTGTTGAGTTATAATTTTGGCTTCTTTCCATCCTGACCGAGAGCTTTTAAACACACACTTCAGTTCCCAACTAAGCTGGCTAATTAACTTGAGAAATGAAAACCAATAAGTTCAAGATCATCACGTACCTGATGATTACCATACCAGTACGTACATGCATCATGCATCGTCGATCTGCATGCATCGATTGCGTGGTAGAACCAGCAACTACGATCCAACTCGACCCGTACGCAGTCCTACAAATCAAGAACATTAATTCTAATGTAGCGGACTTGTAGATCACTACAAGAAAAATGGTCTTAGACATTGGTTCTAAGACATCGGTCAGAAAAAACAACGATGTAAAATGGTTATTTTAACATTGGATTGTGAAAAAGCGATGACTTTATGTAATATAGACATCGCTTTACATACTCGACAAATGTCTATAGTCTTATCTTAAAATTGAAAAAAGAAGAAGAAGGCATAAATGACTAAGTTAAAATTTGGGGAATGCGGGGAACCTAAATTGCCATACGCATTCAAACTTAGTCTACTAAGTCCACACTTGATCAGAATTGCTAGTTGTAATTGCATGTCCTAACTCTCACTCTCAGCTCCTCGATTCCTCACTTCCTAAGAAATTCATCTCTCACTTCGCTGCGAGACCTCGCCGCTCGCCGATTTGATCGACGGTGTTGCTCGTTGGTCTAACGAGATTGGTCTCACCTCGTCTCTCTCCTCTCTCCTCAACCCTCGCCTGTCTCACCTCATTTCTTACCGCTATCATCGCTCCCTATCACTTCAACGTTTCTCAAAGGCCAAAAGTCAAGCCCTATCTTTCCTCCGACACCGCCATTTTCATCTCTCTGATCTTCGTTTTCCTCTCACAATCAAACCCTAGCGTTGCCGCCTCCCCCAGATTCAGCAAGTGAAGAGGCGTAGCTCACATGTTCCTTCACAAAGAACTCCCGTCACCTCTTCATCGTTGATTTTCCTAATTATCTCTCTTTCAACGACTTCATCCACTTCTGTAAGTTGCACCTCCGAGCTCGTGTTCATGCATCAGGTACATCAAAACATTCGAAATCCTAGGCTTTCAACTTTTGAGTACTGGAGGATTTTGATGCATTTTGTTGAGGATTTCGTACGGTTTATACTGCTGAAATTATTTGTAGTATATCAGGAATTGACGATGTTTTCAGATTAAGTTTTGTTCAGTATGTCTTTGCTTTAAAATTAGACTAAGCTAGTGGTTGTTTGATTGTATTAGGAACGACGCCATGGAAGATCGGTACAGTTTGGTGATTAGGCTTTTGAATCCGATGATTAAGTTTATATGTTGAAGTTGAAGAAAGAATTTTAATTGGGAGGTTGCTCTTACAATGATCAAGTGAATCTCTAAATATAAGAACACAATTGAAATCTCAAAGATATCGTATTTATGAGAGGATGCATCTGACATTAGCCATGTATGTTGCTAATATGGTTTTCTTTCTATGGACATATTTTCATTACAGATTTATCAAAAACTTGATAGGACTTTCTGGTTTTTCTGTTAGAGAGGATGTTGTTGGTAACATATTTGGTCGGTGGTAAGTGTACAAAGTCCTACTATTTAGCTTTGTTTGGTACCCTAATAACATATACGTGGTTTGCTGTATCATGTCACCATCTCTGCCTTTTTAGATGGGTCCTTTATTTGCTGTTTCATGCTTTTTTAAGTTTATTTTACAATGGTTTTCGTCTTGCTTTCCTATATGCAGGGAAGGCTCTAATGCAGAGTTTTTTGCAGTTGCAACAGGTTCTCACATTGATGTTATTCCTTACTCTGGTAAGTATGATGTAGTTGTGGGTGTTTTGGGCGCAATAGAAGCCATCAATGTACTGATAAGGTACACAACTTTCTTCACTGAACTTGATTTACTCTGTGGAGTCAATAGATGTATACATGAAAGCATGAATTTCCATCTTAAATATGTGGGAATGCCAGGAGCCTTAGTATGCTTAATTTTGCACTAGGGAATTTAACTTCTATGGTGTTATCCTTGAGATATTTGAAATTACCATGCATATCGCTGAATTTTTGAAGTTATGGGTGATTCAGTTTTTATCAAATTACTTGATTAACTGATCTAATCAACACTTCGAGGATGATACTTACCATCCGTGTCCACCAAAAGTGAAATAAGTTGGGACCTTAAAGAGGTATTGATTACAGCATGCCTTATTTAGAAGAACCAGCAAGAATTTGATCATTTGATTATGTAATAATTAGAAGAATCCTTCATCCAAAATTTTCTCTAGACTTTCAAAGCACTATCTTCTTGGTCTAGAATGATGTTTTAAAAACTTGATAATACGTATCATATTTAATTCAAATTATTTGTAGTCTCTAGGGAGGGTCAGAAGGATGAAGCTTCAAACATGTTCTCTTATAATTAAAATACTAATGATATGAAAATGTAGTAGAAGACTTGAGCCTTTAGAAGTTGGTTATTGGAATATGTCATTACTAAACATAGTTGCACCATTTTTGGTTATACAGTTACACTATACTTTCTGATTTTGTTTGGCAGGTCTGGGTTCAAACCTAAGAATCACTGGAAGTTATCATGTTCACTGGAAGACGTATTCGCCTGACGAGGTTATGAGCATTTTTTGCTTTCATTTGTATAGTTATGTACAATTAGATATATACGATTAATCTGAAGCTTATATGTTTTGATTATGGTTAATATGTGTGTTTCCAGGCCGAGTTGAGCCATATTCTGTTTCTCGTTTCAGTTCACTACACAGATTCATCTAAAGTAGATGAGACTCCTCCAAAAAACTGCATTGAATTTCCTAGTTGCACAGTTTGGTTTAGTGAGTTACAAATTTATGTATTATTTTCTGGTGTAGACGGGACTTGTGGTTTTCAGTACTCTAGGGCACACGTACTTATGTCTTCTATGTTTCAATTGTTAGAGAGGTTGGATGCAGACAATAGTGGAATAACAACTACTCTATGTGAGTGTCACATCCCACTCCACATAGTAAGATATTTTTCGCTTTGGGTCTCGCCCACACGATTTTACTTTTGGGCCTACCCCCAAAACGCGTCTTACTATAGAGAAGAGGGCATGCACATATAAGCACATCATCTTCCCACTCCCGAGTGATGTGGGATTGCATGTCCATGTAGGAAGCTAGTGCCCTTGGCACCTCCACACATAGGTCATCACAATCCACCTCCCTTAGAGGCCCGACGTCCTCGTCGGCACACTTCCGATCGGGACAGGCAGTGAACATTCATTTCAGTGCCCTATATTTTAAAATGGACTTATTTGTCTTTCCAAGTGAGTTGGTTCTCTCTTCCATTATTTTTTTTATACCTATTTAAGGTTGTTTTTATAGTACATATAGTTGGTTAAGAGGATTGTTGACAACACAAGTAATGTTTCTATCATGACTTGCATGCACTATTTGCACTATTATATTTGATTAGTTGATATGCAAAAGCAGCATTCTCCTCTGTCCATAATTTATTGTCCTAATATTTTAGAGAAAGTTGTTGCAATATTCAATTGTGTCAACATGTGTGCTGATTGTGCCATCAGTTGGATGAAAATCCAGCTTGCTTTGTCTGTGAAATATTGGAGAATCCTTGAGTTTGTGTAATATGTGGCTTCGTAGGTTGTGGAAGGTAAGTTGCTAAAGTTGCAAACTAATTCATTTTCAATTTATTTAGCAAGTTTATGATGATGGCTTATAGATATATGTCTATATATATATATATTTGTTGTGGGCACTAAGGATTCATAGAGAATATACTCAAGAAGAACTTGACAAAGTGCGAGTTGAAGTTGGGGACTTCATTTCCAGTTTGATATTGACACTGATTCTGGAATGAGAACAATTTTTTGAACATGGGAATGTGATCTGCATGTTTAGAGATCAGGAAAGTACTATTTTGTTTAACCTAGGGAAAAAATGTAATGGCTAGCTAGCTACTGACTTTAAAATGCATGTATTAGCTAGGTTGTTGTATATGTTAACTATCAGAAAAGTCTTTTGTTTAAGCTAGGGGAGGAATGTAATGTCTAGCTACTGATTTTAATATGTAAGACATATATATATATATACACACACACACACACACACACACATATGTAATGGCTACCGACTCAATGGTAGTTGCTTGTACTTTAGTTTGAATATGCAATGAAATAACAATTTCTTAATTAGCTTCAACTAGATGTATATGAAAGCATTGAACAACTGTTTGATAAAAATAACCAATGTCTAAAACTGATATATACATCATACATACCCAACAAAACTGATGTTAATTGAAGTAATGCACATCAGTTCGGAGTATAAGAAACGATGTCTAAAAATTTTTTTACAGCAGTATATAAAATAAAAATGATGTCTATGAATGTCACTGACATCAGTTTCTGGGAGAAGAATGACATATAAGAGCTACTTACACATCAGTTCATGCAAATTAACTGATGTCTTAGAGATACTAACACATAGGTATTTCTTAGAAATCGATGTTAAATTAGATAATTTTTTTGTAAGACTGTGATTCCATTAACCATAAAACTCACACTACAAGAAAACAACACTTAGACCACGGAAACGTAATTGTTCCGTGGTCCAAGTGAAACTTAGACGACGGAGACTTCTCCATCGTCCAAGTACCACCTGGACGACGGAGAATACCATATCCGATCACCTGGACGACGGAGAATACTCCGAGGTCCAGGTGATCACCGGGATGACGGAGATGGTATTCTCCGTCGTCCAGGTGATCACCTGGACAACGGACCGACACACCGTGGTCCGAGTAACTTCCACTTAGACGACGTACCGACACCTCCGCCGTCTAAGTGAAGCATTATATAAGCCCGATGCCAAACTCTCTTCATTCAATTCCATCCTCTGTCCCGCGGGAAATTTTAAATTAGATCGAAGAAGAAGGAGAAGGGAGAAGGAGAAGGGAGAAGGGAGAAGGAGAATTGAAGGAGCTAGAAGGATCAGAATCTCCGCTAACTAGCTAGCTAGCTTAATTAACTGATATCGAGAAGGCCAGCAGGTACGTACGCAGTTAAAATTTGCTTAATATATATTTAATGAAAACGTACATACATGCATGGATGTTAGCTATATATACAGATTAAATTACGTACGTAATTGATGGATCGATGTAGATCGAGTACGTATAATTAAGCGTAAATTAATGGACTAATATATATATATGTAATAATTAATTAATTATAATATTTTGTAGCAGTATGGACAAGAGTTGGATGCAGTTGAAGAATAGATGTGATGTCCGGTATATGGATGGAATTAGTGAATTTGTGAATTTTGCGATAGAACATGGTCAGGGAAAGAAGCGTTTCAGGTGTCCGTGCGAGAAATGTCTTAATTGTCAGTATGTGGAGGTTAATGTTATGGTGCAACACCTGTACGAAAATGGTATGATGTGGAGTTACACTACATGGAGTGAGCATGGTGAAGCTGTAGAGTTCAGCGCAGCAGACTTCAGCTCAGGGTACAGTTACCATGGTGCCTCATCCAGCGGCAGTGGTGCCGGACCCCCAGCTTGCAACCCAACTGCAGATTTGGTCCATGATGCGTTTCCGGGATGTAGTCATGGTGGACACTAACACCAAGACGGAGGTTACGATACCACTAATGAGCATGATGACACATTCCCCGCTGCAAGCTTGGCCACTGACACCAGTGAGATGGATAAGTACAATCAGATTCTACTTGAAGCGCAGACCCCGGTGTTCCCTGGATGTCGAGAGAATGTCTTGTAATATGTGATGGAGCAAATGAAGATAAAAGTGAAGCACAAAATGTCAGTGAGTGCTTTTGACGAAATTCAGGAGCAAATATGTAAGTTGCTTCCTGATGATCACAATCTTCCTAAATCTCATTATAAGGTTAGAAATATCTTGAGCAGCCTCGGCCTAAAGTATAGGATAATTGACGCATATCCGAATGATTGTGTGCTATTTTACAAAGAGTATAAAGATTTGGACTATTGTCCCGTATGTGGCCAGTGCAGATTCCAGGTGAATAGGAAGAGTTCGAAAAAGAGAATTCCTGTGAAAGTTGTTCGATATTTTCCCTTGATTCCCAGATTGCAGCGCCTGTACATGTCTCTACACACAGCAGAGGCGATGCGATGGTACGCAGAAAAGCGAATAGATGACGATGTCCTGCGACACGCCGCGGATGGGGAGGGTTTCAAACATTTCGACAGAGAATTTGGAGACTTTGCTGCAGAGGTTAGAAATGTTAGACTCGGCCTATCTACAGACGGATTCAATCCTTGGGGAAGTAATAGCTTCGCCATCAGCACTTGGCCAGTTATTCTGATGCCGTACAACTTGCCTCCGTGGATGTGCATGAATAAGGAATTTAATTTCCTTACTGTACTAATTCCAGGTCCTAAATCTCCAGGGAAGTGCTTAGATGTCTACCTCAGACCTTTGATCGACGAGCTGAAACTGTTGTGGGAAAATGGAGTCCCAACTTATGACAAATTCACTGATACGATGTTCACGATGAGGGCTGCCGTAATGTGGACGATCAACGATTTTCCAGCGTATGAGATGTTGGCAGCCTGCAGGACAAAATGATATAATGGATGTCCTATATGTTTGGACGACGTGAACTCTAGTTGGCACGCGGGGAAGGTGTGTTACTTGGGTCACCGTAGATGGCTTCCTCACGACCACCCGTGGCGATAGGATGAAGCTCATTTCGACGGGATGGTAGAGAACAATCATAAACCCCGTAGTTGGTCGGGCGAAGAGATTTTAGAGAGGTTGAGCTATTTCGACTTTGGTGTGTTGACCAATGACGCAGATTTGAAGAAATGCAATCCAATTCCTCCACATGATCTGAGCTATTGGGATCACAAGAGTATATTCTTTGAACTCCCTTACTGGTTGAAGTTGAAGCTAAGGAACAACTTGGACGCGATGCACATAGAAAAGAATGTGTGTGACAGCGTGGTGGGAACAATTCTCGGTATTAAGTTCAAGACTAAAGATACTCCCAAAGTGCGCAAAGATTTGGAATCAATGAATCTACGTCGTCCCTTGTGGTTGAGGAGGGATAGGAAATGAGTGTACAACAAGATGCCAGCTGCACCTTACACAGTGAAGCCGACACTTAGACGTTCTGTATTTCACTGGTTTAAGGGCGTTCGTTATCCGGCTACGTATGCAGCTACTATAACTGGAGCAGTGGACGAGGTGCAACACAAGTTTGTTGGTCTAAAGACACAGGACTATGCTGCAACATCTGATTCCAGTGGTAATTCGACCATACTTGTCTCGTGACGTCGTAGAACCAATAGTGGCATTGTGCAGATGGTGGCAGAGGTTATGCGCCAGAGAATTAAAGAAGTCAGATGTGGTGGAATTGCAACAATAAATTGTGCACATCATTTGCAAACTAGAGAGGATTTTTCCCCCTGCTTTCTTTGACATCATGATTCACCTAATGATCCACCTGCCCTAGCAGGTGCTCATTTCTGGTCCGGTCTAGTACACTTGGATGTATCCTCAAGAAATGTATGTACAACTAATTAATTATACAGGTTTTTCGATTCATAATTTGTTCCACTGGAGATTACTAGGTAGCTATATGTACTTATTCTTATTGTACGTTTGATTTTGTAGACAACTTGGACAGTATAAGTCATTTGTCAAAAACAGGTCGGCCCCGGATGGCTCCATAGCAGAGACATACCTAATGCATGAGTGTGTTACTTACTGCAACATGTACCTCAAAGATCCACCACCTCCCACTGCCTCCGATCGCAGTGCCCGCATCAATCTTTCTGTCGTCACCAATGTCGTCCGACCGTTTAGAAGAGTATTAAAGGAATCGTTAACATGGGAAGAACTTATTGAGGCACATTGGGTAGTATTGCGAGACTGTGACGAAGTTAAGCAGTACATGATGTCATACAGGGAGAGGCTTCAGGCGTTAAATCAAAACAAGAGTTCGGTGTGGATTGAGAAAATGGTTAAGAAAAAGTTTCCCGATTATTTCTTCCAATGGGTATGTACGTACGTCTCGGTATTTAATTAGTAATTTATATACATATCGATCATGTTTGTAGAAAGTAAACCCTTATATTAATTTGCCCTTTTTCGCAGATGATTGATCTGCAAAAATCTGAAAACCACGGGGGGTGGTGGTCATGGCCAAATCACTTGCTAGCAGGGAAGCCGATTAAACACTATATTTATCCTGGATGTTTTGTGAACGGTGTAAAGTTCTATTCATTTGCCCGAGATGAAGGAAGAAGAACACAAAACAGTGGGGTAGCGGTTGGGAAAGACAATTATCTATATTACGGGGCTATTGTATATGTGGTTCAGCTATGTTACGGGAATGATGTCAACGTTTTCCTATTCAAGTGCAGATGATTGAAGCGTACAAAGGAAGACCTGGGACTATTATCAGTCGATACAAACTCAAGCTGGTATGAGGATGAGCCTTTCGCTCTCGCCACCTTAGTTCGGCAGGTGTTCTATCTCGAGGATCCGAAAACCGGTGAAAGGTGGAAAATAGTGAACCATATCTCTCATCGAGGAATATGGAATACAGAGACAATTGAAGGGACACCGGCGACGACTGAAGATGCTGCTGAACCAGAAAGAGACATTCCTGCCTATCAAGAGCCTAATATTTCTGTCATCCGCTCTGATATAATGGACCTGCTTCAAGATGGTGAACGGTTACCCATGCCTGATGGTTATACATATCTAACTGAAGATGAGATTATCGATGCCATTAATGAAGAAGATGAAGAAGACGAGCATGATGAGGACGCGGACGAGGACTCAGATTATTCGTCGGATGATGTTGAGTACGATGAGGAGGATGAGCTATCGGATACCGGGGACGAGGATGATGACGATTATGACGAAGAGTACGATCACACGACGAGGATTATTAATTGGTAATTAATTATTGTAATTATTGTTATATATGATCGATGCATCATCGATCATAAATTAATATAAATATTATAAGGAGGAGAATGTATATATGTACGTATATCTTCGACTTTTTGTACTTAATTAATTAATTACACGCATCCATGTTCGATCAGATCGGATCGACCGACGTACGTAAACTAAATTAAATTAATTAATTAATATGAATTATATATCCTGGACAACGGAGAAATTAATTGCAGACTGTCACCTTTTGGGTATTTTGGCTATCTCCCTAAATCCTCGACCCTAAATCTAGCAAATCGGATCGATCAATCATTTTTTTAATTATATTCTTGAATCAGAATAATTGAACGGACATACAAATGACCGGGGACGACCTAAACCCTAAACCCTAAGGCCCTAACCCCTGAATTCAGGGTTTGTACACTTGGACGACGGAGATGGTCATTCTTCGTCGTCCAGGTACTCACTAGGATGACGGAGAAGGGAATTTGCGTCGTCCAAGTGCAAAACCCTAAACCCTAAACCTTAAGGCCCTCTAACCCCTGAATTCAGGGTCTCTGCACCTGGACGACGGAGATGAGCTTTTCCGTCGTCCAGGTACTAAACTGGATGACCGAGAATCTCATCTCCGTAGTCCAGGTGCAGAGACCCTAAACCCTAAACCCTAAGGACCCTAACCCCTAAATTCAGGGTCTCTTCACCTGGACGACGGAGATGAGATTCTCCGTCGTTCAGGTGCAGATTTCGTAATTTTTTCTAAGACAACGACCATCTAGACCTTCTTCCAATGCATATTATTTTCGTCAAGACTTTAGAGTAAACAATTCTTGGTGTGTGAGCTTCGACGGTTCGAAAATCGGAGTTGCGAAATGTCTTGTATCCACGTTTCCGGTTTGTGAAATTCTCGGTTTTGCGGTTGACTGTTCCGATGAAACCCTTCCCGAACTTATTATTTTCTGGTCCTTTATTGTAATTATATATTATGTTACAATGAACATATCCAACGGTTGTTTTGTCCAAATTCAATTTCGTTAATACTCTGCTGCAAATGAGCATATACTCATGAATACTTAAGTCGTAAAGATTAGTCGATACTTAACAACTTTCAAGACGTAAAATTATTCGTCGGTTCAAATTTAACTGTTCATATATACGATGCGTTTATCGATATTGTACGACTATTTCACTCGAATGACAGATCGCTAAATTCCTAGCGAATTATTTTATAATTTTTTTTTACGTAATTTGAACCTGGAAGACGGAGATGGTCATTCTCCGTCGTCCGGTGTTCACCTGGACGACGGAGAATGACTATCTCCGTCGTCCAGGTTCAAATTACCATGGCAGTTCAATTTATTTTTTATTTATTTTTCAATGTAAATTGCACTTGGACGACGGAGATGTCATTCTCCGTCGTCCAAGTGAACACCTGGACGACGGAGAATGACCATCTCCGTCGTCCAAGTTGAAAATTATGGCGGTTCATTGTGCCGCCTCAATTTTCGGCACCGCTTGAAATTTCACTTAGACGACGGAGAATCAATTCTCCGTTGTCTAAGTTCAAATTTATGGCGGGTGAAACGTCCCACCCATTAATTACGCGCCGCTTCGAAAAAATTTAACGCTTCACTTAGACGACGGAAAACACTGTTTCCGTCGTCCAAGTGCACTTAGACGACGGAAAATAGGTCTCCGTCGTCTAAGTGAACGCCTATATATAGAACAACACCCCCCCTTTTCTCATTCCATCTCCTCTCCTCTCCTCCTCTCCTTTCCTCTCCTCTCCTCCGGCCTTCCTCCTCCGACGACGCTCCGACGACTCATATTCCGGCGTGGTTCCCCCTCTTCGAAGACTCTACTCTCCCGATATTCCGGCGACATTCCGGCGAGGCAATAATTCTATTTTTTACCTTTTAAACATTATTTTTATTTAATTAATTAATTTCTAAATATAATTAATTAATTAGTTTTAAATAATTAATAGTTGTAATTATAATAAATATTTAGTGGTAATTATTAATATTTAGTAATCATTTAGTTATTATAATTATTATAATAATCATTTAGTTGTTATTATTTAATTATTTAGTTATTATAATAGTTATTTGGTAAATATTAATTATTGTAATTAAATAATAGTAATAATAATTATTGTTAATAATAATTAATTATATTGGTAAATGAATAATTATTATTAAATATATGCATGATAAATAATAATTCATTATTGTCATTATTTATTGTTTTAATTAATTGATAATTACGTGTATTTTCTAGTAAATTGCATGGTACGTACGTCTTTGATTTAAATTTAGTACATAAGCTTGGTTTATTAAGTCGCACTCTTTGGAATAGATGACGCCTCTTTTCCTAGCTTATCTCCTTAACCCCTCGTGATGTGTGGATTTCATCACCGCACACCATAACCTAAGTGAAGTTATGGACACGAGGTTGAGGGCGGAGTTTGCAAAGGACTTGAGGGAGTGTAAATTTTCGAAAAATTGGCCGAATGTCAGACATGGTGTCTAGAAACGGGTTATGACTGGTGACAGGTTTTGGATCTAAGAAAGACGACACCAATAGGTGTTTTGTCGAAATTAGTCCTGCCTCTCGCGTTATCTCTATCCCTAACTGGCCATGTTTTTCGATTTAACCAAAGCTGATTAATTGAAAATTTACACTTTATCGCGCGGGTCGCACGTCCATTGAACGACCGAAAAAGCCAAGCTAGTGTACTCTATTTAAATCTTAACCGTACTTAATTAGCGTAAATTAAGAAAGACGACACCAATAGGTGTTTTGTCGAAATTAGTCCTGCCTCTCGCGTTATCTCTATCCCTAACTGGCCATGTTTTTCGATTTAACCAAGACTGATTAATTGAAAATTTACACTTTATCGCGCGGGTCGCACGTCCATTGAACGACCGAAAAAGCCAAGCTAGTGTACTCTATTTAAATCTTAACCGTACTTAATTAGCGTAAATTAAGAAAGACGACACCAATAGGTGTTTTGTCGAAATTAGTCCTGCCTCTCGCGTTATCTCTATCCCTAACTGGCCATGTTTTTCGATTTAACCAAGGCTGATTAATTGAAAATTTACACTTTATCGCGCGGGTCGCACGTCCATTGAACGACCGAAAAAGCCAAGCTAGTGTACTCTATTTAAATCTTAACCGTACTTAATTAGCATAAATTTATTAGTTGTAATTATTATGGTAAGTAGGTATTTTAACAACGTACTCCTAGGTTTAAATGGCTTCATCCGGCAAGAAGAAAACCCAACAGGAGGCAGAAGATTAAGTTCTCCGTCGTCCAGGTGCTTACCTGGGCCACGGAGATTGTTAGCTTCTTCGTGGCCCAGGTAACCACCTGGACGACGGAGATTAAGTTCTCCGTCGTCCAGGTGCTTACCTAGGCCACGGAGAATGTCCGCGGTCCAAGTGAACTTGGACGACGGAGATTAAATTCTCCGTCGTCTAAGTTCTTGGACGACAACACTTGGAGCACGGACCTTGGACGACGGAGGTTCCGTCGTCTAAGTACTTAGACGACGGAAAAACTCACTTAGACGACGGAAATGCTCCGTCGTCTAGATGCGTTTTTCTTGTAGTGTCAAATACATGAAATTTTGACGATAGATAGACAAACAAGATGATGAAATACAATGGCTAGTACATTAGTTTTGATAAAACAAGCGATGTCTTATAAGTAAAATATACATCGATTTGACGACCAATGTCTATTTTTATTTTTTACAACAGACATCGTCTACATAGACATCGATTTGAAAATTTTTAGACATCAATTCAGAATCGATGTCTATGATCCTTTTTCTAATTATGTATATGTTATTTGTAGTGTCCTATATTGTGGCATTTGCTTCGTGGGTTCGAAGCATAAAAATAGTTGTGGCACAAATCGCACAATTCATATTCTCAGAAGCTCATTTTTTACGACTTAGACAATGTTGACATACACGCGTACTTCAGACAATAGTTTGGTTGAAAATACCAAGGAAATAACGGGTTTATATAAATTGTCGCACACCTACTTCAGACAACAGTTTAGTTCACATGCATAGTTCGCTAGTGCATCAAGGATAAATGCATACCATACCTTTAAAAGTCGTGATTCGTCTGAGATGTTTTATCACAATCGATTAGTCACAATTTCTCTTTTTGTAATTGATGAAATCAACTGAAATGCCGGTTCGAATACGTGCATGCATTTGGTGAGAAGGTAATTGATGACCGGACACATGCACACCTAATACAAGTTCTGGTGGTTACATGAATGACCAGTTGAGAGATAAGGGTAATTCCAACAACGAGTTGGAATTGGAGTTAGATTTACAACCTATTTCAATTTTTTTTTTATCTTTAATGAAGAAAATTAAGAGTTGAAATTCAGAACTAGACTTGGAATGAGAGTTGGAATTAACTCTCGAACCAATTTCAAGTCCAATGGGATTCACCGAAAAACAAGTTATTCACTTGTGGGTCCCGCGATAAATAGTGAGTTTAATTGAATACAAATTATGTTAGAGTGGACTAAGTCACTTAACTATACAGGTAGACACAATGTCGATAGATGATTTTGCACATTAATAGGAAACGTATGAGACCTGTAGTACCTAGTTAACTAGTGAGATTGTATGTCTCTCACTGGATTAGGGATTCATTGAGATAATTCCTTGTGTTATCTGTAAGTGAAATGATAACTCATAAAATATTAAGTTGTATTTGAGTGAACTTGTGACTCTTTGATGGGTAAGGCAACAGGTTCACTAGTGAGAATATAGTCCTCATATCCACTACGCAAACACATTAAGTCCTATCCTATTTGAAGAGTGTGAAGTTAGTGAAGTACAGAAGACTTAGTTCTCCTTATTCGTGAATTTCCTAAGTTGTTGAGATGGCTATGAGAAATGATACCTTAGATATACTTCTTGTTCTTCACTTAATCTTATTTTTGGTTGTTCATATGGTGTTAATTAATTTACAGTACGAGTTTATGGTTTTGTACATGGTCCAATGACTTTACATTTGCATTCAGATCAAGCTAACAATTGGTATCAAAGTCTTCATGTTTACATACCGTAAATCAATAAAGAAAAGGCTAATTACGACAAACAATTCATGATTTAAAGTCAAAATATTTTAAAACCTAAAAACTGAATTAACATGGGCCTTGCAAATAGGTGTGACCTGGCCCAGTCTTATTTCAGATTAAACACATCGCGCCTTTAGTTTTGGCCCCTGTGCTTCAATTTTCTGAGATAGGCTCTGGGAGTTTTGGGGGAACGCTCAAGCTTGATAAGCTCGCATGGGATCCAAAACTCATATTTGCAAACCTAGGTCAGTACAATTGTGTATGTAACTGTTGTGTGAAAATTTTCACTTCTGTTAACTCTTATGTAGCGTTGTAGCAAAGGCCAATGTACGTTTTGGGTGAACTCAATTTAGTTTCGATTCACTCTTGAAGCATGAATTGAATGGTCTGAAATTTTGATCAGTTTGTGCGCATGATTTTGATTAATGGGTCAAATGTGTTAATCTGGGATTGTAGAAGCATGTTTTTGGGATTAATTGAAATTCAATTGGTTTTGGTGGAGTTCGGTGTGTATGCCCTATAATTAAACTAAGCATGTCTTGAGATCTTATGCTACTGTATACACATACTAATTAACTAAACTAATCTGCTCGATTATACAAGAATTGGTTTTCTCCCAAAATTGATTCATGCTTTGTATATATATATATCAACAGATATGAAATTTAAAGTTTTAATTCAAGACTAAAATAACTTGTATGAAGGAAACATTGAGTAAATTTTATTGCCTTGATCTGTGAAATTTTGTGATTTTAGATTGATACATTGCACAAAGCAAAAAAAATTTAAACTCATGAAATGTCGGTTAAGTAACAAATCAAGAAACTTGTGTATTGAGTTTTTAAACTATGCAACTTATGTCTTCCAAGTAATGTCTATGCATGTTTTAATTTCCAGAATAGCACCAAATGTGATTTTGGGTTCATTTTCGGATATTTGAGAATTTTTCTACTATCACAAAGATGTGGACTGTTTATATCTATAATGTGAATTCAATTTTTCATAGGTTGGTATTTGGAACTTCAGAATATCTTGTCTACTGCCACAAAGGTGTAGCTGATATTGACTACAGTTGGGGTTATATGTAATATATTTTCATATTAAATTTTTGGTTTTGTGTTTTGTGTTTTCTGGTTTCTGCTTATGTTTTGGTTCATTTTGTTAAGAATAGTGCATAATTTATAGAAAACAAAAAATAAAACCTTACTTTTAACAATCTATAGAACAAGAACTCATTATTTTCTCTTTTATTTTTTCTCTTTAGGTCTGTCATGTGTAAACTTAGGAACCATTCAACTCTTAACTGGTTCTAACTATAAGAAATGGAGAAGATAAGTAGAGTTTTACTTATCCATGACCAATGAGCTTGATTTCTATTTGACTAAGGAGGTCCTTGATGGTTTAGAGGCTGATAGTATTGAGGAAGAGAAGAAACACTATAGAAAATGGTATCATAAGAATGCAATGGCTAAAATGTGATTAGAACTAGCATCTCTGACACCATAGCTGGGAGTATTGAAGAGCCTGATTATGTAGTGGACTACCTAGAGCAGATTTCCCATAGGTTCAAGGAAAGTGACAAGTCTAAGGCAACTAATTTATCTCAGGCCTTCAATGGTTCTAAGTACTTGACTTGGATGAAATAAAGTTATTTTCTGGTTCATCTTATATTAGCTCTAGTACGGTGTTTATAAGAATAATTATTTGAAACTTAATTGCTCTCTACCTCAATAAGAAATCTACCTTGTTGAGAATAAAAATACATCAGGTAATAACACTATAACTGGTGTTAAAAGAACCAGGTTCAATGAAAACTCTGCATATCTATGGCATATGAGACTATGTCATATTTCAAAGGAAAGATTACAGGCTTTGGTGAAAAATAAAATACTTCAAAAACTTAATTTCTCTGATCTAAACGAATGCGTCGAGTGTTACAAAGGAAAATGACTAAGAAAATTGCTTACAGAACACAAAATTTACTGGAGTTGATTCATACAGACATATGTGGTCCATTTAAACATCAAATAATCTGTAGAAATGTTTATTTCATCACATTCATTGATGATTTTTCTAGATACTGTTACATCTACTTACTGTCAGAAAAATCACAGTCCAATAGAACCCCTAGAAAATCAGTGGTTAAAACACCATACGAAATGTGGTATGGTAGGCACCCAGTCTTCATCATTGTCATGTTTGAGGATATAGAGCTGTTACGACCCTGAACATCGATCATTATACAATAATCAAAACTTATGTGGTTAGTCGCTAATTTATTACGTTAATCATCAATGGTAGTTAGTTTTTATCGTCGGTTACATCCTCTGGCATTTCGTCAAGATTTTATCTTCTTTTTTTTCAAAACATTTCTTAGGATAAGGTTTTAGAGTTTGTTAATACGAGTTCGTGGCCACGTCAAGGATTGAAATCGGAGTTACGACGAAGAAGTTATGGTCAGCGAAAATTTTACGGAAATATCTGGAAACGTTGTATTGCAAAATCACGGGTATAAATACGGGTTTCTATTTTTGGAAAGTTAGAAGTTTCTATTTTTGGCAAGCGGGTTGACCCGCGTTAGCCGAGTTCACCGACCCAAAATCGCCACTGAAGGCGACGACGACGGCGCGACGATTTTCGGTCACCTCTGGCCGTGATTTTTGGTTGAAACGGTTAGGTTTCTTCTCCTCTATCAATTGGTGGATGCATCTCTGAAGTTGGTGGCCGGAGGAGGGAGAATCGAGGTCGAGAAAGTGGCAGTTTCTGGGTTGATTTTCTCGGCGACTGTGGCGGCCCTCATGACGGCGTTGGATGTCAAACCCAGAGGGGTTTTGAAGTCTTGGAAGAGGCAGATCGATTGCGATGGGTCTCAGACCCTTCCATGGCCGGAAGGCGATGAACGAAGAAAATGTTTTCCGACGAGGGTTTGTAATTTCAAACGTGGATTTCGTTAATTTTCAGTTTGATTTTGATGTTGTGTTGTACTACAATGTTGTTGGGCTCGTTGAGATGAATATTTTGGTATATAGGTTGTTTGATTTGGTGCCGATGGGATTCCGGCCGCCGTCGGCAGTGGTGCAATGCCCCACGCGCCGCCGTGCGCAGCGAAGCTCTGAAGAGGTGAAATTTCTGGTAAAATTTTATATCGTTCCACTCGTAATTTTGTGACGAACGCAATAGTGAGATTCTTGAATGGATATGGACTTGATTAATTTAGACGTGCGTTTAATCGGATAATAATTAATTGATTTTACGATAATATTAATGGACGATCCGATTATCAATATAAATTCAAGTCGCTCAATGTTTGAGATTTTTGTTGAGACTCTAAAATTTATTTACAGTGAAAGAATGCAAGGAACTGAATTCAAAATTTGATTAATTTCGTTTTTAGTCCAAAAATTATGTAATTCGAGAATGTGAGATTCCCGACATTATTGCTCGTCGGATTATGAGCCTAGATATTTATTATGAATATCGACGAGTAGATATTAATTGTAAGTATGATTTTAGGATGATGAGTTAGCGGGCCGTGTCGGATAATTATTGCGCTGATTAGCAGGTTACAACTTTATGAATATTCCTGCATAGTACAGTGAGTGGACATTTATTTATTTACATAATTGCTGCGAGTTCATGTTTATGAAGATTTACAATCTCCTGTATTTTATTACAGTCGAGTTTGGAGGTATGTTTATGATGGTTTTATTTTCTGCATCGATGTTTTGACTAGTTGGTTGATTACTGACTAGTCGGGTCAGGTTAGAACAAACACCCTGTCGACCCAGATTGGCTCGGGTTAGGACAAACACCCTGAGTGCCCACCTCCATATTTTATTTCAGTTTATTATTTTGAACTTGCATGATTTCACATAAATCAGCGAAAATGCACAAATAAAATATTTTATTGTTTTACACTGATTGTGAGTTATTTTTTCCACTCACGCTAACGTTTTTATATTTTTATATGCCTTTCCCTAAACCTTTCGGTTTTTCGTGTCCAGGTTGCAGTGCTTCTCCTGAGTTGGATTTTGATTTCTTGGGGATTTAAGTTCACCGGATTATCATACCTTTATGTAGGTTTTGGCTCACTAGCAGTGTATTTTCATATGTTTTATTCTACTCCTAGAAGTCGCTCTGGACACTAGTGTTATAAATGTTTTTTAGTGTTGGTTGTGAATTGTTAGTATTGCTGGATTATGAATTTTCAGTTCCTGTAATATTATTTCAGTATTTTAATTAATTTAATTTCTGCACTTTATTTAGAAATTTGGATGGACATCAGTGGTCCACGGTATTGTTTGTGAAAAGTGAAAAATTCGAAGTGTGATTTTCTTGCAGGTTTTTGGTAATCCACTTCGTAGAGGAAATTATGCCAAAAAATTTATAGAAATCCGTAGTTTAGGTCTTGTCGTTAGGGCGTGATCCTAGATTACTAGTTAATCTAGGGTTTGGTCATTTTATTTTGTATCAGAGCATTAGATCACATATTCTGTAGACTTCCTTTGTCAGATCAGTTCGGACATTTGAAAGTGTACAACACTCCCAGGAGGGGTGGCCTGACCAGTCGGCGGATCCCCATCACTTCCAAGTATTGTGCATTGTTAAATATTCAGAGTCTTCTAGTTGAGCCAGTTTTCTTGGTCTAGTTTTGTGAGCTAATTAGTAGTGGTGGACTCGTAGTTCATTATGCCTCGATAGCCAGCTCTTCAAGATGAGGCGCAGTCATTGGCCCAGCAGATGCGTGAGCTATTCGCACGCATGATATCAGCGCCACGGGAGGACTGTGACAATCTTGTTTATTTGGCCAATAAGGCAGGTGTTGTGCATTTCCTTGGTTCTCACGATCTGATGTTGTGTGAGAACTGGCTTATCGAGATTGGTTGAGTTTACGATCGTATGTGTCCTCAGCTGACACCTTTGCAGAGGATGGAGTTAGTTGGCGGCCTAATGCAGAACTATGCCTATCGTTGGTGGATGAGCACCGAGAGGCAGAAGGTTGCTACCTCGTGGGCCAAGATCAGCGATTTGTAGAGGTGTCGCTTTCCAGTAAGGTATATGGGGAGAGGAAGCATGCATAGTTCGTGAACCTGCAATGAGGAAGTATCTTTGGAGACTGCAGTCCTGGATGACTCTGTGTGAGAGTCAAGTATCTTTGGAGATCATTCTTGTTACGTTAAATATTTTTGAATTTGTTGTTTATATTTTGTTAAACCCGGTGGGTGACATGTTCTTTTATATATATCTATAAGGTGGGTATCCATAGTCATCGTACCTATCACGCATATGACAACATACATCAAACTTTCATCACTCAAGTTCTATTCATTTGTTCTATCACCCGCGGTGTCCCTTTTACTATGAAGTCTTTCACAGAATTCTGGATTCAGTAGTCCGCTTCAATTCCTATGCGGGCTTGGACCATGTCGTCTCCCACTAAAGGGAAGAAGGGAACTGATCTTTTAATGTAACAAGGTAATAAAGAGAGTCAATAGGAAGAAACAACAAACATCAATCCTAATCATTCAAAAGTGATAGTGCCACGTAACAATTACTAAAAAGAAATGGCATCCTTTTCATGTAGGAAGATGTTTGCTCGCCTCAAATGCTTCAAATATTTAGCACGCATCTCTGCATAAATAAATATTGAATGAGCTTCAACCGCTTTTCTGTGGAAGTGCCAGAATCAAGGGTGGGAGATTGCCCCTTTTCAAAGAATAGGAGAGGGTCGGAAATGAACAAAAATCGATTATTTTAGTGAATTTATACCTCTGGCGAGGTGATTCTAGTTGGATTATTTTATAAGTGCTTGCAGTGTAATGTACAGAGGTTTTAGTTTGTCTCCTAATCTAATACTTCTGAATCTAGTAGATTTTGATTAGATCTTATGCATGGACTTCTTGATCCATCATCAGGCGTTGGTCGGCGGTTATCGAGAAGTGGTGTTTTAGAGTCCGGAGTTGCCTAAGATTTCGCTCCGTGGTGAGATAAATATGTTATATTTGTGTCTGAGTTTGACCGTGAAGGCTATAATGATGTTGTGGGAGGAATGTACCGCATACTTGGCACATGTGATGACACTTCCTGTCCTTACTTCCTGTACTGATTCGATTGAAGTAGTTAATGTGTTATTTTCTGAGAAGTTACCAGATTTACCTACGGTTCGGGAGAGATTTTACTGTTGAGTTATTATCGGGTTCCAATCCTATAACTCAAGTATCCTATCGGGTGGCTCCTGTTGAGTTGTGAGAGTGGCAGACTCAACATTAGGAATTGATCGACGAGAATTTTATCCGTCCTAGTGTTTCATCGTGGGGAGCCCCAATATTATTCGCGAATGTGAAGGATGATTCAATGAGGTTACGTATCACCTGGGACGGATACGTAATTTTTGGATTGATGATTCAAGGATGATTCAAGAACAATTACCCATTGTCGTGGATTGATGATTTACTTAATTTTGATATTTCTTCAAAACTCATTCATTTTTTGAGAAATTCTAGTAATTCAATTTTGTTGACCTAAAATATTTTCACTTTTGCTGTTTCTTATATTGATTGTGTTCATTTTATGTCTTGAACACACTCCCTTGTGAAATGATACTTTTCGCTTCGTGCCACCAGCTTGAAAATGTATTTCTTCTAGTTATTAATCACATGAGCTCGTGGAGGAAAATATATTGTATTAACATTGGACTGGTGAGGAGTATGTTATGCCGCATAGATTAAATTATTTCAGCTCGATGTCAGATATGGGTTTACGAGCGTTACGGGTGTACGTGGAGATTAGTAGCAAATGAGTATAATTTGAAATTTGTATGTTGCATGATTTCCGAATTTCTCCTAGACATGATTGAGAGCATCCTATTGATAACTCAACATTTATCACCCGCAAAAGTATATGGAGATTTTACACACTAGCGCGAATTCCGACCAGGGTTATGCTTGGCAGCGATGATTTAATTATTATTTTTTATTTTTATAAAATTAGGAGTTCTAATGCTGCTTGTTATCGGGAATTGTCGCTTTTCTTGGATTTCGCAGTACTCTGACCTTCTGATTAATTTTTTATAAGTTGATGATCTGATGTCAAAGGAATTACAATATCTGCGGAAGTATAGCGTGGAGGAGTGCAACAATTCGATTGTTCAATTTGGGACGATAGTTTGATAAATAGATTGGCATCCTAGTATTATATCATTTTCAATGGACTGTTATTGTCGGCTCACGTATATATGTATTCGTGACCTATGCCTAATTCCTTTGGGTCTATTGGCTCATGTCGGTAGTAGCTATGTGGATATGCGAGCCATATAAGTAAATCGTTGAGGTGCAGGTTGTTAGACGCTTAGTTTTCAATTCCAGTATTTGAGCTCTGAAAATAATCAAGTGAATGCTGAGATTTAAGTTTTGTAGTAAATTGTGATGTTCGTTTGACTTCCTCGTTCTGGCCTGTGGTTTGGGTTTATTTGATGCTTACAACGGATATTTTCTTTTGAGCCTCTTTATGGTTATATGGATTTTTGTTAAGGTAGTATGTTCTTGGGAGTTATAAATGGTGGAGATATATGGTTTGGAGATCAATATAATTCATGAAATCAGATAAATATTAGTGAGTTATATTCATGTTTTAACTATTTTGATTGATGAGGAATCCGGACAGGATGTGGAGCCCACACAGGATGTGGAGCTCACAATTTATATTGTTGAGTTGAGATTATTGGAATACTTTCGTTATACAGGTTTTGGGTTCTTAAGTTTTAGAGGAGGCTATGCCCAATTTTTCGCCAATAATTTCGAGAACTATATATGATTTTGAGTTCATTGCGGATCGACCAATTACCCAAGTTGGTTGCGATTTTAACAGGTTTGTTGGGTCCCCTGTTCGTGTTCTTTGTGGTTTTAATATTCACCTTATGGGTGAGTGTCCGTGATTGGACATCTCAGTCATTTTTCGGTGCTAGGTTCTGATGGCGATTTGTGTGCCACATCTGTGTTAGAACCACACCACTACCCATGTAGTTACCTTGGTGGGACCTTGGTCAGGAAATCTTTGGGTAAGTCTGGTCGATAGAGTTAGAGTATGTTGGTAAATTTGGCCATTAGTTTTGGCATGGATATTAGAAGCTTTTAAGTATGCACATTATTGAATTGAAATTTTGCCGCTCCTGGTAGCAGATTTATTTGAAGTGGTTATTGTGACTTCAAATTTATTGAGCGTGACATGTTGATGAAATATTAGTTTAGTAACAAGCCTATGGATCATTCTGTTAGTTGCGGTTGTTCTTATGAGCTTGAAGTCACTGGCTGGAACGCTTATGTGTAAATTTCGAGGGCAAACTTTTTGTAAGGGGGTAGATTTTTACGACCCAGAACATCATTATACGATAATCAGAACTTATGTGGTTAGTCACTAATTTATTACGTTAATCGTCGATAGTAATTAGTTTTACCGGTCGGTAACTTTCGGTGGCGTTTCGTCAAAATTTTATCGATTTTTTTTTCAAGATTTTTTTAGGATAAGGTTATGTTGATACAAGTTCGTGGCCACGTCAAGTGTTGAAATCGGAGTTATGATGAAGAAATTATGGTCAACGGAAATTTTATGAAAATATCTGAAAATGTTTTATTGCAAAATCACGAGTATAAATACGATTTTTTATTTTGGGAAAGTGAGAAGTTTTCATTTTAGGCAAGCGGGTTGACCCGCGTTCACTGAGCTCATCTACCTAGAATGGCCATCGAAGACGACGGCGACGACGCGGCGGTTTCCGGCCACCTCCGGCCATGACTTTTGGTGGTAACTGTTGGGTTTCTTCTCCTCTATCGATTGGTGGGTGCATCTCCGACGTTGGTGACCGGAGGAGGGAGAATCGAGAATGAGAAAGTGGCGGTTTCCGGGTTGATTTTCTCGGCAACGGTGGCAGCACTCACGGCGACATTGGACATCAAACCCAGAGGGGTTTTGAAGCCTTAGAAGAGGCAGATCGATTGCGATGGGTCTCGGACCCTGCTGTGGTTAGAAGGCGACAAACGGAGAAAATGTTTTCCGGCAAGGGTTTCTAATTTCAACGGTAGATTTTGTTAATTTTTGATTTGATTTTGAAGTTGTGTTGTACTACAATGTTGTTGGGCTTGTTGAGATGAAAATTTTGGTATGCAGGTTGCTTGATTTGGTGTCAATGAGATTGCGGCTGCCTCCAGCGGTGGTGCGTGGCCCCACGCGCTGCTGTGCGCGACGATGCTGCAGTGAGGTGAAATTTCTGGAAAAAAATTATGTCGTTCACCTCGTAATTTCGTGACGAACGCAATGGTGAGATTCTTGAATGGATTTGGACTTGATTAATTTAGACGTGCATTTAATCAAATAATAATTAATTAATTTTACGATAATATGAACGGACGATCCTATTATCGATTTAAATTCGAGTAGTTCGATGTTTGAGATTTTTATTGTGACTCTAAAATTTATTTATAGTGAAGGAATGCAAGGAACTGAATTCGAAATTTGATTAAGTTCGTTTTTAGTCGGAAAATACGTAATTCGAGTAGATATTAATTATTAATTATGGTTTCAGGATTATGAGTTAGCGGGCCATGTCGGATGATTATTGCGCCGATTAGCAGGTTACAGGTTTATGAATATCTTGACATAGTACAGTGAGCGAACATTTATTTATTTTCACAATTGCTATGAGTTCATGTTTATGCAGATTTACAATCTCTTGTATTTTATTGCAGTCAAGTTTGGAGGTGTGTTTGTGATGGTTTTATTTTCTGTATTGATGCTTTGACTAGTCGGCTGATCACTGACTATTCAAGTCAGATCGGGTTAGGACAAACACCCTGCAGACCCAGATTGTCTCAAGTTAGGACAAACCCCCTAGACGATCCCATCACTTTTTATTTACAGTCTTGAAGATGCTTTAGGTTAGGATAAACATCCTTATCACCCACCTCCATATTTTATTTCAATTTATTGTTTTAAACTTGCATGATTTCACAGATTTTAGCGAAAAGGCACAAATAGAATATTTTATTGTTTTAAACTGAGTGTGATTTTTTTGTCCATTCACACTAACGTTTTTATGTTTTAATATGCCTTTTCCTGGGCCTTTCGATTTTTCATGCCAGGTTGCAGTGCTTCTCCTGAGTTGAATTTTGATCCCCTGAGGCTTTAAATCCACCAGATTATCATACCTTTCTGTAGATTTCGGCTCACTAGCAGTGTACTTTCATATGTTTTATTCTACTCCTAGAAGTCGCTCTGGACATTAGTGTTATAAATATTTTTCAGTGCTGGTTATGAATTGTTAGTATTGCTAGATTATGAATTTTCAATTCTTGTAATATTATTCCAACATTTTAATTAATTTACTTTTCGCAGTTTATTGAGAAATCCGGATGGACATCAGTGTTCCACAGTATTGTTTGTGGAAAATTCGAAGTGTGATTTTCTTGCAGGTGTCTGGTAGTCCACTTCGTCGAGAAAATTATGTCAAAAAATTTACATAAATCCGTAGTTTAAATCTTGTCGTTAGGGCGTGATCCTAAATTACTAGTTAATCTAAGGTTGGGTCCTTTCAAAAGCTGAGGCCAGAGTTTACAAACCAGACATTTCAAAGTTAGATTCAAAGTCAATTAGTTGTAATTTCATAGGCTATTATGAAAAATTCAAGGGTTTCAAACTCTATTTAGCTAAACATTCACCTAAAATATTTGAAACACATCAAGTCAAATTTTTAGGAGAATCACACTGTAGCACAGAATTACAAGATCTATCTTCTGATTTTGAGAAAATTGCAGAAAATGTGGACTTGATAGCTATTTTGCCTTTAGCTCAAAACTTGAATTCAGTACCTAATCAAGATACAATAGAGTTAAATGGTGAAAATAATGAATTGGAATAGAATTTAGAAAACCAAAATGTAGTAGTACAAGAACCTGAGCCTAAAATTAACCAACTTGCACATATCCTTAAAAGATCACAGAGAGAGAGAGAGAGAGAGAGAGAGAGAGAGAGAGGGAGAGAGAGAGAGAGAGATAGAGAGAGAGAGAGAGAAGACCTACATTTGGGTGAGAAAATGATGATTATGTGATGTATTTGCAAGAGCTTGATGACACACTTGCATATGATGCTAATCCCACTAAATTTAATGAAGGTTTTGAATCTGAACAATCTGGAGAGTGGATTTCAACCATGAGTGCTGAGATTAACTCAATGAAGAGAATAAGGTTTGAGAATTAGTTAAACCAAATAAACATAAAAAACGAATAGGGTGTAAATGGGTGTATAAAACCAAGAGAGATGTTGAAGGAAAGATAGAGAGATACAAAGCCAAGTTAGTTGCAAAGGGATTCACACAGAAAGAAGGCATTGACTAAACTGAGACATTCTCACCAATGTCTAGTAAGGATTCCTTTAGGATTATCATGCCCCTTGTTGCTCATTACAACATGGAATTACATCAAATAGATGTAAAAACTGGCTTCTTAAATGGATAGGTTAAGAAAGTGATATATATATAAGACAACCAGAGGGTCATATTGAACCAGGAAAGGAGCGATTAGTCAGTAAACTTAAGAAATTCATTTATGGATTGAAACAGGCCTCTAGACAGTGGTATAAGAAATTTAACTCAGTGATTTCATCGTATGACTTTACTAAAAATATTGTACATGAATGTGTCTACCTAAAGACAGTGGGAAATAGTTTTATTTTCCTAACCCTATATATTGATGACATCCTCTTAGCTAGCTGTAATATTAAGCTACTTAAGGACACTAAAATCTTTCTGTCAAAACACTTTGACATGAAAGATCTGGGGGAAACATCATATGTACTATGTATAGAGATCAAAAGGGATAGAACACAAGGTTTTCTGGGATTATCTCAGAAAAATTACATTTCAAAAATTCTTAAAAGATTTGAAATGGAGTCATGTGCATCTGGAGAGGTCCTTGTGTCTAAAAGAGACAAACTGAGTAAAACTAAAGGTCTTAAGAGTGAAGCAGAGAAGGCAGACATGGAGACTAAGCCATATGCAAAGTTAGTTGGTAGTCTCATGTATGCTCAAGTCTGCATTAGGCCAGATCTGGCCTTTGCTATTGGCATGCTATCATGTTTTCAATCAAACCCTTCACTTGAGCATTGGACTGCTGGGAAAAAGGTCTTAAGGTACTTACAAATAAAAAAACACCACATGCTTATTTACATAAAATCAAAAGACTTAGGAACTTTTAGGATACACAGACTCTGACTTTGCAGGAAACTATCCATCTTCGACAAAATCAACAAGTGGATTTTTTTTTTTGCTTGCAAGTGGAGTTGTGGCTTGGAAAACTATGAAACAATCGTTGATTGCCACCTCTCCACAATGCAGGCTAAATTGGTAGCCATTTATGAGGGCATGTGTGAGGGTCTTTGGATTAGAAATTTTATAAAGGAAACCAATTGCAAAGTCTTAAGTGATATTGTCTCAAGGAAACTTACATTTTTCTGTGATTAATGTTCTTTAATTAAAACAGCAAGAGATCAATGAATTCCAAGTATCCAAGCATATAGACCTTAAGCTACAGTGTGAGAAAGAGAGTCAAGAATGGAGAGATTAAGATTGAGATTGTTCACATAGACACAGAAGACCCCCTGGCAGATCCTTTCGCCAAGGCTTTGCATGTAGCATTATTCAAGAAGCATAGTTCAAGTCTGAGAGTTTTGGCAGATTTCAGTTCTTAGATTCAGTGGGAGCAAAGTTGTAATGAAAATAATTGAGTTATGAGTTCTTGATTTCAGTTCAAATGGTTACTTTTGAA
Source organism: Geum urbanum (assembly GCA_946800695.1). NCBI lineage: Eukaryota > Viridiplantae > Streptophyta > Magnoliopsida > Rosales > Rosaceae > Geum > Geum urbanum. Next base: position 26,232,589 of record OX327011.1, read on the forward strand.
ATTTTTATTTCATTTATAACTTTGACAGTTGATGAAATAAAGTGATGAATTTCATATATTTTGTTCTACTTTTATACTGCTTGCTACACTTAAATTTCTGGAAAATTATTTCTTTAAATTTTGTCATATTTTAATTTTATCAAATGGATGCTTGATATATAGAATTTGTTTTGTATATATATGCCTTGAGTTACAAACACCTATCCATCAGTGATTAAGTATTGTGTTTGATTTTGAGCTGTGCATTGGCATGACATTTGATTAGACGTGAACTTGTGATCTACAGATTTGATATACTTATCACATTGTTCTTATTTTTCTTTTCACTAACTTATGTGTTGTGTGTTTAGTGATACAATGGCTGTTAACTTGTATGCTTGTGTAAAGTATATGGATTTCTTGGCTCTGTGTCGATAGATATACGATGACTAAGTTGAATGAATTTGATGCAAACATATGTTTTAGTGCACACTCTGGCTATTGTGTGTTTGAGTATTAGTTTTGACATTGAGTATAGTAAGTGACAGTCCAATGGGAGATTTGTTAGATAAAGTGGACTAAGTCACTTAACTATACATGTAGACACAATGTCGAAATATGCTTTTGCACATTAATAGGAAACATATGAGACCGATATACCTAGTTAACTAGTGAGGTTGTATGTCTCTCAATAGGTTAGGGATTCATTGAGATAATCACTAGTGTTATCTGTAAGTGAAATGATAACTCATTAAATAGTAAGTTGTATTTGAGTGAAATTGTGACTCTTTGATGGGCAAGACAGCAGGTTCACCAATATATATATATGAGAATATAGTCCATGTATCCACTAAGCAAACGCATTAAGTCCTACCCCATTTGAGGAGTTTGAAGTTAGTGAAGTACAAAAAGCTTAGTTCTCCTTGTTCATGCATTTCCTAAGTTGCTGAGATGGTTGTGAGCAATGATACCTCAAGTATACTTCTTGTTCTTCACTTAATCTTGTTCTTGGTTGTTCATATGGTGTTAATTAGTTTACAGTACGTGTTTATAGTTTTGTACATGATCCAATGACTTTACGTTTGCATTTAGATCAAGCTAAAAAATTGGTGGTAGATTAATATAATTATATAAAAAATACATTCCAAGTCCCCAATGGAACTTTCCATTAGAAACGGGAGAGTTTAAGTCAAATGAATAGGAGCTAAAATGACTTCAATTCTCTCAAATGGCTCATCTATGGTTGGAGTTGTCCTTGAAAGCATTGAGAGAAAAACCAGAGCTAGTATTACTGAAAATGCAGAAAGCGTGAGTATGACAGTAGTTAGTTAATTACACAGTACAGTATATATATATACACTGGAGGAGATAAGGACACGTGTGTGGATCCTATACAGCATGAGCTAGCAAGCTAATCAGGGATTTAGTGTGATATAACTAACACTCCCCCTCAGCTTGATGGTGGTGGTGGCTGAAGCATCAAGCTGTGACTTAAGTACATGTGCTGAGGTGAACATAAACCCTTTGTAAAGAGGTCTGCAAGCTGTTCTTGAGATGAAACAAATTGAAGTTTGATGGAACCATCTTTGACCTTGTCACGAGTGAAGTGAACATCAACTTCAACATGCTTCATTTTCGAGTGCTGAACAGGATTTGAGGCCAATGCCAAGGCTGAAATGTTGTCACAGTACAGAACCGGAGTAGAACTTAGAGGGATATGTAGATCCTGTAACAAGTGTTTGAGCCACTGAAGTTCACATGTAGTGTCTGCCATGCTTCTATATTCTGCCTCTGTGGATGGTCGTGATACAGCATGCTGCTTTCGGCTACACCAAGACATTGGCATTTGATTTAACAAGACAACAAAACCAGTAGTAAATCGTCTGTCATTGGGATCTCCAGCCCAATCAGCATCATAGAATGCTTAGAGATCTACCTCACAATGAGCTTGTATAGTTACTTGAGGAATAGAAACATTTGAAGATCTTTTGAACAAAAGACCTGTTTCACATGTGCCTTTGATATATCTCATAATTCTCTTAACTGCATTGAGATGGTCTTGAGTTGGTGAATGTAGAAATTGACACAGATTGTTAACAGCAAACGCTATATCTGGTCTAGTGAAAGTTAGATATTGAAGACAACCAACCAAGGTTCTGAAGTGAGGAACATCACTAGATTGCAATGGAACAACACTGTCCCTCAAAAGCTTCACACCAGACTGACATGGTGTGAGATGTGTATGACAATCATCCAAACCAGCTTTGTGTATCAGATCTCGAGCATACTTATGTTAGGAGAGGAACAACCCTTCCTTGAAGTACTTAATTTATAATCCTAAGAAGTACTTCAGCAGCCCCATGTCAGTCATTTCGAACTCAGCTCTAAGTGCAACTTTGATCTCTGATATAAGACTCTCACTATCACCTGTGAGAATAATATCATCAACATATAGTAGTAAGTAGATCTTGGAGTTGGAAGTAATCTTTACAAATAATGAGGGATCAGCATGAGAGGATTCGAACCCAAGACTAGGAAAAAACTGTGTAAACCTCTCATTCCAAGCTCTAGGAGCTTGTTTGAGACCATACAAAGATTTTTGCAATTTACAGACATGAAAAGGCATATTAGGATCTTCAAATCCACTTGGTTGAGACATGTAGACTTCTTCAGTTAATGTACCATTCAGAAATGCATTCTTTACATCAAGTTGATGAAGATGCCATCCAAAAGAAGCAGCAAGAGCAAGTATCAGTCTTACAGTGGTGTGTCTTACAACTGGTGAGAATGTCTCCTCATAATCTACACCATACTCCTGGCTAAAACCTCTTGCAACAAGTCTAGCTTTATGCCTGGCAATAGTGCCATCAGCATGTCTCTTGATTTTGTATATCCATTTGCAAGAGACCAGATTCTTGTTAGGTGGTAGAGGTACAAGAGTCCATGTGTTTTGCTTCATTAAAGCATCATACTCCTCTTGCATTGCCTGTTTCCACACTGGAATTTTTAAAGCACTCTTGTACCCAATTGGCTCTGTGTCCACAGAATTAGCAGAATGACTAGTTAAGGTTGACAAAAAACACTTCTTCTTGGATACACCTCTCTTACTGCGTGTGAGCATATCATGATTGTTGAGAGAGGTGGGATCAGTTAATCCTGCAATTGGATGAAGAATATTGGATACAGATATTTCATGACGAGGTTTAGTTGGTGTATAATCAATAGTAACTGAAACACCCTGACCTGGACTAGCATGAACATTCACTGAACCTTCATTTTCCTCAAAAAGAACCTCTGTGTGAGTATGAGGACTAAAAGGAACATTTGCAGCACTAGAATTACTGTGACCATCATGATCAATATTTTGTTGAGAATGTAAGGAACAATTCACATCAGAAGTGGACTGACCTGAATAAGCATCATGATGCTCTAGTGCAAACAGGACTAGTGCAGGAGAATTCTCTGAAAAAGAAGGCCACTAAGTGATCATACAAGGCAAGATACCTCCTGATGTTGAACCTGAGCTAGAAACAGTATGCAAAGAAGGTGTCACCAGACCCTTGAGTTTGTCATAAGGAAAAATATCCTCAGTAAATATCACATGTCTTGAAATGATATACTTCCTGGTTGTAATATTGTAGCATAGAAACCCTTTATAACTAGAGGGATTTCCAAGAAAGATACACTGTGTACTTTTAGCTTGAAGTTTGTTTGTGTTGTAAGGAGTCATAAGTGGATAACATGCACAGCCAAACACTCTAAGTGTATCAACATAAGGAATTTTGTTGAAGAGTTTCTCATAAGGAGATTGATGTTTGAGAGACAGACTAGGCATCCTATTGATAAGATATGTAGCATGAGCACAAGAGTGATACCAAAAACTAGGTGGAAGATGAGACTGTTGAAGTAATGTTACAGCAGTTTCTCTAACATGTCTATTTTTCCTCTCAGAAACACCATTCTGCTGAGGAGTAAAGGGACATGAGACATGATGGTGAATGCCATGTTCACTCAAATACAGTTTAAATTGAGTACTTATGTACTCACCTCCTCCATCACTTCTAAAGGTTTTGATATCAGTAGAGAATTGATTCTTAACATAGGCATGAAACAATTTGAAGTAGGACAAAAATTCAGATTTGAATTTCATAGGAAAAAGCCAAGTGTATCTATTGAAATCATCAATGAAAAGCACATAGTATCTGTAACCATCAACAGATAGACAATGGGAAGGACCCCAAACATCAGAGTGCACCAGCTCAAAAGGTTTTACACACTTAGACTCTGAATTAGGAAACACAAGTTTACTGAACTTTCCAAAAAGACAGGCTTCACAGACATGCTCATTAGATTCTGTAGAGCGACTTGAAACTCCACATTTATTTAACATAGTCTCAATCACTGCATTTGCTGGATGTCCACACATCTGATGCCACAGATTATGTTTAACTACTTGTCCTAGATGAGCAGAAGCCTTAGGAACACTGGATAAGCCTATATTCTTCTCAGACTGGAAATGTTGTAATGGAAGATCACAAGGTATAGGATAAAGTCCATGATCACTCAGGCCTTTGAAGAGAATTCTCCCCTGCACTTTGTCCTGTATAATGCACATATATTCATCAAACCATACAGCACAATTATTTTCCTTACATAGTTGATAAACTGATAACAAGTGAGTAGCAAGATCAGGTAGAAGAAGGACATTTTTAAGGTTAAGAGTGCCTAATAAGGCAGTACCAGTATGAGTCACACCCAGTTGAGCACCATTGCCAATCTAAATAGTTTCATGATCTGGAAAAGTGGTGACATTGTGGAGAAGCTGAGGATTATTAGTCATGTGGTTGGTTGCTCCTGAATATGCAAGCCAAAACTGAGGTGAAGAAGTTTGTGCACCGTACCTGCAAGTAATGCTGCGTGATGAGCTTGAGGTTGATTAGGATAAGCAGCTGCCAAAAGAGCTACAGCATTTGCCAATTCTGGACTGATCTGAGTGTTATGAGTAGATTGTGAAGTAGCTGATATGGTTGGAGTATTCTGTTGACCATTCTGAGAATTTTGTTGCCTTCTAGGTGGGAAACCAATGATATGAAAGCATCTGTTAGCAGTGTGACCTTCTCTTCCACAGTATTGACATATCACAGTACTTGGTCCTGCACCATCACTCTGAACATTGTAATTTACAAGGGTTCTACAATGCTTGGCAATGTGACCTGACTTCCCACATAGTTGACACGCATCTTTATTTCCTGAAAATTGGCTTGATCTGTTGCCAAAACCACCAGAATTACCTCTAAAACCAGAGTTGTGAGGTCCAACATTAGCAAGAAACCCAGCAAGTTGAGTGGCAAGCTGAATTGCACTTGGATTAACTCCTTGAGATGAAGAATGGGGATGATATGAAGTAGTTGAAGGACTAGGAGGTTGAGACAGGGAGTCAAACACTGATGAGGGACCAAAACCAGGAGGAGGTATATTGGATTGTAGTGTAGTAGATAAAGATTGAGAGCTAGGAACTGATGAGTTATATGTTGTAGCATGTGCTTGCACAGGTGTATGAGTTTGTATAGGTGTACTATGAGCTATCATGGCATTAAATGGAAGAGGAGCTGTGACATATTCAGATGCAATGTCAACTTCTGCAGCCTTAAGAAGAGTTTTCAGTTGAGCAAATGAGCATGAGGTAAACTGTGCTCTAATTACTGTCTTAATTGCAACATACTGAGAAGGGAGACCCTTAAGCACTGTCACCACTACATCCTCATCATCCAAAGTAGCACCAACTGTATGCAATGCATCCCTAGCTGCCTTAATCCTATCTAGATAAACCTCAATGCTATCACTGCCCATGGTAATATTTGATCTGCAAATTAGTCTTAAGCTATAGTATGTTTTGCCTATTAGCTGCAGCAAACTTCTCCTTGAGATTAAACCAAAGTTCCTTAGCAGATTTACTACCTACAGCACAAGACATAGCAGGAGTACCTAGGGTTTGACCTATCATATGAACAATACTCTGATCCTGAGCTCTCCAAGCCACATAAGCACTAGATAAGATGCGAGTTCCATCCTCTGAAATCTCAAACTGTGGTGGACATGGTATACTTCCATCAACAAATCCCATCAATCTCTGAGCCTCCAGAAACGACTCAAGCCTAAATGACCAAGCAGGATAGTTCGACTCATCCAACAGTACATTAGGAAGAAACACAGTGGTTTGAGTAACATTTGCAAAGTTCGACATGATTTCACAATTGATTGCAGCAACAACAAAGAAAATCAGATCTACTGAGATTTACTACACCAAATCACACAATATGCACACCACTAGATACAGAATCACAAACCAAGACTTCGATGCTACCAAAAACAACTTCAACATAACATATGAAATACCAAACCACAGCCAAAATGCAAGAACGAGCTTAGAGACTTAGCTGAAAATTGGAGCAAACCACCACAGTACAAACCCTTGACCACCGCAACACCAGTTCGCTAGAGACGATGACCAAAAAATAGAGAATCAGACCGACCTGGCCTCCTGATACCATGAAAGCATTGAGAGAAAAACCAGAGTTAGTATTACTGAAAATGCAGAAAGCGTGAGTATGACAGTAGTTAGTTAATTACACAGTACATTATATATATATATATATATATATATATACTGGAGGAGATAAGGACACGTGTGTGGATCCTATACAGCATGAGCTAGCAAGCTAATCAGAATTTAGTGTGATATAACTAACAGTCCTAACGGGATTGAAACTTGGGGAAGTTGAAATGTAAATAGTTATGGATTTGCAAAAGCAAGTAAAATTTATCTCTTAGGCGGATATTACCTGAATTGAATCTGGGATGATCACTATTGTAATGGGGTGTTGATCATGCTTAGATTCATATACTACATGGTGATCGATTAACTTGATGCGCGCATGTACTCTTTAACTCTTCGAGATTATTAATAGCTGTAATTGAGAGACCAAAGCAGTTTCTTTGGTTCTAATTAATCTAATAATTAATAGAGGGATTGAATTTCTAACCTTTAAACTTATCAACCACATAATTGAGTTCCGTCATGAACGTTACAAATGTAATACCTCATGTTCTACATTGTTACGGCAATTTCAACAATTTTTTCATAATTATTTTTAAATGAGGAAATAAAAGTTGAAAGTTCCGTAAAAAATTATGTTTCAACTCCAATAGCTTTTTTATTTTAGAGATTTATGTATTTATTATAACTATATTTTTTTATTGAGATCTTACAAAAAAGTGCTTGGGTGAGCTTTAGGAGATATTGAGACTCACGAATATTAATGTTAGTCTCTTTTCAAAAATTTTAAAGGCTGTAAATTTAGGAAATATTGTCTTCTTTCTTCATTTTAGAGAATGAGACGAGGAAGCTGTTGGACTGAAAAATGCTCAATATTTTTTAAAATTTTGTTTTTTTCTCTATTTTAAGAAAATTGTTAAAGTTGCTATAAATATTCATTTAATGTAATTGTTAAATTATATATTGATGCGATATCATCAGTGTGTTAGCATGAATACGACTCCAGATGGACATGGAGTTTTTACTTTTTCTGCTAATGGTGAGGTATAGTTGTTGTCTTTTTAATTTCTTCGGTGATTTTGATTCTTTATCCGGTGCTTAATCCAAATTTGGGATTGTATATAAGGAATATGCTGGAATGTGATATGTTATATACTGCACACAACGGTCGGCTCTTTCCGACCACTTATATATATGTATGAATTATGATGAATAGATGGTAGATACCTCTAGAACAAGAACCAAAACACAATTAATGCCGAATAGATATGAAAAAAACGCGTTACGGACCTCTAGAACAAGAACCAAAACACAATTAAGGCCGAATAGATATGAGAAAAACGCGTTACGATGAGCTCAGATTCTCACATGCACAGTACTGGATCGTTAAGCATCAAGTTTGATGCAGTTGGTTACATAGTTATTGTCGATCGCAAGCATATGTATCATATAATATAATCCACTTTGATTTTTCTTTAATTGGCTAATCAGTAATGATCCACCATCACACCGAAAGTGACATTCCGAGCTTATCTCAATTATTAAAATTTAATCATAGCTTATGGGAAAGATAACACTTATCTTTGCCATGAAAGAAAAGGATGAGAGCACCCTTATCCGTTCTTTGCCAAGACGATGATGAAGAATATGAGCATACATTTTTTTATGGAGAACATTTTTTTTTTCAACTATGGCGTAAGTTCGTTTTATACAACCGAAAGTACGAGCTTTAACATATAGTACTATAGTAGTATGTAGAATCTTGTAGAAAGCCTTGCACACAAAATTATCAGAATTTAGAGAACCAAGTTGAGCAGTCAGTTTTCCACAAAATTCCTCAACTAAGCTCAATGTTCATATGATAGTTACAAAGGTTTCCTCATTAAACTGTTTTTTTCTTTTTGGGGATTCAGGTTGCATCTATCCTCTCCATTGGAGGACTTGCTGAGAATAATGGATAACAAAAGAATAACAAGCTCTCTTTTTTTTGTCAACTAGAATGAAAATTAATTAATTTTTTCTTACCACTGGTACAATCAGTCTTTTCTGATGGCTAGTGTCAAGATTCAATGTAGAGAGCTTGCTTCCCCTGCGGAGAATTAACTGTGTCTAGCATCAAACACTGTGAAATAATGAATATCATATAGCAGCATATCAAGAATACAGAAGCTATGAACAAAATGAAAAGTACGGAAAGCTAAAAAAGAAAAATTCCATGATCAAATAGTGTCATGTCAATACATACACAGTAGTTTCAATTCTGCAATCGCAATGGTGCACTCTAAACTCCATGTTCAGATATTGTGGTTGCAAGAAAACCATCTACTTAGTCCTCTTTTCCTAGTAAGTTACATCTACATAAAACAGCTTAATGCCCCTATTGGCTAGTGTTGCTTCGTCTTGGATATCTCATGAAACTGTCCAAACAGCAGATGATGAGACAAAGCTTTCAAGATCAAAGTTATACTCACAAAACTGGGTGAATCAATTTTACCACTGTCTGTGTTCCAGTTCCTGCTAGACTCTGGCTGATGAATCATATTTTTTATTTTTTATTTTATGTATAAAAGAAAAAGAAAAAAAAGAGATTTTTTACTATCTGCACTTAAAATTTTGACAGATGTGCACAACAACAATGATAAAGTAAATCTTACTAGCGACTGAAAACTGTAGTAGCCGGGAAACTTGTGTCACGCTGGCTTCTCATTTGCCAACTAATTATGGCAGTTAATTCACCAGTTGTTGCACCCTGCCTTGCGGCTGTAGGACGTAGCATTGCTACTTCTGCTAATTGATTTCATTCTTCCACCTCCTTTCAAAGCATGACAAAGAAAACAAAGACAAAAATCCAAAATCAGTCCATACAGCTTTTTTATCAAGAGAAAAAGTGACTCATTACACACAGAAATTTAGCAATGGAAGGACAGCTGTAAGCACAAGGGAGAGAAGAGAAAACAACCTGAGGAGAGTTAAAGGTAGAAGCAGTAGGATGGTGGCTTTCAAGTGCTAAATTTGAATCTTGCTGCAGTGGAGACCTCGCTTATAGGAGAGTGATTACAGTGTAGGACACCAGTCTTATATATGCACTTATTAAAGTTGAACGTCACACAGCAGCTTATTTCATTCAGTCCCTGATCATGTCAAATGTAACCCACTGTTCATTTGAGTTCTGGCCAGTATGCTTGATACTTAATTAGTAAAGATAATATGGCCCATTCAAGTCTTGATAAGAGTAGTCACTGGAACTCAAGTCTTATCACTCATCCAATATTATCCATAAACCTTTCAAGTCCACTCCATACTCCATAAGAGTCGCTTGTTCAACGATCAAACCAGCTGCAAGCAGGAAGTTTAAGTATGCTCTTACCTCTCATCACTTCTCTAATCTGTGCAGATCCTTCCCATTCCTCAACACATGCAAGTGCATTGGAAAGTTGTACATAAGCACCTGAATTCTCAGGATCTAGCTCAATGATTTGCTCTGCCATATTCTTTGCAAGATCTTGGCGTTGATGCGCCACACAACCCCTCAAGACTGATGACAACATGCTTGTGTCTACTTTAAAAGACATCGCTTCGATTAGACTCATTGCTTCCTCAAGGAAACCCGCACGGGATAAAATATCAATCATGCAAGCATAGTGTTCTACACGCGGATCAATTTGATAGTCCTGTTTCATCTTATTAAACCATTTTCTTCCATCTTCGACCAACCCACAATGAGAACAGGCAGACAAAACCCCTGTAAATGTAATTCCATTGGGTTGCACATCAGCAAGCCTCATTTCGTCAAAAAGAGCCAGTGCTTCAATTCCGTGACCATTTGTAGCATATCCAATTAGCATAGAATTCCAAGCAACTTCAGTGGACTTCATCATCCTGTCAAACACCTTACGCCCACTATTAACAAGACCACATTTGCAATAGAAATCAACAAGTGAGTTGGAAACAATTTCATCATAATCAAGCCCGATGATGGTAGCTCTGGCAAAAACCTGTTCACCATATTCAAGCGAGGAAATACTAGCACATGAACTGAGCACGCTAGCTAGGCTAAACTTGTCCATTCTCAAGTCTAGCACATTGATTTGTCTGAAAAGATCTAATGCTTCCATTGGACAACCATTTTGACTAAGACCAACCAGCATCGAATTCCATGATATTATGCTTTTACTTGGCATTTCCATGAAAATCTGTTTTGCATCTTCGACTCTTCCACAATTGGAATACACAGTGATCATAGAATTAAGCATTATCATGTCAAAGACTTTGAGCTCACTAAATAATCTGCAAGCGTCATCAGGGCTTCCACACTTGGAATATGCATCAAGAATAGCACTAGCAGCAATAACATTACCAATCAGTCCAACTTTGCCAGCAATTGTGTGCAATTGTTCAACATGCTTGATGATGCCTAAAATACCAATGGCACCCAAAACACTTGCAATTGTAAAAGAGTTTCCAAGGACACCATTATTCAGCATTTCCTTGAATACAAGTAATGCTCCAATGTTCTCATCATTGACAACATATCCAGAAATCAATGAATTCCATAACACAACATCTGGACTGCTTTTAGCATCAAAAATTGATCTTGCATCTTTCATTCTACCACAATTTGCATACCCCGAAATGAGTGCTGAGAGCGAGTAATCATCTGGTTCCTTTGTCAAATTCAAAACCTGACTTGCACTATCCAAATCACCACATTTGCCATAAAAATTAACTAATGAACTAGCCAACACGGAGTCAAATTCAACGTCATCAATCACAATGCGCGCATGGATTTGCTTTCCACAGTCGAGCACACCCAACTCAGCACAAGCTCCAACAATTGTAGCGAACACATATTTCTTTTCATGTGATACTACTACTCTCAAGGGGTAGTCCAAACTCAAATCCTTAAAAAGCCTTAAAGCATCTCTAGCACGCCCGTTTTTTGCATATCCATTAATCATGGAGTTCCAAACAACCCAATTCCTCCTAGGCATGTCATCAAACACACTACGAGCAATCTCTAGCTTGCCCGCTTTCGCAAACCCCGATACAACCAAGCTCCAAGTGAAGTCATCCTTATGATCCATCGCAGAAAACAGCTTCAAAGACCTCTCTTGGTCGTCGTATTTCATATAACCTTCTATTAACGTGTTCCACGAGAAGCCATTTGTGTGGGGCATTTCATCGAACAGCTTCTGTGTATCTTGGATGGTTCCACATTTCACGTACATTTGCAGAAGACGGTTTCCGATAGTGAGGGTGGAGTTGATGAGGCCCTTCTTGAAGAAAACAAGGTGGAGCTGTTTGCCAAAGGATAGTTGAAAGTGGGTGTTGCAGCAATGGAGTATGTTAACCAAAGAATGCACATGAAGATTCATTCTTTTCCAACTGATTTGCTATTCGGCTACCTAAACTGAAAATTACGTACATACCCTCGACAAGGTCTCCTGGCTCCCAACTAAAAGTATATACACCCGTTGCTCTGGCAATTGTTAGAGCAAGTGCTTCAAATAGCAAGAGTAAACAAATCCATTATTTGTAAAAGTAAATCAAATTTTGAATGCACCTATACACGCAGTTATTAATCATTATGTTGTAAAATGTTAATAAATTATTTACCGGATAGATTTAGGGTCAATAATAATTTGACACATATCGTTATCGACTAAATAAATATACAAGATTTTCAATAAGATTTTTCACTAATAAAAACGTGACACGTGTAATTGCCACGAGTCGACAAAATAATTAGACTAGATTTCTGGTAAGATTTTTTACTAATGACAATGTGACGTGTCTGTAAGCTCCCAATTTAGCATATAATTGGCATGAATTGTCTCCCACAATTTGTCATTCTTTTGTTTGTTGTTGTTTTATTCATCAACGCTATGACGTGTGAAAGAGATGCATATTTATAAATCTTTGGAAGGAAGCCAATGGGTGCCCATTATTTTGGAAAAAAAATGTTCAAGGAAATGAGAGAAGAGAAGGAAGGGAATGTGAAATTTGTTGTGCACAAATTGTTGTAAACTGTGAATAAAATGAAGTAGTATTTATAGGAAAATTATAGGGAGTGTTCTGTAATTTTTAGGGATTTTTTTATAATTTTTGTGCAATTATTTACAATTTAGCTGTTTATTTTCGTTGAAAAAGAAATGTAGCTGTTTTCTTTAAACATGGACCCTATGATCAAATTTTGGATTCAAAATCAAAGACTCAGATCAAGTGACCGTTAGAAAGTAAAATTTGTCAGTCAGCCCAAACATCACAGCCATGTATCAAGCTTCCATTGGTGTTTCAATTTTTTTTTTAATGATGTGTGCAATGAATTAAAAAAATGGATAACCTGATGTCACCCACGTTAGTATAGGCTCTGCCAAATGCTCTATTACTTACCCGAACAAAGAATGCTCGAGCGTTTGGTCGATCAAATAATCAACTAGCAGCCTATATCCAATTTTTTCCCGCTGCATTTTCACTTTGCTAAAACAAACTCTACCAGACCCCACCACTTGTTGCGATGCTCTAAAGCACTAGTCTCTCGAAAATCTCTAAGTTAGGCCCGCAATAGCCAGCGGAGGAAGCAAAAAAGGTCGACCGGCCCAACTTAGAATAGGCCCAAATGAATGGGGCCCAAAGCATTCCAATCGGTAACAGCGATCCTTCTGTAGGGCAAGATCGGCTCCTTCTCTCGTCGCTGTGCTTCGCTGCCGGCGAGTGAATCACGAGCAGAATTCGACGCCACCGATAGCCGGCTTCCTCAATTCTGCCTCCATCTGCAGAAACCAATGTTAGCCCTACCAGAAAGATTTTCCACTAATCCACCAATCGCGACCAGGCCGGAGTCCTAACCGCTTTCTCCTCCCCGCCTTCAGCCACGCTCGACTAGGTTGTCGCCATGCCACCTCACCTAACCCGAGCCACACTCGATTTTCGGGATCCTCCGCATCACCACAACCATCATGGAAACCAGCCGTCTTGAACCAAACTAAGGCGCACCCAAACCATGTCATAACCCTAAAACCTTCAGTTGCTTATCCTCTCCTCGCAGTCCAGCACCTCCATCCTAACCGGAATCGTTGTGGTTAATCAATCACGCAAAAGGCAAACCTCTAGGCCGAGGGTTATCGCTCAACTTTACATAAGGGTTTCAACTTAAGAGCTATCTCTTACACCTATTTGTCTATTTGTTTGAAAACTTACATAATTGATCAAACTAGATATATATATATATATATATATATATATATATATATCTGTCTGACGATAAAGTCGCTCCCTTTATACTTTAAACTTTTGAACTATAAAGTTGCTCCGTTATATATATATATGTATATATATAACAACCTACCACTCAGGACCTGAGTAAGAAGCATTTTCAAGTATTTTTTGATCATATTTTATCATCTTCACTGTTCAGATTTTAGGTTCTAACATGTAAATCAAGCTTGTAAATTTTTAGTCAAAATTGTGATCGTTAAAGTATTTAAAACTGCAATTGAAGTTCACAAATAAGAATAAGAATGGTTCAGGTTTGACAAATTTGGTCCGTCCATTGATTTAAACTAGTTCGTTACCTTATCGATCACCATTTTAACTAAAAATTTACATGAATGATCTATTCATATAAACCTAGTAGTTGGACGGTGGAGATGGTAAACTATGATAAAAAAGTTGTTGTAATGCCAAATACCTGAAAATGTTTCCACTCAGGTATATATATTAGACAACAAAAGTTGAGAACGAACCTCCGCTTTAAAAAAAATGAGCTAAGTTTCGATTTCCACAAGACTGATAAAGTTGCTCGACGATTAAAAATCAGTCATTTTCTTTAAATTATAATTAGTCGATCATACTTACAAAAAATTAGTCCAATCGGAGATGATTTGACAATTTGATTGCTACGTTAAACTTTTAAACTATATTAGATGAACTGTGTTCATCAGAAATTGAATGTGATGATCAAATTGTCAAATCATCTCCGATTGAGATGATTTTTTGCAAGCATGATCCTCCAGTGATAATCTAAAGGATGATTGGTTTTAGTGATCGAATAATTGCTTCAATCTTGTGAAAATTAGAACTTTGCTCCGTTTTTTAAAGCGAAGCTCCGCTCTAAATATGAACTATATATATATATATATTTAGCATCCATCCATTAAGGTATACCTTTTTTTGGTCATTTTCAAGTATATGATATTACACCAACTTTTCGATCATATTTTACCATCTCCACCGTTAAGATCTTAGGTCATAATGTGTAGATCAAACTTATAACTTTTCAGCCAAAATGATGATCATTAAGGTATTCAAAACTGCAATTGACATTTATAAGTATGAATGATTCAAGTTTGACAGATTTGGTCCGTCTTTTGATTTAATCTAGTTTGATACCTTAACGATCACTATTTTGGTTGAAAAGTTACAGGAATGATCTACTCATATAGACCTAATAATTGAACAGTGGAGATGTTAAAATACGATTCATTAGTCTTTTTAATACTGGCCAGCTAAGCATTATTGATGAGAATAATCTCACGCTCATTTTCCACCATGGTTATTGTAAGACTCAGAACAACCGTTCTTTCTATCATTTCGTACCTTCCCTCCAGTATTGTACGACTCATGAGTCTTTTTAATACTGGCCAGCTGAGCATTATTGATGAGAATAATCTCACGATACCTCCCTTTCTTGGGCAACACATTCATGAGATAATTGAATGATTTAAGTCATTCTTGCACAAAATTCATGCAATATTGGTGTGCAAGGATGTCCATGGAGGTAGGAAAAATACTTAAAGACTTCTCGATCATAGCTTTATCAGTCTTTATAATGCCACATCTACTTAACTCTAATTGAAGCTCTAATTTAGCTTGATTAAAAGAATTTATACTTGGATAATCTAATAACCGGATGAAATCACATCATTCTCTTAGTTCATGAAGTTATGCATTGTACACATTATTGAACATATCTTGTAAAGTCACCCACAAAATTGTCGGGTCATTCTTTAGTAAATACTTTTATTTAGAACTGGATGTATATCCCACCTTAAAAACATAAGGACTTGATCTTTATGAGCTAGAATTGGTGGCTCAATACCAGGTGGTGGTGATGGTTTGATTATATCCGTCAGATTCAAACTGAGAAGCGCGTTCTCAATGTCTGACACCCAATAATAATATTCTGCTCCTTGAGGATCAATGATATCAAATTCAGGTCGTTCTGGCTCAATTGATGTCATCTATAAGCGAGACACGATATATAATTAGTTTAACGATTGAAAAATCACGATCACTAATATCAAGTTTAAAGAATAAGAACATGATCCATGATGTAAGGTCACAAAAAACGATTATAAATGGAGGTTCAAAACCACACCCAGCAACCATGACAAAACAGCCACATAGTATCGATTCCCCTTTATTTTATTTTATTTTCTTTCCTAAACCGTGACTCCCCAAGGACTTTCACTTATACTCTATGGATATAGGTCCATAGAAACTAGGGAAAACATGCAATATATGTGCAACGCATATCGCAATGATCATCAACCTAGATCTAGGGTGTTGCAGAAATTAAGTTTGAGTCCTAGATTTATAGATTGACGGTTTAGAAAATTTACTGCGAGAGTGTTATGCTCGGTATGAAAACTTCACTGTGAAAAAAGTTTGAAGAAAAGAAAACATGTCCTCGAAACTTCTAGCAAAATGAGGATTCATTCTTCTTTTCTTCTTTTCGGGCAGGCTGACTTTTGTGCACTCAATCGGCCATAACATTTTCTAAACACATCCGAATTGAGATTTTCTTGATGTTCTGGAAACTAGACATCTAGGGATTTCCATGCACATAAAGATCTCCATCTGGTTCGGCCTGAGCTTCTCGCAATCCTCTGTCGAAGTTGACGGATGTGCACAGGCTTATGAGATTGAAGTGGTCAATCTCGAATTTTGGGATGAGAAAAATGTTTTGGCTTTGGCACAAAGCTTCAGGTTAGAATCTCATACTGATAACATTTTGAAGAGGAAAAGTATGCAGACTGAAAATTGTAACTCTTTATTGATAGAATGTCGTTTATATAGGCTGATACAATCTATTACAATAAATGCCCCTATAAACAAGGATTTTTTGTATCTATATCTATTGTAATCCATATCTAATTAGGACAAGACACACATCGAAAATTACGGAGAATAAATATTCTTAAACACATATATTAAAAAAAATGGGCTCCCAAAATTTTGGACCCGAGGCTGGGACTTCATGGGTTTCTATTCAGGTGCAGGTCTGGTGACCCCACAACCTCCCCAGTTAATTAAGCCATTAAATTTAATGACACTCAATAGTCTAGATTAATTGAGCTATATTAATATTTTAGTTTATCTTTAATAAATTCACCACAATAAAAAGTAATTAATCATAAACCCACAATATTCTTTCTCACTTTCCTCTTTTCTGCTGCTTTCATACGTCTTTGCATTCGATACAAGAAATTTTTTGCATCCATAGTTTTTAACAAAAAGAATGAATTTGAATGGAAGAAGCTTGCTCCTATTTATAATTATAAGTAGACGCAACAAGGAAATGATTGAATGAAAATATAGCATCAAACTTGCAATATTATCGTCATCGATATCCCAATATTTTGATCGGCATATGTATATGTAAAGCTTTGTGCAACTTATAATGGATTTCATGGCAATCATTTGATTAAGTTTACGAATGAATGGCATTAGATCGAACAACGTATGCTAAGCGGAATTGAACAACTTCAAATATCATAAAAGCCAAGGAATCTGAGACTAAACACCCTCAATTCCCCATGCCATCTCAGAACATCAGTAGCTAATTTTACAATAACAAAGGAAAACTCTATTAATATTTGTAGTGCTATATATTAATATATATATATATATATTGTCAGATTATGCCAATGTCATTACACAATGAGTCTTGAGTCTTGACGTCTTGGAGATGAAGAAGAAGAAGAGATACAGACGTAGAAATGCAGCAGAACGGAGAAAAAAGAGAGGAGGGTTTATGTTTAATTACCTTTTTACTGTGTGAATTAATTAAAAGAAATTGAAATATTAATATGGCTCAACTAATCTAGTCCATTCGATGTAAAATTTTGTGTAAAAACTTGATATCATTGAACCCATCCCATATTTATATATTCTTGTAAAAGACTATTGTTTTTGGTGTTTTTATATATGTAGAAATAAAAAATGGGTCTTGACTCTTGAGGGCTTTTTAGGATATTGGTGTTGTAATGTTCTAATGTATTTTTGAGATCTTGAAACTTACTTTCCTAGAGGATTGTTTGATTGTGTATAAATTGAGGTTTGCTTGGTTAATCTGTTTCGATGCTTGTTGTTTTGCAGATGAAAGATATTGCAACTAGAAACTTTTGGCGAGTAGGCAAAGCCTACGAGATATTGTCAGATGAGAATAAGAGGACTATGTAAGACTTATATGGTATGGAAGGGTTGACTTCTGGTTTAGAACTTGGTACCAAGCTGAACAAAGCAGAAGAAATTAAGGAGGAATTGGAGAAGCTGCGAAAATTGAAGGAACAACAAAAGGTCGCAGCACATTCTCAACCTTCAGGAGGAACCATTCTAGCCAACATGTCTTTACCACACTTTTTAGGTGGTGATGGCTTCATGAGAGGGTACACCTTACTTCTTTTATCATTACTTTTTGTTCGTTTGGTGATTGATCATCTTCAATTAAACCTAACAATTTTCCTATGCTACTAGAAACGTAATTTTCTTATCTAGTAGGCTAGCATATGTGGTAATAGATTGATATCATGGATCCATTTGAGTCCTTTGCGTCTCCAAATGTCACGCACTTGCACGAACATGCGTTGTTGTATTCCTTTTGAGTCCACTTATCTCGGGACTTCCATTATCTAAGTGCATATAATCGACTCAGTTGGTTTTAGTATTTGCATTGTCAGGAGTAAAAATGTGTTTCAGGAGAATTTAATGATTTTATTCATCGTAATTTTGGAGTTAATAAAGATGTTCAAAGTTGTTTCTTAATAGGAAATAATATTTACACTCCTATCGCATCTACAAGATTTTAATTCTAATTACAAAATAATATTCACAATAATTTACTTTCCAACACTCCCCCTCAAGTTGGTGTATAGATGTCAATTATGCCCAACTTGTCAATCTATCCTGCAAATACTTTGTGTGACAACCCCTTAGTGAGTACATCTGCTAACTGCTCTCCAGAAGCTACAAAGGGAAACCGTATAATCTTCTTATTAAGATTATCCCTTATGAAATGTCTATCAATCTCCACATGCTTGATTTTGTCATATTGTACAGGATTGTGAGCAATCTCAATTGCAGCTGTATTATCACAATGCAAATTCATGGCCTTTGGAAGTCTGAAGCCTAACTCCTTCAACACATTTCAAATCCACAACAATTTACATACACCATGTGCCATTCCACGATACTTAGCTTCAACACTAGAGCAGGCAATCACATTTTTCTTCTTATTGCGCCAAATAACTAAACTTCTACCAATCAATGTGAAGTAACCAGATGTAGATGCCCTATTAGTTTTTTCACCAGCCCAATCTGCATCAATATATCCTGTGATGCCAAACTCACCATCCTTAGAAAACAGTAGACCTTTCCAGGTGAAGACTTTAAGTACCTAAGTATTCACATCACAGCTTCCATATGCTCTTCACTAGGATCATGCATGAATTGACTGACAACACTTACAACATATGCAATATAAGAACGAGTATGTGACAAATAGATCAACCTCCCTACTAACCTTTAATACATGTTTTTGTTCGTTGGAACCTGTTCAGGACATAATTCCAACTTGTGATTCATCTCAATGGGTGTATGAGCCAGTTTACAATCCAACATTCCGGTTTCAGTAAGAACATCAAACACATACTTTCATTGTGACAAGGTGATTCCCAACTTAGATCTTGCAACTTCAATTCCCAAGAAATATTTCAGTGGACCCAAATCTTTAATCTCAAATTCTTGGGATAAACGCTTCTTCAAATATTTCATCTCAGCTGAATCATCACCTATAACAACCATGTCATCCACATATATATCAGAGCAGTGATCTTACCACCCTTGCGTTTAATGAAAAAGGTATAATCAAAGTTGCTCTGTCGATATCCAAACTTCTTCATGGCTCCAGAAAATCTCTCAGGCCAAGCTCTAGGAGATTGGTTCAATCTATACAATGACTTCTTCTATCTACAGACTTTTCCAACGTCACATGGCTTATAGTTAACACCTGAAGGAATATCTATGCACACCTCTTCTTCTAAATCTCCGTTCAGTAAAGCATTCTTCACATCAAATTGGTGCAATAGCAATTCACGTCGAACTGCTAAGGCTATGAGGATGCGTACAGTGCTGATCTTCGCTACTGGGGTGAATGTCTCTTGATAATCCACTCCATATTGCTGAATATAGCCTTTTGTAACTAGACAAGCTTTATATTGATCAATGTTTCCATCTGCCTTCAGCTTCACTGCATATACCCATGTACATCCAACTGTCTTCTTTCCAGGTGGCTCAGGAACAAGCTCCCACATTTCATTCTTTTGTAAGGCTTCCAATTCTTCATTCATAGCTTGCTTCCACTTTGAATCCGCCGAGGTATCCTATACATTATTGGGAATAGATACGGTAGATAATTGATTAACAATAAATGCATGTGATCCAGACAATCTATGGTGAGATACAAAGCTAGCAATAGAATATTTGGCTTGAGTATCTAGGGTTGGTTCATATTGTTTCTTTGGAATCCCCTTAGTTTCCCGTTGAGATATCCTAGGCATACTAACTTCTACTCTACCTAATTCAATGTTTTCAGTACGTACCTCAGAAGAGACATTCTGAGAAGACTCTTAAGTTGATGGAGTAAAAGGAGGGTCTTCATGAGATCTCAATTCAGAAGAAGGTTGAATTGCATATGACATTTCAGCTTCAGGTCCAGTCTTCGATGGGTCGACAGTATCCTTTGATCCATCAAATGTATCTCCCGGGTTCGTTTTAGGTGTAAGCTTCGATCCATCGAGAATACCCTTTGATCCATCAAAGATGCTTTTCTAGTCTGGTACTTCTGTAGTCTTCGATGGATGAGAATTTCCTTCAATCCATTGAAGGATGTTATCAGGTTCATCTTCTATGCAGCTTTTGATGGATCGAGAGTTTCCTTCGATCCATCAAAGAAGGCTCTCGAGTCATCGATTGAATTTCCAGCAGCTTCGAACCTTCTTTCCAAGTTCTCCACTTCTTCAAATTCTGGTTTATTAAGAGGATTTCCTTTATATCCACTTATCTCCCCCTGAAGGGAAGACACTAAAACTCCCCCTGAGTAATAAGGGTCAAATTCGTGGAAAGAAACACCCAGAGACACACGCATCTTGTTCAAAATAGGATCATAAAAAAGGTAACCTTTTTGGAATTCGACATATCCAACAAACACACACTTCACAGCACAAGGATCAAGCTTCCCTCGCAATTATTTGTTGATGTAAACAGATACAGTACACCTAAAGACTCTTGGTTCCAGATTTGGGAAAGATGGGGTCTTCAACAACTCATGTAAATTCTGATACGGGCTCTGGAACTCAATCACACGAAATGGGGTGCAATTGATTACGTATGCAGCAAAACACAAGGCTTCTCCCCATAGATTTGCAAGGACATTCATACCAAATAGAGAAGCACGAACAACTTCCATCAACTATCAATTCTTTCTTTTGGCTAATCCATTTTGTTGAGGAATATAGCAAATGAAAGTTTGATTTCTAATCCCCTAAACACCCAAATACACTGACATGTTTCCATTCACATACTCTCTACTATTGTCAGATTGAAGGACTTGAATTGGCTGCTGGTACTGAGTTGCCACTATCTTGTGAAATTCAACAAATTTTGCATATACTTCACTTTTACACTTCATCAAAGAGACATAAGTCATTCTGGTACATTTATCAATAAGTCACAAAGTAGCAAAATCCAGAACGAGAAGAAGTTTTTACAGAACCCCAAACATCCAAATGAATTTTCATGAAGGGAACATAACTTTTATTCAAACTTGGGAATATGTATTACGATAGCTTTTGACCAGTTCACATACATCACACTTAAAAAATCAGATTCATCAATAACTGAAAACAACTGAGGTTGTAATTTTTTAAGATATCCAAAATTCAAATGGCCTAAGCGTCAATGCCATAACCACATTGCTTCCTTGGCTTTATTCAGGCTACTGGTACTGTGTGCTCAAGTAATCTGTTGTTGTCCACTGCTCGTCAACTCCAGGTAGTATAATTTCTCCCTTCTAACACCATAACCCAAAGTCCTACTTGTCAGAATGTTCTGAAAAATACAGAAATTAGGATTAAAGGTTACAGAGCAAGATAGGGCCTTAGTGATCTGATTAACAGATAAACGGTTATAAGCAAGATAATGGACGATAAGAACATAATCAAGGGTGAGTTCATGAGAGAGTTGTACAGATCCTTCACCAACAACAAGAGAAGGAGAACCATCAGCAGTAGACACAACATGTTCAGGAGAAGTTTTAATGACATCAACTACACTAGGATTATTCGTCATATGATCAGTTGCACATGTAACAATTATCCAAGACCTATTCGCAGATAATGTGGCAAGAGAAAATGTCTTACCCCTGTTACCTGTTTCAATGACGAGTGCAAATGGTTCAACAAGAGATTCAGTGGTGGTTACAACCACTTTTGGGATGTTCTTGCGATGCCTTCTAGTAAAATCCCACCATTCAGGGTATCCAACAAGCTCATAGCATCGTTCCTTTGTATGGCCAACCTCCTTACAATGAGTACATATGAAATGCGGGTTTTTAGCAAGAGGCTTTCTACCAAAATGAGGAGGATCAGAAAAGTCAGGTGGAAGACCCTGGCGGCGTTGGGATTGGGTAGCGTTGGTTGTTGAAGAAGATGAGGTAGCCATGACAGAAGCCTCATGCAGAGAATGCGCAGAGAGGGCAGTTCGATTGCTGTGGAAACGTCGGATATTGACATATGTTTGTTCAAGGTCCAACTTTTGTTCTCTCCTCAAAAGCTCTTCACAGACTTGACTGAATTCAACATCAAGTCCCATGAAAAACATATAGACATGTTGGCGGGTCATGCGGGAGGATTCAGTCATAACACCATCAACCGTCTCTTGAGAATGCATCATCCGCTGGTCCATCTCATCGAGCCATTCAACAAGCTCGTTGTAGTACGTTGAGAAATGTCTTCCATTCTGCTCCGTCGTATAACACAGACGATGAAACTCAAAAATTTAGGTTTCATCAGATTCATCATAGTAGGTCTTGTATAGGGCATCCAAAATCACCTTAGCTGTTAGCAATTGGAGGTATCATTTTTGCAATTCAATGGACATATTTTCAACAAGCCAGCACTTCATCTTGCCATTGTCGGTAGCCCATGTTGAATACTCAGCAGAGGTAGGGACATGAGGGTTCTTGGTGAAGAGATTAAGCTTGTTTCGACCTTCAAGTCGAATCTTCATGTATCAAGACCAACTAGAATAGTTGGTTTCAATGAGGAGCTCGTCGATGGAAAAAGCAGAGTTATCTTGGATGGTATTGTGGAAGTGTTGATGATTATGGATGAGTTGTATAGCTGCTCCTCCATTGTTGTTGACGATTGCTCCATTGTTAGCAAATATGTTTTGGTCATCATGCACGTTCGCCATCTCTTCAATTTTAGGGTTTACAAAGTCAGGATTCAGGTTTTAAATTTCAGATGTAGTGGAAGAAAAAAATTTGGTGGTGGTACAGGATTTTCATTTCAATTCAAGGTTGTCAAAATCCAGGAATTCGGCTCTAATGTCAAGTAGAAAAATGTTTCAGAGAGAATTCAATGACTTCATTCATCTAAATTTTAGGGTTAATAAAGATGTACAAAGTTGTTTCCTAATAGTAAATGATATTTACACTCCTATCACATCTATAAGACTTTAATTTTAATTACAAAAAAATATTCACAATAATTAACTTTCCAACACCCGACCTATTTTGTAGTTCATCGGAGAGGCTTCCCTCTACCTCCCGTTACACTCCACTTCCAATAGTTTTCCCTCTTTTGCCCTCTTATACCAAATATTATTATTGCTTTTATTCCTTCCATCTTCAATGAGCTCTTTTACAGTTTTACGTTTGATACCCAGGCTTGATCCCATTATGTATCCATGTGAGAATACTTGGGTTGAAACATGCAACTTTCCGGTTGATAATCTGCAAATCTTCATGTTCTAAGTTTTGATTCCATCATATAAACTTATTTATTTGAGAAGAATCAGTATGGGTTCTTAAGAGTTTAGATTCCAGATTTTCCTGGGTTGATTGTAATTTCTCTTCATCTGCATGCCCTTAACATCTTCTCCATCTAATCAATGTTCTTCTTTTCTGGGTGTTTGTTTGAATGAGAAAGAAAATCTTTTTTCGTGATGACAGTAATTTTCCACTATTTGATTGGGATTTGGTGGTCATAAATGACATGCTTCATCTTCAATCTCCACTAGATCCACGCGAAGTTGTTTCATCTTTTTATTTTTCCAATTTAAAAAGACTCATTCGTAGAACAGCCAAAACTCCTCTATCCAAAGCCCCCAAGTCAGCTCTCGACAAATCGATTACACGCTAAGACTATAGACCTGACTGCCGACAGTGACAGACGGAAGCTTCTCCCAGAGACTAGGCAAAGCAGAGCGGCCATCGCCGCTGTCATCGCCGAGGACGGTGCAGGCTCTCTGAATGCGATTGACGAGGTCTATGAGGCTCTCCATGGCATCCTGAAGCGGAGGCAGGGTGATCGTTGAGGGTGAGCAACGAAACGACGACGACGACGCATGTGAGGTACAAGAACAAAGTAAAAAAAATTGCTTTTATCACATAAGGGTAATATCGAACTTCCAATTAAAATTGGCCATTCACATCTGGTCAAACAGACAAAACTGATTGAAATTGAGGGCAGAATCAACTCGTGAAATGCACTTGAGCTTGTGAATCTCCACTGCCGGTGGAGAGAAATCATTTTGGTAGTTCATTCTTATTCTATTAAGATATCGTGCGTTGAAAGGCAATGAGAGTAATCTTTCTATAATGATACTGACTTATATTTCCTTGGCATCTGAAGAGGTTTGGTATTCAATATAGTTGTAGGCTGTGGTTCTCTATACCTGTTGTTTTGTCCCAAATCTTAATATGTTGAATACCTACCTACATGTCAGAATGGCTGTGACAAGTTCAGTGCAGTCTCAGATTTCAAAACGCAATACACGGTAGTGAACGAGGTCTCTGGTGGAGTAGAAACTACTGTCGTTTTCGCGCATCAGTTGTCTCCAGTTTCTTCCAGTTTGTACCTAAATTTATGGATACAAGTTGACTTGTCAAACGAAGCAATGGCTGAGGTGGTCGTCGCCGATATATTTTCAACAGTTAATGTTGTTAGCTGACCGAGCTGTTCTACGCAGTCGACCGACGAAGGGTAGTCAGTCAATATTTATATGATTAATGTCGACCAGTCTCCGGTGGAACTTTGGTTATGACCCAAATTTGACTTAAATGACCAAGTAATTGGTATTTGTGCGTGATGTTTGATATTGGTAAGCATGAGTGGGTCGGATCATTTTTAAGCTTCGACCGAGAGTGAGTTGAATTCGAGTCCACTGATAGGAGTGCAATAGGTTTGAAAAGGATGACTTTTAATGTGAAGATTCTGATGACTGAACAGAGAAAACACTAATGGGCGGATCATTGCTGAATCAAAGTAACCAAGTTCGAGAAGGAATGTATTGAGTGGTAGTCGAGATAAGGAAGGTTTTACTCGACTGAGATCAAGGAATTCAAATTCTATAGGGATTCGTTGGCTAGATTGTCGAGTCGGTTAGATTAGGATTTTGTACAAATTGTATATATATATATAGAACTTTATAGCATATTGTAAAAGATCCTACACCAAAAATACACAAACTTTCATACACTTTTTTTCTAGCTTTTGTTTCCATAAGTACTTTACCTTGTTCATCATTTACTTTGATTATATAGATTCACTTCTCGTCATTTACATTCTTGTTCTTTACTTCCTTGCGATTTATTTTATGTTCTTTAGTTTTTATACTTCAATTCCTTGCATCTAGAAGTAATTGGTTAACTTAGCACTCTTTACTTATCGATCTCTTTCGACCAGTCTGGATTGGGTCGATGCGATTCGCCGTTCACACTCACATCACTTCACAAAGATTTAACGACTGAGTCCATTTCACCTTCATCTTCACTATGATCTGCGAGTATATCAACACGGTTGATTCCTCGTTAGTCACACACACCTTCGAGTTTACTCAGAGTTTTGATGTGATCGAGAACCAAAATTAAAGGCTTAGTTAAGTCTTTTCGTACAAGGCATTCGAACCAACAGCTGAGAGGGTTCCTTCTTCGGCCATCAATTGCTTGAAGAAATCAGATCCAGCGCAACCTATCAAAATCTCGCTTGACCAATCGGCCGCGAGTTGGCACGCCCCAAATCAATCAGAATGACACTTTGAACCAGAAATCTATCGACCATTCTGATTTTGTCCGTGACAATTTTTGAGCAAACACTTCCATAGTGTTTGTAGGCTCAACTGGTTCAAGGGCGCTTCTTGAAGTGCAGACATCTCGGTAAGTTGGAATGAGTTCAAGTAGTTTAACACTTTAACTTATCAGCACTTTGGTACTAGTCTCAACACTTAACTGCAACAATGTGACCTGCAAAGAACATGAAAGAGGGGACTTTGAATCTCTCCAACGTGTGGATGTTTAAAGTTGTCTGAAATTGCAAGTGGAATTGTATGGGTCTTTTTTGTTCATGTTGACTCGCGTTATCTATATCTACTCTATAAGCAAAGTCATTTTGTTCCCAATTTATGTTCTGATTTTATTTTTTATTTTAATTTTTTTGAAAGGGGTTTGATACCTAGTAGTGCTATGCTAGGAGGCTCATCCTCATACTTGATTAAATTGATGAAAAAATAGAACAAGAATACGAGAGGGACATAACACATTTACCTCGGTCAACAAAATATAAATTCTCTTAGAGAACGTCCGGATAATCACGGGAGTCTTATCTAACCATAACTTATCAATACCAGTTATACCACTACTACTAGCAAGGTGAGCTAATCTGTGAGCTACACCATTTGCTTCACGAGGAACATAACGTACAATAAGAGAATCAAAAGATGAAATGCACACCTTACAATCCTCCAAAATATGCCCAATCTCAAACAAATCCTCCGTCTTAGAATGAAATCTCGAAACCACCACCATATATACAATCACTCTCAATTTCCACAAACCGCCAACCATAAGCAATAGCCAACATAAATCTTGCATGTAACACCTCTGCTTCAGCATGTAATGCCGAACGAGCATGAGGCATAAATCGCGCCAAACACTCGCCTGATACCCACCATCAGTATTAATTTTGAGTCGGCCTTTCGGGAGACACATCCATTTCTACTCCCTATGAACCTTCTTGCTCCCACTATTGACAGGGTAAACCTTGTGATAATCTTCAAGCATCTGGCACACCCAATTAACCATATGTCTAAGTATGACAGTACCACCATTCCAAAGCACACTATTCCTCTCATGCCAAATACCCCACAGTAGCTTAAAAAATAAATCAACTACCTTCTTCTCTAGTGTCAAATAGCACCACCAAGGCACCAACCCAATCAATAATGTGCATGGGACCATTGGACTCCTTGTTGACATGCATATTAGCCACAATCTCTAAACAAATGAATATCACAGTCTCTAAACAAATATAGTCTTCCCCATGACAATCACACAAGCAAAAATTTATCCCTTTTAATTGAACTCAACGATGAAGGGCCTCCTTTGTGGGTATAATCTCACTTAATAAACGTCAAATAAAATAACGTACCTTAGGTGGCACACGAGCTCCCCAAACAGTTAACCATAGCTTGCTGTCTTGATCGTTAACATTAGAGCTGGATGGAAGAACTGCAACTTCGTGCTGGCATGAAACATGATATCCGCTCTTGACATTATATCGCCCGCGTTTGTCAAAATGTCAAAAAAATGTGTCCGGCTGGCCCCGGATGCTCAATGGAATACTTGCAATTAAATCGACTTCTTCTTTGCAGAATAGCTCTTCTAACATATGAGACATCCACTCATGCTCCTCCTCATCTATTAATTCAGTGACTGTCATGTCTTCAGTACCTTCCATCACCACCGAGTAAAGTCGAAACGAAGATGGCAACGACACCCAAGGATCCACACCCTAATGCGCTTTCCATTCCCTACACAATACCATGTACATCAATTATATACGTATCAATCTTTGCTTGTTGAAAGATGAGAATTCATTTGCTGGACTAAGACATGTCATACATAGTAGAAGCTTGGTAATAGTCTCTATAAAGTGATTATTTAGTTCTTGAAGCTGCATATCTATAACTACATAAAATAATTCAACCCGATACTTATGCATATATGTGACTTTTGGAGCTCTACATCGTGATTTTCCAAATAGGTAAAATATCATTCATGTTAGGAACATCGATCTCATGCTTTTCACAAAATGAGGTCACTTAAGCGAGAAGAGACTCCCAATTATATTCTATCATCTTTTGCAGTTGTTCCTTACACACTTTCACTAAGTTCATCGCATTCACAATATCTTGATTTCTTCCTTGCAATGCTTGTGACAATTGATTTGCAGTTCCCAGTAAACTTCTCAAAAAATAAAGACTGAATACAAAGTCAAATGATTCCATGTAGTCTAACAACCTGCATGCATCCTATTTTTGATCACTAGACAATCCATCTTCTTTTATTTCCTCAAGCAATTCAATAATAGAAGGAAATAAGTTTGTGATACTAATCAAAGTACCATAAAATGAACTCTATCTTGTCTTACCGGGTTGTTTTAAAGTTCTTTCTTGATTCAAGCTCTTCCACTTAAAATATTGCATGCATGAAATTCTTCAATAATCCTAGATACTTGTTTTTCTCGAAGAGAATCACGACATTTACATGAGCCTCCAGCAACATTCACTAAACTTCCAACAAATATGAAGAGATAAGTATATAGTTTCTCGGTACAGGAACAACAACCAATTGAAGTTGGTGAGCAAAACAATGAACATAGAAAGTCGATTCATTCTCTTTCAAAATAAGTACTTTGAGACCATTAAATTTTCATCTCATATTACTAGCCCCATCATAACCTTGACCACGAAGACAAATATGCTTAATCCATGTTCTGAAGAAAAAAAATAGATCAACAGTCGCCTTAAGTGATGCCTAAGTAGTACTAATGACATGATTAATATGTACAAAGCGCTCAATTACTTGTCATTTATTCACGAATCTCAATACAATTGCCATTTTCTCTTTTCCTGATACATCTCGAGACTCGTCAACAAGAATGGAGAATAACAAATCACGCACATATCTTAATATGACATTAAGAGTTTTCACTGCAGCAACATTGGCAATATCATGTTGAATGTCAGGTGATGTTAACTGATGATTTTTTGGAGCATTCTTAAGCACAACTTTTTAAATATATATCCTCAATTTTACTAGTATGCCACTTCAAAAGCTCCTTAAAGTGTCCTTGGTTCTTAATTTGAATCATCAGATTCATCATGACCCCGAAATGGCAATCCTTGTTGTAGAAGAAAGTGATCACAATCCACTGAAGCAGTTAAACGAAATCGATAGTTGATCTTATCTTATTATGTCTGATTCACCAAAGCGGTACTAACATGCTACTTTTGATTCATTAGAGCATCACACATTCTTTTTGCATCATGATGACTACTATTTCTCTTACCAATATGCTTTGATAAAGAAGATTTCTATTCCAAAATCTAAACCCCTTAGTAACAAAAGCCTCACCACCAGATTTCTCCATTTTGTAATTTAAAAAGATAACAGTTTAAGCAATAGGCTTCATCATGCGCTTCAATGTACTCCAACCAGCTAGGATACTGAGTAAACCACTTTGGATTGAACCTCATCTTTTTTTCAGAAAAATCTGACATAGGAAAAGTAGCATTCTTCGGTTGACTATGACCTTCAAGTAAATAATGCGATCTTCGCACTTGATCTCGAACATTAGGATGGTAGTACATAATAGGAATCCTGAGTCTAGGATCACCGGGGAGATTGTCTATGTTAATCTCATCACCATATTGTTCAGACGTACCAATATCTTGATCTAATGTTGTCTCGACGTGAGCTGAAGACTGATTTGTTGAGTTTAATTCTTCATGTGCATCATCTGAAGTACTTTCATTAAACGTTCGTGTTATAGGAGCTGGAAGAGGTATCAACTCGCCGGTTGCTTTCTTTTTGTTGTAAAACTTGTCGATAAAAGCTTTCATAATTCTAATCGATAGTTTGCTGTACTAAGAGAATATTTTTTATTGGTTAGAAAGATAATTAATTGTCTATATATAGAGATAATATGTGGAGAGAGACGTAATATTTCCTAACTAATAGAGAAACAATATATATATCCATGACTAATTCGAACAATGAAAAAGGAATTTGATATTGAATAGGAATCAAAGTATAATGAGGAATGCATTTTTTTTAACTACAGCTGATACGTTGCCTAAATCAAACACTACAGTTGGCTAGGAAAGAAATAATGAATGACATTGACACTCAGAGTCGTTGTAGATATGCAAGGATCTTCAAATAATATTGAATCCTATATGTTTATGAAACTATTGATACGTTCTTTTTTCATCGTCCTAAATCAACTAATCAATGTTGGGATTCCAGCCTTGTCACTTTGCTATAGGTTTCATAACTCAAGTTTGAAAAGTTAAATTTTCCTAGAACTTGTTGGCTATATCTCACAACTCAGGGGTGTCATTTGACACTCCTGGATATGATATAGCTACGCCAATGTGCATCCTACATAAAACAGAATGGATTAGTTGAAGCCTTTCAGCAAAAGAAAGGTATTTATTCTCCCAAGCTCTGATTCTAGATTCCACCATAAAAATAAGAGAAGAACAATTTTAGAAACTAAGTTTTGTAGAAATAAGAGGAACACCAAAGTAACGAACATAGAGAGAACCAAGAGAAAAATTAAACAAAAATTGAAGAATAGCATAATCTTCAACATTAAGACCAATAAAAAAAAGATAGAATTTTTCCATCGATTAGCAATTGCAATCAAGGCTGCAATTGCCATTGCCTGTTTTTAACAATGATAGAGATAGTAACTCCATTTCCTAGAGAAACAAAGCTATCAAGAGATTCCTTCTCTGTCAAGACTGACAGAGAAGCCAAAAAAATTTAACTTTTTCATGGATTAGCAATTGCAATCTAGGCTGCAATTGCCATTGCCTGTTTTTAAAACAATGATTGTGGTAGTAACTCCATCACATCAATCAACAAACTATTCTGAGGAGAGTTAAATGAATCAGTCAAGGTCCATATATATGCATCTCGATAGTTTAAGATAGACATGTCATAAAAAGAAAAAAAAAATCTAATTAGCTAAAGAAATGTCGTAATCACAAGCACAAACCAGAAAACATCGACAGGTTTCACGTTACGTGATGGGGTACATCAAAATTGATCCACATCATCGTGTAAAATGGAATTTTTAATCACTCGAGGGCAAATGATCCTTCTGAGTCAAAGTAAATTCCAGCCTGACTGCAGCATTATTTTTATCACAATGCTGCCAAAAATTTGACAAGGATTCTACAAAAAATGCAGCTAAGAGTCTCATATGATGCTCATCCTTAATACATAAATTGGTTTAACTCATGAGGTTTCAAATATCACAAACTTCAGTTTATAAAGTACTTCACAAGGAAATAAAATTATAGACACAAGTTAGTATAAGACATTTTATACACTACCAACATAATGACTATAGCCGACAACTTAGAAAAAAACAGGCCGACAATTTTTGTTGTCTTCGGGTATAGTACACTATAGCCGACGACAAAAAAAAAACAGTCGTCGGCCTTTGTCAAAGGATAGTCATCAAGTATAGTTACGACTATAGCTGACGACTTTTTTAACTATAGCCGACGACATTATTAAGTCGTCGGCTATAGTGTTTTATTACAGATCTGAGCAGCAGCTCAATCATTCAAAAAAAAATTGGTGAGATAAACACAAAACGCTCTCAAATCGTTGGGCGTTGTCGAAAGCTGTCCAAAATGAGTTCGTGAAGCTATATCCTACTATATATATAGGTATATATATGTGTGTGTTACAACCCGAACCGAAATCACGCGTTAATCGGATTATATTACACGGTATCGCGAATCAGTTGCGTTATTGAGATTGTTAACGACTTTTTCATCGAGCGTGAATTTGGCTTGGCACTCTTCACAAGAATCGTAGAGTATTTTATTTCGAGATTGTAGAAATTTTTGAGGAATTTTTGGATAAGCGAGTTATTTTTTATCTGAACCGTTGGAAGTTTGCATGAAAAAATATTTAATTAAAGAACTAAATTAAGTCGATTTGATTTGAACAGTTGGATCCCGATTAGATCAAATGTGGGATGTTGATCTGATAAGGTATTTTGGTGGTATATATACGGTATTAATACATGAAAATAAACTAGAAAAACAGAAAATACTCAAGACCCGTATGCTTTGCGACCCATATATCAACCCGACCTGACTGGAATTTCTCCGGCCGGCCACATCTGACGCTGAGACGGGTCGGAATCGCATCCTCTTCTCATCCTCGACCTCCCCATATACGTATTTCAGTTAAACAATGATAGGCTAAGGAGAATCGAAGCCTTGAATTCGAGAAAAAAACCTTAAATTCGAGGGCTTTTCTCGAATTCGGTTTCACTACCACATTTTTAACCATTGCCGGCGATTTTTAAATCGCCGGCAATATTTTTTATCATTACCGAAGATTTTTTCCCCAAAAATCGCCGGTAATGTCTTTTTTTTTAATCATTGCCGGCGATTTTTCCGGCAAATCGCCGGCAATGTTCCGCCGGTAATTAAAAAAAAAAAAAGACATTGCCGGCGATTTAAATGTAAGTCGCCGGCAATGTCTTTTTTTTTAATTACCGGCGGAACATTGTTGGCGATTTGCCGGAAAAATCGTCGGCAATGATTAAAAAAAAAAGACATTACCGGCGATTTTTGGGGAAAAAATCGCCGGTAATGATAAAAAACATTGCCGGCGATTTAAAAATCGCCGGCAATGGTTAAAAATGTGGTAGTGAATTTCGTCACCGACGGCAGTTTCTGGCTAATATTTGGTGGCGACGCCTTAGGGGTTTTGAAGCCCATGATGGCAGGAGTTGATTGCCACTGGCCTCGAGCCACGCCATGGCCGGACGGCGCCGATTGGTCGAGGGAAATTTCTGGCCGAATTCCGCCACCTTTCGAGGTTTTGGAGCCGGTTGATTTCGGCGGCACGTGGCGGCAGTGGTGGGGCACGTGGACCTCACGCGCCGCTGTACGAGGCGGAGCTCAGCGAGTTTGGATATTTTGGCCAAGTTATATGTCGTTTCGCTCGTTTCTTCAAGCCGAACACAATGGTGAGGTTCATGTTTGGATCTGAGCTTGTTAAAATTTTACGTGTATTTAGTCGGACAATGAGTAGTTGATTTTACGACTTTATTAACGGACGATCCGACTATTGGTTTAAATGAGAGTCTCTCGATATTTGAGATTTATGTTGCGACTCTAAACAGTGATTAAAAATAAGGGAATGCAATGAATTGATTTCAGAATTTGGTTAAGTTAGTAATTTGTCGAAAAATACGTTATTCGAGAATGCAGGATTCCCGACAATATTGTTCGTCGGATTACGATCTTAGTTACTCATTATTAACCCCGATGATTATATATTAATTATAATTGTGGTTTCAGGATTACGAGTTAGCAGGCGTGTCAAATGAATAATTATGCCGATTGGCGGATTTTTGCTTTATAATTATCACAGCATAATCCGTTGAGTGGACCTTTATTTCACAGTTGATTGCGAGTTCATTATTTTTACGCAGTACGCTTTACGGTATATTTTTAAAGTGTTTATTCGGAGGCTTGCTTTGTGATGGTTTGTTTAGTTGCATCGATGCTTTAGTTATTCGGCTGATCACCGGATAGTTGATTAGGTGACCTCGTCTAACCCAAATCGACTCTCAAGTTAGGTGGCCTGGGGATGATCCTGTCACATATTTGCATATTTTCTATTTCAGCTTGACGCATCAAGTTAGGTGGCCAAGGAGAGCACCTCTATTTACATTTCAGTTATACAGTTTAGAACTCGCATTATTTCACAGTAAACAGAGGAAAGACAATTAAATTTCAGTTTATCGATTTACACAGATTGATATATTATTTTTGTCCACTCATGCTAACTTTTTATATTTTATTTGTCTTTCCCTGGGCTCTTCAGTTTATCGTTGCCCAGGTTGCAGTGTGTGTCTTTAAAGTGCTGGATGTCGTCGAGGGCTTCGAGTCCACCAGTTAATTCTTTCAGCAGTAGGTTCCAGCTCACTGTCAATATGTATATTATGTTATAGAAGTCACTCTGGATACCGGTTCAGTATTGATGTTTTAAGTGAGACCCTAGTAATCAATTAGTTCTTAAGCAGTCTTTGAGTTTACTTTCCTTTATATTCTGAACCAATACTATTTAAAATTTGTTTTAAATTCTTGAATTAAGTATCTGGTTTAGTATCTGGTCATATGTTGAGAAATCCGGATGGACATTGGTGGTCCACGGTTTGTTTATGGGAATTATTTGCAGAGTGTCAATCTTCCTACAGGTTTTTGGGTGTCTTAGTTATAAGGAGAATTATGTCAAAAAATTTACAGAAATTCATAGATTATGGTCAGTCGTTAGGGCTTGATTCTAGATTACTAGTTAATCTAGGGTTTAGTCCTTTCGGTTTGGTTTCAGAGCATTTGGTTATAGATTCTGTAGACTCTTTTGGTCATATCTGTACAAGCGTTTGAGAACGTACTACACTTCTGGAAGGATGGACCGACCGGCTGGCGGATGCTCATTATTCTAAATATTGTGCATTGTCAGATGTCTAGAGTCTCGTAGTCAATCCAATTTGTGACTTCTTTCAGTGAGCTATCTATTTTTTGACTCGTTGGTCAGTCAGTCAGTATGCCTCGACAACCAGCTCATCCGAATGATACACAAACCCTAGTTTTGCTGATGCATGATTTGATTGCATGCATGATGCTAGTACTATGAGTGGATTGTGAGGATTTAGTTAGTAAGGTTATTATGGTGGGAATAGTTTCTTTTATATACTTCTATAACCCTGTGACTAGTAAGAACTGGCTAGTGAGGATTCGTCGAGTTTTGATCGTTTGTGTTCCCAGTTGATTTCGAAGCAGAAAACTGTAGTAGTTGCTGGTTTGTTGTTGGACCATGCATATTTTCGGTGGTAGGGTATTGAGAAGAATGAAGCCTTCACTCCATGGCTAAAGTTTGTAAGAAGGTTTATAAATCGCTTCTTTGGCGAAACCTATGAGCACCGGGGTATGAGGAGTTTACGAGCCTTCGACAGGGAGACAGATTAGGATGGAGTATCGGGATCGTTTCACCTACTTGGCCGTATTGGCACTAAATTCCATTAAGATAATGAAGGGGAAGTGTTAGAGATTTGAGCAAGGTTTGTGGTTTGATTTTGCTCTGTACTTATCAAGTGTGATACGTGTTGATTTTAATTAGTTTGTCAGTGCTGTGGTTAGATGTGAGGTTAGACGCCGATCTGTGTGGGAAGAAATTCTACGATTTGATGAAAGTGTACTTAGCCAGAGTTCTCTGTGTGGGGAAGTTTAAGCACTTCACTTTTCAATACTTCTTCAGGCGAGGAAGTTCACATTCCTACTCCTGGTGTATGTTGTCCGATTCCTTTTAAGAGTTGGAAGAGTTGACCCTGGTAGTGAGAATCTAGAGCTAGTATTAGTGAAGTTCGTAGTTATTAATATACTCTTTCATCATCCAGAGATTTCTCTTTAAGTGATAGGTGTCACAAGCATTATCGCGGACAGTGTCAGTCTGAGACTTCAGTTTGTTTTCATTGTGGTCAGTTGGGTCACTTTGTGAGAGAGTGTCCACACTGAGACCCCTCAGGTAGAGTTTCGATGCAGAGCTCTATTTGTGATCAGGAAGCCACTGCAGGGGTTAGAGCCGCACCACCAACCAGACAGTCAGTTTACTAGGATCAGAGTCAATGAGGACTAGTCAGGCCCGACTTCATTATATGGCTCGCTACTACATTTTTTGTGACGACCCAGACCAGAATCACCAATATGATCAGCTATGTACGTGAGTTACTGCGTAGTCGCAGAGTTTTGACAGTATTTGAATCGCCAGATTTGATAACGACTTAATTATTGGCCGAGAATTGGAGCTGGGTCTCTTCTCGAGAGTCGTTGTACGTGTGATTTCGAGTTCGTGGGCGGTTCCGGATCGTTGTTTGGTCGACCGAGGAATTAATTATGAATATTTGAAGTTTCGACGGAATCGGATTATAATGGTGATCTTATTAACGACTAAATTATTGGACGATAATTTGGTTTCGGCTTCTTCATGGAAGTTGTTCAGAATTTAATTTCGAGCTCGTGGGAACTTCCGGAGCATTTTTCTGAGTTACATAGATTAAGTTATGATTATTTCCGATTGTTGATTGTTTAGTCGGATTATTTATGTGTTTGGGTTGAATGGTTGACTTTTTATCGGTTTGGTCGATGTGTTTAACTTTGGGTGATAATTGAAGATCATGTCGAGATGAGTTTGTTGCCGCGAGAATTATCAGAATCGGAATTACGACGGAAAAGTTACGAGTATTTGAAGTTCGTCGAAATGGATAATTATGAAGATTCCGTTTTGGGAAAGTGTATTTAAACTGGGTTGCCAAATCAGGAAAGTCAAACATTTATTGTGGTGGTTGACCGGTCAACCTCGCATGGAGGAGAGGGACGCGACGTCCTCCACGGCCACCGACGGTGATCCTCCGTCCGGTCACCTCCGAACACGATCTTGGTGTCCTTCCACTCGGCTCGACCTCCTCATCCTTATTCCGGCCACCGTTCACGGCGAGGTGGACGGTGGAGAGAGAATTTTCCGGGTGAAAATGGAGATTTTTGGGGTTTTAAGGTGATATCGATTCCGGCCGAGTTGAACTTGAACAAGCACTGGGTTTTGTAGCTCTCTTCACCATGATTCTAACCATATAGGTATGGTGTTCCAATTTGATTTGTGTGTGGAGAATTTTGAATGTGAAATTTGTGAGACAATTCGGTTTATCACGAAATTGGACTAGTTAGAGATTGAATTGGCCTTTGTTGCAGTTATGAAAGTTGCTCAGTGGATGATTTTGAGTGGAATAGGGGTTGTTCCGCCGGAAAATTTTCATGTTGGTGGCGGCGCTGCCGTGGGCGGCTGTCAACGGTCAAAGTTTGACTTTTTGGGATTTTCGACAAGTTGCATGTCATTTCACTCGAAATCGCGCCCCGATCGTAGTGGGGAGGTTCGTTTTTCGAGTTGAGCGTCCGAAAGTATAGCGAGGTATTGAGATGTACATATCGGATTTTCGACGATTCGTCGACATTTAATTTCGTGTTTCCGAGAACGATGGTTTCTCGTGATTTGTTTTGAATTGTCGAATTATGATTGTGAGAATTGGATATTGTGATTATTCAGGTGTTCGTGATCGTTTGTTTGGCGATAGACTTTCCGCCGGATCACGGGTTAACGCGAACTGCGTTACGCTAGCGTGTGAGTGGACAAGTTTATGTTTTCACTGTTGAATTGCGAGTTCGTGGATTTTATGATTTTCGTATTTACTTTATACGATATTGTGATATGTATTGTTTTCGGAGGTATTGTTTTATATTTATTGGTGATGGCATTACTGCATCGATGCTTCGACTACTCGGCTGATCACTAGTAGTCCAC
Source organism: Geum urbanum (assembly GCA_946800695.1). Classification (NCBI taxonomy): domain Eukaryota; kingdom Viridiplantae; phylum Streptophyta; class Magnoliopsida; order Rosales; family Rosaceae; genus Geum; species Geum urbanum. The sequence goes on from OX327011.1 coordinate 26,270,145, forward strand.
CAGAGTTGAGATGTCCTCTGGGCAGGGTTGAGAGGTCCCCTGTATGCCGCCAGGGTTGAGAGGTCCCCTGGCCTATCACCGTCGGGTTTGAGCGATTCACCTGACGTCGGGTTTGAGAGGTCGCCCGACAACCTCCATATGTATATGTTTTCTGAACTCGCACTGTTTTATAGTGATTATGTATATAACTGGTGAAAGGCATATGTTTATTTTCGTCCACTCACTCTAACGTTTTTATTTGCCTTTCCCTGGGCTTTTCGGTTTCCATGCCGAGTTTGCAGTTTAGGCTCTGGTGTCGCACTTCGTGGTCGGAGGCATAGTGCTCAAGCTACCTTTTTTTCTTCCAGTAGGTTTATTGTTCTACCTACTGTGGTATACTTATATGCTTATACATTAGAGGTCGCTCTGAGTAATCTGTTGTTTATGCTATACGATTTTACTTCGTATTTCAGTAAAGTACTATTATATTTATTGTTTTACTTTACTGTTGATATATTGAGAAATCCGGATGGGATTGGTGCCCACGGTTTGATTTTTGTGGCATAGGACGAAGTGTATTTTCCGCGTGCAGGTAATGGTAATTCCACGTTAGTAGCGAAACTCTGCCAAAATTTCTACGGTTTTTGTTGGTTTGTGTTTTCGAAGGGGTTCGATCCCGGTTTAGGGAGCTAAATCGGGGTTGGGTCCTTTCAGCTTGGTATCAGAGCATTAGGTTATATGTTCTGTAGACTTCTGTAGTCGTGTTTACTAAGGATATTTGAGAATGTACAGCATGTCTGGAATGGTGACCCGACCGGCCGGCGGAAACTCATCAATATTCCGGGTGTTGTATACTTTCAAATATTTGAAGTTCCATGATTACGTTCCACTTGTTGTGAATGATGTTTTATTCATTAGGATGCCTCCTGACGTGTTTTCCGTGTCGTTTCGGTTGTGGATCCTATTGAGGATCAATCGACGCGCGATTTGCCAGAGAACTGTGGATTTGGATCAGTATTCAGAGTTCAGTGAACTGTGTGGCACGGTTTGCCTGGTTATGTGTATGAGCGTCACATGTTGCCGCAGAGCTGAGAATTGTGGCAGTAGATGTTTACTTAAGTCAGATTATTGTATTTTGGTGGGCTGATATTGTGTGAGTTCTTGTTGCGACTCCATGGCCTACATTCAGGGTGTTGTTCATACCGTAATGGTTTTATCAGGGTACCCAGTAATTGGATAAGGAATGTTTACCCACCTGAGGCAGAGATGCATTGTTCATATGTTTGTTTCCGTTTGCACGTGTTGTGTGGCTTCAGAGGAAACAGTGTACGAGGTTCGAGATGAGTTTGAACCTGAGCATCAGAGAGAGTCTGATTGTTGTGCCTCGAGACATCCGTGAGGAGCTTAGTGTGCTGCACTCAGTGGCGAGGCTATTGAGAAGGAAAGGTGTACGTGGTTTCAGATGTGATAGTTTGAGGAAAGTGGACTTAGTCGAGATTTTGATGAGGTTGAGTTCCAACATCTCGGGATCAGTGACTTCATCAGGTTGTGGTCTTTTCGATTATGTTGAGGGTCATCAGATCTGGCAGAGAATCCGTTTGGCGATGGCGGAGATCACAGAGTAGCGGGCTTGCTCCTGTGGCATGAGTTTGGGTGATCGTCGGTGATCCTTTCACGTAGCAGGCGTTGCGATGACTTGTGTTCGTGGAGCACTCTCAGTTGCCATTGTGGTGGCCAGGAGGGTCACGTTACGAGGGAGCGCTCTCAGCCAGCTGTGTTTGCGATTCGACAGCTCAGAGTTCACGAGGAGATCATGATGCTGTTTCTGGAGTGACCAACGCAGCCTTTTAGATGAGTTATTCAGCAAGTCGCATTTGACGTGGGCGGCTAGTAGGAAATGTTGGAATTCGTGCCATGACCTTGTTTGAGGATAGACTTTTCTCCGAGGTTGCTGTTGTTGGACATCCATGGCTATTGTACATGCATCTCCATTTCCGAGGTTTTGGAGAGTATTGCATCCATCCGGAGGTTGCGAGATCCTTGTTGGAGGTTATGTGTTAGCCGCAGATTTGTTATAGCTGGACATCGTGGCTTTGATGTGATTGTGAGTATGGACTTACTGACGACGCATTTTGTTGTGTTCGAGTGCCTCGAGAAGGAGGTTGTGTTTCGACGACCAGATTTCCCCGAGATGTTGTTTCGCGGTGATGGTCGAGCGGATGATGGAAACGGGTTGTGTTGTTGCTTAGTTCATGTTGTGTATACTACGGTTGTTGTGCCCGACGTTGGTGATGTTGAGGTGGTTCCAGAGGTTCCTGGTGTGTTTCAGAGGAGTTATTAGGTGTTTCTCCAGTTCGGGAGACCGACTACACCATTGAGCTTTTATTGAGCGCTAGACTCATTTTACCGACGTTTTGTCGTTAGGAGCCAGTGGAGTTGATGGAGCTACAGTTTCGACTCCAGGAGTTGCTGGAGGAGATTTCAGGAGATTTTGGTGCGACTCCGCGTATTTGAGTGGTGTCCTCTTACATTGTTTGTGCAGATGTTGGACGGTTCGACGAGGTGGTGCATTGAATACCGAAGCCTGATTCGCTTCAGAGGAGAGCGAGTATCCTCCGCTTCGGATTGATGAGTGGTTTGTTCAGCTCGCGAGAGCTTCAGTCTTTTCGAACATTGATTTCGGACCCGGATACCATCAGTTGAGGATCGATGAGTCAGATGTGGCCAGGACATCTTTCGGATCTCGGTGCGGGCATCATGAGTTTTTGGTCACGCCATTGGTTGACCAATGTCCCGTAGTTTTTATGGATTTGTTGGACCAGGTGTTCAGACGGTTTTTGGACGAGTTTGCGGTCATGTTCGTTGGCAACGTGCTGATGTACTCCGGGAGTCTGGGCCAGTACTCTAAGCAATTGCGAGCGGTTATGCGGCCCTTACGAGATGATCAGTTGTTGGCGAGGTTCAGCCAGTGTGAATTTTGATCGATTAGCGTGAAGGTTTTGGGTCACGTGATTTTATCCGAGGGAGTCGGCGTGGGTCTTGACCAGCTAGAAGTCGTGTCGATTTGGGGATTGCCCTACCATGGTACCAGAGATCGGGAGTCTCTTGGGTTTGGCAGACCATTACCGACGGCTTGTGCAGGATTGTCCCGGATTGCCACTTCATTTTCCGGATTGACGAAAAAGGCGTCAAGTTCGAGTGGTTCGATGCACGTGAAGAGAGTTATTTACTCCTAAAGGATGGTTGACCGTTGTTTCGGTTTTGACCTTACCTGACGACCGCGACGAGTTCGTGGGTTATGGCGATGCATCGAGGTTTGGATTTGGTTATGCTTTGATGTTGTGTAACAGAGCGGTGGCTCATATTTTAGGCAGTGGAAACCTTATGTGGCTACGTATCCTATGTATGATTTGGGGTGTAGCTGTCTTTGTGTTAGCATCACAAAGTTGGAGACATTACAGCTATGGCATGCAGCTCAGTGTAGGATGTGCACTGATCATTTGAGTTTCCTCCACTTGCATTTTCGGCCAGATTTGGGCTTGAGGCAGTGTAGACGGATGAGGTCGACTAACGACTATGGTTGCACCTTTGAGCTTGATCGAGAAGGCTAGTGGTTAAACTTTGACCATCCGTCTGGGATGTTGTTGCTGATGCATTCAGTCGAGAGTCGGGAGCTTCAGTGTTTCATGTGTGTGTGGCTCGAGTTTCCGTGTTAGCCGAGTTTTGCGAGCTTCGGAAGCTGAGTTCGAGTATGATGATGTTAAGGCTCATGGTTTCGCGCGCATTTGGCGCTAGTGATGCGGAGATGTATCAGATACTTTGAGTTTACTACTTGTAACGCAATCCGCAGAGCAATGTACCTGCTTGAGTATGCAGATACCACAATTGTCGACTGGCGATGACTAGGAGGCAGAGACTTGCCGAGAAGTGTCAGCCATTTGAGATTTCCGATTAGAAGTTGGAGATTGTCGCTGTGGTTTTGTGTGCCAGTACGCACTTTGGTTTGTGATACCAGTTGTTGGGCCTTTGTGGATCATTTGACGAACTTAGTACGTTTCCTTATACTTTACGGAAAAGATTTCAGTGGCAGGCTGGTATAGCTGTGTTTGACAGAGATTGGCCATCTATGTGGTGTACCTGTGTCCCGGTTCGCTGACCGAGATAATCAGCTACAACTGAGTGTTGGTGAGCTTTGCAACGAGCATTGGGGACCAGATTACAAGTTAGTACCGGTTCTTATCCTCAGATTGGCGAGCGATCTTTGAGGACTATTCAGACCTTGGAGGGCATGTTGTGGCCTTGTGTATTGCGGTTCAGAGGGATTTGGGACCAGCAGTTTCATGTGTTCGAGATTGCTTACAGTACTAGTTTGTTGACCACTGTGATATTAATGTTGCGTGGCGTCGTGTTGAGGACGATGTTGTACTCCATTGTGTTGGAGCGAGTTTGAGTTTGAGTTTGAGTTTGGTTTGAGCCAAGTTGGCATTAGATTCTGATTTTGTGGAATGTGTTACCACAGATTGTCAGATTAGCGGAATGGGGTGGATAATTGCCCCAGTCCAATGTTTGAGCTATATTGATATAAGTGTGTGAGTTATGTTGATGTGTGTAAACTAAGTTGTGATTTGCCATGTTGCCTTGATCCGTATGTGGTCGTGGGCGAGTTTGTGTTATGCCGTATAGTTCGGCATCGCCTATATTGTTGGCTTTGTGTGTGTTGTGTTCCATATTGCGGAACTATGTTTCAAGTTTGTTACGTGTTGTGTACCCTATATGTTCCATATGCAGAACACTTGGCTATTGTGTGGAGCCAGTTCAGATTTGTGATTTGAGGGTACAGGGATTTCAGCACGGAGCTATCTCCTATTGTGGAGTCAGTTGTCAGAGTTGTTCAATTGATGTGATCACTGGGCAGTTGAGCAGTATACAGAGGCAGTGCTCCTACTTTTGTCGACAGACTCAGAAATTTCGAGGTCGAAATTTTTTTAAGGGGGGTGGATTTGTGACGACCCGGACCAGAATCACCAGTATGATCAGCTATGTACGTGAGTTACTGCGTAGTCGCAGAGTTGAACTTGAACAAGCACTGGGTTTTGTAGCCCTCTTCACCATGATTCTAACCATATAGGTATGGTGTTCCAATTTGATTTGTGTGTGGAGAATTTTGAATGTGAAATTTGTGAGACAATTCGGTTTATCACGAAATTGGACTAGTTAGAGATTGAATTGGCCTTTGTTGCAGTTATGAAAGTTGCTCAGTGGATGATTTTGAGTGGAATAGGGGTTGCTCCGCCGGAAAATTTTCATGTTGGTGGCGGCGCCGCCATGGGCGGCGGTCAACTATCAAAGTTTGACTTTTTGGGATTTTCGACAAGTTGCATGTCATTTCACTCGAAATCGAGCCCCGATCACAGTGGGGAGGTTCTTTTTTCGAGTTGACGTCTGAAAGTATAGCGAGATATTGAGATGTACATATCGGATTTTCGACGATTCGTCGATATTGAATTTCGTGTTTCCGAGAACGGTGGTTTCTCGTGATTTGTTTTGAATTGTCGAATTATGATTGTGAGAATTGGATATTGTGATTATTCAGGTGTTCGTGATCGTTTGTTTGGCGAGGGACTTTCCGCCGGATCACGGGTTAACGCGAATTGCGTTACGCTAGCGTGTGAGTGGACAAGTTTATGTTTTCACTGTTGAATTGCGAGTTCGTGGATTTTATGATTTTTGTGTTTACTTTATACGATATTGTGATATGTATTGTTTTCGGAGGTATTGTTTTATATTTATTGGTGATGGCATTACTGCATCGATGCTTCGACTACTCGGCTGATCACCGGTAGTCTACCATAGTTGAGAGGTCCTCTGGGCAGGGTTGAGAGGTCCCCTGTATGCCGCCAGGGTTGAGAGGTCCCCTGGCCTATCACCGTCGGGTTTGAGCGATTCACCTGACGTCGGGTTTGAGAGGTCGCCCGACAACCTCCATATGTATAAGTTTTTCGAACTCGCACTGTTTTATATTGATTATATATATAACTGGTGAAAGACATATGTTTATTTTCGTCCACTCACTCTAACGTTTTTATTTGCCTTTCCCCTGGGCTTTTCGGTTTCCGTACCCAGTTTGCAGTTCAGGCTCTAGTGTCGCACGTCGTGGTCGGAGGCATAGTGCTCGAGCTACCTTGTTTCTTCCAGTAGGTTTATTGTTCTACCTACTGTGGTATACTTATATGCTTATACATTAGAGGTCGCTCTGAGTAATCTGTTGTTTATGCTATACGATTTTACTTCGGATTTCAGTAAAGTACTATTATATTTATTGTTTTACTTTACTGTTGATATATTGAGAAATCCGGATGGGATTGGTGCCCACGGTTTGATTTTTGTGGCATAGGACGAAGTGTATTTTCCGCGTGCAGGTAATGGTAATTCCACGTTAGTAGCGAAACTCTGCCAAAATTTCTACGGTTTTTGTTGGTTCGTGTTTTCGAAGGGGTTCGATCCCGGTTTAGGGAGCTAAATCGGGGTTGGGTCCTTTCTTTTTTAACCATTGCCGGCGATTTAAAATCGCCAGCAATAGTTTTTTATCATTGCCGGCGATTTTTCCCCTAAAAATCGCCGGTAATGTCTTTTTTTTTTTAATCATTGCCGGCGATTTTTCCGACAAATCGCCGGCAATGTTCCGCCGGTAATTAAAAAAAAAAAGACATTGCCGGCGACTTAAATGTAAATCGCAGGCAATGTCTTTTTTTTTTTAATCATTGCCGGCGACTTACATTTAAGTCGCCGGCAATGTTAAAAAAAAAAAACATTGCCGGCGATTTTTGGGGGAAAAATCGCCGGCAATGGTGAAAAATGTAGTAGTGGCTCTTCGGGAGGGTAGAGTATCTCCATAGTGATCGTCGCTAAGAAGTTGAGAAAATGTTGTGTAAAGGTGTACTACATACTTAGCGAATGTTGTAAACACTTGTGTTTCCCCTCCTAAATTTTTGAGGAGATTGCAGTAGCCAGGGAATACCCTGATGTTTTTCCTGAGGAATTACCAGGTCTTCCTCCATTACGGGCAATTATTTTCACGTATGAGCTATTTCCAAGAACATGTGTCATTGCATAGGTGCCATATCAAATGATTCTATACAATTGTGTGATGTCTGTCGGTAGTTAAACTGGGTTATAGTGAAGAGAAAATATCCATCTTCTTGTATTGATGATTCGTTTGATAAATTGTAAGGAGCTTCAGTATTCTTTAAGATTGATTCCCGATTGAGATTTTATCTATTGCAGATCTAAGAGCTGAATGTCTTTAAAACCGCATTTTGATAATGTTTTGGTCACTATGAATTTCAGGGACGTGCAATAGCATGTGATATATTTCGGTATATTATTGAAGGCTTTGAGAGAATCATAGATGTATATCAGGTTCAGTAAGTATGGGTTCTAGTTTATTAGCGTTAAATTCTTTGGCCATGTGTTCTCAACAAAGTATGTCAGTGTGGACCCAGATAAGGATTTTGGGATAAGTACACATGTTAGATTTATCACGGTGAAACATCATCAACGGGTCAGCATAGTCATGGACAATTTCCTGAGAAGACCAGTACATCCAATGATCCAACAACAAGGTTGATCAACAATGCTTTTCTTTTTTAGAGCGGTGTATTTGCTAAAGTATAAGATATCCCTCCCACTGTTGAGGGTTTGCCTCCTATGAACGTGGTCCAGCAATTACCTAGAGTTGTCAACATTGCCGGTATTGACAAGTACAACAAGTAGATTGCCTTCCAACAGACCCCGTCGTACAATGGGTGTAATAAGACTATTCTTGAAAGTGTCATGGGAGTAATGAAGGTCAAAGTGGAGAACAAATTGAGTGTCAAGGCTGTTGATGATTATCTGGCGTTAATTGCTTCGATGCTGCCCCCCAGTCATCGCTTTCCTACCACTCATCGGAAGGTGCGACATATCCTGAAACATCTTGGCCTTACTTACATCAAAATCCACGCATGCAGATATGATTGCGTTCTCTTCTGGGGTAAAGATGCTGAAGGGAATGATCTTGAAAACCTTGATGCGTGTCCGGTATGTCACATGGATAGGTATAAGTTGATTCCTGCAGGGAATAAGAAAGTTGTGAATGTACTTTAGTATTTTCCGCTGATTGATAGGCTAAAATGGTTGTTCATGTTTGCACACACGACCAAAGCTATAAGATGGCACGCTGAGAGGGATTTTCCTAACGATGATACCCTTATACACCCTGCTGATGGAGAGGCTTGGAAGCACATGGTTAGGGAGTTTTCTCATTTTACATCAGAGGTCCGAAATGTTTGGCTTGGGCTCTCATCTGACGGATTCAACCTTTTTGGCAACATGAGTCTTCAATACAGTATATGGCCAGCTATTTTGGTACCGTACAACCTTCCTCCATGAATGTGCTTGAAGAAGGAATACAATATGCTGACTATGTTAATTCCATGGCCGGGTTATCCAGCAAAGTGTGTCGATGTGTATTTGAGTTCTTTGATTGAGGACCTTAAGTACCTAAGTAACGTTCGTCATCCCGCTTATGAAAAGTACAAAAGTGAGATGCTCTAGATGTATGTCATGCTTGTTGGCACCATCAGTGATTTTTCTGCACGCAGGATGTTGTTGGGCAACGTTACCAGGGGATACAAGGCTTGTCTAGAGTGCATGACTGTTAATTGCGGGAAACTTCATTGTAGGAAGATTGTGTAGATGCATCACCGTTGTTGGCTTGGACTTGATCACCCATGGTTGGAGGATGACTAGGCATATGATGGGACTGTAGAAACTGATGTGCAACTTAGGAGATGGACGGGGGATGAAATTTTGGAAGTGCTGAATGAATATGATTTTGGGCAGCTTAGTAATCATCTTGATATAGTGGCGGCAATACCTGACAGACCCGACAGGTATAAATTTTGGACACACAAAAACATATTTTAAGAACTCCCGTACTGGTCCATATTGTCGATCAGGCACTGCCTAGATGTCATGCACATAGAGAAGAATGTGTATGAAAGTGTGGTGGTCACAGTGCTGAATTGGGAAGGGAAAAATAAACATGGCCTGATGGCACGAATTGATATGAAAAGAATGGGTATACGAAAACATTTGTGGTTGAGAGAAGAGAAGAAAAAATGCCTCAAGCTTCTTATACCGTCAAGCCTGACCAGAAGAATGAATTTTTTAAGTGGATGGCTAACGTTAGGTATCTTTCAGGCTATGCAGGGAATATAGGCCGCTATGTTAAATTTCGGGACAATAAGATGTACGGATTAAAGAGTCATGAATGCCATATACTGCTACAACGTGTCTCCCTGTTTTTAATCGAACATATCTGTCCCGTCAGGTGACGGAGCCGTTAGTAGCGTTATCAAGATTCTTTTAGAAGTTATGCACTAAAGAAGTGAAAAATCAAACCTCAGGGCAATGAAAGAGGACACCATTTTTATCATGTGCAAATTTGAGATGATATTTTCCCCAAATTTTTTTGACATCATGCCTCACCTGATAATTCATCTTCTCGAACAATTATTGCTTACTGGTCCAGTACACTACACTTGGATGTATCCCATGGAAAGGTACATACAATTCAACATCTAAATTTTTAGTCTGTTTTTATATAATTATATTTTTCAACAAACATCACATGCACTTTGCAATTTAATAGACAACTGGGGGACTACAAAGACTATGTGGCTAATAAATTTGCACCTAAAACGTGTATAGCTGAAGTATATATTACGCATGAGTGCATAACGTACACTAAATTATATTTGGGAGCATTGGAGAGCCCTCTCCAACATATGCCGGTAGATGAATCACAGTTCAATCTTTCTATCCTCTCCAATGATGTTGAAGTATATAGACAGTTGCTAAAGTTGTACCAGTTGGAACCATATGAGCTAGTAATTGCCCAATGGTAGGTATTGATTAACTGTCCAGAAGTTCAATACTCGAAAAACATCAATCTTTATTGCCATGCGGTTGCCGATGATCTTAAGTACCACAATAGGGAGTTTGCAAACTATTTTGGCGGCTGTGTACGTCTACATATATATTTACTTATATATATAAATTAATTTTAATATTCATATTTAAAGTTAATGGTTGCGATTTTTTTCCAGATGAACCACGTACAACGTGATGGTGACCCATACTGGTCACATGAATTGAGGCTTTTGGCGATGAGCATTATTGATGTTAATCAAATGAAGACAACGAAGACTCCAGTGATGAGGAGCGGCTTATATTACCAAAAAAATTAGCTAGGACACCGAGGAAGACTCAAGTGATGATTCTGATTATGAGCCTTAGTTAAACATGAATTTGTGTTAAATGTGTTTTTTGGTCATGAATCTATTTTTGTAAAGTATTTTCACACTTCTGAAAATAGCGATTTTGATTAGTCTCTGTTATTTATTTAGTTAAACAGGTAATTGTGGAAAACGTTTTCACATGAGCCTAATTTTTCAATTTTGTTCATACTATATCCGATGACATCAGTCAAATGTCGTCAGGTAGTTATTAGAGCCGACGACATATTTTAAGTCGTCAGCTATAGTTTTCGGGTTTATAACCCCTGAGTTATCGAGCCTGTGCCGCACAGCCGAACCAAAGCCCTAAAAACTTCTAAACTGCCGCCCAGCTCGTCGGGAGTCACCCTGCCTACCATCATCGCTTGCCCAACCGGTCCTCTCTCTCTCTCTATCAATTTTAAGGTTCTCTCTCTCTCTCTCTCTCTCTAATTTGATTATGTGATTATGAAATGTGATGTTGTGATTATGGGCTATTGATTATGTGATTGATTTTGTGATTAATTATGATATTTGAATATATATGGGTTATGTAATTTTGTTGAATTTTGTGAAATTTATGTAATTTTGTGAATTATATATGGGTTATTGATTATGCGATTGATTATAAAATTTGATTATATATGGGTTATGTGAATTCTATGAATTTTGTGAAATTTATGTGATTTTGTGAATTATATATGGATTTTGTGAATTATATATGGGTGAAATTTGATTATATATGGGTGAATTATAAATGGGTGAATTATAGATGGGTTACATATGGATTTTGTGAATTATATATGGGTGAATTATATATGTTTAGGGTTTGAGATGTGAATTATATATTGGTGAATTATAAATGGGTGAATTTTAGGAATCATGAATTGGTTAAGCCGAAAGAATTCGAAGGGATCTAAGAAAGGAAACGAGTCTAGTGGTGATAGTTCCTCATTAGCCTCTATCAGCAACACTTTTAGCGTCCCTAGGACCTCTCGACACCTTCAACTGCTTGAGTAGACGCCACAACAGGATGTAGATTCCCACTGACCTGCCAGCATGAGGCAACTCTTGAACGAAGATAGCCCATCCAACCCCTCACCCGCAACCTCTAGATGTCCCGCCCCTTCGGGTGTCCGTATGCCACACATTAACCGGCTAGAGTCTTCTCCCTCTACGGCTCAGGCTCCGCATTTCTTTTAGGATGGTGCTTCAGGTAGTTCCTAGGCACCGGTACGTGGTCCACCAGCTCACCTCTTCTTGCCCCGGGAGATACCTGCCAGACCTGCTCTGGATGATCGGGGAGTGCCTTTTGCAAGACAACTTAGTTTCACTACTCCAGAACAAGCATACTTCTACATGTCGTTTGATACACCTCTATATAGTGCAAAGATATCAAACACATCGACGTATGAATCAGGTAAATATTAACAACCTTGGTTATTTAATTTCAAACTTATTAATAATTTTTATATTAAATTCGGTACTTATGTTTTAATCTTTTTACCTTGTCTTAGCCGAAACAGACGCCAGAGGCAAGGAAAAAAAGACTAGAGGCCCCATCTCTGGCAAGCTACTTCAAAGGATGATCAACGATAATGAGAGAGTGGTCATAGAGACCGGGAATGATGGATCAGTGATTTTGGGAAAGAATACGCACAGGTATTCCGGTCAAGTAGGGAGTATCATACGTGATAAAGTCCCAATTCTGTGAGCAGACAGGTCCTCCGTGCCACATTGTGTGAAGGATACGGTGAATAATGTAATGTCGGTGAGTTAATTATATATTTATTAATTATGATATTTATTCCCTTATTAATTAAGTACAAATAAATATAGAAATATTATCATTTATATATACATTTGCAGGTGTGGTTTATTGTGCCAGAAGAGCTCAAATGCACGTGGGTAAATGACGTGCAATGAAAAAGGTGATGGGATCCGAATTATATTTTATATATCGAGTTATATTTTGTTGATAATTTATCGTGAATTTCTAACATTTCTGTCGCATTAATATAGGAACAAGGAGCGGAAAGCTGAGATCAAAAAGCAGTGGAAGAACCATGGCAACCTCCGTGGGGGTACCCTTGGTGAGTTTATGTTAGGGAGTACGAGTGGCAATGACTTCTCGCCCACTTCAACAACCCAAAATTTGGGGTATGCAACATTATATTTTTGTTTAATTACTTGTATCGTATTTGATGAAATAATTTCCTAATTAATATTTTTTTCAATATATGTTTATCCAACAAGGCCATTTCTGAAATAAACGCAAAGAAACAGGGAAAAAATACGAAGAACCATCATGCCGGTTCTAGATTCTTTACAGGTTGGATGGAGGAGGCCACCCAACACCCTGAAGTCCACCCTTTGGAGTATATGTTATAGAAAGCATATCCTCAGTGCCCCGAAGTTATTGTAAGTCTTATACCCTTATAACTTAATTAACATACTTGCTTATATATGTATTTTCTCTAAATTTGTTTACGTATGATTACTAATATGTTTTTTTTTCTTTGTCAATTAGTCAAGAGTGCAGGAGATGACTCCAGAGGTGTTGACTCAAATTGTGAGAGAGCAATGACCTGAGACCCAGGAAAAGGACCTCCCCCGGGCCATCTCTTAGATTGATCAATCCAACCCGATGGTAGCGGCGAGGATCATGGGTCAGATTTTCCCACCACGAGGGAACACTTACTACTACAGGGGTCTATGACAGAAAGGTGACGAGGACTTGAAGAATACTCCCGATTTCTCATGCAAGTCGGGAACTTCCAGAGCTTCTCACCTACAGGAACAATTTTAGATGCAAGTGACGAAGCATCAGACGAAGCTAGAATAGACTGGGAGACAGATGGAGAAGATGTAATGGTCGTTGGGTTCCTGGTTTCAGGATTGAACTTTACAGCTTTAGGCTTTTGGAATCCCAGTTCCGGCCCCACCTTCGTTCACTTTTACTACTCTACAGCCACAGCCGTAGCCGCAAGAGGATCCGCAAGGTCTTGGTAGTAACGACTATGTTTTCGATAACATGGATTTAGATAACCCTTAGTGTACGTAGGTCTAATGTGGATGAATATATGTTTGTTGGTGAATATATGTTGTTAGCTATTGTGTAAATAAAATGTGTAATTGCAGGTATTGGGAATAAAAATCCAGAATCTGCATTTTTTTCTTCAGAAATCACCAACTATAGCCGACGACATTGGGCAAAGTCGTCGGCTAAAGTGTTTTTAAAAAATTATAATTTTATACTATAGTCAATGACGTGCATACTATAGCCGACGATGTCCAAATACTATAGGCGACGACATGATTTTGGCGTCGTCGGCTATAGTCATATTATGGTCAATCATTTTGACCACCGAGAAAGGTTTTGCCGACAACTATGTCGTCGAAAAAATTCTTAACCTATAGCCGACAACAACAAAGTCGTTAGGTATAATTTAGACTATAGACGACTATAGACACAACAAGTCGTCTGCTATTCTTTCACCGACGGCCTTTTCCTAAGGAGTCTATAGTCGACAACTTCTTCTAATAGGCCGACGACTTTTGGTCGTTCGTTATAGTCATTATTCTGGTAGTGATAGTAGTTGATGGGCATACCCAAAATCATGAACATTTTGTTATTATAGCAATCCCAATTGAAAGAACCACAAGGGAGCCATTCTTTCTCCAAGAACCTATCGACGAAAACAAAAGTGTCAATGATCAATGTTAATTAACCAATAGTCCAATTAAGCTACCAAAGAACAATATATTATGAAAATAAGAGAATGGATACCTTTATCTAGACTATTGTAATTCTTCAACAATTATCACTACCAGAAAAAATACTTTAGCCAGCGACAAAAATTTGTCGGCTTGTTAGACGTTTTCATCAGATAAAGTAAAAGTCGACGAACATTCATCGACTAAAGTGTCGTCGAGTAAAAGTCATCGGTCATACTTTAGCTGATGACAATAGTGGTAGTTGTTGGCTAAAGTATGGAATTTAGCCGAAGACAAAACTAGTCGTCGGCAAAAAGTTTGGACTTTAGCCGACGACTTTGTACACTTTTACCAAAGAAATTTCGTCGGCCAAAACTTCCCCGCTGGTCAAAATGGTTGACCCGAACTGAACTTTATCCGACGACTGATAAAGACTATGTCGGCTAAAGTCTTTGTACATTGTCGGCTAAAGTATGAAACTCGTCAGCTAAAGTGAAGACTTTAGCCGACTACTGTGACTATTGTCGTCAACTAAGGTTGCTGATTTCTGAAGATAAAAAAATGCATATTCTTGATTTCTATTCCCAGAACCTGCCAATTCCACAATTTTATTTCCATAATAGCCAACAATACATAAAATGAAAACAAAACACATATTCACCAGCAAACACAAAGTAATGAAACTTAAGCGTATATACATTTTAAACTTAGCACTTAAACTAAGTTAAGTGTCCAAACTAAACCCACATAACACCTAAACTAATTATCATCCAAATTTATGTCTTGGAAATATGGAGTACTACCATCATCTTGTGGATCCTCCCGCGGTTGTGGAGCATCGAAATGGAGCTGGATTGGTGGGAACAGAGATGGGGATGGGAGTCCTTGCGCCTGAAGTTGTGCAGAAAATTCCTGAAACTAGGAAGACGTCTGAACTTGCCAATTCCACAATTTTATTTCCACAATAGTCAACAACACATAAAATGAAAACAAAACTCATATTCACCAGCAAACATAAAGTAATGAAACTTAAGTGTACATACATTTTAAACTTAGCACTTAAACTAAGTTAAGTGTCCAAACTAAACCCACATAACACCTAAACTAATTATCATCCAAATCTATTTCTTGGAAATATGGAGTACTACCATCATCTTGCGGATCCCCCCGCGGTTGTGGAGCATCGAAATGGAGCTGGATTGGTGGGAACAGAGGTGGGGGTGGGATTCCTTGCGATTGAAGTTGTGCAGAAAATGCCTGAAACTAGGAAGACGTTTGAGCCTACTGGGCATCCGTGTAAGCACGGGTCTCAGCCTCTTGCGCTAATCTCATCTACTCCATCACTTCCATCTGTCTCTAATGCTCCATCGCCTACCTCTGAAGCTCCATCGCATGCCTCTAAAGTTACTCCTATAGCTGAGCAGTCTTGGAAGATGCCGACTTGTGTGAGAAACTAGGAGTGTTCTTCAAGACCCCATTATCCTACTGTCCTAGACCCCTACAGTAGTAATTGTTCCCTCGTGGTGGGAAAATGTGATCCATGATCCTCGCCTCTATCGTCACATCAGATTGATGAATCTGAGAGATGGCCTGGGGGAGGTTCTCATCCTACATCTCTGGCCATTGCTCCCTCACCATCTGAGTCAATGCCACCTCAACCCTTTCCCTCAATCTCGCCTAATTGATGAGGAAAAAAAACATATATAAAAAAAGTTAGAGAAAATACATATATAAGCAAATATATTAAGTTATTAGGGCACAAGACTTACAATATCTTCGGTGGACTGAGCATACACTTTCTCGTACGTATACATGTATGAGTTGACTTCACTTTGTTTTGTCACCTCCTCCATCCAACTTGCAAACGGTCTAGACCTAGCATGATGGTTACTCGTGTTGTGCCCCCGGTTTGTTGCGTTTATTCCACAAATGGCCTTGTTGAATAAACATATATTAAAAAATATTAGAAAAATAATTTCGCCAAATAGGATACAAGTAAACACAAATATGATGTTACATACCTCATATTCTAGGTTGTTGAAGTTGACTAGAAGCCACTGCCACTCGTACTCCCTATACATAAACTCACTAGGAGTACTCGAACGGTTGTTGCCATGCGTTTTCCAGTGCTTATGGGGTCATTTTTTCACTCCTTGTACCTATATATGCAACACAAATATTATAAAGTGACAATACATGATCAACAAAATATAACTCAATATATAAAATATAACTCCCACCACCTTTTTTCTTGAGTGTCATTTGCCCACATAGGTTTAAGGTGCTCTGGAACAACAAACCACACCTATAATGGTCATATGTTTATATATATATATGGACTTAATTAATAAGGGTAGACATACATAAGGAATATCTAACTTATCGACATAGCATTGTTTACCATGTCCTTCACACACTGTGACACTGAGGACCACTCTCCCCACAGAAAAGGGACATTGTCCCGTATGACACATCCTACTTGGCCGTTGTAGGACCTTGTCTTTCCCCCCAATTTCACTGCTCCATCCTCTATCGTCTCTATGACCACTGGCCCGCTGATCTTGTAATGCTAGACCCTTGTTGGTGACGGGGCCTGTAGTCTTTTTTTGTTGTCGGTGGTGTCTGCCACATAAAATAAATTAAAAAGATTAAAACATAAGCACCAAATTTAATATTCAAATTATTAATAAGTTATAAATTAAATAACCAATGTATTTAATATTTACCTGATTCTGTCGTCGATGTATTTGTTACCCTCGCACTAACAAAAGGTGTATCAAACGGCGTATAGACGTATGCTTCTTGCGGGGTAAGATAACTAAGCTATCTTGGAAAAGGCATTCCCCGCTCATCGACGTCAGGTATGGCAGGTACGCTCTGGGGTATGAAGAGGTGAGGCGGCGACATTTGTACTCCCAACGACGAGCTACCTGAAGCACCAGCCGTAGAGGTAGAAGGAGCTGGAGCCGTAGAGGGAGAAGGCATTGGCTGGTGAATGGGAGGCATAAGGACACCTAAAAGAGCGGGAGCCGTAGAGCTAGCCAGTGAGGGCATGGGGGAGCGGTCTAGCGGCCAAAGCTGCTTCGTGCTTTGTGATATGTGGTGACTGGCTACTACACCCTGCTGTTGTGGATGATCAAGTAGTTGAGCTCTTCAAGAGTTCAAAGTGTCGTGAAATCTGGTCTGATGGTTGTTATGGATAGAGGTGGCCTCATAACTGTCGGCGCCAGACCCTTGTCCCTTAGATCCCTTCTTTTTCTTGAAGAGATTCATGATGCCTACTATAAAAACCACCCTAACAAATTATAAATACCACACTATAATTTCTACACAACATATATAAGCCACATAAATTTTACATAAAAAAATTAATCGACAATGACCCTTACTACCACTATCATATAATCACCATCAAACCATATTCACCAACAATTCAACATCATTATATACATATATTCACACAAAAAATAGTCACACCTTAAAAACACCCTCTAAAAACTCATACTTTAAAAGTACCCTCTAAAATCAACTTTAACGTCACATTCAAATTAACATGACATTCCAATTAACATATATAAACCCATAAATCACACGAATTTCAACAATTTAAATCAGCAATTCAAAAATTCACCAAAAATTTCAACAATCACAACAATTCAACAATTTCATTAAGAATTCAACAATTAAACAATCAAACAATGTGAAACAATTAACCAATTTTAAACAATTATAGTATTAACCTAAACCCTAATTTTTTTATTTTAAAAAAACCCAAATTTTAGGGTTTTCCAGGGTAGAGAAAGAGAGGGCAGTGAACAGAGAGAGAAAGGGCGGCGGTAGTCTGGGCAAGGCGGCGGTGGATAGAGAGAGGAAAAACCTTGAATTTGAGAGAGGAGGCGGCGGTTATGGCAAAACCTAGGATCTAAACCAGATGTCTTTAGTCGACGACGTAAAAAAGTTGTCGGCTAAAATATAGCCGACAAAAATTCTATTTATTATCGTCGGCTATACTTTGGCCGACGATATGTGTCACAATCTTCGGCCAAAGTTACTTTAGCCGACGAAACTGCATCATCGGCTAACATATAGCCGCCGACACGTGTTTCAGTCATCGACTAAAGTAACTTTAGCCGACGACATAAGTCTATTTGCTCAGGATAAAGTGTGAAAATACTTTTAAAAATTAGGCTCATGTGAAAACACGTTTCATACAAATTCCTGTTTAACAAAAGCTCATAATCAGAATCATCGTCTTAGTCTTCCTCGGTGTCCGAACTAATTTTTGGTAATATGTGCCACTCCTCGTCACTGGAGTCTTCATTGTCTTCATTTGGATCAACATCAATAAGCCTTACATCTTCATCATGAATTCGAACCACACAACCCGGTCTCATATTATTAAGGCAAATTGTAGAGGATTCAGAAATACCAATTGCGTTCGGCTCTTGGTATGCAGTATCTTCTCAATTATCTGCAGCATCTCCAAATGTAGCAGCACTGTATATGTTTCTAAGAACAACATGGTTGACTACTTTTCACGCATTTTTGTGCACCAGATCATCAAGATAAAACACTTGTTTTACTACTATGGCAAAAACAAAAGGGTCATCTTCATACCAGCTTGTAGCAGTATTCACCGAAAATATTCTGTACTGATTGGTCCTTGTGTTCCGAGGGTTAGTATCAAACCATCTACACTTAAACAATTGCACTGTCATGCATTCCCCATAAATTAGTTCAACCACTGAATGGAGAATACTGTAATAGTCAATGTCATTCTGCCCACCATGCATCTTTATCCCAGAATTATGTGTTCTCCGTCTGCCATTTCTATGTTCATATATAAATTGCATTCCATTAACCTTACACATCGGGTAAACTCTTGAAGTTTTCAGTTTCATCGCCAAAAGCCTCAATTCATGTGACCAGTTTGGGTGACCATCAAATTGTATATGGTTCATCTGAAAAAATAATCGTAACCATTAACTTTAAATATGAACATTGATATTTATATATATAAATACATATAGCAGTAAATATATATATAGACGAACCCAGCCGCCAAAATAGTTTGCAAACTTCCTATTATGGTACTCAAGATCACCAGCAATCTCATCACAGTAAAGATGGATGTCTTTCCAGTATTGAACTTTTGGACAGCTAATCAATACCTACCAGTGGGCAATGACTAGCTCATATGATTCCAACTGGTATGAGTTTGGCAACTGTCCATAAACTTCAACATCATAGGAGATTGAACTGTGGTTCATCTACATGTATATGTTGTGGAGGGTCTTTCAACACTCCCAAATACAACTTGGTTTAGGTTACGCACTTGTGCGCAAGATGCTTCAGCTATACATCCTTCAGGTGCGGATTTATTAGCCACATAGTCTTTGTAGTCCCCTAGTTGTCTATAAAGTTCCAAAGTGCATGTTATGATTATTGAAAAATAATCTTATATAAAAACATATTGATCTTCAGATGTTGAATCGTACCTTTCCATGGGATACATCCAAGTGTAGTGTACTGGACCAATAAGCAACAATTGTTCGGGAAGATGGACCATCAGGTGTAACGACCCGAACCTTGAGTATGTGATTATCGGCACGACACGTGATTATCGCAAGTAGATTATACATATGTGGTTTGTTAACGACTAAATTATCGGGTAAGAATTTGGTTTGAGTTCCTTCGCGGAAATTTTAGAAGATTTGATTTCGAGCTCGTAGGAGGTTTCGGAGGATTTTTCGGATAATCGGAGAATATAGAATGAATATTTGAAATTGTCGTCGAGTTAGTCGTACTTATCTGATTGTGTTGGAGTTATCTGAGTCGTGGTTTTGATTGGTTCGCGACGTATAAATATCGAATAGTCGTAAAAATCGGAAATCACACATTTGGACCGAGTTGACTAAGTTTGGACCGAGTTGACCTGTTGACCCGTTTTGCTCCACCGACCCATTTTGTTGCCGTCGCCCGACCCGCCAATTCTGGCCACCTCCGGCCGTGTTCTTGGTATGGTTAGAAAGGTCTCTTGATTTCCTATTGATTCATGTATTCATTTATGATATTTGGTTGAGTTTTGAGGGAGTTTATACTCGGTGAAGTTCATGGATTTCGCCGGAATTAGGTAGCAGTTTCCAGCGAGTTTTGGTGTCGGGTTGGTTGGGGGTTAGGTTCCCCTCAACCCCTTGAAGCTTTCTAGGCATTCAATTTTGGGCAAGGAGATTTCGGCCTCCTTTTTCGATTGGAATTCCGTCCACAGTTATTGTTTGGGGGTTTGGTTGGGCTTGAGGAGAGGAAGATTTTAGTGTATGGCTCGCCGGGGAATGTCACCGTTGACATCGCGCTGCCGGCAGTGGCGGCGGTCAACGGCGAAGCTCCGGCGAGAGGTTGACTTTTGTGATTTTCGGAGATTTTTATGTCGTGTTGCTTGTAATCCCACCCCGATCGTAGTCGTGAGGTTTTCAAGTTGAGTTGAGTGTGTTGAGTTGGGACGAGGGTTGTTTGGGTGTATTTTAGAATTTTTGTTATCCTCGTCAATATTTCAAGCAATATGCTTTACGAAAACGCGGGGTTCTTTACGTCTTTGCTCCATATGTTGAAATCGAATATGTATTGATCGTATCCCTGTTATTCAGGTGATCGTGATCGAGTTTGTGGCGAGGGATCTTCCGCCGGGCCTCAGGGCTAGCTGTTATCTGTGAGTGGACATTTTATCCCACGTTGATTTATATACTTTGATTTTCACAGTGGATTTGCGAGTCTATAAGTATGCTTTACGATTATACATTTACGAGTATGCATTTATGATTATGCATTTTATGCGCATACATTGATTTGGAGGCACATGTGATTTGTTTTTACACTGAGTAAGGATATATGATGCATCGATGCTATGGCCTCTCGACTGATCCCCGAGATGCTCCGGGAGGGTTACGTCTATATGAGCACCTGAACCGTGATTCACAGTACCCGGGAGAGTTACGTCTTTATGAGCACTTGACCCGGGCGTATCGTAACTTGAGGAAAAAGTACTCAAGTTACTGTCTCCACACACATAGTACCCAGGAGAGTTACGTCTTTATGAGTACTTGACCTAAGCTTGTTTATTTTGACTCGCATGATTTTATGTGCATTTATTGTGAAAAGCATGTTGGATTTATTTATGCCGCATATATTGATTTACGTCCACTCACTCTAAAGGTTTTATTATTTATATGCTTTTGTCTGGGCTTTTCGGTTTTGGCCGCCCAGATTGCAGTATCTTTCCCATGGTTGCACGTCATTGCAGGAGGCCTAGAGTTCAAATCACACTTTCCTTCTAGTAGGTTCCTGATGTAACCTGCTAGTCTTGTATATTTTGTAATTTGAAGTCGCTCTGAATACTTGTGTAGTGTTGTTCAATTTGAGTTATACTCCTGAATACTTTCTGGATTTTTTGTAAATCTTGTGTTTTATTATATATGTGGATTTTGAGAAATCCGGTTGGTCAATGGTGGTCCATGGTGTGTCTGAAAATTTATCTGTGAAGTGTAATCTTCTTGCAGGTTTTTGGTTTGTATGTTTAATAAAGTAAACTCTGGCAACATTTTTGTAAGTTATGGTGTCATTAGGGCCTCATTTCGGTTTAGGCAACTAAATCGGGGTTGGGTCCTTTCATCAGGTGAGGCATGATGTCAAAAAAATTGGGGGCAAATATTCTCTCAATTTTGCACATGATAAAAATGATGTCTTCTTGCATTTCCCTTAGGTCTGAATTTTTCTCTTCTCTAGTCCATAACTTCTGAAAAAATCTTTGACAACGCTACTAACGGCTCCACCACCTGACAGGGCAGGTATGATCGAATGAAAATTGGGAACAGATGTTGAAGCAGTATATGGCAGTCATGACTCTTTAATCCGTATATCTTATTGTCCCGGAAGTTAACACATCGAGCTATATTTCCTGCATAGCCTAAAGGATACCTAACATGACCCATCCACCTAAAAATTTTATTTTTCTGGTCAGACTTGACAGTGTAAGGAGCTTGATGCATTTTTTTTCTTCCCTTCTTTCAACCTCAAATATTTTCGTATACCCATTCTTTTCAGATCAATGCGTGCCTTAGGGTCGTCTTTAGTTTTTTCCTCCCAATTTAGCATTGTGCCGACCACACTTTTGCACACATTCTTTTCTATGAGCATGATATCTAGGTAGTGCCTGATCAACAACTTACTCCAGTACGGAAGTTCCCAAATATGTTTTTGTGTGTCCAGAATTGATACATGTTGGGTCTGTCAGGTATTGCCGCCACTATATTAGGATGATTGCTGAGCTACCCAAAATCGCATTCATTCAGCACTTCCAAAATTTCATCCACCGTCCATCTCCTGGGTTGCACATCCTTTTCTACAGTCTCATCAAATTCCCTGTCATCCATCCACCATGGGTGATCAAGTTCAAGCCAACAACGGTGATGCATCCGGACAATCTTCCTGCAATGAAGTCTGTTGCACTTATCAGTCAGAAACTCTGGACAAGCCTTGTATCCCCTAACAACGTTGCCCGACAACATCCCGTGGGCAGGAACATCACTGATGGTGCCAACAAGCATGGAATGTATCTAGAACATCTCAATTTTGTACTTGTCAGAAGTGGGATGACTAACGTTACTTAGGTACTTAAGCTCCTCAATCAAAGATCTCAAATACACATCGAGACACTTTTCTAGATAACCCGGCCCTGGAATTAACAGAGTTAACATATTGTATTCCTTCTTAATACACATCTATGGAGGAAGGTTATACGGTACCAAAATAATTGGCCATATACTATATGGAAGACTCATGTTGCCAAAAGGGTTGAATCTGTCAGACGAGAGCCCGAGCCAAATATTTCGGACCTCTGATGCAAAATAAGGATACTCCCTAACTATGTGCTTCCAAGCCTCTCCGTCAGCAGGGTGTATAAAGGTATCATTGTCAGAAAAATCCCTCTCAGCGTGCCATCTCATAGATTTGGCAGTGTATGAAGACATAGACAACCGTTCCAGCCTATCCCTAAGCAGGAAATACTGAAGTACATTCACAACTTTCTTATTCTCTGCAGGAGTCAACTTATACTTATCCGTGTGACATATCAGACATACATCAAGGTTTTCAAGATTATTCCCTTCAGCGTATTTACCTTAGAAGATAACGCAATCATATCTACATGCATGAATTTTGATGTAAGTAAGGTCAAGATCTTTCAGGATATGTCGGACCTTACGATGAGTGGTAGGAAGGCGATGATCGGGGGGCAGCATCAAAGCAATCAACTCCAGATAATCATTAACAGCCATGAAACTCAATTTATTCTCCACTTTGACCTTCATTACTCCCATGACACTTTCCAAAACAATCTTATTACACTCGTTGTACAACAGGGTCTATTGGAAGGCAATCATCTTGTTGTTCTTGTCAATACCGGTAGTGTTGACAGTTCTAGGGACTTACTAGACTGGCTCAATAGCAAGGAAGCCCGCAATGTCGGCAGAGATGTCTTATACTTGAGCAGCTCAGAAAAGGTGAGGCTTCAATCTACTGCCTGTGTATTGCTTTCGATTCTTGCTTGTTGCTTTTTCTGGGTTTTGAGCTTTCGATTTTGCAGTAGTACGCATATAGGTAATTCTTTGCATTTTATAGGTATTTTTTGTGTCTCAATTATAAGAGCTTTGATTTGTAGTACTGTAAGTGGATATCATGTATAAATGGGTCGGTACATGTGGATAAAAAGTGTTGTCGATGTAGTAGAAATGATTTTTGGGCGCTTTGTTAACTGTTTTGGAGTTTTTATGCCCTGGTGGTGGATGAGATGTACTGGGTCCAGATTCATACGTTGTTTATCATTTGTGTCATTAAATCCTAAATCGAAATTCAGGGGGTGGGGTTGGGGGGGGGGGGGGGGGGGCTGTGTTAGTGAAGGTAGCCCTGCTTGGCGGGAATGGTACCATGACGCTAGCACATTCTTGGTTTGATGAGAGTATATTTTGTGTGATAGGCCGCTTGCGTTGGCGTGATGGACCTATCAGCGCCTGTGGAGATATCAAGCAATGAGTCTTATAGGGTTGTAGATGGGAATAGGCAACGGAAGAAAAAACATGTGTCCTTGAGTGAATTAAGCCGGGAAATAGGGGTAGCAATGAGGTCGTATAATATCAGTCAGATGTCAACGTCTTTAGTGTCTAGCACAGAGTCAAGTCCAGAACCGTTAAGTGTTTATATCCCTAATGATGCTCCAACCCTCTTCTTGACTTTAACGCCATATATGGTATCAAAGCACCAAGGTGGGGTTAGATCATCAATATACGTGGGGTAGAGGGGGACGTAATGAGACGGACGAGCGGGGAGTCAGCGTTCGTGGCGCCAGGGGTGACTAAGAGAGCATTACCAGTATACAAGGGCAGGCCCATGCTGAGGATATTCGATGATGGGGAAGCGGTGCAAGAGCCGAGGACGTCCTTCAACGCAAGGAGTGTGAAGCGTTTCACATGCAAGAAATATAATGTACCCCACTTTCGGCCACTAGGCCTTGGAGAGATGTTACCGATCCGCCTGAAGGGCATGTGTGCGTCCATAAATGACACTTGTGTAACGGAATCCATCTGTCACTACATCCCTTCTTTCAGTATGTGTTGTCACACTTTAAAATTAAACTAGGACAGTGCGGGCCGGTGATGACGAGGGTCCTGGTAGCACTTTATAATGTCTTCAATTTGTCGCGCTTTGGGATTCTCACTATGGCGTAAAGTACCTATTTCTGCAATACAAGCTACATAAGGTGAGAGTGGGATTATGGCACGATGACTCTATTGCCAAAGAAATCAAAGTCGTGGTGTTTATAGATGTAGTCCTCAGTTACTGTGTGGCGTCATAAGGCTTGCTTAGCGAGCGGGAACTAGGATTTTGGAAATAGTCCAAGAAGAGACATTGAGGGGTTTCCTCGAGTTCTTACCTTCTTTCAACCTCTAGGTTGTTTATGTCATTTTCTTGCTGCTTTGTGTTGGTTCGAGTTGTGAATTGTCTTGGTGGTAGGTGCTTAATATATTAACTTCGTTTATGGGTTTACTAGTGTTTGATGTTTGTTATGTAGTAAGGTATATGTTCTGCTCATGCGTGAGCGAGGAAGAGCACTTGTCCAAGATTCTACATTATTGGGATCAACGTGATTCGAGTTATGACTTCTAGGTGCTCAACCATCCTGATATTGTTGAACAAACAAGGATATTTTGAAAGCCTAGTGTGTGTTTGTCTTGGTTGTTTGTTGTATTGTTTCTTTGAATGTGTTAGGTTGTGGCCTGATCAGTGTGCGTTACTCTTGTTTCCTCGTAGCTAAGAGCACTATTGTCAGCACAGACAAGGGATAAGGCCAAAGTGACTAAGATGTTGGATCAGTTAATGGCGCAAGTGTTTAACACCGCATGCTTACAATCGAACGCGAACGGGTCTTGGTTGTGAGGAGCCGTAGAGCCGTACATTGGCCTGCTGGTGGCGGCAAATATAAATGAGGTAGAGGTTATACAACCTGGGGAAGAACGGGAGCAAGAGTCGTGAAATCCATGCCATCAAGGGGAAGAGTGAGCAGATGATGAAGAGGAAAGAGTCCCACAGCTACTCAAGCCCTGATCGAAGCAACGCAAGCTCGTCTTGCCAATAAGGCCAAAAAGAAGAGCCATGCTGGTAAGTTGCCAGAGTATAGTAGAAAAAGGAGCAAGTCCTCAGATCAGCAAGTAGAGTCTTCCTCCGCCCAAGAAACGGGTGACCGCTCACCCTTGTTGCAAGAGGTAGCGGTGCAAGAGGTAGCAGGTTATGAAGATGAGGAGGAAACAGATGATGAGGAAACATCGTTGAACTCTCCCGGGCAGTCGCCTGTTAGGGACCAAGTGAGAAGAGATCAACGAATGTTCCTGAGGTGCCATAGATGTCGGAGGAGGACGCGAGGAACCTTTTGGAGAAGTTTGTCAAATTATCCAGCCACTCGGTTCCACTAGACATAGTTTAGCAACAGAGGAAATGGGTGTTAACTAGTGACAAAGTCACCAACTGCCGACCCCCTGTGCTGGGCCGCATCGCCGTGGGTGCACAACCACTACCAAATGGTGCTTTTAGATGAGCCAGAGGGGGAACCAGAGGAGTTTACGGTTACTAAAGAAAAGGCTCGAAGGATGGAGAGGGATTGAAAGCAAAAGAGTCAGCGTTGCTGAAGACCAACATGAAGCTGATGAAGTACATCAAGATGGAGGGTGAGCTTCATGAGGAAGTGAGGATTTTTAAGCAAGGCACTGAGGACTCGCGGAAGGCCAAACAAGAGCTGCAGGAGAAGCATGATGAACTTTCCAAGCAGAAAAGCGATAGCTTGAAGATTTGCAGACTCGGCAGGTGGAGCGTTTGGATCAAGTACTGGCTGAGATTAATGCCTTAAAGGCGGAGGTTAGGTCCCTCAAAATCCAGGTGATGGATGATGTCGCTAAGCGCCAGCTAGAGACAGATGTTGCAGCGACGTTCAAGGCCTCTGTCGAGTTTGAGCAAATTAAGGAAGAGACTGCGGCGACGATAGTTGACTTGACTTTTGATGTGCTGAAGGGCAGTCCATATTTCGATTGGAAGAAGTACGAGGTAGATAAGAAGGCGGCTGAAGATGTGGGTGGGGGGAGTTGAGCATGGCAGTGTTTTTTTTTTGTTGCTTTTTCTATCTTGCTAGAAACTTTTGCTATAAAGCAAGACAATCCTGCCCTTTGTTGCTTTTATTTTCTTTGCTGATGTATATATTTGAATTTTGTTTGGACAAACGTTAATGCTTTTGTTGAATCTGGTTTGATGGTGCTTGGTGCATATTCAAATGTGTCTGATGAGGTATGAGCATGTAGTGAAAGGACCTGACTCCGATTTAGTTGCCTAAACCGAAATCAAACCCCTTCGAAACCATGACCTTAAAAAAATTCTGCCAGAGTTTACTTTGAAATACGTGAGCCAAAATTAGAACCTGCAAAGAGAATCGCACTTTGAATATTCCACAAAAGCCAAACCGTAGGGCTTCGTTCCCTATCCGGATTTCTCAACATCATATATATAATAAACCATAAGGTTTACAAGAAATTCAGAAAACATTCAAGAGTAAACTCAACTGAAAACACAACATAAGTATTCATAGCGACTCCTATGTACATCATATACAATCAGTAGGTCGAACTAAGAACCTACTCGAACTGAAATGTGACTGGAACTCTACGTCTCCACCGTCGGCGTGCAACCACAGAACTCAAACTGCAAACTGGGCAAAGGAAACTGAAAAGCCTAGGGGAAGACAAATAAAATCGTCAGAGTGAGTGGAAAAAAATAATAATATGCATTTCCCAACATATAAGTATAAATGCACATAAAAGCATAATGCGAGTCAATGCACATGAAAATCCCGACCAAGTACATTTTCCCTGATCTATAAATATGCACATAAAATCATACGGGGTCACTCACAGACTCCTCCACATAATATAGTCTAATCACGGGATCCCAGACCCACACGTGATTATAAGTCTGAAAGACCTCGACTCAGGATATCTGTCCCCCCCCCCCGGAGCATCTCGGGGATCAGCTAAGAAGCCAAAGCATCGACACTACCTCTATATCTGAGACTGTACTCTATGTAAACCAAATCATAAATACTTTCCATACACATGCAAAATCGTAAAATGCATAATCGTAAAATGCATACTTGTATGTGCATAGTTGTAAATGCATACTAATACAATGCATAATCATAAAGTGTATAACCATAAATGCATAACGTAAATGCATAATCAGGACTTGCAAATCAACTATGAAAATAAAGTGTCCACTCACAGTACGAAGCTAACTCTGAGGTCCGGCGGAAGATCCCTCGCCAAACACTCAATCACGATCACCTGAATAACAGGGATACGATCAATACATATAGAATCACAACATACGGAGCTAATACGTCAAGAACCCCACGTTCTCGAAAGATGTATTGCTCGAAATATCGACGAGGATAGCAAAATACCCAAAATACACCCAAACATCCCTCGTCCCAAATTAGAACACTCAACTCAACTCAAAAACCTTACCATTATGTTCGGCACGCGAAAACAAGCGAAACGACATAAAACTTGCCAAAAATCTCACATCGTCGGAGCTCCGCCGCGCACCGTGGGGCCGCCGCCGACCGCCAAAATCCGACCAGCCCAAAAATCTTTGACCTATACATCAGTTTGAAGATCTCAACATTTCCAACAACTTTTAAGTTCAAAGCTAAGCCCAATTTTAACCGAAAAAGTTTCAAAACTCACCGTGAAGTTCGAAAACCTCGCTGGAATTCAATTTCTCCGATCAGCCACCACCGGGTACGGCAAGGGCCTAGACCACTTGGGATAGACTCACCATCCTAAGGAATTCAAAACCTCCATAAGGTTGACCTCCATCTGCGCCATCTCCGTTGCCTCCGTCGCCGGCGAAATTTGCCGAAAAATCCCCAACATTAACACGTCGTAACTTCCTCCTCCTGCCACCAAATTCGATGATCCACCTATCAAAAGAAAGAGGAGCTCAAGCCCAACAATTTTTATCAATGAACCATAGCCAAAGGAGGCCGGATAGAGTACACCGTCGGCGAGAAGATTTCAGCCAAAATGGGTCCATTTGACCCACGGTCAACTCAGTCAACGGGCCAGAAATCCCAAAATGGAAACTTTCCCAATTTGTCTCGTATTAATATCATATATATACCATACACATACATGCCCAAATCAACAGTTCAAAACAAATCTGATCAAGATCGGACGGTCACAATTAAATCAACAATAAAAATAACACTTTTTATATATTTTCACCAACCGACTTCAAAACTCGATAAAACATTGCTCGCTTATCCGAAAAATTCTCCAAAAATTCCCACGATCTTGAAATTAAATCCTCTACAATTACCGCGAAGGAACTCAAACCAAATTCTCGCTCGATAATTTAGTCGTGAACAAACCCACGAGTACGATTAATTCACAATAATCACGGCTCGAACCAATATGTGCACATTCCGCGGTTTGGGTTGTTACATGTAGTGCTTGCTCATATTGGATATTGTTAGTGTTACGTTAACTTAATGAAAGTAAGCTTATGGATGATTGTGTCCTCTAATCATTATTCAAGCGTAGCGTTCTAGCGTTTGAAGTAATTGTTAGTGGTATGTTTGAAGAAACAACACAATGTGGACATAAAAGGAGTCTTACTTCATTAGATAAGCATAATTCACTAGTACAAGATGTTGATGAAATACAAACAATTGAACCAATAAGATAGGTTGGTGCTCTATTTGTCGCTCAAGTAGAATATGCTGGGACTGGCGATATCTACTACCTTGTCCCATGCTGAGCGAAGACTTTTAACTTTGGTCTGGATCGCTTTTATCACCCAGTCCCCAACTCGCAACGAGCACACCTTAACACATTGGTTATAGAGGAGGGCGATCTTCTCTTTATTGATAATGTTGTGAAGGTGAGCGACGTCACGTTTCTCCTCAAGGAGGTCGTTGACCAAGAAGAGTCCTTTCTCGTTGGTTTCTGGGTCAAACATTGCTACTCTTAGACTCTGTTGAGTTATTTCTAGAGGATGAAAGGCATCAGTGCCAAAGATAAGGGCTTACGGCATTTTGCCCGTTGCTGACGTGACACTTGTGTAGATAGACTAGAGGATTCCTGGGAGTAGTTATCGCTAGCAGCCATACTTGGGGTCACCCTTCTTGACATCTATGATCTTCTTCTTTAACTCATTCTTGATGATTTTGTTGGCAGCCTCTACCTGCCCATTGCTCTGAGGGTGAGCGGGGGATGAGAAATGCATGTTAGTCTCCTCGCGTTTGCATAATTAGATGAACTCAATGTTGTTAAACTGTGTTCCGTTATCAGTAATAATATTCATGGGCTCGCCATAGCAGTAGAACAATATGCGCTAGAGGAACTTAATGATTTTCGTCGTGGTAATCCTAACAAGCGGCTCATGTTCAATAAATTTTGTGTGGTAATCATTAATGACAACTAGGTAGCAAAATTTCCCTTTTGAATTTGGAAGCTCCCTTATCAAGTCAAGTCCTCATTGTGCGAACGGGATGAGCAAAATTATGATGGATAATAGCACTATTGTGGGCGTGGAGCTACCATACCTTGCATGTGTTGGAGATGTCACTGGTATGAGCATGAATGGTTGGCTACGAAAAACCATAGTGCAATGCCTTATAAGCGATGGATCTAGCATTAACGTGATGTCCACATTCACCACTGTGTATTTCTTCCAAAATTAAGCATACAACGCTTGGTGTGAGACATTTTAGGTTGGGCCATGTGCCCCTTTGCTTGTATAATTGTCCACCTCGAATGCTGAAATTGATAGACCTAACAATGATGATACGAGCTTCTTCTTTGTCCACTGGAAGAATGCATTTATTTTTGTAAACAAAAATGGGGTCCATCTGGCTAGGCTCGAAGGGCAGGATTTCAGAAAATCTTTTTACAATGCTTGATTTTTCAACCTTGCCTTCGACAACAAAGGAAGGGTATGGCGCAGTTTTAAGGTGGGCGAGGGCATCTGCCTTGGCGTTCTGGGCTCGGGGCACTTGAGTGATGCTGAAGAATTTGAACTTAGCATGATAATGCTTGGCGAGGGCTAAATAAACAGCCATTGAACCTCCGTTGGCATCAAAGTCTCCTGTTATTTGGTTGACAACAAACTGGGAATCAATATAAACGTTATTGTCAGATGCGTCTAATAGGCGCGCTAACTGATAAACTGCGATGAGTGCTTCATATTTGGCCTCATTTTTTGATACTTTGAAGTTTAATTTGAGCGCGTACTCAGCATGAATGTCGCCCAGGCCCGTGAGGATAACGCCAGTGTCGCTAGTTGATTGAATTGTTGAACCGTCCATATGTAGGTGCCATAGCGACTGAGTCTTAATGGTAGCGGGTTGTTCAAGCGCCAGTTGGGTGCAGTTTTCTTTAGATTTCATGTACTCAGCGATAATATCCGCCACAGCTTGTCCCGTCATAGTAGTATGAGGTTTGTACTCAACATCAAATTCGCTGAACTCGATGACCCACTTGCTTAAGCGTCCACTATGATCAAGTGATTGAAGAACTTGACATAGTGGTAGGTTTGTCAGGACCTAGATTTTCTTGGAAATACAGGCGAAGATGTCAAGTGGCTGTGACCAAAGCCAGTGCCTATTTGTCAAAGGTTGGGTAGCGCTTCTCAACATCAATGAAGCCCTCTCTTGAAAAGAAGGCTGGAAGCTTGCTATCAAAGTCGTGCCACGCGAGGGCAGAACTGAAAATAGTGAGCGAGATAGCAAGATACATATATAACGTTTCCCTTTTGACGGGCCTCGATAAAGTGGGGATAGAAACAAGATATTGCTTGATTTGCTGATAAGCTTCCTCACAAGCGGGCGTCCATTCAACAAAGCGCTTGTTGGTGAGGCAGGGCGCTTTGAAAAAAGGCTCACATTTTTCTGAATAGTGGGAGATAAACCTGTTCAAGGAAGCAAGCTTACATGTGAGACTTTGAAGCTCTTTCTTTGTTATGGGCAATTTCATGGTCATGATCGCATATATCTTCTCAAGGTTAGCCTCGATCCCTCGTTGACTGATAATGTATCCCAGGAATTTGCTGGCGGTGATGCCAAATGTGCACTTGGTGGGGTTCAATCGGACTTCATGCTCCATCAATATTTAGAAGACAATACAGAGGTTGGCGGTGCGACCCTTAGTCGTGGTGCTTTTGACCAAGATATCGTCGATATAAACCTCTACGATAGTGTCAATGACATCTTTGAAGATGTAAGTCATGAAGCACTGGTACGTAGAGCCAGTGTTCTTTAGGCCGAACGGCATGACGTTGTAGAAATAGAGGCCTTTGTCGGTCATAAAGGTTATCGCTTCCTGATCGTTTGGGTGTATAAAGATTTGATTGTACCCAGAATAGGCGTCCATCATGGAGAGGATCTCATAGCCAGTTGTGGCGTCTACCAATTGGCCAATGCATGGTAGTGGGAAACTGTCTTTAGGAAAAGCCTTGTTGAGGTTCGTATAGTCAACGCACATCCTCCAGCTACCGTTTTTTTTTTACTATGACCGCATTTGAGATTCATTTAGGATAATGAACTGGGTAGATAAAACCAATCTTCAACAGGCGGTCAACCTCCGCATGCATGGCGGCATAGCGCTCCTTGTCGTAAGCATACTGCTTTTGCTTGACAGGTCTGGTGTTATGAGCAATACTTAATTTATGAGAAATAAGATTGGTAGAGATACCTGGCATGGTGGTATAGGACCATGAAAACATCTTTAGTATTCGATGAGTAGCTGTGTGAGATCTAACTAATAGCGGGGTCCAAATGGGGGCCTATTTTCACGTTGCACTCTAGATGAGCTGGATCTAGCTGGATATCGATCAGAGAGTCCTCACTATCCATTGGCCTAAAGGTGTTGACACCGTCTCGGGGATCCTCAGGTGTGGAAGTCTAAGCAGCGCTTTTCCCGATCTTGAGAACCTCTTGTTGTGCTACATGACTTGTCTTGGGGTTAATGGATCGCTCTACAAAGTCATAGCCCCTAACGGAGCCAATGCCAAAATCTGTTGGAAATTGGAGGTAGAGCATGTTGCTAGCGAGGATTAGTTTGATCTTTTTTATAGCGGGCCTACCTAGTATAACATTGTAAGAAGAAGGTAAATCAACAACTATAAAATCAATGAATACCTTTTTCTGTGGGGTGTCAAGCGCTTCAAAGCACAGACGCATATAATCGCTACCGTTAGGATAAACGATTTCGCCCAAAAAGATCAGAAGTGACTTGTTGACCTGTGTCAGGTTGTTGTGGGACCTGTTGAGTTGCTCATAGGCATGGTAGAAAATAACATTCGCGGCGGACCCAGAATCAAGTAAGACGTGTTGCATCTTGTATCTATCTATGAGGGCCTTGATGACAAACAGAGCATCTGTAGCGAGGGCACTACACTTGTCAGCTTCAGAGAATGTGATTGGGTCCTATAAACAGTATGGCGCCTTGGCGCCCAAGTTTTTAGTGACAGAAAAGACTTCGCAAGGGGAAGCGCTAGCCTTGCACTTACCACCAAAGATGGTATTGATGACCCCCTGTACTGACCCTCTGAAGGGGGCCTCAATGTGCGATATCTTTCGTGGAGTGTTCACCATGTACTGATTGAGTTCCTAAATGATTTTCTTGAGGACGCCACAATCCTCTATGTTGTGCGTCTCGGACTCATGGTACTTGCACCAATAACCGGTGTTCTTGAGTGAAGCTTTTCTGGTTTTGGGTTTTGGCAGAGGAATTAGGTGCTTGTTGTTGGTGAAGATCTCTGCATAGCTAGTGTTTTCTATAGTGTATACCTCCCTCTTGGAAGAATAGCGCCTTGGCACCCTTCGGTGGTGGTCAACGTTCTTGGAGGGTGACCTTCAGCGCTTAGGAGTGCATGACCTTGCCCTCTTGTTCTACTGGCGATGTCAAGGAGGGAAGGTGCATCTTGAGGCAAGTAGTGAGACATGCCTTGGAGCTAGTGGTGGGGGATGGGGACCCGTCCTGACAGATTACGAGCTTTGTGGCCATAAACTTTGTAATAGATGTATACCTTCTCGACAATCATGTCCACAACCTCCTCATATGACAAGTAGTTGCGCTTGATTATCTTCTCTTTGAGCGACAAAGGACGCAATCCTTCGACTAGGGCGGATAAGGTTGTTTGCTTGTCCAGGTTTTAGCAATGTTGGGCGGTTGTTCAAAAGTGATTGATATATGTGGAAAATGGCTCGACCGCACTCTGGCGGATTGAAAACAACGAATTGAAAGTGTTGTGACGGCCCTACAACTTGTAACGCTTAACGCGCTAGCTCAAAAAACCAGTTAAGCACTTTGCCCATGAGCATCTCAAGAAAGAGGTAGCATAATATAGCGTCGTCGTAGTGGTGCCTGTCGTGGCAGAGAAGAACTTGTCGTCATACGTTCCAGGATCGCCACGTCCTGAGTAATGGTCATCCTTTAGTGACTTTGCGTGCTTTTCACGCTTCACATCCCTAATAGCACAAAAGAATGGGGTCGTGCGGGGAGTGTAAGGAGCTGGCGTTGGCGAGATGACGTACGTGATGAAGTTCCCCCTCAATGTCGGCCAAACGGGCAAAAATCTCTATTGTGGCATCAGGTGCTTGTTCTTGACGCTCAGGGGAGCGCGAAGGTCCTGGAAGGCAGGGATTAATGAGCGAAGCGGTTATATAGAAGGTGTGGCGGTGCTCATTCTGACCAGTGGAGGTCTTTTGGGACTACAGAGCAGCAAATGTTTCCTGCAGGCGCTGGTTGGCCCGACGCTTGGCGTCACCCTCCAAGTGGACCTAGTTCAGCTCCTAGGGAAACCAAGCGTTGTCGTCTCTGTTAGGAGCGGTGCTGCCTCCGCTACCATCGGTTCTGGTGGGTAGGGAAAAGGGCTTCAGCAGATCGTTGACGGTGCGTAGGCAAGCGCCGACGGGTGTCTCGAAGTCGTTTCCCTCAGGGAGAGGCATGGCGGGGTGAGGAAATAATAGTGTGACTTGGGGTGAGGCTTTTTGTGGGTGAAAGAATGAAACCGTTAGATGGCACCAATTATTTCTTCCGAAATCCGTAAATGTATTTCGTAAGAAGGGCAATGGATATTATGGCGGGATCGCTCCGAAGCTCTCGACCAGTAATCTCTCGCGCCTCAACTTAGACTACAAAACAGAAGACATGCGTTAAGAAGTTGGGACGGATTTGGCCGCCTTCAACGTTCTAATGTCTAAGTCAAAAACTGTTATTACAGTAAGCAGAAAGAGAATATGAAAGAAATGATTCGATACCTTTGCTTTGTCATAAATACCTTCCCTATATCTGTAGATGAGAACGACACTTCTTTCTCATTCTCGATGTGGGATTGTTATCAATATCCTTTTTTGGATGCTAAGAGCCCATACTTGCCTTTTAGCATATCACACCTCATTTGCTTAGGAAACGTGCATTGCACCATTAAGTACGTGTGGGGAAATTTCGAGCAGAATATTCTATTTCTATTCATTTTTGTTTGTTTTAACAATTGTCTTAGATGCTAAGTATGACACGTTAGCACATGGCGTACTAACAAACAGGATATCACAACCTACCTAGCCACACGCGCAACGTATCAACATGGCTAGAGGCCGACGCCGACGCCGATGACGACCGAACAAGCCAAACAACAAGGAAGTCACAACTTTCGCTTTTCTTTGAAAGCAGCTAGGTTCTTTTTCTAATTGGTACTGGTATGAGATGACATATACAATTAATGAGAATTTTTTAAACTATCTCATCAGACCTAATTTCAGTCATATTTTGTCAAACTGTTAAATGTTTTAATTAGCTATTTATGATTAAAAAAATTCAACTATATTGAAAGTTGTTCAAATAGTTGTAATTATGATTTATATCGATTATCATGAACGGTTGAGATTTGACATATTTATTTGTTTTTGAATTTCATCATATTCAATTTCTTATATTAACAATATATATTTTTAGTTAAAAATTTGTATAAACCATATACCCATAAATATTTGACAATCGACAGTTGATTTGACGAAATGTGACTGTTTATCGATATCTTCTACAATAATTATCAATTAAAATTTCTTGGACAAAGTCCTCTTATAGAGATCATATTCCTTTTATAACATATAACTGTATGTACAGTAGTAGGTACTCTGGTATTCAAATCCCACCTAAATAAATTATATATTAGAAAATATCAACCTGGTGATAATGGTACAATCGAAATTTTGACCAAAATAAAGGACAGGAAAGGGAGAAGAAATATATTGAGGCCTCTCCATCTTCTATTTAACGTGGCATTTACATACACATGACGGGAGTGAGCTCTATAGCAGCCACCTTGAGAAAGACGACGAGGTCATTCGGCATCTCCGTTACGAAATCGGTCGAGACCATCATCAACGTTGAGGCAGATAACAAAACCACTAAATTCGTCATCGTTTTCTGCTTCTTGTGCTTTCATTTTCTCAGCGTTTCAGGTTGACCATGCACTGTTTTTTTTTTGGGTTATTTTTCGTTTCGAAGGTTGAATCTTTTGATGGTTTTGTTCATGGCATTTAGAAATGGTAGTGTTGATTGTATTTTAGGGACATGGGTTTGTTTGTACCCGCTGTTTCTGCTATTGTTGAATCACCTGAGAATGGGGTTTGTGTGATTTATAAATGCCTTGGTTGAATGAAAGCTCGTGTCTTTGATTCATAGAAAAAGTTGGAAGCTTGGTGTACCATTTTCAATGGTTTTTATGGGTCTTGAAGAAATTATGTGTCTTTGTTGACATATGAAATGGGTATTGCAGAGGTTTATGAAGAATGGTAATTGTTTCATTTGGTTTGTTGGATGGATTTATAGGTGTATGCCTATAGGATGCGAATGAATGCTCGAGACTTTCATTTTTCGTTTATTTTGTTTTATGGTCTTGCATACAAGTTTGTATCTTTTATATATATATATATATGAATTGGGTATACTAGAGGTTGAAAAAGAATGTACACTGTTATATGGGTTTCCACTCATACTCTCTACAAAAGTTTACTGATATGCTATAGCCTATAGGTTTGTCAAGTTTTTGGTTTATGAAATGGGTATACATTCGGTCTATGAATTGGATATATACATATATAAGTTTGTGGATAATGTTTCTATGGGTTTTCGTTCATATGCTGTTCAAATGTTTGCAGAACTACCATAGGTTTGTCGAGATTTTGGTCTATGAATTGGGTATAACGACCTTTGTTTATATTGTTGATTCTTCTATGGGTTTCACTCATATAGGTACTTGTGTTTCCTTTCACCACCTGGGATTTGACCGGTTCTTGTGATAGGTACATCTTTCTGTCTGTGAAAGGACATTCGTTGAACAGTGATTCAACAATGAGTACAAAAGGAGCAAATGGAAATGGCAGAGGCATGAAAACCTTTGAAGCAAATAGCCGGCAGCTGGGCAAAGGTGTAGCAGATCTTAGCCTGGGCAGACAAGAGGATAATGGAGGGTGGGAAGAAGTTGGGAAGAAGTTGAAGAACAGAATTGAAAACAATGCCACAAAGGTTGCTAAACAGTCAAACCCAAAGGCATGGAAAAACCAAGATGTCCAAAAACTAAACATGTGGAATGGCACCAGAGGATCACAAGCTACTAATTTGCAGAAACCAGCAGGAAGAGGAAACTCAAGGCTGCAATCTAACAGTATCCCGCAACAAGTGATTACCCCTCCACTGCAGAATGGTTGGAATTGGAAGTCGAATGGCAGTAACACACAGAGAAATGTGCCTGCTGCTAAAGCTCTTCCTCCATATCCTGATGATGACGATGATGAGTCTGATGTCGAACTTGATGATGATGATGAGTCTGATGACTTTTACAGTGATGACTCAGACTCTAGTCAAATGAGTCACGAAACTCAAAAGAAGAGCAAGTGGTTTACGGACTTCTTCAACAATTTGGCTTCATTAAGCATGGAACAGATAAATGATCCCGATAGGCAATGGCATTGTCCTGCCTGCAAAGGAGGGCCTGGTGCTATTGACTGGTACCACGGCATGCAGCCACTGATCAGACATGCAGAAACCAAAGGATCAAAGAGGGTGAAGCTTCACAGACAGCTTGCACTACTTCTGGAAGCTGAAATGAAGGTGCGGGGTACAAGTGGTATACCTGCAGGTGTGGTTTTTGATAAGTGGGTAGGCTTAAAGGAAGAAAATGATTTCAGAGTCTTCTGGCCTCCAATGGTGTTTATCATGAACACGATACTTGAAAAAGATGACAGTGACAAATGGCTTGGTATGGGCAATGATGAGCTTCTTCTCTGCTTCAGCTCTTACCCCGTTCAGAAGGGTAAACACTCCTATGGCCCCCAAGGACATTGTGGGATGAGTGCTTTGATCTTTGAGCCATCCGCAATGGGGTACTTTGAAGCTGCATGGCTGCACAGGCATTTTGTCGAGCAAGGGTTAGGCAGGGATGCTTGGGATCGTAGTCCTATCCTGTTTCGCCCAGGCGGTAAACGACAGCTTTATGGTTTCATGCCAGTGAAACAGGACTTGGATGTGTTCAACCAGCATTCGGAAGAGAAATCCAAGCTGAAATTTGAAATGAAGTCCTACCAGGAGATGGTCCTGCACCCACTGAGAAAGATGAGTGAGAACAGCCAACAAGTATTGTTTATGAAGAGCAGGGTGGCGAAGGAAGAGAGAGAAAGTCAGCATCTCAAAGAGTTAAACTGTATAGTAAATGAGAATATGCAGAAGGTACAGGAGGAAAATCACCTATTAAGGGAGAGGACCAGAAAGCACTTTGAACAAAACAAAGAAGAGATGGATGTCCAGGAAGAATTTTACAAAGATGTACTGTCTCGTACCCAAAGTTAAGATTTCAGCTCAAATCTCAAATTTTGTTACCCATTTTCGTTACAACTCTTTGAATTGTTAAGGCAATTCGAGAATCAATTTCTTTAATCCAGCTCTATTTGGGGAACAAAGTCTAGCATTTGTCTTTGTTCGATATAATGAGAATTATAAGTTTGGATGACAATGTGTGTGTTCTTTCTAGGGAAGAAGGCGGCCTGTTGTTTTTTTCGAATATCCAGACAATAATATGAGTATATTTCATTATTTTGGCTATTACCTCTTTTCCTGTTTTTCCTTTTTAAGTGCTTGGTTTGTTCTCTTCATTTCTACAATATATAGGGCATAGTATCTATGGAAGGCTATTCTACCTGACCTGCTTAATCTTTGGATTATTAGTTGGTAAGTTTGATAATGTCAGACATACCTGCAATTCCTGCAAATGCTTTACTTACATATATTCTGCTTGGGTTATTCTATGTTCAAATGCAGTTTTGGGTGGTTGACTTGGTAAATTAATTGACCATTTCATTGGCTTGAGTCGATAAGTTCCCCGGCAATGCTGATGGCGGAACTCCTACATAGAATTCGACGTACATGTTTTTGTTTCTTGGTTTGATATCAGTCAGTTATGACAGAGGTCCAACTTGCAATGGTCTTGAACTGTTAGAACTCGGGAACAACTCTGCCAGAACATGTCACATGAAGCATGCATGACTTGCATTTAATACGTTTTTAACAGCTTCGTCACCATTTTCATCTGCATAACCAGATTATATATGCAGCAATGCAGCATATCATGTGTCCATTACACTATTCCTTTCGGTTCTGACAGAAACTATGCAGAACAAATATTGAGTATGGCAGAGGCATACAAATGGAATCACTGAGCTCTAATTGTATCCCATGTATTAAAATCTGAACGAGGTAAACATATGAACCAATGTATATAATCCCATGTTTCCTATGAACATCAATTCAAAGGAGTAATAACAAAAAAAATTGCTAAAAGATGTACATGTCACTGGATGGATCCCTATACGATTGCCTACAGCGCTGCTCGCTTTTAGTCGAACTTCCACGAACAAAAGATGACGAGTTTGTGTACAAACAATGTAGTGCCTACATGTATCAAGGAAACTGGAATGAACCTCCAATTCCATCACTGCCTGATGGGGGATTAATAGCCACCCAAAGGAGAGATATGGTGATTGCTATAAGCCCAGACCAAACATAAACAATCGTCGGTGTCCTTCCACGTCTTCCCATAAGTCCTTTCACAAATGGGTATAGATGAGCCAGCACCCAGAAGCTGAAAAAAGTACCTCCAAGCAAAGCACTCCACTCTGGAGCATCACTATATATTGTTCGACAAACGGCAACACCTATTCCAATCAAGTTGATCATTATGATTGTGATAGGTGGTACCATCAGAGATGTCCATTTGAAGATATAAAGATCAACGAATTCATCATCTCCCTCATCGCCTCCAGATTTCGATGTCAAAGTGAATGAAATTTCAATTCCTGCTATAACCTTTAGAAGACCTTGAAGCACAGCAGCAAGGTGAGCACTTGTGCCACCAATCAACCAAAACTGCTCATTCCTCCACCACTCTTCCAGTGCAATCCCAGACCACTTAATCTCAAGCACAGCAAGAAGTATGAGGGTGATTGTGATCCCCAAGAGATATACCAGGAAGGTTACGTTGAGTTGCTGAACAATGAACTGACCAGTAAAGAGTGAGAGTGCAGGAAGGAAGCAGTAGACAATGAGGAAAATGGATGTGAAGGGGTACATTCCAACATTCAAGTAGGCAACCCTTTGTAGAAATTTCATCCTGGAGCTGGCTAGGAGAGCATTATTGCGAGAGAAGAATATCTCAACAGAGCCAGTAGCCCACCGTAAAACCTGGTGAAGCCGATCAGTGAGATTGATTGGGGCAGTTCCGCGAAAGGCATCCCTCTTAGTGACACAGTAAATAGACTTCCATCCACGGTTGTGCATTCTGTATCCTGTGACCACATCTTCAGTCACAGATCCATAAATCCACCCAACTCGTTGGCCCCATTCAGTCTTATCCTCATACCAGCATGAAATGCAACTGATTGCCTCTGCAACTATTGATGCATCAAGAAGTTCCCGTGGAAGAGTAAGGGCACCAACTGGTCGCCCAAATTTCATTGATGGATGATCAGCAAGGGGTCGGCCTTGGAATTCTGCAACTCGGATGGAGTCAACAAAGAGGCTTGAGTTCCCGAACGTTTTAGGAATAAGAGAAAGGCTCATATCTTCATCGTCATCATCTACAACAATTGATCCATCTTGGGAGTCAACTTCAGGTGCAGAAGCAACTGAAGAAGTTTTCTTGCGCTGGGCAAAGAAAAGACTACAACAACCACTTCGCTCTTTCGTTGAAGGTGGATCAAAGCCATACAAGGCAGTCCGACGAAAGAGACATCCTGTTCCCACATATACTGGACCCTGAATTCCATCAAGAGCACGCATGTTGACATCAAAGAAAACAGTGTTATGGTTGGCATAACGATCAGAAGGGTCTATTCCTTCAAACCTCTGAGGAAATTGGACATAACAAATGCGTTCACCACCACGGTCCATCATGAAGCACATGCCCTCTCTCATTGCTTGGGAGTAGTAGATGTAGTGGTCACAGTCTAGATTGAGAATAAAGGCACCATTGGACATGACAGCCGAGGCACGAACCAAAGCATTCATGGCACCAGCTTTTTTGTTATGATCATAACCTGGCCGCTTTTCACGAGAAACATAAACTAGCATGGGAAGACGGATATCAACCTCACTTAGATTCATGGAACTTGTATCAACTTCTGTTCCTGTAAGTGGCTCATCGCTAGGGGGTTTCAACATCACCTATAGATAGTTCACCAATTAGTACCAGCACATAGTAGTTCACAAGGAAAAAAAATACATTCATCTTGTGATTCGTGTCCATTATCTTTGGTGATCAAGCCACTGATATTAAGGTGTTTTTTGGCTATGATGTAAAAAGATTAAAAAAACTAAAGAACAATCAGAAGATTAAATTCTATGATTCTATCCAGTTTTGAGAAATCTGAAGAAAATTTTCAAAAAAGAAAAGAAAAATGTGATGAGAAAGTGCATTGTCATCATGCTGGTACTCATAATTTCCAGAAAGGGAAACTAGTTTCTACTGCGATTCAATGCAGATGCATATAACAGAAAAGTTGGACTATGTCAATGCTTACTCATCATTTGACATTATACAAAATAATATGATATGTACCTGTATGATACTGGCATGATCACCCTTCGAATGCTCAGGGGCAGAAATTACCCAAGTACCAGGCCATTGGGTTCCATCAGTCATCCAAGTTGCTTTTGGAAACTTTCCTTTTTCCACCCGTTCATCCTCTCTGTTCTCTCTTCGAAGTTTCATGGCTTTGATCTCCTCTCTAGCATTAAAGGCATCTGAACGCCTCCGGATTGAATCAGGAAGGCCATTAATCCTCACCTTAAACTCATCATACTCACGCTTAACCTGCCTGCGATCCCTGACAAAATCTGAGCGCACTTTATTCTTGTAAGGATCTCTCTTCATGCTGAAGTAAGATTCCGGGTTTCTTGGCTCAATGTCATGCTTCCGACAAAATGGGACCCATAAGTTGGCAAAACTTGCAGCTTCTGCCATGGCCTCAAATGTCAAAAGTGCACCTCCATCATCAGAAACATAGCAGGCAAGCTTTTCAACAGGGTAGTCAGCTGCAAGTATTGAAAGAATTGTGTTTGCGGTTACAAGAGGTGGTTCTTTCTCTGGATCTGCTGTAGAAACAAAAATATCTATTCCTGGGAGATCAGATTTTCCAGTAGGATTCCGGGGATTAGGAGTTTCAAACTTCTCTCTTAAAACATCAATATCAGCACTACGATTGATGGGGCACAGCTTTGGCAGCTGATCAAGTATCCAAGACAAGGCAAACCAGAATTCACAAACCACAGACATAAGCCACAACCACACTGCATCATCATTTGGGTTTCTGACTCTCCATTGCAAAAATAATCCAAGGGTCACTAGTCGACCTAGTGCTAGGAGCCTGAAATAATATAACCAAAGAAGTGTTAGAGTAGGACTATTTATGGAAATTATTAAGAAAAGGCTATCAAAGAATTAACATGCAATGAGTTCTGTAGCATCAAACTGAATGAGCCACAATTTACATTCATGGACTAGCTTAGCTTTGAAACCCAAAATTTGAGAGCTACTAAATGAGCCAGAACCTGCTTCCATGACACTTTTACTAAAGAGTACTCAAAGCAGTCATGTTATATACCATCATTCATTTCCGTACATAAACTTGTTGAACTAAAATAACCGAATGTAACTTAAAATCATTAAAAATCTTCTACATTGAGGTTAAAAACAAAGCTATAATTCTATGCTACAAACCCTGCAAAAGTTAATCACCATCTTCAAGCTAGCACCAACCAATCATAACAAAGGAGGAATATAATATTACCGATATGGACTCAGAATTGCAGCAGAGATCTTCACTTCACGTGTCAGTGGCTTCCATTGCTTATCTTTTAACTGTTTAAGATCACCACTCATCCCCTCAAGACTCCCACTCACATCTTCCTCAGGCCACATAGCATTCCCATATCCGTAACTCCCCTTTGTCTCAAACAGCCACTGATTATGATCCATGTCATTAGACTGGCTCTCCATCATTGTCGTTGACTTTATTGACTTAGATTTCATCATCGACAACCTCCTGTCGGTCTTTGACATCCCATCCGTGGATGCCACCAGAGACTGCCGACTATTCGCACCATACTCATTCGTGTCCATCTCCTTATAAGGTTCTGTGCATCCAGGACAAATACTCTCCCCATTTCTCATAGCATCCCTATAACAATCCATACAAATCTTGTAACCACATTCACAAGGGACAATATCCAATCCCCTCTCATCGGTCACCACCTGAGCATCACATCCAGGCACAGAACAGTAAGACCCTTTCGCCCACGTCATCTGGGGATGGCTCGTCTCCGATCCAATCACTTTGTCCTTCAACTGGGCTCGCGTGACGCAGTTGTATCCCCCTGTGAACATAGAACTGGATGCATATTGGTCCTCAACTCTCTGAGAAGTGGACCGCTGCAATGAGATTCCGGTGGGCTGGTTGTCCGGCGTGGCGGGTATCTGTACAGTATAGGTAGCAAACTCAACAGCCCCTGCATCACTATCTAGATCATCGCTGGTCTGCTTAAGATGGTTAAACCTGGTGGATCCATTTGAGTAACTTGAGGCCATTATGTTCACAGTAGTATCTAATCAACCTGAAATCAATATATAAAACAAAAATTAGAAATAAAAAAAACCCACATGTTCATCAGAATCCAAATCACATTTCTAAACAAATAAATCCAAATATAAAACAGAACATGAACATGAACTGAAGTACAGAAACAGAAACAGAGATGAAAGCTCACTTTCCCCAAAACTCTGTTCTGAAGAACATAGGAACTCGAACCCTTGTATCTTCTAAAGTAAAACAGCGAGAGATTACTATGATAAATAAAGCGATCAAAAAAGTGAGATAGATAATTAAATATTACTGTCAAATCAGGGAGCATACCAATTAACACCAATTCTTCACTAAATACTTAAAGACAGGACAGTTTCAAAGCTGTTTTGTCTTGTCAGTGAGCGAAGCAAAAGACCAAGTCCGAGTCCAACCTTCACTTTTGTTCAGACCCTTTCAACAACAGTGCAAACCCGCTTCATCTCAAATGTCGCCGGCATTCCAATAAGGGGCTTATTCATTTTCAAGTATAAACTAAACTCAAAAGGTTCGTTAGGCTTTGGAGCCCTTGGCCTTGTTGTGTTGTCGAGTTCTGTGCGAGCTTCGAAGACAACCGAGTAGTAGAGTGTCGTGAGAGAGACTGGAGAGAGAGAGAGAGAGAGAGAGAGAGAGAGAGAAGGAGTCGTGGTCTGCGTGTTGTGCCGGTTGTCTGAATATGGGAGAGTTTTGGTTTTATAGGGACAAATCGGGAATTTTGAGGGAGGTTTTGGAAATTCTATTAACGCGCCTACGCCTTGTGCGGAGGTGTGAATCGCATGCGGGCAGGACTTTTGTTACCAAAGTTGGTGGTT
Source organism: Geum urbanum (assembly GCA_946800695.1). NCBI lineage: Eukaryota > Viridiplantae > Streptophyta > Magnoliopsida > Rosales > Rosaceae > Geum > Geum urbanum. Next base: position 26,314,793 of record OX327011.1, read on the forward strand.
TGTGTTGGTCCAATCAAATCCATGTGTATTAATTCTAGAGGTCTAGAAGTCATTGCAGAATTTACCATTTTGCGAGGTTGTCTTATCTATTTACCTATTTTATAGTATAAACACAATTTTTCTGGATTTTCTTTCAATACAGGAAGTCCTCTGATGCATTCCTTAGAAGACAATTTGACTAAATCTCGAAAGTTAACATGTCCGAGTTTCTTATGTCAGAACTCAAGTTGATCTTCCATGGAGATAGACAGATAGGTTGCATTTCCACCTTCATCATACTGAATTTGGTAGCAGTTGTTAGATGACCTTAATCTTTGCATAACAAAGCATCCTTCTGTGTCCAAAACCATGTACATCTTTCGATTAAACCAGACATCCTCATATTCATCAGTCAAATGGCACACACTCATTAGGTTAGCAGATAATCCTTCAACATAGTAGACATCAGTGAGCTTTGAGATTCCAGGAGCTATGACAGTTCCTTTCCCCTTTATTTTACAGGACTTGCCATCACCAAAAGTAACCTCTCCACATAAGAAGTTTGAGTCCATGGTGGATAACCATTCCAGGTTTCCAGTCATATGTCTGGAGCATCCACTATTAACATACCAGAAATTAGGATTAGTGTCCAGAAGAGAAGATAATGGCACAAGGCACTTAGCTCTAATGTGATTCATCTGCTCAGAAGTGCTTGCATAATCTAAACAACATTCATCAGAAGCGTTCAACCTTATTTTGGACATGAGACATTTCTTAGAGTTTCTCACTTTCCATTTTGAATATTTATTCACATTAAAGTGAGAATTCATGCCTTGTTTCTTAACATGGGATTTTTCAATTAGATTTTCAAGTTTAGACAATAACAATCTTTGTTCAATCAATTCTGATTTCAGTTCAATTTTGAAACTGTTATCAGATTGTTCAAATTTTTCAGAAGTTTGAGTCGAACTTGAATATTTTTCAAACTTATTACCAAGGTCTAATGTGACCCTTCTCATCACACAGATGACAAGTACGTAGGAATGAATTTTACCTTTTCAGGAGCAAACCTTGATTCTGCTGAGGATTAAATCATACCTTTTCCTTGATCTTTGTTATGAATGTTCCCTCTGAACTTGTGTATGTCCTTGGTCTCAGTCTCCACAGCTCTTATGACCTCTATAGAGCTTTTGATAAAGTTTACAGCTTTCTGATATCCCAAAGACCCAAACCACTGGTATCACCATGATCTTTCTTATGAAATAGTAGTTGATTGACCTTTCGAGAGCTTTCATCAAACTTTAGGAATCTCCTCAGTCTTTTTTCAGTTGTTTCTGCAAGGACTTTACTTCCAAGTTAAGAGAAACATTCGAGAGAAGATGAACTTTTACCTGAACTTCAAGTTGATCAATTTTCTTTATCAATTCATCATTATCCTGACACATAGTATTCACTGGACTTTCAGGGACAGACTTTTGCTCGTCTTTGATCCTCCTCAGCTCACTTTCCAAATTAACTTTACCTTGTCGAAGATAGTCGATCTCTTCTTCCAGGAGTTTGTTTCTTGACCATAGCCTTTGAGGCTTTGTACAGCTTCATATACATGTCATTCACTTCATCATCAGATATCTCAGAGTCATCTTCAGAATCTCCAGTCTAAGTTGATCTCACTGAAGACATTAGAGCCACATTCTTTTCTTTCTTCTTAGCTTCCTTGTCATCATCACTATCACTCCAAGAAGAGGACTTCAGTGCCTTTGGTTTTCTGTCTGCAAAACACTGATTACCACAGTCAGCAGCCATGTGGCCAATGCCACCACATTCAACACACTTAGGTTTCTTTCTATCAGAATGAGTACCTTTTTCATTCTTTTCATTTTTCTTAGAGGAAGAAGTAGAAGAAGAGTTTTTCCTATTCTTAAGCAGCTTCCTGAACTCTTTTACCATTAAAGCTAATTCACTAGATTCACTAGACTCAGATTTACCCTTGTTTTTCTTCTCCTTTTCAATAGACTGAAGAGCAATACTCTTAGACAGTTTATCAGATTTGACTGTGAGAGGACCCGACCCTAGATTAACTAGTAATTTAGAATTAAGCTCTAACGATTTACCCTAATCTACTAGTTTTTGTGAAAATTTTGACAAAACTTCCCTTATAAAAGAGACAACCAAAAACCTATAAGAAAAACTGACACTCCGTAGATAAACCCACAAACAATACCGTGGACCACCGATGTCCATCCAGATTTCTCAACATAAAACGAAAATCAAACCTGATACATTATTCAGAATTGGAAAACATACTTCCAGTAAATATACTGATTCACAAACAAAGAAACTCAAGTCGATTACTATACGAGTGGCAACCTATTCACAAGAGTCTCACTAAGACAATACTACTGAACCAGTATCCAGAGTGACTTTAATAACACAAGAGACATACTGACAGTGAGCAAATACTTATTGCTAAAGGAATTGACTGGTGGACTCGATGCCCTTGACGACATCTGGCACTTTCATGATACACACTGCAATCTGGGCAAAGAAAACCGAAAAGCCTAGGAAAAAGGCACATAAAATCATAAAAACTGTTAGAGTGAGTGGACGCAAATAATATTTCACTTTTTAACTAAAATTGTAAATAATATGCATTTCATATATAACGTGCATAAAAATAATGCAAGTCTGAAAATAAACATGATGCGAGTTTAAAACCGCGGGGTCCCTCTCGGACACATCTGCAATAGTACAGTCTAAATCACGGGATCTCAGACCCACACGTGATTATAAAGTCAGAAAGACCTCGGGTCAAGATATTTGTCCCCCCCCCCCACGGAGCATCTCGGGGATCAGCCGAGCATGCCAATGCATCGATGCCATTAGTATCACTGAGACTGTACTCCATGTAAAACAAATTATATTTGTTTCCATGCACATGCATAATTGTAAATACATAATTGTAAAATGCATAATCACAAATGCATAATCGTAAAATGCATAAATCAAGACTCGCAGGTCAACGGTGAAAATAAAATGTCCACTCATAGGTTGCTGGGGTAAACATAATGCTGAAACCCTGCCGATCGGCACAATTATTCATCTAACACACCCGTTAACTCAATATCCTGAAACAACGATTAAAATTAATATCTGATCATCGGAGTTCATACTGCATAGCTAAGATCGTAATCTGTTGAATAATAACATCGAGAATCTCGTATACTCGAATAACCTAATTTCCTGTTTAATTACTGACTCAACCAAATACTGAATTCAATTCCCTGTAATGCTTCACTTTTAAGAATCACAAACAAATCTCGAATATCAAACGACTCGTAATTTAACGGATAATCAAAGCGTCCTTTAATATTTTCGTGAATTAAACTGATAATTGTTTGATTCAATACTCGCCCAAATTTAACAAGCTCACATCTGAAAATAAACCTCACCATTGCGTTCGGCACATGAAAACGAGTGAAATGACATAAAACTTATTGAAATTTCCACCTCGTTGGAGCACCGCCGTGCACGGCGGCGCGTGTGGCCGCAGCCAGCCGCCGAAATTCTACCGGCCCAGAAATCTTTGACCTATACATAAATTTGAAGATCTCAACATTTCTAACAACTTTCCAGTTCAATGCTAAGCCTAATTCTAACCGAAAAATATCGAAATCTCACTGTGAAATTGAAAACCCTCGTCGGAATTTCATTTCCTCCAATCTGCCACCATCGGCCACTGCAAGACCCAAGACCACCTGGGATAGACTCACCATCCCAAGGGCTATAAAACCCCTATGGTTGCATCCCCCAACGCCGCCACCTCCGTCACCGATGAAATCCGGCCGAAAATCCCATCTTTTCATCGTGTCAGTTCTTCCTCCTTCGACAAAACGGGTCAACGGGTATTTTCCCAAAATGAAAACTTTCCAAATTGCCTCATATTTATACCGTACACATACCGTACACATACCAGCCCCAAATTGACAGGTATAATTCAATCTGATCAAGATCAGATGGTCACGATTAAATCAACAATAAAAATGACACTTTTATATATATATATATATATTCACTAACCGACTTCAAAACTCGTTAAATAATTGCTCGCTTATCCGAAAAATTCCCCGAAAATTTCCACGAACTCAGAATTAAACACTCTACAACTCTCATGAAAGAACTCAATACAGATTCTCGCCTGATGAAATAGTCGTTAACAAACCCAATTATGCGACTAATCTGCGATATCGCGTACATAAATCGATAACTGCATGATTACGGTTCAGGTTGTCACAGACTAGTTTCTCAATTCTTTCTCTCATCTCAAAGGTTTTAAGATTTCCAACCAATTCCTTTAAGGTGTAAGTGTCTAAGTCTTGATAGTCTTCTATGATTGCTCACTTGACCTTAAGTCTAGGAGGTAGAACCCCCCAAAAAACTTCATAAACTCTATATTCTTTTGTTAGTTCACCAAGACTTCTAGACTAACCTACTACCCTAGACAGCCTAAGATGAAAGTCATCAATGGATTCATCATTAGCCATAACCATTGTCTCAAACTCATACATGAGGGCTTGAATTTTTTGAAGTTTGACTTTTGTGTTGCCTTCATATGTCACCTTAAAAAGATCTCAAGTTTCCTTAGAGGTAACACAGTGAGCTACCCGAACCCTTTTTTTATCACTCAAGGCTGTGAACAGACAGGTTTTAGCTTTATAGTCCCTTTGAAGATCAGCTAATTCATCTGAGGTGTATTCATCTATGGACTTTCTTTTGGGAATCTTATCAACATCTTCTTCCTTGGGTTTTACCAGAGGAGGAACCCATCCTCTCTTAACTACCCACCAGATCGATCAAGGGATCAAGAGTAAACAAAAATGATTCCATGTAGATCTTCCAATTTGAGTAATCTTCATAATCGAAGTGAGGATGAACTATCATAGAACCAATAGCCTTATTTTTTTTAGTAACCATTCTAGCCCGAATCTAACCTAAAGGTTTTACCCCCTTAGTTAGGCTTTAATACCAATGTGTCACATCCCACTCCACATAATAAGATATTGTCCGCTTTGGGTCTTGCCCGCATGGTTTTACTTTTGGGTCTACTCCCCAAAAAGCGTCTTCCTATAGAGATGTGAGTATGCACATATAAATACATTATCTTCCCACTCCCAAGCGATGTGGAATTGCATGCCCATGTAAGAAGCTAGTACCCTCGACACCCCCACACATGGGTCATCACAATCCACCCCCTTAGGGGTCCGACGTCCTCGTTGACACACTTCCGGTCGGGACAGGCTCTAAATAATATTTTAATTCAGATCAGTATTTTAATTCTTCTTGAATAATATTTTATATATTATTATTATTGACAAATTTTACTATATGGATGTAACTTTTCTATATATGAGACCAAAAAATCGTATAACTTATCACAATATGAAGGTTATTTATATTTATAACTGGTCTAGAGTTGAGACCGAAATTTTTTATCGCTATAAAAAAATTATTTTTTTATAGAGTATTCTTAAATCGAATTTTTATTGTATATGAAATGCACCATATGAAAATACAGAACTTCCCCCGTATACATGCATGTACATATGTGTCTAGCTGGCCAACACAACACACGAACACTCTTGTACAGGTGATGATCGATCATAGACCATTTGCTGGCAAAATTTCAGAGTTAACGCACATCACTACGTCAAATAGTATTATATTTGGCTTAGATAGAAAAAGAGTTGACGTATAGATCGAGCGTCTTGTATTTGGCTATTTGCATGGCTTTTAAAGAGAATTGGAACTTAATTATATGAAGATCGAGAAAGGTAAGAAAAATAAGGACAATCTGGGCAGCCTTACTACCCACACCCAATTAAAGGGTGACACGTCTTCCTCTTAATTTTTTTTCTCTGGTGAAGTTGGCGTCGGATTGATGAAGTTTTCGAGCTTGTGAAGTCGTCAATTAGAAGGACGTCACAGTAAAGGTGCGTGCGAGGAGGGTATGGCGGCGTAAAAGGTGATGCTTGAACCGGTGAGTTGCTACTGCTCGGCGCGGTTGAGGAGGGCGCGGTAGGCTGGAGACGCGGGTTAGCGGAGCTGACGAGGGAGGACCGATGGCGGTGCTGACTGCGAGGGAGGCGCGGTGGCGCGATGTGGAGATGCACAGTTTGCACTAGTGCTACTGAATATTTGGAGCGAGCCAGCGAGGTCCACCGCTGAGGTAGTCGGAGTCCAAGTTGCAGAAAACAAAGTACAGACCGAAGTTGATAGAATTGCCAGTTTTAAAAAAAAAAAAAAAACGTGTTGCACTCTTATTGGATGTGAGTAGGAGGGGGCCTGCCCAGCAAGAATTATCCGTAAAAATAATGGAGGTTTAATTCAGTCAAAAGAAGGTTCCAAAGAGATGCTTTTAATTTATTAAGTTCAAACCAAACATATACATTTGCAACGAGCTTCAAAGGAGTTGGTAAACATTTATTAAAAGAAATACCATATGTCTAGATCGATGATGAATCTTTGAGTATGTACGTAGCTGACTAAGACGGTAAGACAGACAAGCATGGAGACCTAGTAAGCAATGTAAACATACATACGACGTCTTCGATATATTGGAGAGAATCGATTGATCGTGGCACTAGGAGTACCACGTACGTACCTGCATAGAATAGGTCAAATTAATTAAGCTCAATCGATCAAAAACTCAGAAGACACTTATTGGCTACCTCTGTCCACAACGTACGTACGTACGTCTCAATCGGTCTCAATCGAATTGATCGAAGCTGCAGGCAATAGAAAATGATGACCAAGATTGGTTTTGGAGATGTTTGGATCAATCGTCATCCATCGGTTTACTTGTTTACTATTTCTTAGATGCATGGCTCTATATATTAGGATCGACGTATGAGTATTGGCAGAATTGCAAGGCAGCATGAATATATACTTGGATAGTACATCGATTCCATTATCCATGCCATGATATTTGTAAGCTTATGATATTCAAAGTTTCTCTATGCCGTGAGCTGTGGTAGCCGGAGGGGAGGTTGTTGTTTCTAAGCTCAACATGACTTACATGAGCTTCGATTCGCACCTCAGGAAACACATGTCCGATGCTTTCTCCCATATTGTTGTATCTCGGCCTTCTCTTCATCGGCCTCCAATGTTCTTTTTCTACTTTCTAGTGTGGCACCCTACCCTCCCTGCTTCTCGCCACTATGTTTGGCGTCGATGGTCTGTGGGTGGGCAAGCGGCGATCGTGGTGGTCTACATTCGGTCCCGGCTAAGCTGAATGATTCCTCGTTTCTCGCATGGGAACACGAACCGAACTTGGTGTTGAGTGAAGTTAAGTGTGAGACACAAAAAAAATGAGAAGCGTGTATTAATGAGTTATAGTTGTGTATACAGTTTTTTCTATTTAATGAAGACGTTATCGCCTTAAAAAGTAGCAAATTTGACATGGTTGAATTTTTTAATTTTTTTGACAAATATACACATAGGCAAACAATACACCTTGTAAATTCACCAGATTATGACGACACTGAGACATGATTCCTATGTTGTCAACCTGGCAAACTAGTGCACTTGGAAACATAATTGAAACGTAGGATAGTGAAGTGACACTAAAACAAAATCTAGAGTAGGGAATTGGTTATAAGTAGAAAAGTATAAATAAATGTTTTTAGGGTAGAATGTAATATTTTTATTCATTCTAAATTTGGTATATACACGACTTTACAGGATATATTTCTAATAAGTAGAAAATATCTACAATAAAGAATAAATGAAATCTAATTACAGGATCTATATTTGTCAACACTCTCCCTCAAGTTGGAGCGTAGATGTCGATCATGCCCAACTTGTCCAACCATTTAAAGTCTTCATGTGACACCCCTTTAGTAAAAACATTAGCTAACTGGTCCTCAGATGCCACAAAAAAGAACCGAATAATCTTCTTGTGAAGGTTATCCCTCAAGAAGTGCATATCAATCTTCACATGCTTGGTCATATTATGTTGTACTGGATTATGAGCAATTTCCACAGCAGCGGTATTATCACAATGCAAATCCATAGGTTTTTGAAGCTTGAAACCTAATTCTTTCAACACATTCTTGATCCATAACAATTCACATACTTCATTTGTCATTCCATGATACTCAACTTCAGCACTAGAAGAGGCAATCACATTTTGTTTCTTACTGCGTCAAGTTACCAAACTTTCACCAATAAAAGTAAAGTACCCAGAGGTAGACGTCCTGTTAGTATGATCATAATCCCAGTCTGCATCAGTGTAGCCTGAAACACACATCTCACTAGTATTTTTTTTTGCAAATAACAAACATTTACCAGGTGTGCCCTTTAGATATCTGAGAATACGTAAGACATCAATCATGTGCTCTACTCCATGATTATGCATTAGTTGATTCACCACACTAACAACATATGCAATATCAGGTTTAGTATGTGATAAATAAATAAGTCTCCCAACTAACGTTGATACCTGCTCTTGTTTGCTGGAACCTAATCTGGGAGAAGCTTTAGTCTGTGATTTTGCTCAATAGGAGTAGCAACAGGCTTATAGTCTAACAACTCTGTCTCAATAAGAAGATCCAAGACATGCTTCCGTTGGGACAAAATAATCTCTTGCTTGGACCTTGCAACTTCAATCTCTAAGAAGTATTTCAAATCCCCTAGATCCTTCCTGTCAAATTCCAACGACAAATGTTTCTGAAGACTCGCCATCTCGCATGGATCATCTCCAGTAACCACCATATCATCAACATACACAATTAAGGCAGTAGTCTTACTATCTTTGCGTTTGACAAACAAGGTGTGGTTAGAGTTGCACTAGTGATACCCAAGTTTCTTCATTGCCTTTGAGAAGCGTCCAAACCACGCCCTAAGTGATTACTTCAAGTCATATAAAGACTTCTTTAAATAACACATTTTCCCCTCATTACCTGGTTTGCAAATGATTCCTGGTGGAGTATCTATGTATACTTCTTCTTTTAAGTCGCTATTCATGAAAGCATTCTTCACATCAAACTGGCGTAAAGGCCAATCATAACGAGTTGCAAGGAAAATAAGGATTCTTAGAGTAAGAACTTTTGAAATAGGAGCAAAAGTCTCCTGGTAATCAACTCCATACTTCTAAGTATAACCTTTGGCAACAAATCTAGCTTTGTAGCGATCAATGCTTCCATCAGCTTTAAGTTTCACAGTAAACACCCTACGACATCCAACAGTCTTCTTACCATGTGGCATAAGAACCATGTTCCAAGTTTCATTCTTTTACAAAGATCCAGTTCTTCATTCATAGCTTGCATCCGCCAAAGCATCATGTACATTACTAAGAATAGATATTGTAGATAATTGACTGACAACAAGTGCATGAGACTTAGAAAACCTATGGTTGGAGATATAGTTAGCAATATGATATTTGGCTCTAGCATCTACACTAGGCTCATACTGTTGTTTAGTAACTCGTTGAGATCTACGTACCTCAGATGGAGTATTCTGAACAGAGATCTCAATTGATGATGTAGAAAGAGGAACATGGCTTCAGTACTATCTCGATGTTGTTCAGAAAAAAAATCAGTCGTCGGGTCTTCGACGGGTCGAGAAGTATGGCTCGACTGGTCAAAGATCGCATTCTGGTCTTCCGAGGCAGACCTTTCGACATGACAAGAAGTAGGGCTTGATGGGTCAAAGGTAGCATTCTTGTCTTTGTTGGAATGAAGGTTTGACGGGTCAAAAGAATCAGTCGACTCGTTAAGGGTACATTCATGGACATTCCTAACTTCTGTTGTAGACATACCGGAACCTCCAAATCGTGTCTCCAATTTTTCAAGCTCTTCAAATTTCTGAAAATTAAGAGTATTTCTTTCACATCCTCTGTCCCCCTAAAGGGAAAACTCTGAAACTCCCCCTGAGTAATAAGGTTTGGATTCTCGAATAGAGACATCAAGGGAGAAATTAGTTTTCTTGGTGAGAGGATCATAACATCGATAACCTTTCTGGAAATCAGCATAGCCAATGAAGACACAAGGATCAAGTTTATCCCGGAGAAGCTTGTGAATATGAACATACACAGTGCAACCAAATACTCAAGGCTCCAAATTAGGAAGGGAAGGGACATTCACCATCGCATGTACGGTTGATTAAATATGCCGCAGAAGTAACGGTAGCACCTAATAAGACCGAGGCATATTCATGTCAAATAATGAAATACGAACAACCTCTAGTAACTGTCGATTCTTGCACTCAGCCACGCCATTTTTTTAGGAGTATAAGCAACGGAAGTTTGGTAACAGATTCCATGAGAGTTCAAGTAGGTAGACGTGACATTATTGACATATTCACCACCATTTCCAGACTGAAGAACTCGAATTTGTTGCTGATATTGAGTGACGACCATCTTATGAAATTAAGTAAATCGATGGAACACATCACTCTTGGATACCATCAAAGATACCCAAGTCATACGAGTACAGTCAGCAATAAATGTCACAAAATATCGATCTTCTGTAGGCATAGAAACTCTTGCAGGATCCCAAACATCTAACCCAACAAGATTTCTCAAAGGACCCTAGCCCAGTTCCAGCTAGTCTCGCCAGAATTTTCCCCAAAACCTAATATGCCCATATCTTCCGAAAAATAATTCAATGGTGCAACGGTGTCGTCGAACCACGATGGTCCTTAGGACCAATTGCAATAGACTCAACGAGGAGAGAGGAACAAAACCCCTCTAACCCCACCGTCCCATTAGCCGACAACCGCCATATACAACGAAATTCGTTCAAATTCCGTCCAACTCACCTGCAACCAAGAAACTCAACATACAAACACCATGTAAACATCAAGAGTGATCAAAATATACGAATTTTATGATTAGAGGAGTCGCTGGCGACAGTCGAGGTGGGAACAAGAATTTTTAGATTCAAACTTAGGACCGACAAACATGAAGTCGAGGTTGTTCAAAGGATAAGAACATCAAGGATTGGATCTTCAAAGAGTATGTCAAAGATCGACATTCGATTTTGGGAATGTTGCTTAAGGTTTGAGGTTCTAACTTTGAGTTAAATATCGAAGGTCGAGATGAGTCTCAAAGTTTGATATTCGTATTCAGATGAGATCCATCATGTGGAACAGATAGATCATGAGGCCCAGGCTTATGTCATGAGGCCCAAAGTGAGGGACAATGATCATATCGAGTTTGGTATGCCAAGAGCCCACATAGCCCTCAAAAAGGGGCACTAAACTTGGAGTAAGGCGCAAGCGTAGGAATGTGGCGCCAAAATAGAAGGATACTGAGGTTGAGGCCGAAGTTCAAGGATTGAAGTTCTGAGCATGAACTTTGAAGTTTGGCAGAAAAGGTAGTGGCTCCTATTTTGGTTGATCTCTGGTAGTATAAATAGGTAAAGAGAGTATTCTTGTTAGACTCTACTCAGATTACACTTGCACTAAAACTTGGTCTGCTTTAGCGTCAGAGTATTTTTTGCAACTACTCCCCCCCCCCCTTCCCCATATTCATACAACTTGAAGATCTTCGTCGGAAGCATCATGAATGAGGTTCAACTATTGTTCACTGGAATTGTCTTATGGAAGGAGGAAGAATCGACTACATTTTTTGTGCTCCTACAAGTGGCACCGTATGTGGGAAATGATGTTAATTAAACATACTTGAGAATTAATGATGACCGAAAGTTGCTCCACAATGAAGGCAACTGATTTGACTGAGATGAAGAAGACAAAAAAACAGAACAGAGAAAATCTCAGGTTTCAATGGATGGAGCTCGACATCGTTACCAGCACAAGTTAATTGTTTTTAGAATCATATTGTACTCTCAGATGGCACCAACGTTGTTAGCTTCTACACCCAAATAAGTTCGATCAGAGATCGACGCCGTCAAGGCTTCACAAAAATCGAACAAGCTACGAGATCGACTGGGTTAAAACCAAGCGACCCCAGTCTAGTCTAATGGGATATGTTTCTGGAATTGAGCATTGTCTCTCTAGCTGAGCAATTCAATCTAATTTTGTTTCTGGAATTTGATATGGTTATGTCTCTTATTCTGTAACATGGATATGTTTACGATGAGAATGTTTCAGGGAAACTTGAAGGGGTGCAAAAGAATGTTAAGAGACTCAGAGAATCCATGATGGATTAAGGATTGACGATCAAGGCTGATTTGTGGCTTGAGGAAATAGACCAATAACTGTGCTTTGGATGATCAAGGATTCAAGAACAAAATGCGTGTTTCGTACAGAAATGCTTGATGGTTCAAAAGAAAGAGTGAATCTTTTGATAGTTATGAAAGACTTTGCAGGAGAATGCAATTCCTAAAAGAGCGTGATTAATAGAAAGTTTGGGACAGTTGCGTACCCAACATTGAGATGAATTGGAGTTTCACTATTTATTGTTTTTGTAAAACTTTGCAGATTTCAAAAATGAGAAAGATGTACTTCTCAAGGAAAAGTTGAAGTGGAATGATAGAATTCAAGGTATTCTAACAACCAAAGAACGAGAAGCTTTGAGCAAATCGAACTTCGAAGATCGATGAAGATCGAGGCAGGAGGTCTGGTACTAACCAAGATTGGTGAGAAAAGCTTGCCGAAAAGATATAGCAAATGCTCAAGGCATTGCAGCAAATAGGGCTTGCGAAGTGTGCGGAGATGTGCATGCTTAAGGGCAGTTAAAACCTACAACAAGGTATGAAGTCAATGATCGAATTAGTTGCTTGAGAGATCAGTTCATTAGGAACATCTCGCTATATGAGGTGAGATCACATGATGGTAAAGATTAGAGGTAATGAATTTGCATTATAAAATTGCTTTGTTATGTTTCAAGGTGTGATATGCATAATGATCAACTTAGTGAAAGAGGGCTTTGCATATCTTGGATATATAATGGACGAATCGATGTGTCAGCTTGAGATGCATATGTAGATGTTGATTTGAGTTTCGAGGTGTAGCCTCATAATCATGTGAAACACTAATTGTGCATGGCATAAGTATATTATGATATTGATCAAATATGTCATGACCATCCAGATGTATGCATAGTATTTTAAACTTGTTTTGGTTGATATATATATATATATATATATATATATATTCATGCTTGGAATGATTGGTCAACCGGGAGTGATGCGATTGGATTTTGCAAGTTTTTTTTAGATTGTTATTGCAGAATAACCTATGAAAGTGATGGTCTATCTAACGAAGTCAATATATTCAAGACCCAAATGAGAGAAGGATCGAGTATAAAGAAAGCAAACTCATCAAAGCAGAGGCTGAGGCTCGAGCTCAAAGGTAAGGTTCAAGATTGAAAATGCTGAGGTTCGAAATGGCAGGGTCGAGGTCTACTGTTGCATGATTAAAGTTCGAAATTAGAAGATTGGTGAAAAATTGAATTGGAAAAATATTTAAATTGAGTCATCTGATTCAATCGACGAAGAGTTGTACTCAAATAGGAACGAATGAAACATAGGAAAGCATCAAGTTCGTGCATCAAGACTTGGGGGCAACTCTCATACCTCGATGCTAACTTTGCACGGAAAGGTGGTGTGCATTTAGAGTTCGACTCACCAATCATCGTGAAAGACTTTCGTGATAGAATGATGAAAGAGTTGTTAGGCCAACTAGAGAGGTAATATCAATTTAATTTGGTTTTGGAAATGATTGATATATAATTGAGCGGCCAACATTGAAAATCGATGGGGAATCAATAGAGAACTGATGGAAGATTGATTGTTTTTCGACTGAGTGTCGAATGAAGTAAACGGTATCGTGTTATCTATAAATAATATTTGGTTAATAAAATATATGTTTTGATATTTGCATTCATAAATTGTGCATCTTATTGATGTGATTGATGTTAGGGCTTAACATATATGTAAATGTGGTTAAGGCTATTGAATCACCCAAATATCCATTGAGCATCGATAGAAGGTTGCAGGTGACGAACAATGATGAGCAAGATGAAAGAGACTAGATGTCAAGCGCTCGAAGTTGGTCAGGTCAAACGTCTATAGTAAGACTTAATGAACGAGAAAACTTCGACAAGCTCGAAGCTTATGAGTATAACCTCTAACGGAAGTATAATTATCGAGTATGAAATTATCGAGTCAGACCTCTGACCAAAAAAACTGTAATGGTCACTACAAAAAAAAATTAATTTGCTAAACTTTTTGCTACAGTACTCAGAACCGTCGCAATTTCTCAGTATTTGCGACGGCAAATTATCCGTCGCTATTGCGAACACCTTTTTTCAACGGCATGTAAACACCATTGCAAATATTTCAGCATTTGCGATGAAAAATAAAAGGCCATCGCTGAAATAGATATTGATCAACTATTTGCGACGGTAATGTACGTCGTCGTAAAAGGTTTATGCAATTGCGACGGATTAATTCCCCGTCACAAAACTAATTTTTGCCAAAAAATTTGACTTAAGCTCAATTTACCACTATGTAAATAATTAATTTAAGACTAAATATCGCACCCACATTATCGTGAGTTTCATATTTATCTTATCACGTAAAAAAAAACCAAAAAAAGTTAATTTATATACTTCCTTCATAGGAGAATGAGGAAATTCTCTAAAAATGTTATTTTAGTACTTTTGTATTATTTGATCTCGATTGACCACACACTAAATGAATACCAACAAATTTTATTTTTTTTGTAGGATCCTAATTACTACAAAGTATACTCGTGTGTATGGACTTATTTCTCACTAGATCATTTTTGCATCTCATATTGTCTAAATTCCTCATATGACTACTAATGTTGTCGACACTGTATTTGGTTATATATTATAAACAAATATTTATGAAATGAAATCACAAAAAAAAAAAAATTATTTTACAATCTTAACCGTTGGGTGAGATAATCGAACTAATATAAGCATGCTCTAAAAATATTAGATCCTTTCGACTTGAATTCGACCTCGATCCATGCGTCTAATCGATGTGACTATATTTCCCTTAAGAATAAAATGCGATTTTCTGTTCCGTGAAGAATAATTTGAAACAAAGTACCTCACACGCATTCTCGTGAGGGTCATATTGAAAGGACCCAACCCCGATTTAGCTCCCTAAATCGGAATCAAACCCCTTCGAAAACATGAACCAACAAAAAATTTTCAAAATTTGGGCAGAGTTTCGTTACTAGCGTGGAATTACCATTACCTGCATGTGGAAAATACACTTCATCCTATGCCACAAAAAGCAAACCGTGGGCACCAATCCCATCCGGATTTCTCAATATATCAACAGTAAAGTAAAGTAGTAAATATATATGCACTTTACTGAAATCCAGTGTAAAATCGTATAACGTATTCAATAGGAAGCTCAGAGCGACATCTAATACATAATCGTATACGCATACCACAGTAGGTAGAACAATAAACCTACTGGATGAAACAAAGTAGCTCGAGCACTATGCCTCCGACCACGACGTGCGACACCAGAGCCTGAACTGCAAACTGGGCACGGAAACCGAAAAGCCCAGGGGAAAGACATAAAACACGTTAGAGTGAGTGGACGAAAATAAATGTCTTTCACCAGTTGATATATATGTATAAAATAACATATGCGAGTCCAGGTAAATAAAAAACAACATAGTACACGAGGTAAAACTCATACTCCTCCAGTGTACTGAGCATGCAAGTAAAATCCCACGGGGTCACTCATGGACTCCTCCGTGCTAGTACAGTCCGAATCACGGGATCCCAGACCCACACGTGATTCTAGCCAGAAATGGCCTCGGATCCGGGGATACGCCCCTCACCGGTCTGGTTGGGGAAACGCCCCTCCAGGCGGCCTACCATCGGGGATCAACCGAGAGGCAAAGTGTATCGATACAACAACATAACCACGACTGTACTCTGTGTAAACCAAATCATAAACATTCCGATGCAAATGCATGAAACAGCATATAAGTATATGTATACTCGTATACGTATATTCGTATAAGTATAATCGTATAATCGTAAATCACATGCTCTTGCAAATCCGAAATCTCATACGCATGCTCAAGTTCATAAATCAAATAAAAGACTCGCAAACATTTCCGTGAAAAGAAATTGTCCACTCACAGACTGGCGTAACGCGTATCGCGTTAACCCGTGATCCGGCGGAAAGTCCATCGTCAAACAAACGATCACGAACCCCTGAATAATCACAACGTCCAATATTCAAAGTCATAATCCGACAATTCGAATCAAACCACGAGAAACCACCGTTCTCGGAAACACGAAATCCAAAGTCGACGAATCGTCGAAAATCCGTATAAGTATACCACAATACCTCGCTTTACGTTCGGACGCTCAATTCGAAAAACGAACCTCTCCACTGCGATCGGGGCGCGATTTCGAGTCAAATGACATGCAATTCATCGAAAACCATGCCGGGCGAAAAGTCGCCGCCGCCGGCGGCGGCACCACCGCCGTCGCCGCTGCCACAGTCGCCGGAAAACTCTAATCTGCCCAGAAAATTACATGGCATACATGGTTTCAAAGATCTCGACGAGCCCAACAACTTTCCAGTTATAGGTTAAGGCCAATTCTCACTCTATCTAGCTCAATTTCATGAAAAACCGAATTGTCTCATAAATTTCAAACCCAAAATTCTCCATGTATACATCGAATTGAAACACGAAACTTACAGGGAAGCATCATGGTGATGAGGGCTACAAAGCCCACCCCAAAGTTCAGCTCGAATCGGCCCGAATCGGAAACCACCATTAACCTCCAAAACCTTCAAACTTTGGCCGGAATTTCTCCCTCCTCCGGCGTCCCACGCCGTGAGAGGAGGCCGGGAAGGTGAAGAGGGAATCACAACGAGTAGAAAGAGCTACGGGCCAAGCCCGGAAGTGGCCGAAATCTTCATGGCCACCGTGGAACCGTCGCACGTCTTCTCCTCCACCACGGTCAACCAAAGACAACAAGGTCAACCAGAAATGAATAGTCCTCCCTTCCTAAAATGGAAACCTTCTATTTATATACATGCCAAAAATGGAAACTTTCCCAAATTGATTTCGACAAACTTCGAATATCCATAACTTTCTCGTCGTAATTCCGATTCCAATCATTCTCGTGGCCACAAACTCGTATCGACGTACTCTACAATAATCACCCGAAGACAAACACATCGGCCAAACGGATAAAAAGTCAACCCTTCAAAGTAACACACATTAAATCGACTAAATAATCAACAAACGGAAATAATCACAACTAAATCTTCGTAACTCAAAATTATGCTCCGGAAGTTCCTACAAACTCGAAATTAAATTCTGAACAACTTCCGTGAAGGAACCGAAACCAAATTCTCGTCCAGTAATTTAGTCGTTAAGTAGCCCACCATTTAAATCTGAACTTCAAATATTCATAACTAATTCCTCGGTCGTCCAAATAACGATCCGGAACCGCCCACGAACTCGTAATCTCATATAGAACGACTCTCGAGAAGAGACTCAACTCAAATTCTCGGCCAATAATTTAGTCGTTAAGAAGCTTCGGCGATTAAAACAACTGTCGCAACTCTGCGACTACGCCGTAGCTCACGAATATAGCTGATCATACTGCTGATTCTGGTCCGGGTCGTCACACATATCTATCTTACCATATAAAAATATTTACCATAACTCAAACCCTCAATTTCTAAACCCTAGCCCCTAAATCAAAACCCTAAATTAAAAAAATTAATAAAAATAAAATGAAAAATACATATTAATTAAAAGTATTTGTGGGTTCACATATGGTTTACTTCTGTGGACTCAAACAAATCTATCACCTCCCTGTTGAATCGGCCGAAACACTCTAAAAAATTCTTCATCACCGATTCACCAACATTCCCTCCCTCACCAACACTCCCTCGTCGTCCTCCCTTGCCTCCCTCGTCGTCACTCTCTCATCTTGGACACGAACCTAGCTTCTCTCCTCCAAGTCTGGCCGTCTCCCTTTAGTTGCCGATCAATGTCGCGTTCTCTAAGGTCTTCTTAGTAAAAAAAAAGAAACGGAGAAATATTGCCAGCCTAGAACATACATGATACATTTCTCATACACCTTCTATCTCTCTCTCTCTCTCTCTCTCTCTCTCTCTCTCTCTCTCTCAAAACGCACCAGATACCCACCGAAACCACTAACCATGGCCTTTTCCAATCATATATACGGTAGGGAACCACCTACTCTTGCGTCAAGGTTGCGTCGATATCATCGTCGACGACCATGACAATCGAATGGGCTGTGTCTTATTTTGTCTTCACGGAATCCGAGTGGTTGATTGGAGATGCGGCTAAGAACTAAGTCACGATGAACCCCATCAACACAATCTTTGGTAATTTCTCTGAACCCCCTTAATTAGTTTTGGAGTATTTTGGGATTTGTGGTTTGTTTGATTATTTAGGGTTTCGGCTGTTTTAGGATTACTGGTGTTGTCGGATGTATGGGTGATATTATAATTGCTATAAAATTAGACATGCAAGCATTATGGATTTGAATTGTTCAAGTTTTCCAAATTAAAGGTTGTTCTCGGTATCTAGGGGATTCGGCCCAGAAGGTAATTTCTATCTTAGAAGCTATAGATTTGACTCTCTTTTTTGGTGTGTTAGATTTCATGGCTTTGATTTGTGTTTTGTGTTTCAAAAACCGATCAAAGGTAAAAACAAGCAGACCCAAATTCTCACATTTTCATCGTGTTGGTTCCCTTTTGGATTGTGGGTTGTGTTTGTTTGTAGTTTTTTTGATGTGGGGAATGCTTCTTTTTTTTTTTGCAGAAAGTGGCTTAAGCAAAAGAGATTTTGTTGAAACAAGTTGTTCATGCTAAGGAGATTCTGTCAAAACAGGCTATGACGATCATTAAATAAGCTGGAGATTTTGTAAGCTTCCTCTTTTCTCCACAAAAATGTCATTACTCTACTCACTATTGTAGGTATATGAGCTCACCCACTTACTAAAGTCTAGTACTTTCTCTTCAATTTCTCTATTTTCATTGTTTAAATTACTAGTTTGTGTAAGTTTCTGTAGTCTTTTGATGATGTACCCCTTTGGATTTGAAGTTCAAGTGTTGGATATGTTAGCCTGGATTTGAGTTTGTGAGTGTTTAGTTTTGTTGGGATCTAAATTTGGCTGAGAAAGATTGAATCTTGGTTTTGCGTAAGCTAATAGAGCTATAGTACAGTACAAAATTCAAGTACCCATTTCACTTGTCTAAATCAGATTGTGTATTCAGCATGTTATTTGTATGAGTGATTGATTTTCTGCCGATAGCTGAACTGGGTTAAGCCTGTAGGTATGGAAGTGTTTGCAAATGTTGTGATATGAGTTCTTTAATTGATATGTATGTGGTAGGCACTATGTGGTCCAAAACTATAATGATCATCTCACTCAGATGAATGAGGAGCTAACTTTGTAACATACCAATCCCCAACTGTATCCATTCACTATGTCTTTAAGACGTTTAATTGTAGAATTATCTATTCTAAACAAAAATGGGTAAGCTAGTATGGGAAATGTAGTTCATAGAGAGATCGGTGGCTGATGAGCTCTAGCATTTGAGTGCTTATTAGATTCCTAATAGATTACCTATCATTATTTGCAGTAGTATTTTCACTCTTTTTAAGGAATGGTGGATACTGAAGACATTCAACCTCTTATGTGTGATAATGGTACCAGAATGGTTAAGGTAAGGGCTTACTTCTGTATGATGTAGCAATGGATGAAAAGTTGGCTTCTCAACCAGACTATCTTAGTATGTGTCAACTGATTATGATCTCTTTAACAGGCTAGATTTGCTGGAGATGATGCTCTACAGGTCGTCTTCCTCAGTCTCTTCGGTCGACCTAGACACACTGGTGTAATGGTTAGGATGGGACAGAAGGATGCATATGTTGGGGATGAAGCGCAGTCCAAAAGAGGTATTATCACTCTAAAATACCTTATTGAGCATGGGATTGTTAACAATTGGGACGACATGGAAAATACCCTATTGAGGTATCTATCTATCTATTTATTCTATTCTAATTCTTTACCACCAAGAGTCCATAGATATGTTAACTTTTGGATGCCTCATTAATAACCTTGCAAGTATTGTACTTCCCAAATTCTTACAAGAAATAATTTCACGGGTATTGTGCTAGATTCTAGTGATGGAGTCAATCATACAGTTCCCATCAGCGAAGGTTATGCACTTCCACATGCCATTCTGCGACTTGACCTTGCTAGACTAGATTTGACAGACTCTTTAATTAAGATCTTGACTGAGAGAGGATATTATTTTACTACAACTGCTGAACGGGAAATCGTATGTCTCCAGAGGGGCAAGGGTACTCTTCTATTCACATATATGCTTGCAGTCTGGAGTCTTTTTTTGCTGTGAAGCCTAATAGAATTTTTATGCTTGTCAGGTGGTGCTAGATGGAATTATAAGTGGTGGTGGTTATTTGTGGGGTTGTTCATCATGTAATTTCAACTATGTAAGCTAACTCACATCTCATACTGGTTTCTAGTTCTATTCCAGTATGAGTTATAATTGATTGGTTCTGTGATATATGAGCAGGTGCTTAGTGCTTTTGAGTTTGAACATATACTTAGATAAGGGGAGGGTAATCTATATTATCATATAAGAATTGAAGACTGCTCCTCTCAACAAGCTGGTTAAAGTGATAGAGGCAGTTGCTGATTTTGCTGTTAAAGAATTAAACATCAAGACCAAGAACTGGAAGGAGCTCCTCACAATTGAACCATTTTTCAGGGAAGACTGGATACGCATTTATGTGTACTATGTTAGTTAACTCATGTGAGCTTAGTTGACATCAGTCTTCTAAGCTTTCCATTTGTTAGTTTTCATAATGTGTTAATTGTAAAGATACTTGTTGCTATGTTTTAGTTCTTTATGGATGATAACAACGGGTTATGTATTAGCAAATTTGCATATTTGATCAGTTTTTCTCAATTTCTTTACGATGGTTTAGTTTCGGTTGCAAAAAAATTGAGCTATTTTTTTCGGAAAATTATTTTGCGACGACAGAGCTGCCATTGCAAAAGCCAACTTGGCGACGACAAATTTCCATCGTTAAAACCAATAATTGCACTACGGCGAGTAAATTTTGTGATGACATTACCCATAGTAATGTGCCATCGCAAAAGAAAAACAAAGACGACAGTAAAGTTTTTACATCACAATAGAGTTCAGACGAAGGTAAAAACCATCGCAATTAGCAATTGCATCTCCACCAATTGTGATGGAAGTATTGTTATCACAAATACTCTTTGTGTCGTTGCAAAAAATTATTTGCTACGCTGTTTTCATCTTTTGCAATGACAGCTTGCTGTAGCAAACTGCATTTTTTGTTGTAGTGATCAGAAAAGTATATCAGTCAAGTTTGTGCTTAAGAGCAAAACCACTGACTAGAAAAGTATATTAGTCAAGTTCGAGACTTGAGAGCGGAACCTTTAACTAGGAAAGAATGTTAGTTAAGTTCAAAAGCTGGAGAGCAGAACCTCTGACTAGGAAAGAGTAATTAGTCAAGTTCGAGGCTAAAGAGTGAAACCTATGACTGGGAAAGAATGTTAGTCAACATCGAAAGCTTAAGAGCAGAACTTCTAACTAGGAAATAATTTTAGTCAAGTTCAAAAGTTTGAGAGCGAAACCTCTGACTGAGAAAGAGTAATTAGTCAAGTTCGAGGCTAAAGAATGGAACCTCTGACTGAAAAAGTATATTATTCAAGTTCGAGGCTTAAAAGCGGAACTCCTGACTAGGAAAGAATGTTAATCAAGTTTGAAAGCTTGAGAGCAGAACCTCTAAATAGGGAAGTATATTAGTCAAGTTCGACAGCTTGAGAGCGGAATCTCTGACTGAAAAAGTATAGTAGTCAAGTTGGAAAGCTTGAGAGCAAAATCTGTGACTAGGCAAGAATACTTGATCAAGTTTGAGGCTAAATAGTGGAACCTCATATTGGAAAAGAAAACTTCGTCAAGTTTGAAGGTTATGAATGGAGCCTCTATTGGAAGTATAGATACCAAGATTGAGGCTTTTAACCTGAATAGAGTCTCTGATGAGGATAAACAGAAACCATTGACAAGGTGCTTTGAAGCTGGTGCTTTGAGCTTCAAACTTGAAAAATTAACATCGTAGAATAAGTTGCGAATGCTAAGGTAAAGTTTGCATGCAAGAAAAAATAATCCACTCTTCCAGTAGGAAATCAGAAGGAAGAAATTATTAGGGGCATGCATGTATAAGAAAGTATAAAACACCTAGTAGACTTGTGATGTCATCGGGATGTTAAAGTAAAACGGAAATTATTGTGACACCAAAACTTTAACACCAAAACTTGTTAAAGTGAGAAAATTGTGGGGAGGAAATGCACAAGAACGCCCTTCTCAATGAATTCGAGTCGGTAAGAGTTAACTCTAGAGTTGAAACCACGAGCGTAGGTTGCACTGAAACCTGCTCTAAGGCCTCGGATAGAGGATGGTGTCATCATTACTGGCCATGTCGTGTCGGAGCTGAAATATTGTCTCCTCTAGACCATCAGCCTTGGCTTGGTTCGCCTCGAGTTCGAGCACGAAATCACGAGAATCGTGATGACCTCGAATGCTAGCAGGCTCGAATCAGTTTAAGATGCAAATTCTGCAGTCGCGAGGGGAGGAAGGGTTGGGCCGGTGGTGACTAGACTCAGCAAGGTCACACCAATGACGAGGGAACAACATCTCTTCAAGATGAGTAACTCTCTTCTCTAGAGTCATGCCTTCAGTGTCGGGGCTGCAATAACTAGAGTTAGTATAAAGAGACATCGATTTGTCAGATCGAGAATGTGACCTGAAAAAGAACGAATGTGAGTAAGTAATTTTACAATTCGTACAAGTTACATAAAATGCAGAGATTGTTGGGTTACTGAGCCGGAGGACTCAGGTGAGGATAGGACAGGGGCATGTTGGAAAGCTCTTTTCCTTTCCCTTGATGACAGAAGTGTTAATGTCACGTCCAAGACTTTGAGTAGGACCTCTGGCAGGAAAAGTATGAGCATCAAGTTCAGGCTGAAATGCTAAGCCACTGACGATGTGAAGTGTTGACGTCAAGTTTGAAGCTTTGAGTAGAACCTATGACGGAGAGAAGCACGAGTGTCAAGTTTGGGCTGAAAAGCTAAGTCGCTGACGACATAATGTGTTAGAGTCGAGTTCGAGTGGTGAGACGAACCGTTGACGACATGAATGTGAATGTTAAGTTTGATGCTTTGAGTGGAACCTTTGACGAGAAAGTATGAGCCTTAAGTTTGGGTGGTGAGCGAACCGTTGACGATGTGAATGTGAGTGCCAAGTTTGAAGCTTTGAGTAAAACCTCTGGGTAATAAACGATAATCTCGAACTACGAGTTGAACCTCTAACAACGTGAGGTGTTAATGCTAGGTTTGAACTATAAGAAGAACTTCTGGCAGGACAAGCTTTGAATGATGAGTATTGAAGGATAAGCTTCGAAAGTGAGCTGTGGAATTTTCTCGGGTAATATTTACATGTAAGAATAATTCTCGCTTCAATTTCGATGATTTGAAGAGATAAATTATTGGGCGCATGTGTTTGAGAAAGTTTGTGATATATTTGTGAGATCCATGTAATATATGATATCACGATAAAATCAATAGATTATTGTGGAACCGAAAGCTATGGTGGACTTTTTCAAGTTTGGTACTCGGAAAAGAAATAAACAAAATTGCAGAAAAGATTAAGAATAGCCTACTGGACAAAGGGTCTGAAGAGATGGTTAAGTGAAATCGAACAAAGGTGTTCGAGAATAATCAAGTGAACAGGTAAGTTCAAATATAGAAGAATGAATGACCAAACTTGAGGTAGATGGACGATGAACAAGTTCAAAGTCAAGTGAAATTTGAGAGCCCATCGTTCACTGAAATTTAAGCGTCACTTAAAGATTGCTTATGACGTGTGTAGACAGTTTCTGTTCTACAAAAGTTGAGAAAGCACTTAACTCGAAAAGAGTATGAAGACGCATAACTGGGATGCAGTGTTTTGGAGTATACAATGGGATAGGAGGAATCAAGCACTGAGTTAAATTTAATCTAAAAATTAGTTGAAAATACTCGAAGGAACCTCAGGTTAGCGTTAATATTTTTGGAATAGAAAATATTGTTAGTAGAATAGAAATATTGTTGCAGCAAGGTAGGAAGCGACGAATTCAAAAGTGGAGCTAAAGATTAGCCGTTGTTCGAGAGATTAGTTTCAAAAGATGAAGTTGCAACACAAGATGAGTTGCAACAAAAGTTTCAACAAAGAGTGGTCGAGGAGTATAGACACTCGAAGCAAAGTTAAAGTTTGAGACATAGATTCGAAGTCTCGAAGCAGAAGTTGAAGTTCAAGATGTAGGCTTGAAGTCTTGAAGCAGAGTTGAAGTTTGAAAATGTTCTCAAAGCTAAATGGAATACCTAGAGAGTCCATGAGACATTGAGGGGTGATGAAGCAATCAAGATGAGCTGATGTTGCTCCCTTTACGAAACAAGGGGGCATAGAAAAATGTATGTGAGGGGCATGCACGCAACACCCTAAAAACCATTGAAGGCATGGTCACTTGAAACTTAGCTCAAAGTAGTGACTATGGGCAAATAATGAAGATTCAAAAGTCGTGTTTTGTTGTTGTAGAGAATCAAAGGTCAAGGAGCAAAAGTTTGAATAGTGCTGAGAAGCTGAATTTCCTCTGCTTGGCTCAAGTTGTTGCCCAAAGACAAATTGGGAGCATTGTGGGAAGAAGAATTTTAAGATTCAAACTTAGGGCTGACAAACATGAAGTCGAGGTTGTTCGAAGGATAAAAACGTCAAGGATTGGATCATTGAAGAGTATGTTGAAGATCGACGTTCGATTTTGGGAGTGTTGCTTGAGGTTCGAGGTTTGAACTTTGAGGTGAATATCGAAGTTCGAGATGAGTCTCATAGTTTGATATTTATATTCATATGAGATCTATCACATGAAACAGATGGATCATGAGGTACATGCCTGTGTCATGAGAACCAAAGCGAGGGGAAATGATCAGATCGAGTTTGGTATGCCAAGAGCCCACATAGCCCTCAAAAGGGGGCACTAAAGGTGGAGTAAGGCGCAAGCCTAGGAAGGTGGCGCCAAAATAGGAGGATACTGAAGTTGAGGTTGAAGTTCGAGGATCAAAGTTCTGGGCATGAACTTCGAAGTTCGGCAGAAAAGATAGTGGCTCCTATATTGGCAGATCCCTCGTAGTATAAATAGGTGAAAAAGTAAGTTTTCTTGTTAGACTCTACTCAGAACACACTTGCACTAAAACTCGATTTGCTTTAGCGTCAGAGTATTTTTTGTAGGTACCCCCCCCCCCCCCATGTTCATACATCTTGAAGATCTTCATCGGAAGCATCATCAATGAGGTTCCTCTTTTGTTCATTGGAATTGTCTTGTGGAATGAGGAAGAATCGACTACATTTTTTGTCCTCCTATAAGTGGCGTCGTCTGTGAGAAATGATGGAAATTAAACATGTTTGAGCATGATGACCGAAAGTTGCTCCACAACCAAGGCAACTTATTTGACTAAGATGAAGAAGACAAAAAGAGAATAGAGAAAATCACCGGCACTGTCACCGGCACAAGCTGATTGTTGTTAGAATTGTATTGTGCACTCAGATGCACCAACGATGTTAGCTTCTACACCCAGATAAGGTCGATAAGAGATCGACGCCATCGAGGCTTCACAACAATCGAACGAGCAACGAGATTGGCTGGGTTGAAACCAAGCGACTCGAGTCTGTTGTTCGTTGAAATTTGTCTTGTGAAAGCAGGAAGAATCTATTGCATTTTTTGTGCTCCTACAGTCGACGATGAACA
This sequence comes from Geum urbanum, assembly GCA_946800695.1. Classification (NCBI taxonomy): domain Eukaryota; kingdom Viridiplantae; phylum Streptophyta; class Magnoliopsida; order Rosales; family Rosaceae; genus Geum; species Geum urbanum. The sequence continues at coordinate 26,340,626 of OX327011.1, forward strand.
CCCAAAACCCTATAATTAAAGCTCTTCGATTCTTACTCGATATGATCTCAATCTCTGAAATAACCATTGGAAAAGAAAGAGAGGAATGAGAGCTTTCATTTCCAACCAGTTTGGTGACCAGAGGTGGTCAGACGGCCTCTAACCATCGAAGAGCACGTCGGCGATGATTTTCGCAGTGGAGACCGAAAAATGGAAGTCTGACTTTCCATTTTAGGTAAATCTCTATTTATAGCTGCTATTTACAGAAAGCTATTTAAGGCAAACTTCTGTTAATCGTAACTTTTTCGTCGTAATTTTATTTTCGACATTTCTCGCATCTACGAACTCGTCTCGACAAATTTTACTACTTCCACCTGACGTCAATCAACTTGATCAATTCAATAAAAAGTCAACCAAAGACCTCTCAATATTTACCGACAGTAAAAATCATTACCGCAACCACTAAATCAAACTCGAATTGATCAATGGTAGAAATTATATAAAAAGGTCGGGGTATCACAATCTACCTGCGTTAAAATAATTTCATCCTCAAAATATAAAACAAGGATTGTAGAATATTTCTGCGAAAAATTGGGTAGAATTTCCCCTAAATATAGGATACCCAAAACCTGTTAAATATCTTAATACACTTCAATAATCACAATTCTCAATCTATACCGCGAGCCACCGATGCTCGTTCAGATTTCTCCACTAACACATATACATAATACTCAAAAATAACTCAAATTCAATATACTGGATACTCAAGTTCAATTAACTATACATATCAAATTCAAAAGCTCATATCGAAAGGAATCTCAGATACTCAAAAATAAATCAAATGAAATAATTCGTAAACGACGATAAACAATACATGTAACTCAAAAATCCACCATTAGGATGTTTCATGATCTTTGATGATCAATATATCTCATTGCGATAAAAATTGCTAAATCAATGTCTCAAATTTTGAATCATCATATTACCGCATAAATACGAAATATTTTAATCACACTCGTGCTCGTTTCACGAGTTTAATTTGTATCGTAATCTCATACTCATCAAATGAGTTTAGATTGTATAATCATACTCGCCGCACGAGTAAACGTCATACTAAAATATTCATATTTCAATTTCAAATCATCTCATATTCGTATGCTCATCACATGAGTAAAAATATATCACCATGTTCCTTGCACACAAAAAATATCACGTTTCATTACTCAAATTTGCGAGTTCAAGTTATATCGTTGTAACGACTTGAACCGACAATGGTATGTTAATTGGCTTGAATTGTGCATTTCACGATTAGTCACGGTTTTGTCGTAATTGATCGATATGGCGGGTTTGTTCACGACTTAATTATTGGGCACGAATTTGGTTTGAGTTCCTTCGCGGAAATTGCTGAGGATTTGATTTCGAGTTCGTAGGAGTTTTCAGAGGATTTTTAGAATAATCGGATAATATAAAATGAATATTTGAAATTATCGTTGAGTTAGTTGTACTTGTCCGTTTGGGTTTGAGTTATCTGAATCGTGAATTTGGTCGGTTCGCGACGTATAAATATCGAAATAGTCGTAAAATTGTCAAAAAGTTGCATTTGGGCTGTTTTGGACCGAGTTGACCGAGTCACCCAAGTTGACCCGCCAAGTGAGTTGACTCGCCACCGTTGTGCTTGTCGGAATACGGCACGGTTTCCGGAAATGAAGGTAGGGAAATGATTCCCTGTATCTAAGCTTTCTATTCTTGTATATGATGTGATGATTTGAGGTGGTTTGGGTGGTGAATTATGGAGGTGAAGTTGGACAGCATCGGTGTGAATGGGGGAAGGTTTTCTGGCAAGTTTACGGTGGGGTTTTGGGATTAGGTTGGGTTTGAGCTGGGGATGGAAACCCTTGAGTTTGGGAGGACAAGGTGGCTCCACGGTGTAGTATTTCACCGGCGAAGTTTTCTGGCCGGTTTGAATTCCATGGGTTTCAAGGCAGTTTCCGGCCGGTGTGAGTTGAATCGACGTTAGTGGTAGAAGGAAAAGATGTTGGGTTTGAAGAGAGGAATATTTTGAGGTATGGGTCATCGGAGAATTTCATCGTTGATGCCACGCCGCCGCCGCCGGCAGCGATCAACGGCGGAGCTCCGGTGAAGTTGATTTTTTGGGATTTTAGAGATTTTTATACCGTTTTGCTCGTAATCGCGTCTCGATCATAGTCATGATGTTTTTGAGTTGATTTGAGTATTCTATTTTGGGATGAGGGTTATTTGAGTGTATTTTGAAAATTTTGCTATCCTCGTCGATATTTCGAGCGATATGTCTTTCGAGAACACATGATTCTTGACGTATTAGCTCTGTATATTGTGTTTCAATATGTATTGATCGTATCCTTGTTATTTAGGTGATCAGGATCGAGTGTTTGGTGAGGGATCTTCCACCGGACCTCAGAGTTAGTTTCGTACTGTGAGTGGACACTTTATTTTCACAGTGGATTTGCGAGTCCTGATTATGCATTTACGTTATGCATTTATGATTATACACTTTACGATTATACATTGTATTAGTATGCATTTACAATTATGCACATACAAGTAAGCATTTTACGATTTTGCATGTGCATGGAAAGTATTTATGATTTGATTTACATAGAGTACAGTCTCAGATATAGAGGTAGCATCGATGCTTTAGCTTCTCGGCTGATCCCTGAGATGCTCCGGGAAGGACAGATATCCTGACCCAAAGTCTTTCAAACTTATTAATCACGAGGGGGTCTGGGATCCCGTGAGTAGACTGTACTATACAGAGGATTCCATGAGTGACCCCGCAAGATTTTACGTGCATATTTATGAATTAGGGAAAATGTACCTGGTCGGGATTTTCATGTGCATTGACTCGCATTATGCTTTTATGGACATATATACTTATATGTTGGGAAGGACATATAATTATTTCATCCACTCACTCTAACGATTTCATTTGTTTTCCCCTAAGCTTTTCGGTTTCCTTTGCCCAGTTTGCAGTCTGAGTTGCACGTCAACGGTGGAAGTGTAGAGTTCTGGTCACACTTCAGTTCGAGTAGGTTCTTTGTTCAACCTACTGGTTTTATATGTTTGTTTTCAGTTGAGTTTACTCCTGAATGTTTCTGGATTTTTTGTAAACCTTGTGGTTTATTATATATATGATGTTGAGAAATCCGGATGGGGAACGGAGCCCCACGGTTTGGCTTTTGTGGAATATTCGAAGTGTGTTTCTTTGCAGGTTATAATAATGGTTCACGTGTTTCAAAGTAAACTCTGGCAAAAAAAAAAATTAAGGTCATGTTTTCGAAGGGGTTTGATTTCAGTTTAGGCAACTAAATCGGAGTCGAGTCCTTTCAAAGATCTCATCAAGCCCAACGATATTTCTCAAAGGACCCTAGCCCAATTCCGGCTAGTTTCGCCGGAATTGTTCCTAAAACTTAATATGTCCAAATCATCCAGAAAATAATTCGATGGCGCAACAGCACAGTCTAGCCATGAAGGTTCTCAAGACCAGTCGCAATAGACTCAGGGAGGAGAGGGGAACAAAACCCTTCTAACCTCGTCGTCCAATTCATCGGCAACCGTCGTATACGATAGAGCCCGAATCAGGTTCAACGGAATTCGTTCGAATTCTGTTCAACTCACCTGCTACCAAGAAATTCAACATACAAATACCATCTAGACATCAAGAGTGATCGAAATATACCAATTTCGTGACCGGAGGAGTCGTCGGCGACAGTCGACGATGAACACCCAAAATTCTATAATTAAAATTCCTCGATTCTCCCTCGATATAACCTCAATCTCTGAAATAATCATTGGAAAAGAAAGAGGGGAAGGGGAGTTTTCATTTCCAACCGGTTTGGTAACCAGAGGTGGTCAGACGAGAGAGCATGTCGGAGAGCACGTCGGCAACGATTTTCGCCACGGAGACCCAAAGTCAACATGGGTCAACTCCCAAAATGGAAGTCTGACTTTCCGTTCGAGTCAGAATGTCCTGAAAGACACAAAAATTTGGATAGAAAGTTACAGAACATGCAAGAGCCAAAGTGATTTGACTAATAGATAGAAGATTATAGGAAAGAGAGGGAATAACAAGAATATAATCAAGATTGAGATTATCTGGGACTTTGACAGAATCTTCACCAATAATAGAAGATGAAGATCCATCAGCGGTAGACATACTAGGTTGAGGATATGGTTTAATGGTTTTCACTAGGCTAGGGTTATTTGTCATATGATCAAATGCACCTGTATCAATTATTCAAGCATTAGTCCTAAATAACATAGAGAGAGATGATCATTGACCTGTCATACCTGATGCAATTATAGTAGCGGAGACACTAGGTAGACGTTCTTCCTCGGAAACAATAGTTGATCCATGCAACATCTTCATATTTTGAAAAGCAATATTTTCTAGAATTGTACAAAATACTAAAATGTAGGTAGGAGAAGAAGAAAAAATCATAGCATAGTCGGATTTTTCTTCCTAGGTCAATCATAGCATAGTCGGATTTTTCTTCCTAGGTCAACAGTTCGCAGCGGACTTTAGATGTAGTGGTTGACAAAAATAGGGTTTGTCTGTAGGTCCACAGGATTCTTATACCAAGTAAAAAAATATAGGTAAAAGTATTTATGGTAGAACGCAATACTTTCATTCATTCTCAAATTGGGTATATATACAGTTTTACAAAGCATATTTCTAATAGGTGGAGAATATCTATAATAAATAACAAATTAAGTCTAATTATAATAAGAATATAAAATTACTAACACTACGTACAGATATTATCCCAAAATATATGTGAATTTTCATTTGGGTAGGTATAATCATCATCTACTATCTTACAATATTAATAAAATTGTAATTCTCCTTGGATCCCAAAGGAGTTCCTCATGCACTATTTTACGTTTGTTGAAACATCCTCTAAGTTATCAGAAATTCACTCATGAGTTATCTGACTATATATTTTACTTTGCTGATTTTTTTTTCCTTTTTCTGGAGAGTATTTCTTTCTACAAGCAAGGACGTGAGTAAGGTGAGGGAAACTAATTTCAAAAGCAGAACGTGTTCCCATACCGAATTCTAAGTTGCAGAATTGGAACTTTGAATTATGTAAACCTGTGACTTGCACCAAGTTTAAGATTCCACAATCTCAGCAGCATGATAACACAGGTGGAGGATTCGATTTGGAAAATGAAATATAAGTGTTTTCTTGAGCAACTCTATAAGATAAGCCCTTGCCAAGAAGACTGCAGTTTTACTTTCGATGGATATGGACATTAAAGGATTGTATCGTAATGGAGCTCAATAGAAAAGGTGTCTAGCTAATTAAAGAGTGGTGCATATAAAAGTTACTAGCGCTACTCTTGTTAATCTAAGAACTTCTTTTTTTTAAAGTCGAAAATTAATTAAACATGAATTAAGTACAACCGGGATTGAGACTAGGACAAACCGAAAAGAAAGACATTACATAAAGACTAAACAAAAGATACCAAACTAACATTGAAGATCAACAATCCCTGGAGACGGGAATGCAGTCAATTGTTCGAACACTGGTGGTACATTGGCTTTTGGGATGACCAAAGCTGCTCCTTTCGTCAAATGAGTCTAGCACTCGTCCAACTGCATATGCGTACATCCAAAGCGGCGACGATCTCAATGCATGACGCTAAAAGTCTCATATAATGAGGATAACCTCTTATTACGAATTGTCTCATCCAACGTCGACACTTCAAAAAAAATATCCGGAAGCCAAATCCTACTGAACTAAGCAATTGGTAGTTGTATAAGGGCTAAAGTTGTAAGAGAGGTAACCCTCCAAAACCTAAGCCCACAATGAGCCCATTAGGATTGTAAAGACCAAGGTAGCCCAACTAGATATAGCGAGCAGCCGCTCGGTGAATTTTTGTACTGCTACCATATTTTCCTAGTGGATTTTGATTGACCTCCTCAAAAAAAAACTTGCATTTCATGTGCAGTGACCAATTACCTTGAGAGACTGATAACGGGGTAGTGCTTATGGTTTAAGACCCTGCAGACTATTCGAAGCCAGAAAACTTCATCACTATATTTAAGCTTTAAGCTATACCCAAACATAATGCCCATATCATTCGAAATGTAGCTTTCTGAAGAAAAGTTCATATTGAGTTTCAGAGCAGACCAGTATCAAGAATATAAATAATTATAAAATTAAAATCTACCCGGCAACTACTTCCTCCTGTTTCCAACACTACTGCACAAGAGAAGGGTGTTAGCAGCTCAAAACCTATAAAAACAACCATGTATTGTTACCATCAGCCATCCTGCTACCTGTTTAACCCACTCTGTGTTCCTCCAAGACAGCATTGCCATTGGCAACATGTAATGCAGCAGCTTGGTCCTGAACATTTCGGGCATTTGGGTCGCCAGCAACATTTCATGCAGCTTTGCTTCCAGCATGAGGGGCATTTAGGCTTCCAGCATGAGGAGCATTTCGGCTTCCAGCATGAGGAGCATTTCGGCTTACAGCATGAGGAGCATTTCGGCTTCCACCAGGAGGAGCATTTCGGCCTCCAACACGAGCATTTTACACATTTAGGTCTCAAACACTCAGGACATTTGGGTTGGCAGGTTTTTATTCTACAGCAATTATTTGCACAAGATCTCTTATGCACACGCATGTTCTGCCGAATCTTTTTGAGACGGATTTCTGTGGTTATGTTTTCCATTTCTTGGATGAACCGGCAAAGATGGCGGATGTAATCAGGGTAGAGCTCCAAGTTGCAGTGCCCACCTCCTTTAATCCACAAAGGCTCATAGGGATCCCTTGCCATTTCCCACAGTCCATTGCCATGTAACCAATTTACAATATCATCTTCTGTACCCTGAAAGATAGTTTGTCAATGCATTTCAGGTTATTATTCTCATGAGGCATATCAAACGATGATAAGCTGATGACAGGAACTTTTCTAATCACATTGATAAATATATACAGAAAATAAGAGATTCCTACATTCCGAGCTCATAGTGACAGCAGTCAGCCTAACAGCCAACCATAGTTTTAACATCATCATTTAAAATGATTAGAAACCGGCAGAATAGCAATGACCAGTCTAAGAAAAGATACAAAACTCAGATTACATCAACATTGAACTTCCTAGTAAATAAGTGCAATACACGAGATATACTTTACTCAGATTTTGTCCACATAAAAACCAAATTACACTTTCTAGTAAATTTAAACCGGTACACAAAAGTACATTTTTTATTTTTTTATCACTTAAACCCCTAGTAAGAGTGGTTCAATCACCCTTATAAACTTTTCCTGGCCAACAGGCTAAGGCTTCATTTGCAGCTCCCAAACCTAATTAACTCCATTGTCTATGGAAATATTCAAGGGATCCACACTGCTGCCCCATTGAAACTTCATTAATATTAGTTTTGGAACATAATTGCACCTAAATCAACTGACTTCTTTATCAAACCAGACAAACATAGTTGCACCTAATATATTCTATCGCCTATACATGTTTGCCAGGATATACAAACAAACGTCATACGACTGATACATGCAAACCTTCACTCGTACATCGGGTCTGCACAAAGAAAGCTGTATCAGCATTGAACATTTTGCAGCTTAGCACTCATTTCATTACGCAGCGTCCTATAACAGTACAACAATGAGGAATAGCTATTGAGGAGTTTGACAGAATGACGGGGGGAATCACCGATAATGAACATAAACTCTAAGTCGAATCATACCAACTAGTGGGGATTGACAGATTAGAATGTCATTGCCGTTCAGCCTATCCAAGGTTACATTCTCTTGGTAGAATTGACGCGCTATCAACATTTTAGTAGTCATTCAATTTTAGAAATATCACTTTGGTCTCTCCAATTTAATCCTGTTTTACAGTTCAGCCACTGTGTCTATTTGTCCGTTTTAAGATTGAAAGTCATTTTATCACAATATTGAGCATAACTTTTCCACCATATTATATGAAGAAACAGAAAGGAAAAGAAAAAACAAAGTGAAACGATGCTTTACTTTAGTGACCACTGTGATACTTTGGCAAGTTGAGTGAGGAAATTTCAAAAAGGTAAGGTGGGTGAGACATTTCTGCTAAATATTGTCTTTTAACTCTAAGTACACACGAATTATGTTTTAAAGTGACCTACAAGATATAGGAGAGCACCAGCTCAAGCTTGGTTCATACCGAAAGATAATAGTTAACTGAGAGAACAGTACGTTACAAATATACCCATCTACTAAGCAATTTGAGAATCAAAAAAAGAAAAGTATTCAACCAGACTGAGTCGGCTGTCTCTTTACGTAAAATAAAATTTTCATATGCCAGTAACTCATTCACCTACTTTCCTAGATCGGTGAAATACCTATACTCGACTGAATTCAAATGGGGTTCCTATTGCGGAAGATGCATGAAAGCAACTTTCCAAATCCAGAAACTCAACTGGATGGAAATTGTGAACCTGCTTTACGTAAAACATAAAGCTAATAGCAGTTTCAGAGAAGGAAACAAAAGCTCATTCCGTGGTTTTGTTTCCAACATGTAATATCAACCAGACAATCAAAAGAGATATAACGTGATGAATTCAAGAAGCACTTACATGTATCACTAGCACAGGACACTTCACGTTTCGAATTTTATTGATGTTCTGCATACCATATCACCATACTCGCATTAGCAAAGCATAAAACACTATTCTAAGCAGTTTACTACATTAATCATTATCAGAGTTTACTAATTGTACATCATTATAACAAGAAATACTATTATGATATACTGGGTAGGCCAATCCGAGACTAAAGTTGATGCCAGACACCTATATTACTTAACTAGCCAAGACATAACCTTACCTTATAAATGTCAAAGCAGAATGTGAATTTTACATGGCAGACAACACGAAGGCCGGAGAGAATTGCGCTGTGCAGAACTACACCCCTTAGTCTTGGCAGTTTAGATGCCAAATGGAGTGTTGGTCCACTTCCAACTGACTGCCCATACAAGATCAAATCTTCCTGGCTAACTCCATACTCGGTCTCAAGGCATTCATACACTGCCTCTATGTCAGCATATGTGTTTTCCTCGCTTGGCTGGATAATAAAGTCGATTGATTAATACTTCCATTGACACTATTTAAGATGTGAGCTAGAGATTTATCATATGACAACAAAAATCACAAACTAACTAATTAATAAGAAGCATGTATGACGTTATAACATAAAATCAACAAATCTACAAATTTCTTGAATGCCATTTAGCAAACTCGGTGATATATCTAATATTCAGGTTGTTTAAGTTTAAATGAACAGAAACTACATTAAACACATGACTTCAGTTATAGATCATCGAGTGTCAGTTAGTACTTATATGATGGCTAGAAAACCCAACTCTAAGTTTGTCCATTTGATTGATAGGCATTTATAGTTCTAAACTGGTACTGAAAACTATACCCTGTAGCTGGTGCATTCCAAAGGCTTTTTGCATAATGTTGTATATCCCGCCAAAAGACCTTCATACCCTTTTTAGAACCCAATCAAAAACCACTTATATGATGATATTAACTGTAATTTAATGGTGATTCAGTGTAACGGTTTGGGCCCCAATTCCAAGTCCTCTAATGAAATATGTAGAGTTGATCATTAAGAAATGCATCCTCAAGAAACATGTTTGCTTATTAACAGGGTAGAAGTAAAACAAATGCCACAGGCTACATAAGATTATTGTGTGCTACCTTGCCAGTAGAGGCTCCATAGCCAGAATAGTCGTATCTGCATACAAAATTCAGCACGATTTGGGGATCAAATAGAATCAAGAAAATAGCAGGAAATAAAAAACAAAGAAGAACAATCTTAATTAACATCGATCATTTTGCACCCAGAATCACTGATATAATGCAAAGCATAACCCAGCATGAAATGTTCTGCATTGACTGATCTGAGAAATAAACAGATTTGACTTACAAATTTCCTAAGAAAGAAACTAAAGCCTTCGAAACATGGGCATTGATTCTGGAAATCCATAGGAACAAAGCAAAGGGGAAAATGCGTTATCAATTTAATCTCCAGATAATCAGTCTTCTAAGGACACCGATCATGGTGCACCAGATTTCAGCAAAATGCAATTTCTGTAAACAAAAACACAAAAAGCGAAGTGGAAAAGCAAAAGACAGATCTGACGAGGCACACAAATCCAAGAGAGCAAAAGGAACAGTAAAGCTGCATCTCCATATCCAAATTTACAAGAATAAAAACCATTTACTTTATACAAGCAGAAAAGGTAATATTACGGTTGAAAAAGACTGATAAGAACTAACAAAAAATGGAAAATCCATACTCTGCCTCATATTCACTTTCACTTTCATACGCTGTAGCGACTCACTTGAGAAACATGAGAAAAATAAACGCAGACAATTTAAAGGTAAGAGCTTTCTTTCAACTGAAGCAACAACATTTACGATTCACAGATCTAACACAAATGGAAATAAAATCTCAACTTCTAGGAAACACAGTAAATGAAATTAATCCGAAATTAACAGCATCAACTGTTGGGAGTGAAAATTTAAAAAAGAAGAAAAAAAAATCAAATCCCACCAACAAATAACAAACAAAAAGCTACTTTTTCAAGTACTAAAGATACAAGATTTGTGTATGAAGAGACTATGGACCCAGAACTCGAACAAAACTGAACTGAACTCACCCAATGAGATTGACTCCGAGAGCGACCTTGAGCTGCACAAAGAGATCGTAGAGTTGACCGAGGTCAGCGGCATTGCCATGTGAGTAAAGCAGAGTGAGACGAGCATAAGGGTTTCTCAGGTAAAAAGCGACAATCTTGCTGCCGCGTTTAGTGTCGATGACCAAAACGTCGAGGGAGCTGGAGTTGGAGTTGTCGTCGGAGCTGGGGAGAGGAAACGACGTCGTGGTGGAGGCGGAGGCGGAGGCTACGACGCTGAGTTTGTTGTCGTTTTCTCGGCGGTGGATCTTGTAAGTGGGAGGGGATGGAGGGAAGAAGGCGAATTTGGCAGCCAAGTTAGAGCACATACACCCCATTAACAACAACAACAACAACAACAACAACTCTTCCACTACTAGAAGAAGAGGAAGAAGAAGAAAAATGAGATTCAGAGAGAAACAACCAAGTGCTCATTGAGTGAGGATGATGACAAGTGATGAATGCATTTTGGGGTCTTGGACTTTTGGGGTTTAGGGATGAGAATCACTACTGAGGCTGATGGGAGAGATACAGGTTTTGTTGGGGTTATGTGTTTAAGCGTAAGTGCGTAAGACGAGGTCATGAGTGAGTAGGTGCAGAGAGAGAGAGAGAGAGAGAGAGAGAGAGAGTAGTTTTGAAATTGCAGATTTTGTGTAGCAGTGTGATGGTGTGTTGTTGGGAGAGAGAGAGAGAGAGTGAGAGCAGAGTTGAGTGAAAATTAAGTGCATGACTTCATTGTTGTCAGGTGGAGACTGTGGGGAGTAGCCAAGCAAGTCAATAGTTGCATCTCAGTTCCACCTCTGGCTAACTCGCAACGGGACATCTCATCCATTTTTAGGCTAATTTTTTTTGCTTCCAATTTCTCTCTCTCTCTTTCCTATGTAATAATCAGCATTTTCTTTGTGAAATAAATATGAAAGGAAAAACACACGAATAAGATTCTTTTGATTTCAAAATATTTCATTTCCTCAACCAAAAGCATTTCCTTGCGACCAAAATCTAAAAGAAAAAAATTGATTTGCTTATAGGGACAGGTCCTTATGTGGATAAGTGGGGAGGGATTAAGAGGAAAATATGCGGAGATAATTAACACTTATCTTGATTTCTAAGATGTCATCAAGTTTCATGATTCATTTGTATTCAGGTGCAAAGTAGAAACATAACATAATATGGTGGTGATTACCCTCTAAGGTAGCTGATTACAATATAATCACAATTAATTGTTGGAGATTAGATTTAGGAATTAGGTCCAGGATCGAGAGTCATGTAAATGTGAAACTAAAAATCTTTGCTTTTTTATATAAAAATAATAATATAATTAAATTAACAAGGATCGATAAAAGATTTAGAATTAAAAAATTGACATTAATTGATCATCGTAACGAATTTACACGTTTAGAATTTTCGATCAATTACGAGACGAGTTTTTCTCCTGGACAAGAAATCGAGGTAAGAATTTCGACGAATATGCATATGCCGCTAGTATTAGCAATGACTAATTATGAGTAGTAGTCCTAACACAGAGTTTATTGCCTTTGACAAACTTTACTATACGTTTTAAGAGAGCCAGATGCTAACGTTATTGTGTATATTCAATATTACATATCCACACATATGGTATAGTCCATATCACAGGGTACCTTCACATTGTATTGCGACAATCACCCTAAATGATGTAAGATGACTAGCATAGACAGTCGCCCGCTAGTTATTGCCTCGCTAATACTTTCACAAGATGACTAGCTTCAGTGGTCAACCCATCATCATCACCCATTTATATCTTTCGTACTTGTGGTTTAGTTTGAGATTTGTGATCGTCTGGTTTAAGAGGATCCGCATGTGTTGGTTTAAATAGAAATTTTGGGAAAAACTTAAATACTTTTGTTTTACCATTTATTTTTTGTCCACAAACTCCTACCTTTTTAAATGTTTGTCTCTTATTCCTTCATTTATTAATTTCTCAAATCGTATAGGTAGTAGGTTTTTGTTTTTTTTGAAAAACAATATGGTTTAGAATCTAATCAAGTATTATGTTAGACGTTTCATTCCCACGTCAGAATGTATTATTATTAAAGATAAAAAAAATTAGAAACATAATTTGGTACGTACTGGGGGATATAACAATTGAACCTCAGACTACATGTAAAACGTCATATTGTTCCTCGTAAATAGCATCCCAAATATTAACAAATTGTATATGTAGTAGTTTAAACTTACCAAATTGTTTGATGATACCATATCGTCAAAATAGAGAGTTTATCGGGAGAAAAGAGGACTTTCAGAGTGTAAAACTTATAGAGATATTGCCTAATAAAGATCTATGTCCTGTTTTGGTTCTCTTTAAAAATATTATGCCGTTTCTTTTGACTTGTGTTACCTTAATGAAGATAAATGGTGTAAAATCTCATGATTGTGGGTAGTACGTTCATGGATCTCTCTCATGGTTTTTGCACTTTCCCCTGGTACTTATTACTTAAGAGAGAAATATGGCCTTGATATTGCACCTAACCGAAAAGTTTGGTTTAAAAATAGAGGATATACTGAAAGAGTTTTTAAGGAAACATGTAATATTGCATTAGATTATTAGTCAAAAACACCGAAAAATACCTAGTTTAATTTTTCTCAACTCAATGAGAGTCAAATCTAGATTAAGCAATGGTGTACTATTGATACATAGGAACTCGTAGAAAATTGGAATCCTAGCTAGGCTAGAGGATACCAAACCTAGATCAAGTCTGCTAAAAAAAATCGAAGAAAACTATACTATCTTATTCCAAAAGAACTGGAAAAAAAAAACTAAACTCGGACCCATGCCCGCTAGAACTTGACTTGGAACCTCTTTTGCCCAAGAGCGTCATCATCACGCCTCAGGATCACAATAAGAAACTAATCGTCGAAAAAACCCCGACGCCGTAACATCAAGCAGTCTCAATCAATTTCATTGTACTCCTTATACGCTCGTCCGACATAAATTGAGATCTCTCTCAACAACCTGACAAAAACCTCACCTTACATCTGTCACAACGACTCGCTCTGCAAGCATCGATATGACTCCCGTCTAACGCACCCATGTAGCACTGAAGAGACCCAAGGCTGCCGTCGAGCCAAGGCCGTCGGACGAGATGAGATCTTGAAAAGATGGAAAAACTTGGTAGCTAGTTTTAGTGTAAAGAGAAACTAGGGGTTTTTTTTCGTACATTTGTATATGGTCCGTAATGGAATCACGGATATACTAAAATAGAGTTATGTTATTTTGATAAAAGATATTAGGAATTGAAATTAACATTTGTTTTTCTTTCCTCCTTTAGAAATGTGTATTAAAAATACATTTGGAAATATGCGCGCTCTGAAAAAACTCTTGTGCTTCGAGTTTTCCGGTGTGGACTCAGTGACTTATGAGCGCTGCCACAACTGCTCAACCTACATGATTTTTCACGATTTCCTTTTGTTTCTCTTCTATTCAAAGTTCATGGCGGTGAGCCAAACCCTAGGGGTTGGTGGTATCCTTCTCAGTTTCTTAGTGATGGTTATGTTCGGGGGAAGCATGGATGTTGGTGGTGCGATGGGGAAGTTCGATGGTGGTCAGGATGGAATGGCTCAACCTAGGATTGTCAATCTAGGTGGGCGGCGGGACTCTCTGATCTGTGAGGAAAAGGCATTTCACGTCGGCACTATTGGAATCCTCGTGATGACATCGAATCTCGGCTTAGATAGCTCTCAACGGTTCTATTTCGTCAACTGGGCCATCTTCACATGGCAACGGTTGGGCAGCGGGTGGCCAAACAATGGCTCAACGGCGGAGCTGTGAGTGGGCAAGCATCCGTTGTGAGTGGGTGGCAGATTCCGGTGACGATGCGGATACCTCATGTCGCGGCTTGTTGGCATGGAGCTTAGTTAACAATAAACTTCTCTATGCCTTACTCCTCTAGGCATGGGCTGGATTAACTAGAAGAATATTGTTTGGCCTTATTTGGAAACCTAGGTCTGCAAGGTTGGGCCTAAGACCATGGAAGAATTGGAGGCTTCATTGGACATCTTCTTGGTTTCTCCGCTGGGACCCGGGTGACCCATTTGTTTGTATCTGCACTAGTTGTTCTCGTCCCCTGATATCGAAACCGGGAGATGTTGTTTCGTCGTATAAGAGGTGCTTAACTAATTAAGGAATGGTGCATATAAAAGTTTAACAGTTACTAGCGCTACTCTGGTTTGTTAGTTTAGGGGTTTGTATTTGATCTTGTTTACTAGTACAGTGATATGATATGACTTCTCTTTGTCGGGCTGGATAATCCAGTTGAGTTCAGTATTACTATCATATTTTTCTAGTGAATTTTTATCAACCTCCTAAAAAAATGGAATATGAAAAAGTGTCATAGTTTGTAAAGCGTGTCATTTCTCGTCAAAAAAATTATTTCCTAAATGTGGCTTTTGCTTTATTTAAAGCAAAAATTGCTTATTTAGTCACTCATGTTTGACAATTAAAAAATGGAATATGAAAAAGTGTCATAGTTTGTAAAGCGTGTCATTTCTCGTCAAAAAAATTATTTCCTAAATGTGGCTTTTGCTTTATTTAAAGCAAAAATTGCTTATTTAGTCACTCATGTTTGACAATTAAGACGAACTGGTCACTCATGTTTTATCTTATCATTCAAATTGGTCACTTTGTCTATTTTGGACATTAAAAAAAGCATATATATTTATTTGTAAAATGCATATAAGTAATTTTATTAGCTTATCAATGACAAAATATCTATTTAAATAAAGCATGTGTGTATCACCTATGTAATTTTTAACATTTAAAATAAACAAAGTGACTAATCTAAATGACAAAGTAAGACATGGATAATTAAAACAATATTTGTCACACATAAGTGACCATTTCACTAGTAGAAAAATGCTATCAGACAACACTTCTACACAGTTGTCTGGTAACCCAACTTCTTGTTGTCTACAACTGAGTTTTGTCTGATGCAAAAACTCAGACAACTGTGGATCACAGTTGTCTGTTTCCTTTTTTAACAGCTGAAGGCTACTGGAAGTTCTCTGTTTCCTTTTTAACAACGACTCAGATAATAAAGGTTGTTGTCTGAGCGCCATTATAACTTCATGCGTTGTAGATATGATGTTGTCTAAAATCTGAAGAGACCTCTTTTGTTTTGTTTGATGTTGTTGTTTGATTAGTTTAGAGACTATATAACCCTTAATCGTTGCTGTTATTTGAAATACGAAATAATCATTCAAACGAAAAATCCTAAACCCAAAAGCCATAGCCTTGCTAGTTGTACACAGATTAAAAGCTTGATCAAGAGTGACTTCTCAGTTGCTGCAGTTCCACTTGTAGCAGCATATATGGAAAGTAATCCTGCAGCTCTACAGTTATCTCAACATCATCCAATTTCTTGCTAAGGTTGCTCTGCGTGAGAAGAATACATGGAGTAGCAAAAGCAATCTTAGATACCAAGTTCCTAAACCAAGAAGGGAAATGACATCATGCGACATCAAGTTATGCACAAAGAAGAAATATAGCCTAATGTAGAGCCATTCTCGCAGATAGCAGCTCCCACATAGTTAAAAGCGTACTCCAAACATTTCATTAGAGATACTGAAAATTTGCTTCATCCAATCCGTACTTCTCCATCGAATTTGACACACCCAAGTGTTATATATTTCTAACAAGGTATAAATTTTTGGAGTTGACAGTTTTATTGAAGACTAATAAAGTGTTATCTACAATATCAATCTTCTCAATTTGAAACACTAAACCCCCTCAGAATCACAATCAGCAAGTCATACCTTGCATGAAACTTGTTTGTCCCTGAATCATAGCTCACTTGCGCATCATAACAAGACAACATAAGTCTTACATTGTCATTCTGCATAAGGAAATGATACTAGTTTCAATTCACTTCTCCACGACACAATCGAAGTTGATGCAAATGAACTAGAGCAGGGTTGGTAGACACAAACATGTCAATTATTAGAAATTAGTAATACATATATACCTTGCGGTTGGGAACCAGAAGTTGCCAGTTTCAAGAGAAAGATACAAACACATGACTCAATCAACCGGTAAAGTAGTAGTACTAGTAGTACTCTTAATCTGCAAACGCCGTCTTCTGACTCCCTTGAAATGCTGCAACAATATTCTCCACAGGTATCACCTAAAGATACAAATACTCACAAAAGCTAGTCTTCACTAAAGAAAATCATAGGCAAAATGTACCTACATTATTCGAATCCATTTTTCGACAAACTCACCTGCCAATCCAATAAATCAACAACCTTCTCCGCTACCCAGTTTTCGGGTTGAAGCCCTTCCAACTCTTTGGGATCAGAAACCTCAACAATTGTGGCAACTATTCTGTTCTTGCTATCGTAAATTTCTCCCTCTTGGATCAAAAGAGGTTCTATCAACGCCATTGTTGCTCATTCACCAAATGCAACCCACAAAACAAGACTCAAATTCCAATCACAACAAACAAAAACCCAAATCCAAATTCCACCTAAAGTTTCCACCTTTATCAAAACCCAAATGCAGATTCCACCTAAAGTTTTCACCTTTACATAACCCAAATGCAAATTCCCCTAAAGTTTTCACCTTTATCAAAACCCAACAAAAACCCAGAACAATATAAACTGTGAAGGACTCAACTGACTTACAAGACCACTCATCGGATAGTTTCTGGCTTTCGATAATGAAGGTGTTCCAGCCTCTCTCTATGGCGGCGGTCATGACCTGCTTATTCTCCGTCCAGACCCACACGGTCTTTGAATTCCCATACGACGTCGTTTTGGAAGTGCGTGATGGTAGACATGGTTGACTTTGAGGAGGAGCGGCTCGACGTCGTATCGGATAAAATCGAATCTAGGTTCCCACAGCTTCAAGTCGACGGAGTTGCTTCAATAGACTTCGAGCATGTTCTAGTCGATGAATCGAAGCCAGAGAGATAAGGCCTTAGAGACTATTTCATTCAGCTTTAGACCGAATGAAGAATTGAAGAGAAAAAAAAGAGAGAAGAAAAGTGAAGTGATGAGAGCGGCTGCAAATGGTTAGGAAGGGTTTTAGACTTCCGGGGTTGGAATAATTTAAATAAATCATGATAAAAACTTTAAAATAATTTTTAAAGAAAAACGGAACAAAAATTGAAGTCAAATCGACCATTGGCTTAATTGAAGATGTAGTTTTAAACAAACTAAAACAACACAAAAGTAAAAAAAAGAAGTTGTCTGAATGATTCGAAAGAGACAACAATGTAAAAAACGTAAGTTGTCTAAACTCGTTAGAGAGACAACACGAAGAATAATAAAGTTGTCTGAAACAAATATCATAGACAACAGTAAAAGCATAGAGTTCTCTGAACATGTAAAAGAGACAACACAAGCAATTGATGTTGTCTGATTTTGTATAATTCATTATAGCAGTTTATATGCTGATGTGTGAGTGGCAGAATCAGACAACATCGTGGTGTGAAGTATTTGTGTATTGTGTGATTGTGTGAACCAATAATCACACATCGGAGATTTATTTGATGTGTGATTTTTTGGGACAACTGCATAAAAGACATGTGTTGTCTATCACGAGTTGTTTGATTGAGTTTTACTACTAGTATTTCGTCTAATCTGTCAAACATAAGTGATTAAATCAACTATTTTCCTTATTTATAAATAAGAATATATATATATATATATATTAGCTCTTCTACCGTTACACGTACGTTAGGCACTCTCTTCAAATAGATGGAAGAGAAGAGGAACACTATCATGAAATGATTTAATACTTAAAAACATTGACATGCATACACTACACCCACGACACAATCTCCAGTATGATATGGTTGGTCTCTCCTTCCTCAGCTGTGATCGTGATCGATCTTGGAGTTCTGGACTAGCAAACTAGTGTCATATTTATATAAGCTAATATCAAACTTTGGTGCAATGCATGAGAATGTGAGATGATTCGAAGCCCTCGTGCATGAAGCAATATCTTAATGCAAAGCTTGAAACGTACTATTAAATCAAAAGTTGCATGGGGGATAGAGATCTCGGTGTGCATTTTCTGGTTTAATTAGTTTAGTTTCTACTTTCTAGCCCCAGTGTCGCGTAATTGCTTGGCTTGAATCGGGTATGTGAAAGAAGAGAAAGAAACATATACGTTGAAACAAACAGTAGTCCAAAACAGCATCAGATCAGTTAAAAATGGGGAATAATTAAAAATGTGCTTCTGGCTTGGGGAAAGTGTTTTCGATCATCTTCCCTTTCACATAGGGTAGAATCATAGAAATAAACAATAGCTAAACCTCAAAACTACAGGATAGATGCTATAGCTAAACACTAGCATCAATTTGATTGCATGAGCCACTCAAACTCGTTTACCCACATTAAGTTACTTAATTTAACTATAAAAAAGCTAGCCTAATCACTCATGTACCTTTTACTTTTCTTAAATGCATGTACTAAACCTTCAAATATAATATTTAGTTTCAAAACTAATAGTAACTCCATAAACTACTCTCTCTCTTTTTTGTGGAAAATTGGTCAAATGGTCACCCAATTATGTTAAAATCGATAGTTTAGTATCTATCGTATGACATATATCATTTTAGTAACTCAACTTTACTTTTGTATATCAATTTGGTCACTGGTTCTCAAACGGACGTTAAAATTAAATATTCCGTTAGTTTTGAGGGACAATTGTGTCTTTTTTACATATTTAACTTTATTTTTTCTTTGGAAAATTATATTGGGCACTTAGAAAATTAATCTGGCTACCCCAAAAAGGTATTTGGGCACCCTCTCTTCCCCATCTTGTTGACTAAGCATGGTGCTAGCCCAGAATTTTAAGCTGGGTGATGGCTGGGCATGATACTCGAGAGATACAGGGGTCCGAGCTTGGCCGCGTCGGGTCGACCATTAGACCCTCAGCCTAGCTCACCATTGAGTTCCATTTAAAATTAGATCTGCAGCTCGAGGTCGAGCAAATCTATCGTGACGACGTGCCAACAACGTGGCAGGGCACGCGACGGCTAAATGGTATGGATGGAGGTTAGCAACAACATTCAAACTTGGATCTAATTTGACAATAGTAGTCTCGAAATCAAATTCACCCGACGAGACTGTTGCGGTCGCTCTCACAAAAATTTATGTGGTCGAGCCCAAGGCAAAGGCGAGAGCATGAAACAATAAGGACATAGAGGCAGATTAACTACGAAGAGAGGAGCACTAAAGGCCACGTGGAGAAAAATGGTGGAAGAGAGACCGTCGTGGCCGAGGAGAGAGAGACTCGATGTGGCGGTCTGAGCCGATGAGGAATGCGACGACAAGGCCAAAATTGGGAGATGACAAGTTACTAGAGAGAGAGAGAGAGAGAGAGAGAGAGAGAGAGAGAGAGAGAGAGAGAGAGAGAGAGAGAGAGAGAGAGAGAGAGAGAGAGAGAGAGATGTAATGGCAGATTTCGTAATTCTTGAAAAATGTAGTTGTAGCATTATTGTAAATATATAAAATTAAAGAATATAAAAATCTTTTTACCCATGATAGGTCAAGTGTATAACATCTAAATTAGACGCAGGTCGAAGTTAAGTGACTATTTGATATATGTTAAACGATAGTTACTAAAATGATGATCTTGACATAATTGGGTGACCATTTGTCTAATTTACCCATTTTCTTTTATTGATTGTGGTGAAGATTTATTGATATAAATAGTAGTAAGTTACAAGAGTCCATCACTGAGGGGCATGACAAAAATGAACCCCTAAAATAGTTTACAGAAACTTTAAAATACATAGCACAGTAAAACGTAAAGAAAACCAAGATAATGTTTAATCAAAAATTGCATGTTAAATTGTACGTCAACTTATTGGCTTTATGTTTGTCTTACTTTAATCTTTTTCACTTTAACTCATTTTCCTTGTTTTGGTAGAAATCGATGACAAGGGAAATAAACCACCGTTTCGGGGCTTAAAAAGCGTAAAATGGATAAAATTGGTGAAAATAAGATATTAGGCCAAAAAGTCAAAATTCAAACATTGGCTTTTACAGCAACTTTTCAGCAACCCAGCAACTTTCTGTAGACATTTCGGTGAGCCACATCATTTGGAACTTCAAGAAGATGAAACATCATTTACTCATTGTTGACATTTTTTGCACCAAATAGGCTAACTCTTACTCATTTGACTTTTAGTTTTCACCTCACATGTAACCTACTTGTCAAATCCATCTCACTCTCCAAAATATAATTTTAAATGATAAAACACCCAATTTTTCCACTATCCTATGATAAATTCTCTCTCTAGATTGGAAGTTTGAACCACACCCTCCATCTTCATTCCATAGCCTCTCTATGCCAAAATTCATCTCGTTCATTACTCACCCATTCAAATTCACTCACCAATTTCACCTACCCACACTCAATCACTCGTCAATTTAAGGAAGTTGAGCTAGGAGAAGAAGGGAAGCTACACCATCCACATGCTTATGCTTCTTGAGTCATCTACACTTCTATCATTTGTTACTTCTTATCCTTTCTATTTTTTAGTTCGATGTTAGTGAATTGTGAAACTATGTGTGAATAGTCCATTGTTGGGGCTAGGGTTTAAAGGAAACTTCTCCATTGAGGACCCTTAGAATGAAGGCTTGATGAGTACCTTTTAATTAATGGTTGTAAGAGCCACTTTTCAACAACATTTTTACAAAGTTAACATTTAGATGTTTAGATATTGATGAGTAGATCATTTCTATAAATTTTTATCCAAATTGAAAATCGTAAGGTATCAAACAAGATCAAATCAATGGACAAACCAAAACTGTCAAACGTACACCATTCATGTTTATAAGTGATAAATCTTGATTATGAATGACTTAAGAAATTTTAATTTTGGTGAAATTTTACATGAGTGATCTACTCGTCATTATCTATCTAACCAAATATTAATTTGCCAAAATATAAAGAAAAATAGGTCTAATGAGAAGGTACTCACCAAGTTCTCGTTTTAAGTGTCCTCAATAGAGAAGTTTCCAGGGTTTGAAACCCCTAGCTAATCTTGCTTGTGTTTGATGTTGGATTGATTTTGATGCTAATGTAGTCGCAATTCCACAAACTTATTCAAAAGTTACATGTTTATGCTTAGAATTTATCACGCTTTATGTAATGCATTTACTATGGCATGATAGCATTTAGAGTTTGATAACATTTGAATGTTAAAGCATGAAAAAATATCCCATGTGTTTATGAAAAATTGTGAATTACAACTACCTAGACCTTGGATTAATTGGTTTGCATAATTACCTCACTTTATAACTTTGTGCACCTAAAACAAGTAATTGAGAACTAACGGACTAAAGACAGACCTACACTTAGGTACAACCCACCCGATAATTTTGAAAAAAAATACTATTTTGTGCCATAACTTTAGTTCAAAATTTTGAAAAATAAAAATTAGTCCACCTCAAATTTATATACCTAGCCCACCCCAAAATTGACCAACTTTAAAATTAATAGCCCACATATCAGAAAATACTATTTTAATATTAATTATTGACTAAACTTTGAAAAATTCTTAAGAACTCATCAGAAAATTGTTTTTAATAGCTTTGGAGCGTATATCTATACGCCTTCTTTTTCTTCTTAGGTTACAACACCCACGTGACATCTCTTTTCTTTTTCCAATTTATCAAAACTAATATCTTCTAATCAAGACCAAATGGTATAATTTGAGTAGTGCGTTATTCACCTTTTGACTTATGTTAACGAATTTTTATCAAGCGTTATTAATTGTTAATGTTTGTAGTTAGTCAATTACTTAGTTGTGTGGTGTATATTCAATTTAACATGTGATTTATAAGATAAAAAAAAACTTTTTTGAAAAAAGAAAATTTAGCCCACCCTATTTTAAAATCCTGGGTCCATCGTTGTAACTGGCAATTGAACTTGTTTTAGATATTTGACCACTTACTTAACCGGCAAGAGTTAATACATGTAAGAAATATAGTCATTGTAATCTTACCTGAATTCAATAAGGGTAATTGGGTAGTGCATTATATTACTTTTTTGGACATTATTACTTGCATAAGAGGCTAGAGGTGGAAACCCTCAAGCCTTAACATCCATCAGTGATTTGTCACATTTTGTTTAAGCTTAATCTAGTGCATTTATATTTAAACAAGTAGCATTATCACTATTCTTAAAAATTGAATCACTACACCTCACATTGTGCATAGTCCACCCATATAGTTTCCTTTTAGGTTCACCTAAGTTAGGTAGTTGGATTGCCAATCCTTATGGTTCGACATCTTTATTCAACCCCTCTACAAAACTTGACCCTCTTTTACTTGAGTGATTGGCTTTCTAGCTAACATGTGGTTTAAAAATGAGAGGTCTCACCTTCCAATTCACCTATGCAGTCACCAACGTCAAATGGAGGGTCGTGTCTTAGACCTTTTACACTAAAAATGTAACAATCAGAAGTAGCAGAAATCATCTTTGGACTTGCCCCCAAGTTCATCTCGATATGCCTGATGTAATCTAGATTCTCCGTCAAGTCATGCCCAGCCAGGAAAAGACATTACGGTTACACAAAAACTCTGCCATCCACTGGGTGAACCTACAACCACTGTATCAAGGTCGTAGTTCATCTTCGAGTCTTCTTTAGTAGATAACATTAAATTTTCAATTTTGCCAGTGCGAGCATTCACCCCCATAACAATGTTTCACCCTTTCTTGAGAATCTTCCTAAATGGTTTTCAAAAAATGGGATTGTTGCCCCTTTTCCCATCGCTACCTCAACATGAGCACTTGTCATCTCTCTCACCTTCCCTATCTTTGCCATCAAGGCCACGTCTCCATTACCATGCTTCCCCAAACATGAATCTCGAGCTAAACTATATGTTTCCATCACCAGGTCCTTTTTCTTACTATTAACCTCCACCACCTCATTCTCGGCTACCACCTCACTCTCGGCTACCACCTCCTTAGGTGGTCCCTCCTCCAACAGTGGGGCTTCCACCTCAACCCTTGTCGCTTCCAAAAGTGGTAACCCTCCACAACTATCACCGTTTTTACCACTACCATCCTCTGTCCCTCTTTTCAGCCCCACCATTTTCACCGTTCCCACATCCCTCCCGACCCCGGCTATGTATCTGATTTTGTGGGGAAGAGTGTGGGACCCACACCCACCTCATACATGTATAAAACACCCACTCTCCAACAAATCCACTGAGATTCAAATAATCTATAATAACATCCACCACAACCAAGTCTGAGAGTATATACTTGTCCAGGAGAATGAAACGCTCAGCCAGGTTGATCTCCGCCAACATGCAAAGTTCTTCGCCCTTTCTGAGACACCAGAAATATAAGTGCCAAATTCGGCTAAAGGTGACCCTAATACCTACATCTAGTTCAATTGTTAGCGAGACAAACCATTGAAAGCCCAAGCACTGGAGCCCAAATCGCTGCCAAGTCTACATTGACACTCTCGGGATCAGAAATTCCATCTTAATCTGCCACCATTGCACTTTCCCGAAACAAAGATGCCTTTGAGAGAGCACACCTCTTGTCTTCCGGCCTCAAGAACCTGTATAGGTAAAGGCTTAAAGATAACTATTGCATGGTGATGGCAGTGGCTCCAAGCAATGCACGCCGCAACTAGGTCTTCTTCTGTTTGAACTTCCTTAGTTAGAAGTTTGGCAGTGGCTTGACGACCTTAATCACCGCCACTACAAACCCCAAGTCTGACTTGTCCTCGGATTTAATCCCATACTCTCTGGTAGGGTAACTCACAGTGAGCATAAATTTATAGGTTGTCGTTCTCTGTTAGTTTCATCTTTTTTCTATCGATGATGATCTATGAACCCCCCTTGATTGAATGGGTATGAGTTTGTCGCTCCAAGGTGATTTTGTATGTCCACGGTGGGAGTTCAATTGAAGATGAAATCAGGGTTGAGAATGGCTAATTAATTAGGTTGTAACACTCAAGTTTGCGTATTGAGATATTGTCTGCATTTGGGCATCTCCGGTAAGGTTTTTTTTGTGTCCTCTCTAAAATGTGTCTATTTATGATAATACGAGAATACACATATAATCACATCACTTTCCCACTCTTGGGGATTTGAGATTTTGTACTCATATTAGAAGCTAGTGCCCTCAACAACCCCACACAATGGTTCATTAAACAAGCGCGGTGAGTCCTGAATTGAGGTTGATGGGTGGTCGAGACACTAGTGTTGTTTTGAGGTGTCATTCTAGGGATATATCTTGTCTCTTGTCTAGATGAGGGGAAATTTTTTTACTCGAGGTTGGATTTGTTCTCTAATTTGGGACCTGAGGGTATGTTTATTTGACAATTGTTGCTAGAACTGCTTTATATAAGGAGCAAAGTGTTTGTTTAGAATCGATACGAGATTAAATGACGTTATTTTAGCTTGTCCTTTTCAAGATGTATCCTTAACTCTCGTTATGATGTGCCATTTGAAATGGATGCCTCAGGTAAGAAGTCTCAATGACACCACACAACCCACTTTTGTTGTTCTCATATCTCTCTTTGTGCCAATCTTATCTCTCTTTTTTCTTCTTCATCACTTTGAGAGTGCCTATATCTTTCTTCAAATTGTGAAGTATACTTGAAAGTTAAAGAATATACATCCTCTCTATTATATAATTAAAGTATTTCATAATTACAAACAAGATGGACCAAACGAGTACATGATTTTCTCTTAAATTAAAGAATATACATCCTCTCTATTATATAATCGAAGTATTTCATAATTACAAATTTGCTCTTATTATTATTATTAAGAGATTATTTTAGACTTCTACGTGTACAAAAAACTATATATACTATAGGGAAATTCTAAGGTGAAGTGCATCTACCTAAATTATATTCAATAATTTTGATGTTATTGTTGTAAAATGAGACATTTCTGTGTAATTTTGTTCAATTTTTTGTCACTACACAAACGAGCAGATTTTTACAAATCGTTGTCAATATTGTAATTTATTTCAATAGTTTGTAAATGATATAAAAAGTTGTTGTAATTTTGTTCTAAATGTAGTAAGTTCGTGTTCAATAATGTAATTTTGTTCAATTAATTGTAAATAAAGTTTTAAGGTAGATCTCATCTACCATAGCATATATTTGTATATACTATATGTACAGTTTCTATCCAAAGCGGAGCTCCGCTTTGATAAAACGGAGCAAAGTTCTAGTTTCCACAAGTTTAAAAAAATTATTTGATCATTGAAACTAATCATCTATTAAATTATCACCAGAAGATCACGCTTGAAAAAAAAATCAGCCTAATTGGAGATGATTTAGCCATTTAATCATCACATTCACGTTTTGATGAATATAGTTCATCTGATATAGCTTAGAAGTTTGATGTAACAATTAAAATATCAAATCATCTCTGATTATGTTGATTTCTTGTAAGCATGATCATCTAATAGTAATATAAAGAATGAGTTGTTTCAATAATCGCGCAACATTATCAATCTTGTGAAAATTGAAACTTTGTTCCGTTTTTTCGAAGCGGAACTCCGCTCGGGATAAGAACTAACTATATGTTTATACAAATAAATTATATCTAATAAATTTTTTTTATTCAACTCACCGAAAATCAATTTTATGATGAATTAAGTTCATGACCTTTCAGTCTATCAAAGTAATATATCTAATAACAAGTTGGTAAAATTAATGACGCTATGAGAAAATGAGAGTACTCCTAGGACACGCCTGCGCTAGTGTTTTTCCTCTCTTGACAATTCTAGGATTTCTTCTTCTCCACACATGCCTAATCCACCCCCATTTCTGGGTTTGGCAACCACCATGGCCCAACTTTGATCGAGGAAAACACAATTCAAAGCCTGAAATCATTAACATTAATCATGACATCAAGACTTGGGCAAATTGGGGAACTACGACAATCGAATGGAGCACGCAAACGGAAGCAGAAGGGCTGGATTATACAAGATAAAGATTAGTGTGGCGAGGAGCTCCATAAAAGAATCCATGCAATTCAAGTACATTCTGGGAACCCAGGAGATTGAGAGAAGTCACGGGTTCATCGGAAAATCAACAAACACTACCAATGAAACCCCCTTTAGCCAGCTCTATTTTGGGTACAGTACAGTAACTTATATCCTATAGTATGTCAATTGAGACCCTTTTCTATATATATGTATCGTTTGGTAGTGGATACTGAAAACAGTATCAAAGCTAAGAATATAAATGGTATAATAAATATTTGGATATCATTGGATACAGATTTTTTTGTACCCAATTGAAAACACGGACTATTTATATTCATGAATAACATATTAAGTACTAGTATTAGTATTCATTGCTTCCCAAAAATTGTTAAAACTCTGATTGATATTACTACCTATTTAATATATTTCGTGAAAATTGTATAGATAAATTTTTAATATTCACAAATGCAAATAATATTTAAGATAATATTTAATAGGGAATATACGATCTCAAATATGTGTATTGCATATGAAGAAAGTGTGATTATTTGATAGTAGCCACATATTCGTAATTATGTATCCATTGTGATAAATATTAGACACGACTAGTAGAAAGTATCCAATAAGGATACAAAAATTAGTACAAAAACTATAGCGATATAAAATTATCTCTATTAATTAAGGCTGAAGGCCTTAGGGCAGTTATGAAGTAGAACATTAAAAATACCGAAATATGCTCTCCCTACATCATAGCTTGACCAAAATTAACATTTATTAATCAGGGATAAATTGGTAATCAAGTAAATATATATAAAAAGAAAAATAAATAAACCCCATCATTCTCTCGCCACTCTCTCTCTCACTCATATAACTGTTTCAAACTTTCAATAACTGCATGCTTTAATAATTATTTTTTTTCATTCTTTCGCTCGTGTGATTTTTTTCGGTGACCCTTTCAAAAAAATAATAATTTCAGTGACTATTTATTTTTAATTTTTTAATTTTATACATACGTGTATGCGCTCTTGCTAGTTAATATATTACATCATAATAAAAAAGATTTTTTAGTTGAATCCAAATGGAATTTAACTTGCATTTGTACTAGGTTCCACACGTATGCGTATGCGTATGTGCAGACTTGTTTTTTTATTTTTTATTTTCCAGCATAGTTATTAATGTTTCTATATTTACGATTTTTTAAAAGAAAAGAAAAACAAACGGAAGGACTCAGAAAGTCAATAGCCAAAACAGACAAATTAACACCGGTAAGGTATATTGTTCCATTTACTTCCATATATTGGTTGGACACAAATTGCTTTACCTAATATTTCTACATATACTACGTACATGAGATTAGTGAGTATCAAATATTGTGACAAGCTTTGTTCTGAAAAGCAAGATGGAAAAAGAATGGATATTTATGGATAGATACAACGACGACTATAGAGACGGTTTGAATGCATTCCTCAAATATCCGTTAGAGCATGCTTCTTATGACGGTATGATTAAGTGTCCGTGTAAAAAGTGTCGCAATACGTACTACAAACTACCTCATATTGTTGATCAACACTTTGAAGTCGGTGGCATGTGGCCAAGATATGCAAACCTCCCTTGGACTGGGCACGGTGAACCTCTGCTCGACATAGTTTATGCTAATGTGTCGGGGCCTTCATAACCTCAACCAAATTTAAATGTGCTAGAACCTCAATCAGGTTCTGATCTCCAAGATATGTTGAATGATGTGTTTGGCATACACAATGATAAAGATATAGATGTGGAACCGATTGAAGGTCCATCATTGCCATCGGCCTCACTCCTGAAGCTGAAAGATTCTACAAACTTATACAAGGTGCATATATAGAATTGTACCCTGGTTCCAAAAAGAAGATGTTTGATTTCTTGATAAGATTGTATCAACTAAAAGCGTTGCACAATTGGAGTGATGTGTCTTTTACTGCGCTGTTTAAATTGTTAAAGTCCAATCTTCCACTGGGCGAGACTCTTCCTAAATCTTTTTCCGGTGCCAAAAAGTTTATAAAAAGTCTCGGTCTCAAATACCAGAATATTCATGAATGTCCAAATAATTGTATGTTGTATTGGAAAAACCATGCTTCAGATATAGTTTGTCATATATGTGGTACTAGTCGATACATAGGTGAAACATCCACCAATGCGACTTATAGTAAAAAGGTGTCAGGTAAGGTTTTACATTAATTTTCGCTAGGACCAAGACTACAAAGATCGTACATGTCTCGTCACATTTCTGAATTCATGGTTTGACATTCAGAAAAAAGACCACGAGATTCGATTCGATGCCATCCTGTTGATTCTCTTGCTTGGGAAGAACTAGACAAAATTGATCCCAATTTTGGATTAGAGGTTCGAAATATTCGGTTGGGTGTAGCAAGTGACGGATTTAGTTCTTCATGTGAGTTTAGCTTACAATACAGTATGTGGCCGGCTATTATTTTTGTTTACAACCTGCCTCCTTGGTTATGCATGAAAAAACTGTACATGATGTTAACACTGCTTATACCTGGACCTAAAAAGTCGTGGAAATTACTTTGATGTGTACCTCTAACCTTTGATAGAAGAATTGAAAGATCTATGGACACAAGAAATTTCTACATATGATGCACTCAAGAAAGAGATTTTTCATATGAGGGCTGCAGTCTTGTGGACTATAAATGACTTTCCTGCATATGCTATGTTATCTGGGTATTGTTGTAGAGGTTATAAAGCTTGCCAACTTGTGGTGAAGAAACTGATTCTGTAAAGTTACAACATGGAAATAAAGAAATCTACATGGGGCATCGAAAGTGACTGCCAGATGATCATATTTTCAGGAGTTGGTACAAAAATTTCAATGGGTTGACAGAGTATGGTAGAACACCCCAAGCAAAGACGGATGTAGATTACTTGAGGAATGTAAGTGCATTGAGGTTCAATGAAACGAAAGAACAAGGATTAGGTCGCAAGAGAAAAAAACGAGATGAAAATAGTGATAACACAATATACACTGGATCGTGGAGAAAGAAAAGTATTTTCTTTGAGTTGCCTGATTAGGAGAACTTGCTATTGCGTCACAATTTAGATGTCATGCATATTGAGAAAAATGTTACACACAGTGTCATTGGGACGTTGCTTGGAAGTGGGAAAAAAAATAAAGATAGCTTGAATGCTCGCAAGGATACGGTACGAATGTGCATCAAACACTCACTTCATCCCCAAACATGTGGTGGCAGAATCGTTTTGCCTCTAAGAAAATTCACTTTATCTTATTCTAAAAAAACATTAATATGTCAAATACTTGAATTGGTTCAAGTTTCAGATGGATTTTCTTCTAATATCCATAATTGTGTTAGGGTCCGAGAACGAAAGCTAGTGGATCTCAAAACTCATGACTGTCACATTCTCATGCAGTATCTACTTCCCATTATCGTCCTACATTTAGTAAACCCAGATTTAGCCAAAGTGTTATTAGTGCTCTGTGCTTTTCTCAGGCAATTATGCACAAAAGTTGGAACTGTAGACCATTTTCGTGATTTGTCGCATCGGATTGCCATAACACTTTGCAAGTTGGAGATGTTAATGCCTCCATCTTTATTTGACATTATGATACATCTTTTAATATACTTGGTGGGCGAAGCAGCAATTGCAGGACCTGTTCAATTTTGGTGAATGCATCCTATTGAAAAGTACGCCTAACATAATTTTTAGTTAATATTTTATGTTTTTCATTTTTATTTTTTTATTTCCGTCATCTGCTTTATTTATTATTATTATTATTATTATTTTATCCATATATTTAGGAGTTATTCTTTCTAATTCGAAGGTCTCTAATTTAGTTCATTGCTTTATATGTTTTGACCTTCTCTGTGTAATCTTTTTATACAATAGTTTTATATAGAGGTACCTAAGTGGTGTTAAATTTTGAGTTTTTTTTGTAGTTTACCGTTAAATTTAGAATATTGATTTTTTTTAATGAGAAGAAGGAATGTAGAATACTAATTGATTGTTTAAAAGATAGAAATTTATTTAGCATACTCAATAGTTTTTGAAATGTGTAGTATATATATATTTTTTCTTTGGTCTCAGGTACTTACATGATCTTAAAAAATATGTACACAATCCCATTCGTCCTGAGACATGTATTGCAGAGGGTTACATAATTGAAGAGTGTCTACCATTTTGTACCATGTATTTAACCGATGGAGTTGAGTCAAAGAGAACAAGAATCGATCGTAATGCTAATGACCTTTGGATCGTCCCTCGCGAAGGGTTATCTTTGTTTGTTCAAAGACGACGATCAATAGAATGTGGAAAGGAGTTTAAACTCACACAAGAAGAACGTGCATATGCACATAATCATGTGTTGATTAATTGCCCAAAGATCGATTAGTATTTAAAGTAAGATGATTTTTCTCTTTTGAATTACGTAGTTATACTTTCTTTTTTATATATATTACTAACTAATATGTGTGACATTATTAGAGATCATGTGAAAAAGACATAAGAAAATCGACAAAGACGTACAACTATGATGGAAGATAAAAGACAAGCAAAATAGTCTTTTGGAGACATTTACAAGAATTGGTAAGCAGTGCACAAACAAATAATTCCTTACAATATCATTTTTCTGTAATGTACGCAACATATCATATGTCCATGATGTAGATAGAGGGAAAAGTGCAATGACAAGAGAACGCTGATCCAGATATTCAAGCTTTGGCTTTGGACCAGATTTTACTGCATGGTGTTACACAAGATATGTCATGAATGGGTTTTGTTTTTTTGTCAAATCCATTGACACCAAATCAAAGACTCACAATTGTGGTGTATTTATCAAAGATGAAGTGATTAGTTATGCTACTGGTCGAGATCAGAGACCAAGGGATGGTGTGAAGGATTACTATGGTGTACTAATGGACATTATTAGGCTAGATTATCATCATGGTAAAAAGGTCTTATTATTTGATTGTGATTGGGCTGATAACAGGGTTCATAACAGAGGTGTTCATACAGATGGATATGGCTTCATTCAAGTAAACTTTGATCGTTTACTACCTAAGCCAGACACTCTTGTTCTCGCATCACAAGTAGTGCAATTTTTCTATGTTGAAGACCCAAGAGATTCAGAAAATCACCATTTCTTTGCTGTCTTTGTTGTGAGTGTCATCGTCCTATAATCCCAATCCCACCTTGCGTAGCTTGTATTACAAAAATACATAATTTTCGCCATTGTCGAGAACCCAAAGCACGACAGGTTGAAGACATTGTAGAGTGCTACGTCATGGCATATAGTGATCCAACCTTGACCAAGAGATTTATTTGACATGGGCACAGACATAGAGCCAGAGCCATATGACGGCCAAAATTTGGTAACGGGTGCCAACGACGATGAAATAACAAGAACAGATATAGATAGTATCTTGGTGGACGAGTCAATGGATGAGCCGATGGACAAAAATTGATATAATGGCCTTAAATTTGTAGTCTATTTTTTCGTTAGGTTTTTTTTTTAAGAATTGATATATTTCTTCCCTTTATTCACAATATCGTCTCTTCATATACAATACAATGATGTAGATTAAGAAATTAATGATATCGGTATTATAATTTAATTTATTCAATATTCTTTTTTATTAGCCATATCATTTCATTAAGATAGGCAATTAGTCATAACACCAAAAAGGCAACAACAACAAAATTAAGAGATAAATCAGTATAGGCAATTGATTTTTCAGTTTAATACGTAATATATATACAAAAGAGACGTGGTTACAGAGGGAAGAGGGATAACTGATAAGCTAGGCTAAAGATGGATCTTAACGACTGAAATTTCACAAGGGCGAGGAAGAGACGGACTTTTTACTTGTAAATTGTAATCATCTTTGATATAATTCTCATCTTTGTATTGTTGGTCATCTGTTACTCTTATGCTATGCACTTGGTTTGTTCTTTCTTTTCTTTTTGATAGGACTGCACTTGGTTTGTTATTGATATGTTGGTTATCTTTATCTTGTTTGACAGATGCACTAGTACAAAAATTACTTCACATGACGCCTCTCATATGACAGGAAATAAATATCCGTCGTCTGAATGATTTTGAATAAACAGACATCGATCCATTTCTGTTCGTTATTGCATGTTCTTTTACACAATACATTTTTTTAGTTTTTAAGGGGGGCATCCAAAATTTACAAGTTTCAAGGGCGAGCATCTCAAATTTTGATTGTTCAAAAATAATACTTAAGTCAGACGACGTTTGTCTGTCATGTGAGTATTTGGCGAAAAACCAAGCAAATAGGTAATCTTTCGAGGGGGTTCGCTTGAATAAGTCCTTCAATTATATGTTGGTCGACCGTCGTCTGAATAGTTGGCAAAAATTTTGTAATTTTTTTCGCCAATTCAAGCAGATCAAGAGTACTCAATTGGTGAAAAATGCACGTGTGGAACTCTCCAAGGGAGCTCACTAGAATGAGTTCTTCAATGAGATGACGGTCACCTGTCATCTGAGGTATGACATAACTGACTACAAATTTTTCACATATACCGGCTGACATACAAAATTTACATATATACGTTATTAAGACTGAGCAGCTAAATTTATTATAGTTTTGAAATATGCACTAAATCAGATGACAGTCGTATGTGGTCTAATTAAGCTTTGAAATTTATTTTCCTACCTTAAACATCAAATTTCATAAATTGCCTAAAACTAACCATTTTCGTAAATTTAACTGTTGGATGGGATGATCGGAGTATTGTTAAGACATTATTTAAAAGTTATATTTTTTTACTTGAATGCGTCATCGATTTGTGCGTGTCACGGTTGTGATGCTAAGGCTATTTAGAGTAAATCACAATTCGTGGCTCCGTCAAAAATAAATTTGAGACCAATTTCCACACATGCATTATCGCGGAGCTCATATCTATCTTACCATATGAAAAAAAATGACAAAAAAAGTCCATTAAAGTACAATGAGCAAAATCTTTGAAAAGAGCTATTTTAATCTTTTGGTAAGATTTGACCTTATTGACCGAACTCTAAATGAGCTTCGACGAGGGTAAATTTTTTGAAAACTCTATGTTATTATGAGGTTGGCGCAATATGTATAGCTAGATTTCTCATTAGACCATTTTAGTTTGTCATATGTCGTTAATTGCATATAAGTACTAATGTTACTTACAATGTTTGTTGGTTATATGAAAACTAAACCTTTATAAAACTAAACCACTAAAAATTAATTATTTTATAAATATAATGGTTGGATGAGACAGTCGGACTAATCTAAGCACGCTGTAGAAAAATTAGAACTTTCCGAATTGAATTTGACCTCGATCTGTGTACCCTACCATTGTGACCATACTGCCCTTAAGAATAAAACACAATTTGCTGCTTCGTCAAAAATAATTTGAGCCCAAGTGTCCCGCTTGCATTCTCGTGGAATTCAAATATATCTTGCCATGTAAAAAAATAAACTTCCTAAACCCTAGACCTAAATCTTAACCCTAACTCTTTTTTTTAAAGGAATCTTAACTTTAACCCTAAACCACCTAAAACAATAGTAAAAACAAAAATCTAGCTAGGTCATGCCAACATTTTCTCTTTCGATTAGGTGCTACTTTCTCTAAAAAAAAGAACTTAGCAATGCCTCTCTCTCTCTCTCTCTCTCTCTCTCTCTCTGCATCAATGAGAGAACACAGTAGCAGTTCAATGCCACCACCTCTGAGGCTCGCCCTCGTGTCCTTTGAACTCCAGCGTCGCACTCGCTTGGACTCTTTGCTTGCATCTCTATCATTGTCCTCGGCGAGTCTTCCACATGACTCAGCCCGCGGTTGTTGCTCAGCCTCTGAGACTCCGCAACAAACTCCCTCTTCACCACCGTTGGATTCTCAAGAACGTCTCCCCTGTGCTACTACTGTGATCATTTACAAGACCTCGAAGTCCACCTTCATCAACAACAACCATGCTCCCCAGAAGTACTACACCAGCAGCGAGAAAAGGTCCCCTTCATCTTTGATTCTCAAAATCACTATTACCAAACCCTAATTTTCATAATCTGTTTCGAATTGTGAATGATTTGGAGGCTGAAGGTGGTTTTGATAGGATATAGAAAGGGCAACAGAGTCACATAATGAGTAATGATGAGAATAAAAATTATAAGAGGAGTGGTTCAGAGGCTGAAGCTTCTGATGGGAGGTCTACACGTGGGTATAATTCTAGGGGAGGTAGTATTGATAGGAGGCAGAGTCGTGTAATGGAAAGTGGTGAGAATTAGAATTATAAGTAGTTAGGTTTTGGTAATGTTGAACTCTGTTTCTGGTCTAAAGCCGTCGTCGCCGAAGAAAAGTAGGAGCCACGGTTCGATTTCGTATGAGCATGAAGTGGAGAAAAGAGTATGTGTTCGCTCTTAGTCGCATTGCCATTAGGGTAATGAGCACAAGCTATGCTCTCTCTGTCTATTTGAGTTGGATTCGATTAAGAACTTTATGAAGGTCTTTCCAATTTATGTGTTGCATTTATCTCTTTCATGGGCGATTGTGTTTTTTTTATGGTCTCTTTTTTGATAAAGCCGGAGTATCAATAATTAATAGTTGATGCTGGAGGTTTGTTTTATATGATTGAGCTGTTAAAGAGGCATAAGAATCTGTGTGGTGCGAACGATGTGTCTTTGTTATTGAATATTATGTCTTTGTTATCGAATCTTGGTACAATTGAGATGCATTAGATTAAAACGGAAGTGGTAGTTATTGAGTATTATGTCTTTGTCTAGGGTGCAAATAATGTGACTATTATAATTAATATTGTTGATGATTGAAAGGGGTTGTTCGATTGAGTACAAGGGATATGAGTTATTTAATCGGAAATAGAAATTATGAGGAAAGTGGTCATGATGACAGCGAGACACAAGATGTCGAAGGTGAGTATTGACAACACCTAGAGGATGATAGTGAGACACAAGATGTGGGAGGTGAGTTTCAACAACACCTAGAGAATGATATTGAAACACAAGATGTGGGAGGTGAGTATCAACAACTATACATCCCTCAAAAAAATCTTTCGCAACTTCAACAAAAGTGACAACCTTGTAAGGGCTTGGAAGCGCATGGAGGTAAATACATAATTATTCATTATTATTACAAGAATACATTTATTGCCTTGTACATGGTTTTTCACTGGCTTAAATGCATACATATGATTCATTGTAGGACACTATTGATTGGTCAAATCCATGGGTTTTAAGTTTAACACCAAAAATTAAGAAAAAGGTTCTGGCCAAGTTAAATAAGCAGTGGAAGCACTGGTAATCCATATTGAGGCGAAAATACTACAAGCTATTAATGAACAATCCATGTAGATTTCAAAACCCTGATGATGGTCGTATTGATGATGGGGAATGGAAACTATTTGTGAAAAATAGTGATGATAAGAAGCATCAGGTAAGCAAAGAAATTTCTCATTCTATAGTATATGATTCTTTATTGTTTAATACTTGTAAGAATGCAGAGGAACGTGAGTGTCAACACAACAAACCGTTCCCAAAAGAAAATGAATCAAGCAATAGGGACTCGGACTTATGCAAATGTGGCTTATGAATATTTAAGTAAAATCTATGTTGAAATTACACTATTTACATAAAACAAAGCATTCTGCTTGCTGGTTTTATTGATTATAGGCTTCTACTTCATTATTCTGTGAATATGTTGAGATATTTGTGCTTTCTGGTTAAATTTACAAATCTCAATTTTGATTATTCTGATTTGAAGTAACATTAGAACCTGAGTTTGCATCTACTATGATTCAAACTTAGTTCCAACATTTTATTTTTACTTTAGAAAATTGAGATATGTTCCTAGATTAAATGCCTCATTTGCAATCACTTTTGGGATTGATAATCTCGCTTTGCATGAAAGCTTTCCTCCATTGAAATAACTACAAGACTTCTTTATTATGCTTTCAGCATTACTGTGTTTTCATTTATTGGGCAGGAAATTCAATATGGCAAGAAGCCTGATAGATGAAAACTATTTAAGCTAACCCACCAACGGAAAGGAACCCAAGAACTAATTGATGCAACTAGTGCTAAGGAAATTGTAAGTTTTCATTATTATGTTTGTTAGCATTTGCTAGGGACCTTTTGAAAACATAAAGTAATTTTTAACATTGTTTATGGAGTATGAACATGTATCAAATATATGCTTGTAGGCTGATTTTGAAGAAGCTGAACAGAAGAGGCTAAGCATGAACATTGACATCACACTTCCGGAGATATGTGAAGAAATGTATTGTGACACCCCATCCTGAAAATTCTATTTTTATGATTTATTTAAGGTTAATCAAGAAAGGTAGTTAGTTTTGTTACCGTCGATAATTATTGCGAGCATTTTAGTTAACTTTTTATCAGATTGTCAAAATTGGTTGACTTCAGGTGGAATTTGTAGAAATTGTCAAGACGAGTCCATAGACGGGAAGAATGCTGAAAACGGAGTTATGACGAGAAAATTATGATCGACGAAAGTTTGTCGTAAAGTTATTACTAAAGTTACCGTAAATGGAAAAGTATATTAAGGGGAGGTTTCCCTTTATGGAAAGGGGGTTGACTTCGATCAACTCATCCCTCCCGTGAGAAGAGAGAGAGAACCGAGGCGGTGGGGCGGTGCTCCGGCGACACCACGTCGTCCGGTCACCTCCGACCTCGAGAATAGGTGGGTTCGACGCAGCTCGGTGCCATCTACCCATTTCTAGGTTTGATCGATGGCAATGAGGCCGGAGAGGAGAGAATCGACGATGTGAAATAATAGGGTTTAGTGTGAGTTCGGTCACCGTCACCGGCGAGGTTTCTGGTGATGAAATAGGTATGGTCTGAATCCTCTTGAGCTCCCCTATGTGTTATTGTGTTGAATCATTTGGTTGCAGGTATTCCTCATCGGAATCGAATCGATTCCAAATTCGTGCATTCGGCCTCTGCCGTGGGCGGCGGTTGCCGACATTCTAGGTCGTCGAGGTTAGAGAGGTCTTTCTCCCCTCATCCTAAGGAGTCGGTTGAGATATGCCTCGAGCCCATTGGTGGCTTGACGGTGGAGATCAGAGTCAAAATTGATTTTTCGGCCGGGTCACTTTCGGGGCCGATTCCAGTCAAACGCATCGGAATCTACCTTATGTCATTTGAGACAGGTTGTTAGGCTCGAGGAGAGCTCTCTATTGATGTGTCATTCGACACCATCAACGGTGGTTTCTGATGGTGGCGCGTGGCCAAAAAATTTGACCGGAAAATTGATTTCCTACACAGATCGAGTTATATGTTGTTTTACTCGTAATTGTGTACTGATCGCAATGATGTTGTTATTAAATTCATTGGATGTAATTTGGTGTGAACTTAGAATTAATCAGACATTAATTAAACATTTTTACAATTTTGTTGTTTGGTCGAGTTGAACGTCGATTCGACCCGGAGTCGCCCAACGTATTGTAAATTTCAAAGAGAATTAAGGGTTCACAAATTTGAATTGGGTTTATGCTTGTGAGAAGTTCGGAAAGCACGATTTTCGAGAATGTGAAGTTCTCGACTATATTGCTCGTCGGTGAACGAGCTTAAATGTACAATATTATTTTTGATGATTAGTTATTAAATGTTAATCATTGTTTGAGGATGATGTATTAGCAGCTAGTGACAAATGTATAGATACGTCCATAGGCATGCTTCGGCTAGGTGGAAATCACGACAC
Source organism: Geum urbanum (assembly GCA_946800695.1). Classification (NCBI taxonomy): domain Eukaryota; kingdom Viridiplantae; phylum Streptophyta; class Magnoliopsida; order Rosales; family Rosaceae; genus Geum; species Geum urbanum. The sequence goes on from OX327011.1 coordinate 26,379,027, forward strand.
TTTATTTTCACTGTTAATTTGCAAGTCTATGATTATGCATTTTATGATTATGTATTTTACGATTATGCACTTTACGATTATGCATTTTACGAGTATAGATTTACGATTATGCATTTACATGGAGACACGTATGATTTTTTTACACTGAGTATAGTCACAATTAATACATCGATACACTGGTTTCTCAGCTGATCCCCGAGACGCTCCGGGAAGGATAAGACAAACACTTGACCCATGATTTACACAGTTCCCAGGAGAGTAAGGACAAACACCTGACCTGGGCATTCTTGTAACTTTGAAGAAAATGTACTCAAGTTACTACCTCCACACATTACACACACTACAAGAAAAACGGACTTAGACCACGGAGCATTTCCGTCGTCTAAGTGACGTTTTCCGTCGTCTAAGTACTTAGACGACGGAATCTCCGTCGTCCAAGGTCCGTGCTCCAAGTGCTGTCGTCCAAGCACTTGGACGACGGAGGTTTAGTTCTCCGGCGTCCAAGTTCACTTGGACCGCGGACGTTCTCCGAGGCCCAGGTAGTCACTTGGACGACGGAGAGTTAGTTCTCCGTCGTCCAAGCGACTACCTGGGCCACGGAGATTGATACGTTCTCCGTGGCCCAGGTAGTCACGTGGACGACGGAGAGTTAGTTCTCCGTCGTCCAGGTGACTACCTGGGCCACGGAGAACGTATCAGTCTCCGTGGCCCAGGTAGTCACCTGGACGACGGAGAGTTAGTTCTCCGTCGTCCAAGTGACTTTTTAATTTAAAAAATAAATAAAGTGTAATTAAATATTATTAATTTAATTTATTATTAATTGAATTTAAATAATGAAAAATGCTAAAATTAATTAAATAAACTAAAATTTGAATATTATACTTAATTATTAAATAATTAAAAATAATTTGTACATACATGAATAATCGAAAAAACCCATAAATTAAAAATTAAAATATTGTTCGGAATGCGGAAAGAAACGAGATAATAAACTACTAGCTAGCTAATACACTGGAGGAGCAGATGCGCCGCCGAGTCCTCCGCCTCCAGCCGGGTTGTTGTCATCGGAGTGTGGGTTCGGAGGAGGTTGACATACTTCTCGATTTTATTGCATGAGGGCGATGAGTTGGGCTATTTGTGCTTGTTGTTCATCAAGTCTTTGCCGCATGGATTGATTCTCCTCTCGTGCCAGTCGAGCCTCTTGAATGGCTGCTTCGACGACCGCAGCCTGAGTACTTCTCCGCTGGCCCGAACCTCCCGTAGATGATGAGTCAGAGGTCGTCGACAAATCTCGTACCACCCTAGGCCCGAAGTGCCTAACCTCCTTGCCAGCTCTACGACCGTAGACCTCATCGGCGATTGCAATTTGGCTCTCTAAGGATAGAGGAGGCAGGTCTTCCGGCGGCACATCTGGGAACGCAAGCTGAGTGTTAGCCAACTCTTCCTGCGCACGCTCTATCACCCTTGCCTACAAAAGAATAATAAATTTATTATAATGAAATAATATTTAAATAATAATTACTATAATTAAAAGCACATATATATATCACTTACGCCGCATTGACTGACTTCATTATCGAGCATAGGCGTCACGTACGCGCTTATGCTTGCATCAAGATAAGGGTGTTTGGAACCCTTATCCTTGTGCTCCTTGGCTATTTGAATGAACTGCTTGGCGCCGGTAGTATGGTGTTTGTCCTTCTTCCCCCGGTTGGCTTTGTTGACACCGGAGAATTTCTGTTACACAACATAATTAAATCATTAAAAAATTATTAACTAAAATGTAAATAATTCAATTATCTTAATTGAAATAAAAAAAGTAAATTAACACCTTAAATGAGTCATCGGCAAAGTTGTTACACAACCACTCCCACTTATCTTCACTATCCCCACGCAGCTCTACGGGGGGAGGCGAGGGACCGTAAGTTTGGAAGTACTGATGGAGCATGTACTTCCAATCTTTGTAGATGGAGTTGGCGGTTTGGTTGATATGCCTCAACATCGCCGGTGTCGGATCCACCGCAAATTTTTCCTATCAAAAATAAATAGAAAATTATAATCGTATATATTATGAAATTATAACTAATATTACCAATATTATATAATAACTAAATTAGACATATTACGTACCGAGACTTGCTAGCTGAGCTGTGGGAGGGCCACCAGTGAATTTGTCGTAGGGCAAGTCGATCTTTTTCCCAGCCGCCTTGCAAATTTTCTCCGCTTTGCCCCCTTTATCGAGACCCCGAATCCTTTTCGGTTCCGGGTCAGTGGGGGCCCTCCTTTGCCTACGCCGGGCACTGAACATGATGGATTCGGCGGTCGAGGACGCCTGAGTACTTCCCGTTGAATAGGTACCGGGTGTCGGAGATTGGAAGGGGTCGACGTCATCACCGCTCGAGATGAATGGGGGAGCGGGAATTTCCCCAGAGGGCGCTACGGACAGACCAGATGAAGGGTCCGGATTGAGGGTGTCGTTGCCCTCCGGTAATTCCCAACCGTCTTGGTCCACCAAGCGGCGGAGCATGGCATCTTCTGCCTCTTGTTGGGCTTTCTTCTTGCCGGATGGAGCCATTTAAACCTACGAGTACGTTGTTAAAATACCTACTTACCATTATAATTACAAGTGCAAAATTTACGCTAATTAAGTACGGTTAACATTTAAATAGAGTACAATAGCTTGGCTTTTTCGGTCGTTCAATGGACGTGCGACCCGCGCGATAAAGTGTAAATTTTCAATTAATCAGCCTTGGTTAAATCGAAAAACATGGCCAGTTAGGGATAGAGATAACGCGAGAGACAGGACTAATTTCGACAAAAGTCTTTCTTAGTCCAAATCCTGTCACCAGTCATAACCCGTTTCTAGACACCATGTCCGACATTCGGCCAATTTTTCAAAAATTTACACTCCCTCAAGTCCTTTGCAAACTCCGCCATCAACCTCGTGTCCATAACTTCACTTAAGTTATGGTGTGCGGTGATGAAATCCACACATCACGAGGGGTTAAGGAGATAAGCTAGGAAAAGAGGCGTCATCTATTCCAAAGAGTGCGACTTAATAAACCAAGCCTATGTACTAAATTTAAATCGAAGACGTACTACCATGCAATTTACTAGAAAATACACGTAATTATTAATTAAGTAAAACAATAAATAATGACAATAATAAATTATTATTTATCAACTAATTAATTATGAACTAATTACAATAATAAATTTATTATTTTATCAACTAAAAATAAATAATTACAATAATAAATTTTTTCATTTAATTAATTATCAACTAATTACAATTATGCATTTAATTAATTATTAATTACAATAATTAACCACTAACAATTATTCTAATTACAATAATGAAATATTTAAAACTAATTAATAAATTATATTTAGAATTTAATTAATTAAATGAAAATAATTTTAATAAGGAAAAAAATAGAAATTTACCTCACGGGAGTAATCGGGAATATAGCCGGAGTTGAGTCGTCGGAGAGGAGGAACCACGCCGGAAATTTGGTCGTCGGGGCGTCGCCGGAGGAGGATCGCCGGAGGAGAGGAGAGGAGAGGAGAGGAGGAGAGGAGAGGAGATGGAATGAGAAAAGGAGGGGCTGAGCAGTCCTATATATAGAGTTTCACTTAGACGACGGAGCACTAATTTCCGTCGTCTAAGTGAAGGGTTAAAAAATTTCGAAGCGGCGCGTAATTAATGGGCGGGACGTTTCACCCGCCATAAATTTGGACTTAGACGACGGAGAATTCAATCTTCGTCGTCTAAGTGGAAATTCAAGCAGTGCCGAAAATTGAGGCGGTAAATCGAACCGCCATGATTTTCGACTTGGACGACGGAGAATGACGTTCTCCGTTGTCCAGGTGAACACCTGGACGATGGAAAACAACATCTCCATCGTCCAAGTGAAATTTTCATTGAAAAAAAAATAAAAAATAAATCGAACCTCCATGGTAAATTGAACCTGGACGACGGAAAACGTCATTCTCCGTCAGCCAGGTTCAATTTACTTTAAAAAAAAATTTAAAATTAATTCGCTAGGAATTTAGCGATCTGTCATTCGAGTGAAATAGTCGTCCAATATCGATGAACGCATCGTATATTTGAACAGTTAAATTTGAACCGACGAATAATTTTTCGTTTTGAAAGTTGTTAAGTATCGACTAATCCTTACGACTTAAGTGTTCATGAGTAGAGGCTCATTTGCAGCAGAGTATTAACGAAATTGAATTTGGACAAAACAACCGTTGGATATGTTCGTCGTAACATAATATATAATTGTCTTCAAAGGACCATAAAATAATAAGTTCGGGAAGGGTTTTATCGACACAGTCAACCGCAAAACCGATAATTTCACAAACCGGAAATGTGGATACAAGGCATTTCGCAACTTCGATTTTCGAACCGTCGAAGCTCACACACCAAGAATTGTTTACTCTAAAGTCTTGACGAAAAGAATATGCATTGGAAGAAGGTCTAGATGGTCGTTGTCTTACAAAAAATTACGATATCTGCACCTGGACGACGGATATAAGCTTTTCCGTCGTCCAGGTAATCACCTGGACGACGGATATGATATTATCCGTCGTCCAGGTACTAACCTGGACGACGGAAAATCTCATCTCCGTCGTCCAGGTGTATAGACTCTGAATTCAGGGGTTAGGGCCTTACTGTTTATGGTCTAGGGTTTGTGAACTTGGACGACGGAAAATGACCATCTCCGTCATCCTAGTGTGTACCTGGACGACGGAGAATGACCATCTCCATCGTCCAGGTGTAAAAACCCTGAATTCATGGGTTAGGGCCTTAGGGTTTAGGGTTTAGGTCGTCCAGGGTTATTTGTGTGTCCGTTCAATTATTTTGAATAAAAAAAATGGAAAAAAAATGATCGATCGATCCGATTTGCTAGATTTAGGGTCGAGGATTTAGGGAGATAGCCAAAATACCCAAAAGGCGACAACCTGCAATTAATTTCTCTGTTGTCCAGGATATATAATTCGGATTACTTAATTAATTTAATTTAGTTTACGTACGTCGGTCGATCCGATATATCTGATCGAGCATGGACGCGTGTAATTAATTAATTAATATATATATATATATACGTACATACATACATTCTCCTCCTTATAATATTAATTTATATTAATTTTTTATTTTTGATGCATCGATCATATATTACAGTAATTACAATAATTAATTACCAATTAATAATCCTCGTCGTATGACCGTACTCTTCGTCATAATCGTCATCGTCCTCATCCCCATTAGACGACGGCTCATCCTCGTCATCGTACTCAACATCGTCCGATGAATAACCTGAGTCCTCGTCCGCGTCCTCTTCCTGCTCGTCTTCTTCATCTACCTCATCAATAATCTCATCTTCAGTTAGATCTGTACAACCATCAGGCATGGGTAACCGTTCACCATCTTGAACCAGGTCCATTATATCGGAGCGGATGACAGAAATATTAGGCTCTTGATAGGCAGGAATGTCTCTTTCTGGTTCAGCAGCATCTTCAGTCGTCGCCGGTGTCCCTTCAATTGTCTCTGTATTCCATATTCCTCGATGAGAGATATGGTTCACTATTTTCCACCCTTCACCGGCTTTCGGATCGTCGAGATAGAACATCTGCCGAACTAAGGTGGCGAGAGCGAAAGGCTCATCCTCATACCAGCTAGAGTTTGTATCGACTGATAATAGTCCCAGGTCTTCCTTTGTACGCTTGAACCATCTGCACTTGAATAGGAAAACGTTGACATCATTCCCGTAACATAGCTGAACCACATATACAATAGCCCTGTAATATAGATCATTGTCTTTCCCAACGGCTACCCCACTGTTTTGTGTTCTTCTTCCTTCGTCTCGGGCCAATGAATGGAACTTTACACCGTTCACAAAACATCCGGGATAAATATAGTGTTTAACCGGCTTCCCTGCTAGCAAGTGCTTTGGCCATGACCACCACCCCCCGTGGTTTTCAGATTTTTGCAGATCAATCATCTGCGAAAAAGGGCAAATTAATATAAGGGTTTAATTTGGACTTTCTCCAAACATGATCGATATGTACGTATATAAATTACTAATTAAATACCAAGACGTACGTACGTACCCATTGGAAGAAATAACCGGGAAACTTCTTCTTAACCATTTTCTCAATCCACGCCGAACTCTTGTTTTGATTTAACGCCTGAAGCCTCTCCCTGTATGACATCATGTACGGCTCAACTTCGTCACAGTCTCGCAACACTACCCAATGTGCCTCAATAAGTTCTTCCCGTTTTAACGATTCCTTTATTACTCCTCTAAACGGTCGGACGACATTGGTGACGACAGAAAAATTGATGCGGGCACTGCGATCGGAGGCAGTGGGAGGTGGTGGATCTTTGAGGTACCTGTTGCAGTAAGTAACACACTCATGCATTAGGTATGTCTCTGCTATGGAGCCATCCGGGGCCGACCTGTTTTTGACGAATGACTTATACTGTCCAAGTTGTATACAAAATTAAACGTACAATAAGAATAAGTACATATAGCTAGCTAGTAATCTCCAGTGGAACAAATTAATTAGTTGTACGTACCTTTCTTGAGGATACATCCAAGTGTACTGGACCGGACCAGAAATGAGCACCTGCTCGGGCAGGTTGATCATTAGGTGAATCATGATGTCAAAGAAAGCAGGGGGAAAAATCCTCTCTAGTTTGCAAATGATGTGCACAATTTGTTGTTGCAATTCCACAACATCTGACTTCTTTAATTCTCTGGCGCATAACCTCTGCCACCACCTGCACAATGCCACAATTGGTTCTACGATGTCACGAGGCAAGTATGGTCGAATTACCACTGGAATCAGACGTTGCGGCATAACGTGATAATCATGTGTCTTTAGACCAACAAACTTGTGTTGCACCTCGTCCACTGCTCCAGTCATAGTAGCTGCATACGTAACCGGATAACGAACACCCTTAAACCAGTGAAATACAGAACGTCTAAGCGTCGGCTTCACTGTGTAATGTGCAGCTGGCATCTTGTTGTACACTCATTTCCTATCCCTCCTCAACCACAAGGGACGACGTAGATTCATTGATTCCAAATCTTTGCGCGCTCTGGGAGTATCTTTAGTCTTGAACTTAATACCAAGAATTGTTCCCACCACGCTGTCGCACACATTCTTTTCTATGTGCATCGCGTCCAAGTTGTTCCTCAGCTTCAACTTCGACCAGTAAGGGAGTTCAAAGAATATACTCTTGTGATCCCAATAGCTCAGATCATGTGGAGGAATTGGATTGCATTTCTTTACATCCGCGTCATTGCTCAACACACCAAAGTCGAAATAGCTCAACCTCTCTATAATCTCTTCGCCCAACCAACTACGGGGTTTAGGATTGTTCTCTACCGTCCCGTCGAAATGAGTTTCATCCTATCACCACGGGTGGTCGTGAGGAAGCCATCTACGGTGACCCAAGTAACAGACCTTCCCCGCGTGCCAACTAGAGTTCACGTCTTCCAAACATATAGGACATCCATTATATCCTTTTGTCCTGCAGGCTGCCAACATCCCATAAGCTGGAAAATCGCTGATCGTCCACACTACGGCAGCCCTCATCGTGAACATCGTGTCAGTGAATTTGTCATAAGTTGGGACTCCATTTTTCCACAACAGTTTCAGCTCGTCGATCAAAGGTCTGAGGTAGACATCTAAACACTTTCCTGGAGATTTAGGACCTGGAATTAGTACGGTAAGGAAATTAAATTCCTTGTTCATGCACATCCACGGAGGCAAGTTGTACGGCATCAGAATAACTGGCCAAGTGCTGACGGCGGAGCTATTACTTCCCCAAGGATTGAATCCGTCTGTAGATAGGCCGAGTCTAACATTTCTAACCTCTGAAGCAAAGTCTCCAAATTCTCTGTCGAAATGTTTGAAACCCTCCCCATCCGCGGCGTGTAGCAGGACATCGTCATCTATTCGCTTTTCTGCGTACCATCGCATCGCCTCTGCTGTGTGTAGAGACATGTACAGGCGCTGCAATCTGGGAATCAAGGGAAAATATCGAACAACTTTCACAGAAATTCTCTTTTTCGAACTCTTCCTATTCAGCTGGAATCTGCACTGGCCACATACGGGACAATAGTCCAAATCTTTATACTCTTTGTAAAATAGCACACAATCATTCGGACATGCGTCAATTATCCTGTACTTTAGGCCGATGTTGCTCAAGATATTTCTAACCTTATAATGAGATTTAGGAAGATTGTGATCATCAGGAAGCAACTTACATATTTGCTCCTGAATTTCGTCAAAAGCACTCACTGACATTTTGTGCTTTACTTTTATCTTCATTTGCTCCATCACATATTGCAACACATTCTCTCGACATCCAGGGAACACCGGGGTCTGCGCTTCAAGTAGCATCCGGTTGTACTTATCCATTTCACTGGTGTCAGTGGCCAACCTAGCAGCGGGGAATGAGTCATCATGCTCATTAGTGGTACTGTAACCTCCGTCTTGGTGTTGGTTTCCACCATGACTACATCCCGGAAACGCATCATGGACCAAATCTGCAGTTGGGTTGCAAGCTGGGGGTCCGGCACCACTGCCGCTGGATGAGGCACCATGGTAACTGTACCCTGAGCTGAAGTCTCCTGCGCTGAACTCTACTACTTCACCGTGCTCGCTCCATGTAGTGTAACTCCACATCATACCATTTTCGTACAGGTGTTGCACCATAACATTAACCTCCGCATACTGACAATTAAGACATTTCTGGCATGGACACCTGAAACGCTTCTTTCCCTGACCATGTTCTATCGCAAAATTCACAAATTCGCTAATTCCATCCATATACCGGACATCACATCTATTCTTCAACTTCATCCAACTCTTGTCCATACTGCTACAAAATATTATAATTAATTAATTATTACATATATATGTATTAGTCCATTAATTTACGCTTAATTATACGTACTCGATCTACATCGATCCATTAATTACGTACGTAAGTAATTTAATCTGTATATATAGCTAACATCCATGCATGTATGTACGTACGTTTTCACTAAATATATATATATTAAGCAAATTTTAACTGCGTACGTACCTGCTGGCCTTCTCGATATCAGTTAATTAAGCTAGCTAGCTAGTCAGCGGATCGAGATCCCTTATCCTGATCCTTCTCGGCCTTCTCCCTTCTCATTCTCCTTCTCCTTCAATTCTTCTTCGAATGGAATGAATTAATTGAGGATTGGATGGAATGATCGAAGAGAGTTTGACATCGGGCTTATATAATGCTTCACTTAGACGACGGAGGTGTCGGTACGTCGTCTAAGTGGAAGTTACTCGGACCATGGTGTGTCGGTCCGTCCTCCCGATGATCACCTGGACGACGGAGAATACCATCTCCGTCGTCCAGGTGATCACCTGGACGACGGAGAAGACTCCGAGGTCCAGGTGTCCACCTGGACGACGGAATCTTCTCCGTCCTCCAGGTGATCACCTGGACGACGGAGATGGTATTCTCCGTCGTCCAGGTGTTACTTGGATGACGGAAAAGTCTCCGTCGTCCAAGTGTCACTTGGACCACGGAACAATTACGTTTCCGTGGTCTAAGTGCTGTTTTCTTGTAGTGACAGTACCCAGGAGGGTTAGGATAAACACCTGACCTAGGCTTGTTTAGTTTAAGACTCGCATCATTTTTATATACATTTATAGTGAAAGGCATATCATTTATAGTTTAAAGTGAAACTTTATTTTCGTCCACTCACTCTAACAGTGTTATTATTTTATGTGTCTTTCCTTGGGCTTTTCGGTTTATTTTACCAATGTGTAGAGTTCGTTTGTAGTCGAGCACGCACACAGTTCATGGCATAGCAGTATCTATCATAAGATTCAAGGTTGATCCTGAGAGTTAGTATTTTACTTTACATACTCAGTTAAATTTGTCTAGCTGCTCTGATGTCAAAAAAATAGTTATATAACTTGTATATTTTAGTAGTGAACCTATATGTGGGAAATTTCTTTATTTTATTGACTTTTGAGTTTTGGATCTCTACATTAGATGTCAATTAGTGAGTAGTAACTAAGGGTAGTAGAGTCGTTAGGGCTTAATTCTGATTTAGGCAACTAAATCGGGGTTGAGTCCTTTCATGTATGTTGATGTTCTTGGTAAAGGAAGGGAAACAGAGTAAGGAGTTTAGGTGCTAGAGTTACATGGGATGAAGTGCCTGGAATTCAAGTTGAAGAGCGAGGGGTTTCAAGGGAAGTGCAACTTTAGTGTGAGCAATTAGAAGCACAAACTAGAGAAGCACAAAAGAGGGAAACATGTATGATGACAGACTTCCAAAACAAACTAGCTAAACAAAAAAAGAGGTTTGAGCAAATATTTGAGTTTAGGTGCACAGACATAGCTTTGAAAAGGATAGGTGAAATATTCAAGGATCGTGTAAAATTAGTTGATACACAAGAGGATGTGATACAATTATTGTCTCAGGGTGCTCGTGGACTTCCACAAAGGCTATTGGTCCTCCCCTCTAATGAAGATGTCTACTGTCCTATATTGTCACCTGAGTGTTCTACTTAGGGATTTGTATGGTGAGTATGACTTGTCTCTTCTGATTTAGAATACCATTTTTTTTGTTCAATAGAATGACAACATATTTGTGAAGGATTGATATTTGTTTTGCGTAGGAATTGTTACGAAGAAGTGGAGAAGATGGTCACAAAAATGGTGTTGGTGCAGGAATCGTGCTAGAAGATATGGCTTTAGTTCCTGTTTAGGATTTCCTTTCTTATGTTTAATATAGGACTAGCTATTTGGTTCCAGACTTGTTTACAGTGTGTTTAAATTCCAGTCTTAGTATGTTTAAGCATTAAACTTCAGACTTGTTGACATTATTTATGTTTAATTTGAATGTTATGGAACTCTTTTATATGAATGTTGATCATTGCAGGTTTTAATATTTGCAGCTTTTGGTTTTATTTCATGATTTTGATTGTTGCAGGTTTTAATATTTGTCAAATTTAATTTTTTTTTCCTGTATATAAATATCAAAGCATACAGATTCATAAAGGTATCCGATCCATTGCATATTTAAATCTTGAAATATTTTAGATTATTTTAAATGAATTTATTTAATAAATTATATTTCGTAAAATTAAAATGTTATCTTGAAAATATTGATAATATTGATAAAGGAGAGAGAAAAATTATTTGTGATATTTAAAAAATGGAGATACTGAAATGAAATAGGTATCCTTTGGTTAGTGAAGAGTGCTATAATGGCTACGCTTTACAAATATGTGGCTGCATGGTACCCAATAAGTTTTGGATACACTTAATAGTATCTCCTAGAACTATTATATACAAAATTGTACCTATATCTTATGGGCATCTCACTAGTAGTGAAAATTATGACTTAAGTAAGTTTTCAACGCATTGCAATAACCATGTACGCCCTTTCAATTCTCTCTTTCTTTGGGGCACTAATATCAATAAGTTTACCGATAGAATTTGTTCTCTACACTTAGTTGCATACTAGGATAGAGCTAGGTCTATTATCAAGACGTTTGGTATTTTTATAACGAGTTTCCAAGTAATGATTTCAACTCGACCTATATGCGCATGCCGAGTTACTTGGAGAAGGAGATCTTACCCTTGGGTTGTGATCTCAAGCGAAGAACACTTATCATGCATGCATTGGGTCCTTTCTATGCCTGAGACTATTTATACCCCCATAATTAGCGTAATTAATCAAATCCTCACTTTACTAGTTTCCTTACTACTAAATCATAAGCGTACTTTGTGTTCTCTTTCAATGGGTACTAGTCCAAACTCGCATTTGTTAAGTCAAAACCCTAGGAACCAGAACTAAACTATGGTCCCAAACCCTAGGCATTCGAGTCTTGTATCTCCCTTGGATGTGATGATGGGAGATCACTCGTTCTCGATGAATAGTGGTGGTCAGGCACCCTTCTTCAGCTATGATTGAGCACTATTCTAGATACTGCTTGGTGGGGGGCATTTTCGGAAAGAGGCTTGACAACGACACTATGCTTGAAAAAGGCAGGAATCTTATGGAACAATCTATAAGGATCAATGGCAATAAATAAGCTTGCCAATAATTGGTTCAAGCTAGAGTTTACTTTTGAAGCAGATCTGCATCAAGTCATGGAGGAGATCCCTTGGATTATGAGGAAGAGGATCTTTCACTTGCAAGACTGGACTCTAGAATTTGACCCTCTGTATGAGAAAACCACAAACATACGTGCCTAGGTGAGAATGCCTAATCTCCCTATTCAATATTGGCCCGAGGAGACCCTGATGTAGATTGTGAGACCTGTTGGAGACTTTGTTAAAGTGGATGAAAGTATGAATCTTATCAAGCAATGCATCTTTGCGAAAGTTTGTCTGGATATGGACCTCACCAAGCCTTTGAAGAGGACCTTGGTTGTTCACACAGAGGCAGATGTTGCAAGACCTATCAGGGTGCTACTTTCTTTTGAGAATCTTTTTATTGTCTGTTTCTAGTGTGAAGACCACATGCACAGGATCTGGGAGTGCCCTTTGAGAATCAGAGAGGAGAACTTCATCTTGGTGGAAAGAGCTAAGGGTGATGAGGATGTTGAGCTAGTTGGCAAGAAGTTGGCCCCGAAAATTCAATATCTCAAACAAGGTGATGATTGTTTTTCCTCAACCTGACATGTTCATGAACCAGTTCTCTGCTAATGATGAGTCCCTGAATGATGATGGTGATCTAAGTCAGATCACCATAAAAAAAACTTTACCATATCCTGTGACCGAGATCTTGGAGGTGCTTCCTTAGCAAGAGGGTTTCCAATCATTATCCCAGATCTTTGAGGTGCTCTCACTGCATCCATATAGGACCCACTTTCTAGCACCACCCCGACGTCAACTCCTAGCCATGAACCTCATGCCAACAGTGGCCCGACCTGCACCTCTCACTCTAGTAAAAGTTTTTCCTCCAGCCTCGACTCCTTCTGGTTACCCTATTCCAATCTGTAGGGGCCTCAACATCTTCATTTAGGGACTCATCATTAGCATTGACATTAATTCTGCTCTATCCTATACTTCTATATATGGAGGATATTGCTTACATTGATACTCTAACCAAGGTTGGTATATCTAAGGAGAAAATTGATCCCTCAACTTGTTATACCCCTAGTACTACAATAGTTTCTTTAATGATTTTTGTGAATATGAAAAACATGAAAATTACCAAAAAGCTTTTGAAAATGATGTTGTTGTAATTGGTGACTACTTTAGAAACAGTAATGTTGAGATGGGATACAAAGAAGCTGAGGATATGATGGATGTATGCTCAAGTTTCAATAGTCTTCTCAAAAGGTCTAGGGAGATGATCAATGAATAGGAAGTTGACAAAGCCAAAGGGAATGCCATTGCTTGGGAGGGACCTTCTACCCCCAACTATGATGATCCATGAAGACTTTAATATGGAATACCCAGGGTAGTTCATGACCTAGATTTCGAGCACATGCGCTCTCTTATATTGCAAAATTAAGCTTAGATTTATTTTGCATCCTTGATACTAGGGCTAGCCTAGAAATTGGCACTAATATTGCTAGTAGTTTCCCTTTTGATAAGAGTTTTATGGTGCCGGCGCTTGACCAATGTTGTGGCATTTTGCTGTTATGGAAATCCAGTATTATCAATCTAGATATTATTAAGCATCATGATGATTTTATTCATTGTCTAGTTACTAATATTATTACTAGCAAGTATACTACCTTCCTTTTGCTTATGCTTATCCTAAGAAAGAAAGATAACAAGCTTTGTGGAATGAAATTTCAAACTGGAAACCTAGCAATGATGAACCCTGGGCTTTAGCCAGAGACTTTAATGCCTTAACCTCCCTGAGTGAAAAAATATGAGAGAATAATACCTTCACTATCCATATGGCAATTTTTTTTTTCAATTTCTGTCAAACAAGGGAGTTGTTTCTATTCAAAGTAAGAGTTTAACTTTTACTTGGACAAATAACCAGTGAGACCATACTTTAATGTTTGAAAAATTAGACAGAGTTTGTGCAAATGTAAGATGCTTAAATATGTTTCCAAATCTAATTGTTGAGAATCTCTCAATTATTGGTTCTGATCATAGTCTGATGTTTACCTCCCTTGATCACAATATGCAAAAATTTCCCAAATTTGGTATGGGAAAGTACCTTTGGCAAGTTAGTCAAAAAGGTATGGAAACACACTCTGGATGATAACCCTTATTGGAACTATATGATGACTGCTAACAGCTTTGGTATCTTGGGAAACAATTGTAATAGTGAAGTCTTTGGTGATATTTTTCTTAAGATTAGAAATTCTAAGGTCATCTCCAATGGTGAGTGCTATATTAAGGTTCTATTTCAAAAAATAGAACCATATTAGCCACTATTCATTCATAAAGTAGGTTCTATAACTTGACCATCTCCAATGATAAGATGCAAATTTATAGAACTTAAACTAATTTTATTATTTTAAGTTGGTATTCATATAATTGATGAGTTGAAAAGTAGAAGGACATGGTGCGAGTACACAAGTTTTGGGTATGATGGGTTGTAAAATGGGTTGAGTAATTAGAACTCATTTTGCAACTTATACAACTCAACCTCTAAAATGGGTATGCAAATGCATCATTATAGTTATTTTTTTGTAGATGAGTTGCTTAATATACAACCCACCATTGGAGATGGCCTAAGGAGAGAATAAATGTTATTCAGAACCAACTAATGCAAGACCCTAAATTTATTCTTTTGAAGGGAAGAAATACCACTATTTTGGAGGAATTAAATTAGATTTTTAGAGATGCAGAGCTCTTCCTGGTTAAAAGATCGAAGACTAACTGGTTGAATAAAGGTGATGGAAATGCTACAATTTTCCATACTCAAGGTTCAATTAGGGGGAAAAAGGTGTTTCAGTTGAGATCCGGGTGGGATATCGATGAAACGGAAGGTGTGGTGAGGATCACTTCGAGTTGGAGCACTTCTCCGCTCACTCTAGGTCTGGCTGCTAAGAAGGAAAATAAGGCGTTAGAAGTGAAGATGGGGTGGCCCATCTTTAACACTCTGATGCCTAAGCGTATGGGCTTTGAGGGTAAATGAACAAAAGGAAATGAGTGAATGAGATTTAGACAAGAGATAATACTTAACTTTAATGCAATAATAATGAATTATCTTTATACTTATTGTTGAACGCATTTTCTACTCGTTTTCGATGTGGGACTCGATCCCATTATACTTAGAAACCTCTCGCACGCTTCCTGCAGTTCTGTGTGTATGAAGTGATAATATAAACACTTATGCTAACAAGTCTCCATGCCAAGATTATTCTTGATTAGAGAGTTGAAAAATAAAGCTACTTCGTACACACGTAATGGGACATACCCTATAGTCCCCTTCAACTCCATAAGAAAGATTGAACGCATGGACAACATATAATAAAATAAAGTATGTTCAAAATATTGGAACGGTACTTATAAATACTCGCGCCTAGTTTTGATCTAGGGGAGGGCACTTATGACCGATTGAACCATACATGGAGTGTCACCTGCAAGCGATGTGTAGTTCCCGAGGCCATAAGCTTTTAAGGGACACTACACCCATGATGATAAATCATGGGGGGTCCACGTAAGAAATATGGTGTTATGGCAGCGCCAATCAATAGGTTTGGCATGGTCGTTCCTTATAACCATGGATGACCATGTTGGGAAATGTAATTGGGTTCTGCCCAGGTATGATGCTTCACCCTAAGTGAAATGATGGGTTACCAAAGGTACGCCCAAACTGCAAGTAGTAAATTCATGAGATAGGTAGTAACAAAATTTTTTCTAAGGAAATAAGTGAGCGGATGTTAAGAAGATTTACCTTTTTGACTATTAATTAGTCTAAGGCTAAATGAAATTCTCTTACCCGCAAGTATATGGGATCGATTAATATAATTTATAAGGAAGTTGAGTGTCCAATTTACGAGGATAAACCACTATAATTCCAAAGCTTGAAGCGATTAGGTCCTAGACTACGACATTACCTAAACAGGCAATGTGACACAAAATTAAGGAATGAAAAGGTGGAAATGTATCTTACCTAGTTAAGGTATTTGGTAACCTAACTATGCAAGCAATGGTGTAACTACAATGAGTGATTGTCTGATTGAATGGTTGATTAACTCACTAAATGCAATCATTAGGTAAAATAAAACAATGTGAATATTTGGTCGACTACAGATGTTGCCACTAGCCAACTCAATGTACCAAAAATATCTAAGTTATGAGTTTTAGTTCAGTTTATATGTGATTGCCCAACTCATGTCATTCTCGAGTCAAGTTTGGTTGTGGACCAAAGCTCCTAGACCATTAAGGATCCATAAGATTTCTGGTTCAACAATCAAGTATAAGGTAAACCAAAATTAAGATGTGAATTAATTACAAATCATATCTTAATTGTATAACATGCCTAATGAGTTTAATTTGCAAACGCATGTGATGAATGTGAATGATTTCCCCTCCTAAGTCCCTATTAGAGGACATGAAAGTAAGTTCTAATGCACTCTTCTAATCCACACATTTTAGAACATGAATTAGAAGGAGTAAAGATTAGCTACAAAGCCCCTTCAAGTCAATGTAAGGTTAACCGAAGCTCCTTTAGTCATTTGGACTTCAAGAGGGCTTTAGTCCATGATCAAGCCCAATGAAAGACAAACCTTAAGTTTAACCTTTTAAGTTTAAACTCAAGTCATGTTTACATGCTTATCTTTTCTTAGGTGAGTGACTAGTTTACTTAGGTTCATTTTTAGTTTCCCTAAACATACCTTAAGTTAGTCATGGCTAAAACATGTAAATGAGAACCTTGAATCAACCCCAAACATGCAAACACATCACATACTTATCAAACTCATTCAAAACATGTAATACACTAAAACAAATCCAATTTCATAACTCAAAGCATCATTGTATGTACATCAAATTGGCTAGGGTTTAGGTAACTACTCACTAAGCATAATGTAAAGAAAGATTAGATACATCTTTGATCTTCAAGCTCCATCTTCTAGGCTCCCAAATGCTTCCAACTTGAGGTAGAGGTGAAATGAAGAACATCCAAGCAAAGCACAATGGTTACGGTGGAAATGAGGTTGGATTTGTGGTGGTGGAGATGGTGTTTGGATATGCTTGGATGAGTGAGAGAGGGAGAATATTTTAGAGGGTTAGAAGGGATGAGCTAGAGAGAGAAAAAGATGGGTTAGAGAGAAGGTAGAGAGAGTTGGTGTGTAGAAATATGTTAGAATGAAGTTAGAGTTGGTTATATAATGTGTGGAGCTAAGGGTAATCTGAAATTTGAATGCTTAGGAAGATATTTTCAGATTTGAAATTCAAAAGTAAAGTAAAAGACATGATCCAAAAGTTTAGGCCCTAATGTGGTCCAAAGTGTGATTCACATTGACATGTGCAAGTCATGTGCCATCACCTCTCTTTGATTTCTTGTAGCATTTAACTTGAACATCTTTCATGACTTGACTTCCGACCATGACCGACATTGACCACGTCGTTGACTGGCTAGAGTTGACCATTGACTAACATTGACTAACATTGACTTTTCATCTTTTTTCCGATTTCGCTCTATTCTCTCCAAGAACTTCAAAAATGTGTCCAGCTTCTCCAAAAAGTGATCAATTACCATATTTAAGAGTGTTTCCGTGCCAACTCCCAATTTTCTAGCATTAAAAGAAAACGTAATAAGAGTGATGCTTTATTCACAAAAGACAAGCAATAAGCATGAAGTTAGGGATGTAATTAGCACATAATTATGGACCTAACAACGGACAAAAAGAATAAAGAGGCTGCTCAGTTTTATAACCGTACAAATCAAATATAATGCATGTATGACATATGGTTGGGACACAGAACTCAAAAAGAACAGTGTAACGTCACGTCTTTGAGTCATAATGGCGTGAGCAGCACGTCTCAAAACGGTGCGAGCCAATTCGATTTCAAAGTAGTAGGGCACATGTTGCATGATCCAAGGTAGTGCTTATGTGACGTGTACGGTTTGGATGAGTCTAAGGATTTTGAGATAGGGATATAAGGGGATATAAAGTTGGCCATTTTCACTTTCACACTTTGCAGTGTTTTGAAGGAGAGACAGATAAAGGAGCCAAAGGAGAAGAATAAAAGAAGAGTTTACTGGAGAAAAGGAAGGTGATAGTGACTGTTTGAACCAAGAACTCAAAATCATTGACTTGTCGTAAGGTATATCTTTTGTTGTGTATTGTAGCCCGCTAAATTTCAGCCAAAGTATGGTAAGTTTTTTATTTGTTGGTAGAATATTGGGTAATAGTGAAAGGAAGAATGGGATTGGAGTTCTGGGTTTGTATGTATGAGCAATATGCTAAAAAAATATAATATGGCTTCCTGGTTGGGGCGAAATGCATTTGTATGTCGAGTCTGATTTAAGAGCGTTTCTGGGTTTATGAGATATCTTACTGGGTTTGGGGAAGAACAGGGAGAATATAATAAACATAAAAAGAGGGAAAAAGTACTGTTGAATCCATATATGAGAGAGAAACATAGGATTATGTGGTTTATAGAAATGAGAGGATTCTGGTGACACTAGGGCGGCTTAATGACTTGTGAATTTCCTTGGCAGGCGGTGCTGGTGACATTATGAACTCGGAAGATGCCATATAGATTTCAAGTGATAAATCATATAAGATAGTGAATGAGAGAAAACACTGCCTCAAGCAGGTATCTTATAGAGAATTAGGTTTAGGAGACCTTCATTTGGATTTGTTTAGTGTAAGCGAAACATCATCAAGCTCTATGCCTAAGATTAGTAGCACAGTGCCGCTTAGATGTGGTGACGAAGCTAACGCTCCTCTGCTTTTGTTGCCAACGCCGCCTAATATGGATTATGGAGAGATTGATGCGTATCGAGCAAGAGAACCCAGTTGGCCTAGGAAACATAAGAACAATATGGACATAGGAACTTCAGCAGATGGCACGAGTGGGAGTCATCGAAGGCACCTGCAAAAAGAAAGAAAATGACCGCGAGTAGGCGCAAAGTGCCATGCTCCCACCCGATTCAACAAGTAGCACGTACGACAGCATTGCCCGTGTTTCAAATGGGTGGTCCATGCTATGGGGGTCCAGAAGACGAAACCGTGGAGCAAGAATCGGTGAGCGTAATGATGGATAAACAATTAGGGATGCCTATGATTATTCTAGTATTCCATTTTTTTTGTCAAATTGAGGTGCCTGAAGGAAGGGGAGTCTGTAGTGAATCTGCCTGCTGGGTATACGTGTATGTATATATACAAATTTCGATATAGGCTTAAATGATCACTCCACCCTTATACACAATATATGCTAGCAAGATTGAATCTATCCCCTGGACAGTGCGGGCTACTCATTATCAAAGTATTGCAGGCATTTCATTCTATTTTTAACTTATCTAGATTAGGACATCCCATCACCGTCGAGGCAATGACAGTGTATGAGTTGGGGTATTTAGGGTGATCGGGTGATAGCGAAACTGATACGTTTACTAGCAAGGGCAATATGTGGTTTTTTCATGATATGCCTACGGCTGCTCCTGTATGGCATCGAGGTGTTGTGTTAATGGGCGGTGAGTGAGAGTTTGGTCTGGGGGTGAGTGCGGCTGAGAGGGCAAATAAGCGTTGAGTCCCCCTGTCTTTTCAAGCAATATGTAGGTAGAATGAGTGGGTCAGATGTCATAGATTTCAAATTGCCTTGATTTTATGCCTTTCTTAACATGTGTGCTATGGTGTTGGATGCAGTTAACTGGCGATTACCACTATGCAAAGAGGAGAGGCGTCGATTGAGAAGAATATCACACGCGTGGGGAGGAACGGAGAACTACCGTTCTATCTTGGCCCTGACACATTGGGACTTATTGGAACAGACGGGTTTGAGTCGGAAACTAAGTGACACTTTTCTACACAAACTTTCATATTTTGAAAAGGCAATTTAATGAGCCGTGTGATTGTGACAGAAAAATTGCCAAGCATATTGACGATAAAGAAGATGGAGGGAGTAAGAAATGAGCAGGAAAGGTTGATGGTGCAGGCTCTAAAGGTAAAGAAATCACAGACGGAAAATAGGGGCAGCTTCACTGAAGGTCAACGAGATAACAGTCCCTACCGAGGCACAGAAAGAGCCTAAGGTGATACCTAATAGCTCTGTGCAGGCAGGAGAGGGACATGAGGAAGAGCAAATGGAGAGAGGGGAGGAAGAAGTGGCGGTCGAGGAACAAGATGAGGAGGAAGAAAAGTCAAGTTTTCAACACTCTCATTTGAGTTGGAGAAGAAACTAGCATTTGAGAAGAGAATGGTAGAAAAGAAGAAAGCCCATATCGATGAAAAGTTCATAAATAAGACGGAGAATTTGCAATCTCACTCTTCTCATTTATCACTGCGGGCTTTGAAAGTGCCAAGGCTAGAAGGGGAAGTCAATGTGACGGACTTGGATTTGAACTATGTGACACCAACATCGAAACAAAGACTGAACCCATTCATCAGAGAGGCACTAGGGTGACCCACCATCGCTTGCGAGGGGGAAACCACTATCTACTCGGGTTACATCAAATGGGTGATAGAAGTAGTGGATGGTGGTACGTCCAGCGTGCATTAAGTACAAACGTGGTTGACTCTGCCCAGGGACAACTTACAGACCATTCTGTCAGAGCACATCTGAATAGGGCATACGCTGTACTTGGCGTTGGAGGAGGAATCAAGTGAACAGTCATTGGTGAAGCTGGTGGCGACCCGTCATAAGTATGATAAACTACGAGGCGAGCTAAAGAAGGCGGAACAAGCAGAGAAATGCATGGAGAGGAAACTGAAGAAGGCGAAGGACGACATAGAGAAGCTCAAAGGCATGAAAAAAACTACAGAAGAAGATGTCGCTCAAGCCAATAAAGAAAGGAACGAGGCGGAGCTGACTTTGGAAGAGAAGATGCGGGTATTGACTAAGGAATAGGTAAAGTAGGTGGTGGAGATGAAAATTTTGGAAGCAGAAGTTCTATCTCAAGATGAGCGAGTATAGCAATTGGAGGCCCATGTGATACTCAGACCTTTTTTATTTAATTCCTACCATTTATGGATAATTCGAGTTCGTTTAGTGGCTGCGATAATGAATTTTTATTGTCAATAAATAGTTAGAGGTACCAAATTAAATTTTTATTAGAATTGATGAAGTAAGTTGACTTCATGTGGAAGTCCTAGGATTCATCGAGATAAGTTCATAGACGCGAGAAACGTAGAAAACGGAGTAACGATGTAAAAGTTATAGTCAGCAGAAGTTTGACGGAATTGTATTACCGTAAATGTGCAACTATAAAAAGAGAAATGCATGAAAACGAAAATACTTCCATTTTGGGAAGTTGACCCTCGTTGACTCCTCTGACCGAGTTTCTTGTGACGAAAACCTTCACTAATGTGCTCGTCGGCGGCATTGTGCCGTTTGACCATTTTCGGAGGTCAATTTGGTCGGCTTTCATCAGCCTCATCATCTTTTTTTTGTTTCTAGTTTTTATTTTGGGGATTAATGCCTGAGGAGGGAGATTTGGGAGCGAGAAAATCTAGGGTTTCGGGTGCAAATCGCTACCGTCGTCGACGAGTGCTCCGGCCACCTCTGGTCAAGCTTTTGGTAAATTTTGAAAGCTATTTGGAATCTCTATGTTGTTGTGTTGAAAATTTTGGTTGCAAGTGTTGTTCGATGAAATCAAATTGATTTTAGTCGAACCCGATTCGGGCTCCGCCGTGTATGGCAGTTGCCAGAATTCTGAGCCATCGAGGGTAGAGGGGTTTTGCTCCCTCCATCCTCTAAAGTCGTTTGGGTCAAGCCTCGAGCAACAAGGTGGCTCGACGACGAAGAATCAACAACATAAAGATTTTCAAGCCGTGATGTTTCGGGGTAGATTCTGGCTAAATTAGCCGAAATTAGGTGAGGGTCCTACACCTTGTTTGATTAATGAATTTTAGAACATTGGTATCAAGACTATACCGTGATTATGGATGAGTTTGACTGATTCTTCGATCCCTCGGCGGTGACACATGTTTGGGCTTTTGTGAGGAATGTCCCAAAAGCGACAATGGATTGGGAATGCGCTGAGCGGATTGCAAACTATATTGGAAAGTACATCAAGCATGATCCTGAACTGCTCAATTTGGGTACCATGAAGGTGTTGGTGCAAGTGGATCTCCGACATGACATCACAATGAAACGGAAGATCCGTTTTGCTCCGATATTCATTTTGTTGATTTCCTTCGAGTACTCGTCTATGCGGGGCTTTTGCTCTCTTTGTGGTTTATTTGTGCATAGTGCGACCGGTTGTATTATGCAACGTGCTAGGGTGGAGAAGAGGGCGGAGAGAGCAGCGGTGCGTGAACAACAAGCCCAAATGAGCCACCGAGTTTTGCCGCCCCCCCCCCCCACGAGTAAACCGGCGGTGCCTTTGAGTCGAGTGGAAGACAAGCAACTGGTGGATGCGATGATGACCTCGGTTAAAGTGGAAATCCATTCCGAGGAGGGGCATGGTGTACACATGGCACCCATGCAGGGCACCTGGTAAGAGGCTCAATGTCCTTCATGAGGGGAACCCTCTTTTTGAGGGGGACTCACTGACCTAATTAATTTTTTTTGCAGGTTTCAAGCTCTACTGTTAGCCAACAGTTAGGCCCCATTTGAGGGTAACCCTACGTCTCATCAGGCTACGGGGGATACCTCTAAAGCCACAAGTTCTTATGTCAGGTTCAAGCAACGTCGGCCCAAACCGATGCCACTGACAGATGGATCATCTCCAAAGGAAGCAGCCTCAATGAGGACAGATGGGGCATCTTTTTTGACTCCCGAAGGATCACGACCTTTTACGTTGTTCCCAATGAGCAGAAGGAAGAGAGATGTAGGAGGAGACCCCACATCCGTAGGTTGTTTTTGGAAGGGAGTGAGTGACCGTGTGATGGGTGTGGCTGAGTATGAGTCCTCGCAAAAGAAGATGACACAAAATTCAGTCGTTGAGAAGATGGCTGAAGAGCAACAAGTGTTACTATAGTTTGGGGTGCATAACTAGATAGGATGTGGGGCCCCGAATTTTTAAGTCATTCCCAAAGTCTAGGTCCGTCTAATTATGTGATGATATGTTTATAATAAGCATGTTCTAGTATAAGTTACTCTAGGGAGTTTTTTTTATTAGATCCATAATCGGTATTTTTTTTTTGTAACTTAGCCCTGTCAATTCTAAATGTACGTCATCTAAAAAATAATTGTATAAAATGAAAAGCTCGGGCCTTTTTTTGGCCTGTTCTTAGTTTTTGTAGAGTTTTGTAGTCGACTCTCGGACAGCCGAGCCGAAGAAGAAGAAGAATACTCAACACAGAAAAAATTAGGGTTCACAGAAACGGCCGAACTGAGCCTCATCCCCGGTCTATTTCTGCTCCGTTCGATTGCGCGGGTAATACCCGTAATACCCGGATCGGTTATTCTCTCAATTTTTGAGTTCTTTCTCAACTTCAACTAGGCCCTTCGATTCCCGCTAACCCAATCTCATCCGGCTCAATTTGCTCGTTCTTTTATTCCTTAGAACTGATTTTGGCTCCAAGTTTGCAACTTTATTTCTGGGGCGGGGTTTTCAGTTACTGTTTCTGTCCGCTGGATTTTTCTTATCAGTTTCTGTTAATGTTAATGGGTTTTCAATATCTGATGATGGTTGCTGACATATGCAGGACAGTTCTTTGTTCTTCAGATAATTTGAATAGAGAATTGCGATATGGAGGACTGGGGTAATATTGCTTTCTTAAATCTTATGGTTGCTGAGCTTATTGGTAGTTAATATGTTTTATGGTTTAAGAGTATGATATGATATGCATGTGGGGTCATAACTTTTCTCCGGGGGAATAGTTGGGTTTGGAATGAAGTTTTACCCAGGGATTCTGTTGGGCCTATTTAAAACGTGGATATCTTTGTCGATTACAGAACTTGAGTCAGTTATTTTGTTTACGAGTTGGATTTTGTTCCTTTTTCTTGCTTACAGAAGATGAGAAGATTCCGTCTCTCCTTTCCAAGGAGCCAGTAATAAGAAGTAACTGGGATGATGAAGATGCGGAAGAAAATGATGTGAAGGATTCATGGGAGGATGATGATGAGCCTGTGCCTCCGGTAAGATTTTTAACATAATTGAGATCACATTATTTGGTTGAGTTCCAAACTTTTATTCCTCCCGCTCATCATTCAAATAGTTGTATGTGGAATGTCTGAGGCACGCAACTTTAATGGCCATGCGTGGATAGGGATGTTGTATTTGTTTTTTGAACATGAGATATGGATAATGTATGACTATAACGGTAATCTGAAGTATAATCATATATAAAAAAGACTAGGATATGAAACCTTCGATAGTTTGAGTCTTCACATGTTGGCTGGTTGAGGAAAGATTTAAGACAACTTGATGAAGATAGTCACTGATTTCAACTTACAGGTTCAACTGTGCAAATGGACTACTAACGATTGAATATGTTTGTTTTCACTGTAGTCATATTATAAAGTGTAATTGATCTGCAGTTGGCACATATTTTGTTTGTTTGCACATGATCCCTGTTTAATTTCCAATTATTGAGTTGGGAGGTTTCTGTTTCGTGCATGTTAGTGTGATGCTACATAAAGCATGTAGATATACCTGTGTTTAAAATCTAGCTGATGGGAAGTCCTTAAAAAATTTATTTTGTTCATATCGTCATTTGTCCAGGAACTTGCCCCAAAGGCTCCGGTTGAAAAGGCACCTAAAAAACCTGCATCAAAGGCTGCAGAAAAAAAAGGAAAAGCTGTTGAAGTAGAAAAAAAAGAGCCATTAGATCCTGTGGCTGAAAAACTTCGCCATCAAAGGTTAGTGTTGATAATTAACCTGCTGCGTTGCTGAGCAATTTTTATGTATTTTTGTAAGGTTTTGTCAGAATCGCATGGTTAATTCATCTCTTTTCTCTTTTCTCTTGATTTAGACTGGTGGAAGAAGCAGATTATAGGGCAACTAAAGAACTATTTTCTACTAAAGGTGATGAGAAAAACCTTGATAATTTCATTCCCAAATCTGAAAGTGATTTCCTGGAATATGCAGAACTCATTTCACATAAACTTCGTCCTTTTGAGGTATGCTTAGCTGGCCCTGCCCCATTGCAAAGTTTTTGGACTGTGTATCATGTATATGTTAACCTTTCTGATTTCATTGCAGAAAAGTTTTCACTATATGGGTCTACTTAAGGCAGTGATGAGACTGTCAATGACTACATTGAAAGGAGCGGATGCCAAAGAGGTTGCATCTTCAATTACAGCAATTGCAAATGAGAAGATAAAAGCTGAGAAGGAAGCGAATGCTGGTAAAAAGAAGACAGGTGCACATCATTTCCCTTTCTCACTTTTTTGTTTTTACAGTACTTTGACTTTCAGTCACGATGATGCTCTGATAGGGCAAAATGGAAAACTGCTCTCTATTTAAATGAATAATATTGGAATTATGCATCCAAGATATATGTGCGTGTAATATTTCAGATGAGTGCAGCTGATATTTGGCAGGTAGCCATTAACATCAAAGCTGTGTTGTACTTGTAACATGTTTAAGTAACTTACTGCTCTTTGTTGAAAAAAACAACAGTAGTAAATTATAGCTGGAACCCAGAAGTTAGGAAGTGACTAGTTGTAAGATACTCAATTTAATTTGTGTACCTTATATTGCTAAATTGAATAGTCAATGAGTGATGATTGCATTTGTTTGCAGGTGCCAAGAAAAAGCAACTTCATGTTGATAAGCCGGACGATGATATAGTTGCTGATGGCTATGATCCCCTTGATGACTATGATTTTATGTGAGTGTTTTGTTGTAGCAAAGTTTATCCATACAGGAGCCTGTATTTTGAAGTAGGGATCTGGCCAAAAGAAAATTTCAGAAATCATTGAAGTTCAGACTAGATTCCTCGGACATCCCCCTAAGCGGAGATTGATTGATAATGATACGAGTGTTTGTTAATTTATTTTGTTAAATAAGAGTCAAATTCCTTTTTTATTTTCCCTTTTACCTTTGTCATGGTCAATTTTGTCTACATTGGACTGCGGATACTGAAAGCTCATGCACCGAGTCTTATAATATATGGCTACAGTTCTCTTGATACGTTACTCTTTTCCTTTGCATATACAGTATAGTCATTCGTTTTGTTGTTTGGTATTCAGTCATCAATCCCAAATTCCCAAATGCACTGTGCTAGGTGATTGGGTATGGTCTTCCTTCATTTGGTGTGCAGGGGAGTATGACTTCAAGGGTATTTAATACTCGAGCGTATTACTCATGGTCTTTAACTTTTATGAAGAATAATTTCAAAGACGGGAAAGATTCTGTGATCTCTTCGTTCTCTGACCCTATTTGACCAATCGGCATCCATAGAATGGCGTCTATCGTTTAAGATCAAGGTGAGAACTTAATAGAATTATAGCTCGTCGAAAAATGCATAAAAAATGCATTATATAAAGATAAATAAAGTATTTAAATATGACATGTTATATACTTTGATTACTAAAGTATTGACATATATTTAATCACTCAAGCTCACTTGTCGATTTTATATAGCCATTTTACTTTACCTCTCAATTTCACTTTGATCCGTTTGAATCAAAATAGTCGTTATTAAGTAATTTGGACTCGCAATCTTGATAGTGTCAAATTGTCGATGTTAAGAGTGTCGGACAAATTAGTTGATATATGGAAAAATTTATATAAAATAAATAAATAAATTGTTTAAGAAGATTTATTTTTTGTAATTTTCGGTGTGTGTCTTGTCCTAATTAGATACATATTAGATTAGATAGATACAGAGAATCTCTATTTTATAAGGACACTTATTGTAATAGATTGTATCAGCCTATATTTAAGACATTCTATCAATGATATCAATGAAAGAGTGACAGTTTTTCAGTTATCATAATATTCTCTTATAATACGTTATTAACACGAGATTCTAACCTGAAGCTTTGTGCCAAAATCAAAATACTTTTTCCATCCCAAAATTTGAGATTGATCATTTCAATCTCATAAGCCTGTGCACATCTGTCAACTTCAACAGAGGATTTCGAGAAGTTCAGGACGAACCAAATGGAGAACATCCAGAAAATCTCAATTCGGATGTGTCTAGAGAAAGTTATGACTGATTGAGTGCACGAAGGTCAGTCTGCCCGAAAAGAAGAAGGAATCCTCCTCCTGCTAGAAGTTTCGTGGACATGTTTTCTTTCCTTCAAACTTCTTTCATAACGAAGTTTTCATACCGAGCATAACACCCTCGAGGTAAATTTTCTAAACCGTCAATCTATAGATCTAGGATTAAAACTTACTTCTTGCAAAATCCTAGATCTAAGTTGATGATAATTGCTATATGAGTTGTTTATATTGCATGTTTGCCCTAGTTCTTATGGACCTATATCCATAGAGTATAAGTAACGGTCTTGGGGGAGTTACAGTTTAAAAAAGAAAAGAAAAAAAAGGAAAATCGATACTATGTGACGGTTTTGTCACGGTTGCTGGGTGTGCTTTTGAACCACCGTTTATAAATCGATTTTTGTGACAATACATCATGGATCACGTTCTTATTCCTTACACTTGATATTAGTGATAATGGTTTTTCGATCGTTAAACTAATTATATCTCGTGTTTCGCTTGTGGATGACATCAATTGAGCCGAAACGGCTTGTTCATATCGCCAAATAACTAGTATTTGAGATATGGAACGAAAGTAAATAGACTAAGTGTTTACCGATATGTAAAGACGATAATTAAACGACACCATAATTATAGTGGTTCACCAATTGGCTACTCCACTTGTGCCTCGTTGGGCTTTCACTATCTCGAGCCCGATAATGGTTCGGGCCCAAGTATTATATGGATTGTGTGTGTGTGTGTCATTAAGTGGGATAGAGGCCTCCCTTTATAGGTAGGGAGTGCCTCTCCTTTTACAACATAAACGATGTGGGAGAGGGGTGCAAACCTCTCAAACCACCAAATAAGGATACAAATGCTAGCCTTGTTCCTTCCCGGTAATGGGTGGATGTTTTCCGGTGGTGGCGACGATGGTTTGGCCGGCTCTTGCCGCCGATGAGTAGCTCCGGTGTCGGCCTTCATGATATATCCTCGATTACACTTGGTAAATATATGACATATATGTACAAGTCCCCTTAACTCTTCAAGCAAAAAACTATTTATTGCTTGGGGAGTTAAAAAAATAGATTACCAAGCGTAATCGAGGGTATATACCCCAGTCCCCTAACTCTCCAAGTAAGAAAGACTTTTTTGCTTCCCGGTCGGTGTGGTATGGGTTACCGTTTTCGGCGTCGAAGGATTGGGGCAGTCTCCTGGTTTATAAGGTTGAACGGGCTCGGTGCGAAGTCCCCGGGTTACCGTTCTCGGCGTCGAAAGATTGGGGCAGTCCCCGGTTTCCCCAACTCTCCGAGTAAGAATGGCCTCACCTAAACAATGCCCAGAGTCACATAAATAATATGTATTAGTAAACCAAATAGTGAATCGAAATTCTTGAATATTTTCCTCTAGTGTGACATGGAGGATAGTGACAAGTAACAATGATAAAATATGTGACATAATGTTTTGCATCAACGAAAGGTCTGAAGAGGATTCGTTTGCTTATGTCGGCGATGTGTGTAACGTAACCTTTGCTGGGGAGCGTAAGACATAAGCAAAGGTATGAAGAATACTCGTTTCGTTGATGCAAAAAATATATAATCAATATAAGCGAAAATGTTGTTTAAGTCTTAATTTAGGCAAAATGATAGAAAGTCGAGTCCCCCATGAGTTGGTACGAAAGTATCATAAGTATCGTAAGTGTCCCGGAGGATGTAATCAACTCTAACGGCAACCATATTGTAACCGTAACATAACATAGCAAATACCAAACTCGGGGTGACCCAATCGAAACTATAGATTACCTAATCAAGCTTCTAGCAACAGTTTTCAACATATATTAACTATAGGAACATGAATGTGTAAACGTAACGCGGAGAGTACATAATCGTAACATGTATCATAGTAGCATAAGTGAGCGAGTAAGCAAGTAAAGAAACGTTGATACATGCGTATAGTATAGTAGACATGCTTTCAAAAGTAACATAAGGATTGGAAAAAAGAAAGAAGTCTTAGCTTAATATGGAGAAGTGAGCCCGGTTTGGATTGAGCAGAAGTCCGAAAGAAGGGGCATTAAGGTCCGAGACCGGTAAGTCCAAAAAAAGAGCCCAAGTGACCTTTGACTTTTCAACCCCTCCTCTGGCTTAATTGCTTGGAGAGCCTCCTGCTCCAACTATCCTCTCCCGCTCCTCTCCTTGCCCAGCTGCTCTCGACCCCTCCTCTCCTTAATTGCTTTGATTTTTTTTTTTCGGCGAGATGGTTGCATATCGGAGTCGGTATCGGAGTCGGTCTCGGTCTCGGTCTCGGTGAAGCATAGCGGCGTTGCTGTCTCGGTGGAGCAAACCGGTGATGTGGGTTGACGATGTGAGGTGTATGTCGGTATCGGGGAAGCAACTCGGGCTCGGGGCAGTAGCTCTCTTTGGGTCTCGGGGAGGTGGCTCCGGTGTCGAAGTCCCCGGTGTGGGCAGTCCCTCAGTTCCAGCGAGATTGGTGAAGTCCCTCGGTGACGTTGTTGGAGATCGGAGCTGACCGGCGTTGAGAACCGAAACGGCGATGTGGACTCGGAGTACGCCGGCGATATCCCTCTCGGGGCAGTCCCCCAGTGACGGCGTCGGGGAACTTGGCCGGTGTCAAGCATCTTGGTTGGCATCGAACATCATGGGCGACATCGGGCATGCCACATGGCGGCGTTGACGAACTTGGCTAATGACGAGGAAGTTACGAACTCGGGGAGCAAACCGCTGGGGCCCTTGGAAAGCATGCCGCTGATGGAAGGCGTACCGGGCACGTCGCTGCCGCACTCGCGAAGCAACCCGGACTCGAAGTCCCTCGCTGTGGGCAGTAGTGGTGTCGGTGGTTTCTTGGCCGTTGGTGAGTGTCGCTCCCGTTGAGCTTTTGTTTCTGCTACTTGCTTGTTGATTGTGATGCTGTGATTGATTGTGCCGACATGGTTGTTGCTTGCTGCCCTTGTTGATTGTTGTTGACCATTGCTAGGAAACAGTAGCTCCCGCTCACGCTGAGCTGCTGCCCGATTATCTTCAACACTTGTTTTTTTTTTTTTTTTTTTTTCACAAAAATGCTAGTGCTAACGCTAAACTTGCTTGATCTCTTTCTTGTTATCGCTAATGCTCACGCTGGTGTCCATGCTCGTCGCTTGCTGAGAGTTTCGTGGTTTGAAAAAAAATTTCTTGTGTGCGATTCCCACAGACGGCGCCAATGTTCATATCGCCAAATAACTAGTATTTGAGATATGGAACGAAAGTAAATAGACTAAGTGTTTACCGATATGTAAAGACGATAATTAAACGACACCATAATTATAGTGGTTCACCAATTGGCTACTCCACTTGTGCCTCGTTGGGCTTTCACTATCTCGAGCCCGATAATGGTTCGGGCCCAAGTATTATATGGATTGTGTGTGTGTGTGTCATTAAGTGGGATAGAGGCCTCCCTTTATAGGTAGGGAGTGCCTCTCCTTTTACAACATAAACGATGTGGGAGAGGGGTGCAAACCTCTCAAACCACCAAATAAGGATACAAATGCTAGCCTTGTTCCTTCCCGGTAATGGGTGGATGTTTTCCGGTGGTGGCGACGATGGTTTGGCCGGCTCTTGCCGCCGATGAGTAGCTCCGGTGTCGGCCTTCATGATATATCCTCGATTACACTTGGTAAATATATGACATATATGTACACGGCTTGAATTTGATATCATTGATCCTCAAGGAACAGAATATTATTGTTGGGTGTCAGACGTCGAGAACGCGCTTCTCAGTATGAATCTAATGGATATAATTCAACCACCACCACCACCACCACCTGGTACTGAGCCACCAACTCTATTTCGTAAAGATCAAGTTCTCATGTTATTGAGGTGGCATATACATCCAGTTCTAAAGAAAAATATTTGCTAAAGAATGACCCCGTGGTTTTGTGGGTGACTTTACAAGACATGTTCAATAATGTGTATAATGCACAACTTCATGAACTGTGAGAAGGACGTGATTTCATCTGGTTATTGGATTATCCAAGTATAAATGCTTTTAATCAAGCTAAGTTAGAGCTTCAATCAGAGTTGAGTATGTGTGGCATTATAAAGACTGATCAGGCTATGATCGAGAAGTCTTTAAGCACTTTTCCTTCATCCATGGACACCCTTGCGCACAAATATTGCATGAATTTTGCGCAAGAATGAACCATTCAATTATTTCATGAATGTGTTGGCCAAGAAAAGGCAATATCGTGAGATTATTCTCATCAATAATGCTCAGCTGGCCGATATTAAAAAGACTCATGAGTCATACAATACTGGAGGGAAGGTATGAAATGATAGAAAGAACGGTTATTCTGAGTCTTACAATAACCATGGTGGAAAATGAATATGTTGTCGTGGTCGTGGTAGAGGAGAAAATAGTCGTGATTTGACTTGGAATCGCCATGACAACAACCACAACAACTCCAATAAGAATTATTCTAATTCCAATTCTAGGAAGAGTGGAAGTTCTTTCCATTTTCCTTCTAATTCGTGCTCATCATCTTGTTGTAGATGCGGTTCTACTAAGCACATGCACAAATAATGTTGTGCACCCAAGAATATTCAACATGCCCACAAGAAGTGCATGAAATATCTGGCACATGAGACTTAACTTCACTGAAGTTTATGAGATGGAAGATTGCGGTGAAGCAAATCTTATAATAACTGACAATACAAAAGTAAATCTGGTGACTACTATTTTTGCATAATCTATGTATTAGGCTCATGTCTTTACTATGTAATCAAGTTTTGTTTCCATTTTGACTTGGTTTTAGTCATGTTTTGAGACTTTATTTTTAGTCGATTTTGGAATAAGACATATATGATGTAACTTTTACTTGTTGACGAGTAATAAAATCTCTCTATCTTTCAGTATATGAAAGTTTTGAAAATGTTAATTTCATATAATTCTTATGTATGATTCGATGTTTTTACATATATGGAAAACAATGTACGTATACCTTTAAAACGTCCTAAAAAGGAAGCAGTTTATTTTGATCATAGGACATTTTCGATCCATCGAAAATGGTCACTGTTGATCATTTTTGATCCATTGAAGCAAAGCTTCTGTTCCAAAATTTTGATCCTTCAAAAATATTTTTGACCCATCGAAGCAACATCAGATGTGGTTTTACCTCAGTTTATGTCATGCCATGGGACTTAAAATACAACGATCTTTTCGATTGGTTAGATGTTGTTATACATTGGTTATGTTTAGGTATTATCATACCATATCAACACTCAACATGAGTCACACCCTTTTGAAATCTTTAAGTATTCATCATGTCTTTGATTTAAAGACGGTTTAATTGACATTATTTTGTTGATATATGATGGTGAGATTGAGTGATACCATTCGAACCTTACTAAAATTTGAACACATTTGTGCCAACGTTTTTCACTTAACATTGTGAGAATGGAAGAAAATTTTTGTGTCAAATCTCTATAGAATTTTTTCAACGGCGCAATCTGGAGAAGTTTATGAGGATTTGTAGTGGTTTGTATCTTACTATGGTTTGGATCATTGAATCCAATGTAGTCACTTATATTACTATGCGTGACTTACCCTCATATGAGCTTGTGCATTATGATGATCAAACTATTAAGAAATTCTCATGATCATCTATTCTTAAGAGCAAAGAAGCATATGAGAATATCTAAAACCATCGGTTTAGATGGAGAAAGTGAGATTACTCCACTCGGTTTAGGCTCGTTTTCCAAGATGAGTATAGCACAATCTCAGCAACATACCGTTGTGGTGTTGTGTGTTATCCCACCAGATTCATATGTTGCAATTTCTTATGCACAATGCTTGTTTTACAAATATGTGTATGTATGTAATGCTATTTATATGCATGTTGGTCTATTTGTGGATCAATCAAACCGATATGCAGACTATTTATATATATATATATTTGATTGTTGCATCGACACATAGGTCACACGCCTTTGCAATCCACATGCTACGCTGCATTTTAAAACTCATAGCCCATATTATTAGGCTTCGGGTTCACCACCAAAACAATTCAATCTGGTCATTTAGATTGGTTTAATACAGGAGAGTTTACATCGAAATACTTTGTTGATTATTGCATATTAATTGAGATTGTTGTTGAATATCCAAGTTCCCTATGTTCTTTCATAAAACGATTTAGCAGAGGCAAAAATCAAGCGGTTAAAGCTTGTGACCAGATTTATGGTAGTGTATATAAATTTATCGATACCTGCTTGGGGATATGCAATGTTATATGTAGCTATGCTTATTCTCTTGACACCCATAAACTACCAACCATTTAGTGCGTACCAGTTGGGAACTGGATATGAGCTTGATATCTCATATACGGATCTTTGGTTGTGCAATACATGTGCCTACTACACTTCCACTGCATAGAAAAATGGGTTCCACATCGATTAAGCATTTATGGTGGTTATGATTCTCCAACATTTGTCCGGTATTGAGAACCTTTAACATGAGATCTCTTTACTGATAGTTTTACAGATAGTCTTTGTGATGAAATATACTTCCCACCGTTAGTGGGAGATAAGAATGGTTTCATTCTGGATTAACGTCGGAAATTGACGTGGTATATTCCCACTATGTTTCATCATGATCCCCGCACATCTTAGTATGAGATTGAAGTGCAATGTATTCTTGATCTTCAAAGTAGCAGACTTTATGCCTGACTTCTTTACTGATATCATAAAGGTGACGAGATCGATTTACTTGCTGCAAATCCTGCAAGGTTGAATGTCTCTGATATTGGGCAAGTTAAATGCAACACCCGGGCAAGGTAGTGTTTCTCCTGCCCATAGTGGGGGTGTATCATCGATCAAAATCCACCGATGAGTTTCCGGTGAAATGGCAAGCCATTAAGGCACAACCGTTCATCATTAACACATGAGATTGTTTCTGACTACAACTGTGTATAAAAGTAGACGTTGACAAACACTGGAGGATGCCTCAGAGTCAATGACGATGTCAGTAAACAAAGAAATCTCACAAAATGAAACATATGGTAGCGTTATTATGGATAGTTCTTCCATATTCGTTGATGATGTGTTTATTTATTCCGTTGCTCAGAAGTTGACGACGATGAAGTGGAACATTGCTCTGTTGCAGATTGTCAACAGTTAATGTAGAGAAAATTAATCAATATGGAAAGTTGCAATCTAGGCTGAACTAGACTCTCTTACAAATGACAAGTTTTAGATATGGTACTGATATGACCATGGTATGTCGGTTAGATACAAATGAGTCTATGTTTGGAAGTAAGATGAGAAGAACTTGTGGCGCAAGGATTCTCTCAATGCCCTATTATTAATTATGAGGAGATGTATTCTCTGGTCATGGACATTATTACTTTCTGCTACCTTATCAGTTTGGTAGTGTCCAAAATACTGAGTATGCAGCTTATAAATGTGGTTACTGTATATCTCGTTAGGGATCTTAATTCAGAGATATACATGAGAGTGTCGATTGACATGGTTCTACCCAAATCAAGTAACTCTAACCAACGGAGTGCTCATGTGATTAGATTGAGACGTTCACTATATGGATTGAAATAATCCGGTATGATGTGGTATACACGTCTTAGTGACTACTGGATTGGGAAATGATGCAAGAATCATAACTTATGCCCATGCGTGCTCGAGTTATTTGAGATGATAGACCTTGGTAGGACTTAATTAAGTCTTGGTTTAGAGACGGTACATCGAGTTGGTTGAATTCTTATTCACCAGTTTGCTTATGCCTAATCAGACAATGGACAAAGCACACTCCATTTAATTTAAAGAGACGATGATGAGGAACTTTTGGAGCTGAAATTCTATATCTTAGTGCGATTAGAGCTTGGTTGAATTTAGCTTAGTACATACATCCACACATTGTCTTCTTAGTATGAACCTACGCAAAGTCATTGGATTGGAGTAAAACAAATCTTCATGTACTTGAAGTGAACCACTGACTTGGGCCTATTCTTCCTTTACAAAGAATATAGAAAGAAACATGAAAATCCTGGTCAAGGGATAGTTGAATCGCAAAATTCAAGTTCTGGGCATTTCGATTCATCGAATGCAGTGAACGGTAACAACCTGAAGGGGTCCTTCGATTTATCGAAAGAATCTTTCAATCCATTAGAGGAAGCTCCCTGGACGGACCAGAGACATGCCTTCGATCCATTGAAAGGAAATGTTCGATCCATCGAACGTTTCTCCTGTTGCGAGCAATTTTACTGCAATCCCCTTATTCCGAAACACCGGTTGATATGTTTGTCGGATTTGCTGATGTTGGGTACCTCTCTGACCCACATAAAGGATGTTCCCATACAGGTTAGTCACTATGAAAAACATGGTGATTTCTTGGAGAACAACAAAGTAAAACTTTGTTTCTACTTCCTCACATTATTCTAAAGATTAAATCTTTCTATGAAGTAGTTGATGGGTGTGTCTGGTTTAAGACGATAATACACCACATTCGAGAGTCTAATGGATTATTATCTACTATGACAACACTAACTTGTCTCTTTGAGGATAATACGGTTTGCATTGAACATATGAAGTTGGTTTACACTAAGGGTGTCATACTTAATTTATTTCGCCAAACTACTCCTACAATCAGCAAAAACAGCAGTTATTGATTATCCAAGTGAACTAGGTTGGTTCCGTTGATAATGTTGTGGACTTATTTACCAAGTCACTACCCAAATCTACATTTGTAAAACATGTGAGACGCATTGACGTGCGCAAGTTATCTGAACTCTATGACTGAGTTTATAGTCAGGGGAAATTACATTTCTGTAGACATCAGGGGGAGTCTGCGTCACATGTAGTACCTTTTGTAGTTGATGCGTTGTATTCTTTTTTCCTTAGCCCAAATTTTTGTTTTACCCATGAGGTTTTTGTTTGCTTGGCGAGGTTTTTAGTGAGGTAACAAATTATGTATCATTCCTTAGGCCATCGACACAAGGGGGAGTGTTTAAGGAGATTTATTCTCCATAACTTCCGGTGTGTGTTTTATCCTAATTAGATTCAAATTAGATTAGATAGATACAGAGAATCCCTGTTTTATACGGACAGTTATTATAACATATTGTATTAGCCTATATTTAAGACATTCTATCAATAACAAAGTGACAATTTTTCAATTATCATAATATTCTCCTGCAACACAAATCCTTTTTTAGTAATACAAAATTGAAAATTCCGTTTCCAAATAAGAAAAGAAAAACACCAAATTCCAACACTCACTTTCCTAAAAAATCCATCGTAAATTTTCAATTTTAAAACAACTCATTTTTCACGTCTAATGCTCTCTCTCACTTTCCTCTCTCTCTAAAATTACACGACATAGTAGCAATAAGCTCCACCACTCCTCTCGACAACGCCACCCTCTCCAGACCGTATCGCCGCCAGATTCTCAACTTCCAGCGACGGCGATTCCTTGGTTTGGGGCTTCTCGGCCTCCGCTTCCCTCGTTGCAACTCGTCGGAGCTTTGTCACCTTGCCGACCAGCCTCGCGCCTCTCGGAGCTCCAATGTCAATGCCTTACAGCCTCACGTTGCTGACTCGGCTCGACTTCGTGCGCCACCGCAGCTTCTGGCTCGGGTCGACCTCGAGCGCCTGGACTCGGTGCTGTAGATCTCATCAAGGTCGTTGTTGGACTCTTCTCTCTGATTCATCAAAGTCCGATCTCGTCTCTCTTTTTCCCCTCTTTGCATTTAAGCAAGGGCGGATCCAGCCTATGGCAGGATGGGCTGCAGCCCACCCCAATTTTTGAAAAGCCCATTCCAAATTTTTAGAAAGTATAATTATTGGCTTGTAGTTACCCGAGTATAGTTGTTGGCTTTTCCTTTCTTCTTTATAAAGGGCTTGCTAGCTTTTCCAAACAAACACCAAATCCCTTATTAGATTGTTGCAACGTACATCTCGGTTCATCTTTCATCTCCTTAATTTCTGGTATGTTTGGTTTGAGAGCTTGAAGCTGCCAGCATGTACAGCTATATATATATATTGTAGATCGAAAGTAAGATCCAGTGTCAATTTTAATAGCTTTTATTCTCACTTCACCAGGAACAATATTACACCAATCAAATTTGTTAGGATCTGGCTTCAAGTTTGGATACAAGCTAGAACGCCGACCCACCGACCACCAACCCTCCCGGGTATCTCCATTTTCTCTCCTCTACTTTTTTACCAATTTCAATTTCAATTTGATTTTTGATGGATAACTTGGATTGATAGAATATTGTCTTGGGTTAATAATTATTTGTGGAAATTGGATAAAAATTGGAAATTGGAAATTGGAAATTGGTTTATGGTCGGAAATTAGAAATTGGTTAATGGTTATTGATGGAAATTGAAACAAGTTATGTGTGGCAGCTCTAATTGAATTTGAAACTTGGATTAATGGTTAGACCGTTAGAGAGAGTATTGTATGAATGATATATTGTCTTGGGTTCAAATTCAATTTCAATTTAGTACAAGAATACAATATAGTCTATGTTTTTAGTGTTTAAACTAATTTGGTTAGCTATGTTCTTTATGAGTTTCAATTTTGAATGTTGAAGTGGAATATGGAATGTGGGTTTTGTGTGCAGATCTGTAAAATTTTGATATCCTAATTAAATGTATAAAATTTTATAGGTTTGACACATTAACTACAATGGGGGATCACTGTAGACCCAAACGTTACAAAAATCTTCTTTCATGGTTTACAACAAATAATTTGTCAGGTGAAAGGAATGATTATGAGATTGGGAATGAGGGTGGGAGTGGGAGTATACCTGTGA
This sequence comes from Geum urbanum, assembly GCA_946800695.1. NCBI lineage: Eukaryota > Viridiplantae > Streptophyta > Magnoliopsida > Rosales > Rosaceae > Geum > Geum urbanum. The sequence continues at coordinate 26,417,058 of OX327011.1, forward strand.
CAGAAGATTCGGTTAATGACATCCCTAATTTTGTGAATGATGATCATGTTGATCCTTTGGCATCCTTCCCATCAGAAGAATGTCATTTTGATTTGAGTTGCCTTGAATGTGATCCGGGAAAGAGAAGACCAATTTGTTCATATCCTTTGAACGATCATGAAAATATTCGAAGAGCATATGTGGTTATGGGACCGTTTCAACCCGAGTTTAGTGTGTATCAGGTCTCTATTGAGAGTGGGAGTCAAGGTCAGAGATTCAATTTTAAATGGTTTAAAAATTGGCCTTGGCTTGAGTATTCTTCTATAACAGATGCAGTGTATTATTTTTCTTATTTTCTCTTTGATTCTTATCCATCTCAACATCCTGCATTCACTAAGAAAGGAGCCCGAGGTTGGAAGAATATGATGTCTAAGCAATTTGTTGCTCTCAAGCATATCGGGTTTGACATTAACAGTGTGCATAACACTTCTATGCTCAAATGGGAAAACTTAAGGAACCCATCTGTACATATTAAAAGAGTGATTAACGCCCAATCAGCTCAGGAAATTGCAGATAACCGACTTCGACTTCTTACCACCATTGAGGCAGTGAGGTTGTTAGCAAGACAAGGATGTGCTTTTAGAGGTCATGATGAATCAGTTAACTCGTTAAATGGGGGTAACTTTGATGTAGTTATAGATTCATTTTCAAGAGTAAATGTGGAAGTCAAGAAGGTTGTCAAGCAGAATGCTCCCGGGAATGCCAAGTATATTTCTCCAACAATCCAAAAACAGATCTTGAATATACTTGGCAACAAAGTCAGAACCAAAGTCCGTGAAGAATTGGGAGATGCAAAGTATTGCATTCTTGTTGATGAGTCGATTGATTCTTCTAAAAGGGAGCAAATGGTTATTATTCTTCGGTTTGTTAATCGTGATGGGTTTCTTATTGAAAGGTTCTTCAAAATCATTAGTCTCTCAGATACTTGGTCTCTAACTTTGAAAAATGAGATATCTAAAGTTCTTGCTCAGTATGATATTCCAGTGGAAAATATGCGTGGTCAAGGATATGATGGTGCTAGCAACATGAGGGGTGAATTTCATTGTCTTCAAGCATTATTTTTAGAAGAGTGTCCATATGCTTATTATGTGCATTGCTTTGCTCATCGGTTACAACTGACATTGAATGCTATTGCTATGAGAGTTGATGATATTTGAGAGTTTTTCTCTAAACTCAATTTGGTAGTGACTTTTGTGGATTCTTCTACAAAACGACATTCAATGCTAAAATCTATCAGAGAAGAAGAAATTGCAGAGTTAGTAGCTGCGGGTACACTTGAAACAGGTTCAGGAGTTAATCAGATTAGCGGTTTGCAAAGAGCAGGAGCTACTCATTGGGGTTCGCACCATCGCTCTATCTCAGGTTTGATAAAGTTGTTTAGAGCTACCCGAATTACTTTTGCAGATTTGAAAGCAAATGGGCCGTCAAAGGTGAGAGACCAAGCAAAAAGTGTTGGTAAGATTTTGAAGGACTTTGATTTTGTGTTCTGTTTCTTTTTGATACATGATGTCATGAAGATTACTGAGTTTCTTTGTCAAGTATTGCAACAGAAAGCCATAGACATCTTAAATGCTTTGAGATTTCTCAGTTTAACAAAATCTAAACTTCAGACGGTGAGAGAGAATGGTTGGGATCAATTTATTACAAAGGTAATATTATTTTGTGAAGAACATGATATTGTTATGCCAGATATGTGTGCTCCTTACATGGAAGGTACAAACCCAAGAAAATGCCAACAAAGAAATTTTATTACAATGAGCATTATTATCGAGTTAGTGTTCTAAATGCTGTGATAGACTTTCAGTTAGCAGAGTTGGATACCAGATTTACAAAGACTTCATTGGAGCTCCTTGTTCTTGGTGCAACATTTGATCCTCGTGATAATTTCCAATCTTTCAATGTTGAAGATATTCGTACTCTTGTTGTGAAATTTTATCCTGAAGATTTTACGTCTACTGATATACTTTCTCTTGAGATGGAGTGTGGATATTTTCTTGAAGATATTCAGAGTGATGTACGATTCAACATGACATCATCTTTATCAGACTTGTGTCGACGGTTGGTAGAAACAAGAAAGTATGCATTCTTCCCGATGATCTATAAATTAATATGTCTCGTGTTGACTCTTTCTGTGTCTACTGCAACAACAGAGAGAGCATTTTCATCTATGAAGATCTTGAAAAATACTCTTCGAAATAAAATGTGTGAAGAATTTCTTGATGATAGCATGATTCTCTATATTGAAAGACAATATGTCAATAGTATTGATAATGATTCGGTTGTTGATGAGTTTGAAGTTAGCGGACTTCGTAGAGTGAGATTTAGTTAGTAATAATGTACGTAGATATTTTAATTCACGGAGTTTGATTTTATATCCTCTCCGATGTTAGTTTTTCTTATATATAATAATAAAAACGTGATGATGAGTCTCCTAATGTCTTACAAACCTCAAAAGAAAAAATTGTGCGCTGCACAGTAATTTACAGCCCACCCAAGTTTCAAATCCTGGATCCGTCTCTGCATTTAAGGTAAATACATTGACCTATGTTCTCTCTTTTTCTTCATTGTTATGACCATGATTCTTGCATTCGCATTTGCAGTGATTGCATTACATCCAGCGGCAAGCATAGAATGGTAAACAGCATCTATTTGAACCTTCTGCTATATGTAAGATGCATGTACTTACCCATTCATGAGGTGTTGAAATGTTCATGTATACTAGGTAAGTTCCTAAAGTATTGGGATGCATGCTCTCTTGAAGGAGCTAAGAATCGTTCCTATACATCTGTGGGTGGTAATCTACTAAAAGATAGTGACCACATGAGAGTTACTACATTGCATAGTACTAAAATGACTGAAACAACTCAAACAAGATAATTGCATAGATTTAAGAAGCTTACCTACACTGTGACAACTTTAAGCCCACTGTTTACTGAAGGTAATGATCTCAGGCCTCCAATTCTTTGTATTTGTGAGACCTCATCATATCTTGTTGCGTTGTATAGTATGATGCTGAACTTTGTAATTGGTATACTGAAATGTCGTATGTTCATTGTTGTTTGGACAAATTGGGTATCAGTAAAGTTGTTCTAGAGTGTCAAATAAATTTTGAATTAATGCGTGTGATGTTTTTTTGCCTGGAAATTTCAAACAGGTGAATGGCAGTCTTCTACCTGCTTTTGTGATATCAGTTTATAGTGCATATCTATGCTTCACTGCTCTTTCCAGTGAGCCTCATGGCTATGCTTGCAGTGGTCTTCACTAATTCAACGCGGTCTGTGTAAGTACCCTACTTCTTAGGATGGCAACAACCATTCTTTCAGTTTTGTACTCTGCCCTTCGTGCTGGATCTTCAACAACTTTCTTATCACCACCATCTTCACCTAGGGCAGGTAACATAAGCAACTAGTTTTTTTTATCGTTCATATTTCAATGCGACTACGAGATTCTTATGCTTTTAGTCGCATAATAACTTATTTCCAAACTATTTCTGTTTCTACAAGATTACGCGGGACGTAATCTAGTAGAAGCAAGTACGAGTAATCCTCTCGCGTCCGATCGTTCGGGCTGTTTAGATGATCGGGTGCTTCTTCTCACTTTGGGCGTTCGGGTATTCGGATATTTGGCTCCCACTATTAGAAGAATACAATGACAAACGGGCAGTCAGATGGTCGAGACAGGGGTGGCCTGCCTTCAACGCTCCGATGCCTAAGTTAGAAGATGTATTGGATATAACAGTCAAGCAACCGTGTAAGAAAGTAGGTTGGAGTATTGAACGGAATTGAATGCCCTATTACCTGTAGTAAATGCCTTGCCTATATAGGTGGTTGAGATTGTTGTTTGCTTGTGTTCTTCGATGTGGGATGGAGCTGTTTTTGCTGTCATATGGTCCGTGCATTCGGATGTGCGCTTGTCGGGCGCGTGCCCGATCGGATGGGCTCGGTCTTGTGGGTGAAGTTGTAGCCTTGTGGGTGGTCTTTCGGATAGTCGGGTAGGTGTCGATCTAGCTGCTTAAGAGGGTAAGCATATGTTTAATCCTATTAACGGACCTATACTAACAAGTCCCCCAAGTCCCCAAGTCAAAGAGATCTTTCTTGACTGGGGAGTTGAAAAAGGGTTCGTGCGATTAAACAAATACTTATCCGATTGAGCAGTGATGCGTGGTCCTGTAACCCCCAAGTTCCCCAACTCTTCGATCAAGAAAGGGCTTGGCTGACGGAGTGGGTACCTGTTTGGGTGCTTTTGTATCCGGGTGTACGATTCTCAAACGAATGTTGCTGTTTGGAGTCGTATACCCGGGCGTGCGCCTGTGGAGCCATGCGGATGGATATGTATGTTTGTGTATGCGGTTGTATGTCAGTATGTAGAAGTGAATGTGTGTATGTAGTACAGATATACAAGTAGGGATGAGTATGTGAATGTATGTGGATGTATGCGAATGTACGTGAATGTATGTGAATGCATGTGAATGTACGTGAATGTATGTGGATGTATGCGAATATACGTGAATGTATATGGATGCATGCGAATGTACGTGAATGTATGTGGATGTATGCGAATGTATGTATGATCGTACGCTATGTGAGGTTGAATGGATGTGTTTGATGTGTGTGTATGCGAATGTATGGATGGTTCCGAGCTGACCCCGACCCCCCAATATGGAGCCGTTAAGTCTCGGAACGGTCGTTCTTGATGCATGGATGGATCCGAGCTGACCCCGACTCCTCAACGAATCGTACTGTTTGGAGCCGTTAAGCCTCGGAACGGTCTTGCTTAGGTGCCCGAGAGGAGATCCTCACTCTCGGCGCCGACTTATCGTAGCGTCAACGGTGGGGCCCTCGACCGTTACGTACATGTGTTGCAGCGCGCACGGAGGGACAACGACAGCATGCCCGTGCCGCTCATCGGTTTAGCGCGCGCACGAAAGGAACTTGCCGCTAGCGTGCCGCCTAATTCGGCGAATGGTAACGTTACGCCCTCGAAAGAAATGGGGCCGCTCCCGAGTCGCCCATCATTCGGCGCGCGCTCCGAAAGGTGTGTGCTGCTTTCGAGCCGCCCGTACGGTCTTGCTATTTGTGCGGCCCGGAAGGTAACGAGTGACGTTAGCCACTTCCGTGCCGCGTAGCTCGAATGGTGGGTCACCTCTTACTGAGTGTCTAGGTGCGGACTCGCAAGCGGCCGCTTGCGCTCCGGCTTCTCCAACAGAGCCAGGGAGACGATACCATGCACTGTCTATGGTACATTTAGCGCGCGCACGCCGAAGAGCGGACGAGGACCGTCAAACTCCTTTGGGATGCCTAAATGGTCTTGCTTTGATCGCTTGCACGCCGAAAGGAAACGCGTGGCGTTGACCTCTTTCGGGACGCCTCAATGGTTTTGTACTAACCTGGCAGGGTGGCGTTTACTTGTCTGTGAGATTGTGGAGCGTTTGATCGTGTTGGTCGGGCGGGCGATAATCCGAATGGCTGGAGTCGTGACGTGTGTTTTCTTGCCTTGGGTGGGGGTGATATTCTGTCTGACGAGACGCTTGAGGTGACATTCCTTTTGACTTCTTCTTGGGAACCGTTGTGTAATAAATGTTAGCTGGTGCAATAAATGCTGGCGTGCCCTGTGTATTTAATGCTGGTGACGTAGTAACTGCTCAAAGGTCAGGCGTCAGGCACGTGGGAGCGTGGGGTGCTGCATGGCTGACACGTGGCGAGTCATGGGAGATCGTGCTAGGGTTTGAAACCGAGGCGGGAAGTCGAGGGGTGAGCGTGGTTACTTAGGCGGGTAAGTGAACCGCCTCGTGGGCACGTGTCACCATCTGACGGTGGACACGCGAAAAAATGAACGGCAGGCGTTCGCTCGCGTGTTCCATTGGGTCAATCTAAATAGGCCTTCGTGGTGTCGTCTTCCTTATCGCTTTCATATTTACTGAAGCTCTGCAAAATTTACTCTGTGCACTGTTCTTGTTTTCTGATCTCTGTTCTTGTGTTCTTGCCGAAGTTGTTCATCGACGTTCATCTTCAAGTCTTCAATCTTGAATTTTTGGTGAGTTTCTGAACTGACTTGTTGCTTTTCTGTTCTGTTTCTGGTTTTTTCGGTTTTTGGATTTTTTTCCTTTTCTGGGTTTTCGTCTCAAAAACAAGGCGTGTTCTTGAGGTGTGCCTGGTTTGATCTGTTTTGGGGTGGATTTCTGGGTTTTTTCTTGTTTGTAGCTTTGCTTTTTATTTTTTTTTCTAAGTGTTGGGCGTCTTGCGTGTGTGCGTATTGTCTAGGAGATGGACCCGATAGATATTTCGAGCGATATGTCACGCGAGCGGATATATGTTCCAGGGGCGGGGTGGGTTAGCTGTAGTCCGTGCATGAACGGGTCGGGCTCATCGTCCGATTCCGTGATGAGTGTAACGCCTCTTCGGTATGTTCCTAACGGTGAATCTCCTGTCGTGAAGTCAATGGAAGGATCGCGACAGCGAAGATCCGTTGCGGATGCTATCAGATTGGCGGATGCCTCTGAGTCATCGAGCTCAGAGGAGGGGTCTTCTTCCCCTGGGCCGTGGGGTGATGAGCATGTCCAAGCGGATCAGCCCATGCCCCAGCTTCCGGAGGGTGGGCGCGTTCACTGGGTGCTCCCCGATGGAGTGCCGGTGCAAGAGCCTGAGCGGGCGCCAAGCGTGAAGGAGATGGCGCGGTGGGCGCGCGATTACCACGTCCCTTCTTCCGTGAAGTTCAAGATTCCTGGGAAGGGGGAGACGTTCACGTGACCGCCGTCCGACCACGTGTTCTTAAGCGAGTTCCATCTGAAGGCTGGGATCAAGCTGCCTCTTCACCCCTTCTTTCAGTACATGTTGGCGCTGTTGAAGATCTCCCTCGGTCAGTGTGGGCCAACACTGACCCGTACGTTGGTTGCGTTCTTCAACGTCTTCCGCCTGAGCGGGTTGGATCATCCGACACGGGCGGAGTTCCTCAACTTCTTTCGCCTTAAGTACTCCTCCCGCTGGTGAGACTTGGGTACCTTCACCGTGGAGCCACACATGAAATGGTGGCTGATTAACCCGCCCAGCTCCTCGACCACCTGGCGCATGATCAATTGCCTAGTCTGAGGTGACTGGGAGTTTGGCTCCTTCTCTCCCGAGGTTGCGGCCAACGCGAAGCGTGTCCACTGAGTTCCCCAACGTTTCCACTGGCTTAACACGCACGAGTATCCGTTGACGCCTGAGGAGGAGATCAGGATTGCGCGTCTGAAGTTTGTTTTCGACCCGATGCCCGAGGCGAGGCACTTCTGGGCGGCGTGTCACTGAGACCTGATCGAGCGAACGCGCCTGGCTCGAGCACCTGGTCTGTCGGGCGATGATATCTGATATGCATGTGTTACATATATTTGTTAGCAACTGTTTTACTGACCTTGTTCTTTCTGTTTGCAGCGAAAATGGCCAAGTCAAAGGCGATCAAGCGGGACGAGGAGCACAAACTCCGCCTGAATATGCTTTTGGAGGGTGCGGACAGCGTGCGTCGCGTCGTTGTTGATGAGGGGGGTGGGATGGCTGTGGGAGATGAAGTCCAGCCGATGATCCGGGCGCCGAATGTCGCTTCGTACGCCTCTCATATCCGTCAGGGGTCGGGCACTGGGGCTGCCGTTGCTTTGGTTGCCGGGCGGGGTGCGCCTCTTCCCCCTCACCCTCCTCCTCCTCCTCCGTCCGGTCGGGGTCAGAGTCGAGCTGAGCGGGATCGTCTCTCCCGGGAGAAAGGACAAAGACATGTGGAGCGCGATCAGCGGCGCGTGGAGCAGATGGATCGTCGCGAGGCCTCCCAAAGTTCTGGATTGTGTCGGTCCTCTCATAGTGGTGCAGATCTCTCCGCTGGCGCTCTGAGTGGTGATGTTGAGCATCCACAGAAGCGCTCCCGGACAGATGCCTCTGCTCCGGTGGTGTCGGATGCTGGTAGGCTGGTGCGCCCTATCGTTGACGTTCTCCGCCGGGCCCTGGTTGATGGTGCCGCGTCACTGGGGCCCTTGCTTCAGCCGCTCGATAGTGCCGCCCCTGATGGTCTGGATCGGACCTTTATCGCGAGCGCCAGGCTACAGCACCAGCTTTTCCGCCTTCACTCCCGTGAGAACCTGGAGGAGCTGACGCGTCTGAGGGCCGAAGTCTCGAAGGGAGCCCAGACATGTGAGAGGCTCGTGTCTAGCCTGAATAAGGCGAACGACCTGGTCCACCGCTACACTGCTCGTGCAGAGGAGGCGACTGCGCGAGCCGCCGAGGCCGCTGAGCGGGAGGCCATGCTGAAGGCTGAGCGTGACAGCGCACTGGCCAAGGTGGAGCGTATGCGTTCCGAAATGGAGCGTGTGCGTGCTGAGGTGGCTAATCGTGTGGCGGAGATAGCGTCTCGTATGATGGAGGTTGATCGTGCTGCCCGTGTGGAGGCCGTAGCTGCGTTCAAGGATTCGGAAGAGCTCTATGAACTGGTGAAGGCCGATGTGGAGGAGCAGGTGACTGCCTTTCGCGTAGCGGTGACTCCCTTTATCAAGGTGGACGAATACAGGGCGTTTGTGCAGGTGGAGACGGCGAAGCTCGCGCGAGCTCAGGTTGCGGTTGCTGATGAAGGGGCTGGGCCTTCCGGGGTGGTGGGTGAGGCGGAGGTTTTGCAGCCCGTGTAGGAGCGGGTGGATCCGGCGGAGTGGGCTGAGCCGGTGGAGTCTGAGGAGGCGGAGGAGTTAGATGTAGAAACATAGAAACATAGCTTTCTCTTCTCTCTTTTTTTGTAATAGTATAGGTTTTTTTTGTAACTGGCCTCGTGCCCTTTTGACTAATGAAGTTTCTTTTTTCTTCCGTATGCGTGTACTTGCTATTTTACGTATGTTGCTCTCTTTCACCACGTGTTACATCAAAGCGAATGATCAACCCCCAGTCCCCGAGTGGGCGGATGGGCGGATCAAGAAAATACAAAATGTAACAAAACAACCTAACGGAATAAGTACACACAACAAGACTTAATGAAAGTACTTCCTCAAGTGTTGGATGTTCCACGGGTGTCGGAGCCTTTGACCTTGCATGTCCCTAAGTTAAAAGGTGCTCGGGCTGACCACCTCGTCCACGATATATGGGCCTTCCCATGATGGTCGGAGTGCCTTCACCTTCTGCTGTATTGCCTTCATGACCCAGTCCCCCTGTTGGATTGGTCGAGCCCGAATACGCTGGTTATGTAATCGGGCGATTCTCTACTTGTCCCTTCTTTCCTCTAGTAGATCGTTGTTGAGTCGTAGCCCCTCCTCGTTCGTGTTTGGATCGTACCCCTCAATCTGTGGGCTCTGGTGGGTGATTTCTAATGGTAGTACTGTTTCCGTTCCGAACGTCAGGCTGAACGGGGTTTCGCCCGTGGCTGAGTTGGCGGTCGTTCGGATGGACCATAGGATCACTGGGATGATCTCGGGCCAGCGCCCGTATCCTGCTTCTCCGGGCTCGATGTCTTCGATCTTCTTCTCGATGCCCGCCTTGATGATTTTGTTTGCTGCCTCGACCTGTCCGTTCGTCTGGGGGTGTGCTGGCGACGCGAATATGAGCTCCGTTCCTTGTCGCCTGCAGAAGGCTGTGAGTCGAGGATTGTTCAACTGTGGCCTCTTGTCCGTGATGATGCTGATCGGGGTCCCTTAGCGACAGAAGAGGAAACGCCAGAGGAAGCGCTCGACCTTTTCTGTTGTGATCTTTGCCATTGGCTGGGCTTTAATGAACTTGGTGTGGTAGTCGATGATGACGATCAGGTACCTGTACTGCCCCTTGGATTTCGGGAGTTCCCCGATGAGGTCCAGTCCCCACTGTGCGAATGGTACGGGCGACAGGAGGATGGACAGTGGGATGGCGGGCGTGTGGTGGTGATGCGCGTGCAGCTGGCACTGGTGGCACTTGCTCATTAGTGCTGTGGCGTCCACGTGGATGGTGGGCCACCAGAATCCACACCGAAGAGCTTTGTGTGCGATCGATCTGGCGCCCGCATAGTGGCTGCACGTGCCCGAGTGGATTTCTTGCAGGATTGTGTTGCCCTTCGTCGGGGTGACGCACTTGAGGCTCGCTCAAGTCTTCCCTTGTCGATATAGCGCTCCATCCCGTATGCTGAAGTTTGCCGCCCGCGCGACGATGGTTCTGGCCTCTCGCCTGTCTTCTGGTAACTCTCCTCTTGCTTTGTACGCGATGAGTACATCCATGTAGCTGCGCTCATGTGGTTCGATTGCCAGGATCTGTTCTGCTCCCGAGATTCCCGGTCGCCGCAGCACTTCGACAATCCACTGCCCTGGCCCTGTGTGCACGGGGGCCGTGGCTAATCGGGCGAGCCTGTCTGCCTTCGCATTGAGCCCCCGATGTATGTGGTTGATGTTGACGTAGTTGAACCTGCTGATCAGCGCCTTCACGTGTTTCAGATAGGCGATCATGGACTCCCCTTTCGCTTGGAATTCCCCTCCGATCTGGCTGACTATCAACTGCGAGTCACTGAATACATTGAGGTCGGGCGCCTCCGAGTTTTTGGCCAGCTGTAGGCCTGCGATGAGCGCTTCGTATTCGGTTTCGTCGTTGGTTGTCTTGAATTTGAATTTGAGGGCGTACTCTGCGTTTACCCCTCCCGGCCCGGTTAGGATGATCCTGGCGCTGCTTGTCTTCTTTGTGCATGACCCGTCGACGTAGAGGTTCCACTCCGACAATGGTCCTTCCTTGACCTCCGGTTTGTCGGATGCCTCTACCGTCGGGTCGCCGGGTGCGTCGATTGGTGTTGTTTCTGCCTCTATGTACTCGGCGATGAAGTTCACCACTGCTTGCCCTTTAATCGCTGTTTGGGGTTTGTATTGGAGGTCGAATTCGCTGAGCTCGATTGCCCACTTTGCCAGGCGGCCGCTGTGGTCGGGCGATTGCAGGATCTGGCGCAGGGGCGTGTTTGTGAGGATGTGGATGCTGTGTTCCTGGAAGTATGGCCTCAGTCGTCGGGCAGTAGTGATGAGTGCGAGCGCCATCTTCTCGATCGTGGGGTATCGGGTTTCAGCGCCCGTCATACCCTTTCCTGAAAAGAAAACGGGCAGTTCCGTGTAGTCTTCCCTGCGGACGAGGGCTGAGCTAACGGCCGTGAGGGAGGTGGCCAGGTAAATGTATAGTATCTCCCCTCGAACTGGTCTGGAGAGGAGTGGGATCGAGGCCAAGTACTCCTTGATCTGGAGAAAGGATGCTTCACATTCGGGCGTCCATACGATTTTCCGCTTGTTCGTCATTCGTAGGGCTTTGAAGAATAGGGCGCTTTTGTCCGAATAGCGAGATATGAACCTGTTTAGTGATGCGAGCTTGCCCGTGAGGCTCTGTGGGTCTGCTTTCTTGACGGGCGGCTTCATGTCGATGATCGCCCTCACCTTGGCGGGTGAAGCCTCGATTCCCCTCTGGCTCACGATATACCCCAGGAATTTGCTGCTCGTGACCCCGAATGTGCACTTGGCCGAGTTTAGCCTTATGTCGTTCCTGATGAGGACGTCGAGCACAGTCCCCAAGTTCTGGACGTGGTCGACCGCCCGAACGCTCTTTACCAGTATATCGTCCACGTACACATCCACGATATTGCCGATCAGGCCATGAAACATCGCGTTCATGAGCCTCTGGTACGTGGAGCCTGTGTTCTTCAACCCGAATGGTATAACGACGTAGCATTAGAGGCCCTTGTCGGTGACAAAGCACGTTGCCTCCTGATCTTCCGGGTCTATGAAGATCTGGTTGTATCCTGAGTACGCGTCCATCATCGATAGGAGTTCGTGCCCGGCTGTCGCGTCTACCAACTGGTCGATCCTCGGCAGAGGGAAGCTGTCCTTGGGGCATGCCTTGTTGAGGTCACTGTAATCGATGCACATCCTCCATTTCTTGTTGTTCTTCTGCACCATTACGGCATTGGAGATCCACTTCGGGTAATCCACCTTCCGGATGAACCCGATGCCCAGCAGTCGGTCCACCTCCTCGTGCATCGCCGTGTAGTGTTCGGCCTTGTACGCCCTCCGTTTCTGCTTCACCGCCCGCGTGCTGGTGTTGATGCTCAACTTGTGGGATATGATATTTGTGCTGATCATGGGCATGTCCTTGTATGACCACGCGAACACTTCCTGCTTCTATTTTAGCAATGCGATCAATCCCTCGGCTATCGCAGGTGCCAGCTATGCGCTGATTTGGATCGTCCTCTCCCGATGGTCGGGTGATAGCTGAATCGTCATCAGCTCCTTGCGTTCGGGAACGGGGGATACCACCATCAGCCCGTCGCGCGGGTCATCTGGTGTCTCTGCCTCTGGCGCAAATTCTTCCAAAGCCAGGACCTCCTGCCTACTCCCGGGCTTCGTTGTCTCCTTGTAATCGTAGCCCCGGACGTGCCCGACTCCGTGCTCCGTCGGGAACCGGCCCAGCAACATGTGTCCGGCGATGATCAACTTCAGCTGGCTGATTCCTGGTCTTCCTAGTATGGCGCTGTACGGGGAGGGCGTGTCCATGATGATGAAGTCCGTTCGGACCTCGCTGTGTGGGGAGTCGGGGGCACCGATCCCGACCCGAATGCTGTCGCTCCCGATTGGGTATGATGTTTCGCCGGTGAAGTTCACGATACACTCAGGGGTCCTACGTCATTTTGTGTGCGGGCCTGCCAAACGTCGTGTACGCGTCCAGATAGATCACGTTCACGGACGCCCCGTTGTCCACCAACACTCTCTTCACGAGGAATCGGTCTATGATCGCGTCGATTACAAACGGTAGGGTGCTATTTTTCGGGCTTCTTTCCTCATCCTCCGCCGTGAAGCTGATGGTTGGCGGCTCTCTCCTTCCTGCTTTGTTCATCCTTCCTGCCCCGATTGTCAGCACCTCCCTGCTCGGACGATCAGGCGATGAAGTCCCCTCCTTGCGCTTTCCTCCGGATATCGTGTTGATAGTCCCTCTGGTCTCGATGTTTGCCTCCCGCGGGCGATCATCGGTCCTCGGGAGGGCGATCCGTCCGTCCCCCTGCATGTCCCTGAGTACCTTCTTCAGCATTACGCAGTCGTTGGTGTGGTGAGTGATGGTGTGGTGATAGCCGATCAGGGCCCTTTCTTTCGAGACGTTGTTTGGTGGTTGGATCTGCTGTCGATGCTGGCGGAGTAGCTGCTCGTTTGATTGTCGATTGATTGCGTAGACTTCTTGCTCGGCCGGTGGGTACCGAGGGGTCTCTCGGGAATGGATTCCCCGTGGTGCCGGTGCTCTTGCCCGGTCGTTTTGGGTGCCCTGATGACCGTGGTAGGTCGGCCTCCGGTTATCTTGCCCGCGTGTATCTCGATTTCGCTTGTAACTTCTTCTTGGCTCTTCCCTGTCGTCGGTGTTTCGTTGTAGTTGGATGTTCGCGCTTTGGAGGTGGTCCCGTATACCCGCATCTCTACTAGCGCCTTCTGTACGATGATGTCCATGATTTCGTCGTAGTCGAGATGTTCCTTCCTTACTAGCTTCTCTACGAATTTTGTTGCAAGCATGTTGTCCATCAGGGCGACCTTAGCCACATGCTTGTCGAGACTCCTGCATGTGCTCGCCAGCGCTCTCCACCGATTGATGTAGCTGGATAGGCTCTCATCCGTCCCTTGGCGGACCTTCAGGAGGATACCTGTGGTGTTATACTTGCCCTGGAGCCTGTAGCGTCTCTGGAAGCTCTCCGCCAGCTCGAGGAACGAGTGGATGGAGCCTGGTGGAATCTCGTAGAACCAGCTCCTTGCTTCTTCGGACAGCGTCTCCTGGAATAGGAAGCACAAAGTTGAATCTGAATACCTGGTTCCATCCGTGGCAGATCGAAATTCATCGATGTGCGTGCGAGGATCTCCACTACCGTCGAATCGAGTGACCTTCGTTGTCTTCGCGTTCAGGCCCCTGCCCCTTTCTAGTATGTGCGCTGAGAACGGGTGACCCGGGGGGTGAACATCCCACCTTGCCCGACAAGCTTGTCCTTCCGCAGGCGCGAGACTTCCTCTGCTAACTCCTCCATCCTCTGAAGGATCAGGGCGTTGTCTGTCGGGGGTGCCGATTCCCCTGCTGGTGTGGGCGTGCGGACCGCTCGGGGGTCGGTCTTGCCAAACGGGTGTTGCTCTTCATCGTTGGCCGTCTCTTGGATCTGTTCGCGTTGTATCTGTTGTTGGCTGACGAGCGCGTCCAATCGTTCTTCCAGCCTCTGCCGAACCTGGTGCTCATGGTCCCTTTCAAATGCTGCCTCTCGCAGCTCCTGGAGCAGGCAATCGACGTGCTCTTCGCCGCTGCTGCTCGTCCCCAGCTCCACTACTTGCCGCGCTCGTGTGCCTGGGGGTGTTTCCTCGATGGGTGTATCACTGACGTTTGTCTCCTGGGTATGCATGTGGGCTTTTGGTTGGTGGTGTTTATACGAGGTTTGCAATTTGTAAGTTTCCCACAGACGGCGCCAACTGTTTCTACCAGATTACGCGGGACGTAATCTAGTAGAAACAAGTACGAGTAATTCTCTCGTGTCCGAATGTTCGGGCTGTTCAGATGATCGGGTGCTTCCTCTCTCTTCGGGCGTTCGGGTATTCGGATGTTCGGCTCCCACTGTTAGAAGAATATAATGACAAACGGGCGGTCAAATGGTCGAGACAGGGGCGGCCTGCCTTCAACGCTTTGATGCCTAAGTTAGAAGATGTATTGGATATAACAATCAAGCGAACGTGTAAGAAAGTAGGTTGGAGTATTGAATGCCCTATTACCTGTAGTAAATGCCTTGCCTATATAGGTGGTTGAGATTGTTGCTTGCTTGTGTTCTTCGATGTGGGATGGAGCTGTTTTTGCTGTCATATGGTCCGTGCATTCGGATGTGCGCTTGTCGGGCGCGTGCCCGATCGGATGGGCTCGGTCTTGTGGGTGAAGTTGTAGCCTTGTGGGTGGTCTTTCGGATAGTCGGGTAGGTGTCGATCCAGTTGCTTAAGGGGGTAAGCATATGTTTAATCCTGTTAACGGACCTATACTAACAATTTCAAATTTGTGTCTCAGCTGAAAAGAAACCTCTCCTTGCGGGACAAGAGTCGGAGGAAAAGGGAAACAAAAGGATGAAAAGGAAGTCAACCCCGTTAGCTATTCCTATACATTTTTCTACCTGATATTTGCCCTGGCTAGCATGTACTCAGCATGCTTCTTTCGGGTTGGACCAACACTTCAGAGAGCTCGGACCTTATAGATGTTGGCTGGACATCAGTCTGGGTCCGAATTTGCACAGAATGGGTTACTGCTGCAATATATGTTTGGTCCCTTGTGGCTCCTATACTATTCCCAGATCGTGCATTCTACTGACGTAAGAGTAGACAGTGATCGACTTGGACCCCCCTCAATATATGCATTTGTAATTTTGTATTCATCGTCTTTATCAAACTACCAAATATCTTGAAGTCCTGAATCCTGATTGAGTGTATCAAGTCATTTTCTTAAGAAGTCTTTCGTGGAAAACGTATGGGCCAGTATAGTAGTTACACATTTATAGCATTTCATTTTTCTTTTGTTTATATATACAAGAATTCGATGAATTGCGTAATGAGCTAAACGATGTATAAAAGTGTATAACACTGTAACTAGGCAACTGTTTCTGGTTTTGGACATTTAGTCAACAAGCAAGTTAACACTAAAATGGGGGCCAGGTACAGTTAAGGTTATGTATGCCAGGGTTTTGATCAATCAATATAAGCTCACCTGATATATTATGAAATGAAAAGACTTTGGACGACTACCAAGTCGTGTCTGAGTAGTTGTTTAAGTATTTGTCTAGGTAGTTGTCTGGATAGCTGTTTAAGTATCTATTTGGATATCTGTCTGCGTAGCTGTCTGAGTATCTGTTTAAATATCTGTCTGCGTAGCTGTCTGAGTATCTGTCTGGGTAGCTGTCTAAGTATCTGTCTGGGTATCTGTCTAAGTATCTTTCTAAATATCTGTCTGGGTAGCTGTCTAAATATCTATCTGGATATCTGTCTGAGTAGTTGTCTGGGTATCTGTCTGGGTAGCTGTGTAGTTTTTTTTAATAGAATCCACTAGTTCTTCTTTTCCTTCACTTCAACATTTTCCCTTTCTTCTTTCTCTCTAATTCGTTAGCTTCAATCTCTTACTCGATGGATTCCTGGTATGTAACTCTATATATAATTGATTGCATAACCTTATCTGCATATAATGTTATATATAATAGATAATAGAAAGCGACCCTCTAAAATCATGGTTCAGTATCGATCTGCTCTTATCTGATTTGAAATTTAGCAGTACTTCAGTACTTGATAAAACCAGAAATGAAAAACAATTTTTTAGAAGAAAGAAAGAGGTTGAGAATAACTCGTAGAGATGAAAAACAAAGGGGGCAGCCCAATAGGGGTTCTGAACAAAGACGATAACAAATTGGTGTTTCTTGAGACACAGACGGAAAAAAAAATTAGAGATTGCGAGACAACGACAGTAGAATAGCATAATGTGCAAGGTTAAAAAAACGGCATAGGCGCCCGGAGAAGGGTTGCCGTCCCGATTTTAGGCAAATCGGCGGGTGTAGGCGGCTGGCCGTTTTTTGGCCGCCTAGGCGGCTAGGCGGACAAAAAACGTTTTTTTTTTAAACTGAAAAAAAAAACCCTATTATAAGAGAAGTTCTAGGAGCCTAGTGGCTTATAGCCTAGGAGAAGTTCTAGGATTCAAGAAATAAGAGAACTTGAAGATGATTTTGATTCGAATGAAGAGGAAGAAGAAACTATGGATTTTGATTTTGACTCCGATACCGAAGAAGTACTTGAAGAATATGGAGAAGAAGAATTGGAGGAGTAGGCTTGCAAGAATATATTTTTCTTTATTTGAATTATTTTTTGGACATTGTTGCCTAGTTGGTGAATTGTGTTTTTTATTTTCAGATTTTCTTCAAGACATTATTGTTTAATTGCATTTCTTACTTGCATCAATTACATTGTCGTTGAAATGTTGAATTGTATTTCTTATTTTCCTTAGAACATTGTTGTTAGTACATTTTTAAGGACATATTTTATGTATTTTCATTATTTTCAGCATTATATGTTATTTTTTTCATTATTTTTAGACATTAATCACATTATAATACCTATTTTAATTGTATTTATATAATTATTTGTTATTAAAAAAAATACAAATCTTTTCGACGTTGTCCGCCCAACTAGCGCCCATCATTTTTTAGAACCTTGATAATGTGTCAAGGACGTTTTTGGAACTAAAAAAAAGACCCAGTTGAGAAGTATTAAAAAAATAAAAAATAAAGGTGAGTGGGAGTGCAGCCCGTAAATGTGAGTGTTAAAATCACAACCCTTCAAATTAGGAAAGAAGGGCAAAATAGGTAAAAAAAGGTTTTATAAACTTATTGGGCTTTTTTGGGAGGAAATAATCTCAAATGAGTTTTTTTGAAGAAAAAAAAATGTGTCATAAGTTGGGTCTTTTTTACCTTAATGTCATAAGTTGGTTTTCTTTTTGAAATCTTATCTGTTTTTAGACTCTTTTTTTTCATTTTCCCTAAAATAAAATTTTAACTTTAGGGTTAAAATGGAATTACAGTAGGTCCAGTTGATACTAAATTTTTTTCTTGGCAAAATTATATGAATGGTTATTAATCTTTGCCCAAAACGATAGTTTGGTCACTATCGTATTACATATGTCAAAATGGTCACTCCCGCTAATGTTTCGTTCTCAAATTGGTCATTCGGGGTCAAACGTCCGTTGAAAAAAGAATATTTCGTTTATTTTCAGGGGTATTGTTGTCTTTTTATCCTCATTTGGCAAAAAAATTATGAAAATTTTATTTATTAATTACATACGTGACTTGAGTTAGCTAGTCGCGGCGCTTGAGTTACCCAGTCTCGGCACTTCAATTAGCCAATCGCGACTGTAAAATTTTAAACAGCGGAGAAGCAGATCTAAAATCAGCGGTGGAGCTCGAGGCAGGGGAAGCTTGAGTCAGTCCTTTCAGCTCCTCGCGGAATCTCCACCTCCTCCGCCGCCCTCGAGTGGCATGTCCAGCATCGTGCTGGTTCTGAAACCTCCTAAACCCTCTCCCACCCATCAATCTCATCTCCTTCCACGACTCATGCATTCTTCCCCAAAACCCACCACCACACCCAATTCGCAAGTGGCTTCAGTCCGACAAGATCTAGTCAGTTTGGCTTTGGTCATGTCGTTTAAAGACTGGTGCGAGATCCAACTTGAGGATCTGAACTCCAACGAGCTCTTCGCCGCCTGCTTCATCACATCGGGTCAGCAGGAGACCTCCATTGGGACTGGTTCCTGGGTTGTAAATTTTCAAATTTTGATCTCAAGCGCAATCGCCCAAGCCCAGAACGAGGGAGGAGAGCTCGAGCATCAGTCGCAGGGAGGAGGCGCGGGGAGAGGTGCAATAGTTGCAGTGGAGACAACGGTGGTAGATTTTATAATTTTTTAAACTTTTACTAATGATATTTTTGTAAATAAATAACGTTAAATTATAGAGAGACAAAAATACCCCTAAAAAATAAACGGATTTTTTTTACGGATGAATGATCAATTGGAGAATGAAACAGTAGCGAGAGTGACCATTTTGACATATGTCATATAATAGTGACCAAACTATCGTTTTGAACAAAAATTAATGACCATTCACGTAATTTTGCTTTTTTTCTTTATATTCCTCCACTAAATCTTTTGTCTAAGGTTTTAGGTACTCTGCTCACACAACCATGGACGCCACCGTCGCCCCTGCCCCAATACCCGACCCGACCCCCACCGGAGCCCCAGTCTCATGCTGGAGCAACATCGTCAAGAAGCAGCCCGAGCCGAAACCCCAAAACTCCTCTACCTCGGCCGCCGCCGCCGCCGCCACCAAAGTGTTCGTGGAGAGCTGCAAGTCCTCCAAGGGCATCGCCGTCGCCGTCGTGGACGCCAATGCGATCATCCAAGGAGGCGAGAGCCTCCCCCACCTTGCCGACAAATTAGTCTCCGTCCGCGAGGTCATGGACGAAATCCGCGACCCTGTTTCCCGCCACCGCCTCGCCGTCCTTCCCTTCCAAATCCACACCATGGAGCCTACACCTGAAGCCCGCCACAAAGGTACCTACCTACTTGCTTACGTCATTATTTGATTCTGATTTCAAGAAATTTAATGATGTGAAAGCTTAGACCTTTTGTAAACATTGTTACATTTATATTTATAGATATGTTTTTACGGTGAATGGGATCGTATATGTTAAGATTAGGATTGATGGGGTATTTGTGTTTATTTTTTGTTGGCAGTTGAGAAATTTGCGAGGGCTACCGGGGATTGGGGTACACTGTCGGATGTAGATGTTGAGCTCATTGCGATGACCTATACATTGGAGGCTCACGTACATGGCATGGAGCACCTCAGGGACTGTCCTCCACCGGTGCAAACTTTAAATGTCAAGAGGTTGCCGCAGAAGGACTTGCCCGGCTGGGGGAATAATGTACCCAATTTGGACGAGTGGGAAGCGCTGGAAAATGAGACGGAGGATAAAATACACCCCGGTTCGAGGATTCTTCCTTTGAAAGATATAAACCTGAATGTTATCGATGACTGTGAGAGCCATTCCGTTGATGGTGGTTTTGTGGAAAATAAGAGTGATGCCCATTCTGAGAATCAGGAGGTTGGTGAAGGCGTTCAGGGGAGTCATAGGAGATTTTTTCCCAAGAAGAAAGAGGTGAAAATTGAAGGGAAGATGGTTTCTGATGGAATAGATGCATCTCAAGGACAAGTTGATGATAATGCTGGGGACTGGATGCCTGCTGTCTGTCGGAGTACGCATAGAAGGTTTTTGAGAAGAAAAGCTAGACGTGAGTCTTATGAGGCATCAGTCGACAATGAATCACAGCAGGATGCAGATGAAAACACAAGCAGGGACACACATTTTGTGGAGGCTAAAGGCCAGGACCAAACATTGCCTTCTGTGTCTGAAGAGGGATGTTCCAAAATCCCTGTGGAAGGTGAGATGACAAAGGAGGAGAATGGTGGTCAAGATGATGATTTTAAAGCAGGGGAAACCACTGCTGACAATGATTTGAGTTCTTCAGTTGAAGGAGATGAGGTTGAAATGATTAATGAAGGGCTGGATCAGTTGGAGATCTCAAGTGATAATAATGAAAGTCTCGGTACATCAAATTTGAATGATGATAGTAGTGAGCAGAGCTGGATGCTGAGATCTTTGTCTGAGTCTAGTGTAGCATGTATAACAAGTGATTTTGCTATGCAAAATGTTATTCTGCAAATGGGTCTACGATTGCTTGCACCTGGAGGCATTCAGATCCGTCAGCTGCAAAGGTATTTATTTGGTAAATAACAGTCCTAAGATAATGGTTCATTGTACAAGTCTTGCATATAAGCTGTCTTGGATGAATATGTATATATTTTCTCTTGATGGGGGTCTCTGTTATTAGTTACTACTGGTTCAAACAACTGTGTCATACACTTGTCCCTCTTTGCTTATACTTGGTCTCTTATTTTTCTTAGGTGGATATTGAAATGCCATGCTTGTAATACTATGACTGTGGAAACTGGGAGAATCTTTTGTCCAAAGTGTGGAAATGGTGGTACTTTGCGCAAGGTGGCAGTTACAGTGGGTGAGAATGGGATTACTCTTGCGGCACGAAAGCCTCGGATGATCTTACGGGGTACAAGGGTGAGTATATCTATTAGTTCAATATCAGGTATTGGTTTTGGTGACTGCAAAGCATCTCCAACGGAGTAGCTAATAACTATTTTTTTTTTGAATTTTTAGCTAAAATTAGCTCCAACACAGTAGCTATAGCCAAGTCAAATCTAGCTTTTAGTTAAAATATCTAGCCATATTTAGCTACCTAGGAGAGATAAACTGACTTAAAGCTAAACACTTTAACACTAAATATTTCACATTTAACTTTAGAATAGCTATCACTGCTAAATCAAAAGTGGTTAGCTACATTTAGCTTTCGATGTAAATTTGACTAAAAAAATAATTTCACTGTTGCTCTACGAATTGTAGATTCTATCTGCACTTAATTATCTTATATATAAGCTAATTTATGTGAGAATAACTTGTATGAATTATAAAATCTAATGTATCCCATCTAGGTTCATATTATCCTTTAAGCATCTTGTGTGTTTGACTCATGAGTGTTTGAATGCTTGATACTTTGGTTTTCATCTCATTTTTGAAGTTTAGGTTATCTTGATCTTATATTTATAATCATGCTTGGCTATTTGCAGTACTCATTACCTTTACCTAAAGGTGGAAGGGATGCCATCACTAAAAACCCTGTTTTACGTGAAGATCAGCTCCCACAAAAGTACCTTCATCCAAAGACAAAGAAGAAAGCAAATAAGCCAGTAAGTTCACAGTTTTTTGGTTTTTTGTTTCATTTTGAGCCGTCTCAAATTACTTAATATACCTCCAGGGAGACGACGACTTGTTCGCTTCCAGTGACTCTATTTTCTGCCATCATTCGGATAAGGGTCCTTTGCAGCCTCCAGTAAGGAAGGCGTTGGCTGCTTTCAGTGGAAGGAGGAATCCCAACGACAATCATTACTCACATGCCAAGCATTAATAGTGGGGGTCTAACCCTCCTGTTTATGTGTTAAAAACTGAACCATCTTTTGTTCAAGATCGTTTTAGAACTTGTTTTTCTGTTACGTCGTTCTTCAAAGGGAGTTGATGTGTTATATCATTATATGATACGTGCAAGCACTTCTCATGGAGCTTTTAAATTGGTACAGCATATTTGTTTGCTCTAATATAAGCAACAAATCGAGGAAATTTTTTGGACGAATGAACTGTGACAACTGACAAGTGTTTTGGCATATTGGTTAACTGTTACACAAATTTACCTGGATTTAGCAATATTAGTTACCAACCTAACGAATGTTCTTTGAGATGGGATGAATAGTCTTTTGCATTACCAGCAAGTGCATAAGTTTGTCTAGATACAAATTCTTGCATACATCCTCAAAGTTTCGAACTGACTAATCAGATGACTGATGAAGGTCCATGACTTGC
The DNA here is from genome assembly GCA_946800695.1 of Geum urbanum. NCBI lineage: Eukaryota > Viridiplantae > Streptophyta > Magnoliopsida > Rosales > Rosaceae > Geum > Geum urbanum. Next base: position 26,439,094 of record OX327011.1, read on the forward strand.
CTCAGGAACAAGTTCATTCGTAATTCATATTATATATATAAACAAAACTTTTCTGTAGTACATACTGCTAAAAGTGCAACGGAGTCAAACATTGCAAGCGCTCAAGTGTTATAGCGGAAGCAATTGAATGTAAGAACAAACACAGATTTACGTGGTTCACTAACGCGAATTAGCTACATCCACGACAAAAGGAGAACAAATTTATTATCTTGAGGATACCAGATTACAGAGTATCACACTAGCTTAGCCAACCTAGGATTACAGAATACAGAATACAGAATATCTACCACAGTAGGTTAAGTCTAACCTACAGGATAGAACCAGATTTCATTCACCTATCTCTCTTAGTTAATAACCTTGTATATATATATATATATATAGCTTAACAGAGTCCTGAATACCAGAGGAATCCCAAACCCAAACGTCTGAGGAATCCTAAACCGGAATGACAGAGGAATCCCTATTCCTTACGGAATCTTGAGTAGAAGTCCTGCTCGCCAGAGACTCTAACTCTCCTCGCCAAAGACTGCTCGCCAAAGACTCTCCCGCCAGAGACTCTTTCTTGCGAGACCCTCTCGCTAAAAACGTCTGTCTTAGCGAGACCTACGTACGCCGACGCCATACCTCATTCAAGGCATATTTTAACAAATCTCCACCTTGACTTGAATCCTTTCCCAGATAACCAGAATTACGAGACTCTCCTCTGCCCCAGATGTCGTTCCTCCAAAGACGAACCCAGATGTTGCCTTCTCCCAGAGAAGGAACCCAGATGTTGTCCCTCCCAAAGAAGGACCCAGATGTTGCCCCCAACGGGCAACTGACAGCTTCTGACATTCAGCAAGTCCAAACAATGTTGGAACTTGCTATGCGGAACCGACTTGGTGAACATGTCTGCTAGATTATCAGCAGTACCCACCTTGTTCACCTTAATCCTCTTCTCACTTCTCAGAAAATGATACCTGACATCGATGTGCTTAGTCCTCTCATGATGAACTTGATCCTTGGCTAAACAAATTGCACTCAGACTATCACAATACACTATAGCCTTATCGTGATGTAGACCCAAGTCACTAACCAGTTCTTTCAACCAGATTCCCTCCTAGGCTGCCTTTGTCAATGCCATGTACTCTGCTTCAGTTGTAGACAGAGTCACTGAATGCTGCAGAGTAGTTTTCCAACTAACAACAGACCCACCAAGAGAGAAAACATAACCAGTCATAGATCTTCTAGTGTCAACATCTCCAGCATAATCTGAATCTGAATAACCAGTTACTAAACACCCTGTATCACCTCCATAAATGAGACCAACATCAGACGTACCTTTAAGGTAACGAAAGATCCTCTTCACAGCTTACTAATGCTCATTTCCAGGCTCACCCATAAACCTACTGACAACACTGACAGCATGTGCAAGATCCGGCCCAGTGCAGACCATAGCATACATCAAGCTTCCTATTGCACTACCATAGGGAACTCGAGACATGTACTTCTTCTCCTAAGTAGATTTAGGTGCAAATGCAGTGGACAAATGAATGTTCGCGGCACTTGGAGTATCTAAGGATTTTCCTGTAGACATGCCAAACCTTGACAATATCTTCTGAATATAATTCTTCTGTGATAAGAACAGCCTCTTCTTACTCTTATCCCTGTAGATCTCCATTCCCAGAATTTTCCTAGCTGCACCCAAATCTTTCATCTCAAACTCAGCACTGAGAAGACCCTTCAACTTCTGAATCTCTGACTTGTCCTTTGCAGCTATCAACATATCGTCTACATACAAGACCAGATAAATGAGAGACTTATTTGAAACCTTGTTGTAGTATACACAACAATCATATAGACTCCTGGTGTAGCAAATCTCCATCATATAGCTGTCAAACCTCTTGTACCACTACATCGGTGACTGTTTTAGTCCATATAAAGATTTCTTCAACTTACAAACATAATCTTCCTTTCCAGGAACTTGGAAACCCTCTGGCTGAGTCATGTATATCTCTTCCTCCAACTCTCCATGCAAAAAAGCTGTCTTTACATCTAGTTGCTCAAGTTCTAGATCCTGATGTGCAACTATGGCTAGTAGCACCCTGATTGATGTGTGTCTGACCACAGGCGAGAAAATCTCATTGTAGTCTACACCTTCTTTCTGGTGAAACCCTCTTGCAACTACCCGAGCTTTATACTTGATACCCTCAGCAGGTGACATCCCTTCCTTTTTCTTGAAAATCCATTTGCAAGTAATAACCTTTCTTTCCTGAGGTCACTTGGTCAATTCCTAAGTCTGATTCTTGTGAAGTGATTCCATCTCGTCTCCCATTGCAGCAAGCCATTAGGCAGATTCAGTACATGTAACTGCTTCCTTGTATGTGGATGGCTCGCGAGGATCCACCTCTTCAGCAACCTGAAGTGCATAAGCCACCATGTCCTCAAAACCATACCTCGTGGGCGGTTTCCCGAAATTTGCTCTCCTCGACCAATTAAGAGACAAACTATGTTTGTTAACTACTAGTGGCTCTGATTCGGAATGTGAGTGTTGATCTCCTTGTTGTGGTTCACTCTCATCTTGAGTGACTTGCTGCTCCACCTGTTTCTCAACATTACCATTCTCTGATACAACTACGGACTTCACAGTAGGGTTAAACATAGAATTTTCATCAAAGACTACGTTTCTACTGAGTATAACCCTCATTTCAGCTGGAGACCAGATCCTATATCCTTTAAATCCATCCCCATGGCCTACAAATACTCCCCTTCTAGCTCTTGGTTCAAGTTTACCCTCACTTACATGATAATAAACAGTGCAACCAAAAGCTCTCAGATTTGAGTAATCAGCAGACTTTCCAGACCACATCTCAAGAGGAGTCTTGAGATGTATACCAGTATGAGGTCCACGATTTATCAGATAACAAGCTATACTCACAGCTTCTGCCCATAACCTCTTTTCTAGTCCAACATTAGAGAACATGCATCTGGCCCTCTCCAGAAGTGTCTGATTCATCTGTTCTGCCACACCATTCTGCTGATGTGTGTCCCTAACTGTATGATGCCTAGAAATCCCTACATTCATGCAGAACTCATTAAATCAGAACAGCAGAATTCCAGACCATTATCAGTTCGCAGCCTTTTGATCTTCTTCCCAGTTTGATTTTTAACTAACGCCTTCCACTGCTTGAAGTTCTTAAAAGCGACACTTTTATGCTTCATCATAATCACCCAAGTCGTTCTTGAGAAATCATCAATCATAGACATAAAATATCTGTGACCTCCTAAAGACTCAACGCGAGACGGACCCCAACAGTCTGAATGGATGTAATCAAGTGTGCCTTTTGTCTTGTGAATTACTTTGGGAAACTTGTTGCGATGTAATTTCCCAAACACACAATGTTCACAAAATCCAAGGTCTTTTACCTTGTGGCCACCAAGAAGATCTTCTTTAGCCAGAACTTGCATCCCTCGTTCACTCATATGGCCGAGTCTCATGTGCCATAGCTTGGTCATATCCTTCTTCTGAACTTCCGAAGATGCAATAGCAGCAGAACCTGACAGCGTATAACCTTGTAAAATATACAAAGTACCCTGCTTGACACCTTCCAGAACCACATTAGAACCCTTGTAGACACGTAAAACTCCGCATTCTCCTTTGAAACTGAATCCCTTGTTATCCAAATAACCCAGAGATATCAGATTCTTAGTCATGCGTGGAACATCCCTTACTTCGTTCAATGTACAAAATTTACCATCATGTGTCCGTAATTTGATTGAGCCCATTCCAACCACCTTGCAGGCAACACTGTTGGCCATAGAGACATCTCCTCGATTTACCTGCTCATAGGTTGAGAACCACTCCCTGTGCGGACATATATGATAAGACGCCCCAGAATCTAGAACCCACACATCATTGTGATATGTATGTTCATCAGCAACTAGGGTCGTAACTTCTTCTGAATTGGTGTCATCTTCTGCTATAGCAGCAGTACCTAATGATTTCTCTTGCTGCTTTCTGTTTAGACATTCTCTTTTCCAATGCCACCTTTCTTTACAGTAGTTACAAACATCGTTGGATTTAGGACCCTTGAAACTTGGCTTCTTGAATTTCTTCTTATCTGAGTTTCCATGTCCTTTACTTCCACTGATTACTAACCCAGCAACCTGATTATCTGAACCTGTACCAGTTCCCTTATGGCGCAGTTCTCTGGTATGAAGAGACGATCTAACCTCCTCAAGAGTCACCGTATCCCTTCCAACAATGAAGGATTACACAAAATTTCATATGATAGCGGTAAAGATACCAAAAGAATTAGAGCAGCATCCTTATCATCAAATTTTAACATCGATATTACGCAATTCTAACATAATTGTGTTCAGCTGATCCAAGTGATCTCTCAGAGGTGCACCCTCTTACATACGCAGACCAAACAGACATTGCTTCAGAAGCAACTTGTTGGTTAAAGACTTCGTCATGTATAGACTCTCAAGCTTCAACCACAGACCAGATGCAGTTTCTTCTTCTGTGATTTCGGTGATGATATCATCTGCAAGACACAGCATGATTGTCGAGTGTGCCTTCTCCTCCAGACTGGTCATCTCAGCGGATTAGGGACCCACTGTCTTCTTCATCAGCGGCGCCCACAACCCTTATTGTTTTGACAATGCACGCATCTTGATCTGCCATAAACTGAAACTGTTCCTCCCCGTGAATTTGTCGATCTTCACATTCACCCCAGACATCCTGAGCCGAAGCTCTGATACCAGTTTGTTATAGCGGAAGCAATTGAATGTAAGAACAAACACAGATTTACGTGGTTCACTAACGCGAGTTAGCTACATCCATGACAGAAGAAGAACAGATTTATTATCTTGAGGATACCAGATTACAGAGTATCACACTAGGTTAGCCAACCTAGGATTATAGAATACAGAATATCTACCACACTAGGTTAAGCCTAACGTACAAGATAGAACCAGATTTCATTCACCTATCTCTCTTAGGATCACCGGAATCATAACCCGGAAATGCCATCGGAAAAATAAAGTTGAACGAAAAATAAAGGAGATAAAATAGGATAAAACAGAGATTGATATATTATTTGATAAGGTCTTACATTGAAGACTCTTAATCTTATATAACAAAGTTACCCTAGTGACCCGTTTACAACATAACCCGGATCCAATTACTAATATCACCGAAACCCAATATAGATCAAAGTCCAACTACATCACCCAAGATATTAAGCATTACAGATTAGAAAAAAGTCACAAACCATACCTCAACTTTACACCACATATAATTTATATACCCAAACTTTCAAAAGTATAAGAACCATACCTGAAATTTAAGTTTTGTATGAACTTCACTACCTGCTTTAACTGATGGCGTTTGTTCCGATATATTTTTATGGGTAATTTCGTCTCTTCGTATTTGCCGGACAATTTGCTGCTAAATCGCCTGAACAGTTATGGAGATTGGCTTGTAATTCAAACTTGGGACATCGTAAGGCGTGAAGGAGTGGGACCGAAAGAATCGTATGGAAACTTCATAACCGTCATCAACAAATCAAGCTATGAGAAATTTTGCTAGAACAAAGAAACTAGAATTCTCCGAGAGAAATCTGTTGCAATGTCAAGTTTGCTGAAATCAGAACCATAGTTCATCTCGCATATCTATTGTCAGGATTCTCTCCCTCAAAATCTCAAATTGGTTCACATGCCTCTGGTGCCAAAATCACAAGTAATCATAACATTTCAAAAGAAAATGATTTAGGATTGAGAAGAAGAAAACCCAGACCTCTTTCGATGCTCATAAATTCGAATGAGACAAATGGACAATCCATCATTCTCTAGACACTCTTTTGAAACTTAACCAACACTAAACTTCACGATCAGTCCCGTTATGTATGCCATCAATCAATTATACATTAAATCCAGCCAAAATTGTCAAATCGCAAACACAAATATGTTTTTGGAACCTACCCCAAAGTCCTAAACGGGCTAAACCCACCCATCTCCTTTCTCCCTTCATCGCTTCATCTATGGCATTTACCTCTCCGGCATCAACTCGACTCCCCTCACCTCCCACTCCGGTTTCGATGCTTTTCTTGAGTATATAATCACTTCAATTTAAATTTCGAGGTCGTCCCAAATCAAAGGATAAACTCAACAGTTAGAAACTCATAGTTTCTGTAAAGTACCCAAGTGGCCTTGAGAATTTAGAAAATTGCACTATCACAAACAGAGATATTAATAGCAGGTATGAAAGTTAATACAAAACCTAAACTTCAGTATGGTTCTTATACTTTTGAAAATTTGGGTATATAAATTATATGCGGGTACAGTTGAGGTATGGTTTGTGACTTTTTTCTTTACAGAACTATTAATCTCTATTAATTTAGGTAAAAGTGTTTAAGACAGTTGAAGAAATAGAACATTCAAAATACCGGAATATACCCTTCTCTCACGTAAAATTTACAGTCCTCAGATTAAAAATAAAATGATAGAAAAGAAAGAAAGAATAAATAAATAAGACACGTGTAAGCGAGACCAAGCGAAATCAAACATGTAAAGACTGAAGTGAGCAGTTACCCAAGATAAAAAGACGGACGACAAATGATAGGGAGGATAATGGTGTAAACAGATGGAAAGAATTGCTTTGCACGATTCGAGACACAAAACCGCCAGGGAGCGCACTAACTGACCTCGGAGTTTGATCAGGACTTCTTATGCAGATTTACTAGGTAAGACTGATTGCTAATTCGATGTGTTGGATGTTGGAATTGATCACCAACTTTGTTTGATTACTGAATATTGATCGATGCAGGAGCTGATTAAAGTGATTCTATTACTCAGAGTTCAGATCGACCAAATGGTTGGGTTGTCAACCATGTTAATGGTTATGTTCAAAGTTGATTATAGCCCGTACACTTGCTTATTTATCATCCAATTTTGATTACTTGATAGTCCTTCTTTGTTTTTTGCATTCTTGAGTGCAGTTGGTATTTGTTGTATCACATTTTTTTCGCTAGGATGTGTTGTATCACATGAGAGTGAAATATACCAAGTCTTCATCTGGTATTATGAATGTCGACAAGTTTGATTGGTATGTGTTGCTGCAGGTTCCCATTATTCACATTAACCTAGGTAATTTACACATGATTGGTAAGTGTCAACAAGTTTGATTGGTATAATATGAAACATAAACAATTGCCAAATAAAGCCCATTTTCCTTTAATTCACTTGAATTCCATTCGAGTGACTTAGTATTTGGCCTTGAACTTTCTTACTTGCAGGATGTTGGTTGCCCGCTTTGTTCATAATAGTCTCATGATACTCTGATATTTGTTTTCATCTTTTTGTCATTGATGTTGGTTTTGTTCTTTTCCTGTAATGTGGTTTGGTTCTCTGTATACTATAATTGTTTTGTTCCTTTTTGTTATTGCAATTATCCCACAATCTTATTTGTTTTGTTTTGTTTTGTTTTATTTTATTTTATTCTCAGATCTATTCCAGAAGAGAGAACTCGGTATTGGCTATTTACTTTAGGAAATTCAATGGGTTATATTACCACACATATTATGACTACGCATATTGAAAGAATATCATATTATGATAAGAAGATAAACAAAATATTGCCCCATTTTTATCATATAACAAGGCCAATTGATTCTTCAGGTCAGTTTTCACAATTGATATCAAGTAACGGCTCTAATCCAACCTTTGCAATGATAGCTGGAGCGTCGCCCGCCAAATTATCCTATCAACCGAAGCGTTTGAACTTTGAACCGAGGAGCGCTTCGTCAAAAACACATGGCAGTTTTATAGTAGTGTTTATAGTCAGAAAAACAAGACCAATTGGTTTTGGACTTGGCTTATAGTCAGAAAGATTGACAACGCAATGGTGTCACTTAAAATTCTTGGGCCTGTGATTATAAGTTGTATTCGCCTCTTTATTGTTTTTGACATAATGGGAAAACATTGAACTTACAAGTCACCTATCTATCAATTTAAATAGTTCGATTAGAAGGTTAGTTTTAGTATTATAATTCACTATCTAAGTAAAACGATAAACCGCACGCGCGAGCGCGATGCTGTACGGGAGTAAAAGTTTATTCTTTCTATTGTATTGCTTACAGTATAACATGGTTTTCCTCCTGTTCTCTTCCAATTTCTATATATATTTTTTTCTTCCATTGAGAAATGAGAAAGTTAAAAAAGGAAATCAAAAGCTTGGGCTTTCTTTTGTCCTATATTGGTTGTTTTGAATTGTCATATGTGTTCTGTCGATGGACTTATTTATTTTATTTTTTTAATTTGGTCAAAGACTTATTTGCTTCTAGGCTCTTTTTTTCCTGTTCTCTTCCAGTTTCTATCCTCTTTTTTTGTTCTGTTGAGAAAGTTAAAAAAAGGCAATCAAAAGCTAATTTAAGCTTGGGCTTTCTTTTGTGCTATATCAGGGTTGTTTTGAATTGTAATCTGTGTTATGTCAATGGACTTATTTGCTTTTAGGATTCTTTTTTTTGAGGTGTTAAGGGTAACTTAGAGGCTTTCTAGGCTCAGAACAAATCCTCCGACCCATGTGCGGAAGTGCGTCGCGCTCGCGTGTGCGATTTATTGGATATTTTATTTTATACTGTGAAGTTATATAATTTCACAGAATATATAAGTCAGTCACTATAATATCAAATACATTATAAAATAAAATCAAAAACATTTGAAGGGAAACGACTAAAACATAATATTTGTCTATATTCACCACATTTAGTCAATCATCACTTGCCACATATTTGTGGTTTTCATCTTCGTGATTCGATGTTCTGAAATTGTCTTCCTAGCAGTGATAGGGCTCAAGGTGCCCATAATCCTGAAAATTTACACATGGTAAATGTATATTACATTCCGTGAACATTAAAGTATTGCAAATCATATTTATGATCAATTGTACCTTTTAAAGATGGATTAATCGTAGGGTAGCAACACTTCTCTGTACATAACGTTTGTTGTGAAAACCCCTTCTATTAATTTGGCAAAAGTTCTTAAGACAGTTGTCAATGTAGAACTTTCAAAATGCCACAATTTACCCTTCTATCATCATAAGGTCTACAACCCTAAAATAAAATTAAAAGGGGTATAAGAGTAAGTTAAAACGAATGGGACACATGCAAGAGAGACTGAGGGCGACTAAACTGCAAACACCAGAAGAAGAAAAAACACGTAAAGAACGAAGCAATTTCCAAGAGTGCAGTTTCCCTAATTTGCATAAAAACGGAAAGGAGAAGTTGAAGTTTGAAGAAAATAAAGAAAATGTTGAAGCGCTCTCTCAAGTGTTTCTTACTTTACTGTTGAATGGGTCTTAAGTTTCAAAATGTTGTTAGTTTTGGTAGAACAACAACCATTTCCCAGTTCGTTAGAGGTAATCATCGTTCGATTCAACCATTTAGTGCACTTTTTAAATTCCAACCCCAATTAAGAGGTTTTGATCGATCTCAATCATCATGATCTCAATTGCAACCAAAACTATTCAATTTTTCTATTGATGTAGCAGTTCTAAATTGAATTTTGATTCGATGTTCCAGTTGTTAAATGGAGTTTAAATTTCAGATTTTGGATTTTAAAGTTTTTTGGCTTACTGGGTTTCATTACATTTAGGTGCAATGATGGTCATTCAATCGAGATTGGCTTGGAGAAGATTGATCAGTTCAATATAATCAAGAGTTAGTGGCTATGGAATTGGAGAATGCAATTAAAGATGGCCATTCCTATGAAATTTGTTGAATTCTTTTTGGGTAGTTGGCGTGTTTAGCATATTAGAGTGTGCAGTGGCTTGCCCGGACCGTATGTCTCTAGAAGATCTCCATTGATTATGGTTATGCAGATATTGATTCCATTATGCAGATATCAATTCGGATTATATAGTACGTATTACCCTTTGTACTAATCAAATCACAATACGAGAGAAAATGAGAGAGCCTGATGTCTCGCTCACACAACAAAATATATATGGGTTCCGCTTTCTCACCACCACGTACTCCTCCAATTTCTCCTGGAAATCATAGTTGGCTCTCCCACTTCATTCACCGGCGCAGGGAAGTTCCTCCCCGCTGATTTCAGGGAACAATTGATTCAATTGAAACCGGTGTGTTACTAATTGAGAAGCCGGCAGTTCCCATTTTCAAAATTTTTGAGTATAAAGGCAATAAAGCTGTAGGGATTCGATTAGTGATTTTTGTTTTTGGGCAGTGATGTTGAAGGAGGTAATTGTTAATTCAAGTAGGCTTACAATCTTGAATTTGGTTGTGAGTTTTTATTCCAAATCTTCAATCTTCTAGATGAGATTGAACATTCTACACGTGTTATAATTTTCTTATTCCAATTCTGATGTATTTTAAGTCTATTTGGTGATTAGTTGATGGGTTGCGCACTGCTTTTTTGGTCTTTTTGTTTGTCTCATTGTTCAATAAACGTTCATTTTCTTCATGCTTATAACAATGAGACAAAAATGATTCTCAAATTGGAGCAGGAGTTAGTGACTGGATGTACACAAGGGAAAATGTTGAGCATGCAACAAAGTCAACGGGCATATCTTTGTCAAGCATTGTTCGATAACAAACATGAACTTTCCAGTCTTTTATGCTCTCAGAGATATAAGTTCTATTGCAGTTGTGAGTATATTTTCTTCATATGTATTCTTGATTTGTTGTTGTGTATTAATGCATGTCAATATTTTCCTCCTCTGTTTCAGTCATACATAAACATAAGCATGTTGGTACTATTTGTTTCAAGTTTTGGACTTTGATTGCTAAAGTTTAGGCCTTTAGAGTGCCCCTCTTTTTTCCCTCTCGGTCTTCTACCATCGTTGCAGATGTTAGCATTTGGATTTGTGCCGATGAAGACATAACTACCTGATGGAGATATTGATTTGATGGATTTTTGTGGTCTATATATCGATGAGGCACTGGCCAATGATGTCTGTGTTCTTAACTGGGAAGAAAAGAATGTGGTTGCGGAGTTTATGGTGAAAGATGTGCACTTGATTCGCAACATGCTTTTCAGGTTCCACTCAAATGACGTGCACTTTGATTCATGACATGCATTTCAGGCTCCACTTAAATGAAATTGAGAGGCAAACATAAGTTCATAAGAGTTTCCCAAATAGAATGATCAAGGCTTTAGAACAAAATCAACTTAGGGAATCATAGAGAAATATAAGGAGGCAATCTTAGGATTCGCTTAGATTATGTTTATAGATATATCTTGATCTAACATTGATATGAATTGAACATCACATTGAGTAGACTATTTTCCAGAATTTCTTCGCATAAATTTGAAAATGCTGTATTTGTTTAGATCTTATAAATCAATTTTATGGTTTGACTCGATTTTCTTCCCGTTAAGTGTTGTCCTCCGTAATTCTTTTCCCGCAATTTTATGGTTTGGTGAAAGTATATGCAGAAAAGACTCACTTCTCAATTCTCATAACTTCCTATGTCTTCTAAGACCCCGTCAACATGTTAGTAATTGGTACAAATTGCGACTTATAAAGTATCAAAACTAATTTATTTCAGTTAACTTAATGATCAAAGCAGTAAAAAGTATTTAATTTGAAGAAATTGGATGTTAATCCGGTTCATTTGTGTTCTCTCCACAACCAAGTTATCAAGGATAGTGCTTCATTTGGCAACTAGCACTAGGCTTCTCTTCCATTTATCTTAATCACAAGCTATAAATAGATTCGGGGTTGAAATTGTCATGTACAAACAAGCTATAATTTTTTTTTAAAGACTATAGTAGTTATGGTGATCTTCATTAGATATTTTGACATCATTAGATATCTAAACATTTTATATTTTCTTTCTCATTCATTTTCATCGCAATACGAAGTAGACTTCAAGGTTGAAATTGTCATGTACAAATGAGCTATAATTTTTGGAAATATTCGATGGTGACTATGTTGGTCTTTATTCGATAATTAGAAGTTATTGGATATCTCTACATTCTATTATACTTTTAGTAGTTCCTCTTCATGTCATTTGCTTCCATTTTGAAAACTACTTATTCAAAGTTTTAAACAAATGATTTGTGAATGATAAATTGGTAATTGTGGAATTATATATTTTATAAAAAAATATAATCGCACAACCTCGATAAATACGCCAATGCCAACAATTCGAACGCCGCATCTGGAAGACTAGTTAGTTAATTATAGCAGAATGGTCCCAACAGAATACATGGTCTTGAATATCTTTTTTTTTTCGCCCCACATAACTACTTTGATTCTGCTAAAAGGACTATTAGAGGACAGATGCAGATCTTGCATCATAAGTAACCATTTGAATCTTGCTGTGCCTTGATGTGGGGAAATAAAGCTTAACTTTGTCGCTTCTTTGCAATGGATTGCTCCAGAAGATACCTATATCCAAAAGCAAGTCGTACACAGTGAAATACTCATAATACATTTGAACTGTAAGCGACAATCTAAGACCGGCCAACAGAACCTATGACCAAGCATATTGTTCGAGACTTGAGAGTCACATATAAGAAGCAACAAACATGTAGATTAAAATTGTGTGAAGATGCACAGCAGTCTTGTAGTGACATGAACTTGACCAATTTACAGGGACTGCTGTAAAAGTAGTTTGTGATCAAAGGCCTCGGAGTTACATTTCTAGTGCTTTCAAATGAAAGTATCTGGACATCTCAAGTTTTATATGCAATGAAATTACAAACATATATCTTCCATTACAACATCACATATAATTAGAGGTTGATAACAAAGTGTAGTTAAGAAAAGTAGCATGAAGTGATTACTAAATACAGATAATCACATGAAAAAACCACCAAAGCAGATAATTGCATGAAGAAACCGTCATTTGAATGTTATCGTTTAGTAAGCAAATGATTACATACTTGCCAGTGTAGAAACCTGCGGAATACCATGCATTCAATAGAACACTGATATCTGTCTCTGAGCTAGTACTTTCTGCTGTTTCTGCTTCATCTTTCCCATCTTTTTTATCTGTATTTTTATCAGATGAAAAAAAAAATAAGAAGATAGAATTAGACAGAATAGTCTCTAACTTTTCAAAAACAACATGAAGTTATATTGCCAATAGATACCACGGTTCATGCATGAAAAGTAAAGGACCATGATACTAAAGAAGATGTCAAGTGATAAGAATGGGAGCAAAGAACATGTTTCTCCCATAAATCATGATGAAATAGTCAAATACTAAAGATAAATCATTTGGATGTACAGTTGGTGTTAATAGGAGAAAGCAAAAAAATTAGCAACATGATTAATCTGTGCAAGAAAAATATATACAGATTTAACAAAAACCACGTATCAATCGGGTTATCAATCAAAGGACATGTTAGGCCTTAAAAAACATATACTTTCAGAAGGATTCTTACCTTCACTTATGTTCGAATCACCAGCAACTCTAGCTTTTAAAGATGATAATGCTCTTTCTGCAGTCCCCATTGCTGTCTTCACAATTTTGTCATCTTCAATAGATAATGGTTTCGCATCACTTGTTGCCAAACAAGCTTTGCCGCAAGTTATACCAGCACATGCCTCACCCGATAAACAGGCAGGAACTGAATTGCACAAAGTCATCAAGCATGGACACATGTAAGGGCAACATGAGGCAACAGCAGCTGCATTGGAAGGTTGGCCTGTTGGGACTGCATTTTGTTCAAAACTAGAAACAGTACCCCACTGTACACCAGAACCTGAACCCGTACCTTCACCTGAATATTGGTAGTATCCACCACCAAATTGATGAAGTTGCTCAAGAATCTTCTGTCTTTTCTCCTCAAGCTCATAATACTGGTTAAGTAAATTTGTATAATCTTCCGTACTTTGTGAATATGAATGATCATTTTGCAAATACTGAGCATCTTGTGAAGAGGGGTCGAGCATATGATTTTCTTTAACATATGAGAAATTACTGGTCTCTCCAATCTCTATAGTAGTCTTGAACACATCTTTTGTTTGGTCATTTGCATCCCCTTGCCTTCTTAAAGCGTAAGAAGAGGTATCGCAGATATGTTATATATTGAAAGAAATAAATGCAGTTACAGCGTCACACGCTTTTATAAAATTATTTAACACTTTAAGGTGTGCATGTCTTGTTAGAAATGCAGCAGGTTCAGCCATTCATTGTCATATGAAATCTGTCATATACAGTAAGTATATGTACAATTCATGACTATAATGTTAACTGACATGCCACAAGAGTTTTGAGCCTTCCAAAGCAAACTTACTTCTTTTATGCCGAGGACTGCTGGAAGAGCAATTACTTGATACATACTCTTAACATGGTGACGACGCCTATTTAGACCTAGATGGTGGAGCCTTCAACAGTTCAACCAATGCCTAGCTTTTAAAGTTCTTGCTCAGTGAAGATTGTCAGATACGGTAAGCTGGGTTTTATCTTCTAACGATAGATGAATGAGCCATATTAGCAACACAGACATGGATTCAAAGATGGGAGTATCGGTGAAAGGAGTAAATATTAACTCTCTCTTATGCTTCATGATTCCTTATCCACAACGGAAAAACCTCAGAGAAATTGGTCTAACTTCAGTTAAGTAGAAAGTAGAAACCCTCCCACTCTCCTTACTGAAACCCAACATATTTGTTGCAAGAGGTTGGTCTTTTGATGAGAAAAGTTCACCCAATGAACTAGGCGTATATGGAAATATATCCTTCATGATCCATAAAAACCATTACATTCTAGGCTTCTAGGATGGAGCCTGTTAGGATCATGTTTTCAATTAGTGGTTTTTGATCTCTCAGAGACTTATACAACCTAGAAAGCACAACCTTCTATCTTTATTATTTGAATGAACAACTTAAAACCACAGACATATTCCTCTAAAATTCTCATCTATGAAAATGTTACATGATAGCAACCCACATAATGGATCATCAAAGTTCCGTAATCAAACAGGCTCCGTCAAAGTCAGAAACTCACATCGTAGCCTCCTGTCTTTCGTCAGCCTTAGCAATAAGTTGTTCATCGGGGCTGCTCACAGGTACCTCTTCCTTGGCTGAGCCTTTATGTGGTTTCATGCCGTGCATTTTCTGTAATAAAGGACAGAACATATATCACAATTCCAATTACATAACAGATATATGTAAAAACAATCAAACAGCTGAGTCTGTGCTTCTTAATTTCTAGCAACAAACCAATAACAAAATCAAAACTGTGCCGGAGTAGCATTATCTTGAAGAAAGCTCTATAATCTGAAAATATTATGGGCCCAGATAGAAACCAACTAAAGCAAACGAGTCCATTCATTCGGCTGAAATGAAGTAAATACCAAAGCACTCTGTGAAGTGTAAATCTGTGAAGTGGAGAGAGAGAGAGAGAGAAGCTCAGACAAACCTTGTAGCTAGTCATGGCGTCGTCAAAAGCATCGATCAGAGCCGAATCGTCCCACAAATCTCCTTCCTTTTTCCCCATTTCCTCTCCAGAAATCTAAAACCCTCCCTCCTATTGGTTTCTAAACCCTTCCGCTCTTCTTTTCTGGTATTCCTTTTCCTTTTGGTCTCTCTCTCTATATATATATATATATATATTTAAGAAACCGGTTCATTTCGCAACAAAAGATAAATGGACAGAAATAACTCTAGAATACAATTGGATCAGGAAAAGTTATCGGTTCACCATGAATTAAACAAAAATTTTGTAAGATAACTAAAATCATAAAACTTGGTTCATCTTGAACTAACTTCAATTTATTGTTCAGCTAACTAAAATTATAAAACTGCGTATGTGATCTGAACAGTAAAATTAAAGTTAGTTCCAGATGAACCAAGTTCACCAAAACTGTACCCTATCCTTGGATTTGGGTGTAGCAGACTTACCTTTGTTCTTTTAAATCAAAATGCTCATAACATAACACAACTGTAAGGTTATGTAAAATATACATAGATTTTCTCTAACAGGCACGACTGTAGGAGGACCAACACTCCTAAAAATATATATGCGACATGACATGACCTACATCGAAATGCAACCCATAATATAAAGTACGCAAGAAACTAAGTGACAATAATCTAGTACTTGTCGAGGCGGGCAACAACTATTAGGCCTCGACAACAAGATTCTAAACTCAAAACCAATCACTATGTGCCCTCGATGGCGCTGCTCTTGACCAACTGTAGGACGTACGGTGGTTCATGTACCTTAAGAACCACCATTATTGTCGAAATAGGAATCTCCAGCCCCAGTAGGCTTCATCATTTGGACCGCGAGTCTCGGAAGCCCGCGGAGGCCGGCAAGGCTCGACCGGAAAAAACCCTGCAATAGGTCCAGCTCGTCGGCCCATGGGCCGGGCTTGGACTTAGTGTCTCAAGTTCAGCCCGGCCCGGCCCGAAAGTCTGTCTTGTATTTTAATTTTTAACATTTAATATATGGATTATAATTTAGACCTATGTAAAAAAATTACAATAAGGAAACAATGTTATAATCTCTTTACTAGTTCAATTCTTCTCTTTATATAAGGAAACAAGACTAAGAAAATAAGATTACAACAAATTACTAGTTTAATCTTTTCTTTATATTACTACCAGAAAATCACACTTAGACGACGAAACTTTAATAGTTTCGTCATTTAAGTGGTCATTGCATGACGAAAAAAAATTCGTCAGATAAGAGAAAATTTCATCGTCTACCCTGACCTTAGACGGCGAAATTGATTTTTCGTCACCTAAGAAATGTCTTAGATGACGAAAACAAATGTTTTCGTCACCTAAGAAATGTCTTAGATGACGAAAACAAATGTTTTCGTCATCTAAGACTTGACTTAGAATTCATCGTCTAAGTATAATATCTTAGACGACGAAATTGTCTTTGTCATCTTAGAAGACGCACTTAGATGACGAAACAGACTTCGTCGTCTAAGTTTGCACTTAGACGACGAATATTTTCATTTCGTCGTCTAAGAACATATCCTAAACCTTAAGCCTTAAACCATTTCCCCTAAACCCTGAAACTTTTAGACGACGAAACACACTTTTCGTCGTCTAAGTAGTACTTAGATGATGAAATTCAACCACTTTCGTGATCTAAGTAGAGTCACAATCTGACCTTTAAGAGCACGACCATGTATACCATCTTAAAATGCATATTTTTTTCGTCGAGGGCATAGAGTAAACAATTATTGGATTGTGAGTGTCGATGGTTCAAAATCGGAGTTACGAAGATTCATATATCAACGTTTCCGTTTTGTTGAAATTTCGGTTTTATGGTTGACTACGCTGATCAAACCCTTAACAAACTTCGTATTTACTGCAAATTCGTCCACTTACATATTATGTTATGATGAATATATCCAACGGTTGTTTTGTCCAAACTCAATTTCGTTAATGTTGATGTAGAGTGAATATAGACATACGAATACTTAAGTTATACAACATTAGTATATATATAACAAGTTTTTACTCTTAAATTAATTTTTTATGTTAATTTTTAATTAATTTTTATATAGTTGATAAATTAAGTTTTTACGATAAGTTAAACATCTATAACTTCAGAAACGGGATTACGAATTATTTTTTACGATCGTTTCCGTCTTTTAACTATTTTTAGATAATCATTAAATTCATTCGATCACAATCTAATAAACTAATCCGAATTGGGTTGGGATTTTTCCTAGAATATTGTATAAATATAATCGTTACATCTGACGGTTGATGTTTCATGATTTTTAAGCAACTACTTCAAATTATTTTTTCAGTTATTTATAAATTAAAAATTAAAAATTTCACTTAGACAACGAAACTTCACTTTTGTCGCCTAAGTACCACTTAGACGACGAAACCTAATAGTTTCATCTAAGTGAATTTAGTTAAACATTTTTTTATAAATAATTGAAAAATTAATTTTGGAGAAAATTTAAAACACTTAGACGACAAATATTACATGTTTCCTCGTCTAAGTGATAAAAATTAGGTGATTTTTTTTTTCGCCAAAATTTTTGCCAAAAAATCAAATCACTTAGGGCGACAAAACTATTATGTTTCGTCATCTAAGTCAAAAACTTGACAATTTTTTTTTTGCCAAAAATTTAAATCACTTGGGCAACGAAATTACTAGATTTCATCATCTAAGTAAAAAAATTGTGATTTTTTTTGAAAATTTAAAGCACTTAGACGGCAAAACCTAATAGTTTTGTTGTCTAAGTCGTTTAAAACCTAGGTTGCACTGAAACGGATACGGAAACGGGGATACAAAACGATACGATACGCCGAAACAGCAAAATCAAAAAATTCAAGGATACGATACGAGTAGGATACGAAAATCAAATTATTCATTACAAATTCAAATATAGTTAAAATAATAATAATAATAATAATAATAATAATAATAATAAGCATGTAATTAAAGTTTATGTCATTGTAGCTTCATGTAAAGACAATAGACATCTTTAGGCATTTTCCAAATCAATTTCTTCATCTTCATCAACATTAAAGATCATCGGTTCCAAGTCTGGTTCATCGAGAGAAAGTTGGGCAATCTCCAGAACACCAACATTAGAAACATCCAAAGAATCCATTTCATCACCACCAAGATCCCATTGTTGAGTCACGCCTTCATTGGAACTTGGATGTCTCCTAGCCAAAAGACGAAGATTAGTATGAACAAAAACCAAATCTTCCGCCATTTGAGGTGTCAATTTGTTCCTAGCCAAAGAATGAATGAAGCTGTAGGTACTCCAATTCCTTTCACAACATGAGGAAGAAGAGGGTTGACCAAATAACTTGTACGCCAAGTGTTGGATTGTTGGAACACTTGCTCCATGAACCGACCACTAAGTTACAGGCTCCATATGATACCTATCTCTTATAGCATCTCCATCACTAAGACCATTCGTGCAATTGAAAAAATCAGCAAACTCAATTGCAACTTTTCTTCTGTCTTCGGGATTGGCAAAATACCGAGCAATACAAGCTTTCCTTTCTACAGAAATCTCTTGATCATTATTGGGAGCAACTCGGCTGTTGTCCTCTTGAAGCCACTCAAAGCTGTAATACCTAAACAAGATAAGAAAAATAATAAGAAATTCCATAATAACAAAAAGTACCAAAATGAATTGAGTAGATGTTATACTTACTTTGGATTCAAAGAATGTGCCAAGCAATGTAGAGATGTATAGCTCTTGGTCCACCTTGCTATCAATACTGATTCCACAGCATTCCAAAACTCTGAACTTTCATGTAGTTGCTTTCTTTCTTTTCGGTAAATAGCATGCTTGATTTGCTCTATCATGCTATCCCACCATTCATACACCAAATGAAGAGAAGGTTTATCGGTGTCGGCCTTTCTAATCATCTCATGAATGGGACCAGCGAAGGTGAGGATGTACTCAATGTCATCCCAAAACTGCTCATCTAGAAGCTTTATTTTCACAAGCCCTGCCTTATGATAATCATCAGCTCTATAATCCTCCCACTTCGGACTAATCACCATTTGTTGTAAACCATTCTTGATTTTTTTAAATCTCAACATCATTACAATAGTTGATGCAAACCTTGTAGGAGCAACTGAAAGTAACCTCAAGTCACAATGCTTTGAAAACATCACCAATCTCATACCATGATTCATAATAAAGTTTCTAATAAACACAACATCATCAGAAACAGGCATGATCCAAGAACAGGCATCGTACACATCTTGAGTTGCATCACTATGTGATGAAGGGAGTGTAGGTGCACATATGTTCTTCACAGCAAGATTTAATGTATGAACTACATATGGTGTCCAAAATATGGTGGGATATTGGGTTTCAATAAGCTTACCAGCCTTGGAACATACCGGAGCATTGTCGGTGACAACTTGCACCACATTTTGGTACCCAACTTGCTTAATAGACTCTATGATTAGGCTTGCAACCAACTTGTGATCCTTGAATTCACCCTCGCAATTTACCACTTTGAGCATCATTGCACCAGTTTGATTAACTGCTAACACATTGATTATAGGTCTTCTTTGTGGATCCGACCAGCCATCACTACACAAGCTCACACCCTTTGTAGGCCAAGTCATCTTGATTGGCTCCAAATGATGCTCAATATTTTTCTTCTCTCTAGCTAAAAGAGTGGTTCTCAATTTGTTATACCCTGGTGGGGTATAACCTGGAAGAGTAGATGCACGGCGATAATGTGGATTTCTTGCAAGGTTGAAAGATAAACCACCGGTATAAAACATCCTCCCAACCTCCTCATCACATTGTGCTCTAGCTTCATTGTTGAAAGCTTTGTGAAGAGGACCAGAACCTATTTTTCTCTTCTTCGGATCACAAGAAGTAGAAAATGTCATCCCATAACAACCAGTTGAAGAACTCCCTTGCCCTTGGCCTCTTAATGATGATGGCAAAGGAACTTGCCTAGGAGCTGCATTTGATTGTCTCTCCTTGCAGTCTCTCACTATCTTTATCATTTGAGTATGTGCTTGTGAATTCACCTTTGAGCAATACGCAACTCCCACTGGATTGCCCTCTTTCAGAAGATGATACTTCACTCTAGTGTACGAGCCTTGGAAATTCAGCTTGTAGAAAGTACATTGCCATTTCCAACATCCTCCTGCTTGACTAGTTTTCTCGATCTTCTTTACAAATTGCCTCAATGGAGCTTTATCATTGAAGACGTTATGAATCTCATGAGCACTAACATTAACACTGGCACTAGAACTGATTGGAGGCGTATCTGCGTCATCGTCGGCCATCTACAGTTTGGTCACAAGAAATTGAAGATCATACAAATGTACAAAACTAAGACTAAGACTAAGACTAAGACTAAGCCCAAATTATATCTCATTGATCTGTGAATTAACCCATTCATCATTAATCTGTGAATTAACCCACTAAAACACTACCCATTACCGAACCCATTAATGTGAATTAACCCACTAAACCAGACTCTATAATTACCCACTAAAACAGTACCCATTACCCAAGTAACCAAACCCATTAATGTCAATTAACCCACTAAACCAGTACGGGCAGTGAAATGACCCAACCCCGATTTAGCTTCCTAAATCGGAATCAAACCCCTTCGAAAACACGAACCAACAAAAACTTTTTGAAATTTGGGCAGAGTTTCGTTACTAGCGTGGAATTACCATTACCTGCACGCGGAAAATACACTTCATCCTATGCCACAAAAAGCAAACCGTGGGCACCAATCCCATCCGGATTTCTCAATATATCAACAATAACGTAAAGTAGTAAATATATATGTACTTTACTGAAAATCCGGAGTAAAATCGTATAACATATACAATAGGAAGCTCAGAGCGACTTCTAATACATAATCATATACGCATACCACAGTAGGTAGAACAATAAACCTACTGGATGAAACAAAGTAGCTCGAGCACTATGCCTCCGACCACGACGTGCGACACCAGAGCCTGAACTGCAAACTGGGCACGGAAACCGAAAAACTCAGGGGAAAGACAATAAACACGTTAGAGTGAGTGGACGAAAATAAATGTCTTTCACCAGATAATATATATGTTATAAAAACATATGCGAGTCCAAGTAAATAAAACAACATAGTACACGAGATAAAACTCATACTCCTCCAGTGTACTGAGCATGCAAGTAAAATCCCACGGGGTCACTCATGGACATACACCGTGCTAGTACAGTCAGAATCACGGGATCCCAGACCCACACGTGATTCTAGCCGGAAATGGTTTCAGGTCAAAGGTCTGCCTCCCCCCGGTAAAGACCTCGGGTCAGGAGTCACAGCCTCCCCTGACAAATGCCTACCATCGAGGATCAGCCGAGAGGCGAGTGTATCGATACAACAACGTAACCACGACTGTACTCTGTGTAAACCAAATCATAAACATTTCGATGCAAATGCATGAAACAACATATAAGTATATGCATATTCGTATACGTATATCCGTATAAATATAATCGTAAAACACATGCTCATGTAATCCGAAATCTCATACGCATGCTCAAGTTCGAAAATCGTATAAAAGACTCGCAAGAATTCCGTGAAAAGAAATTGTCCACTTACAGACTGGCGTAACGCGTATCGCGTTAACCCGTGATCCGGCGGAAAGTCCCTCGCCAAACGAACGATCACGAACACCTGAATATTCACAAAATCCATTTCTCAAAATCATATCTCGATAATACAAAACAAATCACGAGAAACCAACGTTCTCGGAAACACATAACTCAATGTCGACGAACTGTCGAAAATCCGTATATAACACCTCAATACCTCGCTTTATTTTTGGATACTCAAATCGAAAAATGAACCTCCCCACTGCGATCGGGGCGCGATTTCGAGTCAAATGACATGCAACTTGTCGAAAGTCCAAAAAGTCAACCCATTGACCGTTGACCGCCGTTGACCGCCGCCCACGGCGGCGCCACCGCTGACCGGAAAATTTCACGGCGAAGCAACCCCTATTCCACTCAAAATCGTCCACTGAGCAACTTTGTCAACTGCACCGAAGTCCAATTCTCACTCTAACACATCCAATTTCAAGTAAAACCGAAATAGAACACAAAATTCAAATCAAGAATTCTCCAAACACAAACCGAATTGAAACTCCAAACCTACGTGGTTAGATTCGTGGAGGGAAGAGCTTCAAAGCCCAGTCCATAGTTTAGCTCAACTCAGCCGGAACAGTTTAGTCCGATTACCCCCAAAATTCACGAACTTGACCGGAATATTCTCCTCTCCACCGCCACTAACGGCGTGAGGGGTGGCCGGAAAGAGATTCGGGGTGCCAAGGCGCACCGAAAGCTTCCTCCCCCATGGCCAGAGACAGCCGGACGGCCATTCACCGTCAACTACCGTGGCCACCGTCGATCTCCAAACCCAGCTGAGTTTGACTCGGTCAACTCCCCCATATGGCAAGGTTGACTTGCCCAACATGGCAAGTTACTATATATAGACTTTCCAAAAAAGGAAACCTCCAAAATACAAATTCGATAAACTTCAAACACGCGTAACTTCCACGTCGTAACTCCGATTCCGATAATTCTCGCGGCCACGAATTCAACTCGACATAATCTTCCATAATCACCCAAAGTCAACTATATCGGCTAAACGGATAAAAAGTCAACCATTCAACCAAGCCCATATTTAATCGACAAACAATCCACAATCGGAAAATAATCACAACTAAATCTTCGTAACTCAAAATCATGCTCCGGAAGTTCCCACGAACTCGAAATTAAATTCTGAACAACTTCCGTGAAGAAGCTGAAACCAAATTCTCGTCCGGTAATTTAGTTGTTAAGAAGGCTGCCTTTAAAACCCGAACTTCAAATATTCATAACTAATTCCTCGGTCGTCCAAATAACGATCCGGAACCGCCCACGAACTCGTAATTACACGTATAACGATTCTCGAGAAGAGACCCAGCTCCAATTCTCGGCCAACAATTTAGTCGTTAAGAAGCTTCGGCGATTAAAACGACTGTCGCAACTCTGCGACTACGTGCAAGCTCATCAATCAAGCTGATTCCACTGCTAATTCTGGTCTGGGTCGTCACAAATCCACCCCCCTTAGAAAAATTTCAACCTCGAAATTTTCGAGTCTGCCGACTACAAGGTAGGAGCACTGCCTCTGCATACTGCTCAACTCACCAACTGCAATCTCAACTGAACAACTCTGATCACAAACTCCACAATAGGAGATAATTCTGTGCTGGAATCCTTGTACCCTCAAATCACAAATCTGAACTGGCTCACACAATCGCCAAGTGTTCCTACATAAGGAACAGACAGGGTACACAATGCGAAACCAACCTGAAACACAGTTCCGCCACACGGAACACAACTCGCACAAAAGCCAATGCTATAGGCGATGCCGAACCATACGGCATAACACAAACTCGCCTATGGCCACATACAAATCAAAACAACGTGTCAATTCACAACTCAACATATTCATGCCAACACAACTCAAACATCGAACTCAAGCAATTATCAACTCATTTCCGCTAACCAGACAGTCTGTGATAACACATTCCACAAAATTAGAATCAAACGTCAACTCATACTCAAACCAAACTCGCTCCAACACAATGGAGTACAACAACATACCTCAACTCAACATCAAACAACCTCAAAACCATAGTGGTCCACAAACTGGTACTGCAAGCAAACTCAAACCGCTGAAACTGCTGGTCCCGAATCCTCCGGAACTGCAATACCAAGGTCTACAACATGCCCTCCAAGGCCTGAATAATCCTCAAATATCACTCACCAATCCGAGGATAAGAACCGGTACTAACTCGTGATTTGGTCCCCAATGCTCGCTGCAAAGCTCACTAACACACAGTCGTAGCTGATTACCTCGATCAGCGAACTGGGACACAGGTACACCGCGGGAATGAACAACCTCCGTCAAACACAATCATGCCAGCCCGCCACTGAAATCGTCTCCGAAAGTACAAGGAAACATACTAAATTCATCAAACGGTTCACAAAGGCCTGACAACTGGTATCACAAACCAAAGTGCATACAAACACACACAATCATAGCAGCAACCGCCACGTCTAACCGGAAATCTCAAATGGCTGACACATCTCGGCACGTCTCTGCCTCCTAGTCATCGCCGGTCGACGAATAGGGCATCAGTACACACAAGCTGCTACATTGCTCTTCATGATGCGTCACGAGTAGTAAACTAGAAGTATCTGATACATTCCCGCATCACTGGCGCCAAACACACGTAAAACAATGAGCTTCAACATAATCACACTCGAACTCAGCTTCCGTAGCCCATAACTCGGCTAACATGGAAACTCGAGCCACACACACACAGGAAACACTGAAGCTTCTGACTCTCGACTAAATGCAACAGCAACAACATCCCAGACGAATGATCTAAGTACAATCTCTAGCCTTTCTCAAACAAACTCAAGGCGCAGCCATAGTCGTCAGTCGACCCCATACATCTACACTGCCTCAAGCCCAAATCTGGCCGAAAACGCAAGTGGATGCAACTCAAGTGATCAGTGTACATCCTACACCACGCTGCACGCCATAGCAGTAGTATCTCGAACTCTCTCTGATACTAATACAAGACAGCTACCCCAAATCATACATATGATACGTAGCTACATAAGGTTTCCACACTGCCTGAAACAATGAGCCACCGCTCTGCTACACAACATCCAAACACAACCAAATCCAAACCTCGATTCATCGACATGACCCACGAACTCGTCGCGGTTGCCTGGCAAGGTCAAAACCGAAGCAACGGTCAACCATCCTGCAGGAGTAAGTAACTCTCCTTGCGTGCATCGAACCACTTAAACTAGACGCCTTCTTCGTCAATTTGGAAAGTAGAGTGGCAATCCGGGAAAATCCTGCACAAGCCGTCGGCACAAGCCTGCCAAACCCAAGAGACTCCCGATCTCTAGTACAATGGTAGAGCAAACTCTGAATCAACAAGGCTTCAATCTGGTCAGGATCCACGTCACTCACTCAGATAACATCACACAGCCCAACATCTTCACGCTAATCAACCAAAACTCACACTGGATAAACTTCGCAAACAACTAATTGTCTCGCGAAGTCCTCAAAACCACTCACAATTGCTTCAGGTACTGGTCCACACTCCCGGAGTACAACAAGACATTGTCAACGAACATGACCGCAAACTCGTCCAGAAACCGCCTGAACACCTGGTCCATCGAGTCCACAAGATCAATGGGGCATTGGTCAACCAAATAGCGTGACCAAAAACTCGTAATGCCTGCACCATGATCTGAAAACTAACATAGCCACAACTGACTCATCAAACCTCAACTGATAACATCCAGTCCTGAAATCAATCTTCGACAAGACTGACGCTCTCACAAGTTGATCAACCACTCGCCAATCTGAAGCGGAGGATACTCACTCTCCTCTGAAGCAAATCAAGCTTTCGGTAGTCAGTGCACCATCGCGTCAAACAATCCATCATCCGTACAAGCAATGCAAGTGCACACCACGCAAATACGCAGGGTCGCATGAAATCTCTTGAAACCTCCTCCAGCAACTCCTGGAGTTGAAACTGTAGCTCCATCAGCTCCGCTGGCTCCGAACGACTAGATGTCGGTAAAATGAGTCCAGCGCCCGATACAAACTTAATGGTGCAGTCGGTCTCCCGAACTGGAGGAACACCTGGTAACTCCTCCGGAATACACCTGAAAAACTCGGGAACCACCTCAATGACACCAATGTCGGGTACAGCAACCCAAGTATCCACAACATGAGTTTAAACAAACAACACAATCCGTCTCCATCATCCGCTCGACCTTCACCACGAAACAGTATCCCGGGGAAACCTGGTCGTCGAAACACAACCTCCTTCTCGAGGCACTCGAACACAGCCAAACGCGTCGTCCGTAAGTCCATACTCATAATTACATCAAAACCACGATGTCCAGCTAAAACAGATCCGCAGCTAACACATAACCTCCAACGAGGATCTCGTGACCTCCGGATGGATGCAACACTCTCCAAAACCTCGGAAGTGGAAATGCAGGTATAATCGCCATGGATATCAAGCAATAGTAAGCTCGGAGAAAAGTCTGTCCTCAAACAAGGTCATGGCACGAACTCTAACATGCCCAACAAGTCGTCCACGTCAATTGCGACTTTCTGAATGGCTCGTCTAAAAATCTGGGTTGATCAAGCTCCAAAACAGCATCCTGATTTTCCTCGTAAACTCTGAGCTGCCGAACCGCTACAACAGCTGACCAAGGGTGCTCCCTTGTAATGTGATCCTTCTGGTCACCACAATGGCAACAGAGAATACTCTACGAACACACGTCACCGCAACACCTGCTGCGTGAAAGGATCACCAACGATCACCCAAACTCATGCCACAGGAGCAAGTCCGCTACTCTGCGATCTCCGCCATCATCAAACGGATCAGCAGAGGATCCACAACATAATCGATAAGGTCACAGCCTGATGAAGTCATTGATCCCGAAGTGTCTGAACTCAACCTCATCAAAATCTCGACTAAATCCACTTTCCTCAAACCATCACATCAAAAACCGTGTACTTCTTTCCATCACCATAGCCTCACCACTGAGTGCAACACACTAAGCTCCTCACGGTTATCTCGAGGCACATCAATCAGAATCTCTCTGATGCTCAGGTTCAAACTCATTCCAAACCTCGTGCATAGCTCCCTCCGAAGCCACATAACACGTGCAAACAGGAACAAACATGTGAACAATGCATCTCTGCCTCAGGTGGATAAACACTCCTCAGTCAATTGCTGGGTAGCCTGATGGAACCATTACCGTATACACAACACCCTGAATGTAGGCCATGGAGTCGCAACCGGAACTCACACAATACCAGCCCACTAAATACACTGATCTAACACAGGCAAACATCAACTGCCACAATTCTCTGCTCTGAGACAACACATAGATGCTCATATACACATCCCCAGGAAAACCGTGCCACACAATTCTCTAAACTCTGAATACTCATCTGAATCCACTGTTCTCTGGCAAATCGCGCGTCAATTGATCCTCAACAGGATTCACAACCGAAACGACACGGAAAACACGTCAGGAGGCATACTAATGAATACAATATCATTCACAATAAGTGGAACGTAATCATGGAACTTCAAATATTTGAAAGCATACAACACCCGAAATTTGATGATTATCCGCCGGCCGGTCGGGTCACCATTCCAGACATGCTGTACATTCTCAAATATCCTTAGTAAACACGACTACAGAAGTCTACAGAACCTCTAACATAATGCTCTGATACCAAGCTGAAAGGATCCAACCCCGATTTAGCTTCCTAAATCGGAATCAAACCCCTTCGAAAACACGAACCAACAAAAACTTTTTGAAATTTGGGCAGAGTTTCGTTACTAGCGCGGAATTACCATTACCTGCACGCGGAAAATACACTTCATCCTATGCCACAAAAAGCAAACCGTGGGCACCAATCCCATCCGGATTTCTCAATATATCAACAATAACGTAAAGTAGTAAATATATATGTACTTTACTGAAAATCCGGAGTAAAATCGTATAACATATACAATAGGAAACTCATAGCGACTTCTAATACATAATCATATACGCATACCACAGTAGGTAGAACAATAAACCTACTGGATGAAACAAAGTAGCTCGAGCACTATGCCTCCGACCACGACGTGCGACACCAGAGCCTGAACTGCAAACTGGGCACGGAAACCGAAAAACCCAGGGGAAAGACAATAAACACGTTAGAGTGAGTGGACGAAAATAAATGTCTTTCACCAGATAATATATATGTTATAAAAACATATTCGAGTCCAGGTAAATAAAACAACATAGTACACGAGGTCAAACTCATACTCCTCCAGTGTACTGAGCATGCAAGTAAAATCCCACGGGGTCACTCATGGACACACACCATGCTAGTACAGTCAGAATCACGGGATCTCAGACCCACACGTGATTCTAGCCGGAAATGGCTTCAGGTCAAAGGTCTGCCTCCCCCCGGTAAAGACCTCGGGTCAGGAGTCACAGCCTCCCCTGACAAAGGCCTACCATCGAGGATCAGCCGAGAGGCGAGTGTATCGATACAACAACGTAACCACGACTGTACTCTGTGTAAACCAAATCATAAACATTTCGATGCAAATGCATGAAACAACATATAAGTATATGCATATTCGTATACGTATATCCGTATAAATATAATCGTATAATCGTAAAACACATGCTCATGTAATCCGAAATCTCATACGCATGCTCAAGTTCGAAAATCGTATAAAAGACTCGCAAGAATTCCGTGAAAATAAATTGTCCACTCACAGACTGGCGTAACGCGTATCGCGTTAACCCGTGATCCGGCGGAAAGTCCCTCGCCAAACGAACGATCACGAACACCTGAATATTCACAAAATCCATTTCTCAAAATCATATCTCGACAATACAAAACAAATCACGAGAAACCACCGTTCTCGGAAACACATAACTCAATGTCGACGAACTGTCGAAAATCCGTATATAACACCTCAATACCTCACTTTATTTTCGGATACTCAAATCGAAAAACAAATCTCCCCACTGCGATCGGGGCACGATTTTGAGTCAAATGACATGCAACTTGTTGAAAGTCCAAAAAGTCAACCCGTTGACCGTTGACCGCCTCCCACGGCGGCGCCACCGCTGACCGGAAAATTTCACGGCGGAGCAACCCCTATTCCACTCAAAATCGTCCACTGAGCAACTTTGTCAACTGCACCGAAGTCCAATTCTCACTCTAACACATCCAATTTCAAGTAAAACCGAAATAGAACACATAATTCAAATCAAGAATTCTCCAAACACAAACCGAATTGAAACTCCAAACCTACGTGGTTAGATTCGTGGAGGGAAGAGCTTCAAAGCCCAGTCCATAGTTTAGCTCAACTCGGCCGGAACAGTTTAGTCCGATTACCCCCAAAATTCACGAATTTGGCCGGAATATTCTCCTCTCCACCGCCACTAACGGCGTGAGGGGTGGCCGGAAAGAGATTCGGGGTGCCAAGGCACACCGAAAGCTTCCTCCCCCGTGGCCGGAGACAGCCGGACGGCCATTCACCGTCAACCACCGTAGCCACCGTCGATCTCCAAACCCAGCTGAGTTTGACTCGGTCAACTCCCCCATATGGCAAGGTTGACTTGCCCAACATGGCAAGTTACTATATATAGACTTTCCAAAAAAGGAAACCTCCAAAATACAAATTCGATAAACTTCAAACACGCGTAACTTCCACGTCGTAACTCCGATTCCGATAATTCTCGCGGCCACGAATTCGACTCGACATAATCTTCCATAATCACTCAAAGTCAACTATATTGGCCAAACGGATAAAAAGTCAACCATTCAACCAAACCCATATTTAATCGACAAACAATCCATAATCGGAAAATAATCACAACTAAATCTTCGTAACTCAAAATCATGTTCCGGAAGTTCCCACAATCTCGAAATTAAATTCTGAACAACTTCCGTGAAGAAGCCGAAACCAAATTCTCGTCCGGTAATTTAGTCGTTAAGAAGGCTGCCTTTAAAACCCGAACTTCAAATATTCATAACTAATTCCTCGGTCGTCCAAATAACGATCCGGAACCGCCCACGAACTCGTAATCACACGTACAACAACTCTCGAGAAGAGACCCAGCTCCAATTCTCGGCCAATAATTTAGTCGTTAAGAAGCTTCGGCGATTAAAACGACTGTCGCAACTCTGCGACTACGTGCAAGCTCATCAATCAAGCTGATTCCACTGCTAATTCTGGTCTGGGTCGTCACAGGCAGTACCCATTACCCACTAAACCAGTAGTCCAGTAACCATTAGGCCATTACCCAACTACCCGTACCGGCGTACCCAATCTCAACATCATCTACCCGTACCCAACTACCCAATACCCATTGATCAGCAACCTAGCCCAGTACTCCAGTAGCCTGTGTATAACCCATTACAGAAAAACTAAACAACATAAACAGCATAAGTGCATAACCCATTACAGCATCATCAACAACTAAACACTTTAAACAACAATCGATACGAAAGTCAAAGACTCTCCACTTTCACGTACAAGCTGGATCGAGTCAAGGCAGAGGAGATCGAGTCGAGGCGGAGGAGATCGAGGCAGAGGCGGAGAAGATCGAGTCGAGGCAGAGGCGGAGGAGATCGAGTTGAGGTGGAGGAGACCGAGTCGAGGCAGAGGCGGAGGAGATCGAGTCGAGGCGGAGGAGATCGAGTCGAGGCAGAGGCGACCGAGGCGAGGCGAGGCGACCGAGGCGAGGCGGAGGAGACCGAGGCGGAGGAGACCGAGGCGGAGGAGACCGAGGCGGAGGATTTCCAAATTAGGTTTTTTCATTTTCCCGTTTCTGATTTTTTGGTGATATCGAATTTTTGTGCTGGAAAATTACAAGGATACCCCACGTATCCTTACAAATTACAGGGGTACGTATCCATTTTAAGATACGTACGTATCCAATACGTATCCAAAAATGGATACCGTATCCAAACGTATCCCGGCGTATCCGACGCGTATCGTACTGGTATCGGTATCCGATACGTGATACTCCTACTATGTGCCGTTTCTGTGCTTCTTAGTTTAAAACCCTTTAAATTCATCTTTTTCTCAATCTCTCTTCATTTTCTCTTCTCTCAATTCACTCTTCTCTCTCTCCCTCTCCATCCCCCTCTCTGTCAATCAAACCACCCACCATCACCGCCACAGCCACCGCCACCACCACTTAATTTAGTTTATTATATTATCAATTTTTCATTTAAAAAAAATAATTGAAATTATTTATTCATTATGAATTTTGCATTATTATTAACTAGCCTTCCTATGCGCGTGCGAAAGGCGTCGCGCTCGCGCGTGCGACATATCGGTGGCATACTCAAGAGTGTGCAATTATATCGTCTTCAGTTAATTGTCCAAGTACATTGCAGCTGACAGATATTATCGTGTACTTTCAGGTCTATTTCTATTATTCGAACACTGATCTAATTGAGATCTTTATTATTCGAACATTGATCTAATTGAGATGTGAGAAGAATTACCAATGATTGATGATAAATTTTGTAAAATAATATTAGCCTACTTCATATTAAGTCAACACTATGTAAAAAATAATCAATCACTGATAATAAATGCAGTGTCAGTGCATATGAAAATAGAATGAAAAACACACGAATAGAAACTATAAAAAAATATAGCAAAAGTTTTAACTATGATGACGTCGATATGTCCAACGAAGTCCAACCACATTAATCACCATGGAGAAGGAGTAAGAGAGAGTCTATACCCCAAGCCTGTATGAACCGAAGGTGAAAATCTTAGCATTAGCTTGATGCACCAGGTCCTCGTTCATTCCCTTTGCCCGGCTAATGGTTTTAACCCATATCTTCACAATCTGGCTCAACATATTCATCCACAGCATCATACAATTACAACCACAGCATAAAATAATAAAAACCACAAATCAAACATATCAGCTCAATCACAAAGTAGCAAAAGATAAAGAGAGAGCTTATAGTTCAACCTGGTCAAGTCTCCCAAGAACCTCTTCTCTTCTTACAGCCTCTTCCTGACTCTCATACAGTCCCGCATCATGCAAATACTGAAATTCAAACCCAACATTCAGCATAATCACACCTACATAAAAACTCCGATGATATTCATACATTAATCAAATTTGAACAAAAACCAAAAACCAAAACCTTCTCAAGCTCACGGCTTTTGATGACATCATCCTTCGTCGGACCACCGAGAGAAATCGGCTCTGTAATGCCTAATCTCTGCTGGCCATTATGGCTCCCCATCACAATATAATTTTTCCACAAAAATTGAAGTAAAAATTCAACAAAATAGGACCAACAAAAGAACAAATCTTTTTTTCTCTTTTTCTTTTTTATTGATGATATTTTACACTCTTTTTGTTCTTCTTCTTTTTTTTCAATTGAATTCAGAAACTGATAATATTCAAAACAACTAATAACAAATGGAATAAAGTTTCTCCACTAATACAGTAATCGATTGGAATCCCTACAATTCCTACAAATGAAAACAACAACAAAAATTGTAACTTTCAAAAAGCTAATAGCCGTAAGCTTTTGATTTCCAGTACAAAGGCGAATTGAAACCCTAAAGCTCTCTAACCATAGACGACGACACAGCACGGAGAGAAGTTATCGACGCCGAGAAATTTGGTGGCGGGAGAAGAAGATACGGCGGTGGTTTTGTGAAGCGGCGGCGACGGCGGAGTAGGTCTTCGGCGATGACGGTTGTGTTATCGGAGCATCGGAATCTTCGATTGCGAGCCTAAGCAGGAACATGCAACAGTGAAAGGATATAGCTATGGAGAGAGAGAGAGAGAGAGAGATAAACTGATCATGGAAAATTGTGAAAGTAGATAGCATTTTATATAGAGAGAGAAGAGTCCTCGAACAGAAGAGGGATCGAGATGTTGCTTTTCTCTCTTCTTTGTGTTGGTTCTCTCTTACAATAATCAGGAGCTTCACTCTCAAAATCGATAGGAGATTGAGATCGAAGTTTTTCAAAAAACTATCGGGCTGAGTAGAGATGTGAGGGAGAAAATGGAACCGACTGAAAATGGAACAGACAGAGGAATTGCCCTTTTCACGTTTCACGTGTCCTCTTTCACTTTGATTATTTTACAGATCCATCCCTATTTTCTTTAACTTGATTGTTGTTTACTTACGGATAGAAAATGGCATTTTTGGAATTGACAATGTTCTACCATCAACTCCTCCCTTAACTCCCGTAAGCACCTCTGCTTTAATTAATAGAGATTTGGGTTTTGATTTGATATTTGAGTATTGAACTAATGTTTGTGAGTAATGCGTTGGAAACTTATTTTTTATGTAGAAAATAATTAGGCCCGGCTTGACCCAAAATTTATAGAGATACCCAGCCCAGCCCAGCCCGCAAGGTCTGGTCCCAATGACTAGACTTGGACTTCACAGTTGTGCTTAAAATCCAGTCTGGCCTGGCTTGAAACCCGCAATGCCCGGCCCACGGAGGCCCGGCCCGTTGATGACCTCTAAGTCCCACTATCTCCACATCCCAAGTTAGGGAAGCACCCTCGCTCCCCTATCTAATGGCCCACGCCATAAAGCTTGGATCAACCATACCCACGCCTGAAGCCTAGCATGTCCAAATTGGCCTAACAACCCAGCCTACAAACCATGCAGCGCCATCATCGCCATCGCCATGAAACCCAACCCCAGCTTCGACCTCTCACCTGGTGCCCTTGATCCGACGAAGAAGATTCTTACTGCCAACATAAACTTCACATCTGCCCCAGGGACTCGCCCAAACCAACAACTCGGCCACCAGAAGAACGATGTTGTCCCAATCTAAGATTCCAATTTTTCGATGGGGAAATATACGTCCGACCACTAGCCTTAGATGGGCGTCGCTTAAAACCATCCCCAACCCTACTTTAGTTCAAACCGAGTGGACAAGGGTGAGACACTCATAAGCGGGGATGAGTGCTGCAATCCAAGACGAAGCCGAAAGGAGGTTGCTGCCTTAGGACACTTAGGGTTTGCAAGCACTTGTGACATACTGGATTTTTCTAGCTAGTATCTTTAAAGATTAGCAGTCTAGCATTATTTTAACAATCATGAGATAATGCAATTGAACAAAAATAACATCTATAATCAGTTTGTGAGTAAACTTTTTCATTGATACGTAAGTAATAATTTCTCCATACAGTATTCTCGAAAAAAAAATCCATAAAACAAGAAGATTGGGAAACAATAAAATGCAGAGATGCTAATATTTGTTGGGCAGAAATGGCAAACAAGTTCAGACCACTCTTTAAAAACTTGGTTGAATCCATAAATGTGGAAGTAGATTACTTGGATACTTGCCCAAGGATGCATCAATCACTTTACCAGCTGCCATATCAAAAATACCAGTACGTATCTCGAGGAAAGTAAGTATAAATGCTAGTGAAGTATATGCAATTAGCCTTGCAGCGGCCTCAATGAGAATGAAGAATTCCGACCTAAGAATAATGTTGTGCCCCCCAAATTTCTTACCTCCGAGTCTGACCAATTTTCATTAATATTAGGAAAAATTGTGTAGATGGTCACCCATAGACACTTTAATATCGGATATTTGACATATATCAAAATGGCCACCTAACTTTGGTTCGTGTATATCAAAATAGTCATTCTGTCTATTTTTTTCGTTACATATATGATATATAAAGGATATATATGACATATATCAAAATAGTCATTCTGTCTATTTTAACTTCTTAATATTTACAAAATACCATTATTACTATTTAAAAAGGTTAAATATGTCTTTCTATTTTAACTTCTTAATATTTATAAAAATATCAATATTACTATTTCAAAAAATTACAAATATGTTATTGCGCATCTCTCTCTCTCTCTCTCTCTCTCTCTCTCTCTCTCTCTCTCCTGAAGATAACCAAAACACATTAGCAGCTTCAATCGTCGTCGTCGTCGAAGTCTCACGCCGCCGAAACAGTTCAACTGCATGTCGTCACCGTCCTACCGCGCTGTCTCGGCTTAACCTTGTGACTTCCTTGTTCGGTCGCCGCTCTCGAAAATGCCACCTCGATCCTTACGACAATCACACTAACTCTCCTGCCCGTAGCCGCGAGTTTGCTGTCTCCGAGGTGGCTCGCCCTTGTGGCCTCCCAGATCCGGCGTTGAACTCCATCGGTCCCATGCCCTTATCTCTAGAGCCTTCCTCAGCCACGTCTCACGAGTCAACGCTCGTCGTCCTCCACACTGTCCTCGCACTACAATCGTTGCTACTACCCAAACCAGTGATTCGCCTAGCTCCTCGCTGCCTGCCTAGACCAGTGAGGCCATTGATCTCTATCTTCCAAGTTCCAACGATGGTGGTGCCCAAAGCAGATTCTTTGGGTGCCCAGATCAGATTTTTGGGTGTCCAAAATAATTAAAAAAAGGAAGAAAGTGAAATATTTCAAAAGATGTAAATATCCTCCACAATTAGTGGAATATTTCATGATTTAACGTCCATTGCAAACGAGTGACCATTTTGATATACAGAGACCAAAGTTGGGTGACTATTTTGATATATGTCAAACATCCGGTACTAAAGTGTCTATCTTACCATAGTTGGATGACCATATGAACAATTTTCCCTTATGGAACCTCAAAAACCCTGAACTCTTTTGTTTTCAAGTCCGAAAAATTCCAATCTCGGCGTTGAACTGCCAATAATAAGATACCTCTTGATTCCACAAGATAGTAATTTTGATCATAAATTCTAACTTCCCTACGGGGAGCCACTTCACCCAAAATTACCCTAATCTCTGGTGTCTTAAAATTTTCAATGTCACATACCAAATCTTGTCCACAACCAGTGGCGGAATCACATACAACCCAACCTAGGCAACTGCCCAACCTGAAATTTGTGATTTAGCCTTGAATTAGAGCTTTTAGGATAGTTTTGTTATGTACAAAGGGCAGGAAATGGACCAAATACAGGGCAAAATAATGAAAATTTGCAATCAAGAAGGCAATATCAACGTTTATAGTTTTTATTCAATGATAATCAACCGAAATGACATCAAAACATATTCATTTTCTTGATTATAATGGCTTTCCCAACAATCAGGATAACTATTTCCTTTCATAACATTCCATAAAAAATATTTTCAATCTATTAATATTTAATTCATATTACCATAATGAAACCTAAGTCTCTTAGTTTCGGATTGTCTTTAAAAAAGAAAGTTAATCTTGCCCTACCTCAAAAAAAAAATTCTAAATCCGCCACTGTCCACAACTATCCACGGCGTGCGTAAAACTGTCCATTGTGATAAGCTATATCCAAGGTATGTAAAATTGATATTATCGGCGATATTTCAATTTTTTGAAGTTACCTGAAAAATCCTCAAATATATCCCTAAATTTTCCGAAATTTTCCGATTTTTATCGATATTTCCGATATATCCCTAATATTTCCGATATTTCCCGAAATTTTCAAAATTTCCGTAAACTTTTCACATTTAACATTTAGTTTGGTAAATGTCCAATCCACCATTCACGTGGCATGTCCAATACATGCAGAATTACATGGGAGAACAATCATTTAATGATTATTCTTTACAATACACACATGATTATGCACATGGAGATGGAGAAAAAATAGTGTGAATTTCGAACTTCATAGGTCCCCTACGTGGTTTTGAAGTATTTATATATTTGATTTTGTGATGTGTGATGTGTATCATATTGTACAAAAGGCGTGATGGTCTAGCCTCCTATAAGTTTTAGCCATCAAAAAATAAAAATAAAACTAATAAGTTATATTTTAATAATTATCAGCACTTAACACATACTAATTCGTATAATAATTTAGCAAATTCATATGTCTTGATGTCAGATCAATATTTTCTTTTCACATAAGGTAGATAATTGATCATGTTACAACCTCCAAAAGTTTTATTACAAATTTCCATGTAATTTTATTAGTTTCCGTCATTTCCGTCAGAATTTTCACTAGATCGATATTTCATCGATATTTCCGTCGAAATATCCAAATTTTGGAATGTCGATATATCTTCGATATCCGATATTTTACTCCTTAGCTATATCTCGATATCAATGATTCGCATTATTTTCGTCTACTATGGTCCGTCCACCATCTCCCCGTCTGCAGAAAGCTAATCTAGACCAGTTAAAAATAGCCATGACTACATAATCCGACGACGTCGAATTAGAAGGGCTCGATGATGATGCAAACTTAAGCACCTTATTCTTTCTTGGGATGCGATAACCCTTGTCTCTATACTTGAAGAGATTAGAGCATCTCCAACCATAAGAATCCTATACCTTATAATAAGATCTTAAAAGTTACTATTCATTATAAGATTTTTTCATCTCCAACCATAAAGATCTTATACCTTAAAATGAGATAAACTCTCCTCATCTCCAACCATACCATACCTCATACCTCATACCTTAAAACTCATAATATTTATTATTTATTATTTTGTTATATAATATTTTATATTTATAAACTATATAATTTTGAGATATATATATATATTGAATTATTCATTTATCAATTAATTAATTAATTAATGTCAAATGTATTTATCTACATATCGAGGGAGATTTTTGCACCACGTGTCGATCGATGTGTGAGCATAATGAGATTATAAGTAGATATGAGATCTAACCGATAATTTAGCTGTGATTTTTTGTGCCACGTGTCAACCTATAATTGGTCGTCCGGATTACACCATAGCTCTTATCTGGCACGTGTCGTTTCCTGAACCTTCTTGATTTTCTTTATAAACGAAGCCCTCATTCCTTCATCCTCACCAATTCACAATCACTCCTCCTCCACAATCAAATTTGTGGTTTCTACTCATACTTTGAGTTTGTTTCAATTATGTTGAATAGGTTCAGGAAACTACTCAAGAAGGATGAAGAAGGTAGCAGCACGAGAAATCATGAGGATGATCTCATTATGACTGCAGCTGCCTCATACTTGCAGAGCACAGAAGAAGAAAACTCACAGTGGGGTGGTTCTTCCGATGGCCTAATGTACATTCAGAGAGATCGAGAGGAAATGGATCGACGATTGAAAGCTCTGTACTTTAATCCTGTGTGTAGGTTTCAACCAAACCATTTCCGTAGGCGCTTCCGCATGCGGCCGGAGCTGTTCGACAAAATGATGCATGGCGTGACCAACTACGATCCATATTTCGTCCAGACCATGGATGCTACTGGTAGAGTTGGCTTCTCAACTGAACAGAAACTAACATGTGCCATGAGGATGCTCGCTTACGGTATGCCAGCCGACTTGTGTGATGAGTTCTTTGATATCGCTGAATCCACCGCTCTTGAGATTTTGGATCACTTTACAAAAGCTATCTGGAATGTCTATGGCAAGAAGTACCTTCGCCGACCAGAAAAAGCAGATCTCATCAGGCTGCTCAAGAAAGCTGATGACCGTGGATTTCCAGGTATGGTGGGTAGCCTTGATTGTATGCACTGGCAATGGAAAAATTGCCCTACTGCTTGGCACGGGCAATTTCAAGGCTACAAAGGTAAACCTACTATTATCTTAGAGGCAGTGGCTTCATATGATACATGGATATGGCATGCATTTTTTGGACTTCCAGGGTCTCTAAATGATTTAAATGTCTTGGGAATGTCACCATTGTTCGACGAAGTGTGCCAAGGTAAAGCTCCTCGAGTGAAATACAAGGTGGGTGAAAATACGTACTACCAAACCTATTATCTTGTGGATGGCATCTACCCCAACTGGGCGACTTTAATGAAAGCAATCCCAAACCCAACCACTCCAGAGACAGGGCATTTTACGAAGATGCAAGAGGCTTACAGAAAAGATGTGGAGAGAGCGTTTGGTATTCTGCAAGCGCGTTTTGCAATCGTCAGGGGCCCAGCTCGTCTTTGGAGTAGAGAGAGTCTCCAGTATATCATGATGACGTGCATAATTTTGCACAACATGATAGTAGAGGATGAGTACGAAGACGATGAGCCTTTCAACTTCGATGATATCCCAACCCGCCCGAGACGCGCAGAGATATATGACAGGGCAGATAATGATGTGAATGTGCACCGCAATCCCAGGCGAGTTCAAGAATATATGCAACGTTACGACGACACTCGAAGTCAGGTGATCCATGATTCACTAAGAAACAATCTAGTTCAATATGGTTGGGACTTACACAAGCAACAGCAACGTAACAATAGCTGAGCGGTGTGTCTATTTTAATTCAATAATTGGCATTTTCCGCCATCATGTAATGTTTATGCATTTCGTTTTGGTTTGTTGTTGTAAGCTTTTTAATTTGGTGTGTTGTTGTGTGATTTTAATTTCGCTAAGTGTTGTTGTGTGTTTTGATTTAAGTGTATTAATAAGAGTTGTATCAATTATGCATTTTAAAAGTTTATACTTTATAAAACTTTATTCTATCATTGAAACAACAAAATACTCTTTATTTAAAACTTAGAATAAGCAACAACATAGCTAAAATATGGATAGACAACATTTGAAAAAAAAAATTACAACATAAGCAATGACAACATTAATTAAAACTAACTAATGACTCCTCAAGATCACTTCATATCCATGGTGTATCTTGAACCGGAATGTAGAGGGACAACTTTGAGGCATCATCATTGCTTGAAGATGATTGAGGATGAAATTGTGGAGTGTTAGAACTTTCATTCTCCATTTTCTCCATGTCAAGAATTTTTTTTTTGCCTCCTCTCCCAATAACCTCTCTTGTTAGGGGAGTATATAGAAGGATCCACCGTCATTGTGCGCTCATCGGCTTCTCGTTTCTCCGCCTTTTTAGCCTCTTCAATGAGTTGTTGCTTTTGTGCAAACTCACGCTCACGTAAGTCGTTCAATCTTTGCATTTGAGTTTGAATGCTCATTCCCACATCATCGCTCTTCTTTTTTTTGGCCGCCTTAGCCGCTTTAGTTCCCATGGGACGAGCTTCCTTGGGTGGTGCACTTGAAGTTGATTCATTGACGGGTGTGTAGTCGTCATCATCCAAATCGATAGGCGGCTCAAAATCGGTACTAAAATCCATACCAGGAGGATTCATATATTTTTTAAACGTCTTCAATATCTCCCAACAATGGAAAAACGTGAAAGCCTCTCCTTTTGACAATTTGTGATAATGATCTTTAACATATAAAATCTACATAATCAAGCCATAAAAAAAACAATTAGAGGTTATATATTTCTAAGCATTTGATCCATATATTGTTCAATATCATGATATAATTAAATATAAACAATTGAAATATTTATATGCACAATAAAAATTAAATACTTACTTCATCGGCTTCATTTTGACCACTACCATGAGCCTTGATTGCGTGGTTGAGACTTTGACGCCATCTCATACATGCGGGACTAATCTTTTTCCAACGACCCAAGCAACTAGACCCGGTTCGTGAACATGCTCCGGGTGGCTTCGTGGTTTCATACACCTCACTA
Source organism: Geum urbanum (assembly GCA_946800695.1). NCBI lineage: Eukaryota > Viridiplantae > Streptophyta > Magnoliopsida > Rosales > Rosaceae > Geum > Geum urbanum. The sequence continues at coordinate 26,479,630 of OX327011.1, forward strand.
ATACGCTCCCATAAAAGTTGGCTCTTTTGGTTAGTACCCGTGCAAGGATCCTCACTAATACTCATAGTGGCACGACATAACACTTCTTCTTCTTCATTTTTCCAATTTGTTTGCCTTGGCTCTCTTGGCTTTGGTGCCATGATGCTACAAAAAAGAAAATTAAAAGTTGAAGGAGAAGGAGAAAATTTGCTCTTGAGAGAAAATGGCAAATATTGGTGTAGAGACAATGAGTGTTGTAGTATTGGTATTTATAGAGATGAAGCAAGCTACTGTTTTCAATGGGCAACTTCTTTTTTTTTTTCAACTTCTAATTGCATTTTTCAAGGGAAAAAAATAAGATTATTTGTGTTTGGGATAAATAAGAGCCGTTGGGCTTGAGATAGCCGTTGGGCTTAAACAGCCACTTTCTCTGCTGATGCAAGCATGCATCATTTCACTGAAAAAAAAGACTCCACGCGCACAAGCGCACTTCTCTCTCCAACAAGCACTTCCCTCTCTTTAATTCTTTCTCTCTCCGCGTCTCTCTCTCTCAATTATGAAGGATCGGTTGACCAAGTGAGAAATCTTCTCTCTCCTACTGCTTTTTCTCTTCCCACATACCCCACCAAAAAGCTGAATCTTAAAACTTATAATGATTTTCATTATAAGCTCTAGTTTGAGGTATAAAGGATCTCCAATATAAGGTATAGACTTCATATTTTACACCATTGGAGAGCAAAAAATGTATCAAAACTTATTATAGGGTATAGACTCACCTATGGTTGGAGATGGTCTTAGGATCCTTATATTTCTCTTCTGGTTTGAACAAAAGCAACAGTGGAACTTGATGTCTCAATCCAGCAGTAAAGTTTTCCTTGGCCACGGCGGATCTCCATGATGTCCTCTAGTAAAACCATGAGGCTGGCAATAGAGATAAGGATATCATGGGATAAATGTGACCCGTTAGCCATCGAAGATCAATGACCAGCCGGCTTGGTTTTGTGTATTGTGGTTTGTGTTTGTATCTTTACCCTATATATTTACATACACACGTATGCCACAGGTATGCTGTACTGAGTTCGACGTGAACTACAGAACCAGAGAATCCCAAAAATCCGTATAGGATAATTGACTAAAACAGCATACGTCTCAATTCCTTCACAACTACAAATAGATGATGGTAGTGAGATTGGCTATGTAACTCAAACTCTTTTTGGATTCAAAACGAAGTTAGTAAACTTTTGCCACAGAAATTGAGAGAACAACTCCCATCCTTGTTGCCGCCATGTAAGTTTTGTCACCGTTCTCACCATGAGACTCGTCCAAATTGGTCTCACCCGCTTCACTATCCCATCTCTCTCGAACCAAAAGTTTCAATTTTTCTCGTCAAATCTACAAAACCCAAGATTTTCCGAGCAATCCCACGCCTCTCTCGCCAATCTGCTCCAGAGGTACGGCTTTCCTTGTTTAAATATCAACAATTTCATTTCAAAGAATCGATTTTTACACGATTCAAACTTAGACGAGTTAGAGAAGTCTCTGGCTGTTCTCTCGTCGTTCAATTTCAATAAGAGTTGCCTTGTTTCATTGATATCTGACTGTCCCGGGGTTTTGGATTATGAGTTTGTTAAGAAATGGGAGATAGGATTTTGGAATTTGGGCATTTTGAGTGCTTCTCCATTGATGGTTAAGCGTGTTTTGGAGGAATCTAAGAGGTTTCAGATTGGCCCAGATTGTGTTTTGAGAATTGTTAAGGCTTTGAGGGGTTTAGGGTTTAAGGATGGTACGCTGAGTAGGGTTTTAGAGGGGTTTCCATGTGTGATTTTGATGAATGAGAGGGAGATTAAAAAGAGGGTGGAGTTCTTGGTGGGACTTGGAATTCCGAGGGATGATGTTGATAGAGTTCTTTGTTGTTTACCAGGGGTGTTAGGATTTGGGGTTGAAGATAAATTAGAGCCATTGCTTAGTGAGTTTAGAGGTTTTGGGTTTAGTGATGATGTGATCAGGAGGGAGATCATTAGAGAGCCGAGAGTTCTAGGCATGGAATTGGGCGAGTTTTCTCGGTGTTTGGAATGGTTGAGGACTTTGAAATGTAGGGAGCCTGTCAAGGAGAAGATCTTCAGTGATGGAGAGTTTCAAGCTGCGTTTGAAGTGAAGTTGAGAGTCGACTGCTTGTGCAACAATGGGTTGATTCGGACAGAGGCCTTCGAGGTGTTGTGGAAGGAGCCAAGGTCAATCATATATAAGGTGGAGGACATTGTGAGGAAGATTGAGTTCTTGTTGCATACCATGAAGTTCAATATCCATTGTTTGGTGGAAGTACCAGAGTATTTGGGTGTGAATTATGAGAAGCAAATTGTTCCTCGGTACAATGTGATAGAGCATTTGCAATCGAAAGGTGGGCTTGGTTCTGAGGTGGGGTTGAAGGGTCTGATCAAGCCGAGCAGGCTTAGATTCTATAACCTGTATGTCAAACCATATCCAGACTGTGAAAAGATTTTCGGGAGATTGTCAGGAGATGGTAAAGTTGGGAGCCAACATCCTGCTGGACTTTGGAAGCTGTTCAAGCCACCAAGTTATCCACAATCCAAAGATGAAGTGATGAACACAAGGTCCTTCTTTAAATCACTTGGTCACTAATTATATCTGCTGCTTTACCAGGTGGACCTCTGTAATCGATTGCAGAAGTAATGGCATGAATTCTTCAACTTTTGCATAGAGAACATACTCGTCGGTATATGAAAGTTACCTTGTGTGATGCCTGCAGAGTAGTGAATTGAAATTTGGTTTGCATTCCTGATACAAGTGACCTCAAGGGCTGAGCAAGCACCATAGTAAATAATGATTAAATGGCTTACTAGCTCAAGTGACTAAGGGCAAGTATTGTTTACATTCATTGACTGGATCAACTTGCCCAAAAGCATCTATGACTTGTCAAAAATGATTAGCATGTCACACCATGAAAAAAAGTCAGGACTATGAAAGAACAGAAGAGATGAAGCTGCCAAAATGTTTCATTTGATGAGCAAGAAGGAAAAAGTTTCTTGGAATTTCATGATTACATGTTATGTGAATTGTGAAGTGTGCCGAAATTGAAGAAGCTCTTAAACTGTTTGAGTTGATGTCTTAAAAAGGCATGACAGGGAAAGCCGGCCAATGTTTAGATTGATGCCAGAGAAGGACGATGTTGCTTGGACTGCTATAATTTCAGGTTAAGTTAATAATGAAGAACATGAGGAGGCTCTCCATTGGTTTGTCAAGTAGCTACAGATTGCAATCTGGCCTAATCCATCTACCTTTAGCCGTGTACTCAGTGCTTCAGCCTGTTTGGCCACTCTAAATGAGGGAATGCAGATCTATTATCTTTCATTGAAGATGAGTACGGAACATGATTTTATCGGTTTAAAATGTTCTGCCATGCTGGTGTCAGTGTACATGAAGTGTGAAAATGTAGGGGATGACAATCGGATCTTCACCAGTATCTTTTTAGCAGACACTGACTTATTCAACTCCATGATTTCTGGGTTTGCCCAAAATAGGTTGGACGAAGAGGCACTGAATTTGTTTGAGTGCATGCAGAATCAAGGTTGACGAGCCATACGAGATCACCTTCCTCAGTGTTCTTTCAGCTTGTGTCCATGTGGGACTAGTTGATAAAGGATGGCACCTTTTCAATTCGATGCAATTGTTACATGATATAGAACCAAGACTTTGATCAGTATGCTTGCGTGGTTGATCTCCTTGGAGTGCTTGACGAAGCTGTCAATTTGACTCACTCAATGTCATTAGAGCCCAATACTGGGGTTTGGGGAGCTCTTCTTGGTGCCAGCAGGACTTTTACATCTTGATCTCGCGAGCTCTGAGCACCTCATCAAGTTGGATCTGATAATGCAAGCCCTTCTAATGTGGTCTTGTCCAACATATATTCTACTCTAGGGAAAATGAAGGAAGGGAACCAAGTGATGATGACCAAGTTTTCAAACTTTCGAAGGCATTAAGAAAGAGACCAGGCTACATCTGGGGTTACTTTGAATATTCAAACCCTTTTTTTGTAGAAAAAAGCTTGAGATACAGTGCTACTCTTTTATGTATAGGAGATTATTTTCTGTTTTACGGTAAGATCCTTACATATCAGATAATTTTGTCCTATTCCTTTTCTGTAGCGGTAGAGGAGATTATGTTATGTAGCGGCAGACATCTTTTCTTATTAGTATATACTACTTGTACATCTCTATAAATCCCTATATTGGGATGAATATTATTCATAATTCTCATCCATATATAATTCTCATATTCTACTGAGAAGGAGCGTACAATACTTCATAGCTATGGGAGTTGATCAGGGTATTATGACGTTTGGGAGCTTGCGTTTGGAGTCGGATGGTCTTCGTGACAACTTGACCAACTTTGCCGAGTCCTTGAGCAAGGCACGGGCTATGATATACCCTCCTCCAAAGGGTGCATCTAGTTTTACGGGTTTTCTCCTGTTTATCTCTTTGCAAAGCTATTTAGCTATTTTGGTGCTAAGTAAGGCATACTTCCTGGAGTTAGCACGTGGCGTACTAACTAAAGGGAGAAGAAATATATCAAACTTTTCAAAACAATGGATCACTTGGAAAGAGCTCAAAGGGAAGAGTCTGCTACTCTGATTGAAGCTGTATATCAACAACATTTACAAGAAAGGGTGCTTCATGAACGTGAACAACAGCTGAGCAGAAAGCCGGAGAGTAAGAGTATCTTCCAGGAATGGTTAGTACATCGGAGGCAGGCAGAGTTTGATAGGCGTAAGGCTAGGAAATTGGAGAGGGAGGCAATGAGGAAGAAAATATACCATGTATTGAGCAGACAAAATGGAGCGTCCGTGTCCGTGGCACCTGAGAGTAGGAGGAAGAAGTGTTGTCATCGTACGAGGGTGGGGTTGTGTTGAGGGGTTTCCCAGATGGCGAGCCCATTCAGGGGCCTGAAGAGTCATGCACCGCCAAAGAGTGCCGGTGCTTCTACGCCAAGTATGATATACCTCCTTCTGTGATTATGAGGCCGTTAGGTCGTGGGGAGACTTTCACGGATCCGCCCGAGGACTTCACATGCGCGTACAAATGGAAGATTAAGAACATGATAAACCTTTTGTTGCACCCGTTCTCCCAGTTTGTACTTTCTCACTAGGAAGTATCCTTAGGCTAGTGTAGACCTATAATGACGAGGGTGTTGACCACCCTATATAATATCTTCAAGCTATCACATTTGGGGTGCCCCACGATGGCTGAGCTGACTTGGTTTTGCCATCCTACATATGCCAGACGCGACTATGATTATGGGACGATCACGTTGGCATCGAAGGAGAAGAAATGGTGGTGGCTTCAGAAAGTACAATCATCGGCTGGTGTCTGGCGCCGAAATGCATTCTTAGTGGGTGGTAACTGGGAATTTGAAGATTGTCAGGGAGTGGACGATTATCCCAGGGTGCCTGCAGTGTTCCACCCATTAGGTTAACTTAGAGCATTTTGCTTGTGCTACATTTTTTCCTTTTGTAACTGTGACCATTCTGATTATGATTACATATTGACAATGTCGGTTCTTTTTGTCTTGTAGTGAAGTACCGTTTTGTTCCGTGCGAGTCCGAGCTTCGACGTCTGCAACGGGTGCTGCATTACCGGGATCGTTCAGACGCTTGTCGTAACTACTGGGTGTTGCTGTATCTAGACATCTGAGACCGTACAGAAATATTTTGCCATCCTGGTGTGTGTTTAGATTTGTTAGTTCTTGTATTTGTTTTTGGTTTATAATAGGTGGTGGTCTGATTGAAATGCGTTGCCCTCGTTTCTTCTCAGTCAAATGTGCTGCTAATACCGAAGACGCGATGCAGAAGGCTAATCTAGGCGGGTTACTGAACTAGCTGCTGACTCTGGCGTCCCACACTACCTAGTTGGAGGAAGGGCAAGATGGAAGATTGATCATGGGTTCAACAGAATGGAAGGTGGGGCATCCTCCCAAGACTGAGCTGCGTCAGCCAGATGTGATTGTTGAATCCAAGGTTGAAGGTGGAGATGATTGTCTGAACACCGCGAACGTTTGGTAGAGTCTCAGCGTGCTCGCCAAGTGCACGAGGCGAAGAAGAGAAAGAAAAAGGAGAAGAAGAGGAAGGCGGGGGAGCACCCAGAAAGACGCTCGTCCAAGAAGTCCATCGCTTAGGCCAAGGGGCAGGTCAGGGCTCCCTCGGTTTCTGCTGAGAATGTTGATGAGGAGGCGCTTGACCATGAGCCCGTTTGCGAGCCTGTACTCTGGATGCGAACGTTAGAAGAGGCGGCTGCCTTTGCTGCCTCTATAGACCGTGGTAGTGACTTGGACTCGGAATCAGATGAGCCATCACCAGGCCACTTCCCTCCTTGTGATGAGGGAAATTATTCCTCTCCTACGGATGAGCATTCACAGTCTCTACCACGTTCAGGCAAAGTTGTGGTTGCCTCCAGCGTTCAACCATCTACTACTGAATCGTCCTCCCAAGCGCCTCAGACCTCGTCTACCATGGTGTCTGTCACCTCTGTATCTCAAGAGCCTCAAGTGGACCTGGAAATTGCTAAGGTCCTCCGGGAAAGGTATCAGTCGTTCCACAAGAAGGATGTACCCATAGAAGTGGCCCAAACACAACGAAACCGGTCTTTGAGTCTTGGTCGTAAACAATTTTTGCTGGACAGAGCTAATGAGAGGGGCCTGAGGAGCTGGACATAGACAGAGAACGGATCAAGCAGCTTAAGACCGAGCTCAAGAAGACGGAGAGTACATTGGTGTCTAGCTATGCATGCTTCGCTAGCCAAGTATTCCAAGATGGAGGGCGAGCTGCGTGTGCAGCTAGACCACATGATCAAGTTGTCAAAGGATTTATCCACAGACAAGCGAGATCTCCAAAATAAGATTAATGAGATTGGCCTGAAACGAGACACAACGCTGGCTAAGAAGCGGTATGTAGAAGATCTGCATTCCCAGAGTGCTAAGAGGGTGGAGGAATTGTAAGGGGAGATGGAGGCACTCAGCCTAGACCTGGGAGTGGCGCGATTAGAGGTGGAGTCCCTTAAGTTGTTAGCCTTGGACAAGGAGGCTCGCCTCAATTTGAATGAGGAAGCAGTTAAGGCGTTCAAGGGGTCTGATGCCTATGCTCAAGAACGAGAGAACACAACAGGGGATGTTGTGAATTTGATGTTTGCTCTGCTGTAGAAATTGCCTTACTTCAACCATGAATGCTTTGAGGCAGACTCAGCGTCAAGCAACGTCCAATTGGTGGAGGAGGAAGAAGGAGTAGAATAACTTCATGTTTTTGTTGTTTTTTTTTCAGTCTTTTTTTTGTTTAGTAAGTTATTTGTTTCGGATGTACCAAACTAATTAAATATTTATGTATATAGTTTATTTGGCGTTATGGGTTTGCCTTTGTTGTTTTAACTCTGTTGTGTGTATGCTTGTCATGGATAAATGTACTTGGGAATAGTTGTGTCTGCCACTATTATTCAAACGTAGTTTACTAGCGTTCAAAGTAATGGTGGGTGGGATGTTTGAGAAAACAATACAATATTGGCACTAGTGTATTCTTTCTTTGGTGAAGAGAGCGTTACACATTAAAAGCATACAAGCAAAAAAGTACAATGGAACGTCCTAGTGATAGTATTTTCTTAGGTGAACGGAGTTCCATGGATGAGAGAGAACTGTGTCGTCCTTGTCACTAAGGTAGAACGTGTCTGGGCTTGCGACGTCTACTATCTTGTATGGAGCTTCCCAAGCTGGACAGAGGCTATTGACCTCAGTTTGGATAGCTTTCATTACCCAATCCCCGATTTGTAGGGGGGGCACGAATGCACTGGTTGTATAGATGGTTAATCTTTTCTTTGTTGGTTGCATTGTAGTAATAAGTTGTATTGCGTATTTCATCCAGAAGGTCATTGTCCAAAATTAATCCTTTGCCGTTCATGGCGGGATTAAACGCTTTAACTCTTTGACTCTGATGAGTCAGTTCCAGAAGGAATAACACCAAAGTGCTGAATGTGAGAGCATAAGGTGTTTCACCAATGGCGGATGTGGCCATTGTACTAGTGGACCAGGGATGTCTGCGAGAAGTTCTAGCCAACGTCCATAGTTAGGGCTGCCTCTCTTCATGGCTTGGAGTTGTCGCTTGAGACTGTCATTGATTATCTTATTAGCTGCTTCGACCTGCCCGTTGTTTTGTGGATGAGCGGGAGAAGAGAAAAGGACGTTCGTGCCTTGCCTTTTACAGAATTTGATGAATTACGGATTGTTGACATGGGTTCCATTGTCTGTTATGAAGTTGATCAGTGCGCCGTAACGGCAAAAGAGCGTTCGCCATAAGAACTTGGTAACTTTTTCTGTTGCGACTTGGACGAGTGGTTTGGCCTCGATAAACTTTGTGTGGTAGTTAATGATAACGATCAAGTACTGATATTTCCCTTTGGCCTTTGGTAGTTTGCTAATGAGATCAAGACTCCACTGGATGAACAATATTGGAGATAATATTATCGAGAGCGAGATAGTAGGAGAATGCACCTTGCATGCGTGGAATTAGCAAGCTTTGCAAGTACTGGTGATCTCTGAGACGTCCGCATGGACGGACGGCCACCAGAATCCATAAACTAATGCCTTGTTGTTAATGAGATTTATCCCCTCAACTTTTTGACTATTGATTAGCCTAAGGCTAAGTGAATTTCTCTTATCCGTAAGTATATTATGACATTCCGTCCCGAGAATTTTCTTTTATATGATTTATTTAAACTTAATCAAAAAAGGTAGTTAGTTAGTTTTGTCACCATCGATAAATATTGAGAGTTTTTAGTTGACTTTTTATCAAATTGTCGAAGTTGGTTAACTTCAAGTAGAAGTCGTAGAAATTCTTGAGATGAGTCCATAGAAGCGATGAATTCTGAAAACGGAGTTACAACAAGAAAGTTATGATCAGTGGAAGTTTATCAGAAATATAATAATCGTAAATAGACAAGTATAAATAGGACTTTCTATTTCGGAAAATTATATTGAGGAAAGTCGTAGAGTTTATTGAGAGGAGTTTGTAGCCACGTCAAGTGTTTAAATCGAAATTACTGTCGACGAAAGTTTTGTACGATTTTACGGAATTGATTAGTTGTAATTTACACATATAAATAGAACTTTCCGAAAATAGAAAGTCAAAACTTTCCTTTTTGGGTCAGACCTTTTCTCTCTCCTCTCCCTCTCTCTTTTCTGCGTGGTTCTCTCTCCTGACTGTGGCTCGTCGACGACGTCTCTCGGTTGGCCACCAAAACCGTCGACCAAGGTGTCAAAAAAAGCATCTCACTCTTCTCTTCCTTTCCCCTATGGTCTCCACCACCAAATCAACCAGAGTTGGCCGAAATTTTTAGAAGAAAAATTGAGAATTTATGGGTTTCGGTTCGATGTTTTTCCGGCCAAATCGACTGGTGAAACCTATTAGGGTTTGAAGCTCTCCTCACCACCAAGCCAAGGATACCAAGAACACATTCTTATTCGACCGGAGCAAGGAGAATCGAAGGATTGAAGTTTTTGGGAGATTTTGGTTTCAAGGTAAATTGGACTAGTTAGAGGTTGAATTGAACTTTGGTGTAGTTGAGAAAATTGTTGCTTGCAAGATTTTGGATGTTTTTAGGTTCGGGTCGCCGGAAAAAGTCATCGATGACGCTCTGGCGATGGGTATTTTGATGTATATTTTATGTCGTTTTGCTCGTAATTACGTACCAAATGTAATAAAGAGGTTATGAGTTGATTTGGAGATTATTGATTCTGACATGTGGTTAATCAAATATTAATTAAATGATTTTACGATTATATTGAACAATTGAGTCGATTCGACTTCGAGTCACGTAACATTTGATGAACCTGTTGCAACTTTAAAAATGATTCAAGAATCATAATTTGGATTTAGATTTAGATTAAAGCGGTTCGACCGTTCGCAAACGCTCGCCCATGGGCATGATGAAATCGTTAAGCCCAATGAGCAGCATAACGATAAGGAAATATGTTTGAGAACCAAATGAAAAAAAAAAAAAAAAACTTTTTAAGTGGGTAGAAAAAAAAGAGACCGCTAGACAGCGTCAATTGTTTCTACTAAAATTTGGAACGGACTCAAGCAAAAGAGCAATGGATATTGGGGGATCGCTCATGAGCGTTCGGGAAAAAGTCCTCAAGCACTCTGATTTCCTGTAATGACAAGCAATGGACATTAGGAAGTCAAGACGGGATTAGTCCACCTTCAACGCTCTGACGCTCAAGTCAGTACGGGATATGACAAGAAGTGAATGAATAGTGGTCCAAATGTTTGATTACCTTTGTCTTGAAGTGTGTGCCTTCCTAATATGTGTAGGTAAGGTCGACAACACTTTGTGGTCCTTAATATGAGAGTGATGCCAGTATTCCTCTTTTGCGCAAGAGAGAGTATCCTGGTCTTTCGGTACTCAATTTCGTACACAAAGCATAGTGACGCGCCGCCTCGCCTGGCTAAGCGCGAGCGGCGTATATCTTGTGTGTAGTTTTACCGGTTTGCCCCTATTTATCTCTTTGCAAAGATATTTAGGTATTTTGGTGCTAAGTAAGGTATACTTCCTGAAGTTAGCACATGACGTACCAACAAAAGGGAGAAGAAATATATCAAACTTTTCAAAACAATGGATCACTTGGAAAGAGCTAAAGGGAAGAGTCTGCTCCTCTGATTGAAGCTACATATCAACAACGTTTACAAGAAGAAAGGGTGCTTCATGAACGTGAACAACAGCTGAGAAGAAAGCTGGAGAGTAAGAGTATCTACCAGGAATGGTTAGTAGATCGGAGGCAGGCAGAGTTTGATAGGCATAAGGCTAGGAAATTGGAGAGGGAGGCAATGAGAAAGAAAATATACTTTGTACTGAGCATTATTCATTAAAGATTGGTTTTTCAGCTCTGTTTTTATTCAGTTTTTTAAATTTAATTTTTAGTTTCATGTAAACTAGAGAACGAAATCACAGATTGCGCAATCTTTCTTAGCTTCTTGTTACATGGTCATTCTTCTGCTGGCTACTGTTGTATTGCTGGGAATGCCTTCTTGGATGTCCTTGGCATTCAGATTCCGGTCAGATGACTTTGATTGAAACGAAAAGTAAAAGAATTACATTATCGAAAGGGTAGGTTACTATTTCAGAGACCCATAGTTGCAACCACTTATGTAAACCATCAAATGGTGGTAAATTTCTTTGTAAATTTTCTAAAAGATGAATACCATACCATATGGTATTGGAGACCAGGACACCATAAAATACAGCATCTCAAATGCGTAAAATGCCTAATACATGTTTCGTCTATCTGTTTATCCGTATGGCTTTATCTGATTCTACATAATCATACAACTAGAGTTTCAAGATTATCAAATTACGAAAATGGAAAATCGGAACAAGACAATTAAATAATGGAAGTATGACATACTGGAGTGGTAAAGATGTGCGTATCGCGTTGATATGATCACTATGAATCACGAGGTGCTTGTGAAGGAAATGTTTCCCAAATTGGCGTTAAACTAAATCTCTACTACAGCGTAACTAAAGCTCAATATACATTTTTTCGTCAACTGACTCCATCTGTACAGTATACACTGAAAACTGAACCATTTTGAGACAGCTTCGATTTCTGAAGAATTCAGCTTATGCATAAACATATCCACAAAAAAGAATCGAGATATTCGATGGTGAACTTACAAAAACCAGATCTTCTTCTTGGCACAGTGCATACTTGTGTTGTTGAAGGACTAGTGAACTCTGGTCAGGAGTCGCAAGGTAAGGACCTACTCTGAAGCTCATCGAGATCTAATTAGCCAGAGCACCAATGGATTGCATTGCCACTTTGAATGGAAAGCAGGATCTGTGAATTACCTGACTATAAGCTGAGGAATGAGGAAGGCAGTGCTGATGTATGGACTAATTCCATGTTTGGCACAAGGACACGTTTGGGGTAGATGCCTTTAATCCTTGTTTACCATGTATAGAAGATTTGAGCACATTGTACTGTTCAGTGACAATATTATACATGGCTTGTGAGTATGCCTCCCTCGCCTGCTTCAGATATCAGCAGATTTGAGAACATTGTACTTAGAAATACATCATTTAAAAGCAAGTAATCATCAGATCAATGTTGAATTACATAAACAGTTTTTCTTGCACACAATGTTAAGTACAAGAAACATCATAACAGTAATGAACAATGTGGGTCAACAAGGTGGATAAAACAAACCTCTTCTGGGTTATCACAGGAAGCGGAAAAATCAGAAAAGGAGACTTCAGGCGCCACAGATAATCCAGTACCATGGAAGGAGATCATTCTCTTCTCGCCAATTTCTTTTTCTACCTGGAAAAGCATTTGTGTCACCACTCACAACTCACAAGAGGACACGTAGCATACAAGAATAACCAGCTCAGAGACAACACACTTGGCGAGGAGGAGGCATAATGTCGTGACATAATAATGCCAACGGATATATATGTGCTGGAGCAGCAGAATGTTGAGCAAGCCGTCTTAGATTGTCCAGTGCAGAAGCATCAAAAGGTGCCTGACAACAGTATAATGGCATCATGATGAGAACAGACATACATGATTGATCAAAGCATGTATTAAGTGCATACAATGTCAATGACTTTTAAAGAGAACACACGTAATGGTTTATCTTTTCAGCGTTCTATTGAAAATTCACCTCAAATTACCAGTGTATCTATTTATTTTCTAATTTTTACCACAATGAGCCTCTCTTGTAACTAATTTAAAGAAACCACTTTAATACCTTCTAACGTCGCATAACATAGCAAAAACACTAACAGGTTTTTTTACAAAATAATTATGTTTGTAAAACAAATGCTAACACTTCCAGAAATAACTTCAGTTACACCTACACATAACGTCCCCTTCAGCTACCCATCATTTTAAAACACAGAACATAAATAGTACAAATTATAGAAGGAATCTCTGATATAAATATCTGAGGAAATTTCTATCCAAATCACAACATGTAATACAAGTCAAAAACAACACTAAGTATATAAACTCATACGCACATATCACTGATGACATTCCCCTTCCGTAGATTATAATGAAAATGAGTAGATAATTCCGTTTGTAGCTTTTCATACAGGTAGAGTTGAAAGAGCTTACTGGGTACCATTCCCCTGTCACAGGATCTGGTCGATCCCTTCCACCACTTGGTGCAATCCATATTATTTGTGACCCACCCCTGCTCTCAAACATTTCCAGTTAGATGGCTACATTACAAAAAAGATATGAAAAAGAAATTGGTAAAATAACAGTAAAAGATTTCTGAAGTTTTATTTTCATCCAAGAATGCATGGGTACCAAGAAACCACAACACGGCATATAACCAGTATATTATTACCTTTCTCATCTAAACACTCTTGATTGGAACCTAATACACAATCCAAGCCACACATATGATTAAAGAACACGTCTCCTCAATTCCCCTAACACGGCAATTATATATCAGAGAAATTTTTTGTATCTGCATTTTAATATGTTACCGTAATCTACATATTGATCACCAAAAACGTAAAGGAGTTACCAACCAGAAAATAGAAAGATGTCATATGGAAAGCCTGGAAAACAGTAATCTGCATGTTAATATGTTGCCGTAATCTACATATTGATCACTTACAGTCTGGAAAACCTCACCACCAGAGGTGACTAATCATTCGCCACTCTGTATTACAATGCTAACCCTCATATTTGTAACCTTAACATAAAAGTTTTCTTCTCTATTTTAATACTACCCACATCTGATAGCAATAATTCCTTTACTCTAAATCAACCAATATAGAATTCAAAAAGAAAAAGGGGAAGCACCTACTCGAGTGCAATAGAGAACAAGAAGTCTCCAAAATAATCTTTCAAAACAAAAAAACAAAACGAAACAAAAAAAATCTTCAACACATATCCAAAAAACGCAAAGGTACCTTAAGAGCAATGCCATTTCCTTCAAACTCCGTGTGTTTGCTTGTCTTTTCATTTCAGCAAGCTCGGGAATATCATTCATGTGCTTCTTTGAGTATACACATATAAGATTCCTGGAAAATGCACGAGAGGTTCATCAGCTAACTATTAACACAATAGGACACACTAATTATGTATGAGGTCTAAGAACTTCACAAGCACCTTCCAATGCTGAAAGGCTTGCAAAGAGGATCTGTCACAACTCTATCCCCTGCTATGTAGGTCTGTGTACAAAGTCTAAAATTTGGTTATATAAGAATTAATAAGTGCTCAAAAAAGAACATGCACATAGCACATTTGCAGAGTTTAGACTTAAAGTGAAGCAAGATCATATCAATTCACCATTTTCTCAGCAAGAAGTGGATTTGTTGTTTCAAGCAACAAGGCAATAACAGCTGGATCTGCTTCAGTTTGGTGGTTTGATATCAAAATAATGTTGTGACCCTGCATAACAATTTAAACCCTAATTATAACTTGAGTCACTTCGATCTTCAAGGAACAATTATTATTACTTTTCAGATTTTGATCACCAAACTGACCACGACATAACAAAACTTATCAAGATAATCCAGCAACTGCATACTGCATATCAGAGAAACAATATTGGGTCTTACTACTGAAAGTTCAAGATGATTATTTGTCAACCATAACTGTAATATCTTAAATCAAGGGATAGCTACAGCCTATATCTCGTAGTTATTGAGCACTAATCACTTTGCTTTGATGTAATAGCCTGACCGAAGAAAGCCAATCTGGTAATTAATAATTACAACCCAAGAGAAGAATTATTTGGTAGAACCAAATGAACTTAACCAATGGTATCTTTAGTTGGTCCATTTCAGCAAATAACTTTTTCAGGATAAAACTACCCCCTATGAAGTTGCTTCTGAAATAATGAACACACATATACAAACCTAAACTAACTGCCATACATGCATTGAATCACATTCTCTGCACATCCAAGGGTCCTAAATATATTTAAAACATCAAATCGAGAAGAAAAAAATAACCTCTTCACAAATAACCTATGAGCAGTTGCAATAAAACACCAAAAGAAAAACAAATTACAAAACAAAGGTTGCACATGTACAGTTATAGTTAACATCACAAACTAACTTTACTAAATTTCAGATTAGGTACCTGTCGGAGCTTCTCTTCCATGTCAATAAAAACAGCGATATTACCAACAAATGAATTTCTGCACCAAAAACCATCAAAATTTAGGATATCTATATGATAAAACTTGATAGAAATGACATTATGTATTTTTCTATAAAGAGACTTTTTACCCAACCCTCTCAATGAGAATCGATTAAAGCTCTTTGGAAGGAATAAGACATATTATAGAATTTAACCAGCCAACTACCTTCATATTGAAAATTCTGTAAAAAGTGGCTTCAGCTGATTTCTGACTTCAATATGTCAAGGAAAATATAAGGAAAAGGGAATTGAATCCAAGTGGTTATGCCTTCACTTTAGCACAAACAGCTCTATCCATATATATGTTTTATGCAACAAAATCAACTACCAAAGGATGTAAAGGGATAAAAGCTGTCAAGTTACCTGAAATCAACTAGTGGGCGAATGTAATTTTGGCCAAACATGTAGTAGTCAAAAGGCTCACGCAGGGCTTTGTGATATGGTGAGAAGACAAATGGGTCCTGAAAAATGCTGCTATATCATATTCATATAGAAAAAACAAAGTCATAATTTTGGTTCCCATAATTGTGTTGCATGCATCTGAAATTTGATGGTTGTACAAAAATTATCACAAATTCCAAAATTACCTCTATATCCAAGAATACACGGTCTAACGTGGCAATCATGTTTGACAAAACAATCTCATCAGCCTTGGGATGTCCACTTTGGAGAATCTAAATCACAATAATAAGTGATTAGAAAGGAAGTCAAATCATGTGCATACTTAAATTATAAATATACATATAGTTAAAAATTTGTTTTTCAGCTGTTAGTCTGTTAACAAGTATGATGCAG
This sequence comes from Geum urbanum, assembly GCA_946800695.1. Lineage (NCBI taxonomy): Eukaryota > Viridiplantae > Streptophyta > Magnoliopsida > Rosales > Rosaceae > Geum > Geum urbanum. Next base: position 26,495,623 of record OX327011.1, read on the forward strand.
AGATGCATCTACTGCATCTAAGCCATTTATTTGATCTTACAATTGTAAACAAGTCATCAGTATCTTATATGAATTAATCTTAACAGATCAAACTCGAGCGAAAAACTTCTGATCAATATATTAAAAAATAAAGGCCCAGAAACAGAACTATGTACAGTAAAGCACGAGTTTAAGAATAAAAGTTTACAGCATTTTTATAATTCCAGTACAATTCCTCCATTCCTGAAGCAATATTTGAGGGAAGCCTTCCAGCTTCTGTTTCCGACCTGATTGCAGACAGTAGCTCTGCGTACGAACATTTCAACCAAGTCAAGAAAAATAGTGTTCCATAAAACATGACAAAACCTGCTAAACAAAGGAGAATGCTCATTTAGGGGGGAAAAAACATAATTTTCATCCACATACTTTCAATGTATTAATCAAAAGAGTAGTCTCCTGGTAGTTATATGGCTTTATCTCTACACTTCCACAGTCAGAGACACACACACTTCGAAAATGCTGTATAGGTATACATATTGTTCATTAATTGTTATATCCTATTTTGAGACAAAAATAACAGTTACGTGCCTCAATGAATTGGATGTTATCATTCTCCTCAGTCACTGCCCTTTCTTCTAATTCTACAAGCCAGTCTCACACTCTCACAGGATACATGATACATGATACATGTTCTAGTGCATAATGCAGCAACTGCAGAATAGGGCGTAATAATATTCCATCCAAAGATAGCTAATTAATATGTTCTTAAACGCAAAACCAGTTTATTTGCTAACCTATTTTGCCAACATTCCTCGATAACAGATTTTTCAGGACATTCACTCAAGAAGCATTAAATCATCGATCATTTTTTTTTAAAGAAAATTAACAACCATTTTATCACTGCGGAGCAAGATAAATCCCTATCCTGTTTTTGCACAAGTTGAAATCGGAATAGACGAACAATAAAGACGCAGACTAAACTAATGAATCAAACACAGAAAGAAAGAAAAGAGCTCGGACCTTGTTCAGTAGTGACATTGAGAAACGTGCGGGAATGGTTAGTTTCCCGGCGCTGCGCGCTCTCTACGGCGGAGAGAGACGACTCTTCCTCCTCTCTGACCGTCTCCGCCATGGCTCTGACTCTCGACGACGAGGAGGAGTAAAACGAGCAAGGACAAGCCGAGCTCCGCCGCCAGCTGCTGCTACTCGATCTCAGAGACACCAGCCGCAGCTTCGAATTCGACAATGACGACGCCGACGACGACGACAACGAAACCCTATGCGCGAGGAATGTGGTGGATGAAAATGTAGCAGAGAGGATATACATAGTTACAGAGAACGAACAATAGAGAGAGAAGAGAGGAGAGGAGAGGGCGGTGGTATGATCTGCACGGGTCACGTGCTTTGCCAACGCCCAATAGAGAGGAGGGATGTTTTGGTCAAGGTTTTTAGTTATGGCGATGGATTGGGCAGAGGTGAGGGACACAAGCGGAAGGTGTGACGACACGTGTCCTGAGGCTGAGCAATTTGTGCGTGCGACGCTTCCTTTTGGGCTTCGGTCATGGATCAGTCCAATCCTGCCTGAAATTGGCAGCAGCTAAGATAGGATAGGATATACTAATTAATTAATTAATTAATGTAACTTGATTATTCTTGTATGATCAGATTTACAATGTCTACTCTTGAAATTGTAAGGGAAATTAGCTTTTAGTGTCCCACTATCAATTGTTTAAAATTGTATATATTCGAGTTGCAAACTGTCTTCATGTATTTGATTAATGGAATGTGATCTAAAATTGTATATATTCGAGTCTCAAAAATAATTCAAAATCTTCTAGCAATATTATTGTTAAGAAAATAGAACATTATTTGAGTAATGTGATCAGCTTGTTAGAATCATATTGATTGTTCATTAAGACATTTACAGTGTAGTACATCAATGTTGTAAATCCTAGTCCATATTGTACACTGCTTTGGTACTCTTCATGTTGTAATAGAATTTAGAGTTCAACTTGTACACTGATAATAGGTAGGCACAAGTTGAACATTATATAAGGAGAGGTGAGGTCCATGTCTCTCTACACACAATACATTCAGCTCTTCCCATCACCAGAGAGTATAAGCAGTAGAGGACAGAAGACTTAAGCCTTCATCAGCTCATCAATATGTCGATCACTATCAATGCAGTTGGTAAGCCTTTCTATTCTGTTTCTGGTTTTGTTCATATTGAGTTACTGGTGTTTATATGAAACGAGAACTTCAGTTAATGTTCTTCAATTGGTATCAGAGCTACGGCTCTTTAATTCATATAAATCGATAAAGAAAAACTCATACGAAAAACATTAAGGTTTATGTTTTGAACAAAAAAAAAATCAGAACTTCAGTTTTTCGGGCCAAAACCCAATTTTGGTGAAGGCCCAAAACCAATTAATTGGGCCTGTGATACCGCACATGAACCAAGCCCATGATCAGCAGCTCGGTGAACCTCAAAATTTGGGGATTTCAACTGACCGTTGGAAACAACGGTCAAAACTCTCCGATTCGCTAGATGGGATTTCAAAACGGCTAGGTGCGTGAATTCGTTATTGAATTCGGAAGGGATTCAAACCCATATCGCAATCAGGTTAGTTGTTCCCTTTTTCGCAAATCGCAAAGAACCCTAGAGGAATGTTCCCGGTGTTCCAATAAGTTAGGATAGATCTGACCGGAAGGAATTTACGATTTCTGATTGTGATTTTGTGTGTCTATGGTTTGATATTGTTTGATTGTTGTATGTGAAATTGTTATGCTTCTGCTAACATTGCAGCGCTGTGAGCATAGGCCAAGGTTAGTCGTCATGATTGTTTTTGATTTCGACTAAGGATAGGTAATTATCTACTAAAGAACATGAAGAATGTTTGTGATTAAGATCCAAAACGTAAAATTGATTAACCAACCAGCTAAATGAATGTCTGCTTGTTTTCAGCTGATGGTTTTTGTTTTGATTGAAAAGCATGTTCTGAACTCCCTATGCATACAGTTTCAATAAAACCTTCTATATAACTGATTCATGTATAATAACCAAGCTTAAGTATTCACTTGTTTATAAATCGCATGAACTTATATAAGTTGAGGTTCTGATTCATTGTTAAGCAGGATACCATGTTACACAAAGCAAACTATCATGCATTGCAGTGAGTCAATTTTGGATAAAAAGAACATATTCAACGTTTTTGTGTCAATATTTCAAAGATATGTGGATTGTGGCTTCCAAAAAAGCATTGTTGCATGTTTTTAGAATATATGACAGCACCACACATGATTTTTAAATTCATTTTCAGATAGTGTGAAACCTTCTTCTGCCATAAAGGTGTTGAGTTTTTTGCATTATAACATGGATTTAAGGTTGTGGTTTGGTGATACAGCTACAATTTTATGTATTTATCACACAAAGTATAATATGGATCCACCTACAGTGATGGGATGATTTTGTATGTATATGTTTTATACTGTGTTCATATACATGTACTACAAGTTTTTTGGATTTTCAGTGTTTTGGTTTTGGTGTGCTGCTATGTGATGCTGTTGGGATTAAAACACATACATAAAACACTTAAAACTTTAAACCTGAAAAATTTTCTATCTGTCTAAACTACAGTGAACAAAACAACAACAAACTAATAATTTTCTTTTCTGATTATTTTTAGGCAACCACGTTGTGACTCTAAACACCATTGAACTCTTAACTGGGTCCAATTATAAGGTTTGGAGGAGGCAAATTGACACTTACTTCAGCAACAACCATGATTTAGACATAGCCTTCTATTAGAGTGTCCATGATCCTGTCTTAGAAGAAGAAAAACACATTCACCCTAAGGCATATGAGGACTATCATTATTGGCATAGGAAAAACAACTCAGCTAAGAACATCATAAGGGCTTGCATTTCAGATACCATTGTTGGGACTATTCCTGAAGTAGATTATGCTTATGATTATCTGGTGCTCATTGAGGAAAAGTTTAAAGAGTCTGACAAGGTTAAGAGTTCAGCTTTATCTCAACAATTTAACACCATTAAGTACACTGGTGTTGGAAGGGTCAGAGAGCACCTACTACAGATAGAAAACTTAGCTCTTAAGCTAGCAAATATGGATATTGTCATGGCTGATGAGCATATAGTGAACACTGCCCTTCATTCCCTGCCTAATACTTTTGGGCAGCTTAAGACGAGTTATAATACTCAAAAGACTAAGTGGTCAATGGTTGAGCTTATAGCTATAGCAGCTGCAGAAGAGTCCAGACTTAAGAAAGAAGATCCCACTTATAGAGTAGCATCAAAACCTGAGAGCAATGTGAACTTAGTAGGCAAAAGCAAATGGAAGAAAAACCTAGGACCAAAGAAAGCTAGTTTTAAGAATCCTATAGCTAAGGGAAACTCCAGTAACAACTCCAGTAGCAGTTCCAGTAATAACCAGCAGCAGCCATTTAAGTTTAAGTGCTTTTTCTGTAAAAAGAAAGGGCACATGAAGAAAGATTGTAATGGGTTTAAGGCATGGTTAGAGAAGAAGGGTAAGCCTCTCTCTGTTGTTAATTCCCTAAATATTCCCTCCCTTTATTTTTTAGAAGTTGATTTAATTGATTCTCAGCCAAATACTTTTTGGCTGGACTCAGGCTCTCCCTTACACATAGTTAATTCATTGCAGGGTTTAATAAGGAAGAGAAATCCAAGAAGTGGTGAGATTAACATCAAGGTTGGCAATGGGATGCGTGTAGCAGTCAAAGCTATAGGAAGTTTGAAGCTTAGTTTAGGTCTAGACAATTTTCTTTTTCTGGATAATGTTCATTTCATTCCCTCAATGAAGAGGAATTTAGTTTCTTTAGATCTTTTGGTTGAAAATGGATACAGTTTCTTTTATGATATCAATGGAATTCAGTTTTTTAGAGATTCATTATGTGTTAGTTCTGGAAAACGTGTGAATGGTTACTTACAAATCAACTGTAATATATGCACACCATAACAGTTTACCTTTTCTGTTGAACACACTAACAGTTCAGAAACAGAAGCCACTAATAGAACCCCATTCAATGAAAAATCTGCAATTCTATGGCATAGAAGATTAGGACACATATCCAAAGAAAGATTAAAGACCTTAGTGAAGAATGAAATGCTACCAGAACTTGATTTTGAGGACCTAAAAGACTGTGTTGAATGCTTTAAAGGAAAAATGACAAACTTAAATAGGAAAACTGCATACAGAAGCAAAAATTTGCTTGACTTAATTCACACTGACATCTGTGGACCTTTTAGAACACAAACCACATGTGGAAATGTCTACTTCATAACATTTACAGATGATTTTTCCCGGTACTGCTACATTTACCTTTTATCAGAAAAATCTCAATCTTTAGACTATTTTAAAATTTTCAAAACTGAAGTTGAACTTCAATTAGGTTTGAAAATTAAAATGGTGAGATTTGATGGAGGGGGAGAGAATTATGGGAGGTTTACTGAGAGTGGGCAAAAGAAAAGACCGACACTTTGTTTCACTCCTTTCATTTATACTCCAAGCGCGATTGCTATAATATTTGCATTGTACCTTCAGGAATGTGGTAAAAGCTCAATATTCCACACCATATAATCCTCAACAAAATGGGGTGGCAGAAAGGAAAAATAGGACATTATTAAACATAGTTAGGAGTATGATGTGTGGTTCTGGACTACTTAGGTTCTTGTGGGGTAAGGCCTTAAGAACAGCAAACTATGTTTGCAACAGGTCACCTACAAAAGCTTCAGACAAAACACCATATGAACTGTGGTGTGGTAGGAAACCTAGTTTTAATCACTGTCGTGTGGGGCTGTAATGCAGAAGCAAGGATTCATAATCCAGACCTGGGAAAACTTGATTCCAGGTCAATAAGCGGTAATTTTATAGGTTACTGTGATAAGTCTAAAGGTTTTAAGTTATATTCAACTAAGCATACTCCTAGAGTTTTTGAGACTCATAGTGAAGTTTATAGGAGAGTCGGCATTCAATGCAAGTTCTGAAGATTTATCTTTATAATTCATTGAAACTGAAGAAGCTAAAGAGAACCTGAGAAGTTCACAAAATCCTATCAACCTAGATCATTTGCCATTAAGATCAGATATAACTTCAGATCATTTAAATATATCTGAACATAGAAATGTGGGGGAATCAGAACAAATTTTTGATCAACCTATCCCTGATGCTACAGATTTTGCAGAAAATCAAAATTATGCAGATACTGAAGATACTGTACTTGAAGCAGGAAATTTAGAAAACTTAAAAACCACTGCATCTAATCATATATCTCCTCTTAAAAGACCTGTAAGAGATAGAGCTCCTACATATGGAGGCCAGAGTGACTTCCTGGTATTTTCTCAAGAAATTGAGAAACTGGAGGAAGATACTGACTCCATTACCTTTACTGAAGCAATTAAAGGTGATGATTCTGGAAATTGGAAAAATGCCATGGAAGCAGAAATTGACTCCATGAGCAAAAATAAAGTATGGGATTTAGTTAGGCCTGATAAAACACAGAAGGCCATAAGATGCAAGTGGGTTTTTAAAACAAAAAGGGATGCTAAAGGGAATATATAGAGATTCAAAGCTAGGCTTGTAGCTAAGGGTTTTACTCAAAAGGAAGGTATAGACTATACTGAGACATTTTCACCTGTTTCAACAAAAGATTCTTTCAGAATCATCATGGCCTTAGTAGCTCATTTTGACATGGAGCTACACCAAATGGATATTAAGACAGCATTCCTTAATGGAGAGCTGGAGGAAACCATTTTTATGAAACAGCCAGAGGGTTTTGTTGAACAAGGACATGAAAATTTAGTTTGTAAGCTCAATAAGTCTATCTATAGTTTAAAGCAAGCATCTAGACAATGGTATAGGAAATTTGATTATGTCATTTTAAATTTTGGATTACTGAAAACATTGTGGATGAGTGTGTCTACCTTAAAACAGTAGGACAAGGCTTCAGTTTTCTTATATTATATGTGGATGACATTCTGTTAGCATCCAACAATATGAGGCTTTTAAAGGATACAAAAATCTTTCTATCAAAACAGTTTGATATGAAAGATTTGGGGGAAGCATCATTTGTTTTAGGGATTGAGAAAAAAAGGGACAGAACTCAAGGTCTTTTGGGATTATCTCAGCATGCATATATTTCTAAAATTTTAAACGTTTTGGAATGGAGAATTGTGCAACTGGGGAGTCACCTATGTCCAAAGGTGATAAACTGACAAAGAAGAAAAATCCTAGAACTGATGCTTAGGTTGCAGAAATGAAAGAAAAACCATATGCAAGGTTGGTTAGTAGTCTGATGTATGCACAAGTGTGCACCAGACCTGACTTGGTATTTTCAGTTGGCATTCTCTTACAAGTAATTATCCTAGTTCATCTAAGTCTACTTGTGGTTATGTTTTTATGTTGGTTGGTGGTGCAATAGCTTGGAAAACTATGAAACAGGGCCTTATTGCAACTTCAACAATGCAAGCTAAAGTAATAGCATTGTATGAAGATGTTTGTGAGGGACTTTGGATCAAGAACTTTCTTATGGAAACTAAAGTCTTGAAGTCTGTAATTTCTGATAAGTTGAAAGTTTATTGTGACAATGAAGCTGCTGTTTTCTTTTGTAAAAACAGTAAGAGGTCAATCCACTCTAAGCATACAAACTTAAAATACTATAGCATGAAGAAAAGAGTTAAAGATGGTGAGATAGATGTGGTGAATATTTCTACAGACAAACAGCTAGCTGATCCATTTACTAAGGTTTTAGCAGTTGGTGTGTTTAGGACACACTGTGAGAATATGGGAGTGCTTGCTAGTCTTGATTCTTGAGTTTAATGGGAGTGTCTATGTGAAAAGATAAATTGGGATTGTAGTTCTGGTTGTTGTTATGTTCAAGTTTTGTTATGTAAATTTTATACAGTATGTAAGATTCATGATATCAATAAAATTTGAGGTATTTTCAGTTCAGTTTCATTGTATCGTTGCATGTTTGTTTAAACCTTGTGATTCTGATTTCTTTCAAATATGGTTGATTATCATTTGACTACAATATGTTCAGGTGGATGTTGAGTGTATAACATTTGTGTTGCACTTGTTGCTTATCTACAGTATACAAACACGTTTCCACTAGTGTTCCTGATGTGTTTTTAATTTTGGTGTTTTTTGTTAAAACCATTCAGTAGGACAGAGAGTATTAATGTTGCTTAAGATGAGATGTATATTTCATTAGCTCTCATTACCATTTCTGGAGCTCATGTGTGCTCCCGGATCTGCTGCTGTGGTTCTTAATCAACTAGTTCACATGAACTATTCTTGGTTCTGAATTCTGCATCAGTGAATGAAGTATGACAGAGTTGCTTTCAAAAATTGGGACTATAACATAATGTGATTCATGGCCACTTCATTAGCTTGTTGATTACAGTTTAAAGCATTAGTGTAGTGAGTTAAGTTTAGTGGGAGATTGTTAAATAAGAACTTAAACTCATGTACATTATTTGAGTAATGTGATCAGCTTGTTAGAATCGTATTGATTGTTCATTAAGGCATTTACAGTGTAGTACATCAATGTTGTAAATCCTAGTCCATATTGTACACTGATTTGGTACTCTTCATGTTGTAATAGAATTTAGAGTTCAACTTGTACACTGATAATGGGTAGGCACAAGTCGAACATTATATAAGGAGATGTGAGGTCTCTGTCTCTCTACACACAATACATTCAGCTCTTCCCATCACCAGAGAGTATAAGCAGTAGAGGACAGAAGACTTAAGCCTTCAGCAGCTCATCAATATGTCGATCACTATCAATGCAGCTGGTAAGCCTTTCTATTCTGTTTTTGGTTTTGTTCATATTGAGTTACTGGTGTTTATATGAAACGAGAACTTCAGTTAATGTTCTTCACATGTATGTAAAAATTGTAAATCAAAGAACTAAAAACAATTAGTCCAACCGACGACTCAAATGCATAATACTTTCGACCAAAATATGTCTTTGTAAAGTTAAGTGAAATGATTAGAGCTAGCCACCAATTCTTAGAGCGTCGCATCCATTTACTACTCCTATTTGACTTGCCCCTCCTATTTTGAGGAGGAGCATGCACTATTCATCGGATAGAAAGAGCATCACCTCTTTTTTATGCACAACACCTCCTATTATTATTCATAAATTTTTAATTTTTTAATTCTCGGTAATATTTTCGACTAATGACTAGAAAACACGTGTTTGCCAATTTCGTCGTTATGCGATTAGCAATGATGACGAATTTGTCATAAATACAAGCTTTTAAAATCGACTATTTTTCATAAACGAATATGACTATACTTCCTTTGTGGGAGTTGTAGAGCATTTTATTGTGATCTCGTAAGAATTTTTGTATAATTAGTCTGACACTCGAACTATTTATTAAGAATTTTAGATGGTCTAATATCAATTCAATACAACTGAAAATGGATTAAAGACCTTAATAAGACGTTCTAGAAAACATGAAAACATTTTAGGTCATTTTTGCAAAACGTCCTATATCAGGGCGTGGTAGTAGGTATGCTATTAGCACAGTTATAAAGACGTCCTAAAATGTCTTACAAGACCTTAAAACAAAGTCCTTATATCTTTAAATATAGATCCTCTAATGTGTTTAAAAACATTAGAAAATCATCCTTATAACCAAATTATACGTCCTATAAAGTCTTTGAAGACATTAGAACAACGTCTTTAAAGAAGAAGGAAAATGTCCTCATTGATAAACGTCCTTGTATCTATTATAAGACAGATTAGAAATGATGATTTATAGGACAGATTAGAAAGGTACTTTTCCAAAAGGTTATGAAGTCTTATAATAGGTACAAGGACGTTTCCAAAAGGTACTAAAAACGTCCTTGTATCTATTATAAGACAGATTAGAAAGGTCCTTGTATCTATTACAAGACACACAAAAAAGACTGAACCAGCAAAAACTTCTACAAAGCATTGCTGAATTCCACAACACACATCCTTGAAAATTTATTCAATCTATTACAAGTATAATCAATTAAGCAAAATGGAAGTGTGATGCTGATGTCTGATATATATCTTCATCATAACCTGAAAAATACAAACATACTTTAAGCTTAGTAATCTTGTTTTGTTTTGTTTCATGATTAATTTGTTGTGATACGTGTATATGAAAAGAAGATTCATTGTAACAGACAAAGAACACAATGAAATTAATAACAAGTCATCTTAGTTATGTACTTCAACCAAATCAAAAACACTCTGCATATAATTAAAAAACCATCTCACTTTGTTTAGATAGCTAGTCAATCTTTGTTTGAAGTTATTGAAATAGCAGAGACAAAGAAGCAGCATGACAGCGAAATAAGAATATCTAACCGGAAAGCACTTAAGCACATTGCAATTTAGTTGTTAACTGGAGTTCATCTGAAGTGTTACTTTGTACAGAGAAATCTCTAAGTCTGCATACATATGTATAGGGGGGGGGGGGGGGCGGTAGTCTCACGAAATTCTAACATTTCCCAAGGGCACTGTGATTAGTCCATCTTGTTGTCTAGGAGATCCAATGACAATGCCCAATACTTTCTTTGCAGAATACATTTCGCATGTTTAATAACCTTCAAAACATATCAATATACCAGAAGTAAGAATCTTGTACCTTCACATAAGAATGTATATATCCTGGCATTAAAAAGCAAAAACAAAAACAAAAACAAAAAGAACAAATATTTACTCACATCATCTGGCGTATACGTTTCTTTCATTATTTACCGGATGTTTAGCAAATACAAACCTTACTCGATTGTCTTAGATAATGAATCATGTAAATGTAAGTTAAAAGAGTACAATAAACTTACCAGCGAGGGGGTTCTGAGAAGTCGTAACTTAAACAACTGGCAGCCAATTCATCCAAACTCCTTCTGATTCCAATACCAGCCTGTACAAACATCTCACATTTCAACATGGTAATCCATGAACTCAATAATACAACAAAACCTTAGTGAAGTGACTCCTAACCTGAACAGTCAATCCAGGGGGTGTTAACGACAATAACAGCTGGATCTTGAGGTCGAAACAACAAACTTGTCTTTTAATTATTTTGAGATGTGTATAGCTTGTTAATTGTGATGTGCATAGCTCGAATCTTGCCACAACTCCAAACTAGATGAAAGCTTAAGACAAATTCTAGTTTCTTGAACATAAAACAGAAAATAACAACCGACCAAGTTTTAATTCAAGTCTTAAGGAAGTTAACATTTGTCAAAGTAAATATGATAACCACAAATGCATTAATGATGTGTGCTAGTTTATAGCTTTTTTTAGCTAACTGTTTACAACTACTAGCACATTACTCCCTAATAAGAAACTGTAGTTAAATGACTAGTTATGATAAGTAGATGGACATACCAGAAAGTCAAAGATGAAGGACGGATCTGATTTTCATTCAAGATTTCAATTTTGTATCCTCAGTTCTCTCATTTTCTCCTTCCACAGTCCCGCTCATTCGGTCATTCCCATCTCAGATTCTCAATATTGATATAAAAAATATGTTAGCAGGGAACAACATAACCCAGAATAAACTATTGAGGAACAACACATATATCAACTAAAAGAAGTGAAAGAATATAATGGGAGTAAAATACAGTAAAATTTCGATAATTTAATATTCGATTAATTAATAATCTGAATAAATTTTTTTTTTTCTGGTCCCAACTTAGAAACTTGAGTATTAATTTAATACCCAATTAATTAATAACCTCGTTAAATTTATAAATTTTGTCAATCCTGAGGTTATTAATTTATCGAAATTTTACTGTACATATCCGTCGATTTAATCAAAGATGATGGTGGATTCAGATCCTTACCGAGCATTTTCATCATTTGAATTCCTTTGTAGCTTCTCAACAGTAGATACCATCACCGCTGTCAACGAAACACGCTTTTCTCTCGATATCATATGTCCTATGTTGGCATGTTGAACCCTCGCATCCAAGTCAGTACCGCATCTCTCCTGCGCATAGCTATCGAGAAGACGAACAGAGAGCCCAAATTGATGGATCGATGGATCGAGAGATCGAGAGAGAGAGAGAGAGAGAAGATTTGTGCAAAAGCAGGGTCAATATGCCTTTATTTGACCTAAAAGTATTCATCTTTCATTTTGGGTGTTTTGCAATTCGAACGGCCGACCTGAAGTCTGAATCAGCCCCAGTTCCATTTGGTATCTTCAAAACATTGTTCCTCCGTGTTTTGAAGAAAATGATACGTCCAGGTAGGTATAAGATGATGTTTTTCTTCTTAACGACCTTGTATCTAAAATTATTTATTTATTTTGAGAAAACCTTGTATCTAAATTTGAAAGGTCCCCTATTTTGTTTTTTGTAGTAGTGACTTCATTTTTTTTTTTAAAGTTTTAATTAAATCTAGACCGTTTGATCGACTTTGAAATCAAATCAAATGGCCTAGATGAATTGAAAGAGATCCAGCATGTGTGTGCCACGTGGAGAAATGTAGACCTCATTTTTTTAATGCACATGTCTGAAATAAAAAAAATGACGTGCGCTGCTCGTGCACTCGACTGAGCAAAAGCAGCAGGGCTGCTTGGTTCACCCGACCGTCAACGTGCGGTCGTTGCCTCATCTTCCTTCTGCTGCACGTCGCAAAACTATTGCTCGTGCTATTTTCTTATCGGGCCTGTCACTGCTCATGCAAAAACCATCGAAGACTTGAATTGAGTTCTCGAATTGAGAGGGGGGTTGTTCGGAGGCTTGATTTGTGTGGGATAGTGAAGGGGAGAGAGAGAGAGAGAGAGAAGGAGGAGAGAGAGAGCGCGCAGCTGCCAAAGGGTGATGGAGGAGAGAGATAGAGCACGATGCTCAGAGGGAGAGAGAGAGCCGAGGAGAGAGGAGGAGAGAGGAGGAGAGAGAGGTCAATATTAGGTATGCTGAGTTTATTGTCATTTCAATCAAAGTTGACATAGAGTAGTCAATAAAAATGTGACGCGTCGCTATTTTTCTCAAATTTTAAAAGGTGAAATTTTTGGGCGTGGATTCGAGCCGAATCCACGTAGACCCAAGAGCAAGTTAATAGTGCGCATCAAGAAATCTAATTGAGCGCACGATGAATCCAACGGCTCAGATTAAGCGGCTCTCTGAATCTCTCAAACCCAGATAAGTAAACGGAAGCAGCCGCGACCCGCGAAAGGCAGAGGAGCCATCTCATCTCAGAGTAAACAAAAGTAATCTCAAAAATTTCTGGGTTTCTGTGGTTTTGGTAGGTTTTAGCTTTACCATCCTCACCTTCTATCAAGGTGAAGAAACCTCCGCCTCTTCAAATTCTGATTCTATTGATTTCACTTGATCACTTTACTTTTTTTTCGTTATTTTTTCGAAATTTGTGCGAATATATCGATTTACTAGGTCTGCTTGTGAGTTTGTTACTTTCTTTGATGCGATGATGCTTGGTTCAGCTTCGATCTGGTGTTTGATATATAGAATTACTGATTCGATTCGATCCGATCCGATTCAAGTTCATAATTCACTTTTTGTTTTTGTTTTTGTGATGATTTGTTTGTTAGACTATTTGAATTGGTGAATAATAAGAATCCATGATTTTTTTTGTGTGTGGATTATTATACAAATTAATAGGAGAAAATTAATTTTTTCTTTGTATGCAAGTTATTGAATTTTTGATACTCATGTAGGATTGAAAGTTGGAACTTGTAATATTTGAGCATACCTTCGGATTTGATGGTTTCTGCAATTCAATTCGTATTCACAGTGTCTTGTTTGCTTTGGCAGGTAATATATCTGAAGGACATATTAGTATATCCAGCTCATTTACGGCACTTCCTTGACCGAGCAATAGAATTAGTTGTAGGATAGATGTGTGAGTGTTTTTTCTTTTATTATTATTTTGGCTTCTGTTCTCTGTATTATGCACACATGTCTGTAGATTTTGATTAGGGGTGTTTTAATTGTTTCAGAATCGATACAACTGATAGGGTTGACCGGTGACAAAAAAAATAGAGGTATTTTGAGATACTTGGATTGCAAAATCTATGTTTGCTTTCTTTATTGATTTGATTCTTTATTTTAGTTACTATGAGTTTTGTTTCAGTCATTGTAAGAAGGGTTTCTTTTTTCTGGTGACTCGCACATATACTTTGTTCAGAAACATGACGTGTACAATATGGCGTGTAACTACAGAATACGGTATGATCTTTATGTGGTAAATCCTATGATTCTTTGTTTATATTTGCTTCTTTCAGTTGCAATGCCCAAGTATTGCAATGTTCTTTGCTTGATTCTGAATGTAGAGTTAAGACTTTGAGTTTTTGGGCCGTAAGAGATAATATATTGCTTGATGTTAGATACTGGTGGACACAGCTGAGTACTGGGGGCCCCGCACCTAAGTTATTAGTGTATTACATTAAGCCCTAACCTTTAAAATTTACATTTATTCTGTTAATACTCAAGCCATTATGGACAATCAAGCTCTTGATTGTAATGTGATTAGTGAATGGATGATTAAATTTTATATGTTGAAGAAGAAGAATCATATTTTTCCTCCCCACAACAAACTCTGCCCCCTCTAAAATAGAATCTTGGGTCCGCCACTGATGATAGATAGAGGTGTCATGTGGTCATCTATCTCTTTTAATCATTATTTGGGAAGAGTTACTGGTTCAATTTGGCACTTCCATATAGTGAGGTCAATGACATTTATTATATTTGACCTTGATTATTGACCTTAACTAGCTCATTAGTCATTACTTTTACTTGCAGATTATACATTCTTGTAGATGAATAAGAGTTAAAATAATGAGAGAAACTAATCACATCTCCTTTGCAGGCTATGCAAATTTTGTCTTATTGGAACAATTTCTCCATCCCCGGATCTCAAGAAGAAACTTGTACATTACTCTTAGATCATCTAGGATTTAGTTTGTGAATAGCTTTTTTTTCCGTGTAGATAAATGGAAACACACAGGGTTAAGGTCTTGGATGATGACCAGAAAATAGTTGTCAATTTGAAGGGGAATAAGCCAGCTAAAAGTGCAGGATTTATAGTTGGAGCTAGTCACAAAGTGTTGTCTCAACAGTCTAGCTCTCCTTCATTGTTCAACAAACTTGGCAAGCGTAAGCGATCAGATGATTGCAGAACTAAGTGTAGGCCAAACTGCAGGAGATCTGTGCTTAGAAACTATACAAATTTTAGTAAAAGTGGGCCTCCTCAGCGATTTCTATACAATGAATCAGGGGAGTGGATAGACTATCCTCGAGAAATCATGGACTTGGTTAGGGAGCACTTTCTACTGAAAAATGCAGCTATAGAGGTGGATTTTAATGGGTGTCGTTTGCTGCTAGATATTCTGTTTATGATACAGTTGGATTTGAAGACAGGTCTAGTGAAGCAAATTGCTTGGATAGATGATGCAGGTTGCTGCTTCTTTCCTGAAATCCATTCTTGTTATTTAGAAAAAGAAAAATACTGCCATTCTGAGGTACAGAGTGATCCACCTGTTGTGCTGAAAGAGCCAAGTGGGCCACAAGAAATCACATTGAAGCTGGAAATTGATATAACTGGATTCAGTGGCAACAATTCAGAGGAATGTGTTGAAGAGTCAAATAGTCCTGCTAAAAGGACTAAAATTGAACAATGTCCTGTTAGTAATTGGGATGATATGAAAGTCAATGACTATTGCAACCAAGTATCAGATGCCAAAATGCAGGAAGGCAATAGGAGAACTCTACAGTTTGGTGAAAATATAATGACCGAGTCTCAAGATTTGTTTGAAACACTGGATTCTAATTCAGTACGAGACCTGTTTAAAAAGGGCATTGGTTCGTTTGTGAGTGCATATATATTAGAGATCAAGCACTGCTCTAGTCAATTGATGCAAGCAAGATTGGAGCTCTTCCGCAAGCAGGTTGAAATAACACAGAAGTACCGTGGAAATCCAAATGTTCAGTATGGCTGGATAGCTGTTACGAAAGATACAATATTAAACATTATGCTGTATGGGCTTGGGCACAGCCGACCAACAAATATGTCCTCATATGGCGATGGAGTTCACTTGACATCTATTAATAATGCTCATATCAGGTTAGCGCATTTTCTAGCTACCAATTTATGTAATTTGTTGAAGAGGTAGAAATATAATGCAAATTAATTTTGTACATAAGATGTAAGGTACTGATACAGTACATGCATTCTCTCCCTCTTCCTCCTTCTCTTCCTCTTCGTCGTTGTCTTATGGTCCAGTCCTTGGTGCTGTAGCTATATCTTTTTCTTGCTGTTTGTTCAAGTTTCTTTTTCTTTTCTTTTCTATTTTGTTTCCTTAGTAGTTTGCTTTGTCAAAGACTTTACTCTTGTTTTCTGTACAGTGCAAATTACTGTGATGATGACAAAAATGGGGTAAGGCATGTTATGTTATGCCGTGTTATTATGGGAAATGTCGAAAGGGTCAATCCCGGATCTGGACAGTGCCATCCCAGTTCTATACAATTTGATAGTGGGGTTGATGACCTTCAGAATCCAAGCCATCTTATAGTTTGGAGCATGAACATAAACACCCATATATTTCCGGAATATGTTGTCAGTTTCAAGATATCTTCCAAGGCTGAAGGTGGTATAACTCTCCTCATGTTTTTTTTGTTTATTTCCTGGAGTGATTATTCTTGTTATTTTCTTTTTCAGTTATTCTTATTTCTGACATTACTTTAGTCTCAGAAACTTTTATCACATGAAAACCACCTAACACTGCCGCTGCTCTCACTACTTGAGAATGGAATACAGTAAGTTCAGAAGAGAAATGAAGGTGGGGTTGACACCCAAATATATCAGAGATGATGGGAAAACTTCATCAGCTGGTCTCGCCATGTTACTCTGGTCATTTGCAATGTTTTAGGTCTACATGTAAGAAAATAGTCATAGATGATTTTCATACCTATAGATTGGAATATGCTATTCCACAGTCAAAATGGGTTATCTGAGAAGCCCAATCTGGCTATTGGTATTCACTTGACCGTTGAATCCCAACCAGTAGATTTTGAAACTAGATCCAGGGTATATCTACTAATCTATCATAATATCTTGAAGGAAGGAAAAAACAAACAGCGGCGTACTTTGTCCTCTTTCTTGGAGCCACGGCAGTGTTAGGTTGGTTTCTCAAGACATATTAGACCAGTGAAATGTCAGTGGTGGAAAGAAGAATCATTGAAAACATAAAAACATTGTGAAAAGGGGTGCATATGACATGTTAATCACTTTGTTCATTAATGGAGCTTAATGGCTCTAAAGAACAGTATTTTGTGAAGAAAATTTAGGAATTTGTGTAGTTTTTTGTTTGTGTTTTCATTATTCTACTCAAGTAGCTTTTCATAGAGCATTTCAATTGGGTTGATATTTTTCCAGTCATGCTATGTATACTTGTGAATCAGGCCTTCTTTTTCTGTCATGGTATTTTTACTTGCAACTTATTCAAATGTCTGCCGGTTTTGGACTCTGGGAATCTTGTGGTTCACGGAGATCTGTTTTTTATATCAATTTGGTTTAGAGATATTCAAATATTGTATCACTAGAACTTTTTGGTGCTACTACAGGGGACATGGCTACAGAAAGCAGAGGTCACTTGTCTGGAATCACTACTGGTGAGGAGTGTCTTGTTCAATTGCAGTTCAACTGCTCACCTATGGAATCTGTAAGCCCTCTACTGCATTGCATAATTGATTGTCCTTGTTTGCAACAATTCTAACTAATGGTTTTCTCTGCGAGAGTCTTTGCATGAGTAAAGTCATGTGCAATTGTATGATGTCTCTCATTACGTAATGTGAATATTAATTCTGTAATTTATCACTCTGAAAAATAGTGGGCCTCTTGAGGAAAACTGGACTTGTTTACCAAGTAATTCCTTACCTCACTTAAGGGGCAGGGCTGAGTGAGTTGGAGTATGCCCAGCTCAATATACGGTAGTTTTTCCAATTTCACTAGGATAAGAAAATTCATAGCTGTGCAACATTCAACTTATAAACACCATTACATAACCTGAACACCATGGACGTGATCTGCATGAGTTCCATACTTTCAGCCACTACACTAGTCAATGAATTATGACTGAGACAAGAAAAGTTATTTCTTTTATCAAATGAGTAGTGCATGGAACTTTTTATCATCAGCTTGTGTTCCTATTTTGTTTAGCTTGAAATTGTAACTTGTAACATGCTTAGTATAATTACATAATGTAATAATGTCTTTTACTTGGTGTGTTTTGGTGTTTATTGTTGAATTATAAATCTTATGGAGCTGGCATAAGAATGGAGGAGTCTTACTTTAGTCTTGCCTGTGAGAGGCTTGAACCAGTATAAGATTGAGGGCTCTTTATTATTATGTTTCTAGTGAGAGGGTTGTGGTGAGCCTTGCCAAATGCGGAATCTACTAATTTTGAATTGTTGTTGGAACACCTTTGTATTTTTTTGGTGTTATGTAGTTTGAGCATTTAGAATTGACGAAAAATCCACCTGTTGTACTCTTGAGGTGTGGGTTCCCACCAGTGGCTGCTCTTGTGACTGTTTAAAAATGTTATGTTACTTTCTGATACCATCCTTCTATTCTTTTCTGTAGAAGAGTCATTCTCGGCCAGCTTTAGAATTTGTGAAAGCGCAAGAAAAACCTGTTGGGATTGGCTCAAGCTCTTCAAAATATCCAAAATCCCCATATATGCTATTTACAGCGCTATTTGAAGCTATCTCAAGAGAAGTTGCTCCAAAAGATATGAAATTGATTAAAGTTCACTATGACCTATTCAGGGTATGTAATTTGTACTCATAGTATATAGATATAGATGTTTGTTTTAATTTCATTTATTGTAATTCTTTTGTTTACTTTATTAGAGTAAGAAGATCAGCCGGGGTGGTTTTATTGAGAAGTTAAGAGCAATTGTTGGAGATGCCTTGCTGAGGTCAACCATAATGAGACTCCAGGGCAAGGTACAGTCCTTACATTTTGATATGTTTAAAGTGATTGAACTCTTGTAAATTTTGTAGTCATTACATTTTGATATGTTTAAACTTTAAAGTGATTGAACTCTTGTTGTTGGCTTCAGTTTCTGAATACGAAGATTTACTATTGCTAGATACATACATGATTTTGTTCTTATCGATCAATCTTGTGAAATGTGAATGTGGCACCTAGTGACCGTCCGGTTAGGAGTTTTTCTTTTTCACAAGGACTGCACGAATCGTTTTTTCTTTCTTTCGAGGGATCTACAAATTTCCTGTCTAAGTGTGTATATCTTGTAATTTTAAAATAGAAATCGTCATAGGAGCACCTACTGAAGAATAATTTGATTTGTAAACTTATGACTATCAACTCATGATAATTATTTTCACAGCTGCCACCAGGATCTGCATCCCCTATGAAAGTGCCAAAGCAGGAAGAGAACTTTAATTCTGCTTGATGAGCTGAGGGTGGCTGGGTCTCTTGACTGTTATTGGGATCTGGCTGATGTTCCGTATGGTTGCTTCTTTTGCCCCTAATGTGTCGACATGATGTGAACCATCCATTTGATAAATGGAATTGGTATGTTCTTGGAGTAGTTTTTTTCTCTTCTTAATTATGAGTTGGTCTAAGCTGTGGAGTGAAACTCCTGTTTGAATTCTAAAGCGTAAGATTAATTTGTAAAGAACTTGCTAAAGAGCAGTATTGAGCCAATGTTTCTAGGAATTTTAAATTTAGTATTGCCTAATATATTTTTTATGAATAAGCCCTTCAATTCAACATTTCGGTTCTGTCTCTCAATGTATCTTAATTATCAAGTACGATAACCTGCGCTCTCTATCAGATTTTGCAGTTCTTTTATTTTATTTTTTTAAGCAAATTTTGCTGTCATGTTGAACATGTCCATTGGAGGGATGGGCAAGAAAGGTTCGCAGGGTGGTTTGCCACAATTCAGAGTATGTAGGCCAATTAACTGATTTTGAATCTCGTGTGTAAATTTATCTGAGGATGGCGTAAGAAATGACCTAGCAGGTGTAGTTAGCTGTTAGTCCAGTTATTTTCACACTCGAAGTGAAGATTGGGAGCTGAGATTTTCTTTTTTGATTCATTTCACAGATATGATATTAGACATAATATAGACTAGTGATGGTGTTTGATCTAATTATTATTGTCGAAGTGGGAGGTTTTGCATGCAAAATAAAAGGGTTCTTGCATACAATGGATGAACTGCTCGTTCCGTTTTGTCAATGGGACTGCAAAATTTCCTATATAACAAAGTTGGGTTTGGCATGGGTACTGTAGCCCTGTTCATAGGGGCGTTTTCGTCTCTTTATTTTCCAGCGTGCGAGCCCTTGTTTTGGATAGCAACGATCACTCTCAGCATCTCTCTCTCTCTTGGATCATCGTTTCTTAGTTTGGGTTTGATATCAGGAAGCAATGATTTTGGGTTTGCTTTGAACCGATCTATGTAGGTAATGATTTTGGTTCTTCTCCCGAGTAATGCGATGCTGCACCAGCGTCTTAACTGGAAGAGTCACTTCATCGATGCGTTGTCAAAATGGCTCCAGTTCTCACTCGGTGAGTTGAACGATTTGGGTGGTTGTGTTACTGTTTCTCTCTGTCTCTCTCTCCCTCTCTGATTTTCATTTATTTTTTCTGTTTTATGCGATGCATTCATGTTTTATAGTATATTAGGATTGGGTATTGACGAATGGGATGTGCGATGAAAAAAATCTGAGTTTGACTTGAAGTTGAAGTTGATCATGGGTAGAATTATCTCAAGTTCTAATTGAATTTTTGCTGTTTTGAAGGATCAATGCTGAACATGACTTTTTACAGATTTTGATGGCTGGAAATCTGGGCTAGCCAACTCTATTCTTCGTTAAGGAATGGAATTGAATTGGACAATGAGCGTAGTGGCTGTCTGCAAAACCTTAAGGTAGAATGCTTAAATTGTTATATATTACAGAAATGGTTCAATTTGGGAATTGTTATCTCTTTAAATTTGGATAATGACTAATCATTTTACTT
Source organism: Geum urbanum (assembly GCA_946800695.1). Classification (NCBI taxonomy): domain Eukaryota; kingdom Viridiplantae; phylum Streptophyta; class Magnoliopsida; order Rosales; family Rosaceae; genus Geum; species Geum urbanum. Next base: position 26,516,640 of record OX327011.1, read on the forward strand.
TCTGGGTTTTGAAGAAGGAAAAGATGGAGAGTTGTTGAAGGAAAGTCTAAAAGACCTCTCAAGTACCCAAAGAAGATACATCGATCTCCTTCCATATATGTTTCCTGGCTACTCCTTCCTGAAGTAGTGTTTGACTTGCGATGAATTAGTTTGCTATGCTATGACGGCTTGGATGGTTATGTTAATCAGTTTGCATGTTGGGTTTTCTAAGCCATGAGGATCAGGGGTGTTGTCGTTGGTGTATTGTTCAGGTAATTATTTGGAAGGTACATGTGCGTATTTGAAAGCAAAATTTGATCATTAGTTTTTGAGTCAGACTGGTTATACATTGTGATTTTGTGGACTATATTTCTATTGCTTTATGGGTGGGTTTTATTTTGGGGGGGGGGGGGGGGGGGTAGAATTATGGGTGGTTAATTAAATTGAGTATCTGAGTTTGTCGTTATGTAAAATTGATCCCTAGCTTCAAATTGTGGGTTTTCAGGCTAGCTAGCTCTATCTTTGTTCTTAGCAAGAGCCTGTGGCCTTGACAAATATTGGGATCGACAAGGGGAGGCACCAGGTGCTAAGTTCCCGATAACATAAGAGATCTATAAACTTAATATGATTGCTGTCAGTATGAAGCATATGTTCACATTTAATTGAGAATATATATGTGATTTTTCAATGGAATCTTCTGCAATTTTCTCCTTTGTCTTCATGGAAATGTTGTTAAAGTATGAATGAGACTATAATAAGGAATACTGTACCATCAGCTGTTTAACTTTGAAAGAGGCTGAACAAGAGAGAAAATTGCCTGAAAGAGCCTAATTCTCTACTTTTTGTTGGATCATTATCAAGTTTTGTAGTTTCAGTTGTTTACATCTAACACTTGATATTCGATGATTGCTTTTGTAGATATGTACGCGTGTTTAGAGAAACTGAATATGATTGAAATAGACAATTTGGGTCGATTCCTATAAATGAGCAACTTGATGCTCTTGGGAGAGCTGTTGATTCCGGTAAGGTTAGTTTCATGCTGTTGCCTTTTTTATGATGTTCAGTCTGATGGCTGTAGGCTTTGTTACCAACGTTTTAAGAACATGGAACGCTCATTTGAATGGACAACTTTTGAATTTGTAGGTAAAGTATATAGGTCTCACTAATGAAACACCATATATTGTGATGAAGTTTCTTCAGGTAGCTGAAAGAGGAAATTATCTTCCAAAGATTGTATCTGTGCAGGTAGTATGACTTGGTGGACCTAAAATACTGAGACTGACATTTGCTCTTTGTGTTTCTGTCTCTCTTTGACTCCACCAATAACAGTCTGTTTATTAATATATAGGACTAATGCAATTATATTGTATTTGACAGAACACATACAGCCTGCTTTGCCGAACTTTTGATGCTGGATTGGCTGAATGATGTCATCATGAGAGGTACTTAAAGTGCTGGTTGTCAGAAAATTTGATAGTTGAACAATTCAGACTGTATGAAATGATGAGGAAAATTTTGCTTGACTATTAGTTGAACTAATTGAAAACAGCCATGTTTTGCTTCTGTAAATAAGTAAGCTAAATCAAATTCCTTTTCCTCTGGTGTTGAATTGGTTAGGATAGAAGCACGCCAATTTGATTCGTACTTAAAACATCGATGGAGCCATTATACTCTGATTCCATTTTTACTATCTGCAAGTTCACTAGATAAAAATAAACACTCTCAAGTATGTGTGCTTAGTCAAGTATGGCATGTATCTGTCGTTCAGATACACGCGGAGCCGTGGATCTGTCGTTCAGCTCCTCCACGAATATCTAAGATCTTCAAGCTCAACTTACAGTCGGACAATCGTGATCTTCCCATCGTGGGCAAGTTGATGAGCTCTGAGAGATTCAATAGATTATCGTGGTCGAAGTAGATTCTGGTAAGATCTCATCTCAATCCCCATAACTGAAATTAGATATCATTTGTTTCTTATTCGTTGGTTTGGTCTATGACATTCACTATTGTAGCAGGTGGTCGTGGTGAAACAGATGGCTTTGTTAATTCTCTTCTATGAAATAATTATCTCAGGCTTGACCTGATCAGTAAGACTGCGGCGAAGATGAATCAGAGCTCAAAATTTCTGTTTTTCCGTCAGCTTTTCTGAAATTTCCGGGCAATTAAAGTCATCGTTGATTACATCTGAGGTATGAGACTTTATCCTCATTAATATGTCGTGTAAATTCAGCTTAGTTGATGCTTCTTGCTCTGCATTGATAATATTTGTTATGTTTGGCAATTCATATTAGTTTCAATGGTAGTCTGCAAGTATAAGCCATATCTCAGTTTGCTTTACTCCAGTTTGATCTTCATGCTCGATTCTTTGAAGGATGAATGTAGTTTTGGTATGCACTGCTTAGTGTGATCTTTGACTTTATGATTGATTGAATATGGTTTGGTTCAGCTCTCTATCCAGAAAAGTCCCCATTTAAAATTTGGGATTTTATTAGTTTTGATTTCGTGTTATATAAGGATGATGCTTTCGATGATATTGTGGTTACCCGTTTAAGAAGATGATTCATTGTGTTGTTTTTGATGTTGAATTGTCATCGTTGTTTTCTGGCAGTGTAGGATTGTGGATCGTCGCTGATGTTATTGATAAGATTTTGGGCCTGATTACACAGAAGCTTGAGGAAACTGGTAATCTTTTCGTTTTAAGTTTAAAGTTAAGTGTAGAGCGTTACACATATGCTTGGTTCAGCTATGCTTCAGAAGCTAGAAAGTAAACCAAAATTTTATTCATAGTTTTGGTTGAAAGGTGTTTTTTATTCTGAGGATTGGGTTTAGTTTGTTTTTGGGTTCTGCGAGGTTTAGTTTGTATTTTGTTAGTTGGAAATGAGAAAAACTGAGTAGGAAGAAAGAGTTATATTCTTTGTGATTGCTTAGCTGGCATATGGAGAACAAATTGTACAAGAATTGAAATCTGGCTGAGTTGTCGTGAATTTGTTAGGATGATTCTTTGAAACTGGAAGTTATCAAGGATGGAAATAAATGAAATTAGGATAGAAGTTGAAATTTGGCCGCTTATACGATCAGGTGGTGTAGTTGAGGTGGAATGATGAGATCATCTTATTTTGGTGGCTCTTGGTGGCAATCGAATTGGTGCTTTTTATGGTTTTGGTTTCTAATCAATGTCCATCATTTTGAGAATCTGGAAAGAATCTAAGTCAAACTAGATAGAATTGTAAAGATAGTATTGCAGATTTATGTTTATATATTTTTTTAGTCATTGTGTTGCAAATTTATGTTTATAGATTTTATTTAGGTTTGTCAATGTTTAGGTTTATGTTGGATGCTTTAAATGAGTAATATATTGTTCAATATTTTCTGGTATATTATTCTAATTGATCTCTGTTATGTTTTTCTTTTTTCAATACGGACGAAGTTTTATGTGTGCAGAAAAATCTGCCTAAGAGTCTTTCCAAGAGCTTTTTTTCTATTTTTGCCTTATTCCTATAAAACAAAGTAGAGTTTTTCAATTAACTGTTCCAATTATTTGACATATGTGAATTCCTGTCTGCAGTAGTGTCTTTAGTGTGTTATCGTCATGGTCAAGCAGCTTTTGTATACGGCAAGAGAAAGAAGAGTGTTCTGTTTCAATATTCACTCCACATCAAACTGCATGTAATCCGTTAAAAAAATTACATGTAATGTAAACTTTTACTCTTTATCTTTGTATTTAGCTATGGTTAAACTTGGGTCAAATATGTAATGTAAAGGTTGTTTGTATTTTAAACTACTATTGGTTCATTTCTTCTATATTAGTTAGTTTTTTGTTGTTCTCTTCAATAAACTAAATCACTAATTGCTACTCTTAACACAAACACAAAAAATTGTTCACCTCTTAGTATTAATTTTTTTCTATTATGAACTTAGTATATTTATGTTTTCTCATCACATTTAAAAGAAAGTTGGCACCAATAAATGAACATTTATTTACAAATGTCACTACCGAGCGTTGTTGGTCACCAAAAACTTAAGCTCTATACATAAGGAATATTCAATTTCTATATAAAATTAATCTTTTAAGGCAGGTTTTTTATTTATTTCACTTTTGTCACAAAATAACCTTCAGTTTGTCGCAAAATCGTGCCTGGCGCGAGTATCCACCTAGATAAACAAGATTTTGTAGCTATGTTGAGATACCGTATACCTATGTATAGAGCTCAAGTTTTTGGTGACCAACAACGCTCTTTTTATGTTTAGCGGATAAAATCCTGTCCAAGAAGAGACGGAAATTGTCTCTGTCCAACAAGAATTTCCAGGGTTTTCAATGCATTCCTTTTGTATAGTAGAATTTGAACTACTACAAAATGCAGCTCAATGCCAACACAAATCTCAAGTGACCGTCCTAGGCAAGTAATTTCATTCTATGATTTATTTACAATAATTGTGCCATAATCCAGATTAGCATACAAAATTCTGACACACTATGATTGTTAACATTTTAGATGTGTGTGGATATATAAAGAGTGTCAAACTATCACATAATGAATGGATCAATGATGCAATTGGTGAAGTGACTGTGTGCAAAATGACAATCCCAAATCTTAGGTACAGATTCGCATGAACAAATTATAGATGAAAACATTTGTATTCAATTTGCAACCATGATCGCTCAAATTTAACAAATCTCTATGGTTACAACTTCTGCAATGCATAACCTACTTTGTTGTACCAATTGTATGATTGTTATACATGCATTGTTGTCGAGCAATAATGCAAGCATATATAATTATGTTTACGTTTTACATCTATCTCATCATCTATTAATTACGTAATATGCATATCATCTTCACTCTGTAATCCATATTGTTTATCCTTCAGATTTCTTTTCGTGGCCAGCCGCGCGGGCATCCTTGCTAGTAAATTACACTTTCAAGTCATTCGGACAAATGGAAAGAATGTGCAACAACAGCACAGCCTGTACAAGGAGTTTATAAACTTTTCTTTGCCAGTGCGACAATCTTACATATGGACTGAACTATTAAACTACATTAAGACTCGTGAAAAATATTTTGAATGGTATTTTTGGATCAATTCCTCTGATGCACATTGGAAGTGTAAGCATTACTGAAATCCGGCTGGAGATGCACCATTTCCAGCTGAGGGATCCCAACCTGGGGGCTTGATGTTTGGCCAGTCGCCTCGGCAACCCAACCTTATGTAGAGGCTCTTCTTACCTAACAACAGACCACAACAAAAGGAGGTTACAGGCATTATATATGTAAATCCATTTACATATATAGTATACTTTGTTTGCTTTCAGAGGAGAAATGAAAAACTGAGCTACGGACACAGGGAAGCAAAAGCTTGTAATACAGTAAGTCATTATTTGGAAGTTTCTTGTCTGATAGAACTAGCTGTTTGAGTGCACTCAAGCATGCCTGAGCCACAGTTTTAACGTGGTCTTCATCCCACCCCTGTAGCTTGACAACAACATCCGCATTTGAGTAAGCTACTCTACCATTTTCAATATGATTCCTGGCCTCTTCCTTTGCAGAAATTTCATCTGCATAGAGAATTCCAAGAAAACAAACTCATTGAGTTAATTGCAACACAAAAGTTTACAAAGTTTTGAACTACTGCTATGGATGTGGGAAGGCTTTTATGCTGATCTTTTTTCCCTTGCAGGTGAGGCTGATGACCAATGGCTTTGAGGTGGCTATTGATCTAGAAAACAGTTTATACAAGGCTTGTAATAAAGCATCACTGTGGCTACAAGTTGTGGGAAGGCTAGCGATAAAAAGAAACAATCAAAGACAAGGTGCCTGTAGCATCAGTTTGCAACAGCCAGATAGTAAAGCCTGCATAAAGATGGCGCCACTTATGAGCCTTGCAGCAGCTCCATGCTGGCCTCCTAATGTAGCAATTACTGCCCTAGCATGATTTTAATCCAACAAAAGCTCATCAAAGGTTACTGATGGTTTTCATCAATATAATCACAGATAAAATAGAGAAGAAAATCTACCGAGACTTGAGAGATAGTACCTACTTAAACTTTCTATTGTAGCACTTTCTGCTTCTACTACAGACTCGGAGCCTTCAGCAAGTAGCCCTGGAATCGGATGAACTTGTTAGTTTTGATAGAAATACCTCTACAGGGGTAATTAATAATTAGTATTACTAGCAACTAAATATTTTTCTAAGCAGTGTGACATTATGTTTGCACCATGGGCATCTCATGCCCTTTGCTGTCAGTATGTGATATTGCTATATATTGCATAACTTCTTATATATTTTACTCCAGTAACCCTCATATATCATCACCATTCTCATCATCGATGTTCAATAACCATTGTCTCACACTAAATTTTATCTTATAGCTCAGCATCGAAGACTTCAGTTAAACACTTGGTGAACACAAGGGGAATAAGAATGATGATGATACTGATTTGCGAAAAGCTAGTTCAGGTTTCACTAATGGCATACAGGAGCATGAAGATTGAATAAAGTTGAGGTTTAATGAACAACTACTGGTATCCATATACTTACATGAATCAACAGTCTGATTTGCAAATGCTTCCAGCAACTCCTTTGTGCTTAGTGGTGTATATCTGAAAGATGTAAACAAAGAAAACTATTGAATCTGCAAAGACACAGAAAATCATAGACAGTACAGTGCTCTCGCTTCCTGTCATAAACAGCCACACTCACTAAGCAATTTGCTAATTTACTATATGACGTACACTAGAAAGGGGAAACCAAATCCTGGATACTAATTTTTTATGACATAAAGCAATACCTAAGACCAACTGCAAGTTCTTGAGCCACTTTCTGGTTGATTTCGGTTGAATCGCCAACAATGTAAATTGATGTTCCTTTCGGAAGTTGCATAGACCCTGCAGTCAAAGACTCCCAGGACTCAACAATGTCGGGCCATTTCAAATCTGGATCCTGCTTCTTCAAGTTTATAGCAAGCTGATCTTCATCTATATACCTGCTCAAAACAAGCATTATTATCTAAACATGTGGAAATCTCAACTGATAATAGAGTTTCATGTGTTAAGTCTCACAAACCATATTGTTTCGGCAGGCTTTATTTTACCAAATAGTTGATTAGTTTCCCTAAGTGTGACAAAAGACCCAGATTGCTGTACTCTTATTATTAAAGAGGAGCCATCTGCATCCATAAAAATATCTCTGGAGATTTTGATGTTTCTTCTCCCTAGTTGTAATCTTACTTCCACCTCAGTAGCTCCATCAAGAAACTGCATTATGAATCACATAATGAGACAAACCAAAGTCCAACTATTTTAGGAAAACAAAACAGAAGGCAGAGGTTAAAATTCATAATAGGACTCCGAAGGAGAAATTCACTCGAGTGCTTGTAAAGTTTATTAATATATGTTCAAATGATGTTGGAAATTCCTTGTCAAGTCTTCGACTAAGAAACACAAACACGTGGAGCTATTGCTCAGAAGAAAAACGTTAAAAGTCCATTAATTTTGTTCTTTCTCCAATATGTGTATAATGTGTATAGAAGTGCAGCACAAATCCCCCACTCTACCAGTCAGGGTATATAAAGATTAAGTCCCTTGTAAACAAAGATAACCAAAAGTTACAAGCAGAAAAATGAACTTCTTCTCGAAACTCCAATGTGGTTTAAACTATAGGAACTTCCATTTAGCAGCGCGTATCAAAACTTGATGAAGAACCAACCAAAATTCTTACTCTATTGTCTGTTGAAATAAGTGAAGAAAAAGTGATTCAAAAATTGCTCGACACATTGTGGGAGAAAACGGAAAGTTATCAGCAAGAAATGGTATGTTTCTTCTCAGTGGTCATATACTTCAAGTGCTGCGCTTGTATTTACTTTCAAATTGGTCAACTGCTTATGTAGGTACGTTCCTACTGAAACAAAATGTAAAACCATTCTGTATGGCTACTTGCTAGAATCTTTTGCAGGAAAAAGTCGGCAGCAGACATCAAGACGACCAAGGTCCAAAGTAAGATGGCATGTCATACATCTAAGTTTCTACGTACCTATTGCCTTGATACACAATCAACAATGGATATACCAAGCAGATCATATATAGGCTTTTACATCCTCATCGAAACAAGCTCTTCAACATCCACATTTAAGTTTCAATAAGATATGATTATATGAAATCTCCCTCAAACTCTCTCCAAGCTCATAATAAATTCCTACCCTTTCATTGTGTGTTGAAAATTTATGTGAACACAAACAGGACTAAACAATTGTAATGCTAGGTTTGATTACATGAATGCATTTACAATTCCGAAAGATTAGTAATGAAAAATAGACTTGGGTATCTTCGAGTTGTTAACTTTTGCAATGGTTAGCTTAAAGTATCTAACTTCATAAATTCATATGTGAGACTAATTGAACCATATTCATGAAAATGTAGAATTGCAGTGAGTTGAAAAGGACCTCGTAGTCCTTTACGGTGACGGGGGCGGTGGGGGGAACTTTGGGAGGAGACACGAGTGAGGGAGGTCCTAAAACGGCAGCCATTTGCGAACAAAACGCGAGGAGGAGTTGTTGTTGTTGGGTTAGTGAGTGAGTGAGAGTGAAAGTGAGAGTGAGGTCAATTTGGGTCTGGAGAGGTTTTGGAGGGAAAAGTAGGGTTGTAAGGTGTTGATTGGGTTTTGAGAGAAGCTGAAGAAACCACTGTAAGTGGTGGCGGTGGTAGTGGAAGTCCCCGCGGCCATTTCTGTTTTGAAAAGCAATTGAAACAGAGAGAGAGAGAGAGTGAGAGTGAGAGGGAGAGACGCGGATAAGAGATGAGGGAACTTTGTGAGACAATTAGAAAAGAATTCAGTATTCAAATTTACACTCCATAATTATAATTTTCTTAGTTCCACTTTTTCTAATTTTTATTGTTAACCTTCCTATTACACCTTTAATTCAAATGAAAATTCAGATGTATCTAATATGTTAATTGATAGAAAAAAGAAAAGAAAAGAAAAACTAGAACAAAACATCAAACAGGGATACCTAACAATCGAACTATTCATTTGTTTAGTATCTGAAAATTTAAAATATATATACACTACAATAACTGACATTAAGATGTTGATATCACATAAGTATCTTTGGCATCTCCAATCGATTGGTTTTATCCCTATAATTGAAGGGGTGGTTTTAAAATTGCATCTCCATTGGTAAGAACGAGAGGTATTAGGAGCTATAATTATGAGCAGAGGCATACCTAAGAGGATGCATATCTACTGGCCGTTTGACAAGTTTTGTAATCTATTTGGGCTTAACCAAATCCTGCTGGGTCAAAAAATAATAATTAGTGAGTTTAGGAAGAACAATAAGGGATCAGTAATGTTTAAGATAGAACAGAAGAGAAAAATGGGTTCCTTAATAACAGAGATTATTAAGCGCCGCATGTTGAATACATCCTAAGCCTACCACTTTTTACTGTTATTTTTTGCACTTTTTATATATAGTTTTTTTTATCATAATCTTTTCCATGATATTATCATATTATGTATACTAATCTATTGCCGGTTTTTATTTATTTTTTATTGTCGCACATAACCAAGACTGCAAATTTGCATTTAACTAAAAATTAATGATAAATGTTGTTCGTTTTCTTCGAAATAAGCAAATTATGAAAACGAAAGTTACAAGGTTTCGAGTTTTTTTTTACTATTTCAGTATTTATCATTGTTGCTTTAGTGTGTAATTTTAATTTATTTATTCTCTCGCGAATTTTTTTTCCGCACACCTAAGTTTCAAACTCTAGATCCGCCACTGATTATAAAACTGATTTCAAAAGAAGTCTCAAAATGAGACCCGGTCTTATAAACAAAGTTGGGCCAGCTTTGGCAGATAGAGCAAGTGGGAAGAGAGAGAGAGAAGATGCGGGTGCATGCGGAAAATGGGAGAGCATCGCACAAAACGACAAAAAAGAAGGGGATTGCTTCCACACACCTCTTCATTTGGGCCCATTCTTATTTTATAGGGCTATAATTAAAGTTATTTTTTCTTTCAATTGTAATCTGACTGTGGATTAATATGCTTGAAACAAATCCAATGGCTCTTATGAAAAGTGATTCTTATTTATCATATAAAGATCAGAAAATTTATTTTTATTTTAGTAAAAAATCAATTTAAAATTACTTATTATTAAAACAATAGTTTTGAAAGTATAGATTATTATTATTATTGAAGAAATTAGAAAATAAGGGTGTTTTTGTGAGAAAAAACTTTGATATGAGATCTTATTGTTGGAGATGAATGATGTCTCATATGAATAGTACTTTGACATGGTCTGATAATATGTATAAGACTTTAATATGAGACTTTATGATGGGAGATGCCCTAACGTATGTAACTCAGTTTTAATGTTTGGTACCGTTGATTAAAGTCACCAACAGAGTTTGAACTTTCACGGAGATGTTAATATGATGTCCAAACTTTAAAACTATCAAAGTGGTGTCTAGAATTTCAAAATAGTATTTTCGTGATGTCTCTGGCCAATCTCAATCACGGCTCAGTTAACTCTGATGATGTGGCACTCTCGAAGTTGCAAGAAGACAAATTTTCCCCTAGTAAGAAAAGTCCCACTAAAACGTATTCTTGGTACATTATTTTTTTGGTGCCAAAAGGGGAAAAAGTCACTTTTGCCCATGTTTATTTAGTCTTGTATTTAGCCATTCACATGCCTATTAGAGGAAGAAACTGAGTGATAAAGAGATGTTGAGACCCACGGTAAACCCAAGAAATTATTGCAAATGTGGGAGGAGAGTTGTAATCTTCAAGTATTTTGGATTCGACAAAAATTATGGGAGGCGATACTGGGGTTATGGTCCAACAGAAACACAGATATGGGTTTGTTGGTTTTCAATTTTGATTAGATTTAATTTTGATTAGGGTTAGTTGTGTTAGAATATGTGTTTCGTTAGTTGTGATAGAATCTGTGTTGGGTTTTAGTTTTGTGATTAGGGGCGCTGTGGATTTTTGTTTTGGGTTGATCCTCTACATAATGAAGAAACCCAAAAAGTGATTGAGGACTTGTTGTGGAAAAAAAATCAGAAGAGAAATGTCAAAGAACAACAAAAGAGATGGAACTTAAGATGAAGAAAATTAACCTGAAGCTATGGGATGTTTTGGTTATACTATGAATCTGGCAGATGAGGTATGAGGAAGAAGTTGATGATCCGGTTTCATTAACTGCTTCTTCTCAGTATGCAAATGATGTGGCCAATAAGAGGCTTCATGAAGTTGAGATAGAGGTGAATATGAGGAAAGCAAGGGAGAAACAACTGTGGATTGCTATGTTTGTTCTCTTGGAATTGTTAACTTCTGTTGTAATGGTTTAAGCACGGTTTAATTTTATTGTGGGAGATTTCTTCCTTGGAAACATTATTTTCTTTAGTTGTGGTCAATCTTTTATTTTGTAACTAGTTACTGGCGTAATTGTTTTTGGGCAGTACTGTTGTAAATGAAATCGAAGTGATGCATTTGGGCCTTATTCAATGCATAGAATTTTTTTTGGGGCCTCAAATTGACTAAGCGAACTTTCTTTGGGCATCTCTTTGATATGGTTTCAATAGTTTAGGCCCAGAATTAGAATTGAAGCTTGTAACGAAACGATATGAATTTATTGTGCGACAGGTAACCGTTGGATATAATGGCGTCGTTTGACATTGATTGCGTCGTTTTAAGTAAGGTGTGTGATGACTCTTCGGTTTATCGAGCCAAAATCATCATTACCACACCAGTTACCGAAGCCTTTTTTCACCCCCATATATACTGGTATGCTTTTACGAAGAAAAATTATTTTCACTCTCACTTTCTCACCTTCTTAGTGTCTCAGTTTTTGCAGGGAAGATGGTGGCCAAGAACTAGAAGAAGAAGGCTCTCACCCCGGTCTGCCTCTCTCCTCTATTGCATCCAAACAGGGGCTTCACCACCCCTTGACGATTGAGCTGTTTGAACCCGAATCTTAGTATGGTCATATCTTCTCGGTTCGCAGGTTCATCTCGTCGCTCCTGAAACCCTAGTCCACAGATCCCCCCCATACACATCACTCATTTTACTATCGCCTGGGCCAGATTGAGCATCGAGTGATGGAAAGGGTGGCGGTGGCGGAGAATCGCCTGAAGACCCAAATGTTGGACATCGAATACAATATTCATATACTTTGTCAACGAATTCAAGAACTTTCAGTGATCCTTGTCGAAATTCATGTCCTTACAAATGGGTGAGGAGGTGGTGGGCAGGTTGGGCCAACTGGAGTTGCTGGTGTAGGGCTCGAGTTGATGGAGGTGGGAGGTTGTTTCATTTGATTTTGATGTTTCTGATTAGGACTTTGTTAATATGTTGTTGGAACTTTTGTTTAAGTTTGTTCTTGTGTCCTTAGTTTTATGTAGATTTATTTATGGTGGTGATTTGATTTTGGATTGTTGGGAATTTCTAACTTGAAAGCATCCATTTGGACTTTGTATTTGGATGCTTCGAGGAAGATATTTTGTGCACTTTCTGCAGTTTCCACATTTTGTGTAATCAAGTACTCTATTATGTAATGTAATGAAGTTCTTTGTTTTTGATGAAGGCCTTTATCATGGCATGAAATTGACTTTAAAATGGGTATAGCTAAACATCATTTTGTGCATTATGTAGTTTGTGCATGATGTAATTCAATGCATGAATGAAGACATTCAATGCATAAACGAAGCAATTCAATTAGTTCATACTGTTTGGTTCGTGGGCATCACTCTGATACTTCTACTAAACTTTGGGGCATCACTTTGAAACATATATTAATAGTTTGAACATCACTTTTATACTTTTAACAAAAGTTTTGGCATCAATTTTACATTATACTAAAAAAGACTAACCTGTCCAGATGCTAAAAACACACAAAACAATATCCAACCAAAACACGACTCCTTGCAATATTCAACATCAAACACAATGAAACTGTTTATAACCAACAACAACAAGGCTTAGCAAAACATAAACAACAAACAACAATGTCTTAGCAAAAGATGGATCCAGACCACAACAACATGGTCTTATCAAAAGATGGATCCAAACTACAACAACCAAATCAAATTGCACATTCATTTGTTGTTGCTGCTGTAGGATTTTGGCTACTCTGAGTAGGTGCATCATGAGTAGTGTGAGAGTTTGGGCTGCTAGCACATGCATCTTTCTCCATTGTTGCCTTGTACCTTTTCAAGGTCTTCTTAGACTTCACTGTAACTGGGGTGGCATCTGGCCCTAGTCTAGGAATTGATTTCCTCTTTGGTTTTGATGGTCCTTCTCCCTGTGTTCATAAATGGAACCAATAACATGATGTGAAACAAAACAAACAGATACAACAACTAATAAATGAGTTAACATATTGATGTCATTTACAACAGTTGTATTTTCTGCCTTTGTCAAAAGACATCCCCTCTCTTATGACCTTCTTTGAAGCACCTCTAACATTTCATTTTCACATAGGCTCTTGGCAATCTGGTTGCTTCCCCTGGTGGTGGTGTTACCCTATCTTCTGATTCTAATATTCTCTTCTTCGGGAGCCTCCCTGGTTACTTTTTAAATGGACGAGGAGCTATTAGGTAGTCAACTACCTTCCATTCCTCTTGACCAGCAATAAGATAGATGACAGGGTTGTATGCAGCCTCATAGGTTGAGGGCTTGAAGCATTCATCACAAAAATCGTAGGGGCTAAGGTTTTTGTTCCTAATAGCAACCACACCATGCGCACAAACACTCAGCTTCCACCTTCTACAACTACAAATATGCATCTCCAAATACTGAATGTACACTACCGTGTGGTCCATATCCAATCATTTGATATTCATGTCTTCATATTTCAAAGGTTGTGTAGTCAACTGCCCAGTTAATGGACTTATTAACCAACTTCATTGGTTGGACCTATTGGATGCTTCCACTTATGAACAGCCACCTTCCTGGTTATGTTTCTCATCATTATATCCATTATAAGCTTCTCTAGCAATGCGATGATTGGCCTATCCCTTGCTTCCTTCAACACACCATTCTAGGCCTCATATAAATTGTTCAGCAGTGAATCACACTTGATTCCCATTAAAGTAAGCCCTAGACCAGTGACAATGTTGTCTATCTTCCTCTTTAAACCAATTGAAAGCTTGAGAGCCCTGCATCTTCATATCATTCATATGCTTATCAAACCAACAGTAATCAGTACTTGTTTTTTATGCAGTTTGTTTGTGAAATGAGTTCCATCAAAATCAATAATAGGCCCGCAACCATTTATGAATCCCTAATTTGTTACAGCAAAACAGACATATTCTTTGAAATCTTCTAATGTCTCCATCCATCCTAGTTCTAATCTCAACTGTGCTGCATGGATTTTTGCTCAATAGCTTTTGTCTATACCCCATCAAACTGTTGTATTGAGTAATGAAGTGTGTCTCATTCATCATCCTACCTTTGTTTCTCCCTTTGGAACAAGTTTGTATCCCAGCTGTCAACTTATAATTGACTCTGATGTTGTTTTGTATGCCTACTGGTTTTCAAGAATCATCAACTGTCAATGCATCCTTAACTTCTTCACAAAGTCTGTTGTAGTTGAACCAATGACACTTCTGAATGAGTTGATAATTATGATGCTGACACAAAGTCTTTATGTATAAAGTCTCCACAACCTGAAATCCTAGTTGCATACAACCAAAATGTGCAACCAGGCTGACACCTCACCTCCACCTTCTTCTTGCCGTTTCTTTGAAACTAGAGTTCCTTCTGATTTTTTATAGCAACCTCTTTCACTGCTTGTTTCAACTGCTTAGAGTTTGGAAATGCATGTCCTAGCAAAAACAAGAGATTCTTCAAATCTCTCTCTAATCTAAGATGTAGGTTTGAAAACCTCTCTTCACCGTATGTTCACCTTATTGCTTTTCCCATCTTCTATGTCAGAATCAGACAAACTTTGAAAATCATCTTCATCTACACCATCATTTGAACATTGACTATTGTAACCTATATCCTGAAACTTCTCCACATTTTTAGGATCTGTGACATTCTTTGCAAAATCCCTATCATCATCTAAGTCACTGATATCATAGTCACTGTCTTCATAAAATGGATCTTAGACTGCATCAGATTTAGATTTCTCCTCCTCTTCCTCTATATTTGGATTCCTACTGCTTCCTTGACCATGTCTCTGATTGGATCTGATTTTGTACCTGACATCCTCTTTACTCTTCTTAGATGGCAGATTAGAAACTTTACTCTTTCCTTTATCAGCTACACCCAGGCTAGAAGGAAGAGGACATGGTCTCTTTCCACATTGCTTCTTTAAGGCTTCTACAACAATAACCTTTTCTCTTTTTCAAGTTTGCATTAATCTCAGCAGTTATTCTCCTCAAAGTGCATGTTGTTCTTCTTCAGTAGCCTTGGCAGTTAGCTCTCTCTCAACAATTTGTTGATCTTCTGCAACTACAACTCTCTCTCTATCTTCTTCAACAGTTAGATCTCTCTCTTCTTCACCTCCCGTTTGGCATAGATCTACCTCCTCTTCCTCCCTCTCAATGGCTTGTTGAGGTCTTAAAATTAGACTTTTCAGAGGCTTGTGTTTAACCCTACCCCTGACCCCACTTAGGTTTTTACCCACACCAAACTTATTAAACTATCCTTGGTCCACAACTTTTTCATCCATACATATTCATTTTCCATAATCACCCTTTCGACATCAAATTCATCACCTAAATTTTCACCTTCCTTATCCACTTCCATCTCCTTTAAAACTTCACTATCCTTCTTTGCTTCTGCCTCTTTCTCCATTTCTTGACCCTGTCTAAAAATATTAGACAATATGTCATCTAAGCCAACAAATGTGAACTAGCTTTGATGAGGCATATCCGCCACTCTCACTTCCCTTTGAGGTATACTTGTTGTTGCAGTAGTCTCCTCTTCAACATACATTTGTGATGCAGCTAGGTTTGCATCATCAAAAACTCTGGCCCTTTCTTCATGACTCATCATTATGAGAGCATTATTACCAGGCCCTGGTTCAATAATATCATCTAAATCTGCAGCTTCCTTTTTCCTTTTACCTCATCCAGTTATGTACAATGCAGCCTGCCTCTTCCTTCCTAGATCCTTTGTCATCTCTACAGCATCCCCATAATTCTTAATTTAAATCGAGCCCTCACCAGCCAATGTCCTAAGCTGTTTGAAGTGGAATGCAGTTGGTTTCTCCCTGTAACCAAGGTCTTATGCAATGTTATGCAGTTCAACCCATGAGATCTTGTCTGGATCTAATCCATCTAAATAAACCTTCCCAGCCAAATGTTTCCTCCACTTCAAAAACTTATACTTCATGCTACCATCTAGCTATTTTTCAAAACATCCTCCATGATGAATTTCAATTGTATAAAAGATTTGTCCATTGCAAAATTAACAATAAGCACACTATCCTAATCAATTTTCATTCCATTTCATGCAACAACACAATAATAAAGAGTTCAACATAACAACACTGTACTTGTAAACAATTCTAAATCAATTCTTACAGTGTACTTGTAAACAATTTTAAATCAATCCTTAAACCACCTTAAATTTCTCATCAACCCCAAAGCCACATCAAAACAAAATTAAGGAACTTAAATAAAAGAGTCCAAGACGACCATAAGATTCGAATTCAGACAACCCATGTGCCTCAAAGACTTAAAGAGACAACAACCACTTACTTTTAGGTCGGGGTGCTCCCAATCTAAACATTCTCTAATACTCTGCCATCATCCCCTCTTCTGAGGCAAGGAATCAGGCGAACCAAATCTGCAATACTCTCTAACGATGATATACGATGAACTAGATCTTTCAATCGAAACAAAAACTCAAACCTAATCTGGAAAAATGATTCAGGTTGGGTAAGAAAAATACGGGTTATTATTCGGTATCAAGAGAAGAGAGAGAGAGAGAGAGAGAGAGAGAGAGAGAGAGAGAGAGAGAGAGAGAGAGAGAGAGAGAGAGAGAGATTTTGATCGGGGTGGGTGAAAATGAGAAAGAGTTAGTTAGATGCTAGGGTTAAAAGGGTTAGAAGGGAGAAATTACATTAATACCCATAGAGTTTCAAAATTCGAGAGTGCCACATCATCAGGGTTAATCGAGCCATGACAGAGATTGGCCGGAGGTATCACGAAAAATGCTGTTTTGAAAGTTTAATGACCCGAACCTAAATCAGTGGGTTTATCATCGCTAGTCACGCTAATTAACAAGCTAGACATCCTTACGTCACGTTTATCGTTATTCGTCGCGATTAAAAATTGACTTTTTATAAATTATTATTTTGAACTTGTTTTCTTCACGAAAGTTGTATAAGGAGTTATTGCGAGTACGTTGATATTTTTATCATATTTTTCGAAGGTCCGAACTAATTTTTACAGATTTTAGAAGTTCATTGTTTATAGTAATTAAATTGTTAATCTATTATTAGGTAAATTATGTGGATCGTCCGATCATGATTAAAATCGATCTGGGCCGTCCATTTGATTAAGTTGGTTTTGATATTTTTACCTAGGCTAGGTAAAAGTTCACCCATTTTCTCTCTCTCATTTCTCTCTTCTCGACCCTCTCTCATGTTTGCATTTGTGTGACGCCAGAGTCTCCAACGCCAGCCGAAGAGCCATCCTCGCCTCGCGTCCCTTGGAAACCCAAGCTCTCCCTCCTCTGCATCCTCTTACATCGATGTTGGATTGTGTATGGCTCGGAGAGGAAAGAAGTGGACGCCGAGTTCGCGACGAGCTTTGGTCGCCGGTGGCGGTGAGCTGTGGCCGGACTTGGTCGCCGAGAACATAGGGCTTTTGAAGCCCACCCTCAGTGGAATCGAACGACATCTATCTCAAGCCACACCGTGGCCTGAGAACGTTGGTTGGTTGACCTCAAAATTCGGCGAGGGTTTGAACTTTCAAGGTGAGATTTTGTCAATTTTCAGTTACTTTTTGGATTCGAGTTGTACTAGAAAGTTATTGGGCTTGTTGAGATGAACAAATTGATGTGCAGATTGTTTGAATCCATGCAGGTTAGATTTCGACCATCGTACGTGGTGGCGCGTGGGCCTCACGCGTCACCGTACGCAGCGGAGCTTCGATGATCGGAAAATCAAAATTCTCATAGGAAGTTTCTAAGCCCCTTTGTAGTCATTTTTACATAGTTTCATGTCGTTTGACAGATTTGGTAATGTTTTGGCTTCGGCACAGGATTCCAGGTGACTCGACAGTTCCACGCAGTCGAGCGTCGTCTCTCAAGTCGAAGCTCATCTTCTGTCAAGTTTGTTTGCAAGACACGATGACTAGGGTCAAGCATAGGGTTCATTGATACGAGGAGCTTAGTTAGCGACTCTCATTTATCGAGATGGAAATGTTAGTCTTCGATCGACATTCTGTCTCGGATTATTTTATCTATTTTAGTTGTACAAGAGAATTTCCACTAATTTAATTCAGATTAATGATTTGGCTTAGGAGGACCGAGTACCATTTTCGAGTTAGTGGATCGATTATGACTCTACATGCGGTCTAAGTGAGTGGACCTATGTTTTTCACAGTCGGGGTGAGTCTTTATTATTATTATTATTATTATTATTATTATTTTATTATTGTGGTGCAGGTATAGATTTCAGACACCTGCAGTGTTGAGGCTTGTGTGCATAGATTGCAGTATACAGTTTTCCATTTGTAGTGTTGAGGCTTGTATGTATAGATTTCATTTATTGCATCAATGCATAGATACTCGGCTGATCCCCGAGGGTTTCAGGATGGGTTAGAGGCCCTGACCTGGTACTTAGATATTAGTTGCTCGTTTTCGAGGGCTTCATGATGGGTTAGAGGCCCTAACTTGGCACTTAGATATTAACTACTCATTTTCGATGGCTCCAGAATAGGTTAGAGGCTCTGACCAGGCATGCACATACCGATATCATCTAGGATTAAAAGTTCCTAGACGATGCCTCCATTTTATTTGCATCTTGAATTTTTTCTTCGACTCTCTTAGTATTGTTTTATAGATCAATATACGTGGAAAGACATTTATGTATTTCTACGTTTTCACATATACTTGAGTAGTATTTTTCGTCCACTTACTCTAACATTTTTTTTGTTTTTATATGCCTTTCCTTGGCCCCTTCGGTTTCAAATGCCCTGATTTCTAGGATTGTCACTGGAGGTCGGGAGTGCATGTAGATCGAGGCATATCGATATCCGTCATAGGATCGGATGTTGATCCTATGTGTCAGTAATTTATTTATACTAGTTTAGTATGTCTAGCTGCTCTGATGTCAAATAAAATCCATGTATTTAGTATTTAGAAGTAGCTCAAGTAATCTACTGTCGGGTGATTATTTTATTCCTTTTTTCAATTTGTGGTTTAGTTTAGGTAGGCACTAAGAGTCGTTTGGGACCTAATCCCAGTTTATACAACTAAATCGGGTTTGGGTCCTCACAGTTGGTATCAGAGCTTTAGGTTATAAGTTTTGTAGACCGTACTAGGCTGCTTTCGTTTTCGTGTTCAATTACGCTCAACATCTCCCTAGTGATGGCCCGACCGGCCTTCGGATCCCCATCAATACTGATTGTGATGACCCACGTGTGGAGGTACCAAGGAAACTAGCTTCCAACATGGACATGTAATCCCACATCGCTTGGGAGTGAGAATGTGATGTTCTTATGTGTGCATGCCCACATCTCTATAGTAAGACACGTTTTGGGGGTAGGCCCAAAAGTAAAACTGTGCGGGTAAGACGCAAAGTAGAAAATATCTTACTATGTAGAATGAGATGTGACATAATGGTATTAGAGCCTGTCCTAACTAGAAGTGTGCCGACGAGGACGTTGGGCCCTTAAGCGGGGGGGGGGGGGGGGGGGGGGGGGGATTGGATTGTGATGACCCATGTGTGGGGGTGCCAAGGGCACTAGCTTCCTACATGGGCATGCAATCTCACATCGCTTGGGAGTGGGAATGTGATGTGCTTATATGTGCATGCCCACATCTCTATAGTAAGGCACGACAATATCTTACTATGTGGAGTGGGATGTGATGGAATGGTATCAGAGCCTGTCCCGACCAGAAGTGTGCCGACGAGGACTTCGGGCCCCTAAGGGGGGTGGATTGTGATGACCCATGTGTGAGGGTTCCAAGGGCACTAGCTTTCTTCATGGGCATGCAATCCCACATCGCTCGGGAGTGGGAATGTGATGTGCTTATATGTGCATGCCCATATCTCTATAGTAAGACACGTTTTGGGGGTATGCCCAAAAGTAAAACCATGCGGGCAAGATCCAAAGCAGACAATATCTTACTATATGGAGTGGGATGTTATAGAATGGTATCAGAGCCTGTCCCGACCGGAAGTGCGCTGACGAGGACGTTGAGCCCTTAAGAGGGGTGGATTATGATGACCCATGTGTGGGGGTGCCAAGGGAACTAGCTTCATACATAGGCATGCAATCCCTCATTACTCGGGAGTGGGAATGTGATGTGCTTATATGTGCATGCCCATATCTCTATAGTAAGACGCATTTTAAGGGTAGACCCAAAAGTAAAACCGTGCGAGCAAGACCAAAAGTGGATAATATCTTACTATGTGGATTGAGATGTGACACTTATGGTGTTGGACATCGTCGAATACGTGGCGAATGTATTTGAATATGTGTGAGTCTATGTCGCTTAGTTACTACGCCTCGCGTGCGCCGACCTCGCTCAACAAACTCGTAAATTAGTCCAAGATAAAAGTTTCTTTGAGTGAGTGGAAATTATATTTAGATTTAGCCACCTGGAGTGTGAAGAATTTACATGCTCGGTTTACTACGCTTAAGATTGAGGTTATAATGTCAGTGGATAAATATAGCAGGGCACGGGGCTATCATGCGAGCCTCTTTTACTTGTAATCCTCATTCAGTATTTGGTGAGTTTATGGGAGGCGACTTTAAGAGTAGTGAGATTTAGATGAGAATAGACTCTTTGTATGGTGATTAGTAAATTTATGGGGATATTATTACACTGGTACAAATGTATGTCAATGTTAGCCGAAGGAATTCTATGACTTGCCTTCGTTTTCTAGAGCTGATTGCTGACTTTTGTTTAGTCAGGAAGTAGAGTATTATTCATTGCTAGTCAGGGTGCCTTAGGTGATTTGTTAGGTGTCAGCGGTCTAATTGGCATCGCTCCAAATTGGATTAAATCACATGTCTTGTAATTTCTATTGTCCAGAAAGTATGAAATTTCACGTGTTTGAGCTATGTGGATCCTGATGAGAAACAATATATAGCTCTCAGAATGTTGTGAGACTAGTGACGTTCGTGGTGTGGTTATTTCTGTAGGTTATGGTTGATTTCGGATTTACGAGGTGGTTATGCCAATTTCATTTTTTTTACAATTCTATGAGTTATTTAAGTCTTGTGAACATCTCGATATGATTGATATGGACTGAAACCCTATGTAAATTGTCAGGGTGTGCTATCGTGCTAGTGACCTAATAGTTATGTAAGTGAGTCTTTACACTCAACATCTTGTCATCACGTTCAACACCGCGGATTCTTTAGTTTTGTTCATCTTTAAAGTTTGATAAGCTATATCTAGCTTTCTAGTCATTTATGTCGTATTTCATTTCTAAGCTTCTTACGTGAGGTTTCATTACTTTGTGGTTTGAAAAGTTATTTAACCAGGAACTACCCAAATTATTTCGGCAATAGTGGAGATATGGGGTGTAAAGTCACATGGTGGACGTTATGATTAGTTGCACTACTATGGGAGGCCAGGGTAACTTGGATTGAACCGTGTATACCTTGTTCGGTGAAGGTGTTTTGTGGCAATTTGTTCAATTTGATCTCAATTAATTATGTTCATTTCAGTCCGTTTTGATAAGCTACGCATTGAATTATTGTGCGTCTGGATGCTCGACCATCGAACTTACAGAGTAAGAATATCCCCGATGGTGTCAATGCTAAGATTGTGGGTCGCACCATCACAGTTACATCGATACTGTTGGGTAACCTTCCGAATATCACGTTTCCCCTTTTTGGTGAAATTGCAGGGTATAGCTTCGGCTAATTTCATTTCTTTTGATTATGACTACTTTCGTTTCGTTACTTACGTTGCTCGACTTTTTTGTCGAGAAGATTTACGGGCTCTAATTTGAGTAGTAATTCATGATTTTGCGCAATTTAAGTTTGTCTGTTTGGCTAGGTTCGATGCAAATATGGTTCCTTATGGGTATGATGTACGAGGTGATACTAAGTCACACATTTATGATCATGATTCACCTTGGTCAAGATTGTTGTTTGTAGCCGTAACCATTTTTTGAATCTCATCATATATAGTTGTTGTTGACTTGTCCTGTCCTTGCTTAGTCGTCTAGTCAACGTTTCATCCTTTGGTTAAGTCGTTGATAACAGTGGTTCAATCATACAATTCGAGGATGTTGTCTGATTTTCGGTATTATGTAGTATATTAGACTTGTTGTACTCTAGAATGGTAAAGTAATATTATGGCTGTTTGTATCTTTTTATTGTGGAGAATGTTGGTGTTGTATTGGTGGAAATGCTTTGAAATTTATAGGATTGGATTTGGCCATAAACAAATAGGTCATGCCACATTTTTGGTAGAAATTCTTTCGATGTAGGATCGTTGATATCACTCTTTTTCCGAAGTATTAGATGTGAAATCTCGCGTGTTCTTCAGTAGCAAATAACTTTCTACAAAATGGGTATTAGGAGCGCATTGGGCGGAGTCATGGGTGGATCTCTCGTTGAGTTCGATGAGACAAGAAGAGCGTTGAATATTGTAATGTGTAGGCGGTGTTGTACACAATATTTCGTATGTGTGTACCGGCAACTTAGAGTTTCCTTTTATATCAATTATGGGATGTGATGGGTGGGCTTCTTCCGAGGCAGGTACATTGATTTTGATGTTTCAATGACTACGATATTGTTATTTTGGTTTAGATAACAGACCTAGCTCCATCTAGGTATTCCTCAATTAATGATAAGGATAGGAACGATGATAAGCTCGTCGAGTGTTGGTGTAGTCTATACCTTACATAGCTATGTAAGATTCATGGTATAAGAAGTTGCAAGTTGAATTAGTATGATGTATAGATGTATGAATTGCGATTAGTTTGTCTGAGTTTTTCGTACAGTGTTCACACGGATATACGATAAGAGAAAAATTCTTACTTCCGAGTTGAGAACCATGACACATTGTGGTTATTATTTCGCTCTCCTTTTGATGTCGTAGTGCACGTGCTATGCGTAGAAGAGTTAATGTCATGGTAAGATTACCAATTTTTTGAGTTGGACCTTTTGGGGTGGATGCTCTTTCACCCCTGAGGACTCAGAAGTTAAATGGGACAACATAAATGAGTTTACTTTCTGACTTAGAAAAGTCAGTTTCCTCGAGTAGACTCGAACGTGGAAGCTTAAGCATTGTTTGTGGGGACATCATCTGGTAGAAGAAATGTTTTGGACTCTTGGTTGAATATTAATCTATGAAACGTCACGATAGACCAGGCAAATGATTAAGTTATCATGCAGGAGTAGCAGTGTTCGGATATAGTAGAGCTTACAGAAAATATTTTCATTTTCAAAGACAGTTACAGATGTGATCAGCGTCGTTAGTTACTTCATGGTTATTACTGATGTGAATCATGGAGTGCTCGTGTGTTGCCTGGGTGAGCACACCGAACGTATGAATAATAGGGGTGGGAGTAAAAATCAAAAAACTGAACCGTTTGGGTCGAAACCCGAACCGAAATCCGAATTGGGCCGAACCGAACGTTTTGGGCTTGCTGAAATACCGAAACCGAAAAGAACCCGAACCGATAACTATTTTCAGTACGGGTTCGGTTTCATGGTAAATCCGAACCGAAATGGTACCGAATAGCAAACTACATGTGTATACTGGCCTGGGCTATACCTTTACTAACATGTACATGCACCTACACTATTACTATCGATCATATATAAGCTAAAATCCCTAATTTTCAGACAACGGTTCTAATTTCTGAGCGGTGAAGCGGCTGAAGCCTTCGTTGCCTCTTTTAGTCTCTTCACTAGTCTTCAGCTATTCTACTCCTCAGTCTTCGATATGAAATCAGAAATCCCTACAAAACTACTCATCTCGAATTAATCGATTAGCCCTCTTGCAGTCTTGTATCTCGAATCAGACTACTCTGGTCTCTCGCATCTCGGCCTATAGCCCTCTTGCCCAGCCTCGAATGAAAGGATCCAACCCCGATTTAGTTTCCTAAACCGGAATCAAACCCTTTCTGAAAACACGAACCAACAAAAATCATCAAAATTTCGGCAGAGTAACGCTACTAACGCGAAATTGCCATTACCTGCACCCGGAAAATAACACTTCATCCTATGCCACAAAAATCAAACCGTGGGCACCAATCCCATCCGGATTTCTCAATATCATAACAGTAATGTAAAGTAGTCAATAAAACTATACTTTACAGAAATCCGGGGAAAATCGTATGAAAGTATACCATCAGAATGTTCAGGCCAAACTAAGATCCTACCATAAAAGAAACATCGCTCGAATACTATGCCTCTGACCACGATGTGCGACACCAGAATTTGAACTGCAAACTGGGCACGGAAACCGAAAAGCCCAGGGGAAAGACATATAAACCGTTAGAGTGAGTGGACGAAAATAAATGTCTTTCGCCGAATAATATATGTTATAAAAAAAACATATGCGAGTCAAATTGAAAGAATATGATATAGTACACGAGGTGAACACAAAACCCTCCAGCGTACAAAGCATGCATGTAAAAATCCCACGGGATCGCTCATGGACACATCCATGCTAGTACAGTCCGAATCACGGGATCCCAGACCCACACGTGATTCTAGCCAGAAAGGCCTCAGGTCAGGGTATCTGTTCCCACCCGGAAATACATCGGCACAAGGAACAGAAATCTGTACCCACCCGAAAATACTTCGGCACAAGGTACAGTTCCCCCCTGGTAGACATCCTCGGGGATCAGCCGGGATGCAAGTGTATCGATACAACCACATATACTAAGACTGTACTCTGTGTAAATCAAATCATAAATAGTTTCATGCATACTTATAAAGCATAATGTAAATGCATAATCGTAAAGCACATGCTCGTATAAGTCATAATCATAAACTTATGCTCATGCTCGTAAAATGTAATATAAAGACTCGCAATCGATCAGTGAAAAGAAAGGTCCACTCATAGACGAGCGTAACGCGATACGCGTTAATCCCGTGATCCGGCGGAAAATTCCTCGCCAAGCGAATGATCACGAACCCCTGAATAATCATAAAATCCACTGCTCAAAATCATAACTCGACACCTCAAATCATATCACGAGAAACAACCGTTCCCGGAAACATATAATTCAATATCGACGAAATCGTTAAAATCCGATAATCACACCACAAAACCTCGCTATAATTTTTGATGCTCAAATCAAAAAACAAACATCACCACTACGATCGGGGCGCGATTCCGAGTGAAACGACATATAACTCGTCGAAAAACACGTCGGGCGAAAAGTCGTCGCCGCGGACCGCCGCGGACGGCGGCGGCGCCGCCATCCCTGCTGCCTCTGGCCGCCAAAATTTCAGATCTACCTAGAAAATGACATGCTACACATGGTTTTGAAGATCTCGACGATTCCAACAACTTTCTAGTTATAAGTTAAGACCAATTTTGACCGGAAAACCTCCAAAAATCAACTCAAAGTTTCAAACCCTTACCGGAATTTCAAATCGACGGATCTCTCTCCTCCTGCCACGGCAACCCTCAAGACCACTTGTAATAGCTTCCTTGTCTCTAGGCTAACAAAACTCCTCAAAGAGGAGCCACCATCTCGGCCTCCACGCCATCACCCGAAGCCGTGAAAACTCACCGGAATCTACCCAAAATTTCCAAACTTTGATAAGCCATAATTTCTTCATCCGGCAACCAAATTGAACGAATGACCTATAAAAAGAAAGAGGAGCTCAAGCCCAACAACTTTCATGAAGACACCACGGCCAAAAGAGGCCGGAATCGAGCTCAACGAACGCAAACAAAATTCGGCCTGAAATAGGTCAGTTTTGACCCACGGGTCAAACTGGTCAACGGGCCAGATTTCCCAAAATGGAAAGTTTCCAAAATCGGCAAGTATTCTCCCGTATTTATACCGTACGCGTATCGAATCCCAAACGGATAAATACGACAATATTTGACGGACGAAAATATTCACAACTTATTCCTTGTAACTCAGAAAAATCTTCCGGAAGTTCCCACGAGCTCGAAATTAAATTCTCTACAACTTTCACGAAGGATCCCAAATCAAATTCTCACCCGATAATTTAGTCGTTAATAAAGCCGCCATATTAACAGATTACGTACGTCGAAATCACGACAAATCGTGAAACTCGCAAATCAAGTCGATAATCATTCCATTTGCGGTTCGGGTTGATCAACGGTCCAAAACGGATCACAATCACAATTCGGATAGACTCGAACACGAACGGATAAACTCGACAATAATCCGAA
The DNA here is from genome assembly GCA_946800695.1 of Geum urbanum. Taxonomy (NCBI): domain Eukaryota; kingdom Viridiplantae; phylum Streptophyta; class Magnoliopsida; order Rosales; family Rosaceae; genus Geum; species Geum urbanum. Next base: position 26,543,149 of record OX327011.1, read on the forward strand.
CTTTCAAATATTCATATTATATTCCTCGGTCGTCGAAATAATAATCCGGAACCGCCCACGAACTCAAAATCACGCGTACAACAACTCTCAAGAAGAGGCTCAACTCAAATTCTCGGTCAATAATTAAGTCGTGATCAAAGCCCGCAATTCAATCAATTTATGAAAAACTGCGATCACGCGCAAGCTCGTGGATTAAGCCGATTACATTACTGATTCTGTTCCGGGTCGTCACATCGAAGCTTCGATTAAAAAGGAAAGGCAGGACGTCGTCGACGACGTCGAGAGTCTTCTGTCCACCGAGGATAAGCAACAGTTGGCTAGTCTTTTATCTGGCCTCAAGCCCAGCACTTCAAGCTTCAAAGCACTTCGATCTGTCTACTCTCGGCCTCCCTCTTGCCCAGTCGGCTACGTAAGCCTCATATATATATATATATATATCTCTCTCTCTCTCAGTTAGGTACTAATTCGAGCTTTGATTGATGTCTAGTGTTGTTGTTGGCTCGTTGTTGCCTTGTTGGTTTTGGTTAGAGATCGGAAGCTGTAACTGGGTTGGGTTTTGAACCATGGTGAAAATCAATGTAAGTATCTACATTTCATATGGTAATGGAATGATTTGTGTAATAGAATGGAATGATGATTGATCTGTGTAATGGAATTTTGGTTTTAGTATATATTAGTTCATATGGTTAACTGATCAATATATTAGTTCATATGGTTTACTCATTGATATAATGATTCTTATATAGGAATTTTGGTATAAGTATAAAGTATCCATTGGGTTCTAATATGTACTGAATGATGAAGTATATGTATTGTAACATGAGTATGTAATATTGTAAAAAAATGATAGATTGAATGATGAAGTATATGTAGCTGAGTTTGACAGTTTGTGTTGATAAATTGAATGATGAAGTATATGTACTGTAACATGAGTATGTAATATTGTAAAAAATGATAGATTGAATGATGAAGTATATGTAGCTGAGTTTGACAGTTTGTATTGATAAATTGAATGATGAAGTATATGTACTGTAACATGAGTATGTAATATTGTAAAAAATGATGAAGCTTACTTAAAGAGTTGCATTAGTAATATGTGTGTTAGCATCTTTTGTTTTTAGTTTTTACTGAGTTTGACAGTTTTTACTTTTTTTAGGGCTTGAATGATTATTGATTAGCATCTTTTGTTTTCCCCAGCTTAAGAAGTCCAAAAAGATGAAGAACAAGGTAGTAACTGAAGCGGGCAATGACTCAGTTCCATCTGTTGCTACGTCATGCATTGGGACTACTCAACTTCAGCCATTTATTGCTACTTCATCCATTGGGACTACTCCAGTTCAGCTAGCTGAAGTTGAGGCTGTTGATTCTACTGTGAGTACAGATCTTGTCTCTTCTATTTCTTCTAGAAAACGTAGTTGGGTTTGGGAGCATTTTACTGTGTATGTGTCTGAAAAGATAATAAAATGCAAAGGGAAACCTGATCAAATCGTGACTAACAGGAGGGCTAAATGCAAATATTGTCCTAAGGGAAAGTTAAGAGACTATGCTGTTGAGAGTGAAAAGAATGGGACGTCTGGAGAGATGAACAAACACATTAACAAGACCTGTAGGTATTTTTCAGGGAGGAAGTTAGTTGATAAAAATAAAAAAACTTTGGTTGGGGATAAAACTAGTGGGAACAAAATGAGAGCTCACATATTTAAACCTGAAGAAGTAATACAAGCTTGTGTAGAAATGATTGTTATTGATGAACTGCCTTTTAGCTTTGTGGACAAGCTAGGATTTAGGAAATTCTGCCGAGTAGCTTCACCAGACTTTCAAGTACCTTGTAGGAGAACTCTTGTTACAAACTTTTTAGCTCTTTATGAGAGTAAGAAGAAGCAAGTTTGTAAGACTCTACGAAAGTATAGGGTTTGCCTAACCACCGACACTTGGACTAGTGGGCCACAGAATATCAACTACATGGTGCTTACTGCGCGCTTTGTAGATGATAATTGGGTTTTACATAAGAGGGTCATCAACTTCTGCACTATTCATAACCATTCTGGGAATTCAATAGGGAAATTAATTGAAGAGTGTTTGCTGAAATAGGGTATTACTAAAGTCCTTACTATTACAGTAGACAATGCAGCAGCTAATAAGTGTGCCTTAGAGTATGTGACAGCTAGATTAAACAAGGTTAGAAATGCCCAGCCTATACTTCAGGGGAAATATATGCATATGAGGTGCACTGCACATATTTGTAATCTTATTGTAGGAAGTGGATTGAAAATGCTTAATAAGGCTGTGTTGGGGATTAGGAATGCCGTTAAGTTTGTTAGGTCCTCTCCTCATAGACTTGATATTTTTAAGAGCAACATCGCCAAAGAAAAATTACTTGTAAAGGGCTAGTTGTAATGGACGTCCCCACAAGGTGGAACTCGACATTTTTAATGTTGGAAGCAGCGCTGAAATTCAGGGCTGCCTTTGCAAGGATGGGGGAGGATGAAGAGTGCTATAGAGCCTACTTCAAGGACCCGGATGAAGAATTTGATGAGGAAGGAAATCTGATCATTTCTGTCCCTGATAAACCTAAGCGTGGCAAGTGTGGACCACCAAGTGAGGAAGATTGGGAAAATGCAGAGGTGTTCGTGTTCTTTCTCAAAGTGTTCTATGATGTAACTAAGAGGGTAAGTGCCTCCACACGTGCCACAATACACACTACCTTCCACGATGTGTTGTCAATTGAAATGGAGATTAGCAAGCTGTCTAACCCATCTACTTTGCAAATTGGAGGTAATACTAAGAAGATATTGGCAGATATGGCTAAAAAGATGAATGAGAAGTTTGCAAAATACTACCATGACAGTAAGCAATTAAATCCATTCAAGTATGTGTGTGTGATTCTTGATCCAAGGTATAAGCTTGTGCACTTGGCACATCTATTCACTTTAGACGGTTATGGGAAGGAAGATGTGGTCAATAGAACAAAGGTATTGAAAGACTTCATGCTGAGCTTGTATGAGGAGTATGTGCTGCCGGAAGATGTGGCAGCTGTAAATCAGCAACTACGTCAATCTCAAAGCACAACTAGTAGTGGTACAGCCAGTACTGGCAGCAGAGCTGAAATCATAAATCGCTAGAATCAATTTGTCTCCTCCGCCAATGTGGCAGTCCCTACTTATGAAGTTGATAAGTACCTTGAAGATTCTGTGGAGATAAGCACTGATGACAATTATCCAATTCTGGATTGGTGGAAGCTGAATGCAGTGAGGTACCCAGTGTTGGCAAGAATTTCCAAGGATGTGATGGCTATACAGGTCAGCTCAGTAGCCTCAGACAGTGCTTTTAGCACTGGTGGGAGGGTAGTAAACGACTTTCGGAGTTCTTTGACTCCAAAATCAGTGGAAGCTTTGGTTTGTCTTCAAAGTTGGCTAAGGGGCAATGATGTTCCCTTAATCGAGGATATTCCTAACATCAAAGATACTGAGCTTTACGAGCAAGTTGAAAGAGGTATGACTCCTATATTTCTAGATTTTTGTTGTTATTTAATTTGGTTCTTGCTGTTTGTTTTGGTTCAAGTATCTTGTTTTGGCTCTTGTTATTATTTTTGAACTTGTTGTAGTAGTATTGTGTAACTTGGTTCATTTTTGTTAATTTGTAGAGCATGCAAGTTCATTGGAGATTACTACACAAACTGTGGAAGTGAGTGGAGATGAATCAGTCGATGTTGAAGAAGGAGAGAGTGATGATGAAGATGGAGGTAGTTCTGAAGATGGTTCAGATTCCGACTAGCTAATTGTTCATTGCTATTTCAGTTTGTTATATTTTGTCGTTGCTTGGGACATTTAAGACTGTAATAGGCTAATGAGTAGTTGATTTGTTGTGTTGAACACTTAAAATTGTTTGGGACTTGACTCTTAGACAACATTTCCAGTTTTTCACCATTTTGGGACTGTAATATGTCTAAGTCAGATAAGGAGTTAGGACTATAATATGCTGAAATTGAATTGCTAATTTGTTGTTTTTTAAGTGTTTTAGATTTAGGTTTTTAATCTGCTGAAACTGAATTGCTTAAAATCCCCTTAAATGTTAGCAGGATATGACACAGTCACAGAGACAAAGTTGTTTACAGTAGAAAGAAAAAAATGTGCTTTTCAAAAAAGTAGCATTTGGTATAGAAATGGTACCGAACCGAACCGAACCCATTCGGATTGGACCCATTCGGGTTGGATGTTCCAAAACTGAAATACCGTACTGAACCCGTACCTAATACTATTTCGGATTCGGATTCAGTTTCGACCCTAAACCGAACTGATCCAAATCGATCCCACCCCTAATGAATACTACGATTTTGTTAACATTATATCCGTGATTAAGTTAATTCGGGTGTTAGTTTTAAGCATCGAAGTTTTAGCGTTCAACAAATACAATCATGCTTAAGAAAGATTCTCTAGTATTTCGAAACTTCCATTCGTAGTCGGGAGGTGGATTTAAAAGATATAGAAGAATTATATTCATGTTTACACCCAGGAGTATGGCATCAGAGTGACTCTGATATTAACCTAGCAGTGCTAATCTCAGAGGTTGCGCAATTGGCAGATGGTAGGAGCCTATATCGAATCAAGATTATGTAATTGTACAGGGCCTTTTGTAGCCTGGTGAGTGGTAGATATCGTTAGATCGGTGTTGATTCCTCGCAATCAATCGGACAGCTAGTGCCTGTACAGTTGAGGAAGTTTGGCGTATAAGTGGTCTTCCGATGATGTTTTTGGGAGATGTGGTTATGGTTTTGCCTTTTCATCTCATTGAGTTTCCATGATTTAACTTTTGAGGACGAAATTTTTATTAGAGGGTAGATTGTAACGACCTGAACCTAAATTAGTGGGTTAATCATCGTCAGTCGCGCTAACTAACGAGCTATACATCCTTACGTCACGTTAATCGTTATTCGTCGCGACTAAAAATTGACTTTTTATAAATTATTATTTTGAATTTGTTTTCTTCATAAAAGTTGTAGAAGGAGTTATTGCGAGTACGCCTATATTTTTATCACATTTTTCGGAGGTCCGAACTAATTTCTATGGATTCTAGAAGTCCATTGTTTATAGTAATTAAATTGCTAATCTACCATTGGGTAAATTTTGTGGACCGTCCGATCGTGATTAAAATTGATCTGGGCCATCCATTTGATTAAGTTGGTTTTGATATTTTTACCTAGGCTGGGTAAAAGTTCACCCATTTTCTCTCTCTCCTTTCTCTCTCCCCGACCCTCTCTCACGTTTGCGTCTGTGCGACGTCGGAGTCGCCAACGTCGACTGGCGATCCATCCTTGCCTCGCGTCCCCTGAAAACCCAAGCTCTCTCTCCTTTGCATCCTTTTACATCGACGTTGGAATGCGTATGGCTCAAAAAGGAAAGAAGTTGACACCGAGTTCACGACGAGCTTTGGTCACAGGTGATGGCGAGCTGTGGCCGGACTTGGTCACCGAGATCATGGGGCTTTTGAAGCCCACCATTAGTGGAGTCAAACGCCATCTATCTTAGGCCATGCCGTGGCATGAGAACGTCGGTCGGTCGACCTCAAAATCCGATGAGGGTTCAAACTTTCCAGGTGAGATTTCGTAGATTTCCTGTTACTTTTTCGATTTGAGTTGTACTAGAAAGTTATTGGGCTTGTTAAGATGAAAAAACTGATGTGCAGATTGTTTGGATCCATGCATGTTAGATTCTCGCCGTCATACGTGGTGGCGCATGGGCCACACACGTCGTCGTGCGCAGCGGAGCTCTGCCGATCGAAAAATCAAAATTCTCATGGGAAGTTTTCTAAGCCCTTTTGTAGTTGTCTGTAAAGTCAAAACTCATCTTCTGTCGAGTTTGTTTGCAAGACATGATGACTAGGGTCAAACTTAGGGTTCATCGATACGAGGAGCTTGGGTAGCATCTCTTATTTATCGAGATGAAAATGTGATTCTCCGATCAACATTCTGTCTCAGATTATTTTATCTATTTTAGTTGTATGACAAAACTTCCACTAATTAATTCAGATTAATGATTTAGCTTAGAAGGACCGAGTACCATTTTCGAGTTAGAGGACTGATTATGACTCTACATGCGGTCTAGGTGAGTGGATCTTTGTTTTTCATTGTCGGGGCGAGTCTTTATTATTATTTTATTACTGCGGTGCAAGTATAGATTTCAGTTTCAGTTGTAATATACAGTTTTTCATTTGTAGTGTTGAGGCTTGTGTGCATAGATTTCATTTATTCCATCGATGCATAGCTATTCGGCTGATCCCCGAGTGCTCCAGGATGGGTTAGAGGCCCTCACCTGGCACTTAGATATTAGCTACTCATTTTCGAGGGCTCCAGGATGGGATAAAGGCCCTAACCTAGCACTTAGATATTAGCTACTCATTGTCGAGGGCTCCAGGATGGGTTAGAGGCCTTGACCTGGCATGCACATATCGATAACATCTCAGATTAGAGATCCCTAGACGATGCCTCCATTTTATTTACACCTTAATATTTTTCTTTGACTCTCTTACTATTGTTTTATAGATCAGTATCGGTGGAAAGACATTTATCTATTTTTATGTTTTCACGCATACTCGAGTAGTATTTTTCGTTCACTCAATCTAACGATTTTCTTGTTTTATATGCCTTTTCCTGGGTCCTTCGGTTTCAAATGCCCAGATTTGCAGGATTGTCATTAGAGGTCGGAAATGCAAGTAGATCGAAGCATAGCGATATCCATCGAAGGATCGGATGTTGATCTTATCCGCTAGTAATTTATTTATACTAGTTTAGTATGTCTAGCTGCTCTGATATCAAATAAAATTCATGTATTTAGTATTCAAAAATAGTTCAAGTAATCTACTGTCGAGTGATTATTTTAGTCCTTGTTTCGATTTATGGTTTAGTTTAGGTAGGCACTAAGAGTCGTTTGAGGTCTAATTCCAGTTTAGACAACTAAATCAGATTTGGGTCCTCACAGAAAGTCTAGGCATCACTTTGATTATTTTTAAAGTTAAGCATCATATTGACACCTCCGTAAAAGTTCAAACTCAGTGACATTTTTTTTCCATTTTTTTGACTTAATTTTCTTTAAAAAATTTCTACCAACTCTAGGGTCCAAGCTAAACCAGCATATATAGACTAGGTCAAAGCTTCAAAGCCCTTTAAAAAGTAAATGTTTTATAGTTTTTTACTATTTACTGAAAACAAGACTAATTGAGCACAAGGAAACTACCATAGCTTACCCAAAACTCTAAACAGTAAACACAGACCCAACTAGGTTACGTTGGGTCTCTACAGATAATCTTGTTCCCTTTCATGTACTTGTTGCAATTGAAAACTTTCTTGGGCCATAGCCCATGACTCTTACTTATCCCACCCCTTTTTAAAATCCACAGTTCCATACACATTGGGATGTTTTTAATTCCAAAGAGAAATTTACATAGGATTCTCACTCTCGTGGCTTCACTAGTTACTAAATTGCACCTTATTCAATAGTCAATGGTGGTCCAGAAATGCTTGCTTGTTCTGGTCTCTATCTGCTCTCTAGAGGAGAAGGAGAAGAGCTCTACGGCTTTTGCTTTTTTGGTCTGTGAGACCCTGCCTGCAGATCAGAGATAAATTTGTTTTCAGCACAAGAGTCGCATCAGAACTTGAAAAGTGAGTAATTATGAATGAATGATTCAATTCAGAGCTAGACTTTGACAAAAGGAAAAAAGAAAAATGATTCAACTCCGAGTCAGTAGCACCACCATCACCACATGGGATTGTGAGAATATTTACAACATGCATGCAATACCATCGATCTGAACCCACCGTGACTCTCTTGTCAACTTCATTGACATGCTCTACAAAACTTCGAACGGTCACTTTTGCATGCAATGTGTGTGTTGTACATATTGTCCTGTTTCATGCATGTTTTGCTTCAATTCCTAGCTAGCTTAATGATCGACTTCATACAAAGTTTACCCGCCTTATGCGTTTTTACCAAGAAAGTGTGGTTATGTCGGAAGATGAGAATGCAAAGACGAGCATGCATGGCCTAAATATATATGATGCTTAGTACATATGTATTGTATCTAGTATTTTAACACCTTTCTTACTTCGAATTCCTCTGTGTTCTATACTTCTATATATACATATGAGAGAATCTTGATGGAGCTAGGACGTTTGTTATAGACATGCTTAAGACCCAAGTACATAGCCTGGGTCGGTCTCCCTGTATATATATACTGTATATCTAACATAGCAAATGCAGTTAATTACTAACATTACTTAGTGGTTCTTCCCGATATATATGAGAAGGAGTTTTTTGTTTGTTTTTGGGATAGAAAGTTGGGTAATCTCCATATATGGCCGGAGTAGCGTACATAATCAGCTAAGATTCATGCTCGATATAATCATAGCGAAAATGTGGGAAAATACTGTTCATTTTAAGCTCAATTTTACATGTTCCATAGACAAAAGTACGTAATAAGACTGAACAAACGATAAAGTATCTTATCACGCAATTGTGGTACGTTAACTACTTTCATCATGAGATAATGTCCAAAACTAACAAGTGAAAATTAATGAGTTGCGAAGCTAAGGAGAATACCTATATCAATATGAGCGATGCAAGCTTCCCCTTACCCTTTGATTTAGGGTGTGGAGTAAGGTAAGCTGTATTTTACTTTCTTATTACGATCGATAAATGGGAGGACGATCCCACTTGGGTTTAGGGGCACAGTATTATCCGGTGTTTCCAGAACACCAAAATACGCGGCTACGTACCATGCGATTAGAGAAGACATGATCGAATCTTAAACGTTTCGCCTCAAAAACGACCAATGCATCCAGCAAGCATAGCTTAATTTCGTAGAATCAGTAAGCTTGAATCACCTCCGGTCCGGTGTTTCCCTCGGTGTAGGAAGCAATGTATGTTGGCCTCAACATGTAATTGTACTTGGAATGTGATGAACTCGGTGGTTATATTATTTGAGTGAAACAAATGGACCGTAACAGATCGATCCGGGATTACACCTAGCTTCTCAATTTTTTGTTTTAAAATGTCAGATTCTGTCTCGACTCGTCTCGCATCAAACCGGACATTGGCATTTGCCTGATATTTAATTTTCTGGAACACGGACATTTCAGCTGATCGACCCGCGCTACGTACTATGCATTTTATAATACGTAATATGATATGCAGTATTATTTTCTAATTCAAATTAAGGTCTCAGAAATTAGAGTGATATCGATGATAGAACCTTTGATCAAAGATCTCACGAAGGGATGTACCCAAAAACTAGAGCTTGGGTTCATTTATTTTGAGTATGGACTTTTGGTCAGCTACCTCATCTTTTTTGGTTTTTACACATTAATTTATAGAAGCGAGTGAGTCGAGAATAATTGAAGCTAGTTAGTACTTGCTTATTATACTTTCAAAAAAAAGAAAAAAGTACTTGCTTATTATTAATACATGAAGTTATGACGATAGTTACTAGTTACCCTAGTTGGAAGAGTTACTCAAATTGACCATACACGATCGATGGAGAGCAGAGTTGAGGCAGACTCTAGATAATTCATATCATACTTTGTCCTTCACTTGACATGTCCATCACACATCGAAAGTCTCAAATTTTCCGAATTGAATTCCCGTCAACATCAGAAAGACAGCTTGATCGAGATACACATGGCCTTTAAAAATTAATGAACTTCTAACATGAGCCCAACGTTTGATCGATCTGTCCCTCAACTTAACGAAATAATGGCCCTTTTCTTCAAGATTGACATCCATACCGAAACTCCGTGAAGTGAAGAGAAAAAACCTTGAACGAAATCGATCTTCTTTATCGTAGGATTTGTCTAAAACATAAAAAGTTCGATTCTAGTTTGTTATTGCATCTCAATCCGGCTCAATCCGGTCATAAAAACTTGAAAAATAATTCCAAGAGACGATATGAGCAGCCGTTCAAGGAAAAACCGAAAAAGGTTTTGCTTTTATATTTTTAAAAGGATTTAGAGGGTTTTTTGTTTTTCCTATTGTTTGTTTTTTTGAAGTTAATATTTCCTATTTCATTTTCCACGAAAAAAGAACAGGGAGAAATAAATGGGGGGCAAGTAGCCCGCCTTGAAAGCCGGGCAGACAGAGACAGGACTGGAATGAATAAGAGGGGAAGGGTCGCCATCACATCCGGAGAGCTTTTGCCCGAAGCTGCCCGTAACACCAAACCCCGAAGCTGCCCCTGCAGAAGTGCGGTCAGCAAGGGGTTAATCATAAAGCAATAGATTGCAAAATGATTTCCTCAGGCCCTTCCCTTATCTCGTAACTCGCGCCTCCTCCCCCCTCTCTCTCCATCGATAATCCGATTGGCCCTCTCTGACACCGCTGTGTCACTTTCACCGTATGTATCATCCCCTCTTTACGGACCACCCATGACACGTCATGTCCGTCGACACGTGCCAGGGATATTTAAATTATTTATTTTATTTCATACGATTACTCGTTGAAGCTCTACTCTCCGACTAGTTATCGTTGTCAATGGATCTGATGATGATGTCAGATTCTTTGAGGAGCCCGACGAGTGAAGCGGATGCCGAGGAACTCCGGCGAGCGAGGGAGAAATACCCAAAAATGTTGGAAAAAAATTAAATCCAACCGAGAACCAGAATCTTAATTTTGATAAAGTAATTGGAATACTTATGCAATTTTTTTCCTTCGGATTTCGGTTACGACTCGATATTCTCTTATACACCAAAATTTGAACTATTAGGAGATGAAAGTTCGTTTCCTAGGGAGAGAGAGAACAGTGGTGGACCATGGGAGAGAGAGAGAAAAGACCAACTTATTCCTGTTATTAAGTCACATGTGGTGCATGTGCCCAAATTTTATCTAAAAAATTAATAAAGTGATTAAAATGATGGTTTAGAAAATAGAATGACTAAAATATGGGACGTGATTCTTTCAATAATTTTTCATTGTTTGTTTGAGAATCGAGACCGAAATAAGTAGAATATAATAAAATAATAGTAGGTATGGTGTACGTTGTGTCCCAAACAGAATTGATAGGTGTTTCTTCCTCCTTTCAATTGGCTCCCGCGGGAATCTCGCTTCATTATGCATGTGTTGAGTTTTCAAAACTTGCAAGCATGGAAGTATAAGATTGAGCGTCTAGGGCATTAGTTCTGTTTCTTCTTTCATTTTTGTTGCTTTCTTCTCATTTCTGTTTGCTTGTTTTTAACAAAATATTTATATATATAAAAAAATCTTAATCATGTGAATGGGTACCCGCAGTTTGCTAGGAAATTATCTTTTAAAAAAATAATAATAATTATGATTGTAAGTGTTTAACTTAGGTTTGAACTATTGTATGAAGCGAAATGTGGTTAATTTACGTTTTTTTTATTCATGGTTTACATTGTTGGATGGTAAAATTGTGAGATTATTGTTGGTTTACGTTAAGTTTGATGCACCCACCTCTCACCCAGATGAGAGTTACTTCTACATTTTTCATTCAAGCGAATTAAGCTCTCCCTCTCTCTCTCTCTCTCTCTCTCTCTCAAAATGAGCTAGCAAACCCACCCTCTCGTCTCTCTCAAGTCGCGCTCAAATGGCCCGGCCCGGCCCCCATCCCCACTGGGGCGGGGTACCCTAGCTAGGGCGTTTGGCACTAATTAAGCAGAGGAGGGAGAGGCAGGCAGGCCAGATCTGAAGGTTGACAGGTCCCCAGAGGCGTCCTTCTCGATGGGACAAGATGGCGACACGTAGAAAGTCGTAGACCAAAGGATGAATGATCATCATAGTGTAATGATGAATAAATAATTTGACATTCTTGTAATCGTGTGTTGTATTTCGTGTCGTCGTCGTTGACAGTAGTCCTTACTACTTCTTCAAAAAATACTATCACTGCATGCAGCAGCAGAAGCAGACACTGACCCAGTCGTCTTCTGCTGTTTCGATCGTTACGTTAACACTGCACCACCAACAGTACGGACGACGATCGATCGGTTTTCAATTCATTTCATCCCATGCCACCAGAGAGAGAGAGAACCTAGCTTGGATTGATTTGCGTTAAATGAATTGGGGTTGTGTACGTAGCTCAAGGCTTTGCAGCTTCGGAATCTGTCTAACCTTACTGCTGCCCGCTAGCTGCATTATTTTTTCAACACTGCAACACACTATTCCTTCCTTTGCTTCAGTTTGTACCCATGCTCTTTATTCAATTGTGCTCAGTCAGAGAGACTGATCACAAGGACCACCATGAATTCAATTCACATCTTTCTTATTGCTAGCCAAGCTAGCTTCATCCTTGTATACTTTTTTTCCATCGTAGCTTTTAATTCGTAACTAGAACCAAGCATATTGATGCTGTTGCTTGTACTTTTGTTTTCCAGTTTCGTTCTGAGAAGTGTATGTGTATATATATATATATATATATCTCTATATATATAGAGGTAGAATATTAGAATTGGATCATAATGCATGTTGGAATGAATCGATATAATTGCATGTTGGAAATCTCTCTCAGAGCATCCACACCCATTTTATGGAGAGGAAGTCCTATTTTGAGGAATTCCTTATCCATTTGAGGAATTCTTCTTCAATAAGAAGTCTTATTCCTATTTTTCGTGCAGCGGTGCTAAAAATAAGACTTCTTATTATTATTCATTATTATGTAATTTTTTTTAAAATCCGATTAATATTTTCACCTAATAATTAGCCGACACATGTCCTTCCGGATCAGATAATTGGTAGCGGATTTCCGATAAGATTTCTGACAAGTAATTTTGAGACACGTGTCATGTCTACGTGTCGGTGTTGGCAAAATTATTGATTAATGATATTCGGTAAGATTTCTGGTAAGATTACAAATCAATGAGATTGAGACACGTGTAATGTCTACGTGTCGGTCGGCAAAATTATTGGTGAAGATATTTGGTAAGATTTCGGGTAAGAATTTCAACCAATTGACGGTCGACACGTGTCGTTATCTAAAAAATTCTGGTAATTCAAAATGGCTATAAAAGAAAGAGCTATGGGAGTGGAAGACTCACACCAACTACACATCACTTGTAGTTCTACTTGTATCTAAGCCACTCTAAACACTTCTTCACATTTTGGTTTCATCAAGATGAATCCTATAGGTTTCGGTACTTTTTTCAGTAGGAGGCGACAACAACGCCGACGAAATGCAGAAATTGCCAATCAATTCGTTATCGACGCGGTGGCGGTTGATGCAGCATTTGATGATGAACCACAACCACACCGCCGTGTAAATCAACCAAAGATGAGGGAGTCCAGGGGCCAAAATCTTCTGGAAGATTACTTCATCGAACGCTCAGTCTTCACCGACTACGAATTTCGTCGGTGGTTCCAAATGAGCCGAAATATATTCAACCGTATAATGACGGACCTCTGCAACGACCCCTTTTGGCATCAAAGAGCCGACGCCACTGGAATGGTCGGACTACTTCCCCAACAAAAGATGACCGATGCTCGATCTTCGGATGTTGACCTACGGCTTAGCTGTTGATCAGTGTGCCGAAATCACAAGGATGATGGAATCAACAACTCTGGAGTGCATGAAGAAGTGGTCCACCTAAGTTATAGAGCTTTATGGTACCCGTTACCTCCACGCTTCAGATTAGATAGACATCACTCAACTTCTAAGAAGGGCTAGACAACGAGGATTTCCTAGTATGATCGGAAGCATTGATTGCATGCATTGGGAGTGGAAGAACTGCCCAACCGCTTGGTCCGGGGCGTATTCAGGGAGGAAGGGTCGTCCAACTATCATCTTAGAGGCAGTGGCCTCATATGACACGTGGATCTGACACAGTTTCTTCGGGGTACCAGGAGCTCAAAATGATATCAACGTGTTATACCAATTAGATGTCTTCGATGCAATGCTTGCTGGAAGAAGTCTGACTGCGACTTATAAAGTGAACGGTATGACATACCGTAACACTTATTACCTTGCTGACGGAATATATCCGAGGTATTCCTCGTTTGTCAAAACGATTTCTAATCCTCAAGAGCTTCCACAAAAACTTTTTGCGAGGAAGAAAGAGTCGTACCGCAAGGATGTGGAGAGGTGCTTTGGCATCTTTCAAGCTCGTTGGGGGATAATTCGTCATGCAGCTCGATGTCACTGCCTTTTGACATTAAAAAGCATCATGTTGGCTTGCATCATAATGCACAACATGATCGTTGGGGAAAAATTCGTGGAGGATAAGTTTGAGGAGAACGAAGAAGAAGATCTCCAAAACTAATCTACCGCATTCACAGCTTATGATGGGCCATAAACGATAATTTAAGTGCTCGAAAATTTAAATTACATAAACGATAATTTAAGTGCTTGAAAAAAATAAAGGGGGTAATTTAAGTGCTTGGAAAAAGGGGGCGATAACAATTGGAATAGCCTTCTTCGCTAACTTCTTCTTCAACCCCATCTAATTGAGAAAGGATTTTGGCTTTCCTCTTTGTGAAATACCTCTTGGATTTAGGAGTCATGCTCTCGGTATCCATTGACATAATCTGAGTTTCCTCTGCTAAAGCCCTCAATTTGATGTGTTTCTTTTGAAGGGCGATTTGCTCTCGCATAAGGGAAACCTCAATTGCATAACTATCTTTTTGATTGCGTCCATAAGATTCTTGATTTGTCACAATCCTATTCAAAGCCTCGGCTCTTTTATTTGTAGGCGTTACGACTTTTTTCCCTTTCTTTTTCCCTTCCTTGGCCGCTTTCATTCCTATAGGACGCTTCGGAGAAGAGGGACATTGGTTGCTCATTGGTGTGGCAAATGCATCATCCTCATCCAAGTCGACGGTGGGAGGCATTGAGCTTACGAGATGTGATGATGAGTAAGGCGGAGGAAATGATAAGGCAAAGGTGTATTAGCTTTGACATGGATGAAGTAAGGATGATTCTTCACCATTTCCCAACAAGCAAAGTCTTTAAACTCTTTCTTCTTTTTTGCCTCATAAAATGATTGAGCACATCTCATCTAAAAAAATAAAATAATAACATGGAATGAATAACTTGTAATTCATAAATAACATGCCCTAAATAAAACTAAATAAAATGGACATAGCTTATATTACATAACACGAAACAAATAACTTGTAATTCATAAATATCATGAAATAAATAACATGTATTTCATAAAATTTAGACAACATAATTTGAAACAATATGGTAAAAACTACAAAAAATTGGAGATCAAAAACATTACCTCATCGTGTACGTTGGAGCCGGAAGATGCATTCATTCGTGCGAAAGAAATAGCACTACCCCAAAGTTTCAAATTTGGCTTCAACTTTGCGAAACGAGAGAATAATGCATTTGAGTCCTAGTTTTTGGCATCGATTCACCATAACCTGGCTCCCAATTCTCTTTGAAATTGCCATAAACTTTTTCCCACAATTTGTCGACCTTTTGTTGATTTCCGGTGATGGAATCAATACTAAAACGATAATAAGAGATGCTCAATTGTACATCTTCCGAAATAAGCCAATTTGTTGCCATTTTTTCCCACAAAAAAAAGGATTTAGAAGAGAGATGGAGAGATGGAGAGAGTGAATTTGTTGTGCACAAATTGGTGTGAGAAATGAATGAAATGAAAGTAGTATTTATAGAAAAAATGTATGGGTCATTTACAATTTTTTGGGATTTTTTTGGGTTTTATTTTGCAATTATTTCATTTCTGGCCGAAGTGGCCGTTGTATTTAAATCTGAGCCGTCAGATGGCTTAGATCCATTCGAAATGGATGGCCTAGATCAACTTAGCCGTTGATCTGTTCGTTGCCCAGGAGCTGCCACGTGTCGCCTTCCTATTCGCCCATTTTTTTTACCTTTTCACCGACGCGTGTGGGTCATTTGCAATATTTTGGGATTTTTTTACAATTTTTTTGGGTTTTATTTTGCAATTATTTCATTTCTGGCCGAAGTGGCCGTTGTATTTAAATCTGAGCCGTCGGATGGCTTAGATCCGTTCGAAATGGACGGCCCAGATCAACTTAGCCGTTGATCTATCCGTTGCCTAGAAGCTGCCACGTGTCACCTTCCTATTTGCCCGTTTTTTTTTAACTTTTTCACCGGCGCTGGTAGAAAAAAAAAATTACGTCAGCTTGGCGTCACCCACGTGAGTGGGGCCCACCAGGCGGACGTTCACTCGTTCTTCCTCAACCGAGGACACCATCGAGGACGTCTCTCCGGTCAACGATCGGCCTCCCTCTGTTTTTTCCCCCGCTGCACCTCCCTCACTTGCCGGACGTCCTCTAAAAGGCGGGGCCCACACCGGACGTCCCCGAAATCCTCCACCGCTGCAGCTGCCCTCATAGCCAGCTACTGTCTTCTTCATATCGTTATATTTCTGAAGTACACAGTTAAAAATCATGTAGCAATATGTAGAAACACTTTTTTGATAGCTGGTATGACCTCTTGTGGTCGTGTGAGTAAGGGCTGCATTTTCTTAATTAGTCATGGTTTTTGTGGTCCAATGGTTATATATGGCCTATTCATAATAATCTCAATACATGAATTTTCAGCGGGAATGTATTTTCTACTGGAGCATCTCCGATGCTCTATTTATTTTTAATAAATTTGTCGAAAATATAGCAAAAAGTTAAATCTGTAGAAGTAGGAAGTATGAATTCATGTTTATAGTAAGTTTATTGAAAAATAAGCAATAAAATTAGTTTAATTAATTACAATGAGCCTATAGAAGCTCATTTATCTCTCCTTAGATTTAGAAGCTCCTAACATCCTCCTTATCATAGGAGTGTAATAGAGAGCATGGTTGAAGAGAATTTTTTTAGTTTTCTCTATTTGACTAAGGAGCTCCAATAGGACCCCCTTGGAAATGCTCTTATAAGTTAGTTAGTTATAAGAAATGTACATGAGTGAGTTTCTCAAAAAAAGAAAAAAGAGTACATGAGTAGTAGTCAAAATTTCTAAAAGAATTTGCTCTCTATTTCAACAACTTTTCTATACTATTTGCTGGTATTGTTATTCAATCCTTTTAAAAAAATTGATGTGAGGAGCTAGCTAGTTCTCATTGAAAAATAAGGATGAGGAAAGATTACAACATATAATAACTCACTACTAAAATAACACTCTTAGAAAGCGACACAGTTTCGCTGTCTAAGAGCAAAATTTTGTCGTTTAGATACTTGGACGGCGAAATATTCGTCGTTTACAATTTTTCATTTAAGTGCCTTAGTTTACGTACTTAGACGATGAAAATACCAAGTTTCTTTATTAAGTTCAATCTAAAACAATGAAGCCAATTACGTCGCATAACATTATATACGACGAAACATGGTGAACCATAACTACTTTTGTCGCATAGAAGAACTTAGACAATGAAGGAAAATGCTTCGTCCTCTAAGTATTTTCATTTAAACGATGAAGGAAAATGCTCCATCGTCTAAGTATTTTCACTTAAATGAAGAAATGGTAACACCATCGTCGTCTTAGTTTTCTCACCTACGCGACAGAACGTCGTAGTTCGTTGTCTAAGTTTTCCCTTCGAGACAACAAAAAATCTTTCGTCGTCCTATACTTTACTTCTAGATGACAAAACTTACATCATTCGTCATTTAACTATTTCCACCTATACGACGAATCGTTGAAATTTTTTCGTCGAACTTTTACACTTTAGACGACGACACTTACTTCATTTCGTCGTCTTGTTGTAATATTTTTTTTCCGGAAAAAATAATATAAATGCAGAATTGAAAATAGAATATAAATAAAATATTTAATTTTTAAATAAAAAGTGTTTCAAAAAATAAAATGAGGGATTAAAAGAACAACATCGTAATTGAAATTTCCATCGGGAGTACAGATCCCGCCGATCCCACTGCTACCTCAATCACGCATGCATGGTCATCATGTCCTGGATCCCAAGGCGTGATATTCGGACAGAAAATGGGTGGAGGAGGATTCATACCCATCCCCCTGAGGAATTCCTCCATGGCTTCGAACTGATCCTTGAGTGCTCAAGCCTCCTCCTTGGTAGCTCGAGCATCCTCCTTGGCCGCTCAAACCTCCTCATGGGTAGCCATCGCACTCGAACGCCTAGTCGAAGATACCGTTGGCAATGACTGGCTCAAATCTGGCACGCCTACTCGTCTAAAACCCTGAATCTCCTTCCCTGGTTGGTGTTCGAGTTTCGCATCATAAATCTCGACTTGAGTCTAGTAGGGTATAAGAGGGAGCTAATTAGGCGTCTTCTCTAAGTTCTGTTTCTGTATGAGTGTCATATGCTCATCGACCAATTGCATCATCTTCGCCTACATTAAAATAATAATTTATGTATAACTTATAAATAAATAAATTTTGTGAACAAGTACATAATAAATGTCTAATTCTATTGAAAATTTGAAATAGTTTCCCCTAAAACTGAAGGAAACCAAAAACCTGCACGAAAGAAAACACTTCGAATAACCAAATTCTAAAGTAACAAACCGTGAGCACCGATTCCCATACGAATTTCTCATGTTCAAACTAATAAAAAGTATTAAAGCTAAGACATTGATATTAAGCCTTGATTACTGATCTGGTTTAATATAGTTGTTTCAATTTTTGGTATAGCTTTCATTATGCATAATTACTGACATCTCAGTGTAAATGTTGTTTAATTATAGCTTTGCATATCCATAGCCTGTCCTTCGTAAATCATAGATCAATGAAAATCAGTTTCCCGCAATATTGTCTTGCTCGGGCCTTACTTTCTAAGTCATGTAGCTATCAATAAGAAACTTTTTCGAACCTTTCTTTTTGTGATCCTTTGATTCGCCTTGTAGATGATCGAGTGCGGGCCCATCAGATGCGACATCATCTTCTTATCCTGGTTAATCGAGTTGGCGGCCGACTTTTTTCGTTACTTACTCAACAAAGGAAATAAAATAATAATAAATAATTTATTTAAATTAATAAGTAATTATTTAAAATATATATATATATATTACCTTATACTCATTGGTCTTGAAGTGCGCGACCAACCAATCTCAATCTTCACGCTTGTCCATGAACTCCTCAAGAACCTCGGAGCAGTGAACGCGGTAGTGTAGATGCAACTTGTACTCCCAGTCATAGTATATCTTCCTAGCCACGGTCTCCAACTATGTACAGATCTTCGAAATCATATCAATTTTACCTTAAACCCTACAATTTGTAATTGATTCTAAAATTAAATTAAATTAAGTTAAATTAATCGAAACTATTACCGTGAGTTCGTGGTATAATGAAATCTACTCATCCTCCTCGAGGTCTGTCTAAGTCGCCACCTTTATAGATATCTTCTTCCGTATAATAGACTTGATGCTTTTCGTAAGCAAACAGTTGATCTCCGTTGTCGGAAGGCCTTTGGTGAAGGGGTCGTACATCACCTTGATGGGGCACCCTGTTGCCTTTACGATCGCCTCAACTTTAGCCCCCTTCACCAACCCCGAATGCATTTCGGGGCTGGTCTTGAGGTGTTGGTGTTCACTTTTTCCTGGGCGCTACAGTACATTGATTTAGTAGATGCCAGATTTGGTGATGATGCAGCTGATGCCGTATGTGGCGCAGCCGAAGTGGATGTCGCTTTAGAGGGAGCATTAGAAGGAGTCGTTGCCGGCTGAGCTGAAATGGACTCCTCTAACACGCCAATGAAACCAACTCGTCGTTGTACTTTTTGTAATGCTTGTTCCCTCTTAGTTTGAGATTGCCTCTTCTTCTCGCCAAACATTTTTATCTCTATAACCAAACAATTTCATAAATAATGCATAATTCCAATTAAAAATCTAATGCCTATTCCACACAAAAAGCATGCCTAATTCCATCCAAAATCTAATGCATGCCAATTCAAACAGAAAACCAATTTCAATTTCAATTCCCATTCCAATATTATTATTTTCATACCAATTCGATAGAACATATGATCAATTAATCCTAAAAAAGTAAACAAATTTCAATAAATTAACAGTTTTTTGACCGTTTGGTTAAACATGAAAAATGTGAAATACCCTAAACCCTATCATCCATCAATGAATCCTAAATCAAATAGCAAACAATATTAATCCTAAATATTCATCCCATCATCCTATCATCCATCAATCAATTCTTAATCACACATTATAATCACCTCTTATTTTTTATTCAAAGAAGGAAAAGAGAAAGAGGAAAACCTATTGGCGTCGGCTTCATGATGGGTTAGAGGGCTCCATGATGGGTTAGAGGCTCTTGGCACTTAGATATTAGTTACTTGTTTTCGAGGGCTCCATGATGGGTTAGAGGCCCTGACTTGGCACTTAAATATTAGCTACTTATTTTCGAGGGCTCCATGATGGGTTAGAGGCTCTGACTAGACATGCACATACCGATATCATCTCAAATTAAAAGTCCCTAGATGATGCCTCCAATTTATTTGCATCTTGAAATTTTTCTTTGACTCTCTTAGTATTGTTTTATAGATCAGTATACATGGAAAGACATTTATGTATTTCTATGTTTTCACGTATACTTGAGTAGTATTTTTTGTCCACTTATTCTAACGATTTATTTTTATTTTTATATGTCTTTCCTTGGGTCCCCTAGGTTTCAAATGTCCTGATTTCCAGGATTGTTAGTGGAGGTCGGGAATCCACGTAGATCAAGACATAGCGATATCCGTCGTAGGATCGGATGTTGATCCTATGTGTTAGTAATTTATTTATACTAGTTTAGTATGTCTAGCTACTCTGATGTCACATAAAATTCATGTATTTAGTATTTAGTAATAGCTCAAGTAATCTACTGTCGGGTGATTATTTTATTCCTTGTTTCAATTTGTGGTTTAGTTTGGGTAGGCACTGAGAGTCGTTTGGAACCTAATCCCAGTTTATACAACTAAATCGGGTTTGGGTCCTCACAGTTGGTATCAGAGTTTTAGGTTATAAGTTTTGTAGACCGTTCTAGGCTGCTTTCATTTTCGTGTTCAATTACGCTCAACATCTCCCGAGTGATGGCCCGACCGGCCGTCGAATCCCCATAAATACTTATTGTGATGACCCATGTGTGGAGGTGTCAAGGGCACTAGCTTCCTACATGGACATGCAATCCCACATCACTCGAGAGTGGGAAAATGATGTGCTAATATGTGCATGCCCACATCTCTATAGTAAGACGTGTTTTAGGGGTAGGCCTAAAAGTAAAACCGTGCGGGTAAGACTCAAAGCAGACAATATCTTACTATGTGTGGTGGGATGGGATAGAATGGTATCAGAGCCTGTTCCGACCGAAAGTGTGCGGACGAGGACTTCGGGCCCCTATGGGGGGTAGATTGTGATGACCTATGTGTGGGGGTTCCAAGGGCACTAGCTTTCTTCATGGGCATGCAATCCCACATTGCTCGGGAGTGGGAATGTGATGTGCTTATATGTGCATGCTAACATCTCTATAGTAAGACACGTTTTGGGGGTAGGCCCAAAATTAAAACCGTGCGGGCAAGATCCAAAGAGAACAATATCTTACTATGTGGACTGGGATGTGACAGAATGGTATTAGAGCTTGTCCCGACCGGAAGTGTGCCGACGAGGACGTTGGGCTCCTAAGGGGGATGGATTGTGATGACCCATATGTAGGGGTGCCAAGAGTACTAGCTTCCTACATGGGTATGCAATCCTACATCGCTCGGGAGTGAAAATGTGATATTCTTATATGTGCATGCCCATATCTCTATAGTAAGACGCGTTTTGGGGGTAGGCCCAAAAAAAAAAAAACCGTGCGGGTGAGACCTAACGCAAATAATATCTAACTATGTGGACCATCTTACTATGTGGACTGGGATGTGATAGAATGGTATCAGAGCCTGTCCCGACCGAAAGTGTGCCGATGAGGATGTCAGGCTCTTAAGAGGGGTGAATTGTGATGACCCATGTGTGTGGGTTCCAAGGGCACTAGCTTTCATCATGGACATGCAATCCCACATCGCTCGGGAGTGGGAATGTGATGTGTTTATATGTGCATGCGCATATCTCTATAGTAAGACGCATTTTGGGGATATGCCCAAAAGAAAAACCGTGCAGGAGAGAACCAAAGCAGACAACATCTTACTATGTAGACCATCTTACTATGTGGATCGGGATGTGACAGAATGGTATTAGAGCCTGTCCTGACCGAAAGTGTGCCGATGAGGACATCAGGCTCTTAAGGGAGGTGAATTGTGATGACCCATGTGCGGGGGTTTTAAGGGCACTAGCTTTCGTCATGGACATGCAATCCCACATCGCTCGGGAGTGGGAATGTGATGTACTTATATGTGCATGCACATATCTCTATAGTAAGACGCGTTTTGGGGGTAGGCCCAAAAGTAAAACTATGCAGGCAACATCCAAAGCGGACGATATCTTACTATGTGAACTGAGATGTGACACTTAAAGTGTTGAACATCGTCAAATATGTGGTGAATATGTTCAAATATGTGTGAGTCTATGCCGCCTAGTCGTTATGCCTTGCATGCGCCGACCTCGCTCAACAAACTCGGAAATTAGTCCAAGATAAAAGTTTTTTTGAGTGAGTGGAAATTTTTTTTAGATTTAGACTCCAGGAGTGTGAAGAATTTACATGCTCGGTTTACTACGCTTAAGATTGAGGTTATAATGTCAGTGGATAAATATAGTAGGGCATGGGGCTATCATGCGAACGTGTTTTACTTGTAATCCTCATTCAGTATGTGGTGAATTTATGGGAGGCGACATTAAGAGTAGTAAGATTTAGATGAGAATAGACTCTCTGTACGGTGACTAGTAAATTTGCGGGGATATTATTACACTGTGATGACCTGAACCAGAATCAGTAGAGTAATCAGCGTAATCCACGAGTTAGTGCGTAATTGCTGTTTATCGATTATTGTGTGGTTTGCCGGTTTCGTTTACGACTTAATTATCGGCCGAGAATTTGAGTTGAGTCTCTTCTCGAGAGTTGTAGTACACGTGATTTCGAACTCGTGGGCCGTTCCGGATGATTTTTCCGATGACCGAGGAATATAATATGATTATTTGAAGTTTTGGAATATCGACGAGTTTATCCGTTCGTACCGAGTTTATCTGAATCGTAATGGTTATCCGTTTTGAACCGTCGCTCATCCCGAGACGCGAGTATAAATATCGGAAATAGTCGAAAATTGTTGAAAAACACTGCTGGAAGTTTGACCAGCGTTGACTTTCACTATTTGGGGCGTTGACCGAGTTGACCGGAGGAGGAAAACAGACTGTTTGGCTTCCATCGCTGGACCGGCTGATTCCAGCCGTTTCAGGCCACGACCCTTGAAGGTAAAATGTTCTCCTCGTGATTCAAAACAGTTTAGAACTTGGAATTTCTTGATTTGGTTGAGAATTGAGGGAGAAATGTGGAGTTGAAATCCTTTATTTTTCTGGCCGGTTTGGGTTCTGTGGACGGTGGCGCTCCGGCCACGGAGGTGGCCGAAGATGTGAGGGTTTTAGACCGTGGGGCCACGGCGAGTCCATTGGGAGTAGTCTCGAGTGGGCTGCCGTGCGCCGTAGGCGGAGGAACGGCGGTGGGCAGGTTCGCCGGAGGTTTTGGACCACCGTGGCTTTCGAGCTGATTTCCGGCCACGGTGGTGGTTGGATGGTGGTGGTCCCTTTGTTAAAGTTGTTCGCCTTGTTGAGGAGATCAGTTTGACAGCTTGGTCGCCGGGAAAACTCTCCGGTTGACGGCGCGCCGGCGGCGGTCAACGCCGGAGCTCCGGCGACCCGTTGACTTTTTGGAATTCGATGTTTTTAATGTCGTTTTTCTCGTATTTGCGCCCCGATCATCGCCTTGAGATTTTCGAGTTGATTTGGGTATCGGATTTTCAGTCGAGGGTTTCGAGTGGAGATTTCAGGAATTTTGTCGATTATTTTGTACAGTATTGTATATTTCCGGAAACAGTTAGTTTCCGCGGTGTGGTACAGTGTTGGGAATTATGATTTTGATCAGATATATTTTATGACTATTCAGGGGATCGCGATCGTGCTTCGGGCAAGGGATCTTCTGCCGGGCCACGAGATTAGCGCGAGTGCACGTTTTGCTCACCTGTGAGTGGACAATTTCTTTTCACTGATAATCGCGAGTCTTTTTACACGTTTTACGAGCATGAGCATGCATATGAGATTATGGTTTATATGAGCACATGTTATACGATTATGCCTATATCAGTATATATTACGTATATGCATTTATTTATTGCATTATACATTTGCATCGAACTATTTATGATTTGGTTTACACAGAGTACAGTCTCAGTATATGTTGTTGTATCGATACACTTGCATCCCGGCTGATCCCCGAAGATGTTTACCAGGGGAGGCTGTGAGCCCTGACCCGAGGCCTTTACCGGGGGGAGGGGGGGCAGACCTCTGACTTGAGGCCTTTCTGGCTAGAATCACGTGTGGGTCTGGGATCCCATGATTCAGACTGTACTAGCACGGATGTGTCCATGAGCGACCCCGTGGGATTTTTACATGCATGCTCAGTACGCTGGAGGAGTATGAGTTTACCTCGTGTACTTTATTATATTTATTCATCTGGACTCGCATATGTTATTATAACATATATCATCTAGCGAAAAACATTTATTTTCGTCCACTCACTCTAACGGTTTTCATGTCTTTCCCCTGGGCTTTTCGGTTTCCGTGCCTAGTTTGCAGTTCAGATTCTGGTGTCTCACGTCGTGGTTGGAGGCTAGTTGTTCGTGCTACCTGTATTTTCCAGTAAGTTTCTTGTTTTGCCTACTGTTGTATATTTTGTATATATTTACACTAGAGGTCGCTCTGATACGTTCTGATACATGTTTTATACGGTTTTTCCCGGATATACTATATATTACAGTTATGTTTACTGTTTATTGTTATTGATATGATATTGAGAAATCCGGATGGGATTGGTGCCCACGGTTTGGCTTTTGTAGCATAGGATGAAGTGTTATTTTCCGGGTGCAGGTAAAGGCAATTCCGCGTTAGTAGCGTTACTCTGCCCAAATTTTAATGGTTTTTGTTGGTTTACGTTTTCAGAAGGGGTTTGATTCTGGTTTAGGAAACTAAATTGGGGTTGAGTCCTTTCATACACTAATACAAATGTATGTCAATGTTAGCCGAAGGAATTCTATGACTTGCCTTCGTTTTCTAGAGTTGATTCCTGACTTTTGTTGAGTCAGGAAGTAGAGTATTATTCATTGTTAGTCAGGGTGCCTCATGTGATTTGTTAGGTTGATCGTCAATAAACTTTGACGATCATGTCAGCGGTCTAATTGGCATCGCTCCAAATTGGATTAAATCACATATGTGTTGTAATTTCTATTGTCCAGAAAGTATGAAATTCCGCATGTTTGAGCTATATGGATCCCGATGAGAAACAATGGCTCTCAGAATGTTGTGAGACTTGTGAATTTTGTGGTGTGGTTATTTCTGCAGGTTATGGTTGATTTTGGATTTACGAGCATACTTAAGAATCATAAAAAATCAACCATCAAATGTAACCATTACTTTTATATGATATTGTAGAAATAAAATTCAACACAAATCGGATTAGTTTAGGATTCGATCAATTTAATTTAGTGTTTATCAACAAATAAGTAAATGACAATAATGATCATAAAATATGTTACGTAAACCCGTTCTCGAAGTTACGAGTGTGTCCACTAACGTAGAAACTAATTTTATCAACTAGATAGAAAATAATTGAAATTTGAGATAAAAAGCTGATTGAAGAGTAAAGACTTATTTTTTTTATCTACTAATGTTGTATAACTTAAATGTTTGCATGTCTATATCCACTCCACATAAATATTCACGAAATTGAATTAGGAGAAACCAGCCATTAGATATATTAATCACAACATAATATGTAAGTATACAAAATTTATATCAATTTGAAGTTCGGTAATACGTTGATCAACGTAGGCAAGCATAAAACCAAAATTCCAATGAAACAAGGACGTTCGTAAATGAATATTCGTAACTTCATTTTTTAAACCATCGACACTCATAGTCTAAGAATTGTTTACTATATGCCCTCGATGAATAAAATTTGCATTTTAACATGGTACACATGATTGTGCTGCAGCTTGTGCTCTTAGATGTTAGATTATGAAACTCATCTTAGACCACGAAAATGGTGGAAATTCTTCGTCTATGTATGACTAAAATGGCGAATATTCACATATTCGTCGTCTAAGTTTCACGGTTTAGAGTTTAGAATTAGGGTAGCCACTTAGACAATGAAGTAATTCAAAATTCATCGTCTAAGTGGGACTAAAACGACGTATATTCACATATTCTTTGTCTAATTTTCAGGGTTTAGAGTTTAGTGTTAAGAGTAAGACGACGAAGTAGTTCAATATTCGTTGACTAAGTATGCCAACAACGAAGTAGTTAAACTTTCGCCGTCTAAGTTAGATAATTTTCAAAGTATCAAAATTCCATTAGATCAGTCAATGAAAATTCACTCTCGAAAAACACAAACTTTTGACGGGTCAAAAAAATCCTTTGACCAGTGGAAGTAATTTGTCTGAAAACGTTTTTCGATCAAGCATTACATTCATACTTCAAGTCAGCCACCAAAGTATTATTATCGGATACCAGAAAGTTTAATGAAGTAAACATTATGATTAGAATTGAATGACAAACTCTTAATTAGAATTATTACAAAGACTTAGTCAATAATATTAATCATCAATCAATGTTAGCATAATCTGCATCATCTGAATTATCCTCCCCACCCTCACCTGACTCTTCCTCATCATCCACGTATACATCATCATCATCCAGCTCCTCATCAGAGACATTTCTATAATTTAGAAGTTCGGTCTCAATTTCAGAAAGATTCGTGGCTCCGACTGGTCTGGGTAAGTGTTTGTTTAGGTGAATAAGTTGATATGCGTTGGGGATGTTAGAAGTATTAGGCTCTTGATATAGATCATTGACATTATCCATAATGTCAGACCCTGTAGTACTAGATGCCCCTTCAAGTGTTGTGGTACTCCATATATTTTGGTGAGACATATGGTTAACTACTTTCTAACCTCCACCCTCCTTCACATCATCCATATAGAACATACATCTGCCTAACCAAAGTGGCAAGAGTGAATGGCTCATCTTCATACAAACTTGTATTTGTATCGATTGATAAAAGGCCAAGATATTCCTTTGTACACTTGAACCATTTACACTTGAAAAACACAACATGCATTCTATCCCCATATAATAGTTCAATGACATTAACAAGAACCTTGTAGTATACATCATTGACTTCCCCTATTGTGATCTTACTGTTTTGTATTCTTTTACCTTCATCTCGCTTCAATATCACAAACTTTACCCTGTTGACAATACATGCACAATAAATATTGTGTTGGACCGGTATACTGGCCAATAAGTGCAACCTGCATGACCACTACCCACTGTTAAGTTCTTTTTCTAGGTTTCTCATCTACAAAATTGTCAACAAGTACAATATGAATGTCAAATTCAACCAAAAATTTGAGATAGTTTCCCCTAAAACTGAAGGAGACTAAAAACTTGCACGAAGGAAAATATTTCGAATAACCAAATTCCAAAATAACAAACTGTGGGCTCCGGTTCTCATGTAAATTTCACATGTTCAAAATAATGACCAATTATAACAATAGTTAGTTAACATGCACATTTGAGGAAATAATTAGGGAACTCCTTCTTATGCTGCTCATTACACTAGTTAGGACTCATTTTGGATTGTTTATTTGCATTTTTGACCTATGAGCCTCAATGAGCGGCTTAACCTGGTCACAGTCTCGCAACACTACTAAATGAGTTTAAATGAGTTCCTCTTTACTTTAGCTTTCATTTAATATTGTTCCAAACAATTATACAATATCTGTGATGACTGAAAGATCGATCAAGTGTCGGCTTGGGGGCGGTGGAAGCGGCGGTCTCGACTGGATCTTTGAGATATATATTGTAGTAGGTTATACACTCATGTGCAATGTATGTTTATCCTATGGAGCCATACGGCGAAGAACGATTTTTGACAAATCCTTTATACTGTCCAATTTGTCTAAAAAATTATAAAATTATATATGTAAGACAATAATAGATATAAATGATGGAAGCCATCTTTAAAAATTTATGTTACATAAAATATTGTACCTTTCCTGAGGATACATCTAAGTGTAGTGTATTGAACCAGAAAGCAACACTTGTTCGGAAGGTGGAGCATGAGGTAAATCATAACATCAAAGAAAGCAGAGGTGAATCCTCTATAATTTGCACAGGATGTAGATAATATCTTCTTTTCAATTCAACCACATCTGACTTCTTCAACTTTCTAGGGTATAACTTCTGCCACCATCTGGATAATGCGACTAATAGGTCGACGATGTCATGAGGAAAATATGGTCGAATTACTATTGGAATCAGACTTGGTAGCATAACATGATAGTCATGAGTCTTTAGACCATAGAACTTATGTTCGCTAACTTTTACACATCGATATATATCCACTGCATAATTAAACGGATTTTGAACATCTTTAAACCAGTTGAATACATTTTCCCTTAATACCGGCTTCAATGTGTAAGGTGTATCTGGCATCTTGTAGCTGTTTCTCTCTATCTTTAACCATAAGTGACGGCATAAACTCATATCTTCTAAATCTTTACGTACTTTGACAGTATTTATAGTCTTGAGCATAACATAGAGAATTGTTCCAACCATGTTGTCGCACACATTCTTTTCTATATACATGACATCAAGGTTGTTCATGATTTTCAATTTCGACCAGTAAGGGAGTTCGAAAAAAATACTCATGTGAATGCAATATCTAAGATGTTTGGGAAGATATGTATTATGGGACATCACATAATCATCATTGCTCAACACACTAAAATAGAAGCCATACAACCTCTCAAAAATCTCATCATCAGACCACTATCTGCGTTTCAGACCATTCTCTTATGTCCCGTCGAACTTCTCCGCATCCTGGTGCCATTCGTGATCCTTCAGAAGTCATCTATGGTGACCCATGTAACAGATATGTCTCGCGTGCCAATTGGATTGTATGTCGTCTAAGCAAACAAGACAAGCCTTGTACCTTTTAGTTATGCAAGGTGCCAACATCCCATAAGAAGAAAAATTGCTAATGGGCCACATCACTGTTGCTCTCATCATGAATGAAGTTCAAGTGTACCTGTCAAAAGTTGGGACTCCATTTTCCTACAATTCTTTCAGCTCATCAATCAAACGTCTCATGTACACATCTAAAGACTTTTCAGGAGACTTTGGACCTATAACTTGCACAAAAAGAAAATTAAATTCATTGCTCATACACATTTAGGGAGGCAGATTGTACGACATGACAATAACTGGCCAAGTGTTGACTGAAGTGATATTATGACTCCAAGGATTGAACTCATATGTAGAAAGTTTAAGTCTAACATTTCAAACCTTTGATGCGAAGTATGAAAATTCCCTGTCAAAATCTTTAAAACCCTCTATTCCGCGTCTAAGCATATCATCATCTATCCCCTATGAAATTGGTACATGATGTTTTATCACATGTCTAAGTACATCGTCATCTATCCTCTGTTCCGCGTACCATCTCATCGCTTCTGTTATGTATAGAGACATGTACAAACACTGCAGTCTATGAGTCAATGAAAAATCGCGAAGCACCTTGATATGAGCCTTGCTGTTCCTTTTCTTGGGGTTCTATCTGAACATGTTGCATACAAAAAAATAGTCCAGTTCTGCATGCTCTTTGTAAAAGAGGAGACAATCATTTTTGCAGGCGTGAATTTTCTTGTAACCAAGACCAAGCTTGTTTAAGATCTTTCTTACCTTTTAATGGGTATCGGGAAGATTGTGATCACGAGGAATCAATTTACATATATGTTGTTGGATGTCATCAAAACAACCATTCGACATTTTGTTCTTCACTTTTATCTCCATTGCCTCCATTATGACTCTCAAAACACTATGTGGACATGCCAGGTACACCGAGGTCTGGGCTTTAAGTAGAAGCATGTTGTACTTACACACATATGTAGTGTCAGTGGCCAAGGCTCTAAGAAGTATGTCATAATGAGGAGTATCATAACCTCTCTCTTCGTGTTAGTGTCTACCAGAACTATATGTCGGAAAAGCATCATGTACCTATTCCATAATGGGGTTCTACGAAGGGCTAACAATACTGCTGGATGAGGCACCATGGTAAAAGTACCATTAGCTGAAGTGTGGTACTTCACTGTGCTCAGTTTATGTAGTGTAACTCCACATCATACAAGTGTTCAGCCATATCATGAACTGACATAAACTCTTTATTACAACATCTTTTGCCCAGACACCTGTAACGCTTCTTTCCTTGACCATGTTGAATTACAAATGACATAAACTCGGCGACGCCGTTTATTTACTTTTCATCACCTCTTTTCAACTATATCCAGCTCTTGTCCATATTCTGTGTAAGTTGACATGAATGAAACAATAAATAATCCAGAAGTTAGCAAAAATTATCGAAATATATTAATTTATCGTCATCTACTTGCATGATTCTCGAATAATTATTAAAGAACCTGATTAATTAGCTACTTAATTTTGAGTCATCAACAACCTAGGTAATTTTGGGGAAATAAAAATTCTACCTAAGTTTAGGACAATTCAAGAACCTAGCTAGCTAGCTCCGTTTTCAGTCATCAACATATATAATTAAGCATCCGAAATTCTAATTAAGGAAGCTAATAACTAAACATTAAAAATCATCTTATCATTCTTATATTCATCCAATACTTAATAAATTACATAACACAATAATATGCATTTAATTATTTTAATCTACAAATTAATAATTTTGAAGTAATATAACACTTCACCATATATAATCATCATATGCAAACAATTTAGTTAATAAACAATGCTATAGCAAACAAAAGTCGATGAAAATTATTTGCCGGAAAACTCGTCATACCGTACGTAAATTAAATGAGCCAAATTTGGAAATAAAAATTTAGAGAAAAGAGATTATATACCACTTGAAACTGAAATATGCTCGATCTAGAACTTGAAACTGATCTAAATATGCTCGATCTGGAACTTGAAGCATGACCCTAAACGACGAACAAATTTCGTCGAGACTTAGACTACGAAGTGGACCAGGAACGCTTATTCCATCGTCTACTTTAGTACTTAGATGACAAAGGTGACGACACATAGTTAATTCGCCATCTAGTATATTATCTAAAAATCGTGTTAGGTGTTCTTAGACAATGAATCTTACGATGAATGTCCATTTCATTGTGTAGTGTATTACTTCGACGACGAGTGGGCAACAAATCCTTGTTTTATCGTTTAAGTGGCCATCAGACGACGAAAATTATTTCCAAAGTGAGGATGCTACATTTTGTTGTCTAAGTGAGTATTAGAAGATGAAACCCTAATTGGTTCGTCAAAAAAGAACCACAATGTATAAACTTAATACACAACCTATAAGCTGAGTAACTAGTCAAACAATCCTACCAACAGTAGGATAAAAAAAGGTAACCAAGGCTTGCATTTAGTGATCAATAACCATGTTGCTGCATGAAATGAAATGATAAGAAATGCTTATCCCGCTCGAATATGTTGAAGTACGGAAAATAAAATCCATACCAGCATAATCGCAACCAAGAACACAGTTCAATTCCCAACCCTCTGGCCCAAACAATACTAGTAAGGGAGGCCTAGCCAAAGCCTAATTACCCCCCACTCCATCCCCACACATCACATGCGTTGCCTTCCAAATGAACGAAAGCCACATGTTGCCGACCACTGGCAGACACCGTCAACTACCAATCCAACCTCGAGCTACCCCGAGCTACTCCGAGCCGGATTTTGGAAAAACCCTAATGCAACACCATCAACTTCAAATAAGACTTACACCAATCACTGAATGTCTCTATCCGACCAGCAACGAAGCTCCAAGTCGGAGCGCACAAGGTCCTTATACCCTTTGCGACTATTATCTTTATAAAAAAACACACCTCAGTAACAGTCATTACAACACCCGACAACCTTCCACCCTGAAACCAGCCAACCCAACTTCACCACAATGACCGGACATCAACATTCCCATGATCCCTTGCACCACATAACTCGTGGATCACATGTTTGAATTGGATTTGTCCCTACACTGAGAAAACAAACCTCATTCCAAGTCGGAAAGGAATTGGTGTGCGAGAAAGGTGCTTTAAATTTACCAATAAGACTCGACAAACAGGCATGGCGAAGAGAAAGAATTTCACAAACCGATGGAACCAACATGCCAATCCCAAAAGAAGATCGCCGCGGGAGGAAGAGACGAGCGCAAGCCCTAACCCTATCCATTGCTTCTATTTCGTAAGTTATCAATTAAAGTCTTTGTAAAGTAGTCCTAATTATGTTCCTCTACTTTCTCACTGAATTTGATAATTTTTCTATCTTTAATATTTTAGACATAAATATGCCTTGGTTTCTATAGTTATATTCAAATGAAGAGCCAAATTGAGTAATCTTCTTGACAGAGATGTATAACAATAGTTTTAGAGATACTCGTAGGTATAAATTTAGTCTTATTGGAAATTCTTGAGGGATCATTCTTAGGTATCCAAGAGGTATGATAATTTTATTTCATCACTTGAGATTGAATTTGGTGGTTATTGTGGTAATATGAGTTAATTTTTGAGTTATTTAGTTGTATTTGAGATAATTATTTTATTTACAGGCTTAGTTATAACTTTTGAACAAAATGTTCTCGAAGTTGTAAATCTGATATAATTAGTTGTAAACATTATAAATAATCCTAAAAAAATGTAATCATTGTAGTAATATTGTCCTAAATGTTGTAAATTTTGTTCATGTATATTGTAATTTTTGTTCTTAAAGTGATAAATAAAGGTATGATATAGCCCTTGGGTACCATAACATGTCCCCATTCTTGAGTACCCAAGGGGTATGTTATACTCTTCTTTACCACTTGAGAACCAAAAACATAATATATTTGATAAAAAGAATTACAACATTTAGGAAAATATTACCATAATGACCACCTATTTTCATGATTAATTATTTATGATGTTCACAACTAAATGAATCACATTTATAATTTTGAGAACAATTCTATTTAGGGTAATTCTTCCATGCATTATGCACCGATACAATGAAGTTACATGATTTACTAAAAATACATAGTCAGATTCGCAAAATAAGTAGACTAACCTCGTGAAATAAGTAAACTACAATTGAATGGTTTACTAACACAATGTAATTTGCTTTATAATAAGTAAACTGATTTTTACAATTTTAGTCTACAATTGTATAATAAGTAAACTGATTTTTACAATTTTAGTCTACTTGTTTCACGAGATCAGCCTACTTATTTTGCGAAGCTGATTACGTAATTTTAGTAAATCATATAATTTTAGTCTACTTATTTCACCAGGTTAATCTATCTTTACAAAGTTGACTACGTGTTTTTAATAAACCATGTAATTTTATTGTATCGGTGCGTTAACGCACTGAAGGGGAGCCCTTCTATTCAATAGTTGTAACTAAATTTGAAAGTATAAGTACCTACCATATATACAACTACAATTATACAAATAAAAATCAGATTAAAATCAATACCACAATTTTTTTTGTCAAGTGGTAAATGATACCCATAGGTATCTAAGAATTTTCTATATAGATTTTGACATTTTTCATAGATAGAGAGATTTTGGTTATGTGGGGCAAAAATAATTCATTTTTCTCAAAAATATAGGAAAAATCTTTAAATAGTGTACGTAGTTGTTGAAGATGCTGATAGTAAATAAGTTCACGTACTCAAAAATTTACATATACATCTGATATAGTTTTGAAGGTCATACGTTTTTTGTTCACATTCTTTGATATAGAAAACAAAAGTGTCTCAAACTAAAATTTATGTTGAACTTTGACATATATATGATACTATGTTGGGATAATACACGATTGAGTTTTCGTTTCTTCTTTTTTTTTTTCCGAGAAATTGATTATCTCACAACCTTGATATTAATGCATGCTTACTTGCAAACTAAAAACTAAAAACTAAAAAACTATCGAGATATACATTACCAGAATACCTGACTTAGAGGACGGAACCCTTTACGTTTTATCGTCTAAGTCACACTAAGGCGACGAAACTAAGTTTTGTTGACTAAATAAAAAAATTCGCCGTATGAACATTTCCTTAACGACGAAACACAATTTCGTCATCTAAAATCTGCTCTTAGTAACGAAACAATGTTTCGTCGCCATATTCATCGTGTATGTGCCATCTAAAATGACGAAATATTTCATTGCGTAAAAGAACATTTAGATGACGAAGTTTGCTTTCCTAGGCGATGAAACTTTTCTTCTTATTAAAAATTCAATTATTGACTTACTAAGACAACGAAACCAAACACTTAGACAACGAATTATTTCGTCGTCTAAGTGAATCAATTATTAAGAACCAGCAACAATTCTAGATTGAACTTCATTTTCCTCACTACCCCTCAAAAACTCTCTCAACACCTCCTCTGGCGAATTTTCGATCTCTAACCAAAAACCTTCAGCCAAGGACTGCTAAAGCATTCCCCCATCTTCTTATATTAGTAAGTGTTTGTATATACTCTTTTTTTGTTCTTCAAATTTTGTGTATGTTGAATTTTTACAGTGAGTTTGCTGGCGAATGAATTCCAGCGATATTATTGGTATAGAATTGTTTGATAACTATAATATTTTTGCATGTGTTGATTGTATATATGAAATGTTAGATTAATATTTTGACAAGTTAATATTTTTTGGATTAATTTTTAGAAGAAATGTGTTATGCAATTTATTAATTATTGGATGTGCGTAAGAATGATTCCCGATGATTAATTAACAAGCTACCTTAGAATTACTGATCTTTAATTACGTTCGAGATTGACTAAAAATTAGTTAGGTTCATGAATTGTCCCAAGATTAGTTATCTAGGTTCTTGAATTGTCCCAAAGTTAGCTATATAGGTTCTTAAATAATGCATGATTATGACTCGATCTAAATAGATTTGAACAATTTATTTTTTCGCTTATTACAACTCACGTAGAATATGGACAAGAGCTGGTTAAGGTTGGAAAGAGGTGATCCAAAGTATATACAAGGAATTTACAACTTTATAAAGTTTGCAATTGAACATGGTCAAGGAAATGAGCGTTACTTGTGTCCGTGCAAGAGATGTCGTAACTCAGAGTATCTGTCAGTTCCAGAAATGTTCCAGCACAGCTTGTCTGAAAACGGTATGATGTGGGTGTACGCTTCATGGACAAAACACGGTGAAGTATCAGTGTGAAAACTCGATCCCAATTTAGATACATAAACCGGGATTAGGCTCTCAACGACCATTAGATCCTATACATGCTAATCCGAAAGAAAATCGAAGGGGAATCAATAAGTTGGAAATCATAAACTAAAGAAACAGAATCTTAAACCATTTATGACTTCAAGATTGCTAGACTCTAGAAACTACCTATACTAATTAAGTTGCTAACTCGTAGGATCAACTCTAGATCTTACAGCGGATACTGCTATGCCTTGATCTGCGTGTGCACCCGACCTCGATAAAGACTCTGCAACCTAGGCATTAGAAACCAAAGGGCCCAAGGAAAATCATATAAAACGGAAGATCATTAGAGTGAGTGGACGAAAATAAAATGTTCGATAAAATATTCGTAAGAAATCATAAAACTTACTATATGCCTTCCACTATAATCATATAGTAAAAATATAGCAAGTCAAGGTAAAAACATATCATACGTGTGTGGAGGCGTGCATAATATAATCATAATCATGGGTCAGGTGTTTGTCCTGGCCTTCTTGGAGCACCTCGGTGATCAACCAAGATGCTAGATGCATCGATGCAAAATACATAGACTTGACGTGCATAAAACATAAAAATCATATCATATCATAAGCCTCCATGCATAGCATAAAAGTACCATATCGTATCATAGCATATACCTATATATATATATATCTATATTCGTAGGGAAACATATAAATCGTGAACGTAAAATTTAGACTCGCTAATCAACAAAGAAAAATAAAAGCCTACTCACTTGGAATGCAAGAACCATAGGTTGATCCACTAACTCGATAAACGTATCTAGGGCCCATAAGCATTTAAAGATTTACATAAGTATACGACATTTAATCATAAAAATGGATAAGGGCTCTAAGAAGATTCGTATCATAAATACTCACATTACGTTTCCGATAATTAGACGACACTTCTACGCCACATTGTTAATTCAAATATATCTGACAAGACTTGGCTCCCAAGCTTCATAAGGAGGTGAGCCTCGACTCGACACACGTCGCATGATAGCATGGAAGTTTCGAGTTGGCTCGAATCCTTAAATAGTCGGAAGTATCATTAAAACTTTCGAATCGCTCAAAACTATGGAAAATATGATCATCAATGGTCTTAAGAAACTTCCCTTGAAAATTCAGAATTTTTCAATGGCCAGAGATCCGCCGCGCACAGTGGCGCGTGGGCTCACGCGTCACTGCTGGCGGCGGCCAGAATCAACCAGCACCAAAATGATCGATCCCCATATCAAAATCAAGATCTCAACAAGCACACTAACTTTCATAACTGTGACAAACACAGAAACAGACCGGAAGAAGCCTGAAATTACCTTAAAATGTGATGAAACTCGCTGGAATCGGCTTGAGTCCGGCCGACCTTCTCCGGCCATGGCGTGGCTCAAGAGGGGTTACGTTCAGCTTCTGGAGGTGCGGGGAGTAAATACCCCTTACCCTCGCCGTCCAATAGTGGCCGGAACGCCGCCGTCGATGACGAACCAAAATGGAGGAGAGATCGCATCTTCTCGGCTTCAATTCTCACACCCAAGGTATTGCATGGCTGATCTCAGGGCAGGAATATGTCGAGGAGAAGGAGAGCTTCCAATTAGGGCTGGAGCAGCAGACAGAGGTGGCCGGGATGCAAAGGTCCGATCCGGATCAGTGAATCGGGTCGGGTCCTCAAGCGTGTCAACCATTTGGGTCAACCGGGTCATTCCCTCGACCCGGGTGAATCTTGGGTATTTATACCCTTAGATCAATCCAAGATCAATGACCCAAAATTCATCACTGTTTGATCCAATGGTCAGAAAAACTTGATCAACGGTAGATTTCCAAAAATGCACTTAAATACTCAAAACTTCACAAATTCATAACTAATTGCTCGGAGTTCGAAAAAATTCATTAAAAATATGCACGAGCTCGGAATAATTTTTTTTCTACAACTTTGGTGAAGAAAGCAAGTACAAATTCATAATTTATAAAAAGTCTATTTTTAAATCACGACAAATCTCGATAAACATGACGTACGATACTTAGCTTCTTTATTAACGGGATCAACGATGATTAGCTCGCTAATTTGATTCTGGTAGTTACAATCGGACACTACTATTCAAATGTTAATGGCAGATTTTAGATCAGGGTACTAGGGTGCCACATCTAGTAATACTGACAGACCCTCTCCACATCTGATGGATTTTCGTCTTATAGTTCAGGCAGATACAGGTTTGAAGAGGAAAATGATGATACTCCCAACCATGAAGCAACCCCTCCAGCCTTCAACTTGATGAGATCCATTAATTACGATAAGTACAACAT
Organism: Geum urbanum; assembly: GCA_946800695.1. Taxonomy (NCBI): domain Eukaryota; kingdom Viridiplantae; phylum Streptophyta; class Magnoliopsida; order Rosales; family Rosaceae; genus Geum; species Geum urbanum. The sequence goes on from OX327011.1 coordinate 26,580,801, forward strand.
TCTTCTACTGGAAGCCCATACACCATTGTACTCATAAAGTAAAGAGACAGTTTTGAGTGCCATATAGGACGAAATGGGGTATAAATTGAAGCGCAAAATATCAATTGTAGTTTTTGCCGATATCCAGCGACATATATCTAAGTTACTTTCAGGTGATCACAAACTCCCCGATAGTTATTATAAAGGATCTTGAACGACTTTGTCCTTTCATCCACCAGAATTTACGTCTGCAAAAATAGTTGTGTTCTGTTTTACAAAGAACACGCAGACCTCTAGCACTGTTCGATATAGGGCGAGTTGAGATGGAACCTTCAGAAGAAGAATAAGAAGAAAAATGTTCTTTGGAAGGTGCTTCGTCATATTTCATTGATTCCTAGACTTGAGCGATTGTACTTGTCTTTATACATGGCAATGAGATGGCACAGGAAAAAGATGAGAGATGACAATGTGCTTAGACACCTGGCAGATGGGGAGGCTTTTAAATCTTTTGATTTGACATTTACATACTTGGCATCAGAAGTTTGAAATGTCAGACGGGTTCAATCCTTATAATGATGGCACGCACATCACTTGGCATGTTATTGTCTTGTCATACAACCTGCCTCCTTGGATGTGTATGAAAAAGGAATTTAGTTTTCTTACACTGTTAATTCCAGGTCCTTACTCGCTTGGAAAGTATTTTGATGTGTTTATAAGACCTTTGATTGATGAGTTGAAATATGTGTGGGAATTTGACGTGCGAATTTGGGACAACTGTACTAAAACTTTATTCATTGTGAGAGCAGCAGCGATGTGGACCATTAATGATTTTCCTACTTATGAGATGTTCGCATCTTGCAGAACTAAAGGGTACAAGGCTTATTCTATTTGCTTAGATAATATCAACTCTAGTTATCACGTGGGAAATGTGTGTTACTTGGGTCACCGTAGATGGCTTTCTGAGGATCACCAATAGAGATCGGATAAGGCGAGTTTCGATGGGACGATAGAGAATGGTCTTAAACCTCGAGAGTTGTCTGGTGATGAGATTTTCCAGAGGTTGTACGACGTTGATTTTGGATTGTTGAGAAAGTGTCCATTTGTGACTGCCAACAATCTTATGGTTGACAACAATCTTATGTATTGAAGTCACATAAGTATTTTCTTTGAACAGGCTTACTGGTCGAAGTTGAGACTCAGGAACAACCTAGACGTCATGCATATTGAGAAGAATGTATTCAAAAACGTGGTGGGAACATTTCTCAATATTGATAAAAAGAATAAGGCCACTCTAAAATCTCGTCAAGATTTGCAGCGTATAAAAATACACTGTCACTTGTGGTTAAAGAAGTCGAGGATGGGCAGACCCACGATACCTATGGCATTTTAAATAGTGAAGTCGATTAAGAAGAAAGTAGTGTTCGCCTGGTTTCATGGTGTTCGATATCCATCCAACTATGCAGCTATATATTTCATTGTATTGGGGATAATAAGTTCTTTGGTCTAAAGAATCATGACTATCATGTTATGATGCAACGTCTTCTTTCAGTGGTATTTTGACCATATTTACCACGTGACATGGTGGAGCCATTAGTAGCATTGTCTAAGTGGTGGCAGAAGTTATGTGCTAAAGAGCTGAAGAAGTTAGATGTGGTCGAATTAAAAGAAGAGATTGTGTAAATCCTTTGCAAATTAGAGAGAACTTTCCCTCTGATTTCTTCGACATCATGATTCATCTAATGATCCACTTTTCTAAACAAGTGTTGCTATCTGGTCTGGTACACTACACTTGGATGTATCCTCAGGAAAGGTACACTATCTAATGAATGTTGCACCATTACTTATATATATAACTATATATATCTTACATGTTTATTTCACAATTTTGCAGACAATGCGGACAGTATAAAAGATATGTTAAAAATCGCTTCAGCCCTGAAGGGTCTATAACATAAAGATATGTGACCTACTGCAACTTGTATCTCAAAGATACCGTCGAGCCAACTCCTTCTGACTCCTCCAATACGCTGGATCGCTAAAATCGTATATCTTCATAGATGTTGTACGAGTGTTTGGACAAATACACGATATTTCGGAAAGATTAAATGAAGAAGAACTCATTCATGCATAATGAGTAGTGTTGCGAGATTGTGACGAGGTCGACATTTTCATGAAAGAACATTTGGTGGTACTTCAGGAAGACTATCCACATCTTAGTCCTAACCAGCTGATTGCGCAGCAAAAGAGAGTCTTCCCGGATTATTCCCTCGAATGGGTATGTACATGTGTTAAATAATATCAATAATTGTACATAATAGTTTAATAAGCCTATTATTTTAATTGTTCATAATTTTGCAGATCAATACATTCTAATTGGGTAACCACGACGGGTGGTACACACTGACGTTGCACAATTTGGCCAGTAAGCCGCAAAGATATAAGATTTATTCTGCATGTGTTATGAACAAGATTAAGTTTCGGACATTGGCTCGAGATGAAGGCAAGAAAACACAAAACAGTGGAATCTCGGTAGGAGAAGACGATGACTTGTATTACGGGGTTTTTCTCAAAGTCGTTAAGTTAATTTATGGAGAATGGAATGCCTGTTGTACATTTTAAATATAAATGGTTCAACACTAACCCAAAAATACAAAATTCTACGAAGAAGGATCTTGGCCTAATATCAGCCAATACAAACACAAGCTGGTACGATGATGAGTCATTCGCTTTTGCCACATTGATTAAACATGTGTTCTATTTGGATGATCCGAAAGAGGGTGGTGGCTAGAAAGTAGTTAACCATATGTGTCACCAAAATATATGAAGTGCAACAACACTTGAAGGGAGGTCTAATACAGAACAAAGTGACATGAATGATGTCAGTGATCCATATTAAAAACCTGATATTTCTAACTTACCAAACACAACTCTTATTCGCATGAAGAAAATCCTATTGAAGATGAACTTGAGTGAGAGCCTCTTAACAGGACTGCAGTCCATGAACTAGAGAACAATGACACGAAGGAAGAGAACAATGGGAACAAATATGAGGAAGAGGACAATGATGACTCAAATGACGGTGAGAATGATGAAGATGACTCAAATATGAAAGTGAGTGATGCTTTTCATTAATTTTATTATATCTCAAACATTAGTATCTGTACTAATTGGTTTGAACATATCGATCTTACCTTTTCGATTTGAATTGTAATAATTCTAATGTCAAGAGTTGAATTAGAATTGATTTTGATATATATGCTCAAAGAGTTGCAAGCATTATATGAATGAATGAGTGTTTCAAGCAGTACATGAATGATTTGAAATAAATCATTTTTTTTTTCTATTTTAGAGGACCACTAGACAACGAAATAGACAACATTCATCGTCTAAGGAAAAGTAGTTTCATCGTCTAAGAGTGTCTTACACGATGATTATTAGTTCGTCATCTAAAACTCTAACCTAAACCCTAAACCCTTATTCTGAACCCCTAAACCATGAATAGTTAGACGAAAAAATAAAATAAGTTTCGTGGTTATAATTTCAGTTGACTGCCAAACCATCTAAGGACACACCTATACGTACCAGTTTATTATGCATATCTTTTCATCGAGGGCATAGACTAACTATTTGTGAGACTACAAGTATCTCCGATTCAGAAAACAGAATTACGAAGATTTGTTTATAAACATTTCCGTGTAAATGAAATTTCTATTGTATGGTTCACTACACAGATCCAACTCCTACTGAACTTTTCACCTCTCCAAATTTTGTCTAGTTCATATTATGTTGTGATGAATATATCTAACGGTTATTTTGTCCAAATTTAATTCCGTTAGTATTGATTTGGTTAGAATATAGACATGCGAATAGTTACATTATACAAATTTAGTAGATATATAGCGCGTAAGTTTTTACCCTCACATCCAAATTTTTATTTTTGTACTAATTAACTTTTATAAAATAATATGTATACTGTATAACTTACATCCAAATGATATATATAGCTACCAAAATTATAGTAATGATTTGAAAAATTAAATGAAAATAATACTTAGGCGACGAAATGTTTACTATTTCGTTGCCTAACTAGTTTGTAAATGACGAAGTATTTTAGTTTCATTGTCTAACACAAAAATATTTGGCGGTAAATATTTTGCGTCATATTTTTAGAAAGTTTTTAAACATACTTAGCCAACGAATATCTTTACTTAGATGACGAAAGTTTGTTCGTCGTCCAGAGTGTCTTGATAAGATCAATTTTGCCTATTCTTTCTTCCCCAATTCTCTAAAATCCCTAATCTTTCAACCCGGCCTCCTCCATTCGCAATGCCGATTACACCGGCGTCCTCTATTCCCTAAAATCTCGCCCTTTTATCTGAACCCAGCCTCCTCTGTTCCCTAAATCCTAGCCTAATATCTCCACCCGGCATCCTTCGTTCAAGACTCTCGATTACACCATTTCCGACGCCAATTATGCTGATTAAAGTCTATCGATTTATCTTCTCATTCTTGCTTAATGTTCTATTCGCGACGCCCCCATCCCTCATCGCCTCATCATATTCTCTTTTGATTCCATGTTATCTAAGGTAAACTCCTTTCTGTCTCTCTCTCAAACACCCATTAATTTAGTCTATTAGGGATTAGGGATGGTTTATGTGTTGCTTTGTGTTGTTCGATTTAAGGATTAGGGATGGTTTATGTGTTGTTGTTGTGGGTTGATGTGTTTATGGTAAGCAGGTTTATGTGTTGTGGTTAAGTGTTGTTGTGTTGTTATGTATTGCTGTGTTGATGTGTGTTGTTTGATTTATGGATTAGGGATGGTTTATGTGTTGTTATTGTGTGTTGCTATTGCTGATGTCTTTATGGTAGGCATGATTATGTGTTTATATGTTGCTGATGTGTTTATGATAAGCTTCAGTTATAGCAGGTTTATGTGTTGTTGTTGATGATGATTTTATTGTAAGCACCAGATTTATGGTTTATGTGTTGTTGTTGAACATGTGTTGATGTCAGTGTTATCTCTATATTAGAATGGTTGCCATGATCAAACACAATTCATGCATATGTTTGGTTATAGTGATTTCTGTAATGTAAGATGATTTAACATAATAATGAGGTATTGGTTTTGATTTTTTTTCCTTTATGTATTTTGATAGCATAAAAGATGCCAGGCGGGAAGAGGAAGCAGCAATAGGAAGCAAGAGTTCAGGCATTTCAGTTGTTTCATCAGAGGAAGGGAGGTGGTAGTTCAGATGGCTCAACAACCCAAGATCCAGGAGAAGGAATGGGCCCGCCTTCGGCCTTGCCAATGACAATTCAAACCCCGACGGCTACGTCACCATTTACTCCCTCTAACGATGAAGTGTACACCAGTGCCCGACACAAAGAGCTTAACACCTTAGATAGTCTCGTATGAAATATATAGACTGTTTCAATATTGCCTAAATTAATTAAGTGTGTTCAATAAATACTAGTTAGTTTTGTACTTTTTATTGTAGGACCAGCCCCAAAACGTACACGAGGGTTGTGTAAGGGAACTAAAGGTTCTCAAATTGTTAAATCAACCGGAAAAAAGATCGAGGTGGACTACTAGGACTTGGCAAGAAGCCCTCCACTAAAGGAGTTGAGCAGCTTGATTTCACAATGAAATTGGGGCCGCCATATGGAGCAAGGTGGTGATGAAGGCACTGATATGGGCGGAGCTCCCATAGGCCGAGAAAGACAAGGTGTACGTCTATCTCTCGATAAGAGTCTCTTTCAATTTAAATAAATTTAATTAAATATAAATAATTAGAAATTATAATTTATAGATTTAAAATATAATGTCTCCTCGTATTTTTTTTAGGTACAATTTACATTCAAATTAGATGAAGCGATATTTGATTTCCTTGAGGACCAAGCCAAAGATGCGTATGGTGAGTAGAAGTACCAATTGCACAAGGTCTATAAGAAGTGCGGGTCCAAAGCCCCTATTGAGTTCAAGAATCGGGAAGATGAATGAGAATGGTTGGTCCAGCACTTTAAGAGTGAAGGGTTCAAGGTAATGTCATGTTAAATATTGAATACATTGTATATTATTTGAATAATTGACGCTTTTCAATTGTTTCTTTCTTGTTTCTCATAACAGAGAAGGTTTGACGCTAACACAACCAACTGGGGGATGAAGGATCTGAACCACCATCCTGGTTCAATTGCGGATGTCTACTTCATGATGTGTTCATATGGAAAAGGATTCGCAGGTGCCACTCTTAGACACTTATAAAGATACGTACATGAGGCACGAGGAAGAGAGGCAACTCAAAATACTGTAAGTAACTACTAAATTCCAAACAAACCAAAATTAACCTTTTTTTTGGTGATGTTTATGCACAAAAACCTTAGCAGCATCTCTCGGGTATGCATATAGGTTAGAGTAAATGGTGACTGGATGAAATTTACTTTATGTGCGTTGTTTGATTGATGAATCAAAATTGAGATTGGTTATTGAATCGATTGACATTGGCACAAAAGATTTTACTGAACATTCAAATATAATTATTTGTTTGTTGTTATATTGAGAATGCGGCTGTTTCATGTGCTAGAATGGTATAATTTTATGTATTTTTCAGGTTTTTAGTTTCCTTTAGTTTTAGGAGAGATTATGTCAAATTTTTTGTATAACTATCAGAGTTAGTTGTTATGCTTTAACCTTAGTTTACCAATTAAGTTGAGAGTTTAATTTAATTTGCAATTGTTTATTTTATTGTAGGAGAAGATGACGCAGTTGGCCGAGGAAGAATTCACCAAGATGGCAGAACTAAATCCGGACATTCGCATGAAGAGCTCCCTCCACTAGATATACCTACTCAAATTAAGATGTACGAGAAGACACTTGGAATCCGACATGGGAAGGAGATTCGAGGTCTTGGATGAGCTGACATTCGAAATTTGAGCCAGTCATCAACGTCTACCTCGCGAGCTTGTTTAAGTGTGGTCGATGAGCGCATCCGAGAGGTCGAGGCGCGGGCCGAGGCACGACTTCGAGTGGCTGAGGAGTGCAAGGAACGCATGATGTTATAGATGGGCTTACGGTCTGAATGTAGTTCAGATGTGCCATCTCAGCATTCACGAGACTGAGAAAACGATGACAATGCTGAAGGCAGAGGAAATGGGCTAGGCGCTACACCAATGTAGATGCTTTTATGTAGATGTCGGCTTTTACGTACATATTATGTAAATATCGGCTATTATGTAGATATTTAATCAATATTATATATTTTCAGAAATTTGTGATTTATTTATTTATTAATTTAACATCTAAAATGACGAAATGAAATGAATTCGTCATCTAAGATAAGTGATTAAACGACAAAAGATACAACAATTTCATCGTTTTAGAGGGTACCTTATATTAAGAGACTAAGATAATGTACTTTGTCACCTTAACGTTCATAGCTAGCCAACGAATTTGAAGCTTCGTCGTCTAGATATTTTTTTGCGACGAAATTTTTTGTCGACTCAGATTATAACGTTTCGTTGTCTGGGATGTTAAATGATGAATCATAGTTCGTCATTTAAAAACAGCTTAGAATTCGAAAGTTGTTTCGTCGCTAAAAAAGCTACATAGATGTCGAATTATTTTTCGTCGTTTTAAAGTCTATTTAGATGACGAATCCCTTTTTTTCGTTGTATAAGTAGCCTTGCCACAGAGCATAGATGACGACATTTAGATGATGACATTTTCGTCATGTTAGTTTTTAGTCGACGAAATTAGTGTTTTAGACGACAAAGTTCTTTTTTCATCTAAGTTAGGTATTCTGGTAGTGATATAAGTCGGGGTAAGGCTAGGCTAGGGAGGCTCTACCATACAAATTTATTTACAGCTAGTTAAACAAAATTACAACTTATTAATTGAACCATAATTTACTATACCTAGAACAAATTTATGACCATTTTTGTATCATATACAGACAATTGAACCAAAACTACAAAAATAACAACGATTTTTTCTCAAAGTTGTAAAAATGTGCTCGTTGAAATAATTACTTAAAACTGAACGAAATTATACAAAATATCTCATTTTACCGATAATAACAAATAAAAATTTATATATATCACCCCACTATAGAATTATCCTATAAAGTCGGTGTATACAACATGCATATTGCAAACTTTAACTTGAAAGTTCATATGAAAATATAAGCTTAATCCATTAATAAATTAAGTTTAAAGTTAATGACAAAGATGATAATGCGAATAATAATTTGACTAGATTCAATAATATAAATCGTCAGTAAAGTTTACTACTTTTACTAGTGTCTAAAGAGAACAATGACGACATACTTAAAAAGAAGAAGGAAACAATGACAATTCTGAAAAGAAGAAGAACAATGACACATAAGATGTTTCATATATATTGATCAAGATTATATCATATTCAAAGCGAATCTACATTGTGAAAAAACAAAATCGGAGTTTCGTTTTTTACAAAAATGACAAAATTAATCGATCTTTTAAAACCACTCATCATTTAGATTATTACACGAGGACCATGCTTGCCAAAAAAATAAGTTCAATCGGATATGATTCACTCATTTGATCACCACATTTAATTTTTGATCTACATAATTCGTCTAATGATAATCTAAAGAATAAATAATTTTAATGTTTCATTATTTTTGTCAACCTTGTAAAAATAACATTTTGTTTTGTTTTTTCATAACAGAATTCTGCTCTTGGCATGAACTGATATATATATATATATTTATTTATATATATGAAAATATGGTGAGAATATCACTAATGATTGAGCAAATCAATAACAGTCACTGGACAAATTTTTAATCGTTTGGGTCATGTTTTCGATTCACACACGTCTTTCATTTGAAAGGTGAAGTTGGAGCTCTAGCTGCGGAAGGAGGTGGAAACTTAGAGGTGTTACAGAGGTTAATGGGACCGATGCCACTCGAACCGGCAAGGATCTTGGTCGAGGCTGGTGATGACCAAGCACTTCTTAGGACCCTCCTACTGCTTGGTGTCAAAGACACCTCTAGTCTTGTGTGTAGTGAGCGCCACCATTCTCGCACTTACGCGTACAACCTTGGCCAAAATTGGAAAATTTGATCTGTGTGGTTATATGTGAGTAATGTGACTGTGGGTCGATATTCTCTCTCTCCAAAATCAAGGAAATATATACATATACATACTTGATTATTACATATTTATGCAACGTAACTGTGCTTAATGATATTTTATATTTGGTTTATTTGTGATGTTTTGGTATTCTTATTATGTTTATTGTTTTATTAATTTTGTTGTGCGTGGAGAAATAAAGAAAAATGAGATAAAAAGAAAAAGAGTTATGTGCAAATAAAGAAACACAGACCAATAAAGAATGAGAGAAGTTCAACTAATGAGTATATAAACTTATCTTAGAATTTTGAAAAAGGCTAATCAGCAATTTGGAGAGCACATACTCGCACAAGGAGCAAATCAACTGCATAGAAGGCTTCAGCCGCACAGCTTCGACTCGTCGAACTGCCGACCACAGTTATTTTCTTCATCCTTTCTTGTTCGTATCATCTTCCTGTTTTGTCTAGATTCTATTACTATGACTATCTGTAGCTAAATATCTTGTTAAGAGGTGCTTAAAGTCCTATACATGAAGTCTTTTTAATGCATACACTTTAACATAATTTTGCATATTCTTTTTAATGAAATTTCTTTCTCTATGTGGTTCAGTGATGAATTCTTGTTTGTTTGCTTTGGTGACCAACTTTGTATGCATGCTAGGACTCTATTGTCAAGAGATACGGGCGACTAAGGATAACTTCCTCCCCTGGATTCTTTATAGTGATACACCATATAGGTAATTTCGTCTGGAGATTGGAACTTTAGGTCTAGCAGGACACGTCCATAGTGTACCTGTGAACCCTTGCAGCTTCCCAAATCTTTTCTAGATAGTAATACTTTCTTCTTTGTAAACCTTGGGGTGAATGGGGTCCATGACTATGGGTTCATAGAGGGATAGATCTAGGGGAGGTATATGACAAACTTACATATGCATAAGAATTAGATAATAGGATATGGTTGTAATGATCAACTCTTCTTGGGAACTTTCTTTCATGGGATATGTGCATTATGTTAAGTATGTGTTATAAAGATGGATTGGCGGTGGTGAATAACATTCCTCTTAACTCATTCATTCATAAGTTTACACATTTTTTATTCACAACATATTTACTGTTCAACATTTATTTTCTGCACTCAGTTGTAGTTCACTGATTATGTTGGTACCCAAATCAACTCGAAACCCTTTGCAGTTTTACGTGGTAGTCCGTCACAGAGTATAATTTCATCTGTGTAAATTTTGTGGCATCTAGAGTGGTATATATAGCTTAGGTTAGCAATTGTATTTATGTGTATTGGTCAAATCTGTCAATTTTGTGACATTTGCGTTTAATTAGTGTTTTAAGATTTAATTTTATCAATTTTCAACAGATAATGACCTTTATTTCTACTATACAACATTGACATCTTATGATTATAATTAGGATTATGTTTGTGAGTAATTTTTCATCTATCGATACTTAATTGAAGACACATGTTTATCACTTTATATCTTTTAACGTCAGAGAGAGATAGATATAGTGGCTAGCTAAAGGGATAAACGAAGGTCAATCGACAGTGACCAACGTGATATTACAATATGTCTCGCTACTAAGGGTCGATTCGCTCAACCTTCAGTGATGATATCAGTCATTTTCAATATGCATATGCATGGAGAAGGTTAAATTTGTGTTTACTAGTAAACTACACTTCAACCATATTTTCCGCAGAATTTATTGAAGTTCCAAATGACAAAGAATAAAGTGCCGACGATGATTTCCTTTTTCTCCGAACTCCTTTTAATTTATTTGCATTTCATGAGCTTTATCTCTTCGTCTTTTCATAAGTTTGTATTCTCAATTCTTCTTTGTCCATACGTAAAAGTCTTTTTTTGATACTGTCCATACGTAAAAGTTGAAATCATGTGATAGATAGAGAGATCATAGAGATAATAGTTCGCGTGGTAAAAATATCAATATATTTCATTAAATGCAAAGTGCTCCATTACAATTACCAAGGATCACTTCATACTTTAAGATGATTAAAGGACTTATCTTTCTCATGCATTTCAATTTCAGTCCAGCTCTCTCTCTCCCCTCTCCCTCTCTCGGTGTCTCACAATGCCAACAAAAAAAAACATACAAAATCAATTAGATTTCATATATTTACTTAGTCTAAGCTAGGATGGAACATTATTAATATGTTGATATATAGGGATCTCAAAGGAGAATTAATGGAAATTGAAGGACGTTGCTTTCTTTCTTTCTTTTCCTCCATGCATGACTCCCTTTTCTCCTTTTGTTGCTTTCTGTCTTTCTTGTCTTTCTTTAGCTCTCCTTTTCCTTTCCTTTTTCTTTTCTTTCCCTCTTTTTCCCCCCCTCAGCTCTCATCTAACTGTTCGATCTTCCTCAGCTGATGAAGCTCCTATTTAGAGACTCATATCGTTCTTCTGTAATTAATCTAAGAAATTAGAAATCAATCAATTAGTGTGGCTGCCACCTCCTCTCCCCAAAGTGAACTCCAAATTAGGTCTCATGGGGCTTGTCCCACCTGAATGGTTTGTTGTTGAGGAGCTTCCATCTGATATTCTCCCGTAGCTGCTTAAGACTTTGGGATCCATCATGTCCTTCTGTAACAAGCACATGCATTTGTATTAGTTGGTTTCAAAGAATCTATCCATAACCAAACAAACCGAACAAAATGAAAAACAAAAAACAAAAAAACAAACTGATCGAGCTGCAGCAGAGGAAGTTGCGTAAGAAGTGTGTGACACTGTGAGGATGATCGAGAATCAAAGGATATTTTGACTCACAAGGGTTTCAGGGAATAATTGAATATTATCAAAGGAAAGAGAAAATCTAAAACAGTACCCACTAGAAAGCCTGCACAACCTGTGCTACTTCTAAAACATCATTCCCATCTTCTTTCATAAGAATCTAATTAATTTCTGGGGACTTCAATGCGATATGCATTTGACTATTATCCATATATAAATATATTTCACATCCTACAATAGTACAAATCTATATGTAATACATGGTCAACCCTTGAGCTTGGTGAGTCAAATGGATTAGGTTTATTGAGTCTGCCTAGCTAGGGTTAGGTTTTCCTTTCTATTATTGAAAGAATCCTTTATATTCTTGAAAGAATAAAGCTTTACATAACGAAATCAACAGTTTTTTAATTTCACCTTGAACTTGTGAAATTGAAAGAACTATGCCTTCAATTTCTAGGAGGGAAAACAAGCTTTTGAAAAGCCTCTTTTTTTCTTCTTCTTGTATCTCTCCGTGATGTGCACGACTTTGAAGATAGATGAAAACAGGATGACCTTTATTTGGGTTTTTGGTGAAAGGAGTTACATTTGTTCATTTATTCCAAGTTACCTTTACTTTGTCCATTTATTCCCATGACATGCACATCTCAAGGCAAATATGATAAAGAGTGATATAAGGTAATTTGGCTAGACCTAACTTTCAAAGTATTGATCTTATATTATAAGCATTTGAATATTTGGTAAAAGTACCTCATGGTCTAGAAGAGATGGCATATTTCCTGTAGAATCCTTTGGTTTATTTCCATGCAACCAAGCTTCTCTGCTACAAAACCAACACATTGAGATTGAGAATAATTTTCTCTATCAGTGGAAGCCATGCAAATATGCAGAAGAGAAAAAGCAAGTACTGATAAAAAGAAAAGAAAGCAATCTTTACTACTCAATGTCTTTTGTTTTGTTTATACAAATCTTGTGATATGCACTTTACATTTCGTGGTGATTGATATAAAGTTGGAACCCTTACCCACCCCATGTGAGGGCTTCAAACAGAATACAAGGTATAAATTTCAAACTTCAAAGTGCATATAGCTTTGGCACTAATGAGGTTTATGTTTCACACTAAGTTTTCCAATTCTAGGCCCCACAAAATCCAAAGGAAAGAGATGCATATATCTCCTCCATGTTTGAGGTGGATTGTGTCAAGTGAGCGTCCCAATATATGTAAGAGAAGGCAATGTAGTTAGTATAGGAGGTTCTGTGTGAGTGGGTTTCTTTTTACTTCCTTTTCACCCACTTGAAGAGATTATAATTACCCCATCATGGAGTCTCAGAATTCATGTTTGTGGAATGCGGACAGAGAGCAAAGCAAAGCATATATAGTGAAATCATCATTTCTCTTGTTCTTTTTGTGATCTCTTGCATGAAACTATGTCCTATATGTGTGGGTGGGTATGAGACATAGATAGAGAAAGCCATGCATGTTAGTTTTAATTTCAAAGGAAATTATAACTAGACTCCACAAATTAGGCAACAAGATAGAACATTCCAATTTGGACTCAGTAAAGGCTTGTTTATCTCTTTACGATCTCATCATTTAAGTTCTTACTCGAAAGAATGCATATATTTACCACAAATAGTTTCGTAGCGAATTCTTGCAACAGCATGTATGCAATTAACTTAATTAAGTAGTAATACTAGCTAGCAGCTTGCAATACCTTGAAGAATTGCTCCATAGGCCACCGTAGTACTCCTTATCCTGAGCATTAATATTCGATTTTGCCTGCTCAGAAGACCTTGTCGGGTTCTGATTAATACTGTCAAACATTATATCTTCAGTGGTATCCCCAGATGATGCATTCTCATACAAGTCAGATTGTCCTGTAAACACGTCCAAACCCAAATTAACATTTCTGGTTTGTCTTGCAAATCTAATCGAACCCACGTACTCTCTTCCTAATTTGCAGCTTAAATACACTACAAAAAATTTGGGAAATGAAAATAGAGGGCATGCATGCATTGTTGTTAATGAATCAACCTGAAGTTGCCGCTGCTTTATCGGTTGTTTTCACCGTCCGGTACATCTGCAATGGAATTACAAATAACAAAACAATTACATCACAGTTGTATAATGGAGCTAAATTGTTTGTTATTCTTCTAGACATGTCGGTCTGATACACAGTTAAAGTACAGACAGAAACATTTATGCATGCATGTGAGCGATCGATGATGAGGAAGATAATGGTGCATGCTTGCGTCCATGGTATTTGTGCATGTGAGTCAGGTTAAATTAACCATAGTCAAAAAAATGAAGAAGAAAACTAAACCTAACCTGACACAACCCTAGACAAACCCAACCAAGTGTGTATCTGATATCTGAGGTAACATAGATATAGGGATATCATTGAGAAATGATGTTGTTTTCTGTACTTTTCCCTCCTTTGTTTGTTTCTCTGATCTTTCACTAGCATTATTATATATTTGCACAACTGAGATCAAATCGATCCGCTTGGCTTGCTCCTCTTATTCCTCCTCATCCGACTTATTTTGAATTTATTTCCTCTTCTTGGGGTTTGTCTTACTTGATTTCTGAAACCAATACATAATAGCAAACAGTACTCCTCCTCTTAAATTGTTTCTCTCTGCTGCTACTTTTGAGAGAGAGAGAGAGAGAGAGAGAGAGAGAGAGAGAGAGAGAGAGAGAGAGAGAGAGAGAGATTGATTTTTCTTTTCTTTTACTTGGGTGGTTCATTCTTCCAAGCAAAAAGCTGTTTATTAGCTTTCAGAAACAGAAGAAGGAAGCAGAAACAAAAACAGCAGGGAAGCCAGAGAAACCATCAGATCTAGCTATAGAAGAAAAACAGATGCTGCGGATTATGTAGAAAAACCAAACAAGCCCATTGGAATTTGGAACGTTCATGTATTTTATATATTATTTATTATGCATTTGAATAATGCTGCCTGCAAACCCTTAATTCCTGTATAAATCTATCTACCCTCCATTATTATTAGACTGTACCAAGCACTATACTGGCACTCCCTCAGCTCCAACGAGCAACAAGAACAAGAATATACCCAGAATTGACTGAGTTCATTACTCAAGTGAGTAGGATATTTAAGAAGTGATGATGAAGAGTAGCTATAGCTCACCTGTAGATGAGATTTAACATGCGCCAAGGTGAGATCTTTCACATCCATGAGCTCAAGAACTGACTTTGGCGTAGCCCCTGTCATATTTATACAAAACCAACAACATGTATGAGATCGAGCAGAAGAAGAAAAGAAAATGAATATATATATAGTGGAAATGATCATAAGTCAACTTCTCGTCCATTTTCAATGAAGCTCGTGACTTTGGTGTAAGTTGAGAAATAATTAAGAAAAAAATGAAGACAAATAGCTCAGCTCTATCTACCAGTTCACTTACTTTCATGGCCGCCGAGTAGCTCAACGGCATGAACAAAGCGTGCGTGAAGAGTGGTGGTCCATCGCATCCGAGGGGCTCTCATGCTACGCTTGGCCGGAAAACGTGATAAGAATCTCGACCGGAGAAATGGGTTACTCGACGGCGAGTTTAATGTAGTACTGTTGGGAGAGGATAGGGTAGTGTCCAAATTTAGATTAGACTTCATAATATTTTGTGAAGAAGTGAATGGGAACAAATTAGGGGGAGGATGATGATAATGATGAAGAGGAGGAGGAGGAAGAGGAGGGTTTTGGTAGACTGGAATTCCTCTGATGGGTCTCAAGAACTCAAGCTCCGGGCCCAAGTAGCCCCCTTGTTGATGTTTCTCTTGCTGGTGATGATGTTGAAGAGGGTTTAGGAACTGGTTTTGCTGAAAGGCGTGGAAGAGGAGATGATGACCATTAGTGGTATTACCGTTTTGTTGGAGGCCGAAGTGGTTTTGGTTTTGGTGGTGGAAGTGGTAGTGGTTGGTTCTGGCTGTGTTGTTGGAGTACTGCTGATCATTGGAGGAGAGACGTGCCGGATTCGATAGCGAGAGGTCGGAGAAGGTGTCGGAGGAGATGGATGAGTTTCTGGAGTCCAGAGCTCGTTTCCAGAACCCCAAATCTACATCTTCTTCTTCAGCTGCGCTTGTTCTTCTCCAGCTCCCTGATGATGTTGGTTTGGTGTTTGGAGGGCTTATTTGCAGAGACAAATCTGGCTGCGCTGGGAACAACTCCATCAATAGGGCGTCTGTAATTGAAGCAAGAAAGCCCTTGTTTCTCTTGTCTCCTACCTCTCCTTGTTCGAAGCACTAGTGTTCGTTGTTGTTGTTGATATGAACGAGTGTTTGGTCTAGTGATCTGAGCTGGTGGCTGGGTGATTAGGGATTTTCAGGTGTTAGCTAGATTTCTGGGTGTTTTTTTGGAGATGGGTCTTCATCAATTTGAGGGAGTAGTTGCAGAGATTGGAGATTGAGATGAGAGAGAGAGAGAGAGAGAGAGAGAGAGATGGCAGAAATGGCGAGGTATTGAGTGAATGGTTGTTTCTTTTGTGTGAAGTATATGGGAGAAAATGACACTTGAGGGGGAGAGCTAGCTATAGAAAATGAGAGAGAAGAGAAGGAGTTTCTTTTGTGCACGTTGTGGGGGGTGGGGGGTGCAACTAGGCACTTAGCTACAGTAGAAAATAAAATTAAAAAGGTTTATTAACATAATCAAAGGAGGAAATGGTAGTTTCTAAAAAAAAAGGGGAAATGTAAATAAATTTTGACACCCTTTTCTACTACATGACTTGCTTCCTTTTTAGCTTCTTTTCCTTACTTTTCCTTCTTTTTTTTGGATAATACTATATTGTTAATTTTTTGTAATATAATATTACATTGGTTCGTGGTGTTCTTTCACTTCTTTGTACATTTTTATATGGAAACGTATGCTTTTCTTTAGGGAAAAAGGAAAATAGAGCTGATTAAAATTTGACTGCAAATTGAACTTTAATGTCTGCGCATATATACTCCCATCAACAACTCAACATCTTTTTAACCCACACATGCAAATAGTCTTTTAAGTTTTAACACAATTCTCTTTCTATACAAAATCAGACTCAACAGTTCACCTCTAAGTCCATTTTTAGATTCGTACTGTACACATTCGATTGTAAATACTACTAGAAAAATTCATTTAGGCAACAAAACCGTACTTCGTCGCCTAAGCTGAAAATTTTTTCGTCTAAGAAACACTTAGACAACGAAACATAAAACATCGCTTAAGAGAGAAAATTTTGTCGTCTAAGTGTTACTTAGACAACGAAATCCAAATGCGTTGCCTAAGAGACCAATTTCGTCGTTTAGGTGAAACTTAAAACGACGAAAACATTTCGTCGTCGGAATAATCGAACTTAGACGACGAATTGATTACCAATTCGTCGTTTATGCCCATAATTTAATACTAAACCCTAAACCCTGACTCATAAACCCTGACCTGTAAACACTTAGGCGACTAAAATTTGTATTCATCGTATAATTCCTACTTAGACGATGAATGTTCTTTATTTCGTCGTCTAAGTCCATACCCTAACATTTACCCCTAAACCCCAACCCCAAACTCCTAACCCATGACCTATAAGTCCTAACCCATAAACACTTAGATGAAGAAAAATTTCGTCGTCCAACTGAAACAATTAATAAGAGACGATAACAATTCTAGATTGAACCTCATCTTCTAACAACCCCTAAAAAACTATCTCAAAACCTCATCTGGCGATTTTTCGATCTCTAACGAAAAACCTTCAATCGAGGGCTCTTAAAGCATTCCCTCAACTTATTATATTGGTTAGTGTTTGTATATACTCTTTTCTTTGATTTTTTTTTCTCTCTAAATATTTGGGTGTATTTGAAGTTTACCAGTGAATGAACTCCGGCGAAATTGTTGGTATACAATCGCTTGATAACTATAATGCTTTTGCATGTGTTTATTATATATATGAAATGTTAGATTAGTAGTTTGACAAACTAATAATTTTTGGATTAAATACATATATATTAATTAGTTTAATTTGTGTTATGCAATTTATTAATTATTGGGCTTATGTAATTAAGAATGATTCCTGATGTATAATTAACTAACTACGTAAGTTATGTTCATGATTTGTATTTAAATTAGCAATATAGGTTCTTGAAATGTGGCAAAATTAGCTATGTAGGTTCTTAAATAATGCATGATTATGACTCTAAATAGACTTGGACAATTTCTTGTTTTGCTCATTACAATTACACAGAATATGGACAAGAGCTGGTAAGGTTGGAAAGAGGTGATCCAAAGTTTATACAAGGAATTTACGACTTTATGAATTTTTTAATTGAACATGGTCAAGGAAATGAGCGTTACATGTGTCTGTGCAGGAGATGTCGTAACTCAGACTATCGGTCAGTTCCACAAATATTTCAGCACTTCTCTGAACACGGTATGATGTGGGAGTGCACTTCATGGACTAAACACGGGAAGAATTAGAGATTAATGCTGAAACTATAATGGTAGAGTTCAGATCAAGGTACCAGGGTGCCACATCTATCAATACTGACGGATCTTGTCCAAACCCCGTTATGAAACTTATGCACGATGCATTTTCTTCGTATAGCTTAAGTGGATATGGGTTTGAAGATGGACATTATGAAACTCCCAACCATGAGACAACCCCTCCAGCATCCGACTTCATGAGATCCACTAATTACGATAAGTACAACAAGCTTATTCTGGAAGCCCATACATCGTTGTACCCACAGAGTAAAGAGACTGTTTGGAGTACCATAATAGAGGAAATGTGGTATAAAGTGAAGAACAAAATGTCGAATGCAGCTTTTGACGATGTCCAGCAACATATATGTAAGTTGCTTCCAAGTGATCACAAACTCCCCGATAGTTATTATAAGGTAAAAATGATCTTGAACGACCTTGTTCCTTTATCCACAAAAATGGATGCATGCAAAAATAGTTGTGTTCTGTTTTACAAAGAACATGAAGACTTGTAGCACTTCCCAGTTTGGGGTGAGTCGAGATGTAACCTCAAGAAGAAGAATAAGAAGAAAAATGTTCCTTGAAAGGTGCTTAGCCATTTTTCGTTGATTCCTAGACTGGAGCGATTGTACATGTTTCCAAATAGGTAGAGGCAATGAGATGGCACAATGAAAAGAGGTTAGATGAAGATGTGCTTAGACACCATGCAGATGGGGATACTTTTAAATATTTTGACATGACGTTTATAGACTTCGCATCAGAAGTTCGAAATGTCAGATTATGACTTTCTACATATGGGTTCAATCCTTATAATGATGGCACGTATAACACATGGCCTGTTATTATAATGTCGTACAACCTGCCTCCCTGGATGTGTATGTGAAAGGAATTTAATTTCCTTACTCTGTTAATTCCGGGTCCTTTGCTCGCTAGGAAAGTGTTTTGATGTGTTTATGAGACTTTTGATTGACGAGTTGAAATATGTGTGGGAATTTTTCGTGCGAATTTGGGATAGCTACACTAAAACTTCATTTATCATGAGAGCAGCAGTGATATAGACCATTAGCAATTTTCTTGCATGTGGGATGTTAACATCTTACAGGACTAAAGGGTACATGACTTGTCATATCTGCGTAAATGGCATCAACTGTAGCTATCACGCGGGAAATGTTTGTTACTTTGGTCACCATAGAATGATTCTTGAGGATCACCAATGGAGATCGGATAAGGCGAGTTTTGACGGGACGGTAGAGAATGGTCTGAAACCTCGAGAGTGATCTGGTGATGAGATTTTCCAGAGGTTCCAATACATTGATTTTAGAGTGTTGACCATGTGTACTTATGACGACCAACAATCCTATGGTTGACGACGATCTTACATATTGGAGTCACATGTGTATTTTCTTTGAACTGCCTTACAGGTCAAAGTTAAAACTCAGGAACAACCTAGACGTTATGCGCACTGAGAAGAAATGTATTCGACAATGTTGTGGGAACAATTCTCAGTATTGATATAACGCACATGTTTTTACCCTCGCATCCAATTTTTTTATTATTAATTTCTATCCAAATATAGATACCAAAATTTAATTTTTCATAAATGATATGAAAAAAAAAGTTAAAACAAAATAACACTTAGGCGACAAAATATTAACTGTTTCATCGCTTAAGCCTAATTCTTAGACTACAAAATCTTTTCATTTCGTCATCTACCACCAAAATATTTGGCATAATATTTTTGTGCCATTTTTTGGGAAATTTTAACTATTATTAGGCGAAAAATTTATTTTACTTAGACGACAAAATATTTTTGTCATCCAAGTGTTTGCTAATAAGATCGATTTCGTTCGATCTTATTCCCAAATTCTTTCTCAAATCCCTAATTCACTTTGCTCTCTCTCTCTCTCTCTCTCTCTCTCTCCCTAATCTTCCGAATTCTCATTCCCATACGCTGCTCTGCAGCTGGACGCTGATGTCGGACGCTCTCTCTCTCTCTCTCTCCCTCACCTCTCTATCTCTCCGAACTGAACTTCAAGGCCACCAACCCTAAGGTAAAATCTCTCTCTCTCTCTCTCTACTAAACTTCTTGCTAGCTATTGTGAATATCTCAGTTTGATCTGGGGATTGTATCAAATTAGGGGTTGTACTATGTGAATGTTTGTGTAATTAGTGCATAATTGTGGTGGCTGCATCTCTTTTATGTAATTTAATTTATTGATTTGAGTTAGGCTAAGTCTGTCCTAGAGTATGTACTTTGTTTCCTTTTCCAGTTCTTGCTCGTGTTTGTAGTTGTATTGTGTGAGCTGAATTTTGACACAACATGTGGTAGTTTTCAAATTGATACATTATATTGGGATTGTTGGGGATTGAAAAAAGGGAGGTTGTATTGAATTGATGGAATGAGTGATGACTTTGAGGTTACACATTTGGAGAGATGTAATAGAATAAATTTTGGTCTGAATTTAGACTGTTAGGCTGTGTTCTAAACTGTTTTGGGTCTAAATTTTTGAGAGCTTTGGTAAATATGGTACATATATGTTGAGATGTAGTCCGAATTTGGTTTCCCAATTTATGCATAATGTGAGAGTTTGGCAAGCTTTATGCTAACCCTTTGGACCGTAGGTTTGCTTGTTATGGCCAAAGTTTATGAGGGTGGTTGCTTACTTGTTGTTTTAGTGTGCTGTTTTATGTCCAATGTAAGATAGATTTTGAGTTAGTTTGGTTTGAATGAATTCATTATTGTTTATATGGTTTTTTTCTTTATGTATTTGGATATTGCAAAAGATGCCAGGTGAGAATTCGAGGAGAAAACAGCAAGAGGAAGCAAGACTTGCAGCACATTGTGTCAAAGGAATGCAAGTGGCACTTCAAATGGCCAAATGACCCAAGATCCACGGGAAGGAGAAGGCCCACCTGGAGCCCCGCCAGTAAATATTTCGACTCCAACGACTCCATCACCATCTACTCCCTCAACAGATGAAGTGCATATGAGTACTCGACGCAAAGAGCATAACACTATGGGTAATCTCTTCTGCGATCTGTAGAATATTTTATGGTTTTATAAATCGATTAAGTGTGCTCAATAAATACTAATTAATTTTATAATTTTTTTGTAGGATTGGCCCTGAAACACACCCGAGGGTTGTGTAAGGGGACCAAAGTTGGTCAAATGGTTAAGATGACGAGAAAGAAGGTCGGAGTTCCAGACCATGACTTCGCAAGAGGCCTTCAGACAAAGCATCTGAGCAACTTGATTACCCATGAAATTGGGGACAACATACGGAGCAAGGTGGTGATGAAGGCGTTAGTATGGACTAACCTCCCACAGGCCGAGAGAGACAAGGTGTACGTCTATCTCTCGGTAAGATACTTTCAATTTAAATAAATTTAATTAAATATAAATAATTAGCTGTAATAATATATATATATATTGTGTATTCATACTTTTTGTAAGTACACTTTGATTTTCCAGACAGTCCATAAATGTTTGAGTTTATTGAGGAGTGAGCTAAAAAAATGTATGTCGATTGGAAGTACACATTGCACCAGGTCTATAAGGAGTTCGGGTCCCCTACCCCTACCGAGTTCAAGAATCAAGAAGATGAATGGCAATGGTTGGTCCAACACACTACCACATAACTTCTCATTGCCGACGACTTAGAGAAACAAAGGCCGACGATTTTTGAAGTCGTCAGCAATAATAGAGTATTGCCGACGCTTTATAGCCTACAGGGGTTTTATACTATAGCCGACGACTTCGTAAAAATCGTCGGCTATAGTCCTATAGGCTATAAAGCGTCGACAATAATAGAGTATTGTCGACGATTTGATGCAAAAATCGTCGGCAATACTCTATTATTGCTGACGACTTCAAAAATCGTCGGCCTTTGTTTCTCTAAGTCGTCGGCAATGAGAAGTTATGTGGTAGTGACACTTCAAGAGCGGAAAGTTTAAGGTAATGTGTTAAATATCGATAATTGCACAAGATCTTTGATTATTAATTTGTTACTTTCTGTTTCCTATAATAAACAAGGTGAGACGCTAACACAATCAATCTGGATCAGAAGGATCTGAACCACCATTCTGGCTCAACTTCGGTCTGCTATCTGGTCATGGAACATATGGAAAAGGGTTTGCATGTGCCATTCTTTGACGCATACAAAGTTACGTACATGAGGCATGGGGAAGAGAAGGTGATTCTGAATGCTGTGAGTAACCACTAAATTTGAAACAAACCAAAATTAACGTTTTTTTGTGAATTGTTATGCGACAAAACCTTAGAAGCATGTTCCCGGTATGCACATAGGTTAGAGTAGATGGTGATTGGATGAAATTTACTTTCTGTGTGTTATTTTTTTTATTGATGAATCAAAATTCAATTGGTTATTGAATCGATTGGCATTGCCACAATAATGTTTAATTTTTGAGCATTGACATACATTTATGGGGTTGTTTGTTGCTATATTGAGAATGCAGGTGTTTCATGTGCTAGAATGGTTCAATTTTATGTGTTTTCAGGTTTTTGATTACCTTTATTTTTAGGAAAAATTATGTCAAATTTCCGGTAGAATTATATGAGTTAGTAGAGTTTAGTATAATTTTCAATTGTTTATTTTATTGCAGGAGAAGATGATGCAATTGGTTCAGGAAGCATTGGCCGAGAGGGCGGCACAATACCTGGACACTTTGCGTGAAGAGCTCCCTCCACTGGATGTACCTACTCAAATTCATATGTATAAGAAGACGCTTGAAATATGACCTGAGAAGGAGGTTTGGGGTCATGTACGAGCTGGCGTTCGAGATTTGAGCTAGTCATCGATGTCTACCTCGCGAGCTTGTTTAAGTGTCGTCGATGAGTGCATCCGAGAGGTCGAGGAGCAGGCAGAGACACATCTTCTAACAGAGAGGGAGCAGGCGGAGGCGCGTCTTCTAGAGGAGAGGCAACAGTATGAGGAGTGACTTCGAGAGATCGAGGCGGGGACTGAGGCGCGGATTTGAGACATGATGTTATAGATAGGTTTACAGCTGCTTGGTTACAGTTCACATGTGCCATCTTAGCATTCACGAGACCGAGACCATAATGATGATGTCGACGGTAGTAGGAGTGGGCTGGGGGTCCAAACATCGGTGTAGATATAGATTATTATGTAGATAATGTAGATATCGGTTATTATGTAGATATTTTAATCAATATTATATTTATTAATATTCTCTAAAATTTCTAATTTTTTTTATTAACTTAATGTCTAAGATGACGAAATGAAACTAATTCGTCGTCTAAATGAAACTATTAGACGACGAAAACTATAACACTTTTGTCGTTTAAAACAGTACTCTAGGAGACGAAATATTTTATTTTCGTCATCTAGGTGTTCATACTTAGACGACAAATTTCAAATATTCATCGTCTAGATTAGTTTTTTGTGATGAAAATCTTCGTTTTTTAAGATTGAAAATGTTTGTAGTCTAGAATGTTAGATGACAAAAATTTATTCATCGTTGAAGAAATTTGTAAGACGACGAATTCTTTTTTTTCTTCGTCTAAGTACTATAGCGAAGAAGCTTAAACGACGAATTTTAGACGAGGAAAGGTTCGTCGTTTAAGTAATTAGACGACAAAATGAGACTCTTAGACGACGAATCTATTTTGTCATCTAAATTAGATATTATGGTAGTGAAAGTTTCATCGCCTATAAAACATAATTTATCCACCATTTTTTAGAATCTCTCGATCTTACCCAAAATTCACACGCACACTCTCTTCCAATCAAACCATCACCCCCATCACCATCACCATCACCACCACCACCTCCACATTGGCACCACCACACCACACACACCACCACCACCACCACCTCGTCACCACCACCACCACCACCACTACACAAAACGTCGCCGTTGTTGCCTCCACTACCACCACCACTACCATTAAATTATTAATTTTTAATGAATTAATAATTAACATATAATGAATTAATTAGAATTTAATATTTTTTTATTTTTTATTTTTAAAAATCAACTACTTAAACGCACTACAAGAATAAGTATTATAGCCGACTACATAATAAAAAATAGACTGACGAATAGGTTTGTCATCGGCTATAGTCTACTATCGCTGATGACAAAACCTAGTTGTCGGCTATAGTTTTCCGTCATCGGCTATAGTACTAAAGCCGCCGATGAAAAATAACTCGACAATGTTTGCCAAAAAAAAAATCATCAGCTATAGTTGGACTAAAGCCGACGAGTTTTTTCGACAATTACCGATGAGATTTTTCAACTATAGCAGATGATATTAATGAATCGTCGACTATAGTCCTTTATAACAAATCAGGGCAGCAGCTCAATCATTCAACAAAAATTCGGTGAGAAAAACTCAAAACGCTCTGAAATCGTTGAGTGTTGTCAGAAGCTCTCCAAAATAGGTTCGTGAAGCTATATAGGTACGTATAAATATATATGTGTGTGTGTTGATTTAGAGTTTATTGTTGATTTTGAGTTGAGTTGAGTTAAATTCGATGAATATATATATAATTATACGTAAATTGTTGATATATATGTGTTAATTTGTAATTTGGAAGTAGAAGAATTAAATTATGTAATTTGTAGTTTAAAGATCGATATAGATAGATATAATGATGAATTTTTAATTAATTAGTGCATGTAGATATATATATATATATATATATACATATATATATATACAGTTGGAATTTTCAGGATGGACAAGAGTTGGATGTTCCTTCCAACAGGATGGACAACAGTTGGAATTTTCAGCATGGAAAAGAGTTGGATGTGCCTTCCAAGATGAGATCTAAGATATGCCCATGGAATTTTAAGTTTTGTGAAATATATGTAAAGAGAGATAACAATTCATTATTGCCCGTTTACGAAATGTTAGTGTTGCAGCGATTAATATTGTTTTTCCATTGATAAAGTATGGGAGCACATGAAGAATAATGGGTTTTGGAATAAGTACACATGTTTGATTTATCAGGGTCAGTATGATCATGGGCAATTTTCTGAGAGGGCCAGTACTTCTAATGATCCAACAACGAGGTTGATCAACCATGTGTTTCCTTATGAGAGCGCTGTATTTGCTCAAGCACCAGATATCTCTCCCGTCGTTGGGGGCTTCCCTTATATTGAGCCAGTCCAGAAATTACCTAGAGCTGTCAACACTGCAGGTATGGACAATTACAACAATCTGATTGCCTTCCAACAGACCTCGTTGTACAACGGGTGTAATAAGACTGTTCTTAAAAGTGTCATGGGAGTAATGAAGCTCAAAGTGGAGAACAAAATGAGTGTCAAGGCTGTTGATGATTAGATGGAGTGGTCTGCTACGCTGCCGCCCCCTTGGTCATCGTCTTCCTACCACTCATCGTAAGGTGTGACATATCCTGAAATATCTTGGCATTTCCTATATCAAAATCCATGCATGTAGATATGATTGCGTTCTCTTCTGGGGTGAAGATGCTTACGGGAATGATCTTGAAAGACTTGATGCCTACCCGGTATGTGGTACATATTGGTATAAGTTGACACCTGCAGGGAACAAGAAAGCTGTGAAGAGACTTTGGTATTTCTCGCTGATTGATAGGCTGTAATGGTTGTTCATGTGTACACACACAGTTGAAGCTATGAGATGGTGGGCTGAGAGAAATTTTTGCTTGACGATGATACCCTTATACACCCTGCTGACTGAGAGGCTTGGAAGTACATGGTCAGGGAGTTTTCTCATTTTGCATCAGAGGTCCGAAATGTTTGACTCGGACTCTCATCTGATGGATTCAACCCTTTTGGAAACATGAGTCTTCAATATAGTATATGGCCAGTTATTTTGGTACCGTAAAACCTTTCTCCATGGAAGTGCATGAAGAAGGAATACAATATGCTGACTATGTTAATTCCAGGGTCGGGTTATCCAGGAAAGTGTCTCGATGTGTATTTTAGACCCTTGATTGAGGAGCTTAAGTACCTGTGTAACGTTGGCCATCCCACTTATGACAAGTACAAAAATGAGATGTTCCAGATGCATGTTATGGTTGTTGGCACCATTAGTGATTTTCCTGACCGCGGGATGTTGTCGGGTAACGTTACCAGGGGATACGGGGCTTGTCCAAAATGCATGATTGTTGAGTGCTGCAGACCTCATTGTAGGAAGATTGTCTAGATAAGTCACCGTTGTTGGTTTCCACATGATCACCCATTTCGGCAGGATAAGGAGGCTTTTGATAGGACTATAGAAACGGGTGTGCAACCTAGCAGATGGGCGGGGGATGAAATTTTTAAAGTACTGAATGAATACGATTTTAGAAAGCTGAGCAATTATCCTGAAATAGTGGCGTCAATACTTTGACAGACCCGACATGTATAAATTCTGGACACACAAAAGCATATTCTGGAAACTCCTGTACTTGCCTAATTTTCCGATCAAGCACTACCTAGATGTCATGCACATAGAGAAAAATGTGTGCAAAAGTGTGGTGGGCATAGTACTAAATTGGGAGAGAAAAACTAAAGATGACTCTAAGGCATGCATTGATCTGAAAAGAATGGGACTGCGGAAACATTTATGGTTGAGAGAAGGGAAGAAAAAAATGTCTCAAGCTCCTTACACCGTCAAGCCTGACCAGAAGACTAAAATTTTTGAGTGGATGGGCAATGTCAGGTATCTTTCAGGCTATGCAGGATATATAGGCCGGTGTGTTAACTTCCGGGACAATAAGATGTACAAATTAAAAAGTCATGACTATCATTTACTACTTTAACGCCTCTTCCCTACTTTTATTCAAGGGTACCTTTCCAAAGAGGTGGTGGAGCCATTAGTGGCGTTGTCAAGATTCTTTCAGAAGTTATGCACCAGAGAAGTGAAAAAATCAAACCTGTGGGAAATACAACAGGACATCATTTTTATCATGTGCAAATCTGAGAGGATATTTCCCCCAAAGTTTTTTGACATCATGATTCACCTGATGCTTCATCTTCCTGAATAATTGTTGCTTACCGGTCCAGTACACTACACTTGGATGTATCCCATGGAAAGGTACATACGATTCAACATCTGAATCTGAATCTGGCTCTGTTTTTAATTTTATATAAATACTTATTTTTCAATAATCATATCATGCACTTTGCAACTTGATAAACAACTAGAGGACTACAAAGAGTATATGATGAATAAATCCGCACATGAAGGGTGTATCGTTGAAGCATATCTTGCGCACGAGTGCGTAACATACACCAAGTTATATTTGGAAGCGTTGGAGGACCCTCCACAACATATGCCGGTATATGAACCACAGTTCAACCTTTCTATCATCTACAATAATGTTGAAGTATCTGGAAAGTTGCCGAACTCGTACAAGTTGGAACCATATGAGTTAGTCATTGCCCACTGGTCGGTATTGATTAACTGTCCAAAAGTTTAATACTAGAAAAACATCCACTTTTACTGCCCTGCTATTGCCGGTGATGTTGAGTACCACAACAAAACGTTTGCAAACTATTTTGGGAACTGGGTACGTATATATATATATACACACTCTTCTATATATATAAATTAATATCAATGTTCATATTTAAAATTAATGGTTGTACACATGGTTTTCTTCCAGATGAACCATGTGCAAGATGATGGTGACCTACATTGGTCATAAGATTTGAGGCTCTTGGCGATGAAACCGGTAACTTTAAGAGTTTATCCGATGTGTAAGGTCAATGGCGTGTAATTTACATATGAACATAGAGGCGTTAGACAGTGAAGACAGAATTCTGGGGTAATGGTGCATGGTGGGAAGAATGTCATTGACTATTATGATGTTCTTCATTCAGTGGTGGAACTAATTTATGGGATAGGCATGACAGTGCACTTGTTTAAGTGTAGATGGTTTGATACTAGCCTGAGAACACAAAGACCGATTAGTACGAAATATTTCCGGTGAATACTGCTACAAGCTGGTATGAAGATGACTCTTTTATTTTTTCCACAGCTGTAAAACAAGTGTTTTATCTTGATGATCTTGTGCATAGGAGCGTGGAAAGTAGTTAACCATGTTGTTTCTAGATATATTTGTAACGACCTGAACTTTGAATATATGATTATCGACACGACATGTGATTATCGCGAGTTGGTTGCACATATGTGGTTTGTTAACGACTAAATTATCGGACACGAATTTGGTTTGAGTTCCTTCGCGGAAATTGTAGAGGGTTTGATTTCTCGTAGGAGGTTTTGGAGGGATTTTTGAATAATCGGAGAATATAAAATGAATATTTGAAATTGTTGTAACGACCCGAACCGTGGAATGTACACATATTGGTCCGAGCTGTGATTATTGTGAATTAATCGTACTCGTGGGTTTGTTAACGACTAAATTATCGGGTAAGAATTTGGTTTAAGTTCATTCGTGGGAATTGTAGAGGATTTAATTTCGAGATCGTGGGAATTTTTGGAGAATTTTTCGGATAATTGAGCAATGTTTTATTGAGTTTTAAAGTCGGTTGGTGAATGTTAATTTAATCGTGACGGTCCGATCTTGATCAGATTTATTTTGAACCATTGATTATGGCATGTATGTGTACGGTATGTATATGGTATAAATACATGACGATTGAGGAAACTTTCCATTTTGAGAAATCTGGTTTGACCCGCGTTGACCCACGGGTCAAAACTGACCCGTTTTGGGCCGTGCCCTTCTCGGCTTTGATGTGCCTTATTCTAGCATTGTTTTCCGTGGTTCCTTAATGAAAGTTGTTGGCCTTGAGCTCCTCGTTCTTTTAATATGTGGATCACTCATTTTGGTTACCGGATGAAGAAGTTATGGCTTGTTAAAATTTGGAGAGTTCTGGCCGAATTCGCTGGCGACGGAGGTGACGGAGATGGCAGCGATGAGGCTTAAGGTTATGGGGGTTTGGTAGCCCATGGAGAGTTGAGTCTATTCCAAGTGGTTTCAGCCCTTACCGTGCCTGGTGGTGGCCGATCGGAGAAATTGAATTCTTGCGAGGTTTTCGAACTTCACAGTGAGTTTTGGACCTTTTCCGATTACAATTGGGGTTAGCTTTAAACTACAAAGTTGTTGAAAATATCGAGATCTTCAAAATAATGTGTTGGTCAACATTTTCTGGGTTGGTGGAAATTCCGGCGTCGGCTGCAGCGGCTCCACGCACCGCCGTTCGCGGCAGATTTCCGGGGAGAAGGATTTTTGATAAGTTTTATGTCGTTTCGCTCGTTTTCTCGTGCTGAACGCAATGGTGAGGTTTTTGAGTTGATTTGAGTGTTCTATTTTGGGATGAGAGTTGTTGGGGTGTATTTTAGGAATTTTGTTATCCTCGTCGATATTCCAAGCGATACGTCTTTTAAGAACGCAGGGTTCTTGACGTATTAGCTCCGTATGATGTGTTTCAATATATATTGATCATATCCCTATTATTTAGATGATCGAGATCGAGTGTTTGGCGATGGATCTTCCGCCGGATTTTAGAGTTAGCCTCGTACTGTGAGTGAACATTTTATTTTCACAGTTGAATTGCGAGTATCGATTTATACATTTTATGAGTATATATTTATGATTATGCACTTTAAGATTATGCATGTGCATAGAAAGATTTATGATTTGGTTTACACAGAGTACAGTCTCGGATATAGAGGTATGCATCGATGCTTTGGCTTCTCGGCTGATCCCCGAGATGCTCTGGGAGGGCCAGATATCCTGACCCGAGGTCTTTCAGACTTATATTAATCAAGTGTGGGTCTGGGATCCCGTGATTAGACTATAATATGTCGAGGAGTCTATGAGTGACCTTGCAGGATTTTACGTGCATATTTATGGATCAGGGAAAATGTACCTGCTCGGGATTTTCATATGCATTGACTCGCTTTATGCTTTTATGAGCATACATTTGAGAAAGACATATTATTATTTTCGTCCACTCACTCTAACGATTTTATTTGTCTTCCCCTGGGCTTTTCAGATTCCTTTGCCCAGTTTGTAGTTTGGGTTCCAGTGTTGCACGTCGATGGTGGAGGCGTAGAGTTCGGATCGCACTTCAGTTTTTGTAGGTTCCTTGTTCGACCTACTAGTAGTATATGTTGTATATATGCGTCGCTCTTAATACTTATGTTGTGTTTTTAGTTGAGTTTACTCCTGAATGATTATGGATTTCTTGTAAACCTGATGGTTTATTACTTATATGTTGTTGAGAAATCCGGATGGGGAACGGAGCCACACGGTTTGGCTTTTGTGGAATATTCAAAGTGTGTTTCTTTGCATGTTCTAATAATGGTTCACGTGTTTCAAAGTGAACTTTTGCGAATTTTTTTTTAAGGTCGTGTTTTCGAAGGGGTTTGATTTCGGTTTAGGCAACTGAATCGGAGTCGGGTCCTTTCAATTGTCGTCGAGTTAGTCGTACTTATTCGATTGTGTCGAAGTTATCCGAGCCATTGGTTTTGTCGGTTCGCGACATATAAATATTGAATAGTCGTAAAAAAATCGGAAAATCACACATTTGGGCCATTTAACCAAATTTGACCAGCTTTGACCGCGTTGACCAGAGCTCCACCATGCCCGTTTCGTTGCCGCAGTCCGACCCAGTTTTGCTGGCCATCTCCAACCACGTCATTGGTATGTTTAGAATCCTCTTGTGATTCTCTATTGGTTTATGCTTGATTTGGGATGAATTGGTTGTTATTTGCGGGAGTTCGAACTCGGTGAAGTTCGTGCATTTCGCCGGAATCGGGTGGCGGTTTCTGGCGAGGTTTGGCGTCGCGGGTGTGGGGGGGGGGGGGGTTTGGTTCCCCTCAACCCCTTGAAGGTTTCTGGGCTGTTAATTTGGGATAAGAAGGAGTTTTTGGGGTAGCCGTTGGTGGTTGCCGGAATTGGTTTCGGCCTTGGAATTTCGAGGGAAATTCCAGCCATGGTGGTGGTTGTTTGGACTTGTGGTTTTGGGGATTTGGTTGGGCTTGAGGAGAGGAACATTTTGAGGTATGGTTCACCGGAGTTGGTCACCGTTGGGGCCGCACCGTCGGCAGCGGCGGCGGCGGTCAACGACAGAGCTCCAGCGGGGGTTGACTTTTGAGGGTTTCAAAGATTTTTATGTCGTTTTGCTCGTAATTTTTGAGTTGAATTGAGTGTGTTAATTTGGGACGAGGGTTGTTTGGGTGTATTTTGAGAATTTTGTTATCCTCGTCGATATTTCGAGCGATACACTTTTCGAGAATGCGGGGTTCTTGACGTATTTTCTCTGTATGTTGAAATCGAATATATATTGATCGTATCCCTATTATTCAGGGATTTACTGCCAGACCTCAGGGCTAGCTGTTATCTGTGAGTGGACATTTTATCCCACATTGATTTTCATACTTTGATTACCATAGTGGATTTGCGAGTCTATGAGTATGCTTTACGATTATGTATTTACGAGTATGCATTTATGATTATGTATTTTATGAGCATACATTGATTTGGAGGCACATGTGATTTGTTTTTACACCGAGTATGGATATTTGATGCATCGATGCTATGGCCTCTCGGCTGATCCTCGAGATGCTCCTGGAGGGTTACGTCTATATGTGCACTTGACCTGGGCGTGTTTTAACTTTGAGGAAAATGTACTCAAGTTACTGCCTCCACACACACAGTACCCAGAAGAGTTACGTCTTTATGAACACTTAACCTGGGATTTTTTGTTTTGACTCGCATGATTTTATGTGCATTTATTGTAAAAAGCATGTTGGATTTATTTATGCGGCATATTATGATTTACGTCCACTCACTCTAACGGTTTTATTATTTATATGCTTTTCTCTGGGCTTTTTGGTTTTCGCCGCCTAGATTGCAGTATCTTTCCCGTGGTTACACGTCATCGCAGGAGGCCTAGAGTTCAAATCATACTTTCCTTCTAATAGGTTCCTGATGTAATCTGCTAGTCTTGTATATTCTGTAATTAGAAGTCGCTCTGAATACTTGTGTAGTGTTGTTCAGTTTGAGTTATACTCTTGAATATTTTCTGGATTTCTTGTAAACCTTGAGTTTTATTATATATATGGATTTTGAAAAATCCGGATGGACAATGCTGGTCCACGGTGTGTCTGGGAATTTATCTATGAAGTGTAATCTTCATGCAGGTTTTTGGTTTGTACGTTTTATAAAGTAAACTCTGGAAATTTTTTTGTAAGTTGTGATGTCGTTAGGGCCTAATTTTGGTTTAGGCAACTAAATCAGGGTTAGGTTCTTTCAGTTGGTATAAGAGCATTAGGTTTGAGATTTTGTAGACTCTTGTAGTTATGTTACTAAGGGTATTTGAGAATGTACAGCATATCAGGAGTGATGACCCGACTGGCCAACGGACAATCATCAATGCTCTTGAGTGTTGTATGCTTTCAAATGTCTGAAGTTTCATGATTACGTTCCTTATGTTGTGTGACTAATGTCCGTTCATCTTTAGGATGCCTCCCCGATGTGGAACCCGTGCTAACGGGGCTGGGGATCCTGCTGAGGATCAGCGTACGCACGACTTGCTTATGCGAGTGTTGCGTTTGGAAGAGCGTTTCGACCTTGTGGTTAACGCTAGGACAACTGAAGCAATTGTCTTTTCTAGCTCCTCTGATTCTGATATATGTGAGGCTTGGTTAGTCCAGATGGAGCATGTTTGTGAACGCCTACATTTTACTCCTGAGCAGAGGGTTATGGCTGCTGTTGGGTTACTGGACTCAAATGCTTATTTCTGGTAGGTTAGCTGAAAGGACCCGACCCAGATTTAGTTGCCTAAACTGAAATCAAACCCCTTTGAAAACACGACCTTAAATTATTTTTTGCCATAGTTTACTTTGAAAACACATAAACCATTCTTAGAACATGCAAAGAAATACACTTCGAATATTCCACAATAGCCAAACCGTGGAGCTCCGTTCCCCATCCGGATTTCTCAACAACATATATATAATAAACTCAAAAGTTTACAAAAAATCCATAATCATTCAGAAGTATACTCGACTGAAAACACAACATAAGCATTCAGAGCAACGCCCATATACAACATTTACAACGAGTAGGTCAAACAAGAAACCTACAGAAACTGAATAGTGATCCGAACTCTATGCCTCCACAGTTGACGCGCAACACTGGAACCCAAACTGGAAACTGGGCAAAGGAAACAAAAAATCCTAGGGGAAGACAAATGAAATCGTTAGAGTGAGTGGACGAAAATAATAATATGTCTTTCCCAAATAAATGCTCATAAAAGCATAATGCGAGTCAATGCATATGAAAATCTCGACCACGTACATTTTTCCTGATCCACAAATATGCACGTAAAATCTTGCAGGGTCACTAATGAACTCCTCCGCATAGTACAGTTTAATCACGGGATCCCAGACCCACATGTGATTAACATAAGTCTAAAAGACCTCGAGTCAGGATATCTGTCCCCCCCCCCGGAGCACCTCGGGGATCAGCCGAGAAGCCAAAGCATCGATGCATTCCTCTATATCCGAGACTGTACTCTGTGTAAACCAAATCATAAATCCTTTCCATGCACATGCATAATCGTAAAATGCATAATCATAAATGCATAACGTAAATGCATAATCAATAATGTATATCCATAATCATAAATGTATACTCAAAATATATAAATCCAGACTCGCAAATCCAATTGTGAAAATAAAATGTCCACTCTCAGAGCAAAGCTAGCCCTGAGGTCCGGCGGAAGATCCCTCGCCAAACGCTCTATCTCGATCACTTGAATAGCAGGGATACGATCAATACATATTAAAACATCACATACGGAGCTAATACGTCGAGAACCCCGCATTCTCGAAAGACGTATCGCTCGGAATATTGACGAGGATAACAAAATTCTGAAAATATACCCAATTAACCCTCGTCCCAAAATCGAATACTCAAATCAACTCAAAAACCTCAAGACTACGACCAAGACGCGATTACGAGCAAAACGGTATAAAACTCTCCATAATTCAAAAAGTCAACCCTTTGAATTCTCCGGTGACCAAGAACCCAAAACCTTCTTCTCCTTAAGCCCAACGTCTTTCTCCAAAGGACCACCACCATCCAACCACCACCATGGCCGGAAATCACCTTGAAAGCCAATGAACCCAAATCGGCCAAAAAATTTCTCCGATGAAATTCACCACCGTGAGGCCACCTCATCCTCCTAAACTCAAGGGGTTTCATCCCCAACACAAGCCCAATCGTTTCCACCCAAAATTCCCATCGGAAAACCGCCAGAAAACCTCCCCCTGTTAACCCCGATTCCGGCCAACTTCACCTCCAAAATCAACTACCCAACCCACCTCAAAGCATCACAATATATACATCAATGGAAAGCTTGGACCAAGGGGATCATTTCCCTACCTTAATCTCCGGCAACCGTGCCGTTTTCCGGTAGAAATCGTGACGGCGAGTCACGAACTCGGCGGGTCAAATCAGTTCTGGCTATGTCAACTCTGGTCAAACTGCCCAATTTCAACTTTTTGACAACTTTACGACTATTCCGCTATTTATACGTCATGAACTGACCCAATCCACGATTAACTCAAACTCAAACGGATAAGCACGACTAACTCGACGATAATTTCAAATATTCATTTTATATTCGCTAATTATCCAAAAAATCCTTTGAAACCTCCTACGAACTCAAAATCAGATCCTCTACAATTCCCGCGAAGGAACTCAAACCAAATTCATGTCCGATAATTAAGTTGTGAACAAGGCCACCAGATCGATTAATTATGACTAATAGTGACTAATCGTGAAATGTGCAAACCAAGCCAATTAACATACCAATTTTAGTTCGGGTCGTTACATTAGCACCGAGAGAGTTCCTATTGATACTCCATGGCGTACATTCAGAGATTTGTTTATGCGTTGATATTTCAACCAGGCCACCAAACAGAGGAAATATGAAGAGTTTACCAATCTGAGGCAGGGGAATATGTCAGTGCTTGAGTATAGGGATAAGTTTACCCATTTGTCTCATTTTGCATGTGATATGTGGCATCAGAGGAAGCAAAGTGTAGAAGGTTTGAGTTGGGTCTGAATCTGAATATCAACGGAACCTTGACCACTATGTCTCGGGACAATTTTGATGACTTTGTTAGTGCTACACTCAAAGGTGAGGACATTGAGAAAGAGAGGCAGATGCGGTTTCAGTCTCGCCGCTTTGAGAAGGGTGGACCCAGCCAGGATCCCGCAAAGAGGATGAGTTCTGGTACTTCGAGTTCAGCATCTTTTTCAGGTGGTAGCACTTTCAGATATTCTCGTGGTTCAATAAGCCAGAGTGGAAGTTAGAGATGGAGGAGGAATCGACTTCAGAGGCAACCACAGAGTGGGAGTTCCAGTGGATTGAGTTATCCTCGATGTGCATATGATCTACCAGCTGCATCCAGAGACTATCCATTTTGCAACACTTGTAATAGGCGGCATTATGGTTCATGTTATCGAGGCATCACCAGTTGTTACCGTTGTGGCCAGGAGGGTCACTTTGCGAGGGAATGTCTGCAGAGTGGTACTTTTGGAGGTGTTGCAGCTCAGAGCTGGGTCATGGTTAGGGTACTCCTTCTGGTAATCGTGCTACACAATCTTCTGGACATGATAGTCATTAGAACCGCAGTCAGCGTGGACGACCAAACTGGACAAGCGCGAGTTCATGCCATGTCCCTGGGAGAGGGCAGAGCTTCCCCTGAGGTTATCATCGGTACGTTGTACAGTTTTGGTCATCCAGTTCTTACTTTACTATATCCAGGAGCTACGCATTTATTCATGCCATATAGATTAGCATAATTGGCTACTGTACCTGCATCTCAACTCCCTAATTTATGGCGATTGTTGTATCTATCTAGCGAGGTAGTGTGTGTCGAGTGGGTGTATCGGGATTGTGAGATTTTTATAGGAGGTTATGGGTTAGCCACGGATTGATACTGCTGGATATTGTGGATTTTGATGTGATTTTGGGCATGGATTTCTTGGAGAACCATTGGGCTGTTTTTGACTGTCACAAGAAAGAGTCCAGGTGTATCAGAAATTTTATTTCGTGGTGAAAAGAATACTTCTTTACCTTGTCTGACTTTGGCAATGAAGGCTGAGTAGATATTGAAAAAAGGTTGTGTGGCGTATCTAGCACATGTGATTGACACAGAGGTTCGTGTATCAGACATTGGGGATATATCGGTGGTTTGTGAATATCCGGATGTATTTCCTGAGGATTTACCTGGTGTTTCCACAGTCAGGGAGATTGACTTCACTATTGAGTTACTTCCAGGTACTGGACCTATTTCGCAGACACCCTATCGTATGGCACCAACAGAGTTGAGGGAGTTTAGCAAGTGTGAGTTTTGGTTGAACAATGTGAAGGTTTTGGGTCACGTGATATCAGCTGAGGGAGTTAGCGTAGATCCAGATAAGATTGAAGCAGTGTTGAATTGGAGCAGACCTACAAATGTGACAGAAATACAAAGTTTCTTGGATTTAGCAGGTTACTATCGCCGATTTGTGCAAGATTTTTCACGAATTGCGACACCGCTTACCCGTTTGACGAAGAAATGAGTCAAGTTTGAGTGGTATGATACTTGTGAGGAAAGCTACTTGACTTTAAAGGAAAGGCTGACTACTGCACCAGTGTTGACTTTACATAATGATAATGGTGAGTATGTTGTGTACAGTGATGCTTCGAAGTTAGGTATGGGTTGTGTTTTGATGCCACATGGTAAGGTGGTGGCATATGGTTCTAGACAGTTAAAACCTTATGAAGTTAATTATCCTACTCATGATCTGGAGTTAGCTGCCATTTGTGTTAGCATTAAAGAGTTGAAGACACTACTTGTACGAAGCCCAGTGCAAGATTTACATATATCACAATAGTTTTACCTACTTGCGTACGCAACCAGATTTGTATATGAGACATCGGAGATGGATGGAGCTGATTAATGATTATGACTGCACTTTTGAGTATCATCCAAGAAAAACTAATGTGGTTGCTGATGCCCTTAGTCAGAAGTATGGTGCTTCTCTTTTCCATGTACGTGTTGCAAGAATGTCACTTTTGACTGAATTGCGTGCAACGGGAGCAGAGTTGGAATGGAATGAATATGGAGCATTGTTAGCTAGTTTCCAAGTTCGTCTGGTATTATTTGATCAAGTTTGCGAAGCTCAAGATTCGGATGCCTATCTGCTGAGCAAGAAGAATTTGATTCAGAATAGTGTACC
Organism: Geum urbanum; assembly: GCA_946800695.1. Lineage (NCBI taxonomy): Eukaryota > Viridiplantae > Streptophyta > Magnoliopsida > Rosales > Rosaceae > Geum > Geum urbanum. The sequence continues at coordinate 26,618,319 of OX327011.1, forward strand.
AACAGAGTTTCAGATGATAAGTGATGGCACTTTGATGTTCAGAGGAAGATTATGTGTGCCTATAAATGATGATTTGAAGAAGGAAATACTTGATGAAGCCCATTGTTCCGCGTATGCTATACATCCTGGTAGTACGAGGATGTTTCGGACACTTAAAGCTCATTATTGGTGGCGTAACATGAAGCAGGAAATAGCAATGTATGTGAGCAGATGCCTGATTTGTCAGCAAGTGAAGGCAAAACGTTAGAAGCTTGCTGGTAAACTACAACCTTTGGAGATTCCAGTGTGGAAGTGGGAGCATATCACTATGGATTTTGTGTATCAGTTACCTCGTACGACTAGTGGTAATACTGGTATTTGGGTGATCGTGGATCACCTTACGAAGTCAGCTCATTTCCTTGCACTTCCAGGAAAGCTTTCTGTGAGTAGATTGGCAAAGCTATACCTAAGAGAGGTTGTGAGATTACATGGTGTGATTGTGTCTATAGTTTCTGATCGAGATAGTCAGTTACTTCAGAATTTTGGCAGGCATTACAGAGAGCATTGGGGACTAGACTACACTTCCGCACAGTTTTTCATCCTCAGACAGATAGTCAGTCAGAAAGGACTATTCAAACTCTAGAGGATAAGTTACGATCTTGTGTGTTGCAGTTCAAAGGGAATTGGGATCAACAACTTCATTTGATTGAGTTTGCGTACAATAACAGCTATCAGGCTAGCATTGGTATGGCACCTTATGAAGCTTTGTATGGCAAACAGTGTCGGACTCCATTGTGTTAGAGTGAAGTTGGAGAGAAATGGCTTCTTGGTTCTGATTTGGTGAAAAGCACCACGGAAGATTTTCAAGTTATTCGGGAGAGATTGAAGGCTGCACAGGATCGATAGAAGAGTTATGCTGATGTGAGAAGGAAAGATCTTGAGTTTGAGGTTGGTGATTGGGTTTTCTTGAAACTTCCTCCTTGGTGGGGTGTTGTTCATTTCGGGAAGCACGGTAAACTTTGTCCGCGTTATGTTGGCCCATATGAGATCATTGAGCGAGTTGGTGTTGTGGCGTACGGGTTGGCGTTACCTTTTGAGATGGCCAGGGTACATGATGTGTTCCATGTGTCTATGTTGTGGAAATACATTTCCGATCCATATCATGTGTTAGCACCGTATCAGCTTCCTGTTCGAGAGGATTTGACTTATGTGGAAGAACCACTTCAGATTCTCGATTGGAAGGTCCAGGAGTTGCGGCACAAAACTATTCCTCTTGTAAAAGTTTTATGGCAGAACCATTCAGTTGAAGAGGCTACATGGGAGACCGAGCAACCCATGTGAGAGCAGTATCCCTACCTCTTTAGTTAGCAGGTATGTAAATTTTGAGGACAAATTTTTTGTTAGGGGGGTAGATTTGTAACGACCTCATGATGTGAAATTCATTTTATGTTGTTAATTAATAGATTTTGCTATGTAAATTGATTAGAAACCATGAATTTATTAAACCGCGGTAATTCGTCAAGATCCGGGTCGAGATCCAAAGATGGAAATAGGGCTAGCTAGCGCCTGTAGTTCCGAGTCCGCCACTATTGGCAACACTTATAGCGGCCCTGCCAGCTCTCGCCACCTTCAACTACTTCAGGGGGCGACGCCGCAGCAGGAAGTAGTGGCATGCTGACCCTCTAACGCGAGAAGGCTCTGGAACAAAGGCGACAACCACACGCCCTCAACGAATAGTGTGAATAAGTCCTCCATCCGTATGCCAAAAATTCGTCGGACGGAGCCTTCTCCCTCTACGGCTCATGCTCCCCATTCATCTGAGGCTGGTGCTTCAGGTAGCTCCTCGGCTGAGGTACGATTATGTCTGCTGTCTCACCTCTTCTTGCCCCTAGAGATACCTACCATACCTTTCCTTGATGACAAGGGAATTCTTATTCCAAGAAAGCAAGGTTTCACTTCCCCAGAACAAGCATACTTGTATGTACCGTTCGATACACCTCTCTGGAGTACGAGGGTTCCGGGACAATCGACGAACGAATTGGGTAAATATTAATTAACAACCTTGGTTATTTAATTTCAAACTTATTAATAATATGTAAATTAAATTGGGTACTTATGTTTTAATCTTTTACCATGTCTTAGGTGAAATCGTTGCTTGAGACAAACAAAAAAGGACTAGAGACCCCGTCACCGGCAAGCTACTTGACGATGCGATCAGGGGTGGTGGGAAAGTGGTCATTCGTACCAGGGACGGAGGCGAGGTGATTGAGGAAAATATTACGTGCAAGTACGCCGACCAAGTGGGAAGCATTATACGGGCAAAGTCCTAATGTTGTGGCAAGATTTGAATTCCGTGTCGCACTGCGTGAAATACAAAGTGAATAATGCACTGTCCGTAAGTTATATTTTATATTCATTATGTATCTTTTTCACTTATTAATCAAGTCCGAATAAATATACAATTTTTACCACTTATATATACATTGTAGATGTGGTTTCACGTGCCCAACGAAATCAAAAGCACGTGGGCAAATGAGGTGCAAGGGGGCAGGTGATGTGATTCGAGTTATATTGTATATATCGAGTTAGATTTTGTTGATCAAGCATTGTCAATTTCTAACATTTGTGTTGCACTAATATAGGTACAAGGAATGGAAGGCCGACCTCAAAAAGAACTGGAAGAAGTACAGTTACGACCGTTCAGGTACCCCTAGCGAGTTTCGGTGAGGGGAGTACGAGTGGCGATGGCTTGTAACCCACTTCAACAACCCAAGATTAAAGGTATGCAACCTGAGTATATTTGTGTTGTATTGTATTTGGAGAAAATAGTTAGCTAATATTTTTTTGATATATGTTTATCCAACAAGGCCATTTCTGAAACAAACTCGAAGAACCGGGGAAAAAACACCAAGAACCATCATGCTGGTTCTAGATCTTATGCGGGTTGGATGGAGGAGGCCACCCAACACCCAAAAGTCCCTCCGTTAGTGTATACGATACAACACGCGTATCTGCAGGCTCCCGAAGATGCTGTAAGTCTTGACCCCTTATAAATTAATTTACATATTTGCTTATATATGTATTTTCCCCAGGATAAATATTTTTGTCTATTTACTAATATGTTTTTTTTTCCTTGTCAATTAGGTGAGAGTGGAGGAGGTGATGCAGGGGGTGTTGACTCAAATCGCGAGAGAGCGATATCCTAACACCCAGGATGAGGGCCTCCTGATTGATCAATCTAATCCGATTGTAGCAGCGAGGATCATGGCTACCGCTATCTCACCATGGTAGAACACCTACTACTGTAGGGGTGTCGAAAAGAAGGGCGAAGGGGTCTTAAAGAACACTTGCAAATTCTCGGGAAGGTCAGAAACTTCTAGGAACTCTGACCTACAAGAGCAGCTTCGTAGGCAGGCGAGGGAGATGGAAGAGCATTGGAGGATGATAGAGGAGATGGAGTGGGCGTGATTAGCCGAGCAGTAGACGAGATTAGCCCAGCAGACATTTATGGCGACATGGATGCAGCAATGTTTAGCACAGCGTCAGGCTTCTGGAATCCAGGTCCCGGCCCCACCTCTGCACCTTTTCAGTGCTCCACAGCCGCAGCCGCATCCGCAAGATCATGCACAAGATCATGGTAGTCACGCCTCTGATTTCATAAACACATAGATTTTGATCACCTTTAGTGTAGGTGTATTATGGGTGAATGTGTGTTTTTGTCTGGATGTGTACGTTGTTGGAATATGTGTTGTTGGCTAGCTGTTGTGTAAATATAATTTTGTAGTTGCAGTTTCTGGGAGTGAAATCTAGAATATGCAGTTTTTTTAAAAAAAATCACCAACTATAGCCGACGACATGAGATTATCTCGTCGGCTATAGTGTTCCAGAAACCGACATTTGGCATACTATAGCTGACGAATTTCAAACTATTTCCGACGACATTCTTAAACTATAGCTGACGACATGCTTCCAAAGCGTCGTTGGCTATAGTCTGATTCTGGTCAACTTGTTGACCACGGGGGAGGGCTTGCTTGACGATGTTATCGTCGGTAATAGTGAAAACTATGCCCAACAATTTATATAACTCCGGATATAGTTAGAACTATAGCCAACGATAACCCTAATATGTTGTCGGCTATAGTATGGCCGACAACTATTTTTCGACGATGCTATACCCGACGACATGTCGTCGGCTATAACAATAGTCGACGACATTTTCTGACAAACCGACGAATTTTCGTCGTCGGCTATAGTGATTCTTCTGGTAGTGACGACGAAACTAAAAGTTTTGTCGTCTAAGTGGTTTATTTAATTTTTTTATTTATTTAAAAAAAAAATTCTACCACTTAGACGATGAAAAACCTAAAATTTCTTCGTTTAAGTGGTTTATCTTGGACGAAGAATTGTTGCATTCGTCGTCTAAATGAAATGACAAAAAATTTCATCATTTTTTTAGTAAACTTTCGTTTTCTAAAAACCTAGACGATGAAATTTGTTTCGTCGTCTAAGTACTTAGACGACGACACTTAGACAACGAACCTTAGGTGACAAAAAATTTTGGTCGCCTTAGTACTTAGGAGATAAAAAACGCCACTTAGGCAACGAATGTTAGTTTTTCTGGTAGTGAAATGAGATTTTTGTCAAATTAACCGTTTATTTAAAATACGAATAATCATTATGAATTAATGATCGAGTAAAATAATTAAAAACAAATGAAGGTATTATGTATATAAAAATAAGACAAACATCTATTTATTCTTTATACCTAATTAGAATACTTTTCTGATTGTACTGTGTTTTCCATATATGCTCTTAAGTTGTTAAGTTTGTCACCAATATTCCATTTAGTTAATTACATTGTTCAAGAGCCCTGATCATCATGACAATGATGAAACTTTCATTTGCACAAGTAGGATTATTCTTCTCCCGTCAACTTTAAAGAGTTTAAGAAAAAAAACACAACATTCCCATCGAATAACTCTAGGGTCTGAAGGAGTTAATTCTTCTAGAGCACATGGTTGTGGGCAGTTAGTTGTAGGTGTGGTGTAGGGCATGGTCCTTTCCCAAGTTCCATATATGTGAGGCGCAAGGAGAAAGTCAAATTTAGTAATTTACCTCTCCCATCTATCCAAATTAAGGCCAGGGATAGTAAATGTGCCTTCCAATAGGTAAAATCTCGGTCTGCTCACGACTGGGCTCCCGTATGGGATAGGGGCCATAGGGCTGATGCCACACTGAAAAGTAAAAAAGAAAAAGAACAGCAAAAAAAAACAAGAGTTGTATGCTGTTTGGGGAGACAGATAGAGTCCCAAATTTCACATCTTTAGTCTTACCACAGCTAGTTGTGTGACATTCTGTGACACCAAATCCACGTACATGTGTGGCGTATAATTGCAACAACAACAACGTTTATTTTCTAATGTACTTACAAATTTCCACCCCAAAGAAAAGAAAGAAAAAAAATCATTTTAATGTATTTTCATTCTCCCTAATGTGACGTGTTAAACATTTTTCATGTTATTATCCATGAATATCTTAACTTCGAAGCTCTTACAAGTAGAAGATAATTAGTAACAAACGAATTAATTATTACATGTACGTACAAAAAATTGAAATAATTGCACTATCAAATCAGAATGATATAAGTTTAGTTATTTACATATAAAACAGTACGTACAGTTCATTATTTAATGCATCACATGAACATAATAATATTCTTCATACATATTGGTCCCAAATGCTACGTGATTAATAGTATACATTTCATTGTGATAACAAGTAGACGTACCGTGCTAGCTAGCAACTAGCAAGGGAAGACAAACGTTAAACAGTTACAAAAGGTATACACGTACATATAATGTCAGGAATCAGGACCAACAATCAATATATTGTACCTAATATATATATATACACATATATATATGATGATGATGATCGATCCGGCCAAAATCTGTCAAATTAAATAGGAACATTGTAGAAATCGTTAATTGTTAATGATATATGGTCCAATACTACTTTTAGTGACACAGTCTTTTTTGTTTCAGCGGAAATAATTTTATTGTAGCTTTATGAGATGAAATAGATCTCAATTGGTCAGTACGCAGAGGTGCTTAGTTAATTATCAAAACTTGGCATTTTGGCCTTGGCCACTGTTGGAGAAGAGATCCGAAGCGACGAAGCTTTATGGTCGCTCAGAAGATTTTTTGGTCGCCTCGATAAGATGTGACCAAGTCTTCCTCGTCAATGCCTCGTCGCCTGAGATCAATCCCTTCAATATTGGGGCGACGAAGATTGATCAAACTTCGTCGCTTCATTAATCAGACGCGACAAACGCAATCTTCGTCACTTCAAATTAGTGCCGTGAAGATAGGAGTTGTCGCTTCTTTGTTTGAGCGACCAACATTGGTGAAATTGGGGCGACCAAGGGCAACAACCAAAGGAGACGAAAATTGATCAATCTTCGTCCGGTCCCCTCATTTTAACTGAAGGGACGAAGATTGATCAATCTTCGTCCCCTCATTTTTACTGAAGCGACGAAGATTGATCAATCTTCGTCCCCTCATTTTTACTGAAGCGACGAAGATTGATCAATCTTCGTCTCTCCATTGGGTGACAGGAAAAAAACTTAAATATTGACGTACCAAGTTACGATAGTTCACAATTTCAACGCATAATATATGATAAACGAACTCATTCAACCATAAATCAAGTCATACAGAAAAATAAACCACAAATCAAAACGTACACAGTTTATACAAACCCTGACTACTATTGTTCATAAAGTAGACTCATGGTCGGGGACGGCGTTGTAGCTGGATTGCATGCTAGGAGCGGGTGGAAGAAATGGAACTTGGATGGATCGCATGAGGGCCTCCATTTGTTGCACCCTTTGGGCGAGCGCATTATAATCCTCTCTGAATTTGCGCGCCTCCTCTTTGGCTTCTGCGACCTCCCTTCTCAGAGATTGGGTTTCCTCTACATTGCCGGTCACCCGGGCCCCTCTTTTGGGTTTGGGGTCGCGTATGACTGCGCGCTCCACCCTTGTCACGTCAAACAAGAACAAATAAATATGCTTGAATAATATACGAAAAGCGAGCAAAACGTAAATCGAGATAAACGACCACATGTTTTATAGTATTACCTCTTATAGAGGTCCTGGGCCTTGAACCCATATCTTCTTCTATGATATTTATTTGTGTATCAAGAGTAAGATGATGGTCTCGGGAAACCACATCGCCGTCATCGTCACCCGCTACACTATCTTGTTGCGACAAGACTTCGTCGAGCCTTCGCTTCACTGCCGTCTGCTCAATTAAAATATATTAATTAAATAATATTACAATATGGTAAACAAAAATAATTGTAATAACGTACCATAACATATTTTCGTTCACCATTTTCTCAGCCGCATTCTTGTCCGGCTGGTATACGTCAATCCAAGTCTGGACGGCCGACGCTTTATGACCCTCCTTCTCCAACACCTCGCTTCGGTATGAGAGTGCGAGGGATCCCGAATGGTGGTTGAGCTGCTGCTCCTTGTTCTTGTTTCTGTTTCCTCGATTTCGTTCGCACAGTTTCTGCCACACAAAAAAATCATTTAAAAATAAGAATAGATAAACAGGTAAATTTTAAATCGTTGGCGAAAAACTGTGCGGGTAGTTTTTGAAGCTTACCAGGTAAGCAGGGTCTTCGAAGTGGCTTTTTAACTACGCCCATTCTTCTTCCCTCCCCAGGAACTCGACAGGATTCTCCTGGCTGACGTGGAGATAATGTTGATGGCAATCATGCTTCCAGTCCTTGTAGATTGTTTGCGTCGTCGCATCTATAAAGTTCCACATCTCCACATCGATGGCCGGGATGTCATAGTTCGTCTAGCCCAAAAATTTAAAATGTGTTGATTAAAAGTTATAATTACATAAACCGTAAAGTAACAAACTAAGCTAAGCGTAGTAAGTATACCTCAATACCGGTATTGACGACGTCGCGTTGCATATCGCTAAGTGACAAAAAGCTAGGCACAAGCATTGGAACTTTTCCGCGTATGATGCTACCAATGTCTCGGGACATCAGACTTCTAAACTCTCTCGCCGCAGGCCCCCGATGCCTCGTAGAGTATTCCACCTTTAGTCGCTTATTGTTGTTCATCCGGACAAGGTACTAAGTCTTTGTCCCGACAACGACCCCACGTTGTGCCGTCGTCGCGTTTTTGGTTGCCATGTCCACCATGTCTGGGAGTTTGGTCTTCTTACATCGGATGCTGCAGGCAGGAGGGCGCTCTGAGGCGGTAGTGGCGTCGTTGTTTTCCACTAATGGAATGGTGTCCTCAAGTATTGGGGCCGGCGTGAAACCCCCTAAACCCTCCGAATGATGCTGCGATGGGGTTCTGGATTGTCCCGTGGGGCAGCCCGACACGGTCGGACCCACTCCGTTCGTTGCTTGCCTCGCTGCTGCCGCCGCCGCTTCACGACGCTAGAGTGCCGCTTTCCTCTTTTGGTGACTTGTACTTCCGAGAGCCATTCTATTAAAACATTAAAAAAATGTTCATATAATACCGAAATGTACCTACAACCTTTTTATGCATTCCTAATATAATCATAAATGAATATGTACCTACAACCTATTTTATTTCTTTATGCAGCTAAATGAAATAGCATCAAATCCAATGAAAACAATCAAAACATATTGTAGGGGATGGGAAGTATTGAAAAGCATAAAAAAGTTCAATTCATGACTAGCTAGTCTGAAAAGGATACATTGTATTAGCTCCTCGATCATTGGCTCAATGAGTACACTAAGCCACTTTCCGGGAGATTTAGGGCCCGGAATCAACACTGATAGCATGTTATATTCCTTCTTCATGCACATTGACGGTGGTAGATTGTACAGCATCACAACAACGTGCCATGTACTATGCAAAGTTCTCATTGTTCTGAATGGATTGAAACCGTATGTTGCAACTCCAAGGCGCACATTTCTGCAGTCCCGTGCGAAACCTGGAAAAGTTCAGTCAAAATGTTGAAATGCTTCTCCATCAGCTGGGTGGCTGAGACTGCCAGCCAAGCATATCCGCTCCCCGAGCCATCGCATATGCTTGGCAGTTGGTGGGGACATAAGCAAACACTTCAGCCTTGGTGATAGAGGGAAGTTACGAATCATTTTTTTGGGAATGTCATTCGTATATGGCTTATATCTTTCAGAATTACACACTGGACAAATCCTCTCGTTTACAAGCGCCCCCCCTGAACAACACACAGATGAACTCACACGCATCAATTCTTTCGTAACCGAGTGAAAGATCACTCAAGATTTTTTTAATTCTCGAGTACGAACAGGGGAATGTGTGCCTTTTAGGAAGAAGTTTATTAATGTAAATACATAAAGAGTCAACACTTGTGTCCGACCATCCATTTTCATTTTTCATTTCCATTGCATCTAATATGGCACTCAAAACAGTTTCCTCACTGCCTTCATATAATGGGGTCTATGACTCCTTCAATAATTTATCGTATTTTTCATAATCATCGTCTACCATGTCATTGAAGTTCATGCCGGAATTATCTTCCACAAATTGTTGGGGTGCATCTGCATGGCCAGGATAATAAGGATATGCATTATGTAGAATCTCCAACTGCGGGTTCACTGAAGGACCGGCACCACTAGAAGGACCGGCACCACTAGAAGGACCGACTTTATCTTGAAGTCACTGTCTTCATTGGCTGAGCATTGCCGGTTCACTAGAAACTTCCCCGTGAAGGTGTCATACAGTATAATCCGGACTCAAACCATTGTGTGACAAGTGATGATACCTGGCATCCATAGTAACCTTGAACGGACCGTTCTTACAATGTTTGCATGGGCAGAAATGATAATCGGCTCCATTACTATGTCCCCAAGCAAAATTCATAAACTCGAATATGCCTGTGATGTACCTTGGATCAGCATGAGGATATGTCATCCAAGTTTTGTCTGGGTGTCCTTCCATGTTTCCTGTCAACATAAACAATCAATATGAACAAAGTTACCATGCCACAGTTACGATTAAACCAAAACCCTACACTTCTTCGCCTTATGCCTCCGGGTTGGGTCCTATCCCCTTCAGGGGAATACGACATTTGTCAACCCTCTTGCACCCATGCGTTTCAGCTCCAGTTTAGGAAAATTTTGGCAGCATCTCCCTACAGTTCCCCGAGTGCACACATATCTAAACAACCTAATTTGCACTCGGGGAACATTGAAAGGAGACACTGTCGAAACCATATCCCAAAACTGAAACTGAAACAACATGAATAGCAAAAGGATCAACAAAGTCATGTTCACCTAAAGTGTCAAAAAATGGGACAATTCAAGAATCAACAACTCAACTCGATCAACTAGATGAGTTGTTGATTCTCAAACGGGAGTTCTAAGTTGATAAACACCACAATTATATTTAACCATACACTTAATTTCATGATTAACCCTAATAACACCACTAATTGAGACCAATACACCTAATCTACACTAATCATAAAAAATTTCACTAAATTTAACCAAAGTTCAAACATTATTCATGAACCCATAACATGATTTATCACAATTCAATGATTTAAACACTAAAACTACAACATAAGACCAAATTCAATTCAACTTTAAAAATTTCACATAAACTTCATTTTCACTTCTAAATTAACATGTATTATGGTCATAAAGAGGGTTAAAGAGATACAAATCAAACTAACCATACTTAAGAATCAAATGAATGGCAAGAACAACCTTCTTTCTCAATTTCCTCAAATTTCTCCCAAAATCGCACAAGAACAGCTCCAAAACGCGAATGAACTATTTTCCCAAAATTTCAACTTTATGAAGGATTTGACTTTAAGAATGAGAGCAGATTCAGTTTAAAAAAATCGGGGCGACGAACATTGATCAATCTTCGTCGCCCCATTTTTTTTCGAGGCGACCAAGAATATCTTCGTCGCTTGGAATGTAAAAAAGTGGTCGCGTCATGGTATTGAAGCGACCAAGATCAATCTTCGTCACCTCAGTGAGTTGAAACGATGTAGGTAATTTCTGAGGCTACGATTCCATTTTTCGTCGCTTCATTTAGATTGGAGCGACGAAAAAACGTAACTTCGTCGCTCCAAAACTCTCCTCCAATTTAATTGGTATAATAACCTGCTTTTTTGTCAGTGATCGAAATAGGCCAGTTACGATGCAAATGCTGGTATAACCTTTTGACTTTGTTCCATATTCTTTGGATGTCTACTTATGATGCATTTCATATAAGTGAGAACGTACGGCATGTAGACTCACATTCTCATATTCATATGTTTAAGCTAATTATTGCGATTAGACATACGTCCAGTGTGTGTGTGTGTGTGTGTGTGTGTGTATATATATATAGTACGTACATGACGTACATGATTGAGCACAACTATAAATTTACAGTACGTACTAATCATTCATTTCATAAATTAGACGTAAATTATCAATAATCTGGCGAAAAAGTTTGGAGGAATTGAGTAGACAAATTATATAAATCCTCATCAGTAACACAATGATATCCCTAATTTCTGTTAGGAATCCATGGATTATTGAAGAAGAAAGTAAAAGCAAGCAGAAAACTTAAAGGAAACGTAGAGAAGCTGTAATGACTACATTGTGTATTGCTTGGTTATATTGTGAGCAGTGAGTTACAGTCTATTTATAGTCAAGCATGACTTACATGTTAACACCCCCCCCCCCCCCCCTCAACCATATGCTAGGGAACCAAGCATATGGTTGGAACAAAGATAACAACAATGATAACCAATATGAAAAGATAACATCCCAAATCAAAACACCTAAGACAATTTGATATATCATGAGCCCAACTTCCACGGCGATCTGTGATGCAATATTGGTGAGAGAGCATGTCGAAAAACTAATGCAAGACTGTAGTTGCAGAATATGGGGAAACCATAATCAAGATGATTTTGGCAAAGGACCAACCACACAGAATGAGAAGACTGGCTCCTTAAGAAGTCCCTGTTTAACCATGTTATGCCAGACAAGAACAACATTTCCAACTGAAATCTCTTGGAATCCAAGGCCAAGTATGCCATCAAATTTAGCTACCAAGAATGTAATGCCAGGCTCCTTAGTAGCTTCAATAAATTCCTGATCTTTGACCACAAGATCACCAACTGTTACATGATCTTCACTAAAGAAGCCAGAAATTGCCCCAGTACCATATTGGATTGCTGCAGGTTTACCATTTGTTTTTTGTAGGTGCTAGAACTGCTGGACTTGTATTTTGGATGTAGATAGCACGAAATCGAGAAATAACACTTGGAAGAGGGCACCCACGAGTTTGAGCTACCAGTATCAAAGATAACAGTGAACTTCTGAGGAGGAGTGCCAATACCAATCTCCCCAAAGTACTGAGCATCCATGTAGTTCTTGAGAGACACAATATCAACATCCTGGTCATCTCCAAAACTTCCACGGAGATTATATTTCCTGACAACAGCTCTCACGGCATCTCCATTTTTAGATTGAAGGTTGGCAGCAACTCGGTTGATCTGATCAAACATCCTCTTCTTCAGTCCAATTCGAAGCAATCCATCATTGGAAGCAAATAAACCAACAACCATCTATATATCAAGCTGACTTGAAACAGAAACAGAAATTCTGGAACTTAAACTGTCCACTGCATATTCTCTCATTCTCTAGAAGATTTCTACTCATGCAAATAGTACCAGCAGTCCAACAACAATCCTTACTACTCTGCATAACCCCATAACAGCCGAATATCCAGCCAAACAACAGTAAAACACAGCAGATTCATGGTATGGTATGATTGATATCCCAAAGATGACATGAAGCTTAAATCACCAGTCCTAAAATAGATTGAAATTGGTTGCAATTGTGCAATGATTGAAATGGTGCAGTTGTGCACAGGTTGATTGAATGGTGCCATTCGGCACTTGATTATTGAATTGATGCTATTCGGCATTGGTTGATTGAGATGGTGCCATTCGACACAGGTTGATTGAATTGGTGACATTCGGCACGGGTTGATAATTAAAAACATTGGAAAACTGATGAATCAGATTAATGTTGTCAATATTTGGGAATGGAGATTACCAAACTTTGTTGTTGCTGAAGTGTTGTGGTGATTTTGCTGTTGCTGAAGATGCGATGCTAGCTGGATCACAAAGTTGAAGCCCATCAGAGTTGCCGTTGTAGAGTGTACTCGGACCGAGTCGAGTTGAAGAGTTGGTGACCCAGACCAAGTGAGTTGTCGCGTGGACTCGAACTGAGTGAGTTTCCGAGTTGATGACTCGATCAGAAGCCGAGTTGCGGAGCGACCATTCCCTCTTCAACGACACCAAGGAAGTGAGGTGAGTGATGAAGCGCTGATAACGACGGTGTGCTCAAGTGTCAGAGGCGACCTCCTCCGCCATCGGTGACCTGGATCGGTATTGCTCGATTTGGCCAAAGAACTCTGCTGCTCTTCCTTCTCAGTTTGGTTCGCCGGAGCTTCGAACATAAGACCGTCGGTGACCTTGAGATTGAGAACCGACTCGGCGACGAGTGATTACTCAGATTCCTTCCTCCTTCGAGGACGACAACGCCGGCATGATGACGACATAACCGGGACAATAAACGGCAATTCGAAACTGCAATTGGTGAAGGATTGAGTCTCTGAATTTAGGGGTTAGGGTTTGAATTGGGGAAAAACTGAAATTGAAACCGAATGAAATTGAATTACGTAGAAGCAAGAACATGATAGAGTACATAACCCACAAGGTACCAAGATCTGATACCATGGGCTCTGATACCATGTTAGGAATCCATGGATTATTGAAGAAGAAAGTAAAAGCAAGCAGAAAACTTAAAGAAAACGTAGAGAAGCTGTAATGACTACATTGTGTATTGCTTGGTTATATTGTGAGCAGTGAGTTACAGTCTATTTATAGTCAAGCATGACTTACATGTTAACAATTTCTACGTCATGTACAAATTAAGCTCCCATGCAAGTCTATCGATCAACTCTTTACCATCGAAAGTAAAAGTCTATCAAACTTTTTATGAACATATAATCGACTTGTAAATATTATGTTCTTGTAATCGATCAAGTCTTATCATTAGTGGAAGACGGTGACAATCACTCTCCAGCTTGATATCAATGTACGAACAAAACTGATATCAATCATTAATGGATCGATCAAGTCATATGGAGGGTTAAAAATAACGAGGGATAGATATCTATACGAAATAATTAGTTATCAGTAAAATTTTGAAGTCATTGGAAAATTTGTTAAAAATGTAGGTTTACCTAGCTAGGTCATTCAGCTCTATTCTAGGAGCAAACGGGATTGTTGGTTGTTGGACGCAAGGTTCAAAGCTTAAGAAAGATGTGTGGTTCCATTTTTGTTGTGAGAAACAAATTAAGGTATAATTCTTTCCCTTTTCTTTTTCCCCTTTCCATGAAAAAAGTGGAATAATTTATCGTGGCCATATTGAAAGATGATGTAAAAGGCTTTTAATACCTTTAACAACTACCTATAAACATTGGTAAGTGGTTCCACCTTTGTTATTTGGCTTTGTTTCTGGTGGTTAAGTCACCCATCCATCCTTGGCTTCTATGTAGACAAAATTAGGGTCCCCAACTCCCCCATCCCGTTTCATTAAAATCATCAGTTTTTTTAAATTTTCAAATTTTCTTCTTTACGATTGGACTAGTAGTCTAGTACCAATTATTTGGTTTCTTTCTTTAACAGACTGTCAAAACTCTCAACCAACCCACACATTCATAATCCAATGATCCAAAGCCCAATAACGTTGGGGTCCATATATAGGGCATATATATAGTAATGATGAATTTATTATAAAGTCACGTTTGGTATCGTTTTACATAATAGTTTTTTCGTTTTCATAATACAAAAATACAGTAGAAATGTATTTGACAGACTTTCCAGAAAACAAATTTCAAGAACAGAAAACATTGAAAACAGAAAATGCACTACATTCTGTAAAACGTTAAAATAAGTTTTCATTGTTTTCTAAAAACAAAATCTAAAGACAACTAGGAAGAAATTTATGATTAATTTATATTGAATTTTATCCTTTAAATAAACATATATACATCCATTTCAATTGAAATTTAAATTTAAACATATGTTAATTTATGTTTTGTAGAGTTTGTATAAGTATATCAGATGTGTTTTATTGTTTTCAGACTGAGAATACAATTTTTTAATTCAACTTATCAGACATATTTTTGAATCTCAAAAATGTCAAATGTAAAATTCAATTTACTGAAATAATTTTTCAAAAACTGTTTTGTAAAATTAACGATATCAGACGGAGCCTAAGTATTCCATCCATGACTTTTAGTAGAGATACCTAAAAATGAGAATTCATGTCCTATCTCTCTTTATCTATACTATTTTTTTAAACAAAGTAGGGTTGTTTCCCAGTTTGGCCGATTGGTTCAAATTTCTATATTTTCACTTTAATCTGTTTTAATAACTAGAGGGTGATATAGTAATTTAACAAATAAGAGAAAATTCAGAATTATCACAGGAAAATTGTTTTTTGCAGGCGTTTTTAGAGTAGGTCTTCGAGTTAGAAACTACCATCTATACTTATCAACTACCCCCACTATAGTAACTACCCAAAATCTACCGTAAATTAATAAAATAAAAACTACTCAGAATTTACTTTAGTTTTTTATTAATTGATTTATTCAATTTTTATGTCAATTATTTTCAACATCACAAACATAGGGTGTGCATGTACTTATTCTAGTTTGTCTTTAAAGGTAATATATAGCTTTGCAAATCTGAACAAGGTAATTAAAATTTATCAAAATACTGTGGGAATATGTAATGTGTACGTACTCAAGTTCAAGCTTTTGAGCTGGGAGTTGTATCCATATTTTGTTAATTGGTGCATAATTGAATGCATCATACAATGAATCAGATATAAACAAGTCGAAAAAAGTCATTGCAATTTAAATTCTATAGTGTTTAATCCATTGCATGTATTTTACAGTATTAGATTTATGCCAACATTAAATACTAAACGTCATAAATGTTATATTTTTGTTATGTTCTTAAAACTATTTACTAAAAATACCATTATCGTACAATATATAACATTCAATTCCAAAACTAAATTTAAGGTGATCATTCAAATTTTCACTATAATATATAAATTACACCATAAGTCTTAATACTCAAATTTCGATTAAGAAGTTTTTTTTTAAAAAAAACATTTGATTATTTACAAGGTAAATTATAATATATATATTATCAAACTAGTTGTAGCTAAATTCGACAATGGCATGGGCAGGTGTGTGTATATATATATATGTATATACACATAAAAAGGTAATATACTAGTTTTTATAGATAAATAAAACAACAAAGTACATAAATTATCCAAGTAGGTAGGTTAACGAAATAGCACTACAAAAACAGGCACTATAGTCGACAAACTAAAGTCAACGGCTATAACAAGACCAGTCGTCGGCTATAGTCATAGCCGACGACCGGCCGTCGGCAAAATTATAGCCGACAACCATACGGTGAGTTGTCGGTTATATTCAAGACTATAATCGACGACATCAAGTTGTCGGCTGTAGTCTTGACTATAGCCGACGACCGATCAACAACCGACGTTGACTGGAGGGCTACTATAGCTGATGACCAGAACACCAAATCGTCGGCTATAGTATTTATCTTAGCCGATGACTTTGAATAGTGTCGTCGGCTATAGTAGAAAATTTCAGAAAAAAAATACCCGAAAATGTACAATTCTAATCCCCGAACCTACAATTGCATAATATTATTGATCGAAATTGCAAAACACATTACAAATTCACGCATATTACACACTTATATTATGGATGATCTAAATTGATGTTATTGAAAACATCGACGTTAATATCAGGGTCTTCGGGATCCTCCTGTGGCCGCGTGGCAGGAAAAGGGAGCGAAGGTGGAGCCAAAACCGGGAATCCAGATGACTGGAGCTGTGCAGTCCTATCCTGAAACCATGAAGCCATCACAGATTTCTCGACTAATCTCGCCCGCTCCATCTCCTCCACCCGCCTTCTAGTCTCTTTCAGCTCCCTCTGATGCTCTGTCGCTTGCCTCCAGTGCTCTGCTGTCACCCTCTAGAGCTGTTCCTGTAGATGAGAAAACCTCAAACTTACCGACCTGCGTGAGAATCTAGGAGTGTTCTTCAAGATCTCATCCCCCTTCTGTCCTAGACCCCTGCAGTAGTAGCCGCTTCCCCGTGGTGGGAAAACCTCACCCATGATCCTTGCCGCTACAAGCGGGTCAGATTGATCAATCTGAGAGATGGCTTGGGGCAGGTCCGCATCATGGATCTCAGGCCATTGCTCTCTCACAATATGAGTCAACACCTCCGGAGTCACCTCTTGCACTCTCGCCTAATTGACAAGGAAATAAAATAAATTGGACCAGTAAACATACGTAATTTTTTTTAGAGATATATAAGCAAATATGTTAATTAAGTTATAAGGGCATAAGACTTACAATATATTCGGGGCACTGAGGATACGCTTTCTGGAACGTATACTCCAAACAGGGGACTTCAGGGTGTTGGGCAGCCTCTTCCATCCAACTTGCAAAGGATCTCTAACCGCCATGATGGTTATTCATGTTTTTTCCCCGGTTCATCGCGTTTATTGCAGAAATAGCGTGATTGGATGAACATATGTGAAAAAAAAATTAATTAGAAAACTATTTTCGCCAAATACGATACAAGTAAGCACAAACAGAGTATTGCATACCTTTGGGGTGTTGAAGTGGACAACGAGCCACTACCACTCGTATTCCATATACATAAACTCCATAGGGGTACCCCCCACGGAGGTTGTTGTGCTTCTTTCAAAGTCGTTTGAGCTCACTCTTATACTCCTTGTACCTATATATGGGAGGTATATGTTATAAATTGACAATACATGATCAACAAAATGTCTAAAATTTAACTCCATATCTCATCACCTTCTTCCTTGCACCCCAATTGCCCACGTGAATTTGAGCTCCTCTGGCACAATAAACCATAACTGCAATGTATATATATATATAAATATTTAAATGATAGACATACATAATGAATATATAAAGGATAATTATACATAATGAATATATTTAACTTACCGATAACGCATTGTTCACACAATCTTTTACACACTGTGGCACGGATGACCACTTTCCTCATAGAACCGGTACTCTGCCCCGTATTATACTCCATACCATGTCGGCATACTTCCGCCTATTATTTCCCACTATCACGTCTTCATTCGAATTGGTCTGTATGACCACTTTTCCACTATCCTTGACAGCCTTGTAAAGTAGCTTGCCACTGACCGTGCCTCTAGTACGTATTCTTTTTTGCATTACCTCCAGCATCGGTGTCGACTAACAAAAGGGAAATTTTTTTCAACATAACCACTTAAGATGTATATTCATTATGTATTAATGAGTTTCAAATTAAATACTAAATTTGGTAATATTTACCCGATTCGGACGTCGATGTATTTAATACCCTCACACTATACAGAGGTGTATAAAATGACACATAGAAGTATGCCTCTTCTAGGGTAGTGTAACCAATCTATCCTGGAATGGGTACTCCCCGATTATCGAGCGCAGGTATGGATGGTATCGCATTGGGCATGAAGAGGTATGGCGGCGGACCACCACGTGTCTCCGTAGAGAAACTATCTAAAGGACCTGCATTAGAGGCCGACGACTGCGACGTGGGAGTAGGCGCCGTATGCCGAGAGATGGGAGGCATACAGGCACCGGAATGTACGGGACCCGTAGAAGCGGTCAGCATACTTCCGCCTATTCTTTCCCACTATCACGTCTTCATTCGAATTGGTCTGTATGACCACTTTTCCACTATCCTTGACAGCCTTGTAAAGTAGCTTGCCGTTGACCGTGCCTCTAGTACGTATTCTTTTTTGCATTACCTCCAGCATCGGTGTCGACTAACAGAAGGGAAATTTTTTTCAACATAACCACTTAAGATGTATATTCATTATGTATTAATGAGTTTCAAATTAAATACTAAATTTGGTAATATTTACCCGATTCGGACGTCGATGTATTTAATACCCTCACACTATACAGAGGTGTATAAAATGACACATAGAAGTATGCCTCTTCTAGGGTAGTGTAACCAATCTATCCTGGAATGGGTACTCCCCGATTATCGAGCGCAGGTATGGATGGTATCGCATTGGGCATGAAGAGGTATGGCGGCGGACCACCACGTGTCTCCGTAGAGAAACTATCTAAAGGACCTGCATTAGAGGCCGACGACTGCGACGTGGGAGTAGGCGCCGTATGCCGAGAGATGGGAGGCATACAGGCACCGGAATGTACGGGACCCGTAGAAGCGGTCGGCATACTTCCGCCTATTATTTCCCACTATCACGTCTTCATTCGAATTGGTCTGTATGACCACTTTTCCACTATCCTTGACAGCCTTGTAAAGTAGCTTGCCGCTGACCGTGCCTCTAGTACGTATTCTTTTTTGCATTACCTCCAGCATCGGTGTCGACTAACAGAAGGGAATTTTTTTTCAACATAACCACTTAAGATGTATATTCATTATGTATTAATGAGTTTCAAATTAAATACTAAATTTGGTAATATTTACCCGATTCGGACGTCGATGTATTTAATACCCTCACACTATACAGAGGTGTATAAAATGACACATAGAAGTATGCCTCTTCTAGGGTAGTGTAACCAATCTATCCTGGAATGGGTACTCCTCGATATCGAGCGCAGGTATGGATGGTATCGTATTGGGCATGAAGAGGTATGGCGGCGGACCACCACGTGTCTCCGTAGAGGAACTATCTAAAGGACCTGCATTAGAGGCCGCCGACTGCGACGTGGGAGTAGGCGCCGTAGGCCGAGAGATGGGAGGCATATAGGCACTGGAATGTACGGGACCCGTAGAAGCGGTCGGCTGCGGCGAGGGAGTGGCGCCTTCGTTAAAGAGTGACATCATGCAGGCGGGTCAGCGGGCCCCTACATCTTGTTGCGGCTGCTGAAGTAGTTGAAGGTGTCGAGAGGTCCTCGAGACACTATATGTGTTACTTATAGAGGCGGACGAGGAACTATCGCCTCTAGACCCGGTTCTTTTGTTAGAGCCCTTCGAACTCTTCCGACTTAACCAATTCATGATCCCTAATTATTTAAACCCTAATTAAATTAAACCTATTTAAATTAAACCATACATAAATCACAAAATTTCACACCACAAATTAATATGTACCTAATTCACAAAATTCATACATAAAGCACAAAATTCACAAATTCATACATAAATCACAAAATTCATACATAAATCACATATTTCATATATTGACAAAAAATCACAAAATTCACATAATATTCCCTCAAAATAATAACATATTCTTTATATCACAAAAATTCCATAAAATTCACAAATTCAATTAACCCGATCACAAAAATTCCATAAAATTCACAAATTCAATAACCCAATCACAAATTCCATACACAAATTCAATTAACCCAATCTAATAATCTAATCACAAAATCCATAACCCATAATAAACTCATACAAATTCACATAATCCAATCTAGATCAAACTAAAATCCCTAAATAAAGCTAAAACCCTAAAATTTAGGGGGAAATGAGAGAGAGAGAGAGAGAGAGAGAGAGAGAGAGAGAGAGAGAGAGAGAGAGAGAGAGAGAGATGAAGAACCTGTTTTGGAGAGATTGAGACTGATTTGGGGGCGTTTCCGGCGATTTGGAACATTTGGGGAGGGATTCCGGGGGTTTGGGGCGATTTGGGGGAGAGGATGAGAGGTTTTGGGGGAGGAGAGGCCAAAGAAGTGAGGTCTCGGGCTGTGTCTTTGGGTTATAACGTCGAACCATAGCCGACAACTTAATGAATGTCGTCGGCTATGCCTTAGCGGACAACTTCATTAATGTCGTCGGCTATGATTTTTTGTTTTTTTATAACTATACTTGACGACTTCTGTGCAAGTCGTCGAGTATAGTAAGTAAAAAAATTTAAAACGCATGCCTCATCGGCAAAATTTACCTGTTTCGCAGTAACACCTGTTTATCTAATAGTAGAACATAAATGAAGCAAATATTTCAAAAACATCCTCATGATCAACCCACACATTTATTTAATTAACAAACATTCATGTTTAACTAAGGCTCATAATCAGAATCATCACTTGAGTCTGGATCGGTGTCAGAGTTAATTTTCGGTAATATGTGTGGCTCTTCGTCAACAGAGTCTTCCATGTCTTCGTTTGGAAGGACATTAATAAGACTTACATCCGCCTGGGGAAGTCGAACCACACTACCGGGTCTCACATTATTTAGGCGAATTGTTGAGGATTCAGGAATACTAATTGCGTTCGGCTCTTGGTATGCAATCACTTTTTCAATATTGTCGGCCTCACCAAGTGTAGTAGCACTGTATATGTTTCTAGGAATAACATGGTTGACTACCAGCTTGTAGAAAAAACTACAAGATCATCAAGATAAAACACTTGTTTTATCGATGTGGCAAAAACAAAAGAGTCATCCTCATACCAGCTTGTAGAAATATTTACTGAAAAAATCCCGTACTTATCGGTCCTTGTGTTCTCAAGGTTAGTATCAAACCATTTACACTGAAACAAGTGCACAGTCATGCCCTCCCCATAAATTAGTTCAACCACTGAATGGAGAACACCGTAATAGTCAATATTATTCTGCCCACCATGCACCATTACCCCAGAATTCTGTGTTCTCCGTTTGTAATCTCTATGTTGACATATAAATTACACGCCATTAACCTTACACATCGGATACACTCTTGAAGTTGTCGGTTTCATCGCAAAAAGCCTCAATTCGTGTGACTAGTGTGGGTCACCATCACATTGTACATGGTTCATCTGAAGATAAAAATAGCAACCATTAACTTATAATCTTCACATTGATTTATGAATATATAGAAGTAAATCAATTTGAAACATGTACCCAGCCGCCAAAATAATTTGTAAACTCTCTATTGTGGTACTCAAGATCACCGGCAACCACAAGGCAGTTTAGATGGATGTTTTTCTAGTATTGAACTTCTGGACAATTTATCAATACCTACCAGTAGGCAATGACTAGCTCATATGGTTCCAAGTTGTACGACTTTGGCAACAAATCATATACTACGACTTCATTCGAAAGGATAGAAAGATTGAATTGGGGTTCATCTACCGGCATATGTTGTGGATGGTCCTCCAACGCTCCCATATACATCTTGGTGTACATTACGCACTCGTGTGCAAGATATGTCGCATCTTACAATGAGTGGTAGGAAGACGATGACTAGGGAGCAGCACCGAAGCTGTCAACTCCAGATAAGCATCTACGGCTTTGATACTCAATTTGTTCTCCACTTTGATCTTCATTATTCCCATGACCATTTCAAGAACAGCCTTGTTACACCCGTTATACATCGGGGTATGTTGGAAGCCAATCAGCTTGTTGTACTTGTCAATACCGGCAGTATTGACAGCTCTGGGTAATTGCTGGACTGGCTCAATAAAAGGGAAGCCCTCAATATCGGCAGGGATATCTTGTACTTGAGCATATATACTGATCTCATAAGGAAACATATCGTTGAACAACCTCGTTGTTGGATCATTGGTTGTATTGGCCCTCTCAGAAAATTGTTCATGATCATGCTGACCCGCTGATGATGTTTCACAGTGATAAATCCAACATGTGTACTTATCCCAAAACCCATTTTTCTTCAGGTGCTCCCGTACTATATCAATGGGAAAACAAACCAAATCGCTGCTACACTGGCATTGCGTACACGGGTAATAATGAATTATATTCTACTTCGCATTACACTTCATATATTCCACAAAATTTTACATTCCAACACCATATCTTCGATCCCATTTGGAAGGGAAATCTAACTATTGTCCATCCTCAAAATTCCTACTGTATATACATAAATTAATATATACATGCACAAATTAAAAATTTAACATTATATCTATAAATCTCTTTAACCTACAAATTAATTACATTAATTCTTCTATTCTTAATTACAAATTAACACACACACACACACACACACACATATATATCAACGATTAACATATTTATATATATAATTTCAT
Organism: Geum urbanum; assembly: GCA_946800695.1. NCBI lineage: Eukaryota > Viridiplantae > Streptophyta > Magnoliopsida > Rosales > Rosaceae > Geum > Geum urbanum. Next base: position 26,641,478 of record OX327011.1, read on the forward strand.
TGAATTCAACTGAAAATCAACTCAACTCAACTAAAAAATAACTCAAAATCAACATTAATCGATCACCTCAACATCAATAATATCAACACAAATTAACAACTCAAATTAATTACATTAATTCTTCTATATATATATTCTTAATTACCAATTAACACACATACATATATATATATATCAACAATTCACTCAAAATCAACTCAACTAAACTAAACACAACAATTAACTCAAAATCTTCACATTTATTCATATGTATATATAATCAACATTAATCAACTCTAAATCAAACATATTAACACACACACACACATATATATACATACATACATATATATATGTATAGCGGGATAGTATCATGAAATCTTTTTGGATAGCTTCCGACGACACCCATGATTTAAGAGCGTTTTGGAATATTTTGGGCGATTTCTTTTCAAATGGTCGAGCTACTTCCCAGATCTGTATAAAAGGAACTATAGCCAACGACTTCATTAAAGTCGTCAGCTATAGTATAGTCAAACTATACCCAACGACACTATAGGTCGTCGGGTATATTTGCATCACCATAGCCGACAACTTAGGGGGTGGTCGTCAGCTATAGTATTATAGCTGATGACTATAGCTGTCGTCGGATATAGTTTTGACTATACCCGACAACTTAATTGTGTTGTCGGGTATAGTGACATATACCAGACGACTTGAACAGTCGTCGGCCTGTTTTTTCAAAATTCGTCGGCTATATTACTTATTCTGGTAGTGTAGGTAATTAATTTATTTCTATTAGAGCTAGAATAAATAGCTAGGTAAATAAAATAAGTTAACGATATAGGTAATATATAATAATTTATCTAAGTTCTCCTTTCAAAAGTTCATAATTTACCTAGTTTGGAAAAATAACAATGTAGGTTGCTCATTAAAAAGACAAAGAAACCCTAAACCTTGAGATTAACAACAACGAAATATATGCATGTAGCATAAGGATTTTGGTGTTTACACCTATGTTAATTACCCTTGTATAATCCAGGCCAACTGCATTAATTGAGGCTCATATTTCGAACGTCCTCTAGCTAGTTTTCAAGTCAAATGAGAAATTACCTAGACTTCCTAAGCTTTCTAATGAAGTGGTAAAATGTGTATAGAAGAATAATGAATTGGTTTTTCCTAGGGTTTCTGACAGACAGTATTGGAAGCAAGCAATGTACTAGTTAATTAATAATCAAATCCAACACATAATAATATGTTAATTAAGTGGCATGTTTTGTCAATTGAATTAGAAGATAGAAACTGAGTTCGAACATTGATGCGGCGACCAACGCGGAACAGCATAGAAGACTGACCTATTCGTTTTCGTGTGGCAATATCTATGACCTTCATGAGCATATCATTAACACTAAGATGCATGGGGGACTAATATTAATTAGCTACCTAATTAATTAATTAAGTAAATTAAGTATAATTTTGAGGATTTTGGATCGATCGATCGGTTTAGTGTCAACCTTCCTCGAAAAATGAGAGAAGGGTTTTTCAAAACATACATGTTTTTGAGGAATTTTTATAGGTAGATTTGTACTGTGGAAGCATCTATGTGATCAATACCGAGAATTTCTGACCGTTTCAATAGATTTATTATTGGTCTTCGTTTCCCTAAACCCTTTTGCCATATCAAAGAGGTCAAGATGGAATCTTACATTAATCCCTTCTCATTATACACTACTGGACGAGGGAATCGGGGCGACGTAGAAAGGTGGTCGCCTCGGCTAGATTTTACGTCGCCTCGATTTCTTGTGACCAAAACTACGTCGCCTCGTCTTGTCGCTTCAGATTAATCACGCCACCATTAAGGCGACGTAGATCCAATCTACGTCGCTTCATTTCATTTCACGCGACGTAAATACTTTTACGTCGCTTCAACTTAAGCGACGTATATTGAGATCAATATACGTCGCGTCATTTTATTTATTGTTAATTTTTTTCTTTTTTTTAATACATGCACGAGGCGACGTAGATTGCTCAATTTACGTCGCTTCATTGTATTTAATATTTATTTATTTTTCTTTTTAAATAAACAAAGCGACGTAGATTGAGCAATCTACGTCGCTTCATTGTATTTACTTTTTATTTTTTTTATTTTGGAATAAACAAAGCGACGTAGATTGAGCAATCTACGTCGCTTCATTGTATTTAATATTTATTTTTTTTTCTTTTTAAATAAACAAAGCGACGTAGATTGAGCAATTTACGTCGCTTTAATGTATTTACTTTTTTTATTTTTTATTTTGGAATAAACAAAGCGACGTAGATTGAGCAATCTACGTCGCTTCATTGTATTTAATATTTATTTTTTTTCTTTTTAAATAAACAAAGCGACGTAGATTGAGCAATCTACGTCTCTTTAATGTATTTACTTTTTATTTTTTTTTATTTTGGAATAAACAAAGCGACGTAGATTGAGCAATCTACGTCACTTCATTGTATTTAATATTTATTTTTTTTTCTTTTTAAATAAACAAAGTGACGTAGATTGAGCAATCTACGTCGCTTTAATGTATTTACTTTTTATTTTTTTTATTTTGGAATAAACAAAGCGACGTAGATTGAGCAATCTACGTCGCCGTAATGTATTTATTTTATATTTTTTTTCTTTATTTAGACAATGAGGCGACGTAGATTGCTCAATCTACGTCGCCTCATATATGCAAAAATAAAAAAAATAAAAATTAAATATTATTGTACCAAGTCACGACCTATCGCAATTTACAAACACAAAAACGTATTCAACCACAAAAACACATTCAATCACAAATCAAAACGTTAAAAGTTTATACAAATCAAGTTTACACAAATCAAGTTTTTTGGGAGCCTAGATACAGTTTACGAGCCAGGAGGTGGTGGAGGAGCTTGAGGTTGTTGACTCCCAGCTTGGAATGATCGCATCATGGCCTCCATTTCTTGCATCCTTTGGGCGAGCGCATTGTAATCCGCTATGGCCTTCTGCGCCACCTCGGTCGATCTGCGCGCCTCCTCAGTCGATCTGCGCCCCTCCTCGGTCGATCTGCGCGCCGCCTCTTTGACTTCAGCGATCTCCTTTTGCATTAGGATTTGGTGTTCCTGTACCCGGGCCCCTCCTCTCGGTTTGGGGTCGCGTGTGAGAGCGTGCCCCACCCCTGTAACGTCAAACAAGAACAAATATTAGTAAACTATATTGTAAACCAAAATAAAGTAAAACGTAAATCGAGATGAACGACGGTGGTTTAGGAGATTTATTACCTCTTATAGAGGTCCCGGGCCTTGAACCCACCTCTTCCTCTATGATATTTATTTGTGTATCAAGAGGAAGAGGCTGGGGTTGGGAAACCTCTTCGCCGTCAACTGGGCCCGCAACACTATCTTGTTGCGACAAGACTTCATCGAGTCGACGCTTCACTGCCGCCTGCTCAATTAAAATAGATACAATAAATAATATTACAATATAGTAAACAAAAATAATTGAAATAACGTAACGTGAACATATTTGAGCTTACCACTTTCTCAGCCGCATTCCTCTCCGGCTGGTATACGTTAATCCACGTCTGGACGGCGGGCGCTCTATGACCCTCCTTCTCCAACACCTCGCTTCGGTACGAGAGGGCGAGGGATCCCGAATGGTGGTTGAGCTGCTGCTCCTTGTTCTTGTTTCGGTTTCCTCGGTTCCGTTCGCACAATCGCTGCCACACACACACAAAAATCATTTTAAAATAAGAACAGATAAACATGCATATTGTTCGAATGTTGGCTACCAAAACTGTAGGTTCGTTTATGAAACTCACCAAGTAAGCAGGGTCTTCGAAGTGGGCTTTTAACCACGCCTATTAGTCTTCCCTCCCGAGAAACTCGGCCGGAGTCTCCTGGCTGACGTGGAGATAATGTTGATGGCAATCGTACTTCCAATCCTTATAGATTGTTTGCGCCGTCGCATCAATGAAGTTCCACATCTCCACATCAGTCGCCGGGATTTCGTAGTTCGTCTAGCACAACACATTTACATTCCGTTATGTAAAAGTTATATTTACATTTACTACAAGTAGGTAAGTAAGCTAAGGCCAGTAAGTATACCTCAAGACTGTTACTGACGATATCGCGATGCAAATCGCTAAGTCCCAAGAAGCTAGGTGCAAGCATTGGAACTTTTCCGCGGATGATGCTACCGATGTCTCTGCACATCAGACTCCTCATTTCCCTCGTCGCAGGCCCCGCATGCCTCGTAGAGTAAGCGACTTGTAGTCGCCTATTGTTGTTCATCGGGACGAGGTACTCTGTCTTCGTCCCGAAAACGACTCCGCCCTGTTGCGTCGTCGGATCTCTGGTTGCCATGTCGACCATGTCGGGGAGTTTGGTCTTCTTGCACCGGATGCTGAGAGCGGGAGGGTGCTGTGACGCCGTAGTGGCGTCGCTGTCATCCACTTGAGGAATCGCATCCTCAAGTGGAGGGGCGGGCGTTAACATGGGAGCTTCTGGAATTGACGGGGTCGCCGATTGTCCCGTGGGGCAACCCGACCCGGAAGCCCCATCTCGGCTGAATGCTCGCCACCCCGCCTCCTCCGCCTCCGCAGCTGCCGCCGCGGCCGCTTCACGACGCTGGATCGCCGCTTTCTTCCTCTTGTATCCAGTATCTCCGGGAGCCATTCTGTTAAAACTAAACTGTTATGTATTAATTAGATGATTTACTCGTTTGTACTTCTATAATGCTATAGTTACCTAGGTTATGCATATTCTCGATAATATATTTCCATTGGTGCAGTTAACCAAATTCTGATCATGTCACTATGTCTAGTTTTTCTCCATATGAAAAAAAGAAGAAGCATGTAGATGACTAAGAACAAACTGATCGAACAATACAGAAACATTCATGCTTATCATCACATATAGCAAGTCGCTTTTATTTTATTTTCGTTTGTTGGGTTAGATATCAAAAAGAGTATGAACCGAAGTACCATCACATATAGCTTATCATCACAAAACACATATAGCTTATCGCATTCGCACAGGAAGAATCACATTCATATGTTTTCATTTAACCAAACCCTTAATCATTATGCATATGTTTTCATTCAATCATTACGCATATGTTTTCATTATCACAAAACACATTCGAAATCATCATCATCACAAAACACAATACTTACATGAAGCTAGATTGAAAACACATTCGGAATCATTATCACAATACACATTCGGCACAGTATAAAACACAAAGCTCCATACCTTCTCGAGTTGCCTCAAATCGTTTGCTTTAGCTACACGGAGTTGGCTCGGATTCGGTTGCTTTAGCTACACCGATGAAAACAGATTGACAACATATTAGCTACTTCAAATAACACATGCTAGCTTAATGTCACATGAAGCTAAAAAATATCACGCTCAATTCAGTGAGATTGCCAAGAAAATACTAGAGAAAGCATGTAACTTTAATCGGTTTACCATAAAACTAAACCAAGCAAAGCTCCATAAGCATCATAGAAGCCAACACTGTATCAAATTCCAGTCATTCTTTTCGTCCCTAAATAAAGTTGTAAACTTTATTATTCTTCTATACAAAACTGTTGTCGATTACGAACCCTATAAGTCTAGGAACCTCAAATAGACGACGATCGCATTCAACATTTCATTTTCAAGCGAAAGATCAACATGTATAGGAGAACAACGCATTCATTTTCAAAGTGAACAAAAAGAGATTGAGAAACATTGTGGAGAAGAGACATTGCTGAAATTAGAAGAAGAAGATTACCGATTTCGCGATGCAAGATGGGGTGAACGGCTTCGAAGATGGAGGGGTCGTTTAGTTTGGTTTCGGGGTTGGAGTTCGATGGAGGGGAGGCCGATTTGGTTTCCGGGTTGAACCTTTTATCGGGAGAGAGGTGTCAGGGTGGTCTGATTGAAGGAGACGGCGAGTTTAGGGTGGTGGTGGAGGGGAGGCCGATTGGTTTAGGAACGGGTTTAGGGATTTGGGGCCGATTGGTTTAGGAAGATTGATCCGAAATGAGGAACTGAAGAAAGACACTGTAAATCTGGAATACATATACCCAACGAGGCGACGTATTTTGAATTCTTCGTCGCTTCGTTTCATTTTATTAATCGACGCGACGTATATTAAAATCTTTGTCGCTTAGTTTCATTTGAAGCGACTTATTTTTCAATATACGTCGCTTACTTGTATTTAATTTTGTTTTTTATATTTAAATGAGGCGACGTAGAATCATCAATCTACGTCGCTTCATTGTATTTAATTTTTAATTTTTTTTTTAATAAATGAGGCGACGTAGAATGATCAATCTACGTCGCTTCCTTGTATTTTTAATTTTAAATTTTTTTTTAATAAATGAGGCGACGTAGAATGATCAATCTACGTCGCTTCCTTGTATTTTTAATTTTTAATTTTTTTTTAATAAATGAGGCGACGTTGAATGATCAATCTTCGTCGCTTCCTTGTATTTTTAATTTTTAATTTTTTTTAAATCAATGAGACGACGTAGATTTGGAGCTACTAATCCTTGTATTTAAATTTGGAGCTACTAAAATTATTTAATTCTTCTTAGTTTCAATTTATTTATTGTCTCATAATGAAATGAATATGAAAGAAACGATGAAGTAATATTTAGGTTAAAGAAAATACGAATTTAGGTTTCAAATTCATAATAATATTAGTTTAGTCCTCGTCTTCGTCCTCCTCCTCGTCCTCGTCCTCGTCCTCGTCTTCGTCTTCGTCCTCGTCCTCGTCCTCGTCCTCGTCCTCTTCGTTCTCCTCCTCCTCCTCCTCGTCATCCTCGTCCTCGTCCTCGTTTCCTTCTTCGTCCAAAAGTAGTTGAAAATCTGGGTAAAATTGTATCACCGTGGGAGTGTCCTCTTGGTAAGGCTCGAATATATGATCTCCTGTACGCGATATATTTTCATCTATGGCCAGTACTTCGGCTCTGTAGACATTGCGGTGCGACATTTCTTGTACTACCTTCCAAGTACCACCAACCTTTGGATCGTCTATGTAGAATACCTGTTTTGCTTTGGTTGCAATTATGAAGGGTGAATCCTCATAATAACTTTTGTTTGTATTCACTGATATCAGTCCATGATCTTTTATAAGGGTGTCAAGATCTTCAGGGTCCTCGGAGTTGTGCCATGTGCACTTAAACAACACCACTGGCATACGGCCTGCATATAATACTTCGACCACGTAGTTAACATGGCCGTAGAACTTGGATGAACCCATGTCTATCATGACACCGCTGTTTTGAGTCACGGTTCTTTGATCTCTATCAAACGATGTGAACTTGACACCGTTCACATAACATGACTTATAAACCCGACATTGCTGAGGTCCTTGAGCTAATGACTTTATTCCTGCAACCAAGCTCGGGTCCGAGTTTTTTTCTTTAAGGGACACCTGAGAGATAAGTGTTATAAACAAGTTAGTTATAAGTGTTATAAACCCTCAAAGAACCTTACAAGAATTAATAGGCATATGTACCCATGTTAAGAACCATCGAAGAAAACTCCTCCTCCGACGAAGCTCGTCGAAATCTTCACCATTTTTAGCCTCGAACCTTCTGAGATGTTCTTCTAGGTAAGGTTTGACTTCGTCTGTTTCCACCAAGACTTGCCAGTGAGCCTCAGCAGTCTCTGCCTCAGTCAACCTGAACTGGCGACGAGTCTCGATAATATCTGGTCTTACTAAGAGTGAAACACAACTGATATTCCACTCAGATATGGAAGTGTCGATATCTTCGTTGTCCATCCGTCTGAGATAAGACTTACAATACGTCACCGACTCATGTACGAGGTACTGTTCAGCAATACTACCTTCCGGGTAACGTGTATTCCTCATTGACTTTTTATATTTTCCTAATTGCCTGCAAAACACCACTCAAGATTAGTACAATAAACCCTAATTGCCGACATATTACATAACGAACATAACATTTTACCTTTCAATTGGATACATCCATGTATAGTGTACTGGACCTGTAAGGAATACTTGTTCGGGCAGATGAACCATGAGATGAACCATAGATGTAAAAAAATGTGGAGGAAATATGAGCTCCAAATTGCAGAGAATCATCACTATCTCAGTTTCCATGTCACGCACAACCTCCTTCTTAAGCTCCCTACTGCATAGTTGACGAAACCAATTTGACAGTGCTATCAATGGCTTCACAACGTTTTCTGGCAGGAACCCTTTGATAACCACAGGAAGAAGACGTTGAAGCAAGACATGGCAATCATGCGTCTTCAATCCATAAAACTGTGACGGGGAACTTACTTTCACCTTACTTCTCAAACTACCTGCATAACCAAGAGGATACTTAACATCCCTGAACCACTGGAACACATCTTCTAGATCATCCTTTTTAACTAAAAAGGGTGCATGAGGAACTTTCCCCGTACCCAAGTCACCCGCTCTTTGCCACTGGTTTTTTCGCACATTCCTCTTCTTCAAAGCAGCGCGAGCTTTTGGACCATCCTTAGACTTCGATTCAATCAAAAAAATGGTTCCAAGGATGTTGTCACACACATTTTTTTCAATGTGCATGACATTTAGGCAATGTCTGATCTTCAATGATGACAAATACGGCAGCTTCCAAAATATGCTTTCGTGAGTCCAACACTGTCTGTTATTCGGATTGTACGGCACCTTCAAGTCTTCATGTTGGCTAAGAATAGGGTAAACGTTTGACCTAACGTCCTCCAAAATTTCATCTCCACTCTTACGATAGGGTCTTCCGCCAAACTCCTCCTTCCCGTTAAATGCCTTGCTCAATCTCCAAGGGTGATCTTGGTGGAGCCATTTTCGATGACCTTCATAAACTATCATCCCACATATATGCTCTGAAGTTAGCTCATCTAGACAGATTGGACATGCCTTGTACCCTTTCACAGTTGACCCCGCAAGCATCCCTAAACCTGAAAAGTCGCTAATAGTCCACATTACCGCTGCCTTCATCAAGAATACCTCATTGTCTACTCGATCAAAAGTATGGACTCCAACGACCCATAAATGTATTAGCTCCTCGATCATCGGCTCAATGAGTACACTAAGGCACTTTCCGGGAGATTTAGGGCCTGGAATCAACACTGATAACATGTTATATTCCTTCTTCATGCACATTGATGGTGGTAGATTGTACGGCATCACAACAACGGGCCATGTACTATGCAAAGTTCCCATTGTTCCGAATGGATTGAAACCGTCTGTTGCTACTCCAAGGCGCACATTCCTGCAGTCCCGTGCAAAACCTGGAAAAGTTCTGTCAAAATGTTGAAACGCTTCTCCGTTAGCTGGGTGGCTGAGGCTACCAGCCACGCATATCCGCTCCCCCAGCCATCGCATATGCTTGGCAGTGTGTGGGGACATAAACAAGCGCTTCAACCTTGGTGTTAGAGGGAAGTTACGAATTATTTTTTTGGGAATATCATTCGTATTTGGCTTATATCTTTCAGAATAACACACTGGACAAATCCTCTCGTTTACAAGCGCCCCCTGAACAACACACAGTTAAACTCACACGCATCAATTCTTTCGTAACCCAGTGAAAGATCACTCAAGATTTTTTTATTCTCGAGTATGAACAGGGGAATTTGTGCCCTTTAGGAAGAAGTTTATTAATGTAAATACAAAAAGAGTCAACAATTGTGTCCGACCATCCATTTTCATTTTTCATTTCCATTGCATCTAATATGGCACTCAAAACAGTTTCCTCACTGCCTTCATATAATGGGGTTTGTGACTCCTTCAATAATCTATCGTACTTTTCATAATCATCGTCTACCATGTCATTGAAGTTCATGCCCGAATTATCTTCCACTAATTGTTGGGGTGCATCTGCATGGTATCCAGGATAATAGGGATATGCATCATGTAGAATCTCCAACTGCGGGTTCACTGAAGGACCGGCACCACTAGAAGGACCGACTCTGTCTTGAAGCCACTGTCTTCGTTGACTGAGCATTGCCGGTTCACCAGAAACTTCCCCGTGAAGGTGTCAGACTGTATAAGTAAGACTCAAACCACTGTGTGATAAGTGATGATACATGACATCCATAGTAACCTTGAACGGACCGTTCTTACAACGTTTGCACGGGCAGAAGTAATAATCGGCTCCGTTACTATGTAGCCGGGCAAAATTCATGAACTCGAATATGCCTGTGATGTACCTTGGATCAGCACGATGATATGTCATCCAAGTTTTGTCTAGGAGTCTGTCCATGTTTCCTGTCAACATAAACAATCAATATGAACAAAGTTACCACGCCACAGTTGCGATTCAACCAAAACCCCACACTTCTTCGCCTTATGCCTCCGGGTTGGGTCCTATCCCCTTCAGGGGAACACGACATTTGTCAACGCTTTTGCACCCATGCGTTTCAGCTCCAGTTTAGGAAAATTTCGGCAGCATCTCCCTACAGTTCCCCGAGTGCACACATATCTAAACAACCTAATTTGCACTCGGGGAACATTTAAAGGAGACACTGTCGAAACCATATCCCAAAACTGAAACTGAAATCACATGAATAGCAAAATGATCAACAAAGTCATGTTCACCTAAAGTGTCCAAAAATGGGACAATTCGAGAATCAACAACTCAACTCGATCAACTAGATGAGTTGTTGATTCTCAAACGGGAGTTCTAAGTTGATAAACACCACAATTATATATAGCCATACGCTCGAAATCATGATTAACACTAATAACACTACTAATTAAGGCTCGAATACACATAATCTACACTAATCATCAATTAATTTCACTAAATTTAACCAAATTTCAAACATTAATCATGAACCCATAACATGATTTATCACAATTCCATGATTAAAACACTAAAACTACAACATAACACCAAATTCAATTCAACTTCAAACATTTCACCAAAACTTCAATTTCACTTCTAATCATCAATAAATTTCACTAAACTTAACCAAATTTCAAACATTATTCATGAACCCATAACATGATTTAACACAATTCAATGTTTCAAACACTAAAACTACAACATAACACCAAATTCAATTCAACTTCAAACATTTCACCAAAACTTCAATTTCACTTCTAATTTAACATATTATGGTCATAAAGAGGGTTAAAGAGATACAAATCAAACTAACCTTACTCAAGAATCAAATCAATGGCAAGAACAACCTTCTTTCTCAATTTCCTCTAATTTCTCCCCAAAATCGCCCAAAACAGCTGCAGAGCTCGGGGAAACTGTTTTTCTAAAATTCTAACTTTATGAACCGGTTGACTTTAAGAAGAAGAGTAGATCCAGATTTAACTGTATCTCCTATATCTTTTGTATTAGGAAATTTGGTTAGTGTAGGTGTTTCAATGGCGAACCGACGCGATTTCCGTTCAGAAATCACAATCGAATCACCAGGGTTAGGGTCGGCGATTGACAGCGATAATTGGTGGCGAGGTGTTAGGGCTTTGGTTCCTCTCCTCATTGTGAGTCGAACGCAACTCTCAACGAAGTCAACGGTGGCTTGTCGGTGGAGATACGCCGCCGGAAAGATTCCGGCCTATTTTGGACCCTCCGCCTTTTGAGGCAGTTTTGGCCATAAAATGGATTATTTTGATGATGTCATAGAAGGGAAATATATTGGTCTTGATGATAGATTTTGATTGATGTGTCAATCTTTGCTACCGGCAATGGTCGCCAGTGGTAGGGAGTGAGCGGCACGCGCCGCCATCAATGACGGCGCGTCCGAGCGAAATTTTTTTTTCGAAACTAGTCGTGTTATATATCATTAGATTCGTATAAACATAGTGAACGTATTCATGAGCTTATTAATGCATTTAGACTTTGTCATCCTAGTGGGTGACGTGGGCGGTAGTGACTAGTGTTGCTGTCAGTGTCGGTGCAGGGTATGAAGAATTAAGTGTAGTTTATATTGTTACGATTGCATTATCGAATTGGGTTTATCAAAAAGATTTTTGACTCGTTCCGATTAGTTTAATCCTAGTCGAATATTTACTAGAATTATCCGAATAGTTTACTATTTTCATAATTATCGATAAGGGTCGGGTTGTCACATCCTTGCTCGACATCTGTGCGATATTAATGTGCAAGCGTATCCATAGAAGTTGGAAATATGCTCAAAGACTTCTCGATCATAGACTGATCATTCTTTACCACGTCACAATTGCTCAACTCTGATTAAATGCATCAATCTTTGGATAATCCAATAACTGGATTGAATCCTATCTTTCTTGTAGTTCTAGAAGTTGTGCATTATGCCTTGTCGGCTCAGTTGAAGTCATTTACAAGATTTACAAGAGATATAATTAGTACCGATCGAAAAACCCACAATCACTAATATCAAGTTTAGGGAATAAGAACTGTGATCAATGATGTATGGTCACAAAAATCGATACAAAAATAGTGGCTTTATACTATACCCATAAACTGTTACTTTCACAATTTAGTCACAAATATCGACTTCCATTTTCAATGTGAATTCACAAATAACCGTGATATTCACTAATAACCACGACTCCCCCAATACTGTCACTAATTTCAAACTTTTTCAAATGTGTAATAATTCATAGGAACTAGGGCAGAAAATTAATTCACGGTAATAATTAACCTAAACCTATACCTAGATCTAGGATGTTGCGGTAATTAAGTTTTACAACCTAATATCTAAATCAAAGAAGGTATAAAATTTACCTCTAATGTGTTATGCTTGGTATGAAAACTTGTTAAACAAGGAAGAAATAACCAAAAAATTCGGCGATGGGGGAGAGCTCTGGTGATGGATAGAATCCATCGGTGAATCGATGGTGGAATTTGGCAGTGGAGAAGGTATTTAGGGGTTTAAGTCCCCATTAATGCTACCTAGCATTACCATTATTGGTAATTAAGTCCCGTAATCACTCTTTAAATAGTAAGCATGTAGTTAGGATCTACATTGCACAGAAGCTTCAACTTGGTCGTGCTTCGCGTTTCGAAAGCGGAAGCATTTCAGAAGCACTCGAAAGTGCCCGGAAGCGTGATTCTATAAATCTTTGATTTGGAAACATAACTTCCATTTTTGGAAGCGTTATTCTAATAATATTATTTTGTAGAAGCTTTTTGGAAGCGCGAATTTTTAAAATAAAAAATAATGTTGAGGAAAATCAACAATTTTTTTATATCTATGTATTAATTTTCTCTATAAATTCTAACATTTATGAACGTTCGTGTTTATAAACAATCAAATCGGGACTAGAATATTGTATTTTAGATACTTAATTTTTTATGTTTTATTATATATCTATATATAATTAAGTTTTAGTACTTTATTACACGCTTCTTCCACGTACCCGTTTCCCCTATTCTTTAAAAAAAATAGTGTCCGCCCACCCACACCCGTTTTCATGCAACCTAGGGTAGGATCACATGATGTTAGTAATTAATCTTATATGTGTACGTACAGAATTTGAGTTTGACTGCGATGGATGTAGATGTGACTTACGAATGTATTCATCTAGATTATTTAAGGGGTATTCCCACTAACCAACTAATTAGGCAAAAAGACCAGCCTACCATCTGTTTAATTAATGAATTACTCAATACCATTACTCTCTCATAACATCTCCATTGACCATTGACTTGATTTCGACGGCGTTGACCATTGACCACCGACGTTGACCGGTCACCGGATTCGGGCAACTTTGGCCGAATTCCAGCAACAAATAACTGGATTCCTACGACTTTGACCGTTGAACATTTACTTTGATTGTTGACCGTTAATGTATCTAAACTATAGGTTCATCAACTAATACTCAGTTAATATTCAACTGATACTCAGTTGATGTTCAATTGATACTCAGTTGAGAGTCAACTGATACTCAGTTGAGAGTCAAATGATACTCAGTTGACGTTCAACTGATACATAGTTGAATGTCAACTAATACTCAGTTGACGCTCAACTGACTGTTACTTTAAGTTCGACTGAATGTCAGCTGAGGGTCAACTTTTTTGACGTTATGCCAAATACCTGAAAATGCTTCTACTCAACTATACTTGAGTGAAAATGTATATTGTGTATATATATATATATAGTCACACACGTGTGTGTGATACATATATAACATGCATTAGTATTGTAGTGATCGAATTGAAATGATAAAAAAGAAGCCTATGTAAGAAAGAAACTGTATCATATTGATTACTGAATCATATATGCACATTTTCGTTGCTGCCACCTATCTCACCTCTTTGATTAGTCGATCACTTGGTGTCCGAAAGAAAAACTGGAATACAGATCGAGTCCAATGCGGGCAACATGAATTACGTCTAAATATTAAAAGACAAATAAAGTATTTTGATTCATAATCCTAGGAAACATGAATTTTCTCAATTTGATATCCCATTTATACCCACATATATAATTCAACTATATATTGTGCTATATTCTGTCAAGTGAATGCACAGATTTGCAGGCCTGGGGACACATGACTACCTTTGTAAGCCTTGCATACGTACACAGTAAAGTTTGCATAGTCCAACATTGATCAACGCAAAGAAAATGCTGAGAGAGAGAGTTTTGGCCTACGGAGATAATTTTAGAAAGAAAATATAAGAAATAAAGTAAAGTTAGTTAGTTGGAAAGATTCTCTTGCAGATACTTAGCTGGTGGGAATCAGGGTTTGATGATAGAACACTACCAACGTAGTCACTATAGTCGACGAATTTTTAAAAACTATAGCCGACGAGTTTTTTTTTCGTCGGCTATAGTACTATAGCCGACCGAAGAAAAAGATTTTTTTTTTGCCGAAATAAAAAACTCGTCGGCTATAGTACTATAGCCAACGAGTTTTTTATAGCCGACGAAAACGAATAAAAAACTCGTCGGCTATACTATTACCGACGGGTTTTAGTCGACGGTCTATAGCCGACGACTTACTAAATATCGTCGGTTATAATCCGTTGGCTAAAACCCGTCGGTAATAGTATAGCTGACGAGTTTTTTATTCATTTTCGTCGGCTATAGTACTATAGCCGACGACTTTTTTATTTCGAAAAAAAATATATTTTTCGTCGGCTATAGTACTATAGCCAACGGAAGAAAAAAATTCATCGGCTATATATAGTGATTATGCTGGTAGTGGAAGGAGCCAAAGGGGCAGTGCCTCCCTCCCCCCTAATTCTAATATTTATCATTTACCCTTTTAATTTTTTCTAATCAATGTAATACCCATAACTTATAATTTGTCTCCTCTATTTTTTTTAAAATTCTCTAAATTGTACGATTCCTCTTGTTTATTATACAATTCTCTTTGTTTCTTAGTATCTTAGCCTATTTTTTAGTAAAAAAAACATACTAATATGTTTAATCTCTATATAAAAGATTTATAATAGTTAAATTTTTTGAGTTGTTCATCATTAACTTGTATTTTTCTTCTTAATTTATTCGCTTAACTTGAATTGATCTTATATATATTAAAAAAATATTAATTGACAATATGCATAATTTTAAATAATTATTAAGTATTACACATTGATTTTTTTTTTTGCCTCTCTCCTAATGTAAAATTCTGGCTCCGACCCTGATGAGAATTTTTCAAACTTTTGTTGATTAGTGGGAAACTTTTTTCCAAAATTAGGGCCATTGGGAATTTTTACATTGTTTATATGCATAAATAAGGTTCATGAACAATATCTTTTCTTTTTTGATACAGGAGAGAAACTAATCGAATCCTGAGCTAGCTCTAACACAACCCACCCCAAGCAGGTCAAAAGAGAGCATTCTGAGCAGGCACGCACTGGGAGTGGTAAAATCACATAGATGTTCGTAGAATGGGCCATTTAGTTAGATTGTCCGCCACGATCGAAGTTAAACTCCAGGTAGATGGTTGAAGCTGAAAGTCTTCATGCATGGGATGATAATTCTCTAGCGTCCTAAATTGAGGTCTTAATTAAGTCTCGATCGCGAGGCAATGAGCTAGAACTTCCCATATAACACAATTGATGACTGGATGTCTTGAATCAAGCCGTCTCTCAAGTCTCAACACACCGATCGACTTCAACCAACCAAAACTTCTAGAACCAGAGTATGGGTTGCCATGGACATCTCTAATAATAAACACTTCGGCTGCTCATCTAACTTTATAAATTGTTGAGAACAGAACGATTCAAAAGTAATTGATTTTGTAAGCGTAAAGGAGGAGCCCGTGCCGGAGGAGGAAACCATACTAGGATAGTTTTCTTAACTAGAAAAAAACAAAGAGGTCAAGTTAAGTATCACAGATACAAATAACGCAATCACAATATTGTTTAAACAATAAAATATCTGTCCCTCCATATATATATATATATATTTAAAATCCTAAATCAAATGAGAAACTCTCTCTCTCTCTCTCTCTCTCTCTCTCTCACACACACACACGCACGCAGTAGCAGTGGTGAACCCATCCACCCTACCGCCGCTCACGGCTTCACCACTAGCACCGATAGCCTCACAACCTCCACGTCGGCGCTCCTCGCCGAAGCCGCTCTCTGATGACAAGCTCACGCACTACCATGTTACATCTCACAACCAAGAAGCTCGATTTTCACCTTCCGTCACCGTGAACTCAACTCGGACGACCGTGCCGCCCTTTCTCAGCCTCTTCATCCCGTGTCGCCACCTGTGCGCAATAGTTTTATGTTTTTGTTCAGTTTGTGAAATATAAATGTGATTTGTTTACACTCTGCAAATTTAGTATGCATTTCGTGTTTATATATAAAGTAGCAGTAACCAAACTCCATATATTTGATTTGGTGATTTTTTGGCAGTGCATAAATATATGCATAAGCGATTTATCGTGCCCTTACAGTAATTGAGTTTAATTACAATAGGTTGAGTTTTTGGTTATTGAAATTTCATTTTTCTTATTTTACAGTAGCATATTTGTTTTTTTGTTATAGTAGCAGGAGCTTCATTTTTTTTTCCAGTAGTAGGTGTTATTCTTGTTATTTCAAAATGTTGTAACTCCATGTTTAGAATGCTATATTACTTCGTATTTTTTTTTTAAATTATCTCAATGGGTTTTCAAAAACTGCTTCTACTATGTTATTCAAACTTTTGCTATTTCATCCAGGCTATGTTTTTTGCAATTGCAGCGTTGTATTTTGCAGTAGCATTGTTGAATTTTTCAGTAGCAAAACCTACATCTAACCTATTTTTTTTTGAATTTTTCAGTAGCAGTGTAGTATTTTATCGTAAAAGTTATTTTTATAATTTTTAAGTGGGAGTGTGAAAATATTAGCTCCTACTTTGTTTTTTTACTATTACTGAAATTTACTTTAGATGTAAAATTTATCTGACCTATTCTTTTTTGAATTTTTCAGTAACAGTGTTGTATTTTATCGTAACAGTTTTTTTTTAATTTTTAAGTGGGAGTGTGAAAATATCAGCTCCTACTATGTTTTTTTTACTATTACTGAAATTTACTTTAGATGTAAAATTTATTGGTACCGTTATTTTTTAGGGGGCAAGTGTTGTCAAATTAACTTCAAAAAATTAATTACTATTATGTTTTCTCATGTTTTTTTCTTCTCTTATTTTCGGAGACTGATACTAGATTTTCAGAGACTAATACTGCAATATCAGAGACTGGTACTGGATTTTCAGTGACTTATACTGAATTTTTAATGACTGACACTGAATTTTCAGCGACTTATACTACATTTTTGAAGACTGATACTACATTTCGGATACTGATACTGTATTTTCAGAGATTGATACTGCATAGGTTTGTAGACTGATACTGCATTTTCGGTTTGGGGACTAGTTCTGTGTTTTTGTTTTGTAGGTAGCTATTGCTTTTTTGGTTTGGAGATTGATTCCACATTCAATGTTATGGAATGTTTATCAAAATTGCTACTAAGTTTGTATCATAATTGTTACTCAATTTGTATCGGAACCTCTAATAAATTTGTATCAAAATTACTATTAAATTTTGTTTGAATTGATATTGAATCTTTATTGATAGTGCTACTATGAGTATAGTCAATTCAGGTTGAAAAAATAAAATTTGAATACAAAAAAATTTGAATGAAAAAAATAATCTAACTAAAAATTAAGTATTGAAAAGAATTTTTTTTAAATTAAATATTAAATATTAAATATTTTTGAATAAAATAAACATTAAATACACAAAAAAAACAAACAGGGTATAAAAGTAAAATTGTACATGCCACATGACAGCTTACAAGCAATTTGTTCTTATTATTTATTAAGATTTTGTCCTTTAGTGCTTAAAATAAAGGACATTGTCCTTAAGTGTATTTGGCTTCACCAAAGTGTCATTCTGTGTAGTTTGCTATTTCTTAACCTTGTAACATTTTATGATAATTACCATCACTGTTCAAAACGATGGTCTAGAAGGCCGCCTAGGTTAGAAGTTGAGCAACCTTGGAGACTTAGATGACGCTTAAAGCCGCCTAAACCCCAACTAGAGCAGCTTATACCCCACCTAGAAATTCAAAGATACCATCACTATGTAGGACGGCATAGCATTATTTAGAACATTGATTACCACATGATCAAAATTATTCATCTCCTATATATATATATATATATCACTGTCCAATTATTATTTAATACAAACAATAGCGCCCTTTCAAAAGAAAAAAAAAACAATAGTGTATCCGTTAGATCGACAAAAAAGCTATTTACTTTGATTTTATTTAGCCAAGCAAGAAAATATATATATATATACCCTCTCCGATCTGCATTGTGCGTAGTAAGGATTTACTTCAGTAGCAGAGAAACCTGCACATTTATAAAGTTTATTTGACGTACAAAAAGACATTAATACGTATTTACCATAAGTCGAGAAATGATCCAGAATTTAAAATAGATATGTATGTTGCCAGTACTATACATGATCATGTTTTCGACTTTGAATATTTAAAGAAGATCAATATCACAATTCATTGACAAAATGGACTGAGGAACTATTGCCAGCGTGCATGATTAGTTGTGGTAACAGTAATTACTAGTGGAAAGGAATCTAACTAGTCAAGAAGATCGTCTATATATATTGAATCATTTGATTGCATGCATGATTGTATATTGTTCAAGCTGTAAGCATCTCTCTCCCAGGATCATGTCTCTCTCAATTACATCGATCTTTTCTTTGCATATGTAATATTATTCAGTGGTTTCTATCATTTAATTACCAATTAATCTGTAATTATAAACCATTGATAACTTGAAATTGCAAAAGGAAACCTGTAATGTTTTATACATAAATATACGTACGAGCTAGGAATTGGTCGAATTAATTCACAGTAGAGATTAGTTTCTGTCATGTCGGTCTGTTTACTTGAACATATAAATCTCAGAAGTACTCCGACAAAGAAAGAACATTCTTGACCATAGTAAGAGTATAAAATGTATATT
The DNA here is from genome assembly GCA_946800695.1 of Geum urbanum. Taxonomy (NCBI): domain Eukaryota; kingdom Viridiplantae; phylum Streptophyta; class Magnoliopsida; order Rosales; family Rosaceae; genus Geum; species Geum urbanum. Next base: position 26,660,873 of record OX327011.1, read on the forward strand.
TAGTGGAAGATAGATCGACTTAGAAACTATTCTCTAGCTAGAGACAATGATGCACATTTGGAGCTCGGGGATCATCTAAAAGAAAGAATATCTCCATTCAAACCCAACAAAACTATAAGACATAAAGTAGCAACTGCTGCTCCCTTTTGTTTAATTACTATATGAAATCCAGCTATATATATATAGTAGCCAGCCATATACATGCATATTACAGCATCATGTTTGACATACATATATATATATAGTCGAATTAGAAACTTATATATACCTTTAAAAAGAGGAAACATTTTGAATCTTCTCAAACGACTTAGAGGCCTCAGCAAAGGGAAAACTAGATAAGTGCCCTACAAATCTCGATGAACTGGTAGGAGAAAGACATGCATATCTGAGATTGTGACAAGAAACCATATTTTTGCTTTTATTTATTCTTGAATTATTCAGCTTGATTGAGTTGATTAACTTTACACTTTAGTCCAGATACACTATATTTATACTATATATTAAAGAAACCATGTTGTCAACTATAACAATTTTTTTTACTTAAACACCCTCCAAATATTTTTTAACTTTAATAAATCTTTTATTTCCAGGGATAGAATAGTAAAACTATAATAAAACACACACAAAAAAGTAGGAGAAAAGAAATGGTAGAATGTAGGAACAAGCTGCCTCAAGAATCAAAACTATTCGATGTAACCAAATATTGGGAGTTCTATGTTTTGTTTTTACAGTTACAGTAAATAAGTAAGTAAATTTTTTTTTGAAAGCACGTGGGAGACATGCATCAGTTCTCATTGAATGAGAATGTAGTATTGAATACAACCACGACTACCCACTTAAAGGCGCCGAGAGAAAGAAACCGTAGTCTAGCTAGCTAAACGTAACAACTACTTTGTTACCCCTAACCAAATATTCGAGACCTAACAATAACCTCAAAGTTCGTAACCAGTGACGTAACAGATCCCGAGACGGTACAAGTATCTATTCTGGGACCAACAATAAGTTCAAAGCAAAAACCAGGCTTATGCCAATACAAGTCCAAAACCAAAGAAAATGCAGAATCAAAAACAGAAACATAAATAGGGTACCAAAGTACTCCTAGTTTGAGGGGGAAATCTCCCCATCTTCCTGCGCCGCTTCATCTTCCAGCGCCGCCACAACTTTTCGCGCCTCTTCACCTTCCTCGACCTCCATGTCATGCTCCTCCGCACCTTCTGTATGTGGCTCAAGATCGAACACCTTAGTAGATCGACCATCTCCACGAGAACTTGGCATTTTTAGTGACTGATTCTACAGGTGAACTAGGTATGAGAGTTATCTCAGTTCCCTTGACTTCCCTTACCTTTATGCCTCCTCGACCTGCTTTCTTCTTCGAGGCTGAAACCTCCACAATCTTCCTCTGATTCTCAGTGTCGTCATCTTCCAGAATGCGTCTCTTCACCTTGTTCTTGAAACCTGTAGGTCTTCCTTTCTTTTTCTTCTTCGCCGAAGATTTCATCAAGAGGTCGTTCTTCTCCGGAATCACAAGATCAGGACAAGCCGGCAACAACATCTTTGGCTTAGATTTAAGCTTTGGCTTCTTGAGAGCAATGATTAGCTCTACATATCCCTTGCGCTTCGGAGGATCCTTCCTTGGAGGGTTTGAGATAGTCACACTGCGCAACGTTGAGTCCATTTCTACAAAGATCTCAGGTGTAACCCGGGAACACTAAACATGATTTGGCTCAGCCAAGTAAATTTTTAAAAACTGTTCTACTCCCTTGGAAAAATAGATCAGATTTCTTATTGTCAACTCACACAATCACACCCATAGGGTGTGTACAGTTTCTAGTAATATATATATATATATATATCTCCTCTAATAAAATGAAAATGACTAATATATCAGCTTCTAAGTAGACAAAACTGGATGAACAAAAACTTAAATAGATCACCCCATTGTACAATTATTCTCTTTTCCAATATATTTATTGAAAAAAAAAATGCATCATTGAGGATGCTCTTACCAAAGAACTTAAATATAATAGTTTGATGAGTTAATTTCAGTAGTTATTTTCATCCCACAAAGTGCACTCTTTGTTATTGGAGTGAGTCACACTCTTAGAAATATTAGGAAGTGTATATTATGTAATAAAATATGTGTAAATAGTTTCTTTGTAGGACCGTAAGTAGTCTTTTATATATTTCTAAATTGGGGAGTGATCAATATATTAATTAGAAAATTTTCATATTTCTGTTCTTTTTGACTTGGCATCAGAGCCTAGGTTGATCCTGAAAATCTTGAAGATCTGACCTTATTTCCGCTACGAATTTGTCATTGCTCTTGTCTAAATTGTCATGTGTTGTCATGTTCGACACGTCGAAAAAAATCTCTCGACTATCGAAATCTGTTCTGTTTGACTGGTTGCTTGATCATGTTCACTTATTTCTTGTCATGTCCCCTTGTGAAGAATTTTTATGGATTTGGATATTTTGTTATTTGAAGAACCTGTTTTCTATGGTATGGAGAGTCAAGACAATATGGAGGGTAATGTTTCTAAGTTAGAGAAACATCAAAGTAAAATTGGTATTGCCTTGAAAGTTTCTAACTTTACTCGTAGTAATAAATGGATAATTGATTCTGGTGTGTCTAATCATATGACTTTTGATAAATCTTTGTTTTCGAGTTTGTCTATATCCCTTATATTTGAAGTGTCTAATACAAATGGTGTGTCTTTTCCGATCATACGTATTGAGTCAATCCAAGTTGCTCCGGTCTATTATGTTACATAATGTTCTTTATGTTTCATCTCTGTCTCATCGTCTATTATCAGTATCTAAATTGAATTTCCAAAACAAATGCTTCATCACGTTTTATCCTATGTATGTAGTATTTCAGGATCTATGTACTCAAGCATTAATAGGCAAGAGAGATCGAAATGGAAGACTGTTTCACTTGAATTTGCATGTACATCGAGCAGACACGAGCGCCATCAAGATTGTTGCCCTGCCATTGAGTTTATCAAGATAAAGAAACCTGGTTATTGCGTCACTGGTTGGGTCATCCGTCCTTTGGTACGCGTTATGAAGAAATTTATGTCATCCTTGTTTTTGGAAATAAAGGAGTCTAGTCTCTATCGTGAAACTTGTACTTTTGCTAAGAGCCATATGTCTAATTACCCTCCAAGCTCTCATTCTAGTTCAACTCCTTTTGAGTTAATTCATTCGGATGTGTAGAGGCCTCCAAAGAATTCAACTCTATCAAGAATGAGATACTTTGTTTTGTTCATTGACGATTTTACAAGATTGACATGGGTGGTAATGATGAGAAGAAGGATGTTGTATTTTATGCATTTACTGCATTTCATAGCCTTATTTGAACTCAGTATAATGTTTGTGTGAAGGTGTTTAGATCGGAAAATGAAGGATAAATTGTTAATCACTCACTTAGGGAATATTTCCAAGAGCATGGATTTGTTCATCAAACTACTTGTTCTAAAACATCTGGAAAAAATGGAATTTTTGAGAGGAAGAATCGTCATTTGTTGGATATAGGATGAGCTCTCTTATTGAATGCAAATCTGCCAAAGTATCTTTAAGGAGAAGTTGTACTTTGTGCCTCTCATCTCATCAACTACTTACCATCTGCATTTCTTCACAATCGGGTTATGTGGGAGCAAGATTTTCAGGGTTCGAACTTGACATCAAGGAATGAGATTGAAGATCGAGCATGGAACGAGGACATTGGAAATTAAGTCTTTATAGAGTGTCTTGAAGATCCCAATGCGGTTCCATCTCTTCGAAGGTCCTTATCGGTTCCAGAATTGAGGATCGAGGTTTGAGCTTCATACCTCGATGAAGAACTTCAAAGTTCGGAAAGTGTCTCGAACTTCGAGTAGCGATGATCTATAGCAAGATTCGGATGGATCATTGGGCTGGGAGCAAAGATTGAGCTCCAAAGGCCCATAATGCAGTTCGGATATGTCCAAAGGGAGGCAACGAACCCAAGGAAACCCATAATAAGGCGTAGAGGGATGAGTGCGGCGTGATTCCAGGGACATGCCACCGAAATAAGAGGTGGTTGTTGGACGTGGCCGAAGTTCGAGAATTAAATTTTGGTGCAGGAACTTCGAAATCTAGTCACTACATTAGTGGACATAGTGGCTCCTATTTTGGTGGAATTTTGACAGTATCAATACATGAACTTGGTAAGTTTACGTAGTTGGATTACATACGTACACGCTTGCATTAAGCTCTCACTTACTCGAGTGCCAGAGAGTCTTTTGCAGGTACCCCTGCCCCCTCCCCCGCTGTTCAAACACAATTTGGTCATCGCATCGTCATCGTCGAGGTGTCGTCAGTGGGGATACCCGTTTGATCGTTGGAGAAACCTTGTGGAAGTTTCAAATTATGCTCCCACACGTAGGCGCCGTTTGTGAGAAACAATGGCAAATGATATCCCAGACAATGACGACAAGGTGTTCACCACAACGATTTCAACTGAACTAAAGATGACCTAGAAGAATGTGATCTAGAAGATGGTGAAATTGATGAAAAAGCTGAAAGAAGGCATAGAGATAAGAGACCTATCTCCGAAGTCCAGGTGGTAAGGGAGAATAGAGGTTCGAATTGCCACCGCGGAGGACTGAGAAACCGGGAGATAAGGAACCTCTAAGCCAAATTAGCTCGCTTCAGAAGAAAGGAATGAGCCAAGAAAAGGTGCACAATTAGGTTGAGGAGGAGCCAATCACTATCGCCAGAGGATGAATCCCCACTTGACGAAGAAGATACGTCCGGGGAGGAAAACCTAGCAGAAGATGGCAGTAAGATGGACGACGACTATGTGCCACCTTTTAGAGGCTGTGACTTGAAGAACTATGTGGCAAATGTAGTGAAAGAAGCTCAAAGATTAAGGCAATGCGATATTGTGGCCATCGTGTCCAGAGAACCACAGATTCACCTTTCACTGATGTCATATTAGAAGTTGAGAAGCCGAGATGATTTTCCATCTTGGCGTTCACAAAGTTCACTAGAACCTCTGACCCAGAGGACCACATCAAGGAATACATTGAAGAAATGAGGATCGAGACCACTGATCAGAATTTAATGTGCAAGCTATTCCCGATTAGCCTCTCTGGGCCAGTAGCGAAATGGTTTCGAGGACTGAAGCCAGGATCAATATCAAACTTCAAGAAGTTAACGCGATTATTTATCGCGCAATACTTATGTAGCAGGAGGCAGAAGAAGGAGTTCTCCACCTTGTTCAGTGTCAAGCAAAAACTAGGGGAGAAGTTGGAGAAGTACTTCAAAATATTTAGGGATGAAATGGCCGTAACAAAGACTAACGCGAAGATCGCGGTTGTTACATTCCGAGAGGGATTTATCGAAGGATCACCACTGTTCAAAAAGCTAGTAAAGAAGGTACTAAGGACTATGGAAGATATCTTGGATCGCATAGAGGGTGAAATCCATCTCGAAAGGATCAAGGTAACTCGAAAAGGCAGGGTCTCTGCCAACATCGAAGTCAAACTTGGAACTTCAAAATCTATGGAAGTTCGAGATCGAAGGCCGAGGTCGACTTCAAACCATGAGGATCAAAAAGATAGGAAAAAACCCTCAGAGCAGTGGTTTACCGTCAGCCCGGCGACCATATTCTATAAGCATGAGAAATATGGGATATTCAAGAAATCGCTGCCACTAGCCGAAGCTAAGGATCCTAATAAGAAGAAACGGTATTGTCCGTACCACTAAGACTGGAGGCATAGCCTTCGAAGGTGAGAAGCATTGAAACCAGCTATCCTAGAACTCATGGACCAGGGAAAGTTGTAACAATACAAGGTGGGGAATACTAGGGGGACCAAGAGCAGAAGTCGGTGGATAAAGACCCCCTAGTACGTGATATATAGGCCATATATGGTAGCCCGTCCACGAAAGATGAGGACGAGAGATGAATTAGAAGCAAAGCCCAAAAAGCAGAGAAAATCAAAAAGGTATGCTTCGCTGAAAGGAGAGAGATCTCGGAAGAAAAGGCGAATGGAGAAGGGATTCAATTCCCTCACCGAGACGCGTTAATCATCTCAACAAGGATTGATAATTTCATGGTAAGGAGAGTAATGTTCGACGCGGGTAGTAACATCGATATCCTATACTTTGAGGCCTTCCGTAAGCTCGGCATTGATTCAAAGTTCGTCAGAAGGAGCAAATCACTGGTGATGGCCTTTGATAGCGCTGAGACTTGACCTTATGGAGAGATCACCCTCCCGGTGACCACAGCTGGAAAAAAAGTAGACGTGAGCTTCGTCATCATAGATAAGCACTCTGCCTACAGTGCCATGCTTGGAAGAGACTGGTTGCACTGCATGGAAGTAGAGGCTTCAACGGAATATCAAGTCTTGAAGTTTATCTCGGGAGATAAAAGTCGTGTAGTCTCAGTGCGTGGGGACTGATCTACGCATTTTATGTTTGATTATTAATGTCTTTCTCTCTATATTTAACTTTGTTTTGTGCTTAGTAAATATGTTTTTAACTTACTTTATGTTTGTAGGTAGAAATAAAGGAGGAATCCGTAAAGGAGGCAGAAATGAGCTCAAAACCTACTAAGGAGGAAGTTCCTAAAATGAGGAGGAAAGATGAAGAAGAATGGGCCACGATTTATAAAGAATGGATCAAAGATAGCAAAGTCTAAGTGTGGGGGAATTTGATCTACGCATTTTATGCTTGATTATTAATGTCTTTCTCTCTATATTTACCTTTGTTTTGTGCTTAGTAAATATGTTTTTAACTTACTTTATGTTTGTAGGTAGAAATAAAAGAGGAATCCGTAAAGGAGGCAAAAATGAGCTCAAAACCTACTAAGGAGGAAGTTCCTAAAATGAGGAGGAAAGATGAAGAAGAATGGGCCACGATTTATAAAGAATGGATCAAAGATCACTAAGATGGGTCAAGACCATGCTCATGTGTCCAAGAATGTCCAAGATCATGTCAAGATTCACCCACAAAGAAGCCCAAAAGAAGAAAATGGATCAAAAGCTAGAAATCAGGAAATCTGCCTGTGCAGATCAGCCCACTTCAAAAGGCCACTGTGAACAGATCCGAATGAATCTAGACGCGGTTAGCATATGGTTGGAAATATATAGAAGTCTAGTTTCCAACACAACTGGAATCAAGTGATTTGAAGTCCTAGAACGAGAGAAATTTCTATTTTAGTGGAGAAGGGTCAGGTTACCCGGGTGGAGTAGTTAGACTTCTAAAAGGAGTCGAACTAGGCTTTGCTTGGCCTATATAAATGAGGGCTCGACTAGGGTTTCAGGATCACACATCATAGACAGCAAAGCTCTGCCCAAAACACCTCCCAAGTCGTCCTATGCCTAATCCCCTCCAAGGCCGAAGCTCCCTCCTCACGGATCAAGAATAATTGGCGTTCTTCATCTTGTTCTTGAGAATCCATCCACTCGAGGCGTTGTTAGTGCTCTTCACAGACTCCAAAAGTGTAACCATAAACCTTCTATCTCATCTTTTGTCTTGTAAAGAATTCGGTTTACGACTTGTGATTTGTTTAATAAAGGCTATACGTTTGTACTTACTTATGTTATCTTCCATGTGTTCTTAGTTTTTGGTCTTTGACTTGTATGCATGCTTGTATGCTTAAAGCTTCTTAATGTGTTGGGTGATACGCTCTTCGTTCCTCCCTAGCATGTTTTGTATGAATCTTAGATAAATTAAGGTGTAGGCGCTCTTCGTCGCACTCTTAAAAGCATGTGTATAAATTGTAGGTTGAAGGTAAGAATTTCGTTGATACTGGGTAAGTGAAGCATGAAAACGGTGGAGGTAGACATGATGTGATGATCACGTGTACATAGTAGAATTAGGTTTAAATTTCGTAGGTCATTAGTTAAACAAACCAAATTTCGCACCCCCATAAACAAACCTAGCATAGTTATGCATGCACCCTCAATCCCCGGTTAAGAACGATCCCTATTTACCAATGCTACATCTACTAAAAAGGGTTTTAATTGGCTCATTGTTGTTGAGTGTTAAGTATTAATTTAGTACTTAATAATGGTGAGTATCAGGGACCAAATGCTGTCAAAAAACTTGTATGTCATGGAGATCAAGAAATAGTTTGACACAGTATACCCTAGCTCAAAGCTCACAGACCCAAAGCCGCTCACCAAGTAGAAAAGGAAGCTCAAAGCTGTTGGTCAAAGCTCAAAGTCTGACAACAAGGAATGGTCCGACTCGGACATGAAGATTGAGGAGGACAAACAAATTGTCAAATAGCAATTAGGGGAAGGCCTATCAGATGAAGAAAGTGAGGAGAAGGTCGAACAGGAGATGACACCAACATTAGAAAAGGTTTGAGAAGTGTCCCTTGACGACAAGTTCTCGAAGCCTGCAGTTGCATCGGAATGACAAGTTCTCGAAGCCTGCAGTTGCATCCACCATCTGATCAATCTTCGGGAGTGTATATCAGTCTTTTGCGCATGCTTTATTCAAATTAGTGAAATCCACGCAGACTCTCCACTTCATGTTCTTTTTCCTCACCACTACTATGTTCGAGATCTAAGTTGGACACCATACTTCTCTTATGTGTCCGACTTTGAGTAGGCGATTTACTTCATCACTTATGATCTAGTTGCACTCCAGCGCAAACCTTCTTTGCTTTTGCTTGTATGGTGGGAAATCTGGATCGATGTTCAATTTATCGAAGACTATTCCCAGGTCAATGCTTATTTGGGTTACAATCAGATACCATTGGCGTCGGAAGACTAGCTCAAGACCACATTCATGTCAGAGAGAGTCCTATTCTGTTATAAGGCCATGCCCTTCAGATTAAAGAACGCGGAAGCAACAGACCAAAGGTTAGTAAACCTTATGTTCAAAGATCTGTTGGGGAAGATAATGGATGTATACATAGATGACTTGGTGGTCAAGAGTAGACACAAGGGAGATCATACAGAGGACTTGAGAGGTACGCTCGAGATTTTGAGAAAGTACAAGATGGGACTCAATCCTTCAAAGTGCATCTTTGGTGTATCTTTCGGCCAGTTTTTGGGTTACATTGTCAATAAAAGAAGGATCGAGGCAGATCCAAAGCAAGTTAAGGCTATCTTAAGTATGGAAGAACCCAGTACAAAAAAAACAAATTCAAGTCCTAACTGGGAGGATAGCCACATTGAGTAGATTCATCCCTCGAATGAATGATCGATGTTGGCCGTTTTTCAAAGCTCTGAAGCTCAAAGCTTAGAACTTCTAGGGCCATGAGTAATCAGAGGCATTTTGGGAGATGAAGCAATACTTGGCAAGCAAGAAGTTCTTGATGGTGCCAAGAGATATGGAGCCACTTTACGTGTACTTAGCGGTGTCAGGAGTAGCAACGAGTGCCTCCTTATTCTGAGAAGCAGGAACACATCAATGATTGATATCCTTTACCAGCCACTGTCTTCTCCACTACAACAAAAAATGCATTTTACAACGGCAACTTACCATTGCAAATAGTGAAAATGCCGTAGCAAATACTCTTTTGCGATGGCAAAATTGTTAGCTTAAACTGAAGTATGTAGCCACTGGATTATGCACAAACACTCAAACACGTACTGCACACAAAAACATTCCATAAGCAGCCAAGAATTCTAGCTACTGTGATCTGTAGACATACCTATTGTGTCATTGCTGAGTGCCATTGTTTCTGAGCACGAAGATTGATTCCTGGAAGCAACAAGCCTTCTACAATTCACTACACTTGCACTCCTGGATGGGGCAAGTCTCTATGTGATATCTTTCGTAGTGAATGCAGGGACTCTTGCTCTCATATATATACTGTCTGCAAAAACTCTTGTCTATCACAGAGTTATGATCGAATCTGTATACAACTTTCAATGAGAATACTTATTCACTTATGACAGCTCTTACAGCTACCTATTGGATTCCTAAGCTGATAAGGAATGTACACTTATCAGTTTACAAGGAGTTGCAGGTCCTCTATACTTCCTATAAGTAATCAAACTCATTGCAGTGGTAATAATCTAAAGCCAGCATAGTGATGAGTCCATTACCTCCAACAATCTCCCACTGGACTATCACTTACTGAATATACCAACAGAACAATGAATCCTTATATAATAGCTGAAGTGTGCACTGAAGTATAGATTAGCATAAAATCCAATCAGTTCAATCTTTGTACAATCCCTGACACAGAATCAAGAACTTAAACATGCTTAACAAAACCATGTCAGTTATAGATCACAATATCAAAAATTTATACAACACATGAACTAGTGAAAAGAAATCAGAACAATGTGCAAACGTACATTTATAACTGCAGTACACAAGTTCATGTCCAACCAAATGCTATACCAATGCATAGCCCAAAATCAAACACAATGCTTAAACACTGATGGATCTGTGTTTGTAACTCAATATATACATATACAAAACAAAATCTGTATACCAAGCATCCATCTGAATAAAAGAAAACTGACAGACTATAAACAAAATTTACAGAAACTAAATACATCCACATATTACTTCAAAATTTCTGAATAATCAATGTATTTCACTTAAACTGTCAAGCTTACAAGGAAATAGGAAATTTCAAAACAAAACCTTCTAAACTGAAGTCAAGAACTCATATCTCAAAATTTTCATTACAAACTTTTGCTCCCACATAATCTAAGAACTGAAATCTGCTAAAACTCCTAGACTTGAACAATGCTTCTTGAACACTGCTACAGGTAGAGCTTTGGTGAAGGGATCTGCCAACTGGTTTCCTGTATCAACGTGAACAATCTTAACCTCTCCATTTTTAACTCTCTTTCTCACACTATAGAACTTCAGGTCTATATGCTTAGAGTTCATTGATCTCTTGCTATTTTTACTAAAGAACACTGTTGCCTCATTATCACAGTAAACTTTAAGTTTCTTTGAGATAATATCACTTAATACTTTGGTTTCATTCAGAAAGTTTTTAATCCAAAGACCCTCATACACACCTTAATAAATAGCTATTAACTCAGCCTGCATTGTTGAGGTGGCAATCAGTGTTTGTTTCATAGTTTTCCAAGCCACAGCTCCTCCTGCAAGCAGGTAAACATATCCACATGTTGACTTTACTGAAGCTGGATAGTTTCCTGCAAAATCAGAGTCTGTATATCCTAAAAGTTCTAAGTCCTTCGACTTCCTATAAACAAGCATGTGATGTTTGGTTCTTTATAAATATCTTAAGACCTTTTCACCAGCAATCCAATGTTCAGGTGTAGGATTTAATTGGAAACGTGAAAGCATACCAACTGCAAAAGCCAAGTCTGGCCTAGTGCAGACTTGAGCATACATGAGACTACCAATCAGCCTTGCATATGGCTTAGTCTCCATGTCTGCATTTTCTGCTTCACTCTTAGGGCCTGTATTTTTACTCAGTTTATCTCCTTTAGATATAGGGACCTCTCCAGATGCACAAGACTGCATTCCAAATCTCTTAAGAATTTTGGAAATATAATTTTTTTGAGATAGTCCCAGAACACCTTATGCCCTATCCCTGTTGATTTCTATACCTAGTACATACGATGCTTCCCCAAATCTTGGTTTTCTCACTCTTTGTGATCTTCTAAGTACAGGTTGATCGAGGACAGAATTTGGTTCATGTATTTCCTCATTTTGATTTTCATTAAATTGTTCCAGTTCAACGTTTTCACCATTTGACTCTACTGTACCTTGTTCAGGTACTGAACTCAAGTTTTGAGCTGAAGGTAAGATGGCTGTCAAATCCACATTTTCTGCAATTTCCTCAAAATCAGTAGATAAATCTTCTAATTCTGTATTGCAGTGTGATTCTCCTAAAAATTTGACTTGGTGTGTTTCAAAAATTTTAGGTGAATGTGCAACTGAATAGAGTTTAAAACCCTTGGATTTTTCACAATAGCTTATAAAATTACAGCTAACTGACTTGGAGTCTAATTTTGAAGGATTTGGTTTGTAAAGTCTAGCCTCAGCTTTACAGCCCCATACATGACAATGATGAAGACTAGGCTGCCTACCACACCACATTTCATATGGTGTTTTAACTATTGATTTGCTAGGGGTCCTGTTGCAAAGATAATTTGCAGTCTTAAGGGCTTCCCCCCACAGAAACTTAGGCAGACCAGATGCACTCATCATGCTTCTTACCATGTTTAAAAGAGTTCGATTTTTCCTTTCTGCTACCCCATTCTGTTGGGGATTATATGGAGTGGTGTACTGTGCTTTGATTCCACAGTCATGTAGAAACAAGGCAAATGGCCCTTTGACTTGGCCACAGGCTGTAGTCTTTCCATAAAACTCCCCTCCTCTATCAGACCTCACAGCCTTAATCCTTTTTCCTAACTGAAGTTAAACTTCTGTTTTAAAGATTTTGAATGCCTCAATGGACTGTGACTTCTCAGATAGTAAATAGATGTAGCAATATCTAGAAAAATCATCAATAAATGTGATGAAATAAACATTTTTATAGATGGTTTGATGTTTAAACGGACCACATATGTCTGTATGGATTAACTCTAATAACTGTTGTGTTCTGTAAGCTGTTTTCTTTGTCATGTTGGTCATTTTACCTTTATAACATTCAACACATTCGTTAAGTTTTGTGAAATCAAGTTCTGGAAGTATCTGACTCTTTACTAAAATCTGTAATCTTTCTTTTGAAACATGGCCTAGTCTTCTATGCCATAAACTTGCAGAGTTTTCATTAAATCTGGTTCTTTTAACACCAGTTACAGTGTTATTCACAGAGGTGTTTTTATTTTCAACAAGATAGATCTCTTATTGAGGCAGAGAGCAATTTAACTTTAAGTAATCATTCTCATAAACACCAGAACCAATACAAGATGAACCAGAAAATAACTTTATTTCATCCAAGTCAAGAACAACTCTTGTACCAGTCTTAATCAAAAGAGCAACAGAAATTAAGTTCCTTGTCATAGCAGGAACCAGATAAATATTTTCCAAAAACAAAAAATTTCCTAAACCTAAGTCTAACCTCAGAGATCCTATGGCCTTGACTGAGACCTTCATGCCATTTCCTACTCGAAGATGATCCTCATTTTTCCTTGGACTCCTCTCCCTTATGAATCCCTGTGTTGAATTAACAATGTGTAAAGGTGAGCCAGAATCTAACCAAAAACTTTTAGGGTCAATATTTATTAAGTTAATTTCTAAAGGAAAAATGTGAGGAGAGTTCTTACCCTTTTTAACCAACCAGTCCTTAAAGCCTGTACAATCCTTCTTCATGTGTCCCATTTTTTTACAAAAATAACACTTGAATTTGAAAAGCTTCTTAGCCCCAAATGCATCTTCAGCAGAAACTGTTGATGCCTTTGCTAAGGTTTTCTTTGGTTTCAGGTTCCTTTTCCAGTTCTTTCCTCTGTTAACCAGATTAACAGTAGCACTGGAGGGCTCTCTCTCTTTCTTAATCCTGGTTTCTTCATCTACACAAATGCTGATGAGTTCATTCAGGGTCCATCTTTCCTTCATTGCATTATAGGAGGTCTTAAGTTGACTAAAGGTATTAGGTAGAGAATGCAATGCAGTATGCACTACATATTCATCAGTCAAGGGCATCTCTAGTTCCTTGAGTCTTCTAGAAATGTCAATGATCCTCAGAATATGTTTTCTCACGTTTCATGTCCCACTGTACTTAGAAGCATTAAAAGCCTGAGACAAGTTTGCAGCTTCAGATTTATCACTCTCCTTGAACCTATGAGAAATTTGTTCTAGGTAATCCACTGCAAAATCTGGTTCCTCAATACTCCCAGCTATGGTGTCAGAGATGCTAGTCCTAATCACATTTTTAGCCATTGCATTCTTATGGTACCACTTCCTATAGTGTTTCTTCTCATCCTCAGTACTATCAGAATCTATCCCATCCGGGGCCTCCTCAGTCAAACAAAAATCAAGTTCATTTGTCATGGATAGATAAAACTCCACTTGTCTTCTCCATTTCTTATAGTTAGAACCAGTAAGAAGCTGAATGGTTCCTAAGTTCACACAAGGCAGACCTAGAGAGCAAAAACAAAAGGGAAATAATGAGTTCTTGTTCTGTAGATTATTAAAAGTAAGGTTTTATTTCTGTTTTCTGTAGATTATGTACTGTTCTTAACAAAATTGAACTAAAACATAAGCAAATCAGAAAACACAAACAAAATTTTAACAAGTAATCCCAACTGTAATCAATGTCCAGCTACACCTTTGTGGCAGTAGACAGGTCATTCTGAAGTTCTAAATATCAACCTATGAAATCTAAAATTCACATTATAGATAGAAACAGTCAACATCTTTGTGACAGAAGAAAAGTTCCTAAATATCTGTAGGTGAATCCAGAGTCCACATTTGATGCTATTCTGAAACTAAAACATGCATAAAAACTTCTTTGGAAGACACAAGATACATAATTTAAATCTCAGTCCACAAGCTTCTTGATTTGTTACTTAATTGATGTTCCATAAGCTTAAAAGGATTTTGCTTTATGCAATATATCAGTCTAAGATCACAAAAAATCACATACCAAGACAATGAAATTTTACTTAACGTTTCCTGCATACAAGTTCTTACAGTCTTGATTTGAAACTTAAATTTCACATTTGTTGATTTTATGTACTGACATAAGGGTTTGGGAGAAAACCAATTCTTGTATAATAAATCAGATTAGTATATATTTGTTATGTGTGTGTAAACAGCAATATAGAATTTTAAGCAAACATGAACAGCTTTGAACAACACACATACTGTTCATAATCAAATCTAACCAATTCAATCATGACATACGTAATTGATTAAGGCAATACTATTAATCCATCAATCAAAACATGAAATCACTCATGCATACTTTATTAATTGAATCAACTACAGGAGATGTTCAATCAAAACATACCTTGTTCTGCTACAGCGCTGCATAAAAGGTTTAGCGGAAACAAAATTTTCATGCAGCAGTTAATCACACAATTTTACTAACCTGGACTCTGCAAATATCGGTTTCAACATCCCTTACAAGTTTTAAAACTCAAGCAATCCCCAGACCTCCCATACATCATCACAGAAACTGAAGTACACGACTTCTGCAGATAGAAAAGCGCGATGTATTTGATCTGAGATGGACTGGGCCGGGTCAAGCTTATTTGCAAAGCCCATCTGAAGTTTCTAAAGCTTTTAACACGGATTGTTCATTGTTTTTAACCTTCTTTATCTATTTAAGGTTTGATACATGATGGCTCTTATACCAAT
Source organism: Geum urbanum (assembly GCA_946800695.1). Lineage (NCBI taxonomy): Eukaryota > Viridiplantae > Streptophyta > Magnoliopsida > Rosales > Rosaceae > Geum > Geum urbanum. The sequence goes on from OX327011.1 coordinate 26,676,101, forward strand.
TGTTAGCTTAAACTGAAGTCTGCAGCCACTGGATTATGCACAAACACTCAAACACGTACTGCACACAAAAACATTCCATAAGCAGCCAAGAATTCTAGCTACTGTGATCTGTAGACATACATATTGTGTCATTGCTAAGTGCCATTGTTTCTGAGCACGAAGATTGATTCCTGGAAGCAACAAGCCTTCTACAATTCACTACACTTGCACTCCTGGATGGGGCATGTCTCTATGTGATATCTTTCGTAGTGAATGCAGGGACTCTTGCTCTCATATATATACTGTCTGCAAAAACTCTTGTCCATCACAGAGTTATGATCGAATCTGTATACAACTTTCAATGAGAATACTTATTCACTTATGACAGCTCTTACAGCTACCTATTGGATTCCTAAGCTGATAAGGAATGTACACTTATCAGTTTACAAGGAGTTGTAGGTCCTCTATACTTCCTATCAGTAATCAAACTCATTGCAGTGGTAATAATCTAAAGCCAGCATAGTGATGAGTCCATTACTTCCAACAAAAATGAGTATTTGCGACGACATCATTTTCATCGCAATAGGTGGCAACGCAATTGCTAATAGTGACGGTTTTTACCGTCTATTTGCCACGAAAAAATTTTTCGTGGCTAATATTTTCTTTTTGCGACGATAATCTTGCTTTCACAAATTTTTTTTTTACTGTAGTGTTGTTTGGTATTTACCGTCGCAAAAAACACCTTTTGCAAATGAATAATAATTAAAAAAATGTTTCTAGTATGCAAATCTGCAATACCATAATCATTTTTCTCCTTTTCTCCTGCCGTTTAGTACGTATAGTGATACAAGTAATACCATGAAATAATTCTGAAAATTCAGTACTTTCCTAATGAATGCTTCCATTTGCAAGAATGTATGTGCTTATCGATACTTGAAGTCTGTACAGAAATTCTAGTTGATTTTCTCACAGCATAGACCACTATAACTAGAAAGTAGCTAACTAAATAACTAGTCATTGCTGCAAATAGGCCTGTATATCCAACAACCTAAAGAGATTGTAGTAATGCACTATGTTCTCTCACAATTTTATTAAGGTTGTCAACAATGATATGGCTGGAGGAATGAGGCCTTCCATGGATGTTCCTTGTAAATTCCTATAGCACAGTTACTTGTTCAGTGAGAACTAACCATTCCTACAACAATGTAGAACTAACCATAACTCAACAACTTGATTTATAAGGAGTAAAAAGATTGGAACATCAACAAAATGACGAAGATACTCACAGTCTATCCAGCTGCGTCCAGTTTCCAATAAAATTAGATATCTTCCCAGAGATTCTGCTCCCATCTATCCTACTGCGGAACTAGAACAAGATGAAAATGTTAAACATTCTGAACAGAAGCTAAGCAAATAATTGAATCAAAATATCACTTACAAATCGGTTAAGTTTTTTAGATTTCCAAATGATCCTGGCAATGTTCTTGTGAAGTTGTCAGCAGAAAGGAGGTTGTGGATAAAACAAAGAATAATTATGCATTTACCATGAATCTGAACAATAAAATTGATCAGGTACCAAATATAACAATTTCTTTTGGTATAGATCCACTTAGTCGGTTTCCTATAAGAGACCTACAACATAAAAACAATTTAATATTAAGTTTAGATGTAAACGCTGTGTCTTATTTATTTTATACACTAAAACAAAGAAATGTAATCACTTACACAATCTGAAAAGGGTACATATGAGAGATGAAAAGGGTATCCACATCTAGACCTTTAACCTAGAGAGTCAATAGACAAAGACAAATGTTTAGTATACATATGAGTAAGGCTAGGCATGGGACGAGATGGAACGGGATTGAGGTCATCCCACGTCCCTTCCTGGTTGTTACACACAGGATGGGATCGGGACGAGCCTTGCATTTTTTAGAGTGAATCCCATCGGGCCCAATCCCGAATGGGACTGCCCCAATCCAGCCACAAAATTGGAAATAAAAAAGAAGAAAACCTTCTTACATTCATAAATCACAACATGCATCCATGATCTAATTACAATTACACAACTTGCTTACATTCATAAGTCACAATCCATAACCTAATGATACTAAACATAATAAGAATAACATCCATAATCTGTTACACAAGTTCACATATCATAAGTTTAACAAGAAAATTAAAAATATAGCAATACAAGATTACAAGCTACTCCAAAACAGAATTAAACATCGATCACTCTAATTGCAACGGACTTCCCCTTCCCTTTCACTTTTGGAGCTGGAGGGGACAATTTTTCTTGAAGGATCAAAGATCGGGATGAGGCGAGTAGCAGGCTGTAGATCAGGTGAGCCTTGGAGAGGAGAGGAGAGGAGCAGAGAGATGAAAGGAAAGGAGACGATAGGAGAGGAGTCTATCGGGTGTCGAATAGTGAAGCATAGAGAGGAGTCGAAGAGGAGGCTGAAAAGTTTTGTGGCTTTTGCCTATTTGGTTAGTATTATGGCTGAAATCAACGGTGAGATAAAAAAAATCAACGGTCAAGATCAATTTTAATTTATATACGGGACGGGACATGCCTAATGGGACGGGAAATTTTAGTCCCGCGTCCCGTCCCATTGTTTTTCTGACGGGACGAGATGGGACGGGACAAACATTTTTGGTTTCAAATCCCGCCAGGATCAGGACGGGATCGGGACAAGACCGGGACGGGACCAGAATTTGCGGGATTTGTGCCCGGCCTTACATGTAAGAATACATATGACAAAGACAAATGTTTAGTAACTTGACACCACATCAAGATAAAGCATACCTCTGCATTACTCTCAGCATTCTTAAGCAAGTCCAGGATGAACTTAGCAGACTTAACGGGCCACCTTCCCTGTCCATTTGAATGACAGTTCTTAGCCTGAGCAGTTCTTCCTACTCCACGGCAAAAGCGGGTGAATGGAATGGCCTGCTTATGGACCAGAACATCCTCCAAGTACCTTTTGGCCTTAACCAAAGGTAGCTTGCGGATAGAATGGGTAGTCTCCCTTGTTTTCTACAGAGATAAGATAGCAAACTTCAGACAAGTTAATAAATGATACACAAGTTAATCAGCAAATGACCATTCTCATTTCAAACCCTATTTCAACTGTACTACATCAATTCATATCACACACATTTCATCCAATCAGCAATCTCTCTATACCATATTCAGCCTCTTACAAAAATAATACAACTTATGAAATCAACATGATGTAGAGCATAACCTTTTCAACAACAAGAACCAACAAAAATTAGAACATTACAACTATAAAAAAACCCAACAACCCAAACAATTAGGATATGAGCATCAAACTGTAAATCCAAATTTATATTCATATTGATGCACAAGTTCATTCATACCTTAAAGTGACATCGGAGATCGCTGCCTCTGGCTTTGCAGGCTTATTCATCACATCAAAAAATAATACAACCATCACAGTCAACTCCTCTCTTCTCCAATACAATCGCAAACCCCAGCTCTCTGGCGACACCCCTCGCATCAACGTCATCACCTCCGGCAAAGGCGACGTCGACAAAACCACCACTGCTAACGTTGGCCTCTTCGTCGTCGCCATTGACGCGGACGACAGCCTCTATAACCTCGACCTCCTCCTCGGCATCAAAAATTGTGTCAAATACACCATCATCGAAGTCCTCAACGGCGACTGCCGCCTCGACCAAGCCTTAATCCGTGACAAGTGTTCCCCAACTTTGAGCTCCTCTGTATATCCAAACTCAAATCCAAACTCCTCATGGGCTTCGGCGGTAAAGCCCTAGTCTGGGTCGTCGGCGCCCTCAAATCTCATAACAATATTAACAACTAAAAAAGAGGTTGACTCAACAGAGGTGAGGCAGGTCGAGCTAAAATCTCGGCAATGGGAGGCAAAGATGCAGGATTTGGACCAGCGGCGAAATGATCCCTGTAAGGAGGCTTTGGCAAGTGATGTCAGTGGTGAGGCGGTAGCATAGCGGCGGTATGTCGATCTATTGCTACTACCCGAGAGAGAGAGAGAGAGAGAGAGAGAGAGAGAGAGAGAGAGAGAGAGAGAGAGAGGATGAAATGAAAAGGGAGGCACATGAAATGTGTTAGTGTTAGACATGACCTAATTTTTTTTGTAAATATTTTCTTTTAATTATTCTTTTAGAGTTTATGGTTCGGGACTTAGGGTTTAGATTTTTTTTATATAAAAATGGTTAGGGTTTAGATTTAGGTATTTGATTTAGGGTTTAGAAATTTTAATTTTTTACATGGCAAGATGGATGTGAATCCCATGAGAATACGTGTGAGGTACTTGACCTCAAATTATTTTTACGAAATGGAAAATTGTGTTTTGCTTAAGGACAATATAGTCCCAACCGTAGGACGCATAGATCGAGGTCAAATTCAAATCGGAAATTTCAAAAAAAATCACGGCATGCTTAGATTGGTCTGATCGTCTCATCCAACGGTCACATTTTTAAAATTATTACTTGTTAGTGATTTGGTTTCATAAAAATTAAGTTTTCATATAACAAACAAACATTTGTAAGTAACATTAGTAATTATATATGGATTAAAGACATATGAGAAACTGAAATGGTCTAATAAGAAATATGTCCATAAACATGCGTCAACCTCGTAATAATATAAAATTTTCAAAAAACTTACGCCCGACGAAGTTTGTTTAGAGATCGATCAATGAGGTCAAATCTTACCAAAGGACTAAAATAGTTATTTTCAAGGATTTTGCTCATTCTCCTATGGGAGGAGTACCTAAAATAAATTTTTTGTTTTACATTGTAAGATAGATATGAGCTCTACAATAATGTATGTGTGGAAATTGGTCTCAAATAAATTTTTTACATAATGGAAAATTAAGTTTTAGTCTAAAATCTCTTAGGAACACAACGATTTAATGTACGGATCAACGTTGAATTCAAGTGAAAAAAAAAATTATAAGTTTTTGCATAAAAAAAATATTTGTGACCTTTTGCAACGGCTTTTCTTTTTCGTCGCAATTGATGAAACTTTTTGCGATGGCATAAAAGTGCCATCGCAATTGATGACCTTTTACGATGGTGAAAAATATCGTCGCAATTGATGAAAGGTGTCCCATTCGCAACGGTGAATTTGCCATCGTCATTGGTAGGTATTTGAATGCTGTCGCAAAAAAGTGTAGCAAAATGAATTTTTTGTTGTAGTGCTCGAAGCTAAGACAAGGTACACTCCGACCAAAAAACTCATATTGGCATTGATACACGCAAAGTGCAAGCTCTGAAAATTCTTCGAAGGTAGAGAAATCGTGGTGTATACCAATTTTCTCCCTCAAAGAATCCTCACGAAACCAGATATGTCCGGGCTGATGATGAAGTGGGATATAGAGTTGAGCGAGTTTGATATCACCTATAAGCCACGCATAACCTTGAAGGGACAAGTCCTAGTTGATTTCCTTGTCGAATTCCATATCTCGTTAGCCATCGCAGACGATCCATGGGATGAGCTGAGATGGGAAATGAACATCGACGGATCCTCGAACTTTGCTGGGGCCAGGGTAGGCATAAACATGAAGAGTTCAGAAGGTTTCGTGCTCTAAATTATGCGGTACGATTGGATTTTGAAGCTTCAAACAATGTGGCAGGATATGAGGCCCTATTTTTTGGAATGTGGGTTGCACGCCAACTAAGGATCTATAGCCTCCAAATACACTCTGATTCGCAGCTTATAGTCGGACAATCCAATGACGAGTATACGGCACGAGATGAAAAGATGATCCAATACTAAACGTTGGTGATAAGAATGATTTCCGAGTTCTTCCAATTGTTGTTGGTAATTATCCCAAGGGAAGAAAACGAAAGGGCCAATGAATTGGCAAGGATGACATCTGAATGTGTTCAAGAGCCTTTACCCATAAGTATCGATGTGCTCGAACCTCTGAGCATCGAGGAGCAGATCGAATATAGCGCCATAATGGTTGAATCGATCCCGAACAATTGTAGAGGCATTATCATCAACTATTTAGAGTTCAACATTCAACTGGAGGACCCCATAGAGGCCAGAAAGCTCAGATTCAAGGCTGCAAGGCAGGTACCATGGCAAAGCTGGATAAGGGGTCCTGAGGCTTGAGAGAATCCAAAACATCGAGGGTTTGAGCTTCGAGAGGATCCGCATCATCAAGAACTTTCTCCAGAACTTCGAGCTGCTCGGAGATGGTGTCGAGAGGAGTTGCCTCAATTATTGGAGTATATGCGGCAATGTCAGCATGGGAGAGGTGAGCTGTAGACTTGGCTTTACCTGGAAGGGACCTAAAGAGGGGCTTGTATTTGTACTTGCACTCGAACTTTTCATCAACCTCCCCAGAATCAATGAAGAGACGGTCCACATGAGTAGTAAGAGCTTGGTTCCAGCCAAGTCAAAAGTATTGGGCAGAAATGTATTGGAGCAGTAAGAGCCGGCTGTGGACTCGTTCTCCTGAGCCTGCATGGCATCTTCGAAGTCAGTCTCTAGCTCCTCGTTTTTGGCCCAAGTTTCTTCCGAGTCTTCTTGCAAGTCCGCGACCTAGACATCTATCGCCTCGACCGTCACCTTTCTAAGTTTGAGCTCAGTATCGGTATGTGTGACTTTGGTGTTGGTGTCCACAAATGATTTCTTAAGGAGGGCAATGGAATCTCGTTCCTACTCTGCTTGGTTGGGCTTTTGAAGCTTCCCCTCGGCGTAAGTGTTCGTGAGATTTATCCCCTCAACCTTTTGACTATTGATTAGTCTAAAGCTAAGTGAATTTCTCTTACCTACAAGTATACGGGGTTAAGTTGTAGTATTTGTAAAGAAGTCAAGTGTCGAAAAAACGAGGATTGAACACTTAAACTCCTTAACTTGACTCGATTATGCACTTGAAATCACGGATTAACTAGATACAAGACATGACACTAAAACTAAAGTAAGATGTGGAAGTGTATCTCAAAAGACTAAGTCCTTTGGAGACTTAGCATTGCAAGGGATGGTTAATTACGATGAGTGGTTACACGAAATGTTGATTGAATGTTTACTACTAACTAATTAAGTGAAAACATAAAGTACGAACAAAACAAAATTTAAATGTTTGGTCGGCTAGAGATGTCGTCACTAGTCAACTGAATGTACCAACAATGTCTAAGTTATGAGTTTAGTTTGATTCACACGTGTTTGTCCAATTCGTGATCTTTTTTAGTCACCATTGGTTGTGAACCGAATCTCCTAGGCCATTAAGGCACTAGAAGTGTTCCGGTCCAACATTCAAGTATAAAGCAAACCAAAACTAGAATGCAACTCAATTACGAATCGTATCCTAATCATACCATATGCCTAATGAGTTCAATATGTGTTCACTTATGATGAATGTGAATGGCTTTCCTTCCTAAGTCCCTATTAGAAGACATGAAAGTATGTTCTAATGACTTTCCTAATCCACACATTTTGGAATATGAATTAGAAGAAGTAACAATTAGCTACAAAGCCCATTCGAGGCCATGTAAGCTTAACCGAAGCTCCTTGAGTCATTTAGACTTCAAGAAGGCTTCGGTCCATGCTCAAGTCCAATGAAAACCAAACTTTAAGCCCATCTTCTCAAATACAACCTAAGTCATGTTTACATGCTTATCTTCCTTAGGTGGGTGACTAATTCACTTAGGTTCATTGTTAGCTTCCTTAAACATATCTAAACTTAGTCATGGCTAAGACATGAATATGAAAACATTAAATTAAGCCTAAACATGTAAACATACCACAATCACATCACAAGCTATCAAACTCATTCATAACATATAGTAAACTAAACCAAATTTGAATCCATAACTCAAAACATAGTTGTATGTTCATCAAATTGGCTAGGCCTCAAAAGGCAACTACTCACTAATCATAATAGAAAACAAAGTTTAGAAATATGCTTAGAACTAGAAGAGTAAAGAGATAACTGAAGAGTCCCCTTAGCCAAAGCTCCACCAAATGACTCCAAGGCTTCTAGCTCCACTTCTTCACTCCAAGCTAGCAACAAATCTTCAAGCGGAGGTAAGGATAGTCCTCAGGATTCCAAGGAGCCAAGGGAATGAGGGATTACTTCCCACTTCTTTGAACTCTAAAAACCAAACCAAACCCTAAAGGCAAAGATGAGAGAAGGAACACCCAAAATAGGCCAAAGTGATGGTGTGGTGGTGGAGAGGTTCGGCTCTACCCTAGAGAGGGAAGAGCTAAGTCTCTAATTGTGGAGGTTATGGAGGTGTTTTGGCCTAGAAAGGAAGGAGAAGAGGTAGAAGAGAGTACTAAAGAGTTTGGATAAGGATAAAGGGTCTAATGAGTGTGTAAAAACTATGCAAAATTTGAGAATGAGGTGAGTTATGTGTGTGCGGAGTGGGGACCTAAAATTTGGGCTGAATAAGAAGGTTCATTTACACCCTTGATTGATAAGAAATGGTGAGATGGAAGATCTAAAGGCTAGCTTTGAATTAGAAAGACCACGATCCACTATTTTAGGCTTGAGAAGGCTAAACTCCAAATTAGTGACATCATGTGGTCCAAATTCTTCTCTTTCTCTCGAAATCAAATTGGTAAGCATAATTGGGATGAATGGGCCTCCATTGGGCTAGACTTCATGTGATTGGGCTGGCCCACCTGTGGCAAATTCCTGCGAGTTTCGGGCAATTTCCGGCGACTTTCGGTGAAGCTATTTCGTCATTTTCCCAAAGTTGCTCCAAATTTTCTCGTGACCTCGTTATACGTCTTCTCCAATAAGTATCTAATTTTTCATATTTAATGCATTTCTGAGCCAACTCCACATTTCCTAGCAAGAACAGGAAACGTCATAAGAACAATGCTTTATTCATAAAAAACAAGCTATAAGCATAAAGTTAGGAGCGTAATAGGCACATAATTATGGTCCTAACAGTCAGCAAGCTTCGAGGAGATTTCTTCCTTCTCCGTAAAAGCTAAGTCAAGCTTTACCTAGAGGTCTATGTTGATTAGGTCAATCTCTTTGAAGCAAGCTTCAGTGTGGAGCATCCCCTTAAGGAAAAAGGTCATCGTTAGTGGCTGGTCAATATGAATAAAGGAGGATAGAGTCGAAGTTTGAGCAGTTATAAATGGAAAAACTTACATCAAGTTGGCATGAGTACGTCGCTCGAAGGTTGTCAACGCAATCTCCTTGCTTGAGGAGATCCCTTTCCGTATCTCTCATGCATAAGCGTTGGACGAGGATCGAGGCAGCATTGTGGTTGCGAAAGACGGGTTGAACATCATACAAAAACAGAACATCTATAGAGGGCGTGGCCGGAAGAGCATCAATGGGATGAGTCGTGGGGATGAACCGATGAGGATAGGGTCATATGTAGTAGATGGTGGTGGAGAGATAGCTAATTTTGAAGTGCAAGGTTCAAAATTAGGAATCAAGGTAAAGAAATCAAAGAAAGAGATAAGAAGTGGAAAAACGATTACCTCTAGAAAAACCTTGACTGTGTAGAGGAGGCGGAGGGATATCCTAGGAAACTTTGAATGGTTCCTTCCCAGCTCGAGAAGTTTAAGTTCTTGAACTTGGGGAAGGATGACAAGCTTTGAGAGTGATAGTCTCAAGCCCCGTAGTACCCTCTGAATTTCTTCTTCCTCTTCATTTCTTAGGAGTTCTCAGACTCCTCAAGGACCTTCGTCACTGAGCTTCGAAGACGTTTCTTCCCCAAGGGGGCACCGCTAGGAGGAAAACTTGGTTTCTTGGTAGTGTACTTGTCTCTCTTGAGAATCGCATCCTTCACCAACTTTTCGGTCTCGGCAGAAATGGCAAAGGAGGACTCCACATCGATCAACCGGTCGAGAAAATCCTTTCCATCTTAGGCTTCCAAGAGTAGTGAGTGAAGAGAGTGGAGTTCTTCTCTAAGGCCAGAGATCAGATAGCTTTCTGGCGCGCGACTTGGGCCAAGGGCCACTCCTTGCCGACCAAGAAGTTATCTAGCCAGAAAAGCCTCTCTTCGCTGAGTTCAAATGAGGCAGTATCGAGCTTCATGTCTATAAATGAGGTTCGAGATCATAATTGAAATAGATTAGTATTTTTACTAAATAATCAAAAGTGAAAGGTGAAGATCAAATTTCTACCTGAAGCATCAGAAAAAAAGGAAGGGACTTCGAGTTTGAGACCCTCGAGCTCTGGAGGCATCCAGTTACCTTCGACGAGGACTGGATTGATGTGCCCATGGGCAAAGTTGGTCGACTTCTGGTCGAAGCACTTCTTGAAGTGTTGAGGTTGGAGGTTGAAGAACCTCTCCAAGCCTCTCACCTTGGCCCACATGTGAGCATGGAAGAAGTCAACAAGGCCGATCGAGACCCTCCACTGTTGGCCAATGACGAGAAATGCCGAGAGAAGAAAATACGAATTGGGGTTTAGTTGCATAGGGTGTAAACCAGAAGTACCTAGAGAATGACAAATGTTTGGTGCAATAGAACACTCAGGAATCGAAGGTGGTGCTTCGCGAGCACGAGAGCACCGAGCAGATTTCCCTTACCATAGTACATATCGCTACCTTCCGACAGCGCTCAGATCAAGATGCTTCCCAGAAGATTAATCTTTGCCCACTCGATGTCAAGTAGGTCCTCGATCGGACTCCATATCTCGAATTCAGGGAGTTGAGGCACGACCTCCTCATGATCGGAATCAGCTTCGAATGAGGACTAGGTGGGTTCGGCCAGGGTTGGACCATGACTGGGATATGGGCCCTGACGAGCACCGGAGTGAGTATGAGCCATCGAAATCGAACGGGATCAGGAAGATTCAGGTCTTTCCGATTTTAGGGTTTTCATTTGGGAAAGTGAGGTGAATATTTAATAAGGATAGAGGGCTATTTATATGTGACGACCCAGAACAGAATCAGCTTGATCTACGAGGTTGCGCGTAGTCGCAGAGTTTCCGACAGTCGTTTGAATCGCCGGACTTGTTAACGACTTAATCATTGGCCAAGAATTGGAGCTGAGTCTCTTCTCGAGAGTCGTTGTACCTGTGATTTCGAGTTCGTGGGCGGTTTCGGATCGTTATTTGGACGACCGAGGAATAAGTTATGAATATTTGAAGTTTCGACGGAATCGGGTTAAATTGGTGGCTCTCTTAGCGACTAAATTACTGGATGAGAATTTGGTTTTGGCTTCTTCATGGAAGTTGTTGAGAATTTAATTTTGAGCTCGTGGGAACTTCCGGAGTAATATTCTGAGTTACGGAGATTTAGTTGTGAATATTTCCGATTGTTGATTATTTAGTCGGTTTAAATATGTGTTGGGCTGAACCGTTGCCTTTTTATCCGATTGGTCGATGTGTTTGAATTCGGGTGATAATTGAAGAATATGTCGAGTCGAGTTTGTTTCCGCGAGAATTATCGGAATCGGATTTACGACGTGAAAGTTATGGGTATTTAAAGTTCGTCGAAAAGGATAATTACGAAGTTTCCATTTTGGGAAAGCTATAAATAGTGAACTTGCCATAATGGTAAAGTCAAAGGGAGCATTTATGTGTTGACCGAGTTGACTGAGTCAACTCGGTGGAGAGAGAGAGAGTTCGACGGTGTCCTCCACGGCTCACGGCGGTGATGCCTGTCCGGCCACCTCCGGGCTCGACCCTGGCACCAACCGACTCGCCTTGGAGCCCTCGACCCCGTGCCGGTCTCCTCTCACGGCGAGGTCGCCGGAGGTGGAAGATATTTCCGATCAAAGTTTGCAAAATTTGGGGTTAATGGTGAAATTCATTTCCGGCCGATTCGAGCTACAATTTGGACTGGGTTTTGTAGCCCTCTTCACCCTGATTCTAACCATATAGGTATGGTGATCTAATTTTGCTTGTGTGTGGAGAATTTTGAATGTGAAATTTGTGAGACAATTCGGCTTATCACGAAATTGAGCTAGTTAGAGTTTGAATTGGCCTTTGATGCAGTTGACAAAGTTGTTCAGTGGATGATTTTGAGTGGAATAGGGGTTGCTCCGCCAAGGAAATTTCAGTTTGGTGGCGGCGCCGCCGTGGGCGGTGGTCAACGGCGGTCAAAGTTTGACTTTTAGAGTTTTCGACAAGTTGCATGTCATTTCACTCGAAATCGCGCCCTAATTGCAGTGGGGAGGTTCGTTTCTCGATTTGAGCATCCAAAAGTATAGCGAGGTATTGAGGTGTACATATCAGATTTTCGACGATTCGTCGACATTGAATTACGTGTTTCCGAGAACGATGGTTTCTCGTGATTTGATTTGAATTGTCGAGTTATGATTTTGAGAAATGGATTTTGTGATTAATCAGGGGTTCGTGATCATTCATATGGCGAGGGATTTTCCGCCGGATCACGGGTTAACGCGAACTGCGTTACGCTAGTCTGTCAGTGGACATTTCTTTTCACGGATTGATTGCGAGTCTTTTATAAATGATTTATGAACTTGAGCATGCATATTGATTATGATTTTACGAGCATGTGTTTTACGATTATGCATATACGAATATACGTATACGAATATACATATGTACATATTATGTTTTATGCATGTGCATGGAAAGGATTTATGATTTGGTTTACACAGAGTACAGTCTCAGTATATGTTGTGGTATCGATACACATTGGCTTCTCGGCTGATCCCCGAGTACGCTCCGGGGGGGGACAGATATCCTGACCCGAGGCCTTTCTGGCTAGGAATCACGTGTGGGTCTGGGATCCCGTGATTCAGACTGTGTTATCGCGTGGTAGTCCATGAGAGATTCCGCGATATATTTACGTTGCATGCTCTATACGTGGGTGGTAGTCAGCGTCTCCTCACGTACCATTTGATTTTCATGCATTTGACTCGTATATGATTTTATACGTATATATATTACTTGGTGAAAGACATTTATTTTCGTCCATTCACTCTAACGATTTTCATGTCTTTCCCTTGGGCTTTTCGGTTTCCGTGCCCAGTTTGCAGTTCAGGCTCTGGTGTCGCACGTCATGGTCGGAGGCATAGTGCTCGAGCTACCTTGTTTCTTCCAGTAGGTTTATTGTTCTACCAACTGTGGTATACTTATATGATTATACGTTAGAGGTCGCTCTGAGTATTCTGTTGTATATATTATACGATTTTACACCGGATTTCAGTAAAGCACAGATATATTTATTATTTTACTTTACTGTTGATATATTGAGAAATCCGGATGGGATTGGTGCCCACGGTTTGATTTTTGTGGCATAGGATGAAGTGTATTTTCCGCCTGCAGGTAATGGTAATTCCACGTTAGTAACGAAACTCTGCCGAAATTTTGTTGGTTTTTGTTGGTTCGTGTTTTCGAAAGGGTTTGATTCCGGTTTAGGGAGCTATATCGGGGTTGGGTCCTTTCATTATATTCTACAAAATGAACGGTAAAATATAGATAGTCAAGAAGCAGAAGAGTTCTGTTTCTAGTGCATGAACTTGAGGAAACGCGGGAAGAACACGTTAAAAGTTGAGTTTCGAAGATGGAGGATCAAGTTCGATCAATGCTTCAAAGTTAGTCACTGGAGAAATATCGATGAATAATGTGTGCAAGTTTGAAATCGAAGCTAAATTTTACATGTTAGGGACAGATGTAACCCAAAGGCGAAATTAAGGGCATTGTAGGAGCAAGATTTTCGGGGTTTGAACTTGACATCAAGGAGATCGAAGATCAAGCATGGAATGAGGACATTGGAAATTAAGTCTTCGTAGAGTGTCTTGAAGATCCCAATGTGGTTCCATCTCTTTGAAGGTCCTTGTCAATTCCAGAAGTGAGGATCGAACCTCAATGAAGAACCTCGAAGTTTGAGAGAGCTTAAACTTTGAGTAGCGATGATCCATAGCAAGATTCGAATTGATCATTGGGCTGGAAGTAAAGATTGAGCTCCAACGGCCCAAGGGACAGTTCAAATATGTCTAAAGAGAGGCCACGAACCCAAAGAAACCCGGAATAAGGAGTAGAGGGGTAAGTGAAGCGTGATCCCAGAGACATGCCACTGAAATATGAGGCGGTTGCTGGATGTGGCCGAAGTTCAAGGATCGAACTTCGGTGCAGGAACTTCTCTATCTCATCATCTCTTGTCTATATCTGAATTGAATTTCCAAAACAAATGCTTCGTCACGTTTTATCCTATATATGTAGTATTTCAGGATCTATGTCATCATGCAATAATAGGCAAGAGAGATCGGAATGGAAAACTGTTTCACTTGGATTTGTATATACATCGAGGAGACACGTGCGCCATAAAGACTTATTGCTCTGACATTGAAATCTGATCGAGATAAAGAAATCTGGTTATGGCATCACTGGTTGGGTCATCCATCATTTGGTATGCATTATGAAGAAATCTATGTCATCCTTGTTTTTGGAAATAAAGGATTCTAGCCTCCATCGTGAAACTTATACTTTTGCTAAGAGCCATAGGTCTAGTTACCCTCCAAGCTCTCATTCCAGTTTAACTTCTTTTGAGTTAATTCATTTGGACGTGTGGGGACCTCCAAAGAATTTAACTCTATCAAGAATGAGATACTTTGTTTTTTTCATTGACGATTTTACAAGATTGACATGGGTGGTACTGATGAAAAAGAAGGATGTTGTATTTTCTGTATTTACTGCGTTTGTGTGAAGGTGTTTAGATCGCACAACGAAGGAAAATTTGTTAATCACTCATTTAGGGAATATTTCGAAGAGCATGGATTTGTTCATCAAACTACTTCCTCAAACACCTGAACAAAGTAGAGTTTTTGAGAGGAAGAATCGTCATTTGTTAGATATAAGACGAGCTCTCTTATTGAGTGCTAATATGTCAAAGTATCTTTTGGAAGAAGATGTACTATGTGCCTCTCATCTCACCAACTGCTTACCATTTGCATTTCTTCATAATCGGGTTCTGTGGGAGCAAGATTTTCGGGGTTCAAACTTGACATCAAGGAATGAGATCAAAGATCAAGCATGGAACGAGGACATTGGAAATTAAGTCTTCGTAGAGTGTCTTGAAGATCCCAATGTGGTTCCATCTCTTTAAAGGTCCTTGTCGGTTCCAGAAGTGAGGATTGAGGTTTGAGCTTCGAACCTCGAAGATCAAAAAGAGTCTTAAGCTTTGAGTAGCGATGATCTATAGTGAGATTCGGATGGATCATTGCGCTATGAGCAAAGATCGAACTCCAAAGGCCCAGGGGACAGTTTAATATGTCCAAAGGGAGGCCACGAACCCAAAAAATTCCAGAATAAGGGGTAGATGGGTGAGTGGAGTGTGATCCAAGGGGCATGCCACCAAAATAGGAGGTGGTTGTTGGACGTGGCCGAAGTTCGAGGATCGAACTTCGGTGCAGGAACTTCGAAGTCCAGCCACTACGTTAGTTGACGTAGTGGCTTCTATTTCAGTGGAATTCTGACTAGCTAAATACATGAACATGGTAAGTTTTTGTAGTTGGATTACATACCTACACGCTTACATTAAGCTCTAACTTATTTGAGCATCGGAGAGTTTTTTGCAGGTACCCCCCCCCCTTTCCCCGTTGTTCAAACGCAATTTGGCCATCGCACCGTCATCTTCGAGCTATCTTCAGAGGGGATATCAGTTTGATCGTTGGAGAAAACCTTGTGGAAGTTTCAAATTATGCCTGAATTTTTCGTGCTCCCACAGGTTCCATTTAAGGTATTATCTAAACATGTTGACATCTCATCTCTCAGCAAAATTCTTGCTCGTGTATTTGGTTGTGTGGCCTATGTTCACCTTCATAAGAATCAGAGATCGAAGTTGGAGACTCGTGCTCTCAAGTGTGTGTTTGTTAGCTATGGTTCTGATTAGAAAGGATACAAGTGCTACCATATTCCATCTCAGAATTTTTATGTCACCATGGATGTCACGTTTAGTGAAGACATGTGTTATTTCTCTCCTACAATAACTCAAAGTGAGGAGGAGGAGAATGTATTATATGAAGACCAATTTGAAGGACCTGTAGCTACTTTTATAATTGAAAATGCTCTAGTCGCAGTCGAGATTCAACCCATCGAACATTCCTCTCGACCAGTCAAAGCAGGTTCCTTCAACCTTTAGACTCACACAGGAGAAGAATTTCGACACATCAAAAAAGGTAATCGACACATCGAAGAAGGTAATCGACACGTTGAAGTAGTTAATCGACACGTCGAAGTAGAATCCAGGGAGAAGATTCGACCCATCGAAGGAAATTTATGACCGGTCGAAAATGGTTTCAAGAACACCCTGAGAGCTAAGCTTGACGGGTCGAACAATATTTGATCCATCGAATAACCCTAGACCGCGACATCTATCCCAGTTTCTGAAACTATTTGACATGTCAACTAGTTGTCCAACACATTAAAATGAGGAGAATTAGAGTGTTATCAGCCTCTAGGTGTAAAAGATGTACATGTAAGTTCAATCTCTCCCTCTCCATCAACGATCTCTCCTGACTTGTCTTCACCTGAGGTTTATAGTTGTCTTCCTTCATCAAGTTCTTGTATACATGAACCTTAGTCTAGAAAAGTCTTGCCTGTTAGGTCAACTCGTGGTTAACCTTCAAAAAAATATAAGCCTCTCTTGTCAGCTAAAGCCTAGTATCATGTATCTAAAAATGTGTTAACTATTAGATTGCCTAAACCCTATATAGCCTTTGTGAATCGATTATTTGCTCTATCTCTTCCTAGTAAAGTGCATGATGCAATGATGGAGGAGGAGACGTGGGTCAAGACAATGGAGCTTAAGGTGGATGCTCTTAACAAGAATGGTACTTGGGACTTGGTACCTTTACTGCCTGGAAAGAAGACCGTTGGGTGTATGGGTTTATAATTATTGCAGATGACTCAATTGATAGGTACAAGGAAAGATTGGTTGAAAAGGGATATAATCATAAATATGAAGTAGATTATGATGAGACATTTGCACCAGTTGAAAATATCAACAACATTCGAGTACTCATGCCTTTGAAAGCTAATTTGGATTGGCCCTCACAACATTTTGATGTAAAGAATGACTTTTCATGAAAATCTGAATGAAGAAATCTATATGGATCTTCCTCCAGGATATAGTACATCTATAGGTGAAAAGATGGTGTGCAAACTGAAGAAGTCTTTATATAGATTTAAACAGTCCCCAAGAGCTTGATTTGGGAGGTTCACAGCTTTCATGAAGAAGATTGCGTATCGACATATAGATCATACCTTGTTTCTAAAACACCAGCAGGGTAAGTTGACTGCCTTAATTATTTATGTGGCTGACGTGATTGTCACAGGTGATGAATTCGATGAGATCAAGAGGTTACAAGTTTAGTTGTCTTCTGAATTTGAGATGAAGAATCTTGGAAACTTGAAGAATTTCTTAGGCATTGAGGTAGCCCGAAACAAGAACTGCGTTATACTGAGTCAGAGGAAGTATGTTCTAGATCTGTTGGCACGAACTGGGATGCTTGACTGTAAACTGGTTTGTCAAAGTCTGAACCTAGATTACCCCACTAATCCTTGTTCATCGAGATTATTAACGAGTCGATCCAGTTTTGGCATGTTTATGGAGATTATTATTATAGTTGCAACATAAAAATCGACCTTTTTTTAGTTGTGATTATTGATTCACTGTCTTCATGAAAGTCATGTAGGGAATTATTACGAACTCAAACATATTTTTATTTTAGTTTTTGGAGGTCCGAGCTAATTGTTATGAATTTTAAAAGTTTAGAGTATTAAGTGATTATTTAAAAATCTACCCCTGGTCAAAAATTTTGTGGACCGTCAGATCTTTAGTATATTAGATTTGAGCCGTTGATTTGAATTTAACCTGAGGTTATAAATTCAAATTCTCCACCTCGGTTTAGGACCCATTTTCGCGCGACCCATTTTGTCGACCTGACGACGAACCCGACCCGAAATCGTAACCCAGTCAGATCTTAGCCGTCCGGCTGCTACTCACCTCTGTTCTGGTTGTAATTTCTTCCTCTCCCTTCCCTTCTCTATTTTGTGCCCTCAAAACTACCATGCATCGCCGATCGATAACAATTCGAAGCGACGAAGTTTGGCGGAAACTCAACGTTTTTGCCTCCGTCGAATATGGTGTCTCGGCTGGAATTGTGTGGCTTCACTTTAGGGTTTTTGAAGCCCACTCTCTCTGGATTCATTTTCCATTAACCATGCAGTCCACCTCGGCCTGAGTTCGGCGTGTGAACATCACCAGATTCCCACGAGTATTCTGATTTTCGAGTTAAATTTCAACGTTTTCCGTTCTGATTTGGGCTTATGTATAATACCCTAAAAAATTCGTATAATAATTTAGATTATTATATGACTCGTTAAACATAGAAATCACCATACTTTAATTTAACTTTAGAGCCTTTAGAAATTTGATAAAAAAAATTATCTAGCGGAGATAATATATATAAAAACAAGTTTTAGGGAAACATTAGCTGAGTGAAGCAAATGGTCCAGTGTATACTTAAATTCAAGTCAGGTACTCTCTAGTCTGAGGTTGGAGACCACTAAAATAGATTCTCAAAACATTCCATACCATAGAATAGTAAAAATAATAAAAATATTTGTACTCAAGCTAGAAACGATAAGAAACCCTAATTCCAAATAGCTGATTTTCAGAAATGAAATTTTAGCGAAATGACCAAACTCCCATGTTTGTTTTGTTCTCCAAATCGAACTTTGTGTCTGAGATTACCATTAATACTTTTAGAGGTCATGCTTATATAAAGGGGCGGATCTACGTATAGGTGAGGTTGAGCAATGGCCCAACCTGAAAAATTTGTAATTTCCCTTTGGGTTAAAGAGCTTGGGCACAGATATGATCGAAAAAAATGGTAGATTATGGGAAAAACTGAATGAAAATGACAACTAAACTATCTACTCTTTTAGGGTTCTGGGCCCTACATTTCAAATCAACACATACGACATCGTTTGAGGTTTTGAGATTAATTAAAAAGAACTGAACTCTCTTTTTTAAAGGATGCAAAATTTATATCCACTCGAAACTTGTGATAGAAATACAGAACTCCCCCAGATTACACAAAAGAGAAGTTCTATAGTATGCCTATATTAGATAACAAGATTACGCATAATATAACCTAGACAAACAGACCAGAGTAGCACGGGAGGATTGTCAAACTTAGGTTGTACAACTCCTTAGTTAGCTAGGAGCCTTTCTACATGGCAATCGGAGCTCCTGGATCTACCTTCTTCCTCTTATTTCCAGCATTTGATTCTTTCCATCCAAATCCAAGCAAAATGGCCCAAGTCTCCAACATAACTCTCCCAGGTCTACCCAGGCCCAATCCATCCTAGCCCATGGTTGAATTGCATCTGGAATCCCAAGGAAATTATAGTGCCTCCTACACCCTGCCAAACCGAACCCTAGAAGAAAAGGATCACCATCTCGACGTCATTTTCCAGGACAGACCCCTATCATATCACCGACCACTAATGGACTCCACCACAGCATTAGCTTGACAAAGTCATAGCCTCTCCCCTCGAACTCACCGCCTGCCTAGCTCAATCTGTCGAAAATGACAACACCAAACCTAGGAGAACGACCTAAAACACTCTGCCATTATCGGGTGTCACCTCCCCAAGCCCATCAGACTGTGTTGAACCGAGCACCACCACCAAACTATCATACGCTGCCATAGAATGAAATATAAAGGAAAAAGCAAAAGACAATGAACATCATCGAGACAAATATCCATTCTCACCGAGAGATATGGGAGCCCAGAATCGTTGGTTTACATGAATAATCTCCGACCTTAGAAAGGCGGCGGAGCACCAGAAAAAAAGAAGAAGATGGAGTCGTCGGCGGCGAAAACCCTAACCCACAGAGGAATAGAAATTAAAAAAGACTTAAACGTAAATTAAAAAAAATTGAACTTACTAAAGAAGTCTGCCAAATGGACAAAATAAAGTAATCAACTAAATTTGTGCAGGCTAGTTCGTCCACTTGTCTCTTAATTTTTTTATTTTATTTTTTTTAGGAAAATTATTTTTCTTTAGTGAGTCTCTCCTTTTGTTCTTTTCTTTTGGGTGAATCTTCTTTGTCAAGTAATTATTTATTTTTAAGAATTATTCTTCTAAGATTGTATGGAAGAAATTAAAATATGTAAAGTTAGGGAGAAAATTAAATTTTTCTTCACTTTCATAAGAGAACATATGAGCAAAATTATTTTTATAAACACTATTTATTACGATGTTCGAAAACTTACTTATATTTATTATGCCCAACCTCATTATAGTCTCTGAATCCGCCACTGCTTATATATCAATTTGGTACTAATTTAGTGCTAATCATAAATGGTTTATATGTTTTTCTTATTTTTCTTACTTTCACTTTATTAGTTAAACAACACATTTTCTTCAACCATTTATTCACATTCACATATCTCTACGTACATGTCTATAATATCAAGTGCACATACAAATCTGATTACCAACATTACTATTATTTTTACAAGTGCACATTTACCCTAAAAGTAGCCCAACTATTCATTATCAACTTGTCTTGTGAAAGACAATATAAATGGTTGTAAATTAAATTCTCGTGTCTCCTCTCAAAGCATATACACACACACACACACACATCCCCTTGAATCTAATCTGATTACACACCATTTCAAACAAGTTTTCACCAATTAAAACTCTCCCAAAGTTGGAATGCAACACACCTAAAGTCCTATACCAAAAACCTTCCTCTTAAACATATTTTAGTAACTCTTCCTTTGCTCCAAGAAGGTCATCTTGAGTTAATCAAATACCTCATTCACCTACTCCAATTTTTGAGAAAGTACATGAGTACATTTCTATACTTTCTTATCTTTATGATTACATCAAAGTTCATAGCTAAGAACAAAAGAAAAATAATGAGCATTAGTGTAAGCTTAATACTTTAGTTTCTGGTAAAGTTTTATTTATTGAAATATTTTTATATATTTAGATTCTACACAAAAAGTTATTTTACTTTGGCTTTTGAATCACTTAAAAAGATTGTCATAAGAAAGTTATGGCTAAAATAAATTTTGCTAATATTTCCCCTAATGATGTTCGAAAACACTTAAGCTCTTAATTTGAAATATTAATATATCACTCATTTCTTAACCAAATTCAATGTTCTTTATATCAAAACAAATCTTAGGAGTTCAACTATCAACCTGAAAAGTTTGAAAGGTATTGGTCAACATTTAGTAACTAATTAATCCATGCAAATAAGCTTAACGCAAAGCATAACAATTTTTGGACAGTTTTAGAACATCATTGTTTTTGGTCTTGAGAACTTCATACTGGACATTGTGTGTGACGACCCGTTGACTTTTTGGATTTCGATGTTTTTAATGTCGTTTTTCTCGTAATCGCGCCCCGATCGTCGCCTTGAGGTTTTCGAGTTGATTTGGGTATCGAATTTTCAGTCGAGGGTTTCGAGTAGAGATTTCGGGAATTCAGTTGATTATTTTGTACAGTATTTTATGTTTCCGGGAATGGTTGGTTTCCGTGGTGAAGTACAGTGTTGTGAGCTATGATTTTGATCAGATATATTTTATGACTATTCAGGGGATCGAGATCGTGCTTCGGGCGAAGGATCTTCCGCCGGGCCACGAGATCAGCGCAAGTGCGCGTTTTGCTCACCTGTGAGTGGACAATTTCTTTTCACTGATAATCGCGAGTCTTTATACACGTTTTACGAGCATGAGCATGCATACGAGATTATGTTTTATATGAGCATGTGTTATACGATTATGCCTATACTAGTATATATTACGTATATGCATTTATTTATTGCATTAAACATTTGCATCGAACTATTTATGATTTGGTTTACATAGAGTACAGTCTCAGTATATGTTGTTGTATCGATACACTTGCATCCCGGCTGATCCCGGAGGATGTTTACCGGGGGAGGCTGTGACCCCTGAACTGAGGCCTTTATCGCGGGGGGGGGGGGGGGGGGGGCAGACCTCTGACCTGAGGCCTTTCTAGCTAGAATCACGTGTGGGTCTGGGATCCCGTGATTCGGACTGTACTAGCACGGATATGTCCATGAGCGACCCCGTGGGATTTTTACATGCATGCTCAGTACGCTAGAGGAGTATGAGTTTACCTCGTGTACTTTATTATATTTATTCATCTGGACTCGCATATGTTATTTTAACATATATCAGCTGGCGAAAGACATTTATTTTTGTCCACTCACTCTAACAGTTTTCATGTCCTTCCCCTCGGCTTTTCAGTTTCCATGCCCAGTTTGCAGTTCAGGTTCTGGTGTCTCACGTCGTGGTTGGAGGCTAGTAGTTCGAGCTACCTGTGTTTTCCAGTAGGTTTCTTGTTTCGCCTACTGATGTATATGTTGTATATATTTACACTAGAGGTCGCTCTGATACATTCTGATACATGTTTTATACGGTTTTTCCCGGATATACTATATATTACAGTATGTTATTGATATTGATATGATATTGAGAAATCCGGATGGAAATGGTGCCCACGGTTTGGCTTTTGTGGCATAGGTTGAAGTGTGATTTTCTGGGTGCAGGTAATGGTAATTCTGCGTTAGTAGCGTTACTCTGCCGAAATTTTAATGGTTTTTTGTTGGTCCGTGTTTTCAGAAGGGGTTTGATTCCGGTTTAGAAAACTAAATCGGGGTTGGGTCCTTTCAGCTTGGTATCAGAGCATTAGGTTGTCAGATTCCGTAGACTCTTGTAGTTGTGACGCTTAGGGTATTTGAGTTTGTACAGCATGACTGGAGTGATGACCCGACTGGCCAGCGGTACTCATCAATACTTCGGGTGTTGTGTGTTCTCAAATATCTAAGGTCTCATGATTACGTTCCTTCTGCTTGTACCTAATGCTTGTCTTGTATCAGTAGGATGCCTCCTCGACGTGGTCCCCATGTTGATCGAGAAGAGGATCCTGATATGGATCACCAGACGCACGACTTGCTAATGCGAGTGTTGCGTTTGGAATAGCGTTTTGACCCTGTGGTCAAAGCTCGTACTGCTGGTGCGACTGTGTTTTCGGGTTCAGCTGATCCAGAGATATGTGAGGCATGGTTGGTTCAGGTTGAACATGTATGTGAGCGTTTACGTTTTACCCCTGAGCAGATGACAGTGGCAGCAGTTGGATTACTTGAGTATGACGCATATTTCTGGTGGGTTAGCACCGACAGAGTTCCAGTTGATACTCCGTGGACTTTGTTCCGTGATTTGTTTATGAGGAGATACTTCAACCAGGCTATCCAGCAGCGTAAGTATGAGGAGTTTACAAACTTGAGACAGGGCAGTATGTCTGTGCTTGAGTATCGAGACAGGTTTACCCGCTTATCTCGTTTTGCGCGTGACATGGTGGCTACTGAGGAAGCCAAGTGCCGCAGGTTTGAGCTGGGCTTGAATTTGAACATCAAGGGGACTCTGACTACGATGCCTCGGAACAACTTCGATGAGTTTGTCAGTGCAGCACTCCAAGGTGAGGATATCGAGAAGGAAAGGCAGATGAGGTACCAGCCTAGACGGTTTGAGGAGGGTGGACCGAGTCAGGGGCCTTCAAAGAGGCAGAGTTCTGATGCTTCTGGTTCGGCTTCATCCTCGGGTAGTGGACCATATAGACCAGCAGCTGGTGCACCGAGACAGAGACCGAGATGGAGGAGAGATCGACCGCAGCGACCACAGGCTAGTGGGGGTTCCAACGGTTCCAGTTATCCTCGGCGTACCGGTGGTACGTTTGCCGTACCGAGGGAGTACCCCTTGTGTAGTCTCTGCAGAAAACATCATTTTGGTCCATGTCAGCGAGGCCCTCTCACTTGTTTTTGTTGTGGCCAGGTGGGTCACTATGCGAGGGAGTGTTTCTAGCTTGATGGTGCTGATCGACAGGCGGCCCAGAGTTCTGGAGCTGAGCGAGGTGCCACTTCGGGAGCTCGACTAGTACATTTTGCGGGCCAGGGCAGACAGCAGGGACAGCCCCAGCGTGGATGACCAGCCGGGCAGGCGAGGGTTCATGCCATGACTTTGCGATAGGGCAGAGCTTCACCAGAGGTCGTTATCGGTACGTTGCATGTATTTGGTATTCCAGTACTTACATTGTTAGATCCAGGTGCCACACATTCATTCATGTCATATAGACTATCATCTTTAGCTACGGTACCTGCATCTCCACTTCCGGGGTTGTGGAGAGTGTTGTATCCGTCTGGTGAGATTGTGAGTATTGGCTGGGTGTACAGAGACTGTGAGATTTTTATTGGTGGCCATGGTTTAGCCGCAGATTTGTTGTTGCTTGATATTGTCGACTTTGATCTGATCTTGGGTATGGACTTCTTGGAGATGCATTGGGCCATGTTTGACTGTCACAAGAAGGAGGTCGCGTTTCGACAACCAGGCTTTCCCGAGATACTGTTTCGCGGCAAGAAAAATACATCCTTGCCATGTTTGATTTCCGCGATGAGGGCGGATCGGTTGATGAAGAAGGGTTGTGTTGCTTACTTAGCTCATGTGGTTGACACTACGGCTGCAGTGCCGGACCTTGGTAGTATTGAGGTTGTTTCTGAGTTTCCGGATGTGTTTCTAGGGGAGTTACCAGGCATACCTCCTGTTCGGGAGATTGACTTTACTATTGAGAAGGGTTTTATTATACCTAGTGTTTTTCCATGGGGTGCCCTGGTCTTGTTTGTGCGGAAGAAAGATGGATCTACGCGGTTGTGCATCGACTACCAGAAGTTGAATCAGGTTACAGTGAAGGCAAGTATCCGTTGCCGCGGATTGCTGACTTATTTGATCAGCTCAAGGGAGCTTCAGTCTTTTCGAAGATTGATCTTCGATCCGGATATCACCAGTTGAGGATCCGAGACTCTGATGTGGCCAGGACAGCCTTCAAATCGCGGTATGGGCACTATGAGTTTTTGGTTATGCCGTTTGGGTTGACCAACGCCCCCGCAGCTTTCATGGACTTGATGAATCGAGTGTTCAGACGATTTCTGGACAAGTTCGTGATTGTGTTTATCGATGATATTTTGATCTATTCCAGGAGTGTGGGCCAGCATAAAAAGCATTTGCGAGCGGTGTTGCGGACTTTGCGGGACCATCAGTTGTTTGCGAAGTTTAGCAAGTGCGAGTTTTGGCTGGACAGTGTGAAGTTTCTGGGCCACGTGATATCGACTGAGGGAGTCAGTGTTGATCCTGACAAGATCGAGGCCGTGTTGAATTGGAGTAGACCTACCACTGTACCGGAGATCCGGAGTTTCTTGGGTTTGGCAGGTTATTACCGACGGTTTGTACAGGATTTTTCCCGGATTGCTACTCCATTGACCAGATTGACGAAGAAGGGCGTCCAATTTGAGTGGTCCGATGCATGTGAGGAGAGTTATTTGCTCCTGAAGGAGAAGTTGACTACTGCACAGGTTCTGACATTACCTGACGACAGCGGTGAGTTTGTGGTTTATAGTGATGCGTCGAAGTTGGGACTAGGCTGTGTGCTGATGCAGCATGGCAAAGTTGTAGCCTACGGTTCCAGGCAGTTGAAACCACACGAAGTCAACTATCCGACCCATGATTTGGAGTTGGCCGCTATTGTGCTAGTGTTGAAGAGTTGGAGACATTACTTGTACGGAGCCCAGTGTAAGATTTACACTGATCACAAGAGTCTCACTTACTTGCGGATGCAACCAGATTTGAACATGAGACAACGCCGGTGGATGGAGTTGATTAACGACTATGATTGCACTTTCGAGTACCATCCAGGGAAGGCCAATGTTGTGGCTGATGCACTTAGCCGGAAATCCGGAGCTTCGTTGTTCCATGTTTGTGTAGCTAGAGTGGCTATGTTAGCCGAGCTTCGGGCTACGGGTGCCGAGTTTGAGTGGGATGATGAGGGAGCCTTGTTAGCCAGTTTCCAGGTTCGACCCGTATTGGTTGATCAGGTTCGGGAGGCTCAGGATTCAGATTCCTACCTGTTGAGCAAGAAGACCATGATACGGAATGGTATGCCTACAGAGTTTCGGTTGAGTGACGAAGGTACGTTGCTATTCAGAGGCAGGTTGTGCGTACCCCGAGATGAGAGTCTAAAGAAGGAGATTCTGGATGAGGCCCATTGTTCGACTTATGCGATGCATCCCGGAGGTACGAAGATGTTTCGTACATTTCGAGCGTATTACTGGTGGTGCAACATGAAGCGGGAGATTGCCGCATATGTGAGCCGATGCTTGATCTGTCAGCAGGTTAAAGTGGAGAGGCAGAAACCTGTAGGAAAGTTACAGCCACTAGAGATTCCGGTTTGGAAGTGGGAGCACATTACTATGGATTTCGTTTATCAGTTGCCGCGTACTTCGGCGGGCAATACTGGTATTTGGGTTATTGTGGATCGACTGACGAAATCCGCTCATTTTCTAGCACTTCCGGAGAAGATATCAGTGGGCAGATTGGTCAAGCTGTATTTGTCAGAGCTTGTTCGACTGCATGGTGTGCCTGTGTCTAATTTTTCTGACCGAGACAGTCAGTTTACTTCTGAGTTTTGGCAGGCATTGCAACGAGCCATGGGCACGAGGTTGCGTTTTAGTACAGCCTTTCATCCTCAGACTGACGGGCAGTCTGAGCGGACTATACAGACTCTTGAGGATATGTTGTGGTCTTGCGTTCTACAATTTCGAGGGAATTGGGACCAGCAACTACATTTGATAGAGTTCGCCTACAACAACAGCTACAGGCCAGTATCGAGATGGCACCGTATGAGGCAGTGTCGCACTCCGTTGTGCTGGAGTGAGGTGGGCAAGCGATGGCTTATTGGCCCTGATCTGGTGAAGAGCACTATAGAGGACGTCCAGATTATCCGGGACAGATTGAAGATCGCCCAGGATCGGCAGAAGAGTTATGCGGATGTGAGGAGGAAGAGCCTCGAGTTTGATGTGGGTGGTTGGGTATTCCTGAAACTATCTCCGTGGAGGGGAGTTGTGCGTTTCGGAAAGCGTGGCAAGCTTCGACCACGGTACATTGGTCCGTACGAGATGACCGAGAGGGTTGGAGCTGTTGCTTACAGGCTTGAGTTGCCAGCTGAGATGGCTCGTGTTCATGATGTTTTCCACGTTTCGATGTTGCGGAAGTACATCTCAGATCCTTCCTATGTGTTAGCCCCACAGCAGTTACTGATCCGAGAGGATTTAACATACGTGGAGGAGCCAGTACAAATTCTCGATCGTCGTGAGCAGGAGTTGAGGCACCGTGTTATACCGCTGGTGAAGGTCTTATGGCAGAATCACTCGGTTGAGGAGGCCACCTGGCAAACTGAGCAGCGTATGCGGGAGCAATATCCTCATCTGTTCACTTGACAGGTACGTAAATTTCGAGGTCGAAATTTTTTTAAGGGGGGTAGATTTGTGACGACCCGTTGACTTTTTGGATTTCGATGTTTTTAATGTCGTTTTTCTCGTAATCGCGCCCCGATCGTCGCCTTAAGGTTTTCGAGTTGATTTGGGTATCGAATTTTCAGTCGAGGGTTTCAAGTAAAGATTTCGGGAATTCAGTTGATTATTTTGTACAGTATTTTATGTTTCCGGGAATGGTTGGTTTCCGTGGTGAAGTACAGTGTTGTGACCTATGATTTTGATCAGATATATTTTATGACTATTCAGGGGATCGAGATCGTGCTTCGGGCGAGGAATATTCCATCGGGCCACGAGATTAGCGCGAGTGCGCGTTTTGCTCACCTGTGAGTGGACAATTTCTTTTCACTGATAATCGCGAGTCTTTATACACGTTTTACGAGCATGAGCATGCATACGAGATTATGTTTTATATGAGCATATGTTATACGATTATGCCTATACTAGTATATATTACGTATATGCATTTATTTATTGCATTAAACATTTGCATCGAACTATTTATGATTTGGTTTACACAGAGTACAGTCTCAGTATATGTTGTTGTATCGATACACTTGCATCCCGGCTGATCCCCGAGGATGTTTACCGGGGGAGGCTGTGACCCCTGACCCGAGGGGGGGGGCAGACCTCTAACCTGAGGCCTTTCTAGCTAGAATCACGTGTGGGTCTGGGATCCCGTGATTCGGACTGTACTAGCACGGATGTGTCCATGAGCGACCCCGTGGGATTTTTACATGCATGCTCAGTACGCTAGAGGAGTATGAGTTTACCTCGTGTACTTTATTATATTTATTCATCTGGACTCGCATATGTTATTTTAACATATATTAGCTGGCGAAAGACATTTATTTTCGTCCACTCACTCTAACAGTTTTCATGTCTTTCCCCTAGGCTTTTCAGTTTCCGTGCCCAATTTGCAGTTCAGGTTCTGGTGTCTCACGTCGTGGTTGGAGGCTAGTAGTTCGAGCTACCTGTGTTTTCCAGTAGGTTTCTTGTTTCGCCTACTGATGTATATGTTGTATATATTTACACTAGAGGTCGCTCTGATACATTCTGATACATGTTTTATACGGTTTTTCCCGGATATACTATATATTACAGTATGTTTACTGTTTATTGATATTGATATGATATTGAGAAATCCGGATGGGATTGGTGCCCACGGTTTGGCTTTTGTGGCATAGGTTGAAGTGTGATTTTCTGGGTGCAGGTAATGGTAATTCCGCGTTAGTAGCGTTACTCTGCCGAAATTTTAATGGTTTTTTGTTGGTCCGTGTTTTCAGAAGGGGTTTGATTCCGGTTTAGGAAACTAAATCGGGGTTGGGTCCTTTCGTTGTGACAAATATTGTTGGATTCCTATCGGAAAAACCTTTCAAGATGGTGTGCTCACTTCTCAAATTCGGACAAAATTTGGATCAATGATAAAACGGGCCACATGGAGGATGGAAAATTCTAGCATGTTATAACACAAGACATACATAAACTTATAAATTTGTCCTTAAAGTTGTAAAACGATTACCTCAACTTGTAATTTTGTCCTAAAAGTTGTAAAATATTTTTGATTGAGTGATTACTACTATTGAACAAAAATTACAAGAAAAATATTCATTTTACTACTTTGAGGACCAATTTAAAAGTTGATGCATGGCATGATTTAACTCATGCTAGTCTTCTCCGAATGATACTTTTGATCCAAGAATTAATAATTTTATTTTCTGCATTTGTACTTCGATTTCATTTACTTACTCGCATAATTTACTTCTTAAGTTTGATTTGGGACTAATAGAGAATTTGAGACAAACAACCTCTCACCGAATAAAACTTTTGGATCAATGATACTAATTTTATTTCTTACACTTTCATTTTAGGTTTATTTAACTTAATCGCTCTATCTATTATAAATCGAAACAAATGGAGGATTTCGGACGAACTACAGCTGAATGAAACTTTTGGTCCAAAATGGTTAATTATTTAAATACGTTTAAGTTTGATCATTCTTTCTTTATTACATATATATTTACTACAATATTATAATATAAATATATGGGTCAGGCTGAGGTGAGTTAACACATAGCATTGTATAATTATTTATTTATTTTTTATTTTAATTAATTAAAATTTTGAAACCTTTTGAACAGGTTACCAGGTTCTCAAATCAGAAAATGACACGTGTATTTTTTTTTTTAAAAATTACTTACGTAATGAAATTTTTACCATTCCATATGTAATTTGTCCACAAACTTATAATACAAATAGTAAATACGATAATTACAAAAAATATGAGAAAAATTATCACATATTTGATACAATGTCGTAGTTTTTGTAAAATGTACATGTCATGAGTAATTATGTCACTGATGATTAAATTTACTAAAAATGTACTTAATTTAAAACATTAATAATGTGTGTCTTTTTTTTGTCTAATTACAAATTTAATGACGCCGGATAAGATAGAATATTAGGAGAGAACTCACAAGTGAGTAGCCACAGAAGAGAACTCGTCACTCTAAGGACTTCCTAAGAGATAAGAATTATATTAGAAAGGAAGAAAGCTCTCTTCCTGAGTCAATATGATACTAATTCTGATTGCTAAAATGATATGTCATTCCAAATGGAATTCGGGGTTTAAAAAGTGGCTCATGGAACAACCTTCCATGCATAGGTTGACACATTAAAGACAATACATGCATCTAGACTCTAGACTCATAATGACAATACATGAACCTAGGCTCTAGGTTCAGAAATGATCCTTATTAATTAGGAAACATGAATATGGATTAAAAGCTTATTCAACAAGTTGAATCAGTACTGTGTCATGCGCTTTCACTGCACAGGAACTCGTCCCTAAGTTCTCTTCTCCATGGTAAGGAGATAGATCCTCAACAGTAAAGGTTGCAGAAACTCCATAATCTCCAGGAAGTTCAATCTTGTATGCATTATCCCAAAAATCGTTCAAGAACCTTAAATGGGCCGTATGCTTGAGCTTTTAACTTTCCATGCTTACCCCTAGGAAATCTCTCCTTACTAATATAAATCCACACCAAGTCACCTTCTTTAAATGTTGCAGACTTCCTGTTCTTGTTGGCTTGCTTCCAATACCTTTCATTTTGCTTCATGATTCTGTCTCGCACTTGTTTGTGCAACTTCTTAATATTTTCAGCTTGTTCTGCCGCATCCCCACTAAAATTATAAATTGTAAGCAAAGGTTCTAAGTCCAAGGGAGTCAAAAGATTTCTTCCATACACTGTCACGAATGGACTTGACTGTGTTGTTTGACTTATGGACCGATTATAGGCAAATTCTTGCCAAACTTAGATCTCATTGGCAAATTTTCTTACCAACTAAACATCTTAAGAGATTACCCAAGCTATGATTTATAGCTTTAGTTTGCCTATCAGTCTAGGGGTGGTGAGAAGAATTGAACTGTAATTGAGTACCCAATTTTCCCCAAAGAGTTCGTCAAAAGTGTCATACAAATTTAGAGTCACGGTTTGAAGTTATAGTTTTGGGAATGCCATGGAGCTCGACTAACTCCATGAAGTACGAATCAGCAATGTAAGAGGCGTCTAAGGTCTTGTTGTATGGCACAAAGTGAGCCATTTTAGAAAACTGATCAACAACTACCATGATTGAGTTTTTGTTTCGTTGTGTATAAGGAAATCCCACCACAAAATCAATACTGACTTCTTCCCAGGGAGCTGTACAAATAGGCAAGGGTGTGTATAATCCAGTGTTTTGGCCACGAGCTTTAGCAATGTGACATGTGTGACATCTCTCCACAAGACGTGTTACATCTCACACCATTCGAGGCCTATAAAAATGCTTCTCCACTAATAAGAGAGTCATTTCTCAACTAAAGTGTCCAGCAAGCCCACCACTATGTGTTTCCTTGATAATAGATTCCCTCAAAGAGCTCTCAGGTATACAAAGTTGAGAACCCTTGAAGAGAAACCCATCTTGCAAAATAAAAGTCCCACTTGACCCATTTGAGCACTTCGTCCAGATTTTGTTGAAACTCAGGTCATCTTGGTACAACTCTTTGAAAACTTCAAACCCCAGTACACTCACTTGCATTGTGTTCAGTAAGAAGTGCCTTTTGCTCAGAGCATTAGCCACTTAGTTTTGCCTTCCAGATTATGTTTGATATGAAAGTTATAGGCTTGTAGGTTTTCAACCCATCGAGCATGTCTGTTGTTCAGTTTGTGTTGCCCATTGATAAAATGCAACGCTTCATGATCTTTATAGAGAATAAACTCCTTAGAGATGAGATAATGTCACAAATGATTCAATGCTCTTACAAGGGCATAAAACTCTTTGTCATGTGTAGAATAGTTGGTGCAAGAGGCACTCAATTTCTCACTGAAAAAGGCAATGGGTTTGCCTTCCTGGCTAAGTAAAGTACCTATGCCAACATTAGAGCCATCAAAATCCTAAATAGAGAAACGTAAAAGTAAAAAAGAGGTTGAACACTAGAGCGTTCATTTACTATGTCATAATAGTCCGCTTACAGAGTGCATCATAAGCTCGATCGAATGAATTTTCATGTAAGAACGAAGGACATCTATTATAGAAACTCAAATTCATTTATTGTGGTGAAAATTGTTACCACAATTACACTTGTTGTCTAACTTATAAATTTAGTCACAAGTGTGGTAACTACGAAAATAACTATACATATTACTATTTTATATCCTAATTTGTTTTTCTTTGTTGTAAAAAGCATCACCAAACAAGTAATTATTTCAACTTTAACAAAATTGAGATGGATAATGTCATTTTTACAACTTAGATGATTATATTATATCTATAATTTTACTGCTATTTAATTAAGTTTTTTATCACTTTAATAACATACATGTCTCCTTAGTATAAAATCAGCTGTAAAACTTGTACTTGACACAATTATCACATAAAATACTACTTCCTAATTCAAAATAATAATCGATGGTGATTTACATTATCAAACAAGTAATTTTATCAAATATGATCATATTTATTTAAAAATAATAATCAAATTACAATTACTTCATTAAACCTATCTCCATTTCTCCTACACCTCTCCATTTACTAAATATAGCCCCTGATTCGAGCCCTAGCTCCATTACTTCTTTGCCTCTCTTTAATCCAAGCAATTCAAGCCCTAGTTTTGATACTCCTTCAAATGCTACAAATGCGAGACTATACGTCGAAGAGATTGTGGGGAAGAGGATCAAGGTGTTCGGGTCAATGGATAACACTTGGTACCAAGGCTTCGTCAAGCTCTTCCAAAAG
Organism: Geum urbanum; assembly: GCA_946800695.1. Lineage (NCBI taxonomy): Eukaryota > Viridiplantae > Streptophyta > Magnoliopsida > Rosales > Rosaceae > Geum > Geum urbanum. The sequence goes on from OX327011.1 coordinate 26,708,690, forward strand.
GACATCGATTGCCATTTACTCCAATAAGACGATGATGAAGACATGTTGGATTTGAAAAAGAAGAAAATCGAGTGGCTTCCTGAAGAGACCTTTACCAAGCTGTGACCGTTAGATTTATTAATTATATCAACGGCTACAAATATTTTAAAAAGTTAATATATGTCATGTGATAAAACACCGTAGAATTATCCATAAATATATATACACACTCTATGATATATATATATATATACACACACTTAATTAGTCTTAACTAAAGACTTGTATGTTGTCATTATGATTGAGGTGTGAAGTCAGGTGTAAAATATGAATTAACTCGTGGTTAAGTGAATTGTTGGTAAAGTATTTCATGATTGTGGGTGTTAGCCAAGGACCCTAGTCCCTACAAATAATGCACTATTATACTCTTAGGAATAAATTGTCTCAAACCAAGAGTATACATGCTTTGGCAGGTGGTCTTCGTATGTTATGACTTTACATGTGTGTTAGTATTGTGCGATTCTGCATATGATTTGTGAGTGTTACTAGTTAATCCGAAATAAGTTCACTTTGGAAGTTTTGACATGTTTGTGTTTAGACGTGCATCTATGCAAGTATGTAAATTATATATACATATACATATATATACACATATATACATATATATATATGTATATTTGTGTTGAACGTTGTCGAATACGTGGCTGACGCGACCGAGTACAAAACCTAACATGTGAATCTGTGTTCCCCTTTTCGCTATGACTCGTGTGCGCCGACCTCCATCAAGTGATTCAGAACTTGTCTCAAGTAAATACCTTATCAGAATTCAGGATTACTTTTTATTCTTATAAATTCTAGTCATCAAGTTAGATTTTCATATTGCTTTTCAGCACTAGTGTCTTTTGCAGCAGGAAGCGTAGTGGTTTTGCGACAATGTTTTTGTTCTTTAGCATTAGTTGACTTGTGCGTAGCAAAGTAGTAATTTTTGAGTTCTTCCAGGAGAGTCTTGTACGTAGTTGAATTATATGGCAGAAGGTGTTTAGAACAGCGTATGTTTTCAAGTTCGAATGATGTTCCGCTTGTTAGTCGACTTCAGTTTTTGTCTTAAGGACTTTTGTGTTTTCTTTGGTTTCTTAAGCTAACTTTCAATGAGAGTTGCGTCATAAGATCTCGGGTAGTATCCACTGACATATAAGACACTAATAAGCACAGTGTTGTCGATCATCAACAGACTTTGACGATAGTATCCAAGTAACTAGTTGTTTTCTCGTTGTCTTGAAGGTCATCAGGGTTTTTAGACCAGTATCGTTGTCACTTTAGAATTTTCCCCTCCCATGGACACAACTAGTCGTTTTAGTGATGTGGATGAGTTCTCGGACTCAGTGGCTAGTCATATGGTCTAGTTTCACAATAGTTTTTCTGTTGAGTTCGATTTCAAGATCTCCTCGGTCAAGTTCAGCTCCCCGGTTTTGTTTTCTCCATTAAGCTTTTAAGCTCCTTTCTGGGTTGCACTTAGTTTCCATCAAATGATTGAAAAGTTTTTTTGGTGATGTTTGGTGTTGATCTCTCAGACGGTAGTGAAGTTTAGTTTTTGAAAGCCTTGTAGTTGTTGGTGAGTTGTTTGAATTAGTAGTTGAGACTTCGAAATAGCTCTAAGTATACCACATGTATCTTTATAGTGAAGTTATCATTTAGTTTCATTTTTTTCTTCCTTGTCAGTTGTTTCGTTTTGTCACGCCCCGTGTCATTAAGTAAAGCTTCTTATTTGCGTCTTTCGAGGAGGTTGTCCTTGATTTCGTTCTTTTTGAATAGTTAAGTTTCGCTAAGTATTCGATGCAAATGAAGTCCCTGTCAAACCAGAAAATACAAAAAAATAATAGTACAGTTACTCGAGAATAGTTTACAGGTCATTTTCGCCGAGATTGTTGGTCTCTAAGCTCAACCATTTCTGAATCTCATCTTGTGTAGTTATATATTTGTTGTCTACTTGTCTTTCCATCTTTTCCCTCTTAGGTAGTTTCTGGTGATTAACAGCAAATTGGTTGTTTAATTTGTGTTTGGCAATTTAGTTGAACAAGCGGTATCATCCCTTCTTGGTGAACTTGTGTGTAGGTTAATCATTGGTGTATCATGGCGACTTATTTGTACTCGGGAATTTTTAGATAATTTTGGGTTGTTGATTTTGGAGATTATTTATTTTTGTGTTGGAAAAATGCGACAATTTGTAGGTTTTGTGTTCGATTATAAATGAATGGGTCATGCCGAATTTTTGGTAGAATTTTTCTCACTTTTGAGTTTCAAAACCGTTCCTTTCACGAAACAGGGTTAGATGACTTTTCTCATGGTGTTTTGTCTACTGGTTTTTCTTTTCGATGTGAGTTTCAGGTTCAAGGTTTGTTGTGTCAAGAAGTTCGTTGTCATTGCTTTCGCCAAGATTAAGATTAATAGTTTCGTAAATGTTTTAGTGAATTAGTGTTTTATCGAGACTTCCCTTCCATGTGAGTAGTTCAGAGTTTCTTATGCCAGCCTTCGAACGCGTTAAACTGAATACCTTTTGAAGCATGTCCTAGATTTAATTGGCCAGTCCTTCGATAATAATAATTTTGCCTCACCATGTGTCGGCATGATTTGTCATTTTGAATTTGAATTAATTCTAAACTCGTACTTGTCTTGTTGTCAAAGAAAATGGAATTCCCCATAGTTCTTTCATTTCATGAATTAATGTAGATGGTCTTGATTTTCATGGGTATACGTTGCAGCTGAGTAGTTCTTCAAGGAATATATTTTCTTGTCAATTCATCTCTGCAATTCTTAAATTCAAAATTTTCGCAGTCAACAGTTTTCTAAAGATTTAAAGTAGACAATTGTGGTGTCGTACAATTCCAGAGCAAGGTTGTGCTTGAGGAGTTTGAGTAGTTCGAGAAATTGGGGCAAATACTTGCGGAATATCGCACCACTATAGTTAGTGCAGTTAGGGAAGCGGCGTGTCTAGGGGACCTTGCAGAAGTGTAAGGTTGTAATTGTGAGTTGACTTTCAGTTGAGTAAATTTCGACAAAGAAATTTTTTTTAGTAGGGAAGATTGCAACAGCCTGAACCTAGATTACCCCGCTAATCCTTGTTCTTCGATCTTATTAACGAGTCGATCCAGTTTTGGCACGTTTATCAAGATTATTAATATAGTTACAACTTAAAAATTGACATTTTTTTGTAGAGGGAATAATTACAAACTCGAGCGTATTTTTATTTTATTGTTCGGAGGTCTAAGCTAATTGTTACGATTTTTAAAAGTTTGGAGTATTAAGTGATTATTTAAAAATCTACCACTGGTCAAAATTTATGGACCGTCAAATGTTTAGTAGATTAGATCTGAGTCGTTGATTTCAGTTTGACCCTATGCTATAAATTCAAATTCTCCACCTCGGGTCAGGACCATGTTTTGCACGACCCATTTTGTCGACCAGACGATGGTCCTGACCCGGAATAGTAACTTGGTCGGCTCTTAGCCGTCCGGCCACCACTCACCTTTGTTCTGGTCGTAATTTCTTCCTCTCCCTTCCTTTATCTCTTTTGGGCCCTCAAAACCACCATGCATTGTTGATCGATGACGATTCGAAGCCACGAAGTTCAGCGGAAACTCAAGGTTTTTGCCTCTGTCGACGGCGGTGTCTCGGCTGAAATTGTGTGGCACCACTTTAAGGATTTTGAAGGCCACTCTCCTTGGATTCATTTTCCACCAACCACGTAGTCCACCTCGGCCTGAAATGATGTATTAGGCTTGAAATGATGTTTCATTTGGTGTATCAATTTTAGGCATTGGAGAAGTCCAAATTCCAGCAGCTCATGCCCACATGCCGCCGTGCGAGGTGGAGCTCTAGTGACAGAAGTCCAACTTTTCGACAGGAAGTTTTCCAAACCACTGATCTATATTTATTTTGAGTATTTTTTTGTATTTTTCGACGCTTGTTGTAAAATTTTCAATTTATTTTTTGGAGTTTTTTTTACTCAACACTTCGACGCAATTAATTGTCGTGTTTCAAGTCGCGGCTTCGAGCATATGACATGATGAATACAAGGAGGATTCGGAGTTCCCATGATTAACATTAGGTGAATGTAACCGTTCTAATGGACCTTGGTTTTCTTTTATACTTTAGTCGTAATATCACAACGGTTTATTAATCAAATTATAGACGTTCGTTTTGTCTTAGGAACGTTTTGTTAGCAACGAGTGACGTATATGGCGATCAAGGTGGGTGGACTCTTACTTTTCACAGTCGCGTATACTAGTCTTATTTTTGAAATTATGTTTACCTATTCTATTTAGTTTTAGCGAGTATGTTGTTAGATTCAGCTACGCTAAGTCGAGTCATTAATGTTTATGTTTTCAGCTCGAGTAGTTCTGTACGTTTTCAATGTCTTCAGTTTAGTTTATGCTTAAATTTAAATTCTCTTTAGCGTTCACTATTCTACACATTTAGTTAGCTAGTTCGAGTTTATTTTCAGTCTAATTTTTGAAATCGACTTATTTTAGCTTTCAGTTCAGATACCAGTCAGTCTTGCAGCTCAGTTGGTTTCCTACATCATTAAGGTGTTTACGCTTTTATGCTCTCAGTTCAACAAGTTTATTTTAATTTCAATTTATTTTAGCATATTGCGCACTCAGTTAAGCATCCAGTTTAGATGTGGCTCAGTGTATGACGCCCTCAGTTAAGCATCCAACTCAGATGAATCTCAGTTTACAGCATTTCAGTTTATGGCTCTTATAGCCGTTACCCTTCAGGTCAATTCAGATTAGTTTATGTATGCGCATACGAGTCACTCGAATGATCATCAAGTGACTTATGTCATCTAAGCTAGCTAGACCCTAGACGACATTAGGTAATAGGCGCTAGCTAGACTGCTTGATCACCTCCTCTCTTAGGTACACCCATATTGTTTGAGCCATCAATTACTAGAGTGCCAACTTGATCTCACAGTTATTTCATATATTTTAGTGTGTCACATTAATCACATGTCATCATGGATGCTAGGCTCCTAATCGACATTCGAGGACACGTGATTTTAGGTCCCTAGGTTCTTGCCATAATTGATTTATTTCAGTTTTAAATATTTAGTTTTTAGATTTAGCACTCTTTAGTTGGATCTCGGTTTTCTTGTCAATTTTTTCGTCTTCAAAGCCAGTCATTGTGTTCGTTTACTTGTTGAGTATAACATGAGATTTTACATCACTCGCACACAGTTTTTCACAGAAATTTAGTGGAAGGACATAACTTTATTTTACATGTTTTCTTACGTTATACTGTTTTTGTCCACTCACTCTAACAGTTTTATGTTTTGGAATGTCCTTCCATATACCATTTGGTTTTCAAATGCCCATGTTACAGAGTTTCAGCTGAGGTCGGGTGCATACAGAGTTCGAGACATAGCGGTCACCTTGCTATAGAATCCTCAGTTTATCCTATGAGTTAGTTGTTAGTTAGCATAGATAGCTTATAATGTTTAGTTGCTCTGAGATCAGAAAATAGTTTTATCCATTTTCGAATGGAATTTTAGATTGAAATTAAAATATTTATTTTTAAGACTTTGTATCTGTGCTGCAATTTCTTACATATTCATAGTTAACTTCTAATTAGTAGTGTCGTTAGAGCCTAATTTTGGTTTAGCTAGCTAAATCAGGGAGGTTGATACACCTATTGAGTAGAATCATCGTATTGCAGGGTATCCTGATCAAGTTCTTACAGACAAGTCTCGGTATCAGAGATTAGTTGGGAGGTTTATTTACTTGTCTCACACTAGACCTGATCTTTCTTATGTTGTTAGTGGTGTGAGTCAATATATGCATAATCCTAGTGAAGCTCACATGGACACTGTGATAAGAATCTTGAGATGCTTGAAGTCTGCACAAGGGTCTAGATGCTAATGGGTACACTAATGTAGACTAGGTAGGAAACATTATTAACAGACATTTTACTTCTTGCTACTTTACGTTTGTTGGTGAAAATTTGGTTACTTGGAGGAGTAAGAAGCACAATGTGGTGGCCCGTTCTAGTGCAAAAGCTGAGTATAGAGGTATGACTCAAGATGTTTGTGAGGTGTTGTGGTTGAAGTTCTTGTTAAAGAATTTGGGTTTTCGGAAAAAATAGTCGATGCCTCTATATTGTGATATCAAGGCGGCAGTCGACATCGCACATAATCTTGTTCAACATAATCAAACGAAGCATGTGGAGATTAATAAACACTTCATCAAGGAAAAACTAAATACTCATATTAACTCGTTCCCATTTGTTCATTTAGATAAGTAGTTAGCTGATATCCTTACCAAAGTTGTTTCGTCCAAGACTTTCAGCAACTCACTTGACAAGTTGGGCATTCAAGACTTGTATGCACCAATTTGAGGAAAGTGTTGAAGTAAGTCGCACTCCTAGGGATATTACAAGGTGTATATTCAATAATTAAATAGGTGTAACAGTTTCTTTGTATGACTGTAAGTAGTCTTATATATATGTCCAAATTCAAGAGTGATCAATATATTAAAAAATTCTCAAACACGTATGTTCTCTTTTACTTTTGCCCCATATTCTATCTCCACCTCTTATAGAAAACCCCTACCGAACGGAACGAAAGCCTACAACCTCTAACAGGACGGTTGTAATCGATGAAAATGAATAAAAAGGATAAAGTTGCCTCATTTTTATACTCCAAATCAATGTATACTCTATATGCATGTGCTGAAATGAAGATGAAGAAAATTGTTTTAGGGATTCATGACGTTTCTTAAAATATGTTTTAGCGCATAACCGAATAGTTGGGTGAGATAAGCAAACATATTGTAATCTGTTAATTGACAGTTTTTTGTTGTAAATTTTTATATGTGTTTATGTAAGTCTTTTGATATGGAGCGTAGTTTATGGGGTGGTAATAGCTTATGGGGTGGTAATAGCTGCTACGATAGTAGTCTTTTAATACTTGATTTAAACAATAAATTTCATTTTAGCGAGGTGTTAATTCAGATTTGGTTATATATTGACTACAAACGATATAACTACTGTAAGTGGCCTAATGATTCTTGTTTAGTCACTCCTCAACCTATGTTCGAATCAAAGAAACTGTTTGTGAGTAAATACCTGTTCATGTTTCCGTCTGGTGAATCGTGGTGTTGGTGGCGACGAGGATCAGACGACGGGGTTATGTGGTGGAGGCAAGGAAGGAGGCGCTGCAGTATCTGTTTTGGTAGGCTAATGTTTACTGGGCTGATTGTTATTTTTGTTGGAACTGTGTGCTTGGCTAATAGGACACCCAACAAACAATGAGGCCCAAATGACGACCAGTTTATTGTGGTGGGTTAGTTATAGCATTTTGGTTTCATTATTATAAAACTTGCATCAAAATCTAATAGTAAAGTCTGTTTCCACCATGCTCGTCAAAATACGTACTGCAAAACTCTACAACTCTGATCTTAATTTACATGTCTCGTTTCCTTCCCTCCCACAGATAGGTTCTTTATATTAATTGTAGAAGAAGTGGAAGGTAGCTCGGGGGAACAAAAGACAGTGGCAGGTACGAAACGAAACATCATAAACTGGTGTCTATAAGCGAACCAAATGGCACTAAGACTGGCTTATTACACCCCAATAGAGCTCTTCATAGCCATTTTAATCACTACCGTTCTTACTCAAATTTTACCCCGACATTCTAATTTGAACTTTCCCCGATTTGCTTTCCATGTTCAGACGATTATGACTGGTAATTCCATGTGAAAAATGCAGTGAAATTGTAGCTTGAGGTCTTAAATATAGGCCCAAAAGAGGCCCCAGAATAAGCCCCAGTGAAAACAAAACCACAATTAATAGCGGCGGTGAAACTTAAAAACAAACTCAGAATAGTACAAACAGGAATAAAGGAATTGCTGGCCTTTACACGTACAGAAGACGAGACCAGGAACCCCACACTGTCACGCGATGCCTTCACTGGAAGGGCACTCAAACCACCACAGGTGGTTTATCTTCTAAGGCAATGGAGAAGTTATCGAGTATCAGGTGCCTGCAGCAGAAACTAGTCCAAAACATGCAAAATGGTGAACGAAAGCAACAACTAGGCATCTATTAACGAGCCAAAAACTTTAAAAGAAAGACCAATGAACTCGGATGAAGAATAAACAGACCAGATATCCAAAAACCAAAGCTATGTAGCAAGCATAAACCAAGAACACAAAGAGGTGCACCAATATTGGGACAAAGAAATTTCTCTGCATTTTATTCATGTGGGCAAGGTGGTACATGACCAATTGCTACAAAAAGAATAAAGCACCTATCAAGGAAGAAGCGAATTTGTTAAGTAAAATCAGCAAGTGTACCCACTTTCACTTGCAAGAATTGACTGATCAACTAACCACATTTACATGATATCCACTAACCCAATCCCTCAATCCCTACTCCTTTTCTGAAGTCTTAAGCACAGCAGGATCGATGGTTCCTGCCAAAAATGGAAAAAATACCCCCGGCTTCAAGAATCACCCAGAGGTGCAGAGCCCCAATTTTAGGCAGCTGCACAAAGAATATAAATTATATCCTAGGTTAATTTGTTTTTGCACTGCTCCCAGAATCAATTTTATACTTTACCCATGTTTTCCATGTTGTTAGAACCCCATTAGAGAAATCGTAGTTAGCGAAGGTCCGGTTCTACAGGCCAACTGGTTAGTTGGCACTTCCTAGTGTATGGTCTAACTTCAGTTCAACCTGTTCTCCGAAGCTATGAAAGAAGGGCCTTTGACCTTGAGGCGCTTTGGCCCAATCTCTATTGAAGGAGGTTCCCTTCGGCTCTTTCCCGACTCAGTCTGGTGGCATATATCCAATCTATGGTGATCTCGCTTTCTCCTCACTGAATCTTCATTTTCCAACTTCTTAAACTTGATTGAGATGGGAATGGTACTTCCTCTGTTAAACCTGTGATCTCGTGATATATTATCTGGAATCCCTTTGCCATTTGTAGTAGTAATCAATTTAGTACTGGATTCCTCAGCACTCCAGCTTTGTAATGGCACCGATCTCCCATGTCTAAGATCAGGTTGCAGTTTCTTCAGTCGTTTAAATCCCTGTATTTAAGAAATCATCACATGAGCAACATGCAGATAGGAACAGAGTTATTACCAAACATCCACACAAGACTTAGAAAACAGATTACATGCTGCACTCAGAAAAGAGTGAATCAAGATACCTTACACATAAACTTGAACATGTACTTGTTGATACCAGTTTCTAACTTACATGAACAGGGGAAGAAAACACACCCTACTCATCAACATGCTTAATATGAAAGTTGATTCAATTACCGAGTTTCCAACAACAAAATAAAATGTTCGATTTTCAAATATTATCTTTGGAAAGCTAAGAACAGTGAACACTTCGAAAATCATTCACTACTGAATGACGAAACAAAAATAAAATATATAAATTATAGTGCCATATGACTATCAAAGTATACCTGATTCTCATAATGATTTGATGGCAATACATCACTTATAATTCGTTTATCCGACTTCGATGGGGAACGGCGCTTTACTCTAAATATCTCTGAATCAGAATCATCACTGCCTTGATCAACAGTGTGTTTAGCCTTCAATGCATTAACATTTCCTGGATGTACACTTGAGCATTCATCATATGATGGGGAGGATTGAGAAGACTCATAGGCAGACCTTTTGGAATTTAGATTCTGTGTTTTAAATTTAGCATTTTCCTGTACCTGCAAGGTAATTCATCGACCCACAATGAAATCCCACAATGAAATTTAGTAAATAAGATAGTTGACATTCAATTTACATACATTTAACACAAAGAGCGATATCTTACATTGCTTGGTGCATGTAAGCTCTCAATAGGTTCCGAAAGAGAACAAAGAGTAGATGCAACACATGAAATGGAACATTCTGACACTAAAGGAGTTGAATAATCTCCTGGCACTCGCTCATGTGACTGATCCTGAGTTGTGGCAGCGAGTTCTGGGTTCAGCTCAAAATGCATAGGACAGTAAGGGGAGTATCCTTTCTCTTCATCTAACTGAGACAAATTTGATGGATATGAATATAAGTCATCACCATGTTCCCTTTCACCTCTAATCTCCTCTAACACTCCCTCTTCCTCTTCAAACTTACTGGCTGCAGCTTCCATATCTGTTATTTCCTCCCTTAAAAAAAAAGTAGGATTGCTCTGGCATGACAACTCCAATGACCTTACATCTGCATTGACAAGCAAGACAACTATAAGAAACTCTGAAAATCACATTAAGTATAAGCTCAAAATCAATTGAACAAATAGATAAATCAGCATGGGACATAACATGTCACAAAAGTCAGACAACAAGCCGGAACATTATTCAGAGGTTCAGAGAATTCTTTAAACAAAAATAGTAAATACCATGGCGAAGGCAGATAGGATGGGTGTAGCAGTTGCAATTAATGTAAGCAAGGTAGCAGTCGCGCTTGCATATGCTGCAGAGGACAGTTCCATAACAATTTGGCAAAACAGCAGCGCATGCCCCTGACTTCATTAATGACCAGCGAGCATGATGCTGAAAGCGCATCAGTTTCACAAAAGAAACCTTAATGCGATGATGGGAGACCAAGTCAGCAGATGAATAACCTGAACCTTCAAGTTCTACACTTGTATGGAGAAGCATGGCTTCTTTGCACAGGAGTTCTTCATGAGGAAGCAGAGGCATCCTATTAAGAATAGCATATCGCCGGCTAGCAATAGCCCCCAAAGGAAACCAGTCACCAATTGCGAAGTTGACTGCCTCACCACAATTGAATCCTACATATTCATCAAATAAAGGTAACCTCTGATGCTGAGAAACTGAATATATAAATGAGCTAAGGGGACAAGTTTATAGATTAAAAAAACATACCATGACTAAATCCAGCATGATACGCTCTAGGGAAAGTAATGACAAACTCTCCTGGCTTTTGCACGGCTTTGTAGACAGGTACATCATGTTCCAGCAATATGCTGGGAGGAAACAGAGTTGTTTTCCCCAATAAGACATCGAAAGCTCCATCTTCTCCATCACTAGATACAATATCATGGGTATAAACATGTTCCCTGACAACCTTTTCGAATTGAAGGGCAGCATGACCTGGAACACCATACCAGGTTTTGGATGCACCACAGTGATGATAATTGATACTGCACAAGATATATCATGTAAAGTAATATATTAATACTGACTCTAGGAACCCAAACTGAGGGCATTGCTTAAGTCAAATGAAATTCAAGAGTACCTGTACAAATAATGATCTTCCACATGCCAAGCAAACATGCTAAATATCATTCCAATGTATAGCATAGGATCTGTCACACCCTGTTACAGACAAAAAAAAGTAAGCAACTGAGGGAAATGGCTCAAAAGTGAAAAGAAAAAAAAATCCAGAAGTCTCATTACCGGTATTGCATTTTCTAGGAGACGCAAAATGGACTTGGGTAGCCTTGAAAGATTCTGAAAGTTGAGATAAATAAATCATTAACACTTTTATGCAAACTCATAATCACAACTCACCCAAGGTTCTACAGTGAGAGTAAATATAATAAGAGGCAAGAAAAAGAAGACCCAACATAAGGCATAAACATACAAATTATAAAATAAATAAAAAAACATACTCTTTTCTCGCAATACCAAATAAAGAAAATTGGCAGAATTACCTTTAAATTCCACTTGCTATTTCCAAGTGGATCATTTGGAGAAGATGAAAATGCACTACCATCAACATCACAAGCATATTCAACACTTTCTGTCTTTCCACAACCAATTTCTTTCCAAAATTCTTTCTCCAAGTAAGTGGCAGGAAGAGATCCAGAACTACAATATCTACGAGCAAAGACCTTGTTCGCCATTTTCTCGAAATCACGAAATGTATAATTTCTGAGAAGAATTAGACTCAAATTAAAATTACAAACAAAAAGATTAATCAAATCATATGCGTAAGTAGTGGATACACACCTCCCGCTCATGAAAAAAGTGACCTTGTCATCATTGTCCCACTCAGCAAGGCGAAGAGGTTGTACTCTAGTTGTGAACTTAAACCCTACTTTCTCCCTCGTCATTACAATCCCAGCAGGAGTTGAAGCACTCACCGGGGAGACAATCTTGCATATACCTGAAATTGCAATTTCAGAGTAGAATGTCAAAAGTCAAACACTATTCCAGTGGAAAAGGTCATTAAAAAATTTCTCAAATTACATAAATATTGTAATGAAACATGAATATTAAATTTAATAAGAACATGAGGCATGAACAAAAATAACATATTTTATTAAAAAGTAAAATGTACAATTACAAACATTCCTAGTTTAGTTCAAATAGTCAACAAGAAGTGGCATTACCATATTTGGAAGCTTCTGGAGCTATTTTCTCTAAATAAACTAAAGGATCCTCAAACTCCTCATTTGCTGGATAGTAAACAGGACATTCAGGAACTTTATCGATCCACTCTAGATCACTTGTTTCAAACTTATCCACCCTACGCTTCGAGAAAACATCTTTCCCCTGTGAAGCACCACTGGGCCAAGAAATTGGATCAGCGCCTCCACGTAATCTTACACCACAGGGTGCTGGAGCTTTTAAAGCATCCCCTCCACTTCTAGCCATCATATTTGAGAGGCTTACAGGTTCAGGAACAATTTCCGATGTCATATGCTGAAGCCGTCTATGCTTCAAGTAATCTAATCCGTTTCGAGCCTCTTTAGACAAGCAAACCCTGCCTTCCACCTGCCAAAGATGAGGCTAGTATTCAGTAACATGCAACCCAATATTTCACGTCAATGACAATTCACAATGCATGTATTGTATCAATTGTGATGTAATGTTTTGTTTCGAAAACATATCAGTTGCATCTTAATCTGAGACCCGTTCCGAAACTCAAAGTTGCATATACATAAATGATCAGAATAGAAAAGGTCTGAGAGTTAAACTACAAAACTACTAATTTCTCTTAACCCGCCAAATAAAATTCATCAACTACTGGAAAGCAACATGCAGTCAAATTCACTAAGTCTCTAAGTTCACCATCATAGGATCCCAACAATAGAGCACCAATTCAACCAAAGACAAATCATATACAGCAAATTGTTCCTCCAAATTCCGGAGCCACAATTATAACGCTTAAAATTGCAAATAAAATGCAAAAAGATAAAATAAATTGAAAACAACAAAGAGTCTTATTACAAAAAACGATATCACACGAGTTCTAGAAGCTTATTCAATCAAGCGAAAGACGAAACACTTGTAGAAACTAAAAGTTACTGCTCTGGAAATAATAAATTGCAATGTACAAGATCTAAAAGATGAAAAGGAAGAAACCAAAAAACAAACTACATATGTAAATATGTAAATAAAATAAACACAACACACCATCTCATTCCGGTTACGCTTTGTAAACGCCGCCGTTTTGGTTCACAACGGCACACAAAGGAGGACAAAATCACCAACAAAATCCAAATCAGAGAGAAAGCAAACCCTAGATCACGAACCCAGCCACGGCCAATCAACACCGAGCCTCTACGGAGACCAAGGCAGCCCACATTCTCCAGAAACGTCGCCGGTGGCCGCGTACGGTGCACAACTCCGAGATCCACGGCCTTGTACGACCGAGTCAACCAAACCAAAACTCCTTCAGCCTTGAAGAGCTTTTCTGAGTAAGGATGACGTGTCTGATTCCGGCATCAGAGGGGACCCTATTCGCCGGCGAAAGGAGGTATATTTTCAGGCGAGGAAAAAAGTTTCTCCGGCAAATAGAGAGAGAGAGAGAGAGAGAGAGAGAGAGGAATAGTGAAAGAGAAAAAAGAGAGAATTAGCTGAATAAACCGAAAAAGTGTCAGGGGAAGGATAATTTATACTTTTATAGCCGTAAAAATATTAATGCGGAAATCGTATATTTAATTTGTTTTTATTTTCCTACTTTTTTGGTCCCAAAACTTTTAACCAAGTCCAACCCGTTCTCACCGAAACGGGAACGAAAAATAGTTAAGCTAGTAAATACTCCTCACATCTGTTTCAGGAAAATCATTAAAAGTATATGATAAATATTATTATATACTAGAAGTGGGTACACATTCACAGGGTGTGTAGTTTTGAAGAACTACACAGCAGTTCATGATGTTTTTTGTTTTGTTTTATCTTTGTATCATTAGATTTTTTTTCTGTGAATTAAACATATTTGACAGGAAAGATAAAAATAAAAATTTCAAATGTTTAATCTTGTAACTGTCAAAATCTCGTGTCTCTTGATTAATAAAGATTTGTAATTATTTTCGTAGTTTAATGCGACCTTCAAAGTTGTGTGAACCGAAGTAGTGGTCGTTAGGTGGTTCAACCAAACGGCGGGAGCGGACGGCCAAAACGCGTCTGTGTTTTTCCATATATTCCCATATTACCCCTATCAGGTAGCGCAGTGTGGTGTCAAGCTGACAAGCTCTGGTTCGGTCGAGCGTGTTTTGGTCTATTGGCGAAGACGGCGTTACCCAAGAATTCTGGATGCTGTTGAAGCTGTGGGCCCAGAAGGAAAGAAAGAGAAAAGAGAAAATTAGAGGAAAGACGTAATTATCACGTGTGTATTACCGTAATCTTATTATGTACAGTGAGCTGTAATCCGACCGTAGCTTTGTGACTCTGTCCAATAACAACGAACGGTGGTGATTTTAGAGACGACTGCTTCCAAGATTCCAATAACCACGTATATAATTCAGCTCTGTTCGGTAAAGGACAGGTTAGTCCCCTCAGTTGGTTACCCCACACTGCACGCAAACCGAGGGCGGTATCGACATTGCGTGCGCTTTGGTGCCAAAAAAGTGGTATCAGTTTTTTTTATGAAGAAGAGTTGTATCAGTTTTCCGTATGGGAAGAGCAGATTAACTACCACCATGGCGACAGCGAGAGCAGACAGAAAACTCAGCATTCACCCCCGACACGTGGCAGTACGACCCAGGAATGGGAGGAGACGTGGAGGAGGATAAGGCTGCGGCTGTGTGGCGGTTTGTGTATTCCTATGGGTGGTGATAGCGCCAGAGAAGGAATAGCTGGGCTTATGACCGGGCCCAGTTGATGTTTTTCGCACTCTCACGAGAAACGAACCTTTGTTCTCTAAAAAAAATAGAAAACCGACGGCGGTAACCGGTCTCCGGTGACTATGTATGTTTCTCTCTCTTAACGCTATTGGCTGCTTGGGCGAGTAGCTTTTGTAACGCGGAGGTTGGACCTAATGATTAGTTTTCAACAGTCAGCGAAAACGAAGCCTTTGATTTTGAATTTTCTGTTAATATGAATGGAAAATAACACAATTGAAACATAGAGAAACTGAAATGGACACATTTTTTATAAAAAAAATAATAGACATCCTTTTTAACAAAACACGTCTCTTTAAAAAAAATACGTCTCTAAAAAAACTATAAAAAAATTACAGAGATGATTGATAAAATAAATAATGTATATTCTCCTAAAATATAATGGTCATTTGTATTCATCGTGAAGGAACATATGTAACAGCTGGTTAGTTAAATACTAGACAAACAGCACCCGCTGTGTGTGCATAAATTGATAAAATTTTGATCGAAAAATAAATCTTTTTTTGTAAAGAATGAAACCAATTTAATAGGAAGGTAGGTATGCAAATGTAAAGAGTCAAAAAAGGACCTGTTATTTTTGGCTGGAAGTTGGTGGAGAGGAGAACTAGGAGAGAAAACGTTGGGATCTAATTTTTTTTTTTGCTTATTTAATTTGTTAATTACGATAAAACCCTCTAAAAATAATTTATAATTCAAGTGAAAAGGGCATATTTGGAAAAAATGACTAAAATGGGAAACAATCTCCCTTTCTTTAAATAATAGTATAGATGATCCCCTAAAATCAACTTAGTTAGTTAAATATGTTTGTATTATCTTTAAGAGTAATATCAAGGTGGTCAGCCACTACGCTATTAACAGTTGGTTAAAATTTTGGGTACGATAGATACATAAAACTGATTTTAGTGATTTGGAATTTTCTTTAGAAAAATAAAAAAAAAATGCTCTTGAATGAGGAAAAATAACAAATAAATCGCTGCTCACTTGACCATACATTTTAAAAAATCAACTTCTTTAAATATGTTTCAGTTTTCCTTTTTTTCACATTCATTTTGGTGCAAACAATTATATCAGAGAACAAACAACGGGTCTATTTGGGATTGCTTCCTAGAGTTCTAGAAGCGCTTTTAAGAATTGTCAGAAGCGCTTT
This sequence comes from Geum urbanum, assembly GCA_946800695.1. Lineage (NCBI taxonomy): Eukaryota > Viridiplantae > Streptophyta > Magnoliopsida > Rosales > Rosaceae > Geum > Geum urbanum. The sequence continues at coordinate 26,724,924 of OX327011.1, forward strand.
TGAGAATTTCTAAAAGCGCATTTAAAACCAGGAAGCACATATCATTTGCTTCTTAAATTATTTCTAAGTGTTTTTGAAACTCAATAAATAAATATTTTATTTTAAAAAAAATTATAATTATAATTAATTTTTCTTAGAAATTTAAAAGCATTATTTGGCAATCTAAAAGCAATCCCAAACTGCTTAAACAAATACCTCTAGTAACAAAAACAAAAAACAAATACCAGATAAAATAGTATTTGGTGCAAAAACAATTGTTGCAGGATTTACTGTAGCATTACTCATTACTTCATGAATGTCCAATTTGCAACTACAATTTTGTGAGCAATTTTCTTTGGCTTTACTCGAGATCAACGACAGGGATTCTGTTACGGAGCCTCATTGTTACCACATTTGTCATAAAATAGGTTGGAAGAAAAGAACAAGCTGATGGGTAGACCTAAACCCAGTAAACTATAACAAGGTGTGAATTCCCAAAGAGCCGCCCCTAATCTTTGGAAATTAATGTCTTTGACCTTTTCAGATATTTGAGGTCCAGCTTTGTCATTTGCAAGAGAAAACATAGAGACAAGAATTTTCACTATTGAGTAGACCCCAAATTGAACATCAAAGGTCATAGTGTATAATAAATAACTAGAAATGAGCACACCCTGTGTGCACAATTATGAAATTCATTCTTAAAATAATAATAATTTTCTCAAAAAAAATTATAATTAATTTGTAAATAAAAATTATTTTATTAGAAAAGGGGGAGTGGCGGAGGATTGAAGGAGCAAAAGGGGGCAGCACCTCCTTTCTCTCCTCATCATCGGCTTCCTCCTCTACCGACAAAAACCGCCACTGTCGACCACCGCGACCCGAGCCACAGTCGTACGCATCCGGGCTGCTCAGCCGAAGCGTTTCCTACCTGACCTAGGTTCTCTTAGTCCGACTAGGAAACCTACGGTTCTCCTTCACCGCCACTCTACCGCCACCGACAACCCTCCTCTGTCGCTACACTTACCAACCAACGCACCAAGAGTAAGGATCCCAAAGTTTTTTTGACAAGAATAGATCATCCATTTTAACAAGCTTTCAAGAGAAAGTTGTCTCTACTCCCACCCCCCCCCCCCCCGGAACTTTGTGATTCCTTTTGTTAGGGTCTTCTACTCCCTCACACTCAGTCTTTACGATCTAATCGTAGGCATATAAGAATCACATATAGTGGGGATCTGTAGGAGCACAAAAAATGTTGTAGATTCTTCCTGTTTCCACAAGGTAATTCCAACCAACAATATACGAACTTCATTGATGACGCTTCCGACGAAGATCTTCAAGATGTATGAATAGAAGGGAGGGTAGGGTACCTGCAAAAAAATACTCCGACGCTCAAGTCAGGCATAGTTCAATGCAAGTTTATAAGAAATTTCATCCAACCAACAATCTTACTCTAGTCCATAGTGCTTAGCTTCCCACCAAAATATAGGTCAAGCTTTCCCACCAAGTCCCACGTTCATAGGAGTCATATTCCCCTATTTTTATGCCACTACTGGCATGACTTGTCCCTCTGATTAAGTTTGCTGACCAGATCAACTTTTCGATGATGATCTTTAATGCACATCCTTGATCCTTGATCCTCAACTGTTGGTCATATTCTTTCGAGTGACGAGTCATATAAGATTGTAGATGGTAGATGGAGGCATCCTAGGGAGCATGTGCCGATGAGTGAACTAAGCCATAAGATAGGCATTCCAATGGCTTCATTTAGTGTAAGTTAGTCGACATCGATGTAGTCGTTGAGTGACTCGTCTGGTCTGGAGCCACTCAGTCCTAAGCTACTCAATGTTGTTTATCCAGCTGACGCTCAACCCCTCTTATTGACTGCAGCACCCGAGATGGCTTCTTTGAGCGAAAGTGGGGTTGAGGCAGCGATAAGAACGAACGACGTATTGAGGCAACAGAGGGGAGCGTCCACGTCTGTGGCACTGAAGAGGGGAGAAGGAGGAGAATGACCGATATCGGTATTCAAAGGTGAAGTTGTGATGAGAAGTTTCCCTGATGGTAAGCCCGTTCAAGAACCGGAAGCCTTGTGCACTGAAAGGGAGTGTGAGCGCTTCTACGACAAATATGACATACCGCGTTCCATTATTATGAGGTCGTTGGCCCCTGGGAAGATGTTCGCCGACCCATTCAAGGGCTTTACGTATGCATATGAATGCAGATTAAGAATGGGATAAACATGCCTCTGCATCCATTCTTCCATTTCTTGCTATCATACTTGGATATGTCTTTTGGCCAGTGAGGACCGATAATGACTAGGGTCCTGACAACGATATATAATGTGTTCAAGCTTTCATGTCTGGGATGCTCTACAATGGCTAAGGTTACCTTCTTTGCCAACACCATGTATGCTAGGCGTGACTATGATTATAGAACTATTACGCTGGTCACAAAAGAGAATAAAAAATGGTGGTTCCAGAAAGTACAGTCATCATCTGGCGTCTGGCGATGAAAGGCCTTCTTGGTTGATGGTAACTGGGAGTTTGGTGACCTACAGGGTGTGGAAGATTATCCCAGGGTTCCTACAGCATTCCACCAACTAGGTTATCTTGTGGCGTCCAGTGTGTTTTAGCTTGTGCTATTTTCCGATAATATTTGTTCCCGTTTTGTGTTTGGTCGCGCACTGTCTTTGACAGAGTCGTTTGGTATGTTGTTTTGCAGTTAGGTACCGGTTTCTCCTATGCAAGACTAAGCACCATCTTTTGCAACGGGTATTATTCTATTGGGACCGTCTGAACGCTTGCTGGAATTATTGGGCATTGTTGCATCCAAATATCTTTGATCGTACATGGATCTTTCGCCTTCCTGGTATGTGTTTGGATTTATTGGTTTTTTTTTTGTTTATAATAGGTGGCGGTCTAATCATAATGTGTTGCTCTCATTTCTGTGCAGTCAGGGGTGCTGCCAACACTGATGACGCTATGAAAAAAGCGAAGCTTAGCAGGTTACTTAAGGGTCTAGGGATAGCACGAGAGGTGGAGAAGGGAAAGAATAGGAAGGTGGGGCAGTAACCAGAAGTACGTTCCTCAAAGAAGTCGACCGCTCAGACCAAAGAGTGGATGAACCGTCCTCTGCCTCTACTAGGGGTGTAGGTGAGGGAGCATCTGAATGTGAGCCTGTGATCCAGCGTCGGACACCCATGGAGGTTGTCGCTGCTACTGCTGCTATTGACTTGGGTAGCAGCGATTCTGAGTTAGAGTCGGATGATTAGACACCCGACCATACTCCCTCACATGAATAACCACTTTCCCCCCACCAAGAAACGAGTGTCCTCCATCCTTGTCACATTCATCATTTCCTGGGAATGAGGTGCCTCAATCGGATAGGGGCGTTACGTCCTCCATCGTCTAGTCAATATTCATCACATCTCCTTCCTAAGTGCCTCAGAGCTCAACCAGAATGATGCATATGACTACTGTTTCCCAAGGCCCTCAGGTGGACTTGGTAACCACTAAGGTCCTCGTGGATCGGTATCACATGTTTAGTAAGAAGGCCATGAAGCCGAAGGTGGCCGTTGGACAACGAAAACAGGCTCTGACCCTTGGCCATAAACAAACTCGAACACACCTACTAGTGGATGTGATCCGCCTGGTGCATGATAAGCATCAACATGTCTTACTTGAGGAAACTGAAGAAAGGCCCGATGACCTGGACGTGGCCAGGGAACGGATCAAGTAGCTTGAGGTTGAGCTGAAGAAAAATGAGGGTGCTTTGGTAACTACCCATGCCACTTTAGCGAAGTACACCAAAATGGAGAGTGAACTGCATTCGCAAATAGACAACCTGATCCAAATATCAAATGATTTAGCTGCATCAAAGCACGAACTCCAGGGGAGGGCGAACAAACTTGCTCTGAACCTGGACATGGCTAAGGCTGAAAAATAATCTCTGGAGAAGTTGCACTTCCAAGATGTGAAGAGAGCAGATGAGCTATAGGCCGAGGTGGACGCTCTGAGGCTGTAGTTGGAGGCATTGCAATCAGAGGTGGAGTCTCTTAAGGCAACACCTTGGACGAGGAAGTCAAACTCAAGCTGTGGGAGGATGCCGTTGAGGCGTTCAAGTCCTTTGTCGATTACGCTCAGGGGCAGGAGAGTATGGCAGATTCTTCTATGAGAGCAATGTTTTCCATGCTGGAGAAGTCGCCCTACTTCAATCGTGATCACTTCAAGGCAGATTCAGAGGAAGGCAAAGTCCAGCTTTTCGGCTGGGTGGGACTAGATTTATGCTTTTTGTACCCGTTTTTATTTGTTGTTTGGTATTTGCTCGGTTTTTGCCTTTGTTGTTATGTTTAACTCTTGTTGTGTGTATGCTTGTTTTGAATGAATGTACTTAGGAATAGTTATGTATGTCTTTATTATTCAAACATAAAGTACTAACGTATGAAGTAATGGTGGACAAGATGTTTGAGAAAATAACAAAATATTGGCATAAGTGTATTCTTACTTCAATGAAGAGAGCGTTACACATTAGAACGTACAAGAAAAAAGGAAATTTCAAAAAACTAGGTATGCCAAGACATGGACCGACCTAGTGATAGTACTTCCTGAGGTGAGCGGAGTTCCATAGATGGGGAGAGGACAGTGCCTTCCTTGTCATTGAGGTAGAACGTGCTTGGGCTGGCGATGTCCACGATCTTGTACGGGTCTTCCCACGTTGGACAAAGACTTTTGACCTTGGTCTGGATGGCCTTCATTACCCAATCACCGACCTGTAAAGGACGAGCGCGAACGCGCTAATTGTATAGAAGGGTAATTTTTTCCTTGTTGGCTGCATTATGGTAATAAGCAATGTTACGTTTTTCTTTCAGAATGTCATTTTCCAAACGTAATCCTTCGTCGTTCGTGGCCAGGTCAAATTTTTCAACCCTTAGACTCTGGTGAGTTAATTCCAGAGGGAGTAGTGCTTCAGTACTGAATGTAAGGGCATAGGGCATCTCGCCAGTTGCAGACGTGGTCGTTGTACGAATGGACAAGAGAATGCATGGGAGAAGTTCTCTCCAGTGTCTGTAGTTAGGACTGCCTCTCTTCATGGCCTAGAGCTGTCTCTTGAAACCGTCCTTGATTATCTTATTTGCCGCTTCAACCTGCCCGTTGCTCTGCGAATTAGCAGGGGAAGAAAAAAAGACGTTTGTTCCTTATATTTTGCAGAACTTTATGAACGTTCATTTGTTCCTTGTCTTTTGCAGAAATATCTAAGCCAACTCTGAAAGTTCTTATTCCTATATCTCTGATCTCCAATTAAGCATTCCCCATTCCAGACTGAGTTGTCTAGCTCAAGCTGCAGCGCTCAATCCACAGGCTAGCATTTAAGCCTGGTCACTCTTTGTCTAAGATCTGAAGCTAAGCGATGTTGCTCTCGTAACAATAGTTGTGGACGTCAAACGAATCTGGCTCGAGCTCAATAGTGATGGCGCTAAAGCAACAATATGGCACTAGAATTCTCGGTAGGAGCCTTTGACGCATCATACACCAAAACTCCCTTAATCACTAGCTGACGCAAAAGATCCTTGCTATACATCCCCTGTAATATTCTTCAGTAGTTCCACCAAAATCAATTGGGTTAGCCATATACCAAATAATTAAAATATTCTCAAAGTCAAAAGCCTTTTGATAACCAATGGCTTGTGAACTCAGAATATATTCACAAAGTATAGCCTGCATATTTCCTCATTTCCGATTTCAAGCGACGAAAAATAGGCTTATGCTCTTTGTTTAGACTTTGGATACCTCCTTCATAAATTTCACCATTTTCCTTATCTCTGTCAGATTGATTGCCTTTGTTGTGGAGCAACTTTTGGCCATCATTCTCAGGAAAGTCGTTGCCATCGTTTCCCATAGACAGCGCCACTTGTAGGTGCACAAAAAATGTAATAGATTCGACCTGCTTCCACAATACAAATCCAACGAACAACAGACAAACCTCATTAATGACTCTTCTGATGAAGATCTTCAATATGTATAAACAGAGGGGGGGTACCATAAAAAAAATACTCTGATGCTCAAGTCAAACATAGTTCAATTCAAGTTTATAAGGAATTTCATCCAACCAGCAATCTTACATTACTCCCTGTGATTTATGGTGCTTAGCTTCCCACAAAAATATAGATGAAGCTTCCCCACCAAGTCCAGCATTCATTGGAGCTATATTCCCCTATTTTCGTGCCACTACTCGCATGACTTATCCCTCTGATTAAGTCTGCTGACAAGATCAACTTTTTGATGCCAATCTTCGATGCTCGTCATCGATCCTTGATCATCAATTGTCAATCATATTATTATGCCTTACTTCCTATTCTTGCGTGCCCCAAGACTCTCATCCACTATTTATAGTGTTCTTTACTCGCCATAATAGAAATTGACAACTTAACCTCGAACCTTGAATCTCAAAGCTGGTTTCTAGATCCTCGATCCTTAATTCTCGACCTCAATCTTCAACTAACCCCTATGTTGGTGTCACATTCTTAGGCTTGCGCCCCAATCCACATTTAATGCCGCTATTTTAGAGCTACATGGGTTACTAGCCTCCCAGACTTGATCCAATCCTTACCCCTTCCTCTGGGCCTTCAAATCTCGGCCTGGGCCTTCAAATCTCGGCATGGGCCTTATAATCCATCGATTCCACAAGATGGATTTCATCCTGGCCACGAACATAGAACTTCGAAACTCATCTCGACCTTCGAAGGTCAGGTTTCGAACCTCGAGTAACACTTCTAAGGTTGAACATTGAACCTCGAAATACACTTTGAAGGTCCAACTTTGAAGTTCCTATTCTCTTGCTCTTAACCTTCGATCTATCATCACTTGGCTTCATATCATCGATTCTAAGTTCGAATCCAAAAATTCTTGTTCCCATAAGATTCGGCGTGGTTTCCATGCATGTGACCAACATATATTCCGATTATTTATTCCGGATCTAAGAACTAAAAATATTCTTCTTTCATCTTTTAGATGTCGCAACTAAATGATTTAGGCCCTAGTCCTCTCCTATACGTTGGCTAAGGCATCAATGAATGGTGCATCAGTGTGACTAATCAATGAATGGTGCATCAAACTCGCTTTATTTCACGGAAATCAGTGGAAATGCATGTTAGATCAGTTTTATTGATTTACGTTGATTATTATTTTGTCCACTCATGCTAACATTTTATATTTTAATGTCTTTCCCTGGGCTTTTCGTTTTTCGTCGCCCAGGCTATAATGTATATCCTGGACGTGCTTGGTATCTTCGAAGGCTTCGAGTCTACCAGTCATCTTTCCAGCAGTATATTTCAGCTTACTGTTGGTTGTCATTTGTAGTTTATGTATGTAGAAGTCACTCTGAATACTAGTCGAATGAGGTTATTTTCAGTAGTACTCATGTAAATAGAGTGTTCATGTATATAGCTGAGTCAGCTTCTCTTGTTATCGTAGAGTTATTTTTCTTGTATTCAGAACCAGTAACTTATAATTATGCTTTTAAATTCCTGAGTTGAGTTTCTGGTTTTAGTTATGTCATTTGTTGAGAAATCCTATGGACATCGGTAGTCCACAGTGTGTCTGTGGAATTAGTTTGTGAAGTGTCACTTCCTGCAGGTTTTTGGGTAGTCTTTATTTCAGTGGAGGTTATGTCAAAAAATTGTAGAAATTCTCAATTTAAGTTCAGTTGTTAGGGCTTAATCTTAGTTTACTAGTTAAACTGGGGTTGGGGCCTTTCAGTTTGGTATCAGAGCATTATGTCACAAATTTTGTAGACTCCTTTAGTCATGTTAATACAGGCATTTGATTGTGTACGACACTTCTGAGAGGATGGCCCGACCGGATGGCGGATCCCAGTTACTCCAAGTGTTGTGCATTGTTGGATGTCTAGAGTCTCTTAGTGGAGCCAGTTTAAGACTTTTTTCAGTGAGCTAATATCTTTTTGGACTCAGGTCACTGTGCCTCGATAACCAGCCTACAGTCCTTGGCGCAATAGATGCATGAGTTAATTTTACACATGATTCCAAGACCACGAGAGGATCGTAAGGATCTAATTACCAAGACTAAGAAGGCTGGAGAAGTTCCTTTTACTGGCTCCCATGACCCTGAAACTAGTAAGAATTGGCTTGTGGAGATCAGACGAATTTGTGATCATCTGAATCCCCAGTTGACTCCTGAGCAGAAGACCGAGGTAGCTACATGTCTTTTACAGGACCATGCATATCGCTGGTGGCAGGGGGTGGGAGGAATGAAGCCATCATTCTATGGATAGAGTTCATAGAATTATTCATAAGTCGCTTCTTCAGTGAAGCCTCAGAGCAGTGGAAGTATGATAAGTTTATAAATCTCCTACAAGGAGACATGTCTGTGATGGAGTATCGAGATTGTTTCATTCACTTAGCACGATTTGCACCAAATTCAATCAGGCTAGTGAAAGAAAAGTGCTGAAAATTTGAGCAAGGTTTAAGGTCAGAGATTGCTCCATATTTATATGGTGTGCCATGTGCTGATTTTGATGAGTTTATTAGTCCTGCAATAAGATGTGATGACAAGCTTCGTGCCGAGCGAGGCCAGACTCGACGATTTGAAGAAGGTGGGCCTAGTCAAGGTCCTTCAAAGAGGGGAAGGTAAAGTACTTATGCTTCTATTGCATCCTCAGGCGAGGGATCTTACACTCTTGCACCTATTGCACGTCGTTTGAGTCATTTTCAGAGATGGTTGAGGAGAGGTTCACCACAAAGGAAGGGATATGTTGCTAGTTCCAGTAGATCTAGTGGACCTCGTTTTACTCCATCAGCGCCCAAAAATTTTCCTTTATGCAATCGATGTCACAAGCATCATCACAGGTTGTGTCAGTTTAGGACAATAGTTTGTTTCAGTTGTGGCCAAACGAGCCACTTTGCTAGGGAGTGTCCACAGAGAGACTCTCTAGGTGAATTTTTGGTGCAGAGTTTTGGTGGTGATCATGGAGCGACTTCCGGGGTTAGAGCTGCACTGTTACCCAGACAGCCAACCTATCAGGTCCGAAGCCAGAGAGGGTGATCGGTTGGACAGACTGGATAGACCCGACTACATTATATGACTCTTCAGAAGGGCATGACAACTCCAAAGGTGATCATTGGTACGTTATATATTTTTGGTTATACTTTCTATAGTTTAATTGATCCGGAGGTGACACACTCTTTTATCTCCGTGAGATTAGCATCAATAATTAACGTACCTGGCACTCCCTTATCGGTGATGTGGGGAGTGACTTATCCCTCCGATAAGGTGTTTTAGTTGGGTTAGTTTATAGAGGTTATAGTGTTATGGTTGGAGGTTTTGGGTTCTTTGCCGACCTGATACCTCTTGATGTCACGAATTTCGATTTGATTTTGAGGATGGACTTTCTTAGCAATCACCAAGCTTTGGTTGATTGTCATCAAAAAGTGGTAATGTTTTGAAGTTCGGGTTTGCCAAAGATTTTATTCTGCGGAGAATGAAATGTTCTTTTATCGTGCCTTATTTCAGTTGTGAAAGTCGAGAAAATGTTACGGAAGTAATGTACTGTATATTTGGCGCATGTCGTGAACACTTGTGTTTCTACCCCTAACCTGGATGAGATTGCTGTGGTCAGGGAATACTCTGATGTTTTTCCTGAGGAATTACCTGGTCTACCTCCAGAAAGGGAAATTAATTTCACGACTGAGTTACTTCCGGGTACAGGCCCCATGGCTCAGGCATCGTACCATATGGCTCCAGTTGAATTGAGGGAGTTGTAGGTTCAACTTCAGAAATTGATTGAGAAAGGTTTCATCCGTCAAAGTGTATCTCCATGGGGAGCTTAAGTTTTGTTTGTGAAAAAGAAGGATAGGTCTATGAGATTATGTGTTAACTATCGAAAACTAAACCAAGGCTGCCTCATATTGATGATTTATTTGATCAGTTGAAGGGAGCTACGGTATTTTCCAAGATTGATCTTCGATCAAGATACCATCAATTGCATATTAGAGAATCAATTGCAGATTAGAGATTCAAATGTCTGTAAGATCGCGTTCTGATCGCGCTACGGGCACTACGAGTTTCGTGTGATGACATTTAGTTTGATGAATGCATCTTCTACCTTCAAGGCATTGATGAATCGAGTATTTCGGGATCTTGATAAATTCGTCATTGTATTTATTGGTGATATCCTACATTACTCCAAGGATGTGAGGCAACGTGCGAGACATCTACATGTAGTTTTGGAGACATTGAGGCAATCTCAGTTATACGCCAAGTTTATTAAATGCGAGGTCTGGTTGGATAATGTGAAATTTTTTGGCCATGTGATTTCGGGAGATGGCATTAGTGCTGATCCTAAGAAGGTGAAGGTGACATTGAATTGGAGCAAACTTGCAAGTGTGCCAGATATCAGAAGTTTTCTGGGTCTAGCTAGTTACTACTGTCAATTTGTGCAAAAATTTTCATGAATTGCAACACCTCTTACAAAACTCACAAGAAAAGGAGTTAAGTACGAATGGTCGGTAGCTTATGAGGAGAGTTTCTAGACTCTAAATACAAGGTTGACCACAGCCCCAGTGTTGAAATTACCATACGATAGTGGGGAGTTTACTGTTTTCAGTGATGCCTCTAAGTTAGGTTTCAGTTGTGTATTAATATAGCATGGTAGGGTGGTCGCGTATGGATTACGACAATTAAAACCTCATGAGACAAACTACCCCATCCATGATATGGAAATGGCAATGATATTTGCATTGAAATATGGTGCCAGATGTCGAATTTTCATCGATCATAAAAGTATTACATATCTCCTCACACAGCTAGTATTGAACCTGAGGCAGAGAAGGTGGATGAAGTTGATAAGTGATTATGAGTGCACTTTTGAGTATCACCCTGGATGTCTAAAGTTTCCTTGTCTCATATTCAGATGGTTCGTGTACCACTGCTTTCTGAGTTGCAAGCTTATGGAGCAGTGTCGTACACTGATGAAAGCGAGGAAGGAGTTTTATTCGCCAATATGCACGTTCTGATTGACTGAGTACGTGAATTACAGGATTCTGATCCTTCAGTTTTGAAACTAAAAGGAGCAGTGCATGGCGGTGGACAATCAGATTTCACAGTAAGAAGAGATGGGTTTTTGGTATTCAAGAATCAACTCTGTGTTCCGAATAACGAGGAGTTGAAGCGGGAAATACTCGACGAGGTTCATTGTTCATCTTATGTTATGGACCCGGGTAGCACGAAGATGTATCACACTTCAGAGAATACTATTGGTGGCTTAATATGAAGAGGGAGGTAGAGACTTATGTGGGTCAATGCCCTAATTAACAACAGGTGATGGCTGAAAGGCAGAAACCTTCTAGTTTTATGCAACGACTAAAGATTCTAGTTTGAAAATGGGCATATCACCTATGGATTTCGTATACAAACTACCTCATACATTCAAAGGTCATACAGGTCTTTGGGTGATTGTGGATCACTTTACAAAGTCTACACATTTTACACCAGTCTAAAAGAAGCTTTCGATGAGCAAACTAGCTATGTTGTATATGCAGAAGATCGTAAAGCTGCATGGTGTACAAGTATCCATTATATCAGATCGAGGTTCTCATTTTACTTCACAATTATGGAGAGATTTACAGGAGGCTTTAGGAACCAAGTTACGATTCAGTACAGCTTTTCACCCCGGACTGATGGTCAATCTGAGAGAACTGTTCAAATGCTTGAGGATATGTTGAGATCCTGTGAGCTGTAGTTTCTGAGGAAATAGAATAAGTATCTACACCTAATGGAATTCGCATATAATAACAGTTTCCACTAGGAGTGGACTTTTAGGCACCGAAAAAATTGAAACCGGTCAAAATCGTACCAAACCGACACCGAATAACCGAAACTGAATATAATCGAGACACTCGATTTTGGAATTTACACAAATCGATCAGTGCGGATTTGGTTTTCGGTTTCGTTCTTTCTAAAAATCGATTAAACCGAACCGAACCAACATATATTCATTTAAATATTTATATTTAATTTTACATTACATGTCATGTTCTTATTGATTATGAGTTACAAATAGTAGGTTTCCACAAACATGATCATATTTTTAAGTGTGTAAGTCTAGCCTAATTCTCTTTCATGTACTCATGTAGTCTTCCATTTTTTTATATATCAATATTAGAGGTTTCAAATGAATGATGTATAAACTTTATTTTTTTCTTTTCCTAAAATTACTTGTTTAAACTCATTTGAGTAACTTATTTGAAGTATTGATAGTTTACAACTTTTATATTTTTATTTTTTATGCTCTTTGGTTAAGTGTGAAATATATAAAGCATAGTCGGTTTTGTAACCAAAATCGCACCGAAACCGAACCGATGTTAGGTTAACCGACAAGAGCAATTCTTATATATTTTTATCAGTTTTGGTTCTATTAAATAAAAAATCGCATCTTCGGTTTCGGTTATCGGTTAGTGTCTAAAAACTAAACCGTTAGGACCAAGTCCACCCCTAGTTTCCACTCCAGCATTGGAATGTCGCAATGTGAAGCCTTATACAGGAATTAGTCTAGGGCTGTGTTGGAGCAAAGTTGGAGAAAGAAGCCTCATTGGTCCAGACATAGTTCAGGAAACTACAGAGAATATGCAGATCATTCAAGACAGACTGGAGATCGCTCAAGATAGACAAAAGATTTATATATATGGCAGACAAAAAGATCTTGAGTTTGAAGTGGGAGACTGGGTGTTTTTGAAGTTGTCTCTATGGAATGGAGTGATGCATTTCGGGAAAAACAGTAAACTTCAACCCCATTACATCAGACCCTATGAGATTATTGAGCGTGTAGGCGTTGTGGCTTATCGTTTAAAGTTACCCTCAAAGTTGACACGAGTTTATGATGTATTCCATATATCCATGTTGCAGAAGTACATTCCTAAACCCTCTCATGTCATCGTGCCCAAGAAAATTCCACTGCGGGAAGAGTTGGTTTATATTGAGGAACCAGTGGAGATTCTTGACCGTAGAGAGGAGGTTCTTTGGAATAAGACCATTCCTTTAGTGAAGGTATTGTGGAGGAATCACGTTGTAGAGGAAGCCACCTGGGAACTAGAGCTGCATATGAGGGAGTAATACCCTCATCTTTTCCAGTAAGTATATAAAATTTTGAGGTCGAAATATATGTAAGGGGGTAGATTGTGATTACCCAAACCGAGATTACGCACTTATCGGAAATATTAAGCTTTATCGCAAATTTGTCGCATTAGCGAGTTTTTTAACGACTTTTTCATCGAACGAAATTTTGATTTGACTTTTTTCGTGAAAGTTGTAGAGTATTTAATTTCGAACTCGTAGGAATCTTTGAGGAATTTTTTGAATAAGTGAGCTAGTTTCTATGTTTATCAGATGTTGGCGCGAGAATTAAATAAAAAGAAAAAGATTTTAGTCGGTTAATTCTCAACCGTTTTATTGCAATAAGATTGATTTTGGGCCGTCGATCTGATCTGATTCTTGGGGGTATATATAGGGAAATTTTGGGATTTTTATTTTGGAAAATCAGAAAAATTGCACCGCTCAACCCATTTCTCTCTGTCGACCTGCACAGTCTCTGATATCGACCCGCCATTTCCAGCCACCTCCGGCCACCTCCGGCGACGTTTAAGGTAGGGAATTGAAGCCCATGGATTCCTTAATTGCTTGGTGTAATTATTTTTGGGTGAATTGCAGGTTTAGAAGCCACCGAATTGGTTTTAGCCGTAGGAGTCACCGTCATCGGTGGCGGTGCTCCGGCGTGTTTCCGGGGTCAAGAGTTGAGAGGTTTTGAACCTCTCCTCCCCTTGAGTCTTTCTGGGTTAGTTTTGAGGTCTGTCGAGGCTACACGACAGAGCTTTAATTTTGGGGTAATCGGTTGTCAGCGAGGGCCGGTTGATTTCGATTGAATTTCCAGTTAATTCGTTAAGTTAATTCGTTAGGAATTGGAGCGTGCAAGGTTAGGGAATTGGTTAGGCTCGAAGAGAGGAGCATTTCAAGGGGTTAATTACCATCGTTGGTGGCGGCCGCCGGAAAGTGATTTTTTGATATGTTTCGATTATTTCCGGCCAACCACCAGCGAGTTAAACTTCGGTCCAGTAATGAAAGTGGTTGAGCTCGAGGAGAGCTTTCCAACGAAGGGTCGAACACCACTATTGGAGATGGTTTACCAGAGGCGCGTGTGACCCACGCGCCGTCGTCCGTGGCAGAGCTCCGGCGAAGCAGTTTGTGGAACTCTTCGACGGGACTTTCAGGGTTATTTTTAAAAAGTATTTCCTTAATTTTACTTGTTCTAATATTATGTGACCCGTATGGACAACACACTATGATCACGACCCTAGCATCAAAGGGAATTTCGTTAGACCCCAGCAGTAGTCACAGACTTGTGTCTGGACCCTTTATTTTTCACAAGTCAATAGCGAGTTCATGACTTTATGCATTACACTTCACGGTATGTTTTCAGAGTGTTTATTTTGAGGTTTTCTTTGTCATAGTTTATTTAGTCGTATTGATGCTCTAGCTATTCTGCTGATCACCGGATAGCCGGTCAAACCGAGTTAGGACAAACACTCTGTCGGACCCAGATTGTCTTGAGTTAGGACAAACGCCTAGATGATCCCATCACCTTACTTTTCAGTTTTACAGGCATTCCAGGTTAGGGCAAACACCTTGAACAACCACCTCAATTGTATTTATGTTTGTTAGATTTGAACTCGCATTATTTCATGAAATCAGTGAAAATGCATGTTAGATCAGTTTTATTGATTTGCGTTGATTATTATTTTGTCCACTCACGCTGACGTTTTATATTTTAATGCTTTTTCTTGGGCTTTTTGGTTTTCGTCGCCCAGGCTTTAGTGTATATCCTAGACGTGCTTGGTATCATCGAAGGCTTCAAGTCTACCAGTCATCTTTCCAGCAGTATGTTTCAGCTCACTGTCAGTTCGATCATTTGTAGTTTTTGTATTTAGAAGTCGCTTTGAATACTAGTCGTATGAGGTTATTTTTAGTAGTACTCATCTAAATAGAGTGTTTATGTATATAGTTGAGTCAACTTCTCTTGTTATTCTAGAGTTACTTTCCTTTGTATTCAGAACCAGTAACTTGTAATTATGCTTTTAAATTCCTGAGTTGAGTTCTGGTCTTGGTTATGCCATTTGTTGAGAAATCCGGATAGACATCGGTGGTCCATGGTGTGTCTGTTGAATTACTTTGTGAAGTATCACTTCCTGCACATTTTTGGGTAGTCTCATTTTCAGTGGAGGTTATGTAAAAGAAAAATTCTAAAAATTCTCAGTTTATGTTCAATTGTTAGGGCTTAATCTTAGTTTACTAGTTAAACTAGGGTTGGGTTCTTTTACCTGCAATTAATTCCACATTATATTGGTTAAGAAATAATTATCAGTTAGACAATCTACGGTTATCAGCAGCTTTATCAAGCTTGAAATTTTTGAGGTTTTTTACTCTAGTATAATCTCTTCTCACATTGAATAGCTTTCCTAAGAAGGCGGAAAAAATTTCAATTGTCTTTTAAATTGCCAGAATTTATTTTTCTGCTGTGGAATAATTTTGTTATGTAGAGTTGAACTTTCCACTGCAAAACTTTAAAATTTTCTCAGTGTTAGTGTCTGGTGCTCTCGCTAGCACTATACCTGCCCAGAAGTTGCCACTAGCTTTAGTTTGAAGAATGATCTCATCATTTTCTTCAGGTTTATGTAGAGGAGGCAAATTTTTGCAAAGCTCTTTAATTTGCCTAATAACTTTTTCGTCATATTCTATAAACTTTCAAGCTCTCTTAGAGCTTGTCTTCGGGGATAATATTGCTGTTAATCTAGCAATTTTAGGAATACAATTTATTCCATAGTTTATGACTCCTAAAAATCTCTGTAGACTTTTAGCGTCAGGGATTCTGTTTGGAAATTTCCAAACATTTTCTACGATATGCAGTTGAAGCTTGATCACCCAATTTCTTATGTTAATTCCCAAGAAATCAATTCCATCTAATACAAGAAAGATTTTCTTTTCTCCTAAAATGATTCCATGTTGCAATATGAGTTGACTACGTCATAGAGATGATTCATATGTTCTTCTTTATTTTTTGAGAAAACTAATATATTGTAAATATAGACAACATAAAAGTCTGCAACCTATTTGAATATGTTGTCCATTTTTCTCTGGAAAATGGATGGAGCTTTTTTTAGCCTAAAAGGCATTACTAGCCATTCGTAATGTCCCTGTGGAGTTCCGAAGGCAGTAAGGGGAATGCTATCAAGATGCATTATGACTTGCCAACATTCTGATTTTGCATCGAATTTTGAGAACACCTTGACTCCTCTAAACTTGTTAATTAGCACTCTCACTTGTGCTATTTGGTAACCGTCTTTTACAGTTTTCTTATTGACATCCTTATAGTCTATTACCATTCTTGCTTTTCCACGAACTTCTTCCGCATGATTTTTGACATAGAATGCTAGAGCGTGATAAGGACTATTTGATGATCCGAGATTGACTTTATAAGAAGAAATTTGTTTTTCTTCAGTACTTTCCTCATAGTTTTTTTTATCTCAAGGAGATAAACCCCTATCGGTTCATATTCCTCTTCAAAATTTGTCTCTAAATCTTCTGATGATTCATCTTCTGTCCGGGCTGAATAGATAGATACATTATCGTCTTTATCTTCTGAATATACTACCTCGTAGCCTTTCATATTGGCTATCTCTATGACTTCTTCATATTCCCTAAGAAGAGTCTTCGAACTTCTCTTATATTTCTTAGAGCATTCATTAGCACAGTGCCCTTCGGCCTTAGATAACCAACACCTGCATGTTTTCTTCTTTTCTGTTTCTTGAGAGAAACTTTTCTTCCTGAAGAATCTCTTTCTAGGATTTTGTTTCTCTCTCCTGTAATTGAAGCTTTTTTTGAATCTCCAATTCTTCCTTTCGTTTCCTCCGAAACGTTTATGGAAGTGCTTGCCTTTCTTTTTCTACTTGTTTTTATCGCATCCTCAGTTGGTTGGAATATCAACGATTTCGATGTAGAAATTATCAATTCCCTTGAGATGCTTCTATGCAGGTTTTTCTCTTGTATTGGTTTTGCATTGTTCACGCATCAGCTGTCTGATTCTTTTTGCAACTCCTCCTATTAAAAGTCTTTCGAGGGTTTTTTCCTCTATACTTTCCCTCATGGTTGTCCTCCAAGGTTCAGGAAACTTTGTATGCAGAAGATGTATTAGATTGTTGTTTTCTAGTTCTCCAATTGTGCAGTACTATTCTTTGAATTCATTCAGATATTCCTCGAAATACTTCATGTTGCATATTTTGAAAGCATATATGTTGGTTTTTGCTAACTCTTTAGTTTTATCTCCAACTTATAAGATATCTCCACATAATTGTTCATAGATTGGAATTGTAAAGGCATATGGAGATTTATCTGCTTTAATTCTCTCAAACCATTCAGCTGCTCTGGAAGTTTGTTTGAAGGCCAAATAGAACTTTTTTGTCATCCATGTGAGGGTTGATTCATAGATTATTTGCAGGTCTGGTGCTTCAAACTTTTCATAAGTAGTATAGGCAACCATAACTAAGCTAGCAGCCCAGTCATCTTTGACTTTCTTTTTATCTAGAGTTTTGTCTAGATCAAGTCAGACACCAAATTATGTAATCGACACTTTAGGTTTACTATTTTGTGGAATGAATTTTTGGGAACTTTTTTCCCCTTTGTTTCGAGTAGGTCCTTTCATGTTTGGAAGATTTGTATTTCTACCAATTTTGATGATGGTAGTTCATGTTTCTTCTGAGAACTCTCATTCTTCGATTTTTACTTCTTGGTAAGGAAAGACTCTTCTTTGTTTTTTGAATGTGAAACTTTCTATTTCTTTGATCAAATCTTCCAAACGCGAGGGATCTTTACACTCTTCTACTTCTTCATAAAGCTTGAAGAGTTTCTCTGATTTTGGTTTCTCATATTTTAGCATGTTGATATCTCTTTCTAATTCAACATCTAAATCTTTTTCCATCACTGGATTGGTTTACTCTTTTATTGAAATTCTGGTACCTCTAGTACCCTTTTCTCTGGAAGAGCTGCATCTTCTGAGTGATTTCGAGCTTTCACCTCTTAGAATCTCGAGAGATACATCACTGTTTTTGTGTCCTTTGAATTTTAAGTTGACGTCTTCAGTTCTTCTATTCTCATAGATTGATGGTCTTACACTTTCTGGCTTTTCTTTAGGGCCAAAAAATTTCCATTCCAGTAGAAATGTTACTTCATCCCATGTAACATTGTGGATATGCTATGAATGATTTCTTGGATTTGTGGGAAATCCAGTAATAAGACCAGAAATATTTGTTTTTTTGGTCATAGGTTCTACTGTTGTGCTCATTAGTTTATAGTAGATGATATAAACTACAACAAGCTTTTGCATGCCATCCTTCATTGAAGTGTCATATACTTTAACTCTCAGTCGTAAACAATGAGTTGCATTAGTCAGGCTTGTTAAAAAGTTTGGGAAACATTTGAAGTATGCAACCTAGTTGTATAACTATGCTTGGAGGGTTCCTAGTAGACTTTTTTGGAAATCACCCAGTCTATTGTCTTGTAAGCCACACAAGACTGAAGAATTTATGCCTTCTCTAGCTAGTAATTTTATGTCAACTTGGACTGCTCCAATGTGCATAAATTTGAAGTTTCGTTTTCTGACTTTGACAACTTCTTCAGGTGTTACCAGGAGGAGATCTGTTTCTCATATGGTTGCTGGAGTGGTGAACTCAAGTATTTTAAACTGATGGCTATCCAACTTGTCAAAATTGCCTCTTTTGTATATCTGATTGAATTCAAATTTTGGGATTGTAGAATTTAGAACATTTTCTTCAATTTCATTGAATTTGAATTTTTCAGAATTAACCAACTGTGTCACTTTTTTCTTTCCAAAGATACTTAACATATTCATATTATAAATATTTTCAGTTTTGGATTCTTGAAATCTGATACTTGACAGATTTGTTGTTGGATCTAAAAGAAACAATATTGGTGAAGGCTTCCTTTTGAATCTTCTATTGGTTTAAAGTTATTAGTTTTTCTTATGACTATTTGAGGTGGACTATTCCTTGACGATTTTTATTTTCAGGCTATCCTTTAAACATAGTCATACAAGGATCTTCATCTTTTGAAGATTTAGTTCCTTGATTTTACTATTAACATTTGTTAAAAGTTCTCTTGTTTTCGGAGTGATTTTGGATATAATCTACTTTAGTTTCCAATTTCTATAATTGGTTACTAATCACCAGAAGAACTTCCAGATACTCTTTGTATCTAGAGATTTCTGATAGAGACTCTTGATGCCTTGCATTAGTCAAGTCTAATAGAGAATCTAGTTTCTCTATTATTTTCTCAGAAGTTGTTCCCATGTTTGAGAATTTGTTAAGGTATAGCATGCTCTGATACCAGTTATTCTGCAGATTTAACCAACAAGCTCAGATGGATAATTTATGTAAATGTTGTTCAAATTTAGCTTTATGTTTTAACCAACTAAGTAAAAAGGATTACTCTAAAGTAATTTTTCTTTCAACTCTTGCTCTATCGTGAGGAGGAACTTCCCTTCTTAAATTTTCTAAAAGTCTAATTTTTGTTTGCAGTTGTTAATAAAGTCTCGAACTAATTTAAGTTTTCTTCCTAAATGACGAGTGATTCGAAAATGATAAATTTCTATGGTAAGAGATAATTGTTTATCTTCAAGTATTAATGATAGATATTTAGCTGCAAGTGTTAGAACAAACAAATTATGGATCCACTACGCTTTCGAAAAGAGAAACTATTGTATTAGCATAAGGATATTATTTATGACATGCAAATGTACTATCTATCACATATAAGAATATTAAGTATATTGACAAGTGAATCAATAGTGTAAAATACAAGTGGATTGATGAAATACAAAAGTGGGTGGATGAAAATACTAATTTTGTAACCTTTAAGTAAATATTTGATGTATAAGTGATTTTTGGATCATTAACGCTTTGGCAATACACTAATACTTTTGTCAAAAAAGATTAGGCTGTCGTCGGAGATTTCCCGCTTATTGGTTGGCAAATTCTAATTGGGTGATTCTTCGAGGAATCGTCTTGTCCACTGTGATTCAGCATTCAATCATGGAAACGCGACACCTATATAACTATCCCTCAACTACTAGTCTATCAAATTTGGTAAACTTTTGCCATTTCCAACCAACAAGAAGCCAAACAAACACCATTACGGATAGTAGGTAACCCATAATTTATAGTAAACACCCTTTACATTGATTTAACTAATCCCAAAATAGTACCAAGGCTGTCCCAAGCATCCACTAATAAGGGATTTGCTAGGTAAATAAAATGAAATGGCAAATTGTTTAATAAAAGAAAGTTGGTGATCCAAAACATGGTTGCAAACTTGCAACACAACAAGGTTAGTGAAGTCTTAATCAGCTCTCTCCATTTAGCTTTTAGTTTCTAGAGATCGAGAATATACTAATTAGTAGAGACTAGTAACTCAATCAACAAGGAATTTCTTAAGGAAGAAGCTTCATAGAAGAGTTTTAATCAATTGGAATCTTATACATATACTAGGAATCATAGGCATAGAGGGAATGAGGTGGAAAGATGCTTCTATACATTTAGTGGGTTTCATGTTTGCTAGGTTTGTTGGGTGGTCGGTATATATTTGTCCAAATGGCCAAGTATACATTAGACCTGCCTCAATTATTTTTATTTTTACTTAATTTAATGAAAGTACAAATTATTGAATTCAATAATTTAACCTTTAATGACGTTAATACTATGTTCAAAGCCACCTCAATCTTGTTGATCATACAAATAATTTAAATTTCACACAAAAAGTTAAACCTTCATACAGTATATGAAGACCAATATGGTCGGACACGGCATCTACGATCTTACTTTATACTGTAGTTATATAAAAATAAGAGAAAATTGGTCAAATTGTCACTTAATTATGTCAAGATTGACTAAATTGTCAATCTTGACATAGTAAGTATCTATCATATGACATATATTAAAATTGTCACTCAACTTGACATATTAATATCAAATTGGTCACTCGTTCTCAAACGTCCGTTAATTTAGAAACATTTCGTTATTTTATGAGCATTTACGTATTTTTATCTATTTTTTTTTAATTACTTTGAGCACCCAAAAAAATCTGATATGGGTACCCAAAAATATGATTAGGTTGAGAACAGCCAATCTGGGCTCAATTTGAGCTGATCTCGAGATCGATGAACGCACGAGAGGCAGAGATCAGAGAGAGAGGACGACGCTCGCTGGGTGTTGTAAGAGTCTGGTGGCTGGAATCTTGGAAGGCTAATAGCGAAACCGAGGAGGAGGTTGAGACGTCGCGCTGCTACTGCTTTGGGCAAGCCTAGGTGTGCGCGGCGAAGGCGGAGTGGAATGAGTTGGTTGGCCGTGAGCAAGCCGTGAGGATGAGACACGTTGCGACGACATTGTCTATAGTAGCAGCGAACTCGGACGTTGAGCAGATCTTTCGCGAAGGCTGAAGCAATAATCGTGAGGCGACGCGACTACCGCGAGGCTATTGCTCGTGCGAGCTGAGGCAAAGGATGCAGGCTAAGGGACAATGACGTGAGTCGAGGGGAAACGATGGAGGCGGGGTGGTTGGAGGTGGCGAAGTCGGCGTGCTCTGCTTGCGATTGCATTTTCTCTCTGGTGAAGTCGGTGTGCCAAATGACCAAAAGCCCCTCATAAAATTTGTCACATATATGTCACGTTACTTTTTTTAACGTCTCACATGACGGAATGACCATTTTGATATACAGAGACTCAAATTGAGTGACCATTTTTATATATCTCATATGATAGCTACCAAACTGTCGATCTTGACATAGTTGGGTGACCATTTGAACAATTTTTTCTATAAATAAATCACTTTATTATGATTTAAAAAATTATAGTTCTCTCTCGACTGTTTTATCTTTACAAGAGATATCGATCAATAGATATACACTAACCATTTTCGTAAGTTCATAGCAGTGGAACCAAAGTTGAGTCACAATCCACTTTGTTATTTCTCTCCTTTCTCGCGGACTGGCATACACGCGATTCTGGAAAAAGAAGTAAGGAAAAAAAACTACATTCGACACAAACGTATATAGCGAGTCAAAATGTGATTAAAAACAAAAACGTACACACACTAGATAATGAGCTTGCAACTCTTGAAAAAATTCGCTTCTCCTTGTTCCCTTTCTAAGTAACAATAGCTAGAAATTAGACACAGAAATTGAGGACATGAACGTAACAAAGTGCTATGCGTATATATAAATGATGTAGTGCTTTAATCATTGGGTTGAAAACGTGAGGTAATGATGGATAAAGCAGTTCCCTACCACCACTTATCATTATATTTGAGGGTTTGACCTCATAGGAGGGGGTGGGTAGAGATTCTTTCTCAATTTAATTAGTACGTAACAATTCAGACGGTTAGACGTCCTACATGGGGGAACAAAAATTAAGTGTATGATTAGAAAAAAGGACCCAATAACATGTTATAATTAATTTAAGATGTTTTTTTTAATACAGACTACGTATTGAGATTGTATTGAGATTCTTGTTGATGGATTGTGCACTGTACAGTAGGGATTAGGATCGATAAGTAAGCCACTTAGTAAGGTATATGCGAGTTACGTACATGGACATACCTAGAGATCAAAGCAACTTGATCCCCTTAAATATTAAGATGAAAATTCTCATATTGAAAAGGAGACACAACTATAAATATTCTCATAGGACAACAAGGCGAGATATGCGAGTTACATATGACTCGACGAGTGACGAACCCTATGCACAACCACTCGGAGAATCACTACGTACGTAATCTTATAAATTGTTTAGTTTGCACACCTTTTTCTCGATGAAGACAGCTGCTTTGTCAATGTGTGCCTCTCTATGGTGTGAACTATCAACTATGAAGTGGACTTTGGTTTTGATCACCTGAGTGGAAAATGAACGAGGCTGATCAACACAAGAAATAGTCAACATTCGATTTGGATTTCAGAACACTGTATACCATTTTCCTTATCGAAGGTCTGGTCAAAGTAGGGGTTGGTAATGGCCGGCCGGATCACACAAGTCCAAGCCCCTCAGGTTTGGGTCGGGTTTTTTCATCACACTTTCAAAATCGGTGTCAGGCCAGGCTGAGTTTTTTTGAAAATTTGAATCCTTTAGATTTTTTAGGATTTAGGCTTTATCGGACTTTTAGGAACGGGCCGGGCTGGGCTAAGTCCATAAGGACGAGCCGGGCCGGACTTTTTTTTGTATTAAATGAAAAAAAATAAAATTAAGAGTATTTAATTGTCAACTATATCAACAATTATATACACTAAATAATATATAAGCCTCAAAAATTGATAATTAGTATATAAATGATTGATATTAAGATAAATTAGAGAGTTTATATGTTAATATTGATAAAATAATCTATAATATACAATTGATGAGTTTCACGAGTTTGGCCTTATGAGTCGGACTGGGCTTATTTGGACCCATAGATTTTTGAACCTCAGCCCAAATCCGACTTTATGCTCTGCGATTTTTTTGAGCTTAAATTCAGGCCAAATCAAACTTGAATTTGTCGGACCTCGGACCCTCCACACACTTGTTGAACCCAGGTGAAAGCTCGATTTCATGCATACACACAAGTTATTTACCAAAAAGTACTCAATTAAGTACGATGACGACCAAGTAAAAGACAAGCAGTTAAATCCAACGTACAAACAGTATAGCCGTCGACACGTACCAGACCCAAGTCGTCGTCGTCGTCGTCGACTTGTTCTTCTCGAGTTCTCGTACTGACCTAAACAGACGCCATGCTTAAATATAAATATTCAGTCGTAGTCTTCCTGGAAATGGAGAATACTACTCCTGAGTCTGAGGTTGACGTACAGTCACAACTCACAATTCAAGCTAGGATGATTTAAACGAAGTCCACCACCGCGGTATGACTGTATGACATATCTTTTAACTGGTTTCTTGCATTTTGCCATGCCATTTCGAATTTTCGATTTCTCTAGCTCGTGACCAGAATAGTGTAACCTGCATGGCATTTTGCTATAAATCTTCGATCGAGCCACCATTCATTCATCAACTTCTAGTTAAATTTCAGTATATGTTGTATGCAATATATTCTCTTGTTGGTGATCCATAATTGGGCTATAACACATAACTACGTACGTACACTAACGTGAGAACTGGACCTCTTCAAAATGCTAGCTAATTAGCTAGCGAACTAGCCAGTTAAGAGTAACTGTGTTTTTAAAGTGCAATTAACTTATTTAAACTTATATAAACTTTTAAAGCTCGTAACGATGTATTCTTACTTTACTTGTTGATTTGTGTACGTGAATAACGATGTACGTTTTTGGTCTCATTTACATATCAACTGCTTGCAACTGATTCATATTTATTTTTCTATTAGTAATCTTTCGATCTCTTATCTTTATAAATATCAATCAAATATGTAAGGTTTGAGATAAAAAAAAGAACGACATAATGAACAAGATCTCCTAGAAAGGATATGTTGCTAGGCCTGTGATCAGTTCAGATCGGACCGGGTTTGGGCCTGATCCAAAATCGATCCGAAACTACACTTTGGTTCGGGTCGATACAGTACATATATAATTTTTTTCTCATTAAATATTGAATGGGGGCCTAAACCGAATATTTTCAATTCAGTTCGGCCCATTGAACTGATAACAATTTAGCCTTGTTCTTCTTCACATTTTCAGTTTTTAATTAAAATTACCTCAAATGACTAAAAATCTGCCTACATTGGCCCAAAATAGAAAAAAATTACATTAAAATCGCTAGCACACTAATACATACATTAAAACTTGCTGACAAACTAACACTTTACAGTCAAAAAACAGTCACAAACACTTGGCAAATGACTCAAAACACTTTACATTAAAACTTACATATAACATTTCAAATCACCTAAAAACAGTCTTAAATGACTCAAAACAGTCTCAAGCACTTGCAAATTACAGTCCCAAAATGAGAATACTATAGACAAACTTAGAAATTACAGTCTCATACAGTTAAAGTTTAACACCACAGTCCCAAACATCAAAAACTTTAAATTACCAAATGAAACACAATTCAACTTGACTTCTTTGAATCCTCTCCAATATCATCACCATCTTCACTTTCTTCTGAATTTTCATCCGAGTCATCTTCACATAAATCCACAATTTCAAGTAGTTTATCAACAAATTATGTAGTATCTTCTAGCTCAATTATATGCTCTGAAAATATCAAACACACCAATTATGTGCTCTATCCTCTTGTTGTCATAAAAGTTCAAAAAAATGTTCACAAGTGTTTTTCTACAAGGAACTTCAAGTATGCCAACACTACAGAAATTCCTAAACCCCAACTTCTCAACAAAACTAAATTGTAGTTCATCAATTACAACCATTTCAACACAAACCTGCATCACTTCTTTGGGATTAAAACTATGAGTTTGCATTTTGTTACCCTTAGTTTTATCCCTAACCAAATTTTTCTGAAATTTATCAACTTCATGCTTCATATTCATATACTTACACCCACTTTTGATATGTCTATTCATCCCCTCAGACCTTTTTTTTTTCACTTTTAACAACATAATCCCCTTTAGTACCCTTAGACAGTGATTACATTTAGCACTTCTTTAAGTAACTTCCTTATTAGGTTTTCCCTTCTGCTTAACATATTTTACATGCTCATATTCAGTAAAATGGGACCATACCAACACTATAACAAAAAATACAATTTGCAATGGCATCTTGCCGTCGCAACAAAGGAAAACATCGTAGCAAATATTCTATTGCGATGACAAAATGAGTATTTGCGACGGCAATGTTTCCCTCACAATAGGTGGCGACACAATTGATAATAACAAT
Source organism: Geum urbanum (assembly GCA_946800695.1). Classification (NCBI taxonomy): domain Eukaryota; kingdom Viridiplantae; phylum Streptophyta; class Magnoliopsida; order Rosales; family Rosaceae; genus Geum; species Geum urbanum. Next base: position 26,750,868 of record OX327011.1, read on the forward strand.
AGTTTTTCACCGTTGTCTGAATCTGTTGCGACGACAAAACGCTGCCGTTGTAAATATATTCCTTTTGCGACGAGAAGAACGGCGTCGCAAAATTTGTTAACCGTAGTGCTGTTTTTTGTATTTGCAATGGTAAATTACCGTAGTAAACTCACTGTTGCGACGACGCTATTACTGTCGCAAATACACGTTCCTGCGACAAAAAAATCTCCATTTTTTGCGATGGCAACTTGACCATCACAAATAAATGGAGATAAATCAAAATGTGCAAATCTGCTAGTACATTAATCACTATTATGATTCATAAGTATACATTAACCGTATAGATTGATGAAAGTTCATCTATAGCTGATTGACATAGTTCTATAAAAGACAAGTCTAATTCCCCCAAGAGAGTCTTCCTTGTAAAGATGCTCCAAGGATGAGTCAGATAGCTATTAACAACCTGATGCAATTGTTGTTGGAGTGTGGAATATGCAGAATCATGTTTATTGGTTGCACTCTTTAGCTTACAACAGCCTCTCAAGTTGTTCTCTACTTACGCAACAATTACAACAAGTAAATATCAATTACAAAAAAAATCAACTTTTGAGGTATTAGATACTGCTACGTACTGCATTATTACAGAGATCATAAAGGTCCCGTGCACATGGCAGGGTTACATGATAAATAAAACAATATTGGAAACCTTTAAATTTAAAAGTACTATGAGTTTATCTAAGCATATGACTTATGTCTAAGCATTTACACGTTTGTTCGTCCTGTGGTTAAACACTTGATAGAATAATAAGATGGTGAAGCAACTATAATGTGATTTACTGCAATCATTCCATTAAAGCAGAATATTGCTATGCAACTACAACTAAGCACACCCGAACACTTATATTGCCGATTATGTAAAGGGAAGAAATTTGAAAGTTCTAATCAAATCCTTTAACCTGAAAGTTAATTAGTAATGACCAAATCAGTCCCAAGAAAAACGGATAGCTTAGTCTCACACATGCTTGTGTAGAGGCATATAAGACTTTCTTTGCATGAAATAGCTATCGTTTTCTCAAGTGTTCATATAAAGGGTTGCATCAGGTTTAATCTAACTTGCAATGTGCTTGCGTACCAAATAGCATAGATGGTCCATTTCATCTAATAAGAACCCAATAGTTGGATCACTAGGATTCTTCAAAGTAAATCAAAACAAATGAGGTTAAACACCTTATTTACAGTTGGAACTAAGAAAACTGACCATGACATATCAAAGTAGATACATGAAACTTGCTTACTATCTCAACTAGCACCACTCTTGAATGGCTTTAGATTTTGATGATGCAATTCCAGTGGATCTCACATTGAGGAAAAGTCAGGACAGAGAATACCATCTAACGACACATAAAATTATTAAATTATTTTCAACAAGTGCTAGAATGTATCTTTCAGTGGAAATATAATCATGCAGTCAATGACAAAATGAATGATAAAGAAACCTAATCGAAAAATCATCAAAACAACAAATTGGCTGGGAAAGACAAATAATTTATGCAGAATACGTCAACAAACTGTGCAGCAACAATGATGTACCTGTATGTTTGGAGCCAACAAACTAGGCTGATCAATGATAACAGTACCATTCCTCCAATCTCTTGCTTCAGTAATATCCTCCTTTCATGATGTATAGCATTGCAGGATTGTAGTGCTTGATCATGCACTTCACTTCATATAGTTACAATTTGTTTATACAATAAACATGGTAACATAACCACTAAAAGCATAAGGAAAATTGATTTGTGAAAAGTAAAATTTACAGATGATTATAAAAATGTTGGACACATGAAGGTAGTATATAAAGGAAAATAGCAGATGACCATGTATCATTACATTATGAAGCAGAGACACTATACAGCAAATGATTACATGACAAGTACTAGAGTTCCATCCTAGTCCATTCCTCTATCATCGCACAGCCTAAACATTACCAACAAAACTCCACATTTCATATGCACATTATATTGAGTGGTTAACTTGCATCTATTACATCCATTCATTTTTTCTCACTACCTTTATACAAACTTTCAATACATGGCTTTTGATTAATAAACACAATTCTTGGAATGACAGATTCCTATAGAGACCAAGTTGATAAAAAATTGAGAACACATATCATGACAAGTATTGTGAACCCAATCAACCCATAAATCATAATTGTTATACCTGCAGAGAGAGTTCCCTGACTGAAACTTTAGGAAGTTTCATAGTGTCAGCACAAAGCCACAAATAGTTTGAACTCTTGAATCACAATTCATAGTTGGAACTCCACATTTTTCACAAAACTCATTAACATAATTTCAACTACTTAAAAAATAGACAAAAGCTTCAAAAAAATAATGAGAGGGTAAATAAAAATTGAGACCTTGAGATCAATCCGAACAACAAGTCCCCCATTGTTTTTAAGACCCAAGCTTTGACAAGCCACCTAAATACATGAAACCCATCAATTGTAAGCAATTGGGTACATAAAGTTTGAATCTATGAAATGAAAAAAAGGTACATGAAGCCAAGCACCAGGAGGACAACCAAGGTCCAGAACATAAGAGCTGGCATGGGTATTGAATTACTAGAGTAAACTTAACTTTTGGGTATATATATAAGTAGAAGCAAAATTGATGAAATACCTTGAAATCAAAATCGACGAACAAGCATAACCCAATCAAATTCAAACCCCAAGAGTTGTAGGTGTGGATGGTCTGATCAAAGATGGGGAAAACGAAGAGGAGGACGAGGGAGCAGGGAGTGGTGGTGGGGCCTTTAGGGTTTTGTATTAGGGAAGCGGAGACAGCAAATTTGTAGAGGGAGGGGAGAAGGTAACGTGGTTGAGCTCGAGCTAGCACCAATTGGAGGCGCGACGTATCATAAAAGATGTCGAGGCCAGGAAGGCAATTGAAACCTCGACCAAGCTTCTCATGACATGAGACTGCAAAGCAACGGAGATCGAGGCCATGGCGCGTGTGTGTGTATGAGAGAGAGAGAGAGAGAGAGGGGGGGGGGGAGGGGGGCAGCATTTTTATGTGAATATTTGTAAACCTAAGAGTCAATGAATAAGTCAACTTTAACCCAATGATTTTGTTAATATAACAAATTTATTTTATTTTTATTTACTAAGGGTTTAGGAATTAGGGTTTAGAATGTAGTGTTTAGAGTTTTGGTCATTTGTTTATATGATAAGATAGCGATAATACGTGTGAGGTACTTGGTTTCAAACTATTTTTGACGAAATGAAAAAATGCATTTTATTCTCAAGGGCAATACAATCACAATGGTTGAACACACATATTGATATCGAAATCGAGTCGAAAAGTTCTAATAGGTTTACAGTGCGATTAGATTAGTCTGTTCATCTTATCCAATAGTCAAAATTGCAAAATGAACACTATTTTGTGATTTACTTTCATAAGATTTATTTTTCCTATGACCAACAAACAATATAGACAACACTAGTACACATATAAGGAATTTAAACAATACGAGAAACTAAAATGGCCTAATGAGAAATTAATCTACACACATGGGTCTACCTTGTAGTAAATAGGAGTGTGCAAAAAAGAGTTAACCTCATCAAAATTTGTTCAGAGCCCTGTCAATGAGGTAAAATCATACTAAAACACTAAAATGACATTTTTATGGAATTTGCTCATTCTCTCTATGGGAGGAGTAGCTAAATCGATTTTTTTTGTATCTTTTTTGACATGGTAAGATAGATATGAATCCCATGAGAATACTTATGCAGAACTTAGTCTTAAATTAATTTTTTACGTAGTGACAAATGAAGTTTTAGTGGAAAGCACCTTAGGGTCACAATGGTTGAACACATTGATCGAGGTCAAATTCAAGTCAAACGATTATGAGTTTTTAATAGCGTACTTAGAGTACTCTAATCATCCGATCCAACGGTCATTTTTGCTTAAAAAAATTATTTGTCGGTGAAAATGATTTTTCGACGGCGATTTTTTTCCGTTGCAATTGATAAAACTTTTTGCGATGACATAAAATTGCTATCGCAATTGATGAAACCTTTGCGACGACGTAAAAGTGTCATCGCAATTGATGAAACCCGTTGCAACAACGTAAGTTTGCCATCACAAAAAGTCTTCACATTCGCGACGGTTATTTTATCATCGCCATTAGTCGGTATTTGCGACGGCATTGAATGCCGTTGCAAAAAAGTGTAGCAAATTGGATTTTTTGTTGTAGTGCAAACTACGTTTTCTAGATTCAACAAGTGAACTCACAGCAAATCTAGCAGCCTGAACTTTGGTCATTGGGATTGATGGAGTAGTTCATTGAAGAAGCATTAATACTAGGAGCTACATCCTTTATCCCTTGAATGATACCTTTGTTCTTCTTGCATTTCTTAAACTGATATAAGAGGGGAAAAACAGGTTAATACACCATCTAAACAGGTTAATTAAACATATTCAAACAATTGGTTACTTTGTGATGAATCTGTTTTTGAAACTGATAACTATCATATGCAACCCTTATCCATCACTTATAACTTATGACACATACACATCACAACCCCTATCAATCAGACATATGACACATACACATCGCTTATTATATATTACTAACACACTTATACCTATGACACAAAGAGATACATATTATCTAAATGCTAAAAAATTTAGCAAATTATGAATTCAAGCACCGAAAAAAACACACAGATAACTAATTCACTTCTTCACTTAAGCTTCACCATCATTCAAGTTATGCTTATTCCATCAATGCTTATGCTTATTTCACACACAGATAACTCATGTCACAAATACTTATGCTTCATCAATCAATTAATTTATACAAACTCTATTACTCATGATCATCCATAATCCACATACACGCCATAATTATTATAGCTACAGACTAGATACTTACATTGAGTTTCACCATAGTTCAAAACAAGTCCGAAAATCTCCGCGAGAACTGTCAATCACTAACTACAACCAACAAGACAGCAACAACTCTACAAGTCAACCACCATGAATCCTAAAAAAAAAAAGAAATGACATTACAGATTATTCAAAGTCTTGAAACCAGAGAGAACTATAGCTAAATGTACACACCCTGACTGTAAAAAAAGGCACTTCAACCTGTTAATTAGTGACTAGAAACTCATAGATAATTCAAACGTTTCAATTGATGTAAATATTGATATTAATTTACACGAGAAACATCATCTGTAAACTCTACAATGTAAGTATATAAGTACCTATTGTGAGGTTATCCTAACTATCCATTTTGATATACTTTTGTCTGTTTGAAACTGTTTGCAAAAGGAAATCCGGAATGAGGGAATCCAGCCAAACTACATGCGATACAAAAGAAAACAATCACAAAAGTAGATTACCTTGCACAGAGTCTAGTCCTGCATCTTATCACAAAGTCCCTCGAGAAGTTCAACAATTTTGAGTTCACTGCATCTTAACATACACACCATAATTATTCATGATCATTCACATACATAACATAATTATTATAGTTTCAGACAAAATAATTACATAGAGTTTCACCATAGTTCAAAACAAGTCCAAAAATCACTGCGACAACTGCCAATCTCGTAGACCTAGTTTTGACAAGTAAAGAGATCTTGAGATCAGGTCCAAGTAGGTAGATGGAGAGGGAAAGTGGATCCTGAAACAAATTAAAAATAAACCATAATCAACCAAAGGATTCAAACCCAAAGATAATCAAGCTCCATGAATCAAACTAAACATTTAAAAAAAGAAACCTGAAATGTTAAATGATTAGAGGAAGAGTCATGAGGAGAGGCGAGGCGAGGCAGCTAAGAGGTGAGGGGCTGACGTGAAACTATCAAAGGCATCATCAGAGTCATGAGGCGAGGCAAAGGAGAGGACAAGAGATGTTTGGGTTTGAGATTAGTTCTTGAGGAAACTAGAGAAATTAGAAATGTGAGTTGAGAAAGACTAGGGTGTGAGATTTGTTCTCGAGGAGGCTGAGAGAAATGAGAGGCTATATGAATTAGGGTAGAATTTTTGAATATATACGTGTGAGAGAGATCGTTTGTGAGCTAGTGTATAATAGTAAGAACAGAGTAGTGCTCAAATTTTGACACGTGTCAAGTTTATTTTCGGAACCAATCAGTTCGATCTGAGTACAGAACCAAACCCGTACCGGACTACACACTCAGTTTTAGGCCCAACTCAGTCTCGAGCCCAAAAATCACATATCCCTTATATATCGGGCCATTTGGTTTTGGGCTCAATTTTTGGGCTAAACAGGCTAGTTTTTCGGGATAAAGTCCCAGGCCTACATGTTGCTATCCTTGCTTTTCTGTTTGGCTGCCATGCAAAGCCTGTCCTTAGCTTGGTGTGCAAGCTTGCAAAGGCATCCCCAAACATGCAATTTTCTTTCTTCAACACATCAAAATCCAACAGCTCTTTGTTCTCAAGATCGAACACTAACGACACTCCAGAAAACATAAAACCCTACATTGTGTCAGACGATGTTCCTCCAGGTCATGTCTTAACAGAAAATCCACTAAAGGTGGTGGACCTTTTCCTCAAGGCCGTGCCAGAGAATTTCAAAATGGGCATTGAGAAGGCGGTGATAGAGACAAGTAAGAGGATCACTTGTCTAATGACAGATGAATTCTTGGTCTTTGGTGACGAGATGGCTGAGAACTTGGGTGTTCCATGGATTCCAGTTTGGATACCCTTACCTTGCACCCTTTTTACTCATATACACACTGATATTATCTGCCATTTTTGTGAAAATGAAGGTGTTTATGGTCAAGACAAGACCTTAGAGCTCATTCTGGGTTTTTCAACAATGCAAATTGCAGACTTACTGGATGAAGTACTTCCAAGAAAATCTCTATTTTCCCATAGCCTGAGTCGAATCGGAAGTCCTACCAATGTCCAAAGCAGTTGTCATGAATTTCTATGAAGAACTTAATTCCGCGCTCCTCTAAAACGATCTCAAATCCAAGGTTCCCATGTTTCTCAACATTGGCTTTCTCACCCTTTTACTCCCACCACCGCCATTGCAATCATCAAAATCCGATGCCACGGGCAGCCTATCATGGTTGGATGAGCAAAAAACTTTGTCTGTGGCGTATATCAACTTTGGAACAGTTAAAGCTCCATCTCGCGACAAGCTAGTAGATCTGGCAGATGTATTGGAAGCTATTGGTGCACCATTTCTTTGGTCAATGTAGAATTAGACCCAAATCACCGAACAATAACAACAATAGCTACATCAACTATGGAGCTTCAATCACAAACACAAACAATAATCAAACCAAAGAGAAAGCAACAAACTCAATTGAAGAGGAGTCTATTAACCAAAAAGTTGTTCAAAGTACAACATCACTTACTTATATACAAGAGCTTCTACTACTTCTGGAAACTCACTCTACGACAATAATACATACTCTAGAAACAAAGAGTCGGTGTAGAGAGAGAGAGAGAGAGAGAGAGAGAGAGAGAGAGAGAGAGAGAGAGAGAGAGAGAGTTCTAGACTAATACAGATAAAATTTCTAGACCACAAAAATTAAAGACTTTAAAATGGTTAAACTGTAAAAGCTTTGTTTACTTTCCAACATCCTCCCTTAAACTAAGCTTTCATAGTTAACCATTCCCAGAAGCTCCTTAAACTTGAAGAAGGCAGCAAACTTAAGTGACTTTGTGAAAATGCCAGGTACTTGATCACTTGAAGAGAAAAACATAACTCTGTGTTCTTTGTTCTTACCAATTCACGAATATAGTGATGCTTGGTTTTGATGTGTTTTGTCCTCCCATAAAAAACTGGATTGTTCGACAAAGATATTGCTGAATTGTTATCACAAAACATGGTTGTAGGCCCTTTCTGTTCAGGGTGCAAATCTGCAAGGATGCTACACAACCAAATTGCTTGAGTGGCACATCTACTTGCTGCTACATACTACGCTTCAGTCGTTGAGAGAGCCACCACTCCTTGCTTCTTTGATGACCAATAAATAGCTCTTGAACCAATGAAAAAAGCATAACATGAAGTGCTATTTGCCTTCTCATCTTCAGTCCAATCACTATCCGTATATGCAACAAGTTCATTCGGATAATGAGCTACATAAAATATCCCATCACTTTGGGTGTCTTATACATATCTCAAAATCTTCTTTACTGCCTGCATATGTGATTGTCGAGGAGCTTTCATAAATTTGCTTATCAAGCTAACTCCACATGTAATATAAGGCCTTGTAACGGTCAAGTATCGGAGACTCCCAACATACTTGTAGTGAGTAGGATTAACCAACTCTCCACTGCCATCTTTCTTCTTCAATTCCAGTCTTTCTTCTACAGGGGTTCAGATTGGTTTACAATAATCCATCTTAAACCTCTTGAGAATGTCTCCAACATACTTCCTTTGTGAGAATGTCAACTAATGCTTAATGCCATGCTTTTCCAAGAAACCATCACACACAGTGTACTCTGTTCTCCGATCAGTCCTCAAGACTTTTATCTTTTTTTTTCCACTATGATTTTCTACATATGCCTTGAACTTCTCGAAAGTATCACATGCTTTTGACTTATTTTTCAGAATATGAGTCCAAGTTTTCCGAGTGAAATCATCAATGAAGTTGATAAAGTATTTACCACCTCCATGAGAAAGAATCTCAACTGAGCACAAATAAGAGTGTATAATCTCCAGGGGCATTTGAGCTTTCATAGCTTTTCCTTTGGAAAGGTGTCTCTGTGCTTTTTTCCAAGAACACAAGTTTCACAAACTTGGTCTGGAATATGTATAGGAGGCAGTCCAGAGACTAAATTCCTTTTAGCAAGTGTACTTAGACTATTAAAATTTAGATGCCCAAATCGTGTGTGCCACAACCAATTATCACCATTTACTATAGAACTAAAGCAAGGTAAATTTGCATGTTTCATATATAAAGGAAATAAGCGATTTTGAGTTTTAGTTACCTTTGCTATTAGTCGCCCTTCAGGATCTTTGATGGTGAAAACGCCTTCATATATCTGCATGTCATACCCCTTCTCTAACAATTGTCCAACACTAAGCAAATTGTGACTGATGTCCGACACATAATAGACATCTGAAATGGTGTTTGACATCCCATTCTTCATCTGGATTACAACTTTGCTTTTTCCTTTAACTGGCATCTTCACATTATTCCCAAAGGTGATCTATGACCGTGTTGACTCATTCAATTAAAAAAACATCTCCTTTTGGTTGCACATATGATTACTACACCATGTCCAGATACCATTTAAATGTTTCACCATTGCTTACTGCATTGAAATCCATCAACAACATCTCTTTACTGTCATTCATGTCCTCTGCAAACTTTACATGAAGCTCCTTGTTGTTTGCCTTTCTTGCATCGCACTCACTCTTGTAGTGACCATAGCCTTGACAATTGTGTCATTTCACATTTGATTTATCATGCTCTTGACTCCAATGAAAGCCTTTTTTTCTTCCTCTTCCTCTTCCTCTTCTTGCTCCGAATCTGTTGTAAGCACCCCTCCTTGAGCCCAGATTCTTATTTCTCTGTCCAGAGCTGGACTCACCACGAGATAACCAATTCTTTTCTTTTCTAAAGCTCAGCTGCATCTACAATACATTTTCAATCACCATCTCCACCTTCTCATTTAGCCTTTGTTCATAGGCTTGCAATGAACTCATCAAATCGTCCACTGTCAAAGCATTGATGTCTTGTGACTCCTCAATGGTTGTGACCTTTCCTTCAAACCTCTCTGTCAAGGTTCGAAGAATTTTCTCCATGATCTATATGTCCTTCATAACTTCCCTATTGTCTTTCATCTGATTGACTAAAGCCAATGTCTGGGAAAAGTAATCGGAGATGCTTTTCTTTTCTCCATTTGAAAAAGCTCGATCTGTCGCCGTAATTTATGTAACCACACCTTCTTCACCTTCTCTCGTTCAATATAGGTGTTGATCAAGTAATCACATGCCTCCTTTGATGTTGTAGCATGTGCAGTATTCTCATACACTTCCGAATCAATTGCTTCATATATATACATCAGGGCCTTGCTATCTTTCTTCCAATTCCAAATCAATTCTTCTCTCTAGTTCACTAGAAGATTGGCTTGATCTCCTGGGTTTGTAAACCCATTAATCACCACCTCTGTATACTCCATAATCTTGAAGAAAATCTCCATTTGAGATCTCCAATGCTGAAAACCTTCTCTGTTGTACCTTTGCTAAACCGTTCTGATACCACCCGTAGAATCAGACCCAAATCACAGAACAGTAACAATAATAGCTACAACAACTATTGAGCTTCAATCACAAACATAAACAATAATCAAACCAAAGAGAAAGCAACAAGCTCAATTGAAGGGGAGTCTGTTAACCAAAACGTTGTTCAAATTACAACATCACTTACTTATGGATCAGGCTGCTATGCACCCAAGTTTAAACACTCTAAAGTCTAATTTTTCTCTATGACACGTGTCATAATATGAGTTGCTGAATTTTTCAACTTTTTAAAAGTTGGACTGAGCTTATTATAAGCTCAGTGTGTGTGATAACTCTGTTTCCCCACCACACCAAAACATGTCTCCACCGATATATTCGTCGTCGCCGATAAACTCGCTGTCGCAAAATGCAATAAACTCTCTATGTCACCATTTCCGAGGCTCTGTAGAAGTAAGCATAGGCAAAGCTCAATGAATACACCCTAATTCCATTATCCAACTCTAAGAAAATACTCAAAAGTTTCAAACTTTCCACAAAACCGAGTACGAAACTTAATTGAGGTTGTGACATAAGAAACACTCTCAATCATTAAACAACTAATATTTTAGAAACCCAATTCAACAAATACAAAACCCAATAGGATTGTATGGATTTATAACAATAAAGCTCACAATTTTGACAAGAACAAAAGAGACCCAATTTATAAAGGAAGAAACTTTACCTGGATTGTGAACCACGAGACCCAGAAGTGTTGACGGGATCAGAGCGCTCCCTTACTTGGGCTTGTTGCCAATGTCGATCTTAAATTGTTTCTCCCCCAGTGACGTCGTACGTCTCGCCTCAAACCCCGTTGACTTCCATCGAAGCTCGCCGCAGCCCACCGCCTCGAGCGCCCAGCCACGACCTCCTAGAGTCCTAGCCTCTTGCTCGATCTCAACAATAATTATGGTTCATAATCAACTGTGACGACCCGGAACAGAATCAGTAGTGTAATCGGCTTAATCCACGAGCTTGCGCGTGATCGCAGTTTTTCGTAAATTGATTGAATTGCCGGCTTTGATCACGACTTAATTATTGACCGAGCATTTGAGTTGAGCCTCTTCTCGAGAGTTGTTGTACGCGTGATTTTGAGTTCGTGGGCGGTTCCGGATTATTATTTCAACGACCGAGGAATATAATATGAATATTTGAAAGTTCGGAATATTGTCGAGTTTATCCGTTCGTGTTCGAGTCTATCCGAATTGTGATTGTGATCCGTTTTGGACCGTTGATCGACCCGAACAGTAAATGGAATGATTATCGACTTGATTTGCGAGTTTCACGATTTGTCGTGATTTCGACGTAATCTGTTAATATGGCGGCTTTATTAACAACTAAATTATCGGGTGAGAATTGGATTTGGAATCCTTCGTGAAAGTTGTAGAGAATTTAATTTCGAGCTCGTGGGAACTTCCGGAGGATTTTTCCGAGTTACGAGGAATAAGTTGTGAATATTTTCGTCCTTCGAATATTATCGTATTTATCCGTTTGGGATTCGATACGCGTACGGTATAAATACGGGAGAATACTTGCCGATTTTGGTAACTTTCCATTTTGGGAAATCTGGCCCGTTGACCAGTTTGACCCATGGGTCAAAACTGACCCATTCCAGGCCGAATTTTATTTGCGTTCGTTGAGATCGATTTCGGCCTCTTTTGGCCGTGGTGTCTTCATGAAAGTTGTTGGGCTTGAGCTCCTCTTTCTTTTGATAGGTCATTCGTTCAATTTGGTTGCCGGATGAAGAAGTTATGGCTTGTCAAAGTTTGGGAATTTTGGGTAGATTCCGGCGAGATTTCACGGCTTCGGGTGACGGCGTGGAGGCCGAGATGGTGGCTCCTCTTTAAGGGGTTTTGTTAGCCTCAAGGTAAGGAAGCTATTGCAAGTGGTATTGAGGGTTGCCGTGGCCGAAGGAGAGAGATCCGTTGATTTGAAATTCCGGTAAGGGTTTGGAACTTTGAGTTGATTTTTGGAGGTTTTCCGGTCAAAATTGGCCTTAACTTATAATTGGAAAGTTGTTGGAATCGTCGAGATCTACAAAACCATGTGTAGCATGACATTTTCTGGGCAGATCTGAAATTCCGGCGGCCGGAGGCAGCGGCGACTTTTCGCCCGACGTGTTTTTAGACGAGTTATATGTCGTTTCACTTGGAATTGCGCCCCGATCGCAGTGGTGAGGTTTTTTTTTCGATTTGAGCATTGAAAATTATAGCGAGGTTTTATGGTGTGATTATCAGATTTTAACGATTTCGTCGATATTGAATTATATGTTTCCGGGAACGGTTGTTTCTCGTGATATGATTTGAGGTGTCGAGTTATGATTTTGAGCAGTAGATTTTATGATTATTCAGGGGTTTGTGATCATTCGTTTGGCGAGAGATTTTCCGCCGGATCACGGGATTAACGCGTATCGCGTTACGCTCGTCTGTGAGTGGACCTTTCTTTTCACTGATTGATTGCGAGTCTTTATATTACATTTTACGAGCATGTGCTTTATGATTATGCATTTACATTATGCTTTATACGTATGCCTGAAACTATTTATGATTTGATTTACACAGAGTACAGTCTTAGTATATGTGGTTGTATCGATACACTTGCATCCCGGCTGATCCCCGAGGATGTCTACCAAGGGGGAACTGTACCTTGTGTCGATGTATTTTCGGGTGGGTACAGATTTCTGTTCCTTGTGCCGAGATATTTCCGGGTGAGAACAGATACCCTGACCTGAGGCCTTTCTGGCTAGAATCACGTGTGGGTCTGGGATCCTGTGATTCGGACTGTACTAGCACGGATGTGTCCATGAGTGACCCCGTGGGACTTTTACATGCATGCTCTGTACGCTGGAGGAGTTTGGGTTCACCTCGTGTAGTATATCATATTCTTTCAATTTGACTCGCATATATATATATATATATATATATATTTTATAACATATTTTATTCAGCGAAAGACATTTATTTTCGTCCACTCACTCTAACGGTTTTTATGTCTTTCCCCTGAGTTTTTCGGTTTCCGTGCCCAGTTTGTAGTTTGGACTCTGATGTCGCACGTTGTGGTTGGAGGCATAGTGTTCGAGCTACCTTGTTTCTTCCAGTAGGTTTCTTGTTCTACTTGCTGTGGTATATTTATATAATTATACACTAGAGGTCGCTCTGAGCATTCTGATGTTGTATTTTTTTCATACGATTTTCCCTGGATTTCTGTAAAGTATAGTTATATTTATTACTTTACATTACTGTTATGATATTGAGAAATCCGGATGGGATTGGTGCCCACGGTTTGATTTTTGTGTCATAGGATGAAGTGTATTTTCCGGGTGTAGGTTAAGGCAATTCCGCGTTAGTAGTGTTACTCTGCCGAAATTTTAATGGTTTTTGTTGGTTCGTGTTTTCATAAGGGGTTTGATTCCGGTTTAGGAAACTAAATCGGGGTTGGGTCCTTTCATCAATAGAGCAAAATTATGATGCAAACAGTAATGGAGAAATATTTTCAACAGGTTTAAAATCAAACTCTTAGGCTTTACTGATGATTACTATGTGATTCAAATCATTGAAAAGGGTGGATGTGAAGGAAAGGAGAGAATGAAAGATGAAGGTCCAAATGGCCGATTTGGGTGTTTGTTAGAGCACCTGTACCGGTGCCGGCACGAGCAGCTCGAGTAGGAGGAAAATGTGGGTCCTAGTTGCCGGTAGCACGAGCAGGAGCCGAAGGTGACTTGCAGCAGCGATGGAGGCGAGCGGCGAGTGCTTGATGACTCAAGTGGGTGATGCCAACCTGGTTCAATTTTTTTTATACCTAGCGCGTGTATTACACACGCTAGTAAATGGTAAATAAAAAAAATGACGCATCAATGGAGAGGCGCCATGTGGCGATTCGGATGGATAAAAATCCATAACGGTCATATTGATGTGAACCGTCCATTTCAAATCAAAAATTCTGATCGGATGGCTGAGATTCAACCGAAATGGCTATTTCAGAAATTTATGCTGTTTTACAAAATAAGCTCTAAAAAATTACAAAAAATCCCAATTTTTTTAAAAAAATTATAAATAACACCCTATAATTTTTCTACAAATACTACATCAATTTCATTCACATCTCACACAAATTTATGCACAACAAATTCATCCTCTCCTTCCTCTTCTCCTTCATCCTCCTCTCATCCCTTTGTATTTTAGTTCACAAAAAATTTCTAATTGGCTTGATTATGAAGATTTACAACTTTGTATTTCTTATTGTCGTATTAGCGTTTGCCCTATTACCGGAAACATGCAAAAGTTCGATAAATTGTGGGAAAAAGTCTATGCCGATTATAAGGAAAATTGGGAGATTGCACATGGTGAATCAAGGCCAGAGCCTACGACCTAAACCGCGGTTTCTTCTTGTTTTACAAAGTTGAAGCCGAGTTTTAGAACTTGGGGTGCCGCTCTTGCATATGCAGGAAGGAATGCACAATCCGGCTCAAATTTGCAAGATGAGGTAAGTGTTAATAATTTTGTCATAAATTATTTATTTCATTTATTTTAATCAATGTTGACATCTCCATTTCCTAGATATTATTTTCACATATATTTTTTCCCACTAGATAAGAAAAGTTCAATCATGGTACGTGGCACAAAAGAAGAAAGAGTTTACCAAGTTTGAATGTTGGGAAGTGATGAAGAACCATCCAAATTTTCGGCCGGTCGAACCTAATATACCACCTCCTTCATATTCTAACTCCACAACTACTCCTCCCTTTACCTCAAGGCTTCCCCCCGTCGACGTGGAGGATGATGAAGTCATTACAACACCACAAAACAACGAAGAAGAAGTGTACTCTAGTCTGGTTAGACCAATCGGAGTGAAGGCGGCCAAGGAAACTAAAAGAAAGGGGAAAAGAGCCATGACATCTTCAAATGAGGTAAGAGATGAGGTTTTGAAAACCATGATGGAAAATCAAAGAATGCATCTTGCCGGGCAAAAAGGAAGTGATGCCACCGAGCTAGCTTTATACCAAAAACAACTCGCCCTTAAGGAGAAGGACTACAAATTGAGGGCTGAAGCAGATGATTCAAGGATTATGGCAATGGATACAGATGCTATGACCCCGAAATCGAAGAGGTATTTTTCGAAGAAAAAAGAGAATATCCTTAAGAAAATGGAGGAAGAGGAAGGAGATGGTAACGATGAAACATTTTCAAATTGTTATCGCCCACTATTTCAATAGTTTGGTATTTGTTTGTCATTATGAAATTATGTACTTTAAATTTCCAATAATTCTAGGCTTTGATTGAAATTATGTACTTTAAATTTTCAAGTAATAAAAACACACTTTTTTTATTCCATCAAAGCTCACGCACATTATAATAAAACATAATGACTTAAAATCAAACACACATCATTCAAACAACCAAAAATAAAAACAAATAAAGCAAACATGTTACAAACCAGGTTAATTAAAATTACACACACACTTCATTTAAAGTCGTCCGCCGGTCTCTAGATACCAGTTATGCTTAACTAAGTCCTTTTGCAACTCTTCATGGATGTACGCAGATTGAAGATCTACAACACGGTCGGCAAATCGTTGTTCATTTTGTCCATCCTTTCGAACAGGCTCAAAAGGAATGCAATTACCTTGTTCATCCACTAGGTCCATCATAAACTATGAAAGCAGTTGATGAGTTTTGTAGATCTTCTTCTTCCAACTAGCTCCTTGAACTCCTCCTCCACAAATTCTTATTCGACAACCATGTTATGCATTATAATGCAAGCCAACATGATGTTCTTTAATGTCGATTGGTGATGACACCTAGCTGCATGTCGAATAATTCCCCAACGAGATTGCAAAATCCTAAAGCACCTATCTACATCTTTGCGGTATGCCTCTTGTTTCTTGGCAAACAGTTTATGTGGTAGCTCATGGGGATTGGAGATTGTTTTCACAAACGAGGAGTATTTGAGATATATACTGTCAGCTAGATAGTAAGTATTGTAGTAAGTCATACTGTTGACTTTATAAGTTGCACTTGACTGTTTCCAGCAAGGAGCGAATTGAATATGTCTGATTGGTGGAGCACGTTGATATCATTTTGTGATTCGGGTACCCCAAAGAAGCTGTGCCATATCCACGTGTCATATGAGGCCACCGCCTCTAAAATAATAGTTGGACGCTTCTTCCGCCTCGAGAATGCCTCTTGCCGAGCTGTGGGGCAGTTCTTCCATTCCCAGTGCATGCGGTTAATGCTTCCGATCATACCAGGAAATCCGCGATGCCTTGCTCTCTTTAGAAGTCAAGTTATGTCTGTGGTATTTGAAGCGCGGAGATAGAGGTCACCGTAAAGCTCGTATATATGTATACACTACTTCTTCATGCATTGTAGTATTGTGGATTCACCCATCCTTGTTATTTCAGCACACTGATCTGCGGCTGTGCCGTACGCCAACATACGAAGAGTGCCAGTCATCTTTTGTTGTGGAAGAAGTCCAACCAATCCGGTGGCATCAGTTCTTTGGTGCCAAAATTGGTCGTGGTTGTAGAGATCCGTCATTATACGGTTGAATAAATTCGTACTCATTCGGTACCTTCGACGAAAGGTTTGTTCGTTAAAGATAGAGCGTTCGATGAAGTAATCCTCCATCAGATTATGTCCCCTTGACTCCCTCATTCTTTCTTCATTTGGTCGGCGGCGAGGTGGTTCATCATCAAATATTGCATCGAATGTGACCGCTTCAATGATGAAAGTATTAGCAATTTCGGCATTTCGCCGACATTGCTGTCGCCTCTTCCAGAAAAAATTCTCAAAACTAAAAGGATTCATCTTATCGAAATCTAGAATATATGGTTGAAAACGGTGTGAGTGAACAATGAGCAACAATCAACAAATTTATAGCGAAGTGTAGATATTCTGATTAGATAAGATGATGACATGTGTTGGCTTTCAATTGGTAGGAAATCTCTCCGGGAATCTTACACCAATTATTAGGACGATAATGATACGTGGACATGACACGTGTTGCCTCGTGATTGGTTGAAAATCTTATCAGAAATTTTGTACAACTATTTACCCGATAATGTTATGTCAGTGTGACACGTGTCAACTCGCCATTCGTCATAAATCTTACCCGAAATCTTATTCAATTATTCATACGACAATGACACGTGTTGTTTATGGATTGGTTGAAAATGAAGAAAAATATTAATAAAAAATTAATTTATAAACAGTAATAGGAGGTGCTATTTTTTGGCACCGCTACGCGAAAAACAGCAACTGCACCTCCTATTTGATGAATAATGACTGCTCCACTTCAAACAGTGCTTGTTCCTCCTCAAATAGCACAAGCAAACTCAATTTACCGGTGCGGGTGCTCTTAGAGAGAGAAATAGAGAGAGGAAAATCAGATGTATTGAGCTCAAGATAAGCTTAATCAACATTGAAATAACATAACAAAAGTAACAAATAAGATGGTGACATGTGTTACTTTTGAAATTAGACTCTGATGAATAACCTTGAGTGCATTCCAGAATTATATACAAAATTATATACAAGAGCTTCCGGTGCTTCTGGAAACTCACTCCACGGCGACAAAACTCTAGAAACAAAGAGTCGGTGTAGAGAGAGAGAGAGTTCTAGACTAATACAGATAAAATTTCTAGACCACAAAAATTAAAGACTTTTACTTATGATTAAACTGTAAAAATTTTATTTACTTTCCAACAGTCGCTTAGGGACAACTTCATGGACTTATTGCCTTATGGTTTTGTTAAAACGACAAGCAAGCATGGGAGAGTAGTGTCATGGGCACCTCAGACACAAGCATGTGACTCACTGCGGTTGCAATTCGGTCTATGAAAGCGTGGCGAATGGTGTTCCGATGATCTGCAGGCCGCTGTTTGGAGATCACAGAATGACTACGCGGATGGTGGAGGAAGTATGAGGTGTTGGAGTAAAAGTGGAGGGAGGAGTGTTTACCAAGAATGGACTGATCAAGAGCTTTGAGCAGATTTTGGAAAATGAACAAGGGAAGATGATGAGGAAAAGGGCCAGAGCCCTCAAAGAGACTGTAGGAGAGGCAGCTGGTTCTTCTGGGAGTGCTCTACAAGACCTCAGAACTTTACAAGATCTAATCTCTACCTTCTAAAATTAGCTTAGTCTTATAATCGGTCTTACATATAAAAACCTGAAAAGACTTGAAAGAAGCAGATTAAAATAAATCAGATTCATGGTTCTATAACGTATGAACAAGAGTGGAATCAAACACCTCTCATCTTCACGATCACCGTATCATCAGTACGTTGAATCCAATGGAACATCATCATGACCTAACTATCTCCGTATCTCAAAATACTTCTTTTAGCATGCACGTTCGTCAAATTCGAGCCATTTCTTGCGAGTTGAGACTAGGTCGACTGATGAGGTAGGTCTTGATTTCAGCAAGGTTCATGAGTATATATAAAGTGATCCGCAAATCAACTTATCAGAAGTTATAAAGAGAGTTTATGAATGGAGAATCGATTCTGGAGCATGATGACGCGTACGTTTTAATTAATTTGAAGCCTTAAGTGAGGATGAATGACATAAAAGTGGCATACAACGAGATCTGTGAATGGTTGGGCCATATGAACAACTTGCTGTCTTGTCGGGTTTGCCGTTGTGTAGAGGCCCGATCAAAATTGCATGCTATGGGAAACATGAGCTTTCTCATTAGTTCGATAACGGAAACTATTCGATCTCGGGGTTTGGAAGACTCAAATTCCTTGACAAGGATCGAGTGTGAGTTCGAAAAACACAATACACAGTCCAATGAAAACCTCGAATCATATATTGAGAAAGAAAAAAAATCTCCAATCACATCCCATGTATTAATCATGTAATTCAACAATTGAGGCCCTGCTTACAAGAAGTGCATGCATCATAATAATTTTACAAAAAGTAGCCAACAAAGACTGAAACGTACGTTTAGTCATTTGATCTCGACGATCCTATTTTTTCTTTCCTTTTCTAATTAGAGGATGCTGTATATGAACCTCGTTTGAATTTTATAGGGCATGCATGTGGTATATATCACCGGCATTGTTTTGAACATTTTCACCGACCAAATTATTTTGAATTTGGCTGAATTTGTAGTGAGGAGGATTATCTTGAATTTGTTAAATCTCTAAAATGACATGTCCATATTACTCAAAATAGAGAGAGAGAGAGAGAGAGAGAGAGAGAGAGAGAGAGAGATGGATGGACAAGAAGAATTGCAGAAGCATTGAATTCGATATTTCATCATAAACACAAAAGCCAATTAAACAGAAAACAAAGACAAGGAGAAGTCAATACCCGAACCACCACCCTTGCTGTCTGGTCAGGTCCATCTCTCTTTAAAACCAAAGCTTTTCAAAAACCTGACCAGAAACCAAGGGTTCTCTTATGGTGCGCTCTTGACTCCTATTCAATCAACCACACATAGCAGAAGCAACAGTAATGATGCTGCAGTCTTCCGATCCTCACACCTACCTATCAACTACCACCTTCCCCAATAGCTAGCTAGCTACACCATCATCTTGATTTCTTTTATTTACCAAAACACCTCCCCCACCTTTCTTGCTATTCTCACAAATCTTAGCATTCAAAAGGAAAACAATATATAAAACCCTGTTCCCCAACTGCACACCCTAATATCAAATATTACTACTTGGAGACACCAGCAGTTGGCTCGGAGCAAGATCCACCACCAACACTGTTGGGATTATCAGTAGTTGCTGTGGTGGTGCTGTTGCCAAGAGCTGAAATTATCTGCTGGACTGAGTTGCACAGGTGGTTGTTAATGGCGGTGACAGCGAAGAGGTTGAGCTTTGCAGAAGGGTTTGGGCTGGCTAAAACTTGGAGTCCCACCGTCATTAAGCAACTCGAGTTGCAGCTGTCTTGCTCAGAGGGAGATGTGGTGGTAGTAGTAGTCTTCTCGCTATTGGACTCCACTGGGACAATAGCAAACCCTAATGGAAGGAGGGGAATGCAGGAGGGGTTCTCTCCGCTCATTGCCAATTGGATATCATTCACATCCATGGTCGCATAAACGACCAAGCTCCCAGAAGGATCAGTGCAGCTCTCTTGTAGCATCAGCTCTAAGTTCTGTGTTGAGTTGCTAGCTACCTGCATTACCATAGAATGATAGATATTAATCCAGCTCATTTTGGATAGACTGAAAATGATTGCAACAAGTTGTTACAGTTTAAATTTCAAAAATTATTTATGGTTGTAATAAGTTGTTACACAAAATCAAAAGTACACATTAATAAACAAAATTCGATGAGCACACTTACATTAACACGAAGAACAGAAATGCAATTCCCTGGATGAGAACCATTGGCGATGTGAGCCACTTCTTGCAAGGATGTTCCATTGGAAAGAACATCAAGCTGCAGAATTTGTAAGCAACAGATTAATCACCACATACAAAGTGATGCATGACTAAGAGCAACTCCAATAATAAATGCTAGTTTTTCAGCTAAATAGCAACAAAATTGAAAATTAGATGTATGGTTTAACATTTTGACATTTTTGTCCAACTACTATCCCAATCACATACTAACATGGGACAGAGAAAAGAAAGGAGGGTGAGGGATACTCATGTTTTGTTGAGTTCATGGTTATTATGGATTTACTCCTTTGAGTAGGCTAACTATCAATCTAACTGATATTGTATAGTACCTGAACCCTGCGTCGTTCATCCCTTAAGAGCTCAAAGACGCGGTAGTGAGAATAAGGGAGCCAGGTGGTTGAAACAGCACTAAGAATGACTCCATTGGGTTGGCCAGCCTCTGAGACTTTCCTTGTTGTAATTCTAATAGTGTCATCCGGTGAATCTGAAAGAGCAGTCCACGCCTGTCCACTAGATGTGCTCATGTTAACGCTAAATGTTCTGACCATTCTCTGTGCCAGTCTCATCAAATTCCTTCTAGCCTCAGGAGAAGGTATCACTGTTAAAACCAAACCAAAGTCACATGCTAATCACAGCAATTTCCAGTTACAAGAAAATACTACCATAACATATCATACTTGGTGGTAATTTTACACAAATTATTTACAATATACTGTATATCGTCACATTCTATTACATTTAAAAGCCTGGAATGAAGCCTTCCTATATCACACACAATATTCATATGATCTAAGGCCTGCTATGGTCTACAGAATATTCGCTCTATGCATAATTTGGTAAAGCAGCTCATATATTGTTTAGTTTAAAAATTTATATATGAATGTTTTGATTTACTTGATTCTAATACATATCTACGAATCATTTTGAATTATCATTCTCATTGACTCACGGTAATTAGATAGAAAAGAAAATTGATTTAACCTCCAAGGTCTGATATATTTCTGGCCATGAGGCTTGCAACTCTTTCACATTGTCTTTCTAAGACTGCGAGCCAACGATGTGCTCCAAATGCCATGCCACTGTAGACATAGTTACTGAATATTTGATGGACAGGCTTCTCCTCTACCTCTGCATGTTCCAACCATGTAACCTGCATAGATACATTTTCCATTGACCAAAAACATTAAAACTGCTTATGGACAGTAACAGAAAGACTATCCAGTCATGTACTGATGTACACTCACAGTATTGATTGAATTAATCAATAAAATAAAGTAGAGGCGAAGAACATACCCGTGAGTACCCATTGGGCATATCTTGGATAAGACAGCCAGAAGGCCACCTCTTATACCTGGGAAATGAAGGCTGCAAGTTACCATGGAAACTGTCAATTGGGAAGTCAACAATTGCCCAACTGCCTTCCTCTTCATTTTGTTGACAGTAGCGCAGAAAATGAGTTTCTCTAGTTGGCACTAGAGGAGAAACAACTTGCAGTTCTGCATACATCTGCTCAATATATTAAAAATTAATCAGCCATAACATCATTGTGCATTACATGCATGGATTAGTCTCCTCTTCATAGATTTACACATTAAAATGAAAGGAAGGTAAAATTTGAATTTCCTGTTCTTTCCTTTTGTAAGTAAAATGTACGTAGTTCGCCTTACCAGCTGAAGTGAACGATTTGCCTGACCCGAAGGATCTGCTGAGATGACTTGAACAGTTTTGGATTTGGAAACAACAGAAGGAAACAATTCCATCCACTTATTAGCATCAAGGAAGGCATCAACAAGATTAATGCTATTCATTATAACCACAGCAGTATCACGGGTAGCTTCAGTCTTCATGTCACTTGAGTTCTGCTTGAAGTTCAAAGCCCATGGGAACATCTGAGCTCGTTCTTCAGCATTAAGAATTTCCCTTCCATTGTCACTCTTCCGCATCCAAAGAGGCTCACCAGCAGTACACATCTTGACAAGTTCTTCCAGTGATGAAGCAGCAAGCTTCAGGGCAAGGGATTTTTCCTCATCCAACAACAGCCCCCCTTCGGGAAAATGAGTAGGTTCTTGGGGAAACATACTCATGGGAATCATATGATGATCGGTACATGCATCCATCATTGGGTCAGAGAAATTCCTTGAGTAGATATTCATGTCCAAGGATGTTGCCATTAGAGAAGGCGCTACATGTCCCATAGTTTGGATTTGTCGCCCCCCTGGGTATCCTGACAGGCAACAAACTCCATCCAACTGTATATCATATATTCTTGTATTAGTTATCTCCCAAATGCAAACGCAGTTTTAGAGAATAGTTGAAATCTAGCTCAGGCATGCACTCTAGTACTCATATCATGCCCAAAACAACAATCAATCATTTACAGATTGTAAATGGAGCAACACAAGTGCTTTCCATACTTATACACTAAATTACTGCTACTAATTAATGTGGTTTTTCAAAATTTAGGTTCTCATACTTATATTAGATCGACCAATAATTATATTAGTTCTCATACTTCACAAAATTTAGGTTTTTCAACAATCTCGTCTTCTTTTTCCAAATTATCACTCCCAAGTCCCAACTTATATGACTTTATAGGTTGTGATGTTTTTATCCTTTGAAGTAAGATGATTAAGGATCATATATTTAAAGATGCTTTTCCAACAGATAACAACACATTAAGGAATCAAATAAACAAATTAGAGTTCCATCTGGAAATTCAATTTTTTTGCCAACACTGCTTAATACCTCTTCTCTGGGTCGAGCATTCTCAAAGCAAAGCTGGTGTTCGTCCAAGGCAATGTTCCCAATCATAGCCGGACCACCACAATTAGGGCATATAATGTTGCGCAGCGCCGCTTGCAGTCTATAGTTCTCATTCTTTAAGTAATCATTTTCAGCTCTGAGCATTGCATTGTCAGCCCGGTCTTGTTGTGCCTAGAAATTAAAATCATAATGTATTCCTCAGCTCAACAAGATAAACATTGTCTACATTAGCACCATGAGGAAAAAAAATGATGGTATTATACAGAGGATTACACAATATATATTATTTATTAAATGATTGGTTTCAGAAAATACCAAGCGGGATTATGGCATGTGAGGTTTCCCAACCGTTTATATGTTCAATGAATTACGCGGTCTTTTGGAACTTGTACTTTAGCATTGAGGCGTTTCAGTACACCATCAAAGCACAAGTTCTGGAATTAAACCACGCACATTTGAAGAAAGAGAAAGTAAGTGCTCACCTTCATTTGGGTTCTGCGATTTTGAAACCAAAACTTGACCTGGCGTGGTTTCAAACCCAGATCTAGGCTCAGCTTCTGCCTCTGCTTGTCATCTGGGTGTGGACACTCCTTGAACAGACTGCACGTCGTACACGAAACATTTAGCACATGATTCTAGAAACAAAATAAGAGTAATGAAAAATCTCATTCCGCATTGGAGAAAAGGAGATTATTATTGTCCATAAAAAATTACTTCTCCATTTCTTGGATCTGGTGAGCAGTATGGCGATGGTATCGCTTCTTCTTGGGTGGTTGCTGCTGTAGCTGTTCGTCGGCATCTTGTTCGTTGCCGGAGTACTTTTCTTCCACATGTTCACTCCCAGAACCACTCTCCAGCATCTCCTCCTTTCCTCTCAACATAAGCTCAGATTCCTCTTTCTGCTAATTAATCATGAAAGTTAATGTCAAATTCTTAAACAGATGAACAAAAATGTTGAAAGGAAAATTAAAAGAAACTTACAGGAATGATGGAAGAGAAAGGCTGGAAAGGCATAAAGTTGAAGTTAGGGTTTTGGATCGGCGAGGAAAAGAGAGTTTCAGAGTTGACTACGCTCCCTCCTCCCATGGTTGACATTACTTGGCAATCCCCATACATTGTGTTTATACACCGTTTCAGATCACTTGCTTCCAAAATCACACTGTTTCTGCTGCAAAACAGCTACATGTAAAAACAACGTACTTCTGTCAGAAAAATTCCACAACAGGGTTTCGCTTTTTTCTCTTCAGTTTCGTCACTCACAATTTCCAGAATACACAAGTGAAAACAATTTGGCATAAAAACTCTCAGACAATTTAGGCATGCAGATGAAGAACCTTACTGGAATTAGCAGCAACAAGTTTGAAAATTTTGTCAAAAATGAGATGAAATATTTTCAACAATACACTCCATTCCAGTCAAAAACATCAAAACAAAACTTAATGACCATTAAATACAGAGAAGAAAAAAAAAATAGTACCAACGAACTTAAATGAGGGACCTTGAAATTACAGAACGAGTGATAGAGACAGTGTGAACAGGATAAACTCCAAGCCAATTAAGCCAGTAGTGTCGGTGTTGTTTGAAAAAAGAAAAATGAAACCCAAAACCAAAGAATGGCTCTTACCCTCTTTGCTGTTAGTTCTGAGCTTTTGATCTGGGTTGGTGTACAGCTACACTTCAGACCCAGTAGTCGGTTTCTATCTTTCTTCTCTCTCTCTCTCTCTAGGATTGCTTTGGATATTGTGTGCTTCGTTTTCACACTCTCTGGCTTCTTCTTCTTCTCGATCGGTCATAAATTTCGTAATTTATTGGTTTACTGTGTGGTAAATGCAGGGGTTGACAGCAGAAAGAAACCGATCAACGCCAACGTTACGTACTCCTTCCTCATCGACTGTTACATTCCACGTGTCACTCTCTCGCTGGAAGAACAAGCTTTTCGCCTTAGACACCATCATCGTCGTCGTCGTCTTCAAGTACCTTCTTTCGCTTCATCATATCCCTCCAACCCAAGTCAAACCCTACCCTAGATACATAACTTGCGTGCCCCCCACTCGCGTCTCCAACACGCGACCTCTTTCTTTCCTTGATTCCGAGGACAGAGATACTTACCCTAGACGTCGTCGCGGTTAAATTGAATTGACTCCGGTTATCGAAGAAGATGGGTTTTTTTTCTTGTTGACCTTAAATTGGGCAGAGATCCAGGCAGAGTCAAGAGATCCTGGCCGTCCGTTGCTCGAAGGGTGGGTCCCTCGCCTGAAATCCTACGAGGTTTTGTCTCCCACCGGTTGGACAGAAGCCATTTAGGGGTTTGGAGGCCACCGGGGCCCTTAACATGGAGTTACGACGACGAAGTTTGACTCTCGGGTCTGGCTAGGCTCGTGGGTTTTTAACCTAATTTAAGCAAGTGATCTGGAATTAAGATTGACGAGGACGGAGAACAACGTTTGGTCACGGAGGACATTTTACTGGTTTCTACTGTACAATAATGGCCTATGATCGTGAGTTAAGGTAGAATATTGACCGTGATGAATATGGTTTTGATAAGGAAATTTAGGTTAGAAAACACAATTTACAAAGGATGAAATGAGAACAAAAAGGTGAAAATCGTGAAATCTTTTTTTTGAACGAAGGAACGAGAGCTTTTATTGCCCTAAGGCTTATACAAATACATATTTGTGCAGAGCCTCCTTAACAACCTTCAGGGGCAGCACCGAACCAAGTTTCAGACAAATCAAAGTTCAAAGCTAGTTTGCTAAGTTTATGGGCTACCTCATTAGCCTCTCTAAACACATGCTTGAAACAAATACTGGAACAATCCCGTTTAATTTCTGCTATATCACGTAGAATACCTCCAATATGAGAAGAATCTTCCTCCGCTGTTGGAAGAGCTTGGATCAGTTGTAAACAATCCGTTTCCACTATAATCGGAGAGAGTTGCTTCTCTTGGATTACCTGGCAAGCCGTCCGAACCGCTAGGGCCTCCGTAGAGATCGCATCAACAGCGATACCATGGAACTCAAAACCTCCCCCACCTATGACACCATCGTGATCACGCCATACAAAACCAATCTCTCCTTTCCTGTGTTCCCATGCCCCGTCCGTGTTCATTTTAAGCCATCCCTGAGATGGTTCCGACCATGTGGACTTTGTCCTTTTCGGGGACCTTACCTTCAAGGGACATAAGGTCATATATTCATTGAATCCATGTCGAGCTAGTTGTACCACCCTGGATTCCTCTAGGCATTTGCCTATCCATATACGCCGGTTATGTTCTTTCCATATATTCCACAGCAAATAGCAAAACCATGCGGCATGAGGAGAGGAGAGAGAGCTAAGGCACTCTTCTATCCAGGTATAGCTTCTTAGATGATAGGGAGCTACAAAACAGTGACGTAGCTCCGGTATAGTGGCAGCAAGGACTTGCACGTAACGACACTCTTTTATTGCATGCATGAGTGACTCTTCGTCTTCACCATAAAGACAATACACCACAGAGACATTAACACGCTTTGATTGAAGTTGTAATGCAACCGGGAGAATTTCACGACAGACTTTCCACACATGGATCTTCACTTTAGCCTGTATAGGTAGCTTCCAATTTTTTGGCCAAACCGGGTCCGAGTTCGATGAGGAGGACAGCCCTTCCCTGCTCACCGTAGCTTGTAACGCAAGCTTATAGGCAGAGGTCGTAGAGAATCTACCTTTCCTATCTGGGAACCAGACCAATCTGTCTTCCTCGTTACCAATACTCAAGGGTATAGCCAGGATAGTTTCTTCTTCCACTTGGGCGAAGAAGTCTCGAACCAGAGGCTCATTCCAAATACCCGGGGACAAGAACAGGTCGGACACCCTAGTATCCTCCCCAAGTAGACACGAAGCCGCACTCAAACATCCCGCTCGTGGAATCAGGATCTATACTGGCCCTCACCTGTCTCCTATCTTCGATCCTCCACAAAGCTCCTTTTTCCAATAATTTGCGGCCTTCCCAAATCCCTCTCCAACTTTGTGATGCATCCTCAGCTTCCCAAAAGGTTGAATTAGGAAAATACCGTGCCTTGTAAAGCCTTGCCAGTAAGGAATTCGGTTTCTTTAATATCCTCCACCCTTGTTTTTCTAGAAGAGCTAAGTTGTGAAGGTGAAGGTTTTTGAGGCCCATACCACCGTCCGATTTTGGTAAGCACAGTTTGTCCAAAGCGATCCAATGAATTTTCTTGTATTCTTGTGAACTTCCCCACCAAAAGCGCGCACAAACTTGATGTAAAGAGGCACATAATTCTTTGGGGAGAAGATAACAACTCATAGAATACGTTGGGAAAGTCTGTGCTACAACACGAATGATGAGATCTTTACCAACCGAGCTTAATAACTTACCCTGCCAGCGTTCTAGTTTCTTGTTCAATCTTTCTTTGATGAATGAGAAGCTTTCGGTCTTCTTACGTCCAATGTAGGTAGGGAGGCCTAAGTACTTCTCATGTTTCATTTCAATGCAAACTCCCAGTATATCCGCAATTTCAGTACACACTTCTTCCTTCATGCCTTTGCTGCAAACTATACTGCTCAAACTGAAATTTACCTTCTGGCCCGAGGCAGTTTCGTAATCTTTGAGAACTTATTTAATTTGTCGTGCTTCTTTAATGCTTGCTCTTGCAAAAAGAAGGCTATCATCGGCAAAAAGGAGATGATTGATTACTGGGGCTCTCTCACAAATCTGAACACCTCCAGGATGGCCCTCCCGAGCCCTAATCTCCAATAATGCTGAAAAAGCTTCTGTACTTGGAAGAAATAAGAAAGGTGATAGGGGATCACCCTGTCGCAGCCCTTTCGATGGTACACCATAATCCTTTGGTACTCCATTAACAAAGGAGGAATACTTCACCGTTGTAACCTCCAGAAACCTCAACTGCATCAGATTGTAGGCTTTACT
Organism: Geum urbanum; assembly: GCA_946800695.1. Classification (NCBI taxonomy): domain Eukaryota; kingdom Viridiplantae; phylum Streptophyta; class Magnoliopsida; order Rosales; family Rosaceae; genus Geum; species Geum urbanum. The sequence continues at coordinate 26,779,165 of OX327011.1, forward strand.
CATATCAAGTTTAACAGAAAACACATTGTTAGTAGAAGTGGATTGGTTATCACTACCACATTTTTAACCATTATCAGCGAAACCAAAACTAAGGCCGATGATTTAAAAAATCGTCGACAATAATTTTCATTATTGCCGGCGATTTTGGGGCAAAAATCGCCGACAATAATGCGTCGGAAATAGCCAAAAAAAAAAACTATTGCCGGCGACTTAATTAAAATCGCCTGCAATATTTTAATTAAGTTGCCGGCAATAGTTTTTTTTGGCTATTTCCGTCGCATTATTGCAAGCGATTTGGGGCAAAAATCCCCGGCAATAGTATTATTGCCGGCGATTTTTGCCCCAAAATCGCCGGCAATAATGAAAATTATTGCCGACGATTTTTTAAATCGTCGGCCTTAGTTTTCGTTTCGCTGGTAATGGTTAAAAATGTGGTAGTGTATGAATGTAATGCGATACCTCATTGACGATCAACGTATTATCCAAGATCAATCTCCCTGGGACAAAGATACTTTGGAAGGGTGAAATAATTTGATCCAAGATCTTCTTTAATCGATTGACTATCACCTTCGATGCAATTTTGTAGATCATGTTGCATAGAGAGATAGGCCTCAAGTCCGTCATCCTTTCAGGTTTTGTAACTTTGGGAATCAAGCACACATGCATGAAATTGACTTGTCTTAGTAAGATCCCATTTTCCAGGAATTGATTGTCGCTACCACCACTTCTTTTCCGATAACGTCCCAGTATCTTTGGAAGAAAAAGGGAGGCATGTCGTCCGGGCCAGGAATTTTGGACAGCTGTATTTGGAACAAAACCTGCTTCACCTCGATCTCAGTGTATAGAGCCATAAAACATGCACTAGCCGACCTACACTACTACACATGATAATAAATGTAACTTAGCACATTAGCATGTGTTGGCCTATGTATGTGTAATAACTATTTCTGTTTCTTTCATAGAACATATAATTTGAAAATAAAATGAAAAAAGTGTGGAGAATTTGTATATAACTATTTTTTAATGGGTAAATGTCATGTTAGTCGTTCAACTTTTAATTATTCGGCACTTTAGTCACTCAACTATGAATAAACTATGAATACTTCAACATAGTCTCTCTATCGCATTAAGTCATATATAGTTAACTTTCGACATTATATGGTCCCATTCCCACCATTTTTTTCAACATGAAGCTACTTTTTTTCCTCTTTAGCATGCTGTTAAAATTTCGTACTATCATTTTGTTATGACTCAAACCGAATCACCAGACAAGCAATCTTCATGCTAATCTCTTTTGTAACTCCCATACCTATGATGACTCTTCAAATATGGTGCTTTGTACTTAATAAACCATGTTTTTATGTCTTTCTTCTGAACCTTGTTGCGGCCAAAATAAGACTTCTCAATTCAAATTCAATATGGCCATCTCTCTTGAAGTTATTGTACATAAGTCTAGCTACCGTATGTGCTAAATTCAGAATGTAATCCTTAAAAGCATCTTGAAGAATGTACTAAAGATATTAATCATCATAAACACATAAACTCATAACATGAAACAATACTAAAGAGTGTAGAAGCTTACCAGCTACATTGGTGGAGATGGCCATTAGATATGTAAATGTTGAAGGCTTAAGTCTTCTGTTCTCTTCTATGTTTAGCCTCTCTAATGGGGAAGAGCTGATGATTTTTATATGTGTAACGAGAACAAAGACTAGAACATCATATGTATAGTGATCACCTGATGCCTAACCCATAACTGAGTACCAATAGAAAACTAACTAATTAATGTAGTATGAGACACCACATCAAAGTACAACATGGATATGGATGTGTATTACATTGATATACTAATCTCTATTAATTAAGGTAGAAGTCCTTACGTCGGTTAAAAAGAGGTTGATGGTAGAACATTGGTAATACCATTTTCTGCCCTTCCTTCAGCAAACTTCGGTATGAAATGATTTTCAGAAAATAAGGGCAAAAAAGTAATGACAGAGAGATTTAGCCTCCTCCTATACTTTCCTCTCCATATCATCGGTCTCACTCCTCTCTCTCTCTCTCTCTCTCTCTCTCTCTCTCTCTCACAACTCCAGCAACCATCACCAGCCTCAAATGTTGGTTGTCGTCGAATGGTCCTTACCCTCGCCTCCAAGTCGCACCGCCCTCGCCTCCAGCCACCAAATTTGGTCTCAGTCCCTTTCTTTCTTCTTCATGTCCCTTAGCCCTAATGTCGTTACCTCCTATTCTCACTCTTAAGCCAAATTGACGAAGAGAAGCCGAATTAAGTTTTCGGCAAGTCGCAGTGATTCAAGCCAAATCGAGCATCAACTTCTACTGGGCTCTGAAGTTCTCCTTTACATGAGTCTATTTCCACTGCTCTCAGCCCCAAATTCAACTTGAGCAAGCCACATCGATAAGTGAAGTTCAGCCACCGAAACTATTTCGAGGTATATCGAGCCCTGGTCTCTCTCTCTCTCTCTCTACAATTTTATGATGACGCTTTTGTGACCGGAGATCCGATTCGATCTGAATTTGCAAAAGCGAAGAAGAGAAGAGAGGAAAGAGAACTCAAACGCCGCATCACGCCGTCTCAAATTCGAGTGCCGAATATCATGAAGGATCTCAACTTCGACGCTGACAAAGGTAACCTCCTCCGATTTTGGGTTTCCACGATTCCTATTCAGACTCACTCCGATTTCATTTTGCTCATTTTGATTACTATATACCATCATTTTCAATCAACCTGCAAATAGACTGAAGAAGCAAGGCCATATATTCTTAGTTCATATTGAATCGTTTTCTCTTCTACTAGCCTTCCTGCATGCGCATATGCGCGTGCGAAAGGCGTCGCGCTCGCGCGTGCGACTTTTCGGTGGCATACTTAAAAGTGTGCAATTATATCGTCTTCACTTAATTGCCCAAGTTCATTGCTCACGACATATACTATCATGCACTTTCATTGGTAATTCTTTAGATCTGTGTTCAAATAATAGATATCTCAATTAGATCAGTATTCGAATAATAGAGATAGGCCTGAAAGTGCACGATAGTATCTGTCGTGAGCAATGAACTTGGACAATTAAGTGAAAACGATATAATTGCACACTTTTAAGTATGCCACTGAAAAGTCGCACGCGCGAGCGCGACACCTTTCGCATGCGCATATGCGCGTGCAGGAAGGCTAGTCATACAAGTACATGAAGTACCATTACAATATGACTGATTAATTGATCACATTATATTACTTAGACTAAGAGAATACATAGGTGTTTAAGTCTAACACTTTCAATCTTCCACTGGACTTCAACACATTTCATACTTTGTAATCTGAGAATGAACAACAATCGTTGAATTGGCCTTGAATCACATTATGATTAATATCCAAAACAAGAACAATTATGTCATGATGCACTTATTAATACAGAAATCAGAACTAAGTAAATTTAACAAAACTTGTTAGTTAAGAATCAATACAGCAGCTCCTGTAAAAAAACATGAATTATAGATGTGGTAATGAGAGTTATTAACAACGTATATGTATACTCAAGTGCCAAATTCTCGCTGTTCTGCTGAATGATTTTAAACAAAAACTCCAAAATCACAAACATCTATCAACATTAGTGGATTAGTGTCTGTAACTGAAAATGCATACATATACAACAAAATGTTGCATACAACATCCCCCTGAGATGTATGCAAACTTAATAAGACAAAATGATAATAAAAACTCATGTTTGAAACAGAAGACTGCAATATACTCAAAATTTGAAAATTCGGTTTATTTGAAAAATATCAAGTCTTTGCATAAATAAAAGAAAATAAAATTCTCAGAAATCAAAAATAAGAACTAAAACACTGAATTGAAATTTCTATCTAAATGTTTGCTCTAATAGACTCTAAGCATCAAAACTAGCTACAACACCCATATTAGAAAAATGCTCCTTGGAAACTTCAACAGCTAAAGCTTTGGTGAATAAATATGCTAGTTACCTCTTTGTATCAATGTACAGAATCTCTAATTTTCCATCTTTGACTATTTTCCTCATGCTATATGTTAGTACGCCATGCGCTAACCCATAAAAATATATCATACTTAGCACCCAAAATCAATTTTCAAAGAAAGCAAAAAGGGTGCAAAGGAGAAACCACACACGGGAAGTGCACCACACGCGTTTGGGACTACAGCGGGCTGCACGCTTCAGTCAGACGGCGTGGGCCACGACCCACCAAAGGACCAATCTGCCCTCCTTTATACCAAAGTGGAATGCTCACATTAGTCCCACATCGAGGACCACAAGGAGTTGTCACCCTCAACTACACATATAAGGAAGGTATTTATGATAAGGAAAAGGTAACTGATCCATTCATAACTATTCATTAAATGCTTACTGTCATTACATTGTCTAACATAAGCATCAGAGCATTGAAGGTGAGCCAATCCCGTCTCAAGTTCTTGATGCTAGTCTCTTGTTTTGCAGTTAAGTAGAGCACGCGAGGTTACCTGCTCGACCGCTCGGGAGCAATCCTACACCATTATCTGTTGTACCTTTAGCGAAGTCCCTTACAGATTTCAGTAGAAACAATTGACGCGTCTAACGGTCTCATTTTTTTTTCACCCACTAAAAATCGTCCTTATGCTCTTTGCCCACATATCTCCGTCTCCTTATGTCTCTCTCCGAGCCTAACAAGTTCGAGACCCCTGTGGGGGAGCGCATGTGCTCTGTAAATATGTCCCTGGCACCAACAACCCGCCCATGGGGACTGGCACCGAGAATGTTGGAACCAGCAGTGCTAACCCAGAGGATGACAACACCCGTTTTCTCCAAAAGCTAGCTTAGCTCTGGGCGGAGTGCCACGTTGAGTGTCGCAACAACGAAAGCTTCCATGAGGCCCTCGCGCCCTCCAGGCTCACAATTGGAGATAGATAGGCACAAGGATCGCCGCAACATCGTTCACATGAACGCTCAGCTCGTCCACCCTCAGCTGCCAGAAGATCCGCCTCCCTTGAACCCCTGCGTCAAGCACTCGACGTCACCACCAATATTTTGTCCAGCCTAGCCAATATTGAGGGAGAAGTCTGACACGTGTGAAACCCAGCTAATGCTTATCTTCCATACACACCACTTACTACCCCATTCCCCCAGACCATCACAAACGTTGGGCACGATAGGGATGCCAAAACGTTAAAAGATGAACGTTATTGTAGATGCAGAGATTCAGGTACACATGTCAACAAGTTCCTCTTTGTCACAGCCGGTCACCAAAACAAAGACGCCACGTTGTGCTACTTATTACTTGAGATGCTGACTGGCGAAACGTTAAATTAGATTTTCGAACTTGAACCTAGATCACTTGACTCTTTCTTGGACTTCACATATGCATTCCTCAAGGTCTACCGGTTGCAAGGACGCCGCCACATAACCAACTCATTATTCTCAATCTGCTAAGGTGCATATGAGCCGCTGTCGTCATACATCAACCGCTTTTGCATGGCCGCTCAGCTTTGTTGAAACTTGGACAAGAAGACGACCATGTCCATCCTGATCGAGAGGCTACAACCTTCATCATTCAAGGATAAAGTTATCAAGCATGAGTACCTGACTTATGAGGAGGTGGTTGATATGATCATCGAGAAGGCTAACATTCATTATTGGGTTTGGGGCCACAAAGCTCGCAACCTGCACGGGCGCGTCTCACCACCAGCCATCCGATCAGCCCCTCTGCCCATTGTCAAGTGTGCTTTGCTGCCACGATGCAGCCAACGCGGCAAAGTTCCCAGGTCAAGCACATCCGAGTGCCGCCAAACTCTAGAGCATCGACGATCTCCTGTCAGAAACCCACCCAGAGGCTACTCCCCTGAAAAAGTGGTATACATCGTTACCAACACTACATATGCAGAAAAAAAAACACTTGATTCCCCTGCCCAAGCCTAAAACCAGAAAGGGCACGCTCAAGAATACTGACTTCTGGTGCAAGTATCACGAATCTAAAACACATAACACTGAAGACTATGGCATTCTAAAGAAAATAATTCAAGAGCTCTTCTATAAGGGTGAGCTGAATCAATACATAGCCGAGGGACCGAGGCAGGTGGCACTTATTGAGGCTCAAGGAATTATCATACTATATAAGGAGGCAAACGCAAGGCTAGCGTCTCTCGTTGTGAGGTTTTCTCAGTCGCCAAGGCACCGTGCCTCTCCTGGGATCCGATCACCTTCTTAGAAGCTGATAAGTGCGGTGCCCCTACGGACTTCTCGTTCATTATTGAGGCCCTGATTGACAAATGTAGAGTAGCTCAGCTGCCAACGTCATGTTCTACAACACCTATACCTAGTTGAAACGACCATGGAGCAAGCTAATGTAAGATAATGAGTCCTTGATGAGCTTCTCAGACGATGTTGTTTACCCCAAGGGCAACGACTACATGAGTTTATGTTTGGGCACCACGAGCACTCCACATACAGAGGTTCTTACTGACTACTAGTTGTTGATTTGTATTCCTCTTACAATGTCATACTTGGTTGGCCCGCCATCAAGAAGCTCAAGGTAATCCTCACTAGCCATATGCTTTACATCCAATTTCCTACTGATTTTGGAACGGGCACCGTCTGAGGCTACGACTTCGTCGAGCGCTCTGTGGACTAGAGAACGGGAAATGTAGCAAGGCAGGAAATTCTAAAGATTGGGGAAGATATTGCTCAGTCTGCCTTGCCTGACGATCCACGAGATGACGTCAATGCCTTGAGACCAGTAGATAGTGGGGACTCCATCGAGGTTGAGCTAAATCCCGCCCATCCAAAATGTAAGGTAAGGATTGGCGCTCATCTTGATCCTGCTATTACAGTAGAACTGACGCAACTCCTTATTGATTATCAAGGGGTATTTGCTTGGTCCTACGCTGATATATACCAGGTATATCTATCGATTTAATTTCTCATAAATCGAGTATTGCCCCCAACACTAGGTTGATCAAGCAAAAATAGCATGCATACGATGAGGAGCGCTACACCACAATGCACTCAAAAGTGGGCCGCTTACTCAAGATTGGCTTCATCTGCCCGGTTCATTGTCCTAAGTGGATCTCGAATGCGATAATGGTCAAGAAAAGCAATGGTAGCTAGCGGATATGAGTGGATTACACAAACCTAAACAAAGTTTGCCTCAAGGATAGCTTCTCTCTTCCTTGTATTGACCAACTGGTAGATGCCACAGTTGAACATGAGTTGTTCTCCATGCTGGTCATGCACCCGGATGACCAAGAGGCAACAACCTTCACAACAAACAAGGGCATTCTACTGCTACAAAATCATGTCGTTCGACCTTAAGAATGCTAGATCTACGTACCAATGCTTCATGACCTATATCTTCAGAGATGTGAGCGACTCAATAACAGAAGTCTATATTGATGACATCTTAGTCAAAAGCACAAACTCTAGAGGCCATACGGCCAGCCTCCGCATCGTTTTTCAGATTCTAATGGAGTATGGCGTCAGCTTGAATCCAGCTAAATGCACGTTTGGCATCACCGCCAGCAAGTTCATAGGTTACATCGTTAGCTAGTGGGGCATCGAGGTGAACCATGTAAAGATCAAGGACATAATAGCCATGAAGCTGTCCACTACAAAGAAAGAACTCTAAATCCTCACAAGTAAACTCCCTTCTCTAAACAGATTTATCTCCCACTTCTCAGACAAGTATGAGCTTTTCTTCAAAGTGCTCCATCTCACCAACAAGCACTTCATCGATTGAACGCTTGCTTGTGAAGACCGTTTTCCAGCATATAAAACTTTATCTCACTTCTATCCCTACTCTATCTAAACCTATCAAAGGGGAAACACTATATTTATACCTCGTTAACTCGCTTACAGCTATCAGTTCCATATTTGTACAGTGTGCCGCTAATAACGAGCTCCCTATATTTTTTTATAGGCAAGTGATTAATAGGCGTCGAGAAACGTTATCCAATGTTTGACAAATGGGCGGTCACTCTGGTCACGACCACCCAACGCCTCCGCCCATACTTTCACGGCCATACTTTCAGGAGTATCAAATACAAGTCCTTACCAACATCCTACTCCGCTAAGTCCTCCAGTCCCCTGACCACAGTGGCCGCTTGAGCAACAGGGACATTGAGCTCCAGAAGTTTGATATTGATTACAAACCTCGCACTGCTAAAAAAGGCCTGGCGGTGACGAATTTCATAGCTAAGTACGTGGAGTTTGAGGACGAACGCGCCATGCAAGAACCCGCACATCCCATTATTAAACACCCCCAATCACAATGGCACTTATATGTGGATGGGTCCACAAAACAATCTGCCAGTGGCACTGGAGTAATCCTCACAGGACCGGGGAGCGTTCATACAGAGTACTCTCTCAAGTTCAACTTGAAAGCTTCAAACAACGAAGCGAAGTATGATGCCCTCATTGCAGGACTACAGTTGGCATGCCTATTGGATGCCTCTAACATCAACATATATAGTGATTCACAGCTAGTCTTGAACAAGATAACTGGGGATTTTGAGGCAAAATGGGGATCTATGGCCGCTTACATGGCGTTCGCTAAGCACTACTTCTCCAAGTTCAAATTCTTCAATATCACCTAGGTGCCTTAAGTTTAGAATGCCATGGCCGACGCGCTCGCTCGCATTGACACAACGCCAATACCCACTTCTTCCACCTAGACCAAAGTTGAGATACTAGACAAGCGAAGCATCGGGAAAAGATTTTCTGAGATTTTACCCATCACGCTAATAGAAACCCAGCTGGATGGACCCCAGCTACGATTAGAAAAGCAAGGGGCGCCCTCCCGTCTGAGAAGGTGGAGGCGTGAACAGTCGTGGCCCGCACCACGAACTTCTATATACAAGGCAGGCAACTATACAAGCATGGAAAAACCTTAAATGCCTCACAACATATGCATAATGCCCACTCTTAGAGGAGATTCACAGTGGCTAGTATGGATATCATACGGGCACGCAATCCATCGATCACAAGTCTTACGCTATGACTTCTGGTGGTCAACCATCCATGCTGACGTAAATGAGATCACCAACGCATATAAGGCCTGTCAGTTTCACGCACAGAAGGTGCATTCCACACGACCACCATAACCGCTACTGGAGAAACACCATACTCCCTCATGTTAAGAACAGAGGCAATACTGTCATTCGAGCTCACCCACTAAAGCCTAAGGGTAGAGGCACTCGATCCAGCCACCAATGGTGATGAACTTTGCTTTACTTTGACAATGGCCATCTAGAGGAAAAACGTGATGTCACCCATTACCATAACACCACCAACAAGGGAAAGATTTCTCGCCTCTACAATCAGTGCATCAGGGCATACCCATTACAAGTGGGTGACTAGGTATTGAAGGCAATTCAAACTAAGGTCAAGAGTCTCCACCCACCGTGGGAAGGGCCATACAAGATAGTATATGTCGCTATCCCCGAGATGTTCTAACTGAGCAACAAGGAAGGAACCTTTCTCTCTCACCCTTAGAACTCCACCCACCTACGGAAGTACTATCACTAGCGCGCTCTCGCTCAGACCATGATTAAATAAGTTGTAATGTTCTTATTTCATCCATGTACTCTCCACTGTATTATGCTTTTCTAATGAAGTAAGATTATTGTCACGCCCCGCCAACATTCAAAGGATTGCCTTGAGCATTTTCGAGGGAAGCATGGCTCAAGGATAGAGTTGGAGCACCCTAGAAGCGTCCGAGGGCAGCTAGAGGCACCCAGAGGGGGCTGCCAGAAACATACGGGGGCTGTCAGAAGCACCCGGAGGCAGCCGGGTGCCAGCCAGGGGGCTGCCTGGCGCAACAGGAGGCAGCCAGGGGCCACCCGGGTGGCTGCCAGAGGCACCCGGGGGGCTTCCAAAAGCACCCGAGGGGGCTGCCAGACGCACCCAGGAGGGCCTGGGAGGTGCTGGAAGGCTGCGGAACAGCGGGTTCAGTTCCGGAGGGGTCCGGAACAGTGTGGTAGCATCCGGAAGGGTCCGGAATGGTACGGAGGCGCCCGGAACACTACGAAAGGTTCCGGAAGGCCGTGGAAGGCCTTAGAAGGTTGCGGAAGTTTGCGGAAGTCTCCGGAAGACTCGGGAAGCATCAAGAGGGGTCTTGAACTCTCTAGAACCTTAGAGAGGCTCATGGGTCAAGGTCACTCCGGAGATCTCTAGAAGCGTCAAGGGACATCTTGGAGTTGTCTAGATAGGTCTAGAACTCCCTATATGTGCTAGATTAGTCTAGAAACACATAGGCTTGGAGGTGGAGACTATAAATAGGGAACCTCCCCTCCCATTTGAGATAGGGTAGATTGGAGGATAGAAAGATTAGAAAGAAGTAGTGAGAAAAAGAGTAAGGAACTCTAGGAACTCACCTTTGTAAAGCTTTCTTTAGCAATACAAGTTCTTCTTTCAAAGCTCTTCTCCCTTCGATCTTTCGGTTGTTCTAGCCAAGCGTTGGCGATAGTTAGGCTGACTTAGCATAAAGGGAGTGCTAAGGCCGCACGAGTGCTAGCAGAAAAGTAAGCTCGTGACAGTTGGTATCAGAGCCGAAGTTCCTTCGGAGCCTCATTCAAAGATGGTGAAGCAAACAGCGAGCAAAGGTGCATCGCTTGACATTACCAAAGGTGCGTCGGGGTCCAGCCCTTCCGATGTGGTGACGCAAGAGGGAGTTCGCGAAGAGCTTGCCAACCCAAAGAGGTCTACAAAGGACATGCTTTCTTCTCTCGACTCACGCCTAGCTCAGGTGGAGGAGGTTGTGAGTGGTATGGGGGCCCAGGTGGAGGACCTAAGCCAACAAGTGGAGGGCTTAGAGGCGGAGGATATCGCCATCCACACTGCGATCAAGGGGATGCTAGTCCAATTGGAGGAGACCTTGCGTGGCGAGATGGGGAAGATTCGCGAGGAGTTCATGGGGGAACTCGCAAGGATGCGTCAAGTCCACGAGAAGGAGTCGAATAGTACGCTTGCACGCATGGAGGAGATGCATGGGGACTTGACCCTATGCAAGCGCGCATTGGCATCGACGGGGACAAGCACCAGTGGTATGGGGGAGGCTAGGCACGTGGAGGTGCCAAAGCCAAACAGTTTCGGAGGTTCGCGCAACGCTCGTGAAGTGGACAACTTCTTATGGGGGCTAGATCAATACTTCGGAGCCGTATGCATCAACGAAGAGGATGCCAAGATTCGGGCAGCGGCTCTCTACCTCACCGACACAGCCATGTTGTGGTGGAGGCGAAGGCGAGGAGACATTGAAAAAGGTACGTGCACCATCTCTACCTTTGATGAATTTAAGAAGGATCTTAAGAGGCAATTCTATCCCGAGAATGCCGAGGACGAGGCAAGAGCTCGATTGTGAAGGCTCAAGCACTCGGGGTCGATTGGTGAGTATGTCAAGGATTTCACCAATCTAGTGCTTGAGATCCCCGACATGACCGAAAAGGATGCTCTCTTTAATTTCATGGATGGTCTCCAAGCATGGGCCAAGGCCGAGTTAAGGCGACGTGGGGTGCAAGACCTTGCTACCGCCATAGCTGTGGCCGAAAGCCTAATCGACTACACTAGTCGAGAGGAGACTAGCAGCCAGCCGAGGGAAAAAGAGAGTATTCATGTCAAGGGTGGGGGAGACAGAGGCCTACGTGAGAGGAACGGAAGCCCACGCAGGGACGAGTTCCGGCAAAACAATCACTCGGGACGGAGAGTGGACAAGGGCAAACAAAGGGACACGAGGAGCTTGGGGAAGCTCAATGACAATCGTTGTTTCCTTTGTGACGGTCCACATTGGGCGAGGGACTGCCCAAAGAAGAATGCGTTGAGCGCAATTCTAGGGACCCGTCAAAGTGAGATGGAGGCCAAGGGTGGCCACGAGGATGCACGTATGGGGGCTATACAGCTGCTGAATGCGATCGAAGCCACTCCTACGGATGAAGGTAAAGGATTACACTTTGTCGACATCACTATAAAGGGAAAGCCAACGGTGGCGATGATCGACACAGGTGCATCCCACAACTTCATTTCCATTGAGGAGGCCCAAAGGTTGGGACTTAAGGGCAACAATAGGGGAGACTTCATGAAGGCGGTCAATTCACCAGCGCAGCCAACTCTAGGGAGAGTTCGAGGAGTCAAGACAAGCATGGGGGCTTGGCATGGGAAATTAGACTTCTCGATAGTGCCCATGGATGACTACAAAGTTGTCTTGGGGATGGAATTCCATGATCGGGTCAAGGCGATTCCGATACCGTTCGCCAAAAGCATGTTCATCATGGACGGCGACAGGGTTTGTGTAGTGCCAACCAAGGTCACCAAGCAAGGCGCGAAGGTGTTATCGGCATTACAACTCGTGAAGGAGCCAGCTAGGGAAGCTAGGCATCGGGTGATAACGAAGGTCGTGGACAAAGTGCTCGCGGATAGAGTCACTTATCGCCTGGGGAGGCGAAGCCACAGGGAGTACCTTATCAAGTGGAGAGGTCTACCCGATACGAAAGCCAGCTGGGAATCCGAGGATATTTTGTGGCGATTCAAGGACGAGATCCGACGCTACAATAGGGAAGCTGCGATGAGGGCATCGCGAGATTGGGTGGGGGAGAATGTCACGCCCCGCCAACATTGAAAGGATTGCCTTGAGCATTTTCGAGGGAAGCATGGCTCAAGGATAGGGTTGGAGCACCCTAGAAGCGTCCGAGGGCAGCTAGAGGCACCCAGAGGGGGCTGCCAGAAACATACGGGGGCTGTCAGAAGCACCCGGAGGCAGCCGGGTGCCAGCCAAGGGGCTGCCTGGCGCAACAGGAGGCAGCCAGGGGCCACCCGGGTGGCTGCCAGAGGCACCCGGGGGGCTTCCAGAAGCACCCGAGGGGGCTGCCAGACGCACCCAGGAGGGCCTGGGAGGTGCTGGAAGGCTGCGGAACAGCAGAGACAGTTCCGGAAAGGTCCGGAACAGCGAGTTCAGTTCCGAAGGGGTCCGGAACAGCGTGGTAGCATCCGGAAGGGTCCGGAATGGTATGGAGGCGCCCGGAACACTACGGAAGGTTCCGGAAGGCCGTGGAAGGCCTTAGAAGGTTGCGAAAGTTTGCGGAAGTCTCCGGAAGACTCGGGAAGCATCAAGAGGGGTCTTGAACTCTCTAGAACCTTAGAGAGGCTCATGGGTCAAGGTCACTCCAGAGATCTCTAGAAGCGTCAAGGGACATCTTGGAGTTGTCTAGATAGGTCTAGAACTCCCTATATGTGCTAGATTAGTCTAGAAACACATAGGCTTGGAGGTGGAGACTATAAATAGGGAACCTCCCCTCCCATTTGAGATAGGGTAGATTGGAGGATAGAAAGATTAGAAAGAAGTAGTGAGAAAAAGAGTAAGGAACTCTAGGAACTCACCTTTGTAAAGCTTTCTTTAGCAATACAAGTTCTTCTTTCAAAGCTCTTCTCCCTTCGATCTTTCGGTTGTTTTAGCCAAGCGTTGGCGATAGTTAGGCTGACTTAGCATAAAGGGAGTGCTAAGGCCGCACGAGTGCTAGCAGAAAAGTAAGCTCGTGACATTATGCTTATGGATTATGCTTATGCTTTTCATCCCTATTGTGTTGCATCCTACAAACATCCCGCTAAAAATTACTTCAAACGCTAGTACGCTACATTTGAATAATGTTTAGCAGACACATCCATCAAGCTTACTCTCATCTAGTCAACGTAACACTAACAATTCATAATTTAAGCAAGCACTACACTTGGATACAAGAAGAAAATTGAAGAAACACTTCACAAAAATCATAAAGAGAAATTTATACAAAGCGTTGATTGCTTCATTGCCTAAGCAGCAAAATGTTTTACTCTACATCGATGTTTTACTCTACATCGAAGTACGAAAATATCAAATGATGTTATGGTTTACATCAAACAAAAATCTATACTAATTTGCAGAATCTTCTTTTGTCCAGAAGATAGGTCACTGCTAGCCCGTATTGTGAGAGAGATCGGCATAAGAGATAGAGGGCGAGGAAACAAGATCTCGAGGTACAGCGGTCGTTGCAAGAAATAGCGGCCGAGTAAGTGTCCTGCCGGCAAGCACCAAGAGTACAAGAAGACCAAGAAGAGCAAGTCTTCCATGAGGTATAAATTTCTATATCAAACAAAATCTTCGCCAACTGTTGTTTCTCCCTCTTGCACGGGACAAATCTGTATCATTCTGCACACAAAAAAAAAACCACAACAGCTAGCGGAGTTAGAATACCAGCTATCATCAAAATAAAAGTACATATCAAATGAAAAAACTATCAGACACCTCAAAAAGACCTAGCAGTTGAAAGGAGGTAGGAACAGGGGGAAATCCCTCAACACCCTGGCGGTCCCCAAATTCAAAATTCCCACTTGCCAGGAAGGCCTTGCGACGCCAGACAGTCACTAACGACTGCATATCTGAAAACCACCACTTCTTCGGCTTCTTTGGTGATAACGTCATCGTACCATAATCCCAGTCTCGTCTAGCATAACTTGTATTGTAGAAATATGTGATTTCTGCCATCGTAGGAAAATCCAAGCGCGATATCTTAAAGATGTTGTAGAGCGCTATCAGCATTCTCGTCATCACCGGCCCACACTACCCAAAGGACACATTAAAATGTGACAACATGTACTGGAAGAAGGGATGTAGCGGCTGGTGGATCCTATTATGTAGGTGCCACTCATGAACGCATATATGGACCGCCGACGGATCAATAAATGTCTCCCCAGGATCTAGCGGCTGAAGATGAACGGAGCGTGATATATTATATTTCCCATAAAACCATCACACTCCTTAGCGCTATAGGATTCCTTAGGCTCCTGCATCGCCTTTCCATCCTCAAATAACCTAAGTATTGGTCCTCCAGTATATTGTGGTAACGCTTCTTCAGACGCTCTAGGCTCTATGGACGCATACGCCACACTCTCTCTTCTTGTTGCATCTCTCTCAACATATGTTGAAGATCAAACCCCACCTTGGCGCTTTGATACAATATCTGGTGCTGCAACCAAGAACAGGGTTGGAGCATCAGCAGGGTAATAAACACTCAACGGTTTTGGACTCAACGACACCAGACTCGATTCAGCGCTAGACATCGACAACGACGTTTGACTAATACTATATGACCTCATCGAGACCCCTATCTCTCAACTCAACTCGCTCATGGATACATGCAATTTCTTTCGCCAGTTCCTACCATCTACAATTCTATACTACTCGTCGCTCAATATCTCCACTAGCGTTGATGGATCCATCATGCTAGCGCACCCAACCTATCAAACAAAAGATATGCATCAAGACCAGAACGCGCCAGCGCCATGCAACCATCAACAGACGCGCCTATGCAGATATCATCTCCCCAACACCAAGACAACACACATTTTAACAAACAACGAATAACTAAACCCTAGTTCATCCTTATCTACTCAACAATACGTAAAGCACTTCAACAACGCTTATAGCCATATTTATAATACCTTATACACAAGCATATCAATCAACAATCACCTACGCTTATCACAAGCTCTTTGTATAGAATCACATCAAAATAGCCAGGTACAAAGGAAAGAAACTTCTACACGTGCAAATCAGAATCAAAACCCAAAAAATCTAAGCACCAAACATGTACAAATTGACGAGCACAATAGAATAAGAGGAGAAAATCTCCTAGATTTACCTTTCTGAGCGATAGAGATGGAGGAAATTGACTGTGCATCGAGAGCTGTAAATCTTCACTTAGAGCGCCATGAAACTCTGCAAAAGGCTTTGAAGTTATTTCTGAAGTGCGAAATGGAAAAATAGCTGGGGTAAAAGCCATTATTTACTAAGAAGCAAAAAGCCATAAGCGGTTTTGAATCCACGCACATCTATGCCGCACAGTTGATGTTCAACATGTATCCCACGTCGTTTGAATTTCAAACTGCAATCTGCCTCTTCGCAAGCCACATTAATGACATCATCAATGCACGTGATGGATGTCCCACTTTTTGACCCTTTTAAAAAAAGTGCTAACCTATAGGTGTCACGCATGCTCACATCTCCCTTGACACCTCTTCTAAACTCATCATAACTATAATCACCGAGTGGGCATGCTTACTAATATTGCTCTGCTAGCTCTTTCCTCGCTTACCAAGCGCACCTAGAGAAAATCCCATCACCTGACCTTCTGAGGCAATGAACGCAGCTTTTAGACACGCTTTACACCTCAGTCAAGCAGCTTGAGAGATGAGCGCTAGATCGGATAGCTCCCACTCATAGATGACTGGCTCCCAACGCCTATCGTTCTCAGAAACGGACTCCCCTGACTTTTAATCACCTTGGATAGGACGTCCCTTGATGTGGTCCTTGACCTAATATCATTGGCTACCTAGGGACTTAAACTCCCCTTGGGCCTGAAAAACCCCTAGCGTCATTGTCAACCGTCATGTGGCCTTCAACGGCCTTAGTGCATGCCACATCGCACACCTCACTCAATCAACAGACCCTCTAGAGAGTGATCCTCCTATATGTGTCTCCTAACGCAGTCCCTGACCTAGCAGCATTGAATACTTGGGGACTTAAACTCCCCTCGGGCCCAAAAAATTCTTAGCATCATTGTCACTCGTCAGGCAGTCTCAAACGGCCTGAACATACGTTGCCCTAGTGCATCTCATTCCTTGCTTAACGCTTTCGTGCCCGACATTTCAAGCTTGAACGTATGCTGCCCTAGTACACGTCGTTCTCTTCTTAATGATCGCAGTTCTCATGCACAACGTTTCAAAATGAATGTGCCCTACCCTAGTGCACGTCATTCCCTTCTTAACGATTGATGTTGTCACACACGATGTTTTAAGCCTAATGCACATTGTCCCAACGCATGCTGATTTTTGCTTCATGCCTATTGTTCTCATAAATGACGTTTCAAGCCTCACGCATGCTGCCCTCATTTAACACTCGTTACCCTCACGAACGATGCTTTAAGCTTTAACTCACCTAGCCAAGCGCTACTCACCAAGCGCCAGTCACAATCTCACTAAGGTATAATGCGTGTAAGAGATTTCCCTTAATCACGGAGTTGAGAAGACTCCAAGGTACGCTATGCTACCCAACATAATGGTACTAAGTATGAACGTTTTATGGATCTTGGGTTTTTCAACTCCCCAATAAAGGTCGATCTCCTCGACTCAGGGACTTGAGAGACTTGTTAGTACGTCAAGCGCTAACCCATAAAAACATACCATACTTAGCACCCAAAATCAATTGTCAAAGAAATAAAAAAGGGTACAAAGGAGAAATCACACTCGGAAAGTGCACCGCACACGTTGCGCTCATTACTCAGTCAGCGTGAGGCATTACCCGCCAAAAGACCAATTTGCCCTCCTTTACACCAAAATGGAAATAGTTTCACGTCGAGGACCACAAGAGTTGTCACTGTCAACTACCCATATAAGGAAGGTATTTATGACCAGGAAAAGGTAACTAATCCATTCATCATTGTTCATTAAACGCTTACTGTCATTACACTGTCTGACTTAAGCATCAGAGCGTAGAAGACAGGTCAATCCCATCTCAACTTCTTAATGCTAGTCTCTTGTTTTACATTTAAGCGAAGCACACGAGGTTACTAGCTCGAGTGCTCAGGAGCGATCCTACACTAATATCCGTTGTACCTCAAGCAAAGTCCCTTACGGATTTCGGTTGAAACACTATAGTACTTTAAATCTATATGCTTTGAGTTAGGTGATCTTTTGCTATTCTTACAAAAGAAAACTGTAGCATCATTATCACAGTGTATATTTAGATTGCATAGAACAATACCACTTAGAACTTTGGTTTCCAGAATAAAATTCCTAATCCAAAATCCTTCAAAAACACCCTCATATAATGCAACAATTTCTACTTGCATTGTAGAGGTTGCTATAAGTGTTTGTTTTATGGTATTCCATGCAATTGCACCACCAGCAAGTATAAATACATAACTAGAAGTAGATTTAGATGAAGAAAGATAGTTCCCTGCAAAATCAGAATCTGTATAACCTTCAAGCTTCAGATTTTTCACTCTTCTATACACAAACATATGGTTTTTAGTTCTCTGTAAATATCTTAAGACTTTCTTTCCAGTTGTCCAATGTTGAATACCTGGATTAGACTGAAATCTAGAAAGTATACGTACAACGTTAGCTGAATTAGGCCTAGTACACACTTGTGCATACATTAAACTGCTTACAAGCCTTGCATATGGCTTGAATTCCATCTCATATTTATTTGCATTTGATTTGGGAATCACATTCTTAGTTAGCTTGTCTCTCTTTGACATTGATACCTCATTTGCAGCTCAGGATACCATTCCAAACCTCTTCAAAATTTTGAAAATATATCCTGCTTGAGATAACCCTAATAGTCCATGAGTTCTGTCTCTCTTAATCTCAATACCTAAAACATAGGATCCTTCCCCCCAAATCTTTCATGTCAAAATACTTTGACAGAAAGATTTTAGTATCTTTGAGTAATTTCAAGTTAATAGAGGCTAACAAAATTCCATCCACATACAAAATGAGAAAAATAAAATTTTCTCCCACTGTTTTGAGATAGACACACTCATCGACTATATTTTTCTTAAAGCCAAAAGTAGAGATAACTGTATCAAACTTTTTATACCGCTGCCTAGATGCTTGTTTTAAATCATAATTAGACTTATTCAACTTACATACCAAATTTTCTTTTCCAGGTTCAATATACCCTTCTGGTTGCTTCACATAAATAGTTTCTTCAAGTTCTTCATTTAGAAAAGCAGTCTTAACATCCATTTGGTGGAACTCTATATATGTTGAAATGAGCTACAAGAGCCATAACAATTCTAAATGAGTCTTTAGTTGAAACCGAAGAGAATGTTTCTGTAAAGTCTATACCTTCTGTTTGAGTGAAACCCTTAGCCACTAGCCTAGCCTTATACCTTTCTACATTTTCATTGGCATCCCTCTTTGTCTTAAACACCCACTTACACCCTATGGCATTCTGATTTTTGTCAAACTTGACCAATATTCAGAGTTTATCTTGATCCATGGATTCAATTTCTGCATCCAATGCATTTGGCCACTTCTCTGAATCCTCACTGTTCATAGCATCAGTGAACAACATAGGATTAGATTCCTCAATGAGAACTTTCTCAATTCTTGAGAAAACACAACATTATCACTTTGACCACCAAGTGTAGGAGCTCTCTCTCTCTCTCTCACTGGTCTGCGTGGTGGATCTTTGACAATTTTATGTGGTGACTGGAATGTGTTTAAGTTTTCAGAATTTTCTAAATTTAATTTTTTTGGAATTTCTAGAATTTCTGAAGTTACAGTAGCATTTGCACTGTCTAAAGTGTGTTTCAGATTCTGCAATATTCTGCAATGCTATCATGAAAAATATTTTCTAGCTCTTTAGTTATTTCTTCCCTCACTTCATTAGTTTCAATTCATTGTTTTTGATCTGAAACTAAATGAAGTATATTGATTGTGTCCTCAGACTATATAATTTCCTCAAACTCAGAACATAAATCTTCAAAGTTTGTATTATGAATTGTTTCACCTAAAAACTTAACCTCATGAGTTTCAAAAACTCTAGGTAAATGTTTACTTGATTACAGTTTATAGCCTTAAGATTTTTCATAGTAACCACAGAAATAACAAGACACAGATTTATTATCAAGCTTTTCTAAGTCTACATTATGTAGTTTAGCCTCAGCTTTACAGCCTCAAACATAACAATGATGTAAACTTGATTTCCTGCCACACCATTACTTAAATGGCGTCTTTTTCAAAACTTTTGATAAAGACCTATTCCAAATATAACTTGTAGTTTTTAAAACTTCTCCCCACAAAAAACTTAGGTAAACTAGAGGTACGCATCATAGACATAACCATGCTAATCAGAGTCGTATTCTTCTTTTTAGCAAACCCATTTTGATGAGGGTTGTAAGGTGTGGTATACTGAGCCTTAGTACCGTTTTCTTGAAGGTATACAACAAATGGTCCCATATGTTGTCTCTGCTCAATAAACCTACCTTCAAATTCTCCCCCTTTGCCAGACCTCACAATTAAGATCTTCATTCCTAATTGAAGTTCAACCTCAGTTTTGAAGATCTTAAAATTGTCTAAAGCCTGTGATTTTTCTGACATTAAATAAATGATATAATATCTGGAATAATCATTAGTAAATGTAACGGAATACACATTTTCACATATTATCTTATTGATGTGCTCTTTTTCTTGATTTCTTTGTCAATTTTCCTTTACAACATTCAATACATTCATTTAGGTCAGAATAGTCTAGTTCTTGTAAAATTTTGTTTTTAACTAAAGTGTCTAGTCTATCCTTTGATATATGGTCAAGTCTCATGTGCCATAAGTATGTAGGTTTCTCATTCAATATTGGTCTTTTAACACCAACGATGGTGTCAGTTCTTAATGCTTATATGTTTTCAATTGAAAAAACCATATGTGAAGGTAACATGCAGACAATTTGTAAATAACCATTCACTCTTATAGCTAACCAATATGAATAGAATTTCTGAATTATTTTACTCCATTCAAATCATAAAGAAAACTACAATTGTCTTTAATCAAAAGATCCCAAGAAACTAAACTCCTCTTAAAAGAGGGAACGAAATAAACATCATCAAGAACTAACAAACTTTCTAAACGTAAATCCAAAACTAAGGTGCCTATTGCCTTGATTCCCACAGGCATGCCATTAGCCACACTTATGCATATTTCACTGCTTCTTGGTTTTCTCTTGCTTGTGAATCCCTAAAGAGAGTTAACTATATGTAAGAGATTTTCAGAATCAAGCCAAAATGTATTTAGCTGATCATTTATGTAATTTATTTCCTGAAAATTAACTAAGGAAAAATTAAATGAATTAAAAGGTTTAAAAACTCACCCTTCTTAACCATGCATGATTTAAAACCCTCGCAATCCTTTTTCAGGCATGTGTCCTAGTTTTATGCAGAAGAAATACTTGAATCTCAATGGTTGATCAGGTTGGTTTGGCTGGTTGGGTCTAGGATTTCTAGCAGCTGCATGTTGTTTTTTTTTTATAGTTTTCTTTGGCCCTAACCTCTACTTTTTCTATTTGTTCCTTTTTCTCACAAGTTTCACAGTAGCCTCAGATTTTGGTGTAGTTCCATATGTGTGATCTTCTTTCTCAATCCTAGATTCTTCTGCAGCAGTTATGGCAATGAGTTCATTCATTGTCCACTTAGCCTTTACAGTGTTATAACTCGTGTTATGTTGCCCAAACTTGTTAGGCAAAGAATGAAGGACTGTGTTAACCACATGTTCATTAGCCATAACTATATCTAGGTTAGCTAACTTAAGTGCAATGTTCTCCACTTACAAAAGATGCTCCTAGATACCTCAACACCATTATACTTGAGGGCGTTGAATTGTTGAGACAATGTTGCACGCTCAACTTTGTCAGATTCCTTGAATTTCTCCTTAATAAGCTGCAGGTAGTCATGTGCATAATATACCTCAGTAATAGCCCCAGCTATAGTATTTGAAATGTAAGCCCTTATAATGTTTTTAGCAAAATTATTCTTCATATTCCAATAGTGATAATGCTTAAAATCTTCAGGACAAAGACCATTTTATTCTTCTAGGACATATTGGTAGAGGGCTATGTCTAAATCATTATTGCTGTTGAAGTAGGTATCTATATGATGCCTCCAAACCTTGTAATTAGAACCAGTTAAGAGTTCTATAGTGTTCAAGTTCAGAATTTGGTTACCTAAGAGCAAACAAAAGAAAAATCAATTAGTTATTGTTATTAAAAACGTGTTAATGAAAGCCAATATTTTAAGTCTTGAGTATTCTATGTTTCATGTCTGTGTATTATCTAGAACAAACAAATAAAACAGAACAAAAGCTAAAACATAATTTTCAGACAATATCAATACACCCCAATAATTAAGTTACATCTTTTATACTTTTGAGTAGTAGATTAAGAACACTGAAACTGTATCATCATACCATATCACACAAACTCAAGTTATAATAAAAATTCTCAACACCTTTGTGGCCGAAGAAAAATCTAGACTATCCGAATATGAACTCATAGAATATGTTCACTAGTACAAAAACTACTTCATATGATGCCTCTTAAAGGACAGAAATAAAATGTCAGTCGTCTGAATGATTTTGAAATAAACAAACGTTGGTTCCTTTCTGTGCGTCATTGCATGCTCTTTTATGAAGTAATTTTTTTTTTCAGTTTTTAAGGGGGACATTCAAAATTTATAATTTTCAAGGGTGGGCATCTCAAATTTTGATTGTTCGAAAGATATACTTAAGTCAGACGACGTTTGTCTGTCATATGAGTATTTTGCAAAAAACCAAACAAATAGGTAATCATCCGAGGGGGTTCACTTGAATAAGTCCTTTAATCATACGTCAGTCGACCGTCATCTGAATGGTTGGAAAAAAATTTGTAAAATTTTTTTTGCCAATTCAAACAGATGAGAGTACTCAATTGGCGATAAATGCGTGTAGAACTCTCTAAGGGAGCTCACTAGATTGTGTTCTTCAATTAGATGACAGACGTCTGTCGTCTGAGTTATGACATAATCTGACTGCAAATTTTCTACATATACCGCCTCACATGTAATATTTGCATATGTACGTTATTAAGAGTGGACATCTAACTTGTATAAGGTTTTGAAATATGCGTTAAATCAGATGACAGTCATATGTATAACTAAGCTTTGACATTTCTTTTGCAATCTTAAACGTTAAATTTTTTAAATTGCCAAAAATAAACCATTTTCGTAAATTTGACCGTTTAATGGGATTCTAGGATTATTATTAAGACATTATTTAAAAGTTATAATTTTTCTACTTAAATTCATCCTCGATCCGTCAATTTCATGGTTGTGATGCTAAGGTTCTTTAGAGTAAATCTTGATTTGAGGCTCCGTCAAAAATTAATTTGAGACCAAATTATACATATGCATTATCGTGGAGTTCATATCTATCTTACCATATAAAAACAAATGACAAAAAAATCAATTTAGGTACTCCCATAGGAGAATGAGCAAAATTCTTGAAAATGGCTATTTTAGTCTTTTAATAATATTTGGCATATTTGACCAAACTCTAAACGAACTTCGACGAGGGTAAGTTTTTTGAAAACTCTATATTATTACGAGATTGATGCATGTGTATGGACACATTTCTTATTAGACCATTTCGGTTTGTCATATGTTGTGAATTGCATGTATAACTATTGAGGCTTGTTCTCTTAAGAGACACATTTTAAGGGATAGAAATGGAAGAGCACATCCAACGGTTGTGATTGAAAGTAATGAACACGGCCCCACTATAGTTTTTATGTCTTTGAATCACAATCGTTGGATGTATTCATGAAAGGACCCAACCCCGATTTAGTTTCCTAAACCGGAATCAAACCCCTTCTGAAATCACGAACTTCTAAAAACCACAGAAATTTTGGCAGAGTTTCACTATATCGCGAAGTTACCATTAACCTGCGCCCGAAAATACACTTCATCCTATGCCACAAAAGCCAAACCGTGGGCACCCATCCCATCCGGATTTCTCAAAATCATATCATAATATAAAATAATAAGCAAAACTGTAGCTTTATAGAAATCTGGAAAAATCATGTGAAAATATAAACATCAGAGTATTCAGAGCAACCTCTAGTTTATATATATATATATATATACACACACACATAAATATACAGCAGTAGGCTAAAAAAAACCTACTGAGAAAGAAAACTAGCTCGAATACTAAGCCTCCAACCTTGACGTGCGACACCAGAATTCGAACTGCAAACTGGGCATTGAAAACAAAGAGCCCAGGGAAAGACATATAAACCGTTAGAATGAGTGGACAAAAATAAATGTCTTTCGCCGAATAATATAGGTTATAAAAACATATGCGAGTCTAGATAGATGAAAATGATATGGTACACGAGGGAGATTCTAACTCCTCACGCGTACAGAGCATGCATCGTAAATCCCGCGGGGTCACTCATGGACACATCCGCGTTAGTACAGTCCGAATCACGAGATCCCAGATCCACATGTGATTTTAGCCAGAAAAGCCTCAGGTCAGGGTATCTGCCTCCCCCCCCCGGTAAACATCATCGGGGATCAGCCGGGATGCTAGGTGTATCGATACAACAATATATACTAAGACTGTACTCTGTGTAAACCAAATCATAAATAGTTTCATGCAAATGTATAAAGCATAATATAAATGCATATTCGTAATATATAATTATAAGAGCATAATCATAGATGCATATTCGTAAATGCATAATCGTAAAACACATGCTCGAATAAATCATAATCGCATATGCATGCTCATGCTCGTAAAATGTATATAAAAGACTCGCAACCAATCAGTGAAAAGAAATGTCCACTCACAGATAAGCACAGCGCGCCAACGCGCTAATCCCGAGATCCGGCAGAAGATCCTTCGCCAAGCGTACAATCTCGATCTCCTGAATAGTTACAAAATATCACTGATAAAAATCATAATTCAATACTCTGAACCACACCTCGGAAACCAACCATTTCCAGAAATATATAACTCGGATAACAAAAGAATCGCTGAAAATCCCAAAATACTCCACATAAACCCTCGACATAAAATCCACCACCCAAATCAACTTAAAAACCTCAAGACGACGATCGGGGCGCGATTACGAGCAAAACGGCATAAAACTTTCCAAAATCCAAAAAGTCAACGCGTCACCGGAGAGATTTTCCGGCGACCAAGATCACCCCAGCTTCTTCTCCTCAAGCCCAACCAAAAACTCTTTTACACGAACCTTCAATTCCACCGGCAACCCCTCCAAAACCGCCTCGAAAGATCCACGGCCAAGAATAGCCAGAAAACTTTTCCGGCCGATTCCGGCACCGTCACATCACCAAAACACCTCAAACCAAGGGGGTTTTCACCCTTGGCTCGAGCCCAGTCCGTTCCACCTCAAAAGCCAACCGGAAAGTCGCCGGAACACCACCCTCCATTAAACTCGATTCCGGCCACTTTCCCCTTCAAATTTCACCAACCAAACCACAACAAAAACACACCGAACATACATCAATCGAAAGCCCATAAGACAAGCTTCAAAACCATACCTTAAACTCCGGCAACCATGCCGTTTTCCGGTAGTCACCATGACGGCGAGTCACGGCTCAGTGAATCAACACGGGTTGACTCGGTCAACTCGGCCAAAATCAGTCAATTCGGTCAAATAGCCCATTTTTCAAACTTTTCGTTAACTTTACAACTATTCAGCTATTTATACGTCGCGAATCAACTCTATCCGCAATTTGGATAACTCAAACTCAAACTCAAACGGATAAACACGACTAACTCGACGATTATTTCAAATATTCTTTTTATAATCCTCGATTATCCAAAAAATCCTCGGATAGCTCCTACGGACTCGAAATCAGATTCTCTACATTTCCCACGAACAAACCCAAATAAAATTCGTGTCCGAAAATTAAGTCGTGAATGAAGTTGTATATCCGATTAATTACGATAAACCTCAATTACTCGTGAAACTCGCAGATTAAGCCGATCACTATACCAATTCCGGTTCGGATCGTCACATCTCATCCCTTTCTGTCCCTTAGAATGTGTCCTTTAGAATATCAAATAACTACTAATGTTACATACTATGTTTGTTGGTTATATGAAAAAACAAACTTATATGAAACTAAATCACTAACAAGTAATCATTTTGCAAATGTGCCCGTTGGATGAAACAGTGGGACTTATCTAAGTACGCTGTGAAAAAATTAGAACCTTTTAGAATTGAATTCAATCTCGATATGAGTGTCCTACTATTATGACCATATTTCCCTTAAGAATAAAAATAATTTTTGCCGCTTCGTCAAAAATAATTTGAAACCAAGTACGTCACTCACATTCTTGTGGAATTCACATCTATCTTGCCATGCAAAAAAATTTAAATTTCTAAACCCTAAAATTTAGACCTAATTGTAAACCCTAACCCTAAATAAATAGTTAAAAATAACAATTTATAGGTCAATTCTCTAACACATTCCATGTGCTTCTCTCTTCTATTTTGTAACCCCAAATTCAACCCTAATTCTCTCTCCCTCTCTCTCTGGAGAGGCTGATGGATTCAGTAGCACACTAGCCTCCGTGCCCCATCTTGATTCGTCTCTGTGCACCTTTCGTGCCTCTCCTTTATGGCATCCATCACCGCATAGGCTTGCGACTGTTGCTTGGGTTACGAGCCTCCAATGAGTCCTCTATGACACCCTTAGATGCCTTTAGCCTCCTCCGATCCAGAAGCTCGCGTGCCACCTTCAGCTTGTCAGTCCACCACGCGACCATGAGCAGCCAGGATAAGCTCATGTCTTGCTAGCCTCCTCCATCGATGGTCAACCTCGCCGGCCTCGCCATCTCAAATTGTGTGACAACATCGACTCAGGCCGTGCATCTCAGCACCGCTCGTAATCTCACCTTCTGCGTCGCCACTCGTAGCCTCATATGGCGCTGCTCTAGTTGTGCCTCCAAGATTCTGAATCTTATCAAATGCCAATTGGATTCAAAGGTTTGGCCTAACATCTCGAGCCCCGCCCCACCCTAACCGTACCTCTATGCCTGGGTCTACTTTGGCCTCAACTGCTGCCTCTAGCAATGTTGGGCTGTCTAGCTTGTCAGTCTAGTGAGCGTGCATCTCATAGCTCTAAGTGATTGCGCCTCCTCGAGCTCGGCCTTGACCTTGAATCTTGTATTCCTCGCTCCACCACATATCACTGTTAGACCACGAGCCTCGGGACCATTACATAGTTTGACCTCAATCCTGTATTTAGCCTCAGGTACTGCTTGAATTACATAGTTTCCAATCTCATAAGATATGTAAGCTTTTATTGCTTTGATATGTGAAGTTTTGGTATTGGATGTGTGTGAATGAATTGATTATATGAGGTTGTTAAGAATAAGTTACTGTTGTGTCCTTTCAAGGCTACTGACTGAGTTACTGTTGTCAAGAATAAGTTACTGTTGTGTCCTCATCCATAATCGTATTACCAAAGCTCATCATTCCCCAGCTCGGGTGGCCAGAACTGACTCCCACAGTACCAATTTCACCTCTTTTTAATATTATTTTATTAGATAAAATTCCGTTTACTCCCCTCAAGTTTGGTCGAGACATCAAGTTAGTCCCTTAAGTTTTGGATGCTATTCCGTTTCTATAATCTTTGTAATTTAAATCGTCTGGTCATTTCCCATCCAATTTCAACGTTAGCTGATTTAAGTGGATCCCATGAGCTGTTTAAATTCCATAATTGCCTTAGAGAATTTGCAGCGGTATGCCGAATAGCATGAGCTACCGGTGTCCCCCTCCAAAAAGAGCACAAGCTCGGGAAGTTTTTGGGTGCAGCGGTAAGAGATAGCACGAGCTCGCCGGTGGGACTACTCGTTGACCGAGCTGGGAAGCCAGAGAAAGAGCAAGAATAGCACTTCGAAGAGGAGTTGCTCTCTCGTGGAGCCCACTCACGTGGGTGACGCCAGAGCAGTTCTCTTTTAATTTATTACATACGCCAGTATATAGTAATTTTTTTACAGTTGTTTACCGTGCCAATGGGAACAATCCATGTAGCTGGGCTATCTGGCAAGTTGCTCCCAACAGGCAACAAAGTCTGGGCTATCCATTTTGATTTGAAAAGTCGATCGGACGACCCTATTTGAACAAAACGGCTAGTTTTGTGTAAAATAGGCAGTTATCAACAATTTTACAGAAAATACACAAAAAGTTTGATTAAAAAATCCCAAAAAATTGTCAAGCTCACCCTACAGTTTTTCTATAAATACTATATCAATTTCATCCACCTTTCACACAAATTTGTGCATAACAAATTTATCTTTCCTCCATCTCTTCTCTCATTCTCTTTGTATTTTCTTGCTAAAAAATGTCCAATCGGCTTCCTTCCGAAGATTTGCAATTGTGCATTTCTTATGTTCGTCATAGCGTTGATCCTGTCACAGGCAACAAGCAAAAGGTCGACAAATTGTGGGAAACCGTTCATGCCAATTATAAGGAAAATTGGGTCATTTCTCTTGGTGAATCAAGACCGGAGCCTAGGTCCCAAACTGCAATTTCTTCTCGTTTTACTAAGTTGAGGCCACTTTTGAAAACTTGGGGAAATGCTCTTGGTTATGCATAAAGGAATCCACAATCCGGCACAAATTTGCAAGATGAGATAAGTCTTTATAATTTTTTCACCTCTATTTTATTTTATTTATTTAAATAAATGTTGTCATCTCCATTTTATTAGATAAAATTGTGACATAAATTTGTTATTTTTTCTAGCTAAGAAAAGCTCAATCATGGTATGTGGCACAAAAGAAAAAAGAGATTACAAAGTTTGAATGTTGGGAAGTGGTGAAGAACTATCCTTATTTTAGGTTCGTCGAAACTACTACTCCACCTTCTTACCAAGGCAACTTCGAAGCTACTCCTCCCATTAGCGAAATGCTTCCCACCGTCGATTTGGATACGAATAAAGTGGTTTCAACACCACAAAGTAACCCAACACCACAAAGCAACCCTCAAGGTCCCTCTAGTCCAGTTAGACCAATGGGAGTGAAGGCGGCCAAAGAAGCAAGAAAAAAAGGGGAAAAAGTCATGACTCCTACAAATGAGGTACGCGATGAGGCTTTGAAATGCATTGTGGCTAATCAAAAAATTTGGCTTGCCGGCCAAAAAGCTCTTGATGATAGTGAGCTTATTTTACACAAAGCGCAACTCGCCCTTCAAAAGAAAGAGCACAAATTGAAGGCTTCAGCGGAAGAAACAAGGATCATGTCAATGAGTTTGGATGCTATGACCCCAAATTCAAAGAGGTATTTCATGAAGAGGAAAACGGACATCCTTAAGCAAGTAGATGACAATATATGAAGGAGAAGCTAGCGGTACACATTTTGAAACTGTTATCGCCCACTTTTTAGTGATCAGTTTAGTTTGTCTTTATAATAAATCTAGGCTTGGCTTGTCATTATGTAATTTAAATTTTCAAGAAATAAAAATGTTGATTTCTTTATTTAGATAAAATGCAAACACATTACATAAAAATATTATTCAAATAAAAAACTCAAACATTTTTCAAACACAAAATTCAAAAATTATTCAAACACAAAATTCAAACACACATAATGCAAACACACAAAATTAAAATCAAACATAAAATGTAAACACGCAAAATAACATATTTAGAGATGTTCACCGGTTTCAATAAACCAGTTATGCTTCATTAAGTTCTTCTGAATCTCTCTATGGATATAAGCAAATTGGAGATCCACAACAAGGTCGTGAAACTGTTGTTCATTCAGTCCATCTCTTACAGCTGGCTCCAAAGGAATTCAATCACCTCCTCCATCCACTGTCCCATCATAACTAGCGAAAGCACTCGATGGGTTTTGTAGATCTTCTTCGTCGTTCTCCTCCAAAAATTCTTCCTCAACAATTATATTGTGCATTATGATGCAAGCCAGCATAACCATTTTTAATATCGATGTGTGGTGACACCGAGTTGCATGACGAATAATTCCCCAACGAGATTGCAAGATGTCAAAGCACATCTCAACATCTTTGCGGTACGCTTCTTGTTTCTTTGTGAACAACTTTTCTGGTAGTGAAAGGACCCGACCCTGATTTAGTTTCATAAACCAGAATCAGACCCCTTCTGAAATCATGAACTTTCAAAAATCATAGAAATTTTGGCAGAGTTTCACTATATCGCGTAGTTACCATTCACCTACAACGGAAAATACACTTCATCCTACGCCACAAAAGCCAAACCGTGGGCACCAATCTCATCTGGATTTCTCAAAAACATATCATAACGTAAAGCAATATACAAAATTGTAGTTTTACAGAAATCCGGGAAAATCTTGTGAAAATATAAACACAATAGTTCTCAAAGAGACCTCTAGTATATACATGTATACATAACAGTAGGCCAAACTAGAAACCACCTGACAAAGGAAAAGTGGCTCGAATACTAAGCCTCCAACCTTGACATGCGACACCTGAATCCAAACTGCAAACTGAGTATTGAAAACAAAGAGCTCAGGGAAAGACATATAAACTGTTAGAGTGAGTGGACAAAAATAAATATGTTTCGCCGAATAAATATATATGTTCATAAAACATATGCGAGTCTAGATGCATAAAAATCATATGGTACACGAGGGAGACTTTAACTCATCACGCGTACAGAGCATGCATTGAAAATCTCGCGGGGTCACTCATGGACACATCCGCGCTAGTACAGCCTGAATCATGGGATCCCTGATCCTCACGTGATTCTAGCCAGAAAGGCCACAGGTCAGAGTATCTGCTCCCCCCCTCCCGATAAAGACCTCGGGTCAGGGTAACAGTCCCCCCCCCCCCCCCGATAAACATCCTTGGGGATCAGCTGAGATGCTAAGTGTATCGATACAACTACTACTGAGACTGTACTCTGTGTAAACCAAATCATAAATGTTTCCATGCAAATGCATAAAGCGTAATGTAAAAGCATACTCGTAATGCATAATTATAAAAGCATATTCGTAAATGCATAATCCTAAAACACATGCTCGTATAATTCATAATCATAACTGCATGCTCATGCTCGTAAAACGTATATAAAAAACTCGCAACCAACAGTGAAAAGAAATGTCCACTCACAGACAAGCACAACGCAAAAATGCGCTAATCCCGTGATCCGGCGGAAGATCCCTCGCCAACCGTACGATCCCGATCTACTGAATAATCACAAATACCACTAATCAAAATGACAATTCAAAACCCTGAACCACACCTCGGAAACCAACAATTTCCGGAAACATATAACTCGAATATCAATGAAATCGTCGAAAATCCCATAAATACTCTACTTATCCCTCGCCACAAAATCCACCACCAAAATAAACTCAATAACCTCATGACTGCGATCGGAGTGCGAAAACAAATCGAAAACACATAAAATTTCCCAAAAATTCGGACCTTGCCGGAGCTCTGCCACGGACCACCGCCGGCGGTGCGGCGTCGCCGGAGACTTTTCCCGGCGGACCAAACCCAAAACTCTTCCTCTCCTCAAGGCCAACAATTTCTCTCAAAGGACCACCACCATCCAAGGCCCACTGTGGCCGGAATTCCACCCGAAAGTTCAAACCTCTATTAATTCCGGTGACCTATTCCGACGAGCTTCAAACGGCCTGCAATTCCAAAATTCTTTCACCCAAAAGCATCTATGGATTGAGGGGAGCAAAACCCCCAACCCCATTGGCCCCAAAAGTGGCCGGAAAAGCCCACCCGATTTTGGCAAAAACCCATAACTTAACCGAATCGGTTCTCCTTCAAAACTCAACCAAATCAACTCAAACCAAGTTCAAAACAATAGTAAATCACGAGGGGAAGCTAACCATACCAAGCATGAGGTCTGAAGTGGCCGGAATCTGAAAGTCAATCGGTGGTCAACGGCGGTGCAATTCCTCTTCGGTCAACGCAGGGCAAACTTGGTCAACGGTCCAATTTTGGTCAACTCGGCCCAAATGTGACTTTTCGACAATTTTATGACTATTTCGATATTTATACTTGCGACTAAAATGATCAACGGTCGAAAACGAATCGAATCCAAACGGATAAACACAATTAAATCCAACGGTCAAAAATATTCACAACATATTCATTGGACATCGAAAAAATCCTTGGAAAACTCCTACAAGCTCGAAATCATAAACTCTACAACTCTCGTGAAGGAATTTATGTCAAATTCTTGCCCGATAATTTAGTCACAAACAAGACCGCCAAATCGATTAATTACAACAAAATACGATTATACGTGAATAACTCTGTGCCTCAACTCTTGTACATGTTGATCAAGAATCTGCACTGGCTCCTCCACATAAGTCAAATCTTCCCGAATAGGAAGTTGATATGGTGCTAAAACATGCGATAGATCCGAAATGTACTTCCGCAACATCGATATATGGAAGACATCATGCACTCTAGTCATCTCTGAAGGTAACTCCAATCTGTATGCCACAGTACCAACTCTCTCTGTGATCTCATAAGGACCAATATACTGTGGCCGAAGTTTTGCCACGCTTCCCGAAACGAACTACTCCCCTCCAAGGAGACAATTTTAGGAAGACCCACTCGCTAACCTCGAACTCAAGACTTTTCCTCCTCACATCTGCATAGCTCTTCTGGTCGATCTTGAGCAATCTTCAGTCTGTCTCTGATGATCTGAATATCCTCAATGCTGCTCTTCACCAAATCAGGACCCATAAGCCAACGCTCACCCACCTCACTCCAACATAATGGAGTACGGCACTGCTTCCCGTATAAAGCCTCGTAAGGTGCCATATCGATGCTAGTCTGATAACTGTTATTGTAGGCAAACTCGATCAAATGAAGCTGCTGGTCTCAATTCCTTCTAAACTGTAATACACAAGACCGCAACATATCCTCGAGGGTCTGAATGGTCCTCTCAGACTGCCCATCAGTCTAAGGATGGAAAGCTGTACTGAAATGTAGTATGGTCCCCAAAGCTCGCTGCAATGCCTACCAAAACTCTGAAGTGAACTGACTATCTCGGTCAGAAACAATGGACACAGGCACACCATGCAAACAAACAATCTCAGTCAAATACAGCTTCGTTAATCTGCCCATTGAAATCTTCCCTGGAAGTGCAAGGAAATGAGCTGATTTCGTCAAACGGTCCATAATGACCCAAATACCAGTGTTACCAGAAGAAGTACGCGGTAACTGATATACGAAATCCATAGTGATATGCTCCCACTTCCAAACTGGAATCTCTAATGGCTGTATCTTTCCAGTAGGTTTCTGTCACTCTGCCTTCACTTGTTGACAAATGAGGCATCTGCTCACATACGCTGTAATTTCCCTCTTCATGTTCCGTAACCAATAGTAGGCTCTAAGTGTATGAAACATCTTCGTACCGCCTGGATGCATAGCGTAAGCAGAACAATGGGCTTTATCTAAGATCTCCTTCTTCAAGCTCTCGTCTCTGGGTACACAAAGTCTGCCTCTAAACAGCAATGTACCGTCACTACTCAACTGAAACTCTGTTGGCACACCATTCCGAATCATGGTCTTCTTGTCCAATAGATAGGAATCCGCATCCTGAACTTCATGGACTTGATCAACCAATACTGGTCGAACTTGGAAGCTAGCCAACAAGGCTCCCTCATCATCCCACTCTAACTCAGCTCTCGTAGCCCATAACTCTGCTAACATGGAAACTCTGGCCACACGCACATGAAACAATGAAGCTCCAGATTTCCGACTGAGTGCATCAATAACAACATTAGCCTTCTCTTAATGATACTCAAAGGTGCAATCATAGTCATTGATCAACTCTATCCATCTCCGCTGTCTCATGTTCAGATCTGGCTGCGTGCGCAAATAAGTGAGACTCTTGTGATCTGTATATATCTTGCACTGAGCTCCGTACAAGTAGTGTCTCCAACTCTTCAAAGCTAATACAATAGCAGCCAACTCCAAATCATGTGTAGGATAATTGACTTCATGTAGTTTCAACTGCCTGGAACCATAAGCCACCACTCTGCCATGCTGCATCAAAACACAACTAAGACCCAATTTTGATGCATCGCTGTAAACCACAAACTCTCCATTATCGTCAGGTAGAGTCAACATCGGTGCGGTAGTCAACTTCTCCTTCAAGAGCAAGTAACTCTTCTCACACACATCGGACCACTCAAACTTAACGCCTTTCTTCGTCAATTTGGTAAGTGGAGTGGAAATCCGTGAAAAATCCTGCACAAAGCACCAATAGTAACCTGCCAAACCCAAGAAACTCATGATCTCTGGTACAATGGTAGGTCTACTCCAATTCAATACAGCTTCAATCTTGTCAGGATCTACGCTGACTCCCTCAGCAGATATCACGTGACCCAAAAACTTCACGCTGCTCAACCAGAACTCACACTTGCTGAACTTTGCAAACAACTGATTATCTCTCACAGTCCGCAAAACAGCTCGCAAATGTTTCTTATGCTGGCCCACACTCCTGGAGTAAATCACGATGTCGTCGATGAATACGATCACAAACTTGTCTAGGAATCTCCTGAACACCCTGTTTATCAAATCCATGAAAGCTGTAGGGGCATTGGTCAACCCAAACGGCATAACCAAGAACTCATAATGCCCGTACTGTGATCTGAAAGATGTCCTAGGCACATCTGACTCTTTGATCCTCAACTGATGGTATCCAGACCTGAGATCAATCTTCAAAAAGACTGAAGCTCCCTTGAGCTGATTAAAAAAACCGTCAATCCGTGGTAATGGATACTTGTTCTTCACCGTTACCTGATTCAGCTTCCGGTAGTCAATACACAACCGCATGGAACCATCCTTCTTTCTCACAAACAATACAGGAGTACCCCACGGTGAAACACTAGGTCGTATGAAACCTTTCTCCAGCAACTCTTGAAGTTGAATCTGTAACTCCTTCAACTTCGCTGGTGCCATACGATAAGGTGCCTGAGATATAGGTCCAGTGCCTGGTAAAAGCTCAATGGTGAAATCAATCTCTCTGACTGGAGGAATACTTGGTAACTCCTCCGGAAATACATCTGAAAACTCAGAAACAACCTCAATATCACCAATGTCTGGTACAACAACCTTTGTATCCACAACATGAGCTAAGTATGCCACACAACCCTTCTTCATCATCCGCTCGGCCTTCATCGCTGAAATCACACATGGCAGGGAAGTATTCTTCTCACTGCGAAACAATATCTCTAGAAAACCTAGACGTCAAAAAACCACATCCTTCATGTGACAGTCGAACATAGCCCAATGTGTCTCTAAGAAGTCTATACCCAAAATCACATCAAAATCGACAATATCCAGCAACAACAAATCCGCGGCTAAACCATAACCTCCAACAAAGATCTCACAATTCCTATACACCTAACCAATACTCACAACCTCACCGGATGGATACAACACTCTCCACAACCCCGGAAGTGGAGATGCAGACATAGTAGCTAAAGATGACAATCTATATGATATGAATGAATGCGTAGCACCTGGATCTAGCAAAGTAAGTACTGGATAGCCAAAAACATGCAACGTACCAATAACAACCTCCGGTGAAGCTCTACCCTCACGCAAAGACATGGCATGAACCCTGGCCTGCCCGGCTGGTCGTTCACGCTGAGGGTGACTCTGTTGTCCTCCCTGGCCAGAAGACTGTACCGGTCGAGCCTCAGAAGTGGTACCTCGCTCTCCTCTGGAACTCTGAGCTGCCTGACCACCAACACCAGTAAACTGAAGACACTCCCTTGCAAAGTGACCCTCCTGGGCACAACGATAAAAAATGGTAGTGCCCCGCTGACAAGGACCAAAGTGATGCATATTGCAGAAATTTCACAATGGATACTCCCTCGGTATAGCAAAAGTGCCACCAGTACGTTGAGGATACCTGGATCCACTGGAACTCCCACTGGACTGTGGTCTCTGTGGCTGATTCCTCCTCCATCTCTGATGCTGCTTAGCCATACTAGCAGGATGTCTATAGGGTCCACTGCTAGATGATGATGCCGATCTGGAAGTGCCTGAACTCAGCCTCTTGGAAGGTCCCTGACTCGGTCCACCTTCCTCGAATCGTCGAGACTGGAATCACATCTGCCTCTCCCTCAATATGTCCTCGCCTCGAAGTGTAGCACTCACAAACTCATCAAATTTGTCTTGAGGCATCGTAGTCAATGTTCCCTTGATATTTAGGTTCAAGCCCTTCTCAAATCTCCTGCACTTGGCTTCCTCTGATGCCACCATATCATGAGCAAATCGAGACAAATGAGTAAATTTATCACGATACTCAAGTACTAACATGCTACCCTGTCTCAGGTTGGTGAACTCCTCATACTTCCTCTGCTGAGTAGCTTGGTTGAAATACCTCCGCAAAAACAAATCTCTGAACAATGTCCATGGAGTATCAACCGGAACTCTGTCAGTGCTAACCAACCAAAATTATTCATCAGACTCAAGCAAACCAATTGCTGCTACTGTCATCTGCTCAGGAGTGAAATGCAGATGCTCACAAACTCGTTCAACCTGAACCAACCAAGCCTCACATATCTCTGGATCAGTTAAACCCGAGAAAACAGTTGCTCCAGCTGTTCTAGCTTTGACCACAGGGTCAAAACGCTCATCCAAACGTAATACTCGCATAAGCAAGTCATGCGTCCGGTGATCCTCATCAGGATCCACATCCTTATTGACACGGGAACCACGTCTAGGAGGCATCCTAATGATAAAATAAAAGCATTAGTCACAAGGCACAAGGAACGTAATCATGAAACTTCAGACATTTGAAAGCATACAACACCCGAAGCATTGATGAGTAACCGCTTGCCAGTCGGGTCATCACTCCAGACATGCTGTACATTCTCAAATACCCTCAGCAACATAACTAAAGAAGTCTACATAACCTAAACTTAATGCTCTGATACCAAGCTAAAATGACCCGACCCCGATTTAGTTTCCTAAACCAGAATCAGACCACTTCTAAAAACATGAACTTTCAAAAATCATAGAAATTTTGGCAGAGTTTCACTATATCGCGTAGTTACCATTAACCTGCAGCAGAAAATACACTTCATCCTATGCCACAAAAGCCAAACCGTGGGCACCAATCTCATCCAGATTTATCAAAAACATATCATAACGTAAAGCAATACACAAAACTGTAGCGTTACAGAAATCAAGAAAAATCATGTGAAAATATAAACACAATAGTTCTCAGAGTGACCTCTAGTATATACATGTATACATAACAGTAGGCCAAACTAGAAACCTACTGAGAAAGGAAAAGTAGCTCGAATACTAAGCCTCCAACCTTGACGTGCGACACCTGAATCCAAACTGCAAACTGGGCATTGAAAACAAAGAGCCATGGGAAAGACATATAAACTGTTAGAGTGAGTGGACGAAAATAAATGTGTTTCACCGAATAAATATATATGTTTATAAAACATATGCGAGTCTAGATGCATACAAATCATATGGTACACGAGGGAGACTTTAACTCCTCACGCGTACAGAGCATGCATCAGAAATCCCGCGGGGTCACTCATGGACACCCGCGCTAGTACAGTCTGAATCACGGGATCCCTGATCCTCATGTGATTCCAGCCAGAAAGGCCTCAGGTCAGGGTATTTGCTCCCCCCCCCGGTAAACATCCTCGGGGATCAGCCGAGATGCTAAGTGTATCGATACAACAACTACTGAGACTGTACTCTGTGTAAACCAAATCATAAAGGTTTCCATGCAAATGCATAAAGTGTAATGTAAAAGCATACTCATAATGCATAATTATAAAAACATATTCGTAAATGCATAATCATAAAACACATGCTCGTATAATTCATAATCATAACTGCATGCTCATGCTCGTAAAACGTATATAAAAGACTCGCAACCAACAATGAAAAGAAATGTCCACTCACAGACAAGCACAACGCAAAAACATGCTAATCTTGTGATCCGACGGAAGATCCCTCGCCAACCGTACGATCCCGATCTCCTGAATAATCACAAATACCACTGATCAAAATCATAATTCAAAACCTTGAACCACACCTCGAAAACCAACCATTTCTAGAAACATATAACTCGAATATCAACGAAATCGTCGAAAATCCCATAAGTACTCTACTTATCCCTCGACACAAAATCCACCACCCAAATAAACTCAATAACCTCATGACTGTGATCGGAGCGCGAAAACAAGTCGAAAATACATAAAATTTCCCAAAAATCCGGACCTCGCCGGAGCTCTGCCGCGGACCACCGCCGGCGGTGCGGCGTCGCCAGAGACTTTTCCCGGCGGACCAAACCCAGAACTCTTCCCACTACAAGAAAAAGTGACTTAGACGACGGAGCATTTCCGTCGTCTAAGTGACAGTCTCCGTCGTCTAAGTACTTGGACGACGGAAAATCCGTCGTCCAAGGTACGTGCTCCAAGTGCTGTCGTCTAAGTACTTAGACGACGGAGAATTTCATCTCCGTCGTCCAAGTTCACTTGGACCACGGAGAACGTCCGTGGCCCAGGTGGTGACCTAGACGACGGAGACATTAATCTCCGTCGTCTAAGTTCCTACCTGGGCCACGGAGAAGCTAACAATCTCCGTGGCCCAGGTGGTGACTTAGACGACGGAGACATTAATCCCCGTCGTCTAGGTCACCACCTGGGCCACGGAGATTGTTAACTTCTCCGTGGCCCAGGTAGTAACCTAGACGACGGAGACATTAATCTCCGTCGTCTAAGTCACCACCTGGGCGACGGACAAGCTAACAACGTCCGTGGCCCATGTGGGGACTTAGACGACGGGGATTAATTTCTCCGTCGTCTAAGTGAAAAATTAATTTTTAAAAAAAAATTAAATTCAAAAATATTATTAATATTAATTGAAAAAAAATTAATTAAATTAATTAAATACACTAAATTAATAAAATAATTAAAATTAATTTGTACATACATAATCGAAAAAACCCATAATTAAAAATGAAAATATTGTTCGTAATGCGGAAATTAAGAAACGAAATAATAAACTACTAGCTAGCTAAAACACTGGAGGAGCAGATGCGCCGCCTCGTCCTCCGCCTCCAGCCGGGTCGTCGTCGTCGGGGAATGGGTTCGGAGGAGGTTGACATTGTCTTTGAGCTTGTTGCATAAGGGCGATGAGTTGGGCTATTCGCTCGTCTTGCTGGTCCATTCTTTGGCGCATGGCAATATTCTCCTCCCGTGCGATTCGAGCCTCTTCATAGGCTGCCGCAGCTTGAGAACTTCTCCGCCGCCCCGAACCTCCCGTAGATGATGACTCAGAGGTCGACAAATCTCGAACCACCTTAGGCCCGAAGTGCCTAACCTCCTTGCCAGCTCTACGACCGTAGACCTCATCCGCAATTGCTATTTGGCTCTCCACAGATAGAGGAGGCAGGTCTTCTAGCGGCACATCTGGGAACGCAAGCTGAGTGTTAGCCAATTCTTCCTGCGCACGCTCTATCACTCTTGCCTACAAAAGAATAATAAATTTATTATAATGAAATAATATTTAAATAATAATTACTATAATTATTAGCGCACACACATATATATATATATGACTTACGCCGCGTTGACTCGCTTCATTATCGAGCCCAGGCGTCACGTACGCGCTTACGCTTGCATCGAGATAAGGGTGTTTGGAGCCCTTATCCCTGTGCTCCTTGGCAATTTGAATGAGTTGCTTGGCGCCGGAAGTATGGTGCTTGTCCTTCTTCCCCCGGTTGGCTTTGTTGACACCGGAGAATTTCTGTTAGACAACATAATGAAATCATTAAAAAATTTATAAGTAACTAAAATTTAGAGTATTCAATTATCTTAATTGAAATAAAAAAAGTAAATTAACACCTGAAATTGCTCATCGGCAAAGTGGTTACACAACCACTCCCACTCATCTTCTCTATCCCCACGCAGCTCTTCGGGGGGAGGCACGGGACCGTTAGTTCGGAAGTACTGATGGAGCCTGTACTTCCAATCTTTGAAGATGTTGTTGGCGGTTTGGTTGATATGCCTCAACATCGCCGGATCCGGATCCACCGCAAATTGTTCCTATCAGAAATAAATTGGAAATTATAATCGTATATATTATAAAATTATATATAACTAATATTAAAAATAGTATATAATAACTAAAATTGTACGTATTACGTACCGAAAGATCCTTAAAGACTTTCGCCTTCTCCGAATCCGGCACCTCCCTCCAAGTAGGGGCAGTGATACGAACCCGGTTACGAACAATCGACCCAATGCTATGAGCCGAGAGACTTGCTAGCTGAGGTGTGGGAGGGCCACCGGTGAATTCGTCGTAGGGCAAGGCGATCTTGCTCCCGGTCGCCTTGCAAATTTTCTCCGCCTTTCCACCTTTAACGAGACCCCGAGTCTTTTTCGGTTGGGGGTCAGTGGGGGCCCTCCTTTGCTTACGGCGGGCGCTGTACATGATAGAATCGGCCGTCGAAGACGCCTGAGTACTTCCCGTTGAAGTGGTACCGGGCGTCGGAGTTGAAAAGGGGTCGACGTCATCACCGCTTGAGAGAAATGGGGCAGAGGGAATTTCCCCAGAAGGCCCCGGATTGAGGGCGTCGTCCTGCGGTTGAACCCAACCGACTTGGGCCGCCAACATTTGGAGCATCTCATCTTC
This sequence comes from Geum urbanum, assembly GCA_946800695.1. Taxonomy (NCBI): domain Eukaryota; kingdom Viridiplantae; phylum Streptophyta; class Magnoliopsida; order Rosales; family Rosaceae; genus Geum; species Geum urbanum. The sequence goes on from OX327011.1 coordinate 26,819,425, forward strand.
TGACTCCTGTTGGGCTTTCTTCTTGCCGGATGTGGTCTTTGGCGGAGCCATTTAAACCTAAGAGTACGGTGTTAAAATACGCGTACCTACTTACCATAATAATTACAACTTAAAAATTTACGCTAATTAATTAAGTACGTTTAAGATTTAAATAGAGTACACTAGCTTGGCATTTTCGGTCGTTCAATGGACGTGCGACCCGCGCGATAAAGTGTAAATTTTCAATTAATCAGCCTTGGTTAAATCGAAAAACATGGCCAGTTAGGGATAGAGATAACGCGAGAGGCAGGACTAATTTCGACAAAAGTCTTTCTTAGTCCAAATCCTGTCACCAGTCATAACCCGTTTCTAGACACCATGTCCGACATTCGGCCAATTTTTCGAAAATTTACACTCCCTCAAGTCCTTTGCAAACTCCGCCCTCAACCTCGTGTCCATAACTTCACTTAGGTTATGGTGTGCGGTGATGAAATCCACACATCACGAGGGGTTAAGGAGATAAGCAAGGAAAAGAGGCGCCATCTATTCCAAAGAGTGCGACTTAATTACACCAAGCCTATGTACTAAATTTAAATCGAACACGTACTACTAATTAATTTAATCTCATATTTATTTAATTATGCAACTAATTAATAAATAATTACAATAATATTTAAACATTTCATAAATTATCAAGTAATTACAATTATTCATTTAATTATTATTAATATATAACAATAATTTACCATTTAATTAATTAATAACAATATGTAATCATTTATTTAATTAATAACAATAATTAATCTAAATATAATTAATAACAATAAATTTACAATAAATTTACAATAAATTAATCATTTATTAAATATTTAAAACTAAGTAATAAATTAAATTCTACTAATTAATTAAATTTAGAATTTTATTAATTAATTAAATGAAAATTATTTTAATAAGGGAAAAATAGAAATGTACCGAATCGGAGTTTTCGGGAATATCGGGGAGTTGATCGAGTCGTCGGAGAGGGGGAACCATGCCGGAAAGTTGGTCGTCGGAGCGTCGCCGGAGGAGGATCGCCGGAGTGAGAGAGAGAGGAGAGGAGAGTATAGAGGAGGAGATGGAATGATGAGAAAATGAGGGGGGGTGCTCCTCCTTATATAGAGTTTCACTTAGACGACGGAGCACTATTCTCCGTCGTCTAAGTGAACTTAGACGACGGAAACAGTGTTTTCCGTCGTCTAAGTGAAGAGTCAAATTTTTTCGAACCGGCGCCAAATAAATGGGCGGGCCGTTTCACCGCCATAAATGTTGACTTAGACGACGGAATAAATGTTTTCCGTCGTCTAAGTGGAATTTCAAGCGGCGCCGAAAATTGAGGCGGCAAATCGAACCGCCATGTTATTTCGACTTGGACGACGGATATGTCGTTTTCCGTCGTCCAAGTGAACACTTGGACGACGGAAAACGACATATCCGTCGTCCAAGTCAATATTTACATCGAAAAATAATAAAAATTTTATTCGAACCGCCATGGTAATTTGAACCTAGACGACGGATACGGTCATTTTCCGTCGTCCAGGTGAACACTTGGACTATGGAAAATGACCGTATCCGTCGTCTAGGTTCAAATTATGCAAAAAAAAATATTTAAATTAATTCGCTAGGAATTTAGCGATCTGTCATTCGAGTGAAATAGTCGTACAATATCGATGAACGCATCGTATATATAAACAGATAAATTTGAACCGCCGAATAATTTTACGTTTTGAAAGTTGTTAAGTATCGACTAATCTTTAAGACTTTAGTGTTCACTTGTAGTTGCTGATTTGCAGCAGAGTACTAACGAAATTGAATTTGGACAAAACAACCGTTGGATATGTTCGTCGTAACATAATATATAATTACTATAAAGGACCAGGAAATAATAAGTTCGGGAAGGGTTTCATCGGCACAGTCAACCGCAAAACCGAGAATTTCACAAACCGGAAACGTGGATACAGGACATTTCGCAACTCCGATTTTCGAACCGTCGAAGCTCACACACCAAGAATATACTACTCTAAAGTCTTGACGAAAAGAATATGCATTCGAAGATGGTCTAGATGGTCGTTGTCTTAGAAAAAATTACGAAATTTACACCTGGACGACGGATACGACATTCTCCGTCGTCCAAGTACACACCTGGACGACGGAGACGCTAATATCCGTCGTCCAGGTGTGTACTTGGACGACGGAGAATGTCGTATCCATCGTCCAGGTGAATATACCCTGAATTCAGGGGTTAGGGGTCCTTAGGGTTTAGGGTATATGGTTTGTCACTTGGACGACGGAGACAGTCATTCTCCGTCGTCCAAGTGTGTACCTAGACGACGTATAATGACTGTCTCCGTCGTCCAAGTGTAAAACCCTGAATTCAGAGGTTAGGGCCGTACGGTTTAGGGTTTAGGTCGTCCCCGGTCATTTGTATGTTCGTTCAATTATTCTCATTCAAGAATATAATTAAAAAAATGATCGATCGATCCGATCTGCGCATGCTACATTTAGTGTCGAGGATTTAGGGTTTGAAGGGCTGCTTGAGCGAAATGTAGAGCAGCTTCAGCTTACTTTTAATAAGATCAGAGAATACACCGATGAAGTTGAAAGCAAAGAGAGGGGCCGGGACTACGTACAAAATTTGTGCTCTCAATAATACTATCACAAGTCAATATATATAATCATATATAGGGACCCATAATTAATCCAATTTATACATAAATAGTATTTAAAAACAATAAAACCAACCAAAGCTGGACGAGGAATCTTAAAGTCTCGACATAATAGAAATCTTTCACCTTTTTACGATGCATCGATCGATCATATATATATTACAATAATAAATTAGGGTTTACCAATTAATGATCCTCGTCGTGTGACCGTACTCTTCGTCATAATCGTCATCATCATCATCACCGTTATCCGATTGCTCATCCTCCTCATCGTACTCAACATCGTCCGAGGAATAACCAGAGTTGTCGTCATCGTCCTCATCCTGCACGTCTTCTTCATCTACCTCAATAATCTCTTCTTCAGTTAGATCTGTACAACCATCAGGCATGGGTAACCGTTCACCGTCTTGAACCAGGTCCATTATGTCGGAGCGGATGACAGAAATATTAGGTTCTTGATAGGCAGGAATGTCTCTATCTGGTTCAGCAGCATCTTCAGTCGTCGCCGGTGTCCCTTCAATTGTCTCTGTATTCCAAACTCCTCGATGAGAGATCTGGTTCACTATTTTCCACCCGTCACCAGCTTTCGGATCGTCGAGATAGAACACCTGCCTAACTAAGGTGGCGAGAGCGAAAGGCTCATCCTCATACCAGCTTGAGTTTGTATCGACTGATAAAAGTCCCAGGTCTTCCTTTGTACGCTTGAACCATCTGCACTTGAATAGGAAAACGTTGACATCATTCCCGTAACATAGCTGAACCACATATACGATCATTCCGTAATATAGATCAGGGTCTTTCCCAACCGCTATCCCACTGTTTTGTGTTCTTCTTCCTTCATCTCGCGCCAATGAATGGAACTTCACACCGTTCACAAAACATCCCGGATAAATATAGTGTTTAATCGGCTTCCCTGCTAGCAAGTGCTTTGGCCAAGACCACCACCCCCCGTGGTTTTCGGATTTTTGCAGATCAATCATCTGCGAAAATGGAAAAATGTAAGGGTTTACTTTCTACAAATTAAACATGCATGATCTCAATATGTATATAAATCACTAAATACGTACCCATTGGAAGAAATAATCGGGAAACTTTTTCTTAACCATTTTCTCAATCCACGCCGAACTCTTGTCTGGATATAACGCCTGAAGCCTCTCCCTGTATGACATCATGTACGGCTCAACTTCGTCACAGTATCGTAACACTACCCAATGTGCCTCAATAAGTTCTTCCCGTGTTAACGTTTCCTTTAATACTCCTCTAAACGGTCGGACGACATTGGTGACGACAGAAAGATTGATGCGGGCACTGGGATCGGAGGCAGTTGGAGGTGGTGGATCTTTGAGGTACCTGTTGCAGTAAGTAACGCACTCATGCATTAGGTATGTCTCTGCTATGGAGCCATCCGGGGCCGACCTGTTTTTGACGAATGACTTATACTGTCCAAGCTGTCTACAAAATTAATCAAACGTACAATAAAAATAAGTACATGCATATAGCTAGCTAGTAATCTCCAGTGGAACAAATTATGAATCGAAAAACCTGTATAATTAATTAGTTGTACGTACCTTTCTTGAGGATACATCCAAGTGTACTGGACCGGACCAGAAATGAGAACCTGCTCGGGCAGGTGGATCATTAGGTGAATCATTATGTCGAAGAAAGCAGGAGGAAAAATCCTCTCTAGTTTGCAAATGATGTGCACAATTTGTTGTTGCAATTCCACGACATCTGACTTCTTTAATTCTCTGGCGCATAACCTCTGCCACCATCTGCACAATGCCACTATTGGTTCTACGACGTCGCGAGGCAAATATGGTCGAATTACCACTGGAATCAGACGTTGCAGCATAACGTGATAGTCATGTATCTTTAGACCAACAAACTTGTGTTACACCTCGTCCACTGCTCCAGTTATAGTAGCTGCATACGTGGCCGGATAACGAACGCCCTTAAACCAGTGAAATACAGAACGTCTAAGTGTCGGCTTCACTGTGTACGGTGCAGCTAGCATCTTGTTGTACACTCATTTCCTATCCCTCCTCAACCACAAGGGACGACGTAGATTCATTGATTCCAAATCTTTGCGCGCTTTGGGAGTATCTTTAGTCTTGAACTTAATACCGAGAATTGTTCCCACCACGCTGTCGCACACATTCTTTTCTATGTGCATTGCGTCCAAGTTGTTCCTCAGCTTCAACTTCGACCAGTAAGGGAGTTCAAAGAATATACTCTTGTGATCCCAATAGCTCAGATCATGTGGAGGAATTGGATTGCATTTCTTTACATCCGCGTCGTTAGTCAACACACCAAAGTCGAAATAGCTCAACCTCTCTAAAATCTCTTCGCCCGACCAACTACGGGGTTTAGGATTGTTCTCTACCGTCCCGTCGAAATGAGCTTCATCCTGTCGCCAAGGGTGGTCGTGAGGGAGCCATCTACGGTGACCCAAGTGACACACCTTCCCTGCGTGCCAACTAGAGTTCACGTCGTCCAAACATATAGGACATCCATTATATCCTTTTGTCCTGCACGCTGCCAACATCCCATACGCTGGAAAATCGTTGATCGTCCACATTACGGCAGCCCTCATCGTGAACATCGTGTTAGTGAATTTGTCATAAGTTGGGACTCCATTTTCCCACAACAGTTTCAGCTCGTCGATCAAAGGTCTGAGGTAGACATCTAAGCACTTCGATGGAGATTTAGGACCTGGAATTAATACGGTAAGGAAATTAAATTCCTTGTTCATGCACATCCACGGAGGCAAGTTGTACGGCATCAGAATAACTGGCCAAGTGCTGACGGCGGAGCTATTACTTCCCCAAGGATTGAATCCGTCTGTAGATAGGCCGAGTCTAACATTTCTAACCTCTGAAGCAAAGTCTCCAAATTCTCTGTCGAAATGTTTGAAACCCTCCCCATCTGCGGCGTGTCGCAGGACATCGTCATCTATTCGCTTTTCTGCGTACCATCGCATCGCCTCTGCTGTGTGTAGAGACATGTACAGGCGCTGCAATCTGGGAATCAAGGGAAAATATCGAACAACTTTCACAGGAATTCTCTTTTTCGAACTCTTCCTATTCAACTGGAATCTGCACTGGCCACATACGGGACAATAGTCCAACTCTTTATACTCTTTGTAAAATAGCACACAATCATTCGGACATGCGTCAATTATCCTGTACTTTAGGCCGAGGCTGCTCAGGATATTTCTAACCTTATAATGAGATTTAGGAAGATTGTGATCATCAGGAAGCAACTTACATATTTGCTCCTGAATTTCGTCAAAAGCACTCACTGACATTTTGTGCTTCACTTTTATCTTCATTTGCTCCATCACATATTGCAACACATTCTCTCGACATCCAGGGAACACCGGGGTCTGCGCTTCAAGTAGCATCCGGTTGTACTTTTCCATCTCAGTGGTGTCAGTGGCCAAGCTAGCTGCGGGGAATGTGTCATCATGCTCATTGGTGGTACTGTAACCTCCGTCTTGGTGTTGGTGTCCGCCATGACTACATCCCGGAAACGCATCATGGACCAAATCTGCAGTTGGGTTGCAAGCTGGGGGTCCGGCACCACTGCCGCTGGATGAGGCACCATGGTAACTGTACCCTGAGCTGAAGTCTGCTGCGCTGAACTCTACTGCTTCACCATGCTCGCTCCATGTAGTGTAACTCCACATCATACCATTTTCGTACAGGTGTTGCACCATAACATTAACCTCCGCATACTGACAATTAAGACATTTCTGGCACGGACACCTGAAACGCTTCTTTCCATGACCATGTTCTATCGCAAAATTCACAAATTCGCTAATTCCATCCATATACCGGACATCACATCTATTCTTTAACTTCATCCAACTCTTGTCCATACTGCTACAAAATATTATAATTAAATAATTATTACATATATATATATATTAGTCCATTAATTTACCATTAATTATACGTACTCGATCTACATCGATCCATCAAATTACGTACGTAATTTAATCTGTATATATAGCTAATTAACATTCATGCATGTATGTACGTACGTACGGTTTCCCTAAATATATATATATATATATATTTAATCATGCAAATTTTAACTGCCTACGTACGTACGTACGTACCTGCTCGCCTTCTCGATATCTGCAGTTAATTAAGCTAGCTAGTGATCGAACACCGGAGATCCTTTAATTTCTAGCCCCGGCCTAGCCTAATCCGGCCTTCTCCTTCTCCTTCGATCTCAAAAATTCCCCACGGGAGAAAATATAATGGAATGATCGAAGCTAAGAGAGTTTGGCATGGCCTATATATATAATGCTTCACTTAGACGACGGAGGTGTCGGTACGTCGTCTAAGTGGAACTTACACCACGACGTGTCGGTCCGTTGTCCAGGTGATCACTTCTCCGAGGTCCAAGTAAAACTTAGACGACGGAGATGTAATTCTCCGTCGTCTAAGTTTTACTTGGACCTCGGAGAAATCTCCGAGGTCTAAATGTTACTTAGACGACGGAGAATTACATCTCCGTCGTCCAAGTGATAACCTGGACGACGGATACGTCTCCGAGGTCCAGGTACTTACCTAGACGACGGAGAAATTTCACATCCGTCGTCTAAGTTACACTTAGACCTCGGAGATTTCTCCGTGGTCCAAGTAACACTTAGACGACGGAGAATTACATCTCCGTCGTCTAAGTGTTACTTGGACCACGGAGAAATCTCCGAGGTCTAAGTGTAACTTAGACGACGGAACTAATACTGTTCCGTCGTCTAAGTCCTCTTTTCTTGTAGTGTCCTCTCCTCAAGGCCAACCATTTCTCTCAAAGGACCACCACCATCCAAGGCCCACCGTGGCTGGAATTCCACCCGAAAGTTCAAACCTCCATTAATTTCGGTGACCTATTCCGGCGAGCTTCAAACAGCCTCCAATTCCAAAATTATTTTAGTCAAAAGCATCTATGGGTTAAGGGGAGCAAAACCCCCAACCCCATCGGCCCCAAAAGTAGCCAGAAATGCCCACCCGATTCCGGCAAAAACCCATAACTTAACCGAATCAATTCTCCTTCAAAACTCAACCAAATTAACTCAAACCAAGTTCAAAACAATAGTAAATCACGAGAGGAAGCTAACCATACCAAGCTTGAGGTCTGAAGTGGCTGGAATCAGAAAGTCGATCGGTGGTCAACGGCGGTGCAATTCCTCTTCGGTTAACGCGGGTCAAACTTGGTCAACGGCCCAATTTTGGTCAACTCGGCCCAAATGTGACTTTTCGAAAATTTTACGACTATTTCGATATTTATACTCGCGACTAAAATGATCAACGGTCGAAAATGAATCGAATCCAAATGGATAAACACGATTAAATCCAACGGTCAGAAATATTCATAACATATTCATCGGACATCAGAAAAATCCTCAGAAAACTCCAACAAGTTCAAAATCATAAACTCTACAACTGTCGTGAAGGAACTTATGTCAAATTCTCGCCCGATAATTTAGTTCGCAAACAAGATCGCCAAATCGATTAATTACGACAAACTACGATTATACGTCAAACTCACGAATTAAGCCATTAACTACCATTTCCGGTTTAGGTTGTCATAGGTAGCTCTTGGGGATTGCGAATAGTTTTGACAAATGAGGAGTACCTTGGATATATTCCGTCAACTAAATAATAAATATTGTGGTACGTCATACCGTTGACTTTAAAACTCTTTTGCAGACTTCTTCCGGCAAGGAGCGAATCAAAGATATCCGATTGATGGAGCACGTTGATATCATTTTGTGCTCCAGGCACCCCGAAGAAGTTGTGCCATATCCATATGTCATATAAGGCCACCGCCTCTAAGATAATAGTTGGACATTTCTTTCGCCCCGAGAATTCCCCTTGCCAAATTCTTGGGCAGTTCTTCCATTCTCAGTGCATGCAGTCGATGCTTCCAATCATACCAAGAAATCCTCGATGCATTCCCCTCCTTAGAAGTCGAGTGATGTCTGCTGCATTTGCAGCGCGGGGGTAAATGTCACTGTAAATATCGTACACTTAGGTGCACCACTTCTTCATGCATTCGAATGTGGTTAATTCACCCATCCTTGTGATTTCAGCACACTGATCTGCTGTTGAGCCGTACGCCAACATTCGAAGAGCATTGGTCATCTTTTGTTAGGGAAGAAGTTCGAGCATTCTAATGGCATCTACTTTTTGATACCAAAAATTGGTCGTGGTTGCGGAGATCAGTCATTATATGGTTGAATAAGTTCGTACTCATTTGATACCTCCGACGGAAGGCTTGCTCATTGAAGATAGGGCGTTCGATTAAGTAATCTTCCATCAAATTTTCTCCCCTTGACTCCCTCAATCTTTCTTCATTTGGACGACGGCGAGGTGGTTCATCATCAAACGTTGTAACTACCATGATCGCGTCAGTGATGAAGGCATTAGCAATTTCCACATTGTGCCGATGTTACTTTTGCCTCCTCGTGAGAAATTGTTCAAATTCAAAGGATTCATCTTACTGATGTGGGAATGTGAGGAAATGTTTGAAGAAATGAGTTTACGAGTAGAATAATAAGTGAGAAGAAGATGGTGTGAGCATATAATAAGCCATAGATAATTTTTTTATAGCCAATTCTAGATTATCTGCTGTTTGAAGATGATGACACAACATTATGATTGATCAAAAATCTTACTAGAAATCTTCTTCAATTATTCAAACGATAATGACACGTGGAGTTTACATGTGTCGTCTCGTAATTTTTTCAAAAATCTTATCAAAAATTTCATTCAATTATTTAGATGATAACATACCGTGAGAATGACACGTGTCCACTCATCATTGGGCGGAAATCTTATTGAAACTTTGGTTCAATTATTTACGACAACGATTTGTGGGAGTGACACATGTCGGCTCGTCATTGATCGAAAATCTTACCGGAATGTGGTCAGGTTATTTAGACGATAATGACACGGATCGTCTATCTATCGGTTGAAAATCTTATCAATAAATAAATAATTAAATTTTATATTTAGTAAATAGTAATAGGAGGTGCTATTTTTTTTATACTGCACGAAAAACAGAAATAGCGCCTCATATTTAATGAATAGTGACAACACCTCTTCAAAATGAGGTGCAACCCCAATAGCACCTCCTATATGGGTGCATATGCTCTTATGCCTATTTTTCTGAAACTGAGACCAAACACCTAATTCATTAGAAACATTTATCCTGCGTCGTAAAACCAAAAATAAGCAGAACAATCAACATAAAGATTCGCATCAATGGACCAACTAAAGCAGAGTGCAAGTCGCTTCCAACTCGATTCAAATTAACCCCGACCAAATTGATTCGTACCCAACACTCTCTCAAGGTGCAAAACATCTTGGCATTATCAGGATCTTCACGGCCGGAGTCAAATTGCCCATTACCGAGTCGACTTGGCCTGCTCTTTGGTGTCAGCTCATCGCCATCTTCATCTCCCCCCTTGAAGAGTGTTGTCGCGCTCATCAGCGAGGCTCCTGTGGAAAATGCAGCGTGAGCACGAGGTTGATGGCGTCGAGCACAGAGGTCATCTAACGCTGAGCAGTGAGAGCTAAGACTTTAGGGATGTGTGCGGGTTTTTGATCGAGCGAGAATGTGTGATGGCAATGCAGGCGAGCTAGGCGACGATAGAGGAGGAGGAGAAGGAGTCGGCGTTGACGGATTTAGGTTGTGTGAGGAGCTGAGCTTCAAGGACGAAGTGGCGCTTGGATTGGATCCAAGATCTAGATTTGAGGTAGAGGGATGCAAGGACTTTGTGAGGGACATTGTGGATGATTCAATGAAGAGGAAGGTGACGCCAACTAAGATGATGAGTTCAATGATAGATTGAAATCGGAAATAAATAAGAGAGGGCAATTTTAGGATTCAAATAGTACGCGGGACCCACTTTATGACATAGATGATTCCACATCTTCGATTAACGTTGAAATTGAATGTGAAATGACTAGACAATTTAAATTACAAAGATTAGAGCGTAAAGTTTCAACTTTGAAACTTAAATGACTAGCTTGATGTCTCAACCATACTTGAGGGGGGTAAACAGAATTTTGTCCTATTTTATTTAAACATCAACACTTTATTGATCATTAACAAAATAATACAGTATTTCATACTCAAAGGGACTGACAAAAGAAATACCTTTTAAATACGACTATCTTTTTAAGACATGAAGCCTATCCAGAACTCTAAAATAAATTCCTACAAACATTCAAAAGGGAACAGAGGATTCGGCTTAGGGTCAGGCAATGCAAATCAAACTTCCATTGATGATGCCGGAACAAGATCCTTTGACACCGTCACTTTCACCGAAGCTCAGTGACTCGCTCTTCTCCAGTTAAATACTCTAGTGAAGTTGCTCAACGACAACATCGTGCCATCAAGAATCTCGAATGCTATCCAGAACACCTGGGGCCTCCAAACATCGATGTCACTCCCGCAAATCATATAGGCTTCCTCTCCCTTGGCGGTGTCAACTCCTCACATTGATTTGACTCCCCGACCTCTCTTAGCACCCTACCACCGACAAATGTCGAGATATTCTTTATGAAGAGATTGCCTAAAATCCAAAGCCATCCCCGAGATGCTAACAACCTACTCCCACATCACGGCAGACTCTAAACTGAGGGATGGACTGACATCCATTGGAACTTGGCAGTAAAAAAAATTCTTGTTTTACTACCTCAAAGATGTTAGACCAATGAAGAAAAAAGCACCACTAAGGTGGTTGTGAAACCCTAGAAGAGAGAGCATGTTTTTTTAGTAGTATTTAATTTGCTATAGAGTGTCACTCATTAGACATTTTCTTCAGAGTTGTTGTATGTACTAGTTAGAGCAAGTCTAATGGATTAGCCGAATCAAATTTGTTAAATTTAAAGGCTCAGCAGGCAATTTTGACAAATTTCATGTTTATGTCCAAGTCTGATGGAATGGCCAAAATCCAGATAGACACGCTAATGGTAACTTTAGACCCAAAAAATAAAATATTTGGATGTTCTAGTGATTCTATCAAAACACAAACACATGGTTAAAATATTTGGATGTTCTAGTGATTCTATCAAAACACAAACACATGGTTGACTCTCTCTCTCTCTCTCTCTTTCTCTCTCTCAAATCAATCGACTCCACAACCCACCAAAGGCTTGATGAGCCTTGGAGATGACTGTTGGTACCAGGGCTTATTTGCATCTTTTTGGGATTGCGTAATTCATGAGATTAACATACCTACCACAATTGAGTGCACATGAGTATGTTTTTCTCTTTTTTTGTCTTTCGTGTGTCCTTAAAAGATGCAAGTAAGCTTGACTATGGTTAATCTTAGCGTTTTAAAGAGTAGTATTTGCTCTGATTATTTTCTTCTTCTCTTGTTTAGAGTTAGCATTGCTTGTCAGCTGTGTATGTACTATTCAGGCCGTGGAGGTCGTTAAATAATACATTCTGTTAGTCGGAAAAAATTAAAGTAAACATGTTACACAAATCACTTTTGTGTTATCGGATCAATATGATACCAACCCATTTAAAAAACAGGTTATGAGTGGGTCGACTCACTCATTATCCAATTAAAATTTTGTGAGTTTGACCCGCTTTAAGTCGTACGATTTTTGAATCATTTCATCAGGTCATGTCTAAATTTGACATACTTAGTTAAAAATATCATCTAAATGGAATTGTTATATAAGTCAAAAAGATCGAAATGTCAAATTTAAATGTCAATAGTTACCGGTATACTGCAATAATGGATTTTCACATACATAATCCTCTAGACTTGCTCTAAGGCGTACAATTTCTTAATGAAAATTTACTTGCTCTTAGGCCTAAAATTTCTTAATGAAAATTTATATTTATTCTGAAGGAAAATAAATTTTATAAACAAAAGAAGAAATGGGAAAATTAACAAATAAATATAAGATAATACACATCCATAGAAAGTAGTCCAAGCAAAGCTAGAATCTTCGGCAAAACACAGAGCGCGTCACCGAGTCGCATACTTTTTGAAGGGAGAAAAAATGGCTCTCAATCTCCTCTTCCCCTCACACGCATCTTCCCTCTTCTCCAAAACCCTAAAACCACTCGCATTTCCAACCCCAACAAAACCCCTTCATTGTCTCTCTCTACACTCTCTCTCCTCCCAAAACCCCAAGCTCTCCTCATTCCGCTTCCGCTCCACTATCTCCGACGACAGCAGCGACCCTCCGGCGAAAATCACCGACGAGTGGGGCGAGGCCGCCGATCCTCAGCTGGAGCCGGAGCCGACCATCTCCGATTCGGACCCTCCGGTGAACGAGGACGAGTGGGGTGTTGAAATTGGGAATGGAAGTCCGGCCAAAGCTGAGGCAGAGAGCACGGCGGAGGAGGATACGAAGCTTGATGAGCTGAAACAGTGCTTGGTGGACACTCTCTATGGGACTGAGTTGGGCTTCCGGGCCGGGTCGGAGGTCAGAGCTGAAGTGGCGGAGTTGGTGAACCAGTTGGAGGCGGCGAACCCGACCCCGGCTCCGACGGAGAAACCGGACCTACTCGATGGCAACTGGATTTTACTGTAAGTTCAATTCTGTGACAAAAAAGAGTTTTGTAGTTTGAAATGTAGACATAGAAACTCCACATGCATAGAAGAAGATATGTCATATGTGACCTTTAGATAACACAGTTGAAGGGGAAAATGTCTGCAGATACTATTATAATAAATGTTGGGTGGACTTAGGGGCATGAATTAGACATTTATTCAATGTTTTGAGTTAGGAACAGGTCTATGACACATGTTTCGGAGTCAAGATTGGATTGCCCGAATGAAGTGAAATGGAATTTGGAATACAAGGCAAGATTGGTTATTGAATTATCATTCTTCACTTATGTTAGAATCTGTTTGAATTGGATTGATATGTTGAAGCTTAAAAGCTTGTTTTTATCATGTACTTTCGGGACAATAGTCCTGAAACTTGTAGTTTTCCAACTTCTGGGATTTCTGATCTGTTAATTTGTGATGCTCTGGTTTCTTCATTGGGTTGAAGAAGTAGCTGTAAGAAAATATCTTTGCTTATGAAAGTTTAGCCTTTAATCTAGAACAGTAGACATTGTATTACCTTTGGTTAAGTAAAAAAATTGAGTACCTAAATTGACAATAATAAATAACTAATAAACAAAATGCTAAGATAATAAAACTAAGCAAAATGCAATATTATTAACAAAAACGTTTATTAAATTAAATGCTAAATTTTGAAACAAATTTTTAGGTATCAATTTGAGAGTCTCCTAAAAAACTATTGAATTAACCCCAAAAACTTCTTTTTTATTAGGTACACTTTCTCTTTGTGGTAGTTAAGAACGATTATATGATGAGGGACAAAATTGTTGGCTTCTCAATGATTTTGTATTTTCCTCTGCAATTGTTGTGTAATAATTTTGCTTCAAAACACTGCATATATTTGGTTGCAATGGAGTGAATTAATCAAAATAATAATAATAATGTCATTGTTCTGTTGAGGCCTTAGGTAATGGTTTTTGCTTCAAGAGGCTTTAGTTTATATATTTGATATTTTGTGTGATGTCAAAATTGTTGCTTACTGGAGCTACTCAAGATATGCGTATTCTCTCTTTTATGGTCAGGTCTCAGGAGTGTAAGTTACATGTCTTGAATTTTTTTTTTCTGGATTTTTCTTAAGTGTTCACATGCATGTGTATGTGTTGTCTTTATGTTTCCTACTTTGGTTATTTGCACCATGTGTACAATTGATCGGTTTTCTTGATGTTAAATCAAAGGTGCAATCTTATGGTGTTGCATGAGAATTGGTATCTGAAGTTGAACTAAAGCTCAGTGATCTTAGGCTGTATCCAAACAGCAGACAAGTATTGGTACTGGTTGCATAGCATAACTCATTCTAGTTAAACTTTGAAGCTGAAAACATTGTGGATCTATAATGTCCAGACTACAGATTACAATTTGATAGAATAATTTGTTTCTCTGATTCATTTTACCCATGCTATTATTCTCATGTGTTTCCATTGTATAAATCAGGTACACTGCATCCTCCGAGCTGTTGCCACTTCTGGCAGCTGGTAGCACATCTTTGTTGAAAGTAGATAAAATCAAACAAGTAATTGACAGTAGCAGTCTGACCATTCTGAACTCCATCACTTTATCTGGCCCTTTTGCCACGTTCACTTTCAGTGCATCTGCCAGCTTTGAAGTTAGAAGTCCTTCAAGAATCCAGGTATAGCTCTTACTTATATCAGAGTAGTTACTGTTCATACTATTAAAAACTAAGTTGATCAATTCTTTACTTGAATAGACAAATATAGTAGTATAAAACAAATACAGCAAGTAATTGCAGTTGGTAAACGAGTAGAACCCTAATAGTTTACTATCAATATATGCAGGTTCAATTCAAGGAAGGCACCTTTCAGCCTCCGGACATAAAGTCAAGCATTGATCTCCCACAAGATGTGGAAATCTTTGGGCAGACCATTAATTTGTCACCTGTCCAGCAAACTCTCAATCCTTTGCAGGATGTTGTCGCGAATATCGCAAGAACCATCTCTGGTCAGCAATCACTTAAGGTTCCCATTCCAGGTGAACGGACAAAGTCCTGGCTTCTTATTACGTACCTTGACGAGGATTTCCGGATCTCAAGGGGCGATGGTGGTCTCTTTGTGCTTGCTAAAGAGGGGAGTCCTCTCCTAGATCAGTAAACGGGTACATTCAGCTCTGTTCTATGGAATATAAATTATTCTACTTGTATCATATCATCTTGTATGAATTTCTTTGTAATCATATACCACAAAATTGAGGAAGTATTCATGCCCTAATGACCTGTGATAATAGAATAACAATGTCTTAGATGCATTAAGAAATTGTCATCATTCATGAAGTTTAGCAAACAGCCGAATAGTATAGCCATAACATGTCCATACATGTTGTCATTAAACGTTATCACGTAAAACACCAAAAGAAAACTGTCACCTAAAGACATCCCATTGTTCACCCAAACTACACACCTACACAAACGGAAGAAACGCCTCGAAAAAAAATAAAAAGAAACACTGGAAGGACTTCTGAATGCTAAGCCCTCTTTCCTAACCGGTCCTTTATAGAAACGGAGTGCTCAAATACAACCCACATATGCATCCCCTGGCCAAATTGATACGTACTTGAGAGTACGTTCGATTGCTGCGTATACAGTAGGTCGGTAGTCGATCTAATCTAGTTTTAGTCATGGGTGTCGGCCACCTTGGGAGCACAAATGGGAAGGCCAGTGCTCCAAAAATTAACTTATCTGTTCTCTTGTTGGTCCTTAATGTAGTATCTATCAGCTTTCTTTCACGAATATTACAGGCCACAATGTCGTGACACAGTTTCAGATACAGAATATCCTCATTATTTGGGTCGAAAGCTAGCCATCGTGGTTGGTTGAGCTGGGCCGAGTCTCCCCATCGGATTTTTACAAAACATTGTTTCCAGGTCAAGGTCGTCCGCCACCAGGTTCCACCATTTCCCACCTCCTTGATCATCATCGTCGTCCAACTCAAAAACGCTCACATTGCGAATGGCACCATCCCCTTCTCATGCCTAGGGGGAGAAACGGCAGCCGTGGGTGTCTTGAATGTCATCAGCACACACTTAACATGGTATCGTACGCGGAGTAAGTCTCCAAGTCTAGCATTGGCGCATCTATTATATGAAAATAAGGGTATTCAGTACTCTTGTTGCTATTGTTGCTGGAATCATGGAAGCATCCAACCCAACAATAATGCCATAACGAGGACACGACCTATACAACAGTCCATTATAAGCAATGCCTCCACTGCAACTCATATCACACAAACCAAAACCATCCCAGGGGCTGAGTACAAGCGATTCTGTCCATTTACGCATATCTGAAGAGAAGATCTCAACTTTGACATAAACAAGTTCATCAGCATGACAAATTCGCACAATTAATGGCATATCTATAATCGGCATCAACCCGGATGATACCACTATTAGTATTGCTTTCTTGTTTCTGATCATCATCAACATCTTCCTGCTTGTAATACATTAGGGTTGATCCCCGAGCGCGAGGCGCGGGTGGCGACAAATAGAAAACCAGGTGAAATAAACAACGACAGTCACCAATCATACATGCATGCATTAATGGCTATATATGTTCATCCAAGAAACTACAATTTTAATGCATTAAAATATTTAGACAACAAACAACCAGCTAATAGCAGTTCAAAATACAGCTGGATCATAACATATTTAACCTAACGTCGACATGAGCTAAACACACATAAGAAGCAAAATATTATAATACATGAGACCTCTAAGGTTAATATTTGATCTGGAGTTTGCAAACTAAAATAAAAGACTCCTCTTTTTATGATAGTACAAAAGATACATTCCAACTCTGTTATGATGTTAGATTGCCAAAATGCTAAGTCATCTAAGGTTGCAAAAAACATAGGCTACACATCTGACATTCAAACATTCTTCTTTCTCTCCTGCTCCTCCATGGTGGATGGCAATGATGTTGATGATCCTACATAACTTTCTTGTATGCAGGAAAAATAGATACAATATTAAAGATATTAAAAAGGTCAAATGCGATTATCATGATGACCTAAATAGACACATGTTATATAACCTAACAACAAAATTTGACAAAATTTCTTATCAAAGCTAGACAGAAAGTCATACTTTATTGGCATTACCTCTTTGTCTTCTCTCCTGATAACAACAATGCCCTCGCACATGATTCTTCAACTGTCCGCTTCTTCTCACAACAGGGATAGTCTGGAGTAAAAGTGACAGGTTCTTCAATGCTTGCTAATTGCTCATACTCTGTATTTTCAATGAAATTTTTCACACTCAAGTGACTGTGATAGTTGACCTTCACTTCAAACAAATTGTTCTGGCCAATTCTGCCATCAAACTCAAATGGCAGTGTTTGCTTAGTTGGGTAAAATTTGTTGCGGCGCAAGTCTTCACAAGTGACATTGAAAAGTTGTTCAGCTTGTCTACTACCCATTACTGTCAGAGTTTCTTGGCCCTCCTGGTCTTCAACAATCAAGTGGACTTTATACCTGTATGAAAGATGTAAATGTCAACATGCAAAGAAAAGAATATAAGAAATCAAAATGATCTAATTTTCCTTGACATAATGGATTGTCTAACCGTAGTTTGTGAGTCTAAAGTCCATGCACATCACACACATTAATTGTCTTTCTCTTCTCTCTCGATAGCTGTTGGTAGCGGTTTTGTTCTGGACAACTTCGATAAAACCATCCACAATGCTCAGTGATCCTCACAATGATAGCAGTGCAGTAAACTGACTTCTTTTGCAGTACACATCTATTTTGTTAAAAGGACAGTGATAGAAAATGATGTCAATACAACAAAATCAAAAAAATTGTAGAAGATGAGGTGATAAAAACCTTTATTTTATGTTGAAATAAAAGATCATGATATAGCAATCCAAAGAAACAATTGTGACAATTTACCATGTATAGAGTTTGCCCAAAATCAAGAAAAAATAAGAAGCTTAACCTTATCTTTGTTTTCAACTCTAACAGCAAACTTCTCCGAATCATCGAACATATATTTAGTACATATTCAATGGAAAACTAATCGACCAATCAAACTTCACTAGTTACTAACTATTTCAGTTTATCGCCTAACCAAGTGAGCCTAAATCGAATATATTCACAACAGTGCTCTCAAGTCCATTGGCATTTACCCATCAAACCCAAATACAATCACTACAATCTTTAAAAAAAAATTGGAAAAGCCTGAAAGTACTGCAAATACCATGATACAATCTCTCAAGTAGCCACGGTGAAAATGAAACACACCAAAAGATGGATTATCCCAGTATGCAAGAAAAACCGTGCAGCCTCCTCTATTAGTCGAGGTTACCTTGTTGTCTTCATTGATTGATTCCTTTACTTATAGCGTCGTCAAGGTGCAAAGCTACCTATGCCCAGCTTCATTTCAGCTTACATTGTGGTGATCTTCCTATTTCAATTCAGTGCATAAATCAGTTTAATAATCATCTGAAGCTGAAAATAATGCTTAATTATGACAAACTAAATATCAAATTCATAAATTCATTAACCGAAAGAGTAATATAAGTAACTATTGCATTAAATACTTGTATCCAAAAGGTAATGTGAGATATCAGAATCAACACTAACCCAATTGAACTAAGTACAAAATTTCACACATAACTTTTCGCCAATACAGCTACAGTTTTGCAACCTGAAAATGTAACAAAAATGGAAAATCATTTAGACAAATTATGACTCAAAGTCAACAGTCAGTGATTTGGATGGATGCGAGTGAAATGCAATCTGGATGTATTTTACCTAAATGAATTTCAATGGTGAACTATGGACATATAACCTATCGGGCACATAATCCAGTCAAATGCTGACCTGCAATAAGCATAAGAAAAGTTTTCACTAATCATGAAACCACAGTAAGAGGACCTTGTCGAACATAATAGAGATTTACCACATCTAAAACACATACACAAATTGAATGATTTTGCATTAAAATATGTGAATCTACTTAGAGTAGGTTGATTGTTAATGGAGGGGTATATGGAAATACTGTGTACCTATCCAAGAATTCTCAAATTGATAAGCTGAAAATAGATGATGTATTGTTTCCTGCAGCAAGAAACCAGAGTCGGATAGTATCTGGAGGAGATGATCAGCTCTTATCTTGCTTCACACATGTTGCAACTCTGCACATAATCAAAACGCATACAATCAATTTTGCAGTAAATCAAAAGAGTGAGCGGCTAATCTGTTACAGCAGACAATGAGCAAATTGGATCAAACCAGAACCAAAATGACTAAAAAAAACAAAGAACAATTCAATAGAACCCACAGAGCCAAAAGCCTGATGAAGTTTCTGAGATATCCTCAAGCTTTATGAACTGTCCCACTTATGCTGCAGCAAGGTTTGCATACCATATGGGTGCCACTGGAACAAAAAAATGGTTGCATTAGCTTAAAACGAATAGAGATTGCACCAGAAAACAAACGTGTGTTCAACTCGAGTTCAAAACGAATGTCTAATTCCACAGAAAAAGAATAAATAATTAAAATTACAAATGTGTGTTCAACATACTAGTAGAGATAAGTGCAGCTCCTTTGATACCTGCAATGTGTACAGAAATTGTATGGATCAATTCAGTTGAAAGAATACTATTTTAAGTCGACACACATGAAAAGTGATTGGAAAATGAGAAACTTGCACATAATAAAGGAAGTGACTTAAGTTCAATTGAAAGGTTCTTATTTCAACTCGAGTCAAATGAAAAGCTATTGAAAAACTATAAAAACCTACACATAAGAAAGGGAGTGAATCAAGTTCTGCAGGTCATCAAGGGAAAAGCCTATCTGATCAGAACATGGTAGCATGCTGGCCGTGAAGTTCCCTGTTTGAAAGAGCAAGGAAAAAATAAAGATTCAGAAGTCTGCTGAAGTTGGATAATGAACAGTACATATACTTTGCTTCCGTTGCAGATGAATAGTTCTTTAAGTTCTCTACAAATACTTAATAACTTAAACCAACTCTTTGCTCCTCACAATGAAAACAGGAGCTGTAGTTACCGATCATCTCACTTTCAATGCACCAAAGATTTTCCATACTACCTGTAGATCAACATAATCCAAAATTGGAACAAAAATCTCAGACATTATCTATATGATCCTAAAAAAATGCTCAAAGATACTAAATTGAACAGACCAGAGACACAAAGAAGCAAGGAAGCAATGAGTTGTCGAGTGAAGACAAAATATCTATGTACCAACATATCAAAATCCAATTCTCAAACCACCCTCCAGAGCTACAAATCTACAATGAGCATTCAACAAAGATGGCATTGCTCTTCAGATAAAAATAATAATCATTAAATTTTATATACTATAGAAAATAATATACAGAATTCGAATGAATATCATGTAAACATGATTAATATAGTTACAGTAATCTGGCTTTGAGTTTGTATACAGGTTTGATTCGATCTTTCTATAATTGGTGAGAACCCAACAAAAGAATGTATTCTTTGTTCTTATTCCTTACTGCATTTTCATGTAAACCAAAGCATTCTATAATCTGAAACTAATGACATTAATGAGGCTTAAAATGACAGCAATCTAAAAAGCTTGACAAATAGAACCCAAATGAGAAATAATGTATATACCTGGCTAATTACTTTATCTCGTATCGTACGTACTTAACGTCTTTCATTACTTTATAATTATATCTCACCGCCAACATAACAGCATTCACCGGCAAGACCTACAACTTCGTTGGCCGGCCTAAGTCCTATCTCGGCATGCTTAGCGCTCACGCGCCCATCAAAGAACCCATTAGAAGATACTTCAGCAAAAGAGTAAGAACACTTGCCTTAACAATTGAAATTATTTCATGCAAATGTTCATTTACACATGATATTTCAAAGTCATCGAGTATTCTTTGTGTACTTTTTGTAGACTTTTTTTTTATGCAAATGAAGCTTGCACACTAGTAAACATTGATATGCTCTAGCTCTTCGTGACGATTTTATACGTCAGGAAACTTGCGACTGTCCTTGTAGCTCTGTCTACACTTGAATGAACCCTACTTCTTGACTTGTCTAATGCTTCATTTGTTGTCTCTATGCTCATAATCAACTGATCATCACTGGTACTTTGTTTTCTTGTTCATAACTTAATCATCACTGTACTTGATCCTCTGTTCGTAATTTTGTTGGTAATCTGACCGAGATATAAGAGTCATTACCATCATGTTTCCAAACATTAATTTGCTTTAATTTAAAAGTAAGTAAAGATTATAAACAGTAGCCTTGCCAACAACTTATATGGCAGGGACAAGACTTTAGGCAACATAGGCAACCGGTTTTGATTTTTTTGACAAGGCAACCAATATGATTTTCGACAAAGCAAATCATATGATTTTCAATGAAGCAACTCATATGATTTTCGACAAGGTAACTCATATATTTTTTAACGAAGAAACTCATATGATTTTTGACAAGGCAACTCATATGATTTTCAACGAAGCAACTCATATGATTTTTGACAAGGCGACCAGTATGAGACAACAAAATATGTCCACAACTCTTTATCTGTCCCCTGTAGCTCTTCATGCTCTTTTGATATCAGCAATTCGTGTCTCTAATTCTGCCATCCTTAGCTTTTGTTTTTGGACTCTTTATAGTGGTTCATTGTTTCTCTATTTTATTTTATTTTTGCAGGTAAATGGTCAATTTCAAGAATCATCTTCAAGGACTTACGAAGCTGAAACTGTAAGGCTGCATAAAATTTGATCCACTGTTGTCTCCTTCAGACTCTGTCCATCTTTGCTTCAGTGTCATCCTTGGTGCAGTGCTGCTGCAGGTACAATCTAATCACATAGAAGCTTCCAAACAGACTTTCAATACTGTTCTAACCATTATTTTCTTCTTTTGAAAACTGTACAACAAACATCTGACTATCCTTTCTTTCTCTTTGACTGTTTTCTACAGTACTGAAATCAAAATTTCTGTCCTTTCTTCCTTCTCCCATTTCAAGCCTTCTCAAAGGTAAAAAGTCTCCCCATGTACTCCTCTTGTTCCAAGGTTTGAATCTACCAAACTTGCTTGCATATATATTCTGCATATTCTATTAGTATAAAGAAATACAGCAAACTGTGTATGTTTTCTTTTTCGATGAGAAGATGACAGGAATGCTAATTGAGATTTTCAGGATATTTTGGTGGGAAAAAATGGTATTTAGAATGTCTTATTTGAGTAAGGAAGCAAAGGATTTTCAAGACTGTAAACTAAGACCAGAAAAGAAAAAAGTTTTTTTTTTGGTTTTTGACTATAAACCAAGAACAAGAAAACTACGAATACTGGAGCTTGAGAGTAGATTTTGTAACAGAGGTAAAAACTTCATTTTGAGAAAGAAATGGAAAGGTGAGAGAGGAAGTAAGAATCAAAGACCCAAAATACCTGATGATGAAGACCAGTACCTCTGAAACTCTAAGGTAACACTCTAAGGTAACTCTCTCTCTCTCTCTCTCTCTCTCTCTCTCTCTCTCTCTCTCTCTCTCTCTCTCTCTCTCTCTCTCTATTAATTCTAACGTATACTCCTCTCTGCTTTCAGTCTTTCTCTCCCTTTTAGCTTTCCAGGCTCTTCTTTATATAGATAGCGTGAGCTATGTGTCGACCCGATCCTTGTCGAAAATCGTCAAAATAATAAAATAATAACTCAAGGAAGTACTTGACTAGAAAACTCAATTCATCTAAATCAGTTGAAGAATAGATTCGATAACTTGTTACGACAAAGCAGTCGTAATGACATACCACAAAACTAATTTCTCCATCGTCTGCACCGTCACTAGTGGTGAACCCTGTCACCACCGCCCACCCACTGGGACGACGAAGCCTAAATCACATTCTAAACCTCACAATTGTGTTCGTATCGCCAATACAAACCTAACGACATATAACTCGACACGCTTCGGAAAATAAAGTTTTCCAATTAATTTTCCGGCCACGCGCCACCACAGACAGCGGCGCGTGCCGCCCACGCACCACCACCGCCGACCACCGCTGACGGCGATGAAGAATACCTCGATGGAAAGCTTGTGAACAGCCCAACAACATTACTCAATTGACCAAAGGAAGATTCTGACATGTTTGGCCGGAATCAACCCCGAAAGCTCACGGCCGGAAATTGAATTCGACTCCGATCTCCGCCGTTGAGCCATGGCGGAGCTCGAGACTACCCTCAATCGACTCAAGACGAGGTGGGGGAGCAAAACCCCTCTCACCCTGTTGCTAATAAGCACCGGCTCTGCCATGTCCAGCGGAGGCCGAATTGAATTTAATCGAAATCGAGATCGAATGATTCCGATTCCAATCGGTGAAACACCTACAATAACAATCAAAACAAGCTTATACAACCCATAAAGAGGTTCTCAAGAGCTCGATGATACCTGAATCGGCCGAAATCAACACTAGCGTCGGCGACCCCGAAACCACCAGAAACCCTAGAACTTTCTCTCCTCGATTCTCTCGCCACGGCCTTCAATTGTCGAAATTGAAGTCGGAAATGAGTAGAGGACGTCAAGCTGCATCGAACCCAACTAGTCTCGAGGTCGGAGGTGGTCGGAGGTGGTCGAACGGCTTGACGTTGCCAGCGATTGCCACAGCACCGCCTCAGTGCTCCTTCTTTCTTCGGGAGAGAGGGTTGACCTGAAGTCAACCCCTACCCAGTCTTTTCCATAAAGGGAAACCCCCATTTTATATTTTTTCATTAACGGTAACTTCGGTAATTAATTTACGACAAATTTCTGTCGATCGTAATTTTCTTGTTGTAACTCTGATATCTACGATTCTCACGTTCACGAACTCGTCTCGAAAAATTCTATAATTTCTATCTGAAGTCAACCGATTTCAATAATTCAATAAAAAGTCAACCCGAAATATCTTGAAACTTACCAATGTCAAAATTTTTTTACTGTGATCACTAAATAGAACTTAAATTATTCATAAATAACATAAATAGTATTAAAAAATGGGGATATCACAAGCTAGTTCCACCAAATGAAGCTTTTTAAATTTTGAATTCAAAAGAGATCAATAATATGGGAATAAAGATTCTTTTTGTAGCAGACTTTGAACAGACTTAATTATCTTAATAATTGGTCCAGTCAAAAGTCACATCGCCGCTGCAGATTTTGTGGAAATACTTGGTCAAACACTCTTAAGACTTAGCCTTTTTGTTTCTTTCCGAAGTCTCAGTCAAAAGTTGTTGGCTTCTTTGTGTGTTGCTCCTCACGTGTGTGCATGCTGATTTGAAGTATCTATGGGCCTCTGCTAGCAACTTTGTAAATCCTGAGATTTGAGATGTGGATGGATTTGGCCCAAAGCGACAAATTTAGGCTGAGATTTGGGCCGAAAAGAGTAGACAATATATATATATTACATTTCTATTACTTTCTCACATGTCTTGGTTGTTTTGTACGTCATCATCATCCATCATATATATATATATATATATTAAAAATACCCGCTCAACAGGTTCTAATAAGATGGCTTTGGCTGGAATGATGAGTGGTCATACACTCTTATTATCTTGGAGTGTCAGCACAGGCCTGAGTGCTGGCGAGGATGGCTGGTTTCGATGGTCGGCAATTGGCTGGTGGAGATGAGCACCTCCAGTCAATGTAATCATGCTAGGCCTAGGGTTTGCTTTAGTTGAATTAGGCCTAGGGCCTTTTTGGCTGGCCATGATGTTGTCGGAGGTTTTGGATTCGACTTATTTGAGACTCAGGAGGCTCTTCAAATCATGAACATATTTTAGTAGTTACAGATTTTATTTGTTAAGAGTTAGATTTTGTGTCTGTTTGGGATAGATTCCTAAAAGTGATTCATCAGTAACAAATCTTCTCCTAGCATTTCTATAATTAACATTTTCAATAAAAAATAGTTTGGTGTTTAGCTTAATAATGAAACACTTTTATATGGTTTCTACAAAAAAGTATCTCCTATGTACTTCCTCGAAACTATTTTTAGAGATCCTAAATGATTTTATATATGTAAAAGTGTTTTTATCACTCTACCAAACAGGTCCTTTATTTTTCAGTCCATTAGTAATTTCGACCGAAATATGTACCAAGAAAAAACTTTTAATCGAATAATTCGCGAAACTAATAAGAAAATTCGGAAATTTAATGGAAAATGTGGCATGACAAATTAATAAAATAAGCAAATAAAAGACAAAGGAAAAAGAAAAGGTGAAGCGCGGCTTGCGAAAGCAGAGTCTCTCCTGGCATCATAATCTTGTCGACCGGCGTAAATTAGACTAATTCTGATCGCCGTTGGGTTGTTTACGAAGATTGTCTCCGGGGAGTAATTCGGTTTGGTTCCCATGATTACCTTGAAATTTCAGTTTCCAAATGCATCTAATCGTCCCAGTTTATAGATTCAGTCGAAATATTCATCGTTGTTTCATTCGTTCTGCTGATTGAAGTTAGGTACTTTTAGGATGATTTAGTTGTTTAGAAGTAAACTTCAGGAATTTCCAAATTGAAAACTTAGTGTTCACAAACACTCCATTGCGCATCATTTCAATTTCAAGAGAAAAAGAATGAAACCAGTGAAGTGCCATGAAATGATTTTAGTTAGTTTTTCAATATTTGATTATTGAACACTTTCCCGAGCATTAAATGGTTTTTGGTGGTGATGGGTGGCTCTGTGTTCTGGGATAGGTTTTAGATTTCGTAAACCATTCACATTTGTCATTTGAATGGTCGATCCAAGTTTGATTTACTTAGAATGAACTTATATTATTATTTTGATATCGCTTATGGTGAATTTGCTAAGAATTTCATTAGTTTAGGTACAGTTCTGAGGTAATTGTGGGTCAGAAGTGTTTCTCCTTGATGCAAAGATGTTGAATCTTTGCCATGGTGTAGTTGCAGGTGTTAGAAGCAATACAGATTAAAATGGAATTGGAAGACAAGGCTGTTGGATTTCTCTTATCCAATATCAGTTTATCTATATTCACTTACTATACATTCTGGGTCATAATCCTGTTAAGCTAGTTTGTTCGTCTTTCTTCCTTGTTTCTCAAATGCCTCTACCACTTTATTAATCTGTTTTCGTAACAGATGTGTTTGTTTTGCAGCCTTTTGTGAACAGTGATCACTTCATCCACCGGTATTTCCAACCCCAAGAGTAAGCTATCCTAATACCTGTATTTGCTGGCATGGTGCTTCTCTGATTTCTCTCCACATTTGTTGGGTATGTGATGCTCAAATCCAAAAAGAAGAAAGCTTGATGCATACATTTTTTATTTCTTTGGAAATTGATTGGAGCACTTATGTTATGTATTAATTTAGCTCCGAAATGGACAATCTTACATGTAAGTCAGATAATCTCTATTGCACTTTTGTAGCCTCATTACGGTTCTAATTTGAAGGATATATATCCTTATGTTAGATATGTGGTACGATTAGAGCTTATACCTTATGGCTTAACATGTTCTTAAAATCTGATTTATATAAGCCAGTTTAGGTTTGTGAACAATTTCAACCTGAAAATCAGAATAACATTGTATGAGAAGCACTTCTGCAGCTACATTTCCAACTTGTTTCTGGTTGAAAAACATTTTAACGCATTAAATTGGATAAGTCATTAACTTTGTTCATGTTGAGCACAGGAGTATTGTAATGAGTAACAGACTAGTGTAGAAACTAGTACTGTTGTCTTGCTTGTTTACTGTTGGAAAATGCTATGCAATTTCTAGTTTGCTACAGTTTATATCGTATTGATAAGCTGAGCCAATTGAAACTGAATGTGAAGTTATTCCTGAAAAATAAAGTGGTTCTTACTATGAATTTCTTTGAATCAAATATCACAAAATGAGGAGCAATAACTAAGTGATAGTAAGCTGTTCACGCTTAATGTCCTGCCAAAATAGATTACCAAGTTAATAGATGCATAACGAAGTTTTACTTGATGAAATAAGCTATTGATCGATATGCATCCATACATGTTGTCTAATCTAATTAACTCCAGATAGGGGTGTTGGCCATTTGGGAGCACAAATGGGAAGACACATGCTCCAATTTGAATCGTACTTGTTCATAGAGTGCTTAATAGAGTGCTTAATTTAGTCTCTATCAGCTTTCTCTCACGAATATTAAGCTCGTTCCAATATCAGCTATTCTATGAGCATCAACCTGGATGATACCACAACTTTGTAAGAGTAGTGACACTTTCTTCTTTCTGATAATCAATATCTGATTCCTTGTAATTGGCATATCAAATACGAATCCCGCTCTTACATCCCTGTAACATTTAGGAGTGGGAGGAAGACCAGCAGATGCAGTTATCACGCTGAAGCCATTGCATGCACATCTCTAGCTACCACAATATATAGCTCCATGCCTCCATCGATCACTCACTTGTTATGAAGTCATTGTACATCCTAAATGGCTTTCAGACGACATATAACGTACATACATATATATATATATATATATATATATATGACTCGAGGAGTCGTCGAGAGTGGCCCTTTGCGGCGTCGATTAGAGTGTTTTCGCGCTTGCAACAAACAATCGAGTGAATTTGCTATTGAGTTTCAAGCAAGAACTTGAAAATTGCATAAGAACGATCGACCACGATCAGTACATGATTGATCAGATGCATTCGGTATATATCATCAATGCATGCAAGGAGAATAGCTAGTTCCATCATTTATTAGAAAAAAACAATCACACATGCGTGCATGAGATGCAAAAAATGATTCACACAACCGAATGTACAAAGAGAAAGTAATTAGTCACATACTGTATATATATATACCTGAAATGAAACCATGCCATAGAAAAATAAGAAACAAGGAAGTCGCAGGCATTCTTGGTCGAATCTTGATGATGATGATCAAGTCGATCAATTAAGCCCAAGAATTATCAAAAGCAGCAGAAGTAATGGCGTGAGCAAACTCCTGAAAATTGATCCTCCCATCACCGTCGGTGTCGGCCTCCTTGATCATCCCCGTCAGTTCCTCCGCCGTGAGTGCATGCCCTAACTTGGCCATGGAGTGAGCCAACTCGGCCGCGGTGATGTACCCGTTGCCGTCCCTGTCAAACATCCGAAACAGCTGCCTCAGCTGGTCCTCCGTGTAGGGCGACTTGGCCGAGAGCAGCTCCGGCGCCACGAGCGCCACGAACTCGGAGAACTCCACCAGTCCGTTGCTGTTGGTGTCTGCCTTTTGGATCAACGAGTCCAGCTGCTCCTGCCCCGGCTTCAGCCCAAGTGAGCGTAACAGAGATCCAAGCTCCAGCTGCGTCAGGCTTCCGTCGTTGTTCCGGTCAAAAGACCCGAATATCTCCCGGAGATCGGCGATTTGGTCGTCGTCTAGCTTCACTGGCTGCTTATTAATGTTGCTCATCGATCAACAAACAAAATACCTACCTCCAACGTACGAATCAATCTTGATCGATCGTGGGTTTGGATCAAAACGGAAGAAAACGATCTGTTCTTGGTACGTGGTTGAATCGATCAAAATCTCTGTTTATTTGTGTTTCTTACAGGTGTGATCCTTGGCTAGATGGTATACGTGTGGTTGGATCCATCTTTTGAGGCACTATTGCTTCCTATCTTGACCCAAATAGCGGATCCGATATATATGAATTGAACAGAAAATTGGTTCTTATACAGTAGCTTTGTTTTTATATATTTTTGTCCACTGATTATATTCTTGATGCCATATTCACACATCTAAAATTTCTATTTTTATCTCCAAAAAGTTTTAAAGTTTTATAATTTTATTTTTAACCCTAATTTAAAAAAAATATTTAATTGTTTATACAGCTCCAATCTAAGTTCTTCATATTTTTTTGCAGAAAAGAAATCTCTCTGTCTCTCATACATGTTCTTAGTATTAATTTGTCATCTTCAATTTATATATAATTTTTCTTAACAATTTCAAGTTGGGTTTGATGACTAAAATCTAAAATATTGATAAATTATTTTGGAAATTAAAATTAGTTGGAACCAATATTTGTAGTAATTTTTTTTTTAAGTTTTGAAGTTGGTGAATCGATCTTAGTTTTATGGTTGCAAGTCATTTTTTAATTACTTTTGTTAAGGTCAATGTTATTATATGTTCTTCAACATAGATCTGGGCTACAAGATTCCAAATAATATTTTATAATTCTGTGTTTCAATAGTTGAAAGTTTAGATTAATGATTCTTTTTTTATATGGAGGTGGTGGGAAAAGAAAAAAGAATGAAGGATAAAATAGTAAGATTAGTGATCAATATTTAGAATAAGGTGTAAATAGCATTTTTAGAGGTGTAAATAGACACACCCTTATATTTTTTATTTCTTAAACTTGAAACTTTGACGGTGATGGAGACCTCGATCACGATTGATTGCTATCTTATTATCTTTTTGTAATTGTTTCATTTAATTTTGGTGGAGAATAAAGCGCAGTAAATTACGCGGGAATTACGTGAAAATTGGCGCGAGCACGTCTTTGATATTTTTTTTCAGTCAACAACTTTTTAATTAAACATGTTATGAGACTCGACATCTCATAGCTAATGGGGTTCGCACACGTAATGACATCTCGGTGGCACGTCGACTGGATTGAATAGGAATAGTGGGTACATTCTCTGCTGAGAGCCTGAGAGACTAAGGCTGGGATTTAGAGCCTGAAAAACCCGAACCAACCCGAAAATCATGGGTTCGGTCCGGTTTCTAAAATAAACAAGTCCAGTGTAAAAAGCCCGAATCAAATGGCCCAAATCGGTTTGGGTACGGTTCTTAAAATAAAAACCCAAAAAATGACCCAAACCAAATTAGTCAAACTACCACATGTTTTGTGCCTATTGGTTGTTGGTATGTTTCTACTTAGACTCGACCACACTTTACCACAACCCATTTTCTCTATCTCACCTACACTCGACCACACTCGATTGTAGCTTCTCTTCTTCTCGAAGCCAACCTCTATTTTTCTGGAAATTTTGACCTCCGCTACTAATCGATCTACCTCTTTTTCTATCGATTCAACCTCTATTTGTGTTGATTTGGGGATTTCAACCTCTGTCTGCCGATCTCCGACTAGTTTCTGATCGATTTGAGAAAGAAAAAAATGATTTTAGGCAACGAGGAGTGGTGAGGATGGTGAGAAATAGGTGAACTGGAACCCGAGCAACCGACCCGACCGAACCCGAAACCGAACTACTCGGGTTTTGTTCGGTTCTCTAGTGAAAATGCGACAAACAAACCCAAACCAAATTCCTTCCGTTTGGTTTCGGTTCTCAGAAGGAAAAAACATCGGTACGGGACCGATCTCAGCCCTGTGAGAGACTATAAAGACTATGGACTGTTGTGTCGGGAATATCATTAATACTTGAGAAAAATTGTTCTAGAGGTCACCCTTGTTTAGTGTATATAAATAAGTTTATTAACTTTGCAATGATAAAAATATTCATTTAACTAAAGTACGTGTGTGTCACATGCATGTGTGATTTTTAACATTCAAAATGGACAAAGTGACCAATCTGAATGACAAGATAAAACATGAGTGACCAATTCGATATTTGTCAAATATGAGTGACTAATCTGTTTAAACTGTCAAATATGAGTGACCTCTTCCATCATATTTCCCAGATACTTAATTAGGTTTGACTATTGTTTCTAATTTGGTAAATTAAAGACTAGAGAAGGAGAGGCTAACTACCCAATTGAGTCACTGAATCTCAACGTACTGCTCAAGGTACGTATATAAACAAGGCGATAATATGATTTAACGTAGAGTTGGAGTATTTCACATAAGTGGAGATTAAACTTCGGAGCCTAGAAAGCTATTGCGGTACCCTTATATAAACGCATGCTCATAACTTACCGTTTGATTCGTTTCCTTATACTAGTTGGACTAGGAAGCATTAACACATCATATCTATAGGTCCATCACATAATCTCTCTGCATAATTCGGGGAGCTGCGCCATTAGACCTTGTCATAGTGCTGCTGCTACAAAGAGATTACTTCTGTCATCTGAGTCTTAGCCTCACTCAAAAAAATCAAAAAAGATCCAAGACTGATATACATGATCTCCCCGACGTTGTATTGGTTGAAATTCTTTGTCCACTTCCTTGCAATAAATTTGTTTTTCAATGCAAAAGTGTGTTGGTCATCTCTGATGAAAAGTTTCCGTGCCATTTTCTATGGCTCCAAAGTCGTCACAACCAAAAGCTTGAGTCGGCGCCGGTGGAAAGTATTCTCCTCTTCAGGTGTGGAAAGGACAAGTCGGCATGTTTAATTTATTTTTCCGGAGCTTGAGCATCCCGTGTTCAAATCCCGCAACTTGTCTTTGCCTCGTTTGGGAGATACAGACTTCATAACAACAAGTGGCAATGCAGCCAATGTGGTAGTGGTAGGTATGTGGAATGACTTGGTTTTATAATGCGGAAGAGAATATTTTCAACGTGATTACTACACTTGGAATTAGGGTCGGCAAAAAACCTGGTTTGGCCCGGCCCGGTCCATGTATAGCCGGCACGGGCCGGGCCGGGTCAGGCCGAACCTCAACAACATTTTAATATTTGCGGGCCGGGATTTATCTTTTATATAAGGATCCAGGCCCAGCCCATTCAAGCAGGCTTTGCGGGCTTTTACAGGTCAGGCCCATCGGGCTTTAATTATTAAAAAATTAAGACATTTCAAAATAAACGTAACCTTCATCCATGCACCAGGGTTTAAACGTACTCCGATGAGTCTAAATTTTACGTACAGTGTTTATCACTATAAGATGGACCTTTCTACATGTCCTCGTTTATCATTAAAACATATTTAATTCTCATATTGCTTGAATTCTCCATATGTATATTAATGTTCTTACGTTTGTTCTTTTGTTATATGGAATGAAATACCTTTGTGAAACTTAATCGGACATGTTTAATTATTTTATAAAATTGACCGTTGGATTGATTGGTTAGAATATTATAACCATGCATTTAAAATTTTATAAATTTTGGACTTGATTTAGACATCGATCCATGTATTTTGCCAAATGTGACCGTAGTACTCTTACAACTAAAACAGAAATTACCCCTCCCGAAAAAAAAATTTTAACATCAAATTTTGGACACATATTCTTATGGAATACATATCTATCTCATAGTGTCAAAAAAATTGACATAAAAAATTGATTTATCTACTCCCCCCATAGGAAAATAAGATGTGTATTTTAGTGTTTTCACAAATTTTGTTTAACTGTATTGACTGGGATCCAAACGTACTTCGATTAGGCTAATTTTTACGTACGGTGTCTTTTATTACAAGGTGAACTATTATATATGGCCTTCTTTATTGTTAAAACATTTTAAATTCTTATATTGCTTGAATTCTCTATATGCACACTAATGTTCTTACTTTTATTCCTTAATTATATGGGTTGAAAGACCTTTGTGAAACGTAATCGATCATGTATCATCATTTTATAAAACTGACTGTCAGATTGGTTATTCATAATATTCTAAGCATGCCGTTAAAATTTTATAAATTTTGGACTTGATTTAGACCTACATCTATGAGTTTCGCTAAATGTGATCGTAGTACCCTTACAACTAAAACGTAAATTACCCATCCCTAAAAGAATTTGTTAAGATCAAAATTTTAACACACATTCTTGTAAATTACATATTTATCTCATAGTGTCAAAAAAATTGACATAAAAATTTGATTTATCTAGTTTCTCCATGAAAAAATAAGCAATAAATAAGAGAAGGGTATTTATGTCATTTCACACACTCAATTAAACTCTCACCATTGAAAAATTATAAGATCTAATCTGAACCATCTATTATATTTACTGTTTTACTGTGTAAGGTAAATCGATAAAATAAAATTACAATGAAACCCTAAACCCTAAACCTTAATTTACTCTAAACCTCAAAATTCCTAAAACTTAAACCCTAACTTACTCTAAACCTCAAAATTCCTAAACCTTAACTTACCCTAAATCTCAATCCCCTAAACCTTAACTTACCCTAAACCTAAACCATAACTTATCCTAAACTCTAAACAATGATTTAATAGTAAAATAGATACACAAATATAACTATATATGGAATTCCAATATTTGATCAATATATGTATATGTAATATATTAATATAGACATACACAAATATAAAATATATATCTATATAGTACTAGTCACTATGTTATATATATATATAAATGTAGGTATAATGATATATGTACTACTATCTTATATATATAAAAAATTGCGGACTTTGACGGGCCGGGCCTAACAGGGTTTGACGGGTTGGGCCTAACGGACCTTGATGGATTTTTGGCGGGCCGGGCCGAGCTTTAGATCTCTAAACCAAGTTCGTCCCACCAACCACCTTGGCGGGTTTTTGCGGGCTTTTTTTCGGGCCGGGCCGGGCTTTTAACCCACGGGCTTGCGGGCCTCCACCGGCCCACGAGGCCTACGAGCCAAATGATGACCCCTACTTGGAATCCATACACCAAGCAATCTTTTCATCTTCCTCCCACTCCTAGGTACTACATGACAACAAGAGTTGGATTCATCTGCGATCCCTATTTCCTATATAATAGATGTGAAGCAACTATTCACAACCACTGTTCACAGTTTTGGAAACTGTTCACACGCATGCCAAGTGTCACGAGCTGCACAAGTTGTGCGCTTATGATATATGACCAAGTCCCAACGAGCATTGGAAGGAAGCCAATGCGAGTTGAAAAGTGAAGATCTAGTGGCAGAGTCGTGTAAGTGCAACTTAGTGGTTCTCGGATTCGAAGTACTTCTGCTTAGAATTTGAGAAAAGTCTAAACACGAGAAATGTTTGGAAGGACAAAAATAGTACAACTCACTTGAAAGAATGTCATTTGGAATTCAAATGATGAAGTTATGGGTCATTATGACTCCTCGGACATTTTAATGTTTCCTCTTGCCAAGTGAACTTATGCCTGTTATCATATATAAAGGGGATATATGGTGTCAAGTTTTCCACCACCCATGGTGCCACCCCTCTATGTGGAATTAAGCGAGCTCTCCTGGGCGCCCTTGGGCCTAGGAGCCGAGCCTACGAAGTCTAGAAGGGACGACATGGGTTTCCACGAGTCAGGGAGCCTCGTGGGCAATATTGGCCGAAGGAATGGCCAGTATTACGGCAGGTGTACCGTGGGTGAGGTCTTTGGTACTCCCCTTATGCCAGCGGCGTATGGACATGCGTGGATGGATTAAGTATGATATGTCGAGACCTTGTGATACGCAATGGCCACGCTGTAAGCGATGAAGACACATGGTTGGGTTCAGAATGGACTAAAAGGAAGCACGGGTTGAGTCATACCATGTAAGATGGGAAGGAAGACGATAAGGGGTGTCAACTCCGTCTGGCACATTCGAGTTAGTAAAAAGCTTGATGGGAGCAACACTCGAGGAATTGACTATGGGCGAGAGTAAGCCCTTATGACCAATTAGGTCTCCAATGGAAGTGTTAATGTTACCTAACTCAGATAAGAGGAAGTGAGTACTTGATGATAGTATGATGGAACATCAAGTTTGGGTTATGATTGAAAGAGGAACATGAGTATGAGTGTGCATAGAGAACTGTAACAAAATGATAGACATACTCACCAATCAACTGTCAAGCGAAAGCAAGATGGTCCCTGGATTTCAGTTTCGTCGTATACACAAAAAAGAAGACACATCAATGCCCAGCCTTGAAAATGATCAAAACACATTCAAAATGGTCAGTGTCTCTACTTTCCCACACAGGATGTAAAACAAGCAAAAAATAGAGAGATCAAAAGCTACTTACAAGATGTTCCACCAAATTAATCGGTAGGCCGAAGCACCTCCATCGATTAGTCTTCTCAAAAATCTCGGCTCACTTAAAAATGGGGCAAGAAAGTTGAGTTTCTCACTTTTATATGTGGAAACATTCAAAATCCTTTTCCAATCGGGATTGTGGACGTTGATGCTCATCTCAAACAAATTCAATAACAATTCTCAGAGAGGAAAACGGGGTTGAATTCCACAAAAGAGTCTTGGATGCATACGGGATAGAAGAGATGAGAATTACGGCGGTTTGGAAGTGAGACAAGAGAAGAGGAGATAAAGAAGCTACAACACGTGTACAGAGATGGAGAGAAAAGAAGAAAGAAGTAAAGAAGAAGTGGTGTGTTGCACGTGAGGAAGAGGAAACGAGAAAGAAAAGAGGAAAAGAAATAAAATAAAAAAAGAAATAGACTAGGCTATCCCAACGTGAGACAGAAAATGAAACTTGAGCCGATGGAACATTTTATCAATTCTAGGGTCCGGAAAGCTTAACAACCATTTTATTAATTTCGATCACACGGTACATAAGTCATCAAATCACAAAGCATAGATATAAAGTCAAAGTATGACACGAAGTCTAAATCATTTATGAAGTGAGTCGCATAGATCAATATGAAGAGTACTTCTAACTCCAAATGAATATCTACAAATTTTTAAAAGGAGAAATATAACACAAATTTGTAAACCAAAATTTTCACGGTACAAAGCATAAACCCATTTTTTTATATATATAACTATGATGGTTTGATCTCTTATAAAAGGGTATGTAAGAAATCTAATAGCCTATTAGATGCAACCACAGTTTCAAACAGATTCTATGATTTCACCACTCAAATTCGGCCAGCTTAAAAGTAAACTTCTAGACATACAACTATAGCACCACAAAAAGCTAAGTCGACCCAAAATTTCTAAATGTCTGAACTACAATGGTTTGATCCGTTCAAAGGGTATGTAGGTAGTCTAGACGCAAAAACTCTGGACGTAACCACACTTCTAAAATCAAATTTCATTACCACTAGAAATACCTCCACCACAAAATGGCAAACGGATCTGAATGACCACAAAAGTCTACCACAAGTCCAAAGAGCCACCAAAAAATCAAACTCTAAATCTTTCGATGGGTCATCCATTCATTGAAAGTCCATACCATTTTTTTTGAACTACGAGTGACTTGATCCCTTCTAGGGGTACGTAGGCAACCTGTCAAACCCCTTGGGTGCACTTACAAAAGTACCAAGATCCCACTTTTTCAAATTTATTTACTTCATATTCGGAATCAAAAGGTTTTCTCTCAAGTATTTTTAAGAATCGCAATTAAAATATTTATTTTTTATCTTGAATAAGTCGAACTCAAAATAATAAAACTTTATTTCCTTCAATGAGATAAAGTGAGATTATGTTGAGTAAATATTTTGACAATTTTTACCTAACAGAACCACCTCCCCATTATCTAACTTCTATTAATCATTCACTTGGGGATGGCAAAATAGTCCAAACCCACAGGTAACGTCCCCTACCGAACTTGACCGGATTCAATTTCTAAGACAAATAACTGGTATCGAGTATTTACCGAACCCGACCGTATGGTGGCAGGTTTGGGTCGGGTACGGATATGCATATACTAAATCTGACCCGCATATATTTAAAAGGAAATATATTATATTTTTATTTAAGCATATTATACTCTTGGTATCTAGTGTGTGTCTTGTCCTAGTTAGCATATATTTAGATATTCTCTTAATCCCTGATTTATCGGGATATTGATTGTATCATATTGTACTATCTGTTTAAGGTCATCTATCAATAAATAAAGTACAGTATCAGTGTATTGCGTATCTATTTACTTGTCTCCATCAACACGCTATCAACAACTCTTGAATTGATAGCCATCACCTTAAACCCTAAACAGAAAATACCATAACCCCTCAAAACTGCAAACTCCACCGTCGGTCCCCATCGTCAGAGCACATCGCCGAAGTTCGTGGTTTCTTGCTTTAAACTTCTTTTCAGCGATATTTTCATACCGAGTATAACACTCTAAAGGTATTATATGCCTCTAGTTCCTATGGATTAATACAGGCATGAGTGAAGGGGATTTAATCACATCTTCCTCAAAGCTTAAGCTTAGTGACTGTCCAGGGGGAGTCACGGTTATTAGTGAATATCACTGTTAATTGTGATTTCACATTGAAAAAAAAGGCCAATATTTGTGATTATTTGACAGTCACGGTTTTCTGAGGAGTGGTATGAAGCCACCAATTTTGCATCAATTTTTGTGACCATACATCATGGATAACTCGATCTTAGTGATCTTAGTTTTTCAATCGGTAAATTAATTATATCTATTGTCATTTGTAGATGATTGAGCCGGGAAAGCCAGAGTTTGATATCCTTGACATTCAAGGAGCAGAATATCACAGATAGGTATCTGATATGAGGAATACTTTCCTCAGTAAACATCTAACTGATAGCATCCAACCACTACCACTTGGTGTTGAAACCAACGAGGACACCTTAGCTAGCAAAGATCAAACTCTCATGTTTCTCATGAGACATATTCATCCAGCTCTGAGGAAACAATACTTATTGAAGAATGACCCCACAGATTTATGGGCGAATTTACAAGAACGGTTTAACAATGTGCATAACACATAACTTCCAGAGCTTCGAGAAAAATAGGATAAAATCTGGTTATTGGATTTTCCAAATATCAACAATTTTTATCAAGATATGCTGGAGCCACAGTCTGAACTTGCCATTTGTGGCATTGTAAAGATTGACCTAGCTATGGTCAAGAAGTCTTTGGGCACCTTCCCTACTTCCATAGACAGACTCGCGCATTAATATCAAACATATTACGATCAAGGAAGATTAAGAACATTCAGTGACCTCATAAGTGTGTTGTCTAAGAAGGAGAGATATTGCAAGATACTTCTCCAAAATAATGCTAAGTCAGCCGGTACAAAGAAAGTCCATGAAACCTACAACACCGGTGGGAAGACATGAAAAGATAAGGGGAAACAATGTTCCGAACCTTATCAAATTCGTGGTGGTAAATGAGGACATGGTAGAGGAGAAAATAGTCGAAATTTGACTTGAACTCGCCATGAAAACAACCACAACAATTCCAACAATAATCATTCCAATTTTGGTTCTAGGAATGGTAGGAGTTATTCACATTCTGCATCTAATTCTCACTTGTCACCTTGCTATAGGTATGGTGTGACTAATCATATGCAAAAACAATGCAGAGCTTCAAATGATATCCAAAATACCTACAAGATGTGTCAACAATACCAAGCAAAGCAAAACAAGACACAGTATGCAAACTATGAGATGAAAGATGGTGGTGAAACCAATTTAATTGTAGTAAATGACACCAAAGAAAATCTTGAGACTTCGGATTTTTAATTAGTCTATGTATTAGACTCATGTCATTGTTATGTATTAAAGTTTAGTTTTGTATTTGACTTTATTTTAGTCATGGTTATTGAATAAGAACAATCCTTTGATGTAAGGTTTGATGTTGGCAAAAGTAATAAAATTTATTCCTTTTGGTATTTGAAAGTGTTAAGAATGGTTATATTCATACATATTGCTTGAATGGTTTGAATTGTACAAAATTCTATGGCATTATGATACCAAAATACCATAAAAATGAGACAAAAGAGAGGATGATTTGTTTATGGGGATTTTTGGCCCATTGGGATTTTTCCTTGACTCGTCGAATGTCACACTCTAGAACGGTTTTGGCACTTTTTGACCAGTTAAAAAAGTAGCCTGGTTTTCATTCGACCTGTCGAATATAGTCCTCATGTACACTAATAGCATCATAAACGCGTCGAGAGATTCTCTCTACCCGTCGAATGCAAGTTACTGTCTCAAAAAATGTCAAAAAGATATTGAAAATTCGATACGATTTTAAGTTTTTCTTCGACTCGTAGAAGGTTTTTTCCTTGACCCATCGAATGTAAACCGCTGTGAAAAAAAATTCTAATTTTTGACCCGTTGAGAAACATCTTCAACTCGTCGAAAATGGTTATTGGAAAATCAAAGTTTATTTTGGGTTTCTTCGACTCTCCGAGTGGTTTTTCACGACCCGTCGAAGATGGCACCTGAGATTCGTGTTTTTGATGTGTTTTACATTGGTTCTCTTATGCTATATCAGCACTCTTTAAGGGTCACAACCCGTCAGTAAATCTTTGAGTCTTTACTTAAAGTGTTCAAATAAGTCTTGAAGACTAATTAAATCACATTCTTTTGTAAATGTTTGAAGGCGAGATCGAGTGTTTAACAGATAATGGTACTAGTCATACTATCTGCGGAATATGCAATTGTTTCTGGGTGGTGAAATTGGCACCCTCTTTTCTACAAACTACACCACTCTTCTTCACATTTTTCAAGCAAAAGTGTCTTGGACATACACCAAAACACAAAGAATGGGGGGCAGCCAATTTCACCTCCCTTGTTTATTGATCTTGTGCCATATACATCATCGGTGACAACCACAATTGGTTCTGTGCCGGTTATATAAGGACTTGGTTTAGCACAATTTTTGCTACCACATGGAACACGAATTCATGCCATTGATTCATTGTACCTGTCAAAGGTGAATCAAACCTTGCTATGTTTTAAGGATATTAGAGCCAATGATTTACACTCGAAAACTCATTGTGATAATGAAAAATAATTCTTATGCATAACTTCAGAGGAGTGCAGTAGAAAGCGCTACTTAGAGAAGTTGAGGGCAATTCGTAGTGGAATATATCTTTCTACGGTTCGAATTATTGAATCCAATGTTGTTACACTTACAACTGTGTGTGACACGACCACATACACACTTTGGAATTTTTGACTGTGACACCTAGATCATAATATGATGATCAAAATATTGAAGAACTCTCATGGTTGAAAGGACCTAACCGTAGTTTAGCTAGTAAACTAAGATTAAGCCCTAATGACTAACCATAATTTAGGAAATTTTGCAAAAATTTTGACATAATTTCCCCTAAAATTAAGACTACCAAAAATTTGCATGAAGATAGCACTTCAGAGACTAAATCTCACAAACAAATCGTGGACCACTGATGTCCATCCCGATTTCTCAACATAAGTCATAAACAATACCAGTACTCAACTCAGGAACTTAGAAACATATTTACAAGGTACTAGTTCTGAATACAAAGGAAAGTAACTCAATGACAACAAGAGAAGTTGACTCAGCTATTTACATAAACACCAAAGTAACATAATACAAACGGTATTCAGAGCGACTTCTACTAGCATATACTACATATGATACAAACCAAAAGTGAGCTAAGACATACTGCTGAAAAGATGACTTGTGGACTCAAAGCCTCCGACGATACCAAGCACTTCCCTGAAAAGCTCAGGGAAATGCATCAAAATATAAAACATTAACGTGAGTGGACAAAAATAATATAATCAACATAAATCAATAAAACTGATCTATCATACCTTTTTGCTGATTTTCATGAAATAATGCAAGTTCAAATCTAAAAAACTGAAATGCAATAGAGGTGGTCGTTCATGGTGTTCGTCCTAACCCTAAACGCCTGTATGTGTGAAAAGTAAGGTTATGGGATCATCTAGGGTGTTTTTCCTAACCCAAGACAATCTGAGTCAGGCAAGGTGTTTGTTCACTCACAAGTCTGCAACTACTGCTAAGCTCCAGCGAAATTTCCTTCGTTACTGGGGTCATGATCACAATGTTTTGTCCATACGGATCACATAATATCATAATAGTTAAAACTATAGAAATATGCTCTAAAAATAACCCCGAAAACCCCGTTGTGAAATCCTATAACCTTCCTCGCTGGAGCTTCCTCGTGGACGGCAGTGCGTGGCCCTCACGTGACTCTATAGTCAGCAGCGTGTGACCCTCACGCGCCTCCGACTAAGTGTTCTGATGCCAGAGGTTAATACCACTTTGGAAATCTCTCAACGAGGTCAACCACTTTTGTAACTGGCCCGAAGTCTAATTCAACAGCGTTTAGCCAAAATTAGTACAAACAGGCCGGAAACCTAACTTCGGCAACCAACACCAACGACGATGATCCGGCCCTCAAAATGTTCCTCTCAACAAGACCAACCAAATCTCTCACCTTACGCGCTCCAACTTCACCTCACGTGGCCGGAATTTGCTTCGAAACTCCACGGCCCAAAATTGGCCGGAAACTTCACTTCGTCGAAGCTCAATCTTGGAACCTCGATGGACCATGCAACCTACCCAGATAGACTCAGGAGGGGAAAGGCTTTAAAATCCCCTAATCCCCTAAAACACGCCGAAGTGCCACCACCATCGGTGGTGACTCCATGGGATAAACATGATTCAGGTGGCACCACTGAACTGCAAATCCCAAAAATGATCACAACAAATAATAGAGGAAGCACATGGCTTTAACTCCCTACCTGTTTCATCACCAAAGGTGGTCAGAAACGGCGGTTCAGGTCGGGTCACACAAAAGGGGTCGACGAAAAGAGAAATGGGTTAAGCCCGTACAACTTTTTTTTTGTTTGATTTTGTTTTCGAAAAAAGCCTATTTATACCCCCAAGCTCCTCGATAGATCAACGACCCAAATTTAATCTCATCGCAATCGAATGGTTGAGATTAAACTGTGACAACCCGAACCAAAATCTACATATTAATCAGCATGAAATTGAGTTATCGCAGATTAGTCTCATAATTGGGTTTGTTAACGAGTATTTCATTGGGTGAGAATTTTGTTGACTTCCTTCACAAGAACTATAGAGTATTTTATTTCGAGCTCATGGGAATTTTCAGAGAATTTTTCGGATAAGCGAACTATGTTTTATCAAGTTTTGAAGTCGGTTGGTGAAGGTATTTAAAATGTATTGATTTAATTGTTGATTTCATTGTAACCGTCCAATTTGGATCAGATTGAATTATATCCATCGATTTGGGGATGGTATGTGTATGGTATATATACAGTATAAATACGAGTTATTTTGGGAAAGTTTTCATTTTTAGATTTCTGGGTTGACCACGTTGACCCACAGGTCAAAACTGACCCGTTTAGCTTCAAAACTTCTCGGCGCCGGTGTGCACTTTTCCGGCCATATTTGGTAGGTGGATCGCCCTCTTTGGTGGCCGAAGGAGGAAGTTACGACGTGTTGAAGATCAGCCGGCGGTGGTGGTTTTTCGCTGGTGATGGAGGCGGCACGAACGACGGCGATGAGGGTCGAGGTTATGAGGGTTTTATAGCCCATGGCTTGGTGAGTTAAACCTAAGTGGTCTTGGCCCTTGCCGTGGCAAGTGGTGGCCGATCGGAGTATGGGAATTCCGGCGAAGTTTTCGAACTTCACGGTGAGTTTTGGATATTTTTTGGTTAAAATTGGGCTTAGCATTGAACTACAAAATTATTGAAAATGTTAAGATCTTCAAATTCATGTATAGGTCAAATATTTCTGGGCCGGTTGGAATTCTGGCTGCTGGTGGCGGCGGCGGCGGCCCCACGTGCCGCCGTGTGCGACAGAGCTTTGGCGAGGTGGATTTTTGACAAAGTTTTATGTCGTTTCACTCGTTTTCATGTGCCGAACGCAATGGTGAGGTTTTTTGGTCGAGCTGAGTGTTTTATTTTGGGACAAGGGGTGTTTGGGTATATTTTGAGAATTTTGTTATCCTTGTCGATATTTTGAGCGATATGATTTTCGAAAACGCGAGGTTCTTTACGTATTTGCTCCGTATGTTAAAAGTCAATATTTATTGATCGTATCCCTGTTATTCAGGTGATCGTGATCGAGTGTTTGGCGAGGGATCTTCCACCGGACCTCAGAGTTAGCTTCGTACTGTGAGTGGACACTTTGATTTTCATACTTTGATTTTCATAGTGGATTTGCGAGTCTATGATTATGCTTTACGATTATACATTTATGAGTATGCATTTATGATTATGCATTTCATGAGCATACATTGGGTTGGAGGCACATGTGATTTGTTTTTACACTGAGTATGGATATATGGATGCATCGATGCTATGACCTCTCGGCTGATCCTTGAGATGCTCTGAGAGGGTTACGTCTATATGAGCACCTGACCTATTATCCACAGTACCTGAGAGAGTTACGTCTTTATGAGCACTTGACTCGGGCGTGTTGTAACTTTGAGGAAAATGTACTCAAGTTACTGCCTCCACACACACAGTACCCAGAAGAGTTACGTCTTTGTGAACACTTGACCTGGGCTTATTTGTTTTGACTCGCATGATTTTATGTGCATTTATTGTGAAAAGCATATTGGATTTATTTACGCGGCATATTATGATTTTCGTCCACTCATTCTAACGATTTTAATTGTCTTTCCCTGGGATTTTCGGTTTCCTTTGCCCAGTTTGCAGTTTGAATTCTGTTGTCTCACGTCGTGGTTGGAT
This sequence comes from Geum urbanum, assembly GCA_946800695.1. Lineage (NCBI taxonomy): Eukaryota > Viridiplantae > Streptophyta > Magnoliopsida > Rosales > Rosaceae > Geum > Geum urbanum. Next base: position 26,862,925 of record OX327011.1, read on the forward strand.
GCGTAGAATTCGAGTTACCTTTCTTTTCTAGTAGGTTTCTAGTTTGGCCTACTATTTGTATATATGTATATAGAGGTCGCTCTGAATATGAGTTGTCTTTTCAAATGTTTGTCCGGATTTATGTATCAGATATGATTTCTTTTATGCATTACGTTATGTTTTTGAAAAATCCGATTGGGATATGGCGCCCACGGTTTGACTTTTGTGGATATATGGAGAAGTGTGTTTTCTGCTGCAGGTTATATGGTATCGCACATTATAGAGTAAACTGTCAAAAATTTTTTTTTTGAAAGGTCACATTTTTAGAAGGGGTTTGATTCCGGTTTAGGCAGCTAAATCGGGGTCGGATCCTTTTATAAACCGACTAAAAATTATTTTCTTTTTATTTATTTCTTGCATCGACTTTCGATAAAACATAAAAATTAGCTCACTTATCTAAAAAATCCCTCAAAAATTTCTACGAGCTCGAAATTAAATACACTATGACTTTCACGAAGAAACTCAAATCAAATTCTCACCCAGTGAAAAGTTCGCTAACAACCTTGGTAGAGCGACTAATCCGCGATAAAGCTTAATACGATTCGATAAGTGCATAATTTTGGTCCGGATTGTTACAATGGTAATCCATTCTTCAAAGGAGAGAAGCATGTGGAACTCCCAAAACCCAATGTATTTAATGGTATGGATGAGATTAACAATCTTAATCTTGTCTCAACACCTAGTGTTATTCCACAAGATTCCTTTATGGCAATCTCTAATACTCATCGATCTTTCTGCAAAGCTTGCTCGTAGGCAATGTTACAGGCTAGGCCTTCCATTGCAGTTAAAAACATTGAAAATATTGCATTCTTACAAAAAATTCATGGTGATATTTGTGGACCTATCAAACCGGAATGAGGACCATTTAAATATTTTATAGTTTTGATAGATGCATCAACGTGATGGTCACATGTTGCTTTGCTATCCACAAGGAATACTGCATTTGCAAAACTCCTAGCACAGATTATTAAGCTTCGGGCTCACCACCAGGACAACCTAATCAGGTCAATTAGATTGGATAATTCAGGAGCTCACATCAATGACTTTTGATGACTACCGTATTTCAATTTCGATTGAAGTTGAACATCTTGTCCCTCATGTTCACTCACAAAATAGTTTAGCAGAGGCATAAATCAAGTGGTTGCAGCTTGTGGAAAGAGAAATGGTTATGCATGCCAATTTCTCGGTATCTGCTTGGGGATATGCAAGTATTACATGTATTAATGCTTCTTCGCTTGAGTACGCCAATCATTCAGTGCGTACCAGTTGGTAATTGAATATGAGCCTAAAAATTCACATATACGCGTCATTGGTTGTGCAGTGTATGTGCCCATTGCGCCTGCACAACACACTAAAATAGGTCATCAACGTCAATTAGGCCTATATGTTGATTATGAATCTGATAGTTGCATAAATATGCAACTCTCTTGTGCTTAATTATTTCAAATATACTTGGTCTATTTGTTTAGTTTTCAGTAATTAATTATATTTTATTTATTTATTTATTTAGGTTATTTGGAGGAAAATACAAAAAGGAGAATTTTACTCAAATAAGGATTGGTGACGTGGAAAGTCCAAGTGGCGATTACTCAACCCTAAACTAATTAGAAGAAAAGATGGTTATTGAATTTCAGAAGAGAAAAACGAAGAAGAAGAGTGATTCCAGTCGTCCGCCTTTGACCTGTCGAGATACCTTCTCGACCCGTCGAACTGAAGCTTCCAAAAATTCTAGAGTTTTTGGTTTATTTTTTCTTCTTCATCATGTTTTTCTATTGTATTCCTTCTACTATGAGTAGATAAACTTCCCTAGTTAAGGGCTGATCGAAGCCCTAGACATGCTTACGATTTTGAACCCCTTGTGATTATAATAACTATTTCGATGAGTTTTACTTCAATATTTTTCCATTGATAATTTCTACTATGTGTTTCTTTGGTGGCCAACTTAGTTGCATATTATGGAATCTAGTATCTTGAGTGTGTACATAACCAACACATTATCGCATGTTCAGTAGAGACAAAACAGGCTCATGTGAGAAGTAACTCCTTAGTGGTGTAAGAGTGACCACCAAATCAACCATTGAAGCTTTGTTGTTCCTAAAAAATTGTTAGAACTTAACGACTCTAGTTCTCTAGGCGTACACTATCATATGTATAAGTAAGTTAATTAGGGATCAAGTGAGAGCGGATGACCACTCCCTCTTTCATGCCAAGTAAGAGAGTGTAATATGCAAGATGACTTAACCATAGCTCGTGCATGAGGAACATTCATCTATAGTTATTTAGATGAGCTTAGGGTAATCATAGGTTGCCTAGGGTGGAGACAGATTCCTAACATTCATCTCCATCTTTCTGAGTTCATCAACATTTACTTTCTTGAAATTTATCTTTTTCTGCATTAGCTGTAGTTTGGATGAATTATGTAGGTAACCAAAACAACCACGAATGCCCTAAATTTTTGTTTGGTAGTCCTCTACTGAGTATAGTTTATTGTGTTAAATTTTTGTAGTATTTGGTTTAGTCTAGGTTAGGTTCGTGATTTATCTTGTGTTCAATGGTCGAGTCTGCCAAGTTTCTGGCTTTCGCGTCTTTTTGTGTTTCTTGTATTTTTAAGTCTTAGTTTCACCAATCTTTTGCGGGTAATGGACCCTATTTCCATTAAATACATTGATATAATTGACATAATAATAGAGCATCTTTGAAGGCAGTTTTTCACCTATCAGAATCTCCAATGATTGTCCGTTACTTAGAACCTTCGACATGAGATCTCTTTACTGCAAAATTTGCAGATTGTCACTTTGAAGAAACATACTTCCCAATATTATGGGGAAATAGGAATGCCTCCATTTCGGTTGAACGTCAGAAGTTGACATGGAATACTTCTCCCACTATATTTCAAGAAGATCTGTGCAAATTTCAAAGTTAGATTGAAGTAAAACGCATACTTGATCTTCAAAAGGTAGCAGACTCGATGTTTGACTTCTTTACTAATATTTCCAAAGTGATAAGATCATACATTCTTGTGGGAGTCAGTTTTGGTCACACTAAACTGGAGGAATATTAACTATTTGGACTTGGTCTTAGAATAGGTTTGACTATCTTGATAATGGGCCTAGACCTATACGAGTAGGGTTCTGGGTGGGGACGATTTATCTAGAGGCTTCCTAAAATGTCTAGAACATTGTAGAAGATTCTAGAGTGTTCATAAGATGGCGTGGCAATGCCAAGGTACGATGCAGACCTCAGGGGGATTTACAGAATCCGATCCTTAAGGAAAATGGTAAGATTTGTATGAATCATATGGGGATTACGCCAAAGGGTTTGTGGTAATCATGTAGCGTGATTGACCCTGGATACGAAGATATATTCCTTAATGGATTCCTCCTCTCCAAAATTAAAGTAATGGTTCGACAAAGACTATGCTTAGACCTAATACAATCTCTATATGTAGACCATCCCGGCATGGTCGAAGGTAACGTTATTCTACGTTAATTACTCTTTGATTCTTGAGACAAGTTCTAACTTAAGAATTAGAGGGTCTAAGCATGGTACCATACCGTACTCTGACTTGTTTTGCTGGTTCAGGAGGAATCAAGCTAGAAGGGAACCGAAATCTACTCTCACAACTCTTGTTCCAAATGTTCCTACAAGGTTGAAAGTCCCTAAAGGACGGTATGACGCAATTCTATGGCAGAGTAACATGCATTTTGCCCATATAGATGGAGTAACATTGCCCTCGGCTCCCACCAGGAAGAGAGGGAGACTAAGAAAATCCACAGATAAGTTGTCGGCAAAAAGGCAGGTTATCCAAGGACAAACTTATCCTTCCATCATCAATGTTGTGAATCCCACACATGATATTGTTCATGACTACAGTCATGTCCTAAAATCACAAATGACATCTCGATCTGGAAGACGCTTCAAACTCATATGTGATGTCAGAGAACAGTGAAATCTCACTAACAAATAATGATGTGCGCATTGTTATGGGTAGATCATACAAGCTAATTGATGATGCTTTTATTTATTCCGTCGCTCAGGAGGTCATTGATGATGATGAAGTGGAACCTCTCTCGGTTGTTGAATGTAAGCAGAGAGCGAATTGGCCAAAGTGGAAAGATGCAATGCAGGCTGAACTAGACTCCTTGAAGAAAAGGCATGTTTTCAGTTCGGTAATGCTATACCCACCGAATGTGAAGTCAGTAGGACATAAATGGGTCTTTGTTCAAAAGCGAAATGAGAAGAATGAAGTCATGTGGTATAAAGCAAGACTTGTGGTGCAAGAATTCTCTCAACGACCTGGCATTGATTAGGAGGAGACATGCTATCCGGTTATAGACATCATTACTTTCCGCTACCTTTTCAATTTGGTAATGTCCGCTAAATTGAACATGCAGCTGATGGATGTGGTGACAGCATATTTCTATGAAAATCTTGATTTAGAGATATACATGAAAGTGTCGGAAGGTGTGGTCATACCCAATTCAAGTTACTCTACATCACAGAGTGCTCATGTGATTAGATTGAAGCATTCACTATATGAATTGAAATAATCTGGTAGGATGTGGTATACACGTCTAAGTCACTATTTGATTGGAAATGGATAGAAGAACGATGATTTATGTCTATGTGTGTTCATTAAGAGAACAAGTTTAGGATTTATCATTGTAGTGGTCTATGTTGATTATATGAATATCATTTTGTTTCTTGATGAAATCAATGAGACGGTTAGCTATATGAAATCCGAGTTTGAGATGAAAGATCTTAGTAGGACTTGATTTTGTCTTGGTTTAGAATTAAAACATCGAGCTAGTGGAATACTTATTAACCAATATGCTTATGTCCAAAAGATTCTCATGTGATTTAACATGGACAAAACACACCCTCTTAGCACACTAATGGTTGTTCACAGTCTGGAACCCAATAAGGATCCGTACCATTCAATGATGATTATGAGAAATTATTGGGAGCTGAGGTACCATACCTTAGTATTATTGGAGTTATGTTGTATTTAGCTCAATGCATAAGACCAAACATTACATTCTCTGTGAACTCGTTAGCTCGGTTTAGTTCTGCGCCTACACAATGTCATTGGAATGATATAAAACACATATTTAGGTACCTGAAGGGTTCCATAGACTTAGGACTATTCTTTCCCTACAAAGAATACAAAGAGAAGCTTGAAAATCCTAAAAAATGGATGGTTAAATCGCAGCATGCAGGTTCTGAGATTTTTGACCTGTCGAGTGGATCTCTCGACCCGTCGAAAATGGCACCCTGGACGAATCTGAAGCAAACAATCAACCCGTCGAGTGGATAACTCAACTCATCAAAATTTGCACCCTGGATCGACCTAAAGCTACTATTCGACCCGTCGATGGAAAGCTTCGACCCGTTGAATTCTTCTCCAACTACAAGCATTGTTCCCTAATTCGGTGTAGCCTTCTACTCAGAGAAACCTTGTGATGTCTTGGTTGACTTTGTTGATGTTGGATATTTCTCTGACCCACACAAAAGACGTTCACAGACAGGTTATGTCTTTACCATGGGAAACACGGTGATTTCATGGAGATTAACTAAGTCAACCCTTATTACTACTTCCTTGAATCATTATAAGATTATTGTTTTACATGAAGCAGTTAAGGAGTGTGTCTGGTTTAGGTCAATCATACACCACATTCGAGAATCTAGTGGATTACCATCCACTACTACATCACCAACTTGTATCTTTGAGGACAATGGGGCTTATATTGAACAAATGAAGTTGGGATATAATAAGGGTGATTATACAAAACACATATCGCCTAAGTTCTTCTTTAATCAGTAACAACAATAGTTATTGAACATACACTACAAGAAAACAGCACTTAGACCACGGAAACGTAATTATTCCGTGGTCCAAGTGACACTTGGACGACGGAGAAGTCTCCGTCATCCAAGTACTACCTGGACGACGGAGAATACCATCTCCGTCGTCCAGGTGATCACTTGGAAGACGGAGAAGACTCCGAGGTCCAGGTGTCCACCTGGACGACGGAGACGGTATTCTCCGTCGTCCAGGTGATCACCTGGACGACGGTGTCTTCTCCGTCCTCCAGGTGAACACCTGAACGACGGAGGAGGTGTTCTCCGTCGTCCTGGTGGCCACCTGGACCTCGGAGTCTTCTCCGTGGTCCAGGTGATAACCTGGACGACAGAGATGGTATTCTCCGTCGTCGAGGTGATCACCTGGACAATGGACCGACACGCCATGGTCTGAGTAACTTCCACTTAGACGACGTACCGACACCTCCGTCGTCTAAGTGAAGCATTATATAAGCCCGATGCCAAAATCGATTCATTCCATATATCCGATCTCTTCATTCCATTCGAAGAAGAATTGAAGGAGAAGGGAGAAGGAGAAGGATCGGAGAAGGGAGAAGGCCGAGAAGGATCAGGCCGATAAGGGATCTCCGCTGACTAGCTAGCTAGCTTAATTAACAGATATCGAGAAGGCCAGCAGGTACATACGCAGTTAAAATTTGCTTAATATATATTTAGTGAAAACGTACGTACATACATGCATGGATGTTAGCTATATATACAGATTAAATTACATACATACGTAATTGATGGATCGATGTAGATCGAGTACGTATAATTAAGCGTAAATTAATGGACTAATTAATATATATATATATGTAATAATTAATTAATTATAATATTTTGTAGCAGTATGGACAAGAGTTGGATGAAGTTGAAGAATAGATGTGATGTCCGGTATATGGATGGAATTAGCGAATTTGTGAATTTTGCGATAGAACATGGTCAGGGAAAGAAGCGTTTCAGGTGTCCGTGCCAGAAATGTCTTAATTGTCAGTATGCAGAGGTTAATGTTATGGTGCAACACCTGTACGAAAATGGTATGATGTGGAGTTACACTACATGGAGTGAGCATGGTGAAGCAGTAGAGTTCAGCGCAGCAGACTTCAGCTCAGGGTACAGTTACCATGGTGCCTCATCCAGCGGGAGTGTTGGCGGACCCCCAGCTTGCAACCCAACTGCAGATTTGGTCCATGATGCATTTCCGGGATGTAGTCATGGTGGACACCAACACCAAGACAGAGGTTACAGTACCACTAATGAGCATGATGACACATTCCCCGATGCTAGCTTGGCCACTGACACCAGTGAGATGGATAAGTACAACCGGATACTTGAAGCACAGACCCCGGTGTTCCCTCGATGTCGAGAGAATGTGTTGCAATATGTGATGGAGCAAATGAAGATAAAAGTGAAGCACAAAATGTCAGTGAGTGCTTTTGACGAAATTCAGGAGCAAATATGTAAGTTGCTTCCTGATGATCACAATCTTCCTAAATCTCATTATAAGGTTAGAAATATCTTGAGCAGCCTCGGCCTAAAGTACAAGATAATTGACGCATGTCCGAATGATTGTGTGCTATTTTACAAAGAGTATAAAGATTTGGATTATTGTCCTGTATGTGGCCAGTGCAGATTCCAGGTGAATAGAAAGAGTTTGAAAAAATAGAATTCCTGTGAAAGTTGTTCGATATTTTCCCTTGATTCCCAGATTGCAGCGCCTGTACATGTCTGTACACATAGCAGAGGCGATGCGATGGTACGCAGAAAAGCGAATAGATGACGATGTCCTGCGACACGCCGCGGATGGGGAGGGTTTCAAACATTTCGATAGAGAATTTGGAGACTTTGCTGCAGAGGTTAGAAATGTTAGACTCGGCCTATCTACAGACGGATTCAATCCTTGGGGAAGTAATAGCTCCGCCGTCAGCACTTGGCCAGTTATTCTGATGCCGTACAACTTGCCTCCGTGGATGTGCATGAACAAGGAATTTAATTTTCTTACTGTATAGATGTCTACCTCAGACCTTTGATTGACGAGCTGAAACTGTTGTGGGAAAATGGAGTCCCAACTTATGACAAATTCACTGACACGATGTTCACGATGAGGGCTGCCGTAATGTGGACGATCAGCGATTTTCTAGCGTATGGGATGTTGGCAGCCTGCAGGACAAAAGGATATAATGGATGTCCTATATGTTTCGACGACGTGAACTCTAGTTGGCACACGGGGAAGGTGTGTTACTTGGGTCACCGTAGATGGCTTCCTCACGACCATCCGTGGCGACAGGATGAAGCTCATTTCGACGGGACGGTAAAGAACAATCCTAAACCCCGTAGTTGGTTGGGCGAAGAGATTTTAGAGAGGTTGAGCTATTTCGACTTTGGTGTGTTGAGCAATGACGCGGATGCAAAGAAATGCAATCCAATTCCTCCACATGATCTGAGCTATTGGGATCACAAGAGTATATTCTTTGAACTCCCTTACTGGTCGAAGTTGAAGCTGAGGAACAACTTGGACGCGATGCACATAGAAAAGAATGTGTGCGACAGCGTGGTGGGAACAATTCTTGGTATTAAGTTCAAGACTAAAGATACTCCCAAAGCGTGCAAAGATATGAAATCAATGAATCTACGTTGTCCCTTATGGTTGAGGAGGGATAGGAAATGAGTGTACAACAACATGCCAGCTGCACCTTACACAGTGAAGCCGACGCTTAGACGTTCTGTATTTCACTGGTTTAAGGGCGTTCGTTATCCGGCTACGTATGCAGCTACTATAACTGGAGCAGTGGACGAGGTGCAACACAAGTTTGTGGGTCTAAAGACACATGACTATCACGTTATGCTGCAACGTCTGATTCCAGTGGTAATTCGACCATACTTGCCTCGTGACGTCGTAGAACCAATTGTAGCATTGTGCAGGTGGTGGCAGAGGTTATGCGCCAGAGAATTAAAGAAGTCAGATGTGGTGGAATTGCAACAATAAATTGTGCACATCATTTGCAAACTAGAGAGGATTTTTCCCCCTGCTTTCTTTGACATCATGATTCACCTAATGATCCACCTGCCCGAGCAGGTGCTCATTTCTGGTCCGGTCCAGTACACTTGGATGTATCCTCAAGAAATGTACGTACAACTAATTAATTAAACTGATCCACTGGAGATTATATACTAGCTAGCTATATGTACTTATTCTTATTGTACGTTTGATTTTGTAGACAGCTTGGACAGTATAAGTCATTCGTCAAAAATAGGTTGGCCCCGGATGGCTCCATAGCAGAGACATACCTAATGCATGAGTGTGTTACTTACTGCAACAGGTACCTCAAAGATCCACCACCTCCCACTGCCTCTGATCGCAGTGCCCGCATCAATCTTTCTGTCGTCACCAATGTCGTCCGACCGTTTAGAGGAGTATTAAAGGAATCGTTAACACGGGAAGAACTTATTGAGGCACATTGGGTAGTGTTGCGAGACTGTGACGAAGTTGAGCCGTACATGATGTCATACAGGGAGAGGCTTCAGGCATTAAATCAAAACAAGAGTTCGGCGTGGATTGAGAAAATAGTTAAGAAGAAGTTTCCCGATTATTTCTTCCAATGGGTACGTACGTACATCTCCGTATTTAATCAGTAATTTATATATAAACATATCGATCATGTTTAGAGAAAGTAATTAAACCCTTATATTAATTTGCCCATTTTCGCAGATGATTGATCTGCAAAAATCTGAAAACCACGGGGGGGTGGTGGTCATGGCCAAAGCACTTGCTAACAGGGAAGCCGGTTAAACACTATATTTATCCCGGATGTTTTGTGAACGGTGTAAAGTTCCATTCATTGGCCGGAGACGAAGGAAGAAGAACACAAAACAGTGGGGTAGCGGTTAGGAAAGACAATGATCTATATTACGGGGCTATTATATATGTGGTTCAGCTATGTTACGGGAATGATGTCAACGTTTTCCTATTCAAGTGCAAATGGTTCAAGCGTACAAAGGAAGACCTGGGACTATTATCAGTCGATACAAACTCTAGCTGGTATGAGGATGAGCCTTTCGCTCTTGCCACCTTAGTTCGGCAGGTGTTCTATCTCGACGATCCGAAAGCCGGTGAAGGGTGGAAAATAGTGAACCATATCTCTCACCGAGGAATATGGAATACAGAGACAATTGAAGGGACACCGTCGACGACTGAAGATGCTGCTGAACCAGAAAGAGACATTCCTGCCTATCAAGAGCCTAATATTTCTGTCATCCGCTCCGATATAATGGACCTGGTTCAAGATGGTGAACGGTTACCCATGCTTGATGGTTGTACAGATCTAACTGAAGATGAGATTATCGATGAGGTAGATGAAGAAGACGAGCAGGAAGAGGACGCGGACGAGGACTCAGATTATTCGTCGGACGATGTTGAGTACGATGACGAGGATGAGCCGTCGTCTAACGGGGATGAGGACGATGACGATTATGACGAAGAGTACGGTCATACGACGAGGATTATTAATTGGTAATTAATTATTATAATTATTGTAATATTAATTCAGGGTCTATACACCTGGACGACGGAGATGAGATATTCCATCGACGTTTATATTAGGTCCCCCGCCATTTTCACCTTTGGCGCCCCACCAAATCTCAATCTCATATAAAACCCTAAATCCTGGACCCTAAATCTAGCAGATCGGATCGATCGATCAATTTTTTAATTATATTTTTGAATCAGAATTATTGAACGGACACACAAATGACCAGGGACGACCTAAACCGTAAACCCTAAGGCCCTAACCCCTGAATTCGGGGTTTAGAACTTGGACGACAGAGACGGTCATTAGGGTTTAGGGCACACAAATGACCCTGGACGACCTGAATCCGGGGACGACCTAAACCCTAAACCCTAAATAATTGAACGGACACACAAATGACCCTGGACGACTTAAACCCTAAACCCTAAGGCCCTAACCCCTGAATTCAGGGATTTTACACCTAGACGACGGAGATGGTCATTCTCCGTCGTCTAGGTACACATTAGGACGACGGAGACGGTCATTCTCCATCGTCCAAGTGAAACAAACCCTAAACAGTAAGGCCCTAACCCCTGAATTCAGGGTCTATACACCTGGACGACGGAGATGAGATTCTCCGTCGTCCAGGTTAGTATCTGGACGACGGAAAAGGTCTTATCCGTCGTCCAGGTGCAGATATCGTAATTTTTTCTAAGACAACGACCATCTAGACCTTCTTCCAATGCATATTCTTTTCGTCAAGACTTTAGAGTAAACAATTCTTGGTGTGTGAGCTTCGACGGTTCAAAAATTGGAGTTGCGAAATGCCTTGTATCCACGTTTCCGATTTGTTAAATTCTCGGTTTTGCGGTTGATTGTGCCGATGAAACCGTTCCCGAACTTATTATTTTATGGTCCTTTGAAGACAATTATATATTATGTTACGATGAACATATCCAACGGTTGTTTTGTCCAAATTCAAATTCGTTAATACTCTGCTGGAAATGAGCCTCTACTCATGAATACTTAAGTCGTGAGGATTAGTCAATACTTAACAACTTTCTAAACGAAAAATTATTCGTCGGTTCAAATTCAACTGTTCATATATACGATGCGTTCATCGATATCGTACGACTATTTCACTCGAATGACTGATCGCTAAATTCCTAGTGAATTATTTTTTAAAATTTTTTTTACGTAATTTGAACCTGGACGACGGAGATGGTCATTCTCCGTCGTCCAAGTCCAAAATTATGGCGGTTCTATTTACCGCTTCCGTTTTTGGGACCGCTTGAATTTTCACTTAGACAACGGAGAATTCATTCTCCGTCGTCTAAGTCCAAAATCATGGCGGTTCAGAACGTCCCGCCGATTAATTGGCGCCGCTTGAAATTTTTTGAAACCGCCACCTAGACGACGGAAAACACTGTTTCCATCGTCCAAGTGAACTTAGACGACGGAGAATAGTGCTCCGTCATCTAAGTGAAAGCCTATAAATAGGCTGTGCGCCATCTTCTTTTCCTCATCCCATACATTCCTCTCTCTCTCTCTCTCTCTCTCTCTCTCTCTCTCTCTCTCTCTCTCTCTCTCTCTCTCTCTCACTCTCTCCTCTCCGGCCTCCGGCGACGCTCCGACGACTCAATTTCCGGCATGGTTCCCCCTCTCTGACGACTCTACTCTTCCGATATTCCGGTGACATTCCGACGAGGTAATAATTCTATTTTTTACCTCTTTTACATTTTTGTTATTTAATTAATTATTTAATTAATAAATAGTTTTAATTTATTAATTAGTTTAAAATAATTAATAGTTATAATTATAATCATTAATGAGTTGTTATTATTAATATTGGGATAATCATTATTAGTTGTTAATTATTTGGTAATAAATAATTATTAGTTAAAATTAAATAATAGCAATAATTATTATTGTTAATAATAATTAATTATATTGGTAAATGAATAATTATTATTATATGCATGATAAATAATAATTCATTATTGTAATTATTTATTGTTTTAATTAATTGATAATTAATTACGTGTATTTTCGAGTAAATTGTATGGTAGTACATGTTCGATTTAAATTTAGTACATAGGCTTGGTTTATTAAGTCGCACTCTTTGGAATAGATGGCGCCTCTTTTCCTAGCTTATCTCCTTAACCCCTCGTGATGTGTAGATTTCATCACCGCACACCATAACCTAAGTGAAGTTATGGACACGAGGTTGAGGGCGGAGTTTGCAAAGGACTTGAGGAAGTGTAAATTTTCGAAAAATTGGCCGAATGTCGGACATGGTGTCTAGAAACGGGTTATGACTGGTGACAGGATTTGGACTAAGAAAGACTTTTGTCGAAATTAGTCCTGCCTCTCGCGTTATCTCTATCCCTAACTGGCCATGTTTTTCGATTTAACCAAGGCTGATTAATTGAAAATTTACACTTTATCGCGCGGGTCGCACGTCCATTGAACGACCGAAAAAGCTAAGCTAGTGTACTCTATTTAAATCTTAACCGTACTTAATTAGCGTAAATTTTTTAGCTATAATTATTATGGTAAGTACGTATTTTAACAACGTTCTCATTATAAGGTTATAAATGGCTCCATCCGGCAAGAAGAAAGCCCAACAGGAGGCAGAAGATGCCATGCTCTGCCGCTTGGCGGACCAAGTCGGTTGGGAATTACCGGAGGGCAACGACGCCCTCAATCCCGACCCTTCATCTGCTTCGGAGGCGGCGCCTCTTGGGGATATTCTGTCTGCCCCATTTATCTCCGGCGGTGATGACGTCGACCCTTTTTCAACTCTGACGCCCGGTACCGGTTCAACGGGAAGTACTCAGGCGTCTTCCACCGCTGAATCAATCATGTACAGCACCCGCCGTAAGCAAATGAGGGCCCCCACTGGCCCGGAACCGAAAAGGACGTGGGGTCTCGTTAAAGGGGGCAAAGCGGAGAAAATTTGCAAGGCGACCGGGAAAAAGATCGACTTTCCCTACGACGAATTCACCGGTGGCCCTCCCACAGCTCAGCTAGCAAGTCTCTCGGCGCATAGCATCGGGTCAATCGTCCGTAGCCGAGTTCGAATCACTACCCCTACTTGGAAGGAGGCGCCGGATCATGAGAAGGCGAAAGTCTTCAAAGATCTTTCGGTACGTAATACGTCCAATTTTAGTCATTATATAATATTGTTAATATTAGTTATAATTTCATAATATATACGATTATAATTTTCTATTTATTTTTTATAGGAACAATTTGCGGTGGATCCGACACCGGCCATGTTGAGGCATATCAACCAAACCGCCAACTCCATCTACAAAGATTGGAAGTACAGGCTCCATCAGTACTTCCAAACTTACGGTCCCTCGCCTCCCCCCGTAGAGCTGCGTGGGGATAGAGAAGATGAGTGGGAGTGGTTGTGTAACCACTTTGCCGATGACTCCTTTAAGGTGTTAATTTACTTCTTTTATAATTCAATTAAGATAATTGAATTATTTAAATTCTAGTTATTAATTTTTTAATGATTTAATTATGTTGTGTAACAGAAATTCTCCGGTGTCAACAAAGCCAACCGGGGGAAGAAGGACAAACACCATACTACCGGCGCCAAGTAGTTCATTCAAATAGCCAAGGAGCACAAGGATAAGGGCTCCAAACACCCTTATCTTGATGCAAGCATAAGCGCGTACGTGACGCCTGGGCTCGATAATGAAGCGAGTCAATGCGGCGTAAGTGATATATATATATGTGCTTTTAATTATAGTAATTATTATTTAAATATTTTTTCATTATAATAAATTAATTATTCTTTTGTAGGCAAGGGTGATAGAGCGTGCGCAGGAAGGGTTGGCTAACACTCAGCTTGCGTTCCCAGATGTGCCGCCGGAAGACCTGCCTCCTCTATCCTTAGAGAGCCAAATTGCAATCGCGGATGAGGTCTACGGTCGTAGAGCTGGCAAGGAGGTTAGGCACTTCGGGCCTAGGGTGGTACGAGATTTGTCGACGACCTCCGACTCATCATCTACGGGAGGTTCGGGCCAGCGGAGAAGGACTTAGGCTGCGGCCGTCGAAGCAGCCATTCAAGAGGCTCGACTGGCACGAGAGGAGAATCAATCCATGCGGCAAAGACTTGACGAACAACAAGCACAAATAGCCCAACTCATCGCCCTCATGCAACAAAATCGAGAAGCTTGTCAACCTCCTCTGAACCCACACCCCGACGACAACGACCCGGCTGGAGGCGGAGGACTCAGCGGCGCATCTGCTCCTCCAGTGTATTAGCTAACTAGTTAATTATCGCGTTTCTTTATTTCCAAGTTCCGACCAATATTATATAATTTTTATGGGTTTTTAATTTGGATGTGTATGTACAAATTAATTAATTATTTAATACATTAATTAATATTAAAAATTTAGTTTATTTAATTAATTTGGACTATTTTTCATTATTTAAATTAAATTAATAATATTTATTTATAATTTAATTTTTTAAAAAAAATTAAATAGGCACTTGGACGACGGAGATTATGTTCTCCGTCGTCCAGGTGCCCAAACCCTAAACCCTAAACCCCTAACCCCTAAACCCTAAACCCTGCCATTCTCCGTGGCCCAGGTGTTCACTTGGACGACGGAGAATTAGTTCTCCGTCGTCCAGGTGAACACATGGGCCACGGAGATTGTTAGCTTCTCCGTGGCCCATGTATGCACCTGGACGACGGAGAACTAATTCTCCGTCGTCCAGGTGAACACCTGGGCCACGGAGATTGCTAGCTTCTCCGTGGGCCAGGTGTTCACATGGACGACGGAGAATTAGTTCTCAGTCGTCCAGGTGCATACATGGGCCACGTCGAAGTTAGCAATCTCCGTGGCCCAGGTGTTCACCTGGACGACGGAGAATTAATTCTCCGTCGTCCAGGTGCATACATGGGCCACGGAGATTGTCCGCGGTCCAAGTGAACTTGGACGACGGAGAACTAATTCTCCGTCGTCCAGGTGCTTGGACGACAGCACTTGGAGCACGGACCTTGGACGACGGAGATTCCGTCGTCTAAGTACTTAGACGACGGAAAACTTCACCTAGATGACGGAAATGGTCCGTGGTCTAGGTGCAGTTTTCTTGTAGTGATACAGGTGAATCAAGTATGTTCGATTGATAATGTTGTACACTTGTTTACCAAGTCATTGCCCCAAATCTACATTTGCAAGCATGTGAGATGCATTGGTATGCGAAAATTGTCTGAACTTCAAGATTGAGTTACTGATCAGGGGTAGTTCATTTCGTAAACCTCATGGGGAGTCCACATCACATGTGGTCACTTATGTAGTTGATGCGTTATACTCTTTTTCCCTTAAACCAAGCTTTTGTTTTTACCCAAGAGATTTTTTTGTTTGCTTGGCAAGGTTTTTAGTGAGGCAACAGGTTATGGACCACCCATTAAAAGTGACACAAGGAGGAGTGTTTAAGGATATTATACTCATGGTATCTAGATGTGTGTTTTGTCATAATTAGCATAGAAATAGATATTCTATCAATCCCTGATTTACGGGGATATTGATTGTATCAAATTGTAATGCTTATTTAAGGTCATCTATCAATGAATAAAGTACAGTTTCAGTTTATTACGTATCTATTTACTTTTCTCCTTCAACAATTTTATAATTTGTGTTCAACTTTTTAATATATTTTTATATATGTTATATAGAATGGTATATATTTAATCCTAATATTTATATAGATTTTTTTATTTGTTAAGATTCGAATAAAAATGGGTTGGGTTCGGGTATTGAATATTCAACGGGTTTGGGTCGGGTAAAAATTCGAACTAAAAGTTTTCAGGTACAAGTCAGTTTGGTCGGACGGGTTGATTTCGGATTTAGGTTCGAGTTCAGGTATCTAAAACCCGACCCCGATCCGACCCTTTAACATCGCTACGTTTACTGTTTAAATATTTATGAGTAGAATAATAACCGAACTATAAATTATTAATGAATTAATTCATGATCATAATTTTTCATTTATATACACAAAATGTTCGATTTAGCCAGCAACCATTTGCAAATGTTTTAGAAAAACAAAAAGAATAACGATCCGGCCACATGATTCAAAACTAATAGCACAGATTGCACAAGACAATATAGCACAACTTCCATTAGGAGTCGACGATTCCAATCCCCTCTTCGTCTAGTTCTGCATGCACTTAATTAGGTACGAAACCTGATGTTTGATGGTTGGAGAAGCCAATTTATAAAAGAGCAGTATCATTATCGGGCAGGAGACCCCTTCCTTCGAGATGGCCTCAGCCCTCAGGATTGAAGTTTTGCTTGGACTTTAACTAGTAATCATTGGCCAAGTTCACGACATAATCTCAAAGTAAACGACTGTATCAAAAAACCATCGAGAAAAACTGATTGCATCAAATTAAATTCTCAAAGTAAACGAGTGAGGCTACACCGGCCAACAAGAAACTATATGGAAAGATGACAAAGTGCAAAATAAACCAACAATAATTGAAAGATAAAAAAAGAGTGCATGAATATTTATGAGTCTTGCTTAGACTTCTGCACCATTATGCACGCGACTCTGAAGCAATATTCACGAGTCTTCTCTGCCCACGCGGAATGTTCTTCTAATTGTTTTTTGTTGACTTGATTCAAGTATCGGTTATTTCCCGTTCAGTTATTAAACAAGTATACAACCTTCCTTCTCTGCCACAACTCACAAGCTAAGCACAGAGCTAAGTTGGAAAGAAGAGTTGTTCCGACTTCCCAAAAGCTTCCGAAAATGTAAGTAAAGTTTCCCATTTTGGTGCATATCTATGGATTTCATAACTGTCATTCTAGATATGCATGTAGCTAGGTTTTGATATTTCAATTTGAAGTCCTTACTTGCAGAAGATGGAGGATTCTGGGAGACGAGAATCAGATTATTCCCATGTTTCAGCTACAGAAACTGTTCTAGGATCATGTCGCATGAGTAATGTTGACACCGGAGCCGTGGAAAGTGATCTTAGATCTTCCATGGACAGTGTTGACTCAGAAAACTCTATGCTGTCTACCAAATGTTGTATCTTCCAAACTCCGAAGTTGCTCTTTCGGAACAACGAGAAATGTTTTCTCCCGAATGCATTCTCCATAGGCCCTTTGCACCATGGCAAACCAGAACTGGCCGAGACGGAGCACATTAAACTGAAGTATACGCGAGACCTCATTGCTCGAGTCTCGCAGTGGAATGATACTATTCTGAAAGACTTGGTGGAAGTGATAACTAGTCTTGAGGTAAGGGCACGCCAATGCTACAATGTAGCAGTACAATTCAGTCCAGATGAGTTTGTGAAAATCTTGTTGGTTGATGGTTGCTTTCTCATCGAGCTCTTCCGAAGGTATGGAGGTCATGGTTTTCGTGTTTCGCTGGATGACCCCGTGATGAATAGGGGCTGTATGCTTGAGGTTGTAGATCGTGACTTGTTCTTGTTGGAAAATCAGATACCTTGGATGGTGCTCGATTGTTTGTTTACAATGACCACTTTTCCTAACAGGAAAACGATGCCTTTGATTCACCTAGCCATGAGGTACTTCAACTCGAATGGCTACATTTCGCGACAGTCATCCGAAGCGAGCACTTGCTGGAAGCAAAGTTTAGAGAAAAGCAAACATATACTTGATCTGTTGAGAAACAGGTTAATTTGTCACGCTACACTTGAGGGATGTCTTAATCTTAACTGGGAATTAATTCCTTGTGCCTCAAGGCTGAAGGAGGCAGGAGTCAAATTCATCAAGGGTAGTTCATCTAATGGCATATTAGACATCCAATTCAGCAATGGTGTGTTTGAAATACCACCTTTGATTATCCAAGAGACAACAGAAGCTATCTTTAGAAACCTGATCAGCTTTGAGCAGAGTTATCATCGCTGTTATCCGGGGATCACTTCTTATGTCATCCTCCTGGACTGCCTCATCCACTCTAGCAAGGACATCCACATACTCTGCGAGAGCGGAATCATTCAGAATTGGTTGAATCCAGAGGAAGCTGCCCAGATTTTCAACAAGCTTTACCAAGATACCAGTGTATCACAATTCCATTATCTTAAGCTTTGCCAGGATGTGAACGAGTATTGCAATCGTCGTTGGCCAAAGATCCGCACAATGTATGTGCAAAACCATTTCAGCAACCCATGGGCAATTGCTTTGCAAGCTTTTGCTGCTGTGATATTCATCCTCGCAATTTTACAAACAGTATTCATCACGAAGTAGAACTCAAAGTTTGTGTGATTATAATTACAAGCAATTATACAAAGATGAAGACTTATAAGTGTAATACCATGTATGAGTTTGTAGTTACAAGAAGGCTTTGTGTGATTGTATATCTAATCAGAATTA
Organism: Geum urbanum; assembly: GCA_946800695.1. NCBI lineage: Eukaryota > Viridiplantae > Streptophyta > Magnoliopsida > Rosales > Rosaceae > Geum > Geum urbanum. Next base: position 26,881,707 of record OX327011.1, read on the forward strand.
CAAACTCTCAATAAGACTACAAGTGTAATTAATATATGGTTTAACCTGTGATGTAATTAATTGACACTACTGCACGGGCCAAGTGAACCTCAAATGGCAAGTGATCCAGACATAGTAAAAGGCTAAAAGCAATTGAACCAGATGAGGAATGCAACAGAGCAGAAGATAGAAAAGGAGCTGGAGAAACCATCTACTGTATCAAAAACTATAATTCTCTAATCAGTCGATTGTAACAAACACCAATCACTTGAACCATGAAAGCATAGCGAAACAATCAGACTCCAACCATCTTTTCTTATTTTATTTACAAAATCATCTGATGTCACAGCCAACGACAAACCCAACAAAATAAAGAAGCCAACAACAACGACGGCAGTACTTCATTGTTTTTTCAAGAGAACGATAGATAGAGAAAAGAAAAAAAGGACCTCTGGAGGAGACTGATGTTGAAAAACAGTCTTCAGCTTCGGAGGTACTGTATTGCATTTGAATCACATCCTCAAAATCTACCTGCTCCTGTAATTCAACCCCATGATTGTTTGGCTCCCAAAAACAAATTAAATGCATCTTACTCTATCAATTTTGCTGCATCCACTGCAATATATCCTTACGTATTATACCCCCAAAGCCACCTCTGGTGTAGTCTGACCTAAATGCTTCAGGTCTGTTTGTGTACAAGTTCCTAAACTGAGTCATAGTCCCAGAAGTCTTTCTGGCTCTCATCATCATGGAAATTGCTGGGAGGGTTTTAGGAAATGCATTTGTCATTGATGAAAACATGTGCCTATCAGAATCCTGATTTCTGATCTGGCTGCTACCTGGCATTTTCAGGTGGGATGAGTTTATCTGCTTTGTCATTGCCGAGCTAGCACCATTTTTGGGTAGTTGTACGGGCGGACCCCGAATATTAGCTGATGGTTTCATCCGGTCAAGCCAACGCAGGATCCAGTTCCCAAGATTTCGACCCACTTCTATGTCTCTTTGCTGTATGTTCTTGTGAGCACTGACCGCTACGTCAAACACAGCACGTGTTCGCCTTTCAAAATAGGAACACATTAACATGAGTATGTTCAGTAAACAAATAATGACTCAGTAGTTCATCAACATATGGTTGGATGTGTGACGACTTGGAATCTTCAGACCAAAAAAACAGTTTCACTACTTGGAGACTTGTACATTTTAGCAGCTTACCATAATTTCCGTTTCATTTTTAAGTAATGTAAAATTGATAATCAATGACAAAAGACCTATCCCAAAGAAAACATACAACCTATTCAATCATCTGATTCATTTCTTTCTTTCTTTGTGAATACGAAGGAAGCGGACACAAGCTTCAATTAATTAAAAGATGTCTCGAGTGTGTTTCTTCTATAGTATCTTCTTATAAGCAGTGCATTTTTGTAGAAAGTATTCAGATATAGATTTTTGCTAGTCCAGGATTGTCCTATTACACCGAACACCAATGCCCATGGTTCACAAACAAGGTATATTACATAACTTGCCCCAACACGAACGAATTTTCTGGAATCATATACAACAACAACATCCCCGAAACATATCTAAACGTATTTATTCGTGCATTGAGCAAAGGTATCTGTACTTGAAAAAAAAAATGAATGACATGAGATGAGATGAGATGAGTACCTGTGAGCGAATTCACGGATCTTTGGGTGCTTAGGGGATATGAGGCGGCGTTGAATCTTCAACGCGAGTCTGTAGGTTCGTCTGAGTCCCAAGAAATAGGCCGTGCCCAACGTGATTTCCCAAAGCACCATTCTTCTTCTTCGATCTTTCTTCTTCTTTCTTCTTGTTCCTCAAAGCGGTGTTCGATAGTTCTGGGTTTTCGTTTCCTGCGAGCTAAAACGGGCCGCCAGAAGTTTCGGTTCTCGCCACCGCTGCCAGCTCCATATAAATGAGAGTGGTCGGATCGGGACCGTCGATTAGTCCCAACCCTCAATGAAGAGAAATATTCGAGGTGGGTTGGGAGTGTGGTGCAAGTATTGGTCATTCTGTACAAGGTTGGGCCAGGCCAGGCCCGGCTTGAAAATTAAGGCTTGGGCTGAACTGGGCCATACAAATTTCAACAATAAAAAAAGATAAAAAAATAAGAACATACACCGCCTGTAACAGTAGTACAAATAATCCCAGCTGAGTCCGTGAGATATGTTGAGACGTACAGAGCTCCGAGGAAACCGGAGCATTTGTTGAGAACTCTAGCTTCGCTAGGATGTTGAGAACAGTGTCGCCCCGAGGAGCGTTGGTGTTGCTATCGTTCGTGCAGTCCCTTCTCCCTGCGATTGCTCCCGTGTGGTGTGGCGTCAGGCGAGGAAAGGGCCGCCACTGGTTGCATACTGATGAGGGTCAGGAGTGACCGAAACGAGGTCGTCTCAAAGCTAAAACCATCTTCTCTTTTTGGCGGGTTGCGGCGATTGATGTAGAGTCCCAAAAGCATCTTCGTTGATAGTGCCTCGGCTGAGACAACAATGAGGAGGTGGTCCTGATTGAGCCAAGTGGGTTTCCGCCCAAGCGGCCGAGAGTTGGCATCGACGATCCTAGGAAGACGACGACTGGACGGTGGCAGTCTGGCCGAGTCGACTTGCTTGTGAGGCTGCGACCACAGCGAGCGCGGTTTCGGCTCGGGAGGCAGATCGCTGGAGTCGGCAGCCCTGGGCTAATGACCACAGGATGGTGGCGACGGAAAACATAGTCGGCAGAACTCAAAGGAGGCAAGGGATGTGCTCAGACTATCCTATGGTGCTGTGGGCTTGGGCTTTGGTTGTCCTACTTGATGGGGCCCAAATTATACTTAAAGCTTATCTTTAAATGGGTTACTCTCACAGTGATGGATAATTGAGCCTTTCCCGATATGCCTTCTGGATACTGGATCTGAACACTGAACATCGTCCAAGGAAGTGTTAAGCGGCACCCTGTGCATAGACTCCGGTGGTACTCGCGATAGAAAAAGCTGAGGAGTGCTGAATTGTAGTGAAGTATTTTTTTTTAGTGGCATAGCTAGATAGGGTCCAATATTTTAGTCTTGTTCTACATCTGGTTCTATTTAGATATGTTGTTGGATACTCGTTTAAACTGTAATAATGTAGGTTATTTTTGAAAAAAAATTTCTATCGTGGACAGTAATCGGTGTTCCTTCTTATAACTTACCAACTTTATATTCTACCTTTTTACTTAAAAAAAATTCAACATTTTTCATGTAGTCAACCAAGTACGAAGACCGCCCAAAATGGAGCCACTGAGCCAGTGACCCAAACTCATAAACAAAATAAATAAACAAAACTGTTTGTTTGTCCCTTAATATAAACATATAAAACCATAGCTGAAACAACATGTCTCCTTCAACCAACGTAATGTTTCTATTTTGAAATTTTATTTCTAAAAATGCAACTCATATGTATTTTCAAATTATTATTTTTGGTCTAAACGGGTGAGATAATCATAAAAAAAACAAAATAGGTTGTTACAAACTCTCTTGCTGTCCGAAATGACTTCTCTCCACCTACAGTAAGAGTTCACAAGCGCAATTTTGATGCACGGTTAAATGTCAGCCCCTTGACTGAATAGATCAAAATCATCCTATATCTTGCATATTTGTAAGGTTCCAATTTAACCCCTCGTCGGAAAAATATCTCATTAACCGACTGATTTGTTACCAAGAAATTCAACCGCCATATACCTCTATCACCGAGATTATCGCCGTTGACCACCACTAAAACCTTCTTTCCTCCTTCTCTGCTATGGAAACCAAGATACTCTGGGCACCAGCGAGTTGCCTCCCAACGCTCGTTTTGGCCACAACTTCATCCACGACCTCAAAGTCTTCGGCGAGACCGAGACCAAAGGCCAAATCAAGCTCGCTTCAAAACCATTGCCGGAATAGATGTTGTCTGCATTAGGTCCTTTTAGCTCACTCAGAAAGCCCCCGAGATAGAGTACAAGGCCATCAAGAGCGTCTTTCAAACTATGAATCCCCACACAGGAGAGGTACAATCAATTTTTTGTAGTTAAGGTTTTTCAATTTCACTGCTCTGAATTTGTTTTATTGAGAATCTTTCATGTGTTCCAGAAAAGTGTGCCCAGAGTAGGGATTTTGGGTGTTCAAATTCAACACGCGAGAGGACAAACAATGATGACGGAGCATTGCGACGGCGAGAGCAGGTTCTCAGATCGAATTGATTGAAACTGAAACTGTTTGTGCACCATTGTGACTTTAACTTTTTTTGTCCATGCTTCAATTTGTCTAGATGTTCCCAACCAAAACATCAATCAGCCTGTACATGCTTCGACTGCTTCAGAAGCTATTGGTTCAAGTATCAGCAGTGATTACTAATATGTTTGTTCAAGAACGGATTGAAGCAACTTATTAAAGGAGGACAAAAGAGAAAATTTATTGTCAGTGAAGTTTCACAACCGGTGGACACAAGTCTCTCCGCTTGCTGTCATGGTGAAGCATGATATGTTAGTACCCACATATGGTGCATAAGATCGACTATCCTCTTTTGATACCAGTCTAGAGATGCTCATGCACATTAGTGCCTAGAATAGTACAACTATACAAGAAAATGGTTTACTAGTTTACCTATCTAATTATGAAAGTAAATATAGACTAAAAACCTAGAGCTAGTTTAAGGGCAAACACTCCAGCCCAACAAAACAAACCTAAAAATGTGGTACGTCTGGTGTCAACTGGATTGACCTTGAACCCAGACTGTTTCCTTCACAAATGGGGGAACATATGCTGCTCAACAAGAAGAATGTGAAAGTATTTGTGCTGAGTTCGTGCCGGGTTCAAGCTAAACCCAATACACATGATACACTTGGACAGCCCAAAAGGCAGCCCAAGGACATGGTACAAGAAAATGGAAAATAATCTTTTTCCTTCAATAATTTACATGAAACTACGTGTTTTGAACACGAAATCATAAGCAATTAAATATCCATAATTGAATTTTGCGCCTATTTATGCCAGCAACAAATAAGAAAATAATAGACAGCCAACGGATTAAAACTAAATCGGAAAAGGGAAAAATCGAACCACCTACATAATAAATAAATAAAAAAGGGACAGAATGCAGCCTACACCCAGAGGCCAGGTCACAGGCTCATCAAACCAAACAGCTCACTCTTCTCTCTTTCGCAGTCTCTCTCGCTCTTCTCTCTTTCTTTCTTTCTCTGTCTAAGTAAATTTTGTCACCATGCACAGACAATCCCTAGGCTCACCGGTCTCCAAGCTCCACCAGTCCCACGGCGGAGCCAGGGACGACACTCTTCTCAGCCTCGACGACAACCGCTCCAAGGACATTTTAGCCTTTTCCACCTCATCTTCACCCTTGGAAGACGACAACAAAGCGATAAAGCCTCACCGCTTGTCGTCGCCGCCGCCGCTGCTCACCACTCCGGACAAAGTCATCCACTTCATCCCTATCCTCACCGTTCTCTGCTTCCTCATCCTCTTCCTCTTCTCCCACACTCCTTCCCAGTCAGGTGCACGATCTCTCTCTTTCAATCAATCACTGCTTAGAATTTATTAGAATCAGCTCAATGGATTTGTTTTCTGTTTCAGATTTGGCTCAGTTCAATGGATTCACTCGTCTACCAGGAGCTAATCGCATAGGTACTTATATGCATTAATGCAGGTCTCATTCACACCTTATTGTTTTTCTTGCGAATGTATTCAGATGTGTGTTTTCCGATTGTTTAGTTTCCGCGGAGGATGAAATTGGTGGCGGCGGCGGCGGCGGCGATATCCGGCGATTCATCGATACCCGTAAGAGCGATGTGCTGCCAATCCGAAGCCTCAGAGGAGAAGAGACCCGAAGACTGACTCCGAGATCTCGCTCCCACCGAAAAATCGCAGATTTCTAAGCCGCATTCTCTGGTTTCTTTTCTGCCTAGCTTCTCTGGTTCTACCCACCCATAGTGGTTTCTCCGGCCACCAGCAGCAGAACCTGCACGTGCGACGCTCCCCGTCAGCGTTTTTCTTGCACGTGCACATTCTACTTGCAGACAGCCTTCTTTATTTCTAATTATTAATATTTTGTTTCGTTTTCATTTTTTCTGTAAAGAATCTTTCTAGTAATAGTAATAGTAAAAATGAAATATTTCGACCAGATCGACGTGTACCGGGTAATTCACTTAATTTGTTTTCTTTCACATTTAACAACGTTAGAATAGGGGATCTACTGATTGACTAGGATCGAGCTGTCCTATGTGCGTTTGCACAATTAGACATATTTTTCATATACTTGATTCGATTCGTAGCCTTTATAAAATACAATTGACCGGATAGGCGTCTCTCCGCCTGTCATTAAATTCCTCTTTTACCCTCTCCGTAACGAAATGAAATATGAATTCGATGATGCAAACGGCGAGGAAGATAATTCGTTTCTTGGCTTCCTCGACCAAGTCACAGACATTCACTAGTTGCCTGAGTGCTCATCTCCTTTTCAATTTTGAACCCAAATATCTCAATTAATTAATGAAGCAATTTATCTCGGATCATATCACATCGTCGATCGGGTCGAATTCCCACGACGATGCAGTTTCAGAAGTTAGTTCGTGGCTTACCTACAATTACCACGCCAAGCAAAGCCTGCACTCATTGTTTGGTTAGAAAGCAACATAGAGAGAAGATGTCAAATAAGAGTTCATGGAGAGCATCAAGAAAGCCGCAGCTTGTCCACTCTGATATTTGTGGACCGATCACACCAATCTCGACAAGTGGGAGGATGTATTTACTCAGTTTTATTGATGATTTTAGTCGTAAATTTTGGGTCTATTACTTACGTGAGAAGTCAGAGACATTTGGAGTGTTCAAAAGCTTTAAGAAGTATGTTGAGAAGGAGTGTGGTGAGTCCATAGCATGTTTATGCACTGATAGGGGTGGAGAGTTTACTTCTCATGAATTTAATGATTTTTGCGTGGAGAATGGTATTCAAAGACAGTTAACAGCAGCCTACACCCCCCAACAAAATGGGGTAGCAGAGAGAAGGAATCGAACCATTATAAACTCGGTTCGATGCATGTTATCTGAGAAAAATGTTCCCAGGGAATTCTGGCCAGAAGCAGTTCAGTGGTGTATTCATGTGATGAACAGGAGTCTGACAATTGCTGTAAAAGGGAAAACACCATAGAAGGCATGGAGTAATGTCATGCCATCTGTGGACTATTTCCGAGTGTTTGGGTGTGTTGCTCATGTACACATACCTGAACAAAGAAGAGTGAAGTTGGATGACAAGAGCTACAACTGTGTCCTTTTTGGTGTTAGCAATGAGTCCAAGGCTTACAGACTGTATGATCCAGCCTCTAAGCGTATCGTGGTAAGCCGTGATGTTGTCTTTGAGGAAGATAGCTGTTGAGATTGGAGTAAAAGTTCAGAGGAGATGAGCAAGGAGCTGGAATGGGGAGATAATGATTTTGAAGATAATGGTGACAGTGAGAGTGAAGCAGACGTAGCTGACGAAGAACCAAATATGGAGGAAGCAGCTCAAGTTTCTTCAAATGAACCAATTCCAGTTTCAAATATTCCAGCTGTAGCTCAAGGGAGGACTAGAAGAGAGAACAGAAGAGTTCCGGAGTGGCAAAAAGACTATGTGAGTGGAGTGGGATTAGGTCTTTCTGATGAAGATGAAAAAGTCAGCAACCTGGTCCTATACGCCACTCTAGACCCAATCACTTTTGAAGAAGCTACTAAAAGTGAAAAATGGCTTGAAGCTATAAACTTGAGATTCAAGCCATCGAAAAAAATGAAACGTGGGAATTGATGGAGTTGCCTGCTGGTGCAAAGAAGATTGGAGTAAAATGGGTGTTTAAAACCAAGCTTAATGAACTTGGTAAGGTTGACAAATACAAAGCACGATTGGTGGCAAATGGTTATTCTCAGAGACATGGAGTTGATTACAATGAAGTGTTTGCGCCGGTTGTGAAATGGGATACTATCTGAACGGTGATTGCAATGGCAGCACAAAAAGGTTGGAGCATTTGGCAACTTGATGTTAAAAGTGCTTTCCTTCATGGAGAATTGGTGGAGGAGGTTTTTGTTGACCATCCATGTGGTTTTGAGAAAGAAGGAGAGGAGCATAAAGTCTACAAGTTGAAGAAGGCTTTGTATGGCCTTAAGCAGGCTCCAAAAGCTTGGTACAGTCGCATTGAGTCTTACTTCACCAAGGAAGGTTTTGAAAGGTGCCCATCTGAACCTACTCTTTTCATTAAAACTGATTTGAAGGGTAGTATTCTAGTTGTTAGTCTGTATGTAGATGATCTCATATTCACGGGGAATGATGAGGGGTTGATTGAAGCTTTTAAGAATTCTATGATGCAAGAATTTGAGATGACTGATCTTGGAAGGATGAAGTATTTTCTTGGAGTTGAAGTTTTACAGAATAAGAAGGGAATTTTCATTAGTCAGAGAAAGTATGCCAATGAAGTTCTTGAGAGGTTTGGCATGTTGGAATGCAATTCTGTTAGAAATCCTATTGTTCCAGGAACAAAACTTGTTAAAGATGAAGATGGAGTCAAAGTAGATGTCACTGGTTACAAGCAAATTGTGGGAAGTCTTCGATATTTAACTGTAACAAGGCCAGATTTAATGTTTGTGGTTGGATTGGTGAGTCGATACATGGAGAACCCTACTGAACTTCATCTTAGTGCAGTGAAAAGGATTCTTCGATATATAAAAGGGAACCTTGGAGCTGGGCATTCTGTATAAGAAAGGTGGAACTGGAGACTTAGTTGGCTATACAGATAGCGATTATGCTGGGGATCTAGATGACAGAAGAAGTACTTCAGGGTATGTGTTTCTGTTTGGAAAAGGAGTTGTTGCATGGTCTTCAAAGAAACAACATGTGGTGACCTTGTCCACAACTGAGGCAGAGTTCATAGCAGCAGCATCATGTGCATGTCAATCAGTTTGGATAAGAAGAATTTTGGATGTTCTCAACCACCCTCAAAAGGAGAGCATCACGTTGTATTGTGTCAATGCTTCCACCATCAAACTCTCCAAGAATGCTGTACTACATGGGAGGAGTAAACATATTCATGTAAGGTACCACTTTCTTCGTGATTTGTCTAATGATAGAGTTATTGAGCTTATTCATTATGGAACTGGGGAGCAAATAGCTGACATCATGACTAAAGCATTAAAATTGGAGGCTTTTGAGAAGCTTAGAGAGCAGCTGGGAGTGTGTGGAATCACATAAGTAAACTGACTGCAAGTATGCAGAACAGTTTAAGGGAGGAATTGTTTGAATTTTGTGTCTGTTGAAGAAGCATGCTGTTTCTTCGGGTTGTTTGGAGTTTGTTTCAATAAGACCTAGTCAATAGGACTAAGTTACTGCTTTGTTTTTCAATTAGTAGTGGTCCATGATTATAGGTTTGTTAGTCGTGGTTTTTTCTTCTTGTTTACCCAGATGTGGTTGTAAGGCTATTTAAGCCAGTGTTTTGCTTTCAATTAATATATCAGAGTTTCATTCACTCTACAACTTTGAGTTTTGTTTGAGATCTTTGATATCCTACAGCAGCAACGCGATCTCAAGCGAGGCAGAGCGATTTGCTCTGTGTGTGTGTGTGTGTGTGTGTGTGTGTGTGTGTGTGTGTGTGTGTGTGTGTGTGTGTGTGAGAGAGAGAGAGAGAGAGAGAGAGAGAGAGAGAGAGAGAGAGAGAGAGGTGATCCGGGTGAGTCCGCCGATGAGCGTGGTTTCCAGACCAACAGGAAGACGAGGTGACCCGATCTTGGTTTTGCATACAAGGGTAATATTGACCTTTCATTCAAAGTTGACTCACATCTGGTCAAAAGAAAATAATCAATAAAAATAGAGGGTCAAGATGAAATCGTGTTATGCATTCGCGATTGTAAATCTCCACCGACTGTGGAGAGAAGTTGTTTCGACCATCGAAATTGTAGAATCTTAAAAAGAAATGTTAGAGATCGAATTAGGCCTGAGACTTTGGAATCGAGAATCGTAAAATTGATTCGAATCAAATCGGAACCAAGTGATTCGGTTCAATTCTAAAATTTTAGAGTATATATTTTGTCAGGAACCGAACCGTATTCAAACGGTTCGATTCGGTTCCTCGTTTTTATTTTACAAGGAACCGTCGAGAATCGTATATAGTCTATATTTTAACTAAATAGTATAATTATATGTCATTATATCATTATATATGAAGGATTTTTTATTTTGTTTGTCACTCCAATCACTAAGTTGATGATCATGAGTCACATATTAGATAAATCATTTGTTATTTTGTTTATGTCACTCAGATGACTTATTTGGTGATCATTATATCATGGATCAACATTTTTTTTATGAAGTTATATGATATATTTATTTGTTTATGTCATTTAACACAAGAACTAAGAAATATATTTGTATGTTAATGTTAATTAGTAAATATGTTATGATGAGTATAGATTTATAAAAAATAGAAACAATAATCACAGATTTTAGTTCGGTTCCAAATTGAGAAACTGTGAAACAGTAGAACCGAATCAGTTCCTAAACAGATTCGATTTCAAATGATTCTACATTTCAAATATAAAGAACCGAACTGTATATATATTGAATGGTTCGATTTTGATTCTTAAAAATTATGGTCAGAACCGAATCAATCCTAGCCCTACATAGACTTCAAATTGTTGCGTACGCTAACTAAATGTGCGTAAGTTAGTCGAAAGGGATTAAAAACTTAAAGGTGCGCCTAGTGGGTAACAGGCTAACAGCTGGAGGTACGAAGTCGACCGTTACTGTACCTCGAGTTTTTGTCGGAATTTTGCCAGCTGGTAAATCAAAATGAAAATTGTGGCCCCCACGGCTGAGAGTAACCATCATCATTATCATCATACATAAATGTTATGATAAGCGCTCCTTGTTGATTGCTTGGTATGTGCTGGGTGCTGCTACGTAACCAAACGGGTGCACGGGTCTTCCGTGATGCTAGCTCCAGTTCAGTCTGTGACGTTTTTATATGGAAGCGTTAGGAAAAATTAGTAATCAATTATTGATATGGGTGGCACTGAAAGTTATGGTATAGTTTTGTAATCATCCAAATTGGCAGATTGCAACATATTTTTGTTTTCTTCTATTTCTTTAGTTAATTTTTGCCCAAGTAATTATTTTGGTATTACGGAGGAAGCATATAACGCAAAAACGTCGGTGGTTAACGCAGAACGGGAGAAAAATGGTGGTTGATTGATTTGAGGTTGTTTGTGTTAGCACGAAACTAAAAACAACAAAATCAATGAGACACCTTATTCAAAAAAATAATAATCAATGAGACACCAACTGCACAAAAATCCTTATCGAGAAAAAAACTACACAGAAGTCCAACATAAAATTATCTCCTTATTTGTGTTTCAGATTCTACGTCATATGTCACTAGTCTTCTATGAAAATTGCAGTATTTCGTTTCCTAAAATGATATTTAATTTGTTCCATTTTCAGAATTTTTTTTGTTGATATTTTAGAATAAAATTTTCTAGACTGTCGTGTGAAGCTCTGATCCATCATTATATGTTATACATGATTTTTACGGTGAGGTGATTGAAGTGTCACGGTGATACCGTCTATATTTGATTTTTTTTTTTGAAAATTAAGCGTGCAACATTGTATTGATAAAATGTAAATAATGTTACACAGTAGATGTTTATAAGGCTCGAGAGAATTGACTACTGCTAAGCTAAACTAGGAAACCTAAACTAGCTCACGAACAAATGTTCTAGAAATAAACTCCAAGTAACTAGGACATGTCTCTTGATTTAAAGATGAACACCAACACAGATAAACTAAGATAATGTTTGCTCAAAGAACAAGTAAAAACCTACTGTTGAGATGCCACAAGAACCAACACCTCTGTACTAGAACTCCAAACACCAAGGTTCCAAATCCTGATCCAAATTAGACCAGAATTCATGATCAAACCCAAAAATAAACTCAGTCCAACTCCTAAAGGACAGGAGTTGGACCAGATCCATGTTAGGTTGATTAGATGAGCAAAGGCCCAAACAACAACCCTAAACCCACTGTAGCACCTTTTCCTTGCTGGCAATAACACCTCACCATGCCCGCTGCCGCACCAAGACACCGTCGTCGCCATCACTGCCATTTTGATCATCTGTTCGAAGTGTGTTGTTGAGCCTGACATCACACCCAACAAAACGCTGAAACCACACCTTCCTCATCGGAAGTGTCGACCTGTAACATCCACCTACCAAGAGCATCGCCGCCTCCGCTAAAGAACTCCTTGGCCGCCAGATCTCACGCAGAAGAAGCTTAAGATGGGCAAGGGTCGGGCGATCGTCACCGCAACCTTCATCGTCCCCGATGGAGTAAAGCCCGCGATGCCAATCGTTGATGGATGCAACACGCAAAGAGTCGCGCGCGATAATGCGCAAAGGAGGCCGAGAGATTGACAACTTGGTTGCCTCACCCGAAAGGGACTGAGAGATGCTGCCACATGTGAGACTCAAGGGGAGGAGCTCACGTCGACACCATAGAATTGATCTCGTCGCCGCCCAAACCTCTCCCTAGGAGAGCGAAAGTGAGCAAAGGCGAGAAACATAGTCAATTCCTACACATAATTGCTACGTATACCGTCTATATTTGATTAGTTAACCACCTAATTGTTTTATCTAATCAAATATAGAAGATTCTTATTTCTTAACGATTTTGTAATGATTAAAGTTAGATAATTTAATTTATTTTATGAATTTTGTGCGCGCTGGAAAGTGAAATAATAAAGAACACGACCATTTTGTTGGATAGCTACGTAATTGTTCAGTTAATTTTTTTCTCCGAGTATGAGTTTGGCTCTTATAAGTGTAATGCTTAATCATTAAGTTTACATATAAGATGCATGATTGTATGTACAAAGTAACCGAATAAACAATCTTAAACAATGCTCTTATCCTCCCTGTCTCTTCACCAAATATCTAGTGATCGAGCGTTTAGTTAAGCTTACAAAGAATAGTCCATTCCTATCTATCTATCTAACACTATTTTTGTAAGCTAAAATGTCATCGATGATAATGAATTATGATTAGTTATCCCAATTGAAAAAGATAAGGTGGTTTGGCTGCTGCCCATTTAAGTATCACGAGTGAGTATAGCTTACGAGTATGCCATCGTCAAACAGTGGCTCGTGATTGTTTAAGCCCCAGTATATAAACCGACTGTTTCCATTTGTTTGGTGGAGGCTGCGGCATAAATAATAGACCAAGCACAAGCAATTGACATCTCAACCGATCATTAACAAAGCTTCTCATTTCCAAACTCTGCTTTGGGGGAACATTCTCAGGCTTGCGTCCTAATCCACGTTTAATGTCCATATTTCAGGCCTACGTGGGTTATTGGCCTCACAAACCCGATCAAATTCTTACCCCTTCCTTTGGGCCCTCAAATCTGGGTTTGGGCCTTATAATCCATCGATTCTATAAGATGGATTTCATTCTGACCACGAACATGGAACTTCAAAACTCATCTCAACCTTCGAAGGTCAAGTACATTGAACCTCGAAATGCACTTTGAAGGGTCTAACTTCAAAGTTCTTATTCTCTTGATCTTAACCTTTGATCTATCTTAACTTTCGATCTATCATCACTTGGCTTCATATCCTCGATTCCAAGTTTGAATCCAAAAATTCTTGTTCCCACAATGCCCATAATTTCGTCTTTGGGCCAAAAACTTGAACCAAACAGAGGAAATTTAGCTTCAAAGCACCATTCGAACTATCATACTTCTACCTTTGATTCTCTTTGAGCCTCCCTGTTTCGAACCTCATTTTTGACACGCACTTCCTGCGCTTCTCCGAGTTCATACACCAAAAACCTCATCAACTTTATACTACAAACAAACTCTTCCACTACGTGGCATGTGTTTGGATTTTGATGAATCTGATATTTTATCGAACCACCTTCTCTCGACCCAAGATATTTTGGCGTTTCGAATCCGTCCTTGACTATACAATCTTCTCCTGAAAGATCGTGACCACGATGTCTCCTGTACACAAGAAGTAGTACACATATCGCTTATGATATCTTCTTCTCAAGATCATAACAACGATGCCCTCGAGTCTCGCGAGGATTTCATATTTCGCTCGAGATGTCTCCTCTTTGATGAATATCACGACAATGCTCCCAAAACCTTGCGAGGAAATACAACTTGACTTCAGGTTCTCAATCGAAACCAATAGCAAGTTTTATTTTCCTGTTGAAGCAATCGATCACAAAAATAAACGCGACTTTGCTCTGTTGAATAATTAGTCTCGGTTAATGCAAAAGAAATAATCATTTCTTCACATCGCTCTCTAGCATATTGTATAGAAAAATTGAAACAAACCATACCAATCGTCACTATAGTTATAGAAAAACATTTGAAAGAGTCGTAACTCTTTGCATGTGGTATAACTAAGAAAGACACATACCTCTTTGCCCATAGTCACTACTTCGAGCCAAGTTTCAAGTGACCATACCTGCAATACTTTTTATGGTGTTGTACACATGCCTCTCACATACATTTTTCATGCCCCATTATCTCATAAGAGGAAAAACATAGGCTCATCTTGACCCCATCATTACCCTTCAATATCTCATAGCCTCTATGGGTGTTTCATTTTAGCTTCGAGAACATTTTCAAACTTCAACTCTGATTCGAGACTTTAAGTGAAAGGACCCAACCCTAGTTTAGCTAGTAAACTAGAATTAAATCCTAACGATTAATTAACTCTGAGAAATTCTACAAAAAATTTGACATAATTTCCCTTGAAAACTGAACAACCCAAAAATCTGCAAGAAGAAAACATTTCTAACCAGATTCCCACAAACAAACCGTGGACCACAGATTGTCTATCAGAATTTCTCAACAAATAACATAAACAAGAACCAAGAATTTAATTTAGGAATTTAAAACGTAATTACAAAATGCTGGTTCTGAATATAAAGAGAACATACTCGACTACTATTCGAGTAACTGAAAATAACATAAACAACCAGAATTCAGAGCGACTTCTATGAACATAAGATACATATAAATATGTCTAGCACTAGACTGGAACCTACTGAATGAGGAGCTGACTGGTGAACTCAAAGCCTTCAACGCAACTACGCAAACTCAGGATTTATACTGCAGCCTGGGCAATAGAAACCAAAAAGTCCAGAGAAAGGCATTTAAAATATAAAACGTTAGAGTGAGTGGACAAAAATCACATAAACTACTTAAATTGATAAATCTATAATAACATGTCTTTCTACTAATTTTGTAAAATAAAGCGAGTTCAAATATAATAAACTGAAAATATGGAGATGGGCGCTCACGGTGTTTTTCCTAACCCAAAGCAACTCCATGACTATAAATACAAAGTGATGGGATCGTCTAGGGTGTTTATTCTAACCTGAGACGATCTGGGTGAACAAGGTGTTTGTCCTAACCTGATCTGATCCTACTAGTTAGTGATCAGCCGACTAGTCAAAGCACCGATGCTGAAAATAACACCATCATAAACATACCTCCAAACTCGACTGTAATAAAATATAAGAGACTGTAAATCTACATAAACATGAACTTGTAGCAACTGTGAAAATAAATAAACGTCCACTCACAAGTCTGCGACTACTCCTGGGGTCCAGAGGAATTTTCTTCGTTGCTATCACGATGTCCTATAAATACGGATCATACGATATCAGAATATACGTAAAACTATGGAAATCGGCCCTAAAAACAACCCCGGAAGTCCCGCCGATGATTTCTAAAAACTGTCTCGTCGGAGCACCGTTGTGGGCTTTGACGCGGGGCCTCACATGCCTCCACAGGCGGCGGCACGTTCGGCCCACATACCTCCAATGAAAGTGGTCCGTTGGGGGAAGTTGGCCCCTCGTTGGAAAGCTCTCGGCAAGCCAAGCCTTTCCACTTTCATAATTGGACCCAAGTCCAACTCACCGGCGTTTGGCCGGAATTAGTCAAAACATACTGGAAATCCACTTTCCGGCAACCACTACCAACGGAAGCGGTTAACTCCTCAAAACAATCCTCTTAATCAGCCCAACCAAACCCCCACACCTATGCGTCTCAACTCACTGCCTAGTCGCAGAAAAACCCTTCGAAATCTCACAGCCAAAAACTGGCCGGAATTTCTCGATGTCGAAGCTCAACCATAGAGCTTTGTCAGACCTTCTAACCATACCAGATCAACTCATGGGGAGGAGAGGATCAATTCCCCTCAAATCCTGACCTCCACAATACGTCGGAGCACCACCACCGACGACGGTGATTCGACGGTCCTAAACCTGATTCGGCTTGTCCTACAACTTGCAAATCTTCCCAAAAATCACACAACGCAATAACAAGGAAGTATCAAGGATCCTTTTCCTACCTTTTTCGTCACCGGAGGTGGCTGAAATCGGTGAAAAGGGTCGGGTCGTCTGAAACAAGTCGCGGGATGAAAACGGGTCGAGCACCGTTCTGAATTTCAAATTTTCAGAGTTTAATTTCCAAAAATTTCCTATTTATACCCCCAAGCTCCTCAAAATATTGATGGCCCAAAATAAATTTTATCGCGATCAAACGGTCGAGATTTAACCGACTAAAAATAATTTTTTTAATAATATTTCGTGCTTCCGATGAGCATAAGAAATAGTTCGCTTATTCAAAAAATTTCTCAAAAATTCCTACGAGGTCAAAATTAAATAATCTATAACTTTTGTGAAGAAAGTCAAATCAAATTCTTGCTCGATGAAAAAGTCATTAACAACCTGGATAACGCGACTAATCCGCGATAAAACTTAATATAACTTGATAAGCGTGTAATTTTTGTTAGGATCGTAACAATCTATCCCCCTTAAAAATAATTCGTCCTCAAAATTTATATACCTGCGAGAAAAAAATAAGGGTATTGCTCCCTCATGTGCTAATCTGGTTCCCAAGTGGCTTCTTCCATTACATAATTCCTCCACAACACTTTCACTAAAAAAATGGTCTTGTTCCGGAGAACCTACTCCCTACGGTCAACGATCTCCACTGGTTCCTCAATATAGACTAAATCCTTACGTAATGGAATCTGCTGAGGCACAATAACATGAGAAAGGTCAGAGATGCATTTCTGCAACAAGGACACATGGAATACGTCATGAACACATGCTAGCTCTGATGGTAACTCCAAACGATAAGCAACATCCCCAACACGTTCAATAATCTCATATGGTTCTATCTATCGTGGCTGAAGGTTGCCACGCCTTCTAAATCGCATAACACCCTTCGATGGCAACAATTTCAAAAATACCCAGTCACCAACCTCGAATTCTAGTTTCTTCCTCCTAACATCTGCTTAACTCTTTTATCAATCCTGGGACGCCTTTAATCTGTCTCGAATGATCTGCACATTCTCCGTCGTTTCTTGCACAATATCTAGACCAATAAGGCTTCTCTCGCCTACTTCGCTCTAACATAGTGGGGTCCTGCACTATTTCCCGTATAAAGCTTCGTATGGTGACATGTCAATTCTGGAGTGGAAACTTTTATTATATGCAAATTTCATCAAATGCAGGTACTTATTCCATTTCCCCAAAAATTGTAATACGCAGGATCCGAGCATATCCTCCAATGTCTGAATGGTTCTCTCAGACTGACCATCTGTTTGGGGGTAGAAAATTGTACTGAATTGTAATTTGGTTCCCATAACTTCATGTAAAGCTCTCCAGAATTGTGAAGTGAAAAAGGCATCCCGATCCAAGATAATAGAAATAGGCACACCATGTAGCTTCACAATCTTCTGCATTTACAACTGAGCTAATTTGCTCACAGAAAGTTTCTTTAGAACTGGTATAAAATGTGCACACTTCGTGAAGCGGTCCACAACTACCCAAATACCTATATGATCCTTGGATGTACGAGGTAGCTTGTAGAAAAAATTCATAGTAACATGCTCCCATTTCCAAACTGGAATCTCAAGACGTTGCATCAAGCTTGAAGGTTTCTGCCACTCCGCCTTCACTTGTTGAAAAATGGGACACTAGCTCACATATGTCGCTATTTCCCTCTTCATATTAGGCCACCAATAATACTCTATAAGTGTTCGATACATTTTCGTACTACCAGGATGCATTGCATAAGATGAACAATGAGCTTCATCAAGTATTTCTTGATTCAACTCTTCATTGTTCAGAATACAAAGTCTACCTTTGATCACCAGGAAACCATCTCTCTCTAATGAAAAGTCGGGTTGTCCACCGCTAAGCATTGCTTCATTTAGTTTCAGCAATCAGTCATCAGAATCTTGTAAGTTACGAACTTTGTCAATAAGAACAGGTCAAACCTGGAAGTTGGCAAGTAAAACTCTCGGTTCATCATCATCTGTGTACAGGAATGCGCCAGTGGCTCACAACTCAGAAAGTAGTGGCATTCGAGTCATTTATATATGCGACAGAGAAACTCCTAGTTTTCGACTAAGAGCATTAGCTACCATGTTCGCCTTTCCAGGATGGTACTCGAAAGTGCACTTATAATCACTCAATAGTTCCATCCACCTCATCTGCCTCAAATTCAATTATGGTTGTGTAAAGGAGTACATAAGACTTTTATGGTTGGTAAAAATCCGACACTTGGCACCATATAAGTAGTGTCTCCAAACCTTCAACGCGAAAAGAATCACTACTAACTCCGTGTCATGAGTGAGGTAATGTACTTCACAAGGCTTTAATTGTCGGGAACCATAAGGGACAACTTTGCCTTGCTGCATCAACACACATCCCAAACCTAACCGGATGCATCACTGAAAACTGTAAATTCTCCACTATCATCAGGTAAGGTCAACACTGGTGCAGTGGTTAGCCTTATCTTTAAAGTCTAGAAACTTTCCTTACAAGCCTCTAACCATTTAAATCTAACTTCTTTCCTCGTAAGTCGGGTAAGGGGTGCAGCAATATGTGAAAAATCTTGCACAAACCGACGATAGTAACTGGCTAAGCCCAGAAAACTCTTGATATCAGCTACACTTGCAGGTCTACTCCAATTCAACACTGCCTCCACCTTGTCAAGATCAACACTAACTCCATCTGCCGAAATTACATGGCCAAGAAATTTAACTTTATCCAACCAGAACTCACATTTACTGAACTTGGCATACAACTGAGATTCTTTCAAGGCACTCAGAACAATATGCAAATGTCTTGCATGTTGCCTCGCATCTGAAGAGTAAATCATGATATTATCAATAATTACAAGGATGAATTTATAAATATATGCCCGAAATACTCGATTCGTCAAATCCATAAAGGCAGCAGGTGCATTCACCAGCCCAAACGACATAACTAGGAACTCATAATGCCCATATCGAGATAGAAACGCGGTTTTAGAGACATCTAACTCTCTAATCCGCAATTGATGATATCCCGATCACAAATCGATGTTAGAGAAAACAGTAGCTCCCTTAAGCTAATCTAACAAATTATCAATCCGAGGCTGTGGATACTTGTTCTTCACTGTAACCTGATTCAGCTTCTGATAGTCGATGCATAATCTCATCGATCCATCCTTCTTTTTCACAAATAAAACTAGAGCTCCCCATGGTGATATGCTAGGATGGATGAAACCCTTATCAATTAGGTTCTGAAGCTGAATCTGCAACTCTCTCAACTCAACTAGAGCCATCCTATATGGAGCTTGAGCTATGAGACCTGTACTAGGAAGTAGCTCTATCGTGAAATCAATTTCCCTTACAGGAGAAAAACCTGGTAATTCCTCAGGAAAGACATCAGGATATTTCCTAACCACCTTAATCTTCTCAAGGTTAAATACCGATATTTACTACATGTGCTAGATATGTGGTACACCCTTTCCACAACATCTTCTCAACCTTCACAGCTAAAATAAGGCACGATGAAAGAACATTTCTTTCCCCGCAACATAAAATCTCAAGGGACCTCAGACTTCTAAATACCACCTCTTTCTGATGACAATCAACCAAAGCCTGATGATAGCACATAAAGTCCATGCCCAGAATTAAATCAAAATCTGCAATGTCAAGAGGTATCAGATCGGCAGACAATCCAAAAGCTCCAACCATCACGCTACAGTCTCGATACATTAGCCCAACTAAAATCACTTCGCTAGAAGAATAAATCACTCGCCACATTTTTGATAAGGGAGTGGATGGTACGTTAATTGTTGATGTTAATCTCATGAAGATAAATGAGTGTGTCTCCCCCGGATCTATTAAAATATATAAAAAAAACATAACCAAAAACATGCAACATACCAATAATCACCTCTAGAGACGCTTTGCTCTTCTGTAGAGTCATCCGATACAGTCGAATCTGTCCAGCCGGTCATCCTTTCTAGCTCTGATCCTGATAGGCTAGTTGTCTGGCTGGTGGTGTAGTTCTAACCCTTGAAGTGGCTCCCTGACTTCCATCAGAACTCTGCGCCAGAAATTCACCTGAGGTGTTCCTCTACGGACACTCCCTCGCAAAGTGGCCCATCTGGCTACAACGATAGCAAGCTGAAGTCCCAAACTGACATTGTCTGAAATGGTGCTTATTACGTCTATTACATAAAGAAAAATTTCTAGGTGCCAATGGAGTAAATCGAGACCCACTGGAACTGGCACCAGATCTTTGCCTCCATCTAGAAAAATAACTCATACGACGTGCGCTAGAGGTCTGAGATCCCTCACCAGAAGATGAAGTGGAACCAGATGCACTGGAGCCTCCCCTTTTTGAAAAACCCTGACTGGGCCCACCTTCCTCGAACCGTCGAGTCTGACTCCGCCCCGATCGAAGCCTATCTTCACATCCCACGGTAGCACCGACAAACTAGTCAAAATCAGTGTGTGGTACACCTGACATGTATGAGACAATCTCATGTCGCAAACCTTGCTCAAACCTCCAACATCTTTCCTTCACTAACCTAATAGAATTTGGTGTAAATCAGGATAAACGGGTGAAGCGGTCCCGATACTCCATCACAGATAAGACTCATTGCCGAAGATTCTTAAACTCCTCATATTTCCTCTACTTTATTGCTTCACTGAAGAAGCGACTCATGAACAACTCCTTGAACTCTGCCCACGGGATGGTGGTTTCATTTTTCTTAGTGCTCTCCCACCAATGGTAAGCATGGTCCTGCAACAGACCCACAACTATTGTTGTTCTCTGCTTTGAAGTCAACTGGGGATGCAGGCGGTCACATACTAGGCCAATCTCTATAAGCTAGTTCTCACAAGTTTCAGGGTCATGGGATCCTGCAAAGGTAACTGCTTCTGCCAATTTAGCTTTGGTGACTAAATTGTCATGACCCTCACGTGGCGCTAGCATCATGCGTGTAATTAATTCACGCATCTGTTGAGCCAAAGACTGCGCTTCATCCTGTTGAGCTGGTTATCGAGGCATAATGACCTAAGAATCCACAAAAAGATATTTAGCTCACTCAAAGAGAGAGACAAAGAAAAATGGCTCAACTAAGAGACTCTAGACAGTTAACAATATACAACACTTGGAGCTGTGATGGGGATCCGCCGGCCGGTTGGGTCATCCTTTTAAGAGTGTTGTACATTATCAAATGCATGTACTGACATAACCAAGAGTCTACAGAATCTGTAAGCTAATACTCTGATACCAAGCTGAAAGGACCCAATCCTAGTTTAGCTAGTAAACTAGATAGTTTAGCTAGTAAACTAGAATTAAATCCTAACAATTAATTAACTCTGAGAAATTCTACGAAAATTTTAACATAATTTTCCTTGAAAACTGAACAACCCAAAAACCTAAAAGAAGAGAACACTAATAAAACCATCACAAATATACCTCAAAACTCGACTGTAGTAAAATACAGGAGACTGTAAATCTGTATAAACATGAACTCACAGCAACTGTGAAAATAAATAAACGTCCACTCACAGGTCTGCTTTTATTGCTGGGGTCCAGCAGAATGTCCTTCACTGCTAGAGTCGCAATCACGATGTCGTGTAAACACAGATCATACGATATCAGAATATACGTAAAACTATGGAAATTGGCCATAAAACCAACCCCGGAAGTCTAGCTGATGATTTCTAACCATCCCAACCAAACCCCTACACCTACACGTGTCAAATCGCTGCCGAGTCACCGAAAAACCTTCAAAACCTCACGGTCCAAAACTGGCCAGAATTTCTCGGCATCGAAGCTCCATCGTGGAGCTTCGTTGGACCTCCTAACCAACCTAGATCAACTCAGGGGGAGGAGAGGATCAATTCCCATCAACTCCCGACCTCTACAACATGTCAGAGCACCGCCGCTGACGGTGGCGATTCGACGGTTCTAAACCCGATTCGGGTTGTTCTAAAACCTGCAAATCTTCCCAAAAATCACACAAAACAACAACAAAGAAGCATCAAGGATTCTTTTCCTACCTTTTCCGTCGTTGGAAGTGGCCGAAATCAGTGAAACGGATCGGGTCGTCTGAAACAGGTCGCGGGATGAAAACAAGTCGAGCACTATTTTGAATTTCTGAGTTTAATTTCCAAAAAATTCCAACTTCCACCTCCGAGCTCCTTAAAAGATCGATGATCCAAAATCAATTTTATCGCGATCAAACGGTAGAGATTTAACAGACTAAAAAAAATTTCAGATTTAATAATATCTCGTACGGACTTCCGATAAGCATAAGAAATAGCTCGCTTATCCGAAAAATTTCTCAAAAATTCCTACGAACTCAAAATTAAATAATCTACAACTTTAGTGAAGGAAGTCAAATCAAATTCTGGCTTAATGAAAAAATCATTAACAACCTCGATAATGCAACTTATCCGCGATAAAACTTAATATAACTCGATAAGCGCATAATTTTGGTTTGGATTGTAACATCAAGTCTATGTCTTGAACTTCAACTTTGATTCTAGTGTTTATACTCCTTGATCACTCTTTGTTGAAACTTGTGTTCCAACTTCTCTTGTGTTGCAACTTCATCTTGTGCAACTAATCTCTCGAACGACGGCTAACCTTTAGTTCCACTTTCGAATTCGTCGCATCCTACCTTGCTGCAACAATATTTCTATTCACATAACAATATTTTCTATTGCAAAAATATTTATGCTAACCTAAGGTTCCTTTGAGGATTTTCAACTTTCTTTGAGATTAAATTCAATCCAATGCTCGATTCCTCCTTCTACCCCATCGTATACTCTAAAACACTACATCCCAGCCGTGCGTCTTCATATTTTTTCCAAGTTAAGTGCTTCCTCAACTTTTGGCGCACACAAAATCTCTACGCATGCTGTAAGCAATTTTAAAGTGACGTCGATGAACTCTTACACTTCACCTGGCTTTGAACTTATTCATGTGAACAAGTACGTTCAAAGATAGAAGAATGAACGATTGAGTTTGAGGTGGATTCAAAGTCCATCCACCTCAAACTCAATCGTTCATTCTTCTTTCTTTGAACGTACCTGTTCACTTGAATATTCACGAACACGTTTGTTCGATTTCACTCAACCATCTCTTCGAACCCTTTTTCTTGTAGGCTGAGAAAATTCCACATCTCGCTTTCAAAGATTATCCTTCAAAGCTCATCATTCGAAGCTGCATCTTGATGCTTTGTCCCACCAGAAGTCCTTCTCATAGTTCAAACTTGGCATTAACACCTTACGATGCCCGAGGTCTTACTCAAAGCTTTAAACTTGACACTCACATTCACATTGTCAGCAGTTCGTCTCACCACCCGAACTCAACACTCATACTTTCTCGTCAGAGGTTCTACTTAAAGTTTCGAACTTGACATTCACATTCACGTTGTCAGCGATTCAGCTCACCACTCGAACTTGACGCCAACACTTCATGTCGTCAGTGGCTCAGCGTTTCAGCCTGAACTTGATGCCTGTGCTTCTCCTCATCAGAAGTTCTACTCAAAGCTTCAAACTTGACGTTAACACTTTAGGTCATCAACGACTCAGCTTTTCAGCCTGAACTTGATGCCCGTTCTCATCATCGTCAGAGGTTTCACTCATAAGATTTGAACTTGACATCAACACTTCACGTTTTCTGAGGCTCAACTCGTAGCTCGAGCTTGACTCCTGCCTTTACCCATCAGAGGTTCTACTCAAAATTTTTAACTTGATGTTCACATTCGTGTCGTCAACAATTCAACACTCAAACTTGATGCCTATACTTGTCACCGTCGAGGTTCTACTTAAAAACTTCAAACTTGACATTTATACTTTTCTAGTCTGAGGTTCTATTCAACAACTTTGAACTTGGCAATTATACATTCGTCAGAGGTTCTACTCATCAGCTTCGAACTTGACTAAGTATTTTTTCCCAGTCAGAGGTCTTACTCAAAAACTTCGGACTTGTTCTGAGTAGAAATGCATCCCCGTACACTTCCTCCCTTCTTACCAAGGCTTCCAGACTCCCCGCTGACTGCTTTACACCTCGTCAAGCTTTAACAAATTTCTGTCTCCCTGCAATTTTTCTCATTCTCTTTTGCATGGATTTTTATTGTATCAAACTTGAAAAGTCTACCATAGGTTTTGGTGGCACAATAATTTTCGTTCTTTAACTTAATTTCAACATCACAAGTATTTCGCAGATTAAACAGGTACTTCACACATCTTCATGCATACATGCCCCCAATAATTCCTCTCTTCCGATTACCATGTTTCAAGAGAGGGTTATTTATTCTTGTATACAAACTTTACCTATAAACCTGTAGTTTCCTCTTCGAAGCTTGTCCTTCGAAGTCCATCTTTCAAAGTTCGAGTCTTGAAGCATCAGCTTCAATGCTTCTTATCAATGGCTCCAGTCATAATCCAAGACTTGATCTTGTGTCACCCATAATTATCATCATCAGAGGTTCTATTGAAAACCGCATTCTTGTTATTTATACTTTCGTCCAAGGTTTTGTTCATAACCTTCTAACTTAACAAAGTATTGTTTCCCAATTGAAATGTTTACTTCAAACTTGGCTAACATATTCTTCCGGTCAGGGGTTCCGCTTCCAAGCTTTTTCGAACTTGACCAATTTCTCTTTTCTAGTCAAAGATTTCGCTCTTAAGCTTTGAACTTGACTAATTAGTTCTCCGGTTAGAGGTTCGACTTTCAAGCTTTTCGAACTTGACCAATTTCTCTTTCTCAATCAGAGGTTCAGCTCTTGAGCTTCGAACTTGACTATCGTTTTTTCCTAGTCAAAGGTTCTGCTCTCAAGCTTCAAACTTGACCAACATTTTTTCCCAATCAGAGGTTCTGCTTTTAAGCCTCGAACTTGACTAATGTACTTTTTTTGTCAGAGGTTCTGCTCATAAGCTTCGAACTTGATCAAAATTCTTTCATAGTCAGAGGTTCTGCTCATAAGCCTCGAACTTGACTGATATACTTTTCTGGTTAGAGGTTCTGCTCATAAGCTTCAAACTTGACTAATATACTTTCCCAGTCAGAGGTTCTACTTTCAAGCTTTTGAACTTGACCCCATACATTCTTGTCAGATGCTCTGTTCTCAAGCTTTCAAACTTGACCAATGTACTTTTCCACTAAGAGGTTCTACTCTCAAGCTTTCAAACTTCACCCCACACATACTCAAGAGGTTCTGCGCTCAAGCTTTCGAACTTGACTGATATACTTAATGTCAGAGGTTCTGCTTATAAGCTTCGAACTTGACCGACATACATTCTTTTGGTCAGAGGTCTTACTCGATAATTTCAGACTTGATAATTATACTTCCGTTAGAGCTTCTACTTATAAACTTCGAACTTGACGAAGTATTGATGTTCATCAAGTTTGATAGAGACGTTTGGCCTGACCAACTTCGAGTGCTTGACATCTAGCCTCTTTCGTCTTGCTCATCACTATTGTTCACCTATAACCTTTTATCCGTGCTCAATGGATATTCGAGTGATTCAATAGCCTTAACCACATTTACACATGTGTTAAGCCCTAACATCAATCACATCAATAAGATGTATATTTTATGCATGCAAACATCAAAGCATGTATTTTAATCACCAAATGTTATTTGTAGAAAACACGATAGCGTTTACCTTAGTCGACAAACATTCAATCTTCCATTGATTTCTATTGATACCCCATTAATGTTCGATACCAACTGCTCAATTGTATATCAATCATTACCAAAACCAAACTGAATCGTTATTATCTCTCGAGTTGGCCTAACAACTCTTTCCTCGTTCTATCGTGAAAGTCTTTCCCGACAATTGGTGAGTCAAACTTTAAACGTGCACCATCTCGCCATGCAAAGTCAACATCGAGGTATGAGAGTTGCCCCCAAGTCTCGATGCAGGAACTCGATGTTTTCCCATGTTTCATCCGCTCCTACTTGAACGTTGAAGCGTAACTCTTTGATGATTGGGCTTAATGACTCGATTTAAAGATTTGGTCCATTCAATTATTCATCAATCCTGGAATCTTGAGCTTTAATCTTGCAACCTCAGACCTCGACCATGTCATCTCGAACCTCAGTCTTTCAATCTTGAACCTCACCTTCGAGCTTGAGCCTCAGCCTCAACTTTGATAAGTTTACTTTTTTTATACCCGGTCCTTCTCTCATTCAGGTCTTGAATATATTGATGTCATTAAATAGACCATCACTTTTATATTTTATTCTGCAATAACAATCTCATATAACGAGATGCTCCCAATGAGTTGATCTCTCAATCAACTGATTAGATCTTTGACTTCATACCCTATTGTAGGTTCTAATTGTCCTTAGGCATGCACATCTCCGCATACATCGCAAGTCTCATCTGCTATAATGCCTCAAGCATTCGCCATATTCTTTCGGCAAGCTTTTCTCACCAATCTCAATCATGGTTATTGTAAGGCCTTCTGCCTCGATCCTCATCGAACTTCGAAGTTTCATTTGCTTGAAGCTTCTCGTTCTTTGGTTGTTATAATACCTTGAATTTTATCATTCAACTTCAATCTTTAATGAGGCTTAACTTACCAACTCAAAGCATATCAGAGCCTCACAACAACCAACACCATCACCATAATCATGTTAAGAAATATACATTAATATGTATGTATATATAAATGGTGAAACAAGTCTCAAGTCGTAGACTAATTGTAATATATAGTCATCGAAGTGTTCACCTTGAATCTCCAGGTGTTAGCATATCATTCATAAGCCAAAAATAACATTGAATAGATATTACCTCTTGGATAATATACAAGTCTTCTTCGATAACCTCAATGAGTAGCCTTACAACTTCCTTGTCTTTCAAAAAGACATTAGATTGAAACCTGCTGATATACTGATAGTCGCATATTTATGCGTCTATTTGGTATTTAATTTGTTCCCTATATTTAATTTATTGTTATTAATCGAGTAAATTAATTATGTTTATTTGTTTTTAGGTGTTTTGGAGATCAATGAAGAAAAGGAGATTAAATAATATACTTTAAGAGTTATTGTGGAAGATGAAGACTTACGAGGTGTAGGAATTATAATCCATGAAGGATACTGTTGGAGTCTTTGGCGAGCACGTGATGAAAAGTGCACATGAGTTTTGCTAGTTTAATTAAACTAGCTAAATGATATATTTTTATATATTTGCTGCTTGGCGAGGAGGTGCTTGGCGAGCTGTTTGGATTATGAGATTAATTAATGAAGTGGTGTTTGACTTGGACTTTGAAAGGAAGTGGAGTTTGATTAAGAGTCCTTTTGCATGTTGGATTGCATGCACGTGGGATAGCTAGTTTAACCTAGCTATGATACATATATATATAGATATAAAGCTTGATAGAAAAAAGGGAGAGTGGCTGGCGAGAGAAGAGGGAGAATAAGAGAAAAAGACAAAAAGAAAAGAAGAAGAAAGAAAGAAGAAGAAGTGGAAGAAAAGGGAGGAGCTGTATTGCAAGGCTGCGATCCCGACGGGGATCATGAGTTTATTTCTTCTCCTTCTTTTGTTTATCTTTCATGAATTCTTTGATGTTATTATTTAATACTATGAGTAGCTAATTTTCCTTTGTTAAGGGGCTGCTTGAAGCCCTGTACATGAAGTCTTTTTAATGCATACACTTTAACTTAGTTTTGCATATTCTTTGAATGAGGTTTCTTTTTCTGAATGATCACCGTATGAGTTCTTGTATGTTTGCTTTGGTGGCCAACTTAGTATGCATTCTAGGGTTCTAGTTTCATGAGATACGGGTAACTGAAGATAATTTCTTCCACCGGATTTTTTATAGTGATACGCCGATTTTACCGTCGGGAGATTGAAATCCATAGGTCTAGCGAGACACGCCCATAGTGTACTTGTGAACCCTTGTAGCTTCTCAAACCTTTTCTAGAGTTTAATGCTTTCTTCTTTATAAACCTTGGGGTCCATGACTATGGGTTCAATAGAGGGATAGATGTAGGGGAGGTCCATGACAAACCTGCATAGGCATACGGATTAGGTAATAGGATGTGGTTGTAACGATCAACTCTTCCTGGGAACTTTCATTCATTGGATATATGCATTATGTTAAGAATGTGTTAGATAGATGGAGTGGAGGTGGTGGATTGCATTCCTCTTAACTCTTTAATCATATAGTTTAAATCCATCTTCATTCATTAGCAGTTTACTTTTAGCATTTATTTTCTGCATTAGCTGTAGCTTAGCCGATTCAGTTTGGTAACCAAATCAACTCCGAATATCCTCAAATTTTTTGTGATAGTCCACCACTGTGTCTAGTTTATTGTATCCAAATTTCGTAGCATTTGAGTCTGTCTAGCTTAGGTTCACGTTATCATTAGAGTACTGTAGTCGAGTCTATCAGCATAGTAGTCTAGTGTTAGGATTTAGTTTCACCAATTCCTTGTGTTCGACAACCCCTATTTATTTTACTACATTGATATATCCAGGTTGTGAATAAGGTATCTTTGAGAGGTGTTTATCCGCCTTGTCAATTTTTGGCGCCGTTGGCGGGGAATTGCTTAATTCTAAGTCCTAATAGAGTCTTTAATTTTCAGTTTTGTTTTCTTTTTCTTTTGAGTCTTACTGTCTCTTCTGTGTGCAGGAGCATTGTGTATGCATACTAGGCACACAAGAAGTGTTGAGCCATTATTATTTGATCCAGAGATTGAACGCTCAGCAAGGCAAAACAGGAAGCAGCAGGGACAACGGTCCATAAACGTGATTAGTGGTGGTCAGCCTGAGCAAAACATACATTCTGATACAGGATCTGAATTTGAGGAAGAACAGAGTATTCCAATACCACCACCATCACCAAAAAGAATGGAAAACGCAGCCAAGCTGAGAGAGTCCTTTATACCGGGCACAGGTGCAGCAGATTCACTGATCGTACTACCAGAGAATTTGGGGTCTTATTCTATTCCCCCATCACTTATAACGAATCTGCCACACTTCAGAGGAACGCCTTCTGAAGACCCTCAAGACCATCTCAATGAGTTTACAACATTGTGCAGAATTCAGAGATCGACTAATGTGGAAGAGGATACAATAAAACTCCTCTTATTTTCGTTCTCTTTGAAGGAGCAAGCAAAAGCATGGTATAATTCTTTAGATCCTTTATCTATGGACACATGGGAGAAGATGTGCTCCGCATTTATGAAAGAGTTCTACTCTGCTTCTCGCACCAAGAACTTGAAGAAGCAAATTAGCACATTCAGGCAGAAAGACAGTGATGAATTACATGAAGCCTGGAGCCAGTTTAAGAGTCTTCTTCGACAATGCCCTCATCATAAGTTTGACATCAACACTCAAATGTAGTTCTTCTATGAAGGACTTGATTCTTTTAACATATCAAAGGGGGGAAATTGGTGGAATATGACTGGAATAGAAGCCAAGGAAGTTGTTGAGAACCAAGTGATACACGCAAAACATGCATTCACGTTAACACAAAGTAGACCTTAAAAACACAGATTACGCGCATTGCAATTTAAACCCTTCTTTTGTCATTTGTAATATTGGCGAGTAGGGATCGTTCTTTATCCGGGGAATTAAGGGCGCATGCATGGTTTCGTTAATAAGCGGAAATATAAATGTTTGGGGGGATTGGAAGTTGGTTGTTTAATCTACGAAATTAAAGTACAAAAACATGCAAACACAACTAAAACTCTTAGGCATCTAACATGTTTTACTCATAGACAAGTGTTAACAATCAAGAAACTTAAAGTCTAATTATGCTTGCTAAAAATAAGAAGTTACACTACTAATTACATGTGATCAACTCATCTTATTAACCTACCCTTTTCATGCATCAAACCTTTTTGTAAGTTGCGAAATTCATAACTTATAACTAAGTACACATGCTTGATAATTGTGTAGGAATGCAACTTAGCGTATAAACATCCTAAACAACATACGATCATCGAAACATGCAAAAGAGAGGGACTTAGCGTATTTTCTAATACATGCATTCGAAGCTTTAAGATTGTATCAAACATGCATAAAAAGCTATAAATCATAAACACATGCATATTACAAATCGGTTTAGGCACATGAAACACAAATCTAAACTTGTTATTCATTTGATACACAAATCTAAACTTTCTAAACTTGTTATTCCAATACATCAAAAGATTCACATACAAAGCTAAAGAAATGAAAGTGAAGATCACGGTTACACTTTTTATCTTGAGTGCTTGATGAACTACGGTGGAGATGGACTTCCTTCACAAGGGACTTAGCGTATTGTGAGGGATGGAGGATGGTTTGCTTCGGCTTGGAAGGATGGAGGAACCCTAGCTTGCTTCGGCCTTGAATGGAGGAAGATGATGCTTCGGCTTGGTGTGTGAGCTCTTAAGTGTTTAATGGTGGAGGAGTATTTGTGTAGAGCTTTGCTTAGTAAAATGAGTGATGGATCTGTTTTATGGCTGGCCTCCTCCCTTATATAGGCAAGGGATTCATGCCTTCTCTCTTCCACCTTGCCTCCTCCATTTAATGCATGCAATGATCATTAAGGCAAGTCACACACTTAGTCACACACTTAGTCACCATTGCCGAACCCTAAGCATGAATCACCTAGCTTGTCACCATGGCAAGTCATCTTTTCATTCAATGCAAAGCAAGAGTCACCTAGTGTAGTCACCATTTGGGAACCCTAAGCATGAATCACCATGTGTAGTCACCATTTGTGATTATTAGCTTGATAATGTTGACTTGCCCTTTCAAAACAAGACTTTTCCTCTTCACCAAAAGGCATCTAGGCCGAATTACATGGGTTTGGGCTTGTTAATGGGCCGAAACAAGAGTTGAGAAATCGGCCCATAATTTGCTTTTTGGGCCGGCCCATTTTTCGTGGTCCGAAATCGCAAAAATCGCAAAATCGCCGAAATTCCTCCGAATTGCGCCGTTATTAATCTCCACCGTAAATATCTTCAAAATAACAATTTAAGTAAGGAAAACATAAAAACTAAGATAATAACATAGCTAAACGAAAAGGGAAATGCGTTAAGAAACGGGCATAAAATGCGTATATCAAATTCCCCCACACTTAGACTTTGCTAGTCCCTTAGCAAACACTAAGTTAAACTAAGACTCTCTAAGAATTTAAAACAAAAGAAAGAACAACTAAGCCCTTAGCTAAAATTTGTCTCAGAATTTGCATAAGTATATGGCGATGGCTCACATGAATTTCAACGTGTATGCTCAACGAATTCAAGAGATAATTGCGATATAATTTATGTAATGAACAAGTAAGACATAGAGAAAACAATGGTTATGTTATAGCTGTGCATGCTTTGAATAAAGGTTTAATCAACTCACAAGGATGCACTCATCATATTTTTCACTCATGAAAATGGTTCACTTAAAGTGTATATGAATTGAAATGAAAACCACATGAATAAAGTTTGATTATTTGCACAAATGAACCAAAACCATAAGCTTACTCATGCAACTTACTCTACTAATTGAAAGCTACTCATTTTAAGGATCATAAAGGACTTTTAGTGAGGTTGTAATGGGGTTAAGGCTAAGGCATTCGAAATTTAGATATGTGGTGATAAAAACGTTCCAACGACTTAGTCTAGCACCATATTAGTACTCCATCTCCATTTGTATGTTACCATGTATACTTCAAGCTAATCTACCCTTTGAGCTTTTCGGACAGGACAAAGGCCATATTTTGTTCTATTTTTGGGCCTTCAATTTATCGTAATCTCCAAATCCGCAATTAAGGGGGACGTTAATCCAATTGGTTTCTACTTTAGAACACAACATATTGCCATGAGAGATACTAATTTTTTTTTTTTCTTTTCATTCTCTCAAATATAATTTTTTCTTTTCTTTTTGGCAATCTCATACTTTTTAAGTTTATTTGGACAAGTCTTTCCCCTTACTCACATTAACTCTTTCAATCTTTCCTACCAAACCATAATCTTATGTGCTAGTTTCGAAAAATTCTCACCAAGTTTCCGGAACAAAGGTAAGGATATTCTATACTAGGGTAAGTGTTTAGGTATATATGGTGATAAAAGAAAAGCTTAACGTGGGCTCAATTGGTTTATCTAGGGGTGTCGCAACTTGTGCGTACAAATGGGATACATGGATATATGGCAATGTGGTGGAAAATCCTAAATGCCTTTAATCATTTCCAAAATCAAAGTATGTATCAACTTAAAAGCTTTGCAAATTGACATGAGTAAGTTCTAGTATTCTCTAGTTCATTAAAATCTATGGCAAGCAATCAAATGAGGCATATATAAGCTAGTAGCTACGAAATGGATGTATATTCACTCGAATAAAGAACAGATAGCTCAAAAGCTCACATAGGGTTCATATGATTAAAAACTTATTCAAGCATGCGATTTCTGTACCATGTTTTTGCAATTCATATCTACTACATGTTAAAAACATATAGAATATCTCAATTAGCACAAGAATTCGATGCATGTGATTTATACGCCATGTGTTCGTATCGGTCAAATTTCATCATCGACTAGCTAAGGGCATCCTAAAGACTCTGAAAAACACTAATTTAGACACAATTAAATTATAAACCCTTCCCCCACACTTAAACTCTACATTGCCCTCAATGTAGTAAAGTAACAGTATAGAATTAAACATGGAGTATAGGATCTACGAAAATTCTAGTTTAAAATACAAAAGCCATTTAATTAAGTAAAAGGGGAGAAGAAAACAAATCTGTTGTCTCCCTATTGGGTTGCCTCCCAATGAGCGCTCGTTTTACGTCGTTAGCTTTGGACGTGATGCATCATTTTGTTTTTGAAATGGCCGGTTCTTGGAGTTGCATCTCCTCCACTGTGTGCTCCGCAAATGCCTCAAAATAGGGCTTCAAGCGATGGCCATTTACTTTGAACTCACTACCTTTGTCGATAGATCGAATGAGAATTGCTCCATGAGGTAGAACTTGAGAAACTA
The DNA here is from genome assembly GCA_946800695.1 of Geum urbanum. Classification (NCBI taxonomy): domain Eukaryota; kingdom Viridiplantae; phylum Streptophyta; class Magnoliopsida; order Rosales; family Rosaceae; genus Geum; species Geum urbanum. Next base: position 26,915,022 of record OX327011.1, read on the forward strand.
CGAATGGCCCCATCCATCGAGAGCGAAGCTTTCCCGGAAAGAGCTTAAGTCTTGAATTGAAAAGTAATACTTTCTGCCCAGGTTCAAAACTCTTCCCGCGAATCATCTGATCGTGGATCTTTTTCGTCTTCTCTTTTTAAATCCACGCATTGTCGAAAGCATCATTTCTGATTTCTTCTAGTTCATTAAGTTGTAGCTTCCGATGCAAGCCTGCGGCATCTCGATCGATGTTGAATTTCTTCACGGCCCACCATGCCTTGTGCTCTAATTCAACCGGAAGATGGCACGCCTTTCCATAAATTAATCGGAAAGGTGACATACCAATGGGGGTCTTGTAGGCAGTCCTGTAAGCCCACAATGCATCGTCTAAGCATTGACTCCAATCTTTCCGGTTTGGACGGACGGTTCGCTCCAAAATCTTCTTGATCTCACGGTTGGAAACTTCAGCCATTCCATTGGTTTGAGGGTGGTATGGTGTGGAAACCTTGTGTTTTACGCCATACTTCCTCATTAGTGCTTCCACCGTGCGGTTGCAAAAGTGACTTCCTCCATCGCTGATTAGAACGCGTGGCATTCCAAATCTACTGAAAATGTTAGTTCGTAGGAAATCTGCAACAACTCGCGAATCATTAGTACGGGTGGCCTTTGCCTCCACCCATTTAGAAACATAATCTACTGCGAGTAAGATATAAGTAAAACCATTGGAGGGAGGAAATGGTCCCATAAAATCAATACCCCACACATCAAAAATTTCAACATTAAATATGTAGTGTTGTGGCATTTGATCTCTAGGGCCTAAATTACCGAATCTCTGGCACTTATCACATGCAGCACAATATGCATGAGCATCGCGAAATAAACTAGGCCAAAAGAAACCGCAATCTAAAATCTTAAGGGCTGTCCTCCTAGAACCAAAGTGTCCCCCACATGCTTCATTGTGACAAAAGTCTAGAATGGGCTTAAACTCACTATCCGGGATACATCTCCTAATTACTAAATCGGAGCATTGTTTCCACAAATAAGGCTCATCCCAGATAAAGGTTCTAGCATTATGCTTAAGTTTGTCACGTTGAAATTTATGCATGGTAGACGGAAACTCACCGGTAACTAAGTAATTTACGATATCTGCATACCAAGGAGTTTCCGAAGTAGTTACCTCAATTCCGAAGAGTTTTTCATCCGGAAAAGTTTCTTCAATCTCGACAGGCTCATGGTCACCTATCAAACGTGATAGGTGGTCAGCGACGACGTTTTCTACTCCCTTCTTGTCCTTGATTTCGATGTTGAATTCTTGGAGTAGAAGTATCCATCTGATAAGTCGTGGTTTTGCGTCCTTCTTGAGCATTAGATACTTCAAAGCTGCATGATCGGTAAACACAGTTACTTTAGTTTGAAGTAAATAAGATCGAAATTTATCTAAAGCAAAAACCACGGCAAGAAACTCCTTCTCGGTGGTAGTATAATTTCTTTGCGCTTCATCAAGCGTCCGAGAGGCGTAATAGATTACGCAAGGCTTCTTGTCCTTCCGCTGACCCAAGACGGCTCCTACGGCATAATCCGAGGCGTCGCACATGAGTTCAAATGGCAGAGACCAATCAGGGCTGCACAAAATAGGAGCGCTCGTAAGAAGCTCCTTTAACTTGTTGAAGGCAGCGTTGCATTCTTCATCAAAGACGAACGGGATCTCCTTTTGCAGCAGTTTACACAAGGGGCGGGAAATGTGGGAAAAGTCCTTGATAAACCTACGATAAAATCCTGCGTGTCCAAGAAATGAACGAATCTCTCTAACCGAAGTTGGAGAGGGTAAGTGACGCACAAGATCTACTTTAGATTTATCTACTTCTAACCCTTTTTCGGAAATAATATGACCTAACACTATCCCTTGCGTAACCATGAAATGGCACTTCTCCCAATTAAGCACCAAGTTCGTTTCAACGCATCTTTTTAAAATAGTTTCTAAATTGTTTAAACATGCATTAAAATCACTCCCAAATACACTAAAGTCGTCCATGAATACTTCAATAATTTTTTCAATGTATTCGGAGAAAATTGAGAGCATGCAACGTTGAAATGTACCTGGTGCATTACATAGTCCAAATGGCATGCGGCGATAGGCAAACGTTCCGAAAGGGCACGTGAACGTTGTCTTTTCTTGATCCTCCTCCGCAATGCTAATTTGGTTGTAGCCGGAATATCCGTCGAGAAAACAATAAAATGCATGGCCGGCTAATCTTTCCAACATTTGGTCGATGAATGGTAAGGGAAAATGATCCTTGCGGGTTGCGGCGTTGAGCTTCCGGTAATCAATGCACACTCGGTGTCCAGTGATCGTCCGTTGTGGCACAAGTTCATTTTCCAGATTCTCGACGACGGTGATTCCCGATTTCTTAGGTACAACCTGCACTGGGGAAACCCAACGGCTATCAGAAATAGGGTAAATAACTCCACAGTCCATGAGTTTAATTACCTCCTTTTTTACCACCTCCATCATCGGAGGGTGGAGCCGACGCTGTGCTTCCCGCGTAGGCTTGGTGCCTTCTTCAAGGAAAATCCTATGCACACAGGTTGCTGGATTTATTCCCTTGATGTCCGCGAGTGTCCAGCCTATTGCGGGTTTGTACCTCTCTAGCACACTCACGAGCTTCTCCTCCTGTTCCTTTTCTAGCGCGGACGAAATAATGACCGGTAAAGTTTCATTCTCGCCCAAGTATGCATACTTCAGATGGTCCGGTAGTAGCTTGAGCTCTAAAACGGGAGCTTCTACAATGGAAGGAACCATTTTATTAGTACCAAAAGTAATTGGTATAGGAGGAGAAAAGCTTACTTTCCGTGGTGCGGCATTTAGGGCCATGGCCATGTCTTGGATTCGAGGTTCAAGCTCTAGTAAGGCCTCGAGAAGGCCGTCATGTCCAAGTTGAATGGCCATGTCGAGTTCATCCTCGTTGATGGTGTCGAGGTAACCTTGTGCTAAGGTATCCACGGGATCGTATGTCGAAATGGCAGCTACGCTCGACATTGGAAACTTCATCCCATCCAGGATGTTGAACTCGATTCTTTCTCCATCAATCTCCATGGAGAAAGTGCCTTGGAAAACATCAATCTTCGTCCTCGCAGTCCGCATGAAAGGTCGCCCAAGTAGCAATGGCGTGGTGTTCAGTGGACTCTCTTCCATGTCAACTATGTAGAAATCGGCTGGGAATATCAAGTTGTTGACTTGTACGAGAACGTCTTCTACGTATCCCCTCGGATACTTGTGGGTGCGATCGGCTAATTGGATGACAACACCATCTTGCTTGAGATCTCCAAGCTCCATCGATTCGAAAAGATAGTAAGGCATGACGTTGATGGAAGCTCCGAGATCAAGCATCACGTCTTTGAAGTGGTTGTCACCGATTACGCAAGGAACTGCAAAGCTCCCTGGGTCCTTCAGTTTTGGGGGTAGCCGACGCTGCAAAACCGCCGAAACGGTTGCGTTTACCTTCACGACCTCCTTCTCTCGAGTTTGCCTCCTCTGAGTGCATAATTCTTTCAGAAACTTGGCGTATATAGGCACTTGCTTTATGCACTCGATCAAGGGCAAATTCACTTGCACCTTTCGGAAGATGTCCAGGATATCTTCATATTGGGCTTCCTTCTTCTTTGATTTTGTTAATCTGCTTGGGAAAGGTGCAACAGCAAACGGAGAATTAGTAATCACCGTATTTGAAGGAATAGGGCTTTTACCTTTGATTGGGGTAGGTTGTGGAGGTGATTGTGCCTTGGTGACAGTAGGCGTCACCTTCTTTTTCTCGGCCTCTTGAATTGCCGGATCGATCTCATCTTCTTCTTCGTTGGTGATGTCCTCGATGGTGACTTCATCAAGATGAGATCGCTTGGTCTTTGATTCCTCAAGTATCTTCCCACTCCTTGTGACTATAGCATTCACGTTTCTTTGATTAGGAGTGGTTTGAGGTGGAAGCCGACCGGTTTCCTTGATTTGGCCCATGAAATCAACAAGCTGGCCAAGCTGCTTCTTCACTTCGGTGATGTCGCGGCCATGTGAGTCAAGTGTCTCCTTTGTCTTCGATTGTCCGTCGAGGAGAACTTGTGTTGAGGCCGAAAGTTGCGACAACATCTTCTCGTAATCCGGGTTGGTGAAGGATTGCGAAGACGAACCCTGCTGCATCGGTGGCCTTGGTTGAAATGGAGGGCGTTGGTAGCTTTGTTGAGGTGCTGGAGGGTTCAAAGTTCCCTCATTGCTGCTCCATCTAAACCCCGGATGATCACGGTTGACATAGTTGTTGTAATTGTTATACCGTTGTCCTCCCTGATATCCGCCGATGGCGTTAGCGTGCTCCGGCTCGCTTGCTTGTTCCGGCACTTGAGGGCACTGGTCGTTGTGGTGACCTTGTGTTTGACATATGCCACAAACAGGCCGTTGAGTTGCCTTCGCTCTTGTCGTCTCGAGCTCTAACACCTTCTCTAGCATATGAGCTAGTTTGTCGTACTTCTCGTCCGCGTCGGTTGTAGAACTCGCTTCACCGACTGCTCGTCTGTTGGACATTCCATATTGTGCATCATTATTCGCCCGATTCTCTAGAAGAGCTCTAGCTTCGGTTTCGGTTAAGTCCATGAATGCACCGGTGGCTGCTGCATCCAGCAATTCCCTATCGATCGGCTTGAGACCATCGTAAAAGTAATTCATCAGATTGGTCTCGGAGAATCCATGCGATGGGCAAGTGGCACACAAAACTTTGAATCGGTCGTAGTATTGGCCGAAGGTCTCGTCCGGTTTCTGTGTGATGCCAGTGATTTGCTTTCTCAAGACGGTGATCTTTGAGGCCGGGAAGTACTTCGCTAGGAACATATCCGCAAGTTGCTTCCAAGAGGTAATATGGTTTGGCGGTAGTTCCATAAGCCAAGACTCGGCCCTGTCGACTAGGGTGAATGGGAATGCCTTCAGTTTGAAGAGTTCCGTATCAGCATCAGATGGCTTCATGCTGTTGCAAACAAATTGGAATTGTTTGAGATGCTTGTTCGGATCTTCATTGGAAAGTCCGTGGAAAATGGGTAGTCGGTGGAGGAAGCCACTCTTTAGCTCGATATCCTTCATGTTTTCCTCCGGTTGTGGAAAAGCAATGCTCGAAGGTCCGCTGCTCCATTCGGTTGAGCAGGTGCGCTGACGAAGAGACTGTCCTGCATTGGCCATGTTGATTTCTTGTGCTTCTGCTTCTGAATTGTGGTCGGTTGATGAGGCTAAAGTATGGTCGGTTGATGAATGTGAAGACTCGGAACCTTCCTCGATGATGGGATGATCCAGGATGTCAGTTTGAGCTCTAAGTCTCGCTATTCTCTCTGCGATCTCCTCAAACTTTGTTCTAGATGGTCCAGGATTCTGATCGGACATTCATTAGCCTGAGCATCCACCAAAGACCAAGTGTTAGTATCAACAAATAATTTGAGATGAAAATAGAAATACTAACCAAAATCGTAAGGCGTATTTAGAAAACAAAGCAATAACAAATAGTAAAACTATCAAAACATACTATAAATACTCACAAACACTTAAAAACTACTAAAACACACAAAATTTATAATAGTTAAGACACTAGGTGTAATTTACTAAGTAATGCAAATGAATTAATCAATTTTAGGGCTATGCAAAAGAATGTAATAAACTTAGACACATGTTTTCTGCAAATTAACACTATATAATGCTAAACCTAAAAAAAAAAAAAAAATTTAGTTAGAACATGTATAAACAAGGTTCACATACAAGTAAACCATAATTCACATTGAATTTATGCACCACACATTTTCTTGCAATAAAATGCATTAAACAACAATCCTACGTGAAAGATGGAGTGCATGCATAAGAGAAAACGTTAGAACCTGCAGAAAACACACGAGTTACGTGCTAAAAAAAATGAATGCAAAGAATGACCTCTTCTTCGATCTTATGTCCCTAACTTCACTTAGGTTAGGGTACTCGGTAGTGAAATCCGAGTATCATAAAACCTTAGAGAGGTTATGCAAGCTAAGTAACGTTTGTTAGTCCTTTACAGTTTTTAATGTACAAACAAACACAAAAATTTGACTAAGTTTTATTTATTTCCTTTGGCCCCGATGGTACGTGGTGCAGAGGCTCTCGACTGTGCAATGGGTCTCGTTCATCCGAAGATGAAGTCTGATTCCGGGAGGTCTAAGCATGCTTAATCCGATATACCATCTATTTAAAGGATTATGTCGTATTAAGTTCATGCATTTATCCGTATTCATATGCACTTATGATTTACAGAGAGTACGCGAAATGATCATTCGGTAAATTTCTTGGACGTGCGGCCCGCGCGAAAATATATACCGACTACAATTCAGCTTAGTTACGTTTAGAAATGGTTAGTAGGAATAGAGATAACGCGAGAGGTAAGGACTAATATTTAGAACAACCCGAGGCTTACTCGTGAGAGTATATACTCCAATGTTGTTCCTAGAGACACCCCGAGGCTAACCAGTTACGGTATATACTCCAATGGTGTTCTATTGCTTAGATCCGAAACCCGGCACCAATCATAAACCCATTCACCATATCCAACAATCAGCCAAATTTGTGAGATAGTATATAATCTCAAGTTCTTAGTAAACTCCGCCCACAACCTCGTGCCCATAACTTCACTTAGGTTATGGCGTGTGGTGATGAAATCCACACATCACGAAGGGTTAAGGAGATAAACCAGAAAAAGAGGCACCACCTATTCCAAAGAACGAAACTTTATAACCAATACTCGTACTCAATGTAAATCAATTTAAGTACGTCTACGTTTTGATTGCGCCTATGATTTAAAAGGAATACACGACTTAGTTATTGAATAAATCTCTTGTCCGTGCGGCCCGCGCGAAAATGTATACCAACTATCGTTAATCCTCGTAATTGTTGGAAATGACCAGTTGGGATAGATGTAACGCGAGAGGTGAGAACTAATTTCTGGGAACAACCCGAGGCTTACTCGTAAGAGTATATACTCCAATGGTGTTCTGTTTTCTTAGTTCAAAACCCGTCACCATTCATAACCCTTCTAGACATCATAACCAACTCTTACTCGAATTCACAAGATAGTATACAATCTCAAGTGTTTGTAAACTCCGCCCACAACCTCGTGCCCATAACTTCACTTAGGTTATGGCGTGTGGTGATGAAATCCACACTTCACGAAGGGTTAAGGAGATAGACAAACAAAAGAGGCACCACCTATTCCATAGAGATTTATTTAATAACTAAGTACTAGTACTCAAATTAAATCAAAGACTATCCTTTAACATGGAAATAAATTATGCAAGTGTAAAATAAACTAAGTATGAATAAATTCGGCTAAGTAAAAGTAGGCATTGTAAACATGTATGAAAATTTCTCTAAGTACAAAAAATGAACAAGTATGTACTTCGAAAATTTAGACATGCTTTTAATCACAAATGTACAACGAAACATACAAAAACATTCTAATTCCCCGGCAACGGCGCCAAAAATTGATACACGCAAAACATGCATTCACGTTAACACAAAGTAGACCTTAAAAACACAGATTACGCGCATTGCAATTTAAACCCTTCTTTTGTCATTTGTAATATTGGCGAGTAGGGATCGTTCTTTATCCGGGGAATTAAGGGCGCATGCATGGTTTCGTTAATAAGCGGAAATATAAATGTTTGGGGGGATTGGAAGTTGGTTGTTTAATCTACGAAATTAAAGTACAAAAACATGCAAACACAACTAAAACTCTTAGGCATCTAACATGTTTTACTCATAGACAAGTGTTAACAATCAAGAAACTTAAAGTCTAATTATGCTTGCTAAAAATAAGAAGTTACACTACTAATTACATGTGATCAACTCATCTTATTAACCTACCCTTTTCATGCATCAAACCTTTTTGTAAATTGCGAAATTCATAACTTATAACTAAGTACACATGCTTGATAATTGTGTAGGAATGCAACTTAGCGTATAAACATCCTAAACAACATACGATCATCGAAACATGCAAAAGAGAGGGACTTAGCGTATTTTCTAATACATGCATTCGAAGCTTTAAGATTGTATCAAACATGCATAAAAAGCTATAAATCATAAACACATGCATATTACAAATCGGTTTAGGCACATGAAACACAAATCTAAACTTGTTATTCATTTGATACACAAATCTAAACTTTCTAAACTTGTTATTCCAATACATCAAAAGATTCACATACAAAGCTAAAGAAATGAAAGTGAAGATCATGGTTACACTTTTTATCTTGAGTGCTTGATGAACTACGGTGGAGATGGACTTCCTTCACAAGGGACTTAGCGTATTGTGAGGGATGGAGGATGGTTTGCTTCGGCTTGGAAGGATGGAGGAACCCTAGCTTGCTTCGGCCTTGAATGGAGGAAGATGATGCTTCGGCTTGGTGTGTGAGCTCTTAAGTGTTTAATGGTGGAGGAGTATTTGTGTAGAGCTTTGCTTAGTAAAATGAGTGATGGATCTGTTTTATGGCTGGCCTCCTCCCTTATATAGGCAAGGGATTCATGCCTTCTCTCTTCCACCTTGCCTCCTCCATTTAATGCATGCAATGATCATTAAGGCAAGTCACACACTTAGTCACACACTTAGTCACCATTGCCGAACCCTAAGCATGAATCACCTAGCTTGTCACCATGGCAAGTCATCTTTTCATTCAATGCAAAGCAAGAGTCACCTAGTGTAGTCACCATTTGGGAACCCTAAGCATGAATCACCATGTGTAGTCACCATTTGTGATTATTAGCTTGATAATGTTGACTTGCCCTTTCAAAACAAGACTTTTCCTCTTCACCAAAAGGCATCTAGGCCGAATTACATGGGTTTGGGCTTGTTAATGGGCCGAAACAAGAGTTGAGAAATCGGCCCATAATTTGCTTTTTGGGCCGGCCCATTTTTCGTGGTCCGAAATCGCAAAAATCGCAAAATCGCCGAAATTCCTCCGAATTGCGCCGTTATTAATCTCCACCGTAAATATCTTCAAAATAACAATTTAAGTAAGGAAAACATAAAAACTAAGATAATAACATAGCTAAACGAAAAGGGAAATGCGTTAAGAAACGGGCATAAAATGCGTATATCACCAAGCAGAAAATTCAAGGTAATTTCAGTCAAGGGATAGATCCATGGGAGCAAGTAGAAGGTCTCTCAATGCAGTGGCAATCAATGGAGCCATGGAAAAAAGATTAAGCTCTATGGAGAATGATATTGCTCTGATTGCTAGTAGTCTGAAAGTGGGCAAAAAGACAACAGTTGCTGCAGCTCAGGCTGTGTGCACTTTATGTTCAGCTACAAGCCATCTAGCAGAAGATTGTCCTAAGTTCAGAGCAGATGAAGAGGTTAATCAAGAGGAAGAAGTAAATTACTTCCAGAGACAACCCAACACATATGGTGGAAATAGACACATGTTGAGCTATAGGAGCAACAATGTGCTCAATCCTCCTATTGTTCCACCTGGATTTCAGTAGAGACAGCCTACAGAAGATGGGCAACAATTTGGCCAAAGACGTTTGCCTCAGCAACAACAAGCTCAAGCTCAAACATCATCAAGAAATTCTACCTTGGAGGCCATGATGAAACAAATGATGTTTGACAACAAGAAGGAGCGGGAGGAGAATAGTGCATTTCGCCAAGATATCAAGGCCACAGCTCAAGAACTCAAGGCTATAACTCTACAGCAAGGAAAGGCAATTGATTTGCTTGAGAGATAAATGAGCCAAATGTATCAAACAATGGCTCAAGTCAAGGAAGGAAGTCTTCCTAGTAACACTCTTCCCAATCCTAACACAAAATATGAAGCTCATGCCATGACCCTGAAGAGTGGGAAGGTGTTGGAAGAACTGCCCAAGTCAACAAAGAGAAAGTGGGAGGAGCCCGTGCTTGAACAACTTGTCCCTTACAAGCCGTTGGACAAGTCATCAGAAGATTCTACAGGAACCCCAATTCGAGCCGTCGAAAATACACCTGAAACAGAAAAACTGACAAATCAAAAATCAGGCCAGGTATCCTCTACTCCTTCTCCTTCTATTATTCCTAATTTACCTTTTCCTAGCAGGTTGAAGAAGTAGGTGAAGGTTGACAAAGAGAAGGAGATCTTGGAAGTGTTCAGAAAGGTAGGAGTAAACATCCCCTTGTTGGATGTGATCAAGCAGATACCACAGTATGCAAAGTTTCTGAAAGATTTGTGCACAACAAAGAGAAAATTCTATGGAACTGAGATTGTGGCTTTGGGAGAGAGAGTATCTACAGTGCTTCAAAGAAAGCTTCCACCTAAGTTGGGTGATCCAGAACGTTTTACGATCCCATGTACCATTGGTGATCACAGGTTTGCAGGTGTTTTACTTGATTTAGGTGCTTCCATTAATTTAATGTCATACACTGCTTATAACAGGTTGAAAATGGGAGAACTTATTCCCACAGGTGTCACCATTAAACTTGCTGATCGGTCTAACTGTTACCCTTGAGGTATTATTGAGGATGTTTTGGTGCAGGTGGGAGATTTGATTTTCCCAGCATATTTCTTTGTGCTGGAGATGGAGAATAAGCCAATGCCATCAGAAATACAATTGATTCTTGGGAGACCATTCTTGAGAACAGCGCGTATAAAGATAGATTGTTTTGATGGATCATTGAGTTTGGAAGTAGCTGAGGAGAAAATCCACTTCAATATTTATAAAGCTCTCAAACATCCAAATAGTGATGATGCTTATTCGTGTTGTTCAATTGACACTTTTGAGAGTTTTGTGCAGGAATTCATTCAATATTCAAAGAAGACATTTCAGGTCTGGAGCTTGGCGAGGAGAAGAAATTTGAACCTATTTTTGAGATAGCTTCGACTGAGGATCTTGAAATGGAAGAGGAGTATTATGCTATGGAAGAAGCACTTAAATCCCTGCCAAGTATGAAATGTAAATATTCTAAACTCATTTCTCTTCCAATTTCAGATGACGTTCTTGTTTCGTCTATACAGGTGGCACCCACTTTAGAGTTGAAACTTCTACCCGAGCATTTGAAGTATGTTTTCTTGGGGAAAGATGATACACTTCCAGTTATCATCTCTTCCAAGCTCTCAACACTATAAGAGGAGAAGTTGTTGAATGTACTCAAGGAGTACAAGGCCGCCATTGGATGGACAGTAGCCGATATCAAGGGCATCTGCCCAACATTGTGTACCCACAGGATCCATATGGAGGAGGGAGCTAAGCCAACAAGGAAAGCTCAACGTCGTCTCAATCCTCCCATGATGGAAGTTGTCAAGAAAGAAGTCATCAAGCTTCGAGATGCAGGTATTATTTATGCTATTTCTGATAGCAAATGGATTAGTCCTGTGCAGGTTGTGCCCAAACATTCAGGAATCACAGTGATAAAGAATGATGAGAACGTGTTGGTGCCTCAAAGAGTCCAAACGGGATGGAGAGTGTGTATTGACTACCGCAAGCTCAATGCCACCACAAGAAAAGATCACTTTCCACTCCTATTCATTGATCAGATGTTGGAAAGGTTGGAAGGTCATGCATATTACTGTTTTTAGATGGTTATTCAGGATACAACCAGATAGCCATACATAAGGATGATCAGGAGACGACCACCTTCACATGTCCCTATGGCACTTTTGCTTATAGGAGAATGCCATTTGGCTTATGCAATGCACCTGCCACATTTCAGAGGTGCATGGTAAGTATTTTCTCAGACATGGTTGAAAAGATCATTGAGGTATTTATGGATGATTTCTCTGTATTCGGTGATTCTTTTGACATATGCCTTCATAATCTAGCAATGGTTTTAGAGCATTGTGTAGAAACTAACCTTGTAAATAATTGAGAAAAATGCCACTTTATGGAGTAGCAGGGGATAGTTTTGGGACATGTTATTTCAGTTAGAGGTATTGAGGTTGATAAAGCTAAGGTTGATATTGTGCGTACCTTACCCCCTCCTTCTACTGTGAAGGAGGTGAGATCTTTCCTTGGACATGCTGGATTTTATCATAGGTTTATCAAGGATTTTTCCAAGATATCCTGTGACGACCCGGACCAGAATTAGCAGAGGAATCAGCTTGATTGATGAATTACTGCGTAGTCGCAGCCGTTCGACAATTATTTGAATCGCCAAAACTTCTTAACGACTTAATTATTGGCTGAAAATTAGAGCTGGGTCTCTTCTCGAGAGTCGTTGTACGTGTGATTATGAGTTCATGGGCGGTTCCGGATCGTTATTTGGACGACCGAGGAATTAGTTATGAATATTTGAAGTTTCGACGGAAACGGATTTAAATGGCAAGTTTGTTCGCGACTAATTTCTGGTCGAGAATTTAGTTTCGACTTCTTCACGGAAGTTGTTCATAATTTAATTTCGAGTTCGTAGGAACTTTCGGAGCATGATTTTGAGTTACGAAGAGTTAGTTGCGAATATTTCCGTTTGCTGATTATTTAGTCGATTTAATGTGTGTTGCTTTGAAGGGTTGACTTTTTATCCGTTTGGCCGATGTGTTTGACTTCAGGTGATTATTGAAGAGTACGTTGAGACGAGTTCGTGGCCGTGAGAATTATCGAAATCGGAATTACGACGAGGAAGTTACGCGCGTTTGAAGTTCGTCGAAAAGGATAATTGCAAGTTTCCATTTTGGGAAAGAGTATAAATAGGAACTTACTAAAAGGGGAAAGTCAACTGTTGGTCATTAATGTGTTGACCAGTCAACTTGTATGGAGGAGGGAGGTGCGACGCGGTGCACCACGGCCACCGGCGACGAGGCACGTTCGGCCACCTCCGAGGACGGCACTTGGTCCAACCAACTCGGCTTGACTTCCCGAACCTGTTCCCGGTCACCATTGACGGCGAGGGTCGCCGGAATTGGAGGAGGAATCCGGCCAAGTTTGGGAATTTTTAAGGTAATCGGATTCTTTGATTTCAACCGAATTGAACTTCGATATGGACTGGGTTTTGTAGCCCTCTTCAAGGTGATTCTAACCATATAAACATGGTGTTCTAATTCGATTTGTGGATTGAGAATTTTGGGTTTGAAATTTGTGAACCAATTCGGTTTTGCTTGAAATTGACCTAGTTAGAGTGAGAATTGGCCTTTGTTGTAGTTGACAAAGTTGCTCAGTGGGTGGTTTTGCATGGAATAAGGGTTGCACCGTCGTGAATTCTTCCGGTCAACAGTGGCGCCGCCGTGGACGGCGGTCAACGGTCAGGGTTGACTTTTTGACTTTCGACAAGTCGCATGTCATTTGACTCGAAATCGCGCCCCGATCGCAGTGGGGAGGTTCGTTTTTCGAATTGAGCGTCCGAACGTAAAGCGAGGTATTGAGGTGTTATATAAGGATTTTCGACGATTCGTCGACTTTGAGTTATGTATTTCCGAGAAAGGTAGTTTCTCGTGATTTGTCTTGTATTGTCGAGATATGAGTTTGAGATATGGATTTTGTGAATATTCAGGTGTTCGTGATCGTTCGTTTGGCGATGGACTTTCCGCCGGATCACGGGTTAACGCGATACGCGTTACGCCAGTCTGTGAGTGGACATTTCTTTTCACAGAAATCTTGCGAGTCTTTTATGTGATTTATGAACTTGAGCATGCAGCATGATTATGGTTTTACGAGCATGAGATTTCATACGAGATTATGATTATATAAGCATGTGTTTACGATTATACGAATATGTTTATACGGATATACGTATACGAATATGCATACACTTTTATATTGTTTCATGCATTTGCATCGAATTGTTTGTGATTTGGTTTTCACAGAGTACAGTCTTGGTTACGTTGTTGTATCGATACACATTGCCTCTCGGCTGATCCCCGATGGTAGGCCATCCAGGAGGGACGTCGTCATCCCGACCTGACCGGTGAGGGGCGTTTCCCCGGAACCGAGGCCATTTCTGGCTTAGAATCACGGGGACCAAGGACCTCGTGATTCGGACTATACTAGCACGGTGTGTGTCCATGAGTGACCCCGTGGGATTTATACTTGCATGCTTAGTACGCTGGAGGATTATGGTTTTACCTCGTGTACTTTATTATTTCTATTTACCTGGACTCGCATATGTTTTTATAACATATATATTATCTGGTGAAAGACATTTATTTTCGTCCACTCACTCTAACGTGTTTATTGTCTTTCCCCTGGGCTTTTCGGTTTCTGTGCCCAGTTTGCAGTTCAGGCTCTGGTGTCGCACGTCGTGGTCAGAGGCTTAGTACTCGAGCTACTTTGTTTCATCCAGTAGGTTTATTGTTCTACCTACTGTGGTATGCGTATATGATTATGTATTAAAAGTCGCTCTGAGTTTCCTATTGAATATGTTTTACGATTTTACCCGGATTTCAGTAAAGTATATATTATATGTATTGTTTACTTTACTGTTGATATATTGAGAAATCCGGATGGGATTGGTGCCCACGGTTTGCTTTTTGTGGCATAGGATGAAGTGTATTTTCCGCGTGCAGGTAATGGTAATTCCACGCTAGTAACGAAACTCTGCCCAAATTTCGAAAAGTTTTTGTTGGTTCATGTTTTTGAAGGGGTTTGATTCCGATTTAGGAAGCTAAATCGGGGTTGGGTCCTTTCATATCCAGACCATTGTGTGCATTGCTCTAGAAAGATGTAACTTTCAACTTCACCGATGAGTGCTTGCAAGCATTCAATAAGCTCAAGGAGTTGCTCACTACAGCTCCCATCATTCAAGCACCGGATTGAAGTCTACCATTTGAGCTCGTGTGTGATGCTTCAGACTATGCTGTTAGAGCTGTTCTAGGCCAACACCCGGAAAGACTCCCACATGTCATCTACTACGCCTCCCGAACTTTGAATGATGCACAGTTGAACTATTCAACTACTGAGAAAGAGCTCTTAGCAGTGGTTTTTGCTCTTGAAAAGTTTAGATCTTATTTATTGGGAACTAAAGTTAACATATTTTCTGACCATGCTGCTTTGAGATATTTGATGACTAAACAGGATGTTAAGCCCAGGTTGATTCGATGGATGCTCTTACTTCAGGAGTTTGATATCGAGATCAAAGACAAGAAGGGTTCGGAGAATGTGGTGGCAGATCACTTGAGTAGACTCATCTATGGTTCCAATGTCGAAGAGGACAATCTTCCTCTCAGAGATAGTTTTCTGGATGAACAACTCCTTGTTCTCCAAGATTTTGTGCCATGGTATGCCGACAATGTTAACTACAAGGTGAGTAAGTACATTCCACCCAATTTCAGCAGAGCTTAGAAAGATAAACTGGTTAAGGAAGCCAGGTATTACGTATGGGATTAGCCATACCTCTGGAAACATTGTACCGATACCATCATCCGCAGGTGCGTACCCGAGTCTGAATTTCAATCTATTCTATCTTTTTGTCACTCACATGCATGTGGTGGACATTTTGGAGGGAAGAAGACTGCTCTCAAAGTGCTTGGCCAACTTTGTTTCATGATGCCCATGTCATGTACAAATCATGTGAGAGATGCCAAATGGCAGGTAACATTAGCCCAAGAGACCAAATGCCTCAACACCCTGTTCTTGTTGTTGAAATATTTGATGTGTGAGGTATTGATTTCATGGGACCATTCCCTAATTCTCAAGGTTATTTGTATATTCTTCTCGCTGTGGATTACGTTTCTAAGTGGGTGGAAGCTAAAGCCACCCGTACTAACGATGCTAAGGTTGTTCTTTGTTTTCTGAAAGATATTTTTGCTAGATTTGGAACACCTAGATGCATTATCAGCGATGGAGGATCTCATTTTAGCAATAGAACCTTTGATGCTTTGCTCCGGAAGTACAATGTAACACATAAGGTGGCCACACCTTATCATCCTCAAACCAGCGGGTAAGTGGAAGTGTCGAATAGGGAGATCAAGCAAATCCTTGAGAAGACAGTTGGGCCTGCCCGGAAAGATTGGAGTCAACGCCTTGATGAAGCGTTGTGGGCTTATAGGATAGCATTTAAGACACCTATTGGAATGTCTCCTTATAGGTTGGTGTATGGGAAAGCTTGCCATCTTCCAGTGGAATTAGAACACAAGGCATATTGGGCTATCAAGAAGTTCAATTTTGACATAGATGATGCGGGTTTGCATAGGAAGTTGCAGCTGAACGAGCTTGATGAGATTAGGCACAAAGCCTATGAGTCCAGCAGGATTTACAAGGAAAAGACTAAAGCTTTTCATGACCGGAATATTAAGAGAAAAGAATTTGTTGTTGGTTAAAAAGTTTTACTCTTCAGTAGTCGTCTACGCTTGTTTCCAGGTAAGCTAAAAAGTAGATGGACTGGACCTTATGTTATCACTAATGTTTTTCCTCATGGTGCCATAGAGATTGTAAGTTCAAAAATAGGGAAGACATTTAAAGTGAATGGACATCGACTAAAGCCATTCTATGAGTCATTTGTGGAGCATGTCTTTGAGGATGCAACCCTTGGAGACACATCTCTTTGTGTGGAGTGTTGAGACTTGCTGTCTGGCTGAAGACGTTAAACTTAGTGCTACTTGGGAGGCAACCCATGTGGATGGAGAAGCGTGGAAAACCATATTTGAAATTCTTAAACTCTCTATCCTTCTCCTTTTTTTTTCTTTTTTTTTCTCCATGTTGAATGTGATTTGTGATGTGTTTTATGTCTCATTCCATGCTTGTTTGATGTATTGTATGTTTTAGTTTTGTCTTACATTGAGGATAATGCAAATTTCAAGTGTGGGGTGGGGTTTATATCATATCCTTAGCGTCTATGTCTAAATTTTTCGTTATTTCGGTTCTGTGAGAGTCTGTTTTGTGTCATTTATTTGACATAGTTTGAGGTCTCGTAAATTTCTGAAACTTTACGATAATTGTTTTACATGTGTCTAGTTTATTCTCTTAAAATTTTAGCTCATTCCACTGAGTGATTAATTCTGTATAATTCTGGCGAGTGGGGATGAGTCTGGCGAGCCTTGTTCTTCGGTGCTGTACAGTCTTCTGTTTTATATAATTTATTTAACATATCTAGAAGTCTCATAAATTTCTGAAATTTTGAGGGAATGTTTCTACTTGTCTCTATTTTACGCTCCTAAAATTTCAGCTCATTCAAATATGTGACTAATTCTGTACAATTCTTCCAAGTGGGATGAGTCTCTGGCGAGCTTTGTTTTTTGATACTGTGCAGTTTGATGTTTTGTGTGATTTATTTGACATACCTAGAGGTATCATAAATTTCTTAAATTTTGAGAGAATGCTTTTAAATGTGTCCAGTTTGTGTTCTTAAAATTTCGGCTCATTCCACAGCGTGATTAATTTTGTAAAAATCTGGCGAGTGGAGTGCGCAGGCGAGCCTGAGGGGGTCTTTTCCGACGACTAGTTCGTCGTGGAAGGGTTTACTCGCCATAATTTGGTATTTTTGATTTTTTTTTCTTTGTTTTTCTTGTGTGTTTTAGTGTCTTATTTGAAAAACCAAATACAAAAATAAAAAGTGTCAAGAAAAGCAACATAAGAAGAGTCTCTTGTTTTGAGTCTTAGGTGCCCTTAACTAGTCCATGATGTGATTATATCTTCTGTAATTGTGACTAAAAGATGATCATGTTATTTAAGTTTCTTTGATTAATCTTGATATATGATGCATATGCGAATGTGTAGTGGATGTAGAAACAAGTTAACATGGTACAAATTTTTGGCATACTTAAACTTTGTTGAGATTCATTTAACCTGTGAGCGATTGAGTCTACACTACCACAATAAACACTATCACTGACGAGATCTGTAAAACTATAACCGACGAGATAAAAATCTCGTCGGTTATAGTGGAAAAAATATTTTTTTTTAATTTTTTTTTAAAAAAATAAAAAAAAAAAATTTTTCCACTATAACTGACGAGATTTTTATCTCGTCAGTTATAGTTTTACAGATCTCGTCGGTGATAGTGTTTATTGTGGTAGTGCTATATGTGAATACACATGCTTTCTTTATTGAGTGTCAATTGCTTGCCACATATTAAGTTAATGGACTCTAGATATTACTAGAACTTGCTCTTGTACTTTTCAAAGCTTATAGTCAATACATGTTTTGATTGAGGAAGTGATAAAGGCATTTAGGGGACACCACCATAGCCATATAAGCATGTGTCCTAATTTTGTGTACACAAGATGTGCACCCCCTTAGTTAACCACTTTGAGCCTACATGTTTAAACTTTATGTCATCACCCACATATCTCTGACCTTAAACTTTAGAATAGTTATATTTTTACCCTTGTTCTAGGACTTGGTAGAGCTATACATGAGATGGTATGTGAAGACGACGACAATGTCGAAAGGTGATGCAAAGAAATAAGTGTGGGGTTTCAAGCTAGTGTGTAAAAAAATAGAAGAAGAAGAATATAATGAAAAGAAAAGAAAATTTGCGATGTCTATCTTGATACCCGAGTTAACTGTTGATGAAAACAATGATGTGAAGGACCAACAAGATGAAATTCGGCCACAAAAGTGAGAAAGTTCATAGTTGTAAAGTTTGAAGAAGTCTCTTATTTGGTGCTCTACTGGGTTCTAGAATCATATTTTAATTCCTTATCCGTTTATTCTTTAACCTATGAGCCAAGCCTCATTACTACTCATGAAAGTCCTTTTCATTCTCAAGATAGCAGCATTTGATATGTGGAGATTAGTCACAAGAGTAAGCTTATGGTGTGGTCCATTTGGGAAGTAATTGAGTTGAGTGAATACCTTAGATATACTTTGAGAGAAACACTTTTGAGAGCATATACATGTGAGGTTGAATTTTGACAAATTTTTTGCATGCTATAGCTTTACATTTACCATTATTATGTCTTCGTCCTAGATATTACATGTGTGTCATACATTGAAATTAACTTTCGAAACTTTTATAATCCATGAGGTGTAGGAATTATAATCCATGAGGTGTAGGAATTATAATCCATGAAGGATACTGTTGGAGTCCTTGGCGAGCACGTGATGAAAAGTGCACATGAGTTTTGCTAGTTTAATTAAACTAGCTAAATGATATATTTTTATATATTTGCTGCTTGGCGAGGAGGTGCTTGGCGAGCTGTTTGGATTATGAGATTAATTAATGAAGTGGTGTTTGACTTGGACTTTGAAAGGAAGTGGAGTTTGATTAATAGTCTTTTTGCATGTTGGATTGCATTCACGTGGGATAGCTAGTTTAACCTAGCTATAATACATACATATATATATATATATAGATATAAAGCTTGATAGAAAAAAGGGAGAGTGGCTGGCGAGAGAAGAGGGAGAATAAGAGAAAAAGACAAAAAGAAAAGAAGAAGAAGAAAGAAGGAAGAAGAAGAAGTGGAAGAAAATGGAGGAGTTGTATTGCAAGTCTGCGATCCCGACGGGGATCAAGAGTTTATTTCTTCTCCTTCTTTTGTTTATCTTTCATGAATTATTTGATGTTATTATTTACGACTATGAGTAGCTAATTTTCCTTTGTTAAGGGGCTGCTTGAAGCCCTGTACATGAAGTCTTTTTAATGCATACACTTTAACTTAGTTTTGCATATTCTTTGGATGAGGTTTCTTTCTCTGAATGATCACCGTATGAGTTCTTGTATGTTTTCTTTGGTGGCCAACTTAGTATGCATGCTAGGGTTCTAGTTTCATGAGATACGGGCGACTGAAGATAATTTCTTCCACCGGATTCTCTATAGTGATACGCCGATTTTACCGTCGGGAGATTGAAATCCATAGGTCTAGCGAGACACGCCCATAGTGTACTTGTGAACCCTTGTAGCTTCTCAAACCTTTTATAGAGTTTAATGTTTTCTTCTTTGTAAACCTTGGGGTCCATGACTATGGGTTCAATAGAGGGATAGATGTAGGGGAGGTCCATGACAAACCTGCATAGGCATAAGGATTAGGTAATAAGATGTGGTTGTAACGATCAACTCTTCCTGGGAACTTTCATTCATTGGATATGTGCATTATGTTAAGTATGTGTTAGATAGATGGAGTGGAGGTGGTGGATTGCATTCCTCTTAACTCTTTAATCATATAGTTTAAATCCATCTGCATTCATTAGCAGTTTACTTTCAGCATTTATTTTCTTCATTAGCTGTAGCTTAACCGATTCATTTCGGTAACCAAATCAACTCCGAATATCCTAAATTTTTTTGTGGTAGTCCACCACTGTGTAGTTTATTGTATCCAAATTTTGTAGCATTTGAGTCTGTCTAGCTTATGTTCGTATTGTCATTAGTGCACTGTAGTCGAGTCTGTCAGCATAGTAGTCTAGTGTTAGGATTTAGTTTCACCAATTCCTTGTGTTCGACAACCCCTATTTATTTTACTACATTGATATATCCAGGTTGTGAATAGGATATATTTGAGAGGTGTTTACCCGCCTTGTTATATACAACACTGCAAAAGCATATTCCATGTGTAAGACACAATCATACCCGCGCCACATCAATGGTAACTCAAACCATCTTGTTCGATATATAGTAAACTCCAGCCATTTTCTGCAAGTTCCTATCAAGATAATAAAATTTGCAAAAGAACTAATAATGCCAATATACGGCCTTGTTAGTGCACTTTTGGCACACAACCATCTAATATATGCATAACATATGTGCATATCATTATGTCTATCACCATAACAAAAACTTACCCCACTGATACTCACAAAAGATGCAAAACCTACTATTGCCAATATTTAAACATTATATGCATAGCATTTGCCTTGTATTTCAGCCTATGCTTTTATATTATTTGGGCTATCTCTCCACTCCAGTTATGGAGTGCTTGACATTCCAATTCGAACCATAATCCCAAATTCTCTGAAGTGCTTTTCGATCAATGCATCATCTCCTAGAAACAGCGGTTGACGTTCTGTCGACTGCGTCGATTTTCGACATCGAAATCGCATCAAACTTGTTGCAACGCAACATGCTCTTGTCATCAAAAATTGCTTTTGTTATGCTCCGGTAATGCATTGTCAGTCACCGCAATTTACCTTAAGTGACACAAAGTCACATTCATCAGGTCCAACGTCTACTTGGCATTTCTTTTAAAAATTTCT
This sequence comes from Geum urbanum, assembly GCA_946800695.1. Lineage (NCBI taxonomy): Eukaryota > Viridiplantae > Streptophyta > Magnoliopsida > Rosales > Rosaceae > Geum > Geum urbanum. The sequence goes on from OX327011.1 coordinate 26,936,065, forward strand.
CCATCTTCTATATTGTGACGACCCGAACCGGAATTGGTATAGTAATCGGCTTAATCCACGAGTTTTGCGAGTAATCGAGATTTATCGTAATTAATTAAATTGGCGGTTTGGTTCACGACTTAATTATCGGGCGAGAATTTGAGTTGAGTCTCTTCACGAGAATTGTAGTATGCGTGATTTCGAGTATGTGAGCGATTTTGGATAATTGTTTCGATAACCAAGGAATATGTTATGAATATTTGAAATCGCGTGATTTCGTCGTGTTTATCCGTTTGAGTTTGAGTTATTCAAATCGTGGATATGATTCGATTTGGACTGTCGATCGTATCGAGCCGAGAGTATAAATATCAGAATAGTCGTAAATTGAAAGGACCCAACCCCGATTCAGTTACCTAAATCGGAATCGAACCCCTTCGAAAATACGAACCAACAAAATTTTTTTCAAAATTTCGGCAGAGTTTCGTTACTAACGTGGAATTGCATAAACCTGCACCCTTTAAACAACACTTCATCCTATGCCACAAAAGCCAAACCGTGGGCACCAATCCCATCCGGATTTCTCAACATCAATATATGAATCATAAACAGTAAACAGTACTGTAGTATATATATATATATCCGAGAAAATCCGTATAACAAGATTCAGAATGTATCAGAGCGACCTCTATAGTAAAATATATACAATATACACATCAGTAGGCGAAACAAGAACCTACTGGAAAGCACAGGAAACTCTGATCACTAGCCTCCAAACTGTGACGTGAAAACACCAAACCTGAACTGCAACTGGGCACGGAAACCGAAAAGCCCAGGGGAAAGACAATAAATACGTTAGAGTGAGTGGACGAAAATAAATGTCTTTCGCCAGTTAGTATATATGTTTAGAATAACATATGCGAGTCCAGGTATATAAAAACAATAAGTACACGAGGTAAAACCATAATCCTCCAGCGTACTGAGCATGCAAGTAAAAATCTCACGGGGTCACTCATGGACACACACCGTGCTAGTACAGTCAGAACCACGGAGTCCCTGACTTCCACGTGATTCTAGCCAGAAATGGCCTCGGATCCGGGGAAACGCCCCTCACCGGTCAGTCGGGGATACGCCCCTCCTGGTATGGCCTACCATCGGGGATCAGCCGAGAGGCAAGTGTATCGATACAACACCGTAACCAAGACTGTACTCTGTGTAAATCAAATCATAAACATTTCGATGCAAATGCATGAAACAGCATATAAGTGTATGTATACTCGTATACGTATATTCGTATAAGTATAATCGTATAATCGTAAAAACACATGCTCATGCAATTCATAATCTCAATACGCATGCTCAAGTTCGAAAATCATATAAAAGACTCGCAAGAATTCCGTGAAAAGAAATTGTCCACTCACAGGTGAGCAAAACGCTCACTCGCGCTAATCTCGAGGACCGGCGGAAGATCCCTCGCCAGAAGCACGGTCACGGTCCCGATCTCGATCTCCTGAATATTCACAAAACATACTGATCAATATCGTAATCCATAACACTGTACTGATGCACGGAAACCAACTGTTCCCGGAAATATGAAATGCGGTACAAAATGAATTACGGAAATCCCAAAATCCCCACTCGAAATCTCGACTGAAAATCGGCCAAACAAATCAACTCGAAAACCTCTGTACGATAACCAGGACGCGATTACGAGAAAAATGACATTAATTACGTCGAAATCTGAAAAGTTGACTTTTCTCGCCGGAGCGCCGCCGTTGACCACCGGCGGCGGCGGCGGCACGCCGTCAACAGTGAAATTTCAAGGCGAGGAAGATCCAGAATGGAAGCCCATCTCAAACCGAATCACTTTCATAACTGTAACATATACCAATTCAACCTCTAACATAGTCAATTTCATCCAAAATCCAAACGGGTTAACCCACCGGAAACCTAATCGAACTCACCTCAAAACATCTCCTCGTCCTAAACCAAACCACCAGGAAGCACCACCGAGGTGTGGGGAGCAAAACCCCCAACAGCCCCACCACCAACACTCGCCGGAACCACCGCCACCGTCACCGTTGAATTTCCCCAACTCGGCCTTAATCGAACTCCCTCCAAACCTCACAAATTCCCATCAAACCAAAGCTAGACTCACTCGAAATCATGAGAGGAAGGAAACCTTACCCTTCACTTGGCCGGAGATGGCCGGAATTCGGTCGTCGGAAGTTGAAGCCGAAACGGGAAACCTTTCCCTTCGTGGTCAACGGTCAACTTTCCAAAATAGGAAAGTCAAAGCAAGTCAACATCAGTGAAAGCTCAATCTAAAATTTTCGACGATTTTACGACTATTTCCGATATTTATACTCGCACCTCGGGTCAATTGACGGTCCGAAATGAATATACGAAATGATTCAGATAAACACGAAACAATCGGATAAACTCGTCGGAACCGAAACTTCAAATAATCATAAAATATTCCTCGGTAATCGGAAAAATCTTCCGGAACTGCCCATGAGCTTGAAATCACGTACTCTACAATTTTCGTGAAGACACTCAACCCAAATTCTCGACCGAAAACAAAGTCGCGAATCGAATCGGCAAACCACATATACGACATAAAACTGCGACTAAACTCAATCTCGAGAATCGTGCCAAATATGCATCATATTCTGGTTCGGGTCGTCACATGAATTGTCAAAAATCACTGTTTTGGGAAGTTTGACCGTCGTTTGACCAAGATTGACCGTTGACCCGCGTTGACCGAAGGAGCACCGCGCCACCGTTTGACCACCGATCGATTTTCCATTTCCGGCCACCTCAGACGAAATCGTTGGTATGGCTAGCTTCCTCTCATGATTTCCTAGAGTTTTGCAATTGATTTGAGTTGAATTGGTTGAGATTTGGAGGAGAACGAACTCGGTGAAGTTCGTGGTGTTCGCCGGAATCGAGTGAGGTGCTCTGGCGACATTTGGGGTCGGGGGTGTGGGGGGAAAGGTTCCCCTCATCCTTGTGAAGCTTTTGGGTGAAGGAATTTTGGTTTGGTTGAGGTTTGAAGCTCGCCAGAAAACTCACCGGAATCCATGGATCTTGTGAGTTTCGAGGTGATTTCCAGCCGGTGGGCTTAGAATTGGGACTCGGTGTAGAAGAGGAAGTTGTTAGGCTTGAAGAGTACTTGTGATCTGGAAAGTTTGGCCAGAATCCGCCACAATTGTCGCCGCGCCGCCGCCGACGGCGGCGGTCAACGGCGAAGCTCCGGCGAGGCGTTGATTTTTGAAATTTGACAAGTTTTATGCCGTTTTGTTCGTAATCACGCCCCGATCATCGCCTTGAGGTTTTTGTGATGATTTGGATACCAAATTTTAAGTCAAGGGTTTATGTGGAGAATTTGGGGGTTTTCGTCGATTATTTTGTATCCGAGTTATATGTTTCCGGAAATGGTTGGTTTCCGAGGTGTGGTACAGTGTAATGAATTGTGATTTTGATCAGTTATATTTTGTGATTATTCAGGGGATTGAGATCGTACGTTGGGCAAGGGATCTTCCGCCGGATCTCATGATTAGCGCGTTTGCGCGCTGTGCTATCTGTGAGTGGACATTTATTTATACTGTCGTAGCGAGTTCTTGATTTCAGTATTTATTTCCAATACAATATTGAGATTATTTATTGTTTTGAAGGTATTGTTTTATATTTTATGGTGATGGCATTTATTTAGCATCGATGCATTGGCTACTCGGCTGATCACCGGTATTCCAGTTCCAGGGTTGAGAGATTCCCCTGATGTGCCCACTAGGCTTGAGAGATTAGCCTAGTCTATCACCGTCAAGCTTGAGAGATTCGCCTGACACCTCTATTTATTCTAAGAACTCGCATTGTTTTTATATTATATAAATGGTGAAAGGCATATGATTATTTTCGTCAACTCACTCTAACGATTTTATTTGCCTTTCCCCAAGGCTTTTCGGTTTCTGTGCCCAGTTTGCAGTTCGAATTCTGGTGTCACACGTCGCAGTCGGAGGCTTAATGTTTGAGCTACCTTTCTTTTCCAGTAGGTTTCTTGTTTAGCCTACTGTTGTATATTTATGTATATATACACTAGATGTCGCTCTGATTACTCTAATGTTATACTTTCATATGATTTTCCCCGGATTTTTGTAAAGTACAGTTTTGCTTATTACTTTACATTATTGTTATGATATTGAGAAATCCGGATGGGATTGGTGCCCACGGTTTGGCTTTTGTGGCATAGGATAAAGTGTGTTTTTCGGGTGGTAATTCCACGTTATAGTGAAACTCTGCCGAAATTCCTATGGTTTTTGCAAGTTCGTGTTTTCAGAAGGCGTTCGATTCCGGTTTAGGAAACTAAATCGACGTTGGGTCCTTTCATATATCTCGTCAGATCGATTGCCTTCGTTATAGAGCAATGTCCAGTCATCATTCTCAGGTATGTCGGTTGCCATTGTTTCCCACAAACGATGCCACTTGTAGGAGCACAAAAAATATAGTAGATTCTTCTTGCTTCTACAAGACAATTCCAACGAACAACAAACGAACCTCATTGATGACACTTCTGATGAAGATCCTCAAGATGTATAAACAGGGGGAGTACCTGCAAAAAAACACTCTGACGCTCAAGTCAGACATAGTTCAATGCAAGTTTATAAGGAATTTCATCCAAGTTTAATCTTACTCTACTCTCTGATATTTATAGTGTTTAGCATCCCACCAAAATATAGGTGAAGCTTTCCCACCATGTCCCACATTCATAGGAGCCATATTCCCCTATTTTCATGCCACTACCCGCATGACTTATCTCTTTGATTAAGTTTGTTGACCATATTAGCTTTTTGATGCTGATCTTTGATACTCTTCCTTGATACTCATCCTCGATCGTCAATCCTCGATCCTCGATCCTCAACTGTTAGTCTTATTTTTGTGCCTTACTCCTATTCTTGTGCACCAAGCCTCTCATCCACTATTTATAGTGTTCTTTACCCACCAGATTAGAAACTACCAACTTGACCTTGAACCTCGAATCTCGAAGCTCGTTTCCATATCCTCAATCCTTAATTCTCGGCCTCAAACTTTAACCAACCTCTATTTTGTTGGCACATTCCTAGGTTTGCACCCTAATCCACGTTTAATGCTCATATTTCAGGCCTACGTGGATTACTGGCCTCCCAGACCAGATCCAATCCTTACCCTTCCTCTCGGCCCTCAAATCTAGGCCTGGACCTTACAATCCATCGATTCCACAAGATGGATTTCATCCTGGCCATAAACATAGAACTTCAAAACTCATCTCAACTTTGGAAGGTCAGGTTTCGAACCTCGAGTAATACTTCTAAGGTTGAACTTTGAACCTTGAAATACCCTTTGAAGGTCCAACTTCGAAGTTCCTATTATCTTGCTCTTAACCTTTGATTTATCATCACTTGGCTTCATATCGTCGATTCCAAGTTTGAATCCAAAAAATCTTGTTCCCACAGAGGTTAGTTGGATGGTTAATTTAATTATCTCACATTAAACCTGATTTTGCTTATGTTGTTAGTGTGGTGAGCCAATATATGCACAATCCTAGTGAAGATTTCATGAATGATGTGGTAAGAATCTTGAGGTGCTTGAAGTTTGCTCATGGTAAGGGCCTTGTGTTTCATAAGCATGGAGAATTTGAAACTACTGGATACACTGATGCAAACTGGGCAGGTAACATTACTGACAAATGTTTTACTTCTGGCTACTTTATATTTGTTGGTGGAAACTTAGTTACTTAGAGGAGCAAGAAGAAGAATGTAGTGGCTTGTTCTAGTACAGAGTCTAAGTACATAGGTATGGCTCAAGAGGTTTGTGAATTATTATAGTCAAAATATTTTCTAGGGGACTTAGGTTTCAAGCAGAAATGACAAATGTCTCTTTATTGTGATAACATTACTGCAATTGAGATTGCACATAATCATGTTCAGCATGATCATATGAAGCATGTGGAGATTGATAGGTATTTCATCAAGGAAAAGCTAGATGCTTGTATTATCTCATTCCCATTTTTTAATTCAAATGAGCAGTTACCTAACATTCTTGCCAAAGCCATTTCGTCCAGGACCTTCAGTGTCTCACTTGACAAGTTGGGCATTCGAGACTTGTATGCTCCAACTTGAGGATGAGTTTTAGAGTAAGTTACACTCCTAAGGTGTATATTATGTAATTAAGTAGGTGTAAATATTTTTCTTGTAGGACTGTAAATAGTCTTGTATATATATCGCAATTCAGGATTGATCAATATATCAGAAAATTTCTCAACTCTTATGTTCTATTTGACTGTGCACCTAGGGATATTAGGATGTGTATATTCTGTAATTAAGTATGTGTAAATATTTTTCTTGTAGGATTGTAAGTAGTCATGTATATATGTCCCAATTCAGGATTGATCAATATAACAGAAAAATTCTCCAACTCTTGTGTTCTAATTGACTTGGTATCAGAGACAAATTGATCCTGGAAATCTTGAAGACCTAACCTTGTTTCTACTACAAATCTTTCCTTGTTCTTTGTCTAAATCGTCTCGTCCTATTATGTTCGATGTGTCGAAAAAAAATCTCTCGACCCGTCAAAATCTATTATGTCTGACTGGTTCCTTGATCTTGTTCACTTGTTTCTTAGCTTGTTCCCTTGTGAAAAATATGTCATGGCTTTGAATATTTTGTTATTTGAAGAACCTATTTTCTATGGTTTGGAGAGTCAAGACCACATGGAGGGTAATGTTTCTCTAACTGAAAAAATTAAGGTAAAATTGGTATTGCTTTGAAAGTTTGTGGCTTTATTGGTAGTGATACATGGATAATTAATTATTGTGTGTCTGATTATATGACATTTGATAAATCTTTCTTTTCGAGTCTGTCTACATCACCTATATCCGAAGTGTTTAAAGCAAATGGTGTGTATTTTTTAGTCTTAGATATTGGGTCAATCCAAATTACTCTGTCTATTGTGTTACATAATGTTCTTCATGTTCCCTCTCTGTCTCATCATCTGTTCTCAGTATCTGAATTGAAGTCCCAAAACAAATATTCTGTCACGTTTTATTAGATCTGTCAATGAGGCTGAGATGGATTGGATCAACCTAGATCTGATTCAGTTTAAGGAGAGAAAAAACTAGACCCACTCCAACCCATTTATTCGGCAGATCTCTAATAACTAAATTCGGATCCGGATCGACGGATCAATGTAGTGGATCTGAACCCGTTTCTCAATATGCTAGTTAGTAAACTTAATTCATTTATCAATATGTTAACTATTACCAATACGTACATGATCTAGTTATATAACAAAAATATTTCATTAAAGATAACCTAGATAGACTAAAATTATGATGCCTTCCAATTTTCATTGAGAACGTAAACAAGAAACAAAATGATTTGTTTTATCAATCATTTAATTGATTAGTATTGTTATATAGCTTTGATAAAGACAAAACGATTTGTTTTATCAATCATTTAATTGATTAGATTTTTTAAAAGTGACTTATAGATTACAAACATGTCATATATGCATAAATAAAAAATTATGTTTATTAAATTAAAAATATAAACGGGTCAGGTCATTAATGGATCGAATCATTTGTGATCCGGATCTGGTTTGTTAAGTAAACAGATTAATATGTCCGTGTCACAAACTGATCAACGAGTCTAAAAATCAGATCTAAATCTGTTTAATAAGTGCAGGATCAAGATCTTCCCCATTGACAGGTCTACATTTTATCCTATGTAAGTAGTATTTTAGGATCTATGTACTTAGACAATAATAGGAAAGGGAGAATGGAAGGGAAGACTGTTTCACTTGGATTGCATATACAGCGAGGAGACACAAACGCCATCAAGTCATGTTGCCTTGACATTGAGTTTTGATCAAGTTAAACAAATCTAGTTATGGCATCGCCGGTAGGGTCATCCGTCATTTGGTGTTATGAAAAAATCTATGTCATCCTTGTTTTTGGGAATAAAAGAGTCTAGCCTTCATTGTGAAACTTGTACTTTTTCTAAGAGCCACAAGTCTAATTACCATCCAAGCGCTCATTCCAGTTCAGCTCCTTTTGAGTTAATTCATTCATATTTGTGGGGGCCTTCAAAGAATTCTACTCTGTCAGGAATGAGATACTTTATTTTTGTTCACTGACAATTATACAAGATTGACATGGGTGGTATTGATGAAAAAGAAGGATGTTGTATTTTCTGCATTTACTGTGTTTCATAGCCTCATTTGAACTCAGTATAATGCTTGTGTGAAGGTGTTCGGATCAGACAATGGAGGAGAATTTATTAATCACTCTTTTGGAATATTTCCAAGAGCATGGAATTGTTCATCACTTTCCCTCAAACACCTAAACAGAATGGAGTATCTAAGAGGAAGAATCGTCATTTATTGGTTATGGGACGAGCTATCTTGTTGAGTGAAAATATGCCAAAGTATCTTTGGGGAGAAGTTGTACTATGTGCCTCTCATCTCATCAACCGCTTACCATATGCATCTCTTCATAATCGGGTTCCATTTGAGGTATTGTCTAAACATGTTGTCATCTCATCTCTCAACAAACTTCCTACTTGTGGCTTTGATTGTGTGGCATATGTTCATCTTTATAAGAATCAGAGATCTAAATTGGAGGCTCGTGCTCTCAAATGTGTGTTTGTTGGCTATGGTTCTCACCAGAAAGGATACAAATGTTATCATTCTCCATCTCAGAAGTTTTATGTCACCATAGATGTCACGTTTAGTGAAGTCTTGCGCTATTTCTCTCTTATGACAACTCAAAGTGAGGAGGATATACTCAAAAATATGGAGTAGATTATGATGAGACATTTGCACCAGCTGCAAAGATCAACACCATTCGAGTCCTCATGTCATTGGAGTTTGAATAGAAAATGTGAGGTATTGTTGGAAATTTGTGGGACTTTAGTCCCACATGGAAGATGCTAGAAGACTTCTAACTTAAATAAGGGATACCCCTTGAAGGGTAGTAAATGGAAGTGGGCTTAGGTGAGGGAATTTCAAGGAATTCCATTGAAAAATCATCTTGGGCCTCCTAGTGGGCTTAGATGATTATTAAATAATCATAGATTGGAAAATCGGATTATGTTTTTCGAAAGAAATCTTTTCACGTTGAAGAGTTGAGACGCCGATGGAAAACGACAACTTTTAGTTCAAAACGCCTAACATGCGTCTTACTTCTATAAAAGAAGCGTGAAGGATCTGATTCAATCACTCAATTCGTTTTACAAAATCTTCCATACTATAAAAGAGAGAAACACAGACTGAAGTTCAAGTTAGAATTTAAGGAATTCTGCAACCTTGGATTAAGAGTTATATCTTGGGAGACAAACGTCAAGAAGGCTCTATAAGCAGAAGTGTAGGGACGAATTTTTGTCTTAGGACATTGCGTTTGCAAGCCTCTCTTGGTAATCAAGTTAGTAAATTTGAATTGCTTTCTCTATTTCGATCTCTATATTTTGAATGAAAGTATTTACTGAATTTAATTCTCTGTTATTTAGTTTCATTAATTTCGATATACAATTTATGCTTATAGTGATATTTATTGTGGTTCATAGATTTGATCCATACTTATAATACTTATTTTCTACATTTGACAGCTCATCTAGATTGGCCCTTACAACAGTTTAATGTGAAGAATGTCTTTCTTCATGGAGATCTAAATGAAGAAACCTACATGGATCTTCCCTCAGGATATGGTCATTCTACATGTGAGAAGATGGTGTACAAACTAAAGAAGTCTTTATATGGATTGAAACAGTCCCAAAGAGCTTGGTTTAGGAGGTTCACTGCTTTCATGAAGAAGATTGGGTATCGACAGAGCAATTCAGATCATACTTTGTTTCTGAAACACTGACAGGGTAAGTTGACTGCCTTGATTATTTATGTGGATGACATGATTTTGATAGGTGATGACTTCGATGAGATAAAGAGGTTACAAGTCTAGTTGTCTTCTGAATTTGAGATGAAGGATTTTGGAAAATTAAAGTATTTCTTAGACATTGATGTAGCTCAGAACAAGAATTGCATTATGTTGAGTCAGATGAAGTATGTTTAGATATGTTGGTAGAGACTGGGATGCTTGACTGTAAACCGGTTGATACACCTATTGAACATAATCATCGTATTGCAGAGTATCCTGATCAAGTTTTTAGACAAGTCTCGATGTCAGAGATTAGTTGAAATGTTGATTTACTTGTTTTACATTAGACCTGATCTTGCTTATGTTGTTAGTGTTGTGAGCCAATATATACATAATCCCAATGAGAGCTCACACGGACGTTGTGATAAGAATTTTGAGATAGTTGAAGTCTACACCTGGTAGTAAAGGCTTGGTGTTTGGTTAGCATAAAGGTCTAGATGCTAGTGGGTACACCGATGCAAACTGAGCATGAATCATTATTGACAAACGTTCTATTTTTGACTACTTTACGGTTGTTTGTGAAAATTTGGTTACTGTTTACAGAAATAGAAACATTTCTATTTCTTTTTTGTTAAATGATTTGAGTTAAATTGTTTTGAGCTTTTTGGCCCATTAACAAATAAAATGTTTTTATTTGAAGTCTTTAAAGTTAATCGAGGTTTAATTTAAAGAAAAAAAAAATTAAGGATATTTTGGAAAAAATATGGTAGTCTACTATGTACTCTGGTGATTTTCTTTTTGCCGGAAAGAATATGTCAACACTAGACTATAGAAAGAATATAAGCACCTTAATTAAGTACAAGGTGGTCTACTGCTCCAATTTTATTGGCTTGACTACGAAGACCAATATAAGCACCTTAAGAATCAGTGACATTTCATTTCGAAAAACAAATTAAAATATTAGTAACATTTTGGCCACATGTTCTATCAGAAAATCTTGTATTTCGGCTTTATTTGCTTCAAGGTGTGTAAGTTTGGCAAAATGAAAATACTTCCTTTACTATGCTTGGGAAGTACGCTTATTTTACTTTGATATGTACATGTTTTGAATCTATTCTAAAAATCACATACATATATCTTAGTTCTCAAGCAACTGCTCATCATTTACTACTGAAGATCACAGATCCAGGTGGCTCCAGGATTCAGACAGCAACTGCTATCTTCATTATTGAGATGAATAGGCATATGTGCAGAATTCAATTGGAATTGACTGCAATGTAACGATCATGGGCATGTTTGAGATTGCTTCCTAGAGTTCTATAAGCACTTTTAAAAAAAATTAAAAGTGTTTTTAAAATCAGGAAACACCTATTATGTGTTTCTGAAATACCTCAAAGTGCTTCCAACACTCCATCAAATCATTTTCTTATTTTTCTGATTTTTTATTTTATTTTTAATAATCCATAAACGTTTTTAACCATTCTAAAAATAATTCCAAACACACCCGATATATGTCGGGACACTAAATGTCAGATTTTTCAACACAGTTGTTCTACTATATATGGATGGATTTTTCGACACCCTTCAGAAAGAATCAAGTTGGACTTTTACCACCTTTAGGTGGGATAGCGAGTTGCGTAAGCATCTGATTTCTGTAACATGGCCGGCCAAAATCACCATATTCCAAATTAAAGATTACATGAAATCATTTTTGTCTAGGCTTTTCGTAGTTCAGAAGATTGAAGGGAATAAAACCTCAGCGAGATTTTGAATCAGTTCGGCACTGGTGGGTAGCTGGAACCATTTTGCAGATATCTCCACTTTTATTAGCTGTAGTTTGATCAGACAATGTATGATCCAAAACAAAAGGCAACACTGTTCCTGATTTACCATAGGTATTCTACAGTTTTGTTGGTTTGTTTATATATAAGGTTAGGTTAGGATGAACAGAAGATTTGGAAAGAAGGAACCAAAAGAAAACATAGTACTCACTGAAACTCGCTAATTAGCCAAAAGAGTTGGGAGCAATTCAAGCAACCCAAATACTATGTGAGGATCTTGAAGTATCTTCACCCGAATCGAAACAGAAGCTCTTACAACAATATAGATAACTGATTCTATAGCATTTGATACTTGTACCAACTACAAACACTACCAAGAAGGCGTCCAAAGGTAATGACAACATGAAACAACAAAGCAGCAAACCCACAAAGGTTTTGGTTTACTGAAATTTTCATGCAAGGGTAAAACCATTAATTTCACATGTCAAACAATTTTGGAAGAATATGTCCTACATTCATTCACCACTTTCATGCTTGAAGTTTAAAGCAATAGATCAAAAGAGAATGGCATCCAAAAGTTTGGAGGTATTTACAGCAGTCGAAAATCAAAGGATCAAACCTTTAACAGGTTCATGCTCACTTGGCCCAGATGCCTTCGGAGGAGAATCAGACAGAACTTGAGCATAGTCATCCTCGATTTTTCTGTTTTTCTCCTCTTCCTCCATGCCCACTTTCTCTTTTGTTTTCTGACCAACCTCACCAGCAGCCTTGGCAACCTTGTTGAAAGCACCTGAAACCCATGTTGCCGAAGTAAACACATACCGGTTCTTCATAATGGCAGATCCAGCATTGCTGACTGTCTGCTCAGCAGCAGCAAAAGCAGATTTAGTCTTCTCTGAGACTTGGAATTTCTGATCCACTTCCCGAACCTTTTCACTCACCACAGAAGTACCAACACTTATTTTCTCCGTGAGCCCAATCTTTTTGTCAAAATTAGCAACCTTTTCTGAAGCTGTTGAGATCAATTGGTGTTTCTCATCAAGGCCCTTTGCCTTGTTGACTGCATCTTTGCCCAAGATAAAGCCTTTAGCAAGCATACCAGTAACCACATCCTCTGCCTTCCTCAATGCAGATTCCGCACCGCCAGGAGCTCTATCAGTTACCTGTAGATAATTGAGCACAAACAGGTCATTTAATTGTTGAAGTAAAGTATGATACAGAAGTTTAGTGCAACACTCTTACAGAGGGGGCAATAGCAGAAGGTGGCAACTTGTAATCTGGAGCCAGAGTTATGGTTACCGACATATCAACTATTGTAGCTCCCTGTCATGATATAATTTGTTAGTGAAAATCAAACATGATTAGCACAAAGAAGCTAGATGATCAACTAATCAAAACATGTAATTGCTAAAGCAAAGCCAAAGTTTCAGTCAATAAATTGGAATCAGTGTCCTCTCGCCTCTCATTATATAGAGCAATTGCACAATTGCATCAATGGAAAATATGAGTAAAGATTACTTCCTAAAAATGCAACAATATACAACAGCATTGCTAATGTCTTTCTATATGCTCACATCCTAAATGAAGTAAAACAGTCAACAATGAACTAAAACTGAAGCAGCAAGAGATGTTAATGTATTAGACAAACTCCCAACCAAGCATTCCTCTTCGATGATTTCTACCATTGAACTATGTAACAAACATAGTAATGCATTATCCCAATTATTTACCACAAGTTGGAGAATCCCAGCTTCCAAAAAGGAGTAATATAACCAATTCCTGGCTACGCTATCGCCCAGTGTGTCCTCACAAACTAGTATAGCTGATTGTACTTAAGAACTTATATAGCAACCACATTAACTACCGATAGCACCTTTTTCCAATGCAACATACCTTAATCCATCAATAACGTAGAAAGTAAGCATTATTCAATAGCTCAATAGTGGGCCATAGACTATTTTTCATCTAATTGTTCTCACCACAAAAGCTAAAATCTTCTCCTTATGGAACCTCTAAGTTGAATTTGAGACCATGTGAATCATACTAGACAGCTCATAAAGAATATGAAATCAAGTGAAGCAGTGACGTAAACTCCCAGATATGATATATATTCAACATCAACCCAATCCAGTATCTCTGTTTGACAATCGCAGATATGAATAAACTCATCCTCAATACCAGATACAAGCATTAGGCCATATCGATATAATGTAAATATAGAAATACACACAAATATGTATCTATCATCAATCTCACTAACATATCAGCTACATGAATATCAAATCCAATTAGTTTGTTCAATTCTTTGAGCAGAAGTTTACAAAGCATAACTCATACATAAGGTGTCAGTCAAGCCAAACCATGAAAAGGAGAGATTAGTATAGCAGCTGAGCATTGCACAGTCAATGATAATGATGGAGATTGGAGAAGAAAAGGACAAAAGGATGATGAATGAAGTTCAGTTACCGAAAGAAGCACAGCAGTCTCTGCTCCTTGTGTATCCTTGAAGGTAACATATGCAATTTGGGACCGCTCAGTGTCACTGCATAACAGAAATTACACTTCATTAATACATAAATAATGGGAAAAATCAATAATTAATCAAGCAAAACAAAAGAACAAACTCAACAAGAGATCAAACCTCTGCATTTCTACATATGCAATATCACCAGAAAAAGAAAAGAACTCCTGTATGTCTCTCTCACTTGCACCCAAGGAAAGGTTGCTGACCTTGATGGTGTTTACCTGCGAGAGAAGGATATGAGTTTGAGCATAACCAATAAACTTATCATAAGCACGGATAAGCAGTGAGTTAGGAGTTCGGAGAGTCAGAGATATCAAGCCAACAAGAAACAGCAACATCCATTGAATTGGCCAGAGATCAAGACATATGACACACTATTTCAGGTCAAAATATCTACATCTCCAAAATTTTCCTAAAGCAGTCTAAAACAGACGAATAAAATTGATTACGAAACTCCAAATACAAAGAAAAAGAATCTTTGCAGCGAACTAATATTACCTGTGGACATAATTAATTTTTGGTTGTTCAATCAAGTAAAGGAAATTCAATAAATAATGATACTCATACTTTGAGAAGAAGTCCATTAAGATTGTTTAACATACATTGAATATTGGGTCAAACACAATCATGCACCACTTTATGAAATATTAAGGACCATGTAATAAAAGTTGATAATCACTACATTGACCAGGACCCCTTAGTTTCGACGCACATAACCAATCTCAGAGCTTCTAAAATAATTAATAGAACCTTCTTACAAAAACCATTGACAAGTATGAAACTCATAGCTGAGTGGATGTGTGGCGTTCAGGTTTCAAAGTAAAGTCTTACAAACATATTCCAATGATCCAGGCTTCCTAGCCAGTTTGCCAATTTTCAGCAAAACTAGCTACTTAATCCTCGATTCACATAAATAACAAATTTAAATTTGGACTTGTATAATCAGCAAGGTTCTAAAAACAAGTCGGGGGGAAGAGAGCAGCCTAGCGCCTAGACGGGTACTAATGAAGAACCTAAGTGGATTCAAGGCGATTCTTTCCTCTCTTTTGTCTACGTTGCATAGACATATGAAAACCATGCTATAAACTCTGTTTCAAATAAAACACACCTTGAAATTCAGTACCTAGACGATTTTATAAGTAATTAGACAATTAATGTCAAAAATTCAATGGCTGCCTAGGCTGATAGTTTTTAACAGTCAAGTTGCGATAATGATAGAAGTGCAAGCAAAATCAATAAGGAGGGTTTACTACTTCTTGAACTCTAATTAGAAAACTGATGTCATTTTTACAAGAAAAAAAAAATCAATTCGAGTTAAGCTTTCTTTGGCTACAGTATAAGGATTGCATACATGACATCTCTCTAGAGTTCTAGTAAGGAATTCTATTCAAAACCTGCAACTGAAACATAAATTTACTAACATTTCAAGAATACTGAAACAGTTTTTTGCAAGTCAATAATCTATAAGAGAACAAATCAACTTAAATACGAGAATTAAATCACGTAATAACAAGTCAAACGCAGAAGATGACTTCTATTTGACTGAGGCAAAAATGCAAAAGAGAAAGCAGCACATCTACACAATCTATGATCATACGCGTAAACGTATATCTTCAATTCTTCACAACCTAATTCAACGAATCAAAATCTCTTAATATCGCATGAAGCTCCAAACAGATCTAAAACAATGGCAGTGCAAATCACTGATAGTGAAACTTGTTCACTAACGAATCACAGCAAATCTATACGCATAGAATACACCACTCGATTTATATCTACTTCAACAAAGCTGAAACGCCTAAATTGAACCAAATTTGTAATACAAAAATTAAAGCAGAAATTAAAACTGAAATACAGCGATACGTATATGAAAGATGCAGAGAGAGAGAGAGAGAGAGAGGGAGGGAGAGAGAGACTACTGACCGACATGGCGAGGTGTTAGAGAAGAAGATCGAGCTGCGACGGCGCCGGAGAATCACCGGAGAGTTGCCGGAAAAAGAGAGAGAGAGGACTCTGTTTGGACAGTTACGAGACTCGGTCGTTTTTTGGCTGAAATGGAATGGGTATTTTCGCTGGTAGATATTTTTATAGTGGCGCAAGCGCCAAGGGAGGAGGAGGTCACGTGCTTAGATCCCGTGGTGGCACGTGAGGTGGCGTCAGGTTCTTGTTTGGTGAAAAAGTTTTGAGACGTGAAACGTGAGAGCGTTGATTGGTATTAATTAGACCGGTGGGGGACTTTTTAGGACAGTTCTTCTAAGACACGATTAGAGGAATACATGACTCCGATCACTTCGGACCTGAAAATAAATGGAACAGCACCAACTTCTTTTTTTAATTATTAAAAAAAGAGGCATTATTGCGAAAATGCGAAGTCTAAAAATGTATATGGACTCCATTTTGTGTTCTTCCTAAACACCCTGATGAGCTGAATGCCAAGCTCCGGCAAATAGTCACCGCCTCACCGACTTACCGACTATAAGCCGTCCTATTCGACGTTGCCGAAGTAGGTAATTATTGTGGAGTACTATTCATAATCGAGAAATTTAAGTAACACAATGGGGGACGTTCTAAGACATCCTTTAACATAATACTAGCATCATTATATGGAGTGCATCTACACTAAAAGTGCACTCGAATGGAGTAATTCTACAATGTCCAAGTTTTTTATGTAACTACAAAGTTATGTGCAAGGCACAATGGAAAAAAAAGTCAAGACACAAGAATACCCTACACATTTATACTCTGTACATTGTCGAATCACTCATTTTATGCGACAATTTCTTCTTCTATGAAGAGATTGTTTCTTTATGATAGACTAGACATGCATGTTTCTCAACTGGAGAAGTTTATTTGACCAACACCTCCCATGTAGGTGATGTAGCAGTGAGTGAGAGTAGGTGTCATCATTTGGCCTTTAAAGCTTTGAGCCTCGTTTTAGCCCGCCCAGTTCGGCCTCGTGTTAGGGCGGATCGGCTTAGCCTCATTAAAATTATGATAGGACTTGGGCTATGTAAATGAAGCCCGACCTGCCCCTTCAGCCCGGCCTTTTTTAGCCTTAGAGGTCAAGCCTAGCCCAGCCCATTTTGGCCTCGAAAGCCCGGCCCATTTTGGGATTTTTTATTTAAAAAATACATGTTTTATATGATTATTATCATATTTTCTTATTCTCTTCATAATTTTTCTTTTATTTTCCTCACTCTTCACAACTTGCAAACATATTTTCAAAATAAATATCATAAATTAATAATTATAATACCTCAAACCTTTTAAATATTCTTCTTCTTCTTTTTTTAATTTAAGGCCCATCTTGACCCGGCCCGGCCTCCTTAGCCTATTTGGCCTAGCCTTAATAGGCGGGTTTAGGCTTCCAAATTGTGGCCTCGGCATAGCCCAGCCCGGCTTCGTTCTCTTTGACTTTTGACCAAGCCCAGCCCTAAGCCTTAAATTTAGGGCCGAGGCCGACCTAGCCCAACCTATGATCACCCTTAAGTGAGAGCAAGATTAGAAAAAAAAAAAGACATTTGATTGAATGACCCAAGACCATGTTAACTAGTAGCAGACACGAAGGTCACCCAACCCAACTAGAAAGTGGAGACACCATCTAAATTACTAGCATTGAAACCCCAAAAATCATAGTGTAAGCCCGATATGTGATAAAAGCCCAAAGAAATATAAAATTAGGCGAGTAAGTCATGCTTTTTGTATATTGCACTAGGTGGTTGTCCGCGTCTAGAAGTGGTTTTGTGACGAATTGAAATAAAAATAAAAAAATCATAAGTAAATGTTTAGGAACATCAATCCAAGATATATTAGGATTAGTAACCAATATTAAACTTCAATATTACTAAACAAAAAAATCAATATACAAACATAGTCCTTGTAGTAGCTGAAACTCATCAAAAATAGCACTTCAAATTACAGATTCAAGAGTCACTCGTCGGAGATACACTTTCAAAAACCGGAGTCCTAGGGAAGCGTCTGAAGTATCAAGGATATAAGACATCACTGTTGTTTGCCACCACTAAGCACGTCTGTGCCTTGCTGAAAACCCTTTCCGGTAAAGTGAATCATACAACTACTCAACCTCTAGCCTTGAGTATTGTCAAAGGACGTGCTGTAGAAATCAACCTATGTCCATTTTCTTACAGAAACCTGGGAAGAAACATAAATTAGTATATAATATACACAAATATATGTTTGTAAAAGCAAACATCTACTATAATTTTCAAAGAGAACCCGAAAGATGGAGAAATCATACCAGAATAAAATAATATTTAAACTTTCCTTTGCTAGATAAGGTCAAGATATCTACAACATGAAATAAAATGTTACTAAAGTGGAGGACACCACATATTTGGGGAAATGGCCACACACATTGGAACATGCTAGTGGTGAGTGGGAAGTGCTTACCATAATTAGATCCAAGATAAAAATTCAAGTGTCCAAGCTAATCAATGTCATCAAAGTTGACATACTTCTGTTGCACTTCTCCAACAGTGAGGAAAAGCAAGAAAACAACCACAGTCGGTGAGGAAAAATAGATATAAATACTTGGATGACAGATTTTGTAAGTACTATTAATCACTCTGAACTAATAATTTAATACAGAACTTTAAAATCTCACATCAAATATAAATAGCTCAATATCTCACAATTGGCACATATGCTTGTAGCTAGACTAAGATCTTTGGCAAGTCTACTCATTTTTTGTTTTGGAAAACATCCATCCACAATGCCACGGATAGTTTCACCATCTTCTGAAATTTAATTTTTTCTACTTCTTATAGCTCTAGGTATTGTAAATTAGATGAACGTAAAGAGATATGAAGAAAGATGAATTTCATAACATTTGAAAAGTAGTTCTATAAACATCGTACTTGGTCTGTCTCTTTAGCATGTTACTCTAGTAACTGCACTAAAAGCTTTTCCCACAAATTCATAAATTAGCTCAGCCATACTTGTCAGCCATAGACCCATCTTTCTGGTCAACAACTTGTCTATTATTTTTGAGTGTCACTATTCTCAAAACACAACACAAACTTATTGATAATAACCAATACCCCAAACTGAGTACACACGTCATGAACCTGAACAAATACCGACTGATTCACACATGAGGCCATCATCATGAATTTGTTCACTAATTATCTACCCAATCCTCATAACCCATAAGTACAGTGAAAATGTTCAATGACAGTTGTCATGCTCCCTATATTAAAAATATAACATACTCAATTAACCCAACAAACATTACTAATGTTGATGCACTCATTATAACTAACTTGGTTTTTGTACCGAGCCGTATTTCAAATCATCAATGTTGATGCATTGTAGTCTTCACGGGTCTTCAAACTGTTACATTAATGAAAAAAAATGATGATTGTCACACTAAATGAAACCGCAACAAACGAAGAAAGGGAAAAAAAATTATATTGCTTTTTGATACCTTAGGCCTTCAATGAAAATTCATTGTAACATAAGACTCTGAAACTGCTTCTTTGATACCTGAAAGTTTTACAAATCAATATCTTTACTGCAACTGTGTAGATTGAATTTAGAGTGTCATGATACAAAGCTAGAGTAGAAAAGAAAAAAAAAATAATGCAACGCATCAATTTCCATAGAACTCTGACAATAAGAATCACATATCAATTCCATTGAATCCAAAGAAGAAATGTGAAAAGTAAGGGATCTTTAAACAACAAAAGTGCATCCATAATCAAACCAAGTTGACCAAAAGAAGCAACAAACAATTCAAACACCAATGTCTAACAGATCACGTGAAAGCTAATTATAATCATTTATATTAACCATAAAAACAACCCTATATGAACCTCTGAACGACGAATCCCTTTATACAATGTCTACTTCTTTCATAAAAGAATGTCTCTGATGTTATTTTCCTAATTGGTGAGCATAAGATTGTTTCCAGAACTGTATTTTTAACCAAAATCAGCCATAGAACAAACCTCTAAGCCCTAAATGGTTCACCATTATCCATAGCCATATTCTTATTGAGGAGAACTGTCTCGCTGAAGCATAGTTTCCAATTAATTTCTACCATCACCTCCCAACTTATAGATTGCAATGTTGGTATTAATATAAAAAATTTAAGAGATCAAGTAACTTGGTATTGCAATACATTAATCATGACAACTATATTTAAAAAACCATAGCATGTGCTTGCAGTCAAAATGCAGCTCCCAAATAATCTTGAGTAATTACAAACCGGAAACTCAGGGAAACTATGCAAAGCACCCCATAAAAGAGTAGATATTTGATTAAAACTAAGAAAATCCAGAACCGTTTTACAAACCAATTTCCCATTTGTATAACATATTAACATAGTTACTGAAACTACTGAATGAGAGGATAATATCTAGGGCCGGGCACAAATCCCGCAAATCCCGGTCCCGTCCCGATCCCGTCCCGATCCCGGCGGGATTTGAAACTAAAAATGTCCATCCCGTCCCGTCCCGTCCCATCAGAAAAACAACGGGACGGGACGCGGGACTGAAATTTTCCGTCCCGTTAGGCCCGTCCCGTCCCATATATAAATTAAAATTGATCTTGACCATTGATTTTAATTTTGTATTGCTATGTTTTTAATCTTGTATTGCTATGTTTTTAATCTTGTATTGCTATTTTTTTTAATTTTCTTCTTTTCTTGTTAAACTTATGATATGTGAACTTGTGTAATAGATTATGGATGTTATTCTTGTTATGTTTGATATTATTAGGTTATGGATTGTGACTTATGAATGTAAGCAAGTTGTGTAATTGTAATTAGATCATAGATGCATGTTGTGATTTATGAATGTAAGCAAGTTTTTCTTCTTTTTTGTTTCCAATTTTGTGGTGGGATTGGGCCCGTCCCGTCCCATCCGGGATTGGGCCCAGCGGGATTTACTCTCAAAATGTAAGACCCGTCCCAATCCCGTCCCGCGTGTAATAACCGGGACGGGACATGGGATGACCTCAATCCCGTCCCATCCCGTCCCATGCCCAGCCCTAATAATATCTCATACCTTAGTTGCAATCAACTTGAGTTGCTAGAAATTTTAGAAAAGCTTGCCAAAACATAGGTATTGAGCTGTTTCATTCATCTTTGTTGTCGGAAGACCAAGAACCAATCACGTCAAGCATGAGATGATCATTTCATAAGAGACGATACCAAATCCATCTGCTTCGTCAGCTAATATAGTAGTGAATATCATACTCCAAACCAACAAAATAAGTAACCCTGAAATCAAAATCCAGATTTGGGGATTTGGCCTAGATAATCTTACCAGAATCTTCTGAGGTATAGCTTCAAAATGGGAGGCTTTGCCTTACCGCTTTGCTGCATTGTCATAGAGGTTTACCGAAAACTCACTAATATTTCAAGGAAGATTTAGAATGTCAAGACAAATTCATCCACCCTATATCTGCAACACAAATTCAAAAGAAAAAAAATCCCAAATTTGGGACCGATAAAATCCTTAGTCGAATGTTCATACAGACTTCATATAGTTTTCTTATATGAGTTTTCTCATTTTTATATAATGCTATGTGAATCAAAGTAGCATCTCTAACTTCTTCTTGTCTTATTAGTTTGCTTTTCATGTTGATTAAAACCTAGAACTATGGATCTTCTGCTACAAAGTTTCCAGCCCATTTATGCTATAATTAAGACATGCCATTTATCAACACATATATTATCATCTTGAACTCTAATAATGGGTCTTCCACACCCATTAAATGATAAGAGCAAATACAATACAATATAATCAAATGAAATGAAAAGAAAGGAAAAACAGTCCCAAATTTCGACAAACCCTGGAAAAATAAAACTAACCACGACATTGGCACCAAATTTTTAAATTTCTACTGTAACCAATTATCAAGTTAATTCAAATAATGAATAAAAAAATATACAAAAACATATAGCCAATCATAAAATATACACAAAATGAGTTGGAAAGCTAACCTCGCATACCAACAACCACCACTGACATACTAGTGACATATGGGTACCTTCAAAAACCCATAAACATACAAATAATGAGCCAAACCCTTTAAATGTTTTACAAGAAGAGAAAAATACCTAACACCTAGATACCCTAAGTCTTATAAAGATCGAAATACACAATGAAATTAACTATAATGAGACTGGTGAGTAAGAGAAAAAACATACAGGGTTATGTAAGAGCCTTCTGGAGAGCACATAGCACTGCATATGTGGGAATCATCCTCATGTTAAAATGTAGCACCTGCAAAACACAAAGAGATTTGACAAACTAGAAATAGTGTTTGAGAGCATGAGAGAGAAGTTGTAATATCAAACCTGGAAGGCTCGAAGCTAATCATAGTAGGCGTGGGAGTCAATGGAGAGATGGTCTTGGGAGTGGCTAGCTATATATTCATAGAAAGAAACAACAGTTGGAGAGAGATAGGAACAACAGTGTGGGGTGCAGTGGCTGAATTTAGATTGTAATTCGCAAGAGATCGAGAGAGGAGGAGTGACGATTAGTTCAAAAACTATCAGTTCAGGAATATTGTCTTTGCTTCCATTAATGGTCCATTTCCAGCATAATATGTTGTCTTTTTCAGGGTTTAGGGAATGCAGATATCCCTGAATCTTTGCCCATCTATAATCCAATCCATTCCGATTCAAATTCCAATCAACCCAATCACCAGAAATAACCTAACAAATAGAAATGAAAAAAGAAACCATAAATTTCAATTCGATTAGAAGTCACTCACCATTAACGCCATTGACTCTGATTGAAGCCTATTTGGATCGCATAAAACCAACACAATAGGATCAAATATTAGTCAAATCACAATAAAAACCCTAGGACATTTGATAAATTTAAATAGCATAATCCACAAATTGAAAGAACCCTCTAGAGGGGAAATCATCTATTTAGAACAGACTGAGAGTCAGCGATCTTGGAATTAAACTCCTTGAAAATATCAGCGCAATCTCCGCCCTGAAGTTCCGACGAAGATTGTGTCGAGTTACACCATATGCTATATTATATATTTTGCAAAACATCTTTGTAAACTATATTTTTTGTATAATTATTCGGTATGTCGTTAGCTTTATTTAACATAATTTTTAGGCTTTTTTTATGTAACTCTCGATAATGTAACATATAATTGTCCGTGACTAAAAACTGGTTCAGTCAAATATATTCCGAGTTGGTTTAATGATTGACTCTGACTTTTGTTGATTGTCATTGCATAACAGGCTCTAACAGAAAACTGTTGTCTCTTGAATGTGAATGGACATTTAATTAGTTTCATTGAGAATTAGCACAATCCTTGGAATGTAAAGCTTTTCCCCAATATTAGTCCCTGTCAGTATTTTTGTCTCTATTATTTTTTCAAACAAATTTGTTACAATCAATCGTATTCCATTGCACAAACCCTGTATTTGATTTAAATTTCTTAATAACATAATTGACATTCCAATCTTTAGTATAAATTCGTGTGATGGTAAACCGCTAAATTCAAGTTTATTCAAAAATTATATAGGATACAAAAGTCTGTTATCACTGTAGGTAGCAGAATTAAATGAAATTGAATCAGAACTAAAATATGTTCTTTTATCACCAGGCAACAAATTAATTACATATTTATTTATTTCATGTACAATTACATTTTGGGGAGTGGTGATGGCACACTCTCTAAAATAACATGTATCATTGTATTTACATTCAAAATTGGGATAAGTGGCCGAAAAAATAGACTTGATAGAATCTAAAGTTGAATAAGTAAGTAAATATTCAGGAATATGAATTCAAGATGTATCATGATCATTTGTAGGAAAATTTGATTGCAATCGACCATTACCTATCTGTAGCATCCATTATGCAAAAAATTGTATCTCATCTTTTTCTACAATCGTTAAACAGATAGATGACAATCTCATGTTTTCTGTTAAACAAATACTTTAAGATAATTCCATAAATATGAATTATTTAAAGATGCCTTAATAATATCACTTTTGCTTGCTCCTTCTATAACTGATAAAGTCTGTCTAAAATCTCTGCCGAAAAAAATTGATTTACCTCCAAATGGTATATTTTTCCTTCAATCGTTAGAGTTAACTGACAAAATATCGTGAAAAGTTTTATCCAATGATTCGATAGCACATTATTGCACATTGGAGCTTTATCCCAAATAATCAGCTCTACCTTTTCAATTAATTCTGCAAGATGTGTTTGTTTATTTATTGAACATGCTAAATCTTTAAAGTTTTATTTTAAAACGTGAATCAGTTGTTCTGCGTTTTGGAAGTAACAACGAAACAATTCTTGACGAAATAATGGCCAAAATAATTTTTCCCTCAAATCTTAGTTTAGAAATTATAGTATTCCACACAAAAAATTCTTATTCCGCCACTACCATAAACAAAAAATAATTTTTCGATTTTCTGTTCCACAACTTCAATCACTTCATAGTATATCATTTTTTGACATGTATTCAATTTGGTAACCAATTCACCATGTTCATATTTAAATGTCTCGCAATCAAAATCTAATTTCTCTTTCATTAATTTATTATTTGACTATTGTATTTTTTTCTATTTTGGGCATCGGTAAATGATGTTCTTTCAATGAACTGGATGTCATGCTGAACAATTTTTCAAGTTCGTATAAAACACTATTTTTCAAATCATCCTCAGGTATGTTATGATTGGACATGTTGAATTCCAATCGAATTTTGTATAAAAATTCATCAGACGTGCTCAACCAATGCGTATCAAGCAGAGCTCTCGGATTCGAGACATCACAGAAAAAAATAATGGTAACAAATAATTGTCTGATCTGAGAAGACGTTGCAGTAAATGAAGATTCAACCAATGCATCAATCTATTTTGTATCATCAACTAGTAATTCCAATTCCCGACAAGCTTCCTGAAAATTGGAGTAAATAATTTTATTAAGAGTTTTTATCTAATCAAAATTGCAACATCCTTTTTGAATATTTAACAGTATCCGTAGGTAAAACAATTCACCTGCAGTCAGTGGCACATGCACAATTCTACCAATAACATCACACAGTTTTCTTGGATTCCATACTTTGTCGTCACTGTCCCAAACAAATTTAGAAGGAAATTAAGCATAAGTTAATTCTCTTGCATCCTTATATACAACATTTGCATCAAACCAAGCAGTGAGCATAGCACATTCAACATTTAGATTTTCCACCACTTGTTCAAGAGATTGAATTTCATTAAAAAAAACACTCTGCTTATTTGACAAATGAATTTTAAATATTGCACCGCAGAATATCTTGAATTACAGATTCATGAGGAGTTAAATATCGACAATTCCAATAATTTTGGATTTTATCATTCACATTATCCTGAATCAATACTCGACCTCTATCTAGACCTTTATTTATATACTTGAATAAATATTTTATCAACATAGATTGAGAGCATGATTCAACATTTATGAGAGCGTTATACATCAACAACAAAATTAGATTATATGAAACAACAAAATTATTACCAATGTAAATTCTATTTTTAACTGTAAATTTTGAGTTATCATCACGTCTTCTATATTGAGGAGCCTTAATTCCTTGAAAAAAAGTGTCAAAATGGTATGGTTTTGGGAATGATTTTGTACATTTACTATCTCTCATGCATGCAGATTTTGCATTTAATTGTCCTTAAGGACCATGTATTTTAAATTGACTCACTATTTCAAAAAGTTCAATATTGATGGTTTTATCTGGTAATTCAGCTGAAATAATGGAATCAACATCTGTGGATGTGTAACATTTGTATGGTCTCTGAAGCCAAAACAATAAATGAGCATGAGGCAATCCTTGTTTTTGAAATCAACTGTACAAACATATGCATCAACAATTCCAAAAGGTTCTTCGGATTTAATAAATTCAAGATATCCAATTTAATTTTAAAAATCCGAGAAACAATATCTAGTCGGTCTTTAGCTTTATACCCTATTTTTTTCTTCAAAATATCTGACAATTTCCGGTCATTAAAGCGAAATTTATAAACAAATTCGGATTGTCGTAATACCTGCAAATTGTCATCGCATCTTGATAATTTTTTAGCATATCTCTGGGACTACCGGTGTGACTACTTGGAAGAAAAATTCTCTTTCTCACATCAGAACATTGTGTCACACCATCAAAAATAAAGATAGATATTTGATTAAATTGTTCACACCTCAATAATGGTTGATGATTTCTTTTATATTCCAAACGATTTTCATCAACAGCCGCATATGCATCAACCAAGTATTACTGAAATAATCTTTTACCTTTTAGTAAAGTGCCTGAATAATTTGATCATGAATTTGTTAACAAACATATTTTATCATTGTCAATTTTGTTCTCTTCGTATTGCCTCTTCCTTGAAGGCAATGCAACAAAGTATTTATTGTGAATCCATCTTCGCTATATGGGAAAAGCAGAGGATATTGTCGTGACATCAATTTTGAATGTATCATGGATATTCGTTTCTATGGTCCATCAACAGATCGAATAACGACGTCTCTATTAAAATTAAATTCGTCAATATCTCTAACAATTAAACCGTAAATCTCAGAAGTACACGATAATTTGTATTACTTACCATGAGTTGGTTGATGATCAAGAAGAGATATGCTAAAATTAGGCAGCGAACTATTTTCAAAGTCATCCCTAACCGATCGAAACTTTTTGGCCAGTTCATTGAACTCATCAAGCATGTTTGCTAATTTTTCAACAATGTCCGCATTGATTTTTTTATATGCATGATCGGGATCAACGACATTAGTATGATTAGATATCTCATTAGCAGTATTATAAACATATAATTGCGCAAATTTGGGACAATTACTTTCAGAAGGTAACACTGATCCCATGAAATGATGCACGTGTCCATAGATTTTAAATACATAAGGACCGCTTCCACTGTTTATTTTGTGATCAATTTTTGCATCCATAAAAGTAAAAGAAAACATCGAATTGTAAACTCGTATATTTTCACGAAAAAGTATGATTTCACGATCATTGATTGGATTCAATAATTGTTCAAAAAGAGCTAGAGTTGGTCTTGACAATGGAAGTTTCACTTGTCCTTTTTGGCAACAGGTTATATAGATAAATTGATTTTGATTTTTCTCTTTAAAGCCTCATCTGACAAAAAAGAAACATAGCAATGATTGCATGTATACACGAATCATCGCCAGAATCCTTATAATTACAATCACACCTGCACGACAAATTGTTCAAATCAATGATTAGAAATTGCTACATTATTGATTAATGAAAAAAATAATATAAAACATTATTCACCTCGGCGACTAATTTGATATGACGTTTGACCAAAAGTTGTTGTCTCTAACAATATTTTTCCAACTAGCTAAACATTGTTGTTAGCTTTATTTAATTATACCAAATATTTATGCATACCTGATGCACAATCAACATCATCATCGCAGACATTCTATAATAATCTTTGTCTCTTTCTTGAACATCTATCACCTCCGCTTGGATACACATTTTCAAGAGAGATTGATGTTGTTGTTGTCTCATGTGATAGTCTAGTTCTCTTGCTCAAGGGACATACATCTACTCTACTCAGGTACATATCTTCAACATGACTCGAAGAAGCTGTTGTCTCCTGACACATTCTATTTCTCCGACTTAAATGATGTATATCTTCACTGTTTGACACTGTCACAGAATCTATATTTTTTTTTCGCCCCATGCCCAAAAAACTAAAATAACCAACGAATAAGTATTGAGTACAAAAAATATTAACTTCGTTAATTGCAGTTGGTACAAAGTGTACATAACAAAGTGCATAACCAATACTGTCACACAACAAAACTTAACTATCATCCTAAGACAATTACTTGTAGATAACAAAGTATTCTAACAACTACTCTAGCTTCAACACACATTTTCAATTAAACAAAATGAAGAAATAAAAGAATGTGGTAATAACCACCCAAATAAGATAAGATATTCAATCAACACACAATAAATGCACAACCATCATAAAACAATGGAAGCAGAAAATAAACCGAAACAAAATTGATATAGGTTCACAGCTCAACTAACTATAGTCTAAAAGAAACCCAATTTCAGAATAAGTATTGAGCACAAAAGTATTAACTTGGTTAAATTCAGTTGATGCAAAGTCTACACAACAAATACCATAAGACAACAGAAATTAACCATCATCCTAAGATTATTACTTGTAGATCACCAATTATTGAGAATTTCGTTGTCATATTGTTAAAAGTTAGAAGTAATCTTTTAGGAATAGCATTCTAACTACTGCTCTAGTTTCAACACACATTTTCAATGAAACGAAATGAAGAAACAAAATAATATGATAACAACCAACTAGATGAAATAAGAGATTCAATTAGCACACATTAAATGAACAACTCACATGAAAACACAGTGAAAATTTTGTAAAAACTTGACCACATAGCATATCAATCATCATAAAAGAAATGAAGCAGAAAATGCAATGAAATAAAATTTGAACAGGTTCAGAGTTCAACTAACTGTAGCCTAAAACAAATCTAGTTCTAGAAGATTAAAAGGTACACTGTTGTGAGAACTTAACCGAAAATATTCGAACACACATTCCATTCAATGAGGACAACTGATCCAATAGGAATTATGCAAATTTTTACCCTCAAAATTTCAGAATTCATGTTGCATCAAGTGCCTCAACAAGCCCGCGCATACATGACAAATTTTTACATCATAGTGATTGAAGCTTAATTCGTATATTAACTACCATAAAACAATCCTAAATAAGGAAGTTCCAGGACCCTAGTTTTAGGAATAACAAAGACTTAAGAGAAGAGTTTGAGACACAAACCAAAGATAGTTTAACACAAACCAAAAAGTAAGATTGACCTCATATTATCTCAAATTTCAAATTGTTTCACAAACTACAATCAATTTATTGATATATATATTATATATCTACAATCAATTTATATATATATATGTTAGTAAACAATAGTCAACAAATGACATGGAAAACCGTTAGAATCTCAGCTAACCAAATGTGGGATATAAACTTCTCAAATGCTGATACCAAATATCTGAAGAAAAAAATTACAAACCATACATCAAATCTAATATCATAACAGTTAATAAACTTGGTCATCGACAAATCACAAAATCTATCAAAGTGAAAATCAGGAAACCAATGTTGGATAAAAATGATTGGAAAGAATGAAGAACCATCAATATCTCACCTTAGTGAATGCCCGAATCCACTCACAGAAATCTGGAAAGGACCAACAACAAGAAAGAAAAAAAAATAACAATCAGCACATCACACAATAGCAATGGAATTCAAAAGCGAAAAATAATCACGCAATATTAAGATAATAGTCTTAAAACTTCAGCTACATAAATACTAAACTTGTTCTCCACAAACACCAAAAACTACATGGGTATAAATAAATAAAAATAACAGAGAGAAACAAACAAAACATTTTATGCATCACAGTAGCATCCCTAGATAGTGAGGGTACATAGAGTAACAAAACTAAGGAGTGAATAATAAACTTCACACATGAGAGTGAGAGAGCAATAAACCTAAAGACTTAGTTGACAGTGTCATAAAATAATCTAGAAATACCAATTTACTGTATCGTACAACATTAACAAAAATAACTACAAAATTAAATGCCAACACTCGACAAGAATGCCAAAATTTTCAGATGCCAAATAACCACAAATCCCTATCAAGAAAACAAAAATCACTACATATCAATCCCCCCAAGACTATTACCATAACCATATCAAATTGGTTTGTGCTTAACTTAATAGTGCGCACACAAAATCAATAGACCACAGCAAAACCCAGATCTTAGCTACCTATACAAAAAATATTGATAAATTGACAAAAAAAATTGAAAGACATGTATATACGAGAGACATTGCAATACTTAGTCGGGATCAGGCTCCTCAACGAACTATGGAGATCAAAGTCGCAACGTGGTGATCGGTGCAGTTTGTAAGACACGATAGAGAGGAAAGAAAACCTATATATAACCCATGACAAATTGTAGACTCAATAGAGGAAACACTTGAACAAAAATCTATCCGTAACCAATAAAACAAAACGAAGTAAACAATAGCACTTAGAATCAAGGAGAGCAAAAAAAAATAGAAACGAAAATAATACAAAGCAGCCCAAATATTTATCATTATTCACCAAATTTAGTACCAGAATATGGATGCCCTATACCCAATTTTCTCCCTTTAAATTACATTACTCAAGTAACAAACCCAATATGAGCATTCAATCTTACAACCAACCAAAACTCACCAATATGCTTCCATAAAGTAGAGAAGGAGTTATATTCAGCTTGGTAGTTCACTCCGAGAAGGAAACACATGCAATTATAATTTTGATTTTGTTACTGACAAAAAAAAATGCAGTCAAGTTATATGTTAACTAATCCAAGTTGCCAAAGATATGGTCATTGTATACCAAGATGAAAATATATCAATCATAGCTAGGTAATATCTTATTTAGTATATATCCCATCCACAGGCGGATCCAAGATTTCAATTTTTTTTTATGTTTGTAACCCATTAGAAGGTTCATCCTCACACATTTGTTATTATGATATAAGAAATCATACATTTGGGGGGGGGGGGGGGGGGTGGACAAAAAACCAAACCCCGTGAATAGAAATTCTACATTGTAAATTAACTAAACATCACCCTCCGAGGTTTGCTAACTTCAAACTCCGCAACAACTGAATTATTATCAATGCTTTCGGCATACTCTCTTTCAATATATAGAACCATTTAATCATCAAGGAACTCATCACCCATCTTATTTCGAAGAGTATTTTTCAAGATCTTCATTGATGAAAATGCTCTCTCAGTTGTTGCAGTAGACATAGGAAGAGTCAACACAAGACATATCAATCTATAAATCATCGGGAAGAATGCTGACTTTCTTGTTTCAATCAACAGTAGACACAAGTCAGGTGATGGTGTCATGTTGAATCTTATATCCATTTGAATATCTGCAAGAAAATAAGCACACTCCATCTCAAGAGAAAGTATGTCAGCATATGTAAAATCTTGAGGATAAAACTTTCATTGCAAGAGTGTGAACATCTTTAGCCTTGAAATCTTGAAAATTATCACGAGGATCAAGTGTTGCACTAAGAATAAGAAGCTCCAGTGAAGTTTTTGTGAATCTGTTTTCTAACTCTGCCAACTGCCAAGTCAATCACAACATTTAGAATATTGACTCGATAAAAATGTTCGTTTGTAATAAAGTTTCTCTGCTAACACGTTCTTGGTGTTGTACCTTCCATATAAGGAGCACACATATCTGGCATAACAACATCATGCTCCTTACAAAATGATATCACTTTCACAATCAATTTATCCCAACCATCTTTTCTCATAGCCTGAAGTTTTGATTTTGTTATTGTGAGAAATCTCAAAGCATTTAAAATGCCTATAGCCTTCTTTTGCAATGCTTGACAAAGAAACTCAGTAATTTTCATGATATCATCCATCAACAGCAAACAAAACACAAAATCAAAATCCTTCATGATCTTACCACACTGCTTGCTTGTCCTCTTACCTTTGCTTGCCCATTTGCTTTCAAATCCGCAAGAGTAAATCGGGTGGCTCTATATAACTTGAACAAACTTGAAATAGAATGATGATGTGTACCCCAATGAGTAGCTCTTGCTCGTTGCAAACCGGTAGTCTGATTAGCTCATCTACCTGTCTCAAGTGTGTTAGCAACTACTAATTCTTCAATCTCTTCCTCTCTGATAGTCTTTAACAAAAAAAACATCTTTTTGTAGAAGAATCCACAAAAGTCACAAGCAAAATAAGTTTTAAGAAAAATTCCCAAATTTCATCCACTCTCATAGCAACAATATTTAATGTTAATTGTAAACGAGCAAAGTAATGCATATAATAAGCATATGGACACTCTTCCGAAAACAATGCCTGAAGGCCATGAAACTCATCCCTCATGTTGCTAGCACCATCATAACCTTGACCATGCATATTTTCCACTGGAAGATCATATTGAGCAAGCACATTTGTAATCTCATTTTTAGAGTTAGAGAACAAGTATCTGAAAGACAAACAATTTTAAAGAACCGTTCTCTAATCAATCCATAACAGTCAACAAACCGAAGAATAATAACCATTTATTCCCTCTTGGATGTATCAATAGACTCATCAACAAGAATATAATATGTTACATCCCCTAGTTCTTCATGGATTTTTCTTCTCACTTTGTTGCCAAGAATATTCAAGATTTGTTTTTGAATAGTTGGAGAGATATACTTAGCATTCCCAGGAGCATTTTGTAAGGTAACATTGTGAATTTCAAAATGCAGTCTTCCAAATGAATGCAAAACTGTATTAATGTTACCAGCAATAGCAGAGTCAGCTGATTCATCATGACCTCTATATGCACATCCTTGATTTGCTAGCAATCCTCTATGGTGAAAAGAAGCCGGAGTCGGTTATTTGCTATCTCCTGTGATGACTATGAGTTGATCATTCTATTAATATGTGATGATGGATTTCTCAAATTTTCCCATTTGACCATGGCAGTATTATGCACAAAATTGATGTCCTTACCAACATCACAAAGAATCACAGATTTCTTGGAATTAATATTCTTCCAACTTTGAACTCCATTCACAGTAAATGCATGATGAGATGGATGAGAATCAAATAAGAAGCAAGAAAAACAAAATGCTATGTCAACAAAATCAGAATACTCATGGCCCTGAATACTCAAGCCAGGGCCACTGTTTAAACCATTTAAAATTAAACCTTCGACTTTGACCTCCCTCAATGGAAACTTTATACTCACATAGGTCAGGTTGAAATGGTCCTAATACCAAATAAGCTCTTCTAACATTTTCACGATCATTCAAAGGGTATGAACAAATGGGATGCCTCTTTTCTGGATCACGTTCAAGGCAACTTATATCAAAATTTTCTTCCACCTCAATATTTTCAATTTGAAACTGTTCTTGTGGAATAGATGGAAACAGATCAACATGAACGTCATTAACCAAATCATCACTCATATTTATACTCCCACTAGCACTAGAATTCCTCTCACTTGATGGATTATCATTTGTAAACCATGAAAAGAGATTTTTGTATCGTTTAGGTTTACGTTGATCCCCATTATATTCAATGTATAAAACCTATATAAGATTATATAAAGTTAATTAGGATATAAAGCTACTTACTCAAACACTAGATATGACATCTCATAGCCACAAACAAGACATAAAGTAAATAAAAAATAGAGAAAGAGATTACACTTACAGGAACTAGATTGCTAGTTTGCTACTACTGTAATGTAATCAAAGCTCAACCTCTTGGGTCTTGACTCTTGCTTCTCTCTTCCTTCACTGATTTCAATTTTAAGAATAAATAAAAAAAAACAACACAAAATCACTTATCACATAGCACAATCCACAATTTCAGAGAACACTACCACATTTTTAACCATTGCCGGCAATTTTTAAATCGCCAGCAATGTTTTTTTATCATTACCGGCGATTTTTTTTTTTAACATTGCCGGCGATTTTTCCGGCAAGTCGCCGGCAATGTTCCGCCGGTAATTAAAAAAAAAAAAAAGACATTGCCGGCGACTTACATTTAAGTCGCCGGCAATGTCTTTTTTTTTTTTAACATTACCGGCGACTTAAATGTAAGTCGCCGGTAATGTCTTTTTTTTTTTTTAATTACCGGCGGAACATTGCCGGTGACTTGCCGGAAAAATCGCCGGCAATGTTAAAAAAAAAGACATTACCGGCGATTTTTGGGGACAAAATCGCCGGTAATGATAAAAAACATTGCCGGCGATTTAAAAATCGCCGGCAATGGTTAAAAATGTGGTAGTGGAAATGGAGCACTAAACTATATATTCTTGACTTTTCAATCAAACCCGTTATCTATTATCTCATTAATCATAATAAATTTCAAGAATCTATATCAGAATTCACAAATTACAATTTCAAATTTTGTTAAGAACATAGTCTGCAACTTGGTGAAATTCAATTACCCAAACCCCATATAATACAATCCATTAACCCGTATATTCAAGAAAATAGGAATACCTAAAAGAAAAAAAGAAGAGATTGACGAGCTTGTTGACTGAACTGAGTACACTTATCAGAGGGAATGCAAAACGGTCTGGTATTTGATGAGAAGTGAAGCCGTAGTGGACTGGAGAAGTTTTATAGAAACAGCGACATGGGTTAATGAAAACATGGGTTTGGTTACGTGACTAGCATAAGGACAACTTTCTTTCTTAATTTTTTTTTGTATATCTCTATTTTTTTTATATATTGGGCAAAAAATATGTCGGGCTACAGCCGGGGTAGTCTACCGTCTCCGTCCGCCCCTGATCCCATCTAATTTACATGGGATCAAAGCCCATGTTAAGGATGAAGCAGACCATCTTGGAGCGAACCGTGATTAGTTCTACCAACCACTTGTTGGTGGATGACAATAAAGCAACTATTATTTAATCAACATTCATAAAACCAACAATGAATAGAAAACTTGACCATTCCTACCAACACCTTGTTGTAGCATAACACTATATTATACATTTATGTTTTCTGGCAATGAGTAACTAACCTGAGTAACTCTGAAATTGAAATAAGGATCAAACTCATGAATCACACTCTCATATATGACCAGTACACCAATTCCCAAAAGCAACAATACTGTGAGCACATAGCACTAAAAGAACCAACAACTTACTGTAACTACTATCACACACGTCACACTAGATATAAGTTTTCGAATCAATCATATATCACAATTCTGAATCTCCATTTCAAAAACTAAACAAAATGAACAACAAAAAGCCTAGATCGAACATGAAGTTAGATGAGAGATAGAAAGATTTATTCTACTTATTAGCTTAAATCAAAAATTGATATAAATCCAGAACTATCAGACGAATAAAATATTATAATGATCAAATGAGTCGGAGATTATGTCGAATCAAAGACATGACTTTGGAATCAAATACAAACCTACAAAGGCTTTGATTCTAGACCATGAATGATAAGACATGTACAATGTAGAACTCAATTCTTCTAAACAATAACAATAGATCAACCAATACCGAGAGAGAAGACCCAGGAATTAAGAGTTAGCCAAGGTAAGACTAAAAACGCATATCAACACTTTGGTTCTCTAAGAAACAAAACTGAGAATTGTGCAAAGCAAAACAAAAATATAATAGGCAATTCACTTTTCCTTTTGACCTAGCAAAATAAAAATAGCAAGACTCCAACTTTCAATATCAAATTTCCTCCATAAAATCCAAACCATCCTTACAACTATAAGGCGCATAATGCATAATCAATAAGAACACCACAAAAAGTTTGATTATTTGAATATGCCCAAATCAAACAAAACAACCAAGACAAAAATTTTGATCATACAAACCAGAAATATAAGATACAGAAGAAAAGAGGAACTGGGTTTAGTTGTACTGGCCTCATGGATTAGATATGAACACTTTGGGAACAACAGAGAGGTTGTAACAAAACACAAAAGCAAGGCAACCTTTGACTTTTTTATTTTATTTTGTAGTTTCCTATGAAGAATGATAGGATGAGTTACTTAATAGACAAATGTACATAAATTTGATAAAACCTTGTTTGTTCAAAAAGCACAAACGACACAAATTAAATGAAGCCAATCCAATAAGATATAGGACAACTTCATTTAACTAAATTTGACACAAATTAAATGAAGTCAATCTGTATAAATGTATAACTTGAACAAAAAATAAGGGCTACATATAAACTTGTAGCCACATTTTACAACAACTTAATGTGGCTAGATAGCCAATCTGTATAACAGGTTGCAAGCCATGTCCATGTGGCTTGCTCATCTCTTTATAAATGGCTGTATGAAGATTTAAAGAGATGAGTTTGGCTATCTCATTCATATAACATGAAGATGTATAACAATGCTCATCGTTATAAGATGCTTATCCTTATTGTTGAAATTCATAATAATGCTCATCTTTATAACAACTATAATCATCTTTATAGGCTTGCTCATCCCTATATAAAGATAGCCACATGTATAGGGGTTTGCTCATCTCTTTATAATCGATAGCCACATCGATAGCCAATATGTGAATGTGGCTACATCAACTACACTACTATAATCTTATTGCATTTGTAGTTGTAGCTACTGTAATCAAGCAATACCCACCCGATTATTGATTGGATAATAGACGATATGAAACGTATAAAATCATTTAATTAACAACAAAATCACAAAACCCATCCAAAACCAAAGTTCAAGCTCACCTTGTGTCTGCAACCAAAGCGGGAATCCTTCTTCTAAGAAAAATCCCAAACTATATCCACATAGCAAAATTCCAAAATCAATAAAAGTAAACCCAAATTAAACTCAACAAACCAAGGAAAGCACATGTGTAGATTTAAATTGGTTTGGTCGAGCAAACCAATATATAAGTAAACTCAGGAAACCCTTATAGATTGAAATTTATTTAGGCTGAGGCTCACCTGATCGTCGAGGAAAGCACAAGCGTGACAAAGTGAGAGAACGAAGAGAGTTAAGGAAAGATCGACGAAGCCAACGACGGAGCTACGGAATCTCTGAATTGATCGAAGGCAAGGAACCCTGACCTCTACACTCAAGAGTCAGAGATTCAAAGTAAAGGTCTCGAGAGAAAAAGTTGTTACTTTGTGATATCTATAGAGAGAGATTTTTGAGATGGCAGATAAGAGCGATTGCAAATGTGTGGAGAGAAAATTGGTCTGGGAAAGGGAGAGAGATCTTATCTAGAACAATATGTCACATGCTCAACATGGTCAAAACAGTGCTTATAAACAGTGAAAATGAACAGTACATATGAACAGCATAAAGTGATGTCTCACGGTTGTTATATAGTAAATTTTCAATTTCGTGATGCGAAGACAACATGCTACTCGAACATGATGTGTCTTGATATTGGTAGTGAGATTGTATTGTGACACTTACAGTTGATTTGTTTCCTTGTAGCCCATAATTTTGACATTCATATAGGATTGACGAAGTGGTTTAGGTTGTGTCTGATATCATTTATTAAATTGAATTTAAAATTTTTAAGATTCAAAATCATGTCTCGTAAGTTATATTAGAGGTGAGATTCGGGCTGAACGGTTCAGTTTTTAGTAAAAATCAAAACCAAACTGAAATATATTTTTTTTTGGTTTGGTTCGGTTTTTTATTTTTAAAAGAAAAGTCACAACTAGTCGATTCGGTCCGGATTTTTTCCGAATTTTTTTGTTTTTTACATAATACATAAAAATCAAATTTTTCAAAAAATAACTAAAAACTTGTCTATAAAAGACCTTTTTTGGGTCGCCTAACATTTTGATTCGTCTATATAAGCGAATTTGACAATGATTGTGCATATAAAAGTTTGGATTTTAGGTTTTTATTTTTCATATATTTATATTATATATTATAAAATACAAAAAACGATGTCATTTTTTGCATACTTCGATTTTTTTTGTTTGGTTTGACTTTTGGAAATCAAAAACCGAAACCGAACCAAATGTCTCAATTTTTTTCAGTTCAGTTTGTATCAGATTCGATTTTTCTCGACCGCGGCTCGGTTTCGGCTCGAGTTTTTTTTCCGGTTTTCGGTTACAATATCTTACTCTCTATGATGTGTACTTTCTAAACAATGGCCTATAAAACTTAATTTTTTTTTTATCATAATTTGACAAATCAACTGTTAGATGTTTAGTTATATATAAGTAGATCATTTCTACAAAGTTTCAACCAAATAAAAAATTGTTAATGGTGTGTTTGGATAGAGGTAAAATAAGAGGAGTTTAATTAAATTCCAATAATTTAGAACTCCATCTCCTAATTTTTTGTGTTTGGATAACTTATTTAAGAATTTAACAATTACTCCATCTTAAAATCGGAGGAATTCAAAACTTAAATGCTTCATTCGATTCCAATTCCTTCAAAATGATGTGTCATTTTTACAATTTCCTTGAATCCCTTTAAAAGTTTGTAATTCTTGTCATTATTAAATTTCTTTATGAAGAAATTCAAATACGGGAATTCACAAATGATGTAATTTAAAGTACTATAATTTTAATTTCCGTCATTCATCAGTTCTTTTAAGAATTAAGAATCCTTCATCCAAATACACTGTAAGGGATTCATAATCATGATTTATCAAGTATGAAAATGAATTGTTCAACTTTGACAAATTTGGTACGTTCATTAATTTGATCTTGTTCGACACCTTAATGATTTCCAAATAGGATGAAAATTTATACAATTGATCTACTTATATATATATATCTAAATATTTAATGGTTGATCATTTGAAATGTGGTTAAAACATGTTTTATAATAAGGTACTTATCAAGTACTCACCATAGATGTACTCATTAGAGCCTCTCCCTATATTACAGAACTGTATTTTCAGCATGAAAATAATAAAACGTGTTTGGTATACTTATACAAGGTCTACAAACACAAATTAGTATTTGTTTGATTTTAAATTTCAATTGAAACAGTTTATATATGTATATTTAGAGGGTAACATTCAATATAAATTCATCATAAACTGTTTCTTGATTTTGCTGAGATTCTATTTTAAAAAAAAGGTGAAGACTTCATTTTGATGTTTTATCAAATGTAGTGGGCATGCATTTTCTGTTTTTAATGTTTTCAGTTTTCGAAATTTATTTTCTAAAAATAGTCTGCCAAACATATTCCACTGCATTTTTGTATTCTGAAAACGAAAAATTATTTTATAAAATGATGTCAAACACGACCTTAATTTTTATAAGGAAATTCTCTTCTAATCCCTTCATGGCTCGAACCAGAATAGCTTATTTGTGGTGTAGAGTTGCTCCTAAGTTAATTTTCAGGTTTCACTTGGATCAATGTTGGTTACAATGATGGGCACAAGATTTTAAAATGGGGTGGATTAAAAAAAATTTGTTCAATTTTTTTCTTACAAGTCATATGTTAAATTAAACACACATCAAACAACCAAGTAACTAACTAAAAGAATTAACAATAACGTTTGATGAAAGTTCGTTGACATAAATCTAAAAGTGAATAACATATTACTCTAATTGTACCTACGGTCATGAATAGAAGAGATTAGTTTGATAAATTGCAAAAATAAGAGAGGTGTCACATGATGTTGCAACTCAAAAAGAAAAATAAGGCGTAGGTACTCTTAAGCTAAAAAAATGGTTTTTGATGAGTTTTTAAGAATTTTTCTAATTTTAGTCAATAAATAATATTAAAATATAGATTAATATTTTATGTTTATGATACGGAGGTTGATTTTAGAATTGATTAATTTTGAAGTGGACTAATTTTTATTTTTTAAAATTTTAAACTAAAATTAAACTACAAAATAGTAATTTTTTTTTATAAATATTTGGGGGTGAAATACAACCCACCTTAACCCCAAGGCTAAGTAATTCCGTCTTTGGTTGGTTACTTCTAATTTGTGCTTTTGAGAGTGTTTACAATATTATTATTTTTTGTTAGACTGGTTTTTTCATTATGATTGAAGTCGAGTCTAAAAGTAAACTAAATATTTTTCAAAAATGAAAAAAAGAAAGGAAAAGAACTTTCTCCATCAACAGCGGACACGTGTACAGTTTGGGTCCACATTAACGTGCTCCTCCAGCCACCTTCCTGTGCCCTAAGAATTCTTCACTCGCGTCGATCGAGGGAGCGAGCTTTCCAGATGCCCCCTTAACCCGACCCGAATTTCCTCGAAATTCTCGCCCGAAAAAAGATGAGCTTTCAGGATTATCGGGATCTGGAAACTGGTCCCCGCCGCGGGTCGGGTCAGTCGAGA
Organism: Geum urbanum; assembly: GCA_946800695.1. Taxonomy (NCBI): domain Eukaryota; kingdom Viridiplantae; phylum Streptophyta; class Magnoliopsida; order Rosales; family Rosaceae; genus Geum; species Geum urbanum. The sequence goes on from OX327011.1 coordinate 26,976,153, forward strand.
CGAGACCTCATTAATGGGAAGCAGGACCCGACTCAAGCCGTCGCCGCCGGCATTTTCCAGATCACCACCGCCGTCAACACTTTTCAGAGGCTCGTCAACACCATCGGCACCCCAAAGGACACCCCCGAGCTCCGAGAAAAGCTGTAAGTAAACCTTCAATTTTGCTTCAATTCGTTTTATTCTTTCGATAGAGAATTGTGAGGTTTAAGCAGTTTTTTTGATAGCATTGTGGTTTAATAATTTTTTTAGTCTAGTCTTCAAGAAATGAACTTAATTCCATGTTGATGATCAAGAAATAGTGTGATTTTAAGATTGGTTCATATTTAAGATGAATAATCAATAATGTGGTACGATAGATCGGAGATTCATTGGGTAAGACCATAGTAATGTGTGTGGTGATGCCAGTTTCCGTTCTTTAGTTTGCTCAGTGTCTTTTCGGGCTGCTTTATGATGTGTTGTTCTCTTACTGTTACTGATTCAGGCACAAGACACGACAGCATATTGGGAACTTAGTCAAGGAGACTTCAGAAAAACTTAAACTAGCTAGTGACAGGGACCATCATTCCGAAGTTAACGTAAGGAACTTAGATGTGCTTTTCCCCACTTAAGGCTTTTCCATGAATGAGTCCTCATACTTGAATTGTTTATTCAGTTAAATGGTGGATAGTTCCTTTCCGTTGTTGCTTGGCCTTAGAGGAACCCAAGTGTTTTCTTCGGTCTTTCAATATCTTCATTTAAATTTGCAGGTAAGACAAAAGGTTGCAGATGCTAAGCTTGCAAAAGATTTTCAAGCTGTATTAACAAATTTCCAGAAAGCTCAACGACTTTCAGCTGAGAGGGAAACCGCGTATACTCCATTTGTTCCTCATTCTGTTCTGCCGTCGAGGTAATTTTTGTACATTGTCAATGATATCAGGATAGTACTTATTTCATATCTGCTAGAAGATTCTTTTCCGGTGATTATGTTTACCAAGTATTGTAATGGTTATGCAGCTACGCTGCTAGTAAGATAGACGTATCTTCAGATAAGAATCCAGAACAGCGTGCTCTCCTTGTAGAATCGAGAAGGTGAGTTTTACTCCTTAATTGTGTTCATTCTCTTTCATTTAGTTTGCTATAGCTAGCTGTACTCCCTCTAACTTGGTTTCAGAAGTTCCATGTATGATTATTCTTGTGAGTGATTCTAGTCGCAGGAAGATAATGGTCTCTATTGTATTAAATGTTACATTTTCTAGTGCTTAAGTTTTACTTTTTCTTTTGAATCTGAAGGGGTCACAGTAATGGAAATACAAAGACACTTGAAATCAAATATGGGAACTAGGAAATTTCGCCCTTCAAGAACTAAAATGTATGCTTGCATAATTAGTTAAATTTGTGATGACCAATTATTGGTGGTTCACTGTGTAGATCGGGACTAGTAAAATTAGGAATGTGAGAAGAAATGAATGTTGTTGTGCTTAACTGTGAAGATGATATATATAAGGTTGAATTAGCCTCTTAAATGGAAGTTTGTTATACTTTTTTTTTCACTCTTTTATATAGGAGTTGGTGGTATAAAATAGAGGGTTAGGGACTAGAGGTGTGGGAACCATATATATCTATCGTTATGTGCTTAGAACTGTTATCAATATATTAGGGTTAGTGCTGAGACATGTATGGTTTGTGCATCATCTTAAACTCTTACTTCAATACATCCTTTACTTCAATATGATTTATGTTGCAGACAGGAGGTCTTGCTATTAGACAATGAAATTGCCTTCAATGAGGCTATCATCGAGGAAAGAGAACAAGGAATACAAGAGATCCAGCAGCAAATTGGTGAAGTGAATGAGATTTTTAAAGATCTTGCTATTCTGGTTCACGAACAAGGAACCATGATTGGTAATTTAACTTGTCCTTTCTTGAAGGCACTGTTATATAGCTGGTTACTGTTTTCTTATGTTGATTGTATATGTTTTGTAGAGGAAATCGGCTCTAATGTTGAGAGTTCCCACGCTGCAACTGCCCAGGCAAAATCTCACCTAGTGAAGGCCTCTAAGACCCAGAGATCAAATTCGTCTCTGGTAATTTACACTACAGTTTCACACTTTATTTTCCTGCTAAATTTGATTTCAATACCTTTTCTTTTTGGTTTAAGTATAATTTTGTGTTTTATTTTGTAATTTTGCAGACTTGCTTGCTCTTGGTGATATTCGGAATCGTACTTCTTATAGTCATAGTAGTACTTGCAGCCTAATCGGTATCTTATCAGCATTTGATCAGAGACAAATCATGATCTGCCCGTCCCTTGCTAATGTGTTCGATGGGCTGCTTGCTTTTTCGGATCGTGGTGCCTGACTTGAGTTTACTGCTCCTTGGTCCAACTTAGTATACAGATGTCCGTTACAATATCTGGTTGTTTTGGGTAGATAATGGGTTTTTTTTTTCTGCTGCAAGTTCATGTGTGGTTTCTGATGTGTGTGTTCTGTGTCTGTTATGTTATATAATGGTCTTGGTTCTTTCTTATGTTAATATATTTCATAATTCTTTTGGATATTTTATGTTACGACTTTGGTTTTCATGTGTGTAGTGATGTTATTCATAATTCCATCAACTGGGTCTTGAAAATTTAGCTACGATGATTTGCTACAAGTTTAGTATATTACTGAAAGAGGGGAATACAGACTATATAGTACCAGCTAAACAGCTAAACATTGTATATTGTTTGCCTAATTTAAAGGAAATTGGATTAAATCTTAATAATGAAAGAATTTGCCCTAAAAATATGTCGAGTCTCGTGCTGCCTCTCCCTCTCCCTAGGGTGTCTATTGTTTTAACATTGCATACTCCTTGATTAATAAAGTGTCTCGTGTCTTTGTCTTAAAAAAAATCTTAATAATGATGTTAGAATATGCCTTGAATCTGGTATGGCATCGGCATACGCAGGTCTCGCTAAGACAGATGTCTTTGGCTTTGGGATTCCTCTGTCATTCAGGTTTTCGTAAGGAATAGGGATTCCTCAGTCATTCTGGTTTAGATTTCCTCAGACGTTTGGGTTTGGGATTCCTCTGGTATTCAGGACTCTGTTAGGCTATATATATAAGGGCATTAGCTATGAGAGAGGAGGGTGAATGAAATCTGGTTCTATCTTGTAGATTAGGCTTAATCTAGTGTGGTAGAGATATTCTGGTTTTATAATCCTAGGTTGGCTAACCTAGTGTGATACTCTGTAATCTGATATCCTCAAGATAATAAATATGTTCTCCTTCTGCTGTGGATGTAGCTAACTCACGTTAGTGAACCACGTAAATCTGTGTTTGTTCTTATATTCAATTGCTTCCGCTATAACAAACTGGTATCAGAGCTTCGGATCAGGATGTCTGGGGTGAATGTGAAGATCGAAAAATTCACGGGGAGGAACAGTTCCAGTTTATGGCAGATCAAGATGCGTGCCTTGTTAAAGCAACAAGGGTTGTGGGCGCCACTGATGAAGAAGACTGTGGGTCCCGAATCCGCTGAGATGGCCAGTTTGGAGGAGAAGGCACATGAAGCTTGAGAGTCTATACATAACGAAGTCTTTAACCAACAAGTTGCTTCTGAAGCAACGTTTGTTTGGTCTGCGTATGCAAGGGGGTGCATCTCTGAGAGATCACTTGGATCAGCTGAACACAATTCTGTTAGAGTTGCGTAATATCGATGTTAAAATCGATGATGAGGATGCTGCTCTAATTCTGTTGGTATCTTTACCGTTATCATATGAGAATTTTGTGCAATCCTTTATTGTTGGAAGGGATACGGTGACTCTTGAGGAGGTAAGATCGTCTCTTCATACCAGAGAACTACGCCATAAGGCGACTTGTACAGGTTCAGATAATCAGGTTGCTGGGTTAGTAGTCAGTGGAGGTAAAAGACATGGAAACTCGAATAAGAAGAAATTCAAGAAGCCAAGTTTCAAGAGTCCTAAATCCAACGATGTCTGTAACTACTGTAAAGAAATAGGGCATTGGAAAAGGGAATGTCCAAACAGGAAGCAGCAAGAGAAACCATCAAGTACTGCTGCTATAGCAGAAGATGACACCAATTCAGAAGAGGATACAACCCTAGTTGCTGATGAACATACGCATCACAATGATGCGTGGGTTCTAGATTCCGGGGCGTCTTATCATATATGTCCGCACAGGAAGTGGTTCTCAACCTATGAGCAGGTAAATGGAGGAGATGTCTCTATGGCCAACAGTGTTGCTTGCAAGGTGGTTGGAATGGGATCAATTAAATTGCGGACACATGAGAGTAAATTTTGTACATTGAACGAAGTTAGGCATGTTCCAGGTATGACTAAGAATCTGATATCTATGGGTTATTAGGATAACAAGGGATTTAGTTTCAAAGGAGAAGGCAGAGTTCTACGTATCTGCAAGGGTTCTAATGTGGTTCTGAAAGGTGTCAAGCGGGGTACTTTGTATATTCTACAAGGTTTTACGCTGTCGGGTTTTGCTGATGTTGCATCATCGGAAGTTTTCAAGGAGTTTATGACCAAGCTATGGCACATGAGTCTCGGTCATATGAGTGAACGAGGGATCCAAATTCTGGAATTCTGCTGGTCTGAGTTTAATGAGTTCTGCAAGAATGTAGGGATTGCTAGGCATCATACAGTCAGGGACACACCGGAGCAGAATGGTGTGACAGAACATATGGATTAGACACTTCTGGAGAGAGCTAGGTGCATGCTCTCTAATGCTAGTGTTGTATTATAGAATGGTAGTGTTGAGAAACAGGTGGAGCAGTAAGTCACTCAAGATGAGAGTGAACCACAGCAAGGAGATCAACACTCACATTCAGAATCAGAGCCACTAGTAGTTAACCAGCATAGTTTGTCTCTTAATCGGTCGAGGAGAGCAAACTTCGGGAAACTGCCCACGAGGTATGGTTTTGAGGACATGGTGGCTTATGCACTTCAGATTGCTGAAGAGGTGGATCCTCGCGAGCCATCCACCTACAAGGAAGCAGTTACATGTACTGAGTCTGCCCAATGGCTTGCTGCAATGGGAGACGAGATGGAATCACTTCACAAGAATTAGACTTGGGATTTGGCCAAGCAACCTCGGGAGAGAAAGGTTATTACTTGCAAATGGATTTTCAAGAAGAAGGAAGGGATGTCACATGCTGAGGGTATCAAGTATAAAGCTCGGGTAGTTGCAAGAGGGTTTCATCAGGAAGAAGGTGTAGACTACAATGAGATTTTCTCGCTAGTGGTCAGACATACATCTATCAAGGTGCTACTAGCCATAGTTGCACATCAGGATCTGGAACTTGAGCAACTAAATGTGAAGACAGTTTTTCTGCATGGAGAGTTGGAGGAGGAGATATACATGACTCAGCCAGAGGGTTTCCAAGTTCCTGGAAAGGAACATTATGTTTGTAAGTTGAAGAAATCTTTATATGGATTAAAACAGCCACTGAGGCAGTGGTACAAGAGGTTTGATAGTTATATGATGGAAATTGGCTACAACAGAAGTTCGTATGATTGTTGTGTTTACTACAATAAGGTTTCAAATGAGTCTCTCATTTATCTGGTTCTGTATGTAGACGATATGTTGATACCTGCAAAGGACAAGTCAGAGATTCAAAAGTTGAAGGGTCTTTTCAGTGCTGAGTTTGAGATGAAGGATTTGGGTGCAGCTAGGAAAATTCTAGGAACGGAGATCTACAGGGATAGGAGTCAGAAGAGGTTGTTCTTATCACAGAATGATTATATTCAGAAGATATTGTCAATGTTTGGCATGTCTACAGCAAAATCCTTAGATACTCCAAGTGCAAAAAACATTCACTTGTCTGCTACGTTTGCACCTAAATCTGCTCAGGAGAAGGAGTACATGTCTCGAGTTTCCTATGGTAGTGCAGTAGGAAGCTTGATGTATGCTATGGTCTGCACTAGACCGGATCTTGCACATGCTGTCAGTTTTGTCAGTAGGTTTATGGGTGAACCTGGAAAGGAGCATTGGCAAGCTGTGAAGAGGATCTTTCGTTACCTTAGAGGTACGTTTGATGTTGGTCTCATTTATGGAGGTGATACAGGGTGTTTAGTAACTGGTTATTCAAATTCAGATTATGCTGGAGATGTTGACACGAGAAGATCTATGACTGGTTATGTTTTCACTCTTGGTGGGTCTGTTGTTAGTTGGAAAGCTACTCTGCAGCCTTCAGTGACTTTGTCTACAATTGAAGCAGAGTATATGGCATTGACAGAGGCAACCAAGGAGGGAATCTAGTTGAAAGGACTGATTAGTGACTTGGGTCTACATCATGATCAGGCTATAGTGTATTATGATAGTCTTAGTGCAATCTGTTTAGCCAAGGATCAAGTTCATCATAAGAGAACTAAACACATCGATGTCAGGTATCATTTTCTGAGAAGTGAGAAGAGAATCAGGGTGAACAAGGTGGGTATTGCTGATAATCCAGCAGACATGTTCACCAAGCCGGTTTCGCATAGCAAGTTCCAATATTGTTTGGACTTGCTGAATGTTAGAAACTGTTAGTTGCCCATTGGGGGCAACATCTGGGTCCTTCTTTAGGAGGGACAACATCTGGGTTCCTTCTCTGGGAGAAGGGAACATCTGGGTTCGTCTTTAGAGGAACAACATCTGGGGCAGAGGAGAATCTGGTACTTCTGGTACATCTAGTTATTTGGGAGAGGATTCAAGTCAAGGTGGAGATTTGTTAGAATATGTCTTGAATCTGGTATGGCGTCGGCATATGCAGGTCTCGTTAAGACAGATGTCTTTGGCGAGAGGGTTGCAAGGAAGAATCTCTGGCGAGAGAGTCTTTGACGAGGAGAGTTAGAATCTCTAGCGAGCAGGAATTCTACTCAGGTTTCCGTAAGGAATAGGGATTCCTCAGTCATTCTAGTTTAGGTTTTCTCAGACGTTTGGGTTTGGGATTCCTCTGGTATTCAGGACTCTGTTAGGCTATATATATAAGAGTATTAGCTATGAGAGAGGAGGGTGAATGAAATTTGGTTCTATCCTGTAGATTACGCTTAATCTAGTGTGGTAGAGATATTCTGGTTCTGTAATCCTAGGTTGGCTAACCTAGTGTGATACTCTGTAATCTGGTATCCTCAAGATAATAAATCTGTTCTCCTTCTGCCGTGGATGTAGCTAACTCACGTTAGTGAACTACGTAAATCTGTGTTTGTTCTTACATCAATTGCTTCCGCTATAACAAATGAAAAAAAAACCAGGACACTGAAATTAATCAAAATTGTAGAAGTAGCTGTAGCAGACTAGCAGTACTGGTAGAATGAGCAAGTATCCAAGACCGGAAGAAGAAGAAGAAAGAGCTGCAGGAGTAGCAGCACTGCTTGGAGTTGATGAAGAAACCGTCACTTTGGGTGAAGTTGCAGGTGCAGGTGTTGGGGTGGTAGAGTGACCTTGACGTGAACTTTCTGTCCGGCTTGGCAGTGACCGGTTTTGCCACAAACGAAATAGTAGGCGCCCGGTTTCATAAGATTGATGGAATCAGATCCAGTAGAATACACTGCTATAGGAGAGTTGGAGTTGCAAGATTCGTAATCTTCAGCATTAACTTGCACCACGTTATGGTACACCTTGTATGCAAAGTTTAATGTATCTCCAACACGGAAGTCTTTGGTGGAACTCCAATGATCGTAGTCTGTACCAATAATCCATCCACCGGAGTTACCAACACAACTCCAGCTTTGTGAGCAGCTCCGGCTGATGTAGAAGCACCGTAGCAATTGCCCATAGCAGCCATCGTAACAAAGAAAACAACTATCATGGTAATTCGAATGCTTAACGCCATGACAATTTGTGAGGAGAGACAACGAACGAGAGAAAGACAGTATGTGTAGCAGTACGTTGTGAACTGAAATTCTGTGTAAGATCTTGAGATGTAGCCCCCCATTTATAGTGTATTTCTCTAGCCTAGTACGGTATGGATTATGGAAATGGTTTCCAACTCTACCCGGAAGCATGGTCACTCATAGCTCATGTCGAATCCTGTAAGGATTTGTAACACCTTTTTGATAAGGATTACAAACCCAATTTAACAATCCAAGCAGAGTACGGATCGGAGTCCTACATCTGGTACTATTTCAAAACTGAAATTGCATGCAAATTAAAGATGCAGTCAATCAGAAACTTGCAAGGAATGCAAATCATGCAATGTTGCCACATAAGAAAATAGACTATGTGGCGTCTCATCAAACAATAAATAACGTGTCTAAATTAAGGTCTTGGAAATTTCGCTAGGACGATTTGCCAAAAGCTCCATCATACGTGTCAGTGCTATGAGTCTAGTATAATACTGAGCCATACAGAGAGAGGGAATACGTTAGACCGTTTAATAGGGTCGCTTGGTATAATTATACAGAAAGAAGGCAAGTAGTAAGCAACACACAAAGCATGGCGGTAAGGGTATTAAGATACTTTTGCGTGTTTGGTGGAGTTGTCTGAATAAAATATAGATGTTACAGCAATTAACAGAGCTGAAATTAAGGCAGCAGCAAATGTGATGACGGATACAATTCCAGCATCTGCCTTCCTCCCAGAAGGTATTTTCCAGACAATTGAATCCACTGTTGAAGCAGAATCATCAGTATCTGGTATCCTATATAAACAGCTTTGATTATCTGACTTTCCCTCAACGCTGCAAAGCATGAAATAATCAGGTGTACCAAATTTGACTTCCCAATAGCCACTCTCATCAAGAGGCTGCATCCACAAAACAACAGTACAATAAGGGAATATAGCAGGTTTTCTCCAAGCAAAAAGTGTCAATACTGCACAATATGTAGTCCAGAGCACACAACACGGTTTCCTCTCAGACCTTTAGTTGCAAGATAACCCAAGCAAACAAAAAACAGACACCTATACTTGATTCTATATTTGCTTAGTAGGCGTAATTAAACTCGGCCTTCATACTCAAAAATGCAAATTCTTCTTACTACTCCCGTAGTAATGCATGCAGTGATTAGTATTAATCTTCCTTTTTAATTTACTTTGCTAGATATTTTGTCCAGACCATATAAGGTAATGCCAAATGACATATTTCGGTAGTACAGGTAACCAAAGCAAGTGAGACACAATTATAATGTCATCGGTATTCATCACTTACTGGATATCTTGCATGTAATGGAAGCTCTATATTGATGATTGACTCTTTACTTCGACTCAGCAAGAGATCATGACCAACATCCATGTGAACCTCGACAGCAGAACGATTGGAAAGAAATGAAGGCAATTCCAAATTTGTATCTCCAAAAACAGCTATATTGTTATACACTGCATCAACGAAAAATAAGAGTGGAAACATCTGATTACCAAATACTTAAATCAGTGATTAAGCCTATAGCCAGTACAACTGTTTACAGTAGTTAGGATGAAAAAAGGACATTTACCTCCACGCTGAAGAAGATGTTGAAGCTCAAATGGATCGGCAAATACCCCAGATGGCAGTCTCTCAATAACTATGACCTTGCAGTGGTGAGAAGGAAGCTCAAGTGTTGACTCCTGTTCTATCTCAAGTCTCATGGATGAGGTGAGATGACGATGGGAACCATAGCCTATGAGATTACGATGCAAAATGGAGAGCCTTAAAGCAAGACCGGGATTATGTGCCTGTGATATAAAATCTTGAAAACTGGTATCCAGCAGGTCTTCATATTTTTCATAGTACGACTGCATAACATACTTCTTGAAACTACAAAGACCGCTAGCTCTTGAGTCACTTTCATCAGAATTTGGATCACACCTATGTACCTGAACGTTTAAGGATAATTTTAAGATTAAAGTCTTTATGGTAATCAAAAAGAGGAAAAATGAAAGTTGGTAGTACACCATAGTATTTAGTTTTTCATAATGATGGATACAACTGCTTAATGAATGAAAGAATAAAAAGGATGTAACAACGCAAACGAAACCAAGTTGATCACTATATAGAAAGCCAAATAAAAAATGAAACTTCTAAGGTGATCTTACATCATAAGGCACAATAACATCATAATAGTAAGGCTCAACGCATCGTGAATATTAATCAATTTACAGTGCACAGGTGCAATGTGAACTCTATCGTTGTTAATCTAAAACATGAAAATAGCATTTCTATGTTTTGTTTGGACAGGAAATTGTCCAATGTCATCACATTGTGAATCATTACTGTTGGTGAGGTCAAGGGATGCCTGAATCTACGGTCATCATTCACCATCCCGTATCTTATAGCTGGCAAGAGATCATCTCTATTGTTACAGACATATCATTAATACCATAACTGAACAACAACAAACGTGTCATCAGAACTATATTGGTTTGCAACATCTCCACATCAAAGTCCCGCCCATACACCAAAGCTTTTGATCAAAAGTGTACGTTCTTGTCTGAATCACACATACTACCAAGATAAGACATAATTATGCCAATTTAGGTCCCAAATTGATCTCAAACCGACAAAACAAAGAAACCTTACTCTATTGGCAGAACACAACACAATTCTGGCAACTGATCAGCTGCAACCATTGAACAAAAATGGAAACTTCTGCAGTGTAATAATGTCATATATAAATATAGAATTGATACAAAATTCATGAACACAGAGCACTAACCTCACTTGAAACTGGAGAGGAACTGATGCAAAGACCAATGCTAGAAAAAAATACCCAGAATACTACCAAAAACAAATAATTGCACGGCCAAACAGGTTTCCTCTGAGTCTCCATATTCAACTGAAACACAGAGAATTACTCTATGAAACACAACCACCCATGAAAATAAAACAATCCCAACATGTATAATTTGGGTGTTTAAACCAAATTTGCAGAAAATAAGGAAGCAAATAACTGACCTGAGTCGGCAATAGATCTTCTTCCTCTGTGCAAGAGAGAGACGAAAGAAGCGATGAAATACTCAGCTGATTGAATATAAAAGATCCACCGACACGTGTTACCCCTCTGAGGGTGAAACTGTCATTCTAAAGACTCAACTTTGGACACAAAAACTAACAAAGTTCCAAACTTTGGAAGCAAAAAGAGCCAGAATTGAAAACCCAATTGGGGATTTTGAATTGGGGGGATTAGATTAGAGAAGATGAGTGGTTCGTCACCAGCATACTCGTCGATTGCAGGAGAAAGAAATGGTGCTTCTGCTTCTGCTGCTGCTGCTGCTGCTTCCTTGTCCACGGACGATCTCTACTTCCCGTCTGATCTCATTTCGGTTCAGGATCGCAAAGACGAGGCAGTGCTTGGTTTGTCAAAAGCTCCTTTCTTTCCTTTTGTGTAGTTCTATTAGTTTTATTGCTTAATTTTTCTCAGTGTTGTTGTTATACTATCGAAAACCTGCTTGGTTGTTCTAGCTTTACTTGGTTTGAATGTGTGATGATAGTGTGAATAAGGTTGTTTGTCTAGTGTTAGGAATGGAGAGAACTTCGATAGCACCTATTTTAGACTATATTAAGATCAGTGAGTTGATGAATCAGTATTGGAATGTTTACTGTTGTGATGGTTTCTTGGTTAGCGGTGCGTCGTCATGTTTATGTGAAATTGATTTGTTTCTTTCTCAATTGCAGTGTTGAAGGCTAATCTTATGGCTGCGCTTAATAAGGAGGTTAAATCGCTTGATGAAGATAATTGGATGTTTGAAGGGCCACGGTCTCGAATCAACCTGATATCAAGACAAGGTTAGCTCACTTGCTACCTTGGTTGATGTTTGCTTTTACCATATTCTGTATGCCTTTTGGTTCAGAATTTATACTAACCAATCAATAATAAATAGTACTGTCTTTATTTTTTACCCTGTGAAAATCTGAGGGGAGATATATTTTGCCACCAATGCAATTGTCAAAGTGGTATTTCAGTACATATCAGATTAGTTTATTTCTGGTGACATACCAGGACCAGCATAGGTAATATTCTTCAGAATTATGGAGGAGTTGGTTTCACTTGTAAACGCTGAAAAATCAGGCTACAAAACAACAGTTCAATTACAAATTAAACTTGTGTTTTACAGTTGAATTCATATAAATGAAATTGATAACACATAAGAAGGCTTTTCCAATGGAATTCTGTTTCTACGCCATGTAAAAAATCAGTGGCCAATAAGTGAGTACTATAATGTCAATGAAGCCTATGGTGCGTAGAGTTGCTAGATCATGGGAGAGTGGTAAGGTCTTGGCATACTACGGCCTCTAATATGAATAAGTAAAGATTATACTCTTTCGCTATTGTTTTGTATGGGCAAGCTGTTTTGGTCTATGGTTCATTGTCTGTTAGTTGATCCTTTCAACCTGTTGTTGTAGCTGGCTTTAATCTTCGAATGAGAGTTCATAATCTAAATACTTTCCTTATAGCTAGCTTAACTTTAATCAGCTGAGTTATCATTTTTTCCAATTTTCCACTTGCAAGCTAATTGGCTAATAAGTATAAAACTAACTTAATATGAACGTTGAAACTAATAAAAGAGGTTTAAAGAGTTTGCAGATCTAACAAAAGGTGATCTCGAGAATCTACACACATGCACACACACATAAGAGTTTGCATAAGACTGGCGTTGTGTATTGCAACAAGTGCTTCAATGCTTTGTAATACTCAGTTGTGTTAGTAACATGTGTATTCTAATCTGATAACAAAGATATGAGTTTTGGAAGTGTTTTAATCAAGGTAGTTTAGTTGGCTAATAAGCCCTGAGGTTGTCAACTGGTTACTTATAATCAAGAATGCTTCTTCACTCGTGCATTTATAAAGAGGTAAACTGTCTAGGGGGCCATTTTGTGATTATATGTGTGATACATAGGTAAATAGATATGTAAATTTGTAAATGTAACATGGAAGGATATCCATAAGATATATCTACTCTCAGGTTTCACATGCCAAACCATATATTCAACAAAGATCTTGAGGTTTTAGAGTGAGTTGGACCACTCATCTATCATTGTATTAGGTATAAGCACTATGCACATACATTTGACTGGGAACCCAACTGTGTTATATGTCTTTTTCTAGTAAGTCTTGTTTTCTTTGTAGTCGAGTCCCGTGTAACTAATCGTTTAACTAATTACGCATAGAAATTTCCTTAGATCTGACAGCTTTTCCTCATGATCACTATGTTTCTTTTCTGATAAAGTTCATTGCTCCAGCCTCTGTTTGACTTTGAGAGCTTACTTGTAGTTCTGTCATACTCTCTCAACTCCTTCATATAATGCTATTAGTCTCACACTATTACTGGTATAACCATCAGTCTACCATTTGTCGTATCCTTTGCTTTTAAGCTGGCCCAAGGGAATTGGGACCTCCCAAATTCTTGTGTTACATTAATGAATGATTTAAGCACTTTGTTGGGGGGAGGGAGTTTTGGAGGTTCTGGTGTGTGGGAGAGGCGATGATATGTTTTGCTGGCAATCTTTTGGGTGGTGTGCCTGGAGAGGGACATGAGTTTTTTTTTTATGTAGAAAGAGATGATAATGTTGGATCTCCAGTGGATAAAAATCTGCTTTCATGTTATTGATCTTTTCATTTCATTTTAGAGTCGTCATCCTTACGGAGGGAACCTACTTTCTCTTTTTTGTACTATCATTCTGTCTTTTAAAATGAAGATTTCCATCAGAAAATGATAAATATCTGTATTGTGATGTTGGATGTTCCTATCTCTTATGCAGGTGGTTTTCTCCAGAAGCGTCTGGGAATTTCAAAGAATTGGAATTTGGCTGGACCAAGATGATTTCAAACACGTCAAGGACAATGATGTATTTCTGTTCATATACGTGAGGATCCTCTTGAAGCAGCATTGTCCTTTTCATTTTCACTGTTTTTGCAAACTTGACATGTACATGAAACAATATAGTGGTCATGCTTTAGGTCCATCAGTATTTGAAGGAGTCGAACTATTAATCTCAAGTCATCCATGAAATAGGTATGGAATGGAAATTTGGGTTTAGGTAGCTTGTAGCTGAAAAGCCACATGTTTCAGGTTTTTGAAGAGCTTTCTATGGAATAGAAAAGTACTCGATCAGACTCTTGAAATCTCATCATTAACTATAGTTTAACATGAGTAATGTTTCGTGGGAATTTAAGCTTTCTGGAAAAATAGACTTGCCACCTCTGTGTTTTGGTCGGCTTCACAGTTTGATTTAGATATGTTAAGTCAGGCTTCAATGAAGACAATGTCGACTATGGAGAGTGGCTATGCATGAGCTCCGGGTTAAGCCCTGCTGCCGTGGGGTTTTGGAGCTATCTAAACATGTTAGTCTTAGCACTAATCACTATCATCGGGGTAGTTTTCTTTTATATATTTTTCTTTTTCAGTAGAAAAAGAGAGGGCTAATTAACTGGTGCTGCCAGTGCCTTCAAAGAATTGGATGGTTAGGTGAATCAAGGTATGAAATTATACACACTCACTTGGTCTGCTTCGTCATTATAAGAGTCCCCCAATTCGTTCTAGCTAGTTCAGAATTGTTAGGAGAGGATACAAAGTTCAAACTTCAAAAGAAGAAAGGTGACAACTGGCAAGTAGCCAAGTATCAACATTCTAATGAGAAATATTGAATCAACTATAATCATAATAGAAAAATTAAGGAATAAGGAACTCATGATCAATGTTAACGAAACGGTTTATCGATCAGTAGAAGAGGAACATGTTTTATTCACAAAAGGGATGGTCAAGAAGCTCATCCACTGTTGCTCTCTTCCTCCAATCCTTCTCAAGACACCTCCAAATAAAACTTTGGAATTCGGGAGACGCTGTCTCCGGCAACTCCAGCCTCTCCTCAAAACAAATGACACACATCAACGTCGCCCAATCCACTTTCTGGTCTGGTCCAATGAGCGGAAACCGACCTGTAAGGCATTGCAGCAGCACCAATCCAAGAGACCACACATATCCGGAAAAGCTATCTGCACTGTCGCCGTTCCAGCTCTCTGGACTCATGTATGTAAGAAATTATAGAAGATAATCTGCTTTTACTGAAAATGTAGTGTCGTATGAGTTCATCATGTTCATCAGAAAACCCAGAATCAACTACAAACTATTCTCGTGGTTAAAGGTTGCTACCTGTAAAATTTTGCTTTTTCAAATTGATACTGATAGAACAATTGTGCTGGAGAGATAGATTACATACTAGAGACTTGATTTTCCATTGATTCTTTTCTTGATTCCTCCAGAATGTACAGGGGCAGATGGTACTCATTGATTGTACCGTGAATCGACAGGGACAATGGTGTATATTTATACACTGATTCTGATTTGTATTTAGATGGTTTCTTCTATCAAAGAAACCGTTTATCTATGCCAAGTCACTGGTTTTATCCAATTTAAATAAGATAGAAGATTTCCAAAACCATTCTGATCCGATTCATTCAAATTTTCAAACTCAGTTTTGCTGACGTCATGACCAAACGGTCGAATTCCTTACTGAAGTTGAAATATCCAAAACTCAACTTACGATCTCCCACTGAACTTGATATTTCTAATGAAGGACCTCAAAACTTAAGCTTATAAACCGATACTTTCTTGTATATACGTTTAAAATGAATTTTGATTCTGTCAGATTGTCTTCCTAATGCAAGAACATTGAATATTAGGACAATTTAGAAAATTATCAATACTACAGTGTCACTAAACACAGAAAAACAATTCACATGAATCATTGTGACTTAGTTAAGCAATTCTAACTCTCACCTGTAGCATCGATCTTTATTGAGTGATAAACATTTAAAAATTGAACTGTCTTTAAGAGCAATGGATGAGAAGTCATGATCAAGACTACACTTTAAACATCATTCTCATAGTTCAGTAGTTACAGAATTATTGAGTTGATAATATGAAATACAAAACAACTTCATAATATATATATATAGTAATTCACACCTGAATTATTGAGTTGATAATATGAAATACAAAACAACTTCATAATATATATATAGTAATTCACACCTTATAAACATATGACTCCCATGTTTTCCACATGTTTGGCAAAATCTCCCACTGGAAGTGCTTTTGTAAACGGATCTGCCAATTGTTCTTTGGTGCCGATCTTCAACACTTCAATGTCTCCAAAATACACATTTTGTCTTACTGCAAAATACTTCACATCTATGCATTTGCTTCCTGAAGGCCTTTTGTTGTTCTTGGAGAAAAATACTACTACTAAGTTGTCACAGTAAACTTTGATTAATTAGTCTGTCCACATATTCAACTAACTTCAATCTTGAAATGAAGTTCTTTAACCACAAAGTCTGGCCTGTAGCCTCATATATTGCCACATATTCTGCTTGGAAGGTTGAGGTTGTAGTGAGTGATTGTTTTGCAGACTTCCAAGATATAGCTCCTCCTGCTATTGTGAAAATATATCCAAAAGTGGATTTGAAATCATCAATGTCTGATTTGTATGATGCATCAGTAAACACTTTCAACTCCAGTTCTTCATCTTCAATTTTTCTAAATGTCAACATATAGTTCTTGGTTTTCTAGAAATATCTTAGTTCTTTCTTTCCAGGCTAGGAATCCAATGAGCATGACCAGCATTGGATTGAAATCTGGACAACATACAAATGCAGAAAGCAATATCAAGTCTTGTACAAACCTGAGCATACATAAGGCTTCCAACAATTCTAGCATATGGCACATTTTCCATATTTTTCTTGTCAAGTAAATTCACAAGACACTGGCCTTTATGGAGTTTATCACCTTTTGACATAGGACTGTCTCCAGGTTTGCAGTTTTCCATGCCAAACCATTTCAGAACCTTTTCAATGTATGACTTCTGAGATAAACCAAGAATTCCTGCATGTCTATCTCTAATGATCTCAATACCGATAACAAAATGAGCCTCTCCCATATCCTTCATGTCAAAACTTTTGTTCAGAAACTTCTTTGTTGAATTCATCAAGTTCATGCTACTGCTAGCAAGTAGGATATCATCCACATATAAAACCAGTGATATGAAATCTCTCCCACTGGTCTTCATATAAATGCATTCATCTAATTTGTTTTCTTCAAACCCAAAATCAGTAACAACATCATCAAACTTCGAGTACCATTGTCTCGATGCCTGTTTTAAACCATATATGGATTTATTCAATTTGCAGATCATATCAATACCTTATTCAAATGCTTTTGGCTGAGTCATGTAAATATCTTCTTGTAATTCACCATTCAAAAAGGCAGTCTTCACATCTATTTGGTGAAGCTCCAGATTATAGTGTGTAGTTAAGGCCATGATGACTCTTAAGGCATATTTAGTTGAAACAGGTGAGAATATTTCATTGTAATCTATGCCTTCTTTCTTATTATATCTTTTTGCCACTAACCTAGCTTTATACCTCTCCACTTCTCCTCTGGCATCTCTTTTTGTTTTGAAAATTCATTTGAAACCAATTGCTTTGGCTCCATATGGTTTTGGTACTAATTCCCAAACTGCATTTTTCTTCATGCTCTCCATTTCTTCCTGCATTACTTATATCCATGCCTCTGAATTCATACAGGCCAATGCAGTTTTCACATTTCCAGGATCTTCATCATCATTGAAACACTCAGAATCTTATATCAAGAATGTGTAGTAGTCAGCCCCAAGTGCTGGCCTTGTATTTCTTGTAGACCTTCTCACATTCTGAATCTCATTGTCATTTTCATAATTCTATACAATTTCAATTGGAGGCTCTGGAATAGCATCTTCTCCATAGTTATGCTGAATTACTATGTTTGGTAATGCTGAATCAGTAGCTTCATCATCATTGGGATAGACAAATCAGGTCTCAAAATCATTTACTCTCCCATTTTGAACATTGTTGTCAATTTCACTAACTACATTTTCTGATTCATCATAGAATACTGCTCTACTACTCTCCACAATTCTTGTTCCTCTATTTGGACAATAGAACCTAAAGCCTTTGGATTTTTCACAATATTCAACAAAATAAGAACTTACAGTTTGTGAATCAAGCTTGCTGCTGTCTGGATTATACAACTGCACTTCTGCCTTGCATCCCCAGGTATGAAAGTGATTCAAGCTTGGTTTTTTTCCAGTCCAGATCTCATGAGTACTTCTAACAGATTTGCTTGGAGTTCTATTACTGATGTAGTTTACAGTTTTTAAGGCTTCACCCCACAAGTAAGTTGGCAAACCTGATCTGGTTATCATGTTTCTTACCATTTCCATCAATGTTCTATTTCTTCTTTCACACACACCATTCTGTCTGAGATTATAAGGTGTGGAATACTGAGCAACTATGCCACACTCTTGTAAATACATTGCAAATGGCCCTTTATGTTGTCCCTTTTCAGTATATTTGCCATAGAATTTTCTAGCCCTATCTGATCTAACACACTTAATAAGTTGTCCCATCTACCTTTCAACTTCAGTTTGAATTTTTTTTTTAAATATCCAAGGACTGAGATTTTTCTGAAATTAAGAAAAGATGGCAATATCTTGAGTAATCATCTATGAAATTGATGAAATAACAATTACCACGGATAGATTTCATAGGAAAGGGGCCACATATATTAGTGTAAATCAATTCCAACAATTATTCACTTCTTTTGGCACTAAAGTTTCTTAAGTTTGTCATTTTCCCTTTCATGCAATCAACACAGTTTTCAAAAAATTTAAAGTTTAATTCAGGTAAAATTTCCTGTTTAACTAAACTTTTAAATCTTTCTTTCGAAATGTACCCCAAGCGTTTATGCCATAAGGTCGCTAAATTTTCTGAACTCAACATTTTCCTCTTCTTATTTTTGACATTAAGAGTTAAAATTTCATTAAAACTTGCAGTTTGATTCGTTTGGGTACAAGATTTTAAAATACTTTAACAATTAACATGCCAATATCCATTAGTAATTATAGCAGTACCAAAAACTTCAGATTTATAATAATAAGACATAATTTTATTATTGCTTGAAAAGTCATAGTTAGAATCTTTTACAAACTGAGAACCTGAGATTAGATTATTTGAAATACTAGGAATACGTACAATAAACATCGTTTAGTACTAATACAAATCCAATTTTAAATAGTAGTTCTACATTTCCAATTGCTTTGACAACAACTCTTTGGCCATTGCCAGTATATACCCTAGTTTCATTCCTCTTTGGGATTGTTATTCTTGACAATCCCTGCAATGAATTAACAACATGAATTGGTGAGCTAGTATCAAACCACCAAGAGTTCATGGAAATGTCTGAATATGTACTGAAACTAAAGATTGATTTTGATAAAAATTTACCTTTCTTTTTAAGCCAAGCTTTAAAACCATCACAGTCCTTTTTGAAATGACCGGCCCTTTTGCAGAAAAAAAAAAACATTTCTTGCTTTCCTGGTTCTTAGCAAACTTAAACTTAGAGTTATCAGACTTAGCAGATAATTTGGAGTTTGAGGACTCACCTTTTTTGTTCTTGCTGTTCTTGAACCTCTTCTTGAATGACAATTTTTCTTTCTCATTCTCTTTCTCTTTTTCATCCTTTTTGAGAAGATTTACATCCATGACAGACTCTTTTCCATGCTTTTGATGTTCTTCTTCAACTTCCACACAGTAAGATATCAGATCATTTATGCTCCAGCTTTCTTTTTGTGTTTTGTACAGTGTTCTTAGTTGAGAGTAGTCCTTAGGTAATGAGTTCAGCAACATGTGCACCAAAAATGGTTCTTCAATTGTCATGTTCAGCCCTTTTAATTTTCCAGCCAGATCTGAACCATTTAGTATGTACTCCCTAACACTACCTTTTCCTGTTAACTACATTTTGATGAGTTTGTTCATGAGATTTCCAGTTTGAGATTTGTTAGATCTTCTGAATTTTTCACTCACAGAATTGAAAAATGTCTTTGCCAATGGTGAGTCAGGAATTCCACCCCTCACTTCTTCTGTCATGCTTTTCTTGATATAGATTAAGGCCATTTTGTTGTGTTTGTGCCATTTTTCATAGGTGTCCCTCCTCTCTTTACTTGCATTGTTGGAGAGTTCCTCTGGTGGATCTTCAGTAAGCACATGTTCATAATCCAGTATGCCTAGGTTCAGTTCTATGTCACTTTTCCACTTCTTAAAGTTGGAACCATTGAGCAATTCAATTTGACTTATGCTCATGGAAAAATGCATATTTGAAGATGGAAAAATCAAATATTAGTAAGGTTCTGATCAATGTTAGATATAATACCTTGTTTGTCTCTAAAGATAATTCATCAAGAACTACTAAATTTTGTACTCATGCACTGAATATAAACATATTGTTTTAGTTCTCATTTCTTTGGAAATATTGACCTCTTATATATTTCATATTATATTCGAGCATAGTCAATTTCACAGATACACAAATGTTTGAGACTTAATATTTCTTTGGAAAGATTAGTCCAAATGGATTTTAATGAAACTGTCACAGTTTTGTTGATATATTATTCATTTTGTTAAGTTGCTTTGGCATACTTAAAATTGCAGTAATTCATCACAAGTTCTACACAATCTACATGTTTTTGAGTAGTGCATTATACAGAATAGCATGATAGTGCAACTATGCTTGTTTGAATTTTAGTAGATTCATCCTTTTCAGTTTATGCAAAAAGATATGCAAAATTTATGCAGATTTTAACCAATGCCATCAAAATACGAAAAATTAATCAATATGCAGTGATAAAATCTTTTAGACAATGTATAGCAACCACTAATTAACAAATAGTGGGCTCTGATACCACTGTAAGAAGTTATAGAAGATAATCTGATTTTACTGAAAATGTAGTGTCGTACAAGTTCATCATGTTCATCAAAAAACCCAAAATCAACTACGAACTATTCGTGGTTAAAGGTTGCTGCCTGTAAAATTTTGTTGTTTCAAATTGATACAGATAGACCAATTATACTGGAGAGATAGATTACATGTTGATTTTCCATTGTTCGATCTTCTCTTGATTCCTCCAGAATGTACACGGGGCAGATGATACTTGTTGATTGTACCATGAGTATCAACAGGGACAATGGTGTATATTTATACACTGATTCTGATTTGTATATATTTAGACGGTTTCTTCCATCAAAGAAACCTTTTATCTATGCCAAGTCACTAGTTTTATCCAATTTAGATAAGATAGAAGATTTCAAAAACCATTCTGATCTTATTCATTCAAATTTTCAAATTCAATTTTGCTGACGTCATGACCAAACGGTTGAATTGCGTACTGAAGTTGAAATATCCAAAGTTCAACTTACGATGTAAACATACATCCCCATTTCACACGCATCATCGCGTGCACCATTAATGACGACCTTGCTCACTCCAAAATCTGCATTCTTAACCTGACCTTTACCGTTTATGAGGAGGTTCAAGGGTTTAATGTCCCTATGCACTATTTGCATGCCATGCAAATTATGTAGTCCTTGGAGGACACGTTTTGCCACGTCAGAGATGACCTTCTCGGATAATCTCTGACATGCTCGAAGCAAATCGAGCAATGAGCCGCCTTCCATGTACTCCATCATGAAGTGAAATTCACGGCTTCCATCATTTTTATGATCCATACTCATGAAACCCCTGGTGTCAAAAACTCCATTACATTTTACGACGTAGGGAGAGTCGACCATTTTCAGGATGTGCGCCTCACGTGCCGCCAGTTGCAAGAGACCGGTATCTGTGACATAGCCATGGAACCGGAGGACTTTCAAAGCATAAATGGATGAAGTTTTCTCGTGACGTACTTTGTAGATGGTGCTGCCATAACCGTGTCCGAGAATACTGACTCTCTCGAGATCGGAGACTTTCAACGATGCCCGAAGAGTGAGTACTAGAGACCGGAGACGTCGCCGGAGAGAGGCTGCGGTAGGTGACCTCAGCTGCTGCTGGAAATGATGATAAAGACCCTCAGTGCTTGCTGATGCCTTTTCTTTCTCACTAGTGTCATTTACTAACAAGTCAAAACACTGTCTACGTACTCTTCCTTTTATCCAAAAAATAAAAACCACGTACTCCACCTTCCTGGATGCTCTCTCCTCCTTTGAAGCCTAATCAGTTGGTTCCGACTCGTAGCTCCAGCTAAAGCATGTGTATCCCAAAATTAACGGGCAGGTGAACTTTGTGTGGAAAGTCGGTGCTAATCTGCTTGTTAACATGTTAGTTTTAACGTTCTGAGGGAATCTAGTTTTTATCTCGCAACGTATGTTAATACTGTAATATACTGAGTTCAGGTGAAATATCTCCATGTTTGACTTTTAATTAGTGATATTGATGGAATACATATACAAGAGGGGAGAAAAAGGAAAAAAATTATGACATTGCAAACAAGGTTAGTTAGTATGCATTTGATAATATTCCATCAAAACGAAGGCTGCGTCTAATTCCATCTAGAGTCCCCGAGCAGGACATACAACCTATAAAGCACAAGATCTAAGATCAAAATCTTCAGTCCCACAGAAACTGTGTCAGCTGTGTTCATATAATGCTGACTCCCAAAGATATCCAGACTAAGACCACAGAAACTTGTGTGTCCCATATATGCAAAATAGAGCCTGAATGATAACGTGATACAAAAGCAGAGCTGCTTTTCCAAAGGCCATATATGAGGGACCAAAAGATTGATCTGATCTACTTAGTGTGTGTTTGCAGGGTTTACCTTGAATGATGTCTGTAGCTAATGTACATTGGTAAACAAGATCAAACTCCTTTAGTATTTGATTTGAGATTTCCCATTTGTTCAGTGAGCTGATCCATGTGCTGGGTTTTATCCCATCCATTCTCTCTAGGCTGCACTTCATTTTTCACAGGTGTGCCTTCCGCAGAGGTGGAGTCCATTTCATCTGGCACGGGGCTTTGTTCAAGAAAATCCCATAAGTTATGATTGTCGAGCAATGTGTCAATGTCCTCATCAGGGGCAATGCTATCAATATCTAGGGACATAAAATCAAATGACATGGGGTCAAATAATCCATCACCTGCTTCAGGTGCCACATCTTGAACAAATCCAACACCTGCCTCAGATGGCGTGTTTCCTTCAGGAATGTCAACTAGACCTTCCTGTAACATTTCGTGTACTTGAGGAACCTCAGGAATTACATCTGCTTGAGAAATAGAAATTGCTGGTGCCTCTTGTGCTACAATGCCCGAGAATGGATCCCCCATAACTCCTCCAGACTTTACAGACCTAAGCGAAGATTGTATTTCTGAGATTGCGGGCAATGTCCCATGCCCTGAAGTAGGTACGACCTCCTGAAGAGTAGCTCCGGACAAATGGCTTGAAGGGCTCCCACTTTCTAAGGCACTGGATGATGATGAACCCTCACCAATCAGAAAATTCTCAAGATTGTTGCTAAAAGAATCTAGCTGGGAGGACGTATTCATTTTCATAACCTGCCTCAGCATTGCCTTTGCTGCTTCATTCACCGGAGGCTGATACTTAACAATCTGCCCATCAGGAGTATCAGAATGCTTGTTTTCAGCGATTCCTTCCTGCTTCAGTCTACGTTTTTTGTTGACTTCAGTTATTCGCCTACTACTCTCATTTTGCTGCTGTACAAACTGATTCAAGAAACCAGGGCTCTGCACAGCCTTTGCAAGGAATGACATCATCTGTTGCTGACGTTGTTCCATACCTTGCAGACGCTGGACCATTGTTTGCAGCTGACTATCAGTAGACTGTTGCTGCTGCCTCAGCCTGATAAGTTCCTGCATAAGTACGTTCTTGTCCCTTTTAAGCCTCTCAACCTCTTCCTCGAGACCAAACTTCCCAACCTCTACACATGCAGCTACTGAACTCTGTCCATGTGATGGCTGCTGTGGCTGTTGGTGACTATGTCCATGGGCTGGTTTTCGCCGACTAATACTCTTAAGAAGATGTTTTTGACCCCTCAAAAAACCCTCATTTGCAAATTCCCAGCGATCTGGATCAACTTTCCTAAATCCCTGTTGGCCCCAAAATCAATAAAGGGTTAAATCACAATAACAAGAAGCTAAAAAACTGCAGAATTAATCAAAGAATGAAAGAAACAAAGTACATAAGGATGTGCAGACAAACAAGCAATCATATAGAGGCAACAGATGTACAATAATAATGCAGAAAAAAATACACACATTCAGATAACTGCAAGAGCATAAGCTCATCAATGAACAACAAGCGCAATCATTCAACATAAGTCACCCCATTTTAAACCAAGATGATGTTGCAGCACTGTCACTTTCCTTCAAAAATGAGACCACCAAGTTATCACAATGGACAATAAATACAAATGAAAGATGTTAACATCAACATCTGCAATTGAGAACAGTAACACAAAAGTGTGCTTGTATCCACATTCCACAGTATGACATTAGTCACATCACACTATTGATACTACTAGACAAGTGCACAACCCATTCAACATGCACATGAACATCAGAGTTTGTCAAGGAAAAGTAGCCATAACGAATCAGAAAAGAAATCCAATCACTATCCAAAAGCCTAAATTCTACGGAAGAAACTATATTGGAAAATAGACACATATTTACTTCAGCAAATGTGTAATGGCTTTTTCGACAACATCTGTCAGTCTCAAAACCTGGCAAGTGACAGATTTCCGATGCAGTATTCATTACATTAAAAGCATGTATATTTATTCTGAGACCCAAAACTGCATGTTAACTTCTTCCCATCAACCTAAACACCTGAACAAGCTATTGTTTTATAATTTGATCCAAATGATATGCTTGCTTTGAATAATTCCAGTAACCAAAAGGTTACAATCGTAAGAGGAATAAGCACGAAATTTCCTTTGATCTGACAAAGACAGATCTAGCAATGTTTAACTTTCCAAAACCGAAGAACCCTTTGTATTGCAAGAGTGAAGTATCAATATAGATAGAGGACACTTGCAATGGTCCAACCTCATACACTCAATGTGAGGATCAGAAATAACTATTCAAAAATATCAGTCAAGATTTAATCCCACTGGCATAGAGATACATGTCATACTAGTGATACTACCCTACAAACAGCAGCTTATATATTTGAACAGTCAATGTCAAGATTACAAATGCCATAAACAGATTTAGAGTTTATTATCTCGTTAACTTTGTTTTCAGGCACTCATTTTCTTCTGCTCCATCTGATTTCTGAGAAAATGGCGAGAAGACAACAGATCAAATTCTCAAAACTTAAACTGCTCTCATGGCATATTAGACACAAATCTACACATCAGCCCACACTCGCTTTCATCCCGTAATACAAGTTCTTGTCACATTTCGATCATACTTGCTCCAAAATTTCTCAACAGAAGTCAATTATTTGGTGATTAATCTTAGTAGATACCCACTCACATGCTAATCAAGGTTTTATCAACCAACATTCTTCAGTTCCTCAACAATTTAAAAAAAAAAAAACTAACTGAAAATCTGAGTTAAGTTAGTTAAACTATATGCATAATTTGACATCATCAACCACCAAAAGTAAAAAATCAAACAAAATTAGAACTTTTTGATAAGGAGATGGATTTGAAAATGCATACGTAAGTATTCAACTGCCTGACGAAGCTAGAGAAATTGTTGTGCTTGAAGTACTTGGGCAAAAGGTCTCTGGCGAACTCCGGCGGGTTCCAAACGACAAAGCTGTTGTTGGTGGAGCTCCACGACACAACCGGGTCGGTCGCCGGGTCGTCCACCATGTCGTACGTCTTGCTCAGGAACGGCGGCGGCGCATTTGTGTTCAGCAACGGCGTTGGCGTCGGAGCCGGAGTCGAATCCGTCGCCGCCGTCGCCGTCGGCTGGGGTCCACCTCCGGCAGAATCGTCGGCGTTGTTATTAGCAGCGGCCATGTCCGTGGGTGCGGGTATGACTACTAGTACTGAAATAAAATGGAGAGGAAATTGGGGATATAAATTGGCTTAGGGTTTTGGAGTGGAGATTTCTTCTAATCTATTCTATTTTATTGTGGAGAGAGTTTTAGTTAAACCCTAGAATTTGGATAGGAGAAAGAGATGTGTACGGACAGTTGGAGAGTGATCGGTGATATAGAAGGAGGAAGGAGGAAGACACCGGACGCAGGAAGCAGGGACGAAGCAGTGTCGTCGTCCTCTCTATTTTTGGGGACAAAGTGACGTCGTTGCGCAATCTGGATCAAGAATTCTGTACGACTGCAATTTTGGGAATGCCTTCGTACTTTTTAGCACTATTTTATATTATTTGGGTAATTTACTTTTAAAATACAATTATTGTTGAGATATGTTTAAATTTTGCGTGATATTTTTCACTGTAATTATAGAGATATTTTATTATTTATTGTATTTACTTTATTTGCACAACAACAAGAAATAGATTGACATATCATCCAATGACTATGTATCAAGATTCCTATATAAGGAGAACTTTGCTAAACTCTATGAATAAAGATGATGAACTTTGCTCTCCAAATTATGTGTATTTTACATGCATATTCTAACACGTTATCAGCACGAGATTCTAACCCAAAGCTCGATATGCTAAACCCTAAACAATTTTTCATCCCCCATTCGAGATTGATCAATCTCATAACCTGTGCACAACAGTCTGTTAATTGACTGCCAATGCTGTCATTGATCAAAACTTGCAAGATGAGGAATATATCCCTGTAGAGTAGTCAACTTTGACAAAAGATTGCGAACAGCTCAGAACGAATAAGACGACGATTCATATATACATGAAAAGTCAGGGATATCTATTTTCCAGAACATCCTCCATATTGTCGATCGCATGCTTCTAGAGAAAGTTATAACCGATTTAGTGCAAAAGATCAGTCTGCTCGGAAAAGAAGAAAAGATGAACAAGAAAAAAAGAGAATCGATATAAGCTATGAAAAGTAAGTTTTCTTGTGAAAGTTGTCTCTTCTCCCCCCCATAACTTCCCCCTAATCTAAGTTTTGTGTATTAGTCGTTGTTATAATAAAAGTGCTATCAAGATCAAATAATGATTGCTTTTACTATTCTTTAATTTAGTACGGCTCACCTTATTTAGTAGTGATTTCTAGAAAGAGTTTTTTGATAAAGGTATTTGAGAGGACTTGTCTCTCACCTGCATTGATTACTCAGCCTGGTCACAAATGATAAGAGTTACCCGAACAATCATAAGATGATATAAAAGTCTTTCGATATATGTTCTTGGATAAAATTTATTCATTATAATGTAACGGATTATGTAACGTTTAAAGGGAATCATGTGTAAACATATTGTTGACATAAACACCAACATACCTTGATACCTTTTGGGAAAAGGTTTATCCATTTACATAAACTAATTTATTGTAATTTTGAAATTATATTGCCTATTGAGATATGTTTTTCAAACTTTTAGGAATTCATCACTGCGACATTTTGATTCCGAATATTTAGTCGTTTCAATTTGATATTGAGGAATTGAAAATTGGATTGGGCTAAAACCCCAATTCATCAGATACCCAAATTGGGTATAAGGTTCTTACGATGAAAAATTTGTCATTAAAACCTCCAATGAAAGACCAAAACAAACAAAACTAAAATGGGCTTGTACTACGAAAAGTTCGTAGTCAAATGGACTGAACCGATTCCGATTGGAGTCGATCTCCTTTGCTCCTCCTCAGTCGTTCATTGCTCCTCTAGCTAATCAACGCCACAGTTCCACGGTGCTCCTCACCGTATGACTCCAAGATTCGATCGGCGAACAGCAGCCAGCAACCAAATCTCCGGCATGGGCACGGGCCGCACCCCTATGTGCGACATCTACTCCATCGCCTCCGTCCCTCTCTCTCCTTCGTCGAGGATCACATGGACAAGTGCGACTTTGATGATGTGGGTTGCTTCGACGAGATTCGTGATTCGGATCCTCCATGGTCATGGGCCATGAACCGACCCAAACTAGATCGGGTCAAACCGGGCCGAACCCAGTCCAAGTCAGCCCAAACGCATTTATGTTTAAGGGAAAATGACTCAAATGATCACTAAAATTTGTCATAATCAACAATTTGATCACTGAAGTTTAGAAAATATCAAAAAAAATCACTAAATTTTAACTTTGTTTATCAAATTGATCACTTTGCCCATCTTGGATGTCAATTTTTCTTATTTCATGGTAGTTTCCATACTTCTCCCACTTATGCTATGTGCATTTCTCTCATAATTTCATATATATAAGCAAAATATTTGACAAATTAGAATGTTTAAAATAGACAAAGTGATCAAATTGATAGACAAAGTTAAAGTTCGGTGACTTTTTTAATATACTCCAAAGTTCAGTGATCAAATTGTCGATTATACAAACTTGAGTGATCATTTAGGTCATTTTTCCTATGTTTAAATTAAAACCTTATACAACGAATAACTCGTCGTGGGAAACTTGTTGCCACGAAAAACTCATGGGCAAAGAGTTTTGCTTTGTTTCTTTCATTTTGTCACCATGTCATTGTGGGCCACGAATTGGCCACCATTCTTTTGAACTAGGCCACTACTCGCCACAGTTGGGCCACCGTCTGGCCATATAGTTACTACATGTGTGTCAAAGGCTCAACCATCATGGTTTATCTGAGTTAAGTCGACCGACCATCGTGTTTCCACTGCCCACCACCAAACTTCACCTTTGTGTGAAGTTATGGCTACGCTCCAATTGTTTTTGATGCTTAAATTCTTTTGACATCAAAGTTTGGTTTTGATCACTAGCACCGATATCATCTAACCCATGATGTCAGATAGTGTTATTGGTCGATACCATCTCAATTGACATATCTTGACTTGTTTCTTTTATTAAAACTATGTAAACAATATCAAGGATACGTTTGTGGAATCTAGAAGAGCGAACCTCAATTGATTAATTGATTGGTTTCTGGTTAATGTGACAATATTGGTCAACTGTTGATTTGCTATCACAAACACTTACGCTAAACTCATGATTTCAAATTATTCGATTGAGAGCACATCAATATAAGTTGTGGGATCATGTGTCCAATTTGATAAGATTGAAAGAGTTTACATCGAAATATTTGATGCTACGCTTTGTATACTTTTGTGAAATTTATTTGACATAGCTACAAACCTCGAAAAATTATGAATTTTGGCTGAGGCGTTCATATATGTCTCTAGGTCTTGTTTGCAAAATTTATTTATAATCGGATATGCCAATAAATCTAGAGAAAATATAGAAGACATTGCACTCAGTTTTCTGCAATTTATCTAGACATAGTTTTTCGGTGCTGACTTTACATTCATGATGGATAAATCTCCACCATCATCAACTAAAATATTTGACAGTGTGAAGTGATATTTAACCAAATAAGGTTAGTCACTTTGATGAGATAGTCTTCCACCATTTAGGGGGAGATATGTATAGAGTACAGACAAAAAGATATGAAATTATCGTTGGTCCATCCCCACTCTGCCTCATCTAATCCTAGAACTGTAGATTCCGACTGAGTTTGACTAATGACTAGATCTCATATACCAGCTACATAATTTCCACCCATATACCCGACGCCAGCCTAGATGGAGCTAGGGGTGGTGCCACCGTGTCTCCTAAATTCACGGGTAAGGTTTGGCCGTGACTACTGCCTAACCATCATGAAATGATGATGTCATCAGGGGGGAGTATGCATTATCTTTGTTATTTCTCTCCGATAAAAAGGATGAGGCCAAAATAAAAGGCCATTGGTTAACACTTCAAGATTCCACTCGAGATTTATATGTTCTTCGTGTAGCTACCGAAGACTAATCCATGAAAACATTGATGTCATTGTTAGATACACGCGCGTGTACATGGAATATTGAAGAGTAGTGAAGTTTTGTATGGCGACAGCCTACTGCAAACTTGCATGAATGTTGATCGACGAAATAATACAAAGTATATAGCTCAATCAATAATGATCGAACTTTGAAGCTATAATGGCCGCAAAGGAAATTCGATTCAAGTTGAATTTTGGTATTCACTAACATTAAGAGTGAACGAAAACATGTCATCATTTAAGGTGTTAGGAAAAACGTTGTGAGTATAAGAAGCTTAACTCATCTTCTCATATAAGACTTCTCACTACATCCTTGAATCGACTACGCAATATGGCATTGTTTATCCTAATGTTTATTGTGCAACTACTTTTGACAGTTAGTAGTATTTCCTATTAAACTGGACGTGGTTATCGATATAATTAAGGATCTAGATACGGTAAGACAGAAATTATGTGATTAGTCCTGTTGGTATACAGACGATCTAAGTAAAATAACTCCAAAGTTTGAAGCACACTTCTTAAAGCGTTCACTGTACGGATTAAGGATATCAGGGCGAACGTGGTATAATCATCTCAGTGATTACTTGAAAAGAAATGGGTACATTCCCATGCGTCTTAATTGATGTTGAAAGTTTTAAGAAATGCTTATCTCCGAGATGAATGATATTACAACAAAGAACTCGGTTTTATCTAAAACCATAAAGCTAAGGATGTCGAAGCCATAGAGATATTTCTCTTAGGTCTACAACATTCGCAGTGTTCTTGTAAATCATTTGTAGTCATGATCTCGATGGATCCTCTTAATTTGACTATGTCAACAAAAGAGCTACTTTATGTAGAAGTATGATTTAAGTGTGATTATCCATTGCATCTTGAGTTGTTATACTTGACTATGTATCTCGCAAACTTGGGCATTCGATTAAGTAACACGTCAGCTTAATTGTTGGAATAATAGTTCAGATGTTCGACACTTACTATTGATTTGAGAATATCCTACTTAAAGAGAGATGAAACCAGTGTAGCCTCGAAAACTACATCTGGGGGTGCCTTGGGACTACCACCAAGACCCGACATTGTCTCGGGCGATGTGACCCATCATTATGTTCTTTGAATATGTGATGATGTGTTTGCTAAAAATATACCTCTCATATCCTTGTAATCCTAACCACTGCGTTAGTTAGTATGGAGATATCACTCATCAGGGGTCTCTTGTTGGTTGAGCATACTAACAAGCTTATTCTTACGATTTGATGAATGTGGGTTGCATTACACAAACATAAGGTTGGTTTTGTCATATTGTGAGTTAGTTTAAGATTACGCGCAAATATGGAAATACTTTAGCATGTTTGCTTCGGCTCATACCTAAGTCCACATTCTTGTGTCATTTTTGGATCATGATCATATTACGGTTGAATCATCATTTGACCTCCTATGATTTGTCTAAATCAGGGGGAGACGTTCGCTTCAAGGTGGACTTGAAGTTTGTAACGTCGTGTCCTACGGATGTGAAGGACATGTTGTACTCTTTTTCCTTCTAAGGTTATTTTTATCCCAAATATTTTTTATTACTTGGAAAGGTTTTGATGAGTTGTCACAATGTGGAAAATTTCATATTAGGGATCATTGTCGCTTCTCGACATACAAGGCGTGTTGCTCATAGTTTTACTTCGTTTGAGATCCAGTTTTTCTATTGCAAAGGTTTTTGGCTTGACAATGGTTTTTAGTGAAGACAACTAAACGATGTCATGGAGCAGTTACATCCAGAATGAGCATCAAGCTACGTACGGACATCACAAGGGAGAGTGTTGAGATATGTCTAGATTTGGTGTGATATTTTCTACTGTATATGGATATGCAGTAATCATAGAGATATTTTATTCCTTATTGTATTTACTTTACTTGGACAACAAGAAGTAAATTGTTGTATCCTTCAAGGACTATGTATCATGGATTCCTATATAAGGGGTCATTATCTATGAATAAAGATGATGAACTTTGCTCTTTAAAGTATGTGTATTTTACATGCATATTCCAAAAATTATGATAAAATACTTTAATCTTTATAAATTAAAGTTAGAATTAAAAACAACAAAGAAGATAAGAGAATTGTCTACAATGTTAGGAGTTGTCCAACACTTTCTCATATATTTTTTTTATAAAAAAGGAAAGTAAAAAAGAAAGGCTAGACTAATGCCCTTTTTAAGGAGCTAACTCCGGATTAGTCAAGCAATAAAACATTTCTTGCACATGAGGGAATTGAATGATCCTAAAGATGAAAGCTTAACAAACTCTGAGGCCATCCAGCTAACTTGTCTGCAACAAAGTTGGCCTCCCTGTAGACATGGTGGAAATCAATTTCATCAAAGGCAGAGGCAATCCTCTGAATGTCATTGATGATGGTCTTCAGCCTCTAAGGGACATTACACTTGTTGTTAATACAATTGATAATGAACTGTGAGTCTCCTTCCACGAATATTTTTTTGATGTTCATTCTATTTGCTTAAAATAGGTTGTCACACAATGCATGAGCTTCAGCTAAAGGCATAGTATCTTTACCAAATTTTCTTGAGCCAACAAGGATAGGAAACCCACAACTATCTCTAATAACAAAGCCCCCGCCAGCTATGCCAGTGCCTTGAGATCTCACCGAGCCATCAAAGTTAATCTTGTAGGTATTTTAAGGAGGGAACTGCTATTTGATGAGGCTTGGAAGGGGTAGCTTTCTGACTTGATCGAGGAGGATTTTGGGTAATGTACCTTGAAAACACTAGCTGTAGCAACAACACTAGATAACTATAGAAATTTCTCTGTGGTTCTGTTGGAGTATTATGAGGCCTCGGGTCAAGCATTGAACAACGGAAAGTTCAGTCTTTCTTTCTCTCCTAATAAACCACTGCAATTGCAAGAGATTATGTGTGCTTTGTTTGGCATGGAAGCTACTGACAACCTAGGCAAGTATCTTGGTCTCCCAACTATGTGGGGGCGATCCAAAAGGCAAGCTTTGAGATTTGTGGAGAAACTTAGAGAGATGTAAACAAAGTTCGCTATCTATTGATGGTAGAGAGGTTTTGATTAAGGTATTAGTTATGTCGATATCTTCTTATCCTTTGGCAGTGTTTAAATTTCCATGGCAACTACATTCTGTGATGAAATCAACTCCATGATTTGTAATTTCTAGTGGGGTGCAACTGAAAAAGGGAATAAGATACATTAGAAGACCTGGAGCTTTCTTGGTCAAGTGAAAGAGAAATGTTGAATGGGGTTGAAGGATATGGAAGCTTTTAATGTTGCCTTGCTTGGGAAACAAACATAGAGAATAATCACTAAACCCAACTCTCTTTAGGCCAAGGTTATGAAGGCAAGCTACTTTCCTAATTGGATTTCTGGAGTGCTGAAAAAGGATATCGTGCATCATGGGGTTGGGCTGGCTTAATTAGGATATGGTTCTAAGTGGAGGGCAGTGATAAGTAAGTAATGGTACTAGTGTAACAACCCCATGATAGGATGCTTGGCTCAATGGAGCATAGGATGGTAAACTCTTTTATGATGGAGAAAACAACTTGGCATTACCTCAGTATGTCAGTGAGATCATGGATATTGACACCAAGCAATGACAACTGGAAAGCATTAGCAATTTTCTATATCTACTCAGGAAATTATGGCCATTAAAAGTGTTTACATCAGTCGAGGAGATGATGACAAACTGATATGGCCTTGGTCTCACAATAGAGGGTACACATTTAAGACAGATTATCACTGGCACCAATCCAAAACTGCTAGAGATTCTGCTTTCCAAACTCAATACAACAAAGACTATGGAGAAATGTGTGGAAGGGTGTGTGGGGATGTAACACACTGCCTAAGATCAAACTGGAAGTTCTTAACAAACTCTAACCCTTGTATGTCAAGTCTTTTTAGGAGAAAAATTGATTATTCTCCTCTTTGTGTTCTATGTGGTGCTCAGGAAGAATCGATTGAGCATATTCTTTTTCTTTACCCGTGGGTTGATTTGGCGTAGTTCTCCACTTGAGATTAGATAAACAAGCAAGATGATACTACTATGGAGGAATGAATTGAGAGCCTAATGAATAATGTGTTGATTAAGGAAGAGAGAAATAGGCTACTAATGATTTTCAACTTCTTAGCTTGGGAGATATGCAAAAGTAGATGTGCTTATTTGTACCAGAATGTTGAGGTATCACCACAACAATCCATCTTTTGTGCAATGCCATTGATGTGTGACTACTTGAAAGTAAACTTGAAGATTCTAATATCCCCTGGCCAACCTAGGATTATGAAAAAGTGGAGACGTCCTCAATCTAATCATCTGAAAGTCAACTGTGATGCTAGTTGGACTCCAAATTTGAATAAAACTGGTCTCGGAGTTGTGATTAAAGATAAATATATATGGCCGTGTTATGGATGGTGTCTCTATGAAAACATGGTGTAGTTCTACTAGTGAGGGAGAAGATAAAGCTATTATGGTGGAAATTAATCAGGCAGTGGAGCATAACTTGGTGAACATAGCTGTGGAATATGATGTAATGGAGGTTATCAATTGCATCAAATTCAACATAAGTGATGTTTTCTGGAGAATTGCTCCTTTAATATGTGATATTAGAAGACCATGTTTTGAAGCGTCTTTTGGAAGTGTGACAAGGGATTGGATTCCTAAAGAAGCGAATGGTACTGTTCATGTGGCGGCTTGGTTTGGATGTGGGAATGTGGTTCTTCACAAATGGGCTTCACATCCAACACCTTCCCTTGTGAGAGTTCTACGAAATGTTGGTTGTCTCTACCCACCAGTTGGGGGTTAGTTTACTGTTTAAATGTTTTTAATTTTGTTGTGTTGTGCTCTATTCCCCTACTTTTTATGGTGCTTCTACTCTTTACTATGTAGTTATGGTGGAGTTATGGTGCTTCTGCTATTTATTGTTTAGTTTGTTATCCTTGGTTGTTTCTTTCTGAGTCTTTCCTCAGCTCGGCGGCCTCTTTGACCAGGTTTGAATGAATTATCCTTTTCTAAAACAAAAAAAGTAACAAGAAATCAGGGTAGACACTAGCACAGTTACATGATGAGGGTGCATTCTACGATCAATAAAAGTAATGTAATGATGACAAGGAAAAATCACAGATACACAAAGTTCAGGGCCTAACACAAAAAGGTGAGGAGCACCACCTAGCCGGCTGTGATAGCCTATAGGTCTTCCTCCTACACCACAGTGTTGGCATAGCTACTATGACACCTTCAGCATCACCTCCTCTGAAACTATTACTATAGACAAATTTCTAGTTTTGCCTCCAAATCATTAGGCAAGTTTCTCGTAGCTTGAACTTTACATACTTTTCTTATGTGAAGCTTTACTCGCCGCCTCGAAAGAGACGACCTCAACTCGCCTCTTCTTTGGCCGTGTCGCAATCAATTTACCATGCTCTTGTGGTAAGTAAGAAATGACTCGAATGTGATACGACGATGATGCACTTTCGTCACCTTTTATAGACTAGGGCAATGGAATCTCCAAGCGATTTATTAACTATAAACGTAGAGGTTGAAACAATCCAAACTCACACCTAAGCCGCTTACTGGCAAGGAATGTCCTAAGCAGCTTGTCAATTATAAACATAAAAATCGAAAAAATCTAAACTTACAATTGAGACACTTGGCAGCAAGGGCAAACTGTTTGTTAAAACCCTAGCGCCACTAATGTTCAATCCGAGCTCTATAATCACCTTCGTGACCTCCAACCCTACCGCCAAACTACTCTTGCTCTAAGGTTGTGTTTGGATGCTTGAAAAAAAATATGTAATTTCATTTAAAATTAAAATTTGTGAAATTCTAGACAAAATCTTGCGTTTGGCAAACAAATGTCAACTAATCAGAAATTCTTAGGGAAAATAAGATATAGGAACAGAAGACCCAAAATTCTAATTTCAAATTTGATCTATGTATGTGTCATTCTCAAATTCTATTATCTTTCTCTACAATTATCAATTCAAGTGTTGTCATTTTAAATTCCGTATGAATACCCAAAAACTGAAAACTCAAAATACCTACAATCTAAATAACAGAATTGTAATTCCCATCACTTGAAAATGATTAGAAATTTTACGCAACCTTTGTGGAAGCAAGTATGGAGTGTTCTTGCCTGAATCTGAGATAAGGCGGCCACATAAGGCACAAAAATTCTGGATGACCAATTTTATTTTTTTAGATATGCATATAAAAATTTCGAGAACATTTAAGTAATTTTGTTATCATCTCAACAAGAAGAAAAAAGTAATTTTGTGAGGTTTTTGAGGAAATCAATTATGATCTGAGTTTTTTTTTATTTTTATGTATGGTCTTGTAATACTTTTAGTTTTATTTTGTTATGTACTATATCAGAACATTAGTTTATATTGAATTTTTTTATAAGTACTTGATTATAAGTTTGTATTTGTCTTGTGATTAGCAAATCAAACATAAATGTTTGCGTACATATGGTTTGAATTTGTTTTTGTGTTTACCTATATTGGTAAATACGAAAACGACGTGAGAGTATATTTGTTTAAATAGTCATGTGACATAAATTTGTGATGCCTTTGAGAAAAGAAGTGATGACGTGAGAATTGTTTTCTTTTATTTTTGTTTTCCATGGGCGGTAATCACTTTTGACTAGTATATCGTCCACATAGACTTCAACAATGATTCTGTTTACCTCTTCCATGTTGAAGTTCATAAACCGTTGGTATGTAGAGCCATCATTTTTTTAGTCCGGACGGCATAACATTGTAACAATATAAACATTTATCAGTTGTGAACATGGTGACCTTTTGGTCATTTGGGTGCATTTTAATCTGGTTATATCCTGAATATGCATTCATCATGGATAGTAACTCACAACCGGCCGTTGCATCAACTAGCTAGTCAATTTGTGGCAATGGGAAGCTGTCTTTTGGGCACGCCTTGTTTAAATTCGTGTAATCTACACACATGTGCCAAGTACTATTGCTTTTCTTAACCATCATTGTATTTTATATCTGTTTCAGATAATTCACTGGGCGGATGAAAATCAATCTTTAGCAGGAGCTCAACCTCTTCCTGCATAGTAGTGTATCTTTCCTCATCATAGGCGCGTCTTTTTTGCTTTACTGGGTGTGCCCCTGGATTCATGCTGAGCTTGTGAGAAATCAAGTCTATAGAAATGCCAGGCATGTTGGCGAATAACTAGGCAAAGACCTCTCGATATTAAGGAGAGCAATAAGATCCTTAGCGGCCTCTAGGCATAGTTAGGCGCCTATCTTTACTATCCTCTCAGGATGATCTGGGTCGATCTGAATTTCGATCAAACTTCCATTGTCGCCAACCGAGCAGATTAAATTAATGTTGTCTTGTGGTTCGTTTGGAGCTTTTGTGTCATCGCCCTTGTCCTTAAGGGCTAAAATATCTTGGCGAACGACTTCCCCTGTGTGAGGATTAACTGGATGCTCAACAAACTGGTAGCCCTGCACAAAACCATTGTCGAAGTCAGTAGGGAATTGAAGGTAAAGTATGTATGTGACCAGGATTACTTTCAATTTCATTAAGGTGGGGCGCCCTAAGACGATGTTGTAAGAAGATGGCAAATCTACAATGACAAAACCCGTGGTAACTTCTCTTTGGGGCATCCTTGAAGTTCCTAGACCCAACCGCATGGAATCATTACCCAGAGGATATGCAACATTGCCTGAGAAACCCATAAGATTTTTGTTGTCTTATATCAATTTACTCTGTGGCGGATGAAGCTGGTTGTAGGCAAGAAGAAACATAATATTTGTAGCGGCGCCAGAATCAATTAAGACACGCTGAATATTGAAGCGGTCGATCAGGGCATCGATGATAAAAGGTGCGTCAGTTTGACGAGTATTGCATTCATCCGCTTCGAAGAAAGTGATAGGGTCCCATGATCTTCTTTGGGCTTTGGAACCATCTTCGAAGGAGACATTGAACACTTCTCTAGGGGCACACGATTTTCTTTTCCCACTGAATATAATGTTTATCGTTCCTCGAGGATCTATGAGTGAGATTTGATGTGGCTGTGGTCCGCCTGCTTTGTACTAATCAAGCTTGACTTAATTAAATAGCTTTTGGATGACCTTTTTTAATGTTAGACATTCCTCTGTGTTGTGAGATTCGTTGGAATGGTATTCGCACCACTTCCTCGTATTGCGGATTACGGAGTTGCACTGAGGGGGAGGTGGCACCTTGATAAGTGTCTTGGTGTTGGCTAATATTTTTGCATAGGTGACATTTGCCACTGTGAAGATTGTTTGGGCGGGTGGTTGATGTTGTCATGCCTACCTGTTGGTATCTGTTGTTGCTATGGGCGAGCTTTTTTGTTGTTGAATTTTGATCAAGCTTGCCACTATGAAGATTGTTGTCGATTGTTGCGATGGGCAGGCCGATTATCGTGGCACTCATTATGATGGAACTTCTACCACTTTTGTTGGTAGGAATGCTAAGCTCTGTTCTGTGAGGTGGGTGGTGTAATCATTCCTTGGTTGGGGGGGGGGGTCGGCTTCCATATATGAACTTGTGTATCGGCGCCTTCTCGACAACCATATAAATGATGTCTTCATAATCAAGGGAATGTTGAAGCTTGACAATTTTTTCCATGAACGGGGTGGGTGCTAGTCCTTAGATTAAGGCAACAACATCCATTTTCTTGTCTAAATGTCGACAAAGTTGAGTGGTCGATCTGAATCTGCCAATGAAGGTGGTAGAGTTTTATGCTCCGTTAAAATAAGGCGTCGGTAGTATCATCTTTTCTCTGTAACCTGTACCGCTTGAGAAAGGCATCTGCAAAGTCGGCAAAAGAATCAAGGAAACCCTTAATGCTCAAAGAATCACTTCAGTGACTCGCCCTTCAGAGTTTTGAGGAACAGATAACATAGGGTGGCATCACTGAGGTGTCATCCTGTAGTGGTGGAGAGGAACTCATCCAGACGGACACTTGGATCGCTCCGCTTGGAATACATAGAATCTTTGGGAGCCTTTGCGTAAGCATCCCGCCCAACGTGTGTGATGGAAGCAGAAAAGGAAGTGTTGCAGGGTGTGTAGGCCGCATTCGTTCCTTGCTGGTGTGCTAGTCGTGAAAGGACCCAACCCCGATTTAGTTTCCTAAACCGGAATCAAACCCCTTCTGAAAATACGAACTTCCAAAAACCACAAAAATTTTGGCAGAGTTTCACTATATCGCGAAATTACCATTAACCTGCACCCGAAAACACACTTCATTCTATGCCACAAAAGTCAAACTGTGGGCACCAATCCCATCTGGATTTCTCAAAAACATATCATAATGTAAAGTAATAAACAATACTGTAACTTTACAAAAATCCGGGAAAATCATATGAAAATATAAACATATACAGTATTCAGAGCAACCTCTAGTATGTACATATATACAAATAGTAGGCCAAACTAAGAACCTGCCATAAAAGAAATATATCTCGAATACTAAGCCTCCAACAGCGACGTGCGACACCAGAATCCGAACTGCAAACTGGGCACGAAAACCGAAAAGCCCAGGGGAAAGGCAAATAAAATCGTTAGAGGGAGTGGACGAAAATAAACATATGCGTTTCACCATTTAGATAACATAAAAATAATGCGAGTTCTTAAAATAAATGGAGGTGTCAAGCGAATCTCAAGCCGGCAGTTAGGCGAATCTCTCAAGCCCGATGGTGATAGACTAGGCGAATCTCTCAAGCCTAGTGGGCACATCAGGGGAATCTCTCAACCCTGGAATTGGACTACCGGTGATCAGCCGAGTAGCCAATGCATCGATGCTAAGTAAATGTCATCACCAATAAAACATAAAACAATACCTCCAAAACAATAAATAATCTCAATACTGTACTGAAAATAAATACTGAAACCAGGAACTCGCTACGACAATGTAAATAAATGTCCACTCACAGACTTGCACGACGCAAAACGCGTTAATCCTGAGATCCGGCGGAAAATCCCTCGCTAAACGAACGATCACGATCCCATGAATAATCACAAATACCACTGTTCAAAATCACATTTCAAAATCCTGAACCACATCTCGAGGACCAACCATTCCCGGAAACATATAACCTAAATATCG
Organism: Geum urbanum; assembly: GCA_946800695.1. Taxonomy (NCBI): domain Eukaryota; kingdom Viridiplantae; phylum Streptophyta; class Magnoliopsida; order Rosales; family Rosaceae; genus Geum; species Geum urbanum. The sequence continues at coordinate 27,015,908 of OX327011.1, forward strand.
ACGAAATCGTCAAAAATCTAATAAACACATTATAAAACCTCACTATAATTTCTGATGCTCAATTCAAAATATAAACCTCACCACTGCGATCGGTGCGCGATTCCGAGCAAAACGACATAAAACTTGTCGAAAATCACCTCGGCCGGAAAACCGCCGCCGCCGGAAAATTCCTTCGGCCCAGAAAATTTCAACCTTTACATGGATTTGAATATCTCGACATTTCCAACAAATTTCTAGTTCAAAGTTAAGCCTAATTTTGACCGGAAAAGGTCCAAATCACACCTTGAAGTCGAAAACCCTCGCCGGAATTCATTAACTCCGATCTCCTTCGTCCGGCCATGGCAAGGTGCAAGACCACTTTTAAAAGCTTCCTCTTCCCAAGGCCTACATAACCCCTAACAAGTTGACCCCCAACTCGGCCGCCTCCGCCGCCACCATCGTTGCCAAAACTCGCCGGAATACCACAGAAATTTCCAAACTTTGACAAGCTATAACTTCTTCATCCGACAACTAAATTGAGTGAATGACCTATCAAAAGAAAGAGGAGCTCAAGACCAACAACTTTCATGAAGGAACTACAGCCAAAAGACGCCGAAATAAGGCACATCGAAGCCAAACAAAAATCGGCCTGGAATGGGTCAGTTTTGACCCACGGGTCAACATGGTCAACGGGCCAGATTTCCAAAATTAGAAAGTTTCCTAATTCTTCACGTATTCACCCGTATTTATACCGTACACGTATCAAAACTAAACGGATAAATACGACAAAATCCAACGGCCGAAAATATTCATAACTTATTCTTCGTAACTCGAAATAATCCTCCGGAAATTTTCACGAGCTCGAAATTAAATTATCTACAACTTCTACGAATGAACTCAAATCAAATTCTTGCCTAATAATTTAGTCGTTAACAAGCCCGCCATATTGATTAATTACTACAAAAATCGCGACCAATCGTGAAACTCGCAAATCAAGCCGATAAATATACCATGTCCGGTTCGGGTTGTCACAAGTCATCCATGCCGGATTTCATCATCCAATTTGACTAGGCGAGATAGAATTTATGCGTCCGCCTCTTAGGGAGAAGATGATCGGGAACGCTCAAAGAAAGAGCGGGTTGTGAAGCTGGGTCGCTATCTAGGAGCTCAGCTGAGTCTTGCTCAGAGCGATCACGTCATAGAGCGTCTAAGGAATTTTAAAGCTTATGTCTGGTCAAACGCTTCGCATCATGCTCGTGTAGTAGAAGCTCGAGCTCTCTAAGCAGACGGCGCGGAGATGTCCTCGGTTGTGTTTTTGGTAGCAGGTGGAGTTGACCAGGATGAATTGTCGGAATGTCACCGCTTAGAGTCCATAGGTGTTGGGTAGCTGGAGTAGTGAAGCCAAGAACAGTGGTTGGCTCCATAACATCGGGGAGAGCGAACAATTTTTTTTTATGCAGGGGAGAAAGAACTCGTAGACAGCGCCAAATGTTTTGACCAAATTCCGGGCGGGAACTAGTGAAACACTATCGAGGATGATGTATTGAGTATTGGGCAGACTTCCTTACTTTGTCGTCTATCTGACTGCAAATATACAAAGAATGAGCGTCAAAAGTGAAGACGTGGTGACCCGTCTTACACTCTCCGAAGCTAAGTAAGTATGTGTTTGAGGGTGATTAAACGAATAATGATAAGGAATGAACTTGTGACATGTGTGGTTACTTAACTTAATTTGATAATAAATGATTACCTCTATACTTACCTGTGGAAATACCTTCTAGTCAATTTTTGATGTGAAACTCGTTATCTTCATGTCTTAGAACTACCCTTTCTGGTTTCCCTGATCCGAGTGTGTACAAAGCAGCAAGCTCATTACTTATGCTAACAGTTATGAACATCAGTTTTTTTTATATGTACAGTGTTGGAGTATTGTTAGTTTTATTTTTTTATGTACAGTGTTAGGACATCAGTTTATATTGGTTTGATTTATAGACATGATCGAAATCTTGACGGCAATTTGTAAATCTACTTTAAAAACTCAAAAGTAGTCATGATTGACGATCTCACTGTAAGAGATGTTAGTATGAAACTATTTTAAAAAATTGTGACACATTGGAGCTATAAAAAATGTTATGATTTCTTATAGAATGTCATCCATATTTGATTATTTTGAACTTCTTGAAAGACAAAGGCAAGTGACTAAATTGATAGAAGAATTGCCAACGAGTCGAGAGTTGGTTGTTTATGTGAATGGAATTCTGGAAAAAATAAAACAAAACGGAAAGTTTTAAATCTTTTATCATGTTTTGGAATTGTCCATGACTTGCCCACTTGAAAAATCATTTCCTACATCATCTTGTGCGTATTTATAATCCAAACATTTTATCTTTCATGGAGACCCGTAAGTCTTCCATAAATATTGGGGTGATTGTTTCAGTTCCTGGGTTTCAAAATGTTAGGGACTCTCCTGTAAATGAACATCTAGATGAAAAAAAATCAAAGAACACTGTCAGAATGGCCGTGTTTTGGAAATCAAATGTGGAACTTGATTTTCACAATAAGTCTTCAAACTATCTCGATTTCATGGTTAATGACAAATGGAGGTTTACGACATTATATGGACACACAACAAATAAGAAATTGACACATGAGTGTCTCAAGAAGTTATATGTATGTGTTGCAGATTTCAATGAAATTTTATCTTCAAGTGAGAGAGAATGGGGGTGCTCGAGGAGTAAGCAATGCATATTAGACTTCAATAAAGCCTTGAAGGAGTTTGCCTTATAAGGGTTGTAGGCATATTTAGAGAGGGCCAGATGACATCAAACAAAGACTTAATAAGGCTGTAGGTACGCCTGAGTGGAGAGCCATGTTTGGTGATGCGAGGGTATTACATCTTACCAAAGGAATATTTTTGGATCATGTCCCTCCTTTATTAGAAACAAAAGGTAAAAAGAAAATATTGAAAAGAATTAGAGGCTTAAGCATTGAGGACTGAATTTTTACTTTCCTTCGCTTATAAAGTGACAACTGCCTATGAAATTGTAGATGACTTTATGATGGTTTCTTATTTAAATAGTCAACTGGAAAAGATAATAATAAAATGAACAAGTTGGAAAGAAAGAAGTTGACCAAAAATTCACTGTACATGTATGACATTTTAGAGCATGTAGGCCAGGCACAGAGTGCTTGTGTCCCTCTGAAGGCGTGTTCCTTCGTTTGAAGACTTATCAAAGAACTTGTGCCTACTAGACACGCTCTCGGTCGAAAAGTTTAATTTTATTCAATTTGCATCGACTTCTATGATGGATTGGATTATTGAGGTATGTGACTCTTTGTCAACCAATAATGTTGATATTTTCTTCACTTTTCTTTGGACAATTTGGCATGATGAGCGCAATAGTGTGGTTTGGTGTCATGGTACATTTAATGCGGAGAGTATGACAACTTGAGCTATTGTGTTTTTGGAGAATTATGTCAAAGTTCACAAACAAGTGCAATGTGTGAATCGTCGGCCTCATACCAAATGGTTACCTCTTATGGTTGTTCGTCTTAAAATAAATGTGGATGGTAGCTATAAAGCCTATAATGAACAAACCAAGTTTGGAGGAGTGATTGTTCGTGATGCAAGTGGTGAGTGTATTTCTGCGCTAACATGTCATGTTCCTTATCCTGGGTCCCGTTTCATGTTATGATCCATGTCTTATTGCCACAAGTTAGGGATTTATCGGATGTGAGTTGTATAGTTGAGGATTGCAATGATTATATGTCTTTTGTTAATTCTCTTCGTATATGTCATGTCTATCGTGAAGTTAATGGTGTTAAATGCTTAAACTTTATTCTGGTCTCCACTTGTTGTTTCTAGTTTAATCAATGACAGTAGCAGGCGCGGATCTATACACAGGCTTACCAAGGCTTAAACCCTGATGAGTTTTTAAATATGTAAATAATTCTTATATGTGATAAATATAAGCAAGATATAGCTTTGGTTCAGTTCGCTAAGCTCTAACTTTATATCTAATTGATCCATGCTTGACATGCAAATTGCATTTTACACTCTCTTTTCATCTTTTTCTTCATCTTTTTCATTCTCTCTTCTCATCTTTTTTCGGTCCTTGCTTGACATGTAGATCATACTTCACTAAAAGAGGAGCCAAACAACTCAATAGGTCCTTCACAATAGGCTTTCTTCTTTGTTGCTAAATAATTTAAGGAAGGAATAGTTAGTTATTAGTCTAAATGCGTATGATCATCAAGTACGATTGTTGCTAAATAATTTAAGAAACGAATAGTTAGTCAGTCTAAATGTATATGATCATCAAGTACGAGTTTCCCATCAATAACTAGGCAATTTTTTTTATGGGAAAATGCATCCCCTATTCCCCTTATATATATATATTTGTTACACTATTCCCCTTATATCTTTTTCAAGTCCTCTTCAATTTAAAAAATGACTCTCTCTCTCTCTCTCTCTCTCGGTTTTCCTCTCCCGACTCCCTTAATAAACCATAAGCGCCACCTACCTAGATTCATTCCCCATCTCACCACCGATTCCAAATCGGAATACACCACCGTACTCCTCTTCTCTCTCTCTCTCTCTCTCTCTCTCTCTCTCTCTCTCTCTCTCTCTCTCTCTCTCTCTCTCTCTCTCTCTCTCTCTATCAAACCCACTCCTTGCATGTCACTTACCGACGGGGAAGATGGCCTCGTGCTGAACTTTCACGCTCCACACCCTGCTGCTTTGGTTAAGCATGGGCTGCCAACACCGCAGTTCCTTGTGGTAGCGTTCGGCGAGGTCAACTTGGCGCACTCGAACGACGATTATGAAGACCAAGAGTTGTACTTCGCGGTCGCCTGACTATTTTCACTCACTCCTCTCGCTGCCGATCAGGTCCAAGCATTCAAGATGCAGATGATTGGCTTATGGCATCATGCAACCGGTTCATATATTATGGGCTTTACCCGAATTGATGATGATAAATTCATATGCAAGTTTCGGTCACTCATTGCTCGTTGTCGTGCAATTGGTCCTTGGTAATTTCAATCTACGACTATTGTTATCCAAGCTAGGGAATTTGACGACCCCTTTGAGATTCCAGCAAATCGAGGTTGGGTTTGGGCAGTGGTTCGTCCACGTTCGGGTCAATTCGCGGCTGGGGTTCTCCAAGAGAAGTGGTGCTGCCGCATAGGTAATGCTCTTTAAAACATAGAGCTTATTGGATCACAGGAATTGAACCCGATGTGAATCGAACACGCAACATTCTGATCTGTAGCCCGACGCGCTACCATTGCACCACAAATCCTTTATTCTGCCCTCCACTTGTTGTTTATAGTTTAATCCAAGATAGTAGCAGGCCCTGATATATACACTGGCTTATCAGGGTTTAAACCTTAATGAGTTTTTAAATATGTAAATAATTCTTATATGTGATAAATGTAAGCAAGATATAGCTTTGGTTCAGTTCGCTAAGCTCCAACTTTATATCTAATTGATCCAAGCTTGACATGCGGATTGAATTTTCCATTCTCTGTTCTCATCTTTTTCTTCTTTTTTTCCATTCTCTCTTCTCATCTTTTTCCAGTCCCTGCTTGGTATGCAGATCGTACTTCACTGAAAGAGGAGCAAAACAGCTCAATAAGTCCTTCACCATAGGCTTTCTTCTTTGTTGCTAAATAATTTAAGGAAGGAATAGTCAGCCAGTCAGTCTAAATGTGTATGATCAAAAAGTACAATTGTTGCTAAATAGTTTAAGGAAGAAATAGTTAATTAGTCTAAATGTATGTGATCATCAAGTATGAGTCTCCCATCAATAGTTAGACAGATTTTTGTTTTTTCGGGAAAATGCATCCCCTAATCAAGTACGAGTCTCCCATCAATAGTTAGGAAGATTTTTTTTTCCTGGAGAATGCATCCCCTATTCCCCTTATATATATATTGTTACACTATTCCCCTTATATTTTTTCAAGTCCTCTTCAATTTAAAAAAACAACTCTCTCTCTCTCTCTCTCTCTCTCTCTCTCTCAGTTTTCCATATATATATATTGTTACACTATTCCCCTTATATTTTTTCAAGTCCTCTTCAATTTAAAAAAACAACTCTCTCTCTCTCTCTCGCTCGGTTTTCCTCTCCCGACTCCCTTAAAAAACCCTAAGCGCCGCCTACCTAGATCCATTTCCCATCTCACCACCGATTCCAAATCAGAATACACCGCCGTACTCCTCTTCTCTCTCTCTCTGTCTCTCTCTCTCTGTCTCTCTCTCTCTCTCTCTCTCTCTCAAACCCACTCCTTGCATGTCACTCTCCGACGGGGAAGATGGCCTCGCGCCGAACTCTCCTGCTCCTCCGATCAAGCTTGGGCTGCCGGCGCTCGGTGAGGTCAACTTGGCACACTCGAACGACGATTATGAAGACCAAGTGTTGTACTTCGCGGTCGCCTGACTATTTTCACTCACTCCCCTCGCTACCGATCGGGTCCAAGCATTCAAGATGCAGGTGATTGACTTATGGCCTCATGCAACCGGTTCATGTATTATGGGTTTTACCCGAATTGATGATGATCGGTTCATATGCAAGTTTCAGTCACTCGTCGCTCGTCGTCGTGCGATTGGTCCTTAGTAATTTCATTCTACGAGTGTTGTTGTCTAAGCCAGGGAATTTGACGGCTCTTCAAAACACTCAGCTTATTGGATCACAGGAATTGGACCTGATGTGAATCGAACACGCAACCTTCTGATCCGTGCTACCATTTTAGCTATTAATCAAAAGGGGATTCCATTAAACCCGTAAACCCTACCTCCAATCTCTCCAACCAAGCAAAACGGTCTGCTAAAACCCTGCCACAGTTCACAAGCGCGGACAAGAAACCGTCTTCTTCCTCACCATATTCGCACCAGGTAAAACCCCTAAACTAACTCCTCTACACTTGAATCAACTTCAACGCGCCGCCATAGGCATGACAGTTTGAGCTCTGAAAAACACCTTTCATTTCAGAGTGTGAGGGCCTCAATGGAGCTTGTGAAGCACATGCACGACTCGGCTCTTAAGCCTCGCTTGCTGGAGACTCTCGCCCGAGACAATCTTCCCGATGATAAACATCCGTCTTCGTCGTCCCTCATCTCACCGAAGCTTTCCGAGCTAGTATACATGATCAAAACCCACACCCTCCTCTCCGAGTCGGTGCAGGATCCAACGGACCACAAGCTAATAGCTCGATGGAGATCCGCCGTCGATTCCTGCGTCCACCGCATCTTGCTCCTCACTTCCAGTGACATGGTATGCTAATCAATCTGGACCCTCATGCTTTTAATTTCGTATAAATCATACTGTTTTCGGTGTCTATTTCGTTGTAAGAACCAAGTGTAGTAGTATTTTGATGTTGTTAGTTAATTAATTAATTAATTTTGTATAAATTGTTTTAGCCAGATAAATGCTGGGCAGGAATTTGTTTGCTAGGGGTGACTTGTCAGGAATGCAGCTCTGATCGTTTCGTGGCATCTTACTCTGTTTGGTACCAGAAGCTTCTATCACATCTTCAGGTACTCTACCCAAGTTGCTGCATTTTTCTTTTACTATTTTTCATATGAAATGATTACATATCCAAATGGATAGTGGCAATTCTGCAATTGGCATCTGATGACTATCCAAGCTTAATATAATGATAAATCGTAAATATACCACTCTCTTAAATTACTTCCCAATTCCCTTTGTCGATTTTGGTTCGGGTGATGTAACATTCTTATCGCCAAGTACTTTTCCATTATACAAGTGTTAACATAGGTTTCAGAGTCTTGCATGCATGGTAAAGCTCATTATCAATTGCTACTATCACCGACCTGCATGGAATCATGTCAACCATTGTGCTACATTTATTTTGATGTCATGCTTATATCACGAGTATAGTGATGTGCCAGACATGCAGTCATCTGAATTCCTCGTGCTTATCCAATGGCTAGAGAGAATTCAAGAGTTTATATTTTACTGATGGAGTATGCTCATGCCCCATGGTTCTGGCCCATCTCCAACAGTTCTAGAAGTGACATTCTTTTTAAAACTGATGGGCGTATACAGAAGCCGTATGTAGGTTGATTTATATTATCTCCTTTGAAGACCTATGCGTCTTGAAGCATAGAAATGGATCTCAAAAGATAGTAAAAATTTGATAATATGGTGTATGTTTTCTCACCAAGATGTGAGGGAAAGGGACCTGAGTCAATTCGTCTGGTGAGTTATATCTTTCCAATCACACATCCTTTTTTGTGATTCACTTTTGGAGTTTGTTTGGTTTAAATTCCTTAAATATAGGTTGAAAGCTGTTCTGCAGCCTAAGCCCTTCTTTTGTATTTCTTGCATTGATTAGTTTTGTTGTGAAGGAAATTGACATGTACATAAAATGTTTTTCCTGCCCATCTTATGCAAAATTATCTTAATTCCATTTTGATGTGCTTTTGTTGACTGAACAGTCTCCTACTTCTCAATTCATCAAGGTGGCCTCTTGCGCTTCAATGTCGGATCTCCTCACAAGGTTGTATTTTCTATGTTCTCAGGCATGCAATGCTTTCCCAATTAGGATCAAATGTATTTATTTTTAATCACAAATCACAAACATTCAGATCCTGCATGAAAATAACCTATGATTCTTGTCTGTTTAAGTCTATTGGTTTTAAAAAAATAGAAAATTGACGATCAGCAATAATGACCTAAAGTTTCTGTAGGAACTGCATTTCTCATCTTGTATATATATATATTGTGCTAGTGTTTAATCCTACAAGCGTTAATAGAAATAGTAACACTAATGATGATGCCATTGTATGTTGTTTTTTAGATTGGGAGGATTTCCAACTGTTAAGAAAGATGGAACTGCTTATGCCGGAAAACTTGTTCAGCCACTTTTAAAGTTGTTAGATGATGATCAGCCTGAAGTTGTTTGGGTATGTTACTAATGCAAACTTTTCCCTTTAGACGTCAAATCATCAAAGATTGGTTTTCCAGTATCTTAAGTATTCCGCACATATTTATATAATGGAGTATCATTTACATGTATTTTATATCCAGCAATGGAAATAAGAGGCTGCATAGTCAAAAGAATTATATGCCAGAATGAGTCTTGTTCTATAAGACTTCCTTGAGCTTGGAATTTTGAGTTTCGGAGAAACTTAGGATTGAGAAATTCAGTTTTTTTTTTTCTGGCTTCATTCAACATTATGTTGTGTGGTGTTGGCCTCATCCCTGCTTTGCCTGCAGTCTTATTCTACTTACATGATGGAAAAGACTTCTTTTACTCACTCACTTTACCTACTAGCATATCAGTATTTGTATAAAGTATCGCTCATGGGAAAACCAATGCCTAAAATACGGTTTTTAAGAGATCTCTGTCTTTCTTTCCATTGGTGTGCGAAATACAAAGATAAAGCAGAGTAGAAATAACCTGTTTAAATACTGTCTAGTTCTTTAGAACTTCAGAAAAGACTTATTGAGTGGCCATGGTTAGTTGCTATAATCCAACTTCTGTGAGAGAGGGTTTGGTTTTCAACCTCTGCATCAGCTTTAGCTCCGTCAGAGGTTAGAGAGCTATTTTTTTCTTCCCTCTGCTATTTCTTCTGATAGGGTGTATTGTCTGACTTCCTCAGTTTGCTTTTACATTATTTTGTGGATCCTTATGCACTGTACAGCCATTTTCCTCTAATTTCCTATCAAATAACAAAAGAAATGTGGTCCTTTTGTGTTACTTGCAGGAAGAAGCAGTTAAATTGTTATGCAGTTTCACATCTTTGTTTCCATTGGCCATCAATCGTCATTATGAAAGTGTAAGTTTCTTATCCTTTGTTGTAGTCATTACGACTTGCATTACTGATTTTCAAAGACATTTGGGATGAGATACAAACATGAAGGGACTTGTATATAGTATTTATATGCATTTATATGGAAATGAGTAAAATTACTAAATTACTATCTGGTTTTGTTGGATCTATTGCATACCATTCAGGTGGTTTGTAAATATGTGTACTATGATATTTACGTGGCCGTCCTTTTATGTATTTTTAAAAGTGATCTTTATTAAGACTAGGTCCAGTAGGACCTGAAATTTTTGCTATAATCCTTTTGTTCACATCATTAGTGCAAGAACCTTAATAATGGTTCGCTTGACATATGTCCTCTTGGATTGTGCTACAGGGTTTAAAATGCAATGTCATACTATCTTAACCTGTTAAACCTAATTGATCAGTTTATTGCCTAGTTGAACATGTTCCACTTGTCATTTATGTTATTTATGCAGATGTCAGTTACTTTGAAGGCTAACACTAGTAATTATTTTCTCACAAAAGCATTAGACTCTAATGCGTTAAGATGATATGTTTTATGCAGGCTGAAGATGTTATTGGCTTAAAAATTTTGTCCGGAAAATGCAGTTTCAATATGCTAGAGGTGAAGTCCTGTTTGCTTGATATAGTCTTTAGCATTGTTATAATTATTCATGAAATCAAATTATGGCATCCTCAGTTACTTGTGTGGTATTCAACATTCAGAAACTTGCTCATTGCCTGGCGTTACTACCAAAATCAAAAGGAGATGAGGAAAGCTGGTCATTAATGATTCGCAAGATTTTATTGTCAATTAATTGTGACTTGAATAATTTTTTCCAGGGTTTTGAGGAAGGTACATTGTTATGATTTAATATTTTTAGCTTGTGCAATTCTGCATGTCTTCAGCTAAATTAGTGATATGCAGATTTGCTTATATTGCAGAAACTAAACGCCATGAAGGTATAAGACTTTTGGTTCCTCCTGGGAAAGATCCTCCTCCCCCCTTAGGAGGCCATACAATAACAGGAGAAACCTCAGAGGAGGCAAGGAAGAGCTCCCAAAGTTTGCTAGTGTCATGTGTCTCCTCACTGATGATATGCTGCTCTACAATGCTAACAAGTTCATACCCTGTTCAGGTTTTGTTACTTTTGTAGCTATCTCTGATACGTTATACAAAGTAGCTGAATGGAATCCTAATTGTTTGTTGTTTCTGTTTTGATTGGTTGCAATTCCTCTCCTGTCGCTTAGTAATAATGTGAGTCACTTTGAAATTCTACAAGGATCTAATAAGCTTTCACGAATAGGCGGCTGCTCCAGTTCACTCTTTGTTAGCCCTTATTGAGAGAGTGCTGGATGTGGATGGCTCCTTGTCTCACTCCGAGCGGCTGTTTATGCCTGCCATGCAGCAAGAGTCTGTTTGTTCAAAGCTTCCAGTTTTACACTCTTATAGTCTGGACCTCCTCACTGCAATCTTGAAGGGTGTGCGCAGGTAACCTAAAGAGAATATCATTGGAGTTTTGATTTTATTTTATCTTAATTTTGCGGGATAGTATCCTGAGAGAGCGAGAAGTATTCGTGCTGGATGCATATGTTTATTCTTTTGGGCATTATGTAGTGCACCTTGGTATGCTTGTACCTCAACTTCTTCTTATCTGACCATCTGAATATCTCCTTTGCAGTCAGATTTTACCACATTCTGCACATGTGGTGCGTTTGCTTTCAGCATGTTTTAACAGATGTGTATTGCCAGAACTGAGGGTAAAGGTCTACTCAATCACAAGGGATTTGCTGATATCCATGGGTGTTGGTATGCATTAACTTTAGAAACTGCATTCTTAATCACATTCTAGTCCTGCTGATAGAATCCATCCCCTCCATAACTTTGCTGATATCGGCTGGTGCTAATAATAGCTCCGCATCGCAAATGCTGGGATAGTGCAATGTCAATTGACCAGAAAGCCTAATCCATCCAGGGCCATCTAATCTGTACAATCTTATGTCAAGATGTTGTGAGTCATTGGAGGAACAGTAAATCATCTTTATATAAATATATATGGCTCATACAGCCTCCTTGCCTGAATCATTGTTTTTTGTTATAAAAAGTGTGTGTTATGTAATATATCTCTAGAAAATGCCTATAAAAATCGGAGATATCTAATAAGGCTTAATATTTACCTTTCTTTTCTGAGATACTATTGCAAAGTCAAACTGTTTATGCTGATGATTGGTGTATCCGAGAACCAAGTGAGTGATTGTTGTATCTGTAAGGCCCATGTCTTGACTCACAGTTTTTTATTCAATGTAGACCTTAATTTACAAACCACCTTTCAACTGTATGCAAAATCAATGCATGAAGGGGATGGCTGATCTGCTTTATATACTACTGATTAGTCTTGTCATCCTGGGAGTCATGTTTTTATTTATTAATCGATAGCTATATCTTTGTCAGGAGTGACAGTATCCCTTGCACAAGAAGTTGTGAACAGTGCTTTTGTTGATTTGAATCCCATTGTTACCGAAAGTAGTGCAAGTGCAACACTCTCAACTGAAGCATCGCTTCAGACACCACAACCTAGCTATAGAAAGAGGAAGCACGGGACTTCTATTGCATCTCTGGAGTTGCATAACATAAGTTATTTGGAGGTGGGAGCTCTCAAGAACCATACAAAATCTTCGATCTCTGTGCAAATAGCTGCACTAGAGGCATTGGAAGCTCTTCTCACTGTGGTATGCGTTCTCTTCATCTTTATAGAACGTTGGTTCAGTGCATTGTGGTGTATATGATTGTTCTCGTCTCTAGTAATTAACATTTGTTCCCTCTGAATGATTCTTTATGAAAAGCCTGATATAATATGGTAAACATCAAATCTCAGACAAGGACATTTTTGTGGAACTTGGATGTGTATAGGCTGTGGTTTCTTTATAGTTGAAAGTACAATTTTCCAAGAAATCTGAATATTTGAATCAATGAAAATTTGTATCTAACTTGCTACAGTATTAGCAGCCTTCATTATTCTATAGGAAATTGGACCCTGAATTTAATTCGATAAATAGTTAACTTAGATTCCTGAGGAAAAGCTTGTCTTCAGCATGATTTTAAGATATTGAGTTTCTATACTAGTGAAATCAGACTTTCTGAAAATCGTCTATGACATAAATACATCTTTCTGTTCTGCGTAATAAATTACCTTTTTGATGACTTGCTTTATGTTAAACTTGACACAACTATACTGACAACTTTAGCTTGCAGTGGAAACTTTGAAGAGTAATTTTGATTTCTTTAGCTTTTGTCTTTTACTGTATGCAAGTTCGCATGGTTTGCTTTTTCCTCTAGTGCCCAGATTTTGTCTTATTTTCTTTTTCCCAAACAACGGCTTGGTCCGTTGAAGATCACATGGCTTATGAGTAACATCATCTTATTTCTAGGGTGGTGTGTTGAAATCGGAAAGATGGCGATCAGATGTTGATCTTCTTTTAATAAATGTAGCTACAAACTCTCTAAATGGGGGATGGGCTGGTGAGAATAGAAGCATTTATCAACCAAATGAAGGAGCTGATGTTTGGGGACATTTGCAGCTTGCAGCACTGCATGCACTTCGGGCGTCTTTTCTTTCTTCATCTCGTGTTCGCCCACCTTATTTAGCTCAGGGTTTTGATATTTTCCGTCAAGGTAATCTCTTCAGCAATATGTAGATCTTTCCTTTCCTTTCCTTTACTTTTCATTTCATTATCTTGTGGATCTACCAATAACAAACAAATAAAAAAGGAATGGCAAAATCAAATCTGTCTACTGAAAAGGCAAAGTTCATCTAATTAGATCAAAGTGCAAAGACCAATATGAGAGAAGAAAAAGAAAACAGCTATGACGAGGACTACAAGTTAAGTACTGAACTCGGGATGATAGTGGTGGACTCAAATTCTTAACCATTACTTACATTCTACATAGTAATCTGTGCGAAGGAGGTGCACTTCTTCGATATCACATTTTACACTTGAGCATTCGTAATTGAAAACTAACCAGAGGTGAAAGTTGGCTCTGGTCTGATTCTAAATAAAAAGATAAGCATGGAAGAAGCAGTCTTTTAAGAAACAGGCATTGATATCAATCCAAAACGATCTTAGTGTCACTATAATTAGAAGCTGTTTCTTTACGATTCATAACTTTTCTTTACTTCGTATTTTCCTTTAATGATGTGAGACATGAACGTAATTTTGTAGGCAAGCTTGAAAGTGGTACCAAAATTGGTGCATTCTGTGCTCATGCTCTGTTAGAATTGGAAGTGCTTATACATCCCAGGACCCTCCCACTGGCAGATTTTTCCAGCACAACTAGCATTGATGAAAGAGTCGGCCACAAATTCCCAGAGAATGTGTACTCTGGTCCTGTAAAGCACAAATTCTCATCTTCAACGGACCTACAGGGATCGTTACATGATTTCCCTGATGCATACCATGATGAACTTTACTCGAGCTGGCTTGAACATAGTAAAGAAACGGAACCATTAGGGAGTAACCCAGGCAAGACTATGCATACTGGAGAAGCATCCAAAATTCAAGCAGTTCATGGCAATAAAATGATGTCTGCAGATGGTTCATTAACCAAATATAATGTAGCCGGAATTGAACGGGAGCTTTTTTCAGCAACCATTGATGATGAAAGTATGGTTGAACCTCATCTCAACGAAGTGTTTGGAAGGGCAGTGGAAACTGCTCCATCAGATCGAGCAGATACCAACATCGTGAGCAAAGATTCGAACATGGACATGCGATTTGCATATGACACGAACAAAGATTCAGATATGGACTCCATTCCTGATATTGTGGATGTTGACCCAGACTCAGATTTTGAATGATCTTAATACCAGAATCATAGTGATGTTTGTTCTATATTCTTGACTTTATAGAAAATATTTTATTTTTTTTATCATGGTTTCACATATATTGCCTTTTTATGGCATGAGAATACGCAGATATATAGATATAAGTACATCAAGGAATCATTATGGGTAAAATCTAAAGATGCAACCATACCTAAATTTGAGACTCTAAAATCTAAAGATGCAACCATACCTAAAATATATTTGTAAGAAAGAAATTTGTTTTTGTTGAAATGTGCGTTAAACTATGTCGATAATTATGACTCAACAATACAATTTCAATAGGTATGTATGCATCCGGACTATCTTAATAGTTCTGATTCAACCAGATAATCCGAATGGGACCAATTACATTAGAAAGATGCCTAGATAACTAAGGTCATTAGGGCTGTGAGAAACTTTAAAAAAGAAGCGAAAAGAAAGACCTGGGATTTATTTCACTTTCGGCTCATACGTACTCCATTAGAGTTTACTCTGAAATAGATGAACAGGTATATACTTGAATTTGATTTCGGTTTGTTGTGGTTTTGATGACTAGACATGGGTCCGAGAAAGGTTTCGTTTCCAGGTGAAGAAGAAGAAGAGCTTCCTCGGATGTCCAAGATGATTGATAAGACTAGAGAAGAAGGTATTCGAAAACCCAACACAGCCGACACCTTAGCATATCTTAAGGCAGTCAAGGACGTATTTGATGAAGACCAAGCAAATAGGTACCAAGACTTTCTTCAACTCCTCAAGGACTTCAGAACCAAAAGACTTGACGTTGAAAGTTTGATGGACAAGGTAGAGATTTTGTTCGAGGGATATCCAGATTTACTTGAGGGTTTTAATAGTTTCTTGCCAAGAGGGTATGAAATCATCATCAGACCTACTAATGATGATCATGATTTCGTATACGAAGAGGCTGTCGATTTTGAGAAAAGAGTAGAGGCAACAAGACTTGAAGATGAATATCTTGTTCAAGACTTGAGTATTTTGCCAAAGGTTTCCCGAGACAACCAGGAATCCATTGCTGGCTTCACTCAATCTTTACCAAGTTCACCCTCTTGTGCTATAGATCAGTCTAGTTCTGAGACTTGGTCGCCAAGTTACATTGTCTTGCCAGAGGACTGTACGATTCCTGCTGCTACCCGAAGAACGGAGCTTGATTCCCAAGCACTAAACGATCGCATCTGCAGCACTCCTTCAGCTTATAGCTGTTCCAGAGTGATACGCAGGACTCAATGCGAGCAGAGTCTATTTCAGTGTGAAGATGACAGGTTCGAACTTGATATGCTATTAGGTTCTGTGAAATCGACGATTGATAGTGGCGAAAAATTACTAGAGAAGATGGAAGACAATAAAAAAAGTGAATCGATTTGTATTGAAGATCACTTGACGGTTCTCAGTCTGAGGTGCATTGAGAGAGTGTATGGTAAACAAGGGCTTGAAGTGGTGAATGTGTTGAGGGAAAATGCTCAAGTGGCTCTGCCTGTTATATTAGACCGATTGAAGCAAAAGCAAGAAGAGTGGGAACAATGTCGTTCTGATTTTAATCAAGTTTGGGCTCAAGTATATGTCATGAACCACAACTATCAAGCTGCTACTTATGGCAGAGTTTCATCAGCAAACTTGTGAATTTAAATGAATAGTATCTTCAGTATTCAGTTTCTGCTTGTTCTTCTTTTGAATACATCATAGTTTAGTGCATGCTTACTCTTGGCTTGTTAAATAGGTATATTTGTCACTGATTGTCATTTGTATCTGATAACATATAGTCCTGAAATCAATAGTTTTGTAACCTCGAGTCGATTATACAGTTCACTAGAATGCAATACCGGCATACAAAAGCCATCATATACACAAGCACGTTCAAGTTTCTCAGTACGTGGGAAGCGTAGTACAGATCGATCTGAGTTGTGTTCTTTCGACTACAGTTTCAAAATAAGCACATTAAGAAGCAAACAAGGTGATATCATACAGAATGTTTGAACGGAATTGGTCTCAAAGACAGTCAGAATGGCATAATAGTTTGGTTATCTATCTACTCACAGTTGTATCTAGCTGCTTCTACTATGTGGCCTATTAATTTTGTGTTATAATTTACAATGCTATTTACCTGGTTATATTGTCGGCAATGTACTAAAATCATGCCATAGTGAATGAATGCCAGTCTGGGAAATGTAACGGATACCTATGAAGCACACACAAAACTGCAAAAGAGTCTTCAAACTTGCCATTAAGACGTGATTAACAGGATACTTTAGACCAATTAGACATGTATCTGCTGCCTCTGAATTGAGAACCTGCTTAGGCTGCCTTCCTCGTGTTGAAATGACTACGTACTTTCTTAGTTCCACTAGGATAACGATGATATTCTTTACCCTAAGACATTAACTCTGTACGTTTACTTGAGCTAATATCTAAATATTTTCTCCATGCTCTTTGTAATGATTTTAGCTTGTTTCAATTCGTCCCATTGAAGGTTGCACTGTCTATGAACCTAGAATATATGAGGCCGAAATTTGTTGATTAATTTGGAGAAAATAGAATTCTATTTTAACGATGGTTTTAGCTTGAGGGTAATTCAAGCTGATTATGTGTTCTTCTGTTTGCTTCTGCATTTGTTAATCGAAGCATTTATTATTTAATTTGGTGAAATTAGACGAGAACTTTTGATAATCTAAGCATTGTTGCAGGAGAAAAGTATGTAAACTGGAAAAACTGTAACTCTTTCATTGATAGAATGCCTTAAATATAGGCTGATACAATCCGTTACAATAACTGTCCCGATATAACAGGGATTCTCTGTATCTATCTAATTAATATCCGTATCTAACTAGGACAAAACACACACCGGAAATTATGAAGAATTAATTTTCTTAAACACTCCCCCTTGTATCGGTGGCCATAAGAATGGATTGAACCATTCCTTCGATGGATCGAAGGAGTGATTCTGATCCGTCCAGGGTACATCCTTTGATGGGTCGAAGGAAATCTTCGATGGATCGAAGGACCCCTTTAGGTAGTTACTGTTCATTGCATTTGAAGAATCAAGAGTTATGCTCGACGGGTCGAAATGCCCAAAACTTGAATGCTGCAATTCAACAATCCTTTTACCAAGATTTTCAAGCTTCTCTATGTATTCTTTGTAAGGGAAGAATAAGCTCAAGTCAGTGGATCACTTCAAGTACCTGAAGATTTGTTTTACTCCATTCTAATGACTTTGCGTTGGCATATACTGAGAAGGCAATGTCTGAATGTGTATACTTAGCTAAATTTAACCAATTTCTAATCGTACTAAGATATATATAAAATCTCATCTCCAAAAGTTCCTCCATCATCATCATCATCATCTCTTCAGATGAAATAGATCCTTTTGGGTTTCAGACTGCAAATAACCATTGGTGTACTAATAGGATCTGCTTTGTCCATTGTCTGATTAGACACAAGCAAACTGGTGAATAAGAATTCAACCAACTCGATGTACCGTCTCTAAACCAAGACTTAATCGAGTCCTACCAAGGTCTATCATCTCAAATAACTTGTTCATCTAATGAACATGCATGTGCATAAATCATCATTCTTGTATCCCTTCCCAATCAAGTAGTTACTAAGACGTGTATACCACATCCAACCAGATTATTCCAATCCATATAGTGAACGTCTCAGTCTAATCACATGAGCACTCCGTGGTTTAGAGTTACTTGAATTGGGTATAACCATGTCATTCGACACTGTCATGTATATCTCTGAATTAAGATCCCCATAGAGATATAAAATAATAAGGTAGCGGAAAGTAATGATGTCCATGACCGGAGAATGCATCTCTTCATAATCAATACTAGAGCATTGAGAGAATCCTTGCACCACAAGTTCTTCTCATATTTCTTCCAAACAAGACTCACTTGTGTCTAACCGGCATACTATTCGATGGCCATATCACTACCATATCAAAAACTTGCCATTTGTAATAGTCTATTTTAGCCTAGATTGTAACTTTCCATATCGATCAAATTGCTCTACACTAATTGTTGACAATCCGCAACAGGACAATGTTCCACTTTATCGTCGTCAATTTCTGAGCATCAAAATAAGTAAACACATCTTCAACAAACATGGAAGAACTATCTATAATAATGCTAGCATTTGTTTAACTTGGTGAGATTTATTTTTTACTGACATCGTTATTGACTTTGAGGCGTCCCCCAGTGTGTGTCAATGTCGACTTTTAGACACAATTGCAGTCAAAAATAATCTCATGTGTTGATGATGAATGGTTGTGCCTTGATGGTTTGCCTTTTTTTTTTCTTCTGGCAACTCATCAGTGGATTTTGATCGACGCTACACCCCCACTATGAGCAGGAGAAACACTACTTTTCCTGGGTGTTGCGTTAACTTGCACAATATAAGGGACTTTCAACCTTGCAAGATTTACAGCAAGTAAATCGATCTCATCACCTTCATGATATCAGTAAAGAAGTCAAGCATAAAGTCTGATACTTTCTGAAGATCAAGAATACATTGCACTTCAATCTTATACTAAAATGTGCGGGGATCATGATGAGACATAGTGGAGATATACCACGTCAATTTTTGACGTCAATCCAGAATGAAACCATTCTTATTTCCCCATAACGGCGGGAAGTATGTCTCATCACAGTGACTATCTTCAAAACTAGCAATAAATAGATCTCCTGTCAAAGGTTCTGAATAACGGACAATCGTTGGAGAACCAACATAGATGCTTAATCATCATTGATGACCCATATTCGTATGCAGTGGAAGCGTAGTAGGCACATGTACCGCGCAACCAGATATGTGTATATGTGAGATATTATGCTCATATCTAGTTACCAACTGGTACGCACTAAGTGGTTGGTGGTTTATGGGTATCAAGCAAATAAGCATAGCTGCATTGAACATTGCATATCCCCAAGAAAATACAAGTAAACTAATATACATTACCATAGTTCTGGCTACAAGCTTTAACCGCTTAATTTTTGCCTTTGCTAAATCGTTCTATGAAAGAACATGGGGAACCGAGATATTCACAACAATCCCAATCAATATGCAATAATCAACAAAATATTTCGATGTAGACTCTCCTATATTAAACCAATCTGAATGACCAGATTGAATTATTCGGGTAGTGAGGCCGAAGCGTAATAATATGTGCTAGGAGTTTTGAAATGCAGCGTAGCATGTGGATTGCAAAGACGTGTGACAGATGCGTTGATGCAGCAATCAAAACCAAATATAAAAAGTCCACATATCGGTTTGATATATACACAAATAGATTCTTGGAATCTATAGAGAAAGAAAGAAGTGTCTTAAACAAAATATTGTCATGCATGTAAACAACATTACAAATATAAACAAACTTTGCAAAACAAGCAATGTGCATCAAATATTATAACATATGAATCTTGTGGGATAACGCACAACGCCACAATGATATGTTGCAGGATGGTGCTGCACTCTTCTTGGACACCGAGTCTGAACCAAGTGGAGTAATATCAGTTTTCCTATCTAAACCGATGGTTTTAAAGATTCCCACATGCTTTTTTGCTCTTGAGAACAGATGACCATGAGAATTTCTCAATAGTTGGATCATCAAAATGCAAAAAATTTAATGAGGCTAAGTCACACATAGTAATATGATTGACTGCATTGAATTTAATGATCCAAACTGCAGTAAGATATAAACCACTACAAGACCTCATAAACTTCTCCAGATTGCGTCGCTGGCAGCATTCTATGAAGATTAGACACAAAACTCTCTTCCATTCTCACAATGTTATGTCTAAGTGTGAAACGTTGGCACAAATGTGTTCAAATGTGAGTAAGGTTCGAATGATAACACTCAATCTCGCCGTCATATTTCAACAAAACGATGTCAATCAAACTGTCTTTGAATCCAAGACATGGTGAATACTTTAAGTGAATACTTAAAGATTTCAACGAGTGTAACCCATGTTGAGTGTTGATGATATGATATGATAATACTTAAATACAACCGATGTATAACAACATCTAACCAATCGAAATGACCGTTGTATTTTAGGTTCCAAGACATGACATAAACTGATGTAAAAAACACATCTGGTGCTGAAATCCAGGTTTCAAAATTTTTCATTTTTTTTCCAATAAAATTGATATATAAACAACATCGTAAGCCAATGATATAGATGAAAAACTCATCTAAGAATATCACTTCCAGGTTACTTCTTCGATGGGTCGAAGGAAAACCTTCGATGCATCGAAGAACCCAAAATAAAATGTGATTTTTCGATACTGATTTTCAATGGGCAAAAAAGTAGACTCGAGGCATTCCTTCAATGGATCGAAGAAGTGTCTCGATGGATCAAGATTTGCAACCAAAGGACCCGAGGATAAGCTTCGATGGATCGAAGTATATTTTTTAGATGGAGCAAAAAATGTCAGAAAATAACCCGTGGGATAGCTTCGATGGATCGAAGTTGTGACGACCCGGAACAGAATTA
Source organism: Geum urbanum (assembly GCA_946800695.1). Lineage (NCBI taxonomy): Eukaryota > Viridiplantae > Streptophyta > Magnoliopsida > Rosales > Rosaceae > Geum > Geum urbanum. Next base: position 27,037,051 of record OX327011.1, read on the forward strand.
GCAGTGTAATCAGCTTAGTCCATGAGGTTATGCGTAATCGCAGATTTCCGATAGTTGATTGAATCGCCAGACTTGATCACGACTTAATTATTTGCCGAGAATTTGAGCTGAGTCTCTTCTCGAGAGTTGTTGTACGCGTGATTTTGAGTTTGTGGGCGGTTCCGGATCATTATTTGGACGACCGAGGAATATAACATGAATATTTGAAATTTCGGAATATTGTTGAGTTTATCTGTTCATGTTCGAGTCTATCCGAATCGTGATTGTGATCTGTTTTGGACCATTGATCGACCCGAACCGTAACTGGAATAATTATCGACTTGATTGTGAGTTTCGCGATTTGTTGTGATTTCGACGTAATCTGCTAATATGGCGGCCTTGTTAGTGACTAAATTACCGGACGAGAATTTGATTTGGGATCCTTCGTGAAAGTTGTAGAGAATTTAATTTGGAGCTTGTGGGAACTTCCAGAGGATTTTTCCGAGTTACGAGGATTAAGTTACGAATATTTTCGATCGTTGATTATTTAATCGGATAAGCATGTGATGGGTTGAACCGTTGACTTTTTATCGAATTTGTCGAAGTGTTTGACTTTGGGTGGAAATTGAAGAACATGTCGAGTTGAGTTTGTTGCCGCGAGAATTATTTAAATCGGAATTACGACGTGAAAATTACGGGTATTCAAAGTTCGTCGAAAAGTTAATTATGGAAGTTTCTATATTTGGTAAGTATTTAAGTGGGTTGCTATTTGTGGTAAGTCAAACCTGGCATTATTGATGGTTGACCGAGTCAACTCAGTGGAGGAGAGGAGCTCGACGGAGCACGACGGCTCGCCGTCCGGCCACCCCAGGTCTCGAGTCTGGTCCCTTCCGATTCGCCTTGGCCTCCCCAAGGTGACTCCGGCCACCTTTCACGGCAAGGGACGCCGGAGGTGGAAGAAAATTTCGGCCAAAGTTTGTGAAATTTGGGGGATTTCGGGTTGTAATTTTCCGGCCAAATTGGGTGGCTTGAAGCACTGGGCTTTGAAGCTCTCAACACCATGAATCTAACCATGTAAGTATGGAGTTCTAATTCGTTTTGTACATGGAGAATTGTTGGATTAAAGTTTGTGTGTGATTTCGGTTTTGCATGAAATTGAGCTAGTTAGAGTTTGAATTGATCTTTGGTGTAGTTATGAAAGTTGCTTGTTGGATGATTTGGAGTGGAATAGGCTTTGGTCCGCCGGGAAATTTCATGTTTGGGTGGCGGCGGCGGCAGCGGCGGCGGTCAACAGTGGTCAACGGCGGTCTCCGGTCAAAAGTTGACTTTTTGGGGTTTTCGACGAGTTATATGTCGTTTCACTTGGAATCGTGCCCCGATCGCAGTGGTGAGGTTTGTTTTTCGATTTGAGCATCGGAAATTATAGCGAGGTTTTGTGATGTGATTATCGGATTTTCGACAATTCGTCGTTATTGAATTATGTGTTTCCGAGAACGGTTGTTTCTCGTGATATAATTCGAAGTACTGAGTTATGATTTTGAGAAATGGATTTTATGATTATTCAGGGGTTTGTGATCGTTCGTTTGGCGAGGGATTTTCCGCCGGATCACGGGATTAACGCAAACTGCGTTACGCTAGTCTGTGAGTGGACAACTTCTTTTCACTGTTAATCGCGAGTCATTACATACGTTTTACGAGCATGAGCATGCATACGAGATTATGTTTTCCTATGAGCATGTGTTATACGATTATGCTTATACCATTATACATTACGTATATACATTTAAATATTGCTTTATGCATTTGCATCGAACTATTTATGATTTGGTTTACACAGAGTACAGTCTCAGTATATGTTGTTGTATCGATACACTTGCATCTCGGCTGATCCCCGAGGATGTTTACCGGGGGAGGCTGTGACTCCTGACCCGAGGCCTTTACCGGGGGGAGGCAGACCTCTAACCTGAGGCCTTTCTGGCTAGAATCACGTGTGGGTCTGGGATCCCGTGATTCGGACTGTACTAGCACGGATGTGTCTACGAGCGACCCCGTGAGATTTTCCATGCATGCTCTGTACGCGTGAGGAGTTAGAGTCTCCCTCGTGTACTATTTGATTTTTATACATTTGACTCGCATATGTTTTTATAACATATATTATTCGGCGAAAGACATTTATTTTCGTCCACTCACTCTAACGATTTTTATGTCTTTCCCTTGGGATTTTCGGTTTCCATGCCCAGTTTGCAGTTCAGATTCCGGTGTCACACGTTGTGGTTGGAGGCATAGTATTCGAGCAATGTTTCTTTTATGGTAGGTTCTTAGTTTGGCCTACTATTTGTATATCTATACTAGAAGTCGCTCTGAGTATTCTGATGTATATTTTTATACGATTTTCCCCAAATTTCGGTAAAGTATAGTTATATTTATTACTTTAAATTACTGTTGATATATTGAGAAATCTGGATGGGATTGGTGCCCACGGTTTGATTTTTGTGGCATAGGATGAAGTGTATTTTTCCGGGTGCAGGTAATGACAATTCCGCGTTAGTAGCGTTACTCTGCCGAAATTTTGATGGTTTTTGTGGTTCGTGTTTTCAGAAGAGGTTTGATTCCGGTTTAGGAAACTAAATCGGGGTTGGGTCCTTTCAGAAGTACAATACTTTGATGGATCGAAAATCTCCCCGAGTTCAAAATAACATCCTCTCTTTTGTATCACGCTTTATCGTATCTTTATCTCATATTTTCATATACTTATAAACATCGAACCATACATAAGAATTGTATGAAATAGAAAATCCACAAACACTTTCATATACCAAAAAATAGAGAAATATTCATTACTGCCAACAAAAATTACATCATAGATGTTCTAATTCATAAAACAAGACAAATGTCTTAAAATCCTTGACCGTAAAATAAGCCAAAAATAAAACCAAAAACTTGAAAACATTACAGAGACAACAGCCTGTTACATAGGCTCAATCAAAATCCGGGGTAGCTAGATTCTTCCCTTTGTCGTATGCAAGAACGAGATTGGTGTCAACCTCCATCTCTAAATCTCCAGTATAATTTGACTCTTGAGCCAAATACTGCTTGTGCTTTTTGTAGGTAGTCTGGATTTCTCTACTAGCACGATATTGTTTGTGCGTATGCTTAGTAGAACCACATTTAAAAAAACCATACTTTTCAGACTATGGAGACCGTTGACCATCAGAAACCGAACCAGACTGGTTCTTGTAAGGAGTGGCGTTGGTATTTTGATCTCTATGCCATGTCATATTTTGGCTGCATAAGGTTCTGAACGAGTAACTTTCTTGTCTTTTCGAGCCATTCCTCCATTTTGGTAACTCTCAGACTTTTTAGTACCAGCCGGTCTTGAGTTATTATTTAAGATGATCTCATGATGCATTTCTTTTGTCACTACACTATTAATGAGATCACTGAAGGTAGTAATCCTCCATTGCTCGTACTTAATCCGATACTGATGAGCGAGAAGACTCATAGATGTAGGGAAGGTTTGTAACGCCCTCTCAATCATGTCATTCTTAGATTTTTCCCCCTACAAAAAACTCAACTCCGACTGCAGATCGAGCATGACTTGGTTAAAAGCATTGATCTTCGGAAGATCCACCATTATGGTGTTATCCCATCTCGCATTCAACTTAGGAAGCTGTGTGTTGTGCACGTTGTTGAACTGATGTTTCAGAACATCCCACAAGACTAGGGGATCATTTTTGTTCAAATATTGTTTCTTGAGAGTTCGATGAATATGACGCCTCAGAAACATGAGGGCTTGAGCTTTTGTCTCATCATTGGGTAGCAGGAGGTTCATTCCAGGCCCAGAGGGTTTGATGGTGTTGGTTAGTCTCTTTTCGATGAAAGTGTTCTGTACATCAGAGATCCAACGTTGATACTCCTTGCCTTCAAGGTCAAGGATGTCGAATTCCAGCCTTCCAGGCTTATTCGAACTCATCTACAAAAACATACAGAGATGTTTTATTAGTAACGATCGAAAACTATGATCACAAAACTTTCAAGTTTTTATTAAATAAGGACGTGATCCATGATATATGGTCACAAAATTGATTGTAAACGGTGGCAAAAACCACACCCAGCAACCGCGACTAACTGTCACATAGAATCGATTTCCTTTTTCTTTTCTTTTCTAAACCGTGACTCCCCCAAAACCGTCACATATACTCTATGGATATATGTCCATAGGAACTAGGGTAAAACATATAATATATCACAACTCATATTGCAATTATCAACTTAGATCTAGGGTTTCGCGATAAGTAAGTTTGATCATAGATCTATCAATATATGGTTTAGAAAAATTTACCTCGATGGGTGTTGTGTTTGGTATGACTGGTACACTTGACGAACAATTTGAAGTAGAAGCTCTTCTGAAACGATTCCTCGAGAGGCGCACAATCTTGACAACTAAGAGCTTGTGTGAGAAATGTCGAACGAATCAGGGTGGTCGATGTTGATGGTGGTGGTGCTAGCTTGCCGACGGCGGTGATGGATATTTGTGAAGGGTAGGTTTTTTTTTTCTTTTCTGTGTTGATTGCTTGCTATCAACTCAGAGAGTGCTGATAATCTGTTGCAGGAGAAAAGTATGTAAACTGGGAAAACTGTAACTCTTTCATTGATATAATGCCTTAAATATAGGCTAATACAATCTGTTACAATAACTGTCCCGATATAACAGAGATTCTCTGTGTGTATCTAATTAATATTCTTATTTAACTAAAACAAGACACACACAAAAAATGGAGAATTAATCTCCTTAAACAAGCATCTAATTTGTCGAAATTAGATGTGTCACTGTTTCATTGTCATTCACACATCAAGCTAAAATGCTAACACTCCAAACTTGACGGGATCCCAACAGAGTGTGCTCAGGTCCTTTGGTTTGAGCTGGATAGAACTATACTTAGTAGCTTGGGCCGGGCTGAGTTTGTTTATTAGTTTGGTTTTGTTTCTTCTCTCTAGTGGTGATGCAAAATATATCCACCGATTCTTGCACTATTGGAAAATATCTGGGAATACATAATGTTATAAATTGGAAGGACCCTATAAATGCTAAAGAACTCTTACTCAAAATCTCTACTAAATTAGCTGGTTGGAAAAAATGTTCTCTTTATAGAGCTGGAAGGCTTACTCGTATAAAGTCTAATCTTACTAGTATGCATAACCATATCTTTTCTTATTTCAAATTCTCTGAGAAGCTAGCCAAGAAGATTGATGCTAAAGCCAAATATTTCTTTTGGGGCTCTATCAAAGCTAACCCTATTGCCTGAAATGATGTCTGTAAACCTAAACAGTACGGTGGTCTTGGCATTAACCAGGTTAAATTTATAATAATTCTGCCCTTGCAAAATTAGGTTGGAAAATCCTAACCGTGCCCTCCAATTGGTGGACAAGCATTACGAGGAAGAAATATTTGTCAAAGTAATCATTTTTCACCGTCAATTACAATCCAAACAACTCTTATGGTTGGAAATATATTTTGGAATGCAGACAACTAATCACTGAATGTATGAGATGGATTCTTGAAAATGGTAAAGACATAAATTTTTGGACCCACAACTGGGCTTTCCCTGTCCCTATCTACCATCTTATTAATAACAGATTGAGAATGCAGGTGAACTTAGATGAATGTGTTGCTGATTATATTAACAATTGTTCCTGGAACAAAACTAAACTTCTAAACTTCTACATCTTCTTGATCAGAGTATAGTTAGCACTATTTGTGGAATTCCCATCCCTTTAACTCCCCAACAAGATGCTTTTGTCTGGGGGCCTTCAAATTCTGGTAAGTTTTCCATTAAAACTGCTTCAAGCTTATAATTGTCTGATTACACTAAACATGAGCATGCTGATTTACTAAAGAAAATATGAAAGCTAGATTTACTCCCTAAACTAAAAGAATTCAGTTGGCTCCTTAAAGGAAGATTGAAAACTCGAGACAGATTGGTGAAGATAAAACTAGTTGCTAACAATATTTGTGCTCTTTGTATGAACCAGGAGGTAAATATTAACTATTTGTTTTGTCAATTCCCCATGGTAAGAAAAACTTGGAGATTATCAAATTTATCAAGCCTTTCAGGCTCTATTGATCTGATCTCAAGCATGAAAAATCTATCTGATGCTAAAAAGCATGATCCTAAAGAATGGTCTATGATTTTAAATATATGTTTGCATATTTGACATGCAAGAAATAACTTGATCTTCAGGAATGTGACTTTCAATCCCAAAATAGTGACTAACATTGTTGCTACATATTGGAACAACTACACCTCAAGCAACATTACTCCTACTGCAACTAGGAAAGAAGCTACTACTATCAGATGGTCTCCCCCTGAGCCAAGTTTCAACAAAATCAGTTTTGATGGTTCTGTTAGGAACACTCCTTACTCTTCAGCTATTGGAGATTATGTGATCAGGAGTTCCAGTGGTGCATCTATTGGGGCGGGGTCTTGTGACTTTGACAACTCAACAATACCTATGGCCGAAGCTCAAGCCCTCAAACAAAACCTTCTTCATGCCAAACAAACAGGAATCGACAACATTCAAGCAGAATGAGACTCTTTACTCATCATCAACTATGTCCTCAATATATGGAAGCCTCCATGGAGAATCTCTTCAATCATCAGAGACATTCAAAGCTTGGCTAATAGCTTCAACAACATTAGATTCAAACACATCTTCAGAGAGGCCAATTTTGTTGTTGATAACCTTGCAAATAATGGACATGGTACTAGTAGTATCAACACATGGAACAACTCTCTATCTACAGTTGCTGCTTACCTCCAATTGTTCGATGCAATAGATGATCTTTTTTGTAGTTTTCGTCTTTTACTTGGCAAAAAAAAAAAATTAAAAATATCCACCGATTCTTCTAATGTTTCAAAAGATTTTTTTTTAATTAAAAAGAAAAGCGATCTAGAGGGTAATCAAAATTGTTGCCGTTTCTCAAAATTAAATAATAAAAAGAACGAGATTGTATTGTTTAGGCTGGATTCATGATGAATATTATATAGAAAACAGAGTGTGACATTGGATTGGAAGCATCGATGATAGACTAACAAACAAGGCCGTGGCGTGCATGTCAATTAAACATAAAACATATCATCTTCTTCATCTTCTCTGACTTAATTGTAAGCACCCTTTCAACAACTTCTTTTTTAGCCTTTATAGTTTATATACTTTCTTGAGAAGCTAAATGAGCAAACCTCTTTTACTGGTTTTTTTTTTTGGATAAGAAACCTCCTTTACTGGTTCATCCATTAATATCTGCACTGTGTTATTGTGGTCTGGAGGTGCTGGAGTTTGGTGGGAGCTTGGTAGGCCAATTTATAATCTGGTTGGTGCTAGAGGGGGCTCATCTTTATTGCATCATCGTGTGACATCTATCCATTAGAATCCTCACACTAATAATTCTCAAAACAGAAACTGACCTTACCAGACGTTTGGATCCCACTTTCGGTTCACAAAGTCTTCAAATTCCATGCCAAGTCTTTAATTATTATTACTTGCCCAGTTTCATGGGTTACATTGTTGCTTAAGCTAAAAGTGCGTGTTTGGTAAGCTACACCCCTCATGTAGTTGCATTTCTTTACCTACCTACGTTGCGTAAACTTGTAGTAGCTATCCAGATTTTCATGTTGGGTTTTTCACATTTTGCATATCTTTATTTGCTGAGAATTTGAGATAATATTCCGGAAATGATCTCAAGATCGAATCTTTACGGCTGTCCGTACAATTAATTTTGGTGGTGATACGTAGTGGGTTTCCTCTGTTTGTGGATGCCTTGCGTTTTGATTTGCAGCTTCTAGTGGTGGTGGTGATAGACAATTAATAACTGCTATTAGCTAGAGGCTGGCTTTTTCCAGCAATCAAAGCTTGTCGGTTCAAGTGTTTACAGATACAGATGGATAGTTATGTTAGTTGAAGCCAGGTAATTAGGGGGTGTTCATACCGGAGAGTTTTGGTACTCCGGGGCATTATAGAATTTTCGGGTAATTAGAGTTGGTTGAGGCTTGCTGGCCCCCCATTGGAGCTTAACCATTCGTTTTTCCATTGGTTCCTTTCTCCATCTTATATTCATTTTTTGTTGCCACTACACTACAACTCTTGTGCTTGTTTAACTTGCAAGCAACTGATCCAATGCTTTACCTCCTGATATCTTGCGTCTCCTTCATCCTTATTTCCAAGTCCTTGACTAACAAGAAAGCATGGGACAAGGGTATGCTTAAACTGCTCTCAATTGGGTCTTCGGGTTTTTTAGTAGCGTCCTGGTTTCAGAAAACTAGGCTTCACACAGGCTTCTTCCAACCAATCGCAGTTCGATTGAAACAGTTGATGATGGCTTTTGGTTCGCCAAGAGAAGTAGTTGTCGAGAATGCGGATGAAAATCAAGAGATACAAGACGGTATCTGTCTCTTTGATTTGCCTGAGTTGACATTGGAGTGCATTCTTGAGAAGCTTTCGCCGTCTGAGCTATGCCGTATGTCCGGAGTTTGTAGTTCAATGAGGGAGAGGTGCAGGAGTGACCAATTCTGGGAGAGGCATATGAAGCAGAAATGGGGTAAACTGATTGGGTCTGCTGCTCATAGAGAATGGAAACTACAGCAAGTTGCCTCAACAAGTAGCAGAAGAAGAAGAATACGCTTTTCTGATGATCAAAGAAAGATCAAAGGCGGTTTATTTGAGTCCCTCTCTGCTGCTTTGCCTTTTTCATGGGTGATCAGACCAATATTGCAAAGTTGCAGGGTCAAGACTACTACTGCTACTAATAGTACTAGTTTACCAGTTGATTCAGTCATGTCTTTGTATCTTTCTCTTGAAAGTGGCAACTTCTGGTTCCCAGCTCAGGTCTATAACCGTGAGGTATATATTGCTAATTTCTAGTTGACATGTTTGTGTCTAGTGACTCTATTCTAGTTCATTTGCATCAACTACAATTGTGTTGCAGAGAAGTACGTGAACTGAAAGTTTTCTTATGCAGAATGGCAATGTAGGCTTTATGCTGTCGTGTTATGATGCACAAGTGAGCTATGATTCAGGGACGGACAAATTTCAAGCAAGGTATGATAGCAGGTGACTTTCTTCATGATACTTGGAATTGGTTTTGTACATGAATTTTGATGTTTAATTAAGACTCAGTACTGAACATATTTCATACTTAGATATGCTTGACTGAAAATGGACTCTGTATGTGGCAGGTATTCGCCTTATGGGCGGAGGACTATTGAGGAACATATACCGGGGGATAGATTACGAGCTGCTCCACTTGATACTCCACCACATAAGCTTCATGTCTCTGACTGTTTACATAATTTGAAGCCTGGTGATCATATAGAAATCCAGTGGAGAAGAAGCAAGGAATTCCCATATGGTATGTTAGTCTCATCTTTAAAGAAAACCAGCCAAATGATCAAGTAGCACTGCAACATACTAATTTTAAGAGCTCAATTCACAGTAGCTTAAGCTATATGTGTAAATGTAATATCTTGAGATTTCCTTTGGCATTTTGCTGATTAGCAATATTGCTATGTACTGAAATATAATCTGTTATAGGTTGGTGGTATGGTGTCGTTGGCCACTTGGAGTTCTGTGATGGGAGACAGACTCACTGCCATTGTCACTGCAACGGTAAGTATTTTGTTCAAATTAATGCGTGACTCAGCTCGCTAGTTTTTCCGGTAAAAATTGAATGATATTCAACTGATACACACACACACACACACACATATATATATATATATATATAACATGCTGCGCTGATCGATGACAGATAAGGTAGTACTGGAGTTCAGTCAATACAGTCCTGGCTCGCGATGGAGACGAATGTTGATAAACCGAAAACACCATCGGGAAGAAGGCAACGAGGCAGATGGCTTCTATGGAGGAATCAGGAAGCTTTACAATGTAGAGGAAATTGCAAAATGGAAGCGCCTATGGCCTTCCCAAATCCTGGAATGAATATGCCCTTGTGTATTTGCTAGTCAACTTAATAGTAAATTAAAGCTTGAACCACTAGAACAATGTGTAGGCAATAATCACCAATCTTTTCTTCCATCGATCAAATCACCCTTGATAGTGCCCCTATACTTAATGGACACTATGCAGCAGCATCCCTCTTTTAGCAGCATTGTTCATGACTCAGACTGATCGAGGTGGGGAATATGCATAGGTTTATGCTTTCTAAACCATCCATTATATATCTCTATGTCGACGTACTATATAGATAGCGATCAGAGGGACACCTACCTTGGCGGCGTCATCGTCATCCAAACTAAGGCTACGAATTTCTGAACAATCAAGGATTCAAGGGCCACAAACTCGTAAGCATGACTTCCCTTGGCCACACAACTCAAACAACGTACGGACTCTCTCCTCTTCAAACAACCTAAAGTAAACCCAATTTAATTCTCTTGCATCTCATCTCTGAGCCCAACTTAAAATTGGTATCCAACCCAGCCAAATCAGCTCAAAGCCCCAAACTAGGGTCCAGAACCTTGTAAAGCAAGCCTTCACAAGAAGAAGGGGCATGTTCTGAGTTCTAACTGCGCCGCCACTGCCATTAACTACGTACACCGATCGGCAGGCGGCAACCGCCCAACCGTGACATCAACAATGAATTCTAGAGTATCGTCGACCAAAACCTAGCAAAGAGAGGCTAGCCTATAGTACTAACTTTCTTTAACTTGATCGTAATTAAGTAACCAATTGTAGGCTACGAATGAAATCTAGCTAGTATATATATGCAAACGATCACAGATCAATGATCATTGACCTCAAACGAAAACTAAAGAGTAACTGCTAGATCGAAAGGAAGCCAAAAAATATGTCCCTCTACACAATTGGATAGAACGTACTAGTAGAAAAAGAAATCATCATCATATTATTAGGTAATGCAAATTGTCTAAACAATATATATATATATATATAAAAGAAGCTAAAGAACATAAAAGAAGAACTAACAAAGACCCGGCCTATAAACTACCACGTACTATTACTGCTACATACACCAATGACAACATATATATGATCAGAATTGAACCACCCTAGCCTGATGTACGTAGGATTCTCACATATATATCAGCACCGGCCACCACGAAGACGGAGGACAAGGTGGAGAGTAGACTCCTTCTGAATGTTATAATCCGCCAAAGTCCTGCCGTCCTCCAACTGCTTTCCGGCGAAGATGAGTCTCTGCTGGTCCGGCGGGATCCCTTCCTTGTCTTGAATCTTAGCTTTCACGTTATCAATGGTATCAGAGCTCTCGACCTCCAGAGTGATAGTCTTGCCCGTCAAAGTCTTGACAAAGATCTGCATTCCACCGCGAAGCCTGAGAACCAAGTGGAGAGTGGACTCCTTTTGGATATTGTAGTCGGCGAGGGTGCGGCCGTCCTCGAGCTGCTTTCCGGCAAAGATGAGCCTCTGCTGATCCGGAGGGATGCCCTCCTTGTCTTGGATCTTGGCCTTGACGTTGTCGATGGTGTCGGAGCTCTCGACCTCGAGGGTGATGGTCTTGCCGGTTAGGGTTTTCACGAAGATCTGCATGATGATTTTGATCGGGAGTATAGAAATTCAGAGAGAATTGTTGAATGCGAATTGTGAGATGGGATGGAGGTGCATGCATGTTTATATAGGGGAGGTAGTCGACTCAAAATCCAACTCTACTCCGCAAAAACTTGGAAGTCGCGGTCTACAAGGATTGAGAAACCGAAGGGTGCACAACCTTCGAGGTGCTTCTAGTGCCAAACTTTGCCGTAAAACCATAGTTAACCAGAGGACGGATTTCTTCTAAGCAAATCCATGGTTTCACACTAGGGTGAACGTCAACCCCATATTCACTAATCACCCATACATAGATGATCAAGCATTTTCCTACAATGAATAGACTAATCTTTAAGTTCTTCAACTAAATTTTCTCTCTAAATTCATACGGTGGAATTAACTTTTTTTGGGTCAAAGAGTAACTTTCATTAATAAAACTCAAGGAAAAACCTCACTATCAAAGCCCCAACAACCCAAATATAAGATAAACTAGATAGAAAAATTGCACATCGAATCTAAACCACACACGGTCAGGACAATGAGGACAATCCTGAAAAAGAGAGAAAAATATTATAACAATAAACTACTACTAATGTCACCTTCGAAATTTCACACAAGAACCATCAGTTGTGCCACGATCACCAAGATAAGCATAATAGAAGTCAAGTCCAGGATATACAATCCATGCCAACGCCAGAACAATACCAACACACACATTAGAATACAACCAACACCAACAAAATTGCTCATTCTACCACCGAGACCTAGGAATAGCTCTAGCTGTCGATCGGGATCAAAGATCCAAATCAAATAACCCTGTGATATCCCAATCTTTTTATATTATTTATTTTATTTATGAATAATTTAAATTTGATTTAGTGATTGTGGCAAAAGATTTTTACCGTCGATAAGTACCGAGGTGTCCTGCTTTGACTTTTTATTGAATTGTCGAAGTTGGTTGACTTTAGTTGAAAATCATAGTATTTATCGATACGATTTCGTGGATCCGAGAATCATTGAAATTGAAGTTACAATGAGAAAGTTACGACTATTGGAAGGTTGTCGTAAAGTAATTTCCGAGTTTCCATAAATGGAAAGAGTATTTAAAGAGGAGATTACCATTTTGGGAAATCAGTCTGTTTTTGGGAGAGTTGACTTCGGTCAACTTTCTCTTCCGTGGAGAGAGAAAGCTAGCCGAGGCGGTGGGACAGTGCGCCAGCGGTGGGCCGCCACCCGGCCACTTCCGACCTCGGGACATGGTGGGAACAATGCGGCTTGGTATCCCCAACCTACTTCTGGACATGATCGATGGTGATTTGGCTGGAGAAAAGAAAATCAACGGATTGAAATTTAGAGGGTTTTGGGCTCGCCATCGTCGTCGTCATTTACGGCCGATTCAGGTATTGTACGAGGTCATGAGAGCCTCTTTATGGGTTGTTATGCTTATTTGGATTGAGTATTTGTAGGTTTGGTGTCGATCAAAATCAGAATCAATTGTTTCCGTTCGGGATTGATTCGGTCTTAGCCAGACATGGCGGAGCCGGTGGTTATTGGTAGCGGGTATAGATGGGTTATGCTCCTCTCTCCTCCCCAATTCGATTAACAGTAGTCTTGATCTCCGTCGTGGCTCAACGACGGAGATCAGAGCCGGAATTGATTTCCGGCCAAGTTTCTTTCAAGGCCGATTCCGGACAAATGTGCCAGAATTTTCCTGTGGTGCTTTAAGGCAGTGTGTTGGGCTCTTCACGAGGTTTCATTTGATGTGTCATTCGACGCCATTGGCGGTGGTCGCCAGGGGTGGCGTGTGGGCGGCACGCCGCCGTTTGTGGCGATGCGTGACCTGAATTTCTAACTCAAAAACTTATTTCCGAAACGTATCGAGTTTTATGTCGTTGGGTTCGTATCGGCAATATGAACACAATCATGAGGTCTAAAATGTCATTTAGGTTTCGTCATTCCAGTGGGTGGGCTGTGTTACGGGGTTGCCACCAGTGGCGGTGCGGGCGACGGAGAAACTAGTTCCATTGTTTGTCGTTACGACTGTTTCTCCGTAACAAATTATCGAATTTGTATCGACTGAATTAGTCGATTTGATTTTCATATCGAGTATTTTCTCGATTTATTCGATTATTTTATTATTTTATTCTTGTTGACGATTTTTGACAAGGGTCGGGCCAAACAAAGACAAGAGAGTCACAAGAACCGATGAAAAATGGGGGGTATAAAACTCATGCGCAAACACCCATAATCGCCGAGGTAAGTGATATCCACCAACAAGTGGCAAGTCAATTTCAGGTGGCAACCATAAGCACCCTCAGCCAATCCTCTTATTTCATTAAGGTTGGCAGTAAACAAAGTTAGCCCGTTGTGAGGTTGACTAATCTCTGATATGGAAATATGTAAAATAGCTTGACGATAAATCACTACTAGAAAATCACACTTAGTGAATATCTTCACTAAGTTATTTCTTAGATGACAAAAACTTGTGTTCATCGTCTAAGACATTCCTTAGCTGACGAAAAATTAATTTCTTTTTATTCGACGTCTTAGAAGACACACGTAGGCGATGAAAACGTAATTCGTCGTTTAAGTTTGCACTTAGACAACAAATATCTTCATCGTGTAAGATCATTTCTAAAACTTAAACCCTAACCCTAAACCCTTTCCCATAAACCCGGAAAGTTTTAGACGACGAAACTCATTTTTCGTCGTCCAAGTAGAATTTCACAATCAGACCTCTAAGAGCACGACCATGTATACCAACTTGTAATGCATATTTTTTACATTGAGGGCATAGAGTAAACAATTTTTGAACTGTGAGTGTCTACGTTTTGAAAATCGGAGTTACGAAGATTCCTACATCTACGTTTCCGTTTCGTTGAAATTTCAGTTTTATGGTTGACTACACCGATCAAACCCTTAACGAACTTCATATTTACTGAAATTCATCAATTTACATATTATGTTATGATGAATATATCAAACAGTTCTTTTGTTCAAATTCAATTTCGTTAATATTGATGTGGAGTGAATATAGACATATGAACGTTTAAGTTATATAACATTAGTAGATATAGAACAAGTTTTTAATCTTAAATCAATTTTTAAGTTAAATTTTAATTAATTTCTATCTAGTTGATATATTTAGTTTTTACGATAAGATAAACACCTATAATTAACTTCAAAAACGAGTTAACGAATTTTTTTTTGCGATCGTTTTCTCCTTTTAACTATTTTTCAATAATCACTAAATTGATTCGATCGAATCCTAAATTAATCCGAATTGGATTGAAGGTTTTTTTACAATATTGTATAAATTTAATGGTTACATCTCACAGTTGATTTTTGATGATTTTTAAGCCACTACTCAAAATTATTTTTTTCGTTATTTATAAAAAAAATTACAAAAATTTTACGTAGGCGATGAAACTATTAGTTTTCGTCGCCTAAGTGAAATTTTTGTAATTTTATTTATAAATATCTGAAAAATTAATTTTGGAGAAAATTTAAAATACTTAGAAGATGAATATATATTACATATTTCATCGTCTAAGTATTAAAAATTAGGCGATTTTTTTTGCTAATTTTTTTGGCAAAAATTCATATCACTTAAGTGATGAAACTATTATGTTTCGTTGTCTAAGTAAAAAATTTGACACTTTTTTCCCGCCAATTTTTTTTGCCAAAAATTCAAATCACTTAGGTGACAAAACCTAATAGTTTTTCGTCTAAGTCAAAAAATTGGCGATTTTTCTTGAAAATTTAAAACACTAAATTGACGAAACTACTAGGTTTCGTCGTTTAAGTCAAACAATTTGGCAATTTTTTTGAAAAATTTAAAACACTTAGACGACGAAACTACCACTACAAGAAAACAGCACTTAAACCACGGAAACGTAATTGTTCCGTGGTCCAAGTGACACTTGGACGACGGATAAGTCTCCGTCGTCCAAGTACCACCTGGACGACGGAGAATACCTTATCCATCGTCCAGGTCTCCGTCTTCCAGGTGATCACCTGGACGACGAAGATGGCACTAGGTTTTATCGTCTAAGTCGTTTTAAAACCTTTTAAATTGGTCATTTTCTTAATCTCTCTTTATTTTCTCTACTCTCTCAAATTTACTCTTCTCTCTCTCTCTCTCTCTCTTTCTCTCAATCTAACCACCCACCACCACACGCCACCACCACCTACCACCATACGCCGCCACCACCACCATCTACCACCACCACAACTATCACTACCACTCACCACCACCACCATCACCGCCATCACCACCACCACCATCACCGCCATCACCACCACCACCACCACCACCACCACACTCCACCACCGCCGCCACCACCACCACCATCACCACACACTAATATAATTAGTTTAAGTTAATTTAGTTTATTTAGGTTAGGTTAATTTACTTTATTAACTAATTATATTATAATTTTGTATTTAAATACAAAATAATTTATTTATTATGAATTTTTCATTATTATTAATAATTAGCATATATTTAATGACTTTTGAAATATTATGAATTTGTTATACAAAAAATTAAATGAAAAATTTATTTAATGCTAATTAATTAATAATTAGTATTAAATGATTTAAATTTTTTTTTTTAACAAAATACACCACTTAGACGACGAAACTACTACAATTTCATTGTCTAGGTTGACGACGAAACTACTACAATTTCATGGTCTAAGTTGCAATACCTAGACAATAAAATTGTAGTAGTTTCGTCGTCTAAGTGATTTAGTTAATTTTTTATTTATTTATTTTTAAAAATTAACACTCAGACGACGAAATTGTATCTTCGTCGTCTAAGTGTTGCATCTTAAACGACGAATTCTTGGTTTCGTCATCTAAGTGTTCACTAAGACGACGAAAACTTTTGTGGCCTTTTTCTGTAAACTTTCATCGTCTAAAAACCTAGACGACAAAAGTTGTATCGTCGTCTAAGATGTTACTTAGACGACGAAACATAAAAGATTCGTCGTCTAAATACTTAGGTTACGACACTTAGACAATGACCCTTAGGCGATGGAACTTTTGTCATCTAAGTACTTAGACGACAAAAAACACCACTTGGACGAAGAA
Organism: Geum urbanum; assembly: GCA_946800695.1. NCBI lineage: Eukaryota > Viridiplantae > Streptophyta > Magnoliopsida > Rosales > Rosaceae > Geum > Geum urbanum. Next base: position 27,053,701 of record OX327011.1, read on the forward strand.
ATTGTTTCGTCTCCTAAGTGTGTTTTTGGTTATAAATTTATCTAAAATTGGACATAACCATAACAACCACCACTCGGGTGTACGAACTGGACGAAGCTAGTGCAACCACCACTTAGGTGTAAGAGCTGGATAGAGCCAGAGAAGCGACCGCAACAAGTGGATACTGATTGACAATACAAAAGATCGCCAACAAGCTTCTTTTAGCAAAACTGCGAAAATAAAATAACTGTGGGTCGATGATAAAATCTCAGGCACAATATTGACCTGACCCAACAGTAGTGGTGACACAGCAGCCCTGTAGCTTCTGCCATGTTGTCCTCCTTTTGACTGCAGCCGAGACATGTACTCGTCAATCGTCGACCTGTGTCATTGCGAGACAGTGAAACCCACTACACCAAATAGATCCGTAAAATCCAGATTTGTTGATGTCAGCCCGAAACACGCTCAACCACAACTTGCCATCAAACCAGACCTTTTGACCACTGAGAGGACGCCTGCAACCCCCATCGATGATTGTATCCTCTTTCTCGGCCGTGCTTCTCCACCAGCTGCCGGAAAAACGAGGAAAACCGGAGGAAGCCGAAGCCATCGCGCCAAGACACACACACCTTTGCCCACAGAAACCTGGTCGCTTATCCCCGAACACGATACCGTGACGGGACTACACAACCCATCCCGCTGCACTTGCAGCGGCAAGGCCAAAGGCCGACACCCACTGGGCGAGCCGCCGGAGGAGCACACTAAAAAGGCCCTAGATTCAAAATATGTTATCGGGCGTGAAGTGCGTTCCATTTCTTTGGGTGTTTACAGTTCCTCTAGATGCTATATGGTGGAATTAACTACGTGCATCAGAAAAACAAAAAAACAAAACAAAACGAATGCATGTGATACAAATGCATGTGATTTCATGAGTTATAACAAGGCGGTGTCTCTCAATGCGAACTTTTCCATCACATATTTCATGTACATTATCATAGACCTTGAACATAAATCTGAATGAAACGTAACCGAGTTATCCAAAGGAGGTAGGGAACAATCTCTGTGACCGAGTTATCCAAATCGATCAAGTGAATTCTTCTCTTGTTCTTTGATCACTTTAGAATACAGAAATCATGGGTTCCCGATTGTAATTGCCACGAATTGCAAACACAAAGACATCAGATATCCCAAAAGGCCACTTTGCAGTCTACGTTGGAGAGAGCCCGATAAAAAGGTCTGTGATTCCATTATCTTATCATTTGAACCAACCTTTGTTTGTGGAGTTGTTGAGTCAAGCTGAACAAGAATTCGGAGACCATCATCCAATGGGCGGTATCACCATTCCTTGCAGTGAAGACACCTTCCTTCATCTCACTTCCCACCGAGTGTGTGAGTGAACACTAATGAAGCGGATCTTGGATCCAAAATATCCTCATATTGGAACTCGCTGCCGAGCCAAGACGAAGAAGATGGAAAGCTGGCTTGCTGTGTTCCTCAAGATGTTTTTGAGCTTTGAGCTGAAAAGAACAATGACCAATTTTCAGGGAAGAATCAAGACATCATTTTCACATCACACGAACTCTCACAACAATCGATTTGAAGTGTTCTTGGGTTCAAACTTGGAAACTCGATCTAGGCAGTACAATTGTCTGCTTTCAATTCATGTAAAACTTGCTCTCAAGAACAATGAACATTACACTATTTCACACTCTTGCGATACGTTCTTGTCTTCTTTTTTGCTTTCATTATGCAGCTACACTATGATTTCCATCTCTTAGCGACAATATTGCAAGGAATAACTCGAAAGAAATTTTAATACAATATGTCGAAATTTTCGAAACAATCCGTTTACACTAATTGCAGACTTGAACCAGCATTACCAGAAAAATGGTCATAGACATATAACCGATGTCTATGTAGGCGATGTTTAATGTCAAAAAAATAAACATCAGTCGCCAAACCGATGTCTATCAACATATCAGACATCGTTTATAACATTAGAACCGATGTACTAGCACTTAAATTGTTGCCATTTTGCTTGTGTATCTATCCTCAATCTTTATATATTTGTGTGTTATGCTTATTGAAATAAAATTTGTAGTAAACTTATCTAATTTAACATTGATTCCAATTACAAACTGATGTCTAGTTAATCATAGACATTGACTCTCAAACAAAAGACATCAAATTTTTTTTACAGAAATGATGTCTATGTTAATTTCAGACATTAGTCATTTTTTAACAATCTGATGTGCAATACTTTTAGTGGCATCGATTTGTTTTCTTGTAAACAGATGTATTTCCTTTTCTTTTGACCTCGATTTATTTGTTTCCACTCATTATAGAAACAAACCAACCATAACTAAGAAGACTTTCATTTCAAACCAAAATTTTAGGTACAAGATGAATTACTACAATGAAAACCATGAAATCTACAATACATTTCACTCAAAACATTCATGTCAAACCCAAACAATAGCTACAAAATCTAAGATAAACACTAAGTAATTTTCCCCTACACTAAGCAACACAGCTGCACAGGGCCGAATAGCACTACTAGGTACTTAAGTCATTGTTTCTGCTCTTCACCAACTTCACGGCACCTTTTAGGTTGAACCTAATTAAGCAGTAGTAACACATTTCTATTAGGCCTACACATTTTGTAATAAAACTCTACTAATTTTGGATTATTGGATTGAATGTACCTTTCCCACATACTTTTGTCCAAATTTATAGATGAAGGAAAGAAAGAAAAATGATCAACATTACAGTACCTTTGTGTACTCAAATTGCCTCACTGACATAAACGGGATCTTGATAGGGTGGTATTAATTTCCCTACACAAGTCTATCAATAATTAACACAATTTATATATAAAAATAGAAATAAATAAAGGACATGTATGATACAGATCAAAGATTCAATACCAAACATGTATTTAGGCAAAACAAGTATTCATGGACATGTAGAACATCTAAAGTGGCTAAATGTAAAGAGTAAGGTTGTTAAGTTGAAATACTATCTATGCTTAGGTACTTCTTGAACACACCCAGAATCTTGTTCTTTGGAGCCTTTGAGTGCAAGCTCACCAACACTTTGGAATAGTCATTGTTACAGAACAAAGTAAAGAATGTCCATAAAGAGAAAAAACTTTCAGATTTCAAAGTCGAATATAGATATACAGTATATAGTTCTCACCCCTTCCATAATATCCTTCAATTTATTTTTATTTTATTAGATTTTCAAGTTTTGCGTTTCCTTGATTGTGGCTTGGCTTAACAACTTGGGTAAATTCCAGGTAGTAGAAATGTAACACATGCTCTTCTATATAAATTCCAGCTTAAAATTTGAACAAATTTAAAAACTGAAATTGCTGCTAGTCGCTAGTTGATAATATAGGGAAGGATTCTAATATCATGGACGAAGTAAAAATTAAATGGGGTACATCAGCTCACTAAAATTAAAATGAAAATGAATATCAAAACATCAACTAGCTAAGGAGGCTCACCATCAGTCCAAATTTTTTACAACAGTAATCATCAAAGCATGCTTTTATTGCCTGGTTGTTGCTGCTGTTTCATGTTCTGCTCTATTGTATGGTTTAGGCACATGTTAATTACTGTACTACGTAGTCAAAAATTTGTTTCATGAGAAGGCTTACCAGAATAATAAACACTGGTCTGCGGCGTTTCTAACTTCCTTTCTAGTACATTAACCTATCATGCATTGTTGTTTCAAGACTCAAGAGATACAAATCATACAATGAAAATCATGCTTGCAAATAGTAGAATGCAAATATCTATAATTATACATGTCAGAAAAGCTCTTCGATCTTTTGATTTATTAGTCAAACCACAAGCAGCCTAAACATCACAAATAGATAAATAATAATTTGTAAATATCACAAATAATCCAATCCAATCAGACAAAGAACTTAAAAGGGTCACAATGTTATTATATCTTGGCATTTCTTCCCATGATTAAAGCATTAAAGTGAGAGTTGATGTTGCTTTCTTCCTTAAGCCACCTTCTTTCTTCTTCCCATGATTGACCTTTCCAACCACAGAATATCAATTGGCTATAAGAGAAGTCAGCTTCTATGTCTAACTATGAATGATCTATATTCAATTCTATTCTCTACCATACATTAGGGAAAACCTTGGGGACCCCTATATTTTTACTAACCATCTTTGAGAAAGATGCATTTCAACAAACTATTCGGCTATTACATATACAATACATGAATACGTCCTTTCCAAACTAAGTGACGAAAAACAAGTGCACGCCATTGTGAAACACTTACATGACTTGGAGGGATGTGCTTCCCACTGAGAAGATCTAAAAGGACAGTCCCAAAGTTAAAGATAACACTTTCTGGAGTTACCCTTCCTACAACACACACTATATTTGTTCATGATCTCTTTCCAAAATGATTCCAACTGGAACATACTTTGTTAATGAAGTCCAGTAGAAGAAAAACCTACCATTTTTTAGATATTCAGGATGTGTATAGGCAAGATTAGTGCTATAACTTTTTTCATCCCTACTAATTTTCATCATCCCAAAACAAGAAAGTCGGGGATCACCATTATGCAAAATCCACAACATCACTAAAGAAAATTACATATACAAGTTAGGGATAACAGATTTGAGACTGCACCTCATCAAAGAGAACCTTGTATGCATTCAAGTCATGGTACAACGACCGGCCTTCACCACTGCAATAATCCAGTGCTTTAGAAATGAATATAGCAACTCTTAATTGCATGGGCCACTCAATGGTATGATTTTCCCCTGTCATCAAACTGTAAACTTAATATTTGAATATCTCTCGCCAGAGTAGCAATTAGAAAGTAGTCCAGGAGCTCATAAAAAATATAATGCAACTCAAAAATCTCATTCTCATTATCTTGAGTAACTCGAACACCCAAGTTTCTAACAACAAAAATCAAGGCAAACACATCTTCATCACATGTTCATCAAGTACAGAGAAGATCCATTCACATTCACATTCACACAAACTTGCTTCTGTCAAATCATTCAAAATAAGCATATCCCAAAATCAGATACATAGAAAATAACTCATAAAAATCACAAACCAAAATCACACGCATGATAATAGACTTAAGACCCAAAATCAAACCTTACATATAGAATTGGTTGGCGTCATTTTTGTAGACAATCACTATCCGGCAACTTGAATCTCACTATCACAACCCAAAATCAACGAAAGTTTACAGTGGTAAAGAAACAAGTCATAGATTCAAATTGTATCAATCCAAACCAGAATCTCACTATCATAGAAGTTGAATTGAAGTCAAATCGAACAGTTAAACTGATTAATACCAAAGATATTGTAACCTTAGATCTAACAAAAATGCAACACATATCAACCAAATTTGAAACAAAACCATTAATGAGAATCATAGATCAAACCTTAACCCAAGCCAAGATTTAGAGAGAGAGAGAGAGAGAGAGAGAGAGAGAGAGAGAGAGAGAGAGAGAGAGAGAGAGAGATTAAAATCGTAATCTCGATTTCATATAACCCTAAATTCTCAGATTCTCAGTAGCTTCATCGATATCCAGATTTTCCACGAGCAACAACGGTGCTGCCACTCGCTCTACCTAAACCTGACTCGTGATACCTTCGATTCACAGCAGCTCAACTCCGATCGCCGCTATACTTTCCCGTTAGATTCAACGACGGTTGGAAAAAGAAGAAGGCCGAGAGAGAGAGAGAGAGAGAGAGAGAGAGAGAGAGAGAGAGAGAGAGAGAGAGAGAGAGAGAGAGAGAGAGAGAGAGAGAGAGAGAGAGAGAGAGAGAGAGAGAGAGAGAGAGAGAGTAGCTTTTTAGTTCGCGTGTTTTGAGATTTGGTTACCCCATACAAAGTTTCTTAACTTGGCCTTTTTTTCGTGTTTTTTAATTTGTAGAAAAAAAATATAGACATCTGTCGAGTATGTAAAGCGATGTCTATATTACTCAAAGACATCGCTTTTTCACAATCCAATGTTAAAATAACTATTTTATATCTTTGTTTTTCTGACAGATGTCTTAGAACCGATGTCTAAGACCATTTTTCTAGTAGTGCAGGTCTATAAACAAAATTCAATTAAAATAAAGAAAGTATAAAAAAAGAATATAATAGAACACCAGAGCATGCATGTTTGTCTGCATATATTTCCCCTTAAAATCTACAAGTGCCATGCATTTGATGTTGATGAAGGCAGTGCAATACTTTCTGAAGATCCGTTTCAAACTCCATAATTTCATAAGAGATCTTCACAAGTCATCGAACACAGTATTACATACACTACTTTACCTTAGTGGAGCAAGTTGCCAAGCAGCTCCGGGCACATATATGTGCTCAGCTCCCCATCATGCATCTGATCGATAAAGTGTTGGTCAATAAAATTTTACAATGCCATGTTTGCAGTGGTACTTTTTTAACACTATCATACAGTTCTAGCAATGCTGGTACTAGACTACTAGGGTTCACATTTCTGATTCTTGACGATAATGTCATACACACAATTTAGTACCTGTGCAGTTTTCTGGCGAGCTCGACCATCAGTTGAATGTTATAGATTTGACCACATAAAATAAGATGAATTTGTCAATTCGATCAATGATCATAAATGACAGAGGAAGGAAAAATGCTCAACTATTAATCTCCGGGTCCCAAAGAAATATATATAGCAACACCAGCTACTTAGACAATTTGTTGGTATGTAAAGCAGGTAGGGATGCATGTTTCTGCAAAACCATAGATTCCAGAACACTAGCATATGTGAAATCAACGGTAGTGTCCCTAACAACTGCCACCTTCACCACTCAATTCATAAGCTTCTATCAACTCATTTCATGTAGGGAATCCATATGGGTAGCTAAGGAACCATGTATCTACACAAGGATACAGTTCAGTATCGGTCGCAAGCTATGTTGCACGGACACGTACACGGACACGGCAAATCTCAAAAACACATGTTTCGACACGGCATTGACACGGAAAATTATTAATAAACATATATGTATTTTTAATTATAGAAAAATACTAGAAACATGAAATAAATTCATTACATAACCAAATTTAACCATAAAACTCGACGATCCGGTTCTAAAATTCATAGAATATAACATCAAACAAAGCTAAATGCAAGTGGTAAATTAAGATAATGGTGCATAAGTACATCACTTATCTTCAACACTCATCTTATCATTAATTAGCATCCTCTCTAATGCCGGTTCAATACTGGGTTCTGATGTAGCCGTAGTACCACTTGAGCCAATCCTATTCATTACAAACTTAATAAGCTAATAATCAACAATAGACAAATCCAACAATGTATTCAGACAACAACAATCCAGCAACAATCTCAGCAAAGAAAACCCAATTCATAGCAGCAACATTCGGGAGTATACATCAATTTCATACAGCCCAACTATCTAAACAATCCTTTCACATAACTCAAGTACCCAACTGATTAACTTCACTACAGTGACTACTAATTACAGCTATGAAGTATGAAGAGTGGGTCATTACCTTGAAGAGAGAGTGAGAGACGCGGGACTGATAGAAGCTTCAATCACATTAATCAATTGAAGGGAGAGGCGAGATGAGTGAGGCAACGTTCGCGACTTCTCGTCCTTCTGTTCGCGACTTCTCTTCTTCTTTTCTTATGTTGGAGTCGCACTTCTCTTCCTTCTTTAGTTCTTTTCTGATGTTGAAGGCACGGGCTGGGAATTAGGGCTGGGTTCTATATAGTTTCATTTATTTATGTTTTATTATTTTTTTCCTTATTTGATGACGTGGCGTGTCGGGTCATGACGTGGTGTGTCCATATGATGATGTGGCGTGTCGAAAAAGTTAACATTTTCTGACACGCCACGTGGCATGTCGGACACGGTGTCGGAGCGTGTCAGAGTGTCGAAGAATGTCGAACATATTGACACTCCACCATAGTAAAATGTCGGTGCAACAGAGGTCGCAAGTGAATCTCCTTTCGGTGGAAGCAGTTGAGTTGGCAGACTAATCCATGTCATGTGGTCTCTCACAAGCTAGTGTTCCTTATTCGTGCCCACCTCATGGCCTCTTCACCATTTGTTTCATGCCTCAGATGAATTTTCACATACACCTTAACCTCTCGATATATACATAGCTTTCTCTTGCCGTCAAACTTTGTATTACAATATTTGAGGATATAGCAAAGAAGTGTTTCCGCTTGCCTGGAATTTCTAAGACAACTTCAATCCCTAAAAGTTTTTTTGCAGTGTATGTTGGAAAAGCGAGAAGAAGCGATTCCTGATTCCAATCTCTTTTCTGAACCAGCCTCTATTTCTGGATTTGTTGAGTCAAGCAGAAGAAGAATTCAGGCCCTTATTTTCACAAATTTTACGAACGGAGGCCCTTATTTTCATATTTATCACTCTTTTTATTAATTTTGAATCTACTTAAATCAGAAGAAAATGAGTTTCTTAAATTTGTTAACTTCGAATTCGAATGGGATCCCTACGAAAGGATGCTGAAATTGAAAAAAACACCTAATATTTTTTTTTAGATTCCAATTTAAGTTAAAATGTATAATAGATAAAGCACTACCACCTAACTATTATTTGAATCTTTCTTTGAAGTATACAAATTATATAGTTGAATCATAAGAATTTACGTACTACAATTTTATTCTATTTATTGGTAGTATAGTTAAACCATTTCCGAAGCAAAAGCAAAATCCAGAATCAGATTTTTATTATCTAAACGAACTTGAAACATACATACCACTGGTACTTAGCTTGGTAATTAAACCCTCGTGAATTCTTTTTGTTCTTTAATTCTGGGTAAACTGGCTTTGAAGTATCAACGAATCTAAGAGGTATAATATTAGAAATCTACTCGTTACTTGAAAGGACCCAACCCCGATTTAGTTTCCTAAATCGGAATCAAACCCCTTCTGAAAACACGAACTTGCAAAAACCATAGAAATTTCGGCAAAGTTTCACTATATCGCAGAATTACCATTAACCTACACCCGAAAACACACTTCATCATATGCCACAAAAGCCAAACCGTGGGCACCAATCCCATCCGGATTTCTCAAAATCATATCATAATATAAAATAATAACCAAAACTGTAACTTTACAGAAATCCGAGAAAATCATATGAAAATATAAACATCATAGTATTCAGAGCGACCTCTAGTATATATATACATAAATACACAACAGTAGGTTAAACAAGAAACCTACTGAGAAAGAAAGGTAGCTCGAACACTAAGCCTCCGACTGCGACGTGCGACACCAGAATCCGAACTGTAAACTGGGCACAGAAACCGAAAAGCCCAGGGGAAAGGCAAATAAAATCGTTAGAGTTAGTGGACGAAAAATAAACATATGCCTTTCACCATTTACATAACATAAAAATAATGCGAGTTCTTAAAATAAATGGAGGTCTCGGGAGAATCTCTCAAACCCGACGGTGATAGACTAGGCGAATCTCTCAAGCCTAGTGGGTACATCAGGTGAATCTCTCAAGCCTGGAACTGGACTACCGGTGATATGCCGAGTAGTCAATGCATAGATGCTAAGTAAATGTCATCACCAATAAATCATAAAACAATACTTCCAAAACAATAAATAATCTCAATACTGTATTGGAAATAAATATTGAAACCAAGAACTCGCTACGACAGTGTAAATAAATGTCCACTCACAGATAAGTACAGCGCAGACGCGCTAATCCTGAGATCCGGCGGAAGATCCTTCGCCAAGCGTACGATCTCGATCCCCTGAATAATCACAAAATATCACTGATCAAAATCACAATTCAATACTCTGAACCACACCTCGGAAACCAATCATTCCTGAAAATATAACTCGGATAACAGAAAACTCGTCGAAAACCCCAAATATACTCCATAAAACCTTCGACTTAAAATCCACCACTCAAATCAACTCGAAAACCTCAAGGCGACGATCGGGGCGCGATTACGAGTAAAACGGCATAAAATTTGACAAAATCCAAAAAGTCAATGCGTCGCCGGAGCTCCACCGTTGACCGCCGGCGGCGGCGCGCCATCATCGGAGGAATTTTCCAGCAACCAAGACCCCAAAACCTTCTTCTCCTCAAGCCTAGCCTTTTTCCTCAAAGGGTCACCACCGTCCAGCCACCACCGTGGCAGGAAATCGCCTCGAAAGCCTCAAAAACTCAAACCGGCCGGAAAATTTCTCCGGCGAAATCCTCCACCGTGAGGCCACCTCGGCCTCCCATCTTTAAGGGGTTTCATCACAAGCTCGAACCCAACCATTTCCACCTAAAATCGCCCTCAGAAAACCGCCGGAAAACCCTCCACCATTAAACCCGATTCTGGCAAATTTCACGTTCAAAATTGACCAACCAAACCTTAACCAAATCTCACCATATATATCAATCGAAATCCCATAAGACAAGCTTCAAAATCATACCTTAAACTCCGGCAAACGTGCCGTATTCCGGCAGCCACCACGACGGCGAGTTCGTGACTCACTGAGTCAACACGGGTTGACTCGGTCAACTCGGCCCAGCTCAGTCAACTCGGTCAAACAACCCATTTTCGCACTTTTTTGATAACTTTACGACTATTCGGCTATTTATACGTCGCGAATTAATTTTATCCACAATTCGGATAACTCAAACGGATAAACACGACTAACTCGGCGATAATTTCAAATATTCTTTTTATATTCCTCGATTATCCGAAAAATCCTCAGAAGCTCCTACGGACTCGAAATCAAATTCTCTACATTTCCCACGAACAAACCCAAATCAAATTCGTGTCCGAAAATTAAGTCGTGAACGAAGTTGCATATCCGATTAATTACGATAAACCTCAATTACTCGTAAAACTCGCAGATTAAGCCGATTACTATACCAATTCTGGTTCGGGTCGTCACATTACTCTTTTTATTTTTATTTTCAAAAATATGCAAATATCAAAGTTCCCCATATAACATATAATTCGACTATAAAAAAGATTACCATATATTACACAAAATTTCTCCGTTGATTCCTTCTATTCAAGCTTCTCGGTCTGTCATTATACCTCAAGAAGTAGAAATAATTACAGTCCCCATTCCGCCTAAAATTCTTGGAATTCGTTGATAGTTAGAATATATTCGTAGGCCGGGCCGGCTGATCTGTTTTAAATTTAAAAGAGTTCTATCCGGACCTTTCCTATTTTTTTCTATATCGTAGGGTTAAAACCAAAAAATATTTATTGCTTACCAAATGTTTTCTCATGTTTTCAATAAAACCTTCTCGTAAAAGGATTTTAACAATATTTTCAATGATGTTAGTAGACGGTATTCTAACTGTTCTGTTTTCATTCATGTCAGCATTTCGTATAGAGGTTATTATATTAGCAATAGTGTCTTTACTCGTGATAAACTAAGATTATTGTTGTCCCCAAATTTGGATATAACCAACATGCTTATTTTTTTTCTTCTGAATTCATAAATATTAATATTTATGAATTTTGATAAGGTATATACGTGATATCGAAACAACTTACTAATAAAAAATCTACTAAATAAAAAATAAAATGAATCCATTTCATTCAAATATTATTCAAATAATATAAAGTTTATTGAGGTCTTCCCTTATAATACTTCAGGTGCTAATGAAACTAATTTAGTGAAGTTTAACTGTCTTAATTCCCAAGGGATCGCACCAAACACTTTAGAAAAAAAAATACTTAGACGACGAACCTATTTCATCGTCTAGGTTCGAGTTTTCGTCGTCTAAGTACTTAGACGATGAAATCTCCGTCGTCTAAAGTCCGATGTTCAAGTACCGTAGTCTAAGTACTTAGACGATAGAAATATAGCATTCCGTCATCCAAGTGAAGGTTTAGACGACGGAAATAATATTTTGGTCGTCCAAGTACAACTTAGACTACGAAATATATTGTTTCGTAGTCTAAGTCATCACTTAGACTACGAAATCATATAAGATTTTGTAGTCTAAGTCATCACTTAGATTACGAATAATATATTTTGTAGTCTAAGTGAATTTAATTAAATTTTTTTTAATTTTTTCCTTAAAATTTGAATTTAAAGCAAAATATTATTAAATTAAATAAATAATAAATTTAATTAAAATAATTAAAAATTGTACGTACATTGATATCGTTTTGAAAAAAAGAAATATTAAAAACTACATACAAACTAAGTAAATACGGCAGAAGTAGACGCGCCGCAGAGCCCCCCGCCTCCGGCCATGTCATCTTCGTCGGGGTGTGGGATCAGAGCAAGACGGCAATCTTCTTGAACCCTAGCTTGCATGAGGGCGAGGAGGTTGGCTATCTACACTTGTTTCTCATCAAGCCCCTGACATATGGATAGTGTTTCCGCCCGTGTGAGTCGAGCCTCCTCAACAGTTGTTTGGACGGCCGTATCTTGACCATTCTTCCTCGTCGAGCGTGCCGTAGATGAGTCCGATAAATCTCGCTATACCTTGCGTCCCAACCCCCTAACCTCCTTGCCAGCTCGACGGCCACATACCACATCGGCGATTGCAATTTGGCTCTCCCTCGATAAAGGAGGTAGGTCTTTCAGGGACATATCCAGGTGTGCAATCTGCATGTTGGCCAATTCCTCCTGCGCCAGTTCTAATACCCTCACCTGAAAATAATAATAAAAAATAAATAATTATAAATTTTTACGAGAGTTTAATAAATATTAAATATTAATTATGTTAATTGAGAGGAAATATATATGACACTTACGCCGCTTTGACTTGCTTCATTGTCGAGCCCAGGCGTCACGTAAGCGGTGACACTGGCATCCAAATAAGGGTGTTTGGTGCACTTATCTCTGTGCTTCTTGACGATTTGTATCATCTGCTTGGAGCCAGAGGTATGATGTTTGTCATTCTTCTCCCATCCACATCGTATTGTACCTACAAAAAAATAATAAAAAATTAAAAACGCATATATATTATGAAATTACAATTTTTATATATTGGTTATTAAGAAATAAATTTAAAATTGTATTACCAAGAGTTCTCTAAACACATTCCCATTCTCCAAGTCTGACAACTCCTTCCAGCTAAGCGCAACCATATGGACGTTGTTGCGAATAATTGCCCCGATGTTGTGCGATGAGGGACTAGCTAGCTGCGAGGTGGGAAGGCCATCGGTGAAATCGTCGTACAGCCACTGGATCTGTTGCTCTGTTGCCTTGAAAAACTTCTCGTATTTTCTGCCCTTTCTGAGTTCTCGGGTCCTTTTCGGTTGAGGGTCTGACGGGACTCTCATGACCTTGTGTCGCGTGCTGTAGAGAATAGACTCGGAGGCCGACTCCTGGGCACCTTATGACATCGACGATCAGACCGAAGGGATGTCACCGTCATCACTCGCTATAACTGAGGCATTAAGAATTTTTCTAGTCGCCGCAGCCGAGGGACCAGCTGAAGGGTCCGAAGGAGTCGCAACGGTGTCCTCCAAGCGTTGCCAACCCACTTGGTCTACCAAGTGTCAGAGCCGGGCATCTTCAGCCTCTCTCTGTGCCTTTTTCGTACCCGGTGAGGCTGAAGGTGGTGGTGCTGAAGGTGGGAGGCACGGTGGGAGGGGGCCGGTGGTGGTGTCGGTGGGAGGCAGCGGAGGGAGGAGGCCCGTACGTGCGTGCGCGGGAGGGAGGAGGCGGTGGAGGGAGGTGGGAGGCGGCGGAGGAGGTGGAGGCCGGAGGGAGACAGTGGATCCTTGCCGGAGGGAGGGGGAGTTTTGAGAGAGAGAGAGAGAGATTATGAAACTGCTGGAATCTGCAAAATATACGGTTTCACCTAGACGATGAAGGGTTCGATTTTGTCATCTAGGTAAGGGTGAATTTAAGTTAGATGATGAACACTAGGTTTTTTTCATCCAGGTGGACACTTAGACGACGAACACTTTGCCTCCGTCGTCAAAGTGCATCTTGGGTTTCTCCTCGAATTAATTGGTGGGTGAAAGTTGACAACCTAAAATTTGGACTTAGACGACAGAGGGTGTCGTTTCCGACGTCCAGGTGATTACTTAGACGAAGAAATTGGCCTCCTCCGTCATCTAAGTCAGTTTCGGCGGTTCCAAAAATAAATGGCGGTGAAATTTGGACCGCTCAAAATGTTGGACTTAGACGACGGAGGAGGTCGTTTCCATCGTCCAAGTGCTCACCTGGACGACGGAAACGACCTCCTTTGTCGCCTAAGTCAGTTTCAGTGGTTCCCAAAATAAATGGCGGTGAAATTTGGACCGATCAAATTTTGGACTAAGATGACGGAGGAGGCAGTTTCTGTCATTCAGGTGAGCACTTGGACGACGAAAATACCCTCATCCTTCGTTGTCTAAGCAACATTTCTCTAAAATATTATTTAAAAATAATTCGTAAGGAAGTTTTCGATCTGTCTTTTGATTTTTTTGGTCGTAAAATATTGACTAAAGAATCGTATATATGAAAAGTGGGATTTAAGACGACGAAATAATTTACGTCTTCAAACTGTTAAGTATCTACTAATGTGTATAACTTAAGTGTTATTAAGTATAGGCTCACTGCACATCAATATTAACGAAATTGAATTTAGACATAACAACTGTTGGATATATTCACCATAAGACAATATATAAGTAGAATAATTTTCAGTAAATAGTAAGTTCGTTAAGGGCTTCATCGGTACAGTCAACCGTAAAAGAAATATTATAACAAAACGGAAACGTGGATACACACAAATTTGTAACTCCTATTTTAACCATCGACGCTCACATTCTAAGAATTGTTTACTCTATGCTCTCGATGAAAAGAATATACATTGGGACATAGTCTACATGGTCGTTCTCTTAGAGGTGAAATTACGATAACATGACTTAGACGACGAAATGTTCACATTTTCGTCGTCTAAGTCATTACTTGGATGACGAAAACATGTCATTTCGTTGTCTACGGTAAAGAGTTTAGGGTTTAGGATTTAGGGTTTAGATTTATATAATTGTGTTTATTTAGACGACGAAAAGTCGTTCTGTTGTCTAGGTTTGAGGGTTAGGGAAAATGTGACACTTGGTCGTCCGGATTCCGTCGTCTAAGATCTTCACCTTTTACAGGACAAAGTGACATCTTTAATTAATTTGAAGTTAATTATGCAAAAAAGTTCAGAATTATGATTAATTAATTATTTGATTATTGTACTCTCCGTTCAAAAAAAGTTCGGAATAATTGTACTCCTCGTCAAAATATAATTAATCATCATTACCTCGAAATTTTTTAATTACAATAATTAATTATCAATTAATATCCCTCGTCGTTATATTGTACTCCTCGTCATAATCTTCAACATCCTCCTCACCACTATTATCCGATTGCTCCTTCTCATCATCATACTCAACATTGTCCGACGAATATCCTGAGTCCCCGTCGTCATCCTGCGCCTCATCTTCACTGCCATCATTCTCTAGATCTATAATCTCATCTCGAGTTAGATCCGTAGAGCCATCAGGCATGGGTAAGCATTCACCAGCTTGAACCATTTCCATTATATCGTAGCGGATGACAGAAATATTAAGCTCTTGATATGCAGTAATGTCTCTTTGAGGTTCACCATCTTCAGTCGCCAGCGTCCCTTCAGCTGTCGTGGTATTCCATATTCCTGGATGAGAGATATGATTCACTATTTTTCACCCTTTACCAGTTTTCGGATCATCAAGATAGATTACCTGCCTAACTAAGGTGACAAGAGCGAAAGGCTCATCCTCATACCAACTTGAGTTTGTATCGACTGATAAAAGACCCAGACCTTCCTTTGTACCCTTGAACCATTTTCACTTCAATAGGAAAATATTGACTTCATTCCCGTAACCTAGCTGAACGACATATACAAGATCCCCGTAATATATATCATCGTCTTCCCTAATCGCGACCCCAGTATTTTGTTTTCTTCTTCTTTCATCTCGAGCCAATGAATGAAACTTTACACGTTTCACGAAATATCCAGGGTAAATATAGTGTCTAACCGGCTTCCATGCTAGCAAGTGCTTTGGCCAGGACCACCACCCCCTGTGGTTATCGGATTTTTGTAGATCAATTATTTGTAAAAATAGGAAGAATATATAATTAAAGAGTTTAATTTCTACAAACATGTATATAATTAAATAAGTAAACATACGTACCCATTGGATGAAATAATCAAGGAACTTCTTCTTAACCACTTTTTCAAACCACACCGAACTCTTGTATGGATTTAACTTCTTAAGGTTCTCCCTATACGCCTTCATATAAAGCTCGACTTCGTCACAGTCTTGAAACACTACCCAATGCAACTCAATAAGTTCTTCTCGTGTTCACAATTCCTTTAATACTCCTCTAAACAGTCGTACGATATTTGTGACGATAAAAATATTGGTGCGGCCACTGGGATCGGAGGCAGTGGGAGATGGTGGATCCTTGAGGTATCTGTTGCAGTAAGTAACACACTGATGTATTAGGTATGTCTCTGCTATGAAGCCATCCAAGGCCGACCTTATTTTCATGAATCCTTTATACTGTCCAAATTGTCTACAAAATCAAACGTTCAATTAATTAATTGTAGAATAGGAATATATAGTAATCTAGAGTGAAAAAAATAATGGATCGAAAAACCTGTATAATTAATTATTTGTACATACATTTCTTGAGGATACATCCAAGTGTACTGGACCAGACCAGAAATGAGCACCTGCTCGAGTAGGTGGATCATTAGGTGAATCATGATGTCAAAGAAAGCAGGAAAAAATACTCTCTAGTTTGCAAATGATGTGCACAATTTGTTGTTGCAGCTCTATCACATTTGACTTCTTTAACTCTCTAGCGCATAACCTCTGCCACCATCTGCACAATGTCACTATTGGTTCTACGACATCACAAGGTAAATATGGCCGAATTACAACTGGAATCAGACGTTGCAGCATAACGTGATAGTCATGTATCTTTAGATGAAGAAACTTGTATTGCACCTTGTCCGCTGCTCCAATTATAGTCGCGGCATACGTAGTCGGATAATGAAAACTCTTAAACTAGTGGAATGAAGAACCTCTAAGTGTCGGCTTCACTATGTAAGGTGCATATGACATCTTGTTGTACACTCATCTTCTATCCCTCCTTAACCACAAGCGACGACGTAGATTCATAGATTCCAGATCTTTGCGCGCTTTGAGAGTATCTTTAGTCTTGAACTTAATACCAAAAATTGTTCCCACTACGCTGTTGCACACATTCTTTTCTATGTGCATCACATCTAAGTTGTTCCTCAGCTTCAACTTCGACCAGTAAGGGAGTTCAAAGAATATACTCTTGTGATGCCAATAGATGAGATCCTATGGAGGTATTGGATTGAGTTTCTTCACATCCTTGTCATTGGTCAACACACAAAAATTGAAGCTGCTCAACCTCTCTAAAATTTCTTCACCAGACCAAGGATGGGGTTTATGATTATTCTCTACTGTCCTGTCGAAATGAGCTTCATTCTGTCCCCACGGGTGATCGTGATGAAGCCATTTATGGTGACCTAGGTAACACACCTTCTCCGCGTGCCAACTAGAGTTCACGTCATCCAAACATATAAGACATCCATTGTATCCTTTCGTCGTGCTGGCTACCAACATCCCATATGCTGGAAAATTGTTGATCGTCCACATTACTGCTGCCCTCATCGTGAACATTGTGTCAGTGAATTTGTTATAAGTTGGGACTCTAATTTCCCAAAATAATTTCAGCTTGTCGATCAAAGGTCTGAGGTAGACAGCACTTCCCCAGAGATTTAGGACCTGGAATGAGCAGAGTAAGAAAATTAAATTCCTTGTTCATGCATATCCACTGAGGCAGGTTGTACGAAATTAGAATAACTGGCCAAGTGCTGACGGTAGAGCTATTAGTACCCCCAAGGATTGAATCCATCTGTAGAAAGTTTGAGTCTAACATTTTGAACCTCTGTTGCAAAGTCTCCAAATGTGCTGTCGAAATGTTTGAAAGTCTTCCCATCCGCGGCATGTTTAGTACATCGTCATCTATTCATTTTTCTACGTACCATTGCATTTCCTCTCCTGTGTATAGAGACATGTACAGACGCTGCAATCTGGGAACCAATGGAAAATATCAAAGAACCTTCATAGGAATTTTCTTTTTTGAACTCCTCCTATTTCTGTCATCCATATATCTGCACTGGTCATATACAGGACAATAGTCCAAATGTGCATACTCTTTGTAAAACAGCACACAATCATGTGGGCAGGCGTCAATTATCCTGTACTTTAGGCCGAGGCTGCTCAAGATCTTTCTAACCTTATAATGGGATTTTGGAAGATTGTGATCATCAGGAAGCAGCTTACATATTTGGTCCTGAATTTCGTCAAAAACATTCTCTGACATTTTGTTCTTCACTTCTATCTTCATTTGTTGCATCACATATTGCAACACATTCTCTCGACATCCAGGGTACACCGGTGTCTGGGGTTCAAGTAGCATCTTGTTGTACTTATCCATCTCAATAGTGTCAGTGACCAAGCTAGCAGCGGGAAATGTGTCATCATGCCCATGAGTGGTATCATAACCTCCCTCTTGGTGTTAGTGTCCACCATGACTAAATCCCGGAAATGCATCATGAACCAAATCCGCAGTTGGGTTCCAAGCAGTGGGGTCGACACCACTACCGCTGGATGAGGCACCATGGTAACTATACCCTAAGTTGAACTCTACTGCTTCACCATGCTCACTCTACATAGTGTAACTCCACATCATACCATTTTTGTACAGGTGTTGCATCATAACATTAACCTCCACATACTGATAGTTAAGACATTTTTTGCATGGACACCTGAAACGCTTCTTTCCCTGACCATGTTCCATCACAAAATTCACAAATTCTTTGATTTCGTCCATATACCAGACATCACTTCTATTCCGCAACTTTATCCAACTCTTGTCCATACTTCTACGAAATTTAATAATTATCATATTAGTCAACTATTATATATACATATTTTCAACTACCTTATTAACGTATAATTAATTAAAATATTTATTAATTATATTTATTAATTAACAGTGAATATACTATACATCAATTACTTTACTAACATACATGTACGTTTTAACTAAATATTAATCAAATTTTTAAACATCCATGCATACTAATTAATTAACTAATATATATATATCGATCAATTACCTAGCTTAATTATAAATATTAGACGTACCAACAATGCAATCAATTAAACATACAATTAATTATATATATAAACATTAAGGTTGTCGGAAATTATCTACGTACGTACCTAACTTTCACCGATATGGCTAATCAATGGTCGGAGCCGGAGACAGTGCCGGTTGTACGTGTGAGGAGAGAGAGTGAGATGATCGAGAGAGAACTAGTTACTTTTTTAATTGATGAGGAGAGATTGATTGAGAGAGAATGAGAATGAGATGGCCCGAGTGAAGAGGAAAAGAATCTGCCACAATATATAATTGTTTTTACTTAGACGACGGAACAACTTTTCCTCGTCTAAGTAACTACTTAGACGATAAAGCGTCATCTAAGTAGTCACTTAGATGACGGACTATGTGTAATTTACGTCATCCAAGTGAGGACATAGACGACGCACCGACGCTTTGTTGTTTTAAAGGACCCGGCCCTAAATTAATTAGTAATCTAGAATCAAGCCCTAACGACTTACCATAAATTACGAGTTTCTGTCAAAATTTTGACATAACTTCCACTGAGAAAGAGACACCCAAAAACCTACAGGGAAAACTGACACTTCGTTGATAAACTCACAAACAATACCATTGACCACCAATATCCATCCGGATTTCTCAACATTAAACAGAAATCAAACCTGACAC
This sequence comes from Geum urbanum, assembly GCA_946800695.1. Classification (NCBI taxonomy): domain Eukaryota; kingdom Viridiplantae; phylum Streptophyta; class Magnoliopsida; order Rosales; family Rosaceae; genus Geum; species Geum urbanum. The sequence continues at coordinate 27,073,549 of OX327011.1, forward strand.
ATTATTCAGAATTTGAAAACATACTTCCTGTATATACTGAGTCGCATACAAAGAAACCCAACTCGACTACTATATGAGTGACAACCTAGTCACAACAGTCTCACTAAGACAATACTACTGAACCAGTGTCTAGAGTGACTTCAATAACACAAGAGACAAACTGACAGTGAGCTGGAACCTACGGCTGTAGGAATTGACTGGTGGACTTGACGCCCTCGACGACATCCAGCACTCTCATGATACACACTGCAACCTGGGCAAATAAAACCGAAATTCCCAGGAAAAAGACACATAAAATAATAAAAACTGTTAAAGTGAGTAGACAAAAATAATATTTCACTTTTTTAACTAAAACTATAAATAATTTGCCTTTTTGTAAATAAAATCATTAATTCTGATAGCGAGTCCAGAATACTGAAAATGTAACAATAAGGATTCGTCGAGGGGGACTGTGACGACCCGAACCAGAATCTGTTGTGTATTCGGCACGATTCCCGAGATTAAGTTTAGTCGCGGTTTTACGTCGTATTTGTGGTATGCCGATTCGATTCGCGACTTTATTTTCGGTCGAGAATTTGAGTTGGGTATCTTCACGGAAATTGTAGAGTACGTGATTTTGAGCTTGTGGGTGGTTCCGGAAGATTTTTCTGATAACCGAGGAATATTTTATGATTATTTGAAGTCTCGGTATCCGACGAGTTTATCCGATTGTTTCGTATTTATCCGAATCATTTTGTATATTCATTTTGGACCGTCGATCGACCCGAGGCACGAGTATAAATATCGAAAATAGTCGTAAAATCGTCGAAAATTTCAGATTGAGCTTTGACCAGTGTTGACTTGCATTGACTTTCCTTTTTTGGAAGGGTTGACTTTTGACCGAGGGAGTGAGTTTCCCGTTTTGGCTTCAACTTCCGACGACCAAATTCCGGCCACCTCCGGCCACGTAATAGGTACGGTTATCATCCTTGAATGATTTCGAGCACGTTGGTATTTGGTTTGGAAAGAAATGAGGTCGTTTAGGTGGAACCCGAATCGAGTTATCTCGTCGGATTTCGCCGGAGTTAGGAAGTGGTGCTTCGGCAAGATTTGAGAGTGGAATTGTTGGGGGTTTTACTCCCCTAGCTTAGGTGATGCCCCTGGTATATTTGATTTTGGGTTTTGATAAGATTTGAGGGTCACCGGTTTAGTCACCGGAGGGGTTATTTTTCGTTCGGGTTTGTGTGATTTTGGAAGGTTTCCGATGAGATTTGGGTCGATTTGATTAGCCGATTTTCAGTCGAGATTTCGAGTGGGGGTTTCGGGATTTCCGTAATTCATTTTGTACTGCATTTCGTATTTCCGGGAACGGTTAGTTTCCGTGCATCAGTACAGTGTTTTGGATTACGATATTGATCAGTTATGTTTTGTGAATATTCAGGAGATTGAGATCGAGATCGGGACCGAGATTGTGCTTCAGGCGAGGGATCTTCCGCCGGTCCTCGAGATTAGAGCGAGTGTGCTTTTTGCTCACATGTGAGTGGACATTTCTTTTCACGGATTATTTGCGAGTCTTGATATACGTTATATGAACTTGAGCATGCATATGAGATTTCGGATTACATGAGCATGTGTTTTACGATTATACGATTATATTTATACGGATATACGTATACGAATATGTATATACTTATATGTTGTTTCATGCATTTGCATCGAACTGTTTATGATTTGGTTTACACAGAGTACAGTCTTGGTTACGTTGTTGTACCGATACACTTGCCTCTCGGCTGATCCCCGATGGTAGGCCATACCAGGAGGGGCGTATCCCCGACTGACCGGTGAGGGGCGTTTCCCCGGATCCGAGGCCATTTCTTGCTAGAATCACGTGGAAGTCAGGGACTCCGTGGTTCTGACTGTACTAGCACGGTGTGTGTCCATGAGTGACCCCGTGAGATTTTTACTTGCATGCTCAGTACGCTGGAGGATTATGGTTTTACCTCGTGTACTTATTGTTTTAATTTACCTGGACTCGCATATGTTATTTTAAATATATATATCAATTGGTGAAAGACATTTATTTTCATCCACTCACTCTAACGTGTTTATTGTCTTTCCCCTGGGTTTTTCGGTTTCCGTGCCCAGTTGCAGTTCAAGTTTGGTGTTTTCACGTTGCGGTTTGGAGGCTAGTGATCAGAGTTACCTGTGCTTTCCAGTAGGTTCTTGTTTCGCCTACTAATGTGTATATTGTATATGTTTTACTTTAGAGGTCGCTCTGATACATTCTGATACATGTTTATACGGATTTTCTCGGATATATACATATACATAGTACAGTTTGTTTACTGTTATTGATTATATTGATGTTGAGAAATCCGGTTGGGATTGGTGCCCACGGTTTGACTTTTGTGGCATAGGATGAAGTGTTGTTTTCTGGGTGCAGGTTAAGGCAATTCCACTTTAGTAACGAAACTCTGCCGAAATTTTGAAAATTTTTTGTTGGTTCGTATTTTCGAAAGGGTTTGATTCCGGTTTAGGTAACTGAATCGAGATTGGATCCTTGCAGGGACACTTGACCATTTTCGAGTATCGTGCTCAGGTGGAGGCAGTGACTGGGGTCCTCTGACCTCGAGCCACTATTGTCGTCCGGTGATTCCTGACACAAAGACGACATGAATGCCAAGGGATAAGTGCTCCTACTTCCCTGGAGTCACTCGGGGATCAGCCGAGTAACCAATACATCGATGCATAACTAACTAAAACTAGCCTCCAAAAATATATATTGAATACTGAAAGCACAAACTGAACTGATAATAATAAAAAGATTGGCTAATCAACTGTAAAAATAAAGTGTCCACTCACATAATTTTGTCCGGATAATTACAAAGCTGAAACCTGCCAAACGACGTAATTATTCATCTGACACGTCCGCTAACTCATAATCCTGAAACCATGATTAAAATTAATATCTAATCATCAGGTTCATATTGAATAGCTAATATCGTAATCTGGTGAGTAATAACATCGAAAGTCTCGTATACTCGAATAACGTATTTTCTGTTTAATTAGTAACTCAACCAAAATCTGAACTCAATTCCTTGTAATCCCTTACTTTTAAGAGTCATAAACAAAACTCGAATATTAAATGACTCGCAATTAAACTGATAATCAAAGCGTCATTTAATATTATCGTGAATTAAACTGATTATTGTCTGATTAAATACTCGTCAAAATTTATCAAGCTCAGATCCGAATATGGACCTCACCATTGCATTCAGTACGCGGAAATAAGCAAAATGACATATAACTTGATCGGAAACTACATCCTCGTCGGAGCTCCGCCGCGCACGACAGCGCGTGGGGCAGTGGACCACTGCCACCGGTGGCCGGAATCCCACTGGCACCAATTTGAGCAACCTATATATGAAAATATTCATCTCAACAAGTCCAACAACATTGTAGTACATCACAAAACCAAATTCAAATCGAAAAACCTCCAATTTGCCAAAAAATCAAAATAGCCATCGAAAATTCATCTCATTCGATCGCCGGAATCCGGCCACGGCAAGGATCAAGACCACATGGGTTCGACTCACCATCCCATGGGCTTCAAAACCCCTATGGTTTCGACCCTCATCGCCGCCGATTGTGCCGCCTCCATCTCCGGCGAAAATCCACCTGTTCCGGCCAGCTTTCATCTCCTTCCACCGTCGTCCTCCGGCCACCAACTCCGGTGATGCACCCATGAAAAGGTAGAGGGGACCAAGCCCAACATTTCCCACCAAGGAACACGACCAGAGGTGGCTGGAATAAGGCCCGCCGCGGGCGGAAAATTTCACGGTGAAACGGGTCGAACCAGTGGCCAACACGGGTCAAACTGATTTTTCCCAAAATGGAAACATTTTGTGACGACCCGAACCAGAATCAGTTGTGTATTTGGCATGATTTACGAGATTCTGCTTAGTCGCAGTTTTACGTCATATATGCGGTTTGCCGATTCGATTCGCGACTATGTTTTCGGTCGAGAATTGGAGTTGAGTGTCTTCACGAAAATTGTAGAGTACGTGATTTCGAGCTCGTGGGCGGTTCCGGAAGATTTTTCCGATAACCGAGGAATATTTTATGATTATTTGAAGTTTCGGTTTCCGACGAGTTTATCCGATTGTTTCGAGTTTATCTGAATCGTGATGGTTATCCATTTCGAATCGTCGATCGACCCGAGGCGCGAGTATAAATATCGGAATAGTCAAGAATTAGTCGTAAAACACTGTTTGACCGTTGACTGAACTTTGACTTTCCAAAATTGGAAAGTTGACCTGTTGACCCGAAAGGGGAAGTTTCCGTTTTGGTCTTCACCGTTCAACGACCAAATTTCCGGCCATCTCCAGCCACGAGACAGGTATAGTTAGCTTCCTTGCATGATTTCGAGTTGATTGATGTTTAGTTTGATGAGAATTGATGAGGATTTGGGGGTGCCCGAGTTGGGCCGAACTGGTTTGAGTCGCCGGAGTTCGTTGGCCACTTTCCGGAGAGCCACGGTGGTGGTGGTTAGGGGGGTTTGCTTCCCCTTAGCCTAGGGATACTACTGGTATGATTTAATTGGGGTTTGGTGATGGTTTTGTGGCAACCCGAATAGGTCACCGGAGACTTGAATTTCCGATCGGGTTTTGGTAAGTTGAGGTGGTTCCGGGCTGTTTTGGTCTATGTGGTAGTTGAGAAAGTGATTCAAAATGAGGAGACCTTGAAATCTGGAAAATTTCGCCGTGAAACTCCACGGTTGACGGCGCGCCGCCGCCGGCGGCGGCGGTCAACGGCGGAGCTCCGGCCAAAAGTTGACTTTTCAGATTTCGACGTTTTTAATGTCGTTTTTCTCGAAATCGCGCCCTGATTATCGTTCAGAGGTTTTCGGGTTGATTTGGTTAGCCGATTTTCAGTCGAGGTTTCGAGTGGGGATTTCGGAATTTCTGTTATACATTTTGTATCGCATTGCATATTTCCGGGAACGGTTGGTTTCCGTGAATCAGTACAGGGTTGTGGACTATGATTTTGATCAGTTATGTTTTTATGAATATTCAGGAGATCGAGATCGAGATCAGGATCGTGACCGTGCTTCTGGCGAGGGATCTTCCGCCGGTCCTTGAGATTAGCGCAAGTGCGCGTTTTGCACATCTGTGAGTGGACAATTTCTTTTCACGGAAATCTTGCGAGTATTTTATATGATTTATGAACTTGAGCATGCGTATGAGATTTCGGATTACATGAGCATGTGTTTTACGATTATACGATTATATTTATACGGATATACGTATACGAATATGCATACACTTATATGTTGTTTCATGCATTTGCATCGAATTGTTTATGATTTGGTTTTCACAGAGTACAGTCTCAGTTACGTTGTTTTATCGATACACTTTGCTTCTCGGTTGATCCCCGATGGTAGGCCATCCAGGAGGGGCGTCGTCATCCCTACCTGACCGGTGAGGGGCGTTTTCCCCGGAACCGAGGCCATTTCTGGCTTAGAATCACGGGGACCAAGGACCTCGTGATTCGGACTGTATTAGCATGGTGTGTATCCATGAGTGACCCTGTGGGATTTATACTTGCATGCTCAGTACGCTGGAGGAATATGGTTTTACCTCGTGTACTTATTGTTTTTATTTACCTGGACTCGCATATGAGATTTTAAACATATATATCAACTGGTGAAAGACATTTATTTTCGTCCACTCACTCTAACGTGTTTATTGTCTTTCCCCTGGGCTTTTCGATTTTCGTGCCCAGTTGCAGTTCAGGTTTGGTGTTTTCACGTCGCGGTTTGGAGGCTAGTGATCAGAGTTACCTGTGCTTTCCAGTAGGTTCTTGTTTCGCCTACTGATGTGTATATTGTATATATTTTACTCTAGCGGTCGCTCTGATACATTCTGATACTTGTTTACACGGATTTTCTCGGATATATATATATATAGTACAGTACTGTTTACTGTTTATGATTTATATATTGATGTTGAGAAATCCGGATGGGATTGGTGCCCACGGTTTGGCTTTTGTGGCATAGGATGAAGTGTTATTTTCTGGGTGCAGGTTATTGCAATTCCACGTTAGTAACGAAACTCTGCCGAAATTTTGAAAAATTTTTGTTGGTTCGTATTTTCAGAAGGGGTTCGGTTCCGGTTTAGGTAACTGAATCGGGATTGGGTCCTTTCACATTTCCATTAATAGCTTGTATAAATACCATATCCATATCAGCCCAAATCAATGGCTACAATTCAATCTGATCAAAATCGGACGGTCACGATTACATTAGCAATTAAATTAACACTTTTAATTATTTTCACCTACCGACTTCAAAATTCGTTAAAAAATAGCTCGCTTAACCAAAAAATTAACCAAAAATTCCCACGAGCTTGAAATTAAATACTCCACAACTCTCATGAAGGAAATCAACATAAATTCTTGCCTGGTAAAAAAGTCGTTAACAACCTCAATTACGCGACTAATCCGCGATAACGCGTAACACAAATTGATAATCGCGTGAATACGATTCAGGTTATAACATCGTCTAAGTAACTACTTAGATGACGAAGTGTCGATGCATCGTCTATGTCCTTACTTGGATGACGTAGCATCATTTCTGTTGTCTAAGTCATACTTAAACAACAACAAAAATATTAAGACGGCGCAATTTATTTACGTCGTCTAAGTTACTTTTTCTCGTAGTGAAAAAGACGGGTTCCTTTTGGATTTCCTTCTTGGTCAATAACAAATGCAGCATTGTCATCATATAGTATTAGCATACCGTTGTCTCTTTTGAGATCTTTACAAGTACGTACAATTACAGCTCGTATCACTTCGGAACTTTCTAAAGGCATATTTGGTACGGCTTCTTTGATTACAGCAACAATAATGTCACCAATATGAGCATATAATCGATTACTAGCTCCTATGATTCAAATGCACATCAATTCTCGGGCTCCGCTGTTATCCGCCACATTCAAATGGGTTTGAGGTTGAATCATATCGTTTTTTTATATATATTGATTTTTTTTGTCTTTTTCAATGTAAATGGTAAAAAAAATATTGTTTATTCAAAACCAAACAGGAAACCCGTAATTGTTTTTTTATCCACAAAATATTTTCCCTTTGGTTCTACATTGCTATCCTACCGGGAAAAAGAATTGAGTTCGTATAGACATTTTGGATGCCGCTCTTGAAATAGCCCTTCTGGCTATATTTTTTGCTACTCCACTCAATTCATAAAGTATTCGGATGAGTTTAACAATAGCTATTCAATATTCAGGGGATCCTTTCGCCAAACCCATACGTGTTTCTGCAGGTCTTACTATAATCGGTTTGTCTAGAAATATACGTACCCATATTTTCTCGCCACGACGTGCATTCCGTTTCATTGCACACTGCCCCGCTTCTATTTTTCTAGATGTGATCTAAGCGGTTCAAGCGCATGAAGAGCATATCTACCAAAGCAAATACTATTACCTCGATAAGATATTCCTTTCATTCTTTCTCTATGTTGTTTACGGAATCTGATTCTTTTGGGGTTATAGTTGATGGTGGGTTATTAATTCCACTCATCTCTACTACAGAACCAGACATGAGAGTTTCTTCTCATCCAGCTCCTCGCGAATTAAACAATTAAAAAATAATAGACATGTAAAAAATAATATACATGGTGAATCATATACTGAATCGGGGGATTCTTTGAAATTTTATTTTAATAGAACTTTTTTCTCTTTTGATATATACTTGATATATAAATATATAATTAAACACGTATTCTATTTATAGTTATAGATAATGTCGTTTAGGTATAACATTATAAACGAATCTTTATTTTGTTTTACTTTTTATTATCATATCGAATTTACTCAAATTTATATAAAAAGAAATTCGAAATTTGTGGGTGAATATTTACTCTTTTAACATTCAGTTGTAAGGTTAGTCTATGACATGACTTTTCAAAAAAAAAATTATTTTGTTTCTGTTTCATTCCACCATCCTACCGTACCTAATGAATCATTAGGATTCGTTTTCACTAGAATCTTATGTATTCATAAGTTCTGTCGTTCCCACCACTTCTCGAATAATGGTTTGGTCTGAATTCTACAACGGATCCCTTAATTAAAAATGAATTTAATTTGTTTTTTTAGTCAACTATCTTAGTCTTTATTGGTCTCGGGGCTCTTTGTTTTATGTTCTATACATATCCACGTATTTGTCTAACTATGGATCAATTCAGTATTGATGCTTTATTACATTTCCTTTTATGAGATGACTCATAGACCTTACATATTGGAATCATATATCATTGATAGTCTTTCTTTTTCTATATTTCTCTCATTTTTCCGTTTATCCATATACTTTTCTTGCTTTATAACTAAGAATCAGATTGGTTTTTTTTTTTTGCAAAAAATAAAATAAAATTCAGTTGCTACAATGTTATGACTTATATATCTTATATCCATATCATATTTTGACTGGCTCTTTCTTTATATCCAGATAATGTGAAGTGATGAGTTGTTTATTAGTTCTTTAGTTATTAGTTCGTACTGCGGGTTGTTTAATCCTAATCCTAAAAACATCGACAAGTCACACACTAAGCATAGCAATTTTCCCAAATGATTAACGGAATTTTTATTCAACCTTATAGAATTGTTCACCTTTTTTTATCACTAAATATAAAACTAAATACACGTCAGGTAAATGCTTATTATTCTTCGTCTACAAATATCCAAATTTTTATACCTAATACCCTGTAAATAGTCCGAACTGAGTAGCAACAATAATCTATTTTGGCTCGAATGGTTTGTAGAGGAACCCTCTCTTCTCTATATATAGGGCGTACCCAGTAAAACTTACAAGTAAACCAGATAAAAAGATGGCAACTAGAGTTGTTGTTTCCATTATTATAGAGTTTTAAGACATTATAGAGTTTTAAGACCACAATGGATCTATGATAAGATCATTTACTTACAACAAAATGGTATACAAAGTCAAGAGATCTTAATGAATATAAAATATTATGGCTACACAAACCGTTAAGGCTAGATCTAGTTGCCCTAAATGAACTAGTGTCGAGAGTTTATTGAAATAAGTTTGGAGGTTACTCGTTGAACCTAATTCCTTGGTGGCTAGAGTTCTAAAGGCTAGGTATTATCCTGCTGGGGAGTTTAGTTCTACTACTAAAGGGCACCAGGCATCGTGGTTTTGAGGTAGCATTATCTCAGCCAGAGATGAATTAATTGCTAGTACTTCGTGGCAAGTTCTAAATGGAAAAAATATCCACCTATGGAATAACAGTTGGATTCCTATAACAGGTAATGGCAGATTAGTTCCTACTAGTCCTCTCCATTCTAATATTCCTATCTTGGTTAGTGATGTCATTGATACTAACACAAGGAACTGGAGGCTGGACCCTATCATCAATAATATTACTGTGGAGGATGATGAGGTTATAAGAATATCCTTCTTGGTGATCTGAATGAGGAGGACAAAATTATATGGAAAGATAGCAAGAATGGTGCGTATTCAGTCAAACATGGATATCATTGGCTATACAGCAGAAACCATCTGAATTGCCAAACATTTACCAATAATTCGACAGTGATTGAGGAGAAGCTGTGGAAGGCATTATGAAATTGTGAAACTATACCTAAAGTAAAAAATTTGTTTTGGAGGTATTTCACGAAATCCATACCCTCTTAATATTTTTACAAGAAAATTGAGCTGAACACCACTTTGTAGTATTTGTGGGGAAGAGGAGGAGTCAATGGAACATGTGCTTTTTATGTGCCCTTGAGTGGGTGTGGTGTGGTTTGGATCATCAATTGGCTTGCGTATAAACAAATAGTCTTTTACTACATTGGTGAATTAGTTTAGAAAATTTTTGAATCAATGTATGGAGAAGAAGGAGAGAAAATTGTTCCTATCTACTGTTTATTTTATTGGATGGGAAAATTGGAAAGCTAGATGTGCTTTTGTTTATCAATATATTGAAATCAGTTCTGAAAAGGTGCTTTTCTGTGCCAAGTCCCTCTTGAATGAATACTGGAGTGCTAATATCATTGAGGGCATGACTACTACAATGGTTAGGATAACATTTGGAAGAGACCCTTTTGTGGAGTTATCAAGATCAATATTGATGCAGGATGGAATAGTAGAACCAATGTGGCAGGTGTAAGAGCCATAACTCAGGATATGTGGGGTGGAGTTATTGCTGGGATCCATGCATCTACTACTTGCACATCGACATATATAGGGGAACTATTGGCAGTCTTGCAGCTGAGATTCATTCCCATAAGATCATTGTGGAATCTGATGTTTTGGAAGTGATCAATACTTTCAAGGACAAGAAGAGGAAGGAGAACTTGAGGTCATTTGCTATTATATGTGAGATAAGAAGGAAATGTTCTTGTTTCCAGGAAGTTAACTAGAAATGGGTTACTAAGGAAGCTAATGGTGTGGCACACACTGTAACAAAGTTAGGAAGCGAGATGTTGGGTCTAAACAGATGGGCAGACTTGCCACCACCATCTCTGATTGGAGTTCTGAAACATGATGGATGGCCTTATCATTAGCATGTTAATTTGATGCTTTATTTTGTGTCTAGCAGTGATCTTTTTGCCCCTCTTTTGTGTGAGAGTGGTTGATCAGTGGTTTTAGACGTGTTATGTTTTTGTATTGTACTTGTTTAGAAGGCAGGAGTGATTGTTGGTGGATCTGATAGATTCAAAAACAATCATGGAAATAGAAAAAGAAAGATCTGATGGAATAAGGATCATTCAAGTTAAACTTCAAACAAGAAGAAAGTGAATTTCTTATATTACAAGAAACATGGTCACATAATGAGATATTGTCTTATTCTCAAGAACCATCAAAGGAGTTTTTACTCCAAGGAAAAATTAGTGACAATAGTATATGAAGTGGTGAATATACTTCGGAAAGACAATAAAGTTTCTACATGAACTTTGCAAACGTTTCGGTGACTAAGAATGATACCTTGATATGTATTATGTTGTACTAAATGCTACATATATTTTAATATATTTATCTTTAATTTTACATCTTCATCTGCTACATTTATTTGGTTTGATCGTTTGTGTGTTTCTTATTTCAATTTAGAGAATGAATGCCGTCTCTTAGTTAAATGACTGATAAAAAATAATATGCTGGTTTTAAATACATATATATTATAATTTATGTTGGTGCATGCTCATATCGAGTTTAAATTTATATGTACGTCTTATGTATGTACATGAGTAATATAATTATATATATATATATGCACTTCATTGAACATTCTTTTCTTCATTAGAAATTTAAATGCGTGTTTAAGTTGAAATTTAATTAAGATATTCCAACTAGCTAGTTGTTGTATGAATATCGGGAAATGCAATTTTGATTAAAAGCTATATGAACTTGAGTTCATTGCATGATATTCATTTATAAACAAGCATCAAGTTTGATGATATCTACAGTTTGTGAATTATGAAATACTCTAGTTAAATAATGAGTATTTATATCATCTGAAAGAGATGAGTTTGATGGAATACTAGTTAATATAAAAAGAAAATTAATCCACATGTCATAAAAATAGACGGATCCTAAGTATATGGTTATGATATATATTTACTTCTTTGGTAGTCGTAAATATCAAAGGTTTCTTACTAGACATATAAAGATAAGAATGATATACCGGTTTGAGACATACATATGTAAGATAATTTCAAAATAACGGTGTAATATAAGCCGTTGAATATCAAAATTTATGGATAGTAACTTTGATAACTAATTAACAAAATAACTTGCATATTTTAAATTTATAAGGATTTGATGGGTGATACATCAAATGGGATGGGAAGTCCAAAATTTTAATCACCAATGATAGAAACTCAACTCAACGCTTGAAACATCTTGTCATTGAGTTCTATGAGCAAAGTATATCATATGTAGTGATTGCAAGCACTTAAGTATATTAACAAACATATAATTTTAATAAAATTATATGTTTATATCCATCCAAAGATTAAAGTGTTTAGATACATGTAATGAATGATAGAGGTTGAGTTATAATGAAAACCCTTAATAAGCATGACATAAAGTACTTTAGTTATATGGGTACTACATACTTACCTATACGAGTGTAGAAGGTGGTGCCGCCTTCTATGCGACTTAGGCTAGTCTTTAGAGCACTCGTGAAAAGGATACACATGCAAGGCCAATCCACGCGTCGACTTTTAGAACACTCGAAAGAAGTAGAAAACTAGCGTGTGAAACAAGTCCGGTTAGAACATAATAAGATCGCAAATTCAAAGAAATGCTACTTAGCCATCTTGATTTAACTTTGATGTGTTCTCACTAAGCTAAGGTTCAAGTCTACAAGACACCTTAGTTATGCACTATGTTTTCCGAGAATTTTCTCAAGGATTTTTCTAAAACGTTTTCAAAATAAATTTTGTTTTAAAAGTATTTTAATATTTTGGAAATGGTGGAGGATTGTTGGAATAATTTTTAACAATATAAAATAAAGAGAGCAAGATGTTTGTCTGTTGGAATTCAACAGACATGCCCCATAAAAAATCAAATTGATACAACTTTTAGTGAAGAGATATGTCCATTGAAAATAAACCAAATAGATGTAACTATTAATGAAGAGACATGTCTATTGAAAAATAATCAGAAAGAAGATGCAATCTTTCAAGGTGAAAATGCATAATCACTTTTATAAATAGGAGTGATTCTTTGCAGATTCATATAACCAATAACTTCATTTCTCTTCCTCTCTTTTAGTTTCTCTCAAGTTCTCCAACATTTTTTAGTTTTAAAGAAAATCTAGAAACAATATACTGCAGATTTAGTTTCTAGCAACCTTGAGCCTCCTATAAAACATTCGATTAAGTATTAGGTTGATCTTTGTTAGTGTAAACCAACGATCAACAATAAACAATAGCAAGTTGCTAGGCTTCATTGTGTCCTAAAGACTTATTTGATTATTCTCCCTTGCACACCAAGTAATAAGACAAATAAAGTCTAAAGGAAAGTGTAAATCTTTACGTGCCTTTGAAACATTTTTCTTTCTCTTACCATACCCACAAAAATAAAATTTCCAACAAGTTATAGGCAACAAGATTTACCAACAAAATGGCATCCAATTACCTTCTAAAATGCACATGCATGAATCAAAAATTTTCATTCTCACTCTATGTACAGTTTTAAAGAAATCACAAAATACTATTAAAGGTTTTTAGTCCTTTGTCAAAATCTATTAGACGCCTGAATAGTACCATAGTCTGGGACTTGAAATCTCTAGGATGTGTAATCACATGAAAATCACAAAGTATGATCCCTAATAGCTTTTCAAATTGCTTTTGAAGCATTTGGTATAAAATTGACTCAAGAAATTCGAATATATGTAGTGTTGTAATGAGTTTCAATCAAGATGTTTAGTTTTCTAACTAATTTGCCGAAGCACCACATAAAATTCTAATGCAATTACAACTTAATTGTTACCACTCCACAGTAAATAAGCAGAAGATTGAATTCAAAACCTGATCATTCTCCCTCTCCTCTCATCTGTAGTAGCCAAGCTTGCGATTCCAAATTCGAAAATCATTTGTGAGCTTTGAATTGGGAGCTCAAACATGTCCAACTTCCTAACGAAAGCAGGTACAATATTAGTTTCCCGATTCAAACAGGTATAATCTAGTATCCTGACTCAAGCTGGTCTATCCGAATTTCTCGACTCAACCACAGCAGATCTGATATTTCTGACTCGAACAAAGGGGATCTTGGATCCAAAATATCCTCATATCGAAACTCGCTACCGAGCCAAACACTTTCAGTGCCTATTTCAATTCTTAGCGATGAAGTAGATGAGAAGCTAGCTTTCTGGATACCTCAAGTTGTTTGTGAGTTTTGAGCTAAAATGAACAATGACCAATTTCTTGAGAAGAATCAAGCCATGATTTTTATATCACATGAACTCTTCACATAAATTGGTCTAAAGTGTTCTTCGGTCCAAAACATTGGAACTCAAAAGCAGTGTAATTTTATGCTTTCATCAAGTCTCAGTCTTTCAACCCATTTTCTTAATTTTTCATCATCTGAAGACTCAAACCACGTCCATAGACAAAAGTCAGGTATAACAAAGATGCCGCCACGTCCATAATTAATGTTATGCTTGCATTTGGCACTTTTGAGGTTCCAGTACTCAAACATTATCATACAGTTTCTTGAAATCCTGGTGCTAAGGCAGCACCTGCATCACTCTCCCCTCTAAGATTGTTAAGAATGTCAGCATAAATGATCAAGTAAAATATGAAGTTCAATCTAATCACGAATGGATCACATATTTCTATTTCTGGTCTTTGACAATAAAACAATATGGATAAATTAGTACATGAAGTTTTTTGGTAGAGCTTGACCATCAGTTGAATGCAATAAATTTGAACTAAATGAGATAAGACCACTTCGTCGATATAATTATAGAATAGATGAGCAGATCATAAATGATAGAGGAAAGCAAAATGCTCAAGTATTAAAACTCCGGGTCCCATGAAACATATAACAGCAACAACAATTTTTGTTTGTGAAGCAACACTACTTGGTGAGTTTGTTGGTATGTAAAGCAGGTAGGAACAATGGATTTCAGAACACTAGCATATGCGAAATCAGCGATAATGACAGGAGAAACCAAGTATTCCTTGAATTCTCTGACGTTAGTGTCCTTAATAAGCGCCATCTTCACCACTCGTTTCATGTAGGGGATGTAGGGAATCCAGAGTAGGTAGATAGGGAACCATGTAACTACACAAGGATACAGTTCAGTACTAGTCACATGTGAATCTCTATATGGTGGAAGCACTTGAGTTGGAAGACTAACCCATGCCATGTGGTCTCTCAAAAGCTAGTGTCGCTCATTCGTGCCCACCTCATTGACTCTTCACAATTTGTTTCATGCCTGAGATGTTTTTCCACATACACCTTAGCACCTATATATACACAAGCATGATCAGTTTCATGACCAACTCAAGTCTTCTCCTTCCTAAGCATCACAGTTTAAATACCTTCTTTTGCTCTTTAACTTGAGAATACAGAAATGATGGGTTTCCACTTGCCTGGAATTTCTAAGACAGCTTCAATCCCTAAAGGCTTTTTTGCAGTGTTATATGTTGAAAAAACCCAGAGGAAGAGATTCCTGATTCCAATCTCTTTTTTAAACCAGCCTCTATTCCTGGATTTGCTGAGCCAAGCTGAAGAAGAATTCAGATACAATCATCCAATGGGTGGTCTCACTATTCCATGCAGTGAAGAAACCTTCCTTGACCTTACTTCCCGCTTAAGTGTGTGAGTAAATGCATGTGAAATGAAATCTGGGACCCAAACTTTCCTCATTTCGGAACTGAGAACTCGCTTCCGAGTCAAGATGAAGAAGAGTGACTCACATCTTCCGTTGAGGAGGAAGCATCTGGAATTCTGAAGTTACTTGCTAGATGGGCAGAAAGATACAAGTTTATGAAGCAGACAGTCACAGAATCATATCATGTTATCAACCACAATCATCCCAAAAGCGTGACTCCATTTCAGAACTCATTGGTCACCCACCACCTGTATCCCATGTAAAATTTATTGTTAAAAAGAGTTTGGTAATCAATATCACATTTTCAATCCTCCTTTAATTTCATTTTTAGAATTATAGAATCTGTAATGATGTAGTACTAAAATAAAAGGTTCGGTTGACCTTGTCCATACTTGTGTCTTTTTCGTTCATCAAATTTCCTGGATAATTTGTGTCCATTTCACCTCAATGACCTCATGTGTTCTAAATATTATCCAAAATAATTTCTCAATTAGAGTGTTGTAGTACCTACATTTCTACGTTGGCTCTTTGTGTAAACATCAGAATAAATACTGTAAACATGTTTGCCAAAAGATAAATTTAGTGTTTGTTTTAACTTCTTACACCAGCATAGAAGCTACAATGTATTGTATAGTCAAAATGTATGTAACTGTTGAAACTAACTAAAAAAGATGTCTCATGTAAAATTAACATTCTAGTCTTAAAGAAATAAGAACTAAAACAAAATAGAAGGGGTCAAAAGATTATATGAAATTATCATCAGGTATTCAGGATTATACATTTCAGTACATGTCATTATGCAGACATCATCTGTACCAAGGTTCATTTAAGTTTTACTGGCCATTAAAGTTTTTAGCATATATGAAGTCCCCTTTTCTTTTGTCCCACGTTTTTTTTTTTTACTATGAGGTATAATATATGTTCTTAGAAGAATAGATACAGGGCCAAATTCTTGTGTAGGTAGATTTTATCAGCTTCTGAGCTTTTTCTAAGTTTCAAACTGGCAGAGTAAATAAGTTGAGCTCAACCTAATCACTAATACATTAATATCTCATGACTGGTCTTTCCATCAATGGTTTGAACTGATCTTCAAATATGTAAGTCAATACCTGTGCTCTTTTCTCTCAATGGTTGATAATCAATTGGCTTTTCCAGATTAACTCGACAAAATGAAATACTTCCTCAGCTTGTTAGTAGTGGAGATCATAGATATTATACATGAAGTAGGCACAATCACATGCAAGGCCGGCTTGGCCATCCACCAATTCTTGTCTGCAAAGAAGTTGTGAGTAGAACTGCAAATATCAAGCTTGGCTATCACTTCTGATGGTCCTGCTTGTCTGTTACCTAAAAAGGCAACATCACATGCCATGTATGTTATGGAATGAGAAATGTGAGCAAGACAAACCCATGTGAAATCTTGATTGCAAACAAGCTAGCGTCTCTCATTGTTGATCATCTCAACCACTCAATTCATGTAGCAGATTATACCTTTCCTCATCTATATATACACATAACATAAATCATCAGGATATCAATCAAGGTCTTCTGCTAGAAAGAAAAATCAAAGTCTTTCCCATATCCTTTCAAGTCTCCTTATTGCTTTCCTACTTGAGAATATAGAATCCATGGGTTTCCGATTGCCTGGACTCTCAAGCCCCAAAAGAAGCCTTATTCGATCTCTATCTAATGGAAGGCAGTCATCTTCAAAGACCTTAGATATCCCAAAAGGTTATTTTGCTGTCTATGTTGGAGAGATCCAGAAGAAGCGATTTGTGATTCCGATATCATACTTGAACCAACCTTCATTTATGGATTTGCTTAATCAAGCTGAAGAAGAATTCGGATACGATCATTCCATGGGTGGTATTACAATCCCCTGCAGTGAAGATACCTTCATTGATCTCATCTCCAGCTCAAGTGTGTGAGTGAATGATGATATAAAAATGGGATTCAACATCATATTCAAAAGAGCATCAAAGCTTCAGACAATGTTGTTGAGTCAAGATGAAGAAAAGGCGAGGCTGTGATTGATCCTCAACTGAATCAACCCACCGTGGAAAAGATACCTTCTGTGATTCTGAAGCTGCAGCCAAGCTGAAATGAATGATACAAAAGTTATGAAGCAGAGAAAAATGAAAACGTCGTATGAATTCTGTAGCACAATTGGCGCAACATTCCAACATTGATCTCCATGAAAGTGTACCTCAATAATCTACCATGTAACTGATCGAGCTCTCCTGGAATAGCATTCTGCGAATAAACAATATAATTCGTTTCTGATCAACTTGTCTTATTTTTCAAGTACAGCATTACCATATATACTCTCTTTCAGCATAATTTCATCACAACATAAAGATTCATGGATTATATCTCTAAACAATATACAATCCAATACTCTAAATCAACAATGTAATGGTTATCATTGACGTACATCTGCAGAAAGGGATTTACGTCTAAGCCTGAATAACTTTGCAGCATCAAAGACCAAACTTTCGGGTGCACGATTATAGCTCCTAAATACTCACTTTCGGGTACATGGCTTCTCCTTAAGATATCCAAATACCAAATACTAGTATTTCAGGGAGAATTCAATGATTCCATTCATCCCAATTTTAGGGTTAATATAGCTTTACAAGTGGTTTTCTAAAAGGAAAAGATATTTACACAATCCCGTTATATTTACAAGAATTAATACTAATTACAATAGGAATATTCCAACACTCCCCCCCCCCCCTCCCCAAGTTGGTGCATAGATGTCAATCATACCCAACTTGTCAATCCCTCTTGCAAATGCCTGGTGTGACAACCCCTTAGTGAGTACATATGTTAATTGCTCTTCAGAAGCTACAAAGGGAAACTGCATAACCTTCTTATCAAGGTGATCTCCGATGAAATGTCGATCAATCTCCACATGCTTGGTTCGATCATGTTGTACAGGATTATGAGCAATCTTAATTGCAGCAGTATTATCACAATGCAAATTCATGGCTTTATGGAGTTTGAAACCTAGCTCCTTGATTACATTCCGATTCCACAACAGTTCAGCTTCAGCACTAGAACGGGCAATCATATTCTGCTTCTTACTGCGCCAAGATACTAAACTTCCACCAATAAAGGTGAAGTACCCATAAGTAGATGCTCTATTAGTCTTATCACTTGCCCAATCTGCATCAAAATAACCTGTAACTCTAAACTCACTATTTTTTTAAAATAATAAGCATTTACCAGGTGTAGACTTCAAATACCTAAGGATGCACATTACAACATCCATATTCTCTTCACTAGGATCATGCATGAATTGACTGACAACGCTCACAGCATATACAATATCAAGTCTAGTATGTGATAAATAGATCAAGCTTCCTATTAACCTCTGATACATGTCCTTGTTTTTTGGAACTTGACCAGAACATAACTCAAACTTATGATTCATCTCAATATGAGTATTAGCAGGTTTACAATCCAACATTCATGTTTCAGCAAGAAGATCAAGCACATACTTTCGTTGTGACAAGGTGATTCTCAACTTGGTTCTTCGACGAACCCAAGTCCTTTATCTCAAACTCTTGGGACAAACTCTTCTTCAAATCTTCCATCTTAACTGGATCATCACTTGTAACAACCATATCATCTACATATACAATCAAAGCAGTAATCTTACCACCCTTGCATTTGATAAACAAGGTATGATCAGAGTTGTTTTGTCTATATCCAAACTTCTTCATGGCTCCAGAAAATCTTCCAAACCAAGCTCTCGGAGTTTGGTTCAATCCATACAAAGATTTCTTCAGTCGACACACCTTTTCAACATCATATGACTCACAACTGACACCTGGAGGAATATCCATGTACACTTCCTCTTCTAGATCTCCATTCAAGAAAGCATTCTTCACATCAAATTGATGTAATGGCCAATCATGTCGAGCTGCTAAAGCAATGAGAATGCATACAGTACTGATCTTTGCTACGGGAGTAAATGTCTCCTGATAGTCGACTTCATATCACTGAGTATAACCTTTAGCAATCAGACGAGCTTTATATCGATCAATGCTTTCATCTACCTTCAGTTTCACTATAAATACATATCTGCATCCAACAGTCTTCTTTCCAAGTGGTGCAGGAGCAGTCTCCCATGTTCCATTCTTTTGTAAAGCCTTCAGTTCTTCATTCATAGCCTGTTTCTACTTTGGATCTACCAAGCCATCCTATACATTACTACGAATAGATACTATAGATAATTAACTAACAGCAAGTGCATGTAATTCAGACAACCTGTAGTAAGATACAAAGCTAGCAATAAGATATTTGACTTTGGCTTTTATAGTAGGCTCATATTGCTTCTTTGGAACCCCCTTTGTTTCTCGTTAAGATCTTGGAATGACTTCTACAGTGCTTGATTCAATGTTATCAGCACATACCTCAGGGGAGACATTCTGGGGAGGCTCTTCAATTGATGGAGTAAAAGGGGGGTCTTCATGAGATTGGACTTCAATTTGTGGTGTTTCAGCTTTAATCCTTGATCTAACGAAAATACACTTCAATCCATCGAAGGTTCTTCTCGGGTCCGTTACTTCTACAGTCCTCAATGGATCGAGAATTTTCTTCGAGCCATCGAAGGATGCTCTCAGGTTCATCTCTCCTCCAGTCTTCGATGGATCGACAGTTTCCTTCGATCCATCAAAGGAGGCTCTCGGGTTTGCACCAGAATTTCCACCTTCAAAGCTTTCAACTTCAAAACTTCTCTCCAAGTTCTCTACTTCTTCAAATTCTGGTAGATTTAGAGAATTTCCTTTGCATACATTGTTCTCCCTCTGAAGGGAAGACTTTGAAGCTCCCCCCTAAGTAATATGGTTCAGATTCACAGAAGGAGACATCTAAAGAAACATGGATCTTGTTCAAAATAGGATCATAACAGCGGTAACATTTTTGGAAGTCAGCATATCCAACAAAGATACACTTCACAACACATGGATCAAGTTTGCCTCTCAGTTATTTGTTGATATGAACATACACAGTACACCCAAATACTCTTGGCTCCAAATTTGGCATAGATGACACATTCAACAACTGATGAAACTTCTGATAAGGATTTTGATACTCAATCACACGGGAAGAAGTGTGATTGATCAAGTATGCAGCAAAACGAACAGCTTCTCCCCACAAGTTTTGGTTTATATTTATACCAAAGATAGAGGCCCGAACAACTTCCATTATCTGTCTATTATTTCTTTCAGCTAATCCATTTTGTGGAGGAGTATACACAATTGAAGTCTAGTTATTAGATTCCATGAGAGCTCAAGAATGCAAACATCTCACCATTCACATATTCGTCACCATGGTCGGATTGAAGTACCCGTATTTGCTATTGATACTGAGTTGCCACCATCACATGAAATTCAATGAATCTAGAATACACTTTATTCTTATGCTTCATCAAGGAGACCCAAGTCATCCTAGTACATTCATGAATGACAGTTACAAATAACGAAAGCCAGAGCGGGTTGAAACTTGTGTAGGACCCCAAACATCAGAGTGTATTTTCATAAAAGGGACAGAACATTTATTCAAGCTTGGCGAATAAGTACTACGGTGGCTCTTGGCAAATTCACATGTATCACACTGAAATTCTGAAGCCTGCACATGAGAGAATAATTGAGGATGAAGCTTCTGCAAATAATGAAAATTCAAGTGACCATAACGACGGTGCCATAACCACATATATTCTTTAGCTTTATCCAAACTAGTTGTATTATTCACTTGTCCTAATGATTTCAACTTGTGTGCTCCACTGCTTGTCAAACCAAGATAGTATAATTTCCCCTTCAAACACCATAACCGAGAACTTTTCTAGTCACAATGTCTTGAAAAATACAAAAGTCAGGGTAGAAAGTGAGAGAACATGCAAGCGCCGCAGTTATCTGACTAACAGATAAAAGGTTATAGGCAAGAGAGGAAACGACAAGAACATAATCAATTGATAGATTATCTGACATCTTGACAGAACCTTCACCAATAATAGGAGATGGAGAGCCATCAGTAGTAGACACAACATGTTGAGGAGATGGATTAATAGTTTGTACCAGACTGAGGGTATTCGTCATATGATCAGTTGCACCAGTATTAATGATCCAAGTAGGATTCGAAGACAATGCAGAGAGGGATGATGCATTACTTCGCACACCTGATTCAACTATATGAGCAGAGGCAATTGATGATCCAAGCGACATCTTCATGTTTCAAATAGTACGGATTTCAAAATTCAGGAGAAAAAGGTATACTTCAGGATTGTATGGGTATTTTCAATTTCAAGGATTCAGATTCAATTTCAGGAGTTTCAAGGTTTGGGATTTCAGAAGCAGCCGGAAGAAAAAAAATTGGTGGTGGTAATTCAGGGTTTCAATTCAATTCAATTTAGGGTTTTTCAAAATCCAAGAATTCGGCTTTGATGCCAAGTAAAAAAGTATTTTAGAGAGAATTCAATGACTTCATTCATTCCAATTTTGAGGTTAATATAACTTTACAAGTGATTTCCCAAAAGAAAAATATATTTACACAATCATGTTATATCTACAAAAATTAATATTAATTACAATAGAATTATTCCAAATTATAACATGATTATCGAAATATCCAAGTTTATTTCAAATGAGCTAGCACAGAATAATTCTATTGTAATTAATATTAATAGCTATTAATTTTTGTGCAATCTTTAATAGCTATTATGCCACGCTTGGTATCAGAGCACGTGGACCCCCAACATAACTGATATTGTCCCAACTTGAACCACCTTTAAGGTGTTGAGTTTTATTCAAAAGGCCTCAATTAATATTGAGTTTGGTCAATTCACTTATAAGTTATTTTCAACTTGCCTCTTTTCTAATGTGGGATCTCCAATCCAACACTGCCAATATAAGTTTATCTGCTGCTACTTTACCTGGTATTGTTCTTTGGAAGTAAAATTTTTGGGTAGCTTTATCATTGCTTACGGAGAGACATGCTTCTATTTTACAATCCTTTTTGGATAAAACTCAACACCTTAAAAGTGGTTCGAGTTTGGACAATATCAATTATATTGGAGTCCATGTGCCACGCTTGTGGCTAATTCAACTGACAGAATCATTTTGCTTGCCATTCAAGTGCTTTGATGTCATATTAGATATCCCATCTTCTTATACGATCATGTTTAGAGAACAAGGTAAAGAACCACCAATCTATCCAATTAAACTACAATTGATTGACATCAATATTCCTGGGTTAGCACTTCGTATTTTACATCACAATAAAATTTGTAAAATTGACTGCCGAAAAAATAAAATTACAATATTTGTAAAAACTATTGCATCTCCTATTTACTTTGCACCTTCTATTTTAAGGAACATGCACTATTCATCAAATAGGAGAAGTAATATCTATTTTTTCTGCAGTAGTAGAAAAATAGATTCTCCTATTACTATTCATCAATTTTTTATTTTTTTTATTTTCAGTAAAATTTTCGACCAACAAGTAGACGACACGTGTGAATGCTATGTGTCACTATCGTCTAAATATTGGACGCGTTAATCGAGATTCTAATTTCGTCGCGTTTCAAAATTGTTATTTTTTATGTTATGATTTTGGATTCACTTTCTTCATGAAAGTTGTAGGGGACATTAATATGAACTGGTATGTATTTTTATTGGATATTTGGAGGTCCAACCTATTTATTATGAATTTTAGAAGTTTATGAGTAAAAATAGTTTATTTCAAAATCTATCAGTGATCAATATTTTTTAGCTGTTAGATCTACTTATAATCTAATCTTGACCGTTGTTTTTGAGTGACTGAACATGTAAATATCCTTACATAAAAGTCATAAAACCTAACTATTCCATTAGAGCACCTGCACCGGTTTAGAGCTCTGCACCTCTTATTTGAGCACGATCTCTTGCTCGAGCTGCTAATTTTTCTCTCTCGCCAACCTTCGGTTGTTGCTTCCATCATCATCATTGCACACCGAAATACCGTATGCTCGTACTATTCGCTGAGGGGGCCCATCAGATTTCGCCCTGCTCGTGCTGAAAAGCAGCACCGGTGCAGGTGCTCTTACAATTCAAGTAATCAATGCATCGGTGCTCTTACAATTCAAGTAGTGAAGGTAGATAGTTATTGACATATTTTTTACTTAACAAAACATGGATTAGAAGACTTATTCAAGAGATGATTGAAGATAAAAAGGCCATCAACCTCGTATCATGAAAATCTCATGGTCTCAAGGTAAAAAGCATGCATATGCATTTCATTGTTTTTACACAAATGTGTTTTCCATCCCTAAAGTCCCTGGAACGTTTAGTTCCATTCTAAAAAATATCTTTCGACTTCAAATTAGTTATAAAACACTTTTAAAAATCTTCTCTGGTCAAGTGACTTATTTAGAAAGATAAGTTTTTGTTTCTTACAAACTTAATCTTTAAATCTTCATCCTTATCTCTTATAAGGTGAAGATATTTTCTCAAAGAAAGTACATACACCCTTTATGTGGCTGTCAAGTTTTGGTTACTTGGCTGGAATTAAAATATGTTTTAATACTCTTTTCTAATTCACTTGGCTGGTACGTGCTGGTTTCCTTCTAAGGCCATTTCATTTGGCCTATATAAGGCACAAGCACCCCTTGTCTTCCTTGGTGGTTTTTAGCTTGATATTTGCTTAGTTGGGAAAATTGTCATTGTTTATTTTCTCTCTAAAACTGAGTCTGTTTATACAGACTCTTTTGTGTTGATCTTTTTGTATTAAAGTCTTCACAAAACACCATTTAAACTCATGCATACATCTTGGATACGATGAGGTTGGATTGGTAGGTGCAAGCATCTCAAGTGTTCATAGTGAGTTAGTTGTGCTATAACTAGATTCATGTCTGAAACTTGTGTATCTTTTGATTGTAAATCTCTGTAAAACAAGATGGAGTATAGCTCTTAGATCTAACGCGCAAGTCTAGTGAAATGATAGCACTGAAACTTTGCTATTATCAGAATTATAGTCTTGTAATAAGAATGTTACATAGTAAAAAGATTTGGCAGTTTTCATTCCTGAATTCAGGGGTTTCTGCCAAGAGAAAAACATAATTGTGTTATTAGTTTTATCTACATAAAGCACAATTTGTTTACTTTGATAAATTGTTATCGGGATAGAACAACACATTGTTATCCCTGATAACAGTCTTATATTACTTTTAATTAAAAATATTTAAGAGCCTAATCACTCCTCCAAAAACACGTTCAAGTAGTCAATTTGTTCCTTCAACAAGTCACCAGAGGAAATGACTACCTTAGAAACGGCCACGTTAAAAAGAAACAGGTAATTTGCTTGCCAAAATGCACCCAACACAGTTGGCCCCGTATAGTCGATAGGTACAACCTATTTCTCGACCCAGACGTTGGACCCGACTTGAATCACAATTTGGTAAGATCGTCGGCGTTCGGCCACCATGACTCGACAAACCACCAAGATCGAGAGTTCTCTCTCTTCTCTACCTCCCTGGGACCCTAAATCAGCAATGCATGGCATGTGATCGGCCGGAATTCGTCAAGGAAAGTTTGAGCTCGGCCGGCATTCGCCGAACACCAACGACGCGCCACCGAACCAATATTTACATGCCATAAAACCTTAGGGGTTTTGAAGCTTGCCATCCGAGAAGTCGATTGCGACCAGTTTTGGGCCGCATCGGAGTTATTTTTTTACTTTATTACTGGTGCGTGCAAATCACGCGCTTGGTTAAAAGAAATAACGCGGTGGGCTCTCCTAGTCTGCTCGTCCTCTAGTCCGGCCGGACAACGAAGCGATCGCCAGCTCTCTACCTCCCCGCTGCATCAAGTTTTCCTACTGCTCGTGCTCGTGTTCGTGCTCGTTCTATATACAGACCGGTATGCTGTAAGAGGAAGAGGACGAGCCATCAATGGCTCAATGCCTTGGCAAAGGCTACGGGAAATTTGCATGGTCTTGCTCAGTATATACGAAGTTTGCTCTCTTGCGGCATGAATATTAAGGCACAAAAAGCCATCTATCTACCACTCTCTTTGTCCTTAAAATCAATAAACCGTAGACAAGATAATCTCCATGTATGTTGATGTACTCGACATCAAGACCATGTATTGGTCCATCAATTACAGCATGTGCCAAATGTTGTGCAGCCGGATTTTCTGCCAAGAGACAGATTGCCAAACCAGAGCTTCACCCAATGCTCTGATTTGATCAAGCATGCAGCAGTCAAATACAGTGGTGGAGCTGCAAGATACTTGTTGATGTCAAAATCACTAGCTACAATGTAGGCTTTCAACAATTGCTCGAGTAATGACGTACTTCGCAACTATATATAGATGATGATAAGTATCTATACACGTGGAAACTGTCTAATATAAAATAAACATTGTACTTGTATAGAAATAAGATAAAACTAATGAGAACTACAGAAAATTATCATCTGGTTTACAGACTTCACTATTATGTCATTAAGATTTATGAAGAGATCTGTTTACATAGGTTCCTTGAAGATTTACAATTAAAGTTCTTAAGCACATATGAGGAAGCTAAGTCCCATATATAAGATAGTTTCTAGAGAGCATCACATATGTATATAAGGTTGGACGACAAATTTAACTTTACATGCTGTAAAACTTGACTCGCAAAGACAGAATGGGGACACTCATCTAAGAGAGACTAAGACAGAAGCAACTACGTACATACTGGACTTTATCAAAGCTAAGACCAACCATATATTGGATGGTCAATACTCGATAGTGTATCAACACATAAACACATGGAAATTTTACCGGTGGAATCATATACACATCCTCTAAAACAAGCAAACAAAAAGACATTTTAACTCTGTTGCATTAAGCTACTCCATCTCACTACTACAGAAGCTTTGCAACGACTTGATTAATTAGCACAATAAAATTATTTTTACCCGTATCTGACGGTTAATACGTACTTTCAACCCACCCAAAACCCCCAAACTACACAACCAACTGGTGGAGGCAATGACTAATCTATTTACTTTCTATGCTAACACGCTGAGAAGGTTGCGCGGTACTTCTAGCCACCTGCTCCGAGGCATTGGCAAGGACTTGTAACATTCTCACAATCTCAGTTGTGTCTTCCAAGAAATACTTGGCCTTGCTGGGCTTCCGACCAACAGTGCAAGCAAACACTTCAGAGACCGGAGAGAGAGAGTCCCTTGCACTCATTATCACTTCAAACATGTCTTCATCGGACCTGTCGTCCCCAATGCACAGGACAAAGTCTGGGAGCATTGCCTTCTCTTTCATTGTTAACAGGAGACGTTCTGCTACAAGGCCCTTGTTGACACCCTATGGAATGATGAGGCAGCAAACACAAATTATATTGGAGAGTGCCAATTGGTTCAGAAAATTTGAAAGTTAGCAACCACAAAAAAAGATAATTTTATTCATGCTTCAAATAACAAAAATAAAATACACAGAAATACAGTAAAAAGTGATACAAAATCATGATCCTAAAGTAGTGACTGAAATACACACATACTAGACATATGGATGGCGATGCCAAGATATATACATTGACAAGGAGAAAAAGAACCACCAACCTGAGGTTTAACTTCAACAATGTGCTGACCACTCTTGACAGAAACTGGCTCATTTGCAAGAACACTTTCCAGGTGATCCAGAAGCTCCTTTGCCTGACAGAAGCCGAAATCTGGATCTGCATACTGGTAATTCCAAACAAGAGCACTTTCTTTGGCCTCTATGGTAGAACCATCAGTTGTTTCGGTATATAACTGCATTACTGGTTCAGCAATCTGTTTCCAATCAAACTCTGGAACTGATATGCACGTTTCCCAATCAACATTTTGATTTGACCTGAAAAAGAAAAATAGAGCTCAACAAAAAGAAGCCACCCAACAAAGAAAGGAATTTTATGATATCCTAAATAATGCAGCAATATATACAATATGTGCAATCCTTTTCAGCTAAAGACATCCTTACCTTGCGGATTTTTCCATTTTACCTCACATAGACATCAAATCTTGACAATCAAGACCACTCATGCTATAGATACTATTTCAACCAAGTCACCTACCAAATTTGAGTCCAATCGGAAATCATTTGGCCATTTAAGTCGCCATTTATATATCGTCGGCATTTATTCGACTCTCCTTATTTGTTTGTATTGTTTCACCATTTTTTATGACCAAACTATTACCAAAGTGGCATTTATACAAAATTTTGTAGGTCTACTCCTTAAAGGGATCTCTATAACATCAACTGTTTAAATTGTTGAAAGCAAATGTGAGATAATCAAAAAAATCAAATCCGCACCATCGCATGGCAATGACGTCCTTACCTGATAATCTCTGATAGTATGTGTATAGTTGTTGAAAATACAGTTCTCCCTCATTCTTCATTCCGCTTATTTAAAAAGATAAAATAGAAGGGAAATCACTGTGGAAAATAATATTGAAACTAAGGTGATTGGATCTATCCCCTATGTTAAGCCTAATGTTATCCACTAGATGTAATGATCGCATTTACTACGCGAACAACCCTCAAACCAGCAGCTATATGAGGTTACACTGTTTCCAACCTCAAAACTTAAGCAACAAGCAAGGACTACCACTTTGTATCAGGAGCAGTACTGTACATGCATGTCCATTTACATTTTGACAATTTCAGCACTAAGGCAGCACATATCTTTAACTGGGAGTAGCGAGTCTAGCAACCCAAACAATCTAACTCTGCATGGTGAAAGGATGAGTATGAATTGGCTTCGTAGTCTTGGTTTTGTACCATATTTTAGATCTTTTTATGATTTCATCTTAAGAACTAGCTAGATATTACATAGATTTGGTTATCCTGGAAGGAGACAATTCCAATTACAAAGAACTAAAAACATTTTATAATTATCCTCATTTTATTGCTTTCATCCCGCTATGTTACGAATGACTCTGTTTACCAAAGCCAATTCTAACTGCTGACTCATAAGTTCATTCGTTATTCATACTAGTTTAAAATATAAGCTTCATCTATCACTTCTTGAAACTAACCTGAACAGATCCAAGACAACTTGAATATTAAATGCTTTTTAGGCAGTACCTAATAGTAAATTAGTTACTCATTTTATAGAGAGGAAATACCAGGGCTAACATATTAGGAAAACAAGTCTTAGTAATAATTAAAAAGAAAGAGGGATAATTCTTAGGTATCCAAGGGTGTGACAATTTTAATTTTACCACTTGAGAGCTTAAAGAACTAAAAGTTTAGAATATAGGTATGCCCCTCTTGTTTCCCTTCCTTCTGTTGTTCAAGTTACAATTTTTCAACTGATAGAAACAACCAGAAAAGAATGAGAGAAATTATAATTATACATACCTAAGGGTGTGGAACAGCATAAGAAAATGACCCCAGAAAACAAACAAAAAATGACCAGAAAGTCTGCTACATCAACAACAAATTCTTATTTTGATTTATATGTTCTTAATCAAATAATTACGGAAATCAAAACATGCTCAACTAATAGGGAGTGGGGAACAATGATAACAACAAGATTTACAAAACAGAAGACTCATACCTCACAAAATAACCATGCTCTGCTGCAATCCCAAGCTTCCCACAAGAAGAAAACCATTCGGATAAAGTCTTCCTGTCTTTCCCACTAACAAGAAAGACAGCATTCCTTGGGTCATTGCACAGATTATTTAAGATTCCAATAGCCTCTGCGGTGGGTGTGGTAATAATTGAACCAGGCAGCATCATAGCACCATCATAATCCAAGAGAATTGCTCGATTTTTGGTCCTCTTGTAAGCTGAAACAATATGCTCAACCGAAAGCTTTCTGAAATTGGGGTCTAAAGCAATTACTCTGAATCCTAGACCAAAGCCAATTCCCCAGCATCTCCTCCTCATATGATCTCTACATGCCCTTTCAAGATCCTGCAGAAAGCTACGTGCCCAATATGCAACATCATGTGTACTAACATACCTATGATGCTTCTCATGCCGCAACTGCTTTTCTCCTTCAGGGATTATGAGAGCGGAATCCATAGCTTCAGCAACAGAATCAATGTTCCATGGATTAACTCGAATTGCACCGCTTAGTGATGGAGAACAACCAATAAACTCAGAAACTACAAGCATGCTTTTCTTCGGGGTTGTTGGGTTTAATCCTAAAGTCTCATTCAGCTTCTCATTTCCTTGGCGGCAAATGATATACTCATAAGGTATAAGATTCATCCCATCCCTCACTGCTGTAACGAGACAACATTCTGCAATAACGTAATAAGCAATTCGCTCATAAAACTGAAGTGGAGTATCAATTAAGACAACTGGACTATATCCTTGCTTCCCAAATGACTTATTGATCCTCTTCACAGTGGCATCAGTTTCTAACTGAACCTCCAGGACATCTTTTCCCCGACCCCTTGCCGGATTAGCAATTTGAATCAGAACAACTTTACCCCTCTTATCAGGATGTTGAATAAGCAATTGTTCCATAGCCAAAAGTTTCAAGCTAATTCCTTTAAAGATGTCCATGTCATCCACCCCAAGCAAAACAGTTTTCCCCCTGAATTGATCTTGCAGCTCAGAAACTTTAGATTCAGTCTCTGGAAGATTCAACACAGATTGAAGCTGGCCTATATGTATCCCAACAGGAAGAATCTTAATGCTCACTGTGCGGCCATAATACTCGAGCCCAATATATCCCCTCTTAGATTGATATGAGAGGCCAAGCATTCTACTACAGCAAGAAAGGAAGTGTCTGGCATAATCAAAAGTATGGAAGCCAATGAGATCAGCATTCAGAAGTGCTCTTAGGAGCTCATCTCTTACTGGAAGTGTCCTATATATCTCAGACGAAGGGAATGGACTATGGAGAAAGAATCCAAGCCTCAGCCTATTAAACCTCTTCCTCAAGAATGTAGGCAAAACCATCAAATGGTAGTCATGAACCCATACAAAATCATCATCCGGGCTAATGACCTCCATTACTTTATCTGCAAATATCTTGTTCACCGAAACATATGCTTGCCACAGAGATCGGTCAAACCTGCCACCGAGATCTGGTGATAAAGGAAGCATGTAGTGAAACAACGGCCACAAATACTGTTTACAGAAACCATGATAAAATTTACTGAAAAGTTCAGGAGGGAGAAATGCAGGAACACATTTGAAAGTCTCAAGCAAAGTTTGGGCCACATCATCTTGCTCACTAAGCTCAATGTCTTCCTTTAGACATCCAATATAAATAACTTCTACATCTTCACCAAGGCCATCTTTGAGTTGCAAGAGCAGTGAATCCTCATCCCAGCTAAAGTTCCATTCACCATCGTCTCCTCGATGAGCTCGAAGTGGAAGTTGATTCCCTACTATGATCATTCGGTCTTGAGAAATGGACGATGGAGCATCCGAGCCAACACTATTGTTACTTGTATCTTCATCTAGCTCAGACAATACTCCAGCAACAGTAGCCACTCTGGGAAACCTCTTCCTCTCACGCCCAAAAATTGGGGAATCCCCAGAAGTAAGGTCAAGTAAGTTGGAATAAGACCTTGAAACCATTGGGAGGACAAATCACAGACTTCCAGATTATTTGGGGTTGAAAGAGAACTTAGTTGATTCCTCCCGGTCAACAATTTCTACAAAGAAAAAAAAGCCCTACTAATGATAATCACAGCACAGAAATGCAGGAATACACTTAGAAACCTTGAGACAAACTCAATAAAGCTGCACATATTATACTGACAATAGGTTTGTTCTAAAAGT
This sequence comes from Geum urbanum, assembly GCA_946800695.1. Lineage (NCBI taxonomy): Eukaryota > Viridiplantae > Streptophyta > Magnoliopsida > Rosales > Rosaceae > Geum > Geum urbanum. The sequence continues at coordinate 27,104,677 of OX327011.1, forward strand.
CTAAACTGACATAGATAGAAGCTGAATAAATTTCAGAAGCTAAAAATCCTTTAGCTTCTTTCCCAACATACCTCTCACTTTTGTAGAATAACAACAATTGATGAGTCAAAATATTAAGATCTTACACTCGAAACACTGAGTTAAACAAATAGCTTGAAAATCAAGAATCAAACAACAGATTTTGGGTTCACCTTAAAACAAATCTGACACAATATAATTACCTCCTCAGGACGCCACCAGTGATAGAGCAAACCCAGAAGCCAGAATCTTCAGAATAACCAATCTACACTGCAAAGTCCATCAAAGTAGCTTAAGAAATCAGAATGCATATTCAATCCATCTTCCATCCACACAAAAAGTAAAAAATCAATCTAGCTAGGCAGAGAAACAGAGTCAACTAAAGAAAGTGATCGAACGCAGCATCGGCACACTCTCAAACAAGTGGAAAGTGAATAAAAAACATGCCACGCATCATGCAAGCAGAGAATAACGGACCATGAACAAAAAAGATGAAAGCTTTAAAGAATGATTTCAGGAGAGAAAGAGACGCAGTTGAAGTGAGATATGAGCAAAGTGAGCGAGCCACCATAAGATTCTTTCTTTTTACTCGGTGACAAAGTGGGAAAAAGATTCCTCTTTTTACTTTAATTTTGTGCATCGTGGGTTTTGTTCTGTTCTCGGGCCGCTATTTTTCTTATCAAGTCAGACAACAACATATCTAATGGAATTAGATGCCGAGAGTGATGCGCTCTGTTAGTGATGCTATGGTGATGGACATAGAACTTCATTTGTCTTTTACTTCTTCTTTTTTTGGCCAGATTAAAATCTAACTCTGGTTAACTTGTTTTCGACTGAATCAGACCAAAACAGAAATGGGTCACTTGGTAATCGAAAGAAAGAAAGAAAGTTAGCTCAGGAAGAGTCGTGAGAATCAAGTAGAGATTCTTGTAGTGCATCAAGTCCAAACTATGTAATTTTTTTATATATTTTAAATTCGGAACTCAATAAACAGAGACGAACTCCCTAAAAATGATGGGAATAATATATTTTAGAGAAAAATCTCCTCGAGAGTAATAATTTCCTCCAAAGATAGTCGGATATTGAATGTCCGTAATGTCTGCATCTTAAATTAAATGTTTGTAATGTCTGACTAAACAATCTGAATCAGTAGTCTAATAAACTTTTCCTCGAGGATACCTCTATTGGTTTATGATCACAAGAAATTTATTCACCTAGTAATTGTGTGAACAATGCCTAAAGTTCACCAGTAAAAATTGAGCAACAATCTAGTTCAGAGTAAGAAAAAGCTCAACATGTTCGATCATAAGCAGATCGAGCTTCCTAAAGTCCCTAGTCCTAACTACTGCCGCTCGCTGATACAGTTACAACCTGATTGACATAAGAATTACTCAGAGAGAAAGAAGATCAAAATTGTGAAATTACTTTCTCAGTTTTCATGTTATGTTTCTAAAACTTAACTAAATAAGTATCCATAATGCCAACGAATCTGTACAAGTCACCCAAATGAAATGACAACGAAAATATATACAAAATATAGTCCAGACGAAAGTGTCCACAAGGCCCCAAGAATGGGATTCAACTATTCAAGAGTACAGGACCTATCATACTCCCATTGTACAACATACGGCAGATCCACCACGTGGTCAAGAAGACGCCTATCTATGGATCTATGGATTACTAGCATGTTTATATATGCCTGCCTACAAGTAACCAACTTCACAAAACTAGCCTCCCAAACCTAGCATCTAATGGCAGTCATAGTATATACAAACAAACATCTAGATTAACCATTAAAAACAGCAGTCTTGTTCTTTTCTCAAGCCGCAAAAACCAGAACTTTGCTGAACCAACCTGAAACGGCAGGAGGAAAAGGTTGAGGTTTCATCATATGACAGAAAACGTTGAATTACAAAAATAAAGTACTCATACTTCTAAATATATATATCCAGACATTTAAATAACGGTGAAGTTTGAATTGACATTATGATATTGTTACAAATAGAACCCTTTTCATTTGACAAATAGAAGATAGATAGTAATAACATACTGTAACTTTGTACTATGGTGACAAATGTCGACGAATCCATGACATGGTTCTTTCATACGTTAGGTACCAACCAAATGAGGTCCTATCAAAATGTAATAGTAATGTGCATGCACACATGAAACTATATATATGCATTTTGAGATGGTGTATAGACCCATAGCAAAAGATTTCTCCACGGTAATGAATGACTCCTGTTTTTACAGATTAAAGAAACTAAGCAAGTGTGCCACTCGAATCATCAAATAGCTAGACTATTTAAAAAAGGACAATGAAGACTAAAGGACGAAACCAACACCGCAATGCGGTTGCTAGATCCAGGATTATACTTCACGCAACATATGTTCGCTTTCATGTCAATGTTAAGAACACTAGCTTCCTGCCTTGTGCACCAAATCTTCACCTGCTTGTCGTACAGAGAATAACAGTACAGTTAGTTTTATTATGAGTCATTCCTTGGGGGTTGGTCATCAGCTAACCCTAAAAAGCAGATAAGGACAGCTAATATTGCTCCTCAGTCAATCAATCAATCTTCATTAAACAGAAACTACTTCGTATTGCCCTATTAGGTTTTAGAAAAGTGAACGAAGAATGAGTCGAAGAAAAAGTCTGAGGATACCTTGCAATCATCACTACCAGATACAAGCATTGAGGGTTCTGTGCATGAAAAATCAACACTCCAAGCACGTTTTTCATGCTCTTATTATTCCATGACACTCTGCAGAAAAAGTTTAAGCACGTTGATCAAGAATGAATGTTGAGAACAATATTTTATTTATGGAGAAACCCACTTCATAATACCAAGAATACTCGAATACCATCGCATGATTGAAAACCATGATACTTTGATAATTACCTGCCGAGTATCCACATCCCAGACAGTGACTATACCCTCGTAATCAGTACTAGCTATATGATTTTTCGTAAACTTGTTCCAGCTTAAGCAGCTTAGCTTAGAACGTGTAGGCATTTCCACAACAGCAGTGTGCATATCAGCTGGATCATTCACAACCTGGAAATCAATATAATTAGATCAGTAATGATCCTTGACTAATGGGTTAGAAGGACTAGTCAAGCCCATGGTTTGTCACCATCTAATATCAGGGCTAAGTAATAATCCTTGACTAAAGACACCATTCCAATCATAAGATGCAACAAAAGGATACTTCAGCTGGTATTTAAGGCCCAAAAGCTTTGGGATAGAAAGATGGTCAATTACTGTGGTTTGAATCCCCACACAGTACCAAGCTAGCATAAATTCTCCACTCTCTTTTTTAAGTCCACCATACTTAAAGTTTCCATTTTAGTAGATAACCTTTATTATTCACAGTAATAGTGAAAAGCACCTTCAAATCAAAGATCTTACCGAGGAGAAATCAAAAACTTTTATGCACTTTGAAACTCCAGCCGTAGCGAACAACTCATAATCACGATCAAATTCAATGCTGCAATATGAGTGGACAAATTGATGAGGTTTCTGTAAATAGTATCACTTGCAAATGAAAGAAATTCATCAAAATAAATAGTATTCAATGTTTCACTGGTATATAAGTCATTTATAATGTATCAGGATATTCATATGTTATACAGGATATTCCTCACCTTGACACTATATTGGCCGAGTGAAACAGGTCCTCGTGCCTAAGTTCAGCAATGACCCTCATTCGACTGTTCCCAAAAGAGAAAATTATAAGACAGATGACACATGGTGATACCGTCAACTCACAAATTACATATCAGATTATTATACCTATAGCGCGTTAGCGTAGTAAGAACTGACTGAAAATCGGCAAGACCTGCATTATAACCTTCCCTGGGTATTATATTTCTGTCCCGCTCTTGTTGGGTATGAAGTTGGTTCATCTGACGACGCTTTTGCAGGTAGCACTCTTGTAGTTCATCGAACTGCAGTTAGAGTTCGAATGAGAATCACTGAAGAGTGAGAACAACATAAATTAATGAAAGGATCTGTCTTGCCTCCAGATCAAGTAACAATAGAAATACATGTAAAACGCAAGCAAGTCCATCTAAAATTTAATTACAACAGAAACTCTATTTTCATCCAAGTGGATATATATGCATATAGGTTTGGTGGAGTAGAACTGAGGTGGTTTTTGGATAAGGAGTAGATTTACTGTAAGATAAAAAGACCCTAGACACAATTTACATGGAATAACTCATTTACCAATGCATGGACAGGCTTTTTCCTGGCTACAGCATGCCCCGTTTGATTCATGTACTGGGAGTCTGAAGCACTTAAAGCATCATTTCTCTGAGGTCCTCGTCCTGGAATATTCCAAGAAGACATTCCTCCTCGTACTCTATGTGCACTGGTGTTGTTCTCTATAGATGAAGGCCATGAATTTCTTGCACCAGAGACAGAATCTTCTCCTCCAAGCATCCGCATCCTGACAGAGTACTTATCCCTTGCACAGTACATGTCCATTCTGCGACTCTCAACAACGCTTATGTCCTCTTTGAGAAATTGAAGATTGGTTTGTACCTATAATAAAATGAATTTAGAGAATAGGTCAGTGCATTTATACTTAATCTTCAGTACATAGCACAGTGAAAACATGACCTGACCTCATTAAGCTCTTGAACTTTTTGCTTCCTTAAGCAATTCAAGAAGTCAAGCAATATTTGCATATTTCTCTCAGCCTCTTCTTGTTCCATTTTCCTCTTCTTTTCTGCAAGTAGTGCTATAAGAGTGTCTAGCTCCTTGATGGACACTTCACACCCCTATCAAAGAAAAGTATCATAATCTGTATACATTAAAAAAAAAACCGCTTATATTCAGACAGTAAGATTCACCTGCTGCAAGGCCTGACGAAAATGCTCCACAGGGGATGCACTTTTTGAAATTTGTTGAGCGGAAGTCTTCTTCAGAAGCTACATTATATTTGGTAAAAAAGTTAGCAGCAGTTCCAGTAAATCAAACTCCTATATATGGAATGGGAAAATGATAGGCTACCTTATCAAGTAAGAAATTTGGGAACAACTGGTTTTTGCTAAGGGACTGTGCACAGCAAGGGCAATCGTTCTTGTTGCTAAGGTGGGTTATTATGCACATGTAGCAGAAGCTATGGCCGCAAGCAGTGAGATGTCACTGCTGCATGGATCCACTGAACCATCGATGGTTGATGGAACTGGTTCCGATTTCACTGCCGGGACAAGAGCCCCATTTGAACACTCCTCCATTTCTTTGAATGCCTTACAGTCCCTCTTTCAAATTGAACACCAAAGGATGCAATATGCGATAAGAAGATTCGACTAATGATCAAAACTTGATACAAACAAGATATCTTCTTATTTGATCAAACTAGCTACTCACTAAAAATCAAAACTTTTGAAACAAAATAAATTGCAAAACACAATAAACAAAATAAGAAAAACCCAATTACATAAACAATGCAGAAAATGAAAATTGGAATAGTACCTCTAGTAATTAAGAAGGCAACTCTGAACTAAGCTACACAGGCTGTTCTTGCTATAATGGGCCGCCTGTGAACACAGAACCACTCGATGCAATTCAGTCAAATTATAACAACCCCCATTAACGAGAATAAGGCAAAGATACTTACTTTTTATGGAAAGTAGTAGCCTTGTTGGTTAAACAAAGCCGCTATCTGAAATTGAGACAAGAGACTGAGACTGTTAAAGTCTGAAGAAATTCTGAAACTGAGTGAGAAGAAGTGGAAGAGTCCATAAGTCCATAACAGAAGAGAACGACGAGTCGTTGGCGGTTGGTAGTGGATGAACCCCACCGCTTTGCTTCACTTGTGGTGTGAACCTCGTCTCTATGACGAGCAGAGGCGTATCTAAGAGGACGCATACCCAGCAGCCGCCGGGCATGTTTCGTAATCTATCCGGGCTTAACCAAATCCTGCTGGGTCAAAAAATACTAATTAGTGAGTTTAGGTATTACAATAAGGGATCAGTAATGTTTCAGACAGTCCAGAAGAGAAAAAATAGTTTTCTCAATGACAGAGACTATTAAGGGCATCCCGAGTCTACCATTTTTTACTGTTATTTTTTTTGTACTTTTTATATATATATTTTTATCATAATCTTTTCCATAACATTATCATATTAGGTATATTAATCTATTGTCTGCCTATTTTTGTTTTTATTGTCGCACATAACTAAGACTGTAAATCTGTAATTGACTAAAAATTAATGATAAATGTTGTTTATTTTCTTTGAAATAAGCAAATTATAAAGACGAAAGTTGCAAGGTCTCGAATTTTTTTTTCTTTTTAATATTTGTCATTATTGTTTTAATGTGTAATTTTAATTTATTTATTCTCTTACGAATTTATTTTTTTCACACATAAATTTCAAACCCTAAGATGATCGATGACGAGTAAACAAAAATGGAGGTGGCTTTAGCTATTTAGAGACTATTTTTTTACTAGGATATGCGGGGGTGGGGGGTTACATCACTTGTATGCTTCAGTTTGAGTTAGTTAGGCATTGAAGTTTTACTTTCTGTTTATTGTTCCTCCTTTCCTATTAGACTATTCAGTATGCACACAATTTTCTATTTCTTTCTATATTTGATCCGAACAAAAAAGAGAGGAAATAGTAGTATGTATTGCATTTGTCTTGCACTTTGATCAACCTATCAACATAATAGGTCTTCATCTCTCTTGCTTTATCTAATGGGTGAGCCAAGTTTTCAAATGCTAACAAATTTTTCGAATATAAATTTATTATATTTAGTAAATAATCATAATATGAATGGGTAAGTAACATTCGGTAGAAATTGAGACGTTTTATAGATATAATAGGCATTTAACATTTACCGCCAAAACATGGTGAATTTATATCTTAGGCTCTTAGCTACGTTTGCAAATGTAATCAAGTATCACAACGAGTGAATTTTAAGATAATGACAAAGAAAGTTAAATTATGTAGATATAAATTATTTAATTTTATAAATTATAAATTGCTTGTGCACTAAACTCAATATCGGAAAAGGTTTTAGGCCCAACTCTGGCTCAGGGCAGGCAGGGCAACGGCCCAGGTTCATAATTTTCAGGAGCCTAAATTTTTTTTACTATAGTAATAATTTAAAGTAAAACAGAACTAGAAATCGCGAAGTCCACAATCCCAGGTCGTCGACTTCTCTCCTTCCTCTAGTAATTCTTCGTCACTTGTCGACTCAAATTTCAGAGAGTATCAATTACTCATTCTTCTCTCTTCAATTCTCGATTGTTCCTCTTCTCTCTTTACTCTCAATTCCCAAATTTCAAGTCTCCAGGTCAGGAAACTAATCGACAGATTCATGTTCTTCAAAATTTATCTGTAAATAAAGCAACTTGTTCCTACAACGACTTCTAGCTCTGGATGTTTTTCCCTTTGTCTTTACTGATCTCCAAAACGACTCAATCTCCGGTAAGTTTTTCTCTCTAATTTTTAATTTTCCAATTTACACTTCATTGATTTTGGATCGGGTATTCTGTTGTTAGCAGGAAATGATATTAATTTATAGATGTCAAATACGGTAGATTAGTTAGTAGAGGAGCTTCATTTGTCTTCTACTTCCAAGTTCCAACGTCACAAGGGAGCACAATTGATTCGGTGAAATTCAATGCAGTGAAGTAGAGGGTAATTTTATATTCAACAGTTATATGACTTGTTTCTAAACTTTTTTTAACTCATAGTTGATTTTGAGCTATACTGTTTCTAAGTACATTTAACCGAATGAGCTTAATACACAAGAATAATGTATCTGTGCAAATTTTATATTATTTGTATGGAATTTTGGATGCAGATTTTTGTAGAGCTTAGGCTTTTATAGACCTTATCTTTCAGGTCATATATATTCAAAGGAGTTTATATCATTTTATTTGGATATAGATTGATTAATAAAGTTCTCATTTGGTTTTTGCTTGCCCTTTTGGCATGCTTGTCCAAATTTGATATTTGTAAGCTCATTGAAGAGTGGCTAGGTTCAGGTGTTGTTGGTATTCATGTTTACATAATTTCATTATATTTATTAAACTTGGCTTGTATGTTATAAGTTCAGTATCTGTAATATAACTCTTGTGTGAGCCTTGCTTATTTTCACCAAATTGGGTTTTGCCATAGTCCTCCATAGCTCTACATGTCTATGTAAGGTCTACCACAATTACCTTGTAAATTTTCCATTTCAATATATTTGAAGACAAAGCAGAAGGGGGTTTTCGGTCTTTCTAAGTTGTTTATTTGTTTATGTAAATGTACCCACTCCATTCTGTTTAGGAAAAAAAGTGCTTTTCACGCTTCTGTTGTATTATATTTTTTAATCATATTTATACGAAAAAATAATTTTTTTTATAAAGGGCCTTATTTTGTTCTTCGCCTCGGGCCCTAAATCTCTCAGGGTTGGGCTCGGATGGTTTGTTACCAACAATTAGAGCATATGCTCCTATTGCTTTAGCAATTATTTTAGCAACTCTTGCAAAGAGCAAGAGCAAAGTAAATTCAACAAAAAGCAAGAGCAAAGTAGTTTTCAAATGCAATAATACACAAAGAGCAAGAGTAGTTACTATTCATCATGTTGTAAAATGTTAATATATTATTTTTCAGATGGATTTTTGACTAATAACAATGTGACATGTATCATTATCGACTAAATAAATATACAAAATTTTTGATAAAATTCTCGACTAATAAAAAATTGACACGTTATCGGCAAAATAATTAGATTAGATTAGCCAATACTACATATTTAGGATTTTGTTCAAATATTTTCATTCTTTCCGTTAAGAAGAAAAAACAATTGCCTTTAAATCTGGGCCGTTTGATTGAATTTTGGTTTCAAAACCAACGGCTCATATCAAGTGCCATTGGAATTTTAATGGAAGACTACTAATACACATGGCAACATCTCATTTGCATGTTAAATTTTTATTTCACTGTTTTACTAGCAAAAAGAAAATACAACTCACCTGACACCACCCACGAGGCGTGGGCTCCGCCAAGTGCTGAAACAATCAACCGAGCAAAGTTTGCTCATTCTCTTGCTCAAGCAAGAGGTCAACATGTAGTCAAGTACTCCTTTCCCACCGCTGCATTCATTTGTTTCCTTTGCTCTTGCTGATTTCAGTTGGCCACACTTTTTGCTCAAGTAGCTTTGCTATCAATGCAGATGCTCTTACTCAACCAATTTTCATTAGTTGGAAAGAGGCTACGTGAAAGGCTCTATAGCTTATAGATTTCTCATTTCTCTTCTCTTTTGTATAATAAAAAATGGTTATAAAATCTGAACTCAAACTTATTCACACACACACATACAAGTTAGGCTTCTAAACTTTCTTCCTCTTCTCGTCTAGCAACCCCCACCGACGTTAGCTTCGGCCTCACTGTGTAGTGACCGATAAGTGTTGCATGTGATTTTATGTTAATGCTAGATAAAAAAATATTATTATACTTCTTCTTACCAACATGTACCCAGGATTTCTCTATGGGCACCTAAGGCATTTACTCTAGGAACTTAAATTTGTTTGTCACGCTTGCCTACTCTTACTTGTGGTTGATGAAAGCTCTTCAAACATATTGCTCGTTTGAAGAAAAACATGAAAGGTTTGGTTTTTGGATCAAATTTGCTTGAAACTTTATTTCATGAATATGAAAAACTATTGTTCTAGTTGTAAACGTTTAAAGCTAAGTAAAAAAGTTTTGGTATGGTCTTTGCCTCTTTCATAAAGAGATTTTGTCTTCTTTTAATTGAATCTGAGTAATCGAAGTTTGTATATTTTTTGATTGAAAGCTCTTCCAACACAAAAAAAAGGTTTGGTCTTTGGTTCAAATTTGATTGAAACTTTACTCCATAAATTATAAAACTAGTGTTATGTTTGTTCATGTTTAAAACATTGAAAATAAAACAAAGAAATAGTCCTCCAATAAAGTGTTGAATATAGTAATTAGTTAAAATAGTCCTCTTGTATATAGAATTGATTCTTGTATTATAGTAGGTTAATTGTAAATATCTTTTCCTATTAAGACGCTCTAATAAAGTTATATTACCCCACAATTGGGATGAATGAAATCATTAAGAGTATATTATTTGGTTCACCATTTAGTTGAAAGACACAAGTTTTTCAGAGCTTCCAAATCCTCAAGGTATGTCATTAACAAAACACAAAGCAATTGACAAACCTACTTTTAACAATAGAAGTCATCATCATGAAGTTATAGAGGTTCCAACTCTACAAATCAAATTCAAGCAAAGTGTGTCAATATCAGATTGCAAAATATATCTAGCTGTCAAAAGCATTATTAATTATAGCAATCCTAAATAAAACCACTTTACGATCCTCTAGTCTCTAATTGATTTAGACTTCGGGGGCCTAGCTACGGCTACCATCTTTCATACCCTTCAAATTCTTAGCACCCTTTGCACCTTTGAGAGCTTTTACAAAGAAATTCCTGAAATAAGCTGTAGCAAGCTACTCCATCAATTAAGATCAAGGATACTCAATTAACTATACGCACCACCTTGGTCGCCTTGTTCATAAAAGAAGTTGCATTCTGTAGCTTGGTGTTCATCTGTGGCAAGGTTTCAATGTTCAGCTTTTCCAAACTGTCATCAGCCTTGGGAAATATTCCAGTGTTCATCTTTTTCACTCCATTGATCAACCTGGCAAAACATCGATGTTGAGCTTCTTCACCCCATCTGTCATCACCTTAATCAAGTCATCCGTTACATTTTTGTTGGCCACGTACTAATTAATAAATCGTAGATCTATGTTTCTTGAACCATTTAAATAAGTTAAAGTTTCAATCTTTTAACCACAAAAAAAGTCGCATAACAACCGCACAAACTAAGTAATCCACTCACATATGACTGAGACAAAAGTAGAGAGCACACATTTTGTCTCATTTTATATGAAGAACAACTAGAATCTTGCATGAGCAGCCATTAGAAGAGAATTGGGATCCCAATCTACATGAAGAACAGTTAGAACCTCCGGTGAACTTGGAGAGAGTGATGAATTAAAAGTTCATTCCGTACGAAGGAGATGAATGTGGTATTAAAGCTGTAAACATTTTTTTCATGTACTTATAGTTTAAGCAACGACCACTTATTAAAACCTATAAGGGTCACCTAGAATGAGGTCGATAATGGAAACTTGGATTAGTTATGTATACTACATTTCAAGAATCCAAACCGTGGTGAAATTCTAAGTTTGAAAATGAGAGTATTCCTCTTGAAAAAAAAATACGGTTTTGGTTGCTGAAATGGAAGGAAAATTCTGAAATTGTTTCTTCAAGCTCATCCAGAGAGGGAAGCACAGAAAGATCTGAATGACTTGTCAAGCTTTGTTATTATGAGAGACGAAGATGATACGAAACTAATGTTAGATAATTTTAGTGTTGACTGTTACCAAGCAGAAGATAATTGGAAGAAAAATTGTTTCAAAAATGTGAAGAATTTTGTTACTGAGCTACAACTATTAACTCCTAAATATCGTGAACATGATTTAGCAAGCATTATTAGTCACTTGGATCGAGGCATTAGTCACTCGACTCAAGACAACGGAAGTTTTCAGACAATATTTGAGAAAACCATCTCCTAATCTTATTGGAAGAGCTCTTATAAGAGAATGAAAATCTTTTTTTTATGTTGATAAGGTTATCTCACACCACAACCTTTCACTAATGGATATTGAAAACTATGCAACTCTTGCCATGCCATGGGATGTAGAATATAAAGGAGATCATACAATGTCTGTTAGTGAAACATTGAAAAAACTTAAAGAGATTTATAGAAAATGCCATGAAAATATATATATATATATGCACAACTAGGAAACTTCTAAAGATTCTTAAGAGATGCATATGTTCATGCCACAATTAGGGGTACATATAAGGGACTTGGATCCTCTCCTAATGGAGAGGACCTAACCCCTACCTAACAAAGAAATCCTAATCGTAAGATTTAATAGACAACCAAGATCACTTCTTCTTTTTTCTTTCATTATTTCTCAGGACAAACTTCTTCTCTCAAAATGTCGCAACCTCTTCTCTTTAATTTCTCTCTCAAGAATCTCATCCAGAGGCTCAATCATCTTTCTCTCCAAAAGCAACCAAGATCAATTTCTCTTTTTTCTTTCATTATTTCTCAGGATAAACTTCTCTCAAAATGTTGCAACCTCTTCTCTCTAATTTCTCTCTCAAAAATCTCATCCAGAGGCTCAATCATCTCTCTCTCTCTCTCTCTCTCTCTCTCTCTCTCTCTCTCTCTCTCTCTCCAAGTTCCAGCGTCATTGACTGATCGAAGTCGCGATATCGTAGTCACAAAAGACGAGGTCAAGCCCAGACCAAGTCGTGCAAGTCTTTCACCACTCCCCGTTGTCTCCACACTTAAAACCATCCACACCAACTATGCCACAAAATCAGGTAACACACACAAATTTACCATTTGAATTTCAGCTCCATCGTAACATATTTTTGATTAGATTTCGTCCAACATAAGTAGGAAAGCTTTATTGTTGTTGTTATCAAGTTCAATGGGAAGCCTACGAAAGATGTTGTTCGAAAGAAGGATAGATTGTTATAGACTTGATTACTAGGAAGATTGTAGTTTTAGAGAAGGTTAGATTTGACTTGTTTTCTGTTCAAATGTAATTGACTATAATAGAGGTTGTAGATTTGCTTAAGTTTTTTTTTTAGGGTAATAAAACTGTTTTTTTTCTGTAGTTTAAGGGTCACGGCCAAGTCAGTGCCTCATACACTTTGGTCACAGACTTGAGCAACCAAGCCCAGCGTGCAAGTCCAAACCCACTTGAACTACCAGTCTGAGCCGGAGAGGAGTTAAGGTTAAAGCTCTCCCAATGGGGTTCTTTACCGTACGGATTTGCTTATGTTAGGTCTAATGTTTAATGCTTCCCTAGTGTTGTATATTGTAAAGTATACGAGTGTTGTATCCAGCTTTATCAATTCATGGCAAGTTGTTTATGTTATCGAGAAATGTTCGTCAGTAGGTTCTATTATCAAAATTTAGTTTTCACTTCCTTTTTATATCGGTCTTAGACGTATCAAGAAAAGAAGAAATTATTTGAGAGAAGAGTGGAATCTCTGTAGTAAAAGTTTCTACTGTCAAACAAAAACGTAGTTAAGCATCATAAGGGAAGAATCAGCTCGGAAAACTTGAATAGGCGTTATTTTAAATACAAACCAATTTCCACAAACTCCATGGATATTTTTTCTATGCAAGAGAATAACATAACACAAGACCAGGATTAATAGCTTCTAGTCTTGTTAAACTATATAGTATGATGTTCTGGAGTCACATGCTATAACATCTAATCTTTCTCATTATCTGTAGTTCTAAGGTCTAGCTCATTATCTGAAGCTCTAGGGTCTAGAAATCTAATTGAAAATCTCATGATATTTTGCAGTAATGCTTATGCACTAGTGTTAGAGGAGTCTTGATAAGTCATCCAAGACATTTGGTTCGACATTTGATTTGACATTTGGTGCATCTGTAGTAATAACATCAATAAATGAGAAAACTCAAACAATTACGTATAACACTCAAACAACAAAATACCACATACTCACATCGTATGTGTCATAGATCATTGGCATATATGGACCATTACCAACTATCATAAGAGACTAAATTAAGACCTGTAAATGAAAATTAAAATAAGAAGAAAGGGTAAGAACTAAGAAGCACCAATTCGAACCATCTCCATCTATAAATGCATATAAAATTATGCTACAAGAATTTGATAAACCAATTCATTCCAGATTATATATACATGAGATTGTTGTGAAGAAAGTGTAGGAGATTTGTCTGATGATCTTGTACTATGGTTTGAAATTCCAGTAACTTATCATTGTCAAAATTACAAATTAAAGTTATATACTTATATTCGACCAAAAGAAACAACAAAGTTAACAGTCGATTAAACACCTCACTTTTAAATACTTCTTCTTACTTTTGTTTAATTCTTGTTCAGTACGTCCTTTATATCTACGTTTTCTAGGATTGGTAGCTTCTATTTTTTTGAATCCCTTTGCATTTGCCACATCAACATCATCACCGCAATTGGCCAATATGTTTTGGTTTTAGTCTTCCACATCTTTATCACCATATATTTCTAAACGCAACACATCTTCAAACTTCTTTTTCAAATTTTCAGCTTCCATAACAACTAGCTCATATGCCTTGTCACTCTCTGATGCTCTTGATGTTAATTGAATGAGTTTATAACACAAGACTCTATTTCTAAAACTTTATTTGAGTCTCAGATTCTCCACAATTTCATGACCATGCATGTCTTGCACCACATTATCAACTCTTACATTTTTTGTCCACCTTTTTAAGACATACTGAATAGGAATTAGATTTATGAGGTTAGTTTCTTTACCTTCTATCATGACTTTGATAACAGGCCTATACAAGACACCTACCATTTCAAACCACCTATAGTTGCAAGATACAACATCCTCTCATTCTCTTTTTACTAACCGCTCCTTTGCAAATCCATCCCTAACAATAGTGAAGATATGAATTCCACCTTCGAAAACACAATTTGTTATAGGCGATTTTAAAGAGTCTTTATACTGTGCTTGAAACTCTTTATATATTGCTTTGGTATAATCTTCCTGGGCTTACTTCAAAATTGGAATCTCTATTTTTCAATGAACAATCCGAAACTGTAAATCGTATTCGGCTTCAAATTACTTGTATCTCTTATCAACAACCATTCTTTCAAAGCGAGTAAAGAAGTCAAGTAATTGGAGGTCTGATTTCAAATAGCCCTTCAAAGTAGAATTAAAGCTTTCAATAAGTTGGGTACTTTGCATCCCTGCTGACCATGTCCACTTGACATGCACCCATTTTCTCTTATTGCAAATGTCGAAGCCAACCAACGATCCTCATGTGCATTGTACTCATCAAGCATAGACTTCAAAGCACTTAAGAACTCATTTTCTTCCTTGATCTGATAAAGAAATGTGTTGAACACATTTCTCTTGTCATCTCTATTAGAGTTCTGGAATAAGAAACATATTTTTCACATCATTTTATATTAAATGCCATATACAAAGTCAGTGATATGTATCAGGCATCACATATAAAACATCTTTACCTATTGTTGCATCCTGATTAGTGAAAACTGTTTTTGGAGGCTTTCCACACATTGCCTTCAAAAACGTGTCAAATAACCAAATAAAAGAGTCCCCCCAGTCTCATCATACATTAAAGTAGCTCCAAATATGATTGTCTCGATGTGGTGATTTAGTTCAACAAACATCACAAATGGTCGATTTGTTTCATTAATCTTGTAGGTTGTATCGAAACTTACAACATCTCTAAATATACCATAGTCCATTATCATCTTAGCATCAGCCCAGAAAACATTGGTGATCTGTTCTTCATTGTCTAGCTACATCTCATAGAAAAACGGTGGATTCTCTAGCATTTGTTTTGAAAAATATTCCAATAGATAAGCAGCTTCTCCATATTTGTTTTTTTTTTTGTCGAACAATTTTAAGATAATTCTTGTGATCATCTCTTCTGAATCCCTTCCACCAGCTTCCTTGCCCATTAATTCAAATACAGCCTTAAGCGAAACTCCTGAATCTCTGGTCAACTCTATGAATACACCTTGCGAAGTTGTGACTTTCCTTTGAGATGGTAACATATGCACATAGTCTTGCTTAACAAGAAGATGATTATGCTCTTCAGAGAAACGATAAACATGATACCTACTTGTCTTCCTAACCAGCTTTATACCCATAGGCGCTCCACATCTCGTTCTTGTCTGTGCTATTGGATTTTTAGTCAAATCATCTCTTTTATCATTCTGTCTTTGACCTTCTGTACAACAAACAAAGACTCTTGAAGTAAGCACATTATCTTTATCTTTGCAACAAGTTTCTCTTTTAATACTGAAGCCTTATCTGCGACCATACTCATTATAAAAGTCATAAACATCTTGCTCTGAATTAAAGTCCATGTCAAAGCTCGGTTTACTTATCAGGTGTTGTTTTGATCCTTCTGAAGTATTCTCAGTTTCTTCCACAACGGCTGCCATTCTCAAATCCTTCATTAGAAAACAAAGATTGACACATAATCAAACTGGACCAATAAGATAAAAAAAAATGCACTGTATAGTATTTCAATTTAGTTAAACAAACATAATTCTTGATTCAAAGTTGTTATTGTATTTTTCCACAATGCCTATAGAGTTGTAAAACTATCTATTGAAGTGGAAATCCTTAGATATCCAAAATTACTGAACTTTTGATTTGATACTAAAAATCCTAAACTGTTCATGCAAACAAAAAAAAAGACTTAAAGCGAAAAAAAAACACCTTAAATCGTAGACCAAAGAAGATCAAAAGACAAAGAAAAAGATAGATTCTAATATGCAAGTAAAGTCTGATTCTTTAGATTTGAAACAAAAGAACCATGTAGTTAAGTTAAGTTGGATACCTTTCAGTTTGGACCACTTCAAACAAAAGAACAATGGAGTTTAGGAATAGGAAAAGCACGAAATGTGAAGTCATACCAAAAAAAAAGACGCGAAGAAGCTAGAAAGAGAAATTGGAGAAGAAAAGATGACTAAATGAGATGATAAGAGAGAAAGAAAGAGGAATCTATCTCGGAAAATTTTATTCACATATCCTTATTTGTTAAATACACACCCCACAATTTATTTTTGGTCATTTCTCCCTTAAACTTCATGTTTTAACCTTCTTCTCATACTCTTTGGTATCCATCATCATTAAATAAACTCAAGCTCCCGCAAAAAGAGAAGATGCTCTTCACACAGCCATGCGCGACAATGCTAGCAACTCGGCTCCTTCCAATCACTCTTATCCTCCTCTGTCGATCATGATGCTTATGAGACTGCCAAATGGGAGAAGATGATGTATTTAGGCATTCATTGGTTGCATTGGGTTGCCTCTTATACCCAAACTTGCACATCGGCAAGACCACAACAAGGACTCAAGGAGTTCCTGTGGATTGCTGATGGTCTATTTGAAGTTAAGCTTGATCATTAAATTAGACTTAGGTACATCCATTAAGATACCAATTGTGGAATAATTCTTGATAATATCTAGATCCATGCCAAAACGGATTCAGTAGGCTACTAGGGGAAGTAATATGGATATCGAATGAATTATCGATGCTTGCACTTCTTTGTTATCAAAGTTTGAGAGAGGTATATGCAACCCACCAGGCCACCAGTAATCATAACAAACTTGATCATCAAATATGCAGACATAGCTACATACAGTAAGCATAACAGCCCACCATCCCTACTTAATTAGCAACCTATCAATCTCTGACGTGTTGGCAAGTATTGATCTTGTAGATATTTTAGATTCCTATTGTAATTAGAATTGATTTATTCTTTATTGTAGATATTCTCTACCTATTAGGAATATACCTTGTAAAGCTGTATATATACTCAATTCGGGAGTGAATGGAAGTATTGCATTCTACCCTGAACACTTTTACTTATACTTTTCTACTTGGCAGTAGAGCCAACCCTGTAGACCTACCGACAAAACCCTATTTTTTGTCACCTACTATAACTTAATTCCGCTGCCATGGTTGAAGGATTTGACTCTGCTGTGATTTCTTCTCTTCAACCTCAACCTCAAATACCTTCGCCTCCATCCATCCACTACCATCAAGAAACTCCTCTTTTCCCATTGGAGTTCTCTTGAATGATACCAATTACTCTACCTAGGCTCCTACTATGCAGATGCGCATTGGAGACCATAACAAACTTGGATTCCTTACCGGTGCTTCAGTTGCTCCACCTGTCGGCACCTCTGAACATATCACTTGGGCTACTAACAACGAGAAGGTAAAGAGTTGGCTGAACTATAACATGTCTCCAAATATTTTTTAGTGCTATCTTCATCTCAAGACTGGAAGGTCTGAAAGGTCTTACATATGACATACTATAATGATTAGAATTTTACCCGGATCTATGAGTTGCACTGCCTCTGCTTCACCGCTAAAAAAGCTGGGCAACCTCTCTCTGCCTACTACAACGAGTTAGTCTCCTGGCTCGAGGAACTGCATCAGTGTGTAGCCTTTTTTGTTGACATCGTGGCTGAAATTATTCAGGACCATAACTACAAACTTATGCTCTAGGCCCGCATGTTCTTGGGAGGATTAAACCCTAAGTTTGATTAGATTCGGGAGGAGTTATTAAGTCTTGACAAGACCTATGCCATGTCTGTCAAGCTCTCAACGGTTGTATTACTCATTTTGTTATCCCTGTTATACCCATTGTCATGACCACCACCACATCTCCACCACCACCGTCGTTGGTCTCTTCTCTAGACACTCAGGCCGTCGTGGCCCAATGATGGTCCTCTGGACCTTCCACTCTTCTGAGTCCTCCTGATTTGTTCGTCCTTTCAACCCATATGTCAACTCTATCTGCCCGCTCTGCAAGAATAAGGGTCACTCCAAGGATAACTGCTTTCCTGATATTGGATATCCACATTGGTGGGGCAATCATCCATGCAAGACTCTTCCTTCTACAAGTACCTTTGTTGCCCCTGCTAATATAGTCCAACCAAGTATGTATGGTAAGACCTCTCTTGCTACATCTTGAGGGAATAATTCTTGGATAATTGATACCAATGCATCTGGTTATATGATTAATACCCCTAGCTTAGTTCACTTTATTCATCTCTTTCATTTACCTAATGTATCTACTGCTGATGGTTCCCTTTCTTCTATTATTGGTGAAGACTCTATTATTCTCTCCCCATCATTAATCATTGATTATGTCTTGGTTTTTCTCTCTCTCTCTCTCTCTCTCTCTCTCTCTCTCTCTCTCTTGCATATAATCTTTTGTCTATTAGCCAAATCAGTATGGCCCTTTCTTGCCCTTGCACATTTTATCCCAATTTTTGTGTTTTTCAGGACATTCTGACTCTGCAGAATCTTGGGTATGGTATTAGAGGGGGGAAATTATACTATCTCGATTTGACATCCGGTGGAAAGAATCAACTAAGTTCATTGAGTCAAGCCAACAGTGTTAGCAGTCTGAATAAAGCCAAGGAAATCATCTGGTTATGACATCATCGTTTAGGTTATCTTAATTTTGGTTACCTTAAGAAGTTACAACCTCATATGTTTTCGTTTGTTAATGAGTCTGATTTTAAGTGTGATATTTATGAACTGGCCAAAAGCCACCATATTACTTATTCCCCAAGTTTGAATAATGCTTCGTTCCATTTATGAAAATTTATTCTGATGTTTGGGGTCCTACTCAAATTTCTACACCTACTGGAGCTCGTTACTTTGTTACTTTTCACTACCACATTTGTCATCATTACCGGCGAGATTACCGGAGACAAGGCTGGCGACCGGAAAAGTCGCCGGTAATGTTCATCATTACCGGCGACTTACTCCGTCGCCGGTAATGTCGCCGGAAAATCGCCGGTAATGTTTCAAAACATTTCCGGCAATTTTTCGGCGTAAAGTCGCCAGTAATGTCTCCATTTCTGGCGATTTAATGAATCGCCGGCAATGCCTCTTATATTAGATGCAAATCGCAGGAGCTCATTCATTTTGATCGAAAAAAATCCGGTGAAATCGAAAGAAGGAAAACACTCTGAAATCGATCCTTCGGTATTATCAAAATTAAGGCGCGCGTCGAAAACTCGATCACTCGGGAAGCTATATATATATAGGTATGTATATATATGTATATGTGTATATATGTATATATATATGTGTGTGTGTGTGTGTGTGTGTTGATCAAATCCAATTCGTGAGATATGAAATGTTGTTGATGTCACCGAAACGAGAAAACTGCTTGTAGTTAATTTTATCTTGTGTCTGAATCAATGACTGGTATTATCGTAGTGCTATCGGAGTCAGGCTTAAGAGGGCCTCCTACCTAGTCAAATACATTTTGAACTGAAAAAAGAAGAATACCATCATCGAGTACTGAATTGAATTCAGAGATTAGATCGATATATATATATATATGCATGCATGTGTTGATTTAATTAGAGTTGAATTGAGATATCGTGTCGATTATTAGTACGTAGTGAATGTGTGTATATATAATACGTAAATTTGTTAGAATTTTCAGGATGGACAA
Organism: Geum urbanum; assembly: GCA_946800695.1. Lineage (NCBI taxonomy): Eukaryota > Viridiplantae > Streptophyta > Magnoliopsida > Rosales > Rosaceae > Geum > Geum urbanum. The sequence goes on from OX327011.1 coordinate 27,124,837, forward strand.
GAGTTGGATGAGCCTCGAAAGATGGGATGTCAGATATCACCAGGGAATTAGGAGTTTTGTGAATTTTGTGAAGGCTAATTGTGGAGACACTACACTTCATTATTGCCCGTGTAAAGAATGTAAGTGTTTCAGCGATCGATTTCGTTTTCCCATTGATAAAGTCCAGAAGCACCTGAGTAAATACGGGTTTTTGGATAAGTACACTTGTTGGATTTATCATGGTGAAACATCGTTAGCGGGTCCGCATGATCATGGACAATTTGGTAATGACAGTCCACGCTATGATCATGAAGATTTTGCTGAGAGGGGTAGTTCATCCTATGATCCAACATCGATGTTAATCAATGATATCTTTCCTCATGAGAGTGGTGTATTTGCTGATGAAGCACCAAATGTCCCTCCCGTCGTTGAGGGTTTCCCCCATATTGAGCCAGTCGAGCCATTACCTGGAGCTCATGTCAACACAAGTGGTATGGACAAGTACAACAACCTGATTGCATTGCAACAGACTCCGTTGTACGACGGTTGTAGTAAGACTGTTCTTGAAAGTGTGATGGGAGTGATGCAGCTCAAAATGGAGAACAAAATGTCTGTCAAAGCTGTTGATTCTTGGTTGAAGTGGACTGCTTCGCTACTGTCACCCGGTCATCTTCTTCCTACCACTCATCATAAGGTGCGACATATCCTGAAAGATCTTGGGCTTTCCTACATCAAAATCCATGCATGCAGATATGATTGTATTCTCTTCTGGGGAAAAGATCTCGAAGACCTTGAAGCATGCCCGATATGTTTTACAGAAAGGTATAAGTTGACTCCTGCAGGCAACAAGAAAGCTGTGAAGATACTTCGATATTTCCCGCTTATTGATAGGCTGGAGCGGTTGTTCATGTGTGCTTTCACGGCCGAGGCAATGAGATGATGGGCTGAGAGGAATTTGCCTGACGATGACACCCTTATACACCCTTTCGACGGAGAGGCTTGGAAGCACATGGTCAGGGAGTTTGATCATTTTGCAGCTGAGGTCCAAAATGTTTGGCTAGGGCTCTCATCTGACGGATTCAACCCTTTTGGCAACATGAGTCTTCAATACAGTATATGGCTAGTTATTTTGGTACCGTACAACCTTCCACCATGAATGTGCATGAAGAAGGAATACAATATGCTCACTCTGTTAATTCCGGGCCCGGGTTATCCAGGAAAGTGTCTCGATGTGTATTTGAGGCCTTTGATTGAGGAGCTTAAGTACCTCAGTGAGTGTGGCCACCCCACTTATGATAGGTTCAAAAATGAGATGTTCCAGATGCATGCCATGCTTGTTGGCACCATCAGTGATTTTCCTGCCCGCGGTATGTTGTCGGGCAACGTTACCAGGGGTTACAGGGCTTGTTCAGAGTGCATGACGGTTGATTGTTGCAGTCCTCATTGTAGTAAAATTGTTCAGATGCGTCACCGTTGTTGGCTTCCATATGATCACCCATTTAGGCAGGATCCAGACGCGTTTGATAGGACTGTGGAAACAGGTGTGGGACCCGGGTGATGGACAGGGGAAGAAATTTTGGAAGTGTTGAATGAATATGATTTTGGCCAGCTGAGCAATCATCCTGACATAGTGGCGTCAATTCCAGACAAGCCCAAAAGGTATAAGTTTTGGACACACAAGAGCATATTCTGGGAACTCCCCTACTGGCCCAGGTTGCTTATCAGACATTTTCGGTGAATACTGCTACTACCTGGTATGAAGAAGACCCTTTCGTTCTTGCCTCATCAGTAAAACAAGTGTTTTACCTGGACGATCTTCTTAACAAAGTCCCGTGGAAGGTGGTTAACCATGTTGCTCATAGAAACATATACAGTGCTGCCACACTTGGTGATACCGCAGATGATGAGGAAGTTACTGCATACCAAGAGCCGAACGCTTTTGACATTCCGGAATCATCTACGATTCGCCTTAATAATGTGAGATCTGGGAGTGTGGTTCGAATTACTGGAGCAGAACTTCTCGATGTTAATCCATATGAAGTTGACGCTGATTCAGATGACGAGGAGAGGCACATATTGCCAGAGGTTACCTATGAAACCGAGTCAGACTCAAGTGATGACGATGATTACGATTATCATCCTTAGTACGTTAATGATGTAGTCGGAAATTGTAGTCGGAAAATGTAGTCGAAAATATGATGTAGACGGAAATTGTAGACGAAAATTGTTGTCGGAAATTGTAGTCGGAAATCGTAGACGGAAATTGATAATGGAAATTGTAGTCGGAAAATGTAGTCGGAAAATGTAGACGGAAATCGTAGACGGAAATCGTAGTCAGAAATTGTAGTCGGAAATCGTAGACGGAAATTGATAATGAAAATTGTAGTCAGAAAATTGTTGTCGGAAATAGTAGACGGAAATTGTAGTCGGAAATCGTAGACGGAAATTGATAATGAAAATTGTAGTCGGAAAATGTAGTCGGAAAATGTAGACGGAAATCGTAGACGGAAATTGATAATGGAAATTGTAGTCGGAAAATGTAGTCGAAAAATGTAGACGGAAATTGTTGTCGGATATTTTTCGGGAAATGTCAACATTACCAACGAGTTATAAGCAACTCGTTGGTAATGACATTACCAACGACAAGTTGGTAATGTTGCTTATAACTCGTTGGTAATGTCATTACCAATGAGTTAACTCGTTGGTAATGTCATTACCAACGAGTTGAAGTCATTGGTAATGTCATTACCAACGAGTTATAAGCAACTCGCCGGCAATGTTGTCTGGATAGGAACTGCCCAGCTCGAGCCCGAGCTTCATTTCTCCTCCTCCTCCTCTCCCTCTCCTCCTCCTTATCCTCTACTCCTCCTTATCCTCTCCTCCTCCGATCCTCTCCTCCTCTCCACCGATTCTCATCTCCTCTCCTCCTCTCCTCCCCTCACCTCCGTCGCCGGCAAAGCAGAACGGACTCCACCATGGCAGGTCCGATCCTCTCTCTCTCTCTCTCTCTCCCTCTCTCTCTCTCTCAATTTTTAATTATTTTTGTGTATGTGTATGTGTATGTGTATATGTATGTTTATGTTTATGTGTATATGTATGTGTATGTGTATGTGTATGTGTATGTGTATGTGTATGTGTATGTGTATGTGTATGTGTATGTGTATGTGTAAATTAATTAGGGTGCTAAGTTGGAAATTAGGGTGATAAGTTGTAAATTTATATGCAATGTATATATATGTGATGTATATATATAGGTATGTGAAAATTAAATGATGTATATATATGTGAAAATTATGTATATATGTGGTTTGGATGAATATGTGATGTATATATATGTGAAAATTAAACCTAATTAAGATGCATGATGTATATATGTGTGTGAAAAATGTGGAAAATTAATTAGGGTGTGTGATTTGGATGAATATGTGAAAATTAAATTTAATTAAGATGCATGATGTATATATATATACATCGAAAATGTATATATGTTAATTTAGGTGATATAGTTGTTAATTAATCGTATAAATTAAGGTGAAAATCGGGATCGGAACGGTTTAGAACCAGAACGGTTTGGAACCGGAACTGTTTGTAACCGGAACCATTTGAAACCGAACGGTTCCAGGTTCAAACGGTTCAGGTTCCAAACCGTTCCGGTTCCGATTTGTTATAGAACCAAAACGGTTTGGAACCGGAACGGTTTGGAACCGGAATTGTTTGTAACCGGAACGGTTTGGAACCGGAACTGTTTGTAACCGGAACCATTTGTAAAATAAAGGTTCTAGTTCCAAACGGTTCCAGGTTCAAACGGTTCCGTTTCCAAACCGTTCCGGTTCCGATTTGTTATAGAACCGAATTCTTATGACTATTACGGTGTCTAGGAGGTTTTGCAGCAAATTGGCTTCGGAGAGGTTCCTGAAATAGTGGAGGGAGTAGTAGTCAAGCTTCCTCCTCACCCGCAGTTAGCAACACGCCCAGTGGGCCAATGATGAGTGCTCGCACGAGAGCCTTGCTAGAGGCGCGAGCTGAGGAGGAAGCTGCACGACCAAGAGCCGTGCAACCGGAAGTCGAGGCTCGAGCCTCAGTCAGCAGACGCTCAATCAGCAGACGTCCCTCTGGTGGCAGAGCCTCAGACGAGCGATAGTCAACGGGGGCATCAGAAACTCCCTCAATCCGAATGCCCCATATTCGCCCGGTGCCTACTCCCGTTTCACGGGAATCATCTGAGGCACATGGTGGTGCTGGTGCCTCATCATCCATGCCTCGTCTATCTCCGCCGTCTGGTCTCTTCCTACCCGACGAGATTCCTTTGATCCCTGAATTTGATGATAGGGGGATGCCTGTTTATGTTGAAGGACGGCCGGAGTTCCTGAGCGTGGAGGAAGCGTACAACTTCATCCCGTTCGACCCCGTGTATCTTTGGAGTGTGAGGTGCACCAACCAACAAACGGACAATGCAGGTAAATTTTATTTAACATCAGATTGATGACTTAATTATTACTTAAGATTTACGATAGGTTCAATTAATGATATCAATTTGTTGACATTGTATTATTAGGCAATTTTGTTAATGGGACTGGAAAACGGAAAGGGGCTAGAGGCACCTGCACCGGGAAGAGACTTGAGCAGGCCACCGGGGGAAGGAAAACGCCCATAAGGGCCAATGAGGATGGCGAGGTGATCGAGGCATTCGACACCACTCACAAATATGTCAGCATGGCCGGTGCGATCGTGCGGGACAAGGTCCCAATGCTTTGGCTAGATTGGGAATCTGTGCCTATCTACGTGAAGATGCAAGTGCATAATGCACTCAGTGTGAGTAAAATCGTATTTTCATTACGTAAATTTTACATTTATTAATTAAGTCCGAATAAATATATAATTTTACCTTTTATATATTCATATTGCAGGTGTGGTTTGACGTGGATGAAGTTCTTATTCACATGTGGGTAGAGCGTCAACTACATATGAGGTGATGTGCTTCGACTTATTTGAATATATATCGAGTTAGATTTTTGTTTATCAAGTGTTTTAATATCTCTAACTTTTTTTCCTTGTTTTAATATAGGTATAAAGAGTGGAAGAACGAGCTTTCTTCCCATTACACTGTATACAAGGAGCTAGGCCGAGGTTCTACCCCTAGCGAATTCCGGTTTAGGGAGTACGAGTGGTTGTGGCTGATAGCCCACTTCGAGCACCCCAAAGCGAAGGTATGCATCCTGAATATATCTTACAAGCCTAATGTATCGTATCAGATTGAAATAGTTAGTTACTAATTTTTTTTCATATGTTTATCAAACAAGGCGATTTCGAAGACGAACCGGGCGAATAGATTGAAAAACACCAGGGCCCATCATGCAGGTTCACTCAACTACATGGGTTGGTCGACTAAGGCGCAGCAACAACAAGATGTGAACCCGTTGGTGTATATTCATCAGAAGTTCTATCCGCAGTGCCTTGAAGAAGTGGTAAGTCTTTCGCCTCTCCATGTGTTAATAAAACTATTTTTCGATATTAATAGATTTTGTTAGCTAATACGTTATTCATTTTCGCTTTTCAATTAGGCGAGAGTGGAGGACGCGACCGCAGAAGTGACCATGAGTATAGCTTGGTCTAACCATCCTGACTGCTCCGAGGAAGAAGTCACCCAGTATGCCTCTCAGATCGATCATCTTGATCGCCCGATAGCGGCTCAGATCATGGCAAAAGCGTGCGGGACTGGAAAGAATACCTACTACTGTAGGGGAATGGGCTCGGCGGGCAAAGGAGTATTGAAAAACACTTCAGAATACTCTACCGGGTCAAGAAGTTCAACTTCTAGTCGTAACGTCGTAGTGGAGCTTCAGAGGACGCGGAGGGAGCTGGAGGACCAAAAGAGGCAAGCAGCCGTGCATCAGGCAATCAAAGATGCTGAGTACCAAAACTTGGTCCGGCAGCAGGCAATCAGAGATGCCGAGTACCAAAACCTGGTCCAGAGTCAGGCACAGATGTTCACATGGATGCGGACGATGTACGAGGCTTAGACTACCGGACAACCGTTAGCCACACCTCCACCACCACCACCACCGCACCAGTTCCCTGTGTTCCCTAGTTATCCACCACCACCACCGCACCAGTCAACGCCAGAGCAAGACCAGGGTAGCCACCGGAATTCAAATGAGTACATGGATTACTTCGACCCTGACCCGCAAGTTCCTCGACCTTGACGTGTAGTTGTAGTTAATTTTCGTATCGTCGTTGCTATTTGTACTGTACGTTGGACATTTATATGTACTGTTGAACTTGTATGATTGTACGGTTTATGTCTTTCAATGCAGGTTCTGGAATTGGGCCCAATCCAGAACCGCGTTTTTTTTTCAAAATTTTTCCAGACATTGCCGGCGACATGGACCTCAGTCGCCGGCAATGTCTCACATTCTGGCCACGGCGGAGATAGCATTGCCGGCGACGCCGTCGCCGGTAATGTCCGAGACATCACCGGCGACTTGAGTCGCCGGTGATGTCTCGGACATTACCGGAGACGGCGTTTCCCGTCGCCGGTAATGCTATCTCCGGCGGGAAATTTGCGGCGACGGCATTGCCGGCGACTTGTCGCCGGTAATGTCAATTCCGGCGAAAAAAAAAACAAGGCCGGCGACTTAAAGTCGCCGGCAATGTCTCTTAATGTGGTAGTGTTTATTGATGAATGTACTTGGATGACATGGGTTTGCTTGATGACTAACAAGAGTGATGTGTTCTCTTGCTTCGTTGAATTTTATAAGTTGGTGACTACCAAATACCAGCAACCTATCCGAGTTCTTCGATTTGTCAATAACTCCATGTCTACTTATCTGGGCTCTTATGGAATCTATCATCAAATTTCTATTTCTTATACTCCTCAATAAAATGGCTTGGCAGAACGTATGAACAGGACTTTGTTGGAGGTTTTTTGTGTCTCTTTGTTTGGCAGGAATGTGCCTTGTTCTTATTAGGGTGCGGCTATTACACGTACATCTGCTGCTTACTTGATCAACCGTACTCCATCTCATGTCATTAATTTCAGACTCCATACCAAAAGTTACATGAGATGTTGAATGTCCATTCTCTCCCTAATTTATAGCCTAGAGTTTTTGGGTGCATTGTATATGTTCACATTAATAAAAAGTAAGAGACAAGCTTGATCCATGTGCTTTAAAGTGTGTATTCATTGGCTATGTAGCTTTTTAGAAAGATTATCGGTGTTATAATCCTCTCACCAAGAAGACTCATGTTTTCCTTGATGTCTCCTTTCGAAAATCTGAACCTTTTTACTCAGGGGGACTGTCAGAGTCCTCCCTTCAGGGGGAGAGAAGAGGATATGAAGGAAATACTCTGAATTTGCCAAAATTTGAAGAGCTTGAACAATTGGAGATACAATTTGGGGATTTTGGTATGTCTCCAATAGAGAACCATAGTCGTTCCTTCGATGGATCGAGTGATTCTCCCTGAAGGGAGGACTCTGACAGTCCCCCTGAGTAAAAGGTTCAGATTCTCGAAAGGAGACATCAAGGGAAACATGAGTCTTCTTGGTGAGAGGATTATAACACCGATAATCTTTCTAAAAAGCTACATAGCCAATAAATACACACTTTAAAGCACATGGATCAAGCTTGTCTCTTACTTGCTTATTAATGTGAACATATACAATGCACCCGAGAGATGGCCTCGATGCATCGAAGGATACTTCTCAATGCACTGATTGACTAGACCAGTTGAGAGCCTGGGAAGTTCTCTATTGGCTAGTTTTGAGTGGACCGAACCTCCACTAATAACTAAGATTGCTCGGGGTTGGACTACCAAAACTAAGATTCAATGCTAGGTTGGTTGCCAAGGGTTATACCTAGAAGTATAGAGTTGACTACCAGGAGACTTTTACACATGTTGCCAAAATTAATACTATAAGAATCTTTATTTCTCTTGTAGCTCGTTATGATTGGCCTCTATTCCAGTTTGATGTGAAGAACGCTTTCCTGAATTGTGACTTAGAAGAAGAAGTATACATGGACACTCTACCAGGAATTAGTTGCAAACCAGGCAATGAGGGAAAAGTGTGTCATTTGGAAAAGTCTCTGTATGGTTTGGAGCAATCACATAGAGCGTGGTTTGGATGCTTTCCCAAGACAATGAAGAAGTTTGGAAGTCAGTGTAACTCTGATCACACCTTATTTATTAAGCACAAGGATGGTAAGACTACAACCTTAATTGTGTATGTTGATGATATGGTGGTTACAAGAGATGATCCATGCAAGATGGCAAGTCTCCAGAAACAATTGTCACAAGAGTTTGACATGAAAAATCTAGGTAAGTTGAAATACTTCTTAAGCATTAAAGTCGTAAGATCCAAGCAAGGGATTATATTGTCCCAAAGGAAGTATGTTTTGGATCTTCTTGCTGAAACTGAGTTGTTGGCCTGTAAACCCGCTGCCACTCCTATTGAGCAGAATCATATATTGGAACTTCTTCCAGATCAAGTTCCAAAAAATAAGAGCAGGTATCAACGTTTAGTTGGGAGAGTCATTTATTTATCACATACTAGACCTGATATTGTATATGTTGTAAGTGTGGTGAGTCAGTTTATGCATAATCCTGGAGTAAACTATATGAGTGCAGTATTATGTATTCTCTTGTACCTGAAGGGCACACCTGGTAAGGGTTTGTCATTTGCAAGAAATAGTGAGTTTTGTGTTTCTGGCTATACTAGTGAGGTGTGCGTTTCAGGCTATAATGATGCAGACTGGGCTGATGATCATACTAATAGGGCGTCTACTTCTGGTTACTTTACTTTTATAGGTGAAAGTCTGGTAACTTGGTCCGGTAAGAAGAAAAATGTAATTGCTCGTTCTAGTGTGGAGGCTGAATACCATGGAATGACAAATGGAGTATGTGAATTGTTGTGGATCAAGAATGTGCTAAAAGAGTTAGGTTTCAGGCTTTAGAAACCTATGGATTTGCATTGTGATAATACAGCTACTGTTGAGATTTTTCATTACCCAGTACAACATGATAGAACTAAACACCTGGAGGTTGATATGCATTTTTTAAGGGATAACCTTGACAAGAAGATTATTCGGTTTGCCTTTGTGTCGTCTAAGGAACAGTTAGTTGATGGTCTTACTAATGGCTTGTCAAATGAAACCTTTAGTAAATGGTTGGACAAGTTGTGCATGATTGACATCTACGCGCCAACTTGAGGGGGAGTGTTGGTAAGTATTAATCTTGTAGATATTTTAGATTCCTATTGTAATTAGAATCGATTTATTCTTTATTGTATATATTCTCTACCTATTAGGAATATGCCTTGTAAAGCTATATATATACCTAATTCGAGAGTGAATGAAAATATTGCATTCTACCATAAACACTTTTACTTATATTTTTCTACTCGATGGTCATATTTTTGGTCATCTTGTGCAAATTTTGATTACATAATAACGTGAGATTAGTTTTTGGATCATTGTTGCTTTCTATCTTGTTTACTGCTTAGTTGAAAAAGGTAAAAGAGAGAGATGACATTCTACAAAAAAGTGGGATGTGTATTAAGAGAAATATGGTGTGTAAATAAAATTTCTCATCTATCTCCAGAAAAAAGAAGGAAAAAAAGAAGTGATATTTGTTGTCTATTAAAACCTATGATTATGATTGCTTTGTTAGGCAGTGGTTAGGTTTTCTCCATTAGGAGAGGATCCAAGTCCACATATTAGGCCTTTGATGAGTATGTGACTAAGAAGTATCTCAGATTAATTGTTATCGTCCATAATAATTATTTACTTTTTTTGGTTGTGTGAATATACATTATTCATAGAAGGAGTATACCATTCACTTAACCTAGATTCTAACATTCTGTTTATTAATTTGTATTTAATTCAGTTTGTTTGATTACATGGATGATACAACTCTGTGTCATCAATTGTCGTTCATTTAAATATATATATATATACACACACACGCATAAACATGTGTATATATATATATGTACAAATTGTTGACCAAGCTCATCCTGAAAGGGAAGCATATAAAGATTTGAATGACTTGTCAAGCTTTGTTATTATGGGAGATGAAGATAATACGAAACTAATGCTAGTTAATTTTAGTGTTGACCGTCACCAAACAAAAGATAATTGGAAGAAAACTTGTTTCCAAAATGTGATTTTTTTTACCGAGCTACAACTAATAATTCTTGAATATAGTCAACATGATTTAGTATTATTAGTCTCTTGGATCGAGACATTAGACACTTGACTCAAGACCACGGAAGTTTTTAGACAATATTTGAGGAAATCATCTCTTAAACTTATTGGAAGATCCCTTATAAGAGAATGAAAGTGTTTTTTTTATGCTGATAGGGTTATCTCACGCAACAACCTTTCACTTATAGATATTAAAAAGTATGCAACTCTTGTCATGCCATGGGATGTAGAATATAAAGGAGATCAAACAATGCCTGATAGTAAAACCTTGAAAATACTTAAAGAGATTTACAAAAAATGTCGTGGAAAATATATATGTACACAAGCAGGAACTTTTAAAAATTCTTAAGAGATGCATATGTTCATGCCACAATAAGGGGTACATATAAGGCCTTTGACAAGTATGTGACAAAGAAGTATCTTGAATGAATTGTTATCGTCCATAAAATTGTTTACTTTTTCTGGTTGTGTGAGTATGCATTATTCATAGAAGGAGTATACCATTCACCTAAACTAGATTCTGACATTCTGTTAATTAATTTGTATTTAAATTCAGATCCAATACCCAAATTCTTTGTTAAGATCGTTAGCAGCAGCCGTAGTAGCCTTTCCACCGCCGTATTTCACCACAAATCCGGCTGATTTGTTTGCCACCACAAAATATGCTGCAACAAAAGAAAAAACACATCTCATTATCACTTAAACTTTAAATCCGCATTGACGAGTACTTCAAAAAAGAAGAAGTTGTTCTATTACATAATGTGTTGCAACAACCTACACAATTATCAGCAAAATCGACATTGATGTACTCTACTAATCACTACTCCACAAATGACAACATAATTTAAATTTGATAATGAGAAATAGAGAAGATATGAGATATGGTAACCAACTGTGACAGTGAAACCGAAAACCACCACTACAACTCAAAATCTACGATAACGTACTGAACAATCAACATTTACAACAGATCTAGAAGCAAATAACTACACAAAACAAGAGCCTCAAGTTCAGTTTAACAAGGCAAAACAAAACAAATAAGCATCAAGATAGAGAGAGAAAAATGACGTACTTAAACCATTGTCGACGAGGTAATTGAAGGTGTGGCCATCGCAGTTGTAGGTGAACTTAAGATTTCAGAGAGTTGTTGGTGCGGTGGAGGCTGAGTTCCCAGCTCGTGTTGCGGTTGTTGCTACTGGATGTGGAGAGAGAGAGAGAGAGTAACGATTTGTCGAAAGGAATGCAGTTTGAAAAATACAGTGGCATTTATTATAAATAATTCGATTATTTTAGTCAGCTAGCTATACAGAAAATAGAATGAGTACTTTTAGGATTAAAAAGATATTGTGGATTTTTTTAGAAAGGGAGAGTTCAAAATATGGATTTTTTTTTATTTTTCAAAAAAAGTTAATAATAATTTTTTTTAAAAAAATTAAAATACAAAATTAACCTCCGCGCTCATTTCTTCCGCCTCCACACCCATTGGGTGTGAATTTTTTATAAAATAAAATAATCGACAGAGATTTTAATTGCTCTAAATCCAAACTATCTAAGAGATCCTATTAAATTGTTACCAATTTCAGAATATTTTGATTAGTGAGTAGTGACTCGGTTCTTTGCTGTGAATCAAAATAAAATTTTCAAAAATAATAATTTTGTCCACTATAGAGACCCGTTCACGATGAACAAAAAGCTTTCTACCAACTCGGTCAATGCTACTTTGGCTACGTCAATTTCTGAATCCAGAGACAAAGGGAGAGCCAGAGACATGGACGGAAGTAGTAACCAAGGAGAACCTCCGGCGAGAAAGACCAGAAGGCGAGGACGAGGACGAGGACGATCCAAACAAGAACACCCACCTCTCCAAATCAAACAACAAGACACATCATCCACTTCGACTCTCAACCACTCAGCTGAACCCAATTCCCCTCCGACAACAAATCCCACGTGGGCTTCTCGGAATCAAGCTGCCCACGTCACCAAACCTCGCTTCGTCAAGAAATCTGAGCTTGGCTCCACTCCTTCTTCTTCTTCTTCTTCTTCTTGCAATGAACAACCAGTGGAGGAGTCTTTGAACAAGCAAGTCGAATGTTTGAGAATTGAGGAGGAAAGTGGAGACGATGATGGTGAGGTGTCTGAGAGTGTTGAGGTTGTTGATGCTTTGAGGAGATTGGAAGAGCTACAGTTGGGTATCGAAGAGCCCCCCGAGTTGTCGGAAGAGCAGCTGAGGATCAATGATCAAGCTCAGGAGGATGAGGTATTCATAACTAGATCATTGAACATGCTGTTTCTTTTTTCAAGTTTCGTTATAGGTGTCATTTGGTTGTTTATTTAGTCTTGGTAAAATGCACATAATCGGAAACAAGAAGCATCGGTTTTTCACATGATAATACCAATGCCTAACTGTTAAGTGACATAGAGGAAATTGCGTTAAAGAAATAAAGGAGTTGTGAAGCTACCTTAGCTTGAGTTTGGTAAAATAGTACACTTGTTCTTGTTGTTGCATACTTAGAACCCATCTTTAGTGACCAAATTTATGTGCCTCTACTCGAGAATGTGTGATGAGGTTGCTACACTGAAAGGTTGTGCTGTTATGTTCTTATATGAAATAATTTAGGGAGGGGACACGGGGGATCATTGACCGACCTGTTTTCATCTATTAGTGAAATTTGATTTCTAAACTTTTCTAATTATGTAACAGTTGCTTGCTATGGAGTCCATCTTTGGGGACAATTTTTTCGTCTTCGAAAGACAACGAGGCCTTCGATATTTTCAGGTTTGGAAATAGCAGGACTTACAGCTTCCTTTAATTATTAATGAATGAAGGACTACATGTAACAAATCAACCTGTGTGTTATTGCAGATACACATACACATTGAAGTTCCTGGTGAAATTGCTGTTTCTACTAAGTTGAATTCATCTAGTGACCTTAAAACCAGTAGCAGTTCTGATGACTTCTCCTACTCTTTCACAGTCCAGCATCTTCCACCAATTATATTGACATGTTTGTTACCTAAATCATACCCGAGTCACCAACCACCTTATTTCACAATATCTGTTCAATGGTTGAATATAACTAAGATTTCCAGCTTATGTTCCATGCTGGACATATTATGGATAGACCAACAAGGACAAGAGGTTATATACCAGTGGGTGGAATGGCTACAAAGTTCTTCTCTATCATATCTTGGGTTCAATGAGGAAATAATGCTTGGTCCTTCTGAAATTAGAGATGCTGGAGATAGACGTGCACTTACACTCAGTGTATCCCCAGATTCAAATATTCCTTATCTTCGAAGTTATAACAATGATAAACTCCATGAGAACTTCCGTAATAGTTTGCAACAATGCTGCATTTGTTTTAGTGAGTATGCAGGTAATGTCAACCATTTCGTGTCATATTATAAAACGTTGATATGTCTTTTACCTGTCACCTTTTGATAGGTTGATAGGTTTAGCATGACCATATACTCAATTTGCTAATAATTTGAAGTTTGATAAATAATTGTACTCAATGGCATGAGACTGGCTGCCTTCCTGCATGCATATAATTTTTTTTTAATATATGTTTTACCTGCTTGTTGCACCCTCTGAACTCCGTTGTGGAACTTCATCTTCTTCAGCTGGTTTTACGAAAACAGAAACTACCATTTTGTTATTCATACATTCTGGTTCTATTACTTCTATATCCTTTCGTCACTCGTATATGCTCGTCACTACTTAGTCCATGGACTATTAAGACAAGTTATCCTCACTTGAAATCTAGATCTTCTATTCTCTCACTTGATTTATCTTTGTAGGTGCCGAGTTTATCAGGCTGCCATGCAAGCATTTCTTCTGTTGGAAGTGCATGAAGACTTTTTCTGACATGCATGTCAAGGAAGGCACTGTAACCAAATTGCAGTGTCCTGATGCAAAATGTCGGGGCATGATCCCACCAGGTTTGCTGAAACGATTGCTTGGCGATGAAGAGTTTGAATGTTGGGAATCTTTGATGTTAGAAAAAATGCTGGAGTCAATGTCTGATATTGTCTTGTCCAAGATGTATAACACCCTGCCTGCAAGATGAAGACGATCATGCCCAATGCTCAAAGTGCTACTTTAGCTTTTGTACACTTTGCAGGGAGCGTCGCCATGTGGGTGTTCAATGCATGACACCAGAAATGAAGCTCCTTGTACTCCAGGTGAAGTTTATCTTATCAAAGAAGAATTTGGACTTGATTCAATTTTTAGGTTTGCTGGATCCTTGCTGGAAACTTAATATAAGATATGGTTGCAGTAACACTTTGAACCCTCGTTTTCGGCTCTTGTAGTTTCTATTTCCAATTACCCACTCTACACATAATTTTCTTGAGAAAGAAGAATATTACAATTGAAAGAAAAAAAAAACAAAGTATTTCTCCATCTTCAGTCAGTCTTATGGATGCAGATTGAACACATTAATCATTGTTAATAACTATGTAACAACTCTTTCCTTATGCTCTGGTGAATAAGCCTGCCAAGTGGATAACAGCATGTCTCGATATACTTTGGAACTTTTGAAAGTGTTTTTATAACAAGATAGTAAGCAGTTTCCTCTGACCCATTTTAGTACCCCGTAACTGGAATCATGATTGTGAGCTGGTGTTTTGAGATAATTGTTTACATTCACTACGCCTTATAATTCCATACAGTTCAATTTCCTGTCCTCGGTCACATCAGAGTATCAAACACTTCTCTGATATCTGTCTATTTACAATCTCAATTGTCTCTCACTTTTGATAATTGATACTATGCTATGCCTAACTTTGTTCATCTGGATTTCTTATATTCTAAATATTTTGATGTCTTAATTTAGAGCACGAAGCCATTTTCCAGTCCTTAAAACTCAGTTTCACTCAAATTTATCACAAATGTTTTAGGGGAACACAGTCACCACATGAATCTCTATTCGTCATGCTAGGACTTTTTTTTTCAGTAGATGTAAAATGGCATTATCAAGTTACTATTTATTGGTTTTATGCTTGGTCCTTCTCTTTTTTGTTGGAAACTGTATTTGACTGTACTTGCATCAAAAGCACACAAGTTTGCCTGCAGGAACGTCAAAGAAATTGTCAGATAAACGAGGATCAAAAGAAGAGGGAGAGAGAGATGATCAATGAGATCCTCAGTGTAAGGGTAATACTTAAAGATGCAAAGCAATGCCCGTCTTGCAGCATGGCAATATCTCAAATTGATGGTTGCAACAAGATGGTCTGTCAAAATTGTGGGCAGTATTTCTGCTACCGATGTGAAAGGGTAATAACGGGATATGATCATTACAGGTCTTTAAGCTGATTCAGTTATTTTAGTCTGTTCGTAACTTTGCGTGCATGGTATATGTATCTGCATGACGTGTAAGTGTAATTGTCTTGTATTACTTGAAGGGACGGTGCTTGTGATCTATTCCCGTGAGAAACAATACAGAATTGGGCTGCAGAGATGAATCCTCGCCAGATTTTGGGTCAGATTCGAGCTGAACAGGAAGCTGCATATGGAGAATTATGTCCCTGTTGTGGTCAGTTCAATGCAAAGGTGAATGAACACTGAGCATGGCTCATGACTGACAAGGAAGTTTGTTTATTTGTTTATTTTCTTTTTTTCTAGCATCATTTCTCTTTTGTATAGATTTGTGCAAATGTGTCGATATGATTTTATTTCTGTACAACAAATCAACAATAACAATCACGTGTTCTGCTGGTCATGCCAACACCACTTCTGCTACTTATGCAAAGAGACTGTAAGGCGAGGCTCTCAGCATTATGGTTCGAAGGGTTGTAAGCAACACACACCAGGATAGTAAAAGCCACGACTCGAGTATCTCATCTAAATCATCACATCTATATTGAGATCAAACCCCACTGTTAGTTTTCATATACAGCAGAGTAGCTTTGGACTTGGACCACATCTATCTAATTCATGTGAAGATACATCCCCCATTTTCAGGAAATTATAGGGTTCAAATTCAATAGTGCTGTAAACGTTTTCATACATGTTAACATTTCCTTGGAGATCAATACACAGTGATGAGTGTTTTGTAGGGTTTCAAAATTCAGTGTTAAAACCATGTAACACTGACTTTAGTATCGTATCATGTGTCCGACATTAGGAGACGTTTGGGAACATCGTGTTTAAAGTGCTACATGGCGTGTTCTAATATATTGCTATTTGGATACTTGGAGACACTTCTTTGATACTTGGGAACATTTTAAAGAAAGAATGGAAAAAAATTGTAGTATTTCTTCATTAATAATAAGTTCTCAATTTGACTTTTTTTTACGACATTAACTACTTGTTTACAATTTTGAAAAGAATTTAACATTAAACACCATGCTGATTTTCATCGACCCCTTCTCAAGATTTTAGGTGCACACCTAAAATTTTGCTGTTCTAGTAGTGGAAAATGGCTGTTGTGATATATATTTTTTTTATAATTTCTTTTCAATATCGACTCTGTAATCTTAACCCTAAACATACTTTAAAAAAAAATCATAAACAAATTCGGGGATAACCTGTAGTCTATACTTGAAAGAAGCTAACCCCGATTTAGTAGCATAAACCGAAATTAAGCCTTAACGACTCTGCTAACCTTAGTTACTACTCACTAATTGACATCCAATGTGGAGATTCAAAACTCAAAAGTCACGAAATAAAGAAATTTTCTACATATAGGTTTACTCCGGAAATATACAAGATATACAATTGTTTTTGACATTAGAGCAGCTAGAGAAATTAAATTGAGTATGTAAAGTAAAATACTAACTTGCAAGATCAACCTCGGATCCTACGGTAGATACTGCTATGCCATAAACTGCGTGTACGCTTGACCTCAAACAAACTTTGCAAACTGGGCAATTAAACAGAAAATCCCAGAGAAATGTACATAAAATAATAAAACTGTTAGAGTGAGTGGACGAAAAATAATATTTCACTTTAAACTGAAAACTATAAATAATATGTCATTCACTATAAATGTACATAAAAATGATGCGAGTCTAAAAATAAACAAGCCCATGTCAAGTGTTTGTCCTAACCCTTCTGGGTACTACGTAATGTGTGGAGGCAGTAACTCGAGTACATTTTTCTCAAAGTTACAAGAATGTCCAGGTTAGGTGTTTGTCCTAACCTTCATGGGCACCGTGTAAATCACGGGTCAGGTGTTTGTCCTATCCCTCTCAGAGCGTTTCGGGGATCAGCCGAGAAGGCAGTGCATCGATGCAACAATTGTAACTATACTCTGTGTAAAACAAATCACATGTGCCTCCATGCAAATGCATAATCGTAAATGCATACTCGTAAAATGCATAATCGTAAAGTGCATAATCATAGATTCACAAATCGACAGTGAAAATAAAGTGTCCAATCACAGTACTGTGTCGTGATTTCTACCAAGTTGAAACCTGTCAGTCGGCGTTTCTATACGTCTGCCACTAGCTGCTAATACATCGTCCTGAAACAATGACTATTATTTAATAACCAATCGTCAAAAATCATATCGAATAACTAAGCTCGTTCGCCAACGAGCATTATTATCGAGAACCTCGTATTCTCAAATAACGTGCTTTCCGAATTAATGACGAGCTAAACAAATTCTAAATTCTAATTTATAAATCCTTTTAAAAGTCACAACATAAACTTTAAACGTTACGTGACTTGAAGTCGAATCAATGATCGACTCAACCGTTCGATAAAATCGTAAAATCGTTTAATTAATATCCGATTATTCACACGTCTTAATCAACTATGCACAAATCAATTCAATAACCTCTTCATTACAATTGATACGTAATTACGACCAAAACGGTATAAAATTTACATCAAAATTTCCTCCACCGAAGTGTCGCCGCTGGTGGCTGCGTGGCAGTGCCTATGAATTTTTCCAGCGGGCTAAGGCCAAACCTGCTCAAAATCAACCCAACAACACAATTGTCTTCTACCACAAAGCCCAATTCATCCTATAACTAGACGAATTAACTAAAACCGAAACCTCACACAAATTTCAATTCATCGATTCTCCACGCTCAAGTGAAATTGAAGTACCATACTTATATGGTTAGCTTCGTGGTGATGAGAGCTTCAAAGCCCAGTATGTCTTGTCGATCGATTTATACCCGAGACCACCGTCCCTAAAGCTTGAATTCCAGCGAGCTATCAAGCTTCACCACGACTTCATCTTTGCATAATAGAGTCCAAGACCATGGGGGTTTGAAAGAGGGAAGCGAGACGAAACTTTTGACACCTTGGTCGCTGGCCGACAAACGACGTCAGCGAAGCCGATAAGGAGAGAGAGAGCCGCGGGAGAGAGAAGAGAGAAATGGAAGAAAAAGTCTGACCCAAATGGAAAGTGTTGACCTTTTATGTTGGGTATGTCGTATTTATACTCGCGACTAATTCACTTCATAAATTCATTTAAAACTTTTGCTGACCGTAAATTCTCCGCTGTAACTCCAATTTAAACACTTGACGTGGTTACGAACTCGTCTCGATAAACTCTACGATTTTTCTCAATATAATTTCTCAAAATAGAAAGTCCCATTATTCTTGTCCAATTACGACCATTACATTTCCGATAAACTTCTGCTAATCATTACTTTATTTCGTAGCTGTTTTTGGCATTTTTCACGTATACGGACTCGTCTTGACAATTTCTACGACTTCCACCCAAAGTCAACCAATTTCAACAATCTGATATAAAGTCAACTGAAAAGCTTTCAATAATTACCGACGGTGGCACAATTAACTACCTTCCTTGATTAACCTTAAATAAATCATAAAAAGAAAATTCTCGGGATGGGTTGTTACAATACTTGGGTCCAAACTCATTTGGATGTCAAGGTCTAAACTACTCCTATTTATACAAATTTCGTCTTGTAATCTTACAATCGAGACCACATATCTTATAGACCATGGGTTGTAGATCAACTCATCTAAAAATAAATCAAAATTAAGATCACCTGGATATATAATTCTATTGAATAAATGGACGGTTATTATCAAGTTTAACATTACATTAACAACTGTCGATTTGTTTTGCAAAATTTAATGAGTAAACGATTTCCGATTTAATTAAATTTTTACATACATGATCATTACAAGGTAAATTATATGTTAGGTGATTTCAATTATTAAATCAAAAATCAAAATTAGTATAAATAGAAGTAGTTTGAACATTGACATCCCAATGAGTTTAGACCCAAGTTTTGTCCCAAAAATAAAAACCGACTAATAATACTCAACAGATGCGAGTCCTTATAGATAAAGGCAATGTTCAAAAAAAGGGTAATCGGCTCTGATTCATTTTGTTACCGATTACCGTTTAGCCGAGTACTCAGAGAGTACTCGGAGTCGCTATTTTTTAATTTTTAAATAATACAATAATTATTAATATATTTTATATAGGTATATAAATGCCATTAGTTAAGATATAAATAATAAAAATAAAAATAAAAGTAAAAATAAAAATAAAATTCACATCAAAGTTATCAAAATCATTAAACACAGTCTATACTAAAAAAAGCATAATTTAGTGTATTTCAAAATAAAAAATCACACCATATTGTTAAACTCTCTAAATCACACCAATTTTTTCAACTTTATATTAATATTTATATTTTTGTTTTAAGTTTTTGGATGTTTTCATTTTTAGAAATTAGATTTCTTTTTATATTTTTGTTAAAATAAGACTGATTCGGGTTAATTAAGCGGACGACTCGAATTTACTCAACGATTAATCGGAGATTATTCAGCTATTGCTCAACAAAAGAGAATATGCCCAAAACAATTCGTTTTTTACTGACCAGCGAGACGGCCGATTCGGGCGAGTTTTCGAACAGTTGAATAAAGGAGAAGTCTTGGGTCTTCGACTCTTCTCTCTATCAAAGTTACAGTCTGCTTCCCCTACCCTAGTCTTCGATCACTGTCTGCCCAAGTCTCCGACGCAACCGCAGTCATGGTACGCTCTCTTCTCTCTCTCTCTCTCTCTCTCACACACACACACACACTTGTCTGCCTAGACGATAATTCGTCTTAATTGCCAATTTAGGTTTTGTTTATTCAGATTTACCGATAACATTGAGACAACCAAAAAGCTGAATGCTGCGAATCTTTTGATTCAACATCGGAAACTTAATCTGTTCGCTTGAAGATTTTGAAAAAGACTGTCTTTGTGATCAAAGATCCAAACTTTACACAGATTCAGTCGAATTGTTAGTGGGCAAAGTTATGCCGATTGTCAATTGTGTTTCAAGATTCAGTTTTTGCTTTTATTGTTGTGGTTGGGTTGCATGACAATTTATGTTGTTCGAGATTGAGGAGATAGTTTATTAACTATATGTTAAACGTCCAAGATTGTTTGTTGATTATGTTAATTGGACATGAATGACTGATGTGGAGAGTGCATGTGATTCGATCATAAGGATTATAGCTAAGTTTATGGTTTGCATAATTCTGAACAACAGATAGGTCTTGCAATATTTTCTAGTTTGCACCTTTTGTAGTATATTTTGGAATCTTTGGGAGTCTTGGTTGAGTCGAACATCATGGTCTATGGTTGAAAACAACCTTCTTAAGGTGGAGCTGATAGATTTTATTTTTATTTTTTTGGTTTCAGGTTCTTCTACAGTCAGATCCTTTTCTTAATGAACTTACCAGTATGTTTGAGAAAAGCACCGAGAAGGGGTCCGTCTGGGTTACCTTCAAAAGATGTATGTGCACACAATATCCAAAAAAATTCTAAATGATTTTTAGTTTCCTTGTATTTGGTTAGTATTATTTTTAAATAGCTAATTGGTAATTTTTTTTGTTTTCAATAGAATGTGGCTAATTAGTTTCAATATTGTTATTTCAGCATCCTTGAAATCCAAAGTGCAGCTTAACAAAATGAAAACTGCTGGGAAAGAAATTGACTACAGATGCCTTATTCGTGCAACATATGGGAACAAGACAATTTCTACTTCGGTACGTATATCTACCTCTTCCATTTGTATAAGATATTGTTACTCATTTTTAATGAAATCTAGTTGATGAACCCTGCATGCTTGGAAATAGGACAATTATGTAACTACATCCTTTATAATTTCTTTTTGGGTGCTTCCAATTCTAGTATATGGGCATTTGTGATGTACATGAAAGAATGCAACTGTCAGGCTTGTATTTTGAATTCTGTCTATTACTTTGGTGGAGCCATTTTTCCTCGTGGTCTTACTACTCTGAGTTGTGAATCCTGTTTTGAATATCTTATGCCCCAAGGATTTATATGAGCTAGTAAACTATCAATAGCCTAGTATTCAGTTTTACTACATCTTTCCTGATTTAGTAATAATTAATTGTTAAAACATAGTGGATTGACATTCTTATTTACATATATTTGACTTTGGGAGTAGAAGGTTCAAGTAGTGGACTGACATTCTTATCTGAATATGACTGGATAGGTTGGAGCGAAGGATCACCAGCGATTTCAAGCTTCTTATGCAACTGTCCTGAAGGCTCACATGACTGCTCTAAAGAAGCGGGAGAGGAAGGACAAGAAGAAGGCTGCAGAGAAGAAAAAAGGGGGTGCAAAGAAGACCAAGACTGATCCCATGGCCGTAGCATAATGGCTCAATCATGATTTCTGATTAAATTTTTTATCGCAAGGAAAAAGACTTTAAGAATTGCCGAAAGGAAAAAAAAAAACCAGACCCAGAGATTGTACATAATGGTTTTTTGATGATATGTCAGATCCACTGGGTGTGATCTTAGTGTTCTTTTGGTTGTTGGATGGTTGATTGAATTGTGTTTTTAAACATTCACTATAGGTTCCAATTGGATCAGTGAAAGTTCCCACATTGTGTTTTGAATGCTTGGCATGCTTCAATCAAGCGATTTCCTATAGCAGTTACTGAACTTATTTGATTGAAAACGTTCGTAAGACTAGACATGTAATAGGAATATTATCTTTTGTGAATTGTAACGTAATTGCGGTCTGTGACATAGGCACTTGAAATGATCGAGAATGAGAAGTCAACAATTCATGTGTCATTTCCAACCTTAGGGCTATAAGTTTAATTGTCATGTTACTTTAACTAACATGGTTCCCATGAACAAAATATCTGAGAGCAATAAAGAGGACAAATAAGTCTTTTTTGGTTGGACATAGCCTTGGATTGGAGATGTGTTTTTTGGGCTATATGACCTTAACTCTCGATTGGACATGACCTTACGGTTTCACAGTCGCCTGCGGTGGTTTTTCAAACTCTGTTCCCATCGAAAGATGGGAGATCGATATCGAGGTTTGCTGATTCCTGCTTGGCTTCATCAGCTATTTCTTTGGGCCTGTGGCATTGTCGACAGTTCCTTTTAACAGAATTCTTATCGCAACAGCATGCCTAGTCGCGAATGCATGAAGCCGCCGTGGGCACTGGCGGACTTAGCTAATGCCAAGAGAGGGCTTACGTCGCCACTCAATTATTTTTGCTACATGGAAATTTTTTGAATAATTAAATAGAAATTCAGGTAAATATTAACATAGATGCTCCCACTGAGTTTTAGATTTTTGATCTGTTGTGCATTACACCCCCACATACAGGAGCAGAGCTATCAAGGGCCCCTGAGTTTCAATAAATACATTTTAGTTTGTTATACCTACAAGACTTCTAAGTTAAAATAGTGGTATTTGCTTTATGTTTTTGAGAAATGAATCTTAGGTTCGATTCTCAGTCATGTTAAATTCTTTTTTTTTAATTTTTTCTTCAATATTTTTCAGTTCTCATACTTATCAACTGTTTGCCCCCCCCAAGTACGAACCTGGCTCCGCCCTTACCCGCATAGATAAAATCCTCGGTCCGTCACTGGCCATGGGCGGATAGAAGAAATACGTTTGACGTTGGATGATTACGACATGAGGTAGCTGCTCAAGTTAATGCAAGGTTGCGAGGATCCAGTCTCCTTTATGTTCAGCCTAGTTGTTCTTGGCTCCCGATGTTGTAACGACAAGCAGTATTGGTCGCGATGTTAAGCTGGGTGGAAGCTCGTGACTGAGACCAGGGCTTCATGGGTCTCGTTTTTGTCACACGGTCACGAGGAGCTTCATTCCATAGTTAGGTTGCATTAATTTGGATCTATCTTTTTGTTAGTTCGCATAGCACTACAAGAAAAACACACTTAGGCGACGAAAGTTGCCTAATTAAGTACTTCGGCAACAAAAGTTTCGCTGCCTAAGATTCATCATCTAAGTCTCGTCTTCTAAGTACTTAGACAACGAAACCTTTTCTTTCGTGATCTAGGTTTTTAGATGACAAAAGTTTACTGAAAAAATGACGAAAATTTTCGTCATTTTTGTGAACACGTACTTAGATGACGAAATTATTGGTTATTTGTCTAAGTGTTGAATTTTTTATTTTTAAAAAAAATTAAATAAAAAATTAGAAAATCCACTTAGATGACGAAAGTTATGTTTTTCGTCATTTAAGTGGTTGAATTTTTTTTTAAAATTAAATAAACCACTTAGACAACGAAACCATTGGGTTTCGTCGTCTAAGTGGTTTATTTTTTTAAATTTTTTTTAAAAAAATGCTAATTATTAATTAACGAAAAATTTATAATAAATAAATAATTTAATGGTGGTGGTGGTGGCGGCGGCATTTTTTGTGGTGGTGATGTGTGGTGTGGTGTGGTGGTTCCGAGGTGCTGGTGGTGGGGTGGTGGTAATGATGCTTTGAGAGAGAGAGAGTTGGATAAGATAAGAGAATGAATTTTGGGTTATATAGCCGATGACTTAGGCGAAGAAACCAACAAGTTTTGTCGCCTCAATGATCTAAATTTTTGATAAAAATTTTGGCAGAAAAAAAACTCCGCCAACTTTTTAGACTTAGGTGACGAAACTATTAGGTTTCGTCGTCTAAGTGTTAAAAAATTTCAAGAAATCCGCCAACTTTTTTGACATAGACGACGAAACTATTATGTTTCGTCGCCTGAGTAGTTGAATTTTTGGTAAAAAAATTTGGCGGAAAAAAAACCGCCAAATTTTTGGACTGGGCGGTGAAACCTTATAGTTTCGTTAACTAAGTGATTTGAAATTTGGCGAAAAAAAAATGCCAAATTTTTGCACTTAAATGACGAAACGTTATATATTTGTCGTCAAAGTGTTTTAAATTTTGTTTTCAGATATTTATAAAAAAAAACTAAAACAAATTCACTTAGGCGACGAAATATATATAGTTCGTCCCCCAAGTTTTCTAAATTTTCCCCAAAATTTTGGCGAAAAAAAAGTTTCAAATATTTTAAAAAATAAAATAAAATTCACTTAGGCGACGAAACTATGTAGTTTCGTCGCCTAAATGAATTTTATTTTTTTATAAATATTTGAAAAATTAATTTTGGGTAGTAGCTTAAAAATTATAAAAAATTAACCGTCAGATGTAATCATTACATTTATACAATATTGTAGAAAAAAATTCAACTCAATTCGGATTAGTTTACACTACCAGAAATTGACTCATTGCCGGCGACTTTTAAGTCGCCGGCAATGTTTTTAGACATTACCGGCGATTTTTGCCGGAAAAATCGCCGGTAATGTCTTTTTTTTTTTTACATTACCATCGAGACATTGCCGGCGACGGACATTACCGGCGACATAAATTGCCGGTAATGTAAAAAAAAAAAAAAGACATTACCGGCGATTTTTCCGGCAAAAATCGCTGGTAATGTCCAAAAACATTGCCGGCGACTTAAAAGTCGCCGGCAATGAGTCAATTTCTGGTAGTGTTAGGATTCGATCGATTCAATTTAATGATTATATATCAAAAAATAGTTAAAAAGATGGAAATGATCATAAAATATAATTTGTAAACCCATTTTCGAAGTTACGGGTGTTTGTCTTATCGTAAAAACTTAATTTATCAATTTGATAGAAATTAATTGAAATTTGACATAAAAATTAAAGTTGATTTAAGACTAAAAACTTGTTATATATCTACTAATGTTGCACAATTTACGTATGTTAGATATATTCATCACAACAATATGTAAGTGGACGAATTTTCAGTAAATACGAAGTTCGATACGGGTTTGATCAGCATAGTCAACCATAATTAAAACCGAAATTTCAACGAAACGGAAACATTGATATACGAATCTTCATAACTTCGTAACTTTGTAACTTCGATTTTTGAATCGTCGACACTCACAGTCCAAGAATTGTTTACTCTATACCCTCGACAAAAAAATATGCATTTTAAGATGGTATACATAGTCGTGCTCTTTGATCGGAGGTAATGAAATTCATCTTAGACGACGAATTATAGCAATTTCATTGTCTAAGTGTTTAAAGGTTAGAGTTTAGGGGTTAGAGTTAGGCTATAGACTAAGACGACGAATTGGAGGACATTCGTCGTCTAAGTGTTTACAAGTTAGAGTTTAGGGGTTAGGGTGAGTGTATGGACTTAGACGACGAATTAGTGACCATTTCGCCATCTAAGTACGATTACTACGGTGACGAAATTTTTCGTCGTATAAGTGTAACTTAGACGGCGAAATGTTTAACTTAAGTGGCGATTTCTAATTTCGTCGTCCAAAGGTTTCTTAGACGATTGATTTTTTCTTTCTTAAATGAAATTTTTTATTTCGTCATTTGAGTGTTACATAGACAACGAAATTTTTGTCTTGGGCTATGAAATATGGTTTCGTTGTATAAGTCGTACTTAAGCGACAAAACTTTAATAATTTCGTAGCCTAAGTGATTTTTTTTTGGTAGTGTAGGTTATTTAGAAAACTCATATTTCTTAATAGAAACACTAGAAAACTCATTCTATTACTTAAAAAAAATTAAAATTAAAATCAAAATCAAAATCAAAATGCATGTCACATAAGGTTACATTACACAGATTCACTCTAATAAGCACGAAGAGAGAAGAACAAGGTGTTAATCTTATGTGACACGCATTCTGATTTTGATTTTGATTTTTTTAAGTACTAGAATGAGTTTTCTAGTGTTTCTATTAAGGAAAATTCTTCAGTGCACCAAGAGTACTTGCACCAGTCATGTTTATGGCACATGTACTAACAGAAATGTTAACACCTTTACATTAAATGTTAATTAATAAGATTTTGTGAGGAAAAATATGATAACAGAAAAACTGTAACTTTTTCATTGGTAAAATGTCTAATATATAGGTTAATACAACCTGTTACAATATATAACTGTCCCTATAAAACATGGATTCTCTGTATCTTTATCTATACTAAATTGTATCTATTTAGGACAAGACACACATCGGAAGTTACAGAGAATAAATATCCTTAAACACTTCCCCTTGTGTCGATGAACTAATGAATCATGCATGACATGTTATCTCACTAAAAATCTCGCCAAGCAAATAAAAACCTCATGGGTAAAACAAAAGCTTGGTCTAAGGAAAAAAGACAACGCATCAACTACATAAGCTAACACATGTGATGTAGATTCCCCCTGATGTCTACAGAAATGTAACTACCTCTGATTGTAAACTTAGTCATGGAGTTCAGATAACCTACGCATATCAATGCATCTCACGTGTTTTACAAATGTAGATTTAGGTAATGAATTGGTAAACAAGTCGGCAGTATTATCCGCTGAACTAACCTGGTTCACATGGATGATCAATAACTGCTGCTATTGCTGATTGTAGGAGTACTTATGCGAAATGAGTTAAGTATGGCGCCCTTAGTATAACCCAACTTCATTTGTTCAATGAAAACCGTATTATCCTCAAAGATGTAAGTTGGTGTTGTCATAGTCGATGGTAATCTACTAGACTCTCAAATGTGGTGTATTACTGTCCTAAACCAGACACACTCATCAACCACTTCATATAAAATTTTAATCTTAGAATTGACGATGATGAAGTGGAACATTGCTCTATTGTAGATTGTCAATGGTTAATGTAAAGCAAATTGATCGATATTGAAAGTTACAATCTGGGCTAAACTAGACTTTCTTACAAATGACAAATTTTAATTTGATATGGAAGTGCTATAACCACTGAATGGTAAGCCGGCTAGACACAAATAAGTCTTGTTTGGAAGCACAATGAGAAGAACTTATGGCGCAAGAATTTTCTCAACGCCCTAGTATTGATTATGAGGAGATGTAATCTCTGGTCATGGACATCATCACTTTTCGCTACCTTATCAGTTTGGTAGTGTCCAAAATACTGATTATGCAACTTGTAGATGTGGTTATAGTATATCTTTATAGGGATCTTAATGCAGAGATATACATGAGAGTGCCGGTTGACATGATTCTACTCAAATTTTGCTGTATGAAAACTTGTAATGCTCGGTATGAAAACTTCAATGTGAAATAAGTTTGAAGATAAAAACGTCCACAAATTTTCAGTAGTGGATGATCATCGGTGTTGGAGAATTCCGTCAAGGAGGCCGGTGGTTAAGGTTAAGTTATTTTTCTATCTTCTTATTGGACAGACCGACCTTCGTGCACTCAATCGGCCATAACATACTCTAGACATATCCGAATTGCGATATGGAAGATGTTCTGGAAACTAGACATCTGCAGATTTCCGTTCATATGAAGATCTCCTTTTGGTTCATCATGAGCTGCTCGCAATCTTCTGTCAAATTTGACGAATTTGCACAGGCTATAAGATTGAAGTGGTCAATCTCAAATTTCAGGATGAGAAAGTGTATTGTTCTAATTAGGGTTTGAGTTGGCTATCAACTCAAGAGTCGTTGATAACGTGTTTAAGAGGAAAAATATGATAACTGAAAAACTGTAACTCTTTCATTGATAGAATGCCTTATATATAGGCTGATACATTCTGTTACAATAACTGTCCCTATAAAACAGGGATTCTCTATGTCTCTATCTATACTAAACCGTATCTAATTAGGACAAGACACATACTGGAAGTTACGGAGAATAACTATCCTTAAACAGATTTGACTGAAACATTTTATCACAGTAAAAATAAAATAAAATTCTCTCTCTCTCTCTCTCTCATGCTTGTCTATTTTTTATTATAGCTTACCCAAAATATATATTTTTTGTTGTTAATTGAACCCAATGTCATATTATACTATTGGTATAATCATTATTAAAAAGTCGGGTATTACTATAATTAATGCTATGGGTATATAGTCATTACTTAATGTTGAATTTTTAGTTTTCATTATCGATAATTCAACCAATCAAATTGTATGTATGAAATTAAGTATTAATAGTTAAACTTTTAATTAGCTATATATAAACGTATAATTTTTTATACTAACAATATATGTGGATGCATATTATATTCGTTATTTAAACGTATTATTGCTTCCACATATACAAATTCGTACATTTCTTTGTGTCACATAGCATGTAACATGATTGTATGGGTATTATCAAATGTGTCTACTATTATATTTTTACATGACCTATTATCATGGTTTACATTTTTTTTCACTCACAAATTAACGTAAATAAGGTTAATTTTTTAAAATAAAATAAGGTCAATTTATTTACGTATAAAACTTTCACTATGTGATATTTAAATATCCAAACTTATGTCAAATATTTTAATTTTAATTTTAATGTTACGGATTGTATTAAATTCCTATATCATCGCTAATGTCTCTACACAAATGAATTGATTATATAAAAATGTATACATTGCAATATCAAAATAGTCTACCGAAAAATTTGATCAATGTGAATACCAGAATTCATATTAAGGAATTAAGTCACAGTAATCCTCAATTTGACGTAAATCGATGTGATCAAACATAAATTTTTCTTAAGTAACCAAACATATATTTAGATATTTAGATTTAGTTTATATCAACTTAATGAGCCCATAAGTTAAAATTCGTACAATGATACTTGAGTGATAGTTGAAGCTTGGTAATTAAAGCATGTTGCTAAAAAAATTAAAAATTGAACTTTGAATGGTTTGTTAGTACCGTTTTAGAAAAATAAATTTGAAATAGTTAGTATAAATAGTTGTTATTTTGATCTAGACAAAAAATACATAAATATACGAGGCTAATTATTTTCATATAATTTATATATTGATATGCCACAAGTATATATATAGGTAATGCTAATTTTTTTTTTGTTTTTCATCGTCGATAGTTTAAAACCGCATAAATAAGCATATCAGTATTGCCAATTTTTTAAATATGCTCTATAAGCGTATATATTAATTCCTATACCAACAATATGGGGGAAACATAATTTGCTAATTTGATCATTTAGTTTAAAGATTAGGGTTTTAGAATTTGAGAATATAAGGTTTGAGATTTAGGTTTCGGGCTCATAGTATAGGAATCGGGGTTTGGCGTTTAAGGTTTAGAGTTTGAGGATTGAAATTTGGGATTTAGGAATTAGGATTTTGAGTTTGGGGTATAGAGTTTATTATCTTTAAAATGAATGGGTGATATTGCATTACACATGAATGGTGTTGGTGTTGGTGCTGGTGTACTTGCAGATGCTCTCTTCTATTAAAAGCTCAAAATAAATGAATTTTTTTAAAATGATTAAATTCCACATTTCTAGAACCTTCATTAATAATTGCATTTATTTTTTCCTGATACATATCGATCCCTAACCTTCTTGGCCTCGAATTCCTGCTCTTATCGCTCCACTATTAATACACGGTAGAGGGTATCACGTTTCCTCTCAACTTCTTCAAAGTATAGCAAACACCCTAAACCCTAGGTCCCTATAGCTAGCAACAATGTCGTCAATCACCGAAAACCATACAGCAACCGCGTCTTCGTCGGAGAAGATGATGATAACGCTGACGAGCTCCGACTTACAGAGTTTTGAGATCGAAGAAGAGGTGGCTCTGGAGTCGCAGACAATCAAGCACATGGTGGAGGACGGCTGCGCCGAGAATGCGATCCCTCTGCCGAACGTGACGGGTTCCGTTCTGGCCAAGATCATCGAGTATTGCAAGAAGCACGCGGAGGATCGGAAAGACAAGAAAGAAGACAACAAGGAACTCAAGGCTTGGGATGGCGAATACATCGCAGTCGACAAGAACGTGCTGTTTGATCTTATATTGGCAGCAAACTATCTCAATATTGAAGAGCTGCTGGATTTGTGTTGCCAGAAAGCGGCGGACATGATCAAGGGAAAGACTCCCGAAGACATTCGCAAAATTTTCAACATCAAGAATGACTTCACTGCTGAGGAAGAAGCGGAGATTCGGAAGGAGAACCAATGGGCTTTTGAGTGAAGCAGTAGTTACTATGTAGCAGCAGAAGCAGAGGGAGATCTTATCATGTTTATTATTGGTTGTTTCGTTTTTTAAGGTTTTTATTTTTTCGAGTATATCTTTGTGTAATTTTGGTTCATCTATCTATGTACGGACTAAATTACTTGTCTTCTAGGGCCAATATATAGATCGAGAAGAGTTTATGGTATTTCATGTCTCTGTTATTGGTTATTTTGGTTGCTTAAATTTGGACCCTGATTCTAGATTTGCATGTTTTTTTATTTTATATATTGTGTTAACATTTGCTTAATTATTTTCTAAAGGATAACATCAGTGTTTATTTACAAAACAAAAGATAACATCTACTGATTCTTTGGATAATCAGGTGTTTGCAACCATCCATCTATTACACGAGATGGTGATGAGTCCCATCAGGAGTTTGACCATATAAGTTTATTTTGTACCAGGCAGCAAGCGTATTTTTCGTCAAAAAATTTTCTCGTCTATCTTTGAGAACAATTCTCTAATGTCGACTAATCCAATATTGCAATAATCGATGGCTTTGCCTCTGATAAATTGCCAGTATGAGCTCATGAATTTGGGATTAGAGAAAGTTTGTAACTTGATCGACAAGTACGTACGTATAATGAGTTTGCTAAAATTCCGTAAGCATTGAAAATACGTTGAGTTTAGACGATCTCCCTACTCTGAAACTATACACGGTTTGCTCTTTTGAGTAATTCAGCAGTGACTGTTTAAAAAGATTTATTCTCCCTAATTTTTCGTGTGTGTTTTGTCCTAATTAGATACGAATTAGTATAGATATAGATACAGAGAATCTTTGTTTTATAGGGATAATTATTGTAACAGATTGTATCAATTTATATTTAAGGTATTTTATCAATGAAAGAGTAATAGTTTTTAGTTTATATAGTTTTCCTCTTCAACACGTTATCAGCACGCTCTGAGTTGATAGCCAACGACCATCACCACAGAAAAAAAAAATTCCTTAATCCTAAAACACTAAACTCTCATCACCGGCAGCCCCTCCTCCACTACCGATCACCACCAATTGGTCTCTTTCTCCCGGAATCTCTTATTTTTCGGCCAAAATTGGGTCTGTGAAGAACAACCAATTTCGACAAAGGATTTCGAGCAGCTCAGGAAGAACTAGAAGAATATATTCATATGCACAGAAAGCCCAAGATGTTTAGTTTCCAGAACATCTGGAAAATCTTAATTCGAATGTGTTTAGAGAAAGTTATGGCCAATTGAGTACATGAATGTCAGTCTACCCGAAAAGAAGAAGGAATCATACTTTTGTGGGAAGTTTCGTGGATGTGTTTTCTTTTCTTCAAACTTCTTTCACAACAAAGTTTTATACCGAGCATAACACCCTCGAGGTAAATTTTCTAAACCGTCAATCTATAGATCTTGGATTAAAACTTACTTCCTACAAAACCCTAGATCTTAGATTGTGATATATATTGTGATATTGTGAATATATTGCATGTTTATGCCCTAGTTTCTATGGACCTATATTCATAAAGTATAAGTAATGGTCCTGGGGTAGTCACGGTTTAGAAAAGAAAAGAATAAAAAGAAAGAGAAATCGATACTATGTGATGGTTTGTCACGGTTGCTGGGTGTGGTTTTTGAACCACCGTTTATAATTGATTTTTATGACCATACATCATGGATCACGTGCTTATTCCTTACACTTGATATTAGTGATCATGGTTTTTTCGATCATTAAACTAATTATATCTCATGTCTCGCTTGTTGATGATATCAATTGAGTCAGAACGGCTTGAATTTGATATCATTGATCCTCAAAGAGCAGAATATTATTGTTGGGTGTCAGACGTTGAGAACGCGTTTTTCAGTATAAATCTGACGGATATAATCCAACTATCACCACTACCACCTAATACCGAGCCACCAACTCTAGCTCGTAATGATCAAGTTCTCATGTTTTTGAGGCGGCATATACATCCAGTTCTAAAGAAAAACATTTGGTAAAGAATGACCTTGTGGTTTTGCGGGTGACTTTACAAGTCATGTTCAATAATATGTATAATGCACAACTTCATGAACTGAGAGAAGGATGTGATTTCATCCGGTTATTGGATTATCTAAGTATAAATGTTTTTAATCAAGCTAAGTACAAGCTTCAATTAGAGTTGAGTATATGTGGCATTATAAAGACTGATCAGGCTATGATCGAAAAGTCTTTAAGCACTTTTCCTACCTCCATGGACAACCTTACACACCAATATTGCATGAATTTTGCGCAAGGACGACTTAAATCATTAAGTTATCTCATGAATGTGTTGGCCGAGAAAGGGCTATATCGTGAGATTATTCTCATCAATACTGCTCAGCTGGCCGGTATTAAAAAAATTCATGAGTCGTACAATAATGGAGGGTAGGTACGTAAGGATAGGAGAAACGATCACTATGAGTCTTACAATAACAATGGTGGCAGGGGAGTATGTGGTAATGTTCGTGGTAGAGAATATAGTCGGGAATTGACTTGGACTCACCATGATGATAGTTATATCTCCAACAAGAATCATTCCAATTCTAATTTTAGGAATGGTGGGAATTCTTTGTATTCTGCTTCTAATTCGTGCTTGTCATCGTGGTATAGATGTGATTCTACCAAGCACATACACAATCAATGTTGTGCACCCAAGGATATTCAACATGCTTACAAGAAGTGCATGCAAGAAATATTTGGCACATGAGACTTAACTTCACCGAAGTTTATGAGATGGGAGATTGCTCTGAAGCAAATCTTATAATAGCAGAAAATACAAAATCAAGTCTGGTGACTTCGATTTTTGAGTAGTCTATGTATTAGGCTTATGTCTTCACTATGTAATCCAGTTTCATTTTATTTTTGACTTAGTTTTAGTCATTTTTGTGACTTTGTTTTAGTCAATTTTTGGAACAAGAAGATCTATGATGTAACAGTTATTTATTGGCATAATAAAAATTTCTCTATTTCTCGATATGTGAAAGTGTTGAGAATGTTATTTTCATACAATTCTTATGTATGGTTCGATGTTTACATTAATATAAGGCATAATGACACAATGATACGGTAAACGTGAGATATGAAGAAGAGGACGTTATGTTGTACTCATGGCACATTCGATCGAAGACTTGTTCTTTGATCAATTGAAGGAAACTCACGGGTCAGTTTCTGAGATTTTTGATCCATCGAAAATCTGTACACAAAACACCTTCAATCCATCGAAGGTGGTCCTCGGGTTCTAATTGAAAAATTCTTGATCCATCGAGACAAGTTCTCGATCCATCGAAGGCGTATCTCAAGGCAAGAACTTCGATCCATCAAAAATCAATATAAAAAAATCAAGATTTATTTTGGTTCCTTCGATTCATTGAGGTATTGCACTTCGATCTATCAAAGGCATCCCACCGGTAGGTTTTAAGAAGTTTTCGATCCATCGAAGGCTCTACCCAGATTGTGGTGTTTTTTGATGTGTTTTACATCTATTTTTAGATGTCTAAATCGACCAACCTGGATTCCAGCACCAGATGTAGTTTTATATTGGTTTTTGTCATGCCATGGAACTTAATATACAATGGTCATTTAGATCGGTTATATGCTGTTATACATCGATTGTGTTTAGATATTATCATACCATATCAGTACTCTATAAGGGTTACACCCTTTTGAAATCTTTAAGTATTCGCTTAAAGTGTTCGCCATGTCTTGGATTCAAAGATGAATTAATTGACATTGTGTTTTTTGATATATAATGGCTAGATCAAGTTTTAAGTTCCTAAAAGGCCATTCGAACTTTACTCAGATTTGAAAATATTAATTTATGCCAATGGTTTTCACTTGAACACAATATTGTGAGAATGGAAAATAGTTTGTGTCAAATCTCCGTAGAATGCTGCCAATGGCTTAATCTGGAGAGGTTTATGAGGATTTGTAATGGTTTATAGCTTATTACGGTTTGGATCATTGAATCCAATACAGTCACTTATATTACTATATGTGACTTAGCCTCATATGAGCTTTTGCATTATGATGATCAAACTATTGAGAAATTCTCACGAGCATCTGTTCTCAAGAGCACAGAAGCATGTGGGAATAACTAAAACTATCAATTTAGATGGGGAAACTGAAATTATTCCACTCGGTTTAGGCTCGGTCTCCAAGACGAGTCCAGCACCATCCTGACAATGTACCATTGTGGAGTTATGCGTTATCCCCTAGATTCATATGTTGCAATCTCTTATGCACATTGCTCGTTTTACAAAGCTTGTTTATGTATGTAATGCTGTTTACATGCATGATGTTCTTTCGTTGTAGACACAACTTTCATTCCTCCACAGATTCTAAGAATATATTTTTGGATCAATCAAAACGGTATGTGAACTGTTTATATATGGTTTTGATTGATGCATCGACTCAAATGTCACTTGTCTTTGCAATCCATATGGTTTGCTGCACTTTTAAAACTCCTAGCACATATTACTATGCTTTAGACTCACTACCCAAACAATTCAATCTGGTCATTTAGATTGGTTTAATATAGGAGTGTTTATATAGAATATTGCATATTGATTGAGATTGTTGTTGAATATCCCGGTTCCTCATGTTCATTCTTAGAACGGTTTAGCAGAGGAAAAAATCAAGCAGTTAAAACTTGTGGCCAGAGCAATGGTTATTCATACTAATTTACTGGTATCTGCTTGAGGATATGCAATATTACATGCAACTATATTTATTTTCTTGATACCCATAAACCGCTAACTATTTAGTGCGTTACAGTTGGTAACTGGATATGAGCCCGATATCTCACATCTACGCATCTCTCGTTGCACGGTACATGTGCCTAATACGCTTCCACTGTGTACACAAATGGGTTATCAATGATGATTATACATTTTTGTTGGGTATGATTCTCCAATGATTGTCCGCTATTTAAAACCTTTGACAGGAGATCTCTTTACTGCTAGTTTTGCGGATAGTCATTGTGATGAGACATAATTCTCGCCGTTAGGGGGAGATAGGAATGGTTCATTATGGATTAATGTCGAAAATTGACGTGGTATATCCCTACTATATCTCATCATGATCCCCGCACATCTCAGTATGAGATTGAAGTGCAATGTATTCTTGATCTTCAGAAAGTAGCATACTTTATGCTTGAATTCTTTATTGATATCATGAAGGTGATGAGATTGGTTTACTTGTTGCAAATCCTGCAAGGTTAAAAGTTTCTGACATTGGGCAAGTTAACGCAACACTCGGGCAATGTAGTATTTCTCCTGACCATAGTGGGGGTGTAGCATTAGTTAAAATCTGTTGAGAGTTACCGGTGAAAAGGCAAACCATCAAGGCACTACACCATTCATCATCAACACATGAGATTATTTCTGACCAAAATTTGTCTAAAAATCGACATTGACAAACACTGGGGGACGCCACAGAGTCAATGATGTTGTTAGTAAACAAAGAAATCTCATCAAGTTAAACAAATTCTAGCATTATTATGGATTGTTCTTCCATGTTCGTTGATGATTTGTTTACTTATTCCATCACTCAGGAATTGACGACGATGAAGTGGAACGTTGCTCTGTTGCAGATTGGCACTAGTTAACACAAAGCATATTGACTAATATGGAAAGTTACAATCTACGTTGAACTAGACTCTCTTACAAATGACAAGTTTTCGGTATGGTAGTGATATAACCATCAAATGGTATGCCGGCTAGACACAAATGAGTCTATGTTTGGAAGAAAAATGAGAAGAACTTGTGGCGCAAGGACTCTCTCAACACCCTAATATTGATTATAAGGAGATGATCTCTGGTCATGGACATCATTACTTTCCGCTACCTTATCAGTTTGGTAGTGTCCAAAATACTGAGTATGCATCTTATATATGTGGTTACAGTATATCCCTATGGGGAACTTAATTTAAAGATATACATCAGAGTGTCGATTGACATGGTTCTACCCAAATCAAGTAACTCTAAATCACGGAGTGCTCATTCGATTGAGACGTTCACTATAGAGATTGTAATAATCCGGTAGGATGTGGTATACACGTCTTAGTAACTACTTGATTGGGAAGGGATACAAGAATGATGATTTATGCCCTTGTGTGTTCAGTAAATGAACAAGTTATTTGAGATGATAGACCTTGGTAGGACTCGATTTAGTCTTAGTTTAGAGATGGTACATCGAGTTGGTTGAATTCTTATTCACCAGTTTGCTTATGTCTAAATCAGGCAATAGACAAAGCATACCCTATTAGTACACCAATGGTTGTTTGCAGTCTAAAAACCCAAAAGGATCCATTTCATCTGAAAAGACGATGGTGAGGAACTTTTGGAGCTGAGATTCTATATCTTAGTACGATTGGAGCTTGG
This sequence comes from Geum urbanum, assembly GCA_946800695.1. Classification (NCBI taxonomy): domain Eukaryota; kingdom Viridiplantae; phylum Streptophyta; class Magnoliopsida; order Rosales; family Rosaceae; genus Geum; species Geum urbanum. The sequence goes on from OX327011.1 coordinate 27,161,634, forward strand.
TTGAATTTAACTCAGTACATACATCCAGACATTGCCTTCTCAATATGCGCCTATGAAAAGTCATTGGAATGGAGTAAAAAAAATCTCCAAGTACTTGAAGTGATCCATTGACTTAAGCATATTCTTCCCTACAAAGAATACAGAGAGAAACACGAAAATCCTGGTCAACGGATAGTTGAATCATAGCATTCATGTTCTGAGCATTTCGATCCATCAAATGCAGTAAACGATAACAACCCGAATGGGTCCTTCGATCCATCGAAAGAATATTTTGATGCATCGAAGGAAGCTCCTTGCACGGACCAGAGATAGGCCTTCGATCCATCGAAGGAAATGTTCGATCCATCGAACGTTTGTCCTACTGCGAGTAGTTTCATTCCAATCCTCTTGTATCGAAACACTAGTTCATATGTTTGTCAGATTTGTTGATGCTAGGTATCTCTCTGACCCAGATAAAGGACGTTCCCAAATAGGTTATGTCATAACTATGGGGAACATGGCGGTTTCTTGGAGAACAACCAAGTAAACCCTTGTTGATTCTTCCTGGAACTATTATAAAGATTAAAGCATTGTATGAAGTGATTGATGAGTCTATCTGGTTAAGGACAGTAATACACTACATTCGAGGGACTAGGTTATTATCTACTATGACAATACCAACTTGCATTTTTAAGGATAATATGGTTTGCATTGACCAAATGAAGTTAGGTTACATAAAGAGTGTCATACTTAACTCATTTCGCCAAAGTACTCCTACAATCAACAATAACAACGGTTATTGATTATCCATGTGAACCAGGTTGGTTTGGTTGATAATGCTGCAGACTTGTTTACCAAGTCACTTTCTAAATCTACATTTGTGAAACATGTGAGACGCATTGGTATGCGCATGATATCTGAACTCCATGATTGAGTTTATAGTCAGGGAAAGTTACATTTATGTAGACATCAGGGGGAGTCTATGTCACATGTTGTAACTTTTGTAGTTGATGTGTTGTATTCTTTTTCCCTTAGACCAAGTTTTTGTTTTACCTATAAGGTTTTTGTTTGCTTGACGAGCATTTTAGTGAGGCAACAAGTTATCCATCATTCCTTAGGCCATCGACATAAGGGGGAGTGTTTAAGGAGATTTATTCTCCGTAACTTTCGGTGTGTGTCTTGTCCTAATTAGATACGGATTAGTATAGATATAGATACAAAGAATCCCTGTATTATAGGGACATTTATTGTAACAGATTGTATCTGTCTATATTTAAGCCATTCTATCAATGAAAGAGTACCATTTTTCAGTTTACATACTTTTTCTCTTCAATAGTGACAACGTATTGTTTCTTTTCTCCACCATTGGCTATTTGACTTAATAAGAAAGCTGTTTTTTGAATTATAAAGGACACGTGAGGTCGCCGGTGGTTATATATAACATAAACACCTTCACTTAGAGAAAGTTCACTCATTGAGTCACGGGGTCAGGGTCGTTGGGGCAATAGGGCAATAAGTCAGTAACGTGTCATTCAGTTCTTGATAGTTATTTCCACCCGTTGCGTTAGGGTCTGAGTCATAACTTTATTTCTATTTAATTTTTATTAATCATTTAAAATAACATGGAAGTATATACGGTCATCAAACATCACTTTAATAACATGGAAAAATATATGGTTGAGACTAAGAGCGCCACGTGGCAATTGGGGCCAGGTCAGGAGGCTAGACTTCTCCCAAGAGAGTTTTTTCCTAAGAAAGAAAACACCGTTGGAGCGTTGATTTTTCACTTTTCCCCATTTTTGGGGTTACATCTACATGGCAACCAGGCAAAACACTCCCTGATGAACTTGCTCTTATGCGAGGAAAACCAATCCCATATCGCAAAGAAGCGCTTCGTACTACTGTTCACATATGAACAGCTTTGAGCGTAGCTTGTCCCTTCGGGGACATCCGAAAAACTTGGAACGATACAAAGAAGATTAGCATGACCCTTGCACAAGGATGACACGAATAAATCGAGAAATGGTCCAAAGTTTTTTTGCCAATTTCAACTCTGTAACTCTGGACATTAAGGTAACATTGTAATCCTTGGGTGTTTGTTTTTGTTTTTTTACAATCAAGTAGTTGTGGCTAGGCCAATTAAAGTTTTGGGTGTCATATGATTCAGTTACCCACTGTTGGTTTCTGATTATGTGATGAAGCTGTATGTGGCAATGTTGTTGTCCACCAACTGTTCGATGAAATGCCTCTGTGAACATGTAGGCTCTTTCTTCTTCTTGGTTGGATTGGATTAGGCTTATAATCATGTTAAAAGTATTGGATATTTTGATAAGGGATATCAGATAAACGAATGCATCTGACTTCTTTACTAGCCTTTCTGTAATTAGTATGTTTTTGGTAAAAGTTACATTGTTGACTTTGGATTATTCGGATGATTCATTATTTAGAGGTATGATCCATGAATCTTTATAGTAAATAATGGATATGGTGTGATGAAAATAAGACAAGTTTGATCATGAATGGATTATATTAACTTGTGAAAGGACCCGATTCCGATTTAGTTGCCTAAATCAAAATCAAACCCCTTTGTAAACACGACCTTAAAAAAAATTTGCCAGAGTTTACTTTGAAAGTATATGAACCATTCTTAGAACCTGCAAAAAAATACACTTCGAATATTCCACAAAAGTCAAACTGTGGGGCTCCGTTCCCCATCCGGATTTCTCAACAACATATATATAATAAACTCAAAAGTTTACAAGAAATCCAGAAATATTTAGAAGTATACTCGACTGAAAACATAACATGAGTATTCAAAGCGACGCCTATAAACATTTACATCAAGTAGGTCAATCAAGAAACCTACGGAAACTGAAGAGTGATCCGAAGTGTATGCCTCCACAGTCGACGCGCAACACTCGAACTCAAACTGTAAACTGGGCAAAGGAAACCGAAAAGCCCAGGGGAAAGGCAAATAAAATCGTTAGAGTGAGTGGACGAAAATAAACATATGCCTTTCACCATTTATATAGTCATAAAATAATGCGAGTTCATAAGTACATAAAAGTCACCACTCCGGTGGATTTCCCTGCCAGAGTAGCAAGTCGGGTGAATATCTCAAACCCGATGGTGATAAACTAGGTGAATCTCTCAAGCCTAGTTGGCATATCAAGCGAATCTCTCAAGCTTGATAGATGGACTACCGGTGATCAGCCGCGTAGCCAATGCATCGATGCTAAATAAATAAATGCCATCACCGATAAAATAAACAATACTTTTCAAACGATGAATAATCTGAACATTGTACTGGAAACAAATACTGAAATTAAGAACTCGCTACGACAATGTAAATAAATGTCCACTTAAAGAGCAAAGCTAGCCCTGAGGTCCGGTGGAAGATCCCTCACCAAACGCTCGATCTCGATTATCTGAATAACAGGGATACAATCAATACATAAAGAATCATAACATACGGAGCTAATACGTTGAGAACCCCACGTCCTCGAAAGACGTATCGCTCGAAACATCGACGAGGATTATAAAATTCACAAAATATACCCAATTAACCTTCGTCCCAAAATCGAGTACCCAAATCAACTCAAAAACCTCAAGACTACGCTTGGGACACGATTATGAACAAAACGGTATAAATTTCCCAAAAATCCCAAAAAGTCAACCTCGCTGGAGCTCCGCTGTTGACCGTCACCGCCGGCGGCGGCGCGGCGTCAACGGTGGCCAATTCCGGCGAAAATTTCCATATCACATCTACTCCTCAAGCCCAATAACTTTTCCTTCTACACCAACCTCCAATTCGAAACACACCGGCCGGAATCAAGCTCGAAAGTTTCAAACTCCATTGATATCGGCGAGATATCGGCATGCTCCAAATGGCATCCAATTCCAAAATTCTTTCACCCAAAAGCATCTATGGGTTGAGGGGAGCAAAACCACCAACCCCATCGACCCCAAAAGTGGCCGGAAAAGCTCACCCAATTCCGACAAAAATTCAAAACTTTACCGAGTCGGTTCTCCCTCAAAACTCAACCAAATCAACTCAAACCAAGTTCAAAACAATAAAAAATCACGAGAAGAAGCTAACCATACCAAACTCGTGGTCTGAAGTGGGCAGAATCGGAAGGTCCACGGCGAGTCAATGGTGGTGTAAGAATCTCTTCGGTCAACAAGGGTCAACGACCCAATTTTTGGTCAACGACGGTCAAACTTCCCAAATGTGATTTTTCGACAATTTTACGACTATTCCGATATTTATACTCGCGGCCCGAGACGATCTACGATCCAAAATGAATCAAAACCAAAACGGATAAACACGACTAAATCTAACGATCGAAAATATTCTTTATTTATTCATTGAACATCGGAAAAATCCTCGGAAAACTCCTACAAGCTCGAAATCACGTGCACTACAACTCTCGTGAAGAAACTCATATCAAATTCTCGTCCGATAATTTAGTCGCAAACAAGGCCACCAAATTGATTAATTACGATAAACTGCGATTATACGTGAAACTCGCGAATTAAGCCTATTAACTACCATTTCCGGTTCAGGTTGTCACAACTTGATCCCAGCATGTTATTCTGGGTGAGTTCAATTTACAAGTGTACAATACAGAGGTTCACTTTCTTTGAGATCAATGTTAGAATGTTGCACCAAAAGATTCACAGAACTCATACGATGTTTTCGTTTTTCTTTGCTTCCTAACTTTTGTGTCATTCATTTCAGCTTGATTTCAGCTTCAAAGTCAAGGAACCTATCCTCATCCCGTGGAAGTGGTGGGTCGATTTAGTTGACAGTCAGTCACAGCCTTGCCTCTTCTTCATCTTAACTCGGCAACATGGTCTGAAGCTCTGATGCTTTTAGAACAAGTCTTTCAATCCCACTTTCATCTCCTCATTCACTCAGACACTTGTGTTGGAAATGAGATCAATGAAGGGATTTGTGATGCTGATAGGCAGAAAACCACCTATCAAAGATAGCCGCTACTTTGTACCTAAAGATGTCAATGTTATTTAATATAAGTAGGAATCATTCCCGTAAAGGATTAATGAGACCTAAATGCTTAAACACTATTTAAACGCAAATGTTAGAAAAGTTGACAAATTCGACTACTAGATACAACTACAATTATGAAATATACCTATATTATTCTAAATGCCACGAAATTTATACACATGCCACTAGACGCAGTGGCGGACTACCACATAAAAATGCAAAGAGTTTCGATAAGATTTGATTGGAAAAATAAATCGTCAATTATAGGTAAATGCAGAAAAATAAAATACTGAAAAGTAAAAGTGAATCAACGATGGAAAAGAAAAACTAGGAACTTCTCCTCACCTTAGACACCCTACGATTACCATGATCTAATCTAAATAACTATGGATGACTGAATCCCACAATCGGGCCAATGTCGGTAGGATACCGATTGTATTACACTCTCTTACTTGCAGTACTAAGCAAAATGTTGGTACTATGTTAGCTTGATCCCTAATTGGTAGATTGGTACATGTCGGTGTCCTAATCTAGTCAACTAGAGTCATTACGATCTAAGAGTTTTTGAGAAATAACATAACTTCTAAGGTCGATATAGCGGTCGCCTTAACATCACTAAAGAATTATTTCACACAAGAGCATGTTTTATCTCTATTGAATATGCATTGATATAGCGGTCAATCACATATCCTAGACACAAAATCCTAGTCATGCAACTAAGCGTGCACTTAAAGAAACATGAACATAGAAATCTTCAATGATATAAAAGTAAAATAAAACTCATCCAAATAGTTATTAAAATTAAAAGGGGTTCAAAATCGCAAATATGTCTAGGATTTTGATCAGGCCCTAGCTAAGTAATTAGCCCCTCATAGACACGAAAGATGGACCACAAAAATTCATAAGAAAAGAAAGCAATAAAAGATAGAGAAGAAGAGAATCTGACGTTGTCGAAGTCGTCGTCTGAAACTCCTCTTTGTGGCTCCTTGCTCTCTTTTCAAATTATTCTTCTCCCTAAAGTTGATTAATCTTCACCAAAATCCTAAAAAGAGTATTTATAGTCTTGATTGGGCATCTCCATGCTTACTTAGGTTTTGGGCTCTATTGTTTGACAAATCAAATTTTTTTAATCCTTTTAGTTCTCGACTTCTTTTTCATAAGCCACATTAGTAATTAATTGAATTTTAAAGCACAAACTCATCCTTGGGCTTTTCTTGGTGGGATTTGGGCCTCCAAACACAACTTTCTCACCAAAATCAGATTTTTGAGCAGACTGACATCCGTAGACTAAATCGGCAATAACTTTCTCTAAACACATGATAATCATATTCTGGAAGAAGCTATAAAAACTAGACATCTGGAGCTTTCCACACATATGAAGATAATTCCCTTGTTCATCTTAAGGTGCTCTCAGTTCTCTATCTAAGTTGACTGACCTGCATATATAGGCAGATTTCCTAAATTAAGCTTTAAATCCCTTTTTTGTTGAAGGATATTTACCTTATTATGTGTGTTGCTAGTTATGGTAGAATATACAGAGAATAAGGGAAAGAATCCTATTTAGTGATGTATTAGGATTCTTACCATATGTAACTATATGTATTCTCATATATAAATGAGCTTCTTATTATCAATGAAAGGTTACACACCATTGCTTCCACAATCTCTATACTTTACCATATTTTTCTAAAATACGTTATCAGTACAAGACTCTAGCCTTGTGCACGAATCTCAAGAAGAAGAACAAGAACAAGAAGATGAAGATTGTTCTGTAATAATATCAAGTAAGTTTTCTATTAACATAACTTGAATTTAAATTTAAATAACTTACTCTTTTGGGGCTTTGAATTTTTTCGTAGGGATCTTGGGATAACATCTCATCCCTCATTTCTATACCGCACATTTCTTGAATGTGAGAATTTGGAACAAAAAGAGTTCCTTGGAACAAAGAGAGTTTCTACATGAACTAAGAGCGTTTATCGTGAACAAAGAGAGTTCACAAAAATTGATTAATAAAAGAGAGTAAAAAAAAAAATCGATTAACGAACAAAGAGAGTTCGTAAGACCATATACATCAAAGTAAATGTTTAATCAAAATATTATATTGGAAAACAAATTAGTTGTTTAGGAAGTCTTTTGTGACTATGAAACTAATATATCTTCTGTTTACTCATGGTGTTTGACATGCAAAAATGCATTGACACCCTGCTTCGGATCTAAGAGATAAGTGAAATAACATGTGGTTTTCCGACTTCAAGGGAATTGCATTAATCATAAGATGCTTAAGCTTAGATCTATGCTCCAATTATGCAGAATGCAATTGAAGAGCAAGATTTCATTGAGAAACCCCTCTACATAATTATAATTCAACGCAAGATGGGAACTAAGAGAGTTCACAATGTGAATTATGAAGCGCACCAAAGAGCGGGGTGCAAGGAGCGAAACCCTTAAGTTAAGGAAATTTTAGTGAGACATTTTTTGGTCTCTACAACCACCCACATAAGGAAGGATGTCATTAGTTGGCGCATGAAAGTCATGATTGATGACCATGATAGAGGAAGCATCGATCATAGATGCCGCGGTGACCAAAAAATCCATATGGCTGAGGTAACAATGTCAAAAGAGGAAGGAAAAGACGCATGGCGTTTCTCGAATCAAATGAGTTGTTTATTCTCAAGATGTTTGAGAAGGTTGATTTTGGAAGTTTTGGGTCAATAGGTGTTGAATACTAATTATAGGAAAAAGATGTGACAAATCTATGGATTGCCAATATTATCATCGCCACATTCAAACCACCTAATCCGAATCTACTTGATCCTAGAACACATCAGTTTTCAGAACTATTTTCTGTGTACTATTTTACAAATTATTAGACCTAGCTAAAGGTCTCTAAAAATTATGAAACTTTACATAAGTGTTTATATATGTGTGTAGTTTGAGTCTGCAAAATTTTGTTGCATTCCAACATATCAATAATTTGTCAGAAGTTTAACAAGACAATGTGCTCATATTCTGCAAATTTTAAGAATCAAATAAACAAAGAAACAGAAGATGGAGATAGAGCTAATGAGAATCTCAACATAGCACACTTCAAAATTGGCAGAGAATCGATCGAAGAGATACCATATTTTGATTAGAGCTTTATTTTTTTAATGTTAAAAGGCGTGTGTGCCTAAGTATTATGTTTGAAAATGTTGGTCAATTACTTTGGATTAAAAAACTTTGATGTATCATGTTGGCTTATTAATAAAGGCACCATTGTATTGGCTTATTAATAACAGGCTACTTTAAAATTTTCTATGTTATATACATATTTTATGGTTGCTACAAGTTTATCTTCTACTAGGGCTCACCTTAGTAACTTGTGATGTCTAGAACAAGAGATTTTCGATAAAGGTATTTGAACGGACCTTGTGTCTCACCTACATTGATCTCTCTTCACCTGGTCATGAGTGAAAAGAGCTACCCAAATGATTATATATGGTCTAGTAACTAACAAATTTGTTTATATATCAATCGGGATAGCTAAGAGTGCTTATATCCCTGAAAAACATCACAAACCAGAAAATTGAACCCGCCTTTGCAGATCAGTGAGCTTAGACGACGAACTGGTATCAAGCTACAATGAACCAATATATGAATATTGTATGTTTGAAAATTTACTGATGTTTAGTTTTCATAACTACATACATAATGTCGATAGCTAATTTCTAGAAAAAGTTATGCCCGTTTTAATGGACAAAGGTTAGAAACAGGGTAAACAGAATCTGGTCAGCAGATCAGTTAGTTTTGACATAAAACTGGGATTAACTCATAACGATCCAGAATATGAGTAATATATAGTTGGAATCTACGGATGTCTAGTTTCTAGAACTTCATTCGGATCGTCAATAACTATTTTCTAGAAAAAGTTAGGCATGTTTATGTATACAGAGGTCAACCAGTCTCGGATTAAAGGCAGAGCCAGAGAAGGCCCTTCGATGGGTCGAGGATTACCTAGATGGATCGAAGGCAGATCCAGAGAAGGCCCTTTGATGGGTCGAGGATTACCTCGATGGGTTGAAAATTAAGCCCAGAAACTGAATTTTTAAGTTTGGTTTTTCCTCATGCAAGACTTGTTTCTTTGCAAGTATTTCACCTGAGAACTTTGAATGTCTCATTGAAGCATGAATTACATATACTATGTTATGACATAGACAACTTATATCAACTTTGTGCCTTGTCGATTATGTTTCTATATGATGAGAATGGACATAGGTCTTCTCATCATCTTTGCCAATAATTTTCAAGTGAGAATGGACATGAGTTTCTTTGCATTCTCTCTAATTATTGTGGTATGATTCAAATATTAGAGAAACTTATGTGTTAGCCAAATGGGCTATGTAAGACAACAAAAGAGAGTTGTAGAATCAAATCATGTCATGATAGGTGACTTATAGGATTCAGACACATATAAGGCTTTGACACGACATACTAAGATATCCAGGTCGTTATATGATGGTCCAGATTTTGAGAAAGTCAATCGGACATCCCTTGTTTCGAGTGAAAGGAAGAAAGAACCAGATTTGGTTCATAAGAGAGTGGAGTTGGGCACCATTCAGTGGTGGCTCCATTGTCCAAATGTCTACTAGTGACCGACACCTCTTCCCCTAAGAGGAGAAAACTAGACGTCGAGGATGGCGTGCTAGTCTCCTATCCTGCTTCCCAAGTCCATGGAGACTCCATGCCTCAACCAAAATCCTCATTGGTTATTTTTAACGGCTCATCACTCATTACAAAGCCTACTCATTTAAGAAATTAGGATTGAGACCATCCTATGCAAATGACACATATATTCTCACTATATAGAATCTAAGGCGATTCTATGGAACGATTCAACCAACTAGCGGACCACTACGATGTTTTGTGGTGTTGGTTATAATGCAAACATGTTGGTCATGTGTTGTGCTATCATTCACTTGTAATGCTGCTCAAACTTCTAGCTCAGATCATATGACTGCAAGCTCACTACCCGAATCATCCTATTGATAGTCGATTTGACTTAATAATGCTAGAGAGTTTACATCTAAGTTTTGATGACTTATATTTCACATCATTGAGATTTGGTATTGGTATCATACTCTCATGAACAAACCCAAATGGTCTCTCAGAAAACTAGAAACTACGATAGTAGTCTGAGCATTGGTGATGCGCACCAATATTTTCTACTTTGGGTTATACAATATCGCATGCAGCTATACTTCATCGTCTATGATCCACCATCACTCAATCTTATTTTGTGCAGCTAATGACTATGTGCAAACATAATGTCTCGCACTTACGTATATATGTGCCAAAATTTCTCTGCCACAACACATTATGATGGATCAATCGAGACGAATGAATACATATGTTGAACCTTGACATGCGATCTCTTTACCACTAGTTTTGCGGATGTCACTTTGATGAGACAGTCTTCCCGTCGTTAAGGGGAGTTAAGTACAAGCATGTTCAAATAGGAATGATAGGAAGGGTTGTGTCCTCACTATGTCTCATCATGATCTCCAAATGATAGAATGTAACAAATTTGATGCCTGATGCGTTTCTAGTATCGTGAAAGTGACGAGATCACATATACTTGCTGCAAACATGCCTGTAAGGATTTATGTCCCCTTTTGAGAGGACATGTCGCCACCAAAAAGAAGTTGGTTATAGAGCTGCCACCATAGAATGTGGCATGGTGACGTTACAAAGCGGCATAGTTTCGTTATAGGCTATGGATTCTACTGGAGAGCATAAGAGACCTAAATTTTCGATAAATACTCGTCCAATGAAGGGAGGGAGTTTGGCACAATATGATCCATTGATCATTGATACTCAATTCCATCATATGGTTATCATTGAGGGACACCTTAATGTTAAAACTAATTACTCATAATATCGAAATCTCTACAAAGTACAAATTACACTAGTGTACATGAGAGCATGAAATTTTGAGATTCATCAAACATATATGTGTTGAAACTCGTGAATGTAGTAGCAATTGGTCTACATGAAAAGAAGCGATCCAGATTGAATTATGTTCACTAACAAAGAGAAAGGTAGTTGGGTTGGTGATGCCGACACACCCAAGTGTAAACCCTATTGAAATTGGTCTTTATTAGAAAGCGTGACGAGAATAAAGAGATTATACTCGCCTCATGGCGCAAGGCTTCTCACAACGCTCTAGAATCAACTACGATGAGATAAATTCTCTCGTAGTGGATGTTATTACACTCCACTACCTTATCTGTGACGACCCAAACCAGAATCAGTGGTGTATGTGGCACGATTTACGAGATTAAGCTTAGTCGCGGTTTTACGATATATGAGTGGTTTGTCGATTCTATTCGCGACATGATTTTCGGCCGAGAATTTGAATTGAGTTTCTTCACGGAAGTTGTAGAGTACGTGATTTCGAGCTCGTGGGCAGTTCCGGAAGATTTTTCCGATAACCGAGGAATATAATACGATTATTTGAAGTTTCAGTTTTCGACGAGTTTATCTGATTGATTCGTCTTTATCCGTATCGTGATGGTTATCCATTTCGAATCGTCGATCGACCCGAGACGCGAGTATAAATATCGGAAATAGTCGAGAAATAGTCGTAAAACACTGTTGAAGTTTGACCGGACCGTTGACTTTCCAAAATTGGAAACTTGACCGTTGACCCGAAGTGGAAAGTTTCCCGATTGGTCTCCGTCGACCGACCTGCGTTTTCCGGCCACCTCCGGCCAAGTGAAGGGTAAGGTTCGCTTCTCCTTGATATTTCGAGTTGATTGATCCTTGAATTTGTGAAAATTGATTATGTTTTGGAGGAGAATGATTCGAAGCCGAATTGGGTTTTTCGCCGGTGACGGGGAGCTGTGCTCCGGCGAGTTGTGGAGGTGGTGTGGTTGGGGTTTGAACTCCCCTAACCTTGTAGATGCTTATGGTGTGGTTAATTTGGAACGAGGGGGTGTTTTCCGGCGAACCCGTGGTGGTTGCCGGAGGTAAATTTCGTTCGGTTCGAGCTGTTTTTGGAGGGTTTAGGTTGTGATTTGGTCTTTGTGACAGTTGAAGAAGATGATGGGCTTGAGATGAGCGTCATTTCTAGAGAATCTTGCCGTGGAATTCCACCGTTGACGGCGCGGCGGCGGCGGTCAACGGCGGGGCTCCGGCGAGGAGTTGACTTTTTGGTTTTCGACGTTTTTAATGTCGTTTTTCTCGTAATCGCGCCCTGATTATCGTCCAGAGGTTTTCGGATTGATTTGGGTAGCGGATTTTCAGTCGAGGGTTTCGAGTGGAGATTTCGGGAATTCCGTTAATCATTTTGTACTGCATTGTATATTTCCGGGAACGGTTGGTTCCGTGGTTAAGTACAGAGTTGTGGGCTATGTTTTGATCAGTTGTGTTTTATGAATATTCAGGAGATCGAGATCGAGATCGAGATCGTGCTTCAGGCGAGGGATCTTCCGCCGGGCCACGAGATTAGCGCGAGTACGCACTTGCTGATCTGTGAGTGGACAATTTCTTTTCACGGATTGATTACGAGTCTTTTATATACGTTTTACGAACTTGAGCATGTATACAATATTTCGGTTTACATGAGCATGTGTCATACGATTATGCCTATACCAGTATATATTACGTATATGCACTTATATATTGATTCATGCATTTGCATCGAACTATTTATGATTTGATTTACACAGAGTACAGTCTCAGTTACGTTGTTGTATTGATACACTTGCCTCTCGGCTGATCCCCGATGGAGGCCTACCAGGAGGGGCAGTACCCCGACCTGACCGGCGAGGGGCAGTTCCCCGGAACCGAGGCCTTTCTGGCTAGAATCACGTGTGGGCTAGGGATCCCGTGGTTCTGACTGTACTAGCACGGATGTGTCCACGAGTGACCCCGTGATATTTTTATGCATGCTCTGTACGCGTGAGGAGTTAGAGTCTCCCTCGTGTACCATTTCTTTATTTAGGCATCTGGACTCGCATATGATTTTATAACATATATATTATTCGGCGAAAGACAATTATCTTTTCGTCCACTCACTCTAACGAGTTTTATGTCTTTCCCCTGGGCTTTTCGGTTTTCGTACCCAGTTTGCAGTTCAGGTTTGGTGTTTCACGTCGCGGTTAGAGGCTAGTGATCTGAGCTACCTGTGTTTTCCAGTAGGTTCTTGTTTCGCCTACTGATGTGTATATTGTATATATTTACGCTAGAGGTCGCTGTGATACATTCTGATACATGTTTTATGCGGATTTTCTCGGATATATATATATACACACTACAGTATGTTTACTGTTTATTGATTATGATATGATGTTGAGAAATCCGGATGAGATTGGTGCCCACGGTTTGGCTTTTGTGGCATAGGATGAAGTGTTATTTTCAGGGTGCAGGTTTATGCAATTCCGCGTTAGTAACGTTACTCTGTCGAAATTTTGAATGATTTTTATTGGTTCGTGTTTTCAGAAGGGGTTCGATTCTGGTTTAGGCAACTGAATCGGGGTTGGGTCCTTTCATTGTCAGTTTGGTAGTTTCCAAAAAACTTGATATGCAGCTCATAATGATAGTCATGACATATCTCTATAGGGATCTAGAGTAAGATATAGTTTTGAATGTCTAAGATAGACTTCATGTACCCAAATCAAGTGGCTCTAAACCACAGAGCGCATTTGCAATGAGATTGAAACGCTCACCAAGTGACTACTTGATTGGAAAGGGATATGCTCATGCATGTTTATTTATATGACAAGTTTAGGATTTGCAAAGTGTTTGAAATTCGAATTTGAGATGAAAGATTTGCGAAAGACACAGTTTTTTCTCGAATAAAGGAGTCACAGCTAGTGACAGGAACTCGAGCACCGTAATGATGAGATTTTTCATCATCTGCTTACTCTAAGATATGTTGCACTTTATGATGATAAAGTGAAGCCTATGAGTACTCCCATGATCTGCTATAGTCTTAACCTTTAGAGGGATCCATTTTCGTCCAAGGGATGATGACGAAGATGTGTTAGAGGTTAAAGTGCTTAATCTAAGTGCAATAGTGTACTTAGCATAATACACAAGACTTAGCTCCTCATCATTATTGAACTTAATAGCTAGAGTTAGCTACACGCCCACACAATGCAATTGGAATGGTTTAAAAACAATTTTTCAGTATCAAAGAGTACGAAAGATATGGGCTTGATCTATTCCTATAGAGAGGCCACAAAGAGAGTGGCAATGGAAGTAAGGACACCACAAAGAGATTAGTGTTGCTTTTTCCTCACCCTCTTCACCAATACTCATTGTGACGTGTTGGAAGGTTTTGCTGATGTTGGATATCTCTTTGATCCACACAAAGGTTGTTCTCAAGTTGGTTATGTCTTTATCATGGGTAACATCGCGATACCTTGGAAGTCTAGAGAGCAGACTCTTGTCACTATATTTTTGAGTCATGTTGAGATTTTTGATCTAACCTGAAGTTGTGATGGAGTGCATATGGTCAAGGTCCATAAATGCACATATCGGAGATCAAGTGATTTTGAATCACCACTGATGAACCTACATGCATTATGAGGATAATGTTGCTTGCATTAAGTGATGAAGCTAGATTACATGTAGGGAGACAACACGAAACATATATCGCATAGATTGTTCTATAGTCAGCAAACAATAACAATTCCTCAAGATAGTTGACCAAGTTTGATCTGAGGATCATGCGGCAGACTCCCTAAATCATTGGCCAAACTCCATATTTGAGAAGCATGTGAAGAGCATAGGGTTGCTCAACTTGTCTATGCTACCTTGATTGTAGATATCAGGGGGAGATGCAAACTTCAGAGGAAGTCTGACATTCATGATCGTTCCTAAATGTGAAGGACACGTTGTACTATTTTTTCTTGCTAAGGTTATTTTTATCACAAAGAGTTTTTATTACTTAGCAAGGTTTTAATGAGGCAACATGGTTATGTGTCATATAATCGTCTATAATAACTTGAACTCTTTTTACTTGGTGAGATCACTTTTTCTCCTGCAAAGATTTTTGGCTTGTCAAATTTTTTAATGAGACAACAAGGAAGCATTGAAGAAGCACTGTCTACCATAACTGGTACAAGGGGGAGTGCTGAAGGATATTTACCTTATTATGTGTGTTCCTAGTTATGATAGAATATACAGAGAATAAGGGAGAGAATCCTATTTAGTGATGTATTAGGATTCTTACCATATGTAACTCTATGTACTCTCCTATATAAAGGAGCTTCTTATTATCAATGAAAGGGTACCATTACTTCCACAATCTCTATACTTTACCATATTTTCTAAAACACTTTTTTCACTTCTTTGCTCCTTTATTGACTCAAAACGCATATAAAACAATAAAGTAAACTAATATCGCTGAATAAATAACAAAAGTATAAGTATGTGAACATCAATAAATAGCATAGAGGTGCATATTTATGCACCGATCAAGAACCCCACATTTATCTTTTGCTAGTCCTCGAGCAAACACTAAATTATGACTCAAGAATCAATATTAATTAAACTAACAAGACTCTAATGCCCTTAACATGTTGTCTCAGTAATCTCCCTACTCATGCAACACCAAGTTCACAAATTATCACAATTTCAAACCATAGAATTCCGAAGGTTAATTTCGATGCATGACACATATGTAACATGTAGGACATAGACATAATCATGGTGAATGTGGAGTTGTAGTATCCAATAAACAAGTTAAGATCCAACCTCAAATAGATATGCTCTCATAAGTGTTTCACTCAAAGTATGTCTAAAGTATTCACTCAACTCAATTACTTGCCAAATAGACCGAACCATATGCTTAATTCTTATAATTAATCTCCACAGATCAAAGGTAGCTCATCTTGAAGATCAAAAAGATCTTTTCAAGGTTGTAATGGGGCTGGGCATAAGATAATAGAAATATTTAGGATAAGTGGTGATATAACTGTTCTCCAAAGACTTAGCCAAAACTTAACCATCTTCTTCATAGTCGCCATGATTTTTTTTTTCTCGCACATCCTTGAGCTTTGCAAACAAGACAAAGGCCAAATTTTCATTGTTAAGCCTTCAATTCAAATCAAACTCTAAATTTACAAATATAGGGGACATTAATCCTGACATTTAATAAATATAAACATATTGTCATCGAGAGTACACAATTTTTTTTTTCTTTTCATCTCTCATATATTTTTTTTTGAAAATTACAACATTCTATGCATTATGAACAAGTCTATCCCTATACAAATACATCAAGTAAACCATCTTTTAACTCCTCAAAACAAAGAAACACATCTCCTCCTGTCGACATTACTTCCTACTAAGTCCTGGCCAGAAACTTAGAGTAAAGAAGTCCTACACTCGGCTAAGTATTTAGATATTCATTGGTGATGAAAAAAGGCTAAACATAGGCTCAAAGTGGATAATCTAAGGGGTCACAACTTGTGCGCATAAATAGGGACACATGGCAATATGACAAAGTGGTGGTACATCCTAGATACCTTTATCATCTTCTTAATCAGAACATGTATTGACTATAAGTTTAGAAAAGTACAAGAGTAAGTTCTAGTAATATCTAGGATTCATTAACTCAATTTGCAGTAAGCAATTGACACTCAACAAAGAAAGCATGTATATCACATATAGGCTCAATCGCTCACAGGTTAAATGAAACATCAATGTCTATGCATGCTCATAGATCTGTACTATGTTAACTTATTTCTACAACCACTACATATTCTCATATGCACCATATATCAAGATTGACCAAAGAAACTCAAGTAACTTAGTAGCATGTTTCACTCTTAGTCACAATTTCAGAAGATATAATCACATCATGGACGAGTTAAGGACTCCTAAGACTCAAAACATAAATCAAAAGACTCTTTTTGTATTTCTTTTCTTGACACTATTTATTTTTGTATTTTATTTTTTATGTAAGACACTAAAATACATAAGAAAAACAAAAAAAAAACTCAAAAATACCAAAAACTGACGCAAAAACCCTTCCATGACGAGTTAGTTGTCGGAAAAGACATCCTCATCATTCAACGGTTCGAGCAACTTTTTCGACGGGTCGAATGTATGCTAGTGCCTGAAAACTGACTCAAATTTCGACGGGTCAAAAATTCCTTTGAGGGATCGAAGTACATTCCCTGTACAACTAAAAAAAACTAAAAAATTGGAGAACCTGAGTATACCGACTTGAAATTATATGAGCATAAACTAGACACATATATAAACAATCTCTCAAATTTTTAGAATTTTTCGAGACTTCTAATCATGTCAGATAAATTACACAAAGAAGCATATTGCACAGTTCCGATTTAACACCCAAAAATGAAAAATTTAACAAAAATCTATATCTAGACACTAAGTATATGATATAGTCCAACCCTACACTTGAAAGTTGCATTGTTTTCAATTTAAAAACTTGAACTAAACCATGCAATACATCAAATAAGCATGACAAATAACATATATCATACACAAAATACACTACGTGGAGAAAAATAAATTAAAGCAAAGGAAAAGAAGAGAAAAATATAAAGGAGAAAGGATAAAAGAGCAAATCTGGTAGCCACGCTTCTTTATCAACATGGGTTGCCTCCCATGCAGTGTTAAGTTTAACGTCTTCAGCCAGACATCTTCAAAACCATCAGGTGGCTGTGGTCTTGGCTTGATCAAGTGCTTGGTCATTAGTAATGATGCTAAATGAGCTCTCCCAAGTAACTTGAGCAACTTTGGTATCCCACACACACAAGATCTAAAGTGTCTTCTTCCTTTCTTCCTCTTCTTCCAAAACCTCCTCTTCTTGAGTCCAACAAACAAGGTAAAAAGAATTACCTTGTTGGACATATGGTGATCAGGTATCACCATCTCAATATGCACCAAAAAATAAGGGGGCTCGGTAGGTGAATCCTCAAACTCTAGTGTTTCGTTGGTGCATGAAACAAGTGTGGAACTTGAGTTTGGCGTTTATAGCTCTTGTGATTGTTCAGGTGGTGGTAGTACCATCTCAATATAAGGAATTTCGATGGACTCCTCCTCAAAGAATTCACTCATCTTATCATCATAAAACGATGCATCTCCTCCTTTTATGGAAATTTCGACCTCATATTGTTTTGCAAGTTGTTGCAACGCCAGTTTAATCTTGATCATCAAGGTCAGATGATACGCCCTAAACACTCATTCCTCACTTGAGTGACCTGCCCACCCTATCACATATAGAACAACCCAAAAAAATTAGACATAATATACAAAGGTTAATTACAATATATAAATTAAAGCAATTAGACTTGATCAATGCCCGACATGAAAGGACCCAACCCCGATTTAGCTACCTAAACCGGAATCGAACCCCTTCGAAAATACGAACCAACAAAAATTTTCCGAAATTTGGGCAGAGTTTCGTTACTAGCGTGGAATTACCTTAACCTGCACGCGTAAAATACACTCCATCCTATGCCACAAAAATCAAACCGTGGGCACCAATCCCATCCGGATTTCTCAACATCAATATAATCAACAACAGTAAACATACTGTACTATATATATGTATATCCGAGAAAATCCGTAATAACAAGTGTCAGAATGTATCAGAGCGACCTCTAGTATAAAAATATATACAATATGTACATCAGTAGGCGAAACTGGAACCTACTGGAAAACACAGGTGACTCTGATCACTAGCCTCCAAACCGCGACGTGAAAACACCAAACCTGAACTGCAACTGGGCACGGAAACCGAAAAGCCCAGGGGAAAGGCAATTAAACACGTTAGAGTGAGTGGACGAAAATAAACATATGCCTTTCACCAGTTATATATATACAATCAATATAAACAATGCGAGTTCGGAACACAACACATTTATACAAGGAGGTTGTCGGGCAGATCTCTCAAGCCCGACGTCGGGTGAATCGCTCAAACCCGACTGTGATAGGCCAGGGGAATCTCTCAACCCTGCTTCAGAGGAATCTCTCAACTCTGGGCCAGAGGAATCTCTCAACTCTGGTAGCATCGATGCAATAAATGCCAATCACAATAACACATAACAATACCTCCGAAAATAACATATATATCAATCATCGTATATAATAAATACGGAAATCATAAATTCCACGAACTCGCAAATCAACAGTGAAAATAGAAACTTGTCCACTCACAGATCAGCTAGCGCGAACTCGCGCTAAACTCGTGGTCCGGCGGAAGTCCCCTCGCCCGAAGCACGATCACAATCCAGATCTCGATCTCGATCCCCTGAATATATTCATAAAACACAACTGATCAATATCGTAATCTACAACACTGTACTGATGCACGGAAACCAACCATTCCCGGAAATACGAAATGCAGTGCAAAATGAATTACGGAAATCCCGAAATCCCCACTCGAAACCTCGACTGAAAATCGGCTAACCAAATCAACTCGAAAACCTCCGTGCGATAACCAGGGCATGATTACGAGAAAAATGACATTAAAAACGTCGAAATCTAAAAATTTGACTTTTCCGGCCGTTGACCGCCGTTGACCGCCGCCGCTGGCGGCGGCGCGCCGTCAACGGTGGAATTCCGTGGCCAAAATTTCCAGATCAGCTCCTCTCAACCATGCGAACATCATTTCCTTCTAACACGTAGCTCAAATCCTACCGGAAACACCTCAACTCTTCGAAATCAAATCGGAATTCTCAAACTGGGTTTCAAATCGGGTTCGACCCAAATCACCATCTCTTCCAAAACCAGCTAACCCAAAAGCTTCTCCTAAGTGTGGGGAGCAAAACCCCCAACAAAACCCCTCAAAAATCACGCTGGAAACCTTCCTCCCGTCACCGGCGACCGACACCAATTCGGCCCTAACCGGGTTCCCACAAAACGGAACCAAACTCACTCAAACCAATTACCATCATGCTCGAATTCACAAGGGGAAGCGAATAGTACCTGTCCCGTGGTGGATGGTGGCCAGAATCCGGTCGCCGGAAACTGTCTTCCCGTTTGGGAAACTTTCCCCTTTTGGCTGCTATTCCACTTTCCAAATATGGAAAGTCAACAGAATTCAATTCGGTCAACGCCCAAAATGAAGTTTCCGACTAACTCTCGACTATATTTCGACTTTTCGATATTTATACTCATCCCTCGGGTCGATCGACGGTCCGAAATGTAAATACGAAATGATTCGGATAAGCTCAAAACAAACGGATAAACTCGTCGAACCCGAAACTTCAAATAATCATAAAATATTCCTCGGCTATCGGAAAAATCTTCCGAAACCACCCACGAACTCGAAATCACGTACTCTACGTTTTCCGTGAAGACACTCAACCCAAATTCTCGACTGAAAACAAAGTCGCGAATCGAATCGACAAACCACATAATATCGCAAAACTGCGACTAAACTCAAATCTCGAGAATCGTGCCAAACGCACCTCAGATTCTGGTTCGGGTCGTCACACGACAACATGGCGCTAAAGTTTGATAGGAAGAAAATTACCTATCAAAAATAGTCCTTACTTTGTATCTAAAGATGTTAATGTTGTATAATGAAAATAGGGATTATTCTTACAGAGGACTAATGAGACCTAAATGCTTAAACATTATTTAAACGCAAATGTCAGAAAAGCTGACAGATTCGACCACTAGATACAAATACAATTATGAAATATATCTATACTATTCTAAAGGACACAAAATTTATACACATGCAACTAGATTCAGTGGTGGACTACCACATAAAAATGCAAAGGGTTTCGATAATATTTGATTGGTAAAATCAATCGTTGATTACAGCTAAATGCAGAAAAGTAAAATACTAAAAAGTAAAAGTGAATCAATGATGGAAAAGAAAAACTAGGAACTTCTCTCCACCTCATACACCTTACGATTACCACTATCTAATCTAAATAACTATGGATGACTAAATCCCACAATTAGACCAATGTCAGTAGGACACCGATTGTATTACACTCTCTTAGTTGCCGTACTAAGCAGAATGTTAGTACTGTCTTAGCTTGATCCCTAATTGGTATATTGGTACACGTCAGCATCCTAATCTAGTCAACTAGAGTTATTATGATCTAAGAGTGTTTGAGAAATAACATAACTTCTGAGGTCGATATAGCGGTCAATCACACATCCTAGACTCTAAATCCTAGTCATGCAACTAAGCGTGCACTCGAAGAAACATGAACATAGAAATCTTCAATGATATAAAAGTGAAATAAAACTCATCCAAATAGTTATTAAACTTAAAAGGGGTTTGAAATTGAAAACATATCTAGGGCTTCGATAAGCTCCTAACTAAGTAATTAGCCTCTCATAGACAAGGAAGCTAGAGTACAAAAATTCAAAAGAAAAGAAAGCAATAAAAGATAGAGAAGAAGAGAATCTGGCGTCATCGTTTGAAACTCCTGCTTGTGGCTCCTTGATCTCTTTTTAAATTATTCTTCTCCCCAAAGTTGATTAACCTGAGTCATCTTGCAACGTTGCAAGCGCGTCTGGGGAACCCTTTCTTCCTAAACTTTAGCATGTAGGTCCTTCTAGTGCTGCAAATGAAGAAGCTCGACACTGGGAACTTCTTGAGTAGGTATATGGTCAACCCTTTGATTAATTAGTCTCCACTGTTGCAACCACTACTGTAGAGGAGATAGCTACCGCCACGGTTAATGAAGATCTTCTGGAAAAGGCTGCTAAGGCCACGAGAGATATAACTGTTCCTGACGTTGCTGCTGTACAGACTACTACTGCTGCTGAGGTATCTGCTCTGGCTTTGTCTTTTTTGAAATAATGTGCATTTCTAACCATTGTTTTTGGTTATGTGATCCCAGGAAACTGTTCAAGAAGCATATTGACTTGTTCTTGCAGCTGCATATGTGACTCCTGTGATTGCGAGTGGAGAACTGCCATGTGTTCTTGATGCTCCTTCCATTATTCTGGCCACTGGAACGGGCCACATAGAGGCTACTGTACTGCATTTTCCTTGAATATGCTAAATCTAGTTGAACATGTTTTTAAACAGACTTTAACTTTTACTTGTTCTTTGTAGTTCGTAACTGAAGTGTCTTCTTCTCCTTGCATCAACACTGCCTTATATGATAACCAATCTCCCCATCATCTATCTCAGGTACATTCTGACTTTACTCGTGTAAGATTTCTTCTTGTAAGTCCTTTGAACATCTCATAACTGTTTAAGTATAGGTTTTTCTGCAGAAAGACCCAAGTACTCAAGAGCTATCTTTTACCGAGGGTCAACGGAGGCTTGGGAAATTCTTTAACATCATCCGTAACTGCAGCAAAACTGCTGCCCCCAGTCTGCCACTCCAGCCCTTCTGGCTCCAACTAGTGGTAGCGAGGGAATGGCAAGGACTCTGTGAGAGGCGGTACAAATTTACAAGGACCTAGCATTCTCCGAAAATGATCCTCCAGAAGTCCAGTTCGCCATTTCTTATCTTCGAGACCAATGGACTCTAAATTTTGAGAACGAGAATGTTCATTAAGAGCTGGATGTTCATATTCAAATGGCTCGCCGAGCTATAGAGGGAATAGATCATGCTATTCTGGATCAGATGGAGGAACTGCTGCGAGAACTTCCTAATCTTTACGATGTTGTGGTCTCTACTACCCACGAGCAAAACAAAACTATCTACCATCGCGTAGACCATAACCGTAGGTGGAAACGTGACTTAGAGAAAATTACGACAATGAAGAAGAGCTATGAAGGTGAGTGGGTAGATATTCTGGCCATGTGTGTGGAGATTGTAAAGCTTCAGGCTAAGCTGCGTAAGAAGGAGGAAGAATTTTTTTGGAAAGGAGCAGACTGCTATCGCTCTTCTTAATGTCAGAAAGACTCTTTCTGAAAGTGTTCATCAAAACCGCGATGTAGCTACGGATGCTGAGAAAGCTTGGGCCGATGCACATGCCCGGTATTTCCAAGTAAAGACTAACCTGTGAGCTCTTGGCAGCTCCATTGTGAAGTTCTAGATTTCTGTTGACTAAGCCCCATGTTTGGGCTTCATATTTTATTTTGTATAACCTCTTGCTTAGTTTAACTTATGTTTTATGGCCCATGACCTTAATCACCTACTGTGAATCTCTACAATCAAATAACTTCGCGCCTCTTAAAATCACGCCGGTCCTTGGAATAACTATCCGTCTTTAATGGCTCATAACTCTATATCTCGAAACGGTAAGACTTCAGCTTTTAAGAGATACCCAGATCGGTAATTGAATGCTAGACCCCCTTAACTATTCGGGTCCTTTTATTTAAAGACTCCTAGAGCTTGTAGGCCTATAAATAGCTTGTCACTTCTCCTTCACTCCACAAGATCCCTTTGTAGCGAAAGATGGCTTTTCTAGTTCATAATTTGTTCCTTTCTTGCTTTAAGGCAAAGTCTCCAGATCTTGTATTTTGCTAGATATTTTTAGGTCAAAGTACCAAAGCTCAAACCTGGCTTAGGTCATAGTACCAAAGCTCAGGTTCTTTAGTTCTGGGCTAATTCTCAATTTTTTGAGAATTAGCAGACAATGGTTGATTTGAGCACTCACTAACCTCATCCCTGAAACTAATCATCCTGGTCTGGTGTATGCTCCCACTCACTCTCGCAACAGTTCTCCTTGCTTTCTGAGTTGAGCTCCTAAGATTGTGATTAAAGGGACGGCTTTGTTGAGCCACAAATGTTGGGTGAGTGCAAGTACCCTAAAGTCTTTCAGAGCCGGAGGTAGATCTAACCCTTAGTCAGTGATCGTCCACCGGCGCAAGTCGAGGACTTCGTTGTGGATGGTTGGGATAGATCTAAACCACTTTCTACGATTGGTTTTTTTAGCAAGAGATTGTTCATTCGATGTATAGTATCAGAGCTAGAGGGCACAAAACCTCATATTGTACTCTTTATTTTGATTAAATGAAACAATGTATTTCTCTACTGCTTTTTTCTTTTCTTTGTAACAACGAAAATACTATCTCCATTGACTTGTCCACTGGAATTTGGTCGTAATTGTAACACTTAAAAGAACCACAGAAATTGGATCCATGTTAACAAAAAGTTTGTAATTTTGCAATATTTTGGCCACATGAATTGGCTATGGACATACTGATTGCCCCCCTAGTTTTACATGAAGAGCGAGCCTCTGTAATAGGCTGCGAATAAGTGTAAAACTAAGTTGTTGACCCTTCTTGTGCCTCGATCTCCCAAACTGGCTGCCGGTACTTCTTCAAAAATCGATTATTAATTGGATTGCGATGAACCTCACCATCAACGTCTCGCAACTGGAAAGCACCTTTAACTAAGATTTTGTGAATGATGAAGGGTCCTTCCCACTTCGCAGACCATTTACCATGTCCCTCTTGCTTTTCTCCCAACGACAATACTGTTTTCCAAATCAGCTCTCCATCTGTAAAGTTAAGTCCACGGGTACGTCGATCATAGCAGTGAGCCACTTTCTGTTTCTCTGCGAGTAGGTTAGTTAAGGTGTTGATACGCTTACGTCCAAATTCTCCAACTCCAGCCACATCGCTTGTACATAATCTTCCCCAATTAGTTGGTGTTGATCCATGATCCGCAACGACTGAACATTGATCTCTAATGGCAAAACTGCATTATGTCTAAACATTAGTGCATATGGAGTAGTCTTGGTGGGACTACGCTTGGAAGTTCGGTATGCTTACAAAGTGCTGAATAACTCCTCATGCCAAAGTCTTGAATTGTCTGCGAGCATGTGCTTAAGGATGTGTATGATCAATTTGTTGCTTGCTTCAGCTTGACTATTAGACTGTGCATAATACGGTGAAGAATGCAAAAATTTGATCCTAAAGTCGACTATTAACATTTCTACTTCTCTGGACATGAATGTTGTTCCTCTATCCGAAATGAAGCACTTCGGTATTCCAAATCGGCAGATGATATCCTCGTATAGGAACTGCCTGATCGCAGTGGCAGATGCCACTTTTAAAGGCCTTACTTCTACCCATTTGGTGAAGAAATCAGTAGCAACAATGATGAACTTGTGTTGCATGGAAGAATGAGGATGAATTAAACCGATGAGATCTAATGCCCATCGTCGCACTGGCCATGGTTTGATGATTGGCTGCATATGAATGTTTGGTATATGGTTGATTGGTCCATAAGCCTAACAATCCTTGCACCCCTTTTCAAAAGTGATGCAATCTTTTAGCATCGAAGGCTAGAAATACCCGTGTCTCCGCAAGAGCCACTACCAGAAATTGACTCATTGCCGGCGACTTAAAAGTCGCCGGCAATGTTTTTGGACATTACCGGCGATTTTTGCCGGAAAAATCGCCGGTAATGTCATTTTTTTTTTACATTACCGGCGATTTATGTCGCCGGTAATGTCCGTCGCCGGCAATGTCTCGATGGTAATGTAAAAAAAAAAAAGACATTACCGGCGACTTCATTTATGTCGCCGGTAATGTCTTTTTTTTTTACATTACCATCGAGACATTGCCGGCGACAGACATTACCGGCGACATAAATCGCCGGTAATGTAAAAAAAAAAAAAAGACATTACCGGCGATTTTTCCGGCAAAAATCGCCGGTAATGTCCAAAAACATTGCCAGCGACTTGAAAGTCGCCGGCAATGAGTCAATTTCTGGTAGTGGGCCATCTCATTTTTGGGCCAGATTGGTGAGCTCCACAGACTCCAAAATGTATTTCTCATAACAATCATTTGGCCTCAATCCCGAATACACAAACTAAGTCCACTCATTCTTCCTTATGTCTGAATAACTCATTGCCTCAAAGAATGTAATTTGGAGCAAAGTACTTGATCTTTTTGTCTACCGTAGAGCTAGGATCTTTTAAGTATGTGATAATCAGCTACCGCCAGTCATCATCGATTATTCCTAGAGCTGCGACGTACCATTCATCTTTTTCTTCTTTTCTAGCCACGAAGGATGGGAGAGTATGAACATTTACCTTTGTAAGCCGCTCATGTACATCATCAACAAGCTCTATCCCAGAGCAAGTTGAGCCAACTTGTAGGCAGCAAAATTCTCTCCTCTTGGGATATGAGTTAGGGTCACCTCTGTGAATAATTCCAACAACTCGCTGGCCCTTTTCACGTATGGCTCGAGGATGAGTTCTGTTTTAAATGTAGCTTGGAGCTGTCTGATCACGAGCAACGAGTCTCCCCAAACTTGTATATCTGTAGCACCAAGGTCCCATAAAAGCTCCAGCCCAATGATTAAGGCTTCATATTCCACTATATTGTTGGAATAGTGGTAATCGAGTCGGAAGGAATAGGTAAATGTTTCACCTTGTGGATTGACCAACGCTATTCTTGCCCCTGCGAAAGCACTTGTGTTGGATCCATCGAAGTAGAATTTCCAAGGAGCCAATGAGATGTGTGACAATTCTAGCTCCTTTTGCTATCAGATCTCCTCCATAAGATGATGTGCGAGGAAATCGGCCACTGTTTGGCCTTTCACTGCCTTTCATGGAACATATTGTAGTAAAAACTCGGACAGTGTGAGAATTCACTTCCCTATCCATCCTCAAAGTATAGGTCGGGCTAACATATATCGAACCAGGTCTGTTTGTGCGATGCCGCACATAGTGAAGGAAAGCATATAATGCCTTAACTTGTAGCCTGAAAAGTAAAGAGCAAGGCATAATTTCTCCATCAGTGTGTATCTGCTTTCGCAGTCCGTGAATGTCCTGCTTAAGTAGAATATTGCTCTTTCTGCCTTGACCTCATTGTCTTGTGCCAATAAGCTCTCTATGGATGATTCCGTTGCGGAAATGTAAAGCTTAAGTGGCATGCCCTTTCGCAGTGGTACCAAGATTGGTGGATTAACCAGGTATTGCTTGATTGTGTTAAACGCCTCTTGGTGGACTGGTCCCATACAAACTCCTTCTCTCCTTGTAATTTAAGTAGAGGTGCGAAGGGTTTGGTCTTTCCCGCAACGTTGGCAATGAACCTCCTTAAGAGGTTGGCATTCCCAAGTAACTATTGAAGCTCTCGTTTGTTCTTTGGAGGGGGAGTTTTAAGAACGACTTCCTTCTTATCGTCCGACACCTCTATTCCTCTCTGATGCACAAAGAAGCCAAGGAAGTCTCCCGCTTACACCCCAAATACACATTCAGCAGGATTCATTTTGAGATGATGTTTCCTCATTCGTATGAATACCTATCTTAGATCTTCTATATGACTTGACTTCTGCTTTGATTTGACCACAACATCATCAATGTAGACCTCCATTGTATCACCTGCTAGATCATGGAAGATATAATGCATTGCTCATTGATATGTTGACCCTGCGTTCTCCAACCCGAATTGCATATTGACGTATTCAAATACTCCTAACACCCCTGGGCATCTAAATGTAGTTTTGTGCCTGTCTTCCTCAGCGACCGGGATTTGATGATTATCCCATTGTGCCATCCATGAATGAGAGCATCTCATGTCTTACCACTGCATCAATAAGCAAATCAGCTACTGGCATTGGGTAAGCGTCCTTTGGAGTGGCTTGGTTTAAGTCCTTGTAGTCCAGACATACTCTTATTTTTCCATTCTTCTTCCACACTGGGACTATGTTCGATATCCACTCTATGTACTTAGCCACTTGGATGACTCCGGATTTCAACATTTTCTCGATTTCTTCTTTTACCAATGTTGCCATTTCCGGATTCATCCTTCACATCTGCTGCTGGACTGGCTTTCTTTCGGTCTATGATTGGAAGCTTATGGACAACCCGCTTTGGTGAAAGTCCTAGCATATCTTCAAATTTCTCCGCAAAGCAATCTTTATATTCGAGTAACAAGTCAACGAGTCTCTTTCATTCTTCTGGCTTTAAGAAGGTACCGATAGCCACCTCCATTGGCTCAGCAAGAGTTCCAAGGTTAATCTTCTCAGTTGGATCTCTAAATTTAGGTAGTGTGTCATCCAAGGCTACAGGTGCGAGCTGGATGATATCCTCCTCTATCTCTTTCTGTTGGACGTCTTCGTTAATACATTCTGTCGTGGCTATAGTTGGCAGACAATTGTAGGCTTGCGAATCAATCATATAAGTCTATAATATTGCATATAGAGAAGCAAAAGCCTCTGCATCCTCGTCCTTGGACGGGCGTATCGTTGATGTCTTATGGAGGCTAGCTCGAGGAAGTAGGGCTATGCTTTGTCTTCTCTTGCTTGCACTATTCCCCATCGAGCTAGTTCTGAGGCCGTTACCCCAACAGGTCAGCCCTTCTTATCAACGCCGCACACTTTCAATGGCCGAAGATTTCTATTGTAGTAATTGACATCCAACACATTCACAGAGACTGAGTATAGTCGTGGATCAGCTTTGACTATGTGTGATTCTGATATCTCCATGTCCCATATAAAGAGATGTTGATAAAGCGATGAAGGTACACAGTAGCTCCTGTGGATCCAATCTCTGTCCAGTATATCACTGAAAGGTGAATTGCATTTAATGACAAAGAAGGTATGAACCCTTATAACATGTTTAACTTTGACTTTGAGGAACAATAATCCAAGTGTCTACGAGACTGTTCCCACAAAGTTCTTGATCATCATGGATGTCGCTTGAATGGCCGATCGAGGAATACTCAACAACATCATTGCTTGAGTAGTTAGGAAGTTCACCGCTTCCTGGTATCTACCATGACCTTGCTAAGCTGGATACCCCTATGCCTGCAGTGATGTATAATGGTCTCATGTGTGAGGCCATTGTGGCTGTCAGTTTTGAGAACATCATGTAGGACTTTCGCATAACTGGGTCCACCCGTGGTCCCTGCTCCTCTGGTTCTTCTATTTCTACCAGAGTTAGTCCTTGAGCTACCTTACTTACAATGACCCACTACAAGAAAACAACACTTAGACCACAGAAACGTAATTGTTCCGTGGTCCAAGTGACACTTGGACGACGGAGAATCATATCTCCGTGGTCCAAGTTCCACCTGGACAACAGAGAAGTCTCCGAGGTCCAGGCTAGAACCTGGACGACGGAGAATACTATCTCTGTCGTCCAGGTGCTCACCTGGACCTCAGAGACTTCTCCGTTGTCCAGGTTAGAACCTGGACGACGGAGAATACTATCTCCGTCGCACCTGGACAACGGACCGACACGCCGTGGTCCGTGTGGCCACTTAGACGACGTACCGACACCTTCATCGTCTAAGTGAAGCATTATATAAGGCCAATGCCAAACTCTCTTCCTCTCCGCTCACTCTCAACTGATCGATCATAATCGCTTCCTGTCTTGAGCAGCTAGTGCCTCACGCGTGCACGCAATGCAAACGACGATCGACGTCCTAGTTAGCTGGCTAGATATATAGCACTATATATATCGATCTTCGGCTCCGACCATCGATTAATTCGCCATATATATATCGGAGAAGGCCAGGTACGTACGCAGTTAATTTTCCAACACCATTAACGTATGTTTATATATATATATATATATATTTAATTGCATGTACATTTGTTAAAACCCCCATTGTTAATAATTAATTAATTAGTACGTCTAATTAATATATTAAGTTAGGAAATTGATGATATATATTAGTTAATTATAGACACGTAGTACGTATATATGTATGGATGTTTTCAAATTTGGTTAATATTTAGTTAAAACATACATACATGCATGGATGTTAGCTACACATATTAAAGTACGTAATTGATCGATGTAGATCGAGTACATATAATTAATAGTTAATTAATTGACTAATATATATGTAATAATTAATTAATTATAATATATTGTAGAAGTATGGACAAGAGTTAGATGAAGTTGCAGAATAGATGTGATGTCCGGTATATGGATGGAATTAGCAAATTTGTGAATTTTGCGATAGAACATGGTCAGGAAAAGAAGCGTTTCAGATGTCCGTGCCAGAAATGTCTTAATTGTCAGTATGTGGAGGTTAATGTTATGGTGCAACACCTGTACGAAAATGGTATGATGTGGAGTTACACTACATGGAGCGAGCATGATGAAGCAGTAGACTTCAACTCAGTAGACTTCAGCTCTGGGTACAGTTACCAGGGTGCCTCATCCAGCGGCAGTGGTGCCGGCCCCTCTGCTTGCAACCCAACTGCAGATTTGGTCCATGATGCGTTTCTGGGATTTAGTCATGGTGGACACCAACACCAAGACGGAGGTTACAGTACCACTCATGAGCATGATGACACATTCCCCGCTGCTAGCTTGGCCACTGACACTAGTGAGATGGATAAGTACAACCGGATACTACTTGAAGCACTGACCCCGGTGTTCCCTGGATGTCGAGAGAATGTGTTGCAATATGTGATGGAGCAAATGAAGATAAAAGTGAAGCACAAAATGCCAGTCAGTGCTTTTGACAAAATTCAGGAGCAAATATGTAAGTTGCTTCCTGATGATCACAATCTTCCTAAATCTCATTATAAGGTTAGAAATATCTTGAGCAGCCTCGGCCTAAAGTATAGAATAATTGACACATGTCCGAATGATTGTGTGCTTTTTTACAAAGAGTATAAAGATTTGGACTATTGTCCCGTATGTGGCCAGTGCAGATATGAGATGAATAGGAAGAGTTCGAAAAAGAGAATTCCTGTGAAAGTTGTTCGATATTTTCCCTTGATTCCCAGATTGCAGCGCCTGTACATGTCTCTGCACACAGCAGAGGCGATGCGATGGTACGCAGAAAAGTGAATAGATGACGATGTCCTGCGACACGCCGCGGATGGGGAGGGTTTTAAACATTTCGACAGAGAATTTGGAGACTTTGCTGCATAGGTTAGAAATGTTAGACTCGGCCTATCTACAGACGAATTCAATCCTTGGGAAGTAATAGCTCCGCCGTCAGCACTTGGCCAGTTATTCTGATGCCGTACAACTTGCCTCCGTGGATGTGCATGAACAAGGAATTTAATTTCCTTACTCTTCTAATTCCAGGTCCTAAATCTCCAGGGAAGTGCTTAGATGTCTACCTCAGACCTTTGATCGACGAGCTGAAACTGTTGTGGCAAAATGGAGTCCCAACTTATGACAAATTCACTGACACAATGTTCACGATGAGGGCTGCCGTAATGTGGACGATTAGCGATTTTCCAGCGTATGGGATGTTGGCAGCCTGCAGGACAAAAGGATATAATGGATGTCCTATATGTTTGGACGACGTGAACTCTAGTTGGCACGCGGGGAATGTGTGTTACTTGGGTCACCGTAGATGGCTTCCTCACGACCACCCATGGCGACATGATGAAGCTCATTTCGACGGGACGGTAGGGAACAATCCTAAACCCCGTAGTTGTTCGGGCGAAGAGATTTTAGAGAGGTTGAGCTATTTCGACTTTGGTGTGTTGACCAATGAAGCGGATGTAAAGAAATGCAATCCAATTCCTCCACATGATCTCAGCTATTGGCATCACAAGAGTATATTCTTTGAACTCTCTTACTGGTCGAAGTTGAAGCTGAGGAACAACTTGGACGCGATGCACATAGAAAAGAATGTGTGCGACAACATGGTGGGAACAATTCTCGGTATTAAGTTCAAGACTAAAGATACTCCCAAAGCGCGCAAAGATCTGGAATCAATGAATCTACGTCGTCCCTTGTGGTTGAGGAGGGATAGGAAATGAGTGTACAACAAGATGCCAGCTGCACCTTACACAGTGAAGCTGACACTTAGACATTCTGTATTTCACTGGTTTAAGGGCGTTCGTTATCCGGCTACGTATGCAGCTACTATAATTGGAGCAGTGGACGAGGTGCAACACAAGTTTGTTGGTCTAAAGACACATGACTATCACGTTATGCTGCAACGTCTGATTCCAGTGGTAATTCGACCATATTTTCCTCGTGACGTCGTGGAACCAATAATGGCATTGTGCACATGGTGGCAGAGGCTATGCGCCAGAGAATTAAAGAAGTCAGATGTGGTGGAACTGCAACAACAAATTGTGCACATCATTTGCAAACTAGAGATGATTTTTCCCCCTGCTTTCTTTGACATCATGAGTCACCTAATGATCCACTTGCCCGAGCAGGTGCTCATTTCTAGTCCGGTCCAGTACACTTGGATGTATCCTCAAGAAAGGTACATACATATATATATTAATTATACAGGTGATTCGATTCATAATTTGTTCCAGTGGAGATTACTAGTTATATGTACTTATTCTTATTGTACGTTTGATTTTGTAGATAGCTTGGACAGTATAAGTCATTCGTCAAAAACAGGTCAGCCCCGGATGGCTCCATAGCAGAGACATACCTAATGCATGAGTGTGTTACTTACTGCAACATGTACCTCAAAGATCCACCACCTCCCACTGCCTCCGATCGTAGTGCCCGCATCAATCTTTCTGTCGTCACCAATGTCGTCCGACCGTTTAGAGGAGTATTAAAAGAATCGTTAACATAGGAAGAACTTATTGAGGCACATTGGGTAGTGTTGCGAGACTGTGACGAAGTTGAGCTGTACATGATGTCATACAGGGAGAGGCTTCAGACGTTAAATCAAAACAAGAGTTCGGCGTGGATTGAGAAAATGGTTAAGAAAAAGTTCCCTGATTATTTCTTCCAATGGGTACGTACGTACGTCTCGGTATTTAGTAATTTATATACATATCACTCATGTTTGTAGAAAGTAAACCCTTATATTTGCCCATTTTCGCAGATGATTGATCTACAAAAATCTGAAAACCACGGGGGGTGGTGGTCCTGGCCAAAGCACTTGCTAGCAGGGAAGCCGATTAAACACTATATTTATCCCTGATGTTTTGTGAACGGTGTAAAGTTCCATTCATTGGCCCAAGATGAAGGAAGAAGAACACAAAATAGTGGGGTAGCGGTTGGGAAAGACATTGATCTATATTACGGGGCTATTGTAAATGTGGTTCAGCTATGTTACGGGAATGATATCAACATTTTCCTATTCAAGTGCAGATGATTCAAGCGTACAAAGGAAGACCTGAGACTTTTATCAGTTGATACAAACTCAAGCTGGTATGAGGATGAGCCTTTCGCTCTCGCCACCTTAGTTAGGCAGGTGTTCTATCTCGACGATCCGAAAGCTGGTGAAGGGTGGAAAATAGTGAACCATATCTCTCATTGAGGAATATGGAATACAGAGACAATTGAAGGGACACCGGCGACTGAAGATGCTGCTGAACCAGAAAGAGACATTCCTGCCTATCAAGAGCCTAATATTTCTGTCATCCGCTTCGATATAATGGACCTGGTTCAAGATGGTGAATGGTTACCCATGCCTGATGGTTGTACAGATCTAACTGAAGATGAGATTATTGATGCCATTAATGAGGTAGATGAAGAAGACGTGCAGGATGAGGACGCGGTCGAGGACTCAGGTTATTCGTCGGACCATGTTGAGTATGATGAGGAGGATGAGCAATCGGATAACGGGGATGAGGATGATGACGATTATGACAAAGAGTACAATTATACGACGAGGATTATTAATTGGTAATTAATTATTGTAATTATTGTAATATATGATCGATGCATCATCGATCAAAAATTAATATAAATATTATAAGGAGGAGAACGTATGTACGTTTGTACGTAAAACGATTATTTTTGTACTTAATTAATTAATTGCACGCGTCCATGCTCGGATCGGATCGACCGACGTACGTAAATTAAATTTAATTAATTAATTAATGGATCCGAATCGGAACGATATCGAATCGAATCGAATCGGATCGATCGAGGAGCGGATGGGATCGGAGCGGATGGGATCGACGAATTTTTAAGCGAATTCAATTAGAAGAATTGAACGGAGACAGTTGAACGATGGAGAATGTGTTTTCCGTCGTCCAAGTACTCACCTGGATGACGGAGAATACCATATGCGTCGTCCAAGTGAAGCACTAACCCTAAACCCTAAATAGTGAGACCCTAACCCCTGAATTCAGGGTTTTCACCTGGACGACAGAGATGAGTTTCTTCGTCATCCAGGTACTGACTTGGACGACGGAGATTGAGTTCTCCGTCGTCCAAGACTCACCTGGACCACAGAGAAGCTCATCTCCGTCGTCCAGGTGTAGAATTCGTAATTTTTTCTAAGACAACGACCATTTAGACTATCTCCCAATGCATATTCTTTTCGTCAAGACTATAGAGTATACAATTCTTGGTGTGTGAGCTTCGACGGTTCTAAAATCGGAGTTACAAAATGTCTTGTATCCATGTTTCCGGTTTGTCAAAATCTCAGTTTTGTGGTTGACTGTGCCGATGAAACCCTTCACGAACTTATTATTTTCTGAAAATTATTTTAATTATATATTATGTTACGGCAAACGTATCCAACGGTTGTTTTGTCCAAATTCAATTTCGTTAATACTCTGGTGCAAATGAGGCTATACTTAATAAAACTTAAGTCATAAAGATTAGTAGATACTTAACAATTTTAAAGACGTAAAATTATATTCGTCGTTTCAAATTTAACTTTTTATATATACGATGCGTTCATCGATATTTTACGACTATTTCATTCGAATGACAGATTGGCAAATTCCTTGCGAATTAATTTTTAATTTGTTTTTAACGTAAATTGAACTTGGACGACGGAGAATGACCATCTCCGTTGTCCTGGTGACTTCTTGGACGATGGAGAATGACCATCTCCATCATCCAGGTGGTCACCAGGACGATGGAGATGTTCATTCTCCGTCGTCCAAGTTCAATTTTATGGCGGTTCAATGTGCCGCCTTAAATTTTGGCGCCGCTTCAAATTTGACTTAGACGACGGAGAATCTATTCTCCGTCGTCTAAGTTCAAAATTAAGGCGGTTGAAACGTCCCGCCGATTAATTGGGCGCCGTTTCAAAATTTTGAAACGGTTCACTTAGACGACGGAAAAGTCCGTTTCCGTCGTCCAAGTGCAGTTAGACGACGGAAAATAGGGCTCCGTCGTCTAAGTGAACGCCTATAAATAGAACAGTTCACCCTCTCATTTTCTCATCCCATCTCATTTCCTCCTCTCCTCTCCTCTCCTCTCCTCTCAAAACCTCCGGCTTTCCTCCTCCGGCGACGCTCTGGCGACGAAAATTCCGGCGACTTTCCCTCTCTCCGACGACTCTACTCCGGCGACATTCTGGCGAATTTCCGGCGACATTCCGGCAATGTAATAATTCTATTTTTTAATTAACATTATTATTATTTAAGTAATTATTTAATTTGTAAATTATGTTAATTAATTAGTAATTAGTAATTATAATAATTAATAATAATAATTATTAGTAATAATTACTAATTTAGTACTCATTATTAGTTGTTATTTGGTAATGAATAATATATTAGTTAAAATCAAATAATAGTAATAATTATTATTGTTAATAATAATTAATTATATTAGTAAATGAATAATTATTATTAAATGCATGATAAATAATAATTAATTATTGTCATTATTTATTGTTTTAATTAATAGTATAATTTGTGATTATTATTGCATGTAATTAAAAAATATTAATTGATAATTATGGGAATTTTCTAGTAATTAAATTGGTAGCTAGTATTTGATTTAAATTTAGTACATAAGATTGGTTTATTAAGTCGCACTCTTTGGAATAGATGACGCCTCTTTTCCTAGCTTATCTCCTTAATCCCTCGTGATGTGTGGATTTCATCACTGCACACTATAACCTAAGTGAAGTTATGGACACGAGGTTGAGGGCGGTGTTTGCAAATAACTTGAGGGAGTGTAAATTTTCGAAAGATTGGCTGAATGTCGGACATGGTGTCTAGAAACGGGTTATGACTGGTGACAGGTTTTGGATCTAAGAAAGACGACACCAATAGAGTATATACCATTCATTTGGTTAGCCTCAGGGTGTTTTGTCGAAATTAGTCCTGCCTCTCGCGTTATCTCTATCCCTAACTGGCCATGTTTTTCGATTGAACCAAAGCTGATTAATTGAAAGTTTACACTTTATCGCGTGGGTCGCACGTCCATTGAACGACCCAAAAACCAAGCTAGTGTACTCTATTTAAATCTTAGACGCACTTAATTAGCGTAAATTTTTTTATATAATTATTATGGTAATCAGGTATTTTAACAACGTACTCCTAGGTTTAAATGGCTTCGTCCGGAAAGAAAAAGGCCCAACAGGAGGCTGAAGATGCTATGCTCCGACGCTTGGCGGAGCAAATCGGTTGAGAATTACAGGAGGGCAACGACGCCCTCAATCCGGACCCTTCATTTGGTCCGTCGACAGCGCCCTCTAGGGAAATTCCCGCTGCCCCATTTATCCCGAGCGATGATGACGACGCCTATTCCAGTCCGACGCTTGGCGGAGCAAGTCGGTTGGGAATTATAGGAGGGCAACGACGCCCTCAATCCGGACCCTTCATTTGGTCCGTCGACAGCGCCCTTTGGGGAAATTCCCGCTGCCCCATTTATCCCGAGCGGTGATGACGACGCCTATTCCAGTCCGACGCCCGGTTCAACAGGTAGTACTCAGGCGTCCTCGACCTCTGAATCTATCCTCTACAGCGCCCGGCTTAAGCAAAGGAGGGCCCCGACTGACCCGGAACCGAAAAGGACTCGCGGTCTCGTTAAAGGCGGCAAAGCAGAGAAAATTTTAAAGGCGACCAGGAAAAAGATCGACTTGCCGTACGACAAATTCACCGGTGGCCCTCCCACAGCTCAGCTAGCTAGTCTCTCGGCGCATAGCATAGGGTCAATCCTTCGTAGCCGGGTTCGTCTCACTGCCCCTACTTGGAAGGAGTTGCCGGATGAAGAGAAGGCGAAACTCTTTAAAGAACTTTCGGTACGTAATACGTACAATTTTAAATTTATTTTCAAATAACCAATAAAAATTATAATTTCATAATATATACGATTATAATTTTCTATTTATTTCTGATAGGAACAATTTGAGGTAGATCCCACACCGGCGATGCTTAGGCATATCAACCAAACCGCCAACTCTATCTACCGTGACTGGAAGTACAGGCTTCATCAATACTTCGACAATATCGGCCCCGTGCCTACCCCCGTAGAGCTGCGTGAGGATAGGGAAGATGAGTGGCAGTGGTTGTGTAACCACATCCAAGATGAAGAATATAAGGTGTTTACTTTTTTTATTTCAATTAAGAGAATTGAATTATTTTAATTTTAGTTACTTATTAATTTTTTAATGATTTATGTTGTCTAACAGAAATTCTCCGGAATCAACAAAACCAACCGGGGGAAGAAGGACAAACACCATACCTCTGGCGCCAAGCAACTGATTCAAATAGCCAAGGAGCACAGGGATAAGGGCTCCAAACACCCTTATCTCGATGCTAGCATAAGCGCGTATGTGACGCCTGGGCTCGATAATGAAGCGAGTCAATACGGCGTAAGTGATATATATATATGTGCTTTTAATTGTAGTAGTTATTATTTAATTATTATTTCATTATAATTTTTTTAATTATTCTTTTGTAGGCAAGGTTGGTAGAACGTGCGCAGGAAGAATTGGCTAGCACTCAACTTGCGTACCCAGATTTGCTGCTTGAAGAACTGCCTCCTCTATCGATGGAGAGCCCAATTGCAATTGCCGATGAGGTCTATGGTCGTAGAGCTGGAAGGGAGGTTAGGGGGTTCGGATCTAAGGTGCTTCGAGATTTTTTGACCTCCGACTCATCATCTACGGGAGGTTCGGGGAGGAAAAGTACTCAGGCTGCGGCCGTCGAAGCAGCTATTCAAGAGGCACGACTCGCACGGGAGGAAAATCAATCTATGCGTCAAAGGCTTGATCAGCAAGAAGCGCAGATAGCCCAACTCGTTGCCCTCAAGGAAAATCAAGCTCGGCAACAGTGTCAACTGCCTCCGAACCCATACCCCGACGACAACGACCCGGCTGGAGGCGGGGGACTCGGCGGCGCATCTGCTCCTCCAGTATTTTAGCTAGTAGTTAATTTGTGTAGTTTATTATATCGTTTCTTTCCCGATTCCGAACAATATTTTAATTTTTATGCGTTTTTCGATCATGTATGTACAAATTAATTTTTATTATTTAATTAAGTAATTACAAATTTATTTTATTTAATTAATTTTAACATTTTTAATTATTTAAATGAGATTGGTTTATAAATTAAATCATTAATATTTAATAACAATTTAAATTTAAAAAAAAAAATTAAATAAGCACTTGGACGACGGAGATCACATTCTCCGTCGTCCAAGTGCTTGGATGATAGCACTTGGAGCACGGAGCCTGGAGGACGGAGCCTCCGTTGTCCAAGTACGTACTTAGACGACGGAAAAACGCACCTAGACGACGGAAACGCTCCGCGGTCTAAGTGCGTTTTTCTTGTAGTGACCACGTGCTTTGCCTTGACTGGCTTGGCAAATTTGGCTAGTAACAAGTACACCATGCCTACGTGCATGTCTTTGGTGTAGACTTCCTCTAAGTCCTCACTGTTGTTTCCGTAATCGACTAATTGCTCGTCTCCATTGTCTGCTTCAGCTTTAACTAACCATGTCTTCTGTTGTTGGTCTTCGATGGGAGGGCTCTATTGCTCTCTTACGTAGATTTCTGACTTAGGTCCCTTGGAGGAGCCTGCCCTCGCTTTGAGCTCCGACTTACCAACTGTTACTTCCGTGATACTGAGGTTGGAGGAAGAATTAGTAAGCTTCTTTTGCTCTTCGATCACCAAAGGCTTTGGTCTCCATCACAACACTGGCTTCTTTTTCAGCTTAGTGACCGGTTTTGCCTTGGATTCGATGTGTTTGAAGACTGACTTCCGCGCTGGCTTGTCTTCAACCATCTCTTGAGCCCTTTTTGGCGCTTGTTGTGCCTCTGCATTAGGTTCTACCTTGTCGATCAGGGAAAACGCACTTGATCTGGTTGCTCGCACCTTTGGTCCGCTGAACCCTTTGTCGAACGTAATCATGGGTGTAGTTGCGAGCCTATTCATTCTTCTCCGAATATGTTCTAGTGGCTGCACGAGCTACTCCGGTTTGATCAAACCTCTGTCTAAAGCCTCTAGAGTCCTCTTTGCAGCCCCGAATTGACACTGAAGCTTCCTCTTCCTGGTAGGGGTAATCTTTACAGTATTTCCTCCTGATTTCATGTACCACACGTCTTCCTTAATAACCGATTGACTTGTTGGAGGAATGTAAGGTTTGCTCGGCTCAACTTGCTGTCTATCAGTAACTGCCTCAGCTTTCTTCTCTGCCATTCGTTTACATTTGAATAGATTAGATTCCTTGACAACAGTGCATGGTTCCTTTGGGCTTGCCGGCTGATAGCTTTCCGATGGAGATTTGACTGATGACCCTGCTCGTACTGCTTCTACAAACTCTTCATAAGTCATCTTGAGGCCACATTCTGCCTTGCACCGGGTACAGAGCACTACCAGAGTTGCTTTTCTGCAGACTTCTTTTTGCTTCCCTTTGGGATCTTCTTTGTTACTGTTGCTAGAGGTTACCTCATTAGTGGTTCTAAGATCCAATGTTTGCTTCTGCTTGGCTCCTCCACATTAAGATACCTCTAGAGTACCCACCATGAATGACTCTTTAGCAGTTTCTTCTTCCTTGCAGCCTGGAAGAATGATATCCCCTTTATCTATCCACTGCTAGATCTATTCCCGCAACACCGCGCATTGGTTTGTATTATGTGTCCAACCCTGATGGAACTTGCAGTATAATCCTTTCTGCGAAGATGATGAAGCTGTAGGGTTAGAAACGTTCGCGATGCCTGCTTCGATTAACTCATCCAGAATTTCCTCCATCCTATTGATGTTGAACGTACCAATGGCCTTTGGTTTTACAAGATCTACTGCTCTTATCGAAGTATCTGCGAAAGGTTGCTGATCAAGTGGAGCAATTTGTGGTGATGCATCAATTGAAAGCCTCCCTTCATTAATCCACTTTTGGATTTGATTCTTCAGCTTGATGCAATCTTTAGTTGTATGGTTCCACATGTTGTGAAACTTACAGTACTTATTTTCTTTCAGTTGCTCCATAATAGGGAATGCTCCGAAGTCAAACTTGGTCAGCTT
The DNA here is from genome assembly GCA_946800695.1 of Geum urbanum. Classification (NCBI taxonomy): domain Eukaryota; kingdom Viridiplantae; phylum Streptophyta; class Magnoliopsida; order Rosales; family Rosaceae; genus Geum; species Geum urbanum. Next base: position 27,201,600 of record OX327011.1, read on the forward strand.
CCTATCAATCAAGTCTTCAATAATCTCGTGAGCTGCGTTCGCATCATAAGTATATGATTCAAACTCCAGCTTCGTGAACACATTGGTTAGAACTTGTACTTGTCCCTATGAGGGAATTATTTTCTTCGACTTGACCGTATTCTTGGTTGTTAACTCCAGACCAGCTACTATCGCGACGTCCGTATCATACCCATCAGACTCCTCTTCTTCTTGCATTGCTGCAATTTTCTTGGGACGTTCTTGGTATGGAGTCTCTGGAGTATATATTCCCTGGGATGTGTTGTACTTGGTATCGACTTCTTCATACGTGGCATGATTTTGAGCTACAACATCAATGAGAGCATTCAATGATGTAAACTTTGCGTCTATGTACTTAGTATGCAGGCGTTCTTCGAGTCCTCCAACCGCAATGTCTACCAATTCCTCTATGGTACATGAAGTTCTGCTCTTGGTATACTCAGTCTTGAACCTGTGTAGATATGCCACTGGCGATTCGCTTTGCATTTGCACAATTTGGTACAACTTACCAAGCTTACAGCTGGTTCCGATCCACCAAGTGTTCGGTAAACAATATTTCCATCATCGTCCAATCGCAGACCGAGCCTTGCAGAATATTTGTATACCAATGTAGCGCTGCACCTGATAGCGAGGATGCAAAGACTCTTAGTTTGAACTCGCCGAGCCTACCCCATGGTCCACACTCGACCTATGATCTAGCAATATGGGTGGCTGCTGGCTCTGGTCCCTCACTGCTGAAGCGAGTGAACAAGATGGGTTGATAGCCCTTTGGCCATTTCCATCCGAACAGTGGTAGTGGGAAGGGTTCGTTGTAGGTTATTGGAGTTCCTCCCGCACCTGGCAGCTTCTAATTGATGATGTGATTAATCCTTTCCTCCAACTCTTGCTCAGGGTTTGGCTGCGGAGGAGGCGGAGCTGGTACATCGTCGTCCTTGACTTCCTCATCATCGTGAAAGAGAGGTTCTCGCTCTCCCAACTTGTCGTTGATCAGCGCGAAGCTGGATATCATAGTGTTGGTGAGGTTTTGCGAGAGCTGCCATGAGAGCATCAAACATTTTACTGTTATCGACACGCTCAATCTCTCGAGCCTCGTAAAAGCTGTCGAGCCTATTCTGAACTTTGGACACCGTCCTGTGGCTGGCCTACATGTTGTTCAGCATCCGTTCGATGTTAGCGTTTCGCCGTTGCTCTTATTCGAGAAAAAAAATCTGTGTAGGCCTCAAAATCCATGGCCTTTATTTCTTCAATGTTCCTAGGTTATGACGATGATGCTGATCGACCCTTAGTCATCGTTGCACCGAACCTCTGTAGTACTTCTTCGTTGCTCAAACCCCTACAAGCGGCTGAGTTATGTTCTCGGAACGCAGGTGTTGGATGTTTAAGGCAACTCATGAAAGTTTTGCGATACGGATCAATGATTATAAGACACTAAACCTGAGTCCTACTGGGCGTGCCAAAATGTTTGGCTTCGATTTTCTCCAGTCAGGTTACTGCGAATGAAGTTGTCACAAACTGTCTCTTTTTGAATCTGTTGTTTGTTGTTGTGTTGTGTGTGAGGCGTGCCACTACTGAGGGCAGAATGTTGTTGTGTAGTGCACCGCGTAGTCTCTGCTTCTTGTCAAGCGATTGGAGCGAAGAGAGTACCAACCTCGCTCGTTGAGTCCTACTTGTCTTGATGCAAGACGTAAGCTTCGTGTCTCTCTGCCAAGCCACAAAGAATCGATACTTTACACTCTCGAGCAAGTATAAAGCAGAGCAATCATTTGGACGTAGTATCGAGAACACCAGATAGTGTGACTTTGTAGATCTTTAGAATCCCCATGCTTTGTCATGTGGCCTAGATCCTGATCTCGCTATTCGCTAGTTGTCTACTCGCAGTGGAGTAAGATTTTCTGGTGTGTAAATTGTGTATGAGTGTAGAAGTCCGCAAATCTGCTTTGCTTCTTCTATTTATAGAGGTAGGCACTCCGATCCTCTTCGCTTGACAAGGTAACATTTTCGATTAGGAATAATATCTTGCCTCTAGATTCCCCGAGATTATTTAGGAATAGCATAAATATCTTTTCCCAATTCGCAGCTCAAATCATGTCGCATGTGGTCAGCCCATTTTATCTCCAAGGATCAAACGTATTAAAGTAAATGTTAAGTTTATTTTGGACCCAAACAATTAAAAAAAGGATAATATTAAATTTGATACTATTTAATACTAGATATAAGATATTAGAATACCACGATCTAAGCATATATTTATCTAACCTGTCACTGTATTCTGCATTCATTCTTCTGATCCTTGTTCCTTCCAAAGCCCTAACATTTGGCTCCCAAATTAAATTGGGATTATTCTCAACCATTTCGCTATATACAACAGATATTTGTTCCGATTTGTAACATACCTATTGATATAAATCGACCAAGATTAAGAGCGACCATGAAGACACCCAGTAACCAAGAACGTCGAGTAACCACTTGAAACACCCGATTTCACAACATGGGATCATCATTTCTTGAGGTATCTTTAATTGGTCTGTACTAATAGATTTGTTTTGAATCTATAAACCTGTGAAGAGTCATAGTAAAACATTGGTGTATTATCTATTGAGAATCGTTCTTTGGTTGTGAACCGATGATGTTCAGTTTGGCCAATTTGGTTTTGTGTTGTTGTTTATTCATGGTAATTTATCTGTTGTAGGTAATTTTAGATATCCAATTTACCTGGGCATATGAACTGTGTTCATCAAACCAGGCTTGTCAAGTGTCATGTAGTGTGTAATTTGATTTGTAGGCGTATGGACTTTTGTAATTTGTCAATAGGTAAATTTCATTCTCTAGGGGCCGGCAATTGATTAGATATGTAAATTGTTCATGCTGTAGGTACATTCAAGAGTCCATTCGGCTATTGATTAGGTAGGTAAATTGTTCATATGTAGGTAAATTGAGATTAGGTAGTTTGTGCATTATGCAGGTAAAATGCCTGATGTAGGTCATTTGAGTTTTGGTAGCCTATTTGGCCTAGGTAAATTTGCTGGTAAATTTTCTTGGCGTTGGCTCTGTTGAAAACTTCAATGTATTAAACTGTTTTGATTTGCTTTGCTTTAATGTTCCTTTAAGTAATGTATATTCTGCTTTTAATTGTATGTATAGATGCACATGGCGCCTGAGAAGCCTGAGAAGAAAGATGTTGGCCACTTACAGTTCATAAGTGGATTAGGCTCCCTTGCGAATAAACTAGAGTCTTTGAAAATGAATATAAAGTCAGACCATCGTTCTTTGCTAAGGGAGACACCATTTTGGAGTTTTTTTTCAAGCTTATGATGATCGTTTGCTAAATGATCATGCTAATAAAAAGGCTTATATAGACATAATAAGGATAATTCAGTGATTCGATGTAGAATCTAAGGAATTTCAAGTGATGGGAAAGCAACAAAAGTTATCTGCACTTGATGTGGCAGACATATTTGGGTTGCCAGATGATGGAGAAGAAATACCTATGAAGCGTGGGATGTCAAAACCCGAATTGGAGTTCGTCAATAGAAATTTCAAATGTATAACACAGGTCACAAGACAAAATGTTGAAGCATTATTGCCAGACAAAGTGAATGGTTTGATGAAGCATGAAAAAGAGGACTTTGTATGCCTCTTGTGGTTATATATTTGCATTACAGTTTTGTTTTTCAATAGTGGAAATAGTATTGCGTGCACTACTAGAAAAATAGATATAAGGATACTACATAGTAAAATATAAGGACACATAATTAATTAAAGTGTCTTCAAGTACATAAGGACACCAGAATATTAAGAATATTAAGGAGTCAACCTCAAATGTATCTCTCTCTTTGCACAAGATCATTTCAATGAAATTGTTTTTGTGCAAATCCTTCCGAATAAAAAACACACTTCAAATAGCCACAAATTTCAAAAAAACTACGTCTTGCCATTCCTTATACTCGGCCTCACAACTAAAAGCAACTCATTCTCTCTTAGCTTCACAGTCGCAACTTTCTCCGATGGCGATTAGAATGTGACTCAAAATGCATTCACCGATGACGACTGAGCCTTGTTCCTCGTCTGTGCTTGCCTAAGACTCCCTCACACATTTTGTGTGTCTTTTATTTCTCAAACTCTCTTCCATGGAGGATCCGATTCCTCGCCTCCCTCGACTGCCGCCACAATTACAGTGCCTCCTCCCACATTCTCAAATTCTGACGACCTCGAATCAACATCAACGCCTCCTCCAACACTTCGATTTGCCCCGTTTGTCGATGATTCCAAGCCTCGGATCACCTCTGATGAGTCTCTCAGCTCTCGCGCTGATGCCTAAGCCGCTTAGGCTCGAGGTTCGTTTCAGCTCCGTATCGCAACACCGCCTCATCTTGATTTCGATTTGTTATTTTGGAACTATATGATGCACGTTAGCTTATGACTTGTTTCATTATTGAATCTCTAAGGGATGTTTGATTGTTAATGATTAGTTTGTTGATTTGTGCTTTAATTTATTAGTAGTTTTTTATTGCTTGAGGTGATATTGTCAGATGTTGATTAACTTATGTAGCCCTAAAAAAGGGATGTTGAAGAAGGTTGTAGTTTGAAAAATATGGACTCGGTTCTTAATTTGATGAATTTACTGAGGATCTTAGGGTGGATGGTCTTGAAGAATCTCACTCCATTGAGGTACTTTCCACATTGGACTATGTCTCATGACCTCTTGAGTGGTTAACTTTAAAAAAATGAGTTGTATACTTTGGAATGAATTATTCACTAATCTTTATTTTTGGTTGGCTAAGCTTTATTTTATGTATTTTCAGGAGGAAATCAATCATGTTGCAAAAATATTCGATGCTATGAGTTATACAAAAGATGCTTCTGTCATTCGGATGCTGCAAAACTATCTCGGCGTTAACCCTTTCAGGTTGGTCTTTCGGTTCTCTAAGCAGGTGTCTCTCTTGAAGAAACTGTCTTTTCTTCTAAGATTCTTACAATCCTATATGTGAATCCTTAATACAAACACTAATTTAGTTATTTTTGTTATTCCCTCATTTTACACACTATTTTTTCATTCATACAGAGATTACTGGCTTCATATGTGAAAAAAATATGCTTACTCAAATGCAAAGACTGAAGAACTATGGGCTTCCCTTGAAGGGGGATTTGGGGAACCTATGAACAAGCTAATGAATTCAAGTAGAGTGGGCATAAATGGTTCCAGAATATATTCAAGATGATGTGGAATAGCTAGTATGCTTGTTGGTATTTTTTTACTTGGGATATCATATCAGGTACCTACTTGAGAGGTGGTTTTTTGTTTTATGTTGGTTCTACTATTTGTGCTAGTGATAAGCGTGAAAATGGTTTTGTATACAGCCAACATGGTTTATTGATTAGTTCAGCTTCAACTTCATATTTGTTTAATCTGATGGATGAGATTGATTTGGATGGTGGTGTCCATGCTTGTAGAGGACAATCTAATGTATTGAAGGAAACAAAAAGTGTGACTTGTAATGTATTACATGACACCATTTTTTAAGATTTTAGGACATAAAAAATGTCGTCTATTGTCTTTAAGGACACCAATACTATAATTTTTAGGACACAGTATATGTGTCCTCTATTGGCTTTGAAGACATAGAAATCACATCATTTAGGACACAATATACGAGTCCTATGTTGTCTTTGAGGACACTAAAATCATAGTTGTTAGGACACAACATATGTGTCCTCTATTTAGGTATCATGGTACAAAGACACTTAAAATGTGTCATCTTTTCTAAAAGATGACCATGATACCTAAATAGAGGACTCATTCTTAAAGAGTCCTTATATGTCTTTTAGGACTCTGTTTTCAGAGTCTTTATAGGCCTCTTTTCTTGTAGTGGTGGAACTTGGTTGCTCGTTGCTAGACGATTGAAAAACTGAAAAAGTATAATTGGGCTAAAGCAACATCAGATTTTTTGGAAAACTAGCTTGTGAAGGGCTCTGACAGACCTAGGTCGGTTAATGGCTGTGTAATTCTATTGATGGTAAGAATAATGTGTATTTAAATTTATTAGTAATAGTGTTAGATGCAATTGATTAAGTAACCGATATTTTTTTTGTGTTGTCCTGATCTAACAGTGTTAGGTGTGTGAGAAATTCTCATTAATTAATCCGGTTCGAGGAAGGGGGGATTATCAGCCTTGGTTCTTAAAGTGGGACTTACAAGAATCGCATAAAGTCTTGTCTGATGTTGACCTGGGTTCGGTTAAGGTAATATGAATACTAGATCGATACAATAGTTTGTGTAATACTTTTGAACATGGTGATTATGTATTTCCTTTTTTGATGTTTTATTTAATAATGCTTGTATTATTATCTACCTAATATTTCGTTTGTGACTAAGGTGGTTCACATCATGCTTAATGCTGAAGGTCAAGGTCCCCAATCTAAATCTGTTACAAGTTCTCGGCTTAAACTAAAAGCACGACATGGTGTTGTTGGCAAGGTAACCTGAGTTTTTTTTTTATAACTATATATAATTTTTGTGGATGAATGTTGGAAATGTTGTCTTGCATTCAGTTTCAAACACTATATATTTGTGGGATAGGGAGGTTTCAAATTTTAGAAATAGGTACTGATTAGTTAATAATTTGCAGATAGCTAATTCACCTAATACATTTGTTAGGAGAACATTTGTCCTAGGATTAGGAATATGGGAATACAACAGTCAAGATCTAATTTTCCAAAGGTCAATATGCCAAAGAGTGTTGGGATAGTTCGAGCTGGAACATACTCCAATTTATGTAGGCAAAATGAGTTTAGTCCATCGAAGGTATATCAACTCACTAGTGGGCAAAACAATATTGGCCAGGTATGGTAACTTTTTCCTCTCATGAATATGTCTCAGTAATATGTGGTAAATGTTTTAGCTCTTTAGTACACAAGATTCCATTTATGAGGAAGATGCTAGTGGTGAGCCAGACATGGAGGACCAACTAAAAAAGTACGAGGAACTACTAGAAAAAAAAAATTGCAAACCCAAAAATTGACAGAAGATTGAAGATTTTGCAAGAAGCAAGGACCAAGAACGAAGAACTAAAGAAGAAAAACGATATATTGAAGTTAAACCTTGAAATTGCTGAAGGTGAAAGTTATAGAGCTAATTGAAATGTTGGATGAGGCTCAAAATTGTGTGAAGGAGTCAAATAATCATCATCCAGTTTTTGAAAATTGTATCCTAAATCATGGGAAAGATTCTGAGACAAATGATGGGCCGTCTTTGATTTTGGCAACGCCCCCACTGTATTCGGGAACAGAACTTAGTGGGGAGATGAAATCTTGGGTTGTTCGTTTGGAATGAAGGAAGAGAAGAATGAAAAGAATGACAGGGTTTGTTTACTTCAATGGAAAGAAAATAAAGGGTTATGAGGGGTTGAATATGATAACTAGTGATCCTAGCACTTAAGAAGATGAAACCAGACAAGTATCAAATGAAGGAAAATATGGTGATGGTAGTAGAGCCAAGGGAATACAAAATTCATTATCGAACATTGACCCTTCATGTATGTCTGTGTGGATGTGATTATCTGAGGCGGAATGAAATAAACTACATATGTTGGGTAAGATATCTCCAAGCCATAATACTTCTTCATATCTTTGACAATTTGTATCGGCTTCATTAATGCATGGTTTGGATTCAATTTGGTCGGCTAAGATAGAAGACACAATCTTCGAATTCATCGTTGCCTTCTTTGGCTCACGAAGACGTCCTCTATAGGTGTGCTCATTAGTCAATGTTCGAATATAAAAAGCATCATTGACACAAGAGAGTGTGAACAGACCCGGACTTAACTAGAGGCAGGGGAGGCGGTGACCTCGGTACCACTTTGACTGGGGCCTCATTTTTTAAAAATATTTTATTATGTAATTTTTTTATTATATAACAATATAAAAAATTGGGATATACTCTTTTCTTTCTTTAGAAAATTGTTTTCTTGTTCTTCTTGCACAATTGATACTTGATAGCAGCACATCTCACAAAAATTCAGCAACGATAGAATCGTGCGAATCAATATGTGTATATCTAAAGATTTTCTCAACCTATTCTCTCTAAAGTTCCTCAAAACACTCCAGACTTATTATGACCTCCCAATTTCGCCAAAAATTTCTCCTCCATCTATTTAATTTGGTGTTGTTAATTGATATATTCGCCTCCAAGACTACAAGACGAGTAGTATTTAAGTAGTTTATAATGTTTTATGAAAGTATTTAAGATCTAAGACTTTATTTTCTTTTTTTAATATTATGTTGAAATATTCAGTTTGAACATTTTAGTTTCAGAATTTTTTTTAAACACTTTGAGGGACACCATTTCTAGTTCCTGCCTCGGGTCAAAAATGTCAGGTCCGGCCCTGAGTGTGAAGCATGGACCCTCCAACGACAACCTTCAGACTCTTTCTTGGAGCACTCTGCAGTGACTCTATTCTTATCGTCCTTAACATATCAAAATTGAAACCCTTTCTGAACAGCGTATTGCTTCAACTTGATTCTAAACTCAATTGCCCCTCCAGGAAATTTCTGACTTTGATAGTTGATATTTCTTTTCCATTGATGTGACATAAATGCACGACCAACTAGCGAAGCATAACTTCTGAGATACTCAATCTCGTCAGTTGAGATTAAATGAGATTCACGAACAACATGATCTTCATCCTCCATGACATTAATGGTAATGAAATATGCTCCATCTTTTATTGTGGACAAATACAAAATACGCACATCCATGTCAGATTGCACCAAGCATGCTAGATGGTTTGGAACATTATATGTTAACATAAAATAGCCCACTCGAAGATAATTGAACCTTGAACATAACTCATAGCATAATTCCAAGTACGTCGATTGCGTATAAAACGGAATAGTCACAGACTTGTTGTCAAGAATGAATCGTCCCACAATTGCTTCGTCCATAGCCCTCACTAATAGTGAAACGAATAGAGAGAGAGAGAGATGTTAGGTAAATTGAGTATATAAGGTAATAGAGAAATGGTAAATGAATTGCATGAGTCTGTTCTACAAATAACATGAGCATGGAAAAAATCAATTGAATATCGAAGCAGCCCAGAAACAAACTTAACGATGATCAAATACCATAGACAACATATAAACTTATTGAATACCACAATACGGGAAACAATAGCAAAAAACAATACCTCAAGAAACTAATGTACCTACTGTGATCTTTGCACCAACAACTGATGCGGAAGAACGTGGCCTTATGCCAAACATGTGCATATATAACTGATCGAGCAAGTTTTACGGGAAAAACTTTGTAATAAGAATGAAGGGCATCATAGGAATTGGCAAAATTCGTAGGTTTAGGGTTTAGTCTAAAAAAGGAAAATTTATTGACTGATTAATTATTGAGGGACTAAATCTACTAATAATAATGTACCTAAACTTTTTTCTAAAATATAAAAGGTGGAGTGAGTTTTCTCTAATTTCTCCAATTAAATAATGCTACACGGAAGTGATCGACCAATATAACAAATACGCAGTCAATGGTGTTGATAATTTTTCTATTTGGCCACTTGATTATCACAGTTATATGGTATAATGTTGATACTCTCCCCACTTAGTCACTTAGAATCTAATGTGTATAAGATTTAATTTTAACACAAAAATTCTCGGTATTGGTGTACAGTACAGCTCGATCTTTATAATCAAAGAACACCGTACTCTTCACCATACTGATTTAGGGTTTCAAATGCCCCAATCACATCTATCTAGAAATAAGTGTAGTTTACCGGTTCCACCGAATGCTCCTATCTCTTGGCAAATATCTAAAAGCCACAGTTTTCTAACAATTACCACTTTGACGTGATTAGGGTCATCTCAATCCGAACATCTCCCAATTTCGAATTGTAACTCCATCTTGACCATAAGCATTTAGGCTTCAATTAATCTTGCGATCCAATTAAATTCAAAGGCAAGCTCCTCCAATTAGTAACTCGATCATATGAGGCAAGATTGATAACGATACTCTCTCAACTTAGCCATCTGGATCCAATGTGTGTGAGTTTTTTTTCGAATTCACACAAAAGATGTCAGACATTAGTGTGTAAAAATAACTCTTCATTGATGAGAGATCTCAAATGGCAACAATATAAGCGGATAACCCATACTTTTCCAACAAATTATGGTTATATGAAACTATAAGAATATAAGCTAGGATAAAGGAAGCTAATGACATATATGTTAGAGCTAGATGTAAGGTCGCTCAAACGTATATATATCTTAATTAAGACGTAACTAAATTTTGGATTTGGATAGCAATTGCATCGGCTGCTGCTTGTACGTACGTACGAATATTCAATCTCATCATCGAAGCATGCATTTATATATGCCAATAAAAAAGATCAAATCGTAAGCTGGAAGTAAACCTTATATATGCTACGTACGTAATGTGGGAGCAAGCTGAACAAATGTGGAGGAGGCCATGTGGCAAATTATGCTAGCTAGCTAGATATATATATCAAGTGACTAATATTGATCGGGAATTCGGGATTACAGAATTGAAAGAGAGTGACTGATCTGCTGCCTAGCTACCCCAGAAGCATATCTGTAAAGACGTTCAACAACTAACAATATAGATATGTATCCCTCATTGCTCCAACACTCCACGTCTCAACCGCTCTGGTTAATTAAGTAGCTGACTTTTCCTCTTTCTCTTGATGCATATACTAGGTGTAGGGGCCGCGCGCGAGGCGCGGGTGAGAATCAAAGAAGGCGAAAAACAAAGGACGACGAAAGTTTTGAATCGAAATTGACGACAATAATTGGTGCATCTATATGTCTAAAAATTTAAAATATATAATGATCATAATGTAGTCGATACTATATGCAAATAAAAATTTTCGTATGAATAATATAGATCCATATCACATTCAAGATAAATATTGCAAATTGATCACATAATCGAATATGCAATCATGCTTTATTATATATTAGTCGAACTAAAAGATCATGATTGGAACCATCTAAGTATAAACAAAAAATATTATTTATATGTGAAGATCTGTGTACTGCAATTTAATACAGTGTGGTATCTTTGCATACGTAGAAGATATATTGTGCGAGAACACATTTGATAAAATTATTCAACATTGTTTGATCAGTTACCTTAATACACATTAGTTATCAAAAATTAGTACATTAGAATACATATTACAGTCTGATCATACGATTGTTTAATACTTAGATAGGTTATTAAATTACAGATTTAAAGTTTAGGACACCATTCCTTAGCCAAGTGAAAAAGCTGCAAGACCACAAAAATTTTCCATTGAAAATATCACATGTCTTTGGCTAGAGGCAAGTTTAGATCATCTTTATGCTAATTGTTTTCACATCCACCTGCAAAATTAACAGTGCAAATAATCAAATTACTTGGTAAATCTATATCACATACATCATTAACAAAATATAGAGCAAGATGAGTCCATGTTAATGGCATCAATGAAGAAAGAATTAGGCAAGGAAGTATTCCACGTTACAGTGCTCATTCATAGTTATAATTCTTTATTAGCATCGCATAAATATAGATTCCTTGTATTGCTGAAGCCTTGTGAGGAGCAATTTTAGGTTCTTTTACTTCATACTTCTTTGTAGCAAGAATCCACACACATGCGTTTTCAGGTTGGCTAAAGCATTTGGGGTCTGTATGACATCCTATTTTGTATACATAACATAGCAGTACAATAACAACAACTAATTTTATATACTTTTTATTGCTAGTTTAAAATACATTAAATCGTATATGGGTTGCTAAAAGGAAACTATGTAGGATGATGATGTTATGATCAATGTTTATATATATAGCAAAAATATGGATATTTTTTGCCTCATTTTATTCTATATTTAGGCAATTTGGCTATTGCCTTGTATGTACATATAGAAATTGGGATGATTGAAACATTTAATAAAGTTATTGAAGGATAGAGTATTCTGATAGAAATGAATAATAGCTCTCACATAGTTTACAAATCAAGAGTTATAATGTATTAGATATCATGAAACCATAGAAATCAGTCAATATGTATCAAGGTTGAGAGAAAATGAATCCCATGTATGAATTTGTGAGTACCTGAGGCCACAGCCATCAGCCGCATAATGTCCTGTGTGATCTTGGTCATTTACAGTATCACATCCGTGAGACCAGCAATTATCGCGGTCTTGTTGCTTTCTGTCTTTGATTCTGATTGGTCTGCTGTTCTTGGTGTTAGCTCTCTTTCCTGCACCTTTCTAGCTACTGTTGGCACGCCATCATTTTTGCACATCTTCTTTCTTGTCTGCAGATTTTGTTATGCTTGATGGAGATCTCCCATGATTTCTTTGCTGCAGGCAGTGTTGTCCTTATGAGGTGATGTTTGTGTGGCCTCTTCCCATAATTTTCTGCAATACCCATATTGAGTAATAACTAAACCAACAACAGAAAAAGTTTTCTCTGTGAAAAACCAAACCTTTTTTCATGGTTTCTGGGCTCTCCTTTTGGCCAACCTGGTTTGCTTTTGTGCCTCTGTTCACAGTTGATGTCTTCCCCATGCAACTTTCTGCAAATTAAACAACGAAGAATTTTCCACAATGAATAGCTTTCAATTCAGGCATAGCCTAGAGAAGATAACCGATTTTTTTGGTAAATAAGTCAACATTTTCTCGCGGTTCCCAGGCATCCCTATTGGCCAGCCTCGTTTTTTCTTCTTATTTTCTTCATCAACAATAGCTTTTTCTTGCAGGTTCCTGCAAAGAAAGTAATTAAAAGTTATCGGCAAATAAACAATTTTCAATAAGGCCTAAAATCATACATTTTTGTTAAATTCCTTGGTACACCCTTTGGCCACCCTGGTTTATTTTTCTTGTTTGCTTCGGAAGTAATGGCCTTTTCAACGAATTTGCTTCAAAATTGTTAACAATTAACATTATATTTGCTTCCATAAATTTATCTGATTAAAAAAATTTCACTTTTCTACCTTGGATTCCTTGGATCTGCATAAATTAGACGAACCACCTCTTTAAATAAGATTCGAGCATCTTGTTTTTGCTTTCTGGTCCTAGGCCTGAATGTTCTTGCCTTTCCTTTTGCAGTCTTGGCATTCTTTACCTCAGCAGTTATTTCCACTGATGTTGGAGATGGAGCCTGCATATCTGTCGTTATAGGTGCTGGGTGTCGTGGACAAATAGGCACAGTTGTGGTTGAATATGGATGGGGAGATGCAGTTGATTCTGGAGGAGGAGATGTAGTCGACTGTGGAGGCAGAGATGAGGAGGCAAGTGGTTTAGGCAGGACTATGACTTTCACTGGAAACGATGAGAGCGTTTCGTCCTCCAGCAAGTGATAGTTTCTGCTTAAGTCCAACACATTACCTGTTCATCTCATCAAATGGAAACATATTAGCCAACAAAAAGTAAATACAAAAACGGCGAACTATTTGTTTAAGTATATATATCTTGTCATCATTGTAATGTATCACTCATGGAACAAAACATGTATACGCAGCACACATTAATATTTGTGATAATGTTATTGAATTTATAGACTCAAATGACAGATTGTGTATGGATTAATATGATGAGATTACAAATAAAGAAATCAAACACCCAACTCCATGAATTGACAAAAGAAGCCATATTGACGTCACAGAAATGGCAATGAGATTACATAATGCACATGAATATAAACACAATTCTAGGAATAATAAACCCAACTCAGTAACTTGACAGAGCAGCTATATTGATGCTAACAAACATGTCAATAAGCTTACATAATGGTTATCCAAAGCAGCATACAGTTTAGCAATTAAACTGATATCGAGCTTTTGGTTAAGATAGAAGTCAGATTCAAAATACAGAATTTAGAGTTAAAGACTTGTATTTTCAGAATAGAAACAGATGATCTCAAAAGCATTAGTCAAACCGAGCCGTTAGACATTGCATGCAGCCACAAACAATCAAAGGAAACCATTTCTTTCTAACAATCACCAGGCCGCGATCAAATCAGTTCAGTTCAATAACAATGAATCTGTAACATCAATGATACCTATGGAAGAAACCAGTGTTCGACCCAAACAAATCGCCAAAATACATAAATTTTAATCAAATCAGAACACCCAAATTTCATCAACAGTAATACATGCATCCAAACTAGAATCCTCTTATGTAATCTCACTTAGTCACTGTCAGATAGAGATTCGAAGAGCAAATTAGTAGAGAGTAAACGATGATACTTACCAACTTTTTGGAACTTCGATTTGGTTCTCATATTGCGTTCTCTGTCATGGAGAGAATTATAGCAGAAGGGGGAACGGCCTTAGAATAAATGGGGGGAGCTTCGTGGGAGACACAGGTGGGTTGGTAGGTGAATATCTATTCAATGTCGTTGTCTGTAATCCATAAACGGAAGGAGCTTCCATATTTTGCACACTAATCACATTTCTGGGCAACATAACATACCAAAAATAATATTTTACACATGAAATGGATAATTATATAAGCAATAAGAGAATTGTTTGCCTGTAAATAGCTTGTTTGCATTAGGTCTCTGTTATTGTATTTGTTGTGCGAAAATTTTAAATTCAAAGAGATGGAAAGAATGTCATGAAATGATTGGTAATTGTCGTTGAATTTGAACAAATTCAGTAAATGTTTCTGAATGTAGTATTGCTCTATGATTCGACACCATTAATCTTTCGTAATTTTGTCTTGAAATGATTTGCGTTATTTAATAAATTCCACCTTCCATCATTGGAGCATGGATTTGTTGATATTCTTCCTCAAAAAGAATTACATGGATTGGTGATTTTTATAATCTGTTGATATAAATTATAATTGATTTGACTTGGCCAAGAAATGACCAAGAGTGTGGAATAGATGGGAGAAGACAATATTAAGGTCCTGAAGTAATGTTTTTTTTCAGTTTATCAAGGGTCACTTTTGTACGGTAATAGCATTTTGTCTTTTATCATTCTACATTCTATCTTAGAATATAATCTATATACATTTAATATAAATACAAAATTTATATCCTTATTATTTTATTAGAATATGGTGAGGTAGAAAAATCTATAGAGATTTGATCAAATTTGTCGGCGATGATTTTGAGCAGAAGATGCACTGTCTGTATGTCAGAGAATATGTTCAATTTACATAAACACATGGTCTTAGTCTTTTGATATTTGCAAGCGTGTTAACATATTGTGAGACATGCTTTTCATAACAATATGAAAACGGTTGTGTGGCATAACTGCCATCTAAAATTAAAATAATACGGAGCAACAGTAAACCAACCCGAAATGTTCCATTGTTAGATTACAATTTCTTAAACACACTAGAACATCAAGAGCAATATACAGCACACCATCCGCACATGAACAATCACAAAAGTTTGCAAAGTCATATAATGTAAAACACTGTATGGTTGTGCCCTCATATTATGGCCACCACATTGGCAAATAACAATGGAAATGATGCAACGCGTATGAAGCCCAAAAAGAATGTTATTGGCCACAGATTTGCCAAAATCTATATCATGCAAATGTTTGACTTCTGCAATCGCATATCACGGCTTAAACATTGTCAAATAAGAGTCCAACAAATATCAAATTTAGAGAGGCAAAGAAGAATCCAGTTAGTCACAGATTTGGCATAAGAGAGTGTAGATAAAATAAGGTACAACAGGGAAATTAAACATGAGAGATTAAATATATTACTGGATTATATGTCAACATAAGATGTTGATCTTGATCACATAAGTGAATATACAAAAGAGCTAATCCTCGAATCAAAGACAGGTTCCTGATCACAGCATTAGCTAACTTGGATTCACTATAACAGAAGTAGAACAACCAACATCCATCTAACTAAACAATCTAACTAAGCAAAAAGGTTGGCAGACTCCATCTAGCTTTTATACAAAGTACATTTGTTTCTAGCAAAAGCCAACCTTTCATCATATTTATAGGACTCATTCACAGTGCAACCTGTGAACATAATAATATAAGCAATCAAAACATTGCTTAGCACTGTATAAGCAATTGATTCAATTATGCATAAAATAGTTTGCACCATCATCACGCAGGATATACTGTATGCAAGACAGCAAAGCAAACCATAGGCAAATGCGTTCAGCAAATTGTATCACAATCTAGTTTTTTGTGGTATTTTAGTACCAAAAACAGAGTCAACAAATTAATTATATTGGAGAAGATAGCACTCACCTTATTTAAGTTTCTTCTTCATATCTTGTGGCTGTGTGTCTCCCATATTTTTTGCCGATGAGCTTCCAGCATCTTGGTCTCTGAAAAGACAACCGAAATTTTTCAGCCAGAAGATAGTTGGCTATAATCCAGCAAGAAAGCGTATTTATACCTTTTGGCTTTTTTTTTTCCTGTTTCTGATGCAAACAGTTGTTGCGTAGAATCCTGGCTTCCATGTTTCCTCTCATATATAATTTTATCAGGAGTGTGGAGGCTTGGCTGATCAAATTCAACTGCCTTAATTTTGAACTTTTTTACTTCCAGAGATATCTCCCTCGGATGTTCCAGCAGCTAGATCATAGCTGCGGCTACTTCTCACAAAGAGCTCACCACGTTGACTGATTCTTATTTCAACATGAATTTCTGGTCAGCTTTCGAGGTGATCTGTGTAGGAAGAGTTATTTCTGCAGGATGGGGGGTGTTGTTCAAGAGTTCCTCCCATGTTGCTCCAAATAATTCATCAGCTGCCCTTCCCATCAACGTGACTCTTGCTTGATCATAGTCATCTTGTATGACCATATACACCTTGCAATTATATAAGATAATGGCAAGATAAAAATGAGTCAACGTAGGTAACATTTGATTTAGGATGAACATATGTATGAAAGCTGTAAATGAAACAGTGTTAATCACTTTAATTTTGGCTTTTGCTCACCATGGGTATTACAGATGTATCGATTATCAGCTTCCTCTTTCTTCAACATATGCTTATAGCATTTATATACAGGGCAGCATCTGTAAAACTATCCCTTGTCGACAAAAAATCTCCTCACAACAGCGGAACAATATACTGACTTAGTCTGAAACACAAATTGAATTCAGTGGAGTCACAAACCAATGTATTACAACTGGACGAATTTGTATGCAGAAAAGTGATAAAATTATAGGCAGTTGAATATACACTGAATAAACTGGGTCTTTAATTACATATCCAAACTTAACATCCAATTGCTTTTCATATTGGATTCTGAAGGATTAGATTGAGTTTTCCATTGCATATGATTTAAATTGATCACAGAAAAAAAAAATTCCGAGTAGCCACAAAAGGAAAAACAATGCAATTCATAGAGTGGTCAAATGTGCACACAATTTATAATATATAAATATTCTGGTTTGGTCACACAAAAATTCTGTAATTTTAAATCATGTTCAAAGATAAGGGACAGAATGGAATACTGCATGGAGAGATGGATCCAGCGCATTCAATTCAGAGACATTTCTCTTGTCTGCATCATCAATTAATCCTGGTGACATTAAACTGGAAAATGCACTAGAGACATTCACCTGGTCTCCATTCTTTGAAAATCTGCCACAAAAATTTTAAATACCAAGAAAGAAGCACACGATATAAAACCTATCAAATTTGTTCGATTCCTGAGAAATTTTTATTCAAAAAATTGAACTAACTTACTCAGCCTCATACTGTTTTCTTTCTTTGATGTCTGGATTAATCACAAAGCACGTATGAGGTCTACTGTATGCTGAGACACGGCCTACATAATTTTGAACAATTCATTTAAACTGTAAGTAGTTTATAAGCTTTGACGCTTACCTAAGTTACACAGAGAAAAAACAAATAGAGCAACAGAGGAATCGCAACCCACCTGAACTAAAACGGTGGCTCAATAATAAGATAATCCACAGCAATTTAAAAATTTAAATCACACAGTATCCATATATAAATAAACAATTGAAATTAGAGGTACAGAAGAAAGTTGCCTAAAACTAACAGCAAGTAACACTAACAATAAATGATAGTGTACTGTATCTCAAGAAGGAGACCAAACATAAACAACCATATGTATCATACATAGATGAAATGAAATACAAAATTTTATGAGATAAATATGAATAAATAAAGGTGAACAGAAGATATTAACCTAATCTAAAACAGCTGCCAAAAGCCATAAAAGCTGGGATAAACAAAGAAGTGAAAGTAGGATACCTTCATAAATGCTGATTCTCATTCCTGTGAAAACTGCAAGCACTGGTGGAGGCATCTCAGCAATCTCTTGCACAGGAAATGATCTTGCAACATCAGTCCACAGAGAGATCTTCAATTCCTCTCTCCTATATGTTTGATGTATACTGTGAGGACATTTTTTTGTTCAAAAATACACTGCATGCAATTAAAAAGGAAACAAATTCATATATGCGATACCCCAAAAATTGAATGAAGAGATCAGTCCTGGTCTCCTTCTCCTTTGGATTGTCAACAACAATCAGTTGTGGTGCTTTCACAGATTTAATGCATCCATAGAGGTCTTCAGATACATAAAGCTTAGCAAATTTACATTTCCATATAAAATTATAAACATATTCACACAAACATAGGAAACAGGGATAATTCTCACCTGTAAGGAGAGTTTGTTGGATTGCCTCAACAGCCAGCTCTCCAAATTGTCGCAGATTGAAGGAGTATTTTGGAAAGTCGAGCAATTCTTCTTCAACTTCGTCAAACTGAGTACATTCTGTGAAATACATAATTGCAACATGGGCAGCGACTTTGTGTCTAGCTAGATCGTTCTGTGAAGCAAACCTTGATACATCATATATCTTCCCTGGTTGCATCAGCATTGGCATATGTGTGTAATAACACTCTTCAATCATTGCATGTATCGAGGAACCTTGCAATGAAAATTCCCATATGTGAAAAGAATCAAATAATGAATATAATATGGAGACATCATATGACCACAAAACCTAGATACATATATTTGAAATATATACTGAGAAATGCCAAAGCAGAAAAGTAATAATAAAATAATCTAGGAAGCGAATATTATAGAACAAACAGAAATCAATAGATTAATAAATATCAGTGAGGTCAGTATAAATGCAACATTGATAATAGAATTTGACATGTTTTTAATAGAGAATGTACATTTTCATCCACCAAGAGATAATGCAATCCATTATAGTCTGTGCTGTCAAACATGCGGGGTCTCCATCGCAATGCAGCACGAACTCTGATAATGATACCAATTGCAGAAAATGGCTTAATCTCAGCAATCAACTTTTTCATCTTCGATTTGTCTAACAATAAGAATAAAAAATATGAGAGACCTAAAACAAACCACTTCGGATATGTTAGCTAGTCTATAATGACTGGTGAGCCAGAATGATACAGTTACAGTTCAAATTAGTCCACCAATTAGTCACACATATATATATGGACTATATATAAATCATTTGCTGAATGAGATGGACCTACTTAACTTGCTTTCTTGATTAGTTGTAGATAGAAGATACATAAAGTGGGGCATATATTGCATCAGAGGGAGAATTGATATACTGTATAATTGCTTCAGCAATAACAACTGTAAATGTGAGAAATGTAAAATAGATGAAAAACCAATCATGCGGTAAAAAAAATAAAAATTGCAGGCACAATTTTAACAGCAGAAAACATGGTCCGAAACCAAATAAGTCTTTGAAAGCAAGAGAATATCAGTGAAATAATAACTTGAACCTAAAAGAGGAAAACACAGCATTGATCAGGAAACCTATCCTAAACTTCGACTCTAACTAATGAACCAAACAATCTCAAATAAATAACTTTTTGAAAGCAAGAGAACATCAGCGAAGCGATAACCGGAACCTAAAAGAAGAAAACACACTATTAATCAGGAAAGGCACTGTAAGACTCAACTCTGACTAATGAACTAAACAAATGATAAAGATATAAACTGCGAATAGCATCACACAAATGAAGAAAACCACATAAAAATTGACACAAAAGCACATACAACACAATAATCACACCGCATACAAAGTTCAATATGACCGTAGCCTCTATGTTGTAATCATTTCATTGAGATAATCAACCGCAAATAGATTCACAAATAGCAATTGCCAAACAGACAACAGAGATAAACAATTAGTTATTAGGCAACTGGAATTGTTTGCAAACAACGCACAACCCAAAAAAGGAAAGCATAAAAACGAATCAACACAAATTCACATAACATAATCAACGGAGATAGAACGAACACAAAAACATCACAGAAAAAAGGCAAAGAAAAAACCTTGTTTAGTCAGATAACAGTTCTTTTTCTTGGCAACAGAAAAGAAAAGGAAGTCTTCCCAGAGATGTCCTCTTATGAGCTTGTTGATGCCTTCAATCTGTACCCACGATGACATCTTATAGCCAATGTCAGTGGCTCCAGTGACCAGGGGAGAGAGACAGCACGTTGTCATCTTTCTGAACAAATGGCGTGTTTTGAGTTCTAATTTCAGAAACCACACACGGCGGAACAGAACGGAAAATAGATATAAAATTGATCATAATTGATGGAAGAAGCATGACTTGTCCAATTAGGTGAGAAAACATTTGGCCAAGAAGGTTGATACAGAGTTGACTTGCCTAGGAATAGACTAAGAAGGGGCAAAAATAGTTCAAAAGCTGCCATGATTTTCAGGCACCCATCTCCTTCAGAAAAGGGGAAACGTGCTGGATGAAAGAAGGCAGAATGATGAAAGGATAAGATAAGACAGCGTACGGTGTGGTTAGGCACTCAACGCAGACGGTGTAAATAATAAAGAATTCAACATGAGTTTTGATCCATGTATGAGTAAATATATTTATTTAGGGAAGAGCAATAAGATAATTTACCATATTTTATAGTTGATCAAATTTACCATATTTTATAGTTGATCAAATTTACCCACGAGCAATATTTCTTTACCAAAAATTGCAAAGTCCATTCTTCCTTTCAAAATTGATCAAATTGTATATCCTAAGTACTCACTCTATTGATGAACCAATTGTGGAACATGAACTCCATTGATCATCCTTTCAGGTGATTTGTTTATCGATTTTGTGGTTTTGAACTAATGTTATATAAAAAATTACTAAAAAGTTATGAGGATCAATTATCATTTATGAAATCGTATTTAGAACAATCAAAAAGCCATCAAAATATGCATATTATTTTCACACAATATATCATATCATATATGTTGTAACACATCTCTATAAACAATACTTTTTGTAAAATTATTAGGGACATCATCACAATTATTTATAAAAAAATTTAGACCTTTTTTTGACGTAACTCTAGATAATGCAACATATAATTGTCCATGAGTAAAAATTGGTTCCGACAAATATACACCTACTTGATTAAGTGATTGGCCCTGACTTTTGTTTATCGTCATTGTGTAACACGGTCTAACTGGAAATTGACGTCTTTTAAATGTAAATGACCATTTAATTTCAGTTGCATACAATACAATTCTTGGAATATGAACTTTTTCTCCCGTCTTGTTTCCTGTAAGTATTTTTGTGTCAATCAACTTGTCAAACAATTTTGTCACAATCAATCTTGTACCATTGCATAAACCACATATTTGATCTAAGTTTCGTAACAACATGATAGGCATGCCAATTTTTAACGTAAGCTCATGTGTCGGTAATCTACTGAATTCAAGTTTGTTCAAAAATTCCATTGGATATAAAAGATTAATATTATCACAATTACCTGAATTGTAAGAAATTGAATCCAAACTAAAATACGATTTGCCATGAGCAGGTAATAACTTACATGCATAATTATTTATTTCATGAACAGTTATATTTTTTGGAGTAACTATAGCACGTTCGTTTAAATAATTAATATCATTATACTTGTTAAAAAATTGGGATAAGTTGCTTCAAAAATTGATTGTATAGGATAAATTGTATAATTAGCAAGTAATTCTCTCGATATATCAATCCAGCTCACATCTAGATCACCCGTGGGGATTTTTGATTCTAATTGACCATCCCCTATTTGCAAAATCCATTTAGCAAAATCCTTAATTTCGTCTTTTTCTGCACCACTCAAACACACTGTGGACAATCTCATATTTTCAGTCAATCGAAACACTTTAATGGTAGGCCATAAGTATGAATTATTCAATGATGCTTAAATGATTTGTTCTTTGCTACCATTTTGTATAATCGGTAATGGCTGCCTAAAATCACCACCAAATATAATAGTTTTTCCTTCTAAACGGCTGCCCTTTTTTGATAAAATATCTCGCAATGTTCTATCCACTGATTCAACACACCATTTATTATACATAGGAGCCTCATCCCAAACAATTAATTTGGCATTTTCTATTAAATTAGAGAGATTGGTTTGTTTATTTATATTACAATTTGAATCCTTGTCTATTATCGGTTTTATTTTAAAGCATGAGTGAGCTGTTCTACCTATTGGAAGTAATAATGAAGCAATACCTGATAAAGCAATTGCTAAAACAATTTTACCCTCTGATCTCAATCTAGAAATTATAGTATTCCACAAAAAACAATTTCCTGTGCCTCTGCTGCCATAAACAAAGAACGATTTTGGATTTTTTTCTTCAACAGCCTTAATCACCTCATCATATATCAAATTTTGACGACTATTTAGTTTAGCAATTAAGTCAGAATAATTTTTTTTCAGCACTTCACAATCAAAATTTAGTTCCTCTCTAATAAGCCTATTGTCTAATTGATGTATTAGTTGTATTTTTGGCATCGGTAATTTGTGATCTCTCAAAGTGGTAGACGACATATTGAACAACATTTCAAGCTCATATAAAACGGCATTCTTTAATTCTTCATCAGGTATAGTGAGATCAGACATTTTAAAATTTGATCTCATTTTGTTTACTATATCGTCAGACATGTTGATCCAAAAAGTATCAAACAAAGTTGGAGGATCTGAGATATCACAATGTAGAATAATTGTAACAAATAAATAACGAATTTTTGAAGAACTTGCACTAAAAGTAGATTCCATCAATGCTTCTATCCACTCTTTATCATCGCCTAGCAACCCTAAGGCTCGACATACTTCCTGGTATATAGTATATATTACACCATTGACTGTTTTTATTGAATCAAAATTGGTACACCCCTTTTGGATATTTAAAAGCATTCTAAGATAATATAATTCACGTACAATCGGCGGCATGTGCGCAATCCTACCAAGAACACGATACTGTTTTCTCGGAGTCCACAATTTTTTATCACTATTCCAAACAAATTTTGAAGGAAATTGGATATATGTCAATTTCTTTGCCATTGTATAAGTCTTATTTGCTCGAAACCAAGCAGTCAACATAGTTATTTCTATATCTGGATTATTCAATACATTTTCAAGAGAATTATTTTCATGAAAACAAACAGGTTGTTCTTTAGATAAATGAATTTTTAAATATTGAACCGCAAGAAATCTAGAATGAATAGAAAATTCAAATAAACGCCACACAGACTCATGCGGAGTTAAATATGGACAATTTAGATAATTTTGGATCTCATCATCGACATTCTCACTGACTAAGACGCGACCCCTATCAGGTCCTTTATTAATATATTTGAATAAATATTTTATCAACATAGATTAAGAACATGACTCAACATTTATATGAGCATTAAATCTTAATAACAATTAGCGTTGTAAGGAACAACATAATTGTTACCCACGTGAACTCCTTTTTTGACCACAAAACGCGACTCATCATCACAACGTCTATATTGAGCATTTTTAATTGTATAAAATTGTGTTGGTGATGAATGGTTTTGAACAATATTTAGTGCATGATTTGTCTCGCATACATGGAGAATTAGGATTAAGTTGACCGCAAGGACCATGAATCATAAATTGACTAACTAATTCAAATAAACGCGGGTTAACATTTTTATTAGGTAACTCTGCTGATATTATTGAATCCACGTTGCCAGCTGTATAACATTTGTATTTATTTTTAAGCCAAAATAACATATGAGCATGAGGCAATCCTCGTTTTTGGAATTCAATGGTACACACATGAGCATCAACTTTGCCAAAAGGTAGTCCAGATTTAATATAAACAATCATATCATCTACTTTTATTTTAAAAATTCGACAAACAATATCTGGACGATCCTCTGGTTTGTAACCGGTTTTTTTTTCTTCAAAATATCTCAAAATTTTAGGCCAATTAACATTGCAAGTGAAAGTAATGAATAAATCAGGATGACCATATTCCCGACAAATTGTCATTGCATCTTGGTAATTATTCATCATATCTCTTGGACTACCTGTGTGAGAACCAGGAAGAAACACTTTTTTCCCAATATCAGAACCATCCACAATGCCATTCGAAACAAATGCAAATATATTTTTTCATGTTTCACACCTAAGTTCTGGCTGATGATGTCTTATATATTCGAGACGATTTTCTTCAATTGTTGCATATGCATCGACCAAATATTGTTGAAGCAATCTGCCACCTTTTAACAAAGTGCTTGATTGATTTTCTCTATCGTGAATTTGATAACACAAAAATTTGCTCATCGTTAATTTTCTATCTTTATTGTGACTCCCAATCGATCTCAACTTCATGTTTATTTTAAATCCATCTTCTCCATATGAAAAAAGTAGTGGATATTGCAACGACATCAATTTAGGATGAATTCTAGAGATTCGTTTTAGCAATCCATCATTAGATCGAACAATTATGTCTCGATTAGAATCAAATTCACCTATATCACCTACAATTAACCCACCTATTTCAGAAGCAGAAGGTAATTCATATTGTTTGCCATCAGTTTGTTCGCAATTAAGTATAGTCATGTCAAAATTTAGCATCGACTGATTCTCAAAATTATCTCTAACTGTTCTAAAGATTTTGGTTAATTCATTACAATGATCCAACAATTCTATTAATCCCTTGACAACATCAACATCAATCTTATTATTTCCATTGTCGCCAGCAATGGCACTTATACGGTTTGATATTTCATTCCGAGTATCGTAAACATATAATTGAGCATATCTTGGATATTCTCCTTTTGGAGGTAAAACATAACCCATCTTATGATGCACTTGTCCACATATTTTGAATACATAAGGAGCTGCTCCATTGTTTATAACATGCTCAATTTTAGCACCCATAGAGGTAAAAGCAAACATAGAATTATAAACTCTAATATTATCCCGAAATAATACACTCTTTCGTCCGTTGTTTGGATTAAATAATTCATCGAGAAAATATGGAGTTGGATACAATAATGGAAGATGTACTTGGCCATTTTCACAGCAATTGGTATATGTTATTTGATTCTTCACTTTTTTTCTTTCAATGCTTCTGATGACCAAAAGAAAGCATTAGAATGGCTACACACATAAGCATCATCACCAGTATCGTCATAATCAACAATCACACCTGCGATTACAATTAACAAAATTTGTGTCAGATTTTTGATAATCAGTAATATAGATATGATTGAGTAAGAATTGATTGATGATTAATAATTGATAATAATACAGCACTAACCTTCATGACTCCTCTGATATGATGCCTGGCAAAAAATGGTGCTCCTGGAACCTACACTTGACAAAAGATCTGTTTGTTAGATTAGTCACAAAAAAATGCCAAAATGATCATACCATAGAATAAATGACTTGATCCAGAACCTTGTGGTTGCCTAAATCCAATTGTCTGAAGAAAAAAAAATCAACTCGATCAAGTTAAATTTCACCAGACTTCAGCAAAGATTAATCCATCCTAAAGCTCACAAAAGTTTGATCCCATCAAGAATCAATAATCCAATAATACCATTTTAGGAAAACACCATAAGATTGATCCATTTGCAGGATACCAATTTGAGCAATAAAACTGAATTCCAAAACTAACATGCTGCCACACAACAATGATAAATCATGATTCCAATATTAACTCCAAACACTATAGGCACAAAGCATATATCCAATAGGCACAATCAGTTGATCAAGAAGCACATACTTGCCTAAACAAAATAGAATAAACTCATCAACTTCAAATTCTACAAGACCTCAGGACACACTAATCCACTTAATCTTTTTTTAGTCTCCTAAAGTAGAAAATAAGGAAAAGTCTGTATGCTGCAAAACACTGACAGTTCAACAACACCATTTTATCAAAATACTATCACATTGACCAAAATAATTGACCCATATAATGCTACAGTAATTCACATTGTTCAACATAGGATTGCATAGGTATACCACTATACATAACCAGCCAAAGATCAGACAAAGACAAAGTTTTGATTTCGAAAATCATAAATTAGTTCTAATACTGGCCATCATATAGCCAAAACAAAAAAAACAATAGCACATAAATATTATTTTAGCCATTAATATCAACTATATTCAGAATAGGAAATGGCTATCCACAATACATACCACCTGAGATAAGTTGGTGTAGATCTTCATCATCACTTCCGTGCAGTGTCGTCTCCATGTCATGACACTGCGAAGATTGTCCAAAATTAGCATCAAAAAAGCGTTGTCTTTCACTCAAAAATATTTTTGCCCACAGAGTCTGCTGCAGCACGACCAGACAACACCGCCGACTCTTCTCTGCTGCCTATAGCTACAAAACATATTCAAAAATATCATCATAATTGCCCACCCATAACATATTTTTAAGGCCCACAAAATCTCCACATGATACGACTATATGCATACAGGAAGAATTACTAAAGCATCAATCAACAGACAACATATAGCGAAAATAAGATAACAACATTTAGGAAGAGAGAGAGTGAAAGGACCCAACCCCGTTTAGCTTCCTAAATCGGAATCAAACCCCTTCGAAAACACGAACCAACAAAAACTTTTCGAAATTTTGGGCAAAGTTTCGTTACTAGCGTGGAATTACCTTAACCTGCACGCAGAAAATACACTTCATCCTATGCCACAAAAAAAGCAAACCGTGGGCACCAATCCCATCCGGATTTCTCAATATATCAACAGTAAAGTAAACAATAAATATAATAGTACTTTACTGAAATCCGGTGTAAAATCGTATAACAATAACAACAGATTTCTCAGAGCGACCTCTAATGTATAAACATATAAATATACCACAGTAGGTAGAACAATAAACCTACTGGAAGAAACAAGGTAGCTCGAGCACTATGCCTCCGACCACGACGTGCGACACCAGAGCCTGAACTGCAAACTGAGCACGGAAACCGAAAAGCCCAGGGGAAAGACAATAAACACGTTAGAGTGAGTGGACGAAAATAAATGTCTTTCACCAGTTAAATCTATGTTTAAAATAACATATGCGAGCCCAGGTAAATAAAAATAACAAGTACACGAGGTAAAACCATAATCCTCCAGCGTACTGAGCATGCAAGTATAAATCCCACGGGGTCACTCATGGACACACACCGTGCTAGTACAGTCCGAATCACGAGGTCCTTAGTCCCCGTGATTCTAAGCCAGAAATGGCCTCGGTTCTGGGGAAACGCCCCTCACCGGTCAGGTCGGGATAACGACGTCCCTCCTGGCGGCCTACCATCGGGGATCAGCCGAGAGGCAAGTGTATCGATACAACAACGTAACTGAGACTGTACTCTGTGAAAATCAAATCACAAACAATTCTATGCAAATGCATGAAACAACATATAATTGTATGCATATTCGTATACGTATATCCGTATAAGTATAATCGTATATTCATAAAAACACATGCTCATGTAATCCGAAATCTCATACGCATGCTCAAGTTCGAAAATCATATAAAAGACTCGCAAGAATTCCGTGAAAATAAATTGTCCACTCACAGACTGGCGTAACGCGATATGCGTTAACCCGTGATCCGGCGGAATGTCCCTCGCCAAACGAACGATCACGAACACCTGAATATTCACAAAATGCATTACTCCAAATCATAACTCGACAATTCAAATCAAATAACGAGAAACCACCGTTCTCGGAAACACATAATCCAAAGTCGACGAATCGTTGAAAATCCATATATACCACCTCAATACCTCGTTTTACGTTCGGACGCTCAACTCGAAAAACAAACCTCCCCACAGCGATCGGAGCGCGATTTCAAGTCAAATGACATACAACTTGTCGAAAGTCAAAAAGTCAACCCGTTAACCGTTGACCGCCGTCCACGGCGGCGCCGCGCCGGACGTGAAATTTCACGGCGGAGCCACCCCTATTCCACTCCAAATCGTCCACTGAGAAACTTTGTCAACTACACCGAAGTCCAATTCTCACTCTAACACATCCAATTTCATGATAAACCGAATTGTACACAAATTTTCAATCCCAAAATTCTCCAAACTCAAGCAAAATTAGAGCTTCAAACTTACATGGTAGCTTCAAGAGGATGAGAGCTACAAAGCCCACTAAAAAATTTAGCTCGAATCGGTCCGAATCCAAGAACCCGAATCTTTGAAAAATCCTCCATTTTCTCGCCGGAAAAGCTTCCTCCACGGTGAGGCTTGCCGTGAAAGGAGGCCGGGGTTAGCTTCGGGACAACCAGGCGGAAAGAACGAGACCAGAACTAGGCCGTGAGGTGGCCGGATTCGGCTCGCCGCCGGCGAAGCCGTGGAGGTCACCGCCACCGTCGCACCTCCATGGTCAAACCAAGTCAACACGGTCAAAGAGCAATAACTCCAAGTTTGACTTTCCCTTTCAGGCTACCTGCTATTTATAGCCTTTTCCGATTATGAAACTTCATGTTTATCCAATCCGACGAACTTTAAACCCTCGTAACTCTCTCGTCGTAACTCCGATTCCGATAATTCTCGTGGTCACAAACTCGACTCGACATGTTCTTTAATAATCACCCGAAGTCAAACACATCGGCCAAACGGATAAAAAGTCAACCCTTCGAACCAACACACATTAAATCGACTAAACAAACAACAAACGGAAATATTCGCAACTAATTCTTCGTAACTCAAAATCATGCTCTAGAAGTTCCCACAAACTCGAAATTTAATTCTGAACAACTTCCGTGAAGAAGCCGAAACCAAATCCTCGACCGGTAATTTAGTCGCTAAGTAGCTCGTCATATTAATCCGTTTCCGTCGAAACTTCAAATATTCATAACTAATTCCTCAGTCGTCCAAAATACGATCCGGAACCTCCCACGAACTCGTAATCACACGTACAACGACTCTTGAGAAGAGATTCAGCTCCAATTCTCGGCCAATAATTATGTCATTAACAAACCCGGCGGTTCAAATACCGTCGGAACTCTGCGACTACGCAGTAACTCACGTATATAGCTGACCATACTGCTGATTCTGGTCCGGGTCGTCACAGACAGCAAAAGAGCGACCAGTTGCCGTAAATTAGGAACAACTGAAAAATACCATTTTAGGAAAATGTCATCAGATGATTGTGCAAACCCATAATATATTGTAAACCCTAAAGGCACAGATCTTGTTTGCATATCTCTAAACTCTAAAAGTACTCTGTATGTTTAGTTAGGTTTGCTTTATTTTGAGAAGTCACAAAATCCAACTGTATGTCACACAAAGAATATGCGATGTTGCTATACACGCATACGATCAGAAATAACTTGCCGAATATCAAACAAAGACAAAGATCTAAATAATAGAAACTTTAGGAATCATACAACTAAGATAATTTAGTAACGCTGTAAGAGCACCCTTTTAGCCAGTATTAATAGATCCATTCAAAAGAAAAGCCGACAACACACAATATATATCACCCAAAATAAACTGATCCAAATTTGCATCATTGCGCACACCTGCATCAATATCACTGCTCAGCAGTGTTGCCTCCATGTCATAGAAGGTGGAAGATTGTCCAGAAGCATCCTGAAAACAACGCTGTCTCTTGGCCATGGTCCTGTTGCCTTCCAATGGTACCACCAAGTTCCTCCTCCACCCCATATCTATAAAATATTTTCAATATTTTCAGATTACATACATCATTCCCTCATCACAGTGATAGCAATATCAATATCATAGTTAGAAAAATAAAACACACTCCTTCTCCACCTCTCCATCTATGTGTTCAGGAAATCAAACACCGAACATCCAAAGAAAAAAAAAATCAAACTTCAGCCTACGTCCAGAAGAGTACCAAATTTGAATTAATTGAAATAAAATAAATCACATCTCCAACAAAGAATACCACAGATCAAAGAGAATCCCACCCATCATCAAACAAAGGAAATATTAAAATATGTCAACAATGAAAGCAAGAGAATTGGAAAAACATATGTCAACCCCATACCTATAAAATATTTTCAAATATGTTCATCAAAATTATTCATTCATAATCTATCCAACGCAGATACAATTTCTCAATAATATGTTTATATACATATATAGCAACACTAAGAAACCACATGTCAAAAGTTAACAGCATAAGAGCAAAATGACATGACAATGTTTGCAAAAGAAGACGGCAAGAAAACAACCTATTGTTTTCATATTGTAACAGCCATCCACTCAAAATTATAAAAACCAGATACATCAAATTACACTCAGAAAGAGTGGAATAAATATACTGTGATGGGGGTTTCAGATCACATAGGAATCCCAATAATCCAAACCATTGAATTCTCAAAATTCTTATGTGATCCAAAATCCCCACCACACTCACACATACATCACTCCTTCATCACAGTGACAGCAATATCAATATCATACTTAGAAAAATCAAACACACTCCTCTTCCTCTCCATCTCTGTGTTCAAGAAATCAAACACCAAATATCCACAGGGAAAAAAAAAACTTCAGCCTATGTACAGAAGAGCACCAAATTTGAATCAATTGAAATAAAACAAATCACATCTACAACAAAGAATATCACAGATCAAAGAGAACCCCATCCATCAGCAGACAAAGGAAATACTAAAACATGTAAACAATCAAAGCAACAGAGTTGAAAAAACACACGTCAAAAGTTAACCAATTATATCACACACTTAGCAAGAGCAAAACACAAAGAATGCAATGGACACTCCAAATCCAAGAGGAATCCCAACAATTGAAAGTCTAAAAAATCTAAAAAACCACCATGGAATCCAAGGGCCTCACCACACTCATGCATACACCATTCTGTCATCACAGCGATACCAACATCAATATCACAGTCACAAAAATCAAACCCACTCCTCATCCATCTCTCCATTTCTGTATTCAGGAAATCAAACCCCAAATATCCAGAGGAAAAATCAAATTTCAACTGAAATATAACTAATCATGACTCCGATAAAGAATATAGCAAATTAGAAGGAACCCCAACGATGATCAGACCAAGCAAATATTAAAAAATAAAAATAATTAGAGCAACAAAGTTTGCAATCACAAAGAACAAATGTTATATCCTAAACATAATTCCAAAATGTCATATTACCAAATAAAAGGTTTGCCCACACATTCGTCACATCCAAATATATAAATGAATGACCATGGAACTTAATATTAGATCATAAGCATCAATATCTCCAGATTATTCACTATAGCCCACATATTTACAAAACACACACTGCATATACAGTCAGAAACATGAACTCCAAGAAATATCTCCAGATTATTCACCACAGCCCACATATTTACAAAACACACACTGCATATACAGTCAAAAACATGAACTCCAAGAAAACTCAACACAAAAATCTACTGGGTTTTTGTCAACACACGTCCAAAAACACACAGCTTTAACAAAAATCGACATGCCCAATTCAGCAAACTCCAAACCCAAAGAAACACACCCAATCTGACCAGACTTGGAGTTGAAAGAAAGGGGTCCAGGGCACCCACACAGGTATAAAACAAAGAAGACAACAAAATTCCCCAACTAAAGAACAAAGATTAAAATTGTCCAAACACCCATTACTCAAACATGGTTCTTTGATTTTCTATCCATGTACCCAACATCCCAATCAACCAATTAAAAGTCCAATCCAATAAGAACCCACAATAATCAGATTGGCCAGTTTGCACACTTACCCACAACTCTTAAGTGGCTAGATGACTATAAAATGCAGCAAGATGACTGGAGCCCCCACCAATTACTTTTGAGCAACCAAGACTTCCTCCGTTGTTTACCTAAGAAAGCAATATCACATATAAGAATCAGATAGTAACGCCACCAAAAGACCATAGACAGATCAGTTTTTTCGTCCATTGGCCACTTCTAAACATCAAATAAGTTATACGCACATCTGTTTTCGCACAAAATATCCAGAACAACCCAATCTTACCTTTGTTTCAGTGCAATACTAGCACTATTTCTTAACCCAAAACAACCTCCTCGTTGAACTAAACAGCACTGCAAAGAGAGAACCATTTATAGACACCATTATACACCATAAATCTAATCACCATTGCACAACAAATGTCCAAACAAAAGGCAAAAACAAACTGAAAATCTATACAAACCCAAACAAAAGGAACACAATAAGGGAACTAAACAGTACTACAAAGAGAGGACCATTTATAACCATCATTACACACCATAAATCTAACCACCACCGCACAGCAAACGTCCAAACAAAAGGCAACAACAAACTAAAAATCCATACAAACCCAAACAAAAGGAGCACAATAAGGGAACTCCTTCCATATACACACATACTCCATCTATCATAGTCCAACCCAGAGACCAAAAACCTACGATTAAATCACAACACCGAACCACACACTCACGATCAAACCAAAAAACTTCCAAGTACCCATGATCGAATCAAAAACACCAAAGCAACCTATATCAAACACCATACCTCTATGAACAGGCAGCCTTTGTCCCACAACGATGTCGAAAATGAAACCACAATCTAGGGAATCAACATCGACAAACAAACCAACATAGGAAATTATGAAATCGACCACAGGGATGAGAAGACAATCAAATCGAAGAGAAAAAGAAACTCTACAAAAAATAAAACGGAAGCTTACACTCGGTCTCCAGTGCAGATTTCTGTGTGGCTCTCTCTCAAAGCTTGCTTGGCATAGGGTCTAGAACACAGAGGAAGAATGATAGAATTGTGGAAATGGTAGGTGAGGAAGAGATCCAGAATACAGAGGAAGAAGTGAGGAAGAAGAGCGGGAGCCGGTGAGAGCAGGTGGGAGAGATCAAGGCCCATCCAAAACAGTTTCCCACACGGATCGCACGCTTTGAACAATTTCGCTATAGGAATGAACAGTGCGGTGAACAGGCACAGTGCAAACCCAGCTTTGTTATATAGTAAATATATATATATATATATATATATATGCTAGTGTTAATGCACCAGCAGTGTGCCGCACATCTCTGTGCGACTTCCCTGGTTTGAATTTTGTCCTTCTTTTGATTTGGTCAAGTTATTGGTTCTACAAGTTTCTAAAGAGCAAAGAAACAAAAAGAGTTAAAAAATTTACCATTTTCTTTCCTAATAACACAACCAACCTTTCCCATGCCATAAATTCACCCACCTATGGACTTCCTGCCTAACTTGTAATCTTTTAAGCAAACAGACTCACTGTTACATATTTTTTAGATTAGAAAATGTGAATTTCTAAGAAAATATTACCCAATATAATGATACTACATATTCTAGCTCTTACTAAAACTGAAGATAAAACTACTTAGTATTAAACAACTTGTCTTTTCAACCTTCTGAGCGGTAGTCCACCTCCTAAGGGAGCTAAACAAGGATAAACAAGTATAAACGACTAAATTTCTTCCTGCTTCTGGGTAGTAGTCCACTTCTCAGAGCACGCGCGCGCGCACACACACACACACATATATATGAAATATATGCTAAATTGAAAGCTTTGCCATGAAAAACCATAACTTATTTATTCCAATAAGAATTACAGACTAAACATACAAAGCCCCACTCTCTGCTAAACAACTATAAGTTTTTAGCCACTTATAGTAGTAGACATACTTACTTAGAAATAGAGAAGCTGGATAGTTTGCTTCAACTTTATCTCTCGACTGACAAGCTTGACTCACAGGCTTTCCGACTCTCAAGTAGCTCTCTTCTATTTTCCTCTTTGATGCCTAGAACTAAGACCCAATGCTCCTTATGTAGGGAGCGGAACTCAAAATAGAATTGAAATATGTATAATTAACAATATCTCCACTAAGAAAGGTGACCCCATGCTGATAAAGTTTTAGCTTTCGTCAATTGTCTTCTTTCAAGAAGCAGATTCCTTATTGATAAGATATGTTCCCTTCTTTAGAAAAAGACTATACGAATTCTCATGCTTTACATGTCATCGTATATTTCTAAATTTTCTCCAAGATAAGGCTCTTAAAATGTAAGTCTTCTTCTGGTTTTATTTTCTTCCATATCTATTTCCTCATATATCTTGTAGTGCATGTCCTTCTCAATCTTTTCGAGCCACTGGGCACATGCAAGGATGGAATCAATTTTTCTTTTTTCTTTTGAGAGAAACTAACAAATCACTAATAACGGCCTCTGGGTGTTCATAAGCGGTGACAATTATTTTCTCTCCTGAAGCAAGAAAAGTAATCTCTTGATCTTCTTTTATTATTTTCTGGATGTATTCCAATGTCATGGCTTTCATCTATGGGATACTTAAATTTGAGCTCCATTGTATCCATCACAAGCTGGTTCTAGATATTGAACTTGGATGATTCTAACATAGTGGTCTGGAGAAATGTACTCAATTCTTCATAAGATTTCTGCACTCATTCTAGAGGTGTAGATCTGAAGTTAAGTTTAAGAATGCAGTTGGACTTCCATACATTCTTAACTGTATTGCAGATGATAGAAGACAATCCCCTGAGATCATCATTAGTATTTTTCTAGAGATAATGAACAAAACTATTTTCAACCAACCATAATTTGTGCTCTTGCAGATGTTCACTTTAAACATTCACCAGATATCTTCCTAGGAATGGTCCTAAAACCATGAAAAGTGTAACGAGGAGAACTGTCTTGGTTATATGTCTTTCAATGGTATTGTGAAATTTGAACCACTTGGCTCTTTTAGTGTCTGAATCGGTACCTTTGCACTTTCAAGAGTTCTGGTGTACTGGACCACTGGTTCATTAACAACACTCTGTTGTTTTTTCTTTTGGTTAAATTCTTCAGCTAAGGCATTCATGAGTTCTACCATAAGCCTTTTGTCTTGTTCCTAGAAGGCGAACGTTAAATTGTCTAGCAAAATCTTCTAACGAAAGGTTAGACATGGGTCAGTCTGGAAAATGAACTCAGAGAAGGTGTTCAGTTGATATTTGAAGTTGTTTACGAATCTTGTAGGAAAACTTTTGCTTTTAAGCAAAGCATGAGCCTTCAACGGTCTTAATAAGCCTTTACCATCTATTGTCTGAGATGGGCTAGCCAATATTTTACTATGGAATTGGTCAGTTAAAGCTAATGTTTTAGGACACAGCAAGAAATTTTTAAGAACCTTTTCCATGGACTCTTCTGGTTGTTCAGGTTCTTTTCCCGGCTTTCTGTTCCTAGGATTCCGACCTTCATCGCTCCTTTCGTTTCTTCGGAACATCACCATTTCTCTGGTTAAAGCGTCTGAGAGGTAGTTCTTGTTACCAATAATTAGTTCCACATCATAATCATATTGGTTAAGAAATAATTGTCAATTTGCCAATCTACCCCTATCAACAGCTTTATCAAGCTTGAAATTTTTGAAATTTTTTACTCTGGCACAATCTGTTCTCACAATGAATGGTTTTCTTAAGAAGGCGGGAGAATTTTTAATTTTTTTTATTGCCAAAGTTTTTTTTCCCTTGTGGGATAATTCTGTTCTGCAGAATTGAACTTCCTAATGCAAAACTTTAAAATTTTCTTAGTGTTAGTGCATGACACTCTCGCTAGCACTATAGCTTCCCAGAAGTTGTCACTATCATATGTTTGTAGAATGATCACATCATTTTCTTCAGGTTGATGCAATGGAGGCAAATTTTTACAAAGCTCTTTGATTTTCCTAATGACCTTTTCGTCATCTTTTGTGAATTTCCAAACTCTTTTAGAGCTTGTTTTCAGAGACAGTATTTTTTTTAATGCAACAATTTTTGGAAGAAAATATCTTCCATAGTTTATGACTCTAAAAACTCTTTGTAGACTTTTAGCGTCAGAGATTTTATTTGAAAATTTCTAGACCTTTTTTAAGATATAAGGTTGAAACTTGATCACCCTATTTCTTATGTTAATCTCGAGGAAGTCAATTTCATCTAGGATGAGAAAGACTTTATTTTCTCCAAGAATGATTTCATGCTGAACTATGAGTTTAACTACTTCATAGAGATGATTCATGTGTTCTTCTTTGTTCTTTGAGAAGACTAATATATCGTCGATATAGACGACACAAAAGTCTGCAACCTGTTTGAATATGTCATCCATTTTTCTTGGAGCTTGTTTGAGTCCAAAATGCATTACTAGCTATTTTTAGTGTCCCTGTGGAGTTCTGAAGGCAGTATGGGAATGTTATCAGGGTGCATTTTAATTTTCCAGAATCCTAATTTTGCATCGAACTTTGAGAACACCTTGGCTCCTCTGAGCCTATTAATTAGTACTCTTGCATGTGCTA
The DNA here is from genome assembly GCA_946800695.1 of Geum urbanum. Taxonomy (NCBI): domain Eukaryota; kingdom Viridiplantae; phylum Streptophyta; class Magnoliopsida; order Rosales; family Rosaceae; genus Geum; species Geum urbanum. The sequence continues at coordinate 27,238,197 of OX327011.1, forward strand.
TTTGGTAACTATCTTTTAAAATTTTTTTATTGACATTTCTATAGTCTATCACCATTCTTGCTTTTTCCCGGATTTCTTCCGCATGATTTCTGCATGATGATGACTATTTGATAGTCTGATCAATCCCTTTTCTAAAAGATCAATCAACTTTGTCTTTCTTGAATTATTTATGATCTTTTTCTTTGTTTTGAGGGATTGCTTTTACATGAAATATAGAATTCATGTCATATAGCTTGAGCTCACAGACTACTGGGTATTTTTTTTCAGAATTTCAGAGAATTGATGTCAATATTTTGTTCACTACACTAAAAATTCATTTTGTGATTGTAGGTTGCCATCGCAAAAGAGTAAAATGCTATAGAAAATGCTCTTTTGCAATGGCAACCTTTTCGTCACAATTGGTGGCGACACAATTTCTCTTGGCGATGGTTTTTGCCGTCGTCCGAACTCTATTGCGACGGTAAAACTTTGCCATGGAAAATAATTTTATTTTGCCACGGTAGATTTGCCGTCGCAAATTTTGTTGGCTGTAGTGCTGTTTTTCTTTTTCGCGACGGTATTTTAAAGTCAAAAGTTATTTTTTTCCACAGCAAAATTGTGGTCGCAAAATCAGCTTTTGCCAATAAAAACGGCTCAATTTCTTTGCGACGGCACTTTGACCATCACAAAGAATTGGAGCCGATCTTGTGCAAATCTACTAGTACAATTAACCCACTATTATCATTAATAAAGTATACATCTACATAGTCATTCAAGTTCACATGATCAACTTAACTGAGATGCTAAAACTGGAGTTTTTCAAAAGTAAAAGAAAAAAATAGCAATATAGCATCCCATACGGCCAGTTGTTGGCTTTCCACTGACACGAAGGCCCGGGTAGTGACGAAGACCACGGTCATTCTTGCCTAAGAAGAAAATTATTAGTAACAACATTCATATTCATCTAACACAACAGATCAGTTGGATAAAATGGAATAATACAACATTTAATAATCAATGAATATGAATAACTAGGCAGAGAGGAGCCCGCTCCTAGTAGCGAATTCGCTATATATTGTTTTGATATTAAGGGAGACAACTTGCTTTGGTCACTGTAATCATAACAATATTGAAGATTAAAGTGCTTCAAACATCAGACCAAAGGAACCCCAACCCCTCACCATAGACTCATTTGACTTCCCAAAACAAGACCCATAAATTGATCTGTAGGTAGTGGTGCAGATGTAAACTACCTAAACAGGACCACATTGATCAGAAGGAGAACCAACTGAAAAACAGAACCCATAAATTGCTAATATTGAATGGCTAGAGTTATATATCTGTGCTCTAGTGCCTGCTGCACTAATATCCTAGCTTTTGGGTCATAAGTGAACATCTTTGATAGTAAATCAAAGGCATCATCACTAGCCATAGCAAAGCTTTTATGCAAAGCAAATGGTAGAGCATACTGGTATTCCATATAACCAGGAAGGTATACAATATCAGGCCATTGAGAAGATGTTGGAGCTTGAAAAGCTGCAAAAATCTTTCCTAGTTGATCGATATCACTTGTTCCCTATCAGATATTGTAGATCATATGAAAAGACAATCAGAAAATATACACCCAATATACAGTTTGATTGTAATTAATCAAAACAGTCCATGGAGTAAAAAGAAGCAGAAATAATTACAATGAACCATTGCAAGATCTAAATAGCCAGTAAAAAAATTTGATACAAGATCAGAATAGTAAATGTTGTTTCATGCAATTTAGCGAACATAAGAAAAGCATAACTAACTTACAAAGCAAAAGGTTTGGCCAGTAAAATTTACTGTTCTCTAATTCTACAACCAAATAACTAAAGCCAAATATATCTAAAGACAAAATTCTTTCTAGGTGTTTAGAAAGTAACCCAAATGAAAAGTCTTATATCTTAATCCTTGCTATATCATAACATCGAACAAACTACTGTGAATTTTTAAGATGAAAATTATAAGCTCTAGATGCACCACCACGGGCAACAGCTAAAACAAGCATCTGATTATTGCAGAACATTTAGGTACCCTTAGTACTTGATCACCTTCACTTTACTCTTTACTCTTCAGGAAGGGTTGTTGGACACAATTAATGACTGGGATTCTAACTAAAGTTTCTTATTAACTTCAGTTTACTTATTGGTGATCGAATACATAAGCTCAATCCCTTGTTTGGACTCACCGTTTACTAATGTTCTCCTATGTAAGACTTTCATTATCCACCCATGCTCCCGTTCTCCAAGAATCACACTTATGAGCTTGTTTACTTTATCTGCAAATATAGCACCATCATAAGTAGGAGCTCCAGACTCCAGATACTCTTATTGGTTGTTTACAAATTGTCGACCAAACAAATTTTACTGGCATTGTAGCAGAAGTCGTACAAAATATATATGATACATCAGTGGGGCTGCTATAGGTAATGTCTAGCGAAGAATTCCAAGACAACCATACTCAGAACTAATAGAAATGTAAGTGAAGTCATGAAACAGTTCCCCCAAACTTTCATAACAAATTGACAAAAACATAGGATAATACCATCAGCTAAACCATACACCACTGTCCCATTTCCTTTCATATCTAACGTAAATGACATTTTATTACAATTGATATTTAATGTAAGATGCAATATATGTAAGCATTCCCCATTTCAAAGATCATATGATATTAGATTTCCAGATTTGTATAGAGGGCAACTTTCATCAATCAAAACAACACTTACTAACTCCTAAGAGAAATCAAAATCCCCAAATCCAAGTACTCCTACAAGATGCGTCACCTAATAAGCAAGAAACAATACATATACTCATTTCAAATAATGATGAAATAATAAACTGTTTCCAAATCGAATTTTAAAAGAAGCTCACCTAATTGATGAACTTTTCATGCTCTTCAGCTTGTTTAACGATCTTCACAGTCTGTTTTGATAGAATCTCCTTAGTATGAATAGCTTGTTTCGAAAAAATCTCTTTCATTTGAGCCACTTTTTGCAAAAATAAGCATTCCCCACATCACAAAAACCACAAACAAACACAACCCTCAATCCAAAAGTGAAACAACAGGATGAAAAAGTGAGCATTTGGGCCTGTTTCTTTTTACCTTTGATCGCTCTTTGAAACAAAAACACTAATCAAAGCCATGAAATCTAACACGCCAAAAAAGACATTCAAATCTATAACTTCTGAGATAGAAATTATCTTCTGGGATGAATCCCCAAACTGGCTGAATTGGCGCGATGGTGGCGTAATAGTCGTCGCCATCTTCATCCTCCATGTTAGCCCTAAACACTTGAGGCTGTGTAGGAGCGGCGATGCGGTGAGCACAGGAGGTGATTAGAGGGAGGGGCGGTTCATTGAATTCTGAATATTAGGGAGAGAGAGAGAAGTCAAGGGAGATTAAGATATGAGAGATGCCTAGGTCTTAAAGTTGAAGAAGACCTTAGAGAACGCGGTGTTGATCAAAAATTAAGGGGAGACGGCGAGACTTGGAGGAGCGAAGCTGAGTTCATGTCTAAGCTAAGAGAGTGACGATGAGGGAGGCAAGGGAGGGGAGGGAAGATGGCGAAGGAGTGTTAATGAGAGAGGGAGTGTTGGTGAATTGGTGATCAAGATTTTTTGAGAGAATGTTTTGGCCGATTCAATGGGGAAGCGAGGGATTTTTTTTGAGTCCACAGAAGTAAACCTATGTAAACCCACAAATACTTCTAGTTAATATATGTATTTTTCATTTTATTTTTATTAATTCTTAAAATTTAGGGTTATGATTTAAGGATTAGGGTTTAGGATTTAGAAATTGAGGGTTTGGGTTGTGGTAAATATTTTTACCTGGTAAGATAGATATGACTTTCACGAGAATGCGTGATAGGTACTTCATTTCAAATTATTCTTGACGAAACAGCAAATCGAGTTTTATTCTTAAGGGCAATATGGTAACATCGATTAGACACACGGATCGAAGTCAAATTCAATTCGGAAAATTCTAATATTTTTATAGCATACTTAGAGTAGTTTGATCATCTCATCCAATGGTCATATTTTCAAAATGAGTACTTGTTAGTGATTTAGTTTCATAAATGTTTGGTTTTCATATAACTAATAAACATTGTAAATAACATTAGTATATGGATTAAAGACATATGAGAAACCGAAATGGTCTAATGAGAAATGTGTCCATACACATGCGTTAACCTTGTAATAATATAGAGTTTTCAAAAAACGTACCCCGTCGAAGTTCATTTAGAGATCGGTCAATGAGTTCAAATCTTACCAAAAGACTAAAATAGCCATTTTCAAGGATTTTGCTCATTGTCCTATGGGAGGAGTACCTAAATTGATTTTTTTGGGTCAATTTTTTTTTTCATATAGTAAGATAGTTATGAGCTCTATGATATTGCATGTGCAGAAATTGGTCTCAAATAATTTTTTTACATAGTGGCAAATCGAGTTTTAGTCTAAAACACCTTAGAAACACCGATTTAATGCACGGATCGACGTCGAATTCAAGTCAAAAAATTATAAGTTTTTAATACCATACTTAGAGTATTCTAATCATTCCATCCAATGGTCCTTTTTGCATAAAAGCATTATTTTGTTGGCTAAAATGATTTTGCGACGGCAATTCATTTTCGTCGCAATTGATGACACTTTTTGAGAAGGAAAAAAGTGTCGTCGCAATTGATGAAACTTTTTGTGACGGCAAAAAGTGCTGTCACAATTGATCGAACCAATTGCGACGACATAAAAATGTCATCGCAATTGATGGAATCTTTTACGACGGTGTTAGTTTGCCGTCGCAAAAGGTCTCCACATTCGCAACGGTGAATTTTCCATCGCCATTGGTAGCTATTTACAGTAGCATTCATTGCCGTCGCAAAAAAGCGTAGCAAATTGAAATTTTTGTTGTAGTGGTTTTAACATCTCCCTGATATCTCAAAGAGTATGCATCTTATGTTTCTCAAGCCTAGAATTAAAGTGCTTGAGATTATTCTCATGTATGAAAGTTGCTTCTTCACCTTCTTCTTTGCCCTCTGACGATGATTCTTCTATAAGAAACGCTTCTTGTTGCTTGTATTACAATATCGTTTAGTATTTTGGTGTATATCTACCACTATTCTGCTGTGACCTATGATATTGGTCTGTAAATCCTTGACCAACAACACTCTTTGCTTGTTTTAGTCGCTCCATCCAAAAGATCTTGTCATTCTTTACAAATCTTAGTAAGTTTACTTCTGGCTTCTGGATGAAAGTTTGCTATATGAGAAAATCATTGTCAGTTGATATGCCGAAGTCCTGGCTTTCTGATTGCCATAACTCTTCAATTACAAAGGCTCCTCCTCTAATCAAGATTTTGACCTTTTTGGCAAATGTATTCATGAAGATTCTTCTTCCTTCTACAGTTTTCTCGATTGCACTTCTTTTTGGATTAGTTATCCAGAGTTCCTTAGGTATAGCAAAACTTTTTGCTAGACTGAAACCAAGACCATTATCTACATAGGCATGTAGATGATACTTCTTGTATCCTGGAAATTTTAATCCTACTTCCATGTGGTTACTAAATCTACTTGTAGAAACAGTCGTTGCCTTTAACATATTCTGTTTCGAAGAACCTTCTTCTTCTACTATATCTGTGAAATGACTGCATCCTTTTTTCACAAACTGCACTTTCAGCAGATACCACTTCTTCTTTTTCATTAGTATCAAATTTCATTCTTGCTAGATCTCTTTCTAGAATTTCATTTCTTTATTCTATCTCATAGAAGTAATCTTCATATTTTTGTTCAATAATCTGATTTATTGAACCATTCTTTGTCTTTTTTCTTGTTGTAGCTATAAAGCATTCTTTGTGATACATTTTTTCTAACGCTTCCCAAAAAATGGGAAAACCATATTTCTCATAGCAATGACAGTAGTCATAGACAAATGATCCGGAATTGACTTTATAAGAAGAAATCTTTTCTTATTAAGTGCTTTCTTCCCAATTTTTGATTTCGAGGAGATAACCCCATCTAGATTCATAATCCTCCTCAGAATCTGTTTCTAATTCTTCTGACGATTCATCTTGTATCCAGACTAAATAGACAGATATATTATCGTCTTTGTCTTTAAAATAGACTACCTCGTAGCCAATCGTTGGAAGTTCCCCCTACATACTTTATGCACTATTATCTAGCCCATAAGTAGATAAAGTGTTTTCCACCCACAAGTGTATGAGGTCAAGTTATAGTATTTATAGAATTCGGGTGTCGAACCCATAATGATTAACTACTTAAACTCCTAAGTTCAAATGAAAATGCACTTAGACCACGGTTAAACTAGACACTAACCTTGACACTAAACTTAAAAGAACATATGGAAGTGTATCTCATACTACTAAGTCCTTTGGAGACCTAGCATTGCAAGGGGTGATTAGGTTACAATGGAGTGATTATCCGAGTTGATTGATTGATTATAAACTAAAGCAAAAAGATTAACTAACAAATAAGTTCATAATAAAGGAAGTTGGTTGGCTAGGGAAATCCTCACTAACCATTTGATGCTCAATCAATGTCCCGATTTATGTATGTAATAATAGTCCATTTCACACAAGTGGATGTCCAAATCGTAACCTTTTGGGTCACATTTGGTTTTGAACCCAAGCTCCTAGGCCATTTCGGACTCTAGACAGCTTGGGCCTAACTTTGAAGTATTTGGTGAATCGAGACCAAGACCTAGACCATTTCGGGTTTATATCTTGACCATATTTCACGTGAGTGAAGCAAACAAGTATACTATATGATGTTTGTGAAAGGTTTCCCTTCCCGAACCTCTTTTGAAGGATCCAAGAGAAAATCTAAGTGAATCTCCCAATCTGCACCTTTTGAGTTACAAATTGAAAGACCCCACTAATACCCACAATAATCTCTCGATTTAATGTGTGCTTGAGCAAAGCTCCTTAAGTCTATTTTGACTTAAAAGGCTCTAATCCTTGCTTTGTGTTAAGGAAACCAAACATTAAGATAAATCCTCTTGGAATAGACCCTAATAATATTTACATGCATGCTCATCTAGCCTTAGGTGAGTAACTAACTCAACCAAGGTCTCATTTTTAGTTCTTTAATGCATACATCAACTTAATTAGTTAAGGTCAACACATGCATAATTGAAACCATATATGACCTCAAGCACATAAACAACCACAAACACATAGTAGTCTTATTCATAAACACATGTTTCACTCAACATACACAATAATATAGGCCATACATGAATTAATCCATTATTTGCCTACATCAAATGGTTAGGGTTCTATCCTTAACCTTCCAAATGGGACTACTCACTACACATGGTGAAAATAGAGTCTAGATACATAAAGGAGAATCAATAAGAGTAAGAAGTAACCGAAGAATCCCTTACTCAAAGCCTTCAAGTCTCCAAGCACTTCTTCACTTGTTGCTCCTTCCTTGCTTCTTGGCTCCACAAAAGATGATGAACCCACCTTAGGCTAGGGTGGAGAGGGTGGAGATGAGAGTTTGGTAGTGGTGATTGAGGTTTCTAGGCATTTTTGGTGGTTGTGTAAGAGGTGTTTAAGGTAGAGGAGAGAGTTAGGGAGTTAGGGAATGGATAGAGCCTACCTCTAGAGCAAAAACTAAGCGAAACTTGAAAAATGAGATATGTTGTGTGTGTGATTATGGGGGAGCTCGACCAAGAGGGATAACGAGAGAGAAAATGAGATATATTGTGAGTCCTTGGATGTGCTAGAGTGGCCATAAAATTTGATCAAAGGGACACAACTTATGATCCCCTTTTCTTGGCTTCTAGCTTGTAACAACCCGAACCAAAAATGGTAGTTAATCGGCTTAATTCGCAAGTTTCACGTATAATCGTAGTTTGTCGTAATTAATCGATTTGGCGGTCTTGTTTGCGACTAAATTATCGGGCGAGAATTTGATATGGGTTCCTTCACGAGAGTTGTAGAGTTTATGATTTCGAGCTCGCAGGAGTTTTCCGAGGATTTTTCCGATGTCCGATGAATATGTTCTAAATATTTCCGACCGTTGGATTTAATCGTGTTTATCCATTTGGATTCGATCCGTTTTCGACCGTTGATCGTTTTAATCGCAAGTATAAATATCTAAATAGTCGTAAAATTGTCGAAAAGTTACATTTGAGCCGAGTTGACCAAAATTGAACCGTTGACCAAGTTTGACCCGCGTTGACCGAAGGATTTTGGCACCGTTGTTGACCACCGATCGAATTTCCGATTCCGGCCGCTTCAGACCTCAATCTTGGTATGGTTAGCTTCCTCTAGTGATTTCCTATTGTTTTGAACTTGGTTTAAGTTGATTTGGTTGAGTTTTGAAGGAGAACCGATTCGGTTAAGTTATGGGTTTTTGCTGAAATCGGGTGGGCTATTCTGGCCACTTTTGGGGCTGATGGGGTTGGGAGTTTTGCTCCCCTCTACCCATAGATGCTTTTGGGTGAAACAATTTTGGAATTGGATGCCGTTTGAAGCTCGCCGGAATTAATAGAGGTTTGAATTTTCGAGCTTGATTCCGGCGGGTGTGTTTTGAATTGGAGGTTGGTGTAGAATGAAAAGTTGTTGGGCTTGAGGAGTAGATATGATATGGAAAATTTCACCGGATTTGGCTACCGTTGACGCCGCGCTGCCAGCGGCAGCGGCAGTCAACGGCGGAGCTCCGACGAGGTTGACTTATTGGGATTTTTGAGAAGTTTTATACCGTTTTGCTCGTAATCGCTTCCCAAGTGTAGTCTTGAAGTTATTGAGTTGATTTGGGTGGTGGATTTTGTGTCGAGGGATAAGTAGAGTATTTATGGGATTTTCGACGATTTCGTTGTTATTCGAGTTATATGTTTCCGGAAATGGTTGGTTTCCGAAGTGTGGTTCAGAGTTTTGAATTGTGATTTTGATCAGTGGTATTTATGATTATTCAAGAGATCGGGATCGTACGGTTGACAAGGGAACTTCCACCGGATCACGGGATTAGCGCGTTTTCGCGTTGTGCTTGTCTGTGAGTGGACATTTCTTTTCACTGTTGGTTGCGAGTCTTTTATATACGTTTTACGAGCATGAGCATGCAGTTATGATTACGAACTATACGAGCATGTGTTTTATGATTATGCATTTACAAATATGCTTTTATAATTATGCATTACGAGTATGCTTTTACATTACGCTTTATGCATTTGCATGGAAACCTTTATGATTTGGTTTACACAGAGTATAGTCTCAGTAGTAGTTGTATCGATACACCTTGCATCCCGACTGATCCCCGAGGATGCTTACCGAGGGGGAATGTTACCCTGACCCGAGGTCTTTACCGGGGGAGAGCAGATACCCTGACCCGATGCCCTTTCTGGCTGGAATCACGTGAGGATCAGGGATACTGTGATTCAGACTGTACTAGCGCGGATGTGTCCATGAGCGACCCCGCGGGATTTTCGATGCATGCTCTGTACGCGTAAGGAGTTAAAGTCTCCCTTGTGTACCATATGATTTTTATGCATCTAGACTCGCACATGTTTTATAAACATATATATTTATTCGGCGAAAAGCATTTATTTTCGTCCACTCACTCTAACAGTTTATATGTCTTTCCCTGGGCTCTTTGTTTTTAATGCCCAATTTGCAGTTTGGATTCAGGTGTCGCACGTCGAAGTTGGAGGTTTAGTATTCGAGCTACTTTTCCTTCTCAGTAGTTTTCTAGTTTGACCTATTGTGGTATATACATGTTTAAATTAGAGGTCGCTCTGAATACTATTATGTTTATATTTTCATATGATTTTCCTGGATTTCTGTAAAGCTATATTTTTGTGTATTGCTTTACGTTATGATATGTTTTTGAGAAATCCGGATGGGATTGGTGCCCACGGTTTGGCTTTTGTGGCATAGGATGAAGTGTATTTTCCGCTGCAGGTTAATGGTAATTATGCGATATAGTGGAACTCTACCAAAATTTCTATGATTTTAAATGTTCCTGTTTTCAGAAAGGGTTTGATTTCAGTTTAGGCAACTAAATCGGGGTCGGGTCCTTTCATAGCTAGAGTCCAAACCATGCCTAACAGAGCCAAAATTGAAATTGTGTGACATCTTAGCTAAATCAGCTAGGGTTCCTATCTAGGTGGTTTGGGTCTTCCCTTGGGCCTAGCGTGGAGTGTTTGGGTCATCCTTGATAGTCTGGCCAGCCATGGATAAATTCGGGGATTTTCAGGCACCTTCCGATAAATTCTGACGACCATTTTTCATCCTTATCCCAAAGTTTATCCAAATATTTTTGTAAATTCGGAAATTTACTCGGCTTCTCCAAAAAGTGATTAATTTCTATTTTTAAGTGCATTTCCGTGCCAACTCCCACTTTCATAGGATGAATAGGAAACGTTATAAGAACGATGTTTTATTCATAAAAGACAAGCCATAAGTATAAAGTTAGGAACATAATTAGAACACAATTATGGACCTAACATCCATCTCTACGACCTCTTCATGTTCTCTAAGAAGATCTTTCGAACTTTTCTAATCTTTCTTAAGACATTCGTTAGCATAGTACCTTTCCTCCTTGCATAACCGACATCTGATGTTCTCTTTTTCTTTTCTTTTTTCTGTTTCGTGAGAGAATTTTTTTTCTTCTGGAAGAATCTCTTTCTTGGATTCTGTTTCTCTCTTCTGTAATTGGAGCTTTTCTTGAATCTCCAATTCTTCCTTTCGTTTCCTCTAAAATGTTTATAGAAGTGCTTCCCTTTATTTTCTTCTTATTTTCGCCGCATCCCCAGTTGGTTGGAATATCGACAATTCTAGTGCAGAAATTGTCAATTCCTTTAAGCTGCTTCTTTGCAACATTTGCTGTTGTGTTAGCTTTGTATTGTTCGCGCATCAGCTATCTGGTTATTTCTACTACTCCCCCGACCCCTGTCAAATATCTTCAAAATGATAAATTACTCAGATAAATCTAGTAAATTCTCAACTAAAATTAAACTCAATCAAAACAAGTCGAAAACCTTATCGACAAACCTAATATGGTAATACGAACTTAACGATATAAGGTACATCTAGTTCTCCATCGCCCGCACTACCACTGGTGGTGACATGTGTCACCACAGCCCACCCACTGGGACGACGAAGCCTAAACGTCAAAATTAACTTCACGATTACACTCGCAACGCCATCACAAATCCAATGATATAGAACTCGATAGAATTCGGAAACTTTTTCAGTCAGACGCGCCGCCGCAGACTAGTCGGGTTATGGTGTTTTGTCAATACCTGGTACGAGTAATCAATGTCACCTGAATCTGAAAGCACCCAACAAAATCGAGGATGTGGGAAGAGTAGGAGTGGTGTTAGAAGAGTCTGAAAGTGAAGAGTGTTTTTGAGATTGGTGATGAGCTTTATAGGCAACAGAGGAGTTCTTTGCTTTATGGTGATGAGGTATTGTACGGTAGAAGCTTATTTTCCCACCGGAATAACTAGAGTCGTGAGATACTCTTTTAAAAAAAATATCAAAATTGGGTTTGGTTGTGATAAAAGCAAATTGAGGTTTGTGGCGGCGACAGATTGGGGATTGGTGGCGGCGGAGGAGGATGAGGAGGGAGGTGAGCAGCGACAGAAGGTGACTAGCGGTGAAAGTTGAAAACATGTGGCAAGGTAGACTAGATCTCGCCTTTATGTGTGTTGGCATGACGAGCCAGGAGGCAAAGGCGGGGCAGCGACATGTGAGGTGCAGAGGTCGTGGCGGTTCTACATCTGAGGTGTAGGAGTTGAGAACTCGAAGCCTAGGATAGCTGTGGGAGCCGAGCTCGAAGCCAAGTGAGGCGACAAAAATCGAATCCAATAGAGGCGACGAAATCTGTGGCGACAAAAGCTGAGCTCGAAGCCAATAGAGGCAGCGTGAGGTATTGAGGCGACGGAATTGAGGACGTCGAAAGTTAGCAGAGGTGGTGAAGTCCTTGTTTGAAGATGGGCTGCCATGTTTGAGAGGTCGGAGGCGCTGCTACTGTAATGTGTGTGTGTGTGTGTGTGTGTGTGTGTGTGTGTGTGTGAGAGAGAGAGAGAGAGAGAGAGAGAGAGAGAGTATAAAATAAAAATGAAATTACAAGGGTATTAAAATTATTTTACAGTTTTTTTCAAACAAAAAAAAATGACATATTAGCAAAGTTAACTGAGAGTATAAAATAAAAATGAAATTACAAGGGTATTAAAATTATTTTACAATTTTTTTCAAACAAAAAAATGACATATTAGCAAAGTTAACCGAGCATAGACGGAAATTGACGATTGACAGCACGTTGATAAAGTTTCAGAAGTTTAGGCATAACTTTTGATAGCTTTTGAAGGTCGGGCATCAAATTAATATATTTCAAAGAGTTCAGACCTTGTAGGTAAATTTTATCCATATAAAAACTCTAAATTCCAAAAATTTTACGTACACGTACTGTAAATCAGATGGGTCCGGATTAGAGGACATTTTTTTTTTACAATTGACGATTGACAGCACGTTGATAAAGTTTCAGAAGTTTATGCATCACTTTTGATAGCTTTTGAAGGTCGGACATCAAATTAATATATTTCAAAGAATTCAGACCTCGTAGGTAAATTTTATCCATATAAAAACTCTAAATTCCAACAATTCTACGTACACGTACTGTAAATCAGATGAGTCCGGATTCGAGGACACTTTTTTTTACACACAACTTGACACATCTGATGAACCTTCGAATTTAAGGACCACGAATAGTTGAGATCTCTTGCTACAATTCAGTTTATACTATTTATTTTTTATATCAATTACTTATACTCTATTTTGAAAAACAAAAGTAAAACCCAAAACAATTCCAAAGAATCTACTACATTTTCTTCGACTTCAACCCAGGCCGGCTTCATTTTCTTCGCTCTCAATATATTATGTCCATCAACATCCAGCTTAACTAGGATTGTCAAATAAATTGATTAAACATCACATAAGTATTTTTTTTTTCCTTTTTTTATCATTGCGATATATGACATTTGCTGCTTATCTTTGAAATCAAAACATTCATGTGGACGAAGCAGGAACTCCATGTTAATATCATTAGATTAAGAACATACCAGCAGAAGCCACAAAGGCTGGGAGGCAAAGCCCTAAAAACCAATTCAATGAAATGGTGAGAAAAAGCAACGGGTTTTGACTCGCTGTAGACATGAGAATTCTTCGTGCGAACTCGTCGCTGGGTTGAAGACGAAGAAGATGAAGTCGACTTGGGTTGAAGTCGTTTGTTACTGTAGTTGATTCTTTTTTGTTTAGAAAAGAAATTGATTTGAGTTTTACTTTGGTTTTTCTAGATAGAAATTAATAAATAATTGTTGTAAAAATAAATTGTAAATATTGAATTGTAGCTAGACGACTATTCGTGGTTTTTAAATCGGAAGGTTAACAAAATGTGTCAAATTATGTATAAAAATGAGTGTTCTCTGATCCAGACCCAAATCAGATATATAATTTGAAACTTGATTGCATGTTCTCACATAAATTACAATTTTAAGAGACTGCATGTGAAGAAAGGCGAATTGAAATCAAACTTTATAATTAAGTAGAGAAGATAATAAATGATAATAGTTGGATATCGATCAAATCCTAAACGTTGTGCATGTCACATGCTCACACAGTTACGAGCGAACCAAACACTAGTCAACCACAAATTATTGATGCGAAAAATTATTAAGCTGCACAATTATTGCGTGTAGACGACTATGGGGTGCTATTTGCATGAAACTGACTAACCAGGCCCCTCGTGCAACAGTAATTTGTGGTAGTGACATGCAACATTTCTCTATAATTTTCTTAATTATAATCAAACTGATTGCCATATCTAATACGTATGCAGCAAGGATTAATATAATATAATTGCATGCATATATGGCTCGAACTAAACCACACTAAACGTTATATTGCAGGAGACATAAAATTAATTGTAAGAGTATATACATATCATGCATGCATAAATCAATTAAGATTAATTGAGGCCTATATTTCCCTGCTACCAAAATAGATTCGGATGATAATTAAGTTGGTGTACGTTGAGAGATAATAAACCGGCCGGAGGATGTAGGTATATATACCGTATAAGTACTTCTCAAAGATATCAAATAATTGTAGTACGTACTGTTTCGTCGACGGAGTTTGATTGATGTACAAAATTAAGTTGCTTTCTTTGACATTCATCACTTCTTTTATGGGAGAAGAGAATTAATTAGCCAAGTAGTTCGATCTGTCTTATCTTTAGCATCCTTTCAAATTAATATATATATATATATATATATATCTTGATCGAACTGAAACTTTGCAACTATATATTAACTCATCGATCAAACATGCATCTAGCTTCAAAGATAGATCGAGCAGCTCAGTCCCTCCTTTGCTGGCAATGCAAGGATGTACTAACTAGGGCATACATGTTATATATTTATATATATATATGTTACCATTTGAAAGTTATACGTACGTTGAAAGTTGTATAGACACCGGCCAATTCAAGTCCGGTTATAGAGAATTTTGAGAGATAATCTCGATCACATTGATAATGTATAATCTTAATTACTAGCTAGTGAATTTATATATATTAGGATTTTGAGTCCAGCTAGCTATAACAGCTTTTAATTGATTTTTGTATCTGCTACCTAAGTAAACTAGCTAGCAGAATTGAAAGAGCCGCCGGGCCCTACGTACCATGTGCGTGGACTTCGATCAACCTATGATACCAAATAAGCACAACAGGTTTAACGGTTACCACTTACCAGTCCACCACAAAAACTATGCCGGATGGAAGATGCTGCTGCAGGTTCTCCACTTCACTATATATAGTACGTGGTCCTCAGAACTAATCGAGAAGCTAGATTGGTTGATCGATCGATGATGCTGTTTCTATGTTACTTACATACAAAGGAACAATTACATAAATGTGGGAGCGAGGAATTCATAATTAAGCTAAATGCATGCATGATGCATATGACAAACACTTCGAACAGTTAGCTAGCTAGCTTTTGGGATGAAAAAAGTTATGTCTACCATATGTTCTTCATGTCATGTGTTTTCGTTATTTACTTTACATATATTGGGAGATCGATCGATTTAATTGGCCAGTCACTCTCTTTCTGAAGGGGGAAAGGGAATTGCGCCTATGCCAATCCAGCTAAAAGCTTCCCACTTCAAACATGAAACTTGTACATCGATCCATCCACCTGAGTCGAATAAATTTTGGAGACTGACAGCACACACTTGATCGAGCTAGAGCCAAAATCTAATCAAACCAGCTCAAATTATTTTCTCAAAAGAAAACAAAAAGAAAGAGAATGAATAAACAAAGATATTACAAAGCTAGAGTTCTAATCTAATGGTGGATAACCTATACATATCTTGTAGTTATTTGAAGGATATATTCATAGTTACAAAGTTCGGAAATTGATTCTAGGAAAGAAAAACTGGGAAATTTGAATTTTTTGTGTGTTCAAAAGTAGTTGATTATGTTGGTTGGATTCCTGATTATTCATTATTTTAAAAATTAAAAATTTGACTCTTTTGTGTTTCAGAAATTGAATTATCGATTGATTCCTTATTATTCATTATCTTAGAAATAACGTACATAATGTACATGGCCTTATAATGGACATAGTACAAATTTATCTCCATAACTTTGACTCATACATCATATATATAAGTCTATTTTATTGAATGTTTTTACCTTTAATCTTTGTCATTCACATCAACCTTACCCCTCTGTTAATTTTTTTTCCACCATATCTTACCGTTAAGTGATGATGTGATCAACAAGTTAAATGATCGAGTCTCACTAGCATAATTAAATTTTTATTTTACCCTTTAAAATTTGTTTAAAATTAATATCTATTTTAATTTATAATATCTAATTTTAGTTTTAATAGTCTCATTTTTAATTTCTTTTTGTCTTTTATCTTTATTTTTTCTTTCTCACGCTCTTGCGGTTCCGTGATTCACTGCAATATCATAAAAAAGGTTAAAAAACTAAAAGAAAAAATTATAAAAAATGGAGGTAAAATTAGCACCTTTTTTTTACAAGTCATAGCCCTTCGTATTTATTTTATGTGTGCATTTTAATACAATTTTGTTTGAAAATGTGAAGAAGGGAGGCTAGGTGTGGTTTACAAAAAAAATGTCAGTTTCACAACTCTAAAAGAATAAAAAATATATAAAATTAAAATAAAAATAAAAAATGAGGTCTCAATTAGTCACAGAGTTGCGTGAGAAAGAAAAATATAAAAGAAAAAAATTCAACTGAAAATAAATAAACAAATGTAGACACTTAAAAATTAGATAAATAAAAAATATTAATTTAAAAAAAAGTAATAAAGGGTAAAGTATGTAGCAAATTACCTAACATAGTGGGACTCAATTGTTGACGTGACAGTTGTCATGTCATCACTTAACGGTAGGATTTAATGAAAAATTAACTGAGAAGTAAGACTGATGTGAATGGTAAAGATTAAGGGTAAAACATTGAGTTCTGAAACAAGAATTAATTAGTTGTAGGTCTCAAATTCACAATTAATTTTGAATCTAATCCTGACAATTTTTTTCTTTTAATAGGGGTAATCCTGCCACATTAAATTTATCTCTATTTTTTATCCCTTCTTAATTTTCTGAACACAACTATAGAATTTCGACAGACGTACAAATGACACATCTTCCGTCCTAATTATAGAATTTCACTATAAACCTCGCTCAACTACAGCCTACTAGGGGTGGGACTTCCGAACCGAAAACCGAAAAAAAAAACCGAGCCGAACCGGAACCGAAACCGAAAAAATCCGAATCTGAAAAAATTCGAACCGAAAAAATTTGGTTCGGTTTCGGTTTCGGATTTTGAAAACCCGAACCGAACCGAAAAAACCGAAAAAAACCAAACATATATAAAACGGTGTCGTTTTGGAGTGAATAGGAAAAACAGTGTCGTTTTGATTTAAAAACTGAAAGAGAAAATGGTCAAAAATCAAAATAGGGTTTTTATTGAAGCAAAGTGCAAACTGCCTTATGCTGAGATCAGCTGCTGGAATTTTCATCAAATAGTGCTGGAAATTGAAGCAAAATGCTACTAGAACTTTGTTGAGATTTTGCATCAATTTGCTATTTTTTTGCTATTTTCTTAATTTCTGGACTGTTTGCTTTATGGACTGTTGAAAAACTTGAAACTGAACTACAAATATTATTTGCGGAATGTTTTCTTTTATGTTAGAAACTTGGAATTGATGGTGTAACTTGAAATTTTGAATTTGATGTTTGGATTGCTATGCTATTGTTATTTGTTAATGTCTTACAAGCTGAAAGTAATTGATTTTCTCCTATTTATTAGAGTTTTTTTTTTGTGAAGTTTGTTCATAATTTGAAGAAAAAAAAACAAAAAAAAACCCGAAAAAAACCGAAATTTTTAACCGAACCAAACCGAACCAAATGGCTTGGTTTTTATTGTCGAAAATTGAAAAACCATACCGAACCGAACCGAAGAAATTTTTGTGGTTTGGTTTTGGTTTTTATCAAAAACCGAACCAAACCGCCCGAATTCCACCCCTACAGCCTACATCTTCCGTCTACTCAAATCATCTCTATATATCTTCTTTCACCACTATCCTCCTATTCTCACGTTGTATTTGGGTAGACGGAAGATGTAGGTTGTAGTTGAGGTTTTCTTTCCATTATCTATAGCCAAGGTATCTTTTAAAGTTTTAATTTGTTGGTATCTTACACATTGTTGATTACAATATGTAAAACACACATTTTTAATATTTATTTGAATCACTCGTTCTCCGATCTTCTTCTTCTTGGCAAGGTATTCTTACTATTTCTTTTTCTTTTCATTGTTACATTTTTCTATTTGTTTGATGCTAATTTTTCTCCTCCTTCTAAGTTAGGTATGATTACAATTTTCTTTTCATCGTGACAATTTTTTTCCGTCTCATACTAATTTTCTCAATTGATCAGTGTTTAATTGCTACTCAAGTTTAATTTTTATTCATGTACCTATTAACTAAGTACTTTAGTTGGTAAAGTATATACATTTCTTGTAGACATATATATATATATATATATAAAGTGTAGTCTTACATTTAAGCTTTTAATTACTTTTGCTTTAGACACAGAATACATATTCAATTCCACTACTGGAGGAGAGCTTTGGAGCGACGAAATTAAGTTTCTTCGTCGTCCCATTTTCCACTGAGGCAACGAAGAATGGAATGGTTGCCTCAGATATTAGTTACGTCGCTTCAACTAATTGAGGCGACGAAGATTGATTTTGGTCGCTTCAATTAGATGAGGCGACCACTTTTTACATTCGAAGCGACGAAGATTTTTTGGTCGCCTCGAAGAAAATAAGGGCGACGAAGATTGATCAATCTTTGTCGCCTCATTTTTTTAAAATCTAAATCTGCTCTTGCGTAGATTTAGTGAAATTTAGGTGATGATTAGTGTAGATTAGGTGTATTCAAAACTTAATTAGTAGTGTTATTAGTGTTAATCATTAAATCGAGCGTATGGTTATATATAATTGTGGTGTTTATCAACTTAGAACTCCCGTTTGAAAATCAACAACTCATCTAGTTGATCGAGTTGAGTTGTTGATTCTCGAATTGTCCCATTTTTGGACACTTTTAGGTGAACATGACTTTGTTGATCCTTTTGCTATTCATGTGATTTCAGTTTCGGTTTAGGGATATGGTTTCGATAGTGTCTCCTTTCAATGTTCCAGTGGGTACAAATTAGGTTGTTTAGATATGTGTGCACTCGGGGAACTGTAGGGAGATGCTGCTGATTGTTTATGTTGACAGGAAACATGGACGGACACCCAGACAAAACTTGGATGACATATCATCATGCTGATCCAAGGTACATCACAGGCATGGGCTCGTGAGCCGATTATCACTACTGCCCGTACATTATACATTATACATTATGTAAAAATTATAGAGGTGGTTCCAATATTACTATGAATATTGTTTAAAGCGTACATTATACATTATGTAAAAATTATTGATATTTACTTTAAACCTTACATTATACATTATGTATTTGAGAAATTAATAGATATTTTATGAATTTCTAAAAATAACACAAAATGAGGCGACGAAGATATCAATCTCCGTCGCTTCAATATATCCTGGCGACCAAGATACCAATATTCGTCGCTTCGATTAGGGTTTAGGGTCTATGAGGCGACCAAGTTTGGATCCCCAAGGTAACCCTGTGAATGCAAACTTGGTCGCCTCAGTACAATGGAGCGACAAAGATTGAAACTTGGTCGCTTCAGTATATTGGAGCGACGAAGATTGAAACTTGGTCACTTCAGAAATTCGAGGCGACGTAGATGGAAAACTTAGTCACCTGAATATGGAAGTGACGAAGGCCTCAATCTTCGTCGCCTCATATTGATTAAATAGCCACAGTTGCTCGATTATGCTTTCTTCTTCATTCTTCTTCACCTTCTTTCTTCTTCTTTCTTCTTCACCTTCATTTCTCTCCGGAAAGTGCAAAACCCCCAAATCTATTCTTAAAACTGCAAAATCCTCTTCTCCACCTCTCTCTCTAAACCCTAAAGCTCCTTCTCTCCTCTAAATCCCCAAATCCCCCACCCCCTAAATCCATAACTTCCCCAAAACCCTAAATCCCCAAATCGGGTTCAAGGTATGCCTCTCCTCTCTCTCTCTCTCTCTCTCTCTCTCTCTCTCTCTCTCTCTCTCTCTCTCTCTCTCTCTCTCTCTCTCTCTCGGGACCTCTCTCTCAGGACCTCTCTCTCTCTCTCATTAGCTTCAATTTAAGCTTCTGTATGTATAATTCTTTGATCTGCTTGAATGATTTTCTATTATGAGGTTCTTCCATTTTACAGTTTGCCATAAGATTGTCGTGATACTGCAATTTCATCGAAAGTGGTACTAGGAATCGGGAATCAGTTTTGTAAGTTAAAATGTTGAGCTGTTGGTAGTAGATCTTTGGATGCTTTTGTAGGTTTTGTACATGTATAGGCCAGTTGATGTTGGAATGTTGGATGCTCTTGGTGTATGCGTGTGATCTCTTTCCTTTGATACTAAGCTAGTCATCACACAAGCTAGTCATATAGCTTTGATACTTGGACAGTGGGGTATTAGTCGGAGACGAATTTTCAGGTCACATTATTCATCACCCTACATGTGCAAGCTAGTCATTTATAAGCAGAGATGAGTTTACCCACGTTTTGTTGCTAAGTAACCAATGGCTTTAGGGTGTTACAGTTTACAAGTGACAATGTAAATCTTAGTTGTCTATATGTTACGTAAAATGGTCACCAAAGGTTTGATGAAATGTCTCAATGCATATTAAGCTCCATGCATGCATTGAGTTGTACACTTTGTAAGTTAAAATGTTGAGCTGTTGGTAGTAGATCTTTGGATGCTTTTGTAGGTTTTGTACATGTATAGGCCAGTTGATGTTGGAATGTTGGATGCTTTTGGATGCATATTAAGCTCCATGCATATACTGCTCAAGTTAATATGAGGGGAAGTGTTTTGCTTAGAGATGTTCAGGTTTTGTTTTTGGTTGCTAGATATTATACATGCATCACTTAAATATACAAGTTCTTAGGAAAAAAACTCTCTCTCATCACTTAAATATACTTGTTTAATACTTGAGATATCACTTTTTTTGTGAATATGGCATTTAGTAATTGATCTCTTGATGACTACATTCCGAGTATGTTGTCACTTGATGACTAAACTCTCGAGAGAAAGAGAGAAAGGAACTTTTTTTCATTCTTTGTTGGTGAAGACTATATAGTACCTCATCATCGATATATACAATTATACTGTATCATGTTATACCGTTTAGACTTTACTAATTTGGAAGTTCTCTAACCGTATCATGTTATACCATGACTATATAACAATCACATTACACCGTACTTTGTGTGATCCAGATATATATTATTAATTACTTGACTGTTTAACCACCATTATAATTAAGCATATATGTGCTTAATTACTTAGCTAGCTTTCGTCTACAAGACGTATTGTTTCGCTTACTTAATTTCTTAGCTAGCTTAGGAAATGAATTACATGAAGATTAATCAGTTTGTTGTAGACTTGGTAGTATTAGATGATTCCGCATTGTTTATAATGTGCATGTAATATAGAATGGCTCTCGGAACTACAAGTCAACAAAAGAGAAAAGCGGCGATCCAGCGTCGTGAAGCGGTGGCGGCAGCTGCGGAGGCAGCGGCGTGGCGACCTTGGAGCAGCGGCGAAAGGCCTTCTGGGTCGGGCTGCCCCACGGGACAATCCGGGACCCGGACGATACATCATTTGGAGGGTTTAGAGGGTTTAACGCCCGCCCCATACCTTGAGGACTGGATTCCACCAGTGGATGACAGTGACGCCACTACGGCCTCAGGGCACCCTCCCGCCCTCAGCATCCGGTGCAAGAAGACCAAACTCCCCGACATGGTGGACATGGCAACCGAAAACCCAACGACGATACAGCGCGGGGTCGTTGTCGGGACGAAGACTGAGTACCTCGTACGGATGAACAACAATATGCGACTACAAGTGCCTTACTCTACGAGGCATCGGGGGCTTGCGACGAGGGAGTTTAGAAGTCTGATGTCCAGATACATTGGTAGCATCATACACGGAAAAGTTCCAATGCTTGCGCCTAACTTTTTGGGACTTAGCCAGCAGCACCGCGATATCGTCAATACAAGTATTGAGGTATACTTACTGTGCTTAGCTTACTTTGTTACTTTACAGTTTATGTAAATATAACTTTTACATAACGAATTTTATATGTTTTGTGCTAGACGAACTATGACATCCCGGCGACCGATGTGGAGATGTGGAACTTTATTGATGCGACGGCACAAACAATCTACAAGGATTGGAAGCATGATTGCCATCAGCATTATCTCCAGGTCAGCCAGGACACTCCGGCCGAGTTCCTAGGGAGGGAAGAGGAATGGGTGTGGTTAAAAGGCCACTTCGAAGACCCTGCTTACGTGGTAAGCTTCATAAACTATTTATTCAGTTTTGGTAGCCAATGATTTAAAAATATACATGTTTATCTATTCGTATTTTAAATGATTATTTTGTGTGGCAGAAATTGTGCGAACGGAATCGAGGAAACCGAAACAAGAACAAGGAGCAGCAGCTCAACCACGATTCGGGATCCCTCGCCCTCTCATACCAAAGCGAGGTGTTGGAGAAGGAGGGTCATAGAGCGCCGGCCGTCCAGACTTGGATTAACGTATACCAGCCAGACAAGAATGCGGCTGAGAAAGTGGTAAGCGAAAATATGTTATGTTACGTTACGTTACGTTATTACAATTATTTTTGTTTACCATTCAGTAATATTATTTATTTAATATATTTTATTTGAGCAGGCGGCAGTGAAGCGAAGACTCGACGAAGTCTTGTCCCAACAAGATAGTGCAGCGGGTGACACTGACGGCGATGCGGTTTTCCGAGACCATCCTTTTCCTCTTGATACACAAATAAATATCATAGAGGAAGAGGTGGGTTCAAGGCCTGGGACCTCTATAAGAGGTAATACTATAAAATCTGTTTGTCGTTTATCTCGATTTACATTTTGCTCCATTTTTGTGTACTATTCAAACATATTTATTTGTTCTTGTTTGACGTGACAGGGGTGGGGCGCGCTCTCACACCCGACCCCAAACCGAGAGGAGGGGTCCGACTAGAGGAAACTCAATCCCTGAAAAGGGAGGTCGCTGAAGCCAGAGAGGAGGCGCGCAGATCGAGTGAGAAGGCGCGCAGATCGAGTGAGGCGGCGCGTAAAGCTAGAGAGGATTATAATGACCTTGCCCAAAGGGTCCAACAAATGGAGGTCTTAATGCGATCATTCCAAGCTCAAGCTCCTCCACCACCTCCTGGCACGTAATCGAGCTGCATCGCCGTCCCCGAGCATGAGTCTACTGTGTGAATCGAACAATAGTATCTACGCTTTGTATAAACTGTGTACGTTTTGATTTGTGGAATATTTTTCTATATAACTTGATTTGTGGTTGAATGAGTTCTTGTGCTTTTAAATTGTGATACGTCGTGACTTGGTACGTTAATATTTAATTTTTATTTATTTTTCTCTTTCACTCAATGAGGCGATGAAGATTGGTCAATCTTCATCGCCTCAATTTATATTGAAGCGACGAAGATTGATCAATCTTCGTCGCCTCATTGAGTGAAAGAGAAAAAAAAATAAAAATTAAAAACATTGAAGCGACGAAGATTGACCAATCTTCGTCGTCTCAATTTATATTGAAGCGACGAAGATTGGTCAATCTTTGTCACCTCAATTGAGATTGAAGCGACGAAGATTGGTCAATCTTCGTCGCCCCATTTTCAACTGAAGCGACAACACCTATATCTTCGCGGCGAAAAATTGAAGCGACGAAATTTTTCAATCTTCGTCGCCCCAATGGTGAAGGGATGAATCTCAAGCGACGTGGCGAGGCAACGAAGTTTTGGTTACATAAAATCGAGGGGACGAGAAAATGATCCGAGGCGACCATGAAGCTTTGTTGCCTCGAATCGATCTCTTCCCCACTAGTGTTCATACCTGATGTTTAGATCACTAATCATACCTTGTGATTACGTGGATGTGATGTTTTTCATTTATCTTTCTTGTAGAGATAAGCCCCTTTTACTTTTCTTTTAAATATATAAATAGTCAAATTTTTTAGTGTACCTCATATAAGTAGCATCATTAAATAGATATAAGTCTTTTTTATCTTACTTTTAAATATATATGTAGTAACAAAACTTTTCGAGTATACCTGATATTTAGGTAGAGTTGATGTTCTTGTATCTTTTATTTAGGTTGATTTGACTTTATACATTTTTTGAAATTGTCAATTACTTAATGTGTGATAATTCAAATTTGAATTCAAAATAAATAAAAGTTTTAATTATAGAAGAACATAATTTGTGAAATTGAAATTTATTTTCTTATTTTAATAGAAGGGTAAAATGGATAAAATAATTAATCAAATGACCTCAATTACAACGAAAAAATTAGCAGGACTACATCTAATATCAATATGAAACATAGGATATGGATTAAAATTACTCTTTGTACCTAAAATCAAAAAAATATATAACTTTAGATTCTTATATATTATTTCAACATGTTTTTTTTTCGCTATTCAATGAATCACTTTGAAGCATAGAGAAGAGATGTCGCAAGAACTCATGAACCCTAGGCGTCCTAAGGCAGCGGCCGCCCTTCACCCTCGTTTTCAATTGCAGCACCCATCGCCTTGGGTGGAAGCAAGGAATGGGTCAATGGTGGATTACTTTTCTTTGTCGGATTAGAGAAATTAGCCGCAAGGTCGGAGTGGGTAATGGGTTTCTTGGCATTAGAAATGGTGGCGTTGCAAAGTTTAGGGTCTGAGTTACTGGGCCAGGTCAGGCATGCATGTTGGGCTTCAAGAGTAGGCATGGTTGATCCAGGATCTATTGCAGGGACTTCTGATTGGTGGCTATTGTGGTCGAAGATTCCTATTCCGACAATGGTGGTTCTGGTTGACGAACTACCAGATGTCCTACAAATGGTCGAATGCAGTGCCATTGAGGGCACAAAGTGATTGGGTCCAAATTTGGGCTCCTGTTGTCGAGGCCTGGCGGTTCTTGCCTGCCTCGACAAGTTCTTGACTATGGTCACTACTAGTACACCTCATAGTACATCTAATTAAGTATGCTTAATGTTGAGCACCAATGTACACCTCCTAATCCCAGCCAAAGTCTGCCTGGAAAGGAAGAACTTTTCTAACAAGACCGACTGAATCCAACGTCCGTTAGATGGAACACGCGCTACCCGAACTTGACGGACAAATACAGGGTTACGGATGCCGTAATGGGTACTAATCCCACATGAAACAGTAAATGCTCAACCAACCTCCAACTGTCTATTTAATGCTTCATTTATGGTGGGAAAGTGGTGAAAAAATCTAACACTAGTACTTTGCTAACGCTATTAAACTTCTCATTCACTTACTTAAGCATCAGGGTGTTGAAGGCAGATCATCCCATCTCGATTTCTGACGTGTTTTGAAGTTCCCAACTGAAAAAGGGTCTGGATACGTCATAGGGTATGACACCCCAGACATCCAATCCAATTCTAACGGAGGCCAATGCCATGAGGTTTTGGCAGTAAAAGAGTTGCTTGCAAACACCACACTAAAACATAGAATTTTTGGATGACCCCCGAGACAAGAACTTGCTCCATCAAGCTACTAAGTGAAAAGGATGCACTCATCACCATACATTTATTTGACGCACACCCAGAATGGATTATGCATATAGGAAATTAGCTAAGCCCTGAGCTCAAAACGTAACTCATCAAGTGCTTCAAGAACTACCAAGAAGTCTTCTCTTGGTCATATGCAGACATGTCTTGCATCTCCATAACCTTATAACTCATAAACTGAGCATTTCCCCTGATGCAGTACCAGTCAAGCAGAAGCGACGAGCTTATGATGAAGAACGTTACACAGTCATGCATGCCGAAGTCGACAGGTCACTCAAGATTGGATTCATACGACAAGTTATTTACCCCAAGTGGATCTCTAACGTTGTAATTATTAAGAACAGTAACAGAACTTGGCAAATGTGCATCGACTACACCAATGTCAACAATTTTGACCCCAAAGACTGTTTTCCCTTGCCAAGAATAGATCAACTTGTTGATGCAACTGTAGGAGACAAACTTATATCTATGATAGATGCATACTCAGGCTATAATCATGTACTTATGGAACCAAGCGATCACGAGGCCACAACAGACAAAGATCCGTATTGCTACAAAGTTATGCCATTTGGGCTAAAGAATGCGCGCTCTACTTACCAACGGTTCATGAATTACGTATTTGAGTCCCAGCTCGGTAAAACAATGGAAGTCTATGTCGACGAAATCCTTGTCAAGAGTGTAAAGGCAGAAAACCATGTTGCTGATTTAACGGTGAATAAGCAAATACTCATCAAGCATGACATGCGTTTGAATTATGCAAAATGCATCTTTGGTGTTACAACAAGTAACTTCTTAGACTACATCATCAGTGGAAGAGGTATAGAGACCAAACCTGACAAAATTAAAGCAATACTGGCCACAAAAATCCCACCCACAAAGGTTGATCTATAGAGCCTAACGGGAAAGCTGGCTTCACTGAACCGTTTTATAAGTGTGCGCCATTCTTCAAGGTCTTACGAAAGACTAGTAGAAAGGCCATAGACTAAACCCAAGAGTGTAAAGAAGCATTTCAAAGAATCAAATAGTACCTGGCCTCAGTACCGTTACTATCTTGGGCATTAAAGGGAGAAGCCTTGTACTTATATTTGGCAGTGTCCCTAACGACTGTAAGCTTTTCCCTCGTCAGACGTGAAAGGGAAAGTAACAAACTCCCAATCTTCTATACCGCTAGGCGACTGACACCCCATAAGACTATATACCCAGCTTTGGAGTTACACTACCACATTTTTTAGTATTGCCGGCGAAACGGAAAACTAAGGCCGGCGATTTTTTTTTTCGCCGGCAATAGTTTTCATTATTACCGACGACTTGGAGAAAAAATCGCCGGCAATAATGAGCCGGAAATAGCCAAAAAAAAAAAGTATTGCCAGTGACTTGGGGGAAAGTAGCTGGCAATACCTTTTTTTTTTATTATTATTGCCGGTGACATGCATGAAAGTCGCCGACAATACTTTTTTTTAATTTTTTTATTACCGGCAATAATTAAAAAAAAATAAAAAAAGTATTGCCGGCGATTTTTGGGGGAAAAATCGCGGGCAATACCCAAAAATCGCTGACAATAATGGAAAACTAAATCGCCGGTAATGAGCAAAAATGTTGTAGTGTTACTTGCGTTAGCACTGGTGACCTTCGCCAGAAGACTCCGCCCATACTTCCAAGCTCACATAATCTATGTAATGACAAATATGTCGTTGAATGGCGTAAAATTTTGCAATCACGAGAGCAAAGTAGGCATCTGAGCAAATGGGCACTCAAACTCAGTGAGTTTGATATTCACTACAAACTAAGACTCGCTATGAAGGGACAGACAATAACTAATAACTTTATAGCAGAACTCACTCCTCTAGACACGGAAGGCAGCAAGGAAAAGACAACACACCCATAGAATATAAATATTGACATAGACCACAAGCATATATCCATGTGGAATTTGTATGATGACGGGTCCCGCAACTCCAAGACTAGTGGAGTTGGAGCCATATTGACAGGACCAGGTAGAGTTTCTACAAAATATGCACTAAAATTCAAGTTTAAGACCTCAAACAACTAGGCAGATCGAGTATGAAGTTCTCATTGCCAAACTTTAGCTGACAAAGAAATCAGGTGCCCCCAATATCAATGTGTTCAGTGGCTCACAATTTGTAGTCAACCACACTACTGGAGGAGAGAATCGGGGCGACGTAGATTGCTCGTCGCCTCGAATGGAATTTACGTCGCGTAGATTTATTGTGACCAAAACTACGTCGCCTCGTCTTGTCGCTTCAGATTGATCACGTCACCATTGGGGCGACAAAGAACCAATCTTCGTCGCTTCATTTGATTTCACGCGACGTAAAACATTTTACGTCGCTTCAATTTATAGCTCACTGAAGCGACGTATATTTCTCAATCTACGTCGCTTCATTTTATTTATTTTTAATTTATTTTTTCTTTTTTTAATAAATGAGGCGACGTATATTGCTCAATATACGTCGCCTCAATATATTTAATATTTATTTTTTTTTCTTTTTGAATAAACAAAGCGACGTAGATTGAGCAATCTACGTCGCTTCAAAGTATTTAATATTTATTTTTTTTTCTTTTTCAATAAACAAAGCGACGTAGATTGAGCAATCTACGTCGCTTCAAAGTATTTAATATTTTTTTTTTCTTTTTGAATAAACAAAGCGACGTAGGTTGAGCAATTTACGTCGCGTCAAAGTATTTAATATTTTTTTTTCTTTTTGAATAAACAAAGCGACGTAGATTGAGCAATCTACGTCGCTTCAATGTATTTACTTTTTATTTTTTTTATTTTTTAATAAACAAAGCGACGTAGATTGAGCAATCTACTACGTCGCTTCAATGTATTTACTTTTTATTTTTTTTATTTTGGAATAAACAAAGCGACGTAGATTGAGCAATCTACGTCGCCTTAATGTATTTATTTTTTATTTTTTTTCTTTATTTAGACAATGAGGCGACGTAGATCGAACAATCTACGTCGCCTCATTTATGCAAAATTAAAAAAAATAAAAAATAAATATTATTGTACCAAGTCACGACCTATCGCAATTTACAAACACAAAAACGTATTCAACCACAAAGACGCATTCAATCACAAATCAAAACGTTAAAAGTTTATACAAATCAAGTTTACACAAATCAAGTTTATACAAAGCCTAGATACAGTTTACGAGCCAGGAGGTGGTGGAGGAGCTTGATGTTGTTGACTCGCAGCCTGGAATGATCGCATCATGGCCTCCATTTCTTGCATCCTTTGGGCGAGCGCACTGAAATCCGCTATGGCCTTCTGCGCCACCTCGCTCGATCTGCGCGCCTCCTCTCTGGCTTCAGCGATCTCCCTTTGCATTCAGGTTTGGGTTTCCTGTACTCGGGCCCCTCCTCTCGGTTTGGGGTCGCGTGTGAGAGCGCGCCCCACCCCTGTAACGTCGAACAAGAACAAATATTAGTATACTCTATGGTAAAGCAAAACGTAAATCGAGATGAACGACGGTGGTTTAGGAGATTTATTACCTCTTATAGAGGTCCCGGGCCTTGAACCCACCTCTTCCTCTATGATATTTATTTGTGTATCAAGAGGAAGAGGCTGGGGTTGGGAAACCTCATCGCCGTCAACTGGGCCCGCAACACTATCTTGTTGCGACAAGACTTCATCGAGTCGACGCTTCACTGCTGCCTGCTCAATTAAAATAGATCAAATAAATAATATTACAATATAATAAACAAAAATAATTGAAATAACGTAACGTGAACCTATTTGAGCTTACCACTTTCTCAGCCGCATTCCTCTCCGGCTGATATACGTTAATCCACGTCTGGACGGCGGGTGCTCTATGACCCTCCTTCTCCAACACCTCGCTTCGGTACGAGAGGGCGAGGGATCCCGAATGGTGGTTGAGCTGCTGCTCCTTGTTCTTGTTTCGGTTTCCTCGGTTCCGTTCGCACAATCGCTGCCACACACACACAAAAATCATTTTAAAATAAGAATAGATAAACATGCATATTTTTCGAATGTTGGCTACCAAAACTGTGCGGATAGTTTATGAAGCTCACCAAGTAAGCAGGGTCTTCGAAGTGGGCTTTTAACCACGCCCATTGGTCTTCCCTCCCGAGAAACTCGGCCGGAGTCTCCTGGCTGACGTGGAGATAATGTTGATGGCAATCGTACTTCCAATCCTTGTAGATTGTTTGCGTCGTCGCATCAATGAAGTTCCACATCTCCACATCAGTCGCCGGGATGTCGTAGTTCGTCTAGCACAACACATTTAAATTCCGTTATGTAAAAGTTATATTTACATTTACTACAAGTAGGTAAGTAAGCTAAGGCCAGTAAGTATACCTCAAGACTGTTACTGACGATATCGCGATGCAAATCGCTAAGTCCCAAAAAGCTAGGTACAAGCATTGGAACTTTTCCGCGGATGATGCTACCGATGTCTCTGCACATCAGACTCCTCATTTCCCTCGTCGCAGGCCCCCGATGCCTCGTAGAGTAAGCGACTTGTAGTCGCCTATTGTTGTTCATCCGGATGAGGTACTCCGTCTTCGTCCCGACAACGACTCCGCGCTGTTGCGTCGTCGGATCTCCGGTTGCCATGTCCACCATGTCGGGGAGTTTGGTCTTCTTGCACCGGATGCTGAGGGCGGGAGGGTGCTGTGACGCCGTAGTGGCGTCGCTGTCATCCACTTGAGGAATCGCATCCTCAAGGTTTGGGGCGGGCGTTAACATGGGAGCTTCTGGAATCGTTGGGGTCGCCGATTGTCCCGTGGGGCAACCCGACCCGGAAGTCCCATCTCTGCTGAATGCTCGCCACGCCGCCTCCGTAGCCTCCGCAGCTGCTGCCTCCGCAGCTGCCGCCGCGGCCGCTTCACGACGCTGGATCGCCGCTTTCTTCCTCTTGTATCCAGTATCTCCGGGAGCCATTATGTTAAAACTATTCTATTAAGATTGAACTACGCATATATTCACTCATAGAGAAAGAAAGATTCGTTCTTTTTTACATTACTAATCTCCATCAATTATATCCACATTACGCATATATTCATTTAACCAAACCCTTAATCCGAGAGTACTACACAAATTATAATCCTTACCCTCAATTTTCAATATATCCTTATCATAACAAGGGGGAAAATAAACTACGGGAAAAAGCAAGGGCACAACTAAAAGAGTGGCTAGCTCAGATTCCATGTAATTAGACACATATCTCAATATCTTGAAAACACATGCAAAGCACATATCATGAGAATGTCAAGTCAATTCCTTATTAAACACACAGAAGATTGCAGTTCGGGGTGTCAATCGGCCTGATGAAAACTACCACAGTTCAATTCCTTATTTCAATTGTTTTGAGTACAACAACAACAACACACACACACACCACATAGTAATGGAAAGCATGAATCAAACTAGAAATGTCCAATAAATATTTTCAGTGAATGGATAGTTCAGAATACACCACATAGTAATGAAAACACATATCTACCTCACTTAATCAGAACAGTAGCATATTGTACATTCATTTAACCAAACCCTTAATCCTTAATCCCGAGAGTACTACAATCATTTAACCAAATCCTTAATCCTTAATCAAAAGATTGCACCAAATGATCTAACAACAGTAACTAATGCAAAGTAACAAGTCAACATTCTTTTCATACAAAGTAACTAATGCAAAGTACTTAGCATAGTGAATACTCGGTGCTTCAATCTTACTACACACAAACGCATAACACCGTTCAACCTTTAACAGCATAACACAACGATGATAACACAAACGCATAACACCACGAACCTTTAACAGCATAATTCGATACCGAAAACTACGAATACGAGCTAATATACACAGCTAGATACAAAACCTTAACTCTACAAATTAAAAAGCAACTAGATATGGGATAAACTCTCTAAAATGATTATACACATGAAAGCCTAAACATGAAAAGCAACTAAACATGAACATTCAGCAACTAAACAATCAAAATGATAGATGGACATCAACTTCTACACAAGGACAACAACTACACATTGATAGATTACACGGAATGTCGCACCATACCTTCTCGAGTTGGCTCACTTCGTTTGCTTTAGCTACACGGACCCGGAATGCTTCTTCTTTCTGAAATCACAAGTATTGATAGATTAGTAATGAACCTGAATTGAAGTTCCATCCACATCTGTAAAGGGATGGATTATTATTCTGTAATTCATTATCTTCCTTGAATACCAGTAACCTACACATGTTGAACAGAATAGCCTGTTTGAAGAAAATGAATTCAAATCCAGTAGTTTTCTAAACTAAATATCTGAGAGCACAAAATGAACCCATAAAAGCTTGCAGAAAAGCATATGAAATTGTCAATGTTTATATAAGTTTGAATACCCAAATGCAAACACAGTCTGTCAAATAATCTAAGTCCAAACTATTCTCCATTCCATTCCAATAGCCAAATGCAAACACATTGATTCATATAATCACTATAAACATAAATTGTGGGTAAAGAGAGTAGTACGCACCCGAACAATTCGATTACTAGAGAATCTTCAATGAAGTGAAGAGAAGCTCGGCAGAGAGATATAATTTGATTTGATGAAAACGGTGGGTTTTGGGGAGGAGAATTTGAGAAGAGATGGATGATGATGATTTTAGGTCAAAACCCAAACTTTGATTTGTCCTTTTTTCCCACACTGGGATTCGACGGTGAGGGAGGGGGAGGAAGAAGATGGTTTCGGGTTTGGTGGAGGAAGAAGACGGGATTCGATTTGGTTTCAATCGATTTGGTTTGGGATTAGGGCTTTGGGGCGAGGTCGAACAGAGGTAAAGTGAGAAGGAAACGAAATGAGAAGAAGAAGAAAGCAACTGTGATTCTGGAATTATAAAGGAAACGAGGCGACGTAGATTGATTTCTATGTCGCTTCAACATGTTAAAGCGACGAAGATCTCAAACTTTGTCGCTTCCTATAATTTCAAGCGACAAATAATGAGTATCTACGTCGCTTTAACATGTTGAAGCGACGAAGATGGAGTTCTTTGTCGCTTGAAATTATAGGAAGCGACAAAGATCGAATCTACGTCGCTTCATAAATAATTGTTATTTTTTTCTTTTTGAATAGACCAGGCGACGTAGAGTGATCAATCTACGTCGCTTCATTTTATTTAATTTATAATTAAAATAAATACATTGAGGCGACGTAGATTGATCAATCTACGTCGCTTCATTTATTCAAAAATAAAAAATAAATACACTGAGGCGACGTAGATTGATCAATATACGTCGCTTAAAATTAGAGATACTAACAAAGATTGAATTCTTCGTCGCTTCAATTTATTTATGGAAAGGTAATGAACTGAATATGAAAGAAACGATGAAGTTTAGAATTATAAAGTTAGTAATATTTTCTCGAATACATAAATTATACTTTAAAGAAAATACGAATGTAGGTTTCAAATTCATAATAATATTAGTTTAGTCCTCGTCTTCGTCTTCGTCTTCGTCTTCGTCCTCGTCCTCGTCCTCGTCCTCGTCCTCGTCCTCGTCCTCGTCCTCGTCTTCGTTTTCGTCCTCGTCCTCCTCGTCCTCCTCGTCCTCGTCCTCGTCCTCCTCGTCCTCGTCCTCGTCCTCCTCGTCCTCGTCCTCGTCCTCCTCGTCCTCGTCCTCGTCCTCCTCGTCCTCCTCGTCCTCGTCCTCGTCTCCTTCTTCGTCCAAAAGTACTTGAAAATCTTGGTAAAATTGTATCACCGTGGGAGTGTCCTCTTGGTAAGGCTCGAATATATGATCTCCTGTACGCGATATGTTTTCATCTATGGCCAGTACTTTAGCGCTGTAGATATTGCGGTGCGACATTTCTTGTACTACCTTCCAAGTACCACCCGCCTTTGGATCGTCTATGTAGAATACCTGTTTTGCTTTGGTTGCAATTATGAAGGGTGAATCCTCATAGTAACTGTTGTTTGTATTCACTGATATCAGTCCATGATCTTTTATAACAGTGTCAAGATCTTCAGAGTCCTCGGAGTTGTGCCATGTGCACTTAAACAACACCACTGGCATACGGCCTGCATATAATACTTCGACCACGTAGTTAACATGGCCGTAGAACTTGGATGAACCCATGTCTATCATGACACCGCTGTTTTGAGTCACAGTTCTTTGATCTCTATCAAACGATGTGAACTTGACACCGTTCACATAACACGACTCATAAACCCGACATTGCTGAGGTCCTTGAGCTAATGACTTTATTCCTGCAACCAAGCTCGGGTCCGAGTTTTTTTCTTTAAGGGACACCTGAGAGATAAGTGTTAAGAGAAGTTAGAGATAAGTGTTATAAACCCTCAAAGAACCTTACAAGAATTAATAGGCATATGTACCCATGTTAAGAACCATCGAAGAAAACTCCTCCTCTGACGAAGCTCGTCGAAATCTTCACCATTTTTAGCCTCGAACCTTCTGAGATGTTCTTCTAGGTAAGGTTTGACTTCGTCTGTTTCCACCAAGACTTGCCAGTGAGCCTCAGCAGTCTCTGCCTCAGTCAACCTGGACTGGCGACGAGTCTCGATAATATCTGGTCTTACTAAGAGTGAAACACAGCTGATATTCCACTCAGTTATGGAAGTGTCGATATCTTCGTTGTCCATCCGTCTGAGATAAGACTTACAATACGTCACTGACTCATGTACGAGGTACTGTTCAGCAATACTACCTTCCGGGTAACGTGTATTCCTCATTGACTTTTTATATTTTCCTAATTGCCTGCAAAAACACCACTCAAGATTAGTACAATATTTTCCTAATTGCCGACATATTACATAACGAACATAGGGTTAGCAAGAACAAAACATTTTACCTTTCAATTGGATACATCCATGTATAGTATACTGGACCTGTAAGGAATACTTGTTCAGGCAGATGAACCATGAGATGAACCATAGATGTAAAAAAATGTGGAGGAAATAGGAGCTCCAAATTGCAGAGAATCATCACTATCTCAGTTTCCATGTCACGCACAACCTCCTTCTTAAGCTCCCTACTTCATAGTTGACGAAACCAATTTGACAGTGCTATCAATGGCTTCACAACGTTTTCTGGCAGGAACCCTCTGATAATCACAGGAAGAAGACGTTGAAGCAAGACATGGCAATCATGTGTCTTCAATCCATAAAACTATGACGGGGAACTTACTTTCACCTTACTTCTCAAACTACCTGCATAACCAAGAGGATACTTAACATCCCTGAACCACTGGAACACATCTTCTAGATCATCATTTTTAACTAAAAAGGGTGCATGAGGAACTTTCGCTGTACCCTGGTCACCCGCTCTTTGCCACTGGTTTTTTCGCACATTCATCTTCTTCAAAGCAGCGCGAGCTTTTGGACCATCCTTAGACTTCTTATCAATCGAAAAAATGGTTCCAAGGATGTTGTCACACACATTTTTTTCAATGTGCATGACATCTAAGCAATGTCTGATCTTCAATGATGACCAATACGGCAGCTTCCAAAATATGCTTTCGTGAGTCCAACACTGTCTGTTATTCGGATTGTACGGCACCTTCAAGTCTTCATGTTGGCTAAGAATAGGGTAAACGTGTGACCTAACGTCCTCCAAAATTTCATCTCCACTCTTCTGATAGGGTCTTCCGCCAAACTCCTCCTTCCCGTTAAATGCCTTGCTCAATCTCCAAGGGTGATCTTGGTGGAGCCATTTTCGATGACCTTCATAATATCCTCCCACATATATGCTCTGAAGTTAGCTTATCTAGACAGATTGGACATGCCTTGTACCCTTTCACAGTTGACCCCGCAAGCATCCCTAAACCTGGAAAGTCGCTAATAGTCCACATTACCGCTGCCTTCATCAAGAATACCTCATTGTCTACTCGATCAAAAGTATGGACTCCAACGACCCATAAATGTATTAGCTCCTCGATCATCGGCTCAATGAGTACACTAAGGCACTTTCAGGGAAATTTAGGGCCTGGAATCAACACTGATAACATGTTATATTCCTTCTTCATGCACATTGAAGGTGGTAGATTGTACGGCATCACAACAACGGGCCATGTACTATGCAAAGTTCCCATTGTACCGAATGGATTGAAACCGTCTGTTGCTACTCCAAGGCGCACATTCCTGCAGTCCCGTGCAAAACCTGGAAAAGTTCTGTCAAAATGTTGAAACGCTTCTCCATCAGCTGGGTGGCTGAGGCTACCAGCCACGCATATCCGCTCCCCCAGCCATCGCATATGCTTGGCAGTGTGTGGGGACATAAACAAGCGCTTCAACCTTGGTGTTAGAGGGAAGTTACGAATTATTTTTTTGGGAATATCATTCGTATATGGCTTATATCTTTCAGAATAACACACTGGACAAATCCTCTCGTTTACAAGCGCCCCCCTGAACAATACACAGTTAAACTCACACGCATCAATTCTTTCGTAACCCAGTGAAAGATCACTCAAGATTTTTTTTATTCTCGAGTATGAACAGGGGAATGTGTGCCCTTTAGGAAGAAGTTTATTAATGTAAATACATAAAGAGTCAACACTTGTGTCTGACCATCCTTTTTCATTTTTCATTTCCATTGCATCTAATATGGCACTCAAAACAGTTTCCTCACTGCCTTCATATAATGGGTCTATGACTCCTTCAATAATCTATCGTACTTTTCATAATCATCGTCTACCATGTCATTGAAGTTCATGCCCGAATTATCTTCCACTAATTGTTGGGGTGCATCTGCATGGTATCCAGGATAATAGGGATATGCATCATGTAGAATCTCCAACTGCGGGTTCACTGAAGGACCAGCACCACTAGAAGGACCGACTCTGTCTTGAAGCCACTGTCTTCGTTGACTGAGCATTGCCGGTTCACCAGAAACTTCCCCGTGAAGGTGTCAGACTGTATAAGTAGGACTCAAACCACTGTGTGATAAGTGATGATACATGACCTCCATAGTAACCTTGAACGGACCGTTCTTACAACGTTTGCACGGGCAGAAGTAATAATCGGCTCCATTACTATGTCGCCGGGCAAAATTCATGAACTCGAATATGCCTGTGATGTACCTTGGGTCAGCACGATGATATGTCATCCAAGTTTTGTCTGGGAGTCCGTCCATATTTCCTGTCAACATAAACAATCAATATGAACAAAGTTACCACGCCACAGTTGCGATTCAACCAAAACCCCACACTTCTTCGCCTTATGCCTCCGGGTTGGGTCATATCCCCTTCAGGGGAACACGACATTTGTCAACGCTTTTGCACCCATGCGTTTCAGCTCCAGTTTAGGGAAATTTCGGCAGCATCTCCCTACAGTTCCCCGAGTGTACACATATCTAAACAACCTAATTTGCACTCGGGGAACATTTAAAGGAGACACTCTCGAAACCATATCCCAAAACTGAAACTGAAATCACATGAATAGCAAAAGGATCAACAAAGTCATGTTCACCTAAAGTGTCCAAAAATGGGACAATTCGAGAATCAACAACTCAACTCGATCAACTAGATGAGTTGTTGATTCTCAAACGGGAGTTCTAAGTTGATAAACACCACAATTATATATAGCCATACACATAATCTAATTAAGGCTCGAATACACATAATCTACACTAATCATGATTAACACTAATAACACTACTAATTAAGGCTCGGATACACATAATCTACACTAATCATCAATTAATTTCACTAAATTTAACCAAATTTCAAACATTAATCATGAACCCATAACATGATTTATCACAATTCAATGATTAAAACACTAAAACTACAACATAACACCAAATTCAATTCAACTTCAAACATTTCACCAAAACATCAATTTCACTTCTAATCATCAATAAATTTCACTAAACTTAACCAAATTTCAAACATTATTCATGAACCCAGAACATGATTTAACACAATTCAATGATTCAAACACTAAAACTACAACATAACACCAAATTCAATTCAAGTTCAAACATTTCACCAAAACTTCAATTTCACTTCTAATTTAACATATTATGGTCATAAAGAGGGTTAAAGAGATACAAATCAAACTAACCTTACTCAAGAATCAAATCAATGGCAAGAACAACCTTCTTTCTCAATTTTCTCAAATTTCTCCCAAAATCGCCCAAAACAGCTGCAGAACGACGGGGAACTGTTTTTCTAAAATTCTAACTTTATGAACGGTTTGACTTTAAGAAGAAGAGTAGATCCAGATTTTAAAAAATCTAGGAGACGTAGATTGCTCAATCTACGTTGTCTCGATTTTATTCGAAGCGACCAAAATAATCTACGTCGCTTCGAATAAAATCTAGGCGACGTAGATTGAGCAATCTACGTCGCGATCGCCTAGTTTTTATTCGAAGTGACGTAGATTAGTTTGGTCGCTTCGAATGAAAAAGTAGTCGCCTCAGTTTGTTGAAGTGACAAGTATGAATCTACGTCGCCTTAGTTTGTTGACGCGACGTACTTTTTATCAAGGGCAATGTACGTCGCCTCATCTAAAATCGGAGCGACGTAGAAATATAACTACGTCGCCCCGATTCTCTTCTCCAGTAGTGCTAGGTTAACAGAGGTTTCACAACAAAAGGCAATCAAATGGCAACATACTTGGGTTACGTCAAGACACTCCTAAGAAACTTCAAGACCTTCAACATCACTCATATCCCAAGAGAGCAAAATACAAAAACAGGCGCACTTGCCCGTTTGTCCACGACCCCAGCAGTCCATATGCCAAACCACAGTTGACATTTTGGATTAGCCAAGTATCAAGAAATACAAAAACGGTAATGTTTTTTTTTTTTTTGCGGGCTTGAAACATTATAAAATGAGCACACACGTACTGTGCGTAGTAATCCCCATTCCCCAACTGTCTCACTGACCAAGTGTTCGTAGTAAACATAGTCAACAACAACTTGCTAGTTCTATCCTCTTAATGACCCATCTAACTTTGTTTCCTCCTGTTTTTCTCATTACAAAAAACAAGAATGCAGAGCCATTAACACCGCCACTTGTTCTCCCCTGGCCTCCTCCGCCAGTTAACATGCATAGCTAGCCCATTTAACACCTTTACACTACTTCAATTCCACCGCTCTAACGTACACATCCATTCACTTCCTAACCTATCTATCTTTTTCACCTCCCTCTAGCTATTAGCTTATATATATATATATATATATAACACATTAAACACTTGCAGCTGATTGATTGATCTCTTCTTCTTCTCTCAAAAACACCCTCTTTTAGCTGATCTTACTTCCAAAATGTCGACGTCAAAGCCGGACGCATTTTCCTCCGGCGACCACGCAGACGACGACGACACGTTGAAGCTGAAGAGGAAGAAGGCGAAGCAAGAAGAAGATAAAGAGACCAAGAAAAGGAACGTTCCGTTGCTCAAGCTCTTCTCTTTCGCCGACTCGTACGACTATGTTTTGATGGCCATCGGATCCGTCGGCGCTTGTCTTCACGGTGCTTCGGTTCCCATCTTCTTTATCTTCTTCGGAAAACTTATCAACATTATCGGCCTGGCTTATCTCTTCCCCAAAGAAGCTTCTTCCAAAGTTGCCAAGGTATTATTATGAGAAAATCTCACTTCAAAGTTCAAAGTTTTTTTTTTTACCATGCATTATTTGGTTATAAAATGGACAAATTAACCTTTACATTTCAACAGGTCCATTTGAGGGTTTCAATTAATTTGTTTTTGTATTTTTGCTGCAGTACTCCCTGGATTTTGTATATCTCAGCGTCGCTATATTGTTTTCATCATGGACCGGTATGTATGATGCTCGATCATCTTCTACTACTATTATTATTATTTTATTTTTTTGAAATCTATTTCCAATATATACTGCATGTGAAAATGAAATTATTAGTGGATGATTGAACTTAACTATGTAGAGGTGGCTTGTTGGATGCACACTGGGGAGAGACAAGCAGCGAAAATAAGGATGGCGTATCTGAGAGCAATGCTGAATCAAGATATTAGTCTTTTCGATACTGAAGCTTCCACTGGTCAAGTAATTTCTGCAATTACGAGTGACATTATTGTCGTTCAAGATGCACTATCTGAGAAGGTAAATAATCATAAGCAAATTTAATCCACTGTCTAAAAGAGGTAACAGTAATGAATTGTGGGTCAAAATAGTTGATGCATGTACGTGGTAGGGTTTTGGATCTAATCTGGGACAAAGTAAATAAAATGGATCGGTGGTGTAAAGCATGCATTATTTTTCCCCAGATCGATCATAACTAGGGCTCGAGGAAGACGATATGCAAACGAGTAAATGCTAATAGCATTTATAAGTCGGTTGGGGAGATTGGGTTGGTTGGTTGGTGCTCGCTTTTCCCCTAAATAGATTTGGACCGCCAGCTGTTTATACATATCTGTTTATATGGAGATTAATGATTTAATTGATTCAGAAAATTTATATAGATTTTTTATAAAACCCTTATAATGACATACCCGTTTACCCTCTGTACAAATATAATTCGGGTCGGGTTAGGGATCCGATTCCATTAGGACTTCCCGCGCAAACAATCTTTAATTGTGTTGGGAAGTGGTGGTGATGATGACGATGATGATGATGATACAAAACAGGTTTGATGGGCAGGTGTGATTGAATATTTTGTATGTGATGGTGTGCGTGTGTAGGTAGGGAACTTCATGCACTACATAAGCAGATTTCTGGCAGGATTTATAATTGGGTTTGTTAGGGTTTGGCAAATTAGTCTGGTCACTCTCTCCATAGTTCCCCTAATTGCTCTTGCCGGTGGTATCTATGCCTATGTCACTATTGGGCTCATTGCTAGAGTCAGAAAGTCCTATGTCAAGGCCGGTGAAATTGCGGAAGAGGTCAGGAACATAACCTTCCCTTTTCTCTATATGGAACTTGATCTATCTCAAATTGGGTAGTGTAATTTTATTGTGTCGATTATTATTAGGTTATAGGAAATGTGAGAACTGTGCAAGCATTTGCAGCAGAAGAAAGGGCTGTAAGGCAGTACAAAACAGCTCTTTTGGGTACATACAAGTATGGGAGGAAAGCAGGACTGGCCAAGGGTTTGGGGTTGGGCTCCCTGCACTGCACACTTTTTCTTTCATGGGCATTGCTTGTTTGGTTCACCAGCATTGTTGTGCACAAGCATATTGCTAATGGCGGCGAGTCTTTCACGACCATGCTTAACGTTGTTATTGCTGGCCTGTAAGTTTCACTTCTCCATATATCTTTGCTCTTAAGTAATGACATCCCATCCTCATTAATTTGTACTTTACTATAGTTGCCGCCTTTACAGTTTACATATAACAGTCCCCACTTGTAAAAGTATGGGATTAATTATTTTGTTTTTAAGCGCCTTTATCTTTGTATGCTATATTAGTTGGTAGATTTACAATGTACTATGAAGTAGAACATGTACAGAGAATTAACTGTGATACAAGTATAAGATATTTGGTTGTCACAATTGTGATACTATTGTATGCTCTTTGATTGGAAGGTCACTTGGGCAGGCAGCACCAGACATCTCTGCATTTATCCGAGCTAAGGCAGCTGCTTATCCCATATTTGAGATGATAGAGAGGAACACAGTGAACCAATCCAGCAGCAAAACTGGTCGAAAGTTGGATAGGCTTGAAGGACATATCCAATTCAAGGATGTATCTTTCAGCTATCCATCTCGAACAGATGTCAGTATCTTTGATAAGCTCAATCTTGACATCCCTGCCGGGAAAATTGTAGCACTTGTGGGAGGAAGTGGTTCTGGAAAAAGTACTGTTATATCTCTGATTGAACGCTTCTATGAGCCACTCGCTGGTCAGATATTATTAGATGGTAATAATATAAGCGAACTTGACCTCAAATGGCTGAGGCAGCAAATTGGACTAGTCAATCAGGAGCCTGCCCTTTTTGCAACAAGTATTAGGGAAAATATTCTCTATGGAAAAGGTGATGCTACATTGGATGATATCACGCGCGCAGCTAAATTTTCAGAGGCCATCTCTTTCATAAATAATCTTCCAGAGAGATTTGAGACTCAGGTATTGATGACAGTTTATCTCTCTTGAAAACTTGGGCCTATTACTCTGCAATGTCTAACAACTGCAATAATATTTACAAAATTGCTCTTCAAACTTCTTTTTATTGTTTTAAGATATATGGACTGATTTTATATGCTCTTCTCTAGGTTGGAGAAAGGGGAATACAACTTTCAGGAGGACAAAAGCAAAGGATTGCAATAGCTCGTGCAGTTGTGAAGAATCCCTCAATTCTTCTCCTGGATGAAGCAACGAGTGCACTTGACGCAGAGTCTGAGAAGAGTGTGCAGGAGGCACTTGATCGTGCCATGGTGGGACGAACGACAGTAGTGGTGGCCCATCGTCTGTCCACTGTGAGGAACGCGGATGTTATTGCTGTTGTTCAAGAGGGGAAAATAGTTGAAACTGGGAGCCATGATGAGCTTATATCTAACCCCAACGGGGTCTATGCAGCGCTTGTTCATTTACAAGAGACAGCTTCTTTGCAACGCCACCCCTCATTTGGTCCTAATTTGGGACGGCCACTGAGGTACGTACTTCAAGTTAAGCTTACAAA
Organism: Geum urbanum; assembly: GCA_946800695.1. Classification (NCBI taxonomy): domain Eukaryota; kingdom Viridiplantae; phylum Streptophyta; class Magnoliopsida; order Rosales; family Rosaceae; genus Geum; species Geum urbanum. The sequence continues at coordinate 27,280,083 of OX327011.1, forward strand.
TTTAGATCAAACATTTGATTTGCCTATAATTGATCTCCTAGTAAACTCGGGAATAATTGCAACTGTCGGAATATGTGCTGTTTGTGCAGGATTAGTAAACTAAAAACCTGTATGCAGTTACTTACTCCCTACTATAACAATGACATGTCCCCTTAAATTGCTGTACTGATCTAAGAAAGAAAATAGTTAATGATTATCTTCTATGCCACACTTCAATCTGCTACTAATTTCAGTTAAATTGACGTTCATCTTTCCATGGAATAATGTAGCACAAGGTATTCACGAGAGCTATCTCGAACGACAACAAGTTTTGGTGCTAGTTTTCGCTCTGATAAAGAATCTCTTGGCCGTCCTGGTGCTGATGGAATAGACACTGTAAAGTCGAAGCATGTTTCAGCAAGTAGACTGTATTCCATGATTCGACCAGACTGGCATTATGGGGTAGTTGGAACCATTGGTGCCCTTATTGCTGGAGCTCAGATGCCTCTTTTCGCTCTCGGAGTCTCTCAGGCTCTAGTTTCTTATTACATGGACTGGGAAACAACATGCCGTGAGGTTAAAAAGATCTCTTTACTCTTCTGTGGGGCTGCAGTTATAACTGTCATTGTTCATGCTGTAGCACATTTGTGTTTTGGAACTATGGGAGAGCGACTCACTCTTCGAGTTAGAAAGAATATGTTTTCTGGTATGGCAAACATATTTCATATACCGTAGACATGAACTGATAATTTCTTCCACATCCATGTCTATTGTCTGTTAAAGAAAGAATCATTCCAGTTCTCCACACCTGATGGTTTTTAGTATAATATGATTCTTGATATTGTTTTCCTCTAATTTCTGTTTTATATAATTGCAGCCATTTTGAGGAATGAGATTGGATGGTTTGATGATACAAACAACAACAGTTCCATGCTTTCATCGCGTCTAGAAAGTGATGCTACTTTATTACGAACTATTGTTGTTGACCGCTCAACAATTCTTCTTCAGAATGTTGGTTTGATAGTTGCCTCATTTATCATTTCCTTCATCTTGAACTGGAGGATCACACTAGTGGTGCTAGCTACTTATCCTTTGATCATTAGTGGTCACATCAGCGAGGTCCAATTCCATTATTTTCTCTTCTGCTTTAGGTGTAAACTGATTCTGTTTACAGTACGCCAACTATTTCTTCCTTTTGTTTCAGAAACTTTTCATGCAAGGCTATGGTGGCAACTTGAGTACAGCTTATCTGAAAGCTAACATGCTAGCTGGGGAAGCAGTAAGTAACATGCGCACTGTTGCTGCATTTTGTGCTGAGGAAAAGATTATCGATCTTTATGCCCGGGAGCTTGTTGGGCCTTCTAGACGTTCATTTACTCGTGGTCAGATTGCTGGCATATTCTATGGTGTATCTCAGTTCTTCATATTCTCATCCTATGGACTTGCCTTGTGGTACGTAGCTTTAAGTTCTTCTGTGCTCCACTTTGTTATGTAGTCAATGTAGGAAAATGAGAATATGAACCAAGGAGCTTTATATTTATCTTAATTAAGGAGCTTCATATGAATATTGAGAGCAAAATCTTCTCTTCTGTCACAATCAGGTATGGCTCCGTTTTGATGGAAAAGGAGCTTGCTAGCTTCAAATCTGTCATGAAATCTTTCTTTGTTTTGATTGTGACGGCATTAGCGATGGGTGAGACTTTAGCACTTGCCCCAGATCTGCTAAAAGGAAATCAAATGGTGGCATCAGTCTTTGAATTAATGGATCGTAGAACAGAAGTCCTAGGGGACATTGGAGAAGAGGTTAGGAGAGTGGAAGGGACAATTGAGCTAAAGAGTGTTCACTTTTGCTACCCTGCAAGACCAGATGTAGTGCTTTTCAGGGACTTCAATTTGAGAGTTTGTTCAGGCAAGACTATGGCATTGGTGGGGCAAAGTGGTTCTGGTAAAAGCTCTGTGATTTCTCTAATACTCAGATTTTACGATCCAACAGCTGGGAAAGTTTTGATTGATGGTAAGTTTTATGCACGAGAATTTGCTCTATTAATGTAGACAAAATGACTTGTTGCATTGTGAAGAAAAAGAAATGGGGCAACTGAATTTTCTTTAGAAATCATTGATTCTCCCAACTTAGGAATTTCTTCTTTTAGTTTTTGTGCTTGTTTAGTTTTGAAACAGGTATGTCACTGCAGGGAAAGACATCAAGAAGCTCAATCTTAAGTCTCTTCGAAGGCACATTGGCTTGGTTCAGCAAGAACCAGCTCTCTTTGCCACATCAATTTATGAAAACATCCTCTATGGAAAAGATGGAGCCTCTCAAGCAGAAGTCATTGAAGCTGCCAAGCTAGCCAATGCACACAGTTTCATCAGTGCACTTCCTGAGGGCTACTCTACTAAGGTCGGAGAGCGAGGGGTGCAACTATCCGGTGGTCAGAAACAAAGGGTGGCCATTGCCCGCGCAGTTCTGAAGAACCCTGAAATTTTGTTACTAGATGAGGCGACCAGTGCTCTAGATGTGGAATCTGAACGTGTTGTGCAACAAGCTCTCGACGGATTGATGAAGAACCGGACAACGGTAATGGTGGCACATAGGCTGTCAACCATAAAAAATGCGGATGAAATTTCGGTTATACAAGACGGGAAGATTGTGGAGCAAGGAAGTCATTCAACTCTAATAGAGAACAAAAATGGAGCATATTACAAGTTAATAAACATTCAGCAGCAGCAGCAGCAGCATTGACGATACTAAACTCATAACAGGTTTACTCTTATGATTTTTATGAAGGGAGTTCGATCTGTTCGATCATCTCTTTACCCTTTGTAATTCTTTTGATTTTCTTTCTAAATTTACCACATATAATGGAGATCGCTACTGCTGGCATGGAGAGAATAATGATTATACATGGTGGGAATTTATGTACTGTACATATACCTAACTAATTGTCCTATCCCGTACGTACTTAACTTTTTTCATTAGTTTATAATTATATCTCACCGCTAACATAACGGCGCTCACCGGCAAGACCTACAACTTTCATGATCAGCCCGAGTTCTATCCCGGCATGGTCATCACTCACACGCCCGCCAAGGAACCCATCAGAAAGCACTTCAGCAAAAGAGTAAGAACTCCGATTCCACCTCGAGGAATTGGCAAGAGCTCTAGTTTCAACCACCTTTATAAGCCTGGTGATTCAACATTAATGGTACGCATTCATTACCCTTTTACGCCGTTATTCTATTTAAATCATATCTCATTTTTGACTTAGGCATCAAAGGGTTGAAGGCCAGCACACCTAGTTTCTCCTTAACGGTTGTCATTCTTAGCAGCGAGAACGATTTGACAAGAGAAATCGTAAAGCATTAGTGAAAGCAAGAGTAAGTAATCAACTCAGAGCAAGAGTGATAAGACAAAGAGATATCGATACAACGACAGCGGTATAGATCAAGATCAAGCGACAATGGTATACGAAATCTAGAGTAGAATTGTATTAGTTTCATCCGTTCAATATCAATTAACCCCTTGTAGTTTTGGATATGAACATTGGCAACGTTTGTGGCCATCGTAAAAAAATTTATATGGCTTTATGCGAGCAAAGCTAAGATTAGGTAGAAATTTTATTGTTCCAGGATTTTTTTTTCTAAACGGGAGCGTGAGCGTTAATGGGAAGGCCATAGCTTGGGGGACTAAGCTAGAGTTCCTAGCATTAGCATGATCAATTTCCTAGTGTTAGCGTGGTCGGAGAAACAACTACAACAAAGAAATAATCAACCACAATCATCCACAAGTAGTAATCAACAATAGCAACGACATCAACCAAATCACACAAGCACAACGACGAGTTACAACATCGGGTTACAACAACAAATGATAGCGGTCAGGGAAACTTACCAACGCCCGAGGGACTGCCTACACTGATGGACTCTGAGTCTGAGTTGCTTCCTGAGCGGTTTTCTCCCCAAGCGACGTGCTTCCCGAAAGCGGAAGACTTCACCGAGAGCGGCAGGCTTCACCAATACTAGCAGAGTTTCTTAATGCCGTCAGACTTCGATGCCGGCCCACTGCCCCGTTAGCGATTACCCTACCCGTTAGCGCTGAGTTCCACGTCAGCAGCCGAGTTCCCCGATACTGGCCGACTTCCTTGTCAGCGGTCGAATTCCTTGTCAGTGGTCAGCGGTCGAGATTCACAATGCCGTTCAGCAACTCCGAGATGCCCGATGCCCGATGCCAGTCGAGATGATTGACCCCGACCGAGGTGCTCGACACCAGCCGAGACTCTCAACACCATTATGATCTGATCCCTGCACACCTACTCACTTCTCCAAGTCTGAGTCAAGCAGCTCCGACACTGTGACGATGAGGGACTGCACCACGACTCTGAGACCTTGCCGTTACCAAAATCATCATCGCTCGATACCGCTGAGCCCAATCAACATCGGTATGTTTCATCGATGTCAGTATGCTCCAATCGACGCCGGTATGCTCTAATCAACACCGATACGTTTCATCGAGGCCAGTTTGGTTCCTTGACGCCGGTATGATTCCAACAGTCTCTTACACCATAATGCCGAAAAGATTCTTCTACCGGCCATAATATCCTCCTACCTCATAACGCCTAAAAGATTCTCCTACCGGCCATGGTAGCTCCTACCCCATAATACCGAAAGGATTCTCCTACCGGTCAAAGATTCTCCTACGCCATAACACCGAAAAGATCTTTCAATTGGCCAAAGAGCCGCAAAGTCATATGGGGGATACGAAAACTCGAGGACTTAAGGGTTACCAATTCAAACTAGTTCCACTCACTGTGGCACCCCCACTAGTGTAGCTACCAGCATCCAGCAATAAAATCGATCGGATTGGGCAGGGTCGAGTGTTTGAGCGCCAAAGAGCGTATCCCTCGGTTGGTGTAGTGTAGCCGCTCACTACACTCCCCCCCCCCCCCCCCCCCCCCCCCCCCCGACATTGAATAGTTATAGAGGAGTATGTCAATCACTGGGAAGGGCTTCATTGGGAATGAGCCTACTGGGTTAAACCGTTACTTGCAGGAATCTCGATATGATGTCATGACTCATTTGGGAGGCAAACAAGCCTAAAGGCGTTATCATCAATACATTTTTCTTACCCCGGAAGATGGTAAACTAGCTACTTATCGGTCTCACTGATACTAACTACAGGTGCCTATTTTATTGTCTTAAATACAGGTACCAATTTCGTCAAGCAGGACAACCTTTGTCGTCGAGCTGGGGGAGTATATGGTATGTATCCGGCTATAACAGGTAACAATGCCCGTTAAGTACGTACAGATAGTATTGTCGGTATCCGGTTTTACAACTCACCAACCAAGATTGATCCCCTTGGCTGATCGAGTTGGGAGACTTGTACATATACCTAGCTAATTACCCTATCTCGTACATACTTAACGTTCTTCATTAGTTTATAATTATATCTCACCGCCAACATAACAGCATTCACCGGCAAGAGACCTACAACTTCGATGACCAGCTCTAGTTCTATCTCGGCATGGTTATTGCTCATGCACCCGCCAAGGAACCCATTAGAAAACACTTCAGAAAAAGAGTAAGAACACTTATCCCACCTTGAAGAATTGGTAAGGGCTCTGGTCTCAACCACCTTTATAAGCCTGGTGGTTCAGCACTAATGGTACGCATTCATTACCCTTTTATGCCATTACTCTGTTTAATTCATATCTCGTTTCTGACTTAGACATCGGAGGGTTGAAGGCCGGCACGCCCGGTCTGTCCTTAACGGTTGTCATTCTTAGCAGCGAGAGTGATTGGACAAGAGCGATTGTAAAACATTAGTGATAGCAAGAACAAGTAATCAACTGAGAGCGAGAGCGATAAGACAAAGCGATATTAATAGAGCGACTGCGGTATAGATCAAGATCAAGCGACAATGGTATACAGTATCCAAAATAGATTTGTATTAATTTCATCCATTCAATATCAGTGACCCCTTGTGGTTTTAGATATTAACATGTAGAAATTAATATCACTTGCATTTATCATTGTTCAACTTCATTATATGCCAATATAGGATATGTTTCTCCTTTGTATTAAGAATGTTTGGGCGAGACAACAGTACACTTGCACAAGTTTCCAAGATGCATGCATGAGAGGATTTATACTCTCAAACCCTAGCGATAGAAGAGAGAAAACAGGATATTTTGATTTCGTGGACCATTCTTTTGCTCTGTAGGTTTGAGGCTAGAGTTTAAAAACGAGAGAGTTCAGAGATGGAGATTTTGATCCTATGAAAAAAGCCTTATGACTTATCTAATCAATTTTGTAATGGAACTAATTCTCCTCTAGTTTCATTGAATTTGACACTCAGATTCTTTCTTTCTTCATCTTCCATGCTTGTTGTTATCGAAAGGAACACTTACGTGGAGTTACCTTAATCGCATTAAAGTCCTACGTTTTTCTTTGAGAAAACCAAGTTCTTCAAGTAAATCCCACATTGAAAGTTGGTCATTCTTTGATATACAAAAGTCAATAAGGAGTTTAACTGCTCTGTTCAACTCTACCAATATTCTTTTCTACACAGCTTTCCCTTCCTTTAATTTCATTTAGTTAAAAAGAGTTTCATATGGATAGGCTTGTGAAGAAAGGAAATGAGGTAAGAAGAGTTGAAAACACTTCTGGCATATCTTACTGGCGTTTTCTTGCTTCATTGACTGGCCAGAAGCAATTTATGTCACTCTCTTTGAAATATTGCTAAGACCCTCGAGCTACCATGCAGCATGGTCAAAACCAACTTAGATTCTATACCAAATAATGTCAAACAGTTTGTGAATGTCGTATGTACCCTTTGAAGTGAGACCTACATTTTATATGAGATTTGGGCAAAGTCCAAATGTGGTGAATGCGTGTACTCCTTGAAGCTCACCAAGCTGCTCAAAGTTCTGGTATAATGGCTCATATAGTCTGGCTTTCCATATCAGTATTACCAGAAAATAACCAAGTTTTATTTTATTGATTGCTTTTAGTTTATATAATCACTCTGATCATACTGTAACCCTGTACCAATCACATTGATCGATCAGGTCACTAAAACTAAAAGAGTAGTCGACTACTGCTTTAGCATGGGCCAGAATTCGCTCAAGTGCTTGATCAGTTAACCTGCCTGTCTGCTCCAGCAAGATATACCCTAATTTGCAACTTCTTATACAAATGATAACTGCCAAGCTAGCATTTTTTCTGTATACATAATATTTCCTCTTCATTCATTCATGAAAATTGACCCGTGCTGGTGTGGATGCGAATAGAATTTCTTCAAAGCCATATATGGAAGAGGGCAAAAGTGTATGGTGCATGCAAAGATGACTTTCATGCAATGGAGATCGAAGTATTCAGACTTGTCCCCAATGAACTGTGAAGGGATATACTTGGGAAACTGAGTGGTATTATGTCACGCTTCATTTACCACTTCAGAACTAATATTACGAAGAAATAATTACACCAACACATAGAGAAGGTTAGAAGATGACAAATTGAACCATGCATCATCTTTTTAAGCAACTAATCAAAGAATTAAATTCTCAAGCAATGCTCGTGTTAAATCTGAATGTAATTTATAAATGGGATCATGTGCATGAACATTTTGATATGTAGAAGATTTGGGAAGAATGTTTGGTAAATGGGTGATCAACCATCCATGCAATGGCAAGATTTGGAAGAGCAGTAGTTGGAGACTGCTGCATATTTTAGAACAGAATTAGAACTCATTTCATTATAATGTTAATTTAACTAGTAAGAACATGACAAATATGATGACCAGAGCGATGAGGCATGAATGTCGAGATAGTATAATCGAGGAAGTAATGGAAATCAGCTTATTCTTATATTACCAGTAATGATAGAGGTTTCTCATGACTCTCTTACCTCCTAGAATCTCCTAAAGATTAGGATATATATATATATATATATATATATATATGTAAGAGGGCAAAAGTGTATGGTGCATGCAAAGATGACTTTCATGCAATGGAGAAGTATTCAGACTTGTCCCCAATGAACTGTGAAGGGATATACTTGGGAAACTGAGTGGTATTATGTCACGCTTCATTTACCAATTCAGAACTAATATTACGAAGAAATAATTACACCAACACATAGAGAAGGTTAGAAGATGAAAAATTGAACCATGCATCATCTTTTTAAGCAACTAATCAAAGAATTAAATTCTCAACATTTGTAATCCATCGAGACTCAAACTGTTTAAAGTACGTAGACCGAAAGTTATTTATGTAATGGCTTGCTCTCTTGAGGATTTAGATGATCCTACGTACAAATCCATGCTGCATAATTATAGTAGACTCGATACTGGTTTGAAAATTGAGAAGCTATAGTTATATATTTTCATTAGTTTGAAGGCACATAATCACTGATCGATCACGTAGTTTGATGCAAGTACGTTCAAAGAAATCAAAAGAGTTGACATGCAGCGGATTACAGGCCATGGAAATAGGTAAGGAACAAACGGAGTTTAATTACAAGATCGGATCAAAATCTCAAACATGCATGTATATTCATTTGGACTTTAAATCTTATGTGCAGTGCACCATGCTGCATGAAGGGTTTTCCTTTAACTAACATCGATCAGATCAAGTACGCAAGAGAAGTACAGAAACATGTGCATGCATGGGAAAGACCATGTGAAAGCTCGTTCATGGTGACATAAACCAGCAAGGTAACAACAAGGTAATTAAACACTACTGCGTGACATCTTAAAACAAATACTTGGTTTCCATTTGGCCAGCAATAGCAAATGACAGCACATCTTCTGCAGCTAGAAGCACACAATATATATATTTATGATCGAAGTCCTGTATATGCTAGATGTTTGATCTGAATTTTCTTCGGTGTCGCGAATGCCTTTTTAATCCCCTCAGGAGGTAGCAGACAATTTCAGTCCAAACCTTAAATCATACAGGCACCGCCTTATGAGTCTAAAATCCAATGGCAATCTGACTGGTGGCTTAATTTGATGCACATTATAAAAACTCATCCACCACGTACATTAACATAACTGTCGCATCGGATTGGATGACACTCCTAAACTACCTAATCCGTTAGTTTGGTGTCAGTTTAATTCAAAAATGATTTCTAACTTTCTAGGTTGCTTCCTTCAAATCCTTGTCAATCGTCATTGCTTGTTTTAGGGAGCCAAGCAGTAAATATGCATGTAATTTTCACACTCGATCAGAAAGTGAATGAAATGACATCACCGTTTGAATAACAAACTTTACTGGCAACTATAAAACCAGTACGTCTCAACAAAATGTCCAAAGTGATCCTAGAATCCTAGTTAACTTCGTCTTTCCATACCACACTTTTCACCTCTAGTTTTGGACGTTGTTTTTTTTTTCTTTTTCATTTCCTCCTCCTTCTTCGTCTAGCATTATGGGTAGATTCCCATGCTGTGATGATCAGCGTGATTTGAAGAAAGGTCCATGGACAACTGAAGAAGATCAGAAGTTGGTGGATTACATTAACCGCCATGGCCATGGAAGCTGGAGAGCTCTCCCAAAGCTTGCAGGCCTCAACAGGTGTGGCAAGAGTTGCAGACTGAGGTGGACTAATTACCTGAGGCCTGATATTAAGAGAGGGAAATTCTCCGAAGATGAGGAACGAGTTATCATCAACCTTCATGCAGTTGTTGGAAACAAGTACGTTTGATTTCTCTTATTCTTTCTCATGAAAGCTAAGCATCGATATCCAAAATTATTTTTTAGAAAATGAGACCTAATTATTAGAGATAATTTTGTTTCAGGTGGTCCAAGATTGCAACTCATCTTCCGGGGCGTACTGATAATGAAATCAAGAACTACTGGAACACTCACCTCAGAAAGAAGCTACTGCAAATGGGACTTGATCCAACAACCCACAAGCCGAGGAACGACCTGAATCAACTGATTAGTCTTTCGCAGTTGCTTAGCGCTGCGACCGTTGGCAACATGATGAGTAATACAACTCCTTGGGACAATGCACTAAGGTTACAAGCAAGCGCTGCACAGCTAGCAAAAATGCAGTTACTGCAGAATTTATACATGCAGGTTATTAACTCATCTATGGCAGCTTCTGATGTAGACATGAAGAATTGCACTGGTGCGTTTGGTAATTCTCAGAATGTTTACCTCTTTGGAGGGAACTCTGATGGAGAAAACAACATACTTAGGGATCAAGAATGGAACTTTGATTGCATCCCTGGGGAACCTAATGATCTGAACAATATTTCCAACTCATTGGAAGGATATGAAGGACGTAATAGCGATATGTACAACAACTCAAGCAGCTGCTATGATATGCAGAGCTCTAAGAACCAAGTTCCTGAACTAGTTTCAGCATCATCTCCTGGGAGTTCCACAACTGATAACAAAATGGAAAGCACCACCAGTACAGGTGATATTCCAGCTGCTGCAGGTCAGTCATCAGCCACCTCCATCTTTGAGACTTGGGAGAAACTCATGGAGGATGATACAAGTGATTCCTACTGGAAAGATATTCTACAGTAAGTTCATCAACTCAAACTCATCATCTCATTTTTTTTTCTTTTATTCATTTTAATTAATTATTTCATTTAGTACAGTGATAACCACACACGCAACTCCTTAAATCCACCTCACCGATGATGTTAGTGAACTTTTAAACCCGTGACGTAGCTCCTACGCGTCGGCTAGACAAATTAACCAACATATCACTTCTCATTCGTTTACGTATTATATATATATACTAATGTGATTCTTTTTGTTTTGCAGATCTATGTCATAGTCACATCGATCAAACTAGCTCCTAGAAGATAACCCTTATTAATTTGGAAAACTTCGTCCAGCTTCATAAAAAAATACTGCATTAATTCGTTATTCGTTAAGAGAAGCTTTTAGTTCATTTCTTTTTCTGTGTGAAAAGGTACCATTCTTGTAATTATACTTTTTATTTGTACAATCATGTACTCTGATTGCCCTTAAGTACATATATGGTACTTACAAGGACTTTGTTTTTGTAGTTCCATCTCCTATAATCTTATAAAGTAATCTGATTTCTTGGTTAGAATATATGTTAATATATTTGACCATATTGCACAAATCATTTCAAAGAAGTCAACTATATACGTATCTCACTGCCATAAGTGCCAATTCCAATTCATTGGACAAAAGAAAATAGGTGTTTCTCCAATGGTCTCCTAGTTAACATCAGTTGATGGATTTGAAGTAATCAAAAAAGTTGATGCCCTATATATGAGTCTAGAACACTAAAAGTCAGATTAGTAGTTACAGTATTGTAACCCATTAGGTAAGATTGTTTACGTGTAATACAAGTTATTGACGGATCGAAAGAGCCATTACCAAGTTCCAACCAAACCACCTAATTAAGTTGAGTTTGGCTTCCAAAGTACAACATTCCGAAAACGATCCAAGTTAAGGGAGACAACGAAGTGTTGTAAATCAGTTCAGATGAGCACATAAACAATCCTACTAACTAGCTAGTTAGTGTGGAAGCAACATCGTCCATCTCATTATCTAGTTTCTTCAAGGTAACCTACTTACTATTTATCTTCTCTCACTTAACCTATAAGTTCACTGGATGGGTCTTTACATTTGAGTGCCGAGGTTTTAAGTCACTAGGCCATTACATTAAGTTCAGCCCTTCGGACCAATTCAAGATCAGGATCAAAGCTTCGTATGTATTTTCAGACGACTTTTTCTACCCACATGACATTGAGAAATTTTGATAAATGCCCAAAGACGCCTTCAAAATGTGTTTTAACCAAATTTTTGCAGGTTAATGAAAATTGTCCAAAAGTCTAAAGCACCCTTATTATAACCCAGATGATGGTAGCTTCTACTTCAGGATCACTTTTAATCCACACTGTCAAAACTTTGTTATTCCACCTACTCTTTACTTGATCAGGTCACCTCAGTTTACTCACAAAAGCCACAATACACCGAATTGACTTCACTTCAGAACCATAGCCTACTACTTACACCAATGTTTTAAAGGGCGTTTTGGAGGCGCGTTTGGGGCCGACTCTAGGCAAAGCGCAAGGAAAACGCCTTGAGGCATCTGCAAATGAGCGCAAGTCACCCGAAGCGTACGACTTTTCCGGCAAGGCGTGCGCTTCGTGATGGAGGCGCGAAAAGGCGTGCGCCTTGCATCGGAGGCGAGCGCTTCGGGCAATATTTGTCGCTGCAAGCAAAATGACACCATTTTGATCCGCGTATATATATATATATATATATATATATATATATATATATATATATATATATATATAAGAACCACATATCCATTAACTAATACGCGGGATTGCTGCTTGTTGGTTCACAGCCGAGAAAACCCTGAATCTCCAAGTTTCAATTCAATCAAATTAGGTTGACGCACAGAGTGAATTCCTCTATTCAAGCTTTTACAAGTTTGTATTCTACTTTTCAAGATTTTTCTAATGTGTTTGCTTGGTTTGGTAAACTTCTTTGTATATTTTTATTTTGTAGTTTTACAATGAGTGAACATGATTCCACTAAGAAGGATTTTTCTTGGAAGTATGTTATGTTAGTGGGGGGATTCAGAGAGTTAAGCAACATTTAGCTCACACTCATAAGGGTGTAAAAGGTTGTCTATTAGTGTCGGAAGAAGGAAAATTAGAATGTCCTCAAGCTTTGAGAATGTATCGAGAAGGAAAACGGAGGGAAGATGAGTTAGTTACTAAAATAAGGAAGGGTCCAAGTGGGAATACAAGTATGAATTCACTAGATTTGGGGGAGCATGAAATTCAAGATGATGGGGAACTTCTGTACCTGAAACTAAGATAAGAGGATCGATGGATAAACATGTCATATCTACTGCTCGGCAAACTACTTTGAATTCTGATAGTCGTATATTTATGCGTTTATTCGGTGTTTAATTCATTCCCTATATTTAGTTTATTGTTATATAATTGTGTATTTTATTAATATTTATTGTTTTATAGGTTGTATGGAGGAATAAAGAAAAAGAAAACAAATGAAGAATTCCTAACATAATATAGAATTATGGAGTTTTGTGCAAATAAAGAAGCCTATTCCAATGTGGACTTGAGGAGATCCATTGGGGAACTATATAAACCTATTTTAGGATTTTTGGATGGGCTAATCAGAAATGTTGGAGAAAAAACTCGAGCAAAAGAGAGGAGCAGCCGCAAGAAACCCAAAACCAGGATTCGATCCATCGAAGCCCGAGCTTCGAACCATCGAATCTGGATGAACAATTTCTGTTCTTCATCCCATCTTGATTTGTAAACTTTATGATTTGTTTTGATTATTTCATTATGACTTAATTTGTAGCTAAACATCTTGTTAAGGGGCTGCTTGAAACCCCGTACTTGAAGTCTTTCTCATTCATACACTTTAATCTAGTTTCGCATATTCAATTTGAATGGGGTTTCTTTCTCTTTGTAGTTCATTCATGATTTCTTGTATGCGTGCTTTGGTGGCCAACTTAGTATGCATGCTAGGATTTCTATTGTTATGAGATACAGGCGACTGAAGATAGTTTCTTTCACCGAATTCTCTATAGTGACACCCCAAATAGATTAGTTTGTCGAGGGATTGAAACCTTAGGTCTAGCAGGACACGCCCATAGTGTACTTGTGAACCCTTATAGCTTTTCAAACCTTTTCTAGATCTTAATGTTTTCTTCTTTGTAAACCTTGGAGTCCATGACGATGAGTTCAATAGAGGGATAGATGTTGGGGAGGTCCATGACAAACTCGCATAGGCATAAGGATTAGGTAATAGGATGTGGTTGTAATGATTGGCCCTTCTTGGGAACTTTCATTCATTGGATCTGTGCATTAGATGAAGTATGTGTTAGATAGATGGAATGATGGTGGTAGATTTCATTCCTTTTAACTCATTCATTATATAGTAAATTGTAACAACCCAAACCGGAAATTGTATGTTAATTGGCTTGATTTGCGAGTCTCACGATTAGTCGCAATTTGTCGTAATTGATCGATATGGCGGGTTTGTTCATGACGAGATTTTCGGTTTGGAACTCGATATGAGTTTCTTCACGAGAGTTGTAGTGTACGTGATTTCGAGCTCGTGGGAGTTTCTGGAGGATTATTTCGAGTTACGTGGAATAAGTTATGAATATTTTCGGCCGTTGGATTTAGTTGTGTTTATCCTATTGGTTTCGATTCGTTTTAGACCGTTGATAGTTTTGGTCGCGAGTATAAATATCGAAATAGTCGTGGAATTGTCGAAAAGTCACATTTAGGCTGAGTTGACCAGTTTTGACCTGTTGACTTTCGTTGACCCGCGTTGACCGTGGCTCACTGGAGAAATTCTTGACCACTGGTTGACTTTCCGATTCCGGCCACCTTAGACCAAAATCTTGGTATGGTTAGCTTCCTCTTGTGATTTTCTATTGATTTGAACTTGGTTTGAGTGGATTTGGTGGAGATTTGAGGGATTTTGAACTCGGTGAAGTTCTTGGAACTTACCAAATTCGGGTGACGATTTCCGGCCAGTTTTGGGGTCGTTGGTGTTGGGGGTTTTGCTTCCCTCAACTCATAGATGCTTTTGGGTGAAGAGATTTTAGGATTGGGTGACGTGTGGAGCTCGCCGAATCAATGGAGGTCGTGGTTTTCGAGCTTGATTCCGACCACGGTGGTGGTTGGATGATGCTGTGACCTTGAGGAAAAGTGTTGGGCTTGAGGAGAGGAAGATTTTGAGGTATGGGTCGCCGGAGTTGGTCACCATTGGCGCGGCGGCGGCATCGACGGCGGTCAATAGTGGAGCTCCGGCGAGGCTTGACTTTTTGGGATTTTTGGAGATTTTTATACCTTTTTGTTCATAATCACGTCCCGATCGTAGTCATGAGGTTTTTGAGTTGATTTGAGTATTCTATTTTGGGACGAGGGTGTTTAGATATATTTTGGAAATTTTGTTATCCTCGTCGATATTTCGAGCGATACGTCTTTCGAGAACGCAGGGTTCTTGAAGTATTAGCTCCATATGTTGTGTTTCAATATGTATTGATCGTATCCCTGTTATTTAGGTGATCGTGATCGAGTGTTTAGAGAGGGATCTTCCGTCGGACCTCAGAATTAGCTTCGTACTGTGAGTGGACACTTTATTTTCACAGTTGATTTGCGAGTCATGATTATGCATTTACGTTGTGCATTTATGATTATACACTTTATGATTATGCATTGTATTAGTATGCATTTTATGATTTCATTTTACGATTATGCATGTGCATGGAAAGTATTTATGATTTGGTTTACACAGAGTACAGTCTCAGATATAGAGGTAGCATCGATGCTTTGGCTTCTCGGCTGATCCCTGAGATGCTGTGGAAATGATAGATATCCTGACCCGAGGTCTTTCAGACTTATGATCACGTGTGGGTTTGGGATCCCATGATTAGACTGTACTATGCGGAGGAGTCTGTGAGTGACCCCACATGATTTTATGTGCATCTTTATGGATTATGGAAAATGTACCTGGTTGGAATTTTCATGTGCATTGACTCGCATTATTCTTTTATGAGCATATATACTTATATGTTGGGAAATGCATATTATTATTTTTGTCCATTCACTCTAACGATTTCATTTGTCTTCCCTTGGGCTTTTCGGTTTCTTTTGCCCAGTTTGCAGTTTAAATTCCGGGGTTGCACGTCGACCGTGGAGGCGTAAAGTTCAGGTCACACTTCAGTTCGAGTAGGTTCTTTGTTCGACCTACTGATTGTATATGATGTATATAGGAGCCGCTCTGAATACTTATGTTTGTTTTCAATTGAGTTTACTCCTGAATATTTTCTGGATTTCTTGTAAACCTTGTTGTTTATTATATATATGATGTTGAGAAATTCGGATGGGGAACAGAGCCCCACGGTTTGTCTTTTGTGGAATATTCGAAGTGTAATTCTCTTTGCAGGTTCTAATTTTGGCTCACGTATTTCAAAGTAAACTCTGGAAAAAAAAATATAAGGTCATGTTTTCGAAGGGGTTTGATTTTGGTTTAGGCAACTAAATCGGAGTCGGGTCCTTTCATAAATCCTCTTGCATTCATTAGTATATTTACTTTCAGCATTTATTTTATTGCATTTACCTATAGTTAGCCGATTTAGTTTGGTATCCAAGTCAACTCCGAATACCCTTAAACTTTTTGTTGTAGTCCACCACTGTGTCTATAACATTGTATCAAAATTTCGTGTCATTTGAGTCTGTGTAGAGTAGGGTCGTAGTGTCATTAGTGTACTGTAGTCGAGTTTGTCAGCATTGTAGTTTAATGTTAAGATTTAGTTTCATCAATTCCTTGTGTTCAATAACCCCTATAATTGATTATTACAATGATATATCTTAGTTCTGCATAGGGTATATTTGAGAGGTAGTTTTTCACTCATCTAATTTTCGCGCCGTTGTCAAGGAATTGCTTAATTCTAAGTCGTAATAGAGTCTTTAAATTTCAGTTTTGTTTCATTCAGTTTTCTTTTTCCTTTGAGTCTTGTTGTTTCTTCCGTGTGTAGAAACATTGTGTATGCGTACTAGGCACCTTAGAAGTGCTGAGCCATTATTACTTGATCCAGAGATTGAACGTTCAACAAGGCATAACAGAAAGCAGCAAAGACAATGGTCTATGCGCGTGAATAGTGGTGGTGATCAATCTGAGCAAGAAATATGTTCTAATACAGAGTTTGAATTTGAGGAACAGGAACACATTCTAACGCCACCATGATCACCACCACAAATGGCAAACGCCACAACGCTGAAAAAGTCCTTCGTGTCGGGCACAGGTGTTGCAGATTCATCGATCGTTCTACCAGAAAATTTGGGGGCTTATTCTATTCCCCCATCTCTTATATTGAATCTGCCACACTTCAGAGGAATGCCTTCTGAAGACCCTCAAGATCATCTCAATGAATTTACAGCATTGTGCATAATCCAGAAGTCGACAAATGTGGAAGAAGACACTGTTAAACTCCTCATGTTCTTGTTTTCTTTGAAGAAGCAAGAAAAGGAATGATACAACTCTTTAGATCCTCTATCTATTGACACATGGAGAAGATGTGTGCTGTATTTATGAAAGTGTTCTATTTTACTTCCCACACCAAGAACTTGAAGAGGCAAATTAGCACATTCAGGCAGAAAGATTGAGATGAATTACATGAAGCCTGGAACAAGCTTAGGGTCTTCTTCGACAATGCCCTCATTATAAGTTTGATCTCAACACTCAAATGGAGTTCTTCTATGAAGAACTTGATTCTTTTAACAAGTCAAAGCTTGATTCAACTTGTAGGGAAAATTGGTGGAATATGATAGGAACTAAAGCCAGGGAAGTTGTTGAAAGGACCCAACCCCGATTCAGTTACCTAAATCGGAATCGAACCCCTTCTGAAAATACGAACCAACAAAAAAATTTTAAAATTTCGGCAGAGTTTCGTTACTAGCGTGGAATTGCATAAACCTGCACCCTGGAAATAACACTTCATCCTATGCCACAAAAGCCAAACCGTGGGCACCAATCCCATCCGGATTTCTCAACATCAATATATGAATCATAAACAGTAAACAGAACTGTAGTATATGTATATATTCGAGAAAATCCGTATAAACAAGTATCAGAATGTATCAGAGTGACCTCTAAAGTAAAATATATATGATATACACATCAGTAGGCGAAACAAGAACCTACTGGAAAGCACAGGTAACTCTGATCACTAGCCTCCAAACCGCGACGTGAAACACCAAACCTGAACTGCAAACTGGGCACGGAAACTGAAAAGCCCAGGGGAAAGACATGAAACTGTTAGAGTGAGTGGACGAAAAAAAAATGTCTTTCACCGAATAATATATATATTATAAAACATATGCGAGTCCAAATGCATAAGTAAGGAAATGGTACACGAGGGAGACTCTAACTCCTCACGCGTACGGAGCATGCAACATAAAAATCACGGAATCACTCATGGACTACCACGCGATAGCACAGTCTGAATCACGGGATCCCAGACCCACACGTGATTCCTAGTCAGAAACGCCTCGAGTCAAGATATCTGTCCCCCCCCCCCCCCCCCCCCCCGGAGCGTACTCCGGGATCAGCCGAGAAACCAATGTGTATCGATACAACAACGTAACCAAGACTGTACTCTGTGTAAATCAAATCATAAATCATTTTCATGAACATGCATAAAACATAATATATACATGTATACTCATATACGTATATTCGTATAAGCATAATCGTAAAATCATAATCAATCTGCATGCTCAAGTTCGTAAAACATAAATAAAAGACTCGCAAACAATCCGTGAAAATAAATTGTCCACTCACAGACTCGCGTAACGCGCACTCGCGCTAATCTCGTGGTCCGGCGGAAGATCCCTCGCCAGAGCACGATCACGATCCCGATCTTGATCTCGATCTCCTGAATATTCACAAAAATATAACTGATCAAAATCATAGTCCACAACCTTGTACTGAATCACGGAAACCAACCGTTCGCGGAAATATACAATGCAGTACAAAATGAATAACGGAAATTCTGAAATCCCCACTCGAAACCTCGACTGAAAATCGGCTAACCAAATCAACCCGAAAACCTCTGGATGATAATCAGGGCGCGATTTCGAGAAAAACGACATTAAAAACGTCGAAATCTGAAAAGTCAACTTTTGGCCGGAACTCCGCCGTTGACCGCCGCCGCCGCCGCCACCGCGCCGTCAACCGTGGAGTTCCACGGCCAAAAACTCCAGATTTAAAGACCATAACCAGGCGAACCACTTCCTTAACTACCCTCAAGGCCAAATCTGAACGGAACCCTTCCAATTTCAGCCAAAACCAAATCGGAAAACCCACCGGAAAACCTAATCGGGTTCGAGCCAAACCTTAACCGATTCCAAAACAAATCTTATGGGAAGCTTCACAAGGTCAAGGGGAGTCAAACCCCCCAACCTCCACCTCCAAATCTCGCCGGAAAATAGCCAACCATCACCGGCGAAATCGAGGTACTCGGCCCGATTCGAAACCCCAAAAATCCTCATCAATTTCCATCAAACTATATACCAATCAACTCGAAATCACTCAAGGATGCTAACTATACCTTCGTCAGAGTCGGAGGTAGCCGGAAAACAGGTCGTCGGACGGCAAGCCGAAACCGGAAACCTTTCCTTTTTTTTGGTCAACGGGTCAACCTTCTATTTTTGGAAAGTCAACGGTCCGGTCAAACTTCAACAGTGTTTTACGACTAATTCTGGACTATTCCGATATTTATACTCGCGCCTCGGGTCGATCGACGATTCGAAATGGATAACCATCACGATTCGGATAAACTCGTCGAAAACTGAAACTTCAAATAATCATAAAATATTCCTCGGTTATCGGAAAAATCTTCCGGAACTGCCCGCGAGCTCGAAATCACGTACTCTACAACTTCCGTGAAGACACTCAACTCCAATTCTCGACCAAAAACATTGTCGCGAATCGAATCGGCAAACCACATATACGACGTAAAACTGCGACTAAACAGAATCTCGTGAATCGTGCCGAATACACAACTAATTCTGGTTCGGGTCGTCACAAATCTACCCCCCTTAAAGAAATTTCGACCTCGAAATTTACGTACCTGTCAAGTGAACAGATGAGGATACTGCTCCCGCATACGCTGCTCGGTCTCCCAGGTGGCCTCCTCAACTAAGTGGTTCTGCCACAAGACCTTCACTAGAGGAATCACACGGTGCCTCAACTCCTGCTCACGACGATCGAGAATCTGTACTGGCTCTTCCACGTACGATAAATCCTCTCTGATCGGCAACTGCTGTGGGGCTAACACATGTGAAGGATCTGAGATGTACTTCCGCAACATCGAAACATGGAAGACATCATGAACACGAGCCATCTCAGCCGGTAACTCAAGTCTGTAAGCAACAGCTCCAACCCTCTCCGTAATGTCATACGGACCAATGTACCGTGGTCGAAGCTTACCACGCTTCCCGAAACGCACAACTCCCCTCCACGGAGATAGTTTCAGGAAGACCCAATCACCAACCTCGAACTCTAAACTCTTCCGCCTCACATCTGCGTAACTCTTCTGCCGATCCTGGGCGATCTTCAACCGATCCCGGATGATCTGTATGTCCTCCATCGTGGTTTTCACCAAATCAGGACCAATAAGCCAACGCTCGCCCACCTCACTCCAACACAACGGAGTGCGACACTGCTTCCCATACAGGGCCTCGTACGGTGCCATCTCAATACTGGCTTGATAGCTGTTGTTGTAGGCGAACTCAATCAAGTGTAACTGCTGATCCCAGTTTCCACGAAACTGCAACACACACGATCTCAACATATCCTCTAGAGTCTGAATGGTCCGCTTGGACTGTCCGTCAGTATGAGGATGAAAAGCTGTACTAAACCGCAACCTCGTGCCCAACGCTCGCTGCAACGCCTGCCAAAACTCAGAAGTGAACTGACTATCTCGGTCCGAAACAATGGACAAAGGCACACCATGCAAGCGAACAATATCTGATAAGTACAACTTGGCCAATCTGCCCACTAAAATCTTCCCCGGAAGTGCAAGAAAGTGTGCGGATTTCGTCAATCGGTCAACAATAACCCAAATACCAGTGTTGCCCGCCGAAGTACGCGGCAACTGATAGACGAAATCCATCGTAATGTGCTCCCACTTCCAAACCAGAATCTCAAGTGGCTGTAGTTTCCCTGCAGGTTTCTGCCTCTCCGCCTTCACCTGCTGACAGATCAAACATCGACTCACGTACGCGGCAATCTCCCGCTTCATGTTGCGCCACCAATAGTACGCTCGAAGTGTACGAAACATCTTCGTACCTCCGGGATGCATCGCCTACGATGAACTGTGGGCCTCATCCAGAATCTTCTTCTTCAAGTCCTCGTCTCTGGGCACACATAGCCTGCCTCTGAACAACAACGTACCGTCGTCACTCAATCGGAACTCTGTAGGCACACCATTCTGTATCATGGTCTTCTTGCCCAACAGGTAAGAATCCGAATCCTGAGCCTCTCGTACCTGATCAACCAGTACGGGTCGAACCTGAAAACTTGCCAACAAAGCTCCATCATTATCATACCCAAACACAGCACCTGTAGCCCGAAGCTCGGCTAACATCGATACTCTGGCCACACACATGTGAAACAACGAGGCTCCAGATTTCCGGCTAAGTGCATCTGCCACAACATTGGCCTTCCCCGGATGGTACTCGAAAGTGCAATCGTAATCATTGATCAACTCCATCCATCGGCGCTGCCTCATATTCAGATCTGGCTGCGTCCGCAAGTAGGTGAGACTCTTGTGATCAGTGTAAATCTTACACTGAGCACCATATAGGTAATGTCTCCAACTCTTCAACGCTAACACAATAGCGGCTAACTCCAGATCATGCGTCGGATAGTTGACCTCATGCGGTTTCAGCTGTCTGGAACCATATGCCACAACTCTACCATGCTGCATCAACACACAACCAAGGCCCAACTTCGACGCATCGTTGTACACAACAAACTCACCACTGTCGTTTGGCAATGTCAGAACCGGTGCGGTAGTCAATCTCTCCTTCAGGAGCAAATAACTCTCCTCGCACGCATCAGACCACTCAAACTTGACGCCTTTCTTCGTCAATCTGGTCAATGGTGCAGCAATCCGGGAGAAATCCTGTACAAACCGTCGATAATAGCCTGCTAAACCCAAGAAACTCCGAATCTCCGGTACAGTAGTGGGTCTACTCCAGTTCAGCACGGCCTCGATCTTGTCAGGATCAACACTAACTCCCTCGGCCGAAATCACGTGGCCCAGAAACTTCACACTATCCAACCAGAACTCACTTTTGCTAAACTTCGCGAACAACAGATGATCCCGCAAAGTCCGCAATACTGCACGCAGATGCTTCTTGTGCTGGCCCATACTCCTGGAATAGATCAGGATATCGTCAATGAATACAATCACAAACTTGTCCAGGAACCGTCAAAACACCCGATTCATCAAGTCCATAAAAGCTGCGGGGGCATTGGTCAACCCAAACGACATAACCAAAAACTCATAGTGCCCATACCGCGTCCTGAATGCTGTCCTGGCTACATCAAAGTCACGGATCCTCAACTGGTGATATCCGGATCGAATATCAATCTTCGAAAATACCGATGCTCCCTTAAGCTGATCGAACAAGTCATCAATCCGCAGCAACGGATACTTGTTCCTCACTGTAATCTGATTCAGCTTCCGATAGTCGATGCACAAACGCATGGACCCGTCCTTCTTCCGCACAAACAACACTGGAGCACCCCAAGGAGAAACACTCGGTCGAATGAATCCCTTCTCTAACAACTCCTGGAGCTGAATCTGCAACTCCTTCAACTCTGCAGGCGTCATACGATACGGTGTCTGGGAAATCGGTCCGGTACCCGGCAACAACTCAATGGTAAAATCAATCTCCCGTACAGGGGGTATCCTAGGTAACTCCGCTGGAAACACATTCGTAAACTCAGACACAACTTCAATACTACCAAGATCCGTCACAGCAGCTGTAGTGTCCACGACATGGGCTAAGTAAGCAACACAACCCTTCTTCATCAACCGATCCGCCCTTATCGCAGAAATCAAGCACGGTAGTGAAGTGTTCTTCTCACCACGGAACAGTATCTCAGGTAACCCTGGTCGTCGAAACGCGACCTCCTTCCTGTGGTAGTCAAACATGGCCCAATGCGACTCCAAAAAGTCCATACTCAAGATCAAATCAAAATCCACAATATCAAGCAGTAACAGATCTGCGGCTAACCCATGGCCATCAACAAACACCTCACAATCTCGGTAAACCCAACCGATGCTCACAACCTCACCTGACGGATACAACACTCTCCACAACCCCGGAAGTGGAGACGCAAGTACCGTAGCTAATGATGACAGTCTAAATGATATGAATGAATGTGTGGCACCCGGATCTAACAATGCAAGTACAGGAATACCAAAAACATGTAACGTACCGATAACGACCTCCGGTGATGCTCTGCCCTCACGTAGAGTAATAGCATGAACTCTCGCCTGTCCGGCTGGTCGTCCTCGCTGGGCCTGACCCTGTTGCCTACCCTGGCCTGCAAACTGTGCTGGTCGAACTCCTGAAGTAGCACCTCGCTCAGCTCCGGAACTCTGGGTCGCCTGATCACTAGTACCAAACATCTGAGGACACTCCCTCGAATAGTGACCCATCTGGCCACAACGGTAACAAGTGACGGTACCCCGCTGACATGGACCAACATGATACCTATTGCACAAGTTGCACAACGGATACTCCCTCGGTGTAGCAAAAGTGCCAAAAGGTCGCCTAGTGTAACTAGAACCGCTGGAATCACCACTAGCCTGTGGTCGCCGCGGTCGATCTCTCCTCCATAACGATCTCAGTCTAGGTACACCAGCTGGTGGTCGATATGATCCACCGCCAGAAGATGAAGCTGAACCGGAAGTATCAGAACTCTGCCTCTTTGAAGGCCCCTGACTCGGTCCACCCTCCTCCAACTGTCCCGGCTGGTACCTCTGCCGCTGCCTCTCCTGCTCAATGTCCTCGCCTCGGAGTGCAGCACTAACAAACTCATCAAAGTTGTTCCGAGGCATCGTAGTCAATGTCGCCTTGATGTTCAGATTCAATCCCAGCTCAAACCTACGACACTTGGCTTCCTCAGTAGCCACCATATCCCGCGTAAAACGAGACAAACGGGTAAACCGATCTCGATACTCAAGTACAGACAAACTGCCCTGCCTCAAGTTCGTAAACTCCTCGTACTTGCGCTGCTGGGTAGCCTGATTAAAGTACCTCCGCATAAACAGATCACGAAACAATGTCCACGGAGTGTCAGCTGGAACTCTGTCGGTGCTAACGCACCAAAAGTATGCATCACCCTCAAGTAAACCAACTGCGGCTACTGTCATCTGCTCAGGAGTAAATTGCAGGCGCTCACAAACACGTTCAATCTGAACCAACCATGCCTCGCATATCTCTGGATCAACTGAACCCGAAAACACAATAGCACCCGCAGTGCGAGCCTTGACCACAGGGTCAAAACGCTCTTCCAAACGCAGCACTCGCATCAGCAAGTCACGCGTTCGGCGATCCTCATCAGGATCCTCATCCCGATCAACACGGGTACCATGTCGAGGAGGCATCCTACTGATACAAGACAAGCATTAAGTACAAGCAGAAATAACGTAATCATGAAACCGCAGATATTTGAGGACACACAACACCCGAAGTATTGATGAGTATCGCTGGCCAGTCGGGTCATCACTCCAGTCGTGCTGTATCAACTCAAATACCCTAAGCGTCACAACTACAAGAGTCTACAGAATCTGACAACCTAATGCTCTGATACCAAGCTGAAAGGACCCAACCCCGATTCAGTTACCTAAATCGGAATCGAACCCCTTCTGAAAATACGAACCAACAAAAAAATTTTAAAATTTCGGCAGAGTTTCGTTACTAGCGTGGAATTGCATAAACCTGCACCCTGGAAATAACACTTCATCCTATGCCACAAAAGCCAAACCGTGGGCACCAATCCCATCCGGATTTCTCAACATCAATATATGAATCATAAACAGTAAACAGAACTGTAGTATATGTATATATTCGAGAAAATCCGTATAAACAAGTATCAGAATGTATCAGAGTGACCTCTAAAGTAAAATATATACGATATACACATCAGTAGGCGAAACAAGAACCTACTGGAAAGCACAGGTAACTATGATCACTAGCCTCCAAACCGCGACGTGAAACACCAAACCTGAACTACAAACTGGGCACGGAAACCGAAAAGCCCAGGGGAAAGACATGAAACTGTTAGAGTGAGTGGACGAAAAAAAAATGTCTTTCACCGAATAATATATATATTATAAAACATATGCGAGTCTAAATGCATAAGTAAGGAAATGGTACACGAGGGAGACTCTAACTCCTCACGCGTCCGAGTACACGAGGGAGACTCTAACTCCTCACGCGTACGGAGCATGCAACATAAAAATCACGGAATCACTCATGGACTACCATGCGATAGCACAGTCTGAATCACGGGATCCCAGACCCACACGTGATTCCTAGCCAGAAAGGCCTCGGGTCAGGATATCTGTCCCCCCCGGAGCATACTCGGGGATCAGCCGAGAAGCCAATGTGCATCGATACAACAACATAACCAAGACTGTACTCTGTGTAAATCAAATTATAAATCCTTTTCATGCACATGCATAAAACATAATATATACATGTATAGTCGTATACGTATATTCGTATAAGCATAATCGTAAAACACATGCTCGTAAAATCATAATCAATCTGCATGCTCAAGTTCGTAAAACATAAATAAAAGACTCGCAAACAATCCGTGAAAATAAATTGTCCACTCACAGACTCGCGTAACGCGCACTCGCACTAATCTCGTGGTCCGGCGGAAGATCCCTCCCCAGAAGCACGATCACGATCCCGATCTCAATCTCCTGAATATTCACAAAAATATAACTGATCAAAATCATAGTCCACAACCCTGTACTGAATCACGGAAACCAACCGTTCCCGGAAATATACAATGCAGTACAAAATGAATAACGGAAATTCCGAAATCCCCACTCGAAACCTCGACTGAAAATCGGCTAACCAAATCAACCCGAAAACCACTGGACGATAATCAGGGCGCGATTTCGAGAAAAACGACATTAAAAACGTCGAAATCTGAAAAGTCAACTTTTGGCCGGAGCTCCGCCGTTGACCGCCGCCGCCGGCGGCGGCGCGCCGTCAACCGTGGAGTTCCACGGCAAAAAACTCCAGATTTAAAGACCATAACCAGGCGAACCACTTCCTTAACCACCCTCAAGGCCAAATCTGAACGGAACCCTTCCAATTTCAGCCAAAACCAAATCGGAAAACCCACTGGAAAACCTAATCGGGTTCGAGCCAAACATTAACCAATTCCAAAACAAATCTTATGGGAAGCTTCATAAGGTCAAGGGGAGTCGAACCCCCCCCCCCCCCCCCCCCCCCCCCCCCCCCCCCCCCCCAACCTCCACCTCCAAATCTCGCCGGAAAATAGCCAACCATCACCGGCGAAATCGAGGTACTCGGCCCGATTCGAAACCCCAAAAATCCTCATCAATTTCCATCAAACTATATACCAATCAACTCGAAATCACTCAAGGATGCTAACTATACCTTCGTCGGAGTCGGAGGTGGCCTGAAAACAGGTCGTCGGACGGCAAGCCGAAACGGGAAACCTTTCCTTTTTTTTGGTCAATGGGTCAACCTTATATTTTTGGAAAGTCAACAGTCCGGTCAAACTTCAACAGTGTTTTACTACTAATTCTGGACTATTCCGATATTTATACTCGCGCCTCGGGTTGATCGACGATTCGAAATGGATAACCATCACGATTCGGATAAACTCGAAACAATCGGATAAACTCGTCGAAAACTGAAACTTCAAATAATCATAAAATATTCCTCGGTTATCGGAAAAATCTTCCGGAACCGACCACGAGCTCGAAATGACGTACTCTACAACTTCCGTGAAGACACTCAACTCCAATTCTCGACCAAAAATATAGTCGCGAATCGAATCCCAAACCACATATACGACGTAAAACTGCGACTAAACAGAATCTCGTGAATCGTGCCGAATACACAACTGATTCTGGTTCGGGTCGTCACAGTTGTTGAGAACCAAGCCGGAAATTAAAGGCAATTTTAGTCAAGGGATAGATTCACGGGAGCAAGTAGAAGATCTCTCAATGTAGTTACAATCAATGGAGCCATGGAGAAAAGATTAAGTTCTTTGGAGAATGATATTGCTCTGATTGCTAGTTGTTTGAAAGTGACCAAGAAGACGACAATTGCTGCAGCTCAGGTTGTGTGCACTCTATGTTCAGCTACAAATCATCTAGCAGAAGATTGTCCTAAGTTCAGAGCAGATGAAGAGGTTGATCAAGAGGAGGAAGTAAATTACTTCCAGAGGCAACCCAACGCATATAGTGGGAATATGGATCATCCATTGTTAAGCTATAGGAGAAATAATGTGCTCAATCCTCCAACTACTCCATTTGAATTTCAGCAAAGACAACCTACAGAAGATGGGCAACAATTTGGACAAAGGCGTGTGCCACAACAACAACAACCTCTAGCTCAAACATCAATCGAAACTTCAACTTTGGAAGCACTAATACAACGGATGATGTTTGACAATAAGAAAGATAGGGAGGAGAATAATGCATCTCTCCAAGAGAACAGTGTATTCCGCCAAGAGATTAGTGCCTTTCGTCAGGAAATCAAAGCTATAACTCAGCAGCAAGAGAAGGCAATTGACTTGCTAGAGCGATAAATGAGCCAAGTTCATCAAACACTTGCTCAAGTCAAGGAAGGAAGTCTTCCGAGCAACACTCTTCTCAATCCCAACACAAAATATAAAACTCATGCAATGACCTTGAAGAGTAGGAAGGTGTTAGAAGAAGTGCCCAAGTCAGCAAACCCAAGGAGAAAGTGGGAAGAGTTAGTGACCAAACAGGTTGCATCAAGCAAACCATTGAAGGATAGCCCAGGAACCCCAATTCAACAACTCAAAAATGCACCTAGAGCAAGTTTATTGACAAAGCCTAAAGAAGGCCAGATATTATCTAATCTTTCACCTTTGATTACTCATAATATGCCTTTTCCTAGTAGGTTGAAGAAAAATAGGTGAAAGTTGACAAAGAGAAAGAGATCTTGGATGTGTTTAAAAAGGTAGGAGTGAACATCCCCTTGTTAGATGTGATCAAGAAGATACCACAGGATGCAAAGTTCCTGAAAGATTTGTGCACCAGAAAAAGAAAGTTCTATGGAACTGAGACTGTCACTTTGGGAGTGAGAGTGTCTATTGTTCTTCAAAGGAAGCTCCCACCTAACTTAGCTGATCCATGATGTTTTACTATCCCATGTACTATTGGTGATCAAAGGTTTGTAGGTGCTCTACTTGATTTAGGTGCATCAATAAACTTAATGCTTTATACTGTGTATGGCAGGTTGAAGATGGGAGAACTCATTCCTGCAGGTGTCACCATTAAACTTGCATATCGGTCTAATTTTTACCCTCGAGGTATTATTGAGGATGTTTTGGTGCAAGTGGGAGATTTGATATTCCCAGCTGATTTCTTTGTGCTGGAGATGGAGCATAAGCCAATGCCATCAGAAAAACCATTGATTCTTAGGAGAGCATTCTTGAGAACAACGCGGACAAAGATTGATTGTTTTGATAGATCATTTAGCATGGAAGTGGCAGAGGAGAAGATCCACTTCAACATTTATGAAGTTCTCAAACATCCCAATAGTGATGATGCTTATTCTTGTTGTTCAATTGACACTTTTAAGAGTTTTATGCAGGAATTTATTTAATTCTCATTGAATGATGATCATTTGAGAAAAACCATTGAAAAAGCTAGAGAAAATAGGGCAACCAGGGTGGATGCCTCGATGCATCGAAGGATTCCGTTGATCCATCAGAGGCAGTCTGTACGCAGCACCCAAGAGCAAGCCTTGATAGATCGAGAAGGATTCTTTCGATCTATCGAAGACCGTTCCAGTATCGAAGTAGCTTCAGATAGAGAGATTACCTCGATGGATCGAGGAAATTTTTGATCCATCAAGGACCATTTTGATCCATCGAGGGATCACCTCGATCCATCAAAGAAGAAAAATTCCAGGTACAATCCGAGACATTCCTTTGATTCATCAAGGAATGTCCTCGACCCATCGAAATGGAACCTGTTATTGCTTCGCCTGAAGATTTTGAGATGGAGGATGAATACTATGTTATGGAAGAGGCATTTAAATTATTGCCAAGCATGAAAGGTAAGTTTTATAAACATATTCTTCTGATTTCATATGACACTCAAGTTCCATCATTATAGGTGACACCCACATTAGAGCTGAAACTTCTACCCGAGTATTTGAAGTATGCTTTCTTGGGGAAGAATGATACACTTCCAGTCATTGTCTCTTTAGAGCTTTCAATATTACAAGAGGAGAAGTTGTTGAGTGTACTTAAGGAGTATAAAGCCGCCATTGGATGGACAGTGGCTGATATCAAAGGCATCTGCCCAACATTGTGTACTCACAGGATATATCTGAAAGAGGGAGCTAAGCCTACAAGAGAAACTCAACGTTGACTCAATCCTCCAATGATGGAAGTTGTTAAGAAAGAAGTCATCAAGCTATGTGATGCAGGTATCATTTAAGTTATTTCTAATAGCAAATATATTAGTCCTGTGCAGGTAGTTCCCAAACGGTCAGGCATCACAGTGGTAAAGAATGATGAGAACGCGTTGGTGCCTCAAAGAGCGCAAACAAGGTGGAGAGTGTGTTGATTAACATAATCTAAATGCCACAACACGGAAGGATCATTTTCCACTCCCGTTCATTGATCTGATGTTATAAATATTGGCCGGGAATGAGTATTATTGTTTCTTGGATAGCTACTCTGGGTACAATCAAATAGCCATTCATAAAGATGATCAAAAGAAGACCACCTTCACTTGCTCATATGGTACTTTTGCATACCAGAGGATGCCCTTTGGTCTGCAATGCTCCAATAACATTTCAGAGATGTATGGTGAGTATTTTCTCAGATATGGTTGAAAAGATCATTGAGGTATTTATGGATGACTTCTCTGTTTTTGCTGATTTTCTTGACTTTTTTCCACATCATCTAACTATGGTTTTAGAGCGTTGTGTAGAAACTAACATTATACTTAACTGGGAGAAATGTCACTTTATGGTAGAATAGGGTATAGTTTTGGGGTAGACAAAGCTAAAGTTAATATTGTTTGGAGGATGTTTCATTCAACTTTACAGCTGAGTGTCTTCAAGCTTTTAACAAACTCAAGGAGTTGTTGACCATAACCCCCATCATTCAGGCACCATATTGGACCCTTCCATTTAAGCTTATGTGTTATGCTTCAGACTATGTTGTTGGAGCAGTTCTAGGCCAACGCCCAGAGAGGTTGCCTCATGTCATCAACTACGCCTCCAAGACCCTAAATGATGCACAATTAAATTATTCAACTACAAAAAATGAGCTCTTAGCAGTGGTTTTTGCTCTTGAAAAATTTAGATCTTACTTGTTAGGAACTAAAGTTATCATATTTTCTGATCATGCTACTTTGTGGTATTTGATGACCAAATAGGATGTCAAGCCTAGGTTCATTCGATGGATGCTCTTGCTTCAGGAGTTGGACATTGTGATCAAGGACAAGAAGGGTACTAAGAATCTGGTAGCTGATCACTTGAGTAGAATTACCTATAGTTCTAACGCATAAGAGGATAATCTTTTTCTCAGAAATAGTTTTCCGGATAAACAGCTCTTTAATGTTCAAGATAAAGAGCCATGGTATGTTGATATTGTCAATTACAATGTCAGTAGATACATTCTATCTAACAACACCATAGCGCAAAAAGACAAGCTAGTCAAGTAAGCTAGGTACTATGTGTGGGACAAACCATACTTGTGGAAACATTGCATTGCTACCATCATCCGTAGGTGCATCCCTGAATCTGAATTTCACTCCATTTTAGCTTTTTGTCACTCACATGCAGGTGGTGGACATTTTAGAGGGAAGAAGACGGCTCTCAAAGTGCTTGAGAGTGGATTTTATTGGCCCACTTTATTTCAGGATGCACATGTTTTCTTTAAATCTTGTGCCAAGTGCCAGCTGACATGTAACATCGGTCCAAAAGACCAAATGTCTCAATACCCCGTTCTTATAGTCGAAATATTTGATGTGTGGGGTACTGATTTTATGGGACCATTTCCAAATTCTCAAGGGTATTTGTATATTCTTGTTGTTGTTGATTATGTATCTAAATGAGTAGAGGCTAAAGCCACCAGAACTAATGATTCTAAGGTTGTTCACAGTTTTCTTAAGGAAATATTTAGCAGGTTCCGAACACCTAGATGCATAATCAGTAATGGAGGATCTCACTTCTACAACATGACTTTTGATGCCTTACATAGGAAGCACAACATGACACATAGGGTGGTAACACCTTATCATCCTCAGACAAGCGAGCAGGTGGTGGTATCAAATAGAGAGATCAAGCAGATTCTCGAGAAGACATTTGGTCCAACCCTGAAAGATTGGAGTCAACATCTTGATGATGCATTGTGGGCTTATAGGACAACATATAAAACGCCTATTGGGATGTCTCTCTATAGGTTGGTGTATGGGAAAACTTGTTATCTTCTGGTGGAACGTGATCACTGAGCATATTGGGCTGAGAAGAAGTTCAATTTTGATATGGATGAAGCGGGTCCACATAGAAAGTTGCAACTTAGTGAGTTGGATGAGATTCGACATAATGCATATAAGTCTAGCATGATATACAAGGATAGAACCAAAGCTTTTCATAACTGGAACATCAAAAGAAAAGAATTTGTAGCTACTCAGAAAGTTTTGCTGTTTAGTAGTCGTCTATGCTTATTTTCATGTAAGCTTAAGAGTAGATGAACCGGACCTTATGTTATTACTAATGTTTTTCCTCATGGTGCTATAAAGATTATGAGTTCAAAAACAGGAAAAATATTCAAGGTGAATAGCCAACGACTTAAGCAATTTTTAAGTCGTTTGTGAAGTACGTGTTTAAAGATGTGGACCTTCAGGACGTGCCTCATATGGAGAATTGAGTGGATCTACCATCTAGCTGAAGACGTTAGACTTAGCGCTACTTGGGAGGTAACCCATGTAGATGGAGAAGCTGACAACCAGATTTGATTTCTTATCCCTTTTCTTTTATTTTTCTCCACATAGTGTATGTTGTGTGTCATAGGTGTTCTCTGTCATACTTGGTTGGTGTTTGACCTGTGGAGATTAGTCACAAGAGTGAGCATATGGTTTGATCCATTTGGAAAGTATCGAATTAAGTGATACCTTAGATATACCTTGAGACAAACACTTATGAGAGTATATTGATGTGAGGTTGAATCTTGATTGGCCATGTGCATGTTCTAGCTCTTTATTGACCTTGATTATGTCTGTGTCCTACATGTTACATGTGTGTTATATGTTGGAGTCATCTTTGATAACTTGTAGGTACATGTGATCTTGGTGTTACAATTTTGTGGAAGAATGCTGAGGCAATTTGTTGAGGGCATTAGAGTCGGTGTTTGTAAAGTTTTAAGTCTTTTCAGAGTCTTAGTTTAGTGTATTGCTCGATGATTAGCAATGTCTAAGTGTGAGATATTTTGATAGTCGCATATTTATGCGTATATTTAGTGTTTATTTTGTTCCCTATATTTAGTTTATTGTTATATAATTGCGTATTTGATTAATATTTATTGTTTTATAGGTTTTGTGGAGGAATAAAGGAATAGGAAACAAATGAAGGATTCCTAGCATAATATGAAATTAAGATAGAGTTTTGTGCAAATAAAGAAACCTATTACAATGTGGACTTAACTAAATCAATTGGGGAACTATATAAACCTATTTTAGAGTTTTTGGAAGGGCTAATCAGAAATCTTGGAATAAAACTCGAGCAAAAGATAGGAGCAGCCGCAAGAAACCCAAAACCAGGATTCGATCCATCGAATCTGGCCGAACAGTTTCTATTCTTCATCCCATCTTGATTTGTAAACACTATGATTTGTTTTTATTCTTTCATTATGACTTTTAGTAGATAAACATCTTGTTAAGAGGCTGCTTGAAGCCCCATACATGAAGTATTTCTAATTCAAATACTTTAGTCTAGTTTTGCATGTTCAATTTGAATGAGGTTTTTTTCTCTATGTGGTTCATTGATTATTTCTCGTATGTGTGCTTTGGTAGCCAACTTAGTATGCATGCTAGGATTCTATTGCTATGAGATACGGGCGACTGAAGATAATCTCTTCCACCGGATTCTCTATAGGGACACCCCAAATAGATTAGTTTGTCGGGGGACTGAAATCCTAGGTCTAGCAGGACACGCCCATAGTGTACTTGTGAACCCTTGTAACTTCTCAAACCTTTTCTAGATCTTAATGTTTTCTTCTTTGTAAACCTTGGAGTCCATGACTATAGGTTCAATAGAGGGATAAATATAGGTGAAGTCTATGACAAACTCGCATAGGCATAAGGATTAGGTAATAGGATGTGGTTGTAACGATAGGCCCTTCTTGTGAACTTTCATTCATTGGATATGTGCATTAGATTAACTATGTGTTAGATAGATGTAATGATGGTAGTGGATTGCATTCCTCTTAACTCATTCATCATATAGTAAATCACCTTGCATTCATTAGCATATTTACTTTTAACATTTATTTTATTGCATTTCGTTGTAGTTAGCCGATTTAGTTCGGTACCCAAATCAACTCCGAATACCCTCAATTTTTTTGTGGTAGTCGATCATTGTGTCTATAATATTGTGTCAAAATTTCATGTCATTTGAGTTTGTGTAGAGTAGGTTCGTAGTATCATTAGTGTACTGTAATGGAGTCTATCAGCATTGTAGTTTAGTATTAGGATATAATTTCACCAAGTTCTTGTATTCGATAACCCTTATAATTGATTATTACAATGATATATTTTAATTGAGAATATAGTATATTTGAGAGGTGGTTTTCCACTCATCAAATTCTCAATTGAAAAGAGCCGAAAGGAAAGAAGTATGTCGGATGGTTGGTTGCTTTGTATATTACGGTGCACATGCTTTTAACCTTGTTAACAATCCTTTTTGGGTACCTATGATAAATGAAATAGCTAACTTTGGTCCCAGATTCAAGCATCCTTCTATGTATGAGCTTAAAACTTGAATTTTGAAAGAAGAAGTTGAAGTAGTTAATGGCGAAAAGATGGAGCACCAAAAGCACCAAAACATTTTATAAGATATTGTGTTGGATACTAAATTTTGTTGTCATTTTGATTGTTATATAAATATATATATATACTGTATTTATTTTAAAATTTATGACTCAAGCTTCACAAAAGACTTGCGCTTTTACGCCTGGACTCGCGTCTTTTGCCTTTTAAAAAATTGACTTACACCACAAGTCCACAAGGACATAACACCCTAGAGAAGCTCTGCAACTGTAGTAGTTGTTGAAGGCGGTGGTTGTCGTTCTCCTCCTGTCCGGCGGCGGCGACCCACCATCATCTTAGTCAAGTTTATCTCATTCTACCACCACAACACTTTTATATTCCCGCCAAACTATATTAACTATTTTATTTTATCAAAGAAGAATTTCGAACCAGTCTGTAGAAGACGGGGTTTTCTCACGGTTGTCATCAGCTAGCTGCCAATCCTGCCATGGCTCCATAACCAGATGTTGATGCTCCAACTTCACCGCTTGGAATTGGGTCCAATGACTTCAATAAAGGAATCTTACTCTTACAGAATATGCCATATGTAATTAGCTTAGTCTCGTATTGTCCACGGCGGCCGATCGGTCACTTAATCTTCTTTAGTTATGTAATTAGTTTATTGTATTTTTTTTTATAACATCTAACCCACCATAGTTCAAGATAGTTCAGGTAACAAGAGCCTTACGATTCTCCCAGAAAGAGAATTACAACTACACAAGTGCCACAAAGCCAAACATCCACATTACTTGTAAACATATAATAAACCTTCTCTTTCTAGTATTTTAGTTATAGATAATACAAGGTCTACTCCATCAGTACCCTCATTTTACAAGCACGCCTTGGTTCTCATGTTGTTCCTGAAAGTTCAACGACCTCCCGAATAGCATGATGTGTGGCTCAGGATGATGAACTGCATGGTAGACCCAACCACGGTTCTGCTGAACCCAAATAGCACACCACTCATTCTCAAAAAGAAGGCCATTCTTCGAGAGTAGCTTTAACACTTCTGGAGGAAGAACCACAAGCCTGTATTTGTAAGTATCATTATTCATCGAAGTATTTATCAGAGTACTGGATCTGACCCATCGTTG
The DNA here is from genome assembly GCA_946800695.1 of Geum urbanum. Lineage (NCBI taxonomy): Eukaryota > Viridiplantae > Streptophyta > Magnoliopsida > Rosales > Rosaceae > Geum > Geum urbanum. The sequence continues at coordinate 27,315,032 of OX327011.1, forward strand.
TTGCTCAAAAATGGTTTGCTGATTTCACAGTTTGATCTTACAGAGAATCTAGGAGTGACAGAAAATTATTGTAATTGCTTTTGATACTCATGCATGTATGAATCTTTAGCACCGTGCTAATGTGATTGGCAACTGCATCTGTGTGTTGTATACAAAACTCTAGGTAAGGAAGACGACAACAAGTCATTTTGAAAGAGATTTTGGCAATATGAATTACAATTGAATTATAATAGGGGTGGTTAAGATTGTTAAGCCCCTTATTAGGGCATTTTTCATTAATCTACAAAAATTTGGTCAAAAACCATTTTGAATGTCTCAAAGAGGACATTTATCAAAATTTCTCTATGGCATTATGTGTTAATGTGACGACCTGAACAAGAATCAGTAGAGTAATCAGCGTAATCCACGAGTTAGTGTGTAATCGCGGTTTATCTATTATTGTGTGGTTTGCCGGTTTCGTATACGACTTAATTATCGGCCGAGAATTTGAGTTGAGTCTCTTCTCGAGAGTTGTAGTGCACGTGATTTTGAGCTCGTGGGCGGTTCCGGATGATTTTTCCGATAACCGAGGAATATAATATGATTATTTGAAGTTTCAGAATATCGACGAGTTTATCCGTTCGTGTCGTGTTTATCCGAATCGTAATGGTTATCCGTTTTGGACCATCGATCGTCCCGAGGCGCGAGTATAAATATCGGAATTAGTCGAAAAATTGTCGAAAACACTGTTTGGGAAGTTTGACCGTCGTTGACCATGAATTGACCGTTGACTTTCGTTGACCGGAGGAGAAAACGGACCGTTTGGCTTCCGTCGCCGGACCGGCTGATTCCGGCCATTTCAGGCCATGACCCTTGAAGGTAAAATGTTCTCCTCGTGATTCTAAACAGTTTAGAACTTGGAATTGCTTGATTTGGTTGAGATTTGAGGGAGATATTTGGATTTGAAAATTGGGAATTTTTGGCCGGAATCGGCCTCGACGGAGGGAGGTGCTCCGGTGACTTTCTGGGGTGGATCTTTGATGGGTTTTGTTGGGTTTTGCATGGTGATCATTTCCCCTTTGGTTTGGAGGGACGAGGTGGCGTGACAGCGCCTGAATCGGCCCGGGAAGTTTTCCGGCCGGTTTGGACCACCGTGGCTTTCGAGCTGATTTTCGGCCACGGTGGTGGTTGGATGGTGGTGGTCCCTTTGTTAAAGTTGTTTGCCTTGTTGTGGAGATCATTATGGCAGCTCGGTCGCCGGGAAAATTCTCCGGTTGACCGCGCGCCGCCGCCGCCGCCGGCGGTCAACGCCGGAGCTCCGACGACCCGTTGACTTTTTGGATTTCGATGTTTTTAATGTCGTTTTTCTCGTAATCGCGCCCCGATCGTTGCCTTGAGGTTTTCGAATTGATTTGGGTATCAGATTTTCAGTCGAGAGTTTCGAGTGGAGATTTCGGGAATTCATTAATTATTTTGAACAGTATTATATGTTTCCGGGAACGGTTGGTTTCCGTGGTAAAGTACAGTGTTGTGAGCTATGATTTTGATCAGATATATTTTATGACTATTCAGGGGATCGAGATCGTACTTCGGGCGAGGGATCTTCCGCCGGGCCACGAGATTAGCGCGAGTGCGCGTTTTGCTCACCTGTGAGTGGACAATTTCTTTTCACTGATAATCGCGAGTCATTATACACGTTTTTACGAGCATGAGCATGCATACGAAATTATGACTTATATGAGCATGTGTTATACGATTATGCCTACACCAGTATATATTACGTATATGCATTTATTTATTGCATTATACATTTGCATCAAACTATTTATGATTTGGTTTACACAGAGTACAGTCTCAGTATATGTTGTTGTATCGATACACTTGCATCCCGGCTGATCCCCGATGATGTTTACCGGGGGAGGCTGTGACCCCTGACCCGAGGCCTTTACCCGGGGAGGCAGACCTCTGACCTGAGCCCTTTCTGGCTAGAATCACGTATGGGTCTGGGATCCCGTGATTCGGACTGTACTAGCACGGATGAGTCCATGAGCGACCCCGTGGGATTTTTACATGCATGCTCAGTACGCTGGAGGAGTATGAGTTTACCTCGTGTACTTTATTATATTTATTCATCTTGACTCGCATATGTTATTATAACATATATCATGCGGCGAAAGACATTTATTTTCGTCCACTCACTCTAACGGTTTTCATGTCTTTCCCCTGGGCTTCTCGGTTTCAGTGCCCAATTTGCAGTTCGGATTCTGGTGTCTCACGTCGTGGTTGGAGGCTAGTAGTTCGAGCTACCTGTGTTTTCCAGTAGGTTTCTTGTTTCGCCTACTGATGTATATATTGTATATATTTACACTAGAGGTCGCTCTGATACATTCTGATACATGTTTTATACGATTTTTCCCAAATATACTATATATTACAGTTATGTTTACTGTTTATTGTTAATGATATGATATTGAGAAATCCGGATGGGATTGGTGCCCACGGTTTGGCTTTTGTGGCATAGGATGAAGTGTTATTTTCCGGGTGCAGGTAATGGTAATTCCGCGTTAGTAGCGTTACTCTGCCGAAATTTTAATGGTTGTTGTTGGTTCACGTTTTCAGAAGGGGTTTGATTTCGGTTTAGGCAACTAAATCGAGGTTGGGTCCTTTCAACTAATGTGTAGCAATTTTTATTTAAAACCCCATTTCAAATTCCAATAAATCCCAATACCTTTGGCATTTCTCTCTAAAAAAACTCAAATCCATTAATCAATTCTAAAAAAACTCATTCTTTTCCAAAATCCAGTTTCTTCTTCTTCTTCTCATTTTACCCCTGAGAGCCTTCGTTTCTTTCATTTTCAAATTCAAAAATCTGTTTTCTCGGTAAAATTGTTCCAACTACTCTCTCTCTCTCTCTCTCTCTATCTCTCTGTGTGCCTCCATCGCTGGTGTAAGATCACTTCTGATAAGAGTGAGGACGACGACGCTGCATAACTCCATCGTCGCTGTGAGAACGAAGGTTGTTCATGTTTGATTCGGTGTTCAATTTGAGGTCATTGACTAAAGCGTGCTTGATTCTATGATATGGATGCTTTCATTTTCAATATAAGGTTAGCTTCTTAGCTTTTCTTCCTCTCTGCTTGGTGAATCACATGTTTTTGAGTTTGTGTGTACGTATTTGATAAATTTTATGGTAATTGTTTATGAATAAGATGTTGTAATTCAGTGTCGTTAGCTTGGTATATGTAATTCCTGTTTGATATTTATTTTGTTTTGGTTAGTATTTTGTAGTTCATTGTCATTTAACTGACGGTTAGTTGTACTTCACTAATGGTTCATTGTCGTTAGTTGTAGGTGTTTATTTTTACTGCAATGTTAATGCTTAGGATTCTCTAGCTCATTGTCATTTAGCTGAAGTGTTGATGCTAAGGATGCTGCAGATCTCTGTTGTTTAGATGAAGTGTTGATGTATTTTTTGCAGTGATATGACGGCAAGTTTTTCCGGCACGTTAGTGAAGTGTGTTTACAATGGGGAGGCAGTGATGGCACCTTTAAATTGTGAGTCGAGACTTGTTGACATATGTAATACAGTATGTAACCCTATAAGGTCCATTACAGATTCAGTTTTCTCTACCGTATTCCACCATAGGAAGATTATATTGTTTTGGAAAGTATTAAAGATTTGGTGATGATGATGGTTTATCTGCAACTGTTCAATTCCAGTTATGTTGAGATCAAATTGAGTGTAAGTATATAACTTCACTGTGCTTCACTGTTGTTAGTTGTAGTTATTCTTCCCACTTTAATTTCTCTTTCTTTGTTTGCTCTTAATAGGTCAACCTTGTGAATAATAATTGTGCTGGATCTGATTCGATTGGTAAAAATCATGATGAGATGGAAGGTGATGATGGAATGGGCAATGTTGTTGATGTTTCTTTTGGTTGTTTTCGTCAAGAGGAGCCAAAAATATATATGAAAAAAGTATGGTCGAATGCTCTACAAGATAAGTGACAGTATTTTGTAAGTGGTGTGGAAGGAATTAGAGACAAACTCAAGGTCTATTTAATAGAGACTGGTTTCAAATAATTATTCAGAAAAAATGAGCTGACACATGTCAATGCATATTGCCTAAGGAAAGATGATGATCACTGTGAATGGAAAGCACAAGCGTGCTTATACTTTGCCAATGGTTGGTTCTATATCACAAAATTATATAAAGAGCACACCTGCAAAGAGATGATCTATGTTAACAAGAGCTAGATGATGAGAGCCTCTATAGTCTAGCACTTTTTTTGGAAATGAACCGTGCAACCTTTTAGGTGTACTGTCGTTGTTTGTGAATTGTTGTAGTTGTCTTATGGATATTGTGTTGTATGTATGTGGTTCACTATGGTTAGCTGTCATTCAGTGTGGTTAGCTATCTTCTAGATTTGTGATTCACAGTGATTAGTTGTGGCTCTAGATTTGTGCTTCACTTTGATTAGCTGTGGTTAATTCTAATGACTCTTAGTTCACTAACTGTAAAACTTTTACTTTTGCCAGCTCTATTGTCAAAGACAAACTGAGAGCGGATCCTAACAAGGGTGCAAAGGCGTTGCAAGTGGAAATAAATGAATCTTATTGTTTCGAAGTGCCTTACAAGATGGTGTGGTACAGAAAGGAGAAGACCAAGGCTGCAATTCATGGAAAGGAAGCTAAATCCTACACAAATCTTCTCTGGTTTGCCGATAATTTTGTGAAGACAAATCCACACTCAAGAGTTGTCATAGATAGCGATCCCCTGAAACACATAAGTTTTAGCGACATTTTGTGTGCTTTGGCACTTGTAAGAAAGGCTTCCAATTTTGCAGGCCGATCATTTTTTTTTATGTTGGCTTCTAGAAAAACATATACAAATGGACTATTATCAGTGCTTCTAGAAAAGATGCAAATCAAGGTAATAGAAAATATTTAGTTTAACTGGATCTTTGCTGTATCTCATTGTGGTTAGCTTTCTGACCTTGCATTTTTTTTTTCATCTGTCTTCCAGGGCTTTATCCATTGGCTTTTGGTATTGTGGGTTGTGAAAATGACAGTAACCAGAGGTGGTTTATAGAGAGGTTGAGAGAAGAGATTGATAAGCATTATATTAATCCTGAGACTAATACTCGTAAGAAAATCACATTCATCTCTTATCGCTACACGGGCTGGGATAGTGAGTTCTTTTCCTGAGGTTTTCCCGAATGGTGCGCATGGATTCTGTTTTAGCCACTTATTCGCAAACATCAAGGGCTTGTATACAGGTGCTTTCATAAAGTCTAGGATATGTGATCTCTTCATGAAATGTGCTTATGCTAAAAGGGAAACACAATATGAGTTCATGCTTGCCAAATTAAATGCTGAAGGAGGGGGTGAAACAATTACTTGTGACATCCCATCCTAAAAATTATATTTTTATGATTTATTTAAGGTTAATAAAGAAATGTAGTTAATTTTTTCACCGTCGATAATTATTGTGAGTTTTTTAGTTGACTTTTTATCAGATTGTCGAAGTTGGTTTACTTCGGGAGGAAGTCGTAGAAATTGTCAAGTCGAGTTCGTAACCGCGAAGAACGCCAAAAACGGAGTTATGACAAGAAAGTTATGATTAGCAGATGTTTATCGGAAATGTAATAGTCGTAGATGGACGAGTATAATGGGACTTACTATTTCAGGAAATTATATTGAGAAAAGTCATACAATTTATCGAGACAAGTTCGTAGCCACGTCAAATGTTAAAATCAGAGTTACAATGAAGAAGTTATGGTCAGCGAAAGTTTTTTACGATTTTACGAAATCGGTTAGTCGCAATTCGAACTTATAAATCGGACTTTTCAAAAATAGAAAGTTAGACTTTCCATTTTGGGTCAACCAACGTTGACCTGCGTTGACCAAGCTTGCCGACCAAAAATCACTGGCGAATTGCTTCTGGCGGTGCAGCACCGTCCGACCACCATGGGGGACGATTTCGGTAGGAATCTTACCGCCTCCTCTCCCTCTTTCTTTTTCTGGTTTTGTATCCAGCGATGGAGGATGGTGGAGGATTAATCAACGGCGAGAAATTTTAGGGATTTCGACATTTCGGGTCGTCGCCGTTGGTGACACCTCCGACGACGATTGAGGTATATTTCAAATTCCTGTGATGTGTGGAATGTATTGGGTGTTGACATTTTTGGTTTGTAGGTGTGATTGAGGTGAATCGGTGTGATTTCCGAACAGAAATCACTACCGGATCGCCGTAGATGGTGGTGGTGGTTAGAGGCGATGTTAGGTGCCAAGGGGTTAGGGGTTTAATAGACCAACCTCATGGGAATCTAACCTGACCAGCCTCGAGCTCTAACGTGGCTCGACGGCGCCAGAATCGGGATTTAAAATTTTCTGGCCAATTAGATTTCGGGCCGGTTTTGGATCGGTTGCCAGCTGGCCGTGACCATAGTTGAATAAGTTTTTGTGCTTTTTGAGAGGAAGGGTTTGGTGTTCGGGTCACTGGGAGAAGTCACCAGCGGTGGTTCACGGTAGTGCTCTAGCGAAGATGAATTTTGACAAAAGTTTTATTTTCTTTTATTTGTAATCAGGTACTGATGGCAATGATGAGGTTATTAAATTTATTGGACGTAGTTTGGTGTGAACTTAGAATTAAGTGGACATTAATTAAATTTTTTTACAATTTTATTATTCAGTCAAGTAATACGTCGATTCGATCTTAAGTCGCACAACGTTTGAGGAACGTATTGTGACTTCCAAAGAGAATTAAAGACACAAATTAGAATTAGAATTAAACTAGTAAGAAGTTCAGAAAGTACGCTATTCGAGAATGTGATGTTCTCGACGGTATGTCTCATTAGGTGAACGAGCTTAGTTATTCGATATTATTATCAACGATTAGTTGTTAAATATAAATTGTTGTTTTAGGATGATGTATTAGCAGCCAATGACAAGTGTATAGAAATGCCGACTGATATGCTTCAGCTTGGTGGAAATCACGACATAGTACTGTGAGTGGACACTTCATTTTCACTGTCGATTTACGAGTCTATGATTATGCATTTGCAGTTATGCATTTTTCCGTTATACAGTTTACAGTTATACATTTATGATTATGAATTAGCATGGAGGCACATATGATTTGTTTTACACAGAGCATAATCACAGTTGTTGCATCGATGCACCGGCTTCTCAGCTGATCCTCGAGACACTCTGGGAGGGATAAGACAAATATCTGACCTGTGATTTACACAATACCCATAAGGGTTAGGACAAACACCTGACATGGGCATTTATTATAATTTTGAGAAAAATATACTCAAGAACTGCCTCCACACATTACACAGTACCCAGGAGGGTTATGACAAACACCTAACTTAGGCTTGTTTATTTTTAGACTCGCATCATTTTTATGTACATTTATAGTAAAATGCATATTATTTATAGTTTTAAGTTTAAAGTGAAATATTATTTTCGTCCACTCTCTCTAAAAGTTTAATTATTTTATGTGCCTTTCCCTTGGCTCTTCGGTTTAATTGCCCAGTTTGCATAGTTTGTTAGAGGTTGAGCGCACACGCAGATCGAGGCATAAGGTATCTACCTTAGGATTTGAGGTAGATCCTACGAGTTAGTATTCTTATAAGTGTAGTTAGTTTAGAATGTGTAGCCGCTTTGATGTCGTAAACAGTTTATAATTGCTATATATAGCTTTCAATTGATATAAAAGAAAATAATTCCTTCATTTATGGCTTTTGAGTTTTGAATCTCCAGTTTGATTCTTGTGTAATTTGAGTAGACACTTTGATTAGTAGAGATGTTAGGGTCTAACTCCGGTTTAGGCAACCAATCAGGGTCGGGTCCTTTCAGTTGGTATTAGAGCATTATGTTATAGGTTCTGTAGACTGTACTTGGTTTCTTCCATTGTCATGTTGGATTATGCTCAACACCTCCGGAGTAATGGCCTGACTACAGCGGATCCCCATCAAATACTCACAGTGTTAAACGTCGTCGAATACGTGATGAATGTGACCGAGTATGAACTTCAGCCTATGAGTCAGTGTGCCCTTGTCGCTATGCCTTGCATGCGCCGACCTCGATCAGATTTATGGAAGTGTTCAAGAATTTCTCCACGTTAAGCAGAATGTGATGAAATGATTAGTAATAATTGAGTTCTTAAGGAATGTAAGTTCAATGAGGAGTCAAGTATTGGACCAGTTTCGTTGCATTGTTTGAGTAGTATGGTGAACTTCTTGTATTCATTATCTACCTCTTACTTGTGTGTATTCCGCGATGTTACCAGCCAGATACTTCACCACAATGGTTGTATACCACGTGTCTTCATTTAGGTTTTAGTTTTCCTTTTTCGACGCGTGCATAGAGAACTTGCAGATATTGATTATTTGTGTTGTTTCTTAGTTTTACGATTGCAACCTGAGTAGTACTACCCACTTGCTATCGAGTTTATTGAGTGGCACTATAGGAATCCAATGACAGTAGTGTGTCTATTATCGACCCATAGCATCGACTCGAATGTTAGTCGAGATATGAGGTTGCTCTATGGGGAAAAATACAATATTTTGTAGTCCTATAATCATTTTCCCTTAGTTAAGTGTTATAAACAATCCTCTTTTCTATGCTCGTTTCGTCTTTGCCTTCATTCCAGATTTGTTTGGGCGATGTGAGTCAGGGGTATTATTACTGTAGTAAATGAGGTGTTTATGATGGTAACTAAGGGAAGTAAGATTTTTTTAGGAATGAACTTAACGACTGGATTGCCTCGATGGACATATTTCAGACCTCGGAATCATTGACCCTCGAGTTGGTGATTTCAGTAAAATTTGTAGCTTCAACATGAAGTACTTTGGGTTAATGTGTTTTTTTGTCCCATCGGAAAAATATGCAGTGCCATAATCGTGGATGATGCAAATAGAGTAGCAAGGATATTGTGTAATCGTGAAATTGAAGATGAAGTTTCTCGCAGAGCTCAAGTTGATCCTGTAATATTTTTGGGGAAAACATGTGTTTTATCGAGAGTAAGTTTTATCTAACCCTATTTTTACTCTCTAGCATGAACCGACCTAACTATTGGATCTTCCGTCATCTTTTCCAGTTAACCTCTATCAGTATTTCAGATATCGTTTTGAGGCTTCCTTCTCTTGATTCAATTTTCGTTGGGTTTGGTGCCTACGAGTAATAGTATAAGAGAATCAAATAGTTTTCTCTCCATCTAGCTTTATCACTGAGTTCGGTGATGCGCTTCGTGTCGTGGTTGACGTTGGATGTAAGGAGTAACTATATTATGCCTTAGCTAGCTCGTTACGTGGGAAGGTTCCTGTGGATTATGTTATCGTCCCGTAATTTCACATTTGCATCGCAATCCGCCATGATTTCTGCAGACAATATCGCAGGAATGCGTATTTATTTCATTTCAGAGGTTTGATTTCTTTGTTTAACACATTTTCATGGAGTGAATTTGTAGTGCTCGAGGTAGATAGTTGCCTCAGACTACATGAAATTTAATTAAATTACCAATGGTCACCTCGACGTGTAGAGACTTTCTTATTGATGTCAGCAATGGAGATCTATTCACTATCTTGTGATTCTATTAATTTAGTCTAGTTAGTCAGGATTGGATTAACCTTACGTTTTTCTACACCAATCTCTTCATGATCAGGTTGTTTTCATTTTATATTGTGAACACACTTCCTTCTATAAAGATATATTTTGTGATGTGTAGCCAGGTCAGAAATATAATTTTTCTTATTTTGAATCAAGAGGGTTTGCGAGGATGAAGATGTTGGTATCGAGGTTCTGGATCTAATTGTGCATTTTTTATGCTTGTACACCTAGGAAACACTAAGTTTGATAATCAGCAAGCAATTGTGTACATCATAAGTACGTGCTGAAATCAAAGAAATATGAGTATGACTTGTTTCGATATATGTTGCACAATCTTCGGATTCACGCTAGACTAGATAGAGGAGCATCGTGTAGGTGACCAACCGTTCAATACCCGCAGGAGCATATATAAGAATTTTACACGAAAACTCAAACTTTCCACTTGTTTTAGATTTCTGTTCAATGAAGATGTGGTTTATCGGCTTGATGAGGTATACGTCTTATCATTAATTTTTACCAGAGAATTGTCGTGTTTCTTAAACTTCACAGCATTCTCGTCCTCTGATTAGTTTTATTGGTGAAGAATCCAATGTTCAAGAAATCACACATTTTTGTAGTTGTATAATGAGTATAGTGGCATCAATTCAGCTATTCAATTCAAGAGTGAGTCTAGGTATGTAAATTAGCGCCTCCTTGTTTTACCACCTCGAGTGGACAAATATTAAGTAAAGGCATATCTATTTCTAACGAAAGTTTCGACATTGGATAATAGTCCTTATGCTATATATGAGTCTTGTTATGAGCTAGTGATGCTCAGCTTTCAGTGCAGTTTGGTTTACAGATTTGAATATTTGAGTGTGATTGGAGAGTATAATTAGACTCGTTGGAGTCTGCTCATATTATCGGGTGTAATGGAAGCAAAGGTCAAGTGATCCCTTATGAGCCTCGTCACATTATGGTTATCGTTATTGTGGACTGTAAGTTTTGGGACTAAACTTACTCATCGCAGACATATGCATAGCTTGTCAACATTACTGAGTCTTGAGATGGGATACTGAGTTTATATCTCCAATTTTGACAGTGAATTGAGTTCATATGACTCTGTGGAGTATGCCCGTAGTTTTGGGCGTATTAGAGGAAAATTTCAGGAAATTTCTTATGAGCTTCTCTACATTATACGTATTGATATTTGAGTTAGTCTTTACACGATATTGATATGGTGTTATTTGAAGCATGGAGATTTTTAGTATTGCGATCCTTGTAAATCATAATTTTAGATGAGTATCTATGGTTTATGTTCATAGTGTTGTGTATATTGATTATGAGAAATCCATATAGGAATCAGTACCCAAGGTTTGTTTGTGGGATTTGTTATTGGAAGTGTTCTCTTCGTGCAGGTTTTTGATTTTCTTAAGTTTTAGGGAAAACTATGCCCAATTTTCAGTAGAATTTTCGAGAATAAAGAAATTGAGTAGGGTTAGAGCATTCCCTGAGATCAGTCAGATGTCCACTTATGTTACGACTTTACAATAGTTAGTCAGGGTCCTCAGCTTGAGACCTTTGTGGCATGAATGGTCATTTTATGTGCGTGTCCGAGGAAGGACACCTCAGTTAAGTTATCAGTAAAGGGTTATGGTGGTGATCAAAGAGCCACTACAGGAGTAGTACTCATCGGTGTTTTACTAGTATGTGTGTGAATTTCGAGAACAAAATTTTCTTAAGGGGCTGGATTGTGACACCCTGTCCCGAAAATTATATTTTTAGGATTTATTTAAGGTTAATCGAGAAAGGTAAGTTTTATCACCATCAGTAATTATTGTGAGCTTTTCAGTCAATTTTTTTATCAAATTGTAGAAGTTGGTTGATTTCAGGTAGAAGTCGTAGAAATTGTCAAGTCGAGTTCGTAGACGTGAAGAATGCTGAAAACGGAGTTACGCCAAGAAAGTTATGATTATCAGAAGTTTATCGGAAATATAATAGTCATAAATGGACAAGTATAATGAGACTTTCTATTTCGAGAAATTATATTGAGGAAAGTCGTAGAGTTTATCGAGATGAGTTTGTATCAACGTCAACTGTTTAAATCGGAGTTACGATGAAGAAGTTATGGTCTGCGAAAGTTTTGTACAATTTTACGAAATCGGTTAGTCGCAATTCTAACATATAAATAGGACTTTTCAAAAATAGAAAGTTAGACTTTCCATTTTGGGTCAACGTTGACCAAGCTTTCCGACCAAAAATCGCCAGCAAATTGCTTCCGGCGGTGCAGCACCGTCCGGCCACCATGGGGGCCGATTCTAGTCGGAATCGAACCGCCTCCTTTCCCTCCTTCTTTTTCTTGCTTTATATCCAGCGATGGAGGACGGTGGAGGATGAATCAACGACAAGAAATTTTAGGGATTTCGGCATTTCAGGTCGTCGGCGACACCTCCGGCGATGATTGAGGTATCTTTCGAATCCTTGTGATGTATGGAATGTATTGGGTTTTTACATTTTGGGTTTGTAGGTGTGATTGAGGTGAATCGACGTGATTTTCGAACGAAAATCACCGCTGGATCCTCGTCGATGGTGGCGGTGGTTAACGGCAAATTTAGGCGCCGAGGGGTTAGGAGTTTTGTATCCCACTCTCGTGGGAGTCTAACCCGACTGGCCTCGAGCTCTAAAGTGGCTCGACGGCGCCAAAGTCGGGATTTGAAATTTTCTGGCCAATTCGGTTTCGGGCAGGTTTGGGACCGGTTGCCTGTCGAATTGGCCGTGACAGTAGTTAAACAGGTAGTTGGGCTTGTTGAGATGAAGAGTTTGGTGTTCGGGTCGCCGGAAAAAGTTACTAGGGCCTCCATTGCCGGTGGTGCTCCGGCGAAGATGAATTTTGACAAAAATTTTATGTCGTTTTACTCGTAATCGTGTACTGATCGTAATGATGAGGTTATTAAATTTATTGGACGTAGTTTGGTGTGAACTATGAATTAATCAGACATTAATTAAATATTTTTACAATTTTATTGTTCAGTCAAGTAATATGTCGATTCAAACTTAAGTCGCACAATGTTTGAGAAACGTATTGTGACTTCCAAAGAGAATTAAGGACACAAATTAGAATTGGAACTAAACTGGTAAGAAGTTCAGAAAGCACGTTATTCGAGAATGCGATGTTCTTGACGGTATGACTCCTTAGGTGAACGAGTTTAGTTATTCGATATTATTCTCGATGATTAGTGTTTAAATATGAATCGATGTTTCAGGACGATGTATTAGTAGCCAGTGGCAGGTGTATCGAAACGCTAACTGGCATACTTCAGCTTGGTGGAAATCACGGCACAGTACTGTGAGTGGACACTTTATTTTCATTGTCGATTTGTGAGTCTATGATTATGCATTTGCAGTTATGCATTTTTTCAGTTATATAGTTTACAGTTATGCATTTATGATTATGCATTTGCATGGAGGCACATATGATTTGTTTTACACAGAGCATAGTCACAGTAGTTGCATCAATGCACTGGTTTCTCGGCTGATCCCTAAGACTCTACGAGATGGATAGTACAAATACTGGACCTGTGATTTACATAGTACCCAGGAGGGTTAGGTCAAACATCTGAGCCGGGAGAAAAATGTACTCAAGTTTCTGCCTCCACACATTACACAGTACTCAGGAGGGTTGGGACAAATACTAGACTTGGGCTTGTTTATTTTTAGACTCGCATCATTTTTATGTACATTTATAGGGAAAGACATATTATTTATAGTTTTCAGTTTAAAGTGAATTATTATTTTCGTCCACTCACTCTAACAGTTTTATTATTTTAGCTGCATTTGCTTGGGATTTTCAATTTAATTGCCCAGTTTGCAGAGTTCGTTGGAGGTCAAGTGCGCACGCAGATCAAAGTATAGTGGTATCTACCGTAGGATCTGAGGTAGATCCTACGACTTAGTATTCTCATCTGTGTAGTTAATTTATACTTTCTAACTGCTCTGTTGTCATAAACAGTTTATAATTGCTATTTATAACTTTCAGTTGATATAAAAGAAAATAGTTCATTCCTTTATGGCTTTTGAGTTTTGGATCTCCAGTTTGATTCTTGTGTAATTTGAGTAGACACTTGGATTAGTAGAGTTGTTAGGGTCTAATTTCGGTTTAGGCAACTAAATCGGAGTCGAGTCTTTTCATTACTACTTTCTTGAAAGATCTACCAAAAGAGAAATGATCTGCTGCATTCTTTGAAGGAGATTGATACGGGGAAATGACAAACAACATTTTTGAATGCTTCAATAGCTAGAAAGTTGATATTCGAACACTTCTTATGTACTATCATGTCGATGAAATCAGGTCTGTTCTCTTTCTGTCTCTCTTTTTTTCCCTAACTTACTTGTCTATGTTTTGTGTTCTTTGTTATTTATTTGGGTTCTTTCTTTTTTGTCATTACATTTGTTATTAAAGAAAGCAAAAAGGTGTAGTAATATTGGTTGTTAGCTGTCATTGCGCTGTGGTTAGCTGTCATTACCATTTTTTCTTCAGGCACAAGTTGATGGAAAGGCTTATTGCAACCTAAAATGAATTGGCAAAAACTTGGCACACTATGATAGGACCCAAAATGGAAAAGAAGCTAAGGGAGCTAGTAAATATTAGAAGCCATTGGAGGATGATGCCTACCAACGATTATCTCTACGAAGTGCAATGCGACAAGTATTCTACTGCTGTTTACATGGACACAGGAAGTTGCTCTTGTGAATAGTGGCAATTATTAAGGTTTTTGTGCTTACATGCTCTTGTTGTCATTTAGGGGCTCAATCATTCTCCATTCGACTACTTGGACAACTTTTACCGTGTTACATCTTTTAGTGATGCCTACTCTTTCACTCTTAATCCAATGCCATCGATTGGGAGACCTCTACATAACATGTCAGCATATGGTCCACAATTGTTGCCTCCAGTGACAAAGAAGCCAACTGGAAGACCAAGAACAAAGAAGCTAAAGTCCAAGGCTGAGAAGGAAACTATCCCTACAAGGTGCTCAAGGTGTCACAAGTATGTTGGTCACAACAGAAGAACTTGCACTGCAGTTATCTAGCTTTCATTTTGCACTTTGTTTCATTTTTCTTATCAGTTTTAGTGGAAAATTAACGCTTATAAGTATTGGTTCACTGAGGTTAACTGTTGTTAGCTGAGGTCATTGAGGATACATGCATCTTCTTAGTCATAATCCCTTTTGAGTTTTATTTTGCTGTTTTATGTATGCATGGTTTCGTTACATGTTAAAAACAGAGAAAACTGTGGTTCACTGAGTCCAACTGTGAGTAACTGAAGCATCATTTTCTACAACAACAGGGATATCACTATTCTTTGATTGTCCAAAGTTGATATTAACTGTTGTTTTACTGTCAATAACTGTTGTTAACAAAAAGCCTGGAACCAGAAATATGATAGGTTGTTGTGGTTGAGTCAACTCCTAAAGCCTGAACCTTTTAAAAGTTTTTGGAGCCAAAGTGTTGTATTACAGTACATCTTAATACATTTTCACTTCATCACAATTACTTTCTATAAAGGGCAGTTCATATCATATCTCATCATTCATTCACAACAAATACAGATTGGGAGCAAACACACAGAACTCATGATAAATTGGAAAGATAAATTCCTTAATAAAAGATAGATTCAATTACATATAGAAACGAAAACCAAACAACAACCAAACAGAAAAATACATAGAAATAGTACTAGATCCTAAATAAAGGGTGTTATTGCTGGCTTGTTCAAATCTTTCTCTTTTTCCTTTTGCTGCCGCTGGTGCTTCCTGTCTCAAACCCTGGAGGTGGAGGAGACAAACAAGACAAATTCATATCCATCCTTTTTAGGAGGATATTGTTTAGCTCGATACTGAGCTTAAGATATTCTTTAAGGTCTTTGACCTGCCTTTCCAAGCGTTTGAGATGCTTGGCATTTGTCAATGGTTTGAGAGGCCTCCGATTGGCCTCTCTAGAAATTTTGACCATGCTAAGAATTGGGTCAGAATCAGAAGAAATAGGTTCAGGTTGGGTAAGTTGGAAGGGGAAGTGCTGGCCAAGAAATGAACTTGGCTCCGACTATTGGAGCCAATGTTTAAGTGTGAGGTTGTTTGAGAAAAATGAACAAGTTTTGGTGCCATTTTTTTTTTTTTGCAGAGAGGGTTTAGCTTTTGCAGAAAATGCTCCGATTAAAATGAAGAAGAAGATAAAGATAGTTGATGGAGATGCCCTTTATTTATAGAGCATTAATTTGAAAGGAGTTGAGAAAAAGTAAAGAGTTGTGTCTTTAATCAAGAAAATGTATGTAATGATGTGTCTAGTTTTTGGTTAATGAGAGAGGTGTAAATGATGTATGTTGGAAGAATAAACGAAAAGGAAACTCTTTAAAAGAGACACGACTCTTCGTTTTTCCCAGAATATACTGAGAATTTGAAAACACAGTTAACCGCAACAAGTGACAACTAATGACAGCAAACCCATTTAGTTAACTGTACTTCACTGTCCCTAACTATTATTAACTGAAGCACAATTGTTTATGACATTTCAGTGGATTAACTGTGGTTAACTGTCACATGTCCATGATTTGCATTTGGATTTAAAATTTCAAAATAGGCGCTTGTTTTTTTTAAAACACTCAATTGCCCACTAACCATTTCAGATTCTCAACTTCTCTCTTCTTCTTTTCCCAAATAAGACAACTGTCTCTTCTTATCCCAGATTCTCAACTGCCTACTTAATGCTAGCCATTTTTCTAACTTCTCCATATTTTTTGATAATCTCCCCTCTTAATATCCTTCTATGTCTCGACCATCTCTCGACATGGAAAGCAACCCCAAAACACTAAGGCTCACCACTGGATCAAACGCCTCATCCTCTAGCCACCAGCCACACTCATGTTCCCCTTCTCCGCCATCATCTCCACCAACAAGTTCAGGGGGACAAAATTAACAACGAAAGAGATGCACACTCTATGGTGCATTCGAGTACAAAGTTGTTGCTCCTAATATCCATGACCGCATCATGAATCATGAATCATGTCAGTATGGCTCAACACCGTAATTTCCATCTTGAATCATGTCAGTATGGCTCAATGTGACCATACTGCGATTGTGGTAGGGCTAAGTGACATAGTATGAAATCTGGAGGACCAAGTCCAGAATCTGCCCAAGGATCTTGTGGGGAAAGAGAAGCATGTTGAAGACAATGCTTAGTTTGTGTTTGTTTTAGATTTTATTTTGGACGTCTAGTATCTATTTTCATCTAGTTTCTGTTTTTCTTTTATTTCTATTTCATGTGTTGTTTAATGTTGCTACTTATCAGTTAAATCAGATTCTGAAGTTTCTCTAGTTTTTTATGTTATCTATGTGCATCATTATGTATGCAATAGAACTTGTTTCAGTTTGTTTCAGTATGTATGCAGTAGAACTTGTTTCAGTTTGTTTCTGTTGAAGTTTTGTTGAAGTGGTTTCAGTTTGTTGCTTTAGTTTGAATCCTTTTAGTAAAATCAACGGGATCAAAGATGCATCAATTTTTTGTGTGTTATTATGATCTATGAAAGCAATAAGGAAAACTCCACCAGAGATAGGAAACCAAACCCAATGAAAGAAAAATGCCTTTCATTGTGCTTCATTGCAGTTTTTAGTGTGTTGTTATAGACAATACAAAGTCCATTGTCATCTAACTGAACCCTAACTATACTTCACTGATAGTTAAATGTACCTCATTATCTTTCACTGATGTCTCATTTAACTGAACCCTAAATGTACTTCACTAATGGTTAAATGTCCCTTCAGTATCTTTCACTGATGGTTTACCTGTTGTTACCAAAGTCTGAAAATCTCAAACAATTGAACATGGCCAGCAAAATAGTTCCCTCTTTTATAGTTCAATCCACATACATGATTACAAAAGGAAGTTCCAGTATGTACTCCAAACTAGAACAATACTAAAAACCAGAACTACAAACCATCACAAAAGTCTAAAGAAACTACAAAATACAACAAAGAAGATTTGATGGTGGCTTATGTCACATAACAAATACATAAACAAAACTAAAAATAAACCTACAACATAAACCCATATCAAGTAGGGTAGTCTAGAACAACGTCTTTCAAATCTTCCACCTTTTCTTCCAATTTCAGAATCCTCTTAGTGACCCTATCAATCTTCACTATGGCCTCGCCAATCTTCTGAAGAGCCAATTCCATCATCGCCGTCAATTTAAGGTTTGAAAGGCAATTTACCTCAATTGCATTCCTCGCCCATCTGAACTTGCCGACAATTGGATCCATTGATGATCCCGAAGTTGAGACACTGAGACAGAGCAGCAGCCGAGGATGAAGCTCCTCTATTGAGCCCGAATGATCTGCGAGTAGTGGGAGCCATGTCTTTTTAGGAGAGGAGTTGTTTTAGGGTTTTTATCAAGAAGTGGAGGATGCAACTGCTGGAAATGACAGATTGCACGAGCTTTTATACTAGTTTTTAGGGTTTCAATGTGCTCCACTGTTGTGAAAGGAAATGTCGCGTATTTTTGGCAGGGTTGGTTGTTGCTTCTAAGGGATCAGGGTTCACTGTCATTAACTGTGTTTCATTGAGGATTAACTGTCATTAAATTGTTGTTAACATTATCTGGTTCTTGTAAGATCTAGTGCATGTATGGTTTTTTGTTTAGTGTATCTATTTTATCAATCTATGCTAATTGTACTTCACAGTCATGCAATCTCAAAAACAAATGAACATGCCCAACAAAATATTCCTTGATTAACACAATATCACAAAAGTTACTCCAAACTAGAACAACATAGACCTAAACAAAACACATAGACATAAACATAAATGAAACTAACATATAAGCAAAAACATAAACTTATATCAGTTAGACTTGTCCATCTCTAAAACAATCTCGATCAAAGCTTCTAGCTTCTCTGCCAGTTTCTTAATCTTCCCAAAGGCAGCTTTTGAGTTGTACAGTAGTTGACAGATGACAATGCCATACAATTCAAAATTGTTATTGCTCAGGTTCCTCAAGCATTCAAACTCGGCAGCAATTAGATCAGGAGTTGGCACAACCATGGATGATTTAGTGGTTAGAGATGGAGGAGCATCCGAGGATGAAGCTCCTCTATTGAGCCTGGATGATTTGTGAGTAGTGGGAGCCATGGATTTTTGGGATATGGGTTATTTTAGGGTTTTGATAAAGATGTGGAGGATGTAAGCATTGAGAACCTTTTTATGGAGGCATAAATATGTGCGTAGTGGTGGAAATGAAAAACTTGGAAGACGCACACGCACCAGAAATGGCGGGAATTTTAGGCGGTATTCATTGAGCCACCTAAAATGTTAATGTGCATACTCAGAGTTCACTGTTACTCACGGAGATTTAACTAACATTCATTATTTTTGTCTGATGATTTCAATGTGTTGTTAGATGAAAAACAGAGTTCACTGTCATTTAACTGATGGTTAGTTGTCTTTCACTGAAGGTTAGCTATTCTTAGTTGTCTTTCACTGATGATTTTTAGTGTTCTTTCAAATGCAAACTAGAGTTCGTTGTCATTTAACTGACGGTTAGATGCACTTCACTAATGGTTAGTTGTTGTTAACTGTCTTTCTTTTTTGAAATGCAGCAAAGAAATGATGATAAAGGCATACCATTCTATACATAAAAACCATTATAATTCAGTTACAAATATTCAACAATCTAGAAAATGTGTTATGAACAACTTACTAACTAATTGAGTTTACAAGTTGCTCAATGGCAACTATTAACTAAGTAGTCCTAACTAGATATTGATCTACCTCCCTTCAGTAGTCTTTTGCTTGTATCCTTTGGAGGGTTCATCTTGCATCATCCAAGCTTGTGGTCAATGAAATATTCTATGAGTTTAGCCTTAACCAAAGAGATATCTTTGTCATCCATACATTCACTAAACGACTTGTCCCAAGTCAACAAACGTCCTGCAGTCATTCTTATGTAAACAAGAAA
Source organism: Geum urbanum (assembly GCA_946800695.1). NCBI lineage: Eukaryota > Viridiplantae > Streptophyta > Magnoliopsida > Rosales > Rosaceae > Geum > Geum urbanum. The sequence goes on from OX327011.1 coordinate 27,334,617, forward strand.
CAAAAATATAGTTAAGTTCAAAAACAAAACAAAAAATCAGCTACCCCATATACAGCTACCAAGAAATTAAGTGAAGATATACTTACGATCCTGGAGGTTGGCGTGGACAGTTATCGTATGTCACCACCATCATAGTCTCAAATGGTTGTCTCTGCTTTCTGACCCACTCAATAGTTGTCCTCTCTCTTGTAGTCAATTTTATTTCCCTTATCTTCAATTCTTTAGATGTGTTGCGTCTGGCGTCCACCAAGAATCTTTTACTGTTCTTTAGCATGTCATCTAAGAGCACGTAGACTGCGTCTAACCACAAATTGAACATGCAGATGATTTTAAGGGCTTCCTTGAAATGAGTATCATTCCTCAATTCCTTGTGATTCTCTAGTCGTATCGAGTCGAAGTGAGTCTAATACGGCGGGGAGTTTGTCTCAAGGCACAACAGGTGGTTATGGCCATCAAAAGTGATTGGGAAGAAAATCTTGGCATAAGCACCAAGATCCTTGAACAACCTTTCATAGAAAAGTTCATACACTGTCTTCATTGCCAAATTATCCACCCCCCCCCCCCTCGCTGTTTTATAAAAGAAACATATCCAAAAATTAGTAATAACAAACCGAAATTCAAAAATGAGAAATTTGAAAAGCAAGAAAGAAAAAAGGCCTTACAAAAACTTGGTTGCTTTGAAACAACTAACTTTCCAAAGCCCTGTGGGTGCTGACTCTTGGCTTTTTCCATTATCATTTTCCCATACGAGTTTGTTATACCATTTGAAACAAATCCATCATTCAGAAGCGTTGTTATGTTCTTGCGCTCAAAGAATACTTTGGGGTCATGCCAAATTCAAAATGATTCCCTACATAGCACAACAAGTTTAGTGAACCCAATTGCAGACAATCAAGGATTTATAACTAAGTACAGCTAGAGACAATTAACCCAATACAGCTACCCACAGTAAAATCAGAAAACTCATTACCGTATTTTGACACAAAAACAGAAATAGAAACAAAAACTTTCATGTTTTGAGTCGAGGGGCTTACAGAGATTTTTGCTGCTGGTGTCACCAAGTTCTCCACCACCACATGCGATTCTTGTTGCTTAATGCCTTGAGTTATTGGTGTGACCAAGCCCTCCACCACCATAGGTAATTCTTTTTAGTCAATCCCCTGATCTGCTGGTGTAAGGAACACATCAGGACTTAAAAAATCGAAGGACAGTGCCTCCAGTGCCTCCAAAAATTGGAGAGCCTCATCATTTGATGTTGAAGCACTTATCACAGAAGAAACAGCTTCTAGTGAACCTAATCAGTTAAAGATAGTTTACCTACAGTGAACCACAGTCAACCCAATTAGCTAAATACAGTTTACACAGTGAACCCAATAAGCTAAACACAGTTAACATAATTTCTGAAACACCAGACACATCAACATAAGGCTGTAACATTTATGTTGCATACATAGTTAGCAAACACAAGAGAAGAATTCAAACTTGAGAGAGTAAAAAGAGAATTTCTGAAAACCAAACATTATCATTATTGAACAAAAAAAACAAATAGTGTACTGAATATCATACAACACCAAAAATGAGTACCAAAAAATATAGATTTTGAACATGACTTTTTCATTCATCTACTACTTGGTAGGTTCTTTACCAGCTGTTTCTTCTCCTCCTTTTTCCTCTACTAATTCTCCTCCTTTTTCCTCTGTTGTTGTCACTATCTCTTTGGTGAAATCCTTCAACTTCACCACCAATTTTTCATGGAGAAGTAAATTCTCAACATGCAACTCTTCAACTTGCTTCTTCAGCTCATCAACCTCTATTTGCATCACTTTGGTCTTTTCTGCTTCCTCCTCCCTGATTTTGTACTACTTCTTTCTCAACAACAGCAACTTCAAGTGCTTCATTCAATTCTTTACAATTTTTTAGATGAGATTCAATCTCAAGCCAGAGAAGATTAATCTTGCCCATATAATGGAAGCCTGCCCTCCAAATTCTCCTTCTGCTGCCTCTCTTGATCCAGGTTTTCGTGCATTCTTGAATTTTCTTGCACCATGTCCTCACAACCTTTCCTCAAGATTTCAATAGCTGCATCATTCTCTTTGATTGCATGCTCTTTCTTTTACAATAGAGTCTCCAATTTTTTGCATTTTTTAGCAGCATTCGTAGCATTTTCAGAGTTTATCTGTGCCAGGATATTTCCAATGTTGTCAGAGTCTTCAGGAGCAGCATCTGGCCCTCTATCTTTACTGGAGCTCTGACTGACCTCCTCGGCATTTTTCCTGGCTTTGGACAGGTCAAGTTCTCCCTGTTTCAAAGAAATCAACAGGGATCTTAGCTACCAAAAAAAGGTACAGTTAACCATAGCAAGTAGACAGTGAAATACAAATAATAAAGACAGCTACCAACAATGAACTATAAGCATTGAAGTATCAGTGGACATACCGCTATCCTATTCACCCTCAGCATTTTAGTTCTGGTTACGTTCTTCAGATTTTCCGTAACGTGCGTGTACTTCCATCTGACAAGACCAGTCTTCCCTACATCTTTCTTTGTTGTTGGTTTCATCAAGTTTGCAATACTTGAGAAAAGATACTGCCTCACCATAAAAGAGAAAACCCTAAACATTTAGAACACAGTGAACTACAGCTAACACAGATAGCTACCACACACTGAACTACAACAAAGTTAACCATCAGTAAATACACAGTGAACTACAGCTAACACATATAGCTGTCACATAGTAAAGTACATACAATGAAAATATCAGGAAGAACAAGGGAAATTAGCCGCCTATATTCTTCTTATTATTATTATTATTATTATTATTATTATTATTGTTGTTGTTGTTGTTGTTGTTGTTGTTATTATTATTATTACTTTTATTCTTCTTCTTCTCCTCTTCTTTTTCTTCCTTCTTCTTCCTTCCTCTTTTGTTCCTCCTTCCTAAGTTGAGTTACTGATGGGTAGTAACTTTTTGCATGTGTGTCTAACGAATTGAGCAGGAGACTAATAATGCCGCTTAGCCAATCATATTCTTTCAATTCTTCCAAGTCATTGGCCAAGTTTATTAGATTCCAACCAGCTTTACCTGAATAATTGGGTAGCAGAATAACTGATAATAGCAACAAAATAAGCAAACGAGTGGTGTTCTCCACTCTGCTTGAATTCGAATCGAAAGTACTTTTTCCAGACTTTCAACAATCATTTTCTCTAGCACCATTTGCCTCTTCCCGAACAAGTTTATTCCAAACTCTGCCTTGGTAGGAACCTTTTCGCATAAAGGAACTAGTCACGATCCACATTCTTTCAAGCCAAACAGATCTACAACAAATTCTGGTTTGATTTTGTCAACCCTCGTAGGGTGAAACAAAAACGACGTCGTCTTGATATCATAGCAATCCACCAAGTACGACATGCATATATCTGATTTGTACAGCCCTCCAGTTTGTCATACTTGGCCATTTATGCTTTCCTTGATCAATGTACCAAAAGGAGTCTTCAACAGTCGACTAATAACTTGATCGGTGATTTTATCCTTGTTGGTATGAATAAACTGCACATAGCTAATGAGGTTGCAACAAAACTGGATCTTCCAGTTCTGTTTTCGTTTTTGCCCAGGCTTCAGCTTCACCACTGTCTTCTTCCCAACTAGATCTTCTTCTTCTTCTTCTTCTTCTTCTTCTTCTTCTTCTTCTTCTTCTTCTTCTTCTTCTTCTTCTTCTTCTTCTTCTTCTTCTCTTCATCATTGTCTTCCCTTTCATCTTCTTCATCTTCGTTCTCTGAACTTGTGTCCTTCATCTTTCTTAACTTCTTATGCTTGTCTTTTTTTTGGCACTCCTTCTTTGAGGCTGGTCTGCTCTTAGACACGGATTTCTTACTTTGCTCTTTCTCATGCTATAGCTTCTACACCTGCTGCCTCAGCTTCGCAAGCTTGTATGCATGAGACGTTTCATTCCACACGCTTTTAAGGTGGTCGAAGAAATTGATGATTCAGTTTTAGATTCTGGTTCTAATTTCCTTCTTTTCGTTGACTTCTTTGTTCTCTTTAGAATTTTGGAAGAGGAATGTTTCATCATCATGCTTTCTCTTCTGAGTTTTTGCCATTTTTTCCTGTTTGAAAGGCAAATGTTAGCTAGTGCATTACTAACACACATATAAATAGCAGTAGTTAACTCACATATAACGAAGACTTCAAACATATACTGACAGTTAACACTACATTGACTCAGAGTTAACCCACAAATAGGCAAAATAGCAACCCACAGTTAACTCAACAACAACAACAACAACACAGTGATCCACAGTTAACCGTAACATGAAATCAACAACAACACAGTGAACCACAATGAACCCTAACATGAAATCAGCAATAACAACAATAAACAATAACAACAACAACACAGTGAACTACAATTAACCATAACATGAAATCAACAACAACAGCAACCAAAAGCCTTTCGAACATACTACATCACATAGCATCATCAAAAACTTGCAAAAATACTAAAACTCAAACTGAAAACCCTAGGAAAATGTCAACAGCAACAATATCGTTTCAAAATTCAAAAGCATAGATGTTAACAAAGAAAACGAACATGCAAACTTCTTACCAAACAACGATAATGAAGAAAACAAAGTTTTTTGAAAACAAATTAATTAAGAAGAATGAGACAAATGGCAAGTGAGATGACGATGACTCGGTGCAGAAACGAAGATTTGATGTGGAGAAGATGAATCGATGCGACAACGAAGGTTCTATGGGTCGGAGAGAGTGAGAGAGTGAGAGAGAGGATAGAGAGTTAGAGAGAGTTAAAATTGAATCGATTTCTCAAAGGGGGATGGGTATCAGATTTTCAATGGTATTCGCATAATTAAGATGAAAAATTTGGTTAGTTATTTATGATGAAAACATTTTGGGTTTTTTAAAAGATTGAATTTTTTTTTTGAATTTTTTTAGGAATGAGACTCCCTATAGTTAGTTTTTAGCCCTTTTCTAAACTTGACACATGACAACCAAAGTCAAATGAATTAAAATTGACCCCAAGGAACAAAGTACGTGCACGAAAATTTTCTCCACCATGGAATGTGTTTTTACCTTTTTCATGATGCATGGCTAATGTTATTTGGCAATGCTATATCACTGGTTCACAGTAGGAACTTAATTAGTTAAATGTAGGCCTAACTAGTAATCTGGGCCGGCCCGGGAGATGATGACCCGTATACTGTCAGAATCAAACCAAATGGACAAGTGAGAGCATGCAACTCCACGGTCAGAGTCTCACTACGAGAGGCAACTCTCTTTTCTTTTCTTTTTTTTGCAACTCTTAATATGGAAGAGAAATGATGATCACTTGCCAATAAACTTGCAACAGCGTAGAGCCTTCATCTCTAAAGGTAGTAATTTTGTAGATTGCAAACGTAAAACATCAAGGCAAGACGAGTATGTATTACTACAAAATTTAAAACTCATTGGCTCATTGCTGATACAGTTCGATATTGAGCACCATTCAAGGAGCAGAAGAAAATCCTAATAAAAGACATACTAACAAGCAATACCAAGCAATTCGCAGCATTAAACTTCCCACTTTGTAAATTATTCTTTGGACCATAAACAAGAACTCAAAATGATATAAGGAGCATCCATTATTATCAGATTCGCGACACAAATCAATCACCAAAGTGACCAATCAATTTAGCCATTTACTTGACAATGACGCATGCTTGCCATATCATTTTGTTCTATTCACTCAAGTTGGACAAGCTAGCAATTGCAAGGAACTCCTAAAGGCAACATAGTTCTAATTTATATTTTTTCTTTCAGGTAAACAGAAATAAGACCAAGCCAAGATCTCCCCACACCAAGGAATACTGATCTTATATTCTGATTATTCTCAATCCCCAAACAAAGATCAGGATTAGCAATATCTGACTTGTAACCTGAACAGCTGCTTCTAAATCATTTTCCTAAACCAAATCCTCAAGAGACCTTATACATGGCCACAACATAGCACAAAATGTACAATAACCTGCACATAGTAATAACTTGTAAATCAATACAGTTAAGTCATGAAATTCATTCCAGTTCAAATGCTCTGAAACATGTTTAAGAGCAAAACACTTGTAATAGTCACAAATGAATTTCAAAATGAGTTCCCAGAAAGAGATCAAAAGTCACAGACCAACAACAGGTAGTTGCAGTTTTCATATGGAAGCATAGAATTCTTCAATTGTCCAAAAAAGCATCTCCAACAGTAAAGTTAAAGCTATAATTATTTTTAACTAAAAAAGCTAAATGTAGCTCATCATTTTTTGACTTCAATTTTAGCAAGGTAACTATTCTAAAGTTAAAATTAAATATATAATGTTAAATATTTAGTTTCAAGTCATTTTCTCTCTCCTCGGTAGCTAAATGTAGCTACAAATTTAACTAAAAGCTATATTTGACTTTAACTATAGCTACTTTGTTAGAGCTGATTTTAGCTAAAAATTTAAAAAATTTAGCTTTTACCTACACTGTTGGAGATGCTCTTCACAGTAAACAATTGATGAATAAACCAGCAACAATGGCAACCCAATAATTACTACCAGTTGCCCATATATAGAAAGGATTCAAGTTTGAAAAGACCTGATCAATTGGTGTCTAGAATCAACTTGATGATCTCCAAATTCTTCTTTTATTGATCATGAATCAATCATACGTTTTACATTGCTTTTGCGCCTAGAAACCCTCCAGGCCATTTCACTGACCCAGGGTCAAAGCTCTGGCCTAAAAGCCTACCAGAACCTCGAAGACATGGAATAGCAAATAGCTAGATATGTATCTCAAGGGAGTTCAAACTTCAAACCCCATACCACACTGGGGCAAACCATGAGCCTGACAATTCTACCAACTTCTACATGCTACCACTAACATATGGCCTTGCTAGTTAGCAAAATTATATATAAAGTTGAATGGGAAGAGTCACCTAGTCGAACTTCAGGATCCAGTTTCTAAGTTTTCCGTTCCTGCTAAAAGAGAAACATAGGCAATGGCTCTGCTACAAGAGAAACATAGGCAATGGTTCTGCTACAAGAGAAACATAGGCAATACGCATACTGCACAACTACACTCCATATTGTGGAAACAAGTTCAAACTACACTGCACAACTACACTTCAAACTGTGGAAACAAGTTCAAGTTTCTAAACTTTCTTCAATTATTGCAAAACGTGTTCAATTTTAAACACACAAAAAAGCAATGCATACTCAATGCATCACATAAATGTTAACTAGACATTTAAGGTAGCCAAATAATGGGACATCATTATAGGTAGTGGAGCTTAAAATATGATAGAGCCACAATCACAATAAACATAGTAATACACGTTACTTTTGGACATATCAAAACAATGTAGAGGTGCACATCTGCTATGGGCATTCACGTAAAGTGATGAAATGTGGTAAACATATAGCTTGATACCGTTAGAAACAGCATGGTAATACAGCTAGAAACCGTTACCAACAACAGACCAAAACAAAATTGGGGTGCATGTCTCCTATAACTGGACATCATTATGGGTAGTGGAGCTCAAATACGATAGAGCTACAATCACAATAAACATAGTAATACAAACTGTTACTAACAACATATCAAAACAATATTCGGGTGCACATCTGCTATGGGTATTCACGTAAAGGCAATGAAACATGGTAAACATATAACTAGATGCCGTTACAAACAGCATGGTGATACAGCCAGAAACCAATTCCAACAACAGATCGAAACAAAATTGGGGTGCATGTCTCCTATGCGGATTCACACAAAGTCAACAAATATGGTAAACATATAGCAACATAGTTCCAAACACAAATTGGTCTATCCCATTCCCTTTTAGTTCCAAACAAATATGGTAAACATATAGCAACTAGTTTACTACTACTCCTGTATGTTGTGCTGAAATTCAGGTAATTCCAAAACCAGGTAACAAGCACTACCCCTGAACACCGAACACCACTGGTTTAATAACAGTTTATGATCAGACACAAAGTAACCCAACAAACCAATGCAGCATACCTCTTGCTATCTCCTAAAGTTCAATTTTATCGCCACAAGTTAAATTTTATTGACAAAGCAATGACTTGAAACACTACCAATCCAACCAAGTTGAGTCACTCAAACAACTATAACAACCAATAGGAAACCGAAGTATCATAAAATTTAATAAATGAAACAAAATTAATAAGCAAGAAGATCATTAACAAAACTAGAACAGTTTCTACGGAACGAAAGAGTTCAAAACCTCAGATTACAATTTGAGTTTCCTAAAAAAGGCTAAAACTTCAGCAGAGTATTCGAAAAGTACCTTTTCCGGAGGCATCGGTGGATGGAATATACACGATTCAACACTGAACAGCATGTAATCTTGTTGTTCATGAAGTTACACCAAAACCAGGAGCCAACCTACCCATTTCAGCACTGTACCCCAACTGCTATCTAAACCTAATGCCCCATCTTATTTCCGCTCACAGATGAACAAAATGGCCAAGCTGATTAAGCGAATTCCCAATACGGCCGACATTACACCAACACAGGCCACAGCCACATTGGCCTTTTTAGACTTGGATTGGGTTCTCCTCAATGCTGCCATCATCCCCATCATTGCTTACAATTTTCCTCACTTCCTTTTCGCAGCTAAGGGCCTGGCAGCTCTCCACCGCACCGTCCTCCTCTCTCTTTTGCACCATATCGCAAAAGAAATCAGTCAACACAGTCTCGTAGCCAGGCATTTTGGCATAGCCAGGGAAGTAGTTGATGTCAATGATCAAATACCGGTTCCCAAACCTTGCATCCCTTATGACATCAAAGTTGAACAGGTTCAATTTCATAGCTCTCTGCAGCCCTCTCGCTATGTCGGTGATGAAACTCTGGGGCGGCATCTCAGTATCATCCAAATGCATTTTCTTGTAGTACTTATCATCAGTCCTCTCATTGTTGGCCAGATTTGAAACCTGCGAAAATGACAGCAGTCCCTCCAGGCTTCCCAGTTTCTGCTCTTCAGAAACGTCCGGCAGCGACTTCCTCTTGACACATTTTACATATTCCCCCACCACATAGACCTTGAAGATGACTCCGCCGTGGTTGACGAACTCCTGAAGCACAATCGGCGGCTTGAGGTTGTTGAGCCCCTCGTGGTTGAATACCAGCGCCATTTTGTGGGACTTCGCGCTGCCGTCGGCGACCAGCGGCTTCGCAATCACCGGAAACTTCAATCCATCCCAGGCGGGGCGATCAAACAGCGTCTCCTTGTCATAAATGACAATCTGCTTCGGAATCCCAAACGTGTCGCTCTCGTGTTCGATTCTCAGCTCCGAAACCACCTGCAGCATCGAAATCCGGTTATGAAGCCGCTCGATCGCCTCCGGCGAGTCAACGATCACCCCATTAGGATTCTTAACCCTAAAAGCCTCGAGCTGGCGCCGCCAATCCTGGCCGTAGAGCTTGTGGAGCACGCAATCGAACGGCCCCTGATCCGCTAGCTCCTTCTCGGTGTCGATCTTGACGAGATCGACGCCGCGAGACCTCGCGAGCTCGACCAGAGACTCCTGGATGAAGCTGTGCTGCTTCTTCGGGGCCAAAGCATAGCCTACGCCGAACCTCCTCCGCTCCCCCGCCATTGAATTCTTCTCGAACAACAAAAACAATAATCGACCGAACTGATGCTCATATAATCGAACAAGTTATTTAATTTTTAATTTTCCAGAACCCCTAACCCTAATTTTGGACTTGTTTTAATTTTCTGAGCTCTTCATCCTTTAGAAATCGGAAATGTGCAGCAGAGAGAAAGGAGAGGTGAGAGAAAGAGAGGGAGAGAGATGTGGATATATAGTACATTGCTTCGACTAGGGTCAAGTGAGCCGGGCCAGGGGGAGGGTGATAACATCACCCAGGTGAGTACACATGAGGAAGATGGGATTATCCACGTGGCAGATGCGGATTCGCGACGGTAGGACTGAAAGAGTGAAGGGTACGGACGGCTGGCTGAGAGTCAACGACGTGGATTTGGGATTCTTAAGGGGGTGTTTCGGTCACATCAAGGGGCTTTAAATTTTGTAAGTGAGCCAGCTCGACTCGAGCATATGGTGGTGATGCCACGTCAATTAGTAACGCCTAGTCTCCAGCACGCGGTTTTATGAGTTTATTGTGGTGGTGGTGATTGTTGCAAAATAGTGCGTTTCCAAGCCACGTATGTAATGTTGCATTAGTTCTCATTATTTGATTTTTCGGTCTCGAGCATCATTTTAATTCGTCTAGTTTGTAGCACTGAAATTCAGTTCAACTTTAATTAGGGTCGGACTGATCCAGCCTCTTTTGAATTAGGGTAGAGCCTGAACTATATATTTGAAGTCCAGCTCAACTTCTCGGCCTAACCTATTTGATTATCTTCGGTCTAGTCCAACCTGGATCTCATAAGTCTTGTCAAGTCCACTCTTTTTAAATAAAGATGGCAATTAATATATAAATATATTTATATTACTTCAAAGGCCTTGATGTCAAATCTAATCCGGCCCATTTTAGTTCTTTTTATTAGAAAACATAATATAATTTATGATTATTATCATGTTTTTTCTTGATACTTTCATTTTTTCCTCAATGTTCTCTTCACACAAAAATATATATTCAAAATAAATATCATACATCAATAATAACAATACATTAAACTTTTTATATATTAATTTTTCTCAATTGAAGCCCATCTTGGCCCGGCCCATAAAGGCCTAGCCCTAAACCCTTATAGCCTTAGATTCAAAATTGTAGTCTCGGTCCAGTCCAGTTCAGCCTCATTATGGTTGACCGTTGACCAAACACGGCCCTGCCTAGTCATAAGCCTTAAATATAGAACCGAGGTTAGCTCAGTCCAACTCATAATGACCCCTATGTTGCGTGACATCTAGATATAAGCGTTTCGATCGTTTTCAGTATTTCATTTGTTTGTTTGCTTATCCTTCTACGGCATATTTTTTGAGTTCCTTATTTTTTTTATTTTTGAGAGTTTTTTGATTGAAATTGCGTGAGGAATTTTATGATCACAGTATGTGGTTTATTAAATGTAATTAGTTTTGTCACGCAAATGATAAGTTGATAACGATATAAATCCCCTTCTGTCTAGCTGACATTCGAATTTGAATTTGTTAATTAAGACGTAATATATTTGTTAAATTATAAACTTGGTCGCAAAAGATACCAAATTGCAATCGAGATGTTGTACAGATAATATCTGATTATTAGATTATGGAGTTATAAGTTAGTTAAAGTTTTAATGTGTTAGAACCACATCGGTTTTGAATGCTTTGATAGATGTAAAACTTGATCAATATTATCATCCGGACCGTTATAGAGGTTTTTGTTGGTTTAGAACGTGACATGGTGATATGAATACAGTAAAGTAGGCTCGAAGTATATAAACGTCTGTATACATGAAATCAAGATAAACATGATCTATTATAGGATAATTACTGGTTTTTGAATTTGAAATGAAAAGTCGGCCAACAGTTTCAGAAACTGTCATCGCCAACAACACTACATATTTGTGAAACAGATCGAATGGCCTTCTAATGCACAGCAACATCTTCATTCAGAAAATTGTTCCACTGCAATCATGGAAACTTAAGGTGAAATTAGAAGGCAAAGTCGATGGATAACAGCAACATTGCAAGTAAGTTCATGATAAACAAAGTCAATATGTCAAAATCATACATAAAACAAATTCAGAAGATATACATTTAGATTACAAACATATATAGGATTGATACAAATTTTTAAAGTAAAACTAACAAATGGTATCAGAGCAACTGTTTGTGATTAAAATGTTGTCATCGAGATTAAGAAACTTAGTTGTGTTGGATTTGAGATTCCACATTGGAAAATAGGCAAGTTGAAAATAACTTATAAGTAAATGAACCAAACTCAATATTAACCGAGGCCTTTTGAATAAAACCCAACACCTTTATGGTAGTTCAAGTTGGGACAATATCGATTATATTAGGAGTTCACGTGCCACGCTTCTCACTAATTCAACTTAGTATCAGAGTGGGTTCCTCTCCAATCACGTCCCGAGCCCGATTGGCTCGAATTGAAATCTGGGCCAACTTGAATTGGTTCCAACTGAATGAATGAATTAGGCCTTCGAAAAAATGCGTTGGCTCCTGAATGTACTTCCACGTGCTAATCTAGAGTTAGGTTGCACGTGCAGGGACTTGTTGGATTGGAGATCCCATGTTGGAAAAGAGGCAAGTTGAAAATAACTTATAAGTAAATGGACCAAACCCAATATTAACCGAGACCTTTTAGATAAAATCCAACACCTTAAAGGTGGTTCAAGTTGAGACAATATCAATTATATTAGGAGTCCACGTGCCACGCTTCTCGCTAATTCAATTGATTAGAGATTCTAGAATTGAAAAGATGAATTCGGCATACATATTATTGTTCTTGTTGTTCTTAAAATCTGAAGTTAACAAGCATATCTACTTTATCTACAATTTTCTCATTCGTTTGACTTCTGGTTTAATTTCACGCACTTATGCTATAATTCACAAATCTGATATGATACATATGTGATTAGAAATCAGTTTCAACAGTACTACCAAAGTAGTAAGATTAAAACTAACTTAGATCATAACTATGTCATATCAATACAGTTGTATTCATATTACTTCTTGAAATTTTATGCCACCAAAGTGACTAAAATTTATAAGAATGTAAATTTTCTGTCTTCAGAATAAGATTAATATTGTACTGTTCTTCATTAAATTTTCAAAGAAGTTTAAGAAAGACATTGTAGTATAACAAGGATGTAACTCAAGCAGAATAGATTAAGATACACTATATGAGATTAGAAAAACCAAAGGATGTCAAAATCTTGATTATAAGTGTTTTCTTACATCTGTAATAGTTATATTTTGGCTTAAGTGGATCATTCTTATTGAATTATCAAAAAGGGCATTGAGACATTTTCTAGTATTTAGTGGACTAGAAATATTTTGATTGATCTTTTTTATTTTAGGCATGCACTTTTCCAATGAGTATTAGCCAAATAGAGCTTCTGCATGGCTCGAAGTTCAAGAAATAGAAAAGTGATATTGAGTTGAACCTTGAAATTCTAGATGATGATCATGTACTCACTGAGGAACCACTAGAAGCCTTGCCTGTAAATGCAACAAAGGAGAACAAGGAAGCCCAAGAAAAATGGTACAAGCACAACAAAATGGCACTGATCTACATCAAGAAGAGTATGATTGAAAATGTGAAAGGTGGTGTACCAGGTTTTGAGCTGGCCAAAACCTTCTTCAATTCAATTGTAGACAAGTACAAACGTTTAGACAAAATTGTGTTTGGACAACTAATAAGCCAATTGATCACAATGCAATTTGATGGGAAATGAAATGTAATGGAGTATATAATGAAGAGATCAAACACTGCAAGAAACTCATAAATCTGAACATGTTTGTGGAGGAACCTTTTCTGGTCCACATGCTACTCAATTCTCCACCTGATCAATATGCTCATCTCAGAACCCTCTACAAGCCTCAATAAGAGAAATGTAGCATAGATGACCTCATATCTTACTGTGTTGAGGTAGAAGATGAAACAAAGAAAAACAAAGAAGTTGTTGTGAATTTGATAGAAAAGGAGAAGGAAAAATATGCTAGGAAGAAATTTGGAAGCAGCAAGTATCGCAAGGGAAGTTCATCTAACTCTTCTAAATTGTTTGCAAAATCTAATATAAAACAAAAATAAGTCTGCCAAAACTTCATAACTTAAGAAGTGTTTCCTTTGCAAGAAACCTGGTAATTTTAAGAAAGATTGTGAAGGTTTCAAAGCTTGGTTGAATAAGAAATATACGTTTTTAACAAAACATGTTTCAGTGTCAATTCTAATGAACTAATTTCTGATGACTCATAGTGGTTTGACACTGGCTCACTTATTGTGACGACCCAACCTATGTCAAAATCGTCAAAATTAATAAATAAATAGATAAATCGAGGAAGTACTCTATCTGAAAATAATTTCGCCTAAATTAGTAAAAAAACTTACTAAATAGATCCGTTACGATGAAACGATCGTAACGATATAAGACAAACCTAATTTCTTCGTCGGCTCCCAACCCCCCCCCCCCCCCCCCCCCCCCCGCGCCGGAAATCTCTCAACGAGCTCAAGAGACTTCTCTCAACTATGGAAAGATCCAATTCGACCAAAAACTAGCCTAAAGCTCTCGGCCGAAGAATTCTTTTCGACGCCGATCTCCGTCATCGAGCCACCAACGGGCTCAAGGCTGGACTCAATCGAACCAGCATGAGAAGAGGAGGAGTTGTCGACAAAGGTCGACGATGAACATTGAAACCCTATAATTTAAACTCCTCGATTCTCACTCAATATGACCTCAATGTCTAAATTAATCACTGGAAAAGAAATAGGGGAAGGAGAGCTTTTATTTCCAACCAGTTTGGTGACCAGAGATGGCCGGACGGCCTCTAACCGCCGAAGAGCACGTCGACAATGATTTTTGCCGCGGATACCCAAGGTCAACGTGGCCAACCCCCGAAATGGAAGTCTAACTCTCTATTTAGTTGCTATTTATGAAAAGTTATTTACGACAAACTTTCGTTAATCGTAACTTTCTTGTCGTAACTTCATTTTCGACATTTCTCGTATCTACAAACTCATCTCGACATATTCTACGACTTCTATCCAAAGTCAACCAACTTTGAAAATTCTATAAAAAGTTAACCTTTGACCTCTCGATATTTATAGATGGTAAAAGTTATTTATCACAACTACTAAATCAAACTGGAATTATTCATAAATATTAGCGATTATATAAAAAGGTCAGGGTATTATAATCTACCCCTGTTAAAATAATTTTTTCCTTGAAATTACAAAACAAGGATTTCAGAATATCTCTGCGAGAAATTGGGCAGAGTCTCCCCTAAAAATAGGCAACCCAAAACTTGAAAAATGTCCAAATACACTTCAATACTCACAGTTCCCAACATATACTGAGAGTCATCGATGCCCATCCAGATTTCTCAACTATCACATACAAAAAAATATATACAAAATTCTCAAGTACAATCAAATACACATATCAAATTCAATATCTCATATCAAAAGAAATCTTGAATACTCAAGAACAAATCAAACAGAATAATTTGTAAACAATAGTAAATAGTCAATGTAACTTGAAGAAATCTCAAATGGTATATCGTCAATCTCATTGCGATAAAATCGCTAATAAATGTTTATAAGATCGTGTAAACATGAATACTCGCATGGTTAGGTACTCGTACATGTTTTATGAGCTCAAATCATAGTGTATTCTCATACTAATCAAATGAGTATAGATTATATAATCATACTTGTTGCACGAGTAATTACCATTTTCTCAATCTCATATTTCAAGTTCAAATCATCTCAGGTTTATATGCTCATCTCGTGAGCGAATATTATATCATCATGTCTTTCGTGCGGACAAGTATCACATCTCAAGTTATATCGTATATTGTATTGCTCAACTCGTAAGCTCAAATCACAAGTCACGAGGCTCGTTCCTCGAGCTCATATCACATCTCAAACCTTAATAAATAATTTTACGTTTCAAGTTATCGTTTAACATTTCGAATCATATCGTCATTTATAATATACTCTCGAATTAAAAAAATCGAGAACACCACATTCACGACGATAATTATAGTCTCATATCATCAAATATAATAATATCTCGAATTAAGGAAATCGAGAACACCCCATCCGCAGATGGATTTATAATCTCAATAATATGCCATCTCAAGTTAAGAAAATTGAGAACACCCCTTGAGTTAAGGAAATCGAAGACACCACCTGAATTAGTTTTGGGTATTGCACCTTAGGAAGACACAATCCCTACTTTACTATATGTCCATAAACGGGCCCCAATTAGGATTTGAAACCAGCGCCATAGCCTGATGGCCCCACCAATCTGTGGCAGCCTATCCATATATCTCATATCTCATATATAACTGTATATATAATACAATCAGCTTTTCAATTTCTCGTATAGTAATTCTCGTTTATAATCGTAATCATAACCGTTTCAATTTCTTAATTTCCGATGAATCCCATTGGATTCTAAATAAGTCAACTAATCATCAATCGTATATTTGCATCGATATGCAAATATGCAAAGTTGTTTTTGTATATAAGTACAAATTGTACAAATAATCACATGTTGATAAGATAGAACATTTTGTGTTTTTATTTTGATTTCATGTTTCAGCTTGTATCATTTTCAATGATTGTTGTAATATCATCTCGTTTCCATTCCGTTTGACAACCAATGTTGTCGTTCTGTTACCACTTTGTAACGATATTGATTTTTGTGTTCTCGAATATCGTTCATTTTAGCACAATGTACATAATCAATATAATATTAAAAATATATCTATAAAAAAATATCAAATAAAATGTATCAATAAATGAATATCAATAAACGAATATCGATAAAATATATCAATAATCTAAACTCTGTATCTACCGCAAAGTGTAAAGAACCGAGTACTTCAAGTCCAGCAAAAGCAATGCATTACCACTTCTAATCCATGACCACTATTCACCATCTTCGTGATGATCACAAAAACTCAAATTCACATATTCATATACTCGTACTTCCACGACTAACTCTAAAACATAAAATATAACCAAAGAGAAGTCCGAGAGTTAAACAGCGCTTTGATACCACTTGTGACGACTCGATCCTTGTCAAAAATTTTCAAAATCAATAAACAAACAAATAAATTAAGGAAGTACTCTATCCGAAAATAATTTTGACTAAATTAGTCAAAAAAAACTTACTCAATAGATCTGTTACGATGAAACGATCGTAATGATATAAAACAAAACTAACTTGTACGTCAGCTGCACCGCGACTAGTGGAGACTTTCATCACCACCGCCAACCCACTAGATCGACGAAGCCTAAATGGCAAATTAACCTCACGACTATGTTCGTATCATCAATATAAACCTAAAGACATATAACATGACAAGTTTTCCGATCACGCACTGCCACAGGCGATGACGAGTGGATCTCACGCGCCCGCTGGCAACCACCGCTATCGCCGGCGATAGACACCTTGCCAAAAATCTCTCAACTATGGAAAAGTCTAATTCGGCGAGAAACTGGCCGAAATCTTGTTTGAAATCTCTGGGCCGAAAAATTCTTTCCGACACTGATCTCCGTCGTCGAGCCACAAATGGGTTTGAGGCTGGACTCAATCGAACCAGCAAGAGGAGAGGAACCTAAATCCCTTACCCTCGGCGCCTGAAACAGCTAGCAACCGCACACAGCGGGGGCCAAACAAAATCTGAAGAAATGGATTCGATTACCTCAATCCAAGAAATTCAGCACATATTCATAATCTAGAGATTGAAAGTAATTGATCCATACCAAAATCAAGGCCAGAGGAGTCGCCGACGATGAACACTGAAACTCTATAATTAATGCTCTTCGATTCTCATTCGATATGACCTCAATCTCTAAATTAATCACTGGAAAGGAAAGAGGGGAAGGTAAGCTTTCATTGCCAACTAGTTTGGTGACCAGAGAAGGCCGGATGGCATCCGACTGCCGAAGAGCATGTCGACGACGATTTTCATCGCGGATACCTAAGGTCAACGTGAGTCAACCCCCGAAATGGAAGTCTGACTTTCTGTTTCGGGTAAATCTCTATTTATAGGTGCTATTGACGGAAAGTTATTTACGACAAACTTTCGTTAATCTTATATTTCTCGTCATAACTTCGTTTTTGATATTTCTCTAGTCTACGAACTCATCTTGACATATTCTACGATTTCTACCCAAAGTCAAGCAACTTCAACAATTCAATAAAAAGTAAACCTTTGACCTCTTGATATTTATCGAAGATAAAAATTATTTACCACAACTACTAAATCGAACTTGAATTATTCATAAATATTAGCGATTATATAACAAAGTAAGGGTATTACACCTATTCATATTGTCAATTCAATTTAGGGATTATCAAGGATAACAATCCCAACAAGGAATGAGACTAAGGTGTGTATTGCAAATGGTTGTAAAGGCTGTGGGGGTTGTTAGATTAGTATTCATAAATAATTATGTATTAGAACTTGATAATGTGTATTGTATTCCAACAATTAAAACTAATATCTGGTTCTCAATATGTATCTAAGAATGGTTTTGAATTTGCTAGTAATAATAAAACTATGGATTACTATTATAAATCAGTGTGTTTTGGAGATGCTTTCATAGTAAATGATCATTGGCTTGTTAACTTTGTTTCCGATTGATAGAAAAATGTTGTCAGTATTTCTAAAAACAACATGGACATTTTTGATATTGGCAAAATCACCATAAACAAAATGAAGTTCACTCAGGATCATTCTTCATATCTGTGGCATAAGAGATTATGTCACATTTCAAAGAAGAGATTACGGGACTTGGTGAAGCAAGAAATTTTTCCAAATTTAGACTATTCTTATTTTGAAAATTGTGTTAAGTTTCTTAAAGGAAAATTGACAAATCTGAGAAAATTCAAAACAAAGAGAAGTGAAGTTTTACTAGAACTAATACACACTAATATTTGTGGTCCTTTTACAGTAGATACAGTCTGTGAAAATTATTATTTTATAACATTCATTGATGACTTTTCAAGGTACTGTTTTGTATATTTGATTTCTGAAAAAATCACAAGCTTTAGAATGTTTCAAAAGTTTAAAATTGAAGCTGAAAGGCAAACAAGAAGACTTATTAAAATGGTCACATCATATAGAGGTGGAGGGTTCTATGGCAGGTATTCAGAGAAAGGGCAACATAAATGTCCTTCTGCTTTATATCTAGAAGAATGTGAAATTTTAGCTCAATATACTACACCGTATAATCCACAAAAAAATGTTGTTTCAGAAAGGAGAAATAGAACCTTGATGAACATGGTTAGGAACATGATTGTGAAAGCTGGTCTTCCAAGCTTTTTATGGGGAGAGGCATTAAAGATTGCAAATTATATCTGTAATAGAACTCCAAGCAAAATAGTTTCAACAAGTTCTTTTGAACTGTGGTGTGCATATAAACCATGTTTGAATCACCTACATATTTAGGGATGCAAAGCTGAGGCCAAGATTCATGTAAAAGATGATGGTAAGCTTGATTCACGTTCGATCTGTAAGTTCCTATTTTATGGGATATTGTGATAAATCTAAAGGAGATAGATTTTGTCCAAAAAGAGGAACTAGAATTATGGAATCACATAAAGCTATCTTTTATGATGAATTACTTTAGCAAAATGAAATAATAAATGACACAGACCCATCAGTTGACCATAAAGATATTTGGTTTATATATCCAGATGAAATGTAGACTATTGCAGAAGAAAATGTAAATGCAGAAATAACTTTTCCAGCACAGATGAATATTCCTGAATTTCAAAAACAGGATAACAATGAAAATGTAGAAAATGTTGTGCCAGAAAATATGCAGATGCAAGTAAATGTGGAAAATATAGAAATTGGCTAAGACAATGCAATCCTAAGAAGATCAACCAAAGAAACGAAACCTGCAATTACTGATGATTATCATGTTTATCAGATAATGCAAGATTCAGAATTTAATGCAGTAGATGATCCACTGACAATAGAGGAGGAAATGGAATCACAAAAAAGTGA
The DNA here is from genome assembly GCA_946800695.1 of Geum urbanum. Taxonomy (NCBI): domain Eukaryota; kingdom Viridiplantae; phylum Streptophyta; class Magnoliopsida; order Rosales; family Rosaceae; genus Geum; species Geum urbanum. The sequence continues at coordinate 27,354,327 of OX327011.1, forward strand.
AAAATGGAGATTAGCCATAGAAGATGAACTGGAAAGCATGTATAAGAATGATGTGTATGAGCTGGTTAATAAGCATGCAAATTTCAAACCTAAAGGCTGTAAATGGATTTTCAAAACTAAAAAGGATGCTCATGGAAAGGTTGAAAGATACAGAGCAAGATTGGTGGCCAAATGATGCAATTAGAAAGAGGGCATTGATTACAATGAAACTTTCTCTCTAGTTTCTACAAAAGATGCCTTCAGAGTGATTATGGAATTGGTACCAAATGGATATAAATACTACATTTTTGAAGAATTATGTGAAGTTTGATACAGTAATTGCCAATTTTGGTTTTGAAGAAAATAAACTGGATGAATGCATCTAAATTAGTACCAGTGGGAGTGAATTTATCATTTTGGTCGTATATGTAGATGACATCCTACATGCTAGCAGCAGTAGTGCGTTACTCAGAGATACAAAGAAATTTTTGCTAGCATAGTTTGATATGAAGGACATAGGTGAAACACATTATATTCTTGGCATTGAAATAGTGAGAGACAGAACATAAGGTATCTTGGGAGTTTCTCAAAAGTCTTACATTGAGAAGATACTTGAGCGTTTTAAAAGGAGATAAGTTGCATAAAGGACACTGTCCCAAGAATGCTTTAGACATAAGAAACATGGAGAAAATGCCATATGCAAGACTTTTTTCAATTTAATGTATGCTCAGGTATGCACAAGACCTAACATAGCCTTTGCAGTAAATATGATGTCTAGGTTTCAATCAAATGCAGGACATAATCATTGGGTGGCTGATAAGAAAATTTCGAGATACTAGAAGAAAACTAAATGTTACATGTTGATTTATAGAAAATTAGAAGATGTGGAGCTTGAGGTTATTGCTTATAATATGCTTCATATAAATCAGATATAATTGATTTGAAGTCTACATCTGGTTACATCTTTATGTTGGTTGGTGGTGCCATTTCCTTGAAAACATCAAAGCAAGGGTTGACTACAACTTCAACATTTCAAGCAGAATATGTAGTTATTCATGAAGCAACATGACAAGCCTTATGGCTAAGAATTTTTTTTTTTCCAGATTGAGGTTAATTGACTCCATAGAAAGACCAATAAATATTTTCTGTGACAATGCATCTGCTGTCTGTTTTTCAAAGAACAATAAAAGATCATCAGGGTCCAGAAACATTGATGTGAAGTATTATTCAGTCAGAAAGAGTGTACATAGGAGAAATTGAAGTAGTTCAGATTGGAACTGATAAACAACTTGCAGATTCATTAACTAAAGTATTGCCAGTTTCCAAGTTCATTGAGCATGTATTTTAGATAGCTTATATGTTGAACAGATATAGATTTTAATCTGTTGAATATTATCCTACTTTATTAGATATGAATAAAGTGCTCTATCATATTTATCAAGGATTTTTATTAACTTCATTGATTTAATAGCTAGCTTCTACATTTTAAGTCATAAATCATTTTTAATTTTAAGAAATTTTAGTTATGCAGTACTTGCATAGATATATGTTTACGAAGAATCGATTTTCCAGTTTTCAAGCATATTTTATTAATGATTTATGTAATCATGTCTTGCCGTATTGTGATATTAGAATACTGATATTTTTCTAACTCATCATATCATTATGATTTTCATGTAGTACTGATAGGGTTGACAATATATGAGACATTATTTTGAATGAAGTGTACAAAGGAAGATTCAAGTATGTTCTGTATAATTTTAGCTTGAACTTATAAACCATGTCAAGGTTCAATGAGAGATTGTTGGTTTAGAACTTGACATGGTGACATGAATACAAATTGTTAGAAGTATATAAATGTCTGTATACATGAAATCAAGATAAACATGATTTGTTATAGATAATTACAATATTTTGAATTTGAAATTAACAGTTGGTAGACAGGTTGTTTATGGAAGAAACTGTCATTGCCAACAACACTATATATATATATATGCGAAATAGATTGAATGACCTTCTAATGCACAACAACATCTTCATTCAGAAAATTGTTCCACTTCAATCATGGAGACTTAAGGTGAAACAACCCGAACCAAAATTCACGTATAAATCAGCACGAAACAGTATTATCGCAAATTAGTTGTATCGCATGAGTTATTAAAGACTTTTTCATCGGGCTAGAATTTGACTTGATTTTCTTCACGAGAGTTGTAGAATATTTAATTTCGAGCTCATAGGAATTTTTGAATTTTTTTTTCAGATTTACGAGGTATTTATTATGATTTTTGGAAGTTTTAATTTTCGGATAGCTCTCGGGATGTTTATCGCAAATTGTCGTAACAGATAAATCGAAAAGAAACTTGTTTTTATCGGTTAATTATTAGCCGTACGATCGCGATAAAATTGAATAATAGTCGTTGATCGATTGAGGAGCTTCCCCTATAAATAGCACGTTTTCGAAAATAGCCGGTTTATCCGATTTAGAAAGTCAGACTGTGAGTTGACCAGGTGTTGACTGACCCGTTGACCCGACCCGGATTGCCGACCCGTTTCGCGACTCGTCAGAAACTTCACCCTTCGGCCACCGTTTCAGGCGATTGAAGTAAGGAAATTCATCCTCTCTTGCCCATAAGTGGCTTGGGGTGATTATTTGGGATTTTAAGGCACGTTTTGGAGCAACCCGAACGGGCTTTTGAGAAGGAACCCACAGACACCGTGGGCGATAGCGCTCTGGCCGATCTCCGGTCACGGTGGGGGATGCGTTCGACTGGGTTTTTCCCAAGAAGTCAAAAACCCCTAGCCCCGCAGCCCACTGTACGCCGCAGCTTACGTTTTGATACCGAGGAGATTTTCGGCTGGATTTTGACCCGGCGGCTTCCGAGCGGAATTCTGGTGAAATAAGCTGGAATTTAAGGTGGTCACAGAAGGGAAAGACGTAGGTCTTGGAGAGAGGAAGAAATTGAGGGGTCGAATGCTCCAAACAGAGTAGTTTGGCCGGGGGTGCGTATGGCTCACGCGCCACCGCCAGAGGGGGTACGTGACAGCCACGCGCCGCCGCCCATGGTGGGGCTCCGGCAAGGGAAAATTACAAAATTATCCGAGGGATTTTTGGGATAGTTTCTGAGTTGATTTTTGCACGTTTTCTCGAATTCCAGTAATAAATATATGTGTTATATATTCAAGAGATCGTGATCGAGATTTTGGTGAGGGAAATTCCGCTGGACTACGGAGCTAGCCTCTGTACTGTGAGTGGACATTTTATTTTCTTTATTAATATGTGAGTCTTCAATTATATATTTTACAGTTATAAATTTACGTATATTCATTTACATTTGGAGGCATATATGATTTGTTTTACATAGAGCATAGTCACAGTTGTTGCATCGATGTACTGCATCTCGGGTGATCCCTGAGATGCTCCGGAAGGGCCAGAGACCAGACCCGTGGATTTATTGAGCACCTAGAAGGGCCAGGAACCTAACCTGGGCTGTACTAGGACTTGTGGTCAGATGATCCGAGTCGTAGCCTCCACATATTTTACAGCACCCAGGAGGGCCAGGAATCTGACCTGGGCAGTATTTGAACTTGAGGTCGGATGACCCGAGTCAAAGACTATGCATATTTTACAATACCCAGGTGTACCTGGATGTTTATTTTTAGACTTGCTTTATTTTTATGTACATTATTTATGAAAGACATATTATTTACAGTTTCAGTTAAAAAGTAAAATAATATTTTTGTCCACTCACTCTAACAGTTTTTGTTATTTTATATGCCTTTCCTGGGCTTTTCGGTGTCCTCCGCCTAGTTTGCAGTTGTTATCCTGTGATTGCACGTCAGAGACGAAGGTGTAAAGTTTGTGTTACTGTACTCATCTAGTAGATTCCTAACTTATCCTGCTAGTCTTGTATAATATGTATATTAGAAGTCGCTCTGAATGCTGTATAGAGTTTGACTCTGTTGTGTTTTATTTTCCACACAGTTTTCAGATTTTTTATCACCTTCTGTAAATAGTGTATATTTATAGTAAATTTAGAATTTGGTATCCACAGTTTGTTAATCTACGCATTTTATGCTTGATTTTTAACGTCTTTCTCTTTACATTTAGCTTTGTTTAGAATTTAGTATCTTTGTATCTTACTTACTTTATGATTTATAGGACAAAATAAGGAGGAATCCATAAAGGAGACAGAAATGAGCTCAAATTGTGCTAAGGAGGAAGTTCCTAAAATGAGGAGGAAATATGAAGAATAATGGGCCATAATTTATAAAGAATGGATCAAAAATTACTAAGATGGGTCAAGACCATGTTCATGTGTCCAAGAAGGTCTAAGATCTTTCCAAGATTCAACCACAAAGAAGCCCAAAATAAGAAGATGGATTAAAAGGTAGGAATTAGGAAATCTGCCTATGCAGATCAGCCCACTTCAATGGGCCACCGAAAACGATTCCAGACGAATTAAGAGATTAATAATATATCCCTGGAAAGCTCTAGAAGTCAACTTTCCAGCGCAAAATGAATCATTCAATTTGGACATATAAATCTCCGGGAATTACTGATTTAATGAAGAAATGTCAACTTACCCGGGTAGAGTTAATTCATTCCTAATTGGAGATGGACTAGGGTTTTTCAAATCCTATTTAAAGGGGAGCTCGACCAGCACTAAAGGATCACACAATATAGAAACCAAACCTCTGCCTCAAACACCTTTCCTCTCATACTTAGCAAATTCCTCCTCCAAGGCCGAGTATCCATCTCCTCCATGGATCAAGTGTAATCGGCGCTCTTCGTCTTGCATTTGAGAATCACCACTTGGCATTTGCAGTGCTCTTCACAGAACAAAAAGTGTAACCATGAGCTTTTCTACTTCATCTCTTTCTTGTAATAGATTTTATTTAAGTATGATTGTAATAAAGTTTGACAAAAGGTTTTGTGTTTCAGATTTACTTTAGTATCTTCCATGTGTTCTTAGTTTTTAACTTTTAATTCGTATGCATGCTTATGTGCTTAAAGCTTCTTAATATGCTAGGTGATACGCTCTTCGTTCCTCTCTTGCATGTTTTGTATAATCTTTCGATGATTAAGTTGTTGCGCTCTTCTAACAATTTGAAAGCATGTCTATGTATTTTAGGTTGAAGATTAAGAATTTCGTTGACATTAAATAAATATGAGCATGAATTGGCTAGGTGGATATAATGTGTCGATCACTTGTAAATATATTAGTTAGTGTTTTATTTTCGGTCCAGCAAGCATGTTTAGGGTTCTTTGTTCTTATTTGTTTTCTACTTGTCTATGAGTGAAGCATGATAGAATCTAGGATTTCTTAATATGTTTGCTTACCAATTTCTGTTCTTATTTTCATAGATTAATAACCAAACTTTCAAACCCCCATACCTTTTATTTTCTGTTTACAAACGTTGTCGTGATTAGTACCCTCAATCCCCGGTTAAGAACGATCCCTACTTATCAATGCTACATCTACACAGAAGGGTTTTAAATTGCATATGTATAAGATATGTGTTGAGTGTCTACTTTATGTTAATATTTTATGCATGTTTTAACGCATTATCATTTGTTTTTTTAGACATTTTAGAAGTGTATTTTTCTTGCAGGTTTTTGGGTTTCTTTGTTTTTGAAGAAACTATGGCAAAATTTTTGTAGACTCAGGTGTCGTTAGGGCTTAATTCCTATTTAGGAAATCTAAATTGGGATCAGGTCATTTCAGTTGGTATCAGAGCATTAAGTCATAGGTTCTGTAGACTTCCGCAGTTGTGTTACTATAGACATTTAGGAATACACAGCACTTCCGAATCGATGGGCCGACCGGCCGGCGGATCCTCATCAATGCTCATGGTGTTGTGTGTTTTTAAATGTTGAAGGTTTCATTACCGTATCCTTCGTGTCTGGTGACTACTGTGTTTTCTCATCCATAGGAGATGCCACATAAATATGGAGCACACGCTAATAAAGCTGAGGATCGTGATGAGGATAAGCGAACGCGTGACTTGCTTATGCGAGTTTTACAATTAGAGGAGCGTTTTGATCCTGTAGCAAAAGCAAGAACAGTTGGAGCAACTACTTTCTCCGGTTCCACAGATCCTAAAATTTATGAGGCATGGATAGTCCAGTTGGAGCGTGTATGTGAATGACTTCACTTCACTCTAGAACAGAAGACTGTAGCAGCTGTTGGGTTACTTGAGTCACATGCTTACTTCTGGTGGGCTAGCACTAAGAGGGTTCCTGTTGACACCCCATGGCCTACATTCAAGGAATTGTTCATGCGTCGATATTTTAATTAGGCTACTCAGCAGCAAAAATATGAAGACTTCATCAATATGAGACAAGGTAGTATGTCAGTGCTTGAGTATCGATATACATTTACTCATTTGTCCCGATTTACGCGTCATATGGTGGTGAGTGAGGAAGCCAAATGCAGGAGGTTTGAGTTGGGTTTGAATTTGAACATTAAGGGGACATTGACAGCTATGCCTCGAGATAACTTTGATGAGTTTGTTAGTGTAGCCATCAGAGACGAGGATGTGGAAAGGGAGAAACAAATGCAGTTTCGATCTCGCCGCTTTGAGGAGGGCGGACCCAGCCAGGGTCCTCCAAAGAAAGTAAGCTCAGGTACTTCAGGGTCAGCATCTTCTTCTGGCAGTGGACTTTATAGATTTCCTACTGGCACATCTGCTCAGAGTAGGAGCCAGAGATAGAGGAGGAATCGACCTCAGAGGCAACAATCAAGTGGGAATTCTAGTGGGTTGAGTTATCCTTGACGCTCATATGATACACCAGCTGCACCGAGAGAATTTTCATTGTGCAATACTTGTAATAGGCATCATTTGGGTCAGTGTTAGCAACGCATCAGAGGTTGTTTTTGTTTTGGCCAGCAAGGTCACTTTGCCAGGGAGTGTCCACAGTTAGCCACTTTTGGTGGTTCAGTGACCCAGAGTTCTGGTGGAGATTATGATACCACTTCTGGAGTTCGGCCAGCGCAGCCTACATGACAAGAAAATCAGCAGAACCGCAATCAGCATGGATGACCCACTGGGCAGGCCCGAGTGCATACCATAACCTTGCGAGAGGGCAGATCTTCCCCTAAGGTTATCATCGGTACGTTATATATTTTTAGTTATCTAGTCCTTACTTTGTTAGACCCGGGGGCAATGCATTCTTTTATGTCGTATAAATTAGCATCTATACCTGCCTCTCCACTTCCGGGGATATGGCGAGTGTTATACCCATCTGGTGAGGTTGTATGTGTTGGATAAGTATATAGGGACTGAGAAATATTCATAGGAAGCCGTAGATTTAATGTTGTTGGACATTGTAGATTTTGATGTAATTCTGGGGATGGACTTCTTAGAGGCTCATTGGGCAGTCTTCGATTGTCAAAAAAAGGAGGTAGTCTTTAAAAGTCCAGGTATGCCAGAAATCTTATTTTGCAGCGAAAGAAATATTTCTCCACCTTATATGATTTTAGCAATGAAAGCGGAAAAGATGTTAAAGAAAGGCTGTGAGGCATACTTGGCATATGTGATTAATAGTGAAGTATGTGTGCCGAGTATCAGGGATATTCTAGTGCTTTGTGAGTATCCAGATGTTTTTCTAGAAGACTTATCTGGTCTTCCTCCAGTGAGGGAGATTGATTTTACTATTGAATTACTTCCAGGTACTGGTCCTATTTCTTAAGCACCATATCGAATGGCCCTGGCAGAGTTGAAGGAGTTGCATGTTCAAGTGTAGGAGTTGATCCATAAGGGTTTTATTCAACCCAGTGTTTCAGCTTAGGGTGCTCCAGTGTTGTTCATTAGGAAGAAGGATGATTCAATGAGGTTATACATTGACTATCAAAAATTGAATCAAGACACGGTGAAGAATAAGTATCCTTTACTGCGGATTAATGATTTGTTCGATCAACTCAAAGGAGCAACAGTTTTCTCGAAGATTGGCCTCATGTCAGGATATTACCAACTTTGGATTCGAGAATCAGATATTTCTAAGATAGCTTTTAGATCACTCTATGGACATTACAAGTTTCTTGTTCTACCATTTGGCTTGACAAATGCCCCAACCGCTTTTATGGACCTCAAATCGAGTCTTTAGGTGATATTTAGATAAGTGTATCATTGTATTTATCGATGACATCTTAATATATTCCAATGATGTGAAATAACATCGGAAGCATCTACGTGCTATTTTGCAAACTTTGTAGGATTATCAGTTGTATGCAAAGTTTAGCAAGTGTGAATTCTGGCTGGATAATGTAAAATTTTTGGGTCATGTAATTTCATCTGAGGGAGTTAGCGTTGATCCAGATAAAATTGAAGCAGTGTTAAACTGGAACAGGCCTACCAGTGTAACTGAGATAAGAATTTTTTTGGGTTTAGCAGGTTATTATTACCATTTTGTACAAGATTTCTCGCGGATTGCGACTCCGCTTACCTGATTAACGAAGGAGGGGGTCAAGTTTGAGTGGTCTGATGCTTGTGAAGAGAGTTACCTAACATTGAAGGAAAGGTTGACCATGGCACTAGCGTTGACATTGCCTGACGAAAGTAGGGAATATGTTATTTACAGTGATGCTTCGAAATTGGGTCTGGGCTGTGTTTTGATGCAGCATGGCAAGGTCGTTGTGTATGGTTCCAGACAACTGAAACCCTACAAAATTACTTATATCACACATGATCTGGAGCTTGCTGCCGTTGTGTTAGCACTAAAGAGTTTGAGGCACTACTTATATGGAGCGCAGTGTAAAATTTATACTGATAATAAGAGTCTCACTTACCTGCGTACTCAACCAGATCTGAACATGAGGCAATGAAGATGGATGGAGCTAATTAATGATTATGACTATACTTTCGAGTACCATTCAGGGAAAGCTAATGTTGTGGCTGATGCTCTTAGTAGGAAATCTGGAGCATCTCTATTTCATGTACGTGTCACAAGAGTATCACTGTTAGCTGAGTTGCGAGCTACAAGAGCAGAATTGGAATAGAGTCATGATGGAACATTGTTAGCCAACTTTCAAGTCCGACATGTGCTGTTTGACCAAGTGCGGGAGACCCAAGAGGAGGATCCCTATCTATTGAGTAAGAAGAATATGATTCAAAATGGTAAAGCAACATAGTTTCGACTAAGGAATGATGGTACTTTAATGTTCAGAGGAAGACTGTGTGTTCCTAGAAATGACGAGCTGAAGAAGAAAATACTTGGTGAAGCCTATTGTTCAGCCTATGCTATCCATCCGGGCAGTACAAAGATGTTTCGGACACTTAAAACTTACTACTAGTGGCGTAACATGAAAAGAGAAATAGCAATATAAGTGAGCAAGTTCCTTATTTGTCAACAGGTAAAGGCAGAGCGGCATAAACCTGCTGGAAAGTTGCAGCCATTAAAGATTCTGGTTTGGAAGTGGGAACAAATTACCATGGACTTTATATATCAGCTGCCTCGTACATCCAATGGTAATACTGGCGTTTAGGTAATTGTTGATCACCTTACAAAATCATCTCATTTTATATCTCTTCCAGGAAAGATCTCTATGAGCAAATTAGCAAAGATATATATGGCAGAGATTGTGAGGTTGCACGGAGTGCCTGTGTCTATAGTTTCTGATCGTGATACTCAGTTCACATCAGAATTTTGGCGAGTATTTCAAAAGGCAAAAACCCGAACTAGAAATTGTATGTTAATCGGCTTGATTTGCGAGTTTCGCGATTAGTCGCGGTTTTGCCGTAATTGGTCGATTTGCCGGTTTTGTTTGCAACTAAATTATCGGGCTAGAATTTGATATGGATTCCTTCGTGAAAGTTGTAGAGGATTTAATTTCGAGCTCATGCAAATTTTTGGGGAATGTTTTGGATAAGCGAGTAGTGTTTTATCGAGTTTTGAAGTTGGTTAGTGAAATAGTCGAAAATGTTGATTTAATCGTGATCGTCCGATCTTGATCAGATTGAACCGTAGTCGTTGATTTGGGGCTGTATATGTACGGTATAATTGTACTGTATAAATACGTGATATTTCGGGAAGTTTCCATTTTGGAAAACCTGAGTCGTTGACCGAGTTGACCACGGGTTATTTTGACCCGTTTTGGGCCGAGACATTGTTGCCGTCGATGTGCCATTTTTCGGCCACGGTTGGCCGTGGTATTTTCATGAAACTTGTCGGGCTCGTGCTCCTCTTCGATTTGATAGGTGGATCGTTCATTTTGGTTGCCGGATGAAGAAGATACGACGATTTGAAATTGGAGGTTTTTCAGCTGGAATCGCCGACGACGGTGGTAACGGAGGCGGCCGAGTTAGTGGTCGACCCTATAGGGGTTTTGTAGCCCTTGGGGAGAGGAAACTTTTAGAAGTGGTCTTGCACTTTGTCGTGGCCGGTGGTGGCAGATCGAAGGTGGAGAATTTCGGCGAGGGTTTTTGACTTCAAGGTGAGTTTTTGGTGTTTTTCGATCAAAATTAGGCTTAGCATTGAACTACAAAGTTGTTGGAAATGACGAGATCTTCAAATCCATGTACTGGTTGCAGTTTTCTGGGCTGATAAGTTTTCCGGCGGCCGGTTGCAGCGGCGGCGGTCCCACGCGCTGCTGTGCGCGGCGGAGTTCCGACCGAGGTGGTTTTCGACAAGTTTTATGTCGTTTTGCTCAGAATCGCGCACTGATCTCAGTGGTGAGGTTTATAGTTTGAATTGAGCATTGAAATTTTTGGCAAGATTTTATAATGTGTTTATTGATTATTTATAATGTGCTTGGTTCTCACCACATGGTTTAGTGTATTCAGGAGGATCGTGGTCGTGTTTGTGTATTTTTCGGAATTATGATATTAATTAGATATGTTTTTGTTATTCAGGAGGATCGTGGTCGTGTTTATGGCGAGGGATTTCGCCGGACCACAGGAGTAACGCGTTTAGCTTTGTGCTTGTCTGCGAGTGGACATTTCTTTTCACTGTTGGTTGCGAGTCTTTTATATACGTTTTACAAGCATGAACATGCAGTTATGATTATGAATTATACGAGCATGTGTTTTATGATTATGCATTTACAAATATGCTTTTATAATTATGCATTGCGAGCATGCTTTTACATTACGCTTTATGCATTTGCATGGAAACCTTTATGATTTGGTTTACACAGAGTATAGTCTCAGTAGTAGTTGTATCGATACACTTTGCATCTTGGCTGATCCCCGAGGATGTTTGCTGGGGGGACTGTTACCCTGACTCGAGGCATTTATAGGGGGGGGAACAGATACCCTGACCTGAGGCCTTTCTAGCTGGAATCACGTGAGGATTAAGGATCCCATGATTTAGACTGTACTAGCGTGGATGTGTCCATGAGTGACCCTGCGAGATTTCTGATGCATATTCTGTACGCGTGAGGAGTTAGAGTCTCCCTCGTGTAGCATATGATTTTTATGCATTTAGACTCGCATATGTTTTATAAACATATATATGTATTCGGCGAAAGACATTTATTTTCGTTCACTCACTCTAATGGTTTATATGTCTTTCCCTGTGCTCTTTGTTTTCAATGCCCAGTTTATAGTTTGGATTCAGGTGTCGCACGTCGAGGTTGGAGGCTTAGTGTTTGAGCCACTTTTCCTTCTCAGTAGGTTTCTAGTTTGGCCTACTACTGTGTATACATGTATATATAGAGGTCGCTCTGAATACTATTATGTTTATATTTTCACATGATTTTCCCGGATTTCTATAAAGCTACAGTTTTGTTTATTGCTTTACGTTGTGATATGTTTTTGAGAAATCCAGATAGGATTGGTGCCCACGGTTTAGCTTTTGTGGCATAGGATGAAGTGTATTTTCTGCTGCAGGTAACTACGCAATATAGAGTAACTCTGAGGAAATTTCTATGATTTTTGAAAGTTTATGTTTTCAGAAGGGGTTTGATTTCGGTTTAGGCAACTAAATCGGGGTCGGGTCCTTTCAGGCATTAGGGACTAGGTTACACTTTAGTACAGCTTTCCACCCTCAAACTGATGGCCAATCAGAAAGAACCATTCAGACTTTGGAGGATATGTTGTGTTCCTGTGTGTTGCAGTTCAAAGGAAATTGGGATCAACAACTTTATTCGATTGAATTTACGTACAACAACAGTTATCAGACTAGCATCGGAATGGCTCCATATAAATCTTTATATGGAAAACAATATCGAACTTCGTTATGTTGGAGTGAAGTAAGAGAAATGTGGCTTATTGGTTCAGACTTAGTGAAAGACACCGTAGAGGGCATTCAAATTATTCGACACAGGTTGAAAGCAGCATAAGACCGAAAAAAGAGTTATGCTGATGTAAGGAGGAAAGACCTTGAGTTTGAGGTTGGTGATTAGGTATTTTTGAAATTTTCTCCTTGGAAAGGTGTTTTGCGTTTCGAGAAACGTGGCAAACTCCGTCCATGTTATATAAATCCATATGAGATTATTAAACGTGTGGGTGCAGTGGCGTATAAGTTGGCACTACCTTCTGAGATGGCCAGAGTATATGATGTGTTTTATGTGTTTATGTTATGGAAATACATTTCTGATCGATCTCATCTTCTGACACCTTATCAGCTCCCTATATGGGAGGATTTGACTTATGTAGAAGAGCCAATTCAGATTCTTGATTGGAGAGTCCAGGAACTACATCACAAGACTATTCCACTTGTGAAAGTCTTGTGGAGGAACTATACAGTTGAGGAGGCCACTTGAGAACCTGAGTTGCAGATGCGAGAGCAGTACCCCTATTTCTTCGATTAGCAGGTATGTAAATTTCGCGGACGAAATTTTTATTAGGGGGGTAGATTGTAACAACCCAAACCAAATTCACGTATAAATTAGTACGAAACAATATTATCGCGAATTAGTTGTATCAGGTGAGTTATTAATGAATTTTTCATCGGGCGAGAATTTGACTTAATTTTCTTAACGAAAGTTGTAGAATATTTAATTTCGAACTTGTAGGAATTTTCAGGGAATTTTTTCAGATTTATGAACTATTTATTATGATTTTTGGAAGTTTTTATTTTCGGATAGCTATCGTGATGTTTATCGGAAATTGTCGTAACGGATAAATAAAAAAGAAACTTATTTTTATTGGTTAATTATTGGCCGTACGATCGCGATAAAGTCGAATAATAGTCATTGATCGATTGAGGAGCTTTCCCTATAAATAGCAAGTTTCCAAAAATAGTCGGTTTATCCGATTTAGAAAGTCAGACTGTGAGTTCACTGACCCGTTGACTTGACCCGGATTGCCGACCCGTTTCGCGACCTATCGGAAACTTCACCGTCCGGCCATCGTTTCAGGCAATTGAGGTAAGGAAATTCATTCTCTCTTTCCCATGAGTGGCTTGGTGTGATTATTTGGTATTTTTAGGTACGTTTTGGAGCAACCCAAACGGGTTTTTGAAAAGGAACCCACGGACGCTGTGGGCAACGGCGCTCCGGCCGTTCTTCGGTGACGGCGAGGGGTGGCTTGAACTGGGTTTTTCCCCAGCAGCCAAAACCCCCTACCCCTGCAGCCCACCGTGCGCCGTAGCCAGCGTTTTAACGCCGAGGAGATTTCCGACCAGGTTTTGACCCTGTAACTTTCGAGCGGAATTCCGGCAAAATACGCTGGAATTTGAGGTGGTCACAGAAGGGAAAGACGTAGGTCTTGGTGAGAGGAAAATAATGAGGGGTCGAACGCTCCAAACAGACCAGTTTGGCCGAGGGGCACACGGCAGGGCTCCGGCGAGGGAAAATTCTGAAATTGTCCGAGGGATTTTCGGGGTAGTTTCTGAGTTGATCTTCGCACGTTTTTATCGAATTCCAGTATTAAATGTATATGTTATTTATTCAGGAGATCGTGATCGAGATTTTGGTGAGGGAACTTCCGTCGGACCACGGAGCTAGCCTCTGTACTGTGAGTGGACATTTTATTTTCACTATTTTTATGCGAATCTTTAGTTATATATTTTACAGTTATGCATTTATGTTTATGCATTTGTATTTGGAGGCATATATGATTTGTTTTACATAGAGCATTGTCACAGTTGTTGCATCGATGTACTGCCTCTCAAGTGATCCCCGAGATGCTCCGGGAGGGCCAGGGACCTGACCCTAGGATTTATTGAGCACCCAAGAGGGCCAGGAACCTGACCTGGGTTGTATTAGGACTTGTGGTCAGATGACCCGAGTCGTAGCCTCCACATATTTTACAGCACCTAAGAGGGCCAGGAATCTGACCTGGGCAGTATTTGAACTTGAGGTCAGGTGACCCGCGGAGTCTGTGCATATTTTACAGTACCCAGGTGTACATGGATATTTATTTTCGGACTTGCATTATTTATATATATATATATGAAAGACATTATTTACACTTTCAATTAAAAAGTGAAATATTATTTTCGTTCACTCACTCTAATAATTTTTGTTATTTTATATGCCTTTCTTGGGCTTTTCAGTGTCCTCCGCCCAGTTTGCAGTTGTTATCCTGTGATTGCACGTCGGAGACGGAGGCGTAGAGTTTGTGTTACTGTACTCATCTAGTAGATTCCTAGTTTAACCTGCTAGTCTTGTATAATATGTATATTAGAAGTCGCTCTGAATACTGTATAGAGTTTGACTCTGTTGTGTTTTATTTTCCACACACTTTTCAGATTTCTTATCACCTTCTGTAAATAGTATATATTTATAGTAAATTTAGAATTTGGCTGATTTGAGAAATATGGTTTGGATTTGGTGCCCACGATTTATTTTTGTGGACATTTTAGAAGTGTGTTTTCCTTATAGGATTTTGGGTTTCTTGGTTTTAGAAGAAAGTCTCGCAAATTTTTTGTAAACTCAGGTGTCGTTAGGGCTTAATTATGGTTTAGGCATCGAAATTGGGATTGGGTCCTTTCAAGATAGGTCTATGGGTGCTTGTAGAAGAACCTTGAATGAAATTGCAATAGATAGAGCCATGGAAAAGCTTTGAGTTTTATGGAGGATGACATAGCCCTGATTGCTAGTGCTTTGAAGGTTGATAAGATGAAAATAGTTTCTGCAACACAGGTGGTGTGTATTATATGTTCTGCTACAAATCATCTAGTAAAAAATTGTCCTAAGTTTATAGCAGAAGAGGAAGAAGCGGATGTGAACTTTGCTTGAAGACAGTTCAATAATTATGGAAGAAATAAGGATCATCTACATCTCAGCTACAGGAGCAACAATGTGCTAAATCATCCATCTAACCCACATGGATTCACACCAAAACCGCCAAGAGGGGATGGACAATAATACGGTCAAAGGTAGTCACAACAGCAGTATCAAGCTCCCATTCCACAACCTCAAACATCCACAGGTACTTCAAGCATAAAAGCATTACTTCATCAAATGGTGTCGCACAACAAGAAAGTGTATGAGGGGACTAATGCCTCTATAAGTACTCTTAGTCAAGAAGTCAAGACCATAAGTCAGCAATATGGGAAATCTATTGAGCTTCTTCAGCGCCAGATGAGCTATGTGCAACAACTCTTAACTTTACAAAACTTTGGAGCACTTCCTAGCAAGACTAAGCCTAATCCATGGAATGAGGGTGATGTGCATGCTATCAAGTTAAGGAGTGGAAAGGTGTTAGAGCCAGTTCCAAAGCCTAAAAAGAGGTCACAAGCATTGGAGGAATCAATACTTGAGCATATTGTATTTGAATACCCGTCAAGAAATTCATAACAGCTTCTGTTTGATAGGTCGAACGAAAATCTTGACCCGCTGAAGAATCATCCCAGACTTCACAGTAGCACGACCCGTCGAGATGAAAATCTTGACCCGTCGAAAAAGAATCCAAAACCGAACAGTAGCATACTTTCGACCCGTCGAGAAAATCCTTGACAAGTCAAAAATTCTCTTGGAGCGACGACTTTGAAAAACGGGCAGGTAACTTCTAAACCTTCTTCTACTGACATTCCCGTCCCTTTTTCTAACAGGTTGAAGAAGAAAGAGAAGGAGCACAAGGCCAATGACATATTGGAGATCTTTAGAAAGGTTCAAATCAAGATTCCTCTACTTGAAGCACTCAAACAAATTCCACAATATGCAAAGTTTCTCAAAGAACTTTGTACAACTAAGAGGAAGTATAGGCCAACTGAGACGGTAGCTTTGAGCGAAAAGGTATTTGTTGTGCTACAAAGAAAGCTACCTCCTAAGATGAAAGATCCATGACATTTCACTATTCCATGCATTGTTGGAGATAACAGGTTTCCTGGTACTTTATTGGATTTAGATGCCTCTATTAATTTGATGTCATATTCTTTTTAATTATAAGAAATTGAACCTGGCTCAACAATTGCAACCCACATTGATAACTATTAAATTAGCTGACAAATCTAGTTGCTACCCATTATATGTTATTGAGGATGTTTTAGTGTAGGTAGGTGACTTGATCTTCCCAGCAGATTTCTTCATCCAATGCCCTCAGATCTTTCATTGATTCTAGGTCGTCTATTTTTAAGGACTGCCCATACAAAGATTAATTGTTATGAGGGAACTCTCACAATGAGAGTTGATGATAGAAAGATTCGCTTCAACATCTTTGAAGTCATGAAGCATCCCGACAATGCTAATGATTATTCTTGTTATTAAATTGATGCGTTCGATAGTTTCATGTAGGAATACATCCAATATTTGATGGGGGAAGATGCTTTGAAGAAAACCTTAGAGGTTGGAGGTGAAACCATTCGAATAGCCTCTATTTGACGAGACGAACAGAGCTCTCGACCCATCGAGAATGATCGAATCAGCAAGGAATTGGATGAATTGGAGGTTAAGCGAGGATACAAACGTTTAAGTGTAGGGTGACGATGAAGATTAGAGTCTAAGGATTGATTCTTTTCAAGACTTGAACATGGATGAGGAGTTGTATAATATGGTGATTGAACTTGATGCAACACCACGAGATATAAGTAAGTTTGTTAAACCTTTTCCATTACCCATAATTGAAGCAACTTTTCGTGCTTCCATTGAAGTAGTCCCTGAACATGAACTTAAACTGTTACATGAGCATTTGAAGTATGCATTCTTGGAAGCTGGTGATACTTTACCAGTTATTATTTATTCAAAGCTAACCCAATTGCTGAAAGAGAAATTGTTAATCATTCTTAGGGAATACAAGAAAGCAATTGAATAGACCATAGCGGATATCAAGGGTACATGTCCTACTCTTTCACTTATAGGATATATCTTGAGGAGGGAGTAAAGCCCACAAGGGAAACTCAACGCCGACTTAACCCTCAAATGATGGATGTTGTGAAGAAGGAAGTAATCAAGCTTCGAGACACATGTATCATATATGCTATTTTTGACAGTAAATGGGTGAGTCCTGTGCAGGTTGTTCCAAAGCGTTCTGGTATCACAGTTGTGAAAAATGATGAGAATGTGTTGATGCCAGAAAGAACTTAGACCAGATGGAGAGTTTGCATTGACTACCGCAAACTAAATGCAACCACACGTATGGATCATTTCCCCTTATCCTTTATTGATCAGATGTTGGAGCATCTTGCAGGTCATGCTTTCTTCTTGGATGATTATTCTTGCTACAACTAGATTTCCATCCATCAAGATGATCAAGAGAAGACCACTTTCACGGATTTGGCACCTTTGCCTATAGACGGATGCCCTTTGGCTTGTGCAACACCCCAACGACATTTCAAAGATGCATGATGAGCATATTTTCAGACATGGTTGAGAAAACTATTAAGGTATTCATGGATGACTTTTTAGTGTTTGATGATTCTTTTGACATGTGTTTGCATCATTTATCCATGGTTTTGAAATGTTGTGTTGAAACTAACCTTGTTTTGAATTGGGAAAAATGTTACTTTATGGTAGAGCAAGGCGTAGTTTTAGGACATGTAGTATCTGCTAGAGGGATTGAGGTTGATTAATCTAAGGTTGATATTATGTGTACTTTACCCCCTCCTTCATCTGTGAAGGAGATGAGATCTTTTCTTAGACATGCTGGATTTTATCGCAGGTTTATCAAGGATTTTTTCAAGATATCTAGACCGTTGTGTGCATTTCTCCAGAAAGATATAGCTTTCGACTTCAATGATCACTACTTGAGGGCATTCAACGAGCTCAAGGAGCTTCTGACAATTACACCCATCATACATGCACCGGATTGGAATATACCTTTTGAATTGATGTGTGATGTATCTGACTATACAATTGGTGTTGTTTTGGGTCAACGTCTAGCTAAGTTGCTCCATGTCATGTATTATGCTTCCAGGAGTTTGAATGATGCACAGTTGAATTATTCATCTACTGAAAAGGAACTCTTAGTTGTGGTCCTTACTTTGGAAAAGTTTAGGTCTTACTTGTTAGGAACGAAAGTGATTATTTTCTCTGACCATGCTACTTTAAGATACTTGATGACTAAATAGGATGCAAAGCCCAGGCTGATTCGCTAGATGCTACTACTTCAAAAGTTTGATATTGAAATCAAAAATAAGAAAGGCATTGAGAATGTGGTGGCAGATCACCTGAGCAGGATCACTTATAGATCTAACGCAGATGAGGACTCTTTGCCTCTGCATGACAGCTTCCCGGATGAGCAAATTTTTGTTCTCAACGTTTTTAAGCCTCAGTATGCAAATATTGTTAACTATCTTGTGTCAAGATGAAGACCAAGTGACTACAGTCGAGCTCAAAAGGACAAGTTTGTGAAGACAGCTAAATAATATGTGTGGGATGATCCTTATTTGTGGAAACATTGTCCAGATTTATTGATAAGAAGGTGCATTCCAGAAACTAAATTTCAATCTATACTATCTTTTTGCCACTCACATGTAAGGGGAAGTCACTTTGCTGGAAAGAAAACAACAATGAAAGTACTTGAAAATGGCTTCTTCTGGACAACTTTGTTCAATGATGCACATGAGTTCCATAAGTCATGTGCTAGATGTCATCTCACAGGTAACTTAGGTCCTAGAGATCAGATGCCTCAACATCTAAGTTTAGTTGTTGAGATTTTTGATGTGTGGGGTATTGACTTTATGGGACCTTTTCCTAGATGCCAATAGAATGCTTATATTCTACTTGTAGTTAACTATGCTTCCAAGTGGGTGGAGGCAGTGGCCACTAGAACTAACGATGCTACTGTTGTTTTGAAGTTCTTGAAATCACTGTTTGTTTGATTTGGCACCCCTAGGTACATCATGAGTGATGGAGGTTCCCACTTTTGTAACAAGTCTTTTGCAGCTCTACTCAGGAAATTCAATGTTCATCATAAGGTGGCAACACCTTATCATCATCAGACGAGTGGACAAGTAGAAGTCTGTAACAGAGAAATCAAGCAAATTCTGGAGAAGACTGTTGGACCAACCCAAAAAGATTAGAGTTAACGCCTAGATGAGACATTATGGGCATATAAAACAACATACAAGACATAGATTGGGATGTCTCCTTATCAGATGGTCTATGAAAAAAGATGTCATCTTTCGGTAGAGCTTGAACACAAGGAATATTGGGTTATTAAACAGTTTAACTTTGATATTGGCGGTGTAGATGTTCATAGGAAGCTACAATTGAATGAGCTCAATGAGATTCAAAATAATGCATATGAGTCTAGTCAAACCTACAAGGAGAAAACCAAGACTTTCCATGATAAGATGATTAAGGGCAAGTCTTTTGTTGTTGGACAAAAGGTTTTCCTATTCAACTTGCGTCTACGGTTGTTTTCAGGTAAGCTTCCATCTCGGTAGAGTGGATCTTTTATTGTACTCAATGTGTTTACTCATGGTGTAGTTGAAATTTTAAATCCAAGGAATGACACCACATTTAAAGTGAATGGCCATAGGCTCAAGCCTTTCTATGAGCCAACGATTGGAGATGAGGAGGAATTGCCTCTGCAAGATCCTTCTCCAATGGAGTAAGTTAGTGAACACCGTCTGGCTGGAGACATTAAACTTAGTGTTTCTTGGGAGGCTACCCATGTTGACGGAGAAACTTGAAAACCAGATTTGCATTCTTAACCCTTCTCTTTTAGTATTTTTCTCCATGATTAGTGTGTTTTGTGATGTGTTATGTGTTCCATTCTATGATTATTTGATGTATTGCATCCTTTAATTTTGTTTTATATTGAGGACAATGCAAATTTCAAGTGTGGGGTGGATTTTATATCATATCATTAGCTTCTATGTATAAATTTTTCATTTTTGAGTCAAGTATTTTAATTTTTGGAGTCTTTTCTGGAATTTTCCGTAGCATGTCTTCGACCTGTCGAACCATATTTTTGACCCATCAAATTTTGTTTCAGTTTTAGGCAGAAGCATGCCTTCGACCGGTCGAGAAAGTTGTTCGACTCGTTGAAGGATTATGATGTCTTTTCCGACGAATAGTTCTTCGTGGAAGGGTTTCTGAGTTAGTTTTTAGAATTTTTGAGTTTTTCTTTGTTTTTATTGTGTGTTTTAGTGTCCTATATGAAAAATAATATACAAAAATAAATAGTGTCAAGAAAAGTAACATAAAAAGAATCTTTTGATTTATGTTTTGTGTCTTAGGAGCCCTTAACTAGTCCATGATGTGATTATATCTTCCTAATTTATGACTAAGCGTGAAAAGTGTGACTATGTGATTGGAGTTTCTTTGACTAATCTTAATGTATGGTGCATGTGCTAATGTGTAGTGGATGTAAAAATAAGTTAACATGGTATAGACTTATGGGAATGCTTAGACATTGTTGAGATTCATTTAACCTATAAACGATTGAGCCTAATTGTGATATACATGATTTCTTTGTTGTGTGTTAATTGGTTGCCACAGATTAATTTAATGGACTCCAGATATTACTATAACTTGCTCTTGTGCTTTTCAAAGCTTATAGCCAATATATGTCTTGATTGAGGAAGTGATAAATGCACTTAGGATCTACTGTCAATGCCATATGTAGCATGTTTCCATATTCTTGTGTACATATGATGTGCACCCCTTAGTTAACTACTTTGAGCCTACATGATTAAAATTTTTGTTATCACCCGCATAATCCTAACCTTTAACCTTATTATATCCCTACCTCTGTTCTAGGACTTAATAGAACTATACATGAGACATGCATATAAAGACCAAGGCGAAAGTTAATTATGAAGATAATGTAAAGGAACAAGTTTGGGGTATCAAGCTAGTATAAATGTATTGAAAAAAAAGCCGAACGAAAAGAAAAAAGGAAAGAAATCAGCAAAAAAGAAAAAATTGTTCTTTTGTTAGTACAAGCTTGATACCCCAGGTTAACTGTTGACAAAAAGAATGAAATGAATACCGAACAAGATGAAAACCGGCCACAATATATAATGACACAATGATGGAGATGTTCAATGGTTGTAAAGTTCGAGAAAAGTCTTTACATTTGGTGCTCTACTAGGTTTTAGAACTTTAGTTTGAATTCTAGATCCTTTAGTTCTATAAACCCATGAGCCAAGCCCCATTACAACCTTCGGAAGACCTTTATGATCCTCAAGATAGGCAGCCTTTGATCTGTGGAGATAAGTCACAAGAGTTGAGCATATAGTTTGGTCAATTCGGCAAGTAATTGAGTTGAGTGAAAACTGTAGACATATTTTGAGAGAAACACTTATGAGAGCATATCTATGTGAGGTTGAATCTTGACTCTTTTTTTGCATGCTATAACTTTATATTCACCATGATTATGTCTTCGTCCTATATATTACATGTATGTCATGCATTGACATTAACCTTTGAAATTCTGTGGATTGAATTGAAATGTCATGTGAACTTGGTGTTGCAATGTTAGGGAGATTGCTGAGACAATGTGTTAAGGGCATTAGAGTGTTATAGTTAATGTAACTATTGATTCTTTTTCAGAGTCTTAGTTTAGTGTTTTGTTCGAGGACTAGCAAAAGCTAAGTGTGGAATATTTTGATAGTTGCATAAATATCCAACTCTCTTGTGCTTATTAATTCCTAAAATACTTAGTTTATTTGTTTAGTTTTCAGTAATTATATATGTTTTTTTTTATTTAGGTTATTTGAAGGAAAATACAAAAAGGAGCAATAAAAGATGAATTCTATTCAAATAAGGAATCATGACATACAAAGTCTATGTGGTGATGATTTAACCCTACATTGATGAGGAGAGACCCAAGATCACACCTATATAAGCATCTTTTGAAGAACAAAATATGGTTGTTTATTTTCAGAGAGAGAAACTTGAGAAGAGAAGAAGAGCCGCAACAAGGAGTTCCAGCTGTCCCAATTCGACAGATCGAGGAAGTTTCTGTATCCGTCGAAAGTACCCATCCGAGAATTCTAGGGTTTTTAGTTTATTCTTACTTCTACATCATGTTTTGATATTGTATTCTCTTGACTATGAGTAGCTAAACTTCCCTAATTAGGGGTTGATCGAAGCTCTAAATATGTTTCGATTTTGAACCCCTTGTGATTTTGACAACTATTGGATGAGTTTTACTCACTATTATATCATTGATGATTTCTACTCTATATTTCTTTGGGTCGACACTTAGATGCATGTGATAGGATCTATTGTCCTGGATGTATACATAATCATCACATCATTGCATATTCTATGGAGATAAGCAAGCCTTCCATGATAACTTGTGTGAAGTAAAACCTAGGTGATAAAAGAGCACCCATCATAATAGCTCTTGAAATCTTGTTATTTCGAAAACACTCTAAGATATTAATGACTTAGGTTAGGTAGATTTGGACCCATCATAGTACCTTGTCTCTTAGTCTAAGATTACGTTAAGCCAAGGAATTAATCCGGATAACATGCCAAGTAAGAAAGTGTAATATGTAAGTGACTTAATCATAGCTCATGCATGGAAAACATTTATCAATTGTTGTTAAAGTTGGGGTTGGGGTAGATCGAGCATATTTAGGGTAGAGAGAAGTTCTTAACATTCATCTCTATCTGTTTTCATCAATATTTATTTTTTGAAATTTATGTTTTTCTGCATTAGTTATTGATTAGCCGAATTATTTAGGTAACTAAAACATCTCCAAATATCCTCAAATTTTGTGTCGTAGTCCATCACTTGGTCTAGTGTCTTGTGTTAAAGTTTCGTAATTTTTGGTTTAGTATAAGTTAGGTTCATAGTTTACTTTGTGTCAAGTTGTCGAGTCTCCCATAGTTTACTTTGCGTCTTTTGTGTTTCTTGTGTTCTTGAGGCGTAGTTTCACCAATTTTCTGCGGGTAATAACCCTTATTTGCCATTAACTACACTGATACAATTGACATAATAATAGGATATCTTGAAGGGTGCTTTTGTATCTATCAATATTTTGAAGATTTTTGTGGCAATGCAGAGATACATATATACATATGTCTATTTCCATATCTCAGCTTGATTGCATTGAACTTGTTGCATCAATGTCATGATGTTCTTGTCGATCAAAAATATACCATAAATAAGGAATGAAGATTTTTGGTGGGATGAATGAGCTATAGCCAACTATATTTTTGAACTGTTGTCTAATTTGATAGGTTTATATTGAATTAGGGGATTATTAATCCTACTCTGTTTTTTTGTTGTTGAGAAGACGATGAAATAGATTCCACTTGGAGAAAGTGATAGGATTACAGAACTCCACCGAATTATCCGGCCCAATAAAGAGAATTACTAAAGTACTTCTATACTAAAAAATATTGTGAAGCATAAACAATCCTAGACTAACAAACTAAAGTAGTAAAGGTAACTATCAAACTTAAGAGATACCACTCCTTAGTTAGTTATGCACCTTCTATATATTACTACCGGAGCACTCGAATTGCCACCACTTACTGAAGAAGAAGCCTCATCATCCGGTCCAGCGGGTAAGTTCCAGTTGAGAAACATCAACTGCCGAGGAGTCAGACCTTCCAAGGCCTTTGCTGGCCGAGGACCCCTAGTTACTTTCCTTCTCGTCTTGGCATGTTTCTGTAGCCCCTTCACAGTACCACTATCCCAGGTATCCATAACCTCCTCTTGACGGTTGCTAGCACCTTCTCCCGACCCAGATATCACTGGAATATCTTCACACAACCTCCACAGTTTCTCCTACACCATATGCTTGCCTTCAACCTTGAGTTAAGTCTCCAACCAAGCGTAATGAATAGGGAAGCCTCGCACCATTTGATAATAGGTTCCACATCCCATGCAATACTCTTTCAGAATCAGATACTCAACCTAGCACTCCACCTAAGCCTTAGAACATAATGGAGTCTGCAACTGAGTGATAAGCGGTTTCCCCAAATCCACCTCCATAAAGAGGCGCACCTCCTCCTCCTCCTCCTCCTCCATTCGAATCTTGTCATAATCAACTTATCAACCCAAATGATTCCGAAGTGTATACCACCAACCCACCGTTGGTTGTTCATCAAATATATTGCCACCAATAATGTCAATCTTGGCCCAAACCTTAGCTTAGGCCTCATGAATTGACTCCACAGGTGTAAAACCATCGAACTCTTCAACCACCACTGTAAAACCCTTATAAAACAAGGGCCCTTGTCAATAACCCTACGTAACACACCCTCATCTCGAAATGTAGCCACAAACTAATCATGCATCTCTTGAAAAATAGAAATTGCATTAGACCCCTTAAAACCACTAAATAGTCAGATGATCCAAAACTTAAGTGATTTTACATCTTCCACCAAGAGGGGTGCCAGAGAGAAGACCCGCATCACTGCAAAACCACACTCATTAGTCTCTTCCTCCGCGTCGATCGAGAGATCAAATGCCAAAGTTGGAGAGTGCCTAGGGTTCAAGGACATTGTATAAAATCCTAAGACAAAGCAAGAAAATCAATCAGAAAGAAAACCAAAAAGCAACAAGTCGGCGTATGGGAGAGAATGAGCCTAGATGAAAAACGCTAATTGTGACATCCCGTCCAGAGAATTCTCTTTTTATGATTTATTTAAGGTTAATCAAGGAAGGAGATAGTTTATTTTTTACCTTCGGTAAATATTGAGAGTTGTTTTAATTGACTTTTATCAGTATGTTGAAGTTGGTTGACTTCGGGTGGAAGTTGTAGAAATTGTCAAGATGAATGCGTAGACACAGAAAATGCCAAAAATGGAGTTACGACAATAGACTTAGAAAGAATTTTCATCCTGATACCCATGACTACCCCGCGATCCAACCATGTTGTGGAAATCGTCATAATATATTAAAATTAACATAATATTCTAAAACTGTTTCATACACTACTAACTGCAGGTTTCGCTGAAGTCGTCAATCAAGTCCATGAGGCATGACATTAGAGGCCAAAGAAACTCACTATTATCTGACACACACCTAGAATATTATCTCATACCATTAGTGATCTAAATGTCCGAAGGCATACGATGAGATTCGCTGCAGTCAGACCATCGCAAACTAAAGACCACTGATAATATAAAATAATTGACATGATCTAAAAAACCATGCTCTGATACCAATTGACAAGACCTAACCCAGATTACCATTGTAATCCAGGATAAGTCTTGTGGAACTCGCATTAGAGTATTTAGCACCGCCTAATCGGTACCGGCTACCCTAACACGAGCAACCCAAAACTTTAACTGAGAATCTACCCTTAGTAAACAAAGCTGTAGACTATCATGCCTCACACTTTACATGATCATGACTTCAATTGACTAACCTGCAATTAGGCAATTTAAAACAAAGGGCCCAGGGAAAGGCATCAAAACATAAAATGTGAGAGTAAGTGGACAAAATTGGCCCTAAACCATGACCGGTGTCGTTGCACCATCAGCCAGTGATTCGAGGGCAAGTTTTGGTTGAAATTGGAAGCCCTTAATGTGTGGATCCTTTTCAGGCCTTTATTTTGAGGAATTAAAGCCAGAATTGAGAGGAATCGACGAGGTAAGTTTTAGGGTTTCAGGTTGATTTTGGTGCCATCACCGGCAAGGTTTTCGGAAAAGATTCTTATGTCAAATGATTGGTTTTATTGTGTAGATTATGTTTGTGTATTGTTTTGGTGATTTGCAGGTTGAATTGTAGGGATTTGAATGGAACCCGATCCAATTTTTGTCGCCGTTGTTGCGACAATTGCCAGCGGTTGTGGCTGTCTTGGATAGAGGGGGTTTTTCTCTTCTCTCTCAATGAATTGATTGGTATATTACTCGAGCCACAAGGTGCCTCGATGGCGGAGATCGGTGCAGGAGAGATTTTCGGGCCGTGGGTTTTCGAGCCCGATTCCGGCAAAACAAGCTGGAACTGGGTATAGGTTCTTTAGAAGAAAACGTTGAGCTCGATGAAAGGAAGAGACTAATGTGTCAAACGCCACCATCATCAGTGATCGTCGGTGGCACATGGGCGGCACACACCGCCGTCTATGGTGGCGTGTTTGGCAGAAAAAAATTTCCTAAATTGTGTCAAGTTTTATATTGTTGGATTCGTTTCGATGCTGCAACTTTATTAGTGAGGATATTAAATGCATTGGACTTAGTTTGGTGTGGACTTAGAATTAATCAGATATTAATTAAACGATTTTACGATAATATTGATTGGGGTAGTTGATTGTTGGTTCGACCTCGAGCCGCGTAACGTTTGAGGAATGTGTTGCAATATTAAAAAGAATTAAAATTTGAAATTTGATTAAACCTCAGCATTAGTTCAGGAAGTACGTTATTCGAGAATGCGAGGTTCTCGATGATAATATTCATTAGTGAACGAGCTAAGCAATTCATTATGAATTTTGGCTAGTAGTTATTAAATATTAATCGTTGTGTCAGAACGACGTGTTAGCACCCAGTGAAAAACGTATAGAGACGCCGACATGCATACTTTGGCTTGGTGAAAATCATGGCATAGTACTGTGAGTGGACTTTTATTTTCATTGTCAATAGTGAGTTCACATTTTTATGCTTTATGCTTTAAGGTATGTGTTCAGAGCCTTTCTCAAAGTTTTATTATTGTGATGGTTTTATTTAGTTGCATCGATGCCTTAGCTATTAGGCTAATCACTCGATAATCAGTCAAACCGGGTTAGGACAAACATCCTGCCCGACCTAGATTATCTCGGGTTAGGCCAAACACCTTAGACAATCCCATTACCTTACTTTTCATACATACAGATGTTTCAGGTTAAGACAAACACCTTGAACAATCACCTCCATTGCATTTCAGTTTATTAGATTTGAACTCACTTTATTTCATGGAAATTAGTGGACATGCATGTTATATCAGTTTTTATGGGTTTACGCAAATTATATTATTTTGTCCACTCACTCTAATATTTTATATTTTTATGCCTTTCCCTTGGCCGTTTGTTTTAAATTGCCCAGATTGCAGGTTAGTCGGTTGAAGTAGTGACCGTCTAAAGTGCGAGGCACAGCAGTCCACAGCTTCTGTTTACTCAGGGTAGGTTCTCAGTTAAAGTTTTGGGTTGCTCGTGTTAGGGTAGCTGGTACCGATTAGGGGGTGCTAGATACTCTAATGTAGGTCGCGCAAGACTTATCCTAGATCATAACAGTAATCTAAGTTGAGTCTTGTCAATTGCTATCAGAACATGGTTTTTCTGATCATATCGATTATTTTATATTATTAGTGGTCTTTTGTGTGCGATGGTCTGACTGCAGCGGATCTCATCGTATGCCTTCGGGCATTTAGGTCACTAATGGTATGAGATAATCTTCTCGCTGTGTGTCAGATAATAGTGAATTTCTTTGGCCTTTATTGTCATGCCTCATGGACGTGGTCAACGACTTTAGCAAAACCTGTAGTTAGTAGTGTAAGAAACGATTCCAAAATATTCTACTTTGATATATTTTGAGGATTTCCGCGACATGGTTGGATCGAGGGGTAGTCATGGGTATCAGAATGATAATTCTTTCCAAGTCAGTTGGATTTGGAATAGTCATATCAGATGACTAATTAAGGTCTCTTGTGATTAGGATTCCCGTAGTGTAGTGTTGCGAGGGAAATCAATTGTAGTCATCCTTGGAAAATTGTGTAAGTCATTATGGAGACCTTGTTATAAGACTAGGTGATCTCGATTCTCGGCTGAGAAGCAGTTATAATATGATTTGTCAACAGCTTTAGTTTGTGGGCTTGTTAGTTGCATTCATAGAAGCGGCACTGTGATTCTTACCAATTTTTTGGGACTATGACACTACCAGAACAATAATAGCCGACGAAAGTAAAAAAAAATGGGCCAACAATTTATTTTTTCGTCGGCTAGACTATACTTTAGCCGACGACAACTTTGTGTTGTCAGCTAAAATTTTTACTCGTCGACTTAAGCATTTTAGCCGACGGGAAAAAAAATTGTCGGCTTTGATCTAAAAAAATCGTCGACTAAAGTTTGACTTTTGCCCACTAAAATTTTTTTTTTAGCCAACAAAAATTATGTCTTTTAGCCGACAAAATAATAATATCGTCGGCTAAAGTTCATTATGTTTATAGATCTCGACAGCAGCTCATTCCTTCGAGAAAGAAAAAAATAAGAGAAAAACACAAATCGCTCTCAAATCTTTGGGTGTTGTCGGAAGCTGTTCAAAATGAGTTCGTGAAACTATATCCCGCTACTTAATATATGTATGTATATATATGTGGATTGATTATTGATTTTGAGTTGAGTTGAGTTGAGTTGAGTAGAGTTGATTTTGAGTTGAATTATTATATATATTAATTATTGATTTTAAGTTAATTTCGATGAATATATATACAGTTATATGTTAATTGTTGATAGTATGCATATATATGTGTGTGTTAATTTTTAATTAAGGAGTAGAAGAATTCAATTAATTTATAGTTTAAAGATATATATATATACATATAATGATGAATTTTAATTAGTGCATGTATGTATATATATATATATATATATAAAGTTGGAATTTTCAGATGGACAAGAGCTGGATTTGCCTTCTAAAATGGGATCGAAGATATGGCATTAGAGTTCGGAATTTTGTTGAATATGTGAAGGCTAATGCTAACGGGAATACAATTTATTATTGCATATGTACGAAATGTCAGTGTTGCAGCGATTTGTATCATTTTTTCATTGATATAGTATGGGAGCACCTGAAGAATAACGAGTTTTCAGATAAGTACACATGTTGGATTTATAATGGTGAAACATCATTAGTGGGTCAGCATGATCATGGGTAATTTCCTTAGAGGGCCAGTACATTCAATGATCCAACAACGAGGTTGATCAACGATGTGTTTCCTTATGAGAGCGGTGTATTTGCTCAAGTACAAGATATCCCTGCCATCGTTGAGGGCTTTTTTGCTATTGAGCCAGTCTAACAATTCCCTAGAGCTGTTAACACTGCTAGTATTGACAAGTACAACAAGCTGATTGTCTTCCAACAGACCCCACTGTACAACAGGTGTAATAAGACTGTTCTTGAAATGGTCATGTGAGTAATGAAGGTCAAAGTGGAGAACAAATTGAGTGTCAAGGCTGTTGATGATTATTTGGAGTTGACTGCTTCGACGCTGCACCCCCCCCCCCCTCAATCGTCTTCCTACTACTCATCGTAAGGTGCGACATATCCTGAAATTTTTTGGCCTTACCTATATCAAAATCCATGCATGCAGATATTATTGCGTTCTCTTCTAGGGTAAAGATCCTGAATGGAATGATCTTGAAAACCTTGATGCATGTCCGATATGTCACACGGATAGGTATAAGTTGACTCCTGTAGGGAATTAGAAAGCTATGAAGTTACTTCGGTATTTCCTGCTGAAGGATAGGCTGGAATGGTTGTACATGTCTTCACACACGGCCAAAGGTATGAGATGGCACGCTGAGAGGGATTTGCCTGACGATGATACCCTTATACACCCTACTGACGGAGAGGCCTGGAAACACACCGTTAGGGTGTATCTTGATTTTGCATTAGAGGTCCAAAATGTTTGGCGTGAGCTCTCATCTGATGGATTCAACCATTTTGGCAACATGAGTCTTCAATATAGTATATGGCTAGTTATTTTGGTACCGTACAACCTTCCTCCATGGATGTACATGAAGAAGAAATACAATATGTTGACTTTGTTAATTCCAGGGCCGGGTTATCCAAGAAAGTGTATGGATGTGTATTCGAGACCCTTGATTGAGGAGCTTAAGTTTCTGTGGAATGTTGGTCGTCCCACTTATAATAAATACAATCACAAGATGTTCCAAATGCGTGTCATGGTTGTTGGCACCATCAGTGATTTTTCTGCCCGCGGGATGTTGTTGGGCATTGTTGTTAGGGGATACAGGGCTTGTCCAAAGTGCCTAGCTGATGAGTGCAGCAGACTTCATTACAAGAAGATTATCCAGATGCATCACCGTTGTTGGCTTGAACTTGATCACCCATGGCTAGAGGATGACCAGGCGTTTGATGGGACTGTAGAAAAGGATGTGCGACCAGGAGATGGACGGGGGATGAAATTTTGGAAGTGCTGAATGAATATGATTTTGGGAAGCTTAGCATTCATCCTGATATAGTGATGGAAATACCTGAAAGACTTGACAGGTATAAATTTTGGATACACAAAAGCCTATCCTGGGAACTCCCGTACTGGAGTAAGTTGTTGATCAGGCACTGCCGAGATGTCATGCACATAGAATAAAATGTGTGCGAAAGTGTGGTGGGCACATTGTTGAATTAGGAGGGAAAAACTAAAGACGTCCCTAAGGCACGCATTGATCTGAAAAGAATGGGTTTATGAAAACATTTGTGGTTGAAAGAATTGAAGAAAAAAATGCCTCAAAATCCTTACACCGTCAAGCCTGAACAAAAGAATGAAATTTTTAGGTTGATGGGTAATGTTAGATATCCTTCAGGCTATGTAGAAAATATAGGTCTGTGTGTTAACTTTCAGAACATAAGATGTACGGATTAAAGAGTCATGACTGTCATATACTGCTTCAACGTCTCTTCCTTGTTTTCATTCAATTATACCTACCCCGTCAGGTGGTGGAGCTATTAGTAGCAATGTCAAAATTCTTTCAGAAGTTATGCACTAGAGAAGTGAAAAAATCAGACCTAAGGGAAATGCAAGAGGACATCATTTTTATCATGTGCAAATTTGAGAGGATATTTCCCCCAAAAAAAATTGACATCATGCTTCACCTGATGATACATCTTCCCGAACAATTGTTGCTTACTGGTCTAGTACACTACACTTGGATGTATCCCATGAGGACCACAAAGACTATGTGGTTAATAAATCCACACCTGAAGGATGTATAGTTGAAGCATATCTTGTGCATGAGTGTCTAACGTACGCCAAGTTGTATTTTGGAGTGTTGGAGGACCATCCACAACATATATGGGTGGATGAACCACAGTTCAATCTTTCTATCCTCTCCTAAGATGTTGAAGTTTATGGACGGTTGCCAAACTTGTACCAGTTGGAACCATATGAGCTAGTCATTGCCCAATGGTGAGTATTGATTAAGTCGTCGGCTAAAGTCATCGGGTTTATATCTAATTCGCCGAGATCAAACGCCTCCTCTCGACAGAAAACCCTAAAAACCCTAATCTCTCTCCTTTTTTCGGTACTCGCCACCCAGCCCGACCGTTGCCTCTCTCTCTCTCTCTCTCTCTCACCTGCAATTTTTATTTCAGATTATGGTATATGATTTATATTTTTTGGTAATTGTTTAAATGTAATTTTTTTGGTAATGTTTATATAATTTTTTTGGTAATGTTTATTGTTTATGTGTTGTAGATTATATGTATTTTTGGATTGATTGCTATTGTGAATATGGTAATGATTTTGTGAAATTGCATGATTGTGAATAAGGTGAAATTGCATATATGTGTGTGTTTTTATTATTATTGTTGAGAATTTTAGATTAGGTTGTGGTTTCCGATTGTTGGGAATGATTATTGTTGATTAATGGTTAATGGTAATGGATTGTTGGGATGGTTTAGCTTATGTTTATTTTGAATGATACTTTGTAATTGTTTATGTTTATGTTGAATGATTATGGTAATTGATTGGTATAGATTAGATTTTTGTTGTGGAATGAATGTTTATAATTTGTTAGGGTGGTTTTTATAGTAGGCATCATGCCTCTCTTGAAGAAAAAATGGGATCTAAGCGACAAGGGTCTAGCGCCAACAGTGGTGAGGCCACTTCTATCAATAACAACCCTCACACCGCATACCAAGGCTCTTTGAACTCTCGACAATCTCAACTATGTGATCAACCACCACCGCAAACTATTGTGGCCCGCCAATGCATACCACAAAGCACAAGGCAGCTTTTCAGGGAAGACGACTCACCCATGCCCTCACCGCCCGGCTCTACGACTCCAGGTCCTTCGGGTGTCCATATGCCTCCCATTAACCGGATAACGCCTTCTCTCTCTTCGGCTCCAGCTCCTTCTACCTCTCTGGTTTGTGCTTCAGGTAGCCCGTCGTCGGGGGTAGCAATTCCACCGCCTCACCTCTTCATGCCCCCGAGCATACCTACCATACCTGCAGTCGATGAGCAGAGAGTGCCTTTTCCAGGACAGCTTAGTTACATTACACCACAACAAGCATACGTCCATGTGCCGTTTGATACACCTCTTTCTAGTGCGAGGGTAACAAACACTTCGACGTCAGAAGCGGGTAAATATTAAATACGAGAAAGCATATCCTCAGTCCCCTGAAGATATAATTAACATAATTTCTTATATATATATTCTCTAACTTGTGTGTGTGTGTGTGTGTGTGTGTGTGTGTGTGTGTGTGTGTGTGTGTGTGTGTGTGTGTGTGTGTGTGTGTGTGTGTGTGTGTGTGTTTACCAATACGTTATTTTGTTTTCCTTGTCAATTAGTTGAGAGTGAGGGAAGGGACTGAGGAGGTGTTAACTCATATGGCAAGGGAGAAATGGTCGAAGACGCAAGATGAAGACCTCCCCCAGGCCATCTCTCAGATTGATCAATCTGATATGACGATAGGGGCAAGGATCCTAGGTCACGTTTTCCCACCACGAGGGAACAATTTCTACTGCAGGGGTCTAGGCCAGAAGGGCAATGGAGTCTTGAAGAATACTCCCGATTTCTCATGCAAGTCGGCATCTTCCAAGCTGCTCAGCTATATGAGCAACTTCAGATGCAGACGATGGAGCATCAGAGACAAATGGAGTAGATGGAGTAGGTGAGAAGGGACCAGATGGAAGAGACTTAGAGACAGATAGAGCAGGCGAGAAGAGAGCAGGAGGCTCAGACCTGTGCTTTGGTCGCCCAACAGGCTCTGATGTCTTCCTGGTTCTAGGCGTGGTTTGCATAACTTCAAGCGCAAGGAGTCTAGGTCCCGGCCTCACCTCCGTTTCCATCTGTCCAACTCTATTTTGATGCTCCACATCAGCAGAAGGATCCACAAGAATATGGTAATAATGCTGCATCTGTTTTCCAAAACATAGGTTTGGATAACCTTTAGTTTATGTGTTATGTTGGTGAATATGTGTTTCATTAATATACACTTAAGTTTCATTAATTTGTGTTTGTTGGTGAATATGTGTTTTGTTTTCATTTTATGTGTTGTTAGCTATTGTGGAAATAAAATTGTGAAATTGCAGGTTTTAGGAATAGAAATCCTGAATCTACGGTTATTTTTCTTTAGAAATCAGCAACATTAGCCAAAGTTATCTACTAAAGTCCCCACATAAACCGACGAGTTTCATACTATCGACGACAAGTTGCACACTATAGCCGAGGATAGTCAAAAATTATAGCAGACAAGAGTCTTTCACAATCGTGGACAATAATCCCACTACAAGAAAACTGCACCTAGACCACGGACCATTTCCGTCGTCTAAGTACTTGGACGACGGAATCTCCGTCGTCCAAGGTCCGTGCTCCAAGTGATGTCGTCCAAGAACCTGGACGACGGAGATTTAGTGCTCCGTCGTCCAAGTTCACTTGGACCGCAG
The DNA here is from genome assembly GCA_946800695.1 of Geum urbanum. Lineage (NCBI taxonomy): Eukaryota > Viridiplantae > Streptophyta > Magnoliopsida > Rosales > Rosaceae > Geum > Geum urbanum. Next base: position 27,388,149 of record OX327011.1, read on the forward strand.
ACATTATCCGTGGCCCATGTAGACACCTGGACAACGGAAACTCTAAGTCTCCGTCGTCCAGGTGTCTACATGGGCCACGGACATTGCTCGTTTCTCCGTGGCCCAGGTGTTGACCTGGACGACGGAGAATTAGTTATCCGTCGTCCAGGTCAACACCTGGGCCACGGATAATGCTAGCTTCTCCGTGGCCCAGGTGTTGACCTGGACGACGGATAACTAATTCTCCGTCGTACAGGTGAACACCTGGGCCATGGAGAACGGCAGGGTTTAGGGTTTAGGGGTTAGGGGTTAGGGGTTAGGGGTTAGGGGTTAGGGGTTAGGGGTTTAGGGTTTTTCACCTGGACGACGGAGAACATAATCTCCGTCGTCCAAGTGAATATTTAATTAAAAAAAATTGAAATTAAATATTAATAATTTAATTTATTAATAATTTAATTTAAATAATGAAAAATGCTAAAATTAATTAAATAAACTAAATTTTGAATATTACTTAATTATTAAATAATTAAAATTAATTTGTACATACATGAATAATCGAAAAAACCCATAAATTAAAAATTAAAATATTGTTCGGAATGCGGAAAGAAACGAGATAATAAACTACTAGCTAGCTAATACACTGGAGGAGCAGATGCGTCGCCGAGTCCTCCGCCTCCAGCCGGGTCGTTGTCGTCGGGGTGTGGGTTCGGAGGAGGTTGACATACTTCTCGATTTTGTTGCATGAGGGCGATGAGTTGGGCTATTTGTGCTTGTTGTTCGTCAAGTCTTTGCCGCATTAACTCATTCTCCTCTCGTGCCAGTCGAGCTTCTTGAATGGCTGCTTCGACGGCCGCAGCCTGACTCCTTCTCCGCTGCCCCGAACCTCCCGTAGATGATGAGCCGGAGGTCGTCGACAAATCTCGTACCACCCTAGGCCCAAAGTGCCTAACCTCCTTGCCAGCTCTACGACCGTAGACCTCATCCGCGATTGCAATTTGGCTCTCTAAGGATAGAGGAGGCAGGTCTTCCGGCGGCACATCTGGGAACGCAAGCTGAGTGTTAGCCAACTCTTCATGCGCACGCTCTATCGCCCTTGCCTACAAAAGAATAATTAATTTATTATAATGAAATCATATTTAAATAATAATTACTATAATTAAAAGCACATATATATATATATCACTTACGCCGCATTGACTCGCTTCATTATCGAGCCCTGGCGTCACGTACGCGCTTACGCTTGCATCAAGATAAGGGTGTTTGGAGCCCTTATCCTTGTGCTCCTTGGCTATTTGAATGAACTTCTTGGCGCCGGTAGTATGGTGTTTCTTCTTCTTCCCCCGGTTGGCTTTGTTGACACCGGAGAATTTCTGTTACACAACATAATTAAATCATTAAAAAATGAATAACTACAATTTAAATAATTCAATTATCTTAATTGAAATAAAAAAAAATTAATACCTTAAATTGTTCATCGGCAAAGTGGTTACACAACCACTCTCACTCATCTTCTCTCTCCCCTTGCAGCTCTACCGGGGGAGGCACGGGACCGACATCTTGGAAGTACTTATGGAGCTTGTACTTCCAATCTTTGTAGAAGGAGTTGGCGGTTTGGTTGATATGCCTCAACATAGCCGGTGTCGGATCCACGTCAAATTGTTCCTATCAAAATAAATAGAAAATTATAATCGTATATATTATGAAATTTTAGGCCGAGATTAACAATATTATATAATAACTAAATTGGACGTATTACGTACCGAAAGATCTTTGAAGACTTTCGTCTTCTCATGATCCGGCGCCTCCTTCCAAGTAGGGGCAGTGATACGAACCCGGTTACGGATGATTGACCATATCCCATGCGCCGAGAGACTTGCTAGCTGAGCTGTGGGAGGGCCACCAGTGAATTCGTCGTACGGCAAGTCGATCTTTTTACCGGTCGCCTTGCAAATACGCTCCGCTTTGCCCCCTTTAACGAGACCCCGAGTCCTTTTCGGTTCCGGATCAGTGGGGGCCCTCCTTTGCCTACGGCAGGCGCTGTACATGATTAATTCGGCGGTCGAGGACGCCTGAGTACTTCCCGTTGAACCGGTACCGGGCGTCGGAGATTGGAAGGGGTCGACGTCATCACCGCTCGAGATGAATGGGGGAGCGGGAATTTCCCCAGAGGGCGCTACGGACGGACCAGATGATCCGTCCGGATTGAGAGCGTCGTTGCCCTCCTGTTGAACCCAACCAACTTGGGCCGCCAACATTCGGAGCATCTCATCTTCTGCCTCCTGTTGGGCTTTCTTCTTGGCGGATGTCGTCTTTGGCGGAGCCATTTAAACCTAAGAGTACGGTGTTAAAATACCTACTTACCATAATATTTACAACTTAAAAATTTACGCTAATTAATTAAGTACGTTTAAGATTTAAATAGAGTACACAAGCTTGGCATTTTCGGTCGTTCAATGGACGTGCGACCCGCGCGATAAAGTGTAAATTTTCAATTAATCAGCCTTGGTTAAATCGAAAAACATGGCCAGTTAGGGATAGAGATAACGCGAGAGGCAGGACTAATTTCGACAAAAGTCTTTCTTAGTCCAAATCCTGTCACCAGTCATAACCCGTTTCTAGACACCATGTCCGACATTCGGCAAATTTTTCGAAAATTTACACTCCCTCAAGTCCTTTGCAAACTCCGCCCTCAACCTCGTGTCCATAACTTCACTTAGGTTATGATGTGCGGTGATGAAATCCACACATCACGAGGGGTTAAGGAGATAAGCAAGGAAAAGAGGCGTCATCTATTCCAAAGAGTGCGACTTAATAAACCAAGTCTATGTACTAAATTTAAATCGAACACGTACTGCTAATTAATTTACTAGAAAATAAAACATAAATATTGTCTACTAATTTTTAATTATATGCAATAATTTATATTTATTTATCATGCATTTAATAAAAAATTGATTCATTTAATAAATTTAATAATAAATTCATTTAATCATGCAACTAATAATAAATAATTACAATAATTATGATTTAATAAATTAATAACAATAATTAATAATTTATTAAATATTTAAACTAATTAATAAATTAATTTCTACTTCTAAATTATATTTAGAATTTAATTAATTAATTAAATGAAAATTATTTTAATAAGGGAAAAATAGAAATGTATCGAAGCGGAATTTTCGGGAATTTCGCCGGAGTTGAGTCGTCGGAGAGGAGGAACCACGCCGGAAAAAATGTCGTCGGAGCGTCGCCGGAGGAGGATCGCCGGAGGAGAGGAGAGGAGAGGAGAGGGAGAGGAGGAGATGGAATGATGAGAAAATGAGGGGGGGTGCAACTCTATTTATAGAGTTGCACTTAGACAACGGAGCACTATTCTTCGTCGTCTAAGTCCACTTGGACGACGGAAATAGTGTTCTCCGTCGTCTAGGTGGCGGTTTCAAAAAAATTCAAGCGGCGCCAATTAATCGGCGGGACGTTTTGAACCGCCATGATTTTGGACTTAGACGACGGAGAATGAATTCTCCGTCGTCTAAGTGAAAATTCAAGCGGTCCCAAAAATGGAAGCGGTAAATTGAACCGCCATAATTTTTGACTTGGACGACGGAGAATGACCATCTCCGTCGTCCAAGTGAAAATTACATGAAAAAATTAAACAAAAAAAAATTTGAACCGCCATGATTTTTGAACCTGGACGACGGAAAATGACCATCTCCGTCGTCCAGGTTCAAATTACGTAAAAAAAAATTTTAAAAATAATTCGCTAGGAATTTAGCGATCTGTCATTCGAGTGAAATAGTCGTACAATATCGATGAACGCATCGTATATATTAACAGTTAAATTTGAACCGACGATTAATTTTACGTATTGAAACATGTTAAGTATCGAGTAATCTTTACGACTTAAGTGTTCATGAGTAGACGCTCATTTGCAGCAGAGTATTAACGAAATTGAATTTGGACAAAACAACCGTTGGATATGTTCGTCGTAACATAATATATAATTGTCTTCAAAGGACCATAAAATAATAAGTTCGGGAAGGGTTTGATCGGCACAGTCAACCGCAAAACGGATAATTTCACAAACCGAGAACGTGGATACAAGGCATTTCACAACTCCGATTTTCGAACCGTCGAAGCTCACACACCAAGAATTGTTTACTCTAAAGTCTTGATGAAAAGACTTTGCATTGGAAGAAGGTCTAGATGGTCGTTGTCTTAGAAAAAAATTACGATATCTGCACCTGGACAACTGAAATGAGCGTTTCCGTCGTTCAGGTAATCACCTGGACGACGGATATGAAGTTATCCGTCGTCCAGGTGATTACCTGAACGACGGAGAATGACGTTCTCCGTCGTCCAGGTGCATAGACCCTGAATTCAGGGGTTAGGGCCTTACTGTTTAGGGTTTAGGGTTTGTGAACTTGGACGACGGGCAATGACCATGCTCCGTCGTCCTAGTATGTACCTGGACGACGGATAATGACTATTCTCTGTCGTCCAAGTTCTAAACCCCGATTTAAGGGGTTAGGGCCTTAGGGTTTACGGTTTAGGTCGTCCCCGGTCATTTGTGTGTCCGTTCAATTATTCTGATTCAAAAATATAATTAAAAAATTGATCGATCGATCCGAACTGCTAGATTTAGGGTCCAGGATTTAGCTAGGGTTTTATATGAGATTGAGATTTGGCGACAACCTGCAATTAATTTCTCCGTTATCCAGGATATATAATTCGGATTAATTTCTTACCGTAAACCGGCATCGATCATATATATATTACAATAATTACAGTAATTAATTACCAATTAATCTCCCTCGTCGTATGACCGTATTCTTCGTCATAATCATCATCGTCCTCATCCCCGTTAGACGACGGCTCATCCTCGTCATCGTACTCAACATCGTCCGACGAATAACCTGAGTCCTCGTCCGCGTCCTCTTCCTGCTCGTCTTCTTCATCTACCTCATCGATAATCTCATCTTCAGTTAGATCTGTACAACCATCAGGCATGGGTAACCGTTCACCATCTTGAACCAGGTCCATTATATCGGAGCGGATGACAGAAATATTAGGCTCTTGATAGGCAGGGATGTCTCTTTCTGGTTCAGCAGCATCTTCAGTCGTCGCCGGTGTCCCTTCAATTGTCTCTGTATTCCATATTCCTCGATGAGAGATATGGTTCACTATTTTCCACCCTTCACCGGCTTTCGGATCGTCGAGATAGAACACCTGCCGAACTAAAGTGGCGAGAGCGAAAGGCTCATCCTCATACCAGCTAGTGTTTGTATCGACTGATAATAGTCCCAGGTCTTTCTTTGTACGCTTGAACCATCTGCACTTGAATAGGAAAACGTTGACATCATTCCCGTAACATAGCTGAACCACATATACAATAGCCCTGTAATATAGATCATTGTCTTTCACAACCGCTACCCCACTGTTTTGTGTTCTTCTTCCTTCGTCTCGGGCCAATGAATGGAACTTTACACCGTTCACAAAACATCCGGGATATATATAGTGTTTAACCGGCTTCCCTGCTAGCAAGTGCTTTGGCCATGACCACCACCCCCCGTGGTTTTCAGATTTTTGCAGATCAATCATCTGCGAAAAATGGCAAATTAATATAAGGGTTTAATTTGGACTTTCTCCAAACATGATCGATATGTACGTATATAAATTACTAATTAAATACCGAGACGTACGTACGTACCCATTGGAAGAAATAATCGGGAAACTTCTTCTCAGCCATTTTCTCAATCCACGCCGAACTCTTGTTTTGATTTAACGCCTGAAGCCTCTCCCTGTATGACATCATGTACGGCTCAACTTCGTCACAGTCTCGCAACACTACCCAATGTGCCTCAATAAGTTCTTCCCATGTTAACGATTCCTTTAATACTCCTCTAAACGGTCGGACGACATTGGTGACGACAGAAAGATTGATGCGGGCACTGCGATCGGAGGCAGTGGGAGGTGGTGGATCTTTGAGGTATCTGTTGCAGTAAGTAACACACTCATGCATTAGGTATGTCTCTGCTATAGAGCCATCCGGGGCCGACCTATTTTTGACGAATGACTTATACTGTCCAAGCTGTCTACAAAATCAAACGTACACATTACATAAGTACATATAGCTAGCTAGTATATATATAATCTTCAGTGGAACAAATTAATTAATTAGTTGTACGTACCTTTCTTGAGGATACATCCAAGTGTACTGGACCGGACCAGAAATGAGCACCTGCTCGGGCAGGTGGATCATTAGGTGAATCATGATGTCAAAGAAAGCAGGGGGGAAAATCCTCTCTAGTTTGCAAATGATGTGCACAATTTGTTGTTGCAATTCCACCACATCTGACTTCTTTAATTCTCTGGCGCATAACCTCTGCCACCACCTGCACAATGCTACTATTGGTTCTACGACGTCCCGAGGCAAGTATGGTCGAATTACCACTGGAATCAGACGTTGCAGCATAACGTGATATTCATGTGTCTTTAGACCAACAAACTTGTGTTGCACCTCGTCCACTGCTCCAGTTATAGTAGCTGCATACGTAGCCAGATAACGAACGCCCTTAAACCAGTTAAATACAGAACGTCTAAGCGTTGGCTTCACTGTGTAAGGTGCATCTGGCATCTTGTTGTACACTCCTTTCTTATCCCTCCTCAACCACAAGGGACGACGTAGATTCATTGATTCCAAATCTTTGCGCGCTTTGGGAGTATCTTTAGTCTTGAACTTAATACCGAGAATTGTTCCCACCACGCTGTCGCACACATTCTTTTCTATGTGCATCGCGTCCAAGTTGTTCCTCAGCTTCAACTTCGACCAGTAAGGGAGTTCAAAGAATATACTCTTGTGATCCCAATAGCTCAGATCATGTGGAGGAATTGGATTGCATTTCTTTACATTCGCGTCATTGCTCAACACACCAAAGTCAAAATAGCTCAACCTCTCTAAAATCTCTTCGCCCGACCAACTACGGGGTTTAGGATTGTTCTCTACCGTACCGTCGAAATGAGCTTCATCCTGTCGCCACGGGTGGTCGTGAGGAAGCCATCTACGGTGACCCAAGTAACACACCTTCCCCGCGTGCCAACTAGAGTTCACGTCGTCCAAACATATAGGACATCCATTATATCCTTTTGTCCTGCAGGCTGCCAACATCCCATAAGCTGGAAAATCGCTGATCGTCCACATTACGGTAGCCCTCATCGTGAACATCGTGTCAGTGAATTTGTCATAAGTTGGGACTCCATTTTCCCACAACAGTTTCAGCTCGTCGATCAAAGGTCTGAGGTAGACATCTAAGCACTTCGATGGAGATTTAGGACCTGGAATTAGTACGGTAAGGAAATTAAATTCCTTGTTCATGCACATCCACGGAGGCAAGTTGTACGACATCAGAATAACTGGCCAAGTGCTGACGGCGGAGCTATTACTTCCCCAAGGATTGAATCCGTCTGTAGATAGGCCGAGTCTAACATTTCTAACCTCTGAAGAAAAGTCTCCAAATTCTCTGTCGAAATGTTTGAAACCCTCCCCATCCGCGGCGTGTCGCAGGACATCGTCATCTATTCGCTTTTCTGTGTACCATCGCATCGCCTCTGCTGTGTGTAGAGACATGTACAGGCGCTGCAATCTGGGAATCAATGGAAAATATCGAACAACTTTCACAGGAATTCTCTTTTTCGAACTCTTCCTATTCAACTGGAATCTGCACTGGCCACATACGGGACAATAGTCCAACTCTTTGTACTCTTTGTAAAATAGCACACAATCATTCGGACATGCGTCAATTATCCTGTACTTTAGGCCGAGGCTGCTCAGGATATTTCTAACCTTATAATGAGATTTAGGAAGATTGTGATCATCAGGGAGCAACTTACATATTTGCTCCTGAATTTCGTCAAAAGCACTCACTGACATTTTGTGCTTCACTTTTATCTTCATTTGCTCCATCACATATTGCAACACATTCTCTCGACATCCAGGGAACACCGGGGTCTACGCTTCAAGTAGTATCCGGTTGTACTTTTCCATCTCCCTGGTGTCAGTGGCCAAGCTGGCTGCGGGGAATGTGTCATCATGCTCATTTAGTGGTACTGTAACCTCCGTCTTGGTGTTGGTGTCCACTATGACTACATCCCGGAAACGCATCATGGACCAAATCTACAGTTGGGTTGCAAGCTGGGGGTCCGGCACCACTGCCGCTGGATGAGGCACCATGGTAACTGTACCCTGAGCTGAAGTCTGCTGCACTGAACTCTACTGCTTCACCATGCTCGCTCCATGTAGTGTAACTCCACATCATACCATTTTCGTACAGGTGTTGCACCATAACATTAACCTCCGCATACTGACAATTAAGACATTTCTGACACGGACACCTGAAACGTTTCTTTCCCTGACCATGTTCTATCTCAAAATTCACAAATTCGCTAATTCCATCCATATACCGGACATCACATCTATTCTTCAACTTCATCCAACTCTTGTCCATACTTCTACAAAATATTATAATTAATTAATTATTACATATATATATTTGTCCATTAATTTACGCTTAATTATACGTACTCGATCTACATCGATCCATCAATTACGTACGTACGTACGTAATTTAATCGATCTGTACATATATATATAGCTAACATCCTTGCATGTATGTACGTATGTTTTCACTAAATATATATTAATTAAGCAAATTTTAACTGCGTACGTACGTACCTGCTGGCCTTCTCGATATCTGTACGTTAATTAAGCTACCTAGCTAGTCAGCGGAGATCCCTTATCGATCCTGATTCTTCTCGGCCTTCTAGCTAGCTAGCTCCCTTCTTCTTCTCCCTTCTCCTTCAATTCTTCTTCAAATGGAATGAAGAGATCGAGGATTGAATTCAGTTTGGCATCGGGCTTATATAATGCTTCACTTAGACGACGGAGGTGTCGGTACGTCGTCTAAGTGGAAGTACGTTACGTACTCGGCCAACGGCGTGTCGGTCCGTCCTCCAGGTGATCACCTGGAGGACGGAGAAGACTCCGAGGTCCAGGTGACCACCTGGACGACGGAGATGGTATTCTCCGTCGTCCAGGTGGTACTTGGACCACGGAGTCTTTTCCGTGGTCCAGGTGTCACTTGGACCACGGAACAATTACGTTTCCGTGGTCTAAGTGTTGTTTTCTTGTAGTGTCCAATCCAGGTCAACCATTTTGACCACCAGGGAAGGTTTGGCCGATGACTTTATCATTGGAAAAAGTGTACAAAGTTGTCGGCTAAAGCTTAAACTTTATGCAGATGATTGTTTTGTCGTCGGTTAAAGTAAGGACTTTAACCGAGACTGTTGTTTTTGTCGTCGGTTAAAGTATGACTGACAACATTTTGTCGACGATACTTTAGCCGAAGAAAGTTCGTCGGCTTTTACTTTAGCCGACGAAAATGTCTAATAGACAGACGAATTTTTTTCATCGGCTAAAGTGTTTTTTCTGGTAGTGTGAAGTAATTGTCGCCATCGTACGTGTCGCAGCAGGGGAAGTACCAAGAGCAATATTATGTTTTTCTTCTTGAATTTATGATAGGGACATTAGGAGAATTCAATGCCTATGGTTCGATAGTTCTTGATCTATCATGTTTACTCAAGTGTTAGTCGAGTGTATGACGATGCTTCCAAGAAGGGCTTCGATGTCATTAATGTTGAGTGGGTAATACAGATCCAATATATTAACAACACGCTATTTATTATTGTGTTTTACAAGAATCCTTAGCGTGTCATCTTTAGCTTCTCGACTCTTCTTCGAGTAGGAGAGTGGGTACTCACATTCACTTCAATTTGATTGTTCCTTGTAGTTTAAGGTGTTTTCGAACTATCTTTTTTAGGTCTCATGCAACGAGACAAGTAGCTAATTAAGGGAGCTTGCTTTCTCAGTACTGGTGCTGAAGCTCTAGAGAAGCGAGGTATCCTTTCGCAATTATACATTGGAACCTCATTACTTAATTGGGTTATAGTAAACCTCTTCCTAGTACTCATTTCTTTTATTTTATTCTCGAGTTTATTTTATTGGTGGGAGTCATGAGCATGAGTACCGATGTAGATGTACTTCTTATGTGGAACTTTCAGGAAGTAGAGTCTTCTCGAAAATGATTTTGATAATCGAGTAGCCCTCGTTGGGTATACCTTTGGGTGATCAGTCCATCGAAGTGGTGATTGTTGCCGCTTTGGCATGTTGAATTGCGAGAATTGCGCACATTTTTATAGTCGCGAAAAAATGCGGTCCCATAGTTGTGGACGAGATTAATAGAGTATCAAGGTTATGGAATAATCGTGAAATTGAAGGTGAAGTTTATAGTACAAGTCAAGTTGATCCTCTGATATTGTCTGGGATCATGTGTTTTATTGAGAGTACTCTTTTTTTAGCCATATGTTTACTCTTTGGCTCAACCCTTTCCACTCTGACCTAACTTGAACATCTTACCCGATTTTATCTTTCATAGTTGGTCACCATTGTTGTCGTTTAAGGTGAAGCTTCCATATACCGATTTGTGTTTCTTTTGGGTTGCTATATGTTTATATCAGCCAAAGAAAAATGAATAGATATATCTTCGGAGGTACCAGTGCCGTGTTCAATCGTACCTTGGTTGGCCGTGAACATCAGGAGATTAAGAGTAACTATTTCTTGGTAGGGTTTACAGTGATAATTTTATACCTGGTAAGGCGGCTAATTTTTTTTATTTCTTAGGTAAGCACCCTTAGTCAGCTCAACAATGAGAACTCATTATTCCTCATCGAGATGTGTCATTAGTTCGGAACTTCTTTATTTACCACGTTTGGCAATAGCTCTGGTTAGACTTATTACCGTCGTGAGTGCATACTAATGACTTCGTTGTAGGCGCTTGACCTTATTGTTTGACGTTATTACGTGGAGCGGGAAGATAGTAGTTAAATCGTATTTAAAATTAGAATTGTTGCTGCTTCGACTTTCAATAAATTCTAAGTTATTGGCATCAAATTAAATTCATCCACCCACGTGTGAGTTATTTATTCAGCTTTGTTTTCCAAGAAATGACCTTAGATTTTGACTTTAACATGTTTTTATTATGTAAGTTGATTGTCGCTTATTGATATCACTATCAGCGGGGAACAATCAGTTTGAGAATATATTTGATTAAACCCCACTGTAGTCAACTCGTTCTGTAGGGGAGTTTCAAATTGACATTAGTATTGGAGAATCAGTCACTATCTTGTGTTTCTATTAATTCAGTTTTGTTTCTCGGGGTTAATTTTAGATTTCTCTACTCAAATCTCTTCATGAATTAGTCGTGTTCATTTTTTGTCGTGAACACGCTTTCCTCTATAAAGATGTTTCAAGAGATGTGTAACCATTTCAGAAATGTAATTATCTCTATTATGAATCACAAAGATTCACGAGGGCGAAGACGTTAATATCAAGGTTCTGGATCAAACTTATGCAGTATACGCATGTTCAGCTAGGAACCACTAAGTTTGAGAGTCAGAAAGAATTTGTGTAATTGCAAGCACGTGCGGGGATCAGAGAAAAATAAGTATGACTTGATTCACTGTATATTGCACGAACTCTGGGTTTTTGCTAGACTGAATGTAGGAGTATCATATAGATAAATAAGTGATCATCAATCACAGAAGTATTTATAAGAATGACACACAGAAATACAAGATTTTGACCAATTATTGATTCGTGTGTGATGAAGATGTAGTTTATTTCTATGGGATACAAAAATTTATCAGTGATTCTACAAGGAATTGTTTCGTTCATTGGACTTCACAGCAGTCTAATTCTTTTATTAGTTATCGTTGGGTAAGCATCCAATGTTAAAGGAATCGGGAATGTTTATAGTAGTACAGCGAGGTAAGTGGCAGTGATTCAGTTATTCAATTTGACAATAGATCAGGGTAAGTAAATTAGCACCTCAGTGTTTTATCACTTCAAGTGAGCAAATATACTAGGCATATATATTTATTTGTAAGCAGAAGCCTATGTCTATTTTTCAACGAATCTTTCAGCGTCAAACAGTATTAGATACATTTTTATGTGACCTCTATATGTGTGAGCTATAGATGCTCAGATATGGGTGTGATGTTCGTTATGCAGATTATGGTACGTGAGTCGTGAAACTAGTGATATGAGTTTTGGGACTCAAGTTACGCACCAACAGTACTTTTTCATCACTTATAGATGCATAGTTAATGTGCTTAGTCAAATCTTGGAGGAAATACAAAGTTGTTATCTCCAAAAAAGAGTGGGATTTAAGGTTACAGTTTGACTCTTTGGAGTCCACTCGTAGTTTTGGGCGTATTTGAGGTAAATCTCAATGATTTCTTATGCACCTTGCTACATTGTGGTGATTAATTTTGATATTTGAGTTAGTCCAGTTAGTGTATTGAATGAGACATATTTGATTATTAAGTATTAGCGACTTATTATCATTGTATTGAATGAGAAATCTGGATGAGATTCGGTGCCCACGGTTTATTTTTGGGATTTGGTTATTGAAAGAGTTCTCCTTTTTAGGAGAAACCATGCCAAATTTTCAGTATAATTTTCAAGAGATAATTTAGTGGGTCACCACATTCCCTAAGCCTCAGTCAGATGACCACTTACGTTACGGCTTTAGAATTGTCAGTTTGGATCTCAGCTTGTTACCTTTGAGACCACGAGGGTCACTGTTATATGAGAATGTCTGTCGAGGGACATCTCTGGTAGGTTTATGGTATATGGTTTAAATGGTGATCAAGAGCCACTTCAGGAGGTAGAGCCACCCTATCAGATAGACAACAAGTATATTAGAACCGCAACTGAAGGTTGGACTGCCTGGTCATGCTGACAGCTTTATTAGAATTTTCCATAAGAGAAGCATGGATATCATATGTTTTAGTTATTTATATGACGGAGGTTGCATCCTGACGCTTTCATGTACCAGTCTAATATTGAGTAGTTGTTTATGACTCTTGATCAAGAGAACAAGACTTTGTAATTAAGCGATACATGGTGAAGGTATTACAGATAAACACCCCCCCCCCAGTTGTGGCTATTATTTATGAGTCGAACAAACTCATACAAGAGTAGCACCCGTTTGTGCTTTATCAATATGTGCATAAATTTCGAGCACGAAATTTTTTGAAGGGGCGTAGATTGCGACATCTCATCCCGAGAATTTTCTTTTTATGATTTATTTAAGGTTAATCGAGGAAAGAGGTAAATTATTTTTTACCGTCGGTAAATATTGAGAGTTGTTTTAGTTGACTTTTTATCGGTATGAGAAGATGCCAAAAACGGAGTTACGACAAGAAAATTATGATTAGCGGAAGTTTATCGGAAATGTAATAGTTGCAAATGGATGAGTATAATTGGACCTTCTGTCTCAGGAAATTATCATGACAAAAGTCGTAGAGTTTACCAAGACGACCTTGTGGCCACGTCAAGAGTTAAAATCGGAGTTACGATGAAGAATTATGGTCAATGAAAGTTTGTACGATTTTATGGAATCGATTAGTCGCAACTCGCACCTATAAATAAGACTTTCCAAAAATAGAAAGTCAGACTTACCATTTCGGGCCAACCAACGTTGATTGAGGTTGCCGACTTAAAATCGCCGCCTAATTGCCGGCCGGCGGTGCAACGATGTCGGCCACCATTTAGGCCAATTTCTGGTCAAAATTGGAAGCCCTCGATGCTTGGATCCTTTCCATGCCTTTATTTTGAGGAATTAAAGCCGAAATCGAGAGGAATCGACGAGGTAGGTTTTAGGGTTTCGAGTTGATTTCTGTGCCATCGCCGGCGAGGTTTCAGGCGACGACTCTTATGTCAAACGATTGGGTTTTTTCTATAGATTGTGTTTGTGTATTGTTTTGGTGATTTGCAGGTCGAATTGTAGGGATTCGAATTGAACCCGATTCAGTTTTCGTCACCGCCGTTTGGCGTTATCGTTGCAACAGTTTTGGATATCGTGGATAAAGGGATTTTTCTCCCCTCTATCTCTTGAATCGATTGGTATATGTCTCTGGCCACGAGGTGGCTCGACGGTGCAGATCGGTGCCGGATAGATTTTCGGGCCCGATTCCAGCCAAACATGCTGGAATTGGATATAGGTCCTTTAGGAGAAAAAGTTGGACTTAATGAAAGGAAGAGATTAATGTGTCAAATGCCACCATTGGCGGTGGTCATCGGTGGCGAGTGGACGGCATGCGCCGCTGTTTGCGGCAACACGTCTAGCCGGAAGAAAGTTTCCAAATTGTGTCAAGTTTTATATCGTTGGATTCATTTCAATGTTGGGAGTTTATTTGTGAGGATATTAAATGCATTGGACTTATTTTGGTGTGGACATAGAATTAATCGGATATGAATTAAACGATTTTACAATAATATTGATTGGGTTAGTCGATCGTTTGTTTGACCTCAAACCGCGTAACGTTTGAGGAATGTGTTGCGATATGAAAAAGAGTTCAAGAATTAACATTTGGAATTTGATTAAAGCTCGTCATTAGTTCAAGAAGTACGTTTTTCGAGAATGCGAGGTTCTGGATGATAATGCTCGTTAGTGAACGAGCTAAGCAATTCATTATGACTTTCGGCGATTAGCTATTAAATATTAATCATTGTTTCAGGAAAATGTTATAGTAGCCATTGAAAAACGTATAGAGATGCCGACAGACAGGGTTTGGCTTGGTGGAAATCATGGTACAGTACTGTGAGTGGTATTTTCTTTTCACAGTCGATAGTGAGTTCACATTTTTATGCTTTATGCTTTACAGTATGTTTTCAGAGCATTTATTTGGAGTTTTATTATTGTGATGGTTTTATTTAGTCGCATCAATGCCCTAACCATTCGGCTGATCACCGGATAGCCAGTCAGACCGAGTTAGGACAAACACCTTGCCCGATCTAGATTGTCTTGGGTTAGGACAAACACCCTAGATGATCTCATCACCTTACTTTTCATACATATAGGCGTTCAAGGTTAGGACAAACACCCAGAACGACCATATCCATTGCATTTCAGTTTATTAGATTTAACTAGCTTTATTTCACAAAAATTAGTGGCATTGCATGTTATATCAATTTTATTGGTTTACGCAAATTATATTATTTTGTCCACTCACTCTAATGTTTTATGTTTTTATGTCTTTCCATGCGCCATTTTTTTTAAAATTTCCCAGATTGCAGGTTAGGCGGTTGAAGTCGTGACCGTCCAGGGTGCGAGGCATGACAGTCCATAATTTTTGTTTACTCAGGGTAGGTTCGCAGTTAAAGTTTTGGGTTTCTCGTGTTAGGGTAGCTCGTACCGATTAGGCAGTGTCAGATACTCTAATGCGGGTTCCGCGAGACTTAACCTGGATTACAACTTTAATCTAGGCTCGGTCTTACCAATGATGATCGACGATCCCAGAATCCTAGTCGGCTAAAGGAAAGTCGGCTAGGGTTTTACTATGTGAGAAAAGGAAGAGAGGAGAAAACTTTTGTTCGATGACCACTTCAATCACTCTGAGAGTGTAATACTCTACTTTTTTAGATAATCGATAATATTTATAAATAATTCGAGTTCGATTGAGTGGCTGAAGTAAATGATTTTTATCTTCAGTAAATATTGGGAGGTCTTTAGTTAACTTTTTGTCGAATTGTCGAAGTTGTTTGAATTTAGGTGGAAGTCGTAGAATTTGTTGAGACGAGTTTGTAGATGCGAGAATTGTCAAAATCGGATTTACGATGGAAAAGTTATGATCAACAGAAGTTTTATTGGAAGTTTGACGATATTACATTACTATAAATGTACGGATATAAATATGAGTTTCCAAAAGGAAATGCAACTTTCTATTTCGAGCCAACAGGCGTTGACAGGAGCTCCAGTGGCCAAAATCGCAGCCAAAGTTCGGCTGTGATTTTGGTTGGATTCGGCAGCTCTCGACGTCTCCTTTTTATATCTACCTTCAATTTTGTGAATTTAAGCTTGTAGAGAGAGAATCAATGAGGTAAGTTATAGGTTCAGGGTGTCACAAGTGGTATCAGAGTGCGGTTCAACTCTCAGACTTCGCTTTCGTTGTTTTGTGTTCTAGAGTTAGTTGGGAAAGAATAAGTCTAGAAATTTGTGAAATTGTGTTCCTGTGAACATCGCGATGACGAATTTTGGTGGTTATGGACTAAAAGTGGCTACACTTTGTCATTGCTGGACCTGAGGTACGTGCTTCTTTACTTCTTATCGTATATATACAATTTAGTTTATGGATATATTTTATTGATATTCGTTTATCGATACATTTTATTTGATTTTTTTTTATCAATATATTTTTTAATATTATATTGATTATAAACTTTGTGTTAAAACAAACAACAACAAAAATACAAAAATCGATATCGTTACACAGAGGTAACGGAACGACAAATTTGGTTGTCAAATAAAATGATACAAGTTGAAACATGAGATTGAAACGAAAATGGAAAGTGTTCTATCCTATTGTACTGGTGATTATTTGTACAATTAGTACAAGTATACGAAATTGACTTTGCATATTTGCATATCGATGCAAATATGCGATTGATGATCAGTTTGACTTGATTAAAATTCAATAGGATTCATCTGATGTGACGACCTGAACCAGAATCAGTAGAGTAATCAGCGTAATTCACGAGTTAGCGCGTAATCGCAGTTTTTCGATAATTGTGTGGTTTGCCAATTTTGATTACGACTTAATTATCGTCCGAGAATTTGAGTTGAGTCTCTTCT
Source organism: Geum urbanum (assembly GCA_946800695.1). Taxonomy (NCBI): domain Eukaryota; kingdom Viridiplantae; phylum Streptophyta; class Magnoliopsida; order Rosales; family Rosaceae; genus Geum; species Geum urbanum. Next base: position 27,404,879 of record OX327011.1, read on the forward strand.
CGAGAGTTGTTGTACACGTGATTTCGAGTTCGTGGGCGGTTCTGGATGATTTTTTCGATGACCAAGGAATATAATATGAATATTTGAAGTTTTGAAATACCGACGAGTTTATCCGTTCGTATCGAGTTTATCCGAATCGTTATGGTTATCCGTTTTGAACCGTCGATCGTCCCGAGGCGCGAGTATAAATATCGGAAATAGTCGAAAATGCACTGTTTGGAAGTTTGACCAAGGCTGTGGTGTTGACCCGCGTTGACCGGAGAGGAAAATCTCCACTGCCACTGACTCGCCGGCGACCTTCATTTTCCGGCCACCTCCGGCCTTGTTGTTGGGGATCGAGATCGTGCTTCGGGTGATTCGGGCGAGGGATCTTCCGTCGGACCACGTGATTAGCGCGAGTGCGCGCTTTGCTTACCAGTGAGTGGAAATTTTTATATTTTCACAATTGTTGCGAGTTCGTGATTTTCCGTATTTATTTTATACGATGTTGAGTTATTTTTTATTTTCGGAGGCATTATTTTATATCTATGGTGATGGCATACCTGCATCGATGCTTCGGCTACTCGGCTGATCACCGGTAGTCTGCCAGAGTTGAGAGATTCCTCTGGACCAGAGTTGAGAGATTCCTCTAGACCAGAGTTGAGAGATTCCTCTGGGCAGGTTTGAGAGATTCCCCTGTTATGCCGTCGGGGTTGAGAGATTCCCCTGGCCTATCACCGTCGGGCTTGAGCGATTCGCCTGACCGTCGGGCTTGAGAGATTCACCTGGCACCTCCATATATACTTTCCGAACTCGCATTGTTTTACATTGATTATGTATATGAAACTGGAGAAAGGGATATGTTTATTTTTGCCCACTCACTCTAACGTTTTATTTGCCTTTCCCCTAGGCTTTTCGGTTTCTGTGCCCAGTTTGCAGTTCAGATTCTGGTGTCTCACGTCGCAGTCGGAGGCTAGTTGTTCAAGCTACCTGTCTTTTCCAGTAGGTTCCTTGTTTCGCCTACTATTGTATATTTTGTATGTATACACTAGAGGTCGCTCTAATATGATACCGATACATGTTTTATGTGATTTTTCCCGGATTTTATATATTATACAGTTATGTTTACTGTTTATTGTTATTGATATAATATTGAGAAATTCGGATGGGATTGGTGCCCACGGTTTGGCTTTTGTGGCATAGGATGAAGTGTTATTTTCCGAGTGCAAGTAAAGGCAATTCCGCGTTAGTAGCGTTACTCTGCCGAAATTTTAATGGTTTTTGTTGGTTCGTGTTTTCAGAAGGGGTTTGATTCCGATTTAGGAAACTAAATCGGGGTTTGGTCCTTTCATCTGAAATTACATAATTAAAATTGTTACGAAACGATTATGACTATAAATAAGAATTACTATACAAGAAACGGAAAAACTAATTGTATAGATATGATTTATATATGAGATATATGGATATGCTACCACAGATTGGTAGGGCCGCCGGGATGAAGCGCTGGTTTAAAATTCTAATTAGGTTCCATTTACGGACATATATGTAAGTAGAGATTGTGCCTCCTTAGGGTGCAAGACTAAAAACCAATTCAGGTGGTGTCTTCTCAATTTCCTTAACTCGGAAGGTGTTTTTGATTTTCTTAACTCGAGAATATACATATATATGAGATTACCATCTTTAGATGGGGTGTCTTCGATTTCCTTAACTCGAGGTGACATATCATTGAGATTATAAATCCATATGTGGATGGGGTGTTCTTGATTTCCTTAATTCGAGATATTATTATATTCGACATAAGACTATATGATTACAGTCATGGACGGGGTGTTCTCGATTTCCTGAATTCGAGAGTATATTATATATGACAATACGGTTCCAAACGTTAAACGATAACTTGAAACGTGAAATGATTTTTTGTGATATGAGCTCGACAGACGAGCCTTATGATTTTTTATATGAGCTCACGAGTTGAGTAATACGATATACGATATTACTTGAAATGTGATTTTTGTATGCACGACGAACATGGAGATATAATATTCACTCACGAGATGAGCATATAAACCTGAGATGATTTGAACTCGAGTATAAGTACTTGATTATACAAGTATCTGTGTTTACACAGTCTTATAAACATTGATTTAGCAATTTTATCGCAACGAGATTGATGACATATCATCAGAGATCATGCACCATCCTGACAGTGGATTGTTCATAGTTTCAAGATTTCTTCAAGTTACAGGTACTGGTTATTATTGTTTATGGATTATTCCTTTAAATTTTTTTTGAGTACTCGAGATTTCTTTTGATAAGAGTTATTGAATTTGAAATGTATAGATTGTATTTGAGCATTTCGTATATAGTTTTTGATATGTTGATATGTGTTAGTGGAGAAATCCAGACGAGCATTGATGATGCGCGGTATAGGTTGAGAATTGTAAGTATTGAAGTGTATTTGGACATTTTACAGGTTTTTTGTAGCCTATTTTTAGGGGAGAGTTTGCCCAATTTTTCGTAGAAATATTTTGCAATCCTTGTTTCGTAATTTCGATGACGAAATTATTTTAACGAGGTAGATTGTAATACCCTGAGCTTTTTAGATAATCCATAATATTTATGAATAATTCGAGTTCGATTTAGTGGCTGCAGTAAATAATTTTTACCATCGGTAAATCAATGAGGTATTGGGTTGACTTTTTGTCAAATTGTCGAAGTTGTTTGACTTAGGATGGAAGTCGTAGAATTTGTTGAGACGAGTCCGTAAATGCGAGAATTGTCAAAATCAGAAATTACAATGGAAAAGTTATGATTAACAGAAGTTTCAACGAAAGTTTGCCGAATTACATTACCGTAAATATACGGTATAAATAGGAGTTTCCAGAAAAAGAAATGCAGACTTTTTATTTCAGGCCAACCAGCGTTGACCCGCACTGACTAAAGCTCTAGCGGCCAAAATCGCCGCCAAAGTTAGTGGCAACTGTGCGCCAGATTCCGGCCACCTCCGGTCGTGATTTTGGTCCGGTTCGTCAGCTCTTGATGTCTTTTTTCTATATCTACCTTTAATTTTGAGAATTTAAGCTTGTAGAGAGAGAATCGACGAGATAAGTTCTAAAATCGGATCATCAGAAAGAGAGAGGGTTTTGTTTCGATGCGGATTATTAATCCTACTCAAGTTTCATATATCGGTCCTAGGGGTTGAAAGATAGTTTAATTATCCCAATCGATTTCTATTTCTTGGTTTCGTCGACAACTGCAGCAAATAACAGTAAGTATGTTTGTCTGTGAGTGAAGAGAGTATACCCGTGGATTTTAGTGATTCACTCTAGGGGAGAAATTCCTTCTTCTTCTTTTTTCAGATAGGTGAGATAGAAGGTAGAATCGCATCAAAACTTTAGTTGATGTACCAGCTACTTGTATATGCTAGATTGCTAGAACAAGTAGTAGTACTAGAAAAAACGAACTGTGGTGTACCCGAAATCAAACCATTGATTAACTTGAAAGGTAGTACTCTTCTATAAAGAAATGAAGTCACGAAAAAACAAATAGCAAATCTTCATCCTCGTTAGAGACATCAAGCTTCGTCAATGAGAAAAACATGCCAATTCTTAATAGTTTTTTTTAATAAAACTTAATAGTTAATAGTCTTAAAACGAAGAAATTATGTTTACATTATCATTTATTTATTTATCCAGAGATTATTAGGGCGAATTTAGTTATCTGTATATTGATTTATTATGTTGGAGCTACAATATCCCACATTAGAAATTCAAAATGACTAGTAAAATCAGACTGAACAATTGATGTGCCTAATCCTTCTGTGTTTATAAGAAATTCATAATAGAGGTCATCAACGGGCCGGGCCGGGTCTCCATGAGCCGAGCCTTGCAAACTTTGGACCAAGCCAAACCATGCATTTGAGAAAATTAAATAATTACGAGGCGGATTAGGCCAGGCTTTAAATACAATTGTGAAGCACAAGACCGACCCATGGAACCGGGCATTACGGGTCAGGTTTAAATATTTTCTACATATATAAAAAATAAGTTAGACTATATGTCTAATTGTATTATCCACAGCAACGTCTGACATGTAACTCAAGACAACAATGTTCTCAACTCACTAGTCGCAAACATTAGATCAATACTCACACATCAACTCAAAAATCATATAGCATTTTCAAAACAATGAATAAAAATTTTCTTTATATAAAACTAAATTTATTCATTAAGGCCAAATAGCCAAACTTAGAATCTAAGAGCAAATAATTCAACTATCCAAATAGATAAGAAGAGTGCAATATGAAGAAAAACAAACACTAGAGCTTGTTCTCACGAGATTACAGCCATAGCTTGTTTCTTTATCTTATTGTAATTTTTTTTATATAAAGTATAAATTATAACCCATATATTAAATTTAAGAAATTAAAATACAAGATGGGCTTTTGGGCAGGACTTTTAAGGGCCAGGCTTGGCCAGATAGGGTGGGATTTTACGGGTTGGGCCGCGTGGGATTGGGCGGGCTTCTACGATTGGTCCGGTTTTGAGACACTAACCCAAGTTAGGCCCACAGACCGATAGACCGGGCCTATTACGAGGTTTTTTCGGACCTGGCCGGACTTGGACTTCTTGAGTCTCCGTGGGCCAAATGATGAGGCTTAATTCAGAACGACTACGAAAATCATACTCGTTCTTAGAAGGCTAACAATGAGGGAACTTTGTATTTAATTTTTTTTTAAATCAAACTTAATAGTTAATAGTCTTGAAATGAAGAAACTAAGTTTGCATTATCATTCATTTATCCGGAGACTATTTTGGCGAATTTGGTTATCTGTAAATTGGTTTATTATGTTGGAGAGACAAAATCTCACATCAGAAAAATGACAAATAAAAAATGACTTGTAAGTTAGTTCTGAGATATTTTAATATAAAATAAAACACTAAAGATGAATCAAATTAGAACAATATCAATTTGGTATCGGAAGATCACATGTTATGTTTGCTGGTGTTTAATAGTTTAACACTCGAGCAAAGAAGATGTGAAGCAAGATTTATCAATAAACTAGGAGGCTAGAGCTTCAAAGTAGCAAACAAATAAAGAAATACTTACTTTCCAATCGAGACATTTCAGACATACAATATTCAATTAATTTCTAAGCGGATATAGGCAGATTATTTTTTTCTATTTATAATTAATTATATAATTATTTATTTTATATATTATATATAATATATATAATAAAAAAATATAAAAGGAATATCATCAAAATGTTAGATTGGAGATCTTATATCAAAATAGGACAAGATAGCATACATCTTAAATAATTGTACCAAGGTCTTTTGTGGATAAACTCAACACCTTAATTAAAGGGGGTTAAGTTAGAACAATATGTACAATACAAACTTCACGTGTCACATTTGTCGCTACTCAACTTGGTATCAAAACAAGGTCTCTCCAATCGTGACTCGAACCCGATGGGCTCGAATTGAATTGGGCCTTCAAAAAATTGTTAAGTTGGCTCCAGCTGAATGTATGACCAAGATTTTGATGCAAATTATGGATTTCGTTGCATGTGCTAACCTCATAGAAGGGTTGAACATGAGGGAACGTGTTGGATTGGAGATCCCACATCGAAATAGAATAAGATGAAATACAACTTAAATGAAGGTGGACTATTCCTACTCAATAAATTGAGACAACACCGGTACAATGATAAACCCCACCCTACGTGTCACGCTTGTCGTTGTTCAACATGGTATCAGAGCGGGGGGCTCCAATCGCGTCCCGAGCCCATTGAGCTCGAATTAAATTGGGCTTCGAAAGTACAATAATATGGGTTTCTATACCCAAATTCAAAAACTCATAGGCAAGGTCCCGATTTTCCAATGTAGGATTCATATCTCAACACGTCCCCACACATGTCGTAACATCTCAAGCCAAACACGTGAACAACATTAGCACTACAACATTTGGAGACATTGCCGGCGACTTTTAAGTCGCCGGCAATGTCTTTAGACATTACCGGCGATTTTCGCCGGAAAATCGCCGGTAATGTCTTTTTTTTTTTTTTTTTTTTAACATTACCGGCGATTTTTGTCGCCGGTAATGTCCGTCGCCGGCAATCCCTCGATGGTAATGTAAAAAAAAAAAAAAAAAAAGACATTACCGGCGACTTTATTTATGTCGCCGGTAATGTCTTTTTTTTTTTTTTTTTTTTTACATTACCGGCGACATGAATTTATGTCGCCGGCAATGTCTTTAGCTTCGAGACATTACCGGCGACATAAATTCATGTCGCCGGCAATGTAAAAAAAAAAAAAAAAAAAATTACATTACCGGCGACTTAAGTCGCCGGTAATGTCCAAAAATCGCCGGCCTTGTTTTTGGACATTACCGGCGACTTAAAAGTCGCCGGCAATGTGTAAAAATGTTGTAGTGTAGGGTGACGTGGAGTTTGTGTGACCTTTACGCATTCAAATGTGTCGTAGGTAATCCACTCTGATACCATGATAAACTAATCTGGGGTTCCACACCAAAATCAATTGACAATGGTTGGAGTACCTCAAATCCTTATAAACCCATAGACAATGCCCAATTTTCCAATGTGGGATTCATATCTCAACACAAAACACATTATCATCAAAGTCATCAAAACACATTGCCCATTTTGGGATTTTTTTATATGCCACCTAAGTTGGCCGACTAGTCATCACCTAATCAATCCATTACACACCCAAGTCTGATTTTAGGTGTTTTGGTGAATTTTACAACCTAGGCGGCGCCTAGACGACCACCTTTCAGAACCATTGGAATCTTGGGTGTGAGACAAGCATAGCTAGCCCATGGAGTTTGGCTTGCTCATGCCTTTGGAACTGTACAATCCTTGTCAACATGATTATGTTTGGGACTTTATTTGGCTTTGACCTCCTCTCTCACTTGATTGTAGCTTCTCATCCTCGTACGATTAATAAGTCGAGCTCTAGTCTTTGTTAATCTGTGTCTATTGCTAGATAATGGTCGACTATTTTGAGCTAAATAGTGTAGCAATTTTATTTTTGTTAGTTGTAAAATTTAATCTCAAAGTTAGTATAAATAGTAGTCAAAGTAATTTGTTCGTTATTCATAAAAAGTAATCACTCCAGAACATTTTTTTTAGGGGTCGACCAAATCCACTATAGGAAAAAATTGATAGCAATACAAGATTCCTCCGGATTACCCCTCGCGATACAGAGAAACCCTATAGTAAAAAGTGGTCGAACAAGGCCCTAGACTAACAAACCAGGGTAGCACGAAGTAATTGTCAAACTTGAGGTGCGCCACTCCTTAATTAGCTAGGAACTCTCTCTATTGCGATGCTTGCTGACGATGCTCTTCCACACTTATATCCACTAGAAGTATAATCGTCGATTTCTTCAGAGAGACCTTTCTCAATTGCCCCGAGCGAGGGCCAAGGCTGGATCTGTTCCTCTTATTGCTGGGACGTTGTGTGCTATTACCCGCACCTACAACATCTTCCGAGATATCAGCCACCATATCCTGACGAACCTCATAAAATGGGATGGTGGAACCTCCACCAAACCCTTGATCCCTAGCTGACACAGTACTATCACCCATGGACATGACGGTAACACTTGCTGCCGCATTGGTGATGCCAGCATATGTAGGGAAATGAGACGGTGGAACATCACAGACGACCATAAGTCGGACCGCCAGTTTCTCCTGCTGAACAGGTACCTCAACATTTGGATCAGAAACTTGCAAAATAACAACAGGATTAGAAATAAACTCCTTCGGCTGAGGGACAATCACCCCCTCCGTTTGAGAAGCCAACATCCCCATTGGAGGGGGAGTAAGTGGGACAACTGGCTTCGGACTCAGCATACCACCCAAAACCAACTGACGCGCCCTAGGAACTAGCCCATCACTCCACATCGGGCCAGAAGAAGCCACATGTCAATCTGAACCTGATTGTCGCAGAGAACCCTCCTCTGCTGAAGCCAAAACCGCCATCAGCCTCGGACATCCACCATTACCATACTTGAAAGCATAATAAGCACCACAAAAAACTTTCAAACGTTCATACTCTGTAACAACATCCATACTATAGGTGCTAGAAATGTGAAAAGGTTGTGCTTACCACCAACAAACGTGCAAAATTCCACATCGATTCAGAGCTTAATCTTCGCCCGATAGTTCAACAGTAGGCAGTCATGCTTCCTGTAACCACCCAGAGCATCACCCATCCGCTTCAACCATTTCAGCTACAATATCCCGGAAGCAAAACGACTTGTAACCGGGCGAACGAAAGCTCAAGCAGTGCCCTTGGCTGCCAGAATAGAGAGAGGATCGACAATACCATCAAAATATTCCACAACTACGGTAATGGCGTGATGATACCATGGACCACTTGTGGCTGCCCTCCATTGATCGACTTCCGACCAAAATTTACATACAAAGCGGTCCTCAACAATCCGCTCAAACCCAATGTTGCCAAAATCGGATACATCATGCCAAAGACTAATCATACGCTTCGTGAACCCTTGAACTTCATTGGGTTCTAAAGGAGACAAAGAGAAGAGTCTCACCAAAACATACCTTAGTTCATCCTCCTCCTCCTCATCTGGCATGGCGAGGTCCACCGCACCGAATGTCGTTGCCAAATGCCAGGGTTCATGTTCAGCTTCATTTTCTGTCAGAGGAGAAGCAGCGACTAGAGGGATGGGATGTGACATGCAAGTATATAGAGAGAATCAGTGAGAGGAGAGGAGTATGGTGGTATTAATAGATTTGTGATATGAATAATAAGGAGGGAGATCGGTGATGGAGAAGGAAAGCAGCGGTTAGGTTTTGAAGGAGAGAAAAAAAAATCGAGATACTCAAAAACATCGGCTTGCCAGATAAAATCGAAGTCTTAAATTATGCAATTTTAGCTTAGTTGTTATCACTCCAAAACATTATATTTCCTGTGGACACACTCACACACCCATCTTTTTTTGTTGGTAAGAAAAAAGAAAATGGAACTACCTTTGCATGAGACTGAGACTGAGATGGAGACGGAGAAAACAAAGTAACCATGTGAAAGTGCAAGAGGGAGATTTAGAGAGATTGTCGCCATTTGCGTGAAACGCAGAGGATGACACATAATACAACCTCATCCTAGATCCAATGCAATGCAAACAATCAAACAAAAAAACCCCACATAAATCACAAAATCCCAAAATTAGGTATTTGCCCCTCAAATGATTTTATTTATACTAGCCTTCATGCAGAAAAACGTCGCGTTTGCGCGTGTAAATTATCAGTATATTTTGATAAGAGTGTGTAGTTACTGTGTTTTACACAATTAGGCAACACAACTATTGTTATTTCTCATCTCCAATCCTCTCTTCAAAAAAATTATCTGCAAAATAAAATGATAAATGTTCAAGTCTCTATCTTTATCTCGCCCGTCCACCCTAATTTGAATTTTCAGTGAAGTTGATCACATCAAAATACATGCCAATTATGAAATGTATTGAGAAGAAAGAATATACTACAAATTGAAAAGGAAGCAAACTAAGAAATGACAGCTTTCAATCTCAAGCTCATCGAACTCGAACTTCCTGTCTTCTATTAGAAACCAATTCATCTGCAGTAGTCATTTTCGACTGTAGACAAATACGCTGTATTCATCGAGGTAAAGATGTCCACACTAAGAAATTTGGATAACGGAAGAGTTGTCTACAATATATTTCGACTGTATATTGGAATACAGATGAAGAGTTGTCTACAGTATATTTCGACTGTATATTGTATATTTCGACTGTATATTGGAATCACGTGAATATTGGCTCTTATATCATTCACGTGAAGAGTTGCACCAACTCCTCTCTATCTTCATTTTCATCTTTGGCATGAAACTCCTTCTCGAGTGCTTCATGAGCCTCTGTAGGCAAAATTGAAATTGAAAAAGAAAAATCACGCATACATATTTCTCCAAATCAATGATACATGAAATTGGTAACTTTGTAATCAATGTCAACAATAACGAAGCAAAATCTAAAACTTTTCTCTCTCAACCCCTTAAAACTCAGAAACTAGATCCTCTATTCATTCTCATGTAAAGGCACCTACATAACACACAGAAGCAACATTATTCATCTCCAAATAACATTTTTGAAAATTCAACATTTCCCCAAATACCAGAAATAGCTATATAGTATATGCAAAATACCAGTAACAATCAAACAACAGATCAAGTAAAAAAAAAGAGCCAAATCCTTTCTTTCAACAATCACAAAAATATCTTCAATGTGCACAATTATGTTCATCATTTTACAGTTTACTTGTCATGAAAGAGAAATCAAATCTCTTCATCGAGGTGCAAAAGCCCAAATTTTATTTCAGCATTTTGACCTACTTGATGTTTAGGGCATTGTTAGTAGAAACATGAATATTAGGTAAAAATAATTAACGTGACAATCATTCCCTCCATGCCTTGCTTCACTTCCATTCTCTCCACATTTCTGCAACTTGGCAAGCAAAACATTGAGAATCATATAAATAAAGATTCATATTCCCCATAACACTGTTGGAATAACAAAAGAAATGGAGATTCTTAAAACAAATATTGCAGATAGATACATAACCTCAACTGATACAATTCATGTTAAAATTGGTTCTAATCAATAGAACGTATTACTAAGTTAACTATTAAGTAACACACAAAGTGCAATCAAATTGATTAAGCTATGCAGAAATGGAAAAACAATAACCCATGAAAACGTACAAATTCTTAGTAATCTATTGAAAATAAATACCTTGCTGATATCTTTCACCATCGCCTGTCATCTCTACCTTCCACTTCACTCACACTCAATTCCCCCATCTACATTATACTGTCGTGATAAACTGCTTCTCTAATTCTCGACGTACGTGTCATCTTTTGCGTCGGATAATTTTGGTTCACCTCCGATTTTAGATGTTTCCTCATTCAAGTCTCTACGTTCTTCTTGATTTTTTTTTTTACCATATTGACCATGATAATAAAGATATTTCTTTTTTGAACAATTAAATCAATCCGAAAGTTTTTGAAAGTTGTACCACCAAACTGCCATAAACAAAGTTCCCTTGATAGAGATTTTTAAGTTCCCTGAAGAATTAATTTCAGCAGAATATGCCCCTCTCTCCCTCCATCTCCATCTCCATATCATCCCCCCCTCATGAAAAGTTGTTTTCTGTTTTACGTTTTCATTTGACACAAACCCGACGTGAAGTTATTATGCAATAGTAATGTAGCCTATAGATGTCAAGTTGATTCAAAAGTCATTGCTTTGCTGTTAAAATTTAAATTCAGGTGGAACGAAATGCAGATTCTTTACTGTTGATGATTCTGTTGCTAACATACTACTATTGGTTTACTGTTGTAATCAATTTCTGCGGTATGCAATGGGGATATGTTTACTTAGTGTTATTGTCTTGTTTTTTCTTTTTCTGTTTGGCAGAGATCACCTCGAGGACTATACGAGTGACTACACAGCTCAGGTGCTGTTAGGGTACTGCATGGTTTATATATTCATGCAGACTTTTATGATTCCTGGAACAGTATTCATGTCGTTGCTTGCTGGTTCCCTTTTCGGAGTCTTCAAAGGGGTAGCTTTGGTGGTGTTCAATGCCACGGCTGGAGCTTCATCTTGCTATTTCCTGTCGAAGGTGATAGGGAGGCCACTAGCAACCTCTCTTTGGCCCGACAGGCTTTTGTTTTTTCAAAACGAGGTACATCCAGATGTCCATATGAGTTTTGGGAGATAAACGTAAACACAAGCAGTTGATTCATTTTCTTTTTCTCCAGGTGGCCAAAAGAAGAGCTGGGTTGTTGAACTACATGTTGTTTCTCCGGTTAACTCCGACCTTGCCAAACACCTTCATTAATGTTGCTTCACCAATAGTTGATGTGCCTTATCATACTTTCTTCCTTGCAACCTCAATTGGTCTCATACCTGCTGCTTATGTCACTGTCAGGGTAAATATCTTTCACTTCTTTTCAGAATAACATTGGTATTGATTGAAATTTGTTTTCTGTTATCTAACATAGAATGGTATGTTAATATTGAATGCTTCAGTGTTCATAGTGCTACTTAAACATCAATCATTCTGTCTTCATATTGCTGACAATGCGTTTTCGTGCTCAGGCTGGATTAGCTCTTGGAGAATTGTGATTCCTTGGGGATCTCTACGACTTCAACTCAATAGCTACCTTGTTCTTCATTGGAATTGTGTCGGTTACTCCCACACTTGTAAGCAAGAACAAATCGTAGCTCTTCTCTAGCTCAACTTTGCTTGGTGTACATTGGGCCCTTGTTGTGGTTGCAGCCATTCGGGTATCACCTCTGTACAGATAGCATAAAGCTCTCTTTCCATTCTGGGAATTACTGCCTTGATGGAGCTTTAGAGGAGAATATGGGGAAGGTGTGTCCTTGGGTAATGGGGTAATGTGTACTGTAACTTCAATTTCAGTAGAAGTTTTCAATTTCATAGGGGATGTATGTGTATCAGTATCGTTGGTAACAGAATGTAAAGGGCAGTATCCAAGCTTCTCAAGTTTCTAGTGTTGAATATTCTTTATTCATAGTTCATTGCATCTATTGTACGTTGGAGTCTAGGAGTTGCAACGTCGCAAAGTATCGGTCTTCTGCAAACCAACTTTTCAAGAAATCTTTGATGAGTCTACTTCGGAAGGGCGGAGTTAGGATTTTATAACGAGGGAGTTGAATTTTTTTTCCAAATAAGTTTACTCATGGTGTAGGAGTTAGATGTACAAATTTAGGTTGGGGAGGGGGGACTAATTTTTAAAATTTAAAATTTTACACTAGAAATTAAGCTACAAATAAAACATCTTGAAAAGCTGTAATGAAATGACCCAACCCTAGTTTAGTTTAGCTAGTAAACTAGAATTTAATTCTAACGATTAATTAACTCTGATAAATTCTATGAAAATTTTGACATAATTTCTTCTGAAAATTGAACAACCCAAAACCTGTAAGAAGAGAACACTTCTAACTAGATTCACACATACAAATCGTGGATCACCAGTTGTCCATCCGGATTTCTCAACAAATAACAAACAAGAGCTAGGAATTCAACTCAGAAATTAAAAATGTAATTACAACATGCTGGTTCTGATTACAAAGAGAACATACTCGACTACTAAAGTAACAGAAATTAACATAAACAACTTGAATTCAAAGCGACACTTATGAACATAAGATACATATAAACAGGTCTGATAGTAGACTGGAATCTACTAAATGAAGAGCTTATTCGTGGACTCAAAGTCTTTGACGGCACCATGCAAACTGAAGATTTATACTACAGCCTGGGCAATGGAAATCGAAAAGCTCAAGGAAAAACATTTAAAATATAAAACACTAGAGTGAGTGGACAAAAATAACGTAAATTACGTAAAACGATAAATCTATAATAACAAGTTTTTTCGTTAATTTCTATAAAATAAAGCGAGTTCAAATATAATAAACTGAAATAAAATATGGAGGTGCGCGCTCATGGTGTTTGTCCTAATCCGGTCTGACCCAACTAGTCAGTGATCAGCTGACTAGTCAAAGCATCGATGCTAAAAATAAAATCATCACTAACATACCTCCAAAAATGATTGTAATAAAATACAAGAGACTGTAAGTCTGCATAAATCTGAACTCGTGGCAACTGTGAAAATAAATAAACGTCCACTCACAAGTCTGCGACTACTGCTGGGTCCAGCGGAATTTTCTTTGCTGCTAGGGTCATGATCACGATGTCCTTTTCCGTGGCCGGAATTGGTGAAACATGTCAAATCTTTTGGAACGGGTCGCAATGAGCAAAACGGGTCAAACACCGTGGGTATTTTCTGATTTTCTGATTTTAAATTTTCAAAATTCCCCTATTTATATCCCCAAGCTCCTCAAAAGATCGACGGCCCAAAATCAATCTTATTGCAATCGAACGGTCGAGAATTAACCGACTAAAAATGATTTCCATTTTATTTATTTCTCGCGTGAACTTCCGATAAGCATAAGAAATAGATCGCTTATCCGAAAAATTTTCCAAAAATTTCTTGGAGCCTGAATTTAAATACTCTACAACTTTTGTGAAGAAAGTCAAATCAAATTCTTGTCTGGTAAAAAAGTCGTTAACATCTTCGGTAATGCGACTAATACGCGATAAAACTTAATATAACTCGATAATCGCATAATTTTGGTTCGGGTCATAACAATATACCCCCCCCCCCCCCTTACAAAAAACATTTCCTCAAAATTTATGTACCTGCTAGAAAAGATGAGGGTACTGCTCTCTCATGTGCTGCTCTAGTTCTCAAGTGCCTTCTTCCACTGCATGATTCCTCTACAATACTTTCACTAAAGAAATGGTCTTGTTCCAGAGAATCTTTTCTCTACGGTCAAGAATCTCCATTAGTTCCTCAATATAAACAAAATCCTCACGTAACAAAATCTGCTGAGGTACAATAACATGAGAAGGGTCAGAGATGCATTTCTGCAACAAGGACACATGGAATATGTCATGAACATGTTCTAGTTCTGATGGTAACTCCAAGCAATAAGCAACATCACCAACACGTTCAATAATCTCATATGGTCTGATGTATCGTGGCCGAAGGTTGCCACGCTTTCCAAATCGCATAACACCATTCCATGGCGACAATTTCAAAAATACCCAGTCACCAACCTTGAATTCTAGTTTCTTTCTCCTAACGTCTGCATAACTCTTTTGTCGATCTTGGGCAGCTTTTAATTTGTCTTGAATGATCTGCACGTTCTCTGTCATTTCTTGCACAATATCTAGACCAATAAGGCTTCTCTCACCTACCTCACTCGAATACAGCGGGGTCCTGCACTGTTTTCCGTATAAGGCTTCATATGGAGACATACTAATGCTGGAGTGGAAACTGTTATTATAAGCAAATTCCATCAAATGCAGGTACTTATTCTATTTCCCTGGAAATTGCAATACGCATGATCCCAACATATCCTCCAGCGTTTGAATAGTTCTCTTGAACTGGCCATCTGTTTGGGGGTGAAAAGTTGTACTGAATCGTAACTTGGCGCTCATAACTTCCTATAAAGCTCTCCAGAACTATGAAGTAAAAAGGGAATCTCGATCTGAGATAATAGAAACATGCACACCATGTAGCTTCACAATCTTCTGCATATACACAACTGAGCTAATTTGCTCACAGAAAGTTTCTCTGGAACTGGTATAAAATATGAAGACTTTATGAAACGGTCCACAACTACCCAGATATCTGTATGACCCTTGGATGTATGAGGTAGCTTATATACAAAATACATAGTAACATGCTCCCATTTTCAAACTGGAATCTCTAGACGTTGCATCAAGCCTGAAGGTTTCTGCTGCTCTGCTTCGTTGACAAATGGGACACTGGCTCACATATGTCGCTATTTCCCTCTTCATATTAGGCCACCAATACTACTCCTTAAGAGTTCGATACACTTTCGTACTACCGGGATGCATTACATAAGCTGAACAATGAGCTTCATCAAGTATTTCTCGTTTCAATTCTTCATTGTTCGAAACACAAAGTCTACATTTGATCACCAGTAAGCCATCTCTCCGCAATGTAAATCTGGTTGTCTATCGGTACGTACTACTTCCTTTAATTTCAGCAATGAGACATCAGAATCTTGTAAGTCACGAACTTTGTCAACAAGAACTGGTCAAACCTGAAAGTTGGAAAGTAAAACTCCCGGATCATCATCATTTGTGTACAGGAATGCGCCAGTGGATCGCAACTCAAAAAGTAGTGGCATCCGAGTCATTTGTATATGCGACAAAGAAACTCCTGATTTTCGACTAAGAGCATCAACTACCACATTCGCCTTTCTAGGATGGTATTCGAAAGTGCACTCATAATCACTCAACAGTTCCATTCACCTCGTCTGCCTCAAATTCAATTCTGGTTGTGTGAGAAAATACATAAGACTTTTATGGTCGGTAAAAATCTGACACCTGGCACCATATAAGTAGTGTCTCTAAACCTTCAACACGAAAATAATCGATGCTAACTCCAAGTCATGAATGGGGTAATTTACTTCATGAGGATTTAATTATCGAGAACTATAGGCGACAACTTTGCCTTGCTGCATCAACACACATCCCAAACCTAACTTCGATGCATCACTGAAAACTGTCAACTCCCCACTATCATCCGGTAAGGTCAACGATGGAGCAATAGTCAGCCTTGTCTTTAAAGTATGGAAACTTTTCTCAAAAGCCTCTGACCATTTGAATCTAACTCCTTTCCTCGTAAGTCGAGTAAGAGTTGCATCAATACATGAAAAATCTTGCACAAACCTACAATAGTAACCAACTAAGCCTAGAAAGCTCTTGATATCAGCTACACTGACAGGTCTGCTCCAATTCAACACCGCCTCTACCTTGTCAGGATCAACACTAATTCCATCTAATGAAATCACATGGCTAAGAAATTTAACTCTGTTCAGCTAGAATTCACATTTACTGAACTTGACATATAATTGAGATTCTCTTAAGGCCCTCAGAATAATATGCAAATTTCTTGCATGTTGTCTCGCATCTGAAGAGTAAATCAGGATATCATCAATAAATACAATGAAAAATTGATCAAGATATGCCCGAAATACTCGATTCATTAAATCCATAAAAGTAGCAAGTGCATTCGTTAGGCCGCATGACATAACTAAAAACTCATAATGCTGATATCGAGATCGGAACACGGTCTTAGAGACATCTGACTCTCTAATCCATAATTGATGGTATCCTGACCCCAAATCGATCTTGGAGAATAGCTCCCTTAAGCTGATCAAATAAATCATCAATCTGTGGCAGTGGATACTTATTCTTCACTGTAACCTGGTTCAGCTTCCGATAGTCGATACATAACCTCATAGATCCATCCTTCTTTTTCACAAATAAAGCTGGAGCTCCCCATGGTGATATGCTAGGATGGATGAAACCCTTATCAATTAGGTCTTGAAGATGAATCTGCAACTCTCTCAACTTAGCTAGACCCATCATATATGGAGCTTGAGCTATGGAACATGTACCCGGAAGTAGCTCAATCATGAAGTCAATTTTCCTTACTAGAGGAAGACCTGGTAATTCCTCAGGAAAGACATCTGGATATTTCCTAACCACCTTAATTTGCTCAAGGTTAGGGTGGAAATACTGATATTTACTACATGTGCTAGATATGCGGTACATCTTTTTCGCAACATCTTCTCAGCCTTCATGGCTGAAATAAGCCACGATGAAAGAATATTTCTTTCCCCGCTAAATAAAATCTCAGGGAACCCCGGACTTCTAAATACTACCTCTTTCCGATGACAAACAACCAAAGCTAGATGATTGCTCAGAAAGTCTATGCCTAGAATTCAATCAAAATCTGCAATGTCAAGAAGTATCAGATTGGCAGACAATCCAAAATCTCCAACCATCATGCTACAGTCTTGATATATTAGCCAATCTAAAATCACCTCGCCAGAGGGATAAATCACTCACCACATTTCCGATAAAGGAGTGGCAAGTACGTTAATTTTTGATGCTAATCTCATAGAGATAAATGAGTGTGTCGCCACTGGATCTATTAAAGTATAAATAGCATAACCAAAAATATGCAATGTACCAATAATCACCTCTGGAGACGCTATGCTCTCCTGTAGTCATCTGATGAAGTCGGGCCTGTCTAGTCTGTCCAGCTGGTCGCCCTCTCTGGCTCCAGTCTTGATAAGATGGTTGTCTGGGTGATGGTACGGTTCTAACCCCTGAAGTGAATCCCTGACTACCACTAGAATTCGGCACCGGAAATCCACCTGAGGTGTCCCTATGTGGACACTCCTTCACAAAGTGGTTTGTCTGGCCACAACGATAGCAAGCTGAAGTCCCTAACTAACATTATCCGAAAATGATGCTTGTTACATCTACTACATAGAGGAAAATCTCTGGGTTCCGATGGAGTAAATCGAGACTCTCTAGATCCACTGAAACTGGCCCTAGACCTCTGCCTTTATGATTGACTCCGTCTCCACCTCAAAAAACAATTCAGATGACGTGCACTAGAGGTCTGAGATCCCTCACCAGAAGATGATGTGGAACCAGATGCGCTAGAGCCTTCTCTTTTTGAAGGACCCTGGCTGGGCCCGCCTTCCTCTAATCTTCGAGTCTGGCCCCGCTCAAGTTGAAGCCTATCTTCACATCTCACTGCAACACTGACAAACTCGTCAAAATCAATGTGTGGTACATCTAACATGTATGGGGCAATCTCATGTCGCAAACCTTGCTCAAACTTCCAACATCTTTCCTTCACTAACCTGGCAGAATTTGGTGTAAATTGGGATAAACGGGTGAAACGATCCTAGTACTCCATCACGGACAAGTCTCCTTGCCAAAGATCATAAACTCCTCATATTTCATTTGCTCTGTAGCTTCACTGAAGAAGCGACTCATGAAAAACTCCCTGAACTCTGCCTATAGGGTGGTGGTTTCATTTTTCTTAGTGCTCTTCCACTAACGGTAAGCATGGTCCAGCAATTGATCCACAGCTATCGTTGTTCTCTGCTTTGAAGTCAACTTGGGATGTAGGCGGTCACATACTCGACCAATCTCTATAAGGCAATTCTCACAAGTCTTAGGGTCATGATATCCTACAAAGGCAACTACTCCTACTGATTTAGTTTCGGTGACTAAATCATCATGACCCTCACGTGGTGCTAGCATCATGTGTTAAATTAACTCATGCATTTGTTGTGTCAAAGACTACACTTCATCATGTTGAGCTGGTTGTCGAGGCATAATGATCTAAGGATCCACAAAAAAGTATTTAGCTCACTTAAAGAGACCAAGAAAATGACTCAACTAAGAGACTCTAGACAGTTAACAATGTACAACACTTGGAGCTGCGATGGGGATCCGCCGACCGGTCGGGCCATCCTCCCGGGAGTGTTGTACACTATGAAATGTCTGTACTGACATGACCAAGAGTCTACAGAATTTGTAACCTAATGCTCTGATACCAAACTGAAAGAACCCAACCCTAGTTTTGCTAGTAAACTATTTTTTTTTCAAATAAGTTTACACATGGTGTAGGAGTTAGATGTACAAATTTAGGTTTTTTTTTTGGGGGGGGGGGGGGGGAAGTGTTGTAGTGAAATGACCCACCCAAACCTAGTTTAGTTTAGCTAGTAAACTAGAATTAAATCCTAACAATTAATTAACTCTGAGAAATTCTATGAAAATTTTGACATAATTTCTTCTGAAAATTGAGCAACCCAAAACCTGCAAAAAGAGAACACTTCTAACTAGATTTCCACATACAAACCGTGGACCACCGATCGTCCATCCGGATTTCTCAACAAATAACATAGACAAGAACCAGGAATTCAACTCAGGAATTAAAAACGTAATTAACATGTTGGTTCTGAATACAAAGAGAACATACTCGACTACTATTTGATCGAATAACTGAAACTAACATAAACAACTGGAATTCAAAGCGACTTCTATAAACATAAGATACATATAAATAGGTCTGACAGTAGACTGGAATCTACTGAATGAGGAGTTGACTGGTGGACTCAAAGCTTTTGACGACACCACGTAAACTCAGGATTTATACTGCAACCTGGGCGATAGAAATTGAAAATCCCAGGGAATGACATTTAAAATATAAAACGTTACAGTGAGTGGACAAAAATAACATAAACTACGTAAAACAATAAATCTGTAATAACATGCATTTCTACTAATTTCTGTAAAATAAAACGAGTTAAAATATTATAAACTGAAATAAAATATGAATGTGGGTGCTCATGGTGTTTGTCCAAACCCAGAGCATCTCCATGACTATAAATAAAAGGTGATGAGATCGTCTAGGGTGTTTTTCCTAACCCAAGACAATCAGGGTCGGCAGGGTGTATGTCTTAACCTGGCCTGACCCGACTATTCAGTGATCAGTCGACTAGTCAAAATAACTATGCTAAAAATAAAACCATCATAAACATACCTTCAAACTCGACTGTAATAAAATACAGGAGACTGTAAATCTGCGTAAATATGAACTTGCAGCATCTGTGAAAATAAATAAACGTCCACTCACAAGTCTGCGACTACTGCTGGGTCCAGGGAAATTTTCTTCGCTGCTAGGGTTGCGATCATGATGTCATTTTCCATCGCCAGAGGTGGCTGGAATCGGTGAAACGGGTCACGGTGAGCAAACTGGGTCGAGCACCGTGGGTATTTTCTAATTTTCTGATTTTAAATTTCTAAAATTCTCCTATTTATATCCCCAAGAACCTCAAAAGATCGACGACCCAAAATCAATCTTATTGCAATCGAACGGTCGAGAATTAACCGACTAAAAATTATTTCCATTTGATTTATTTCTCGCGCGAACTTCCGATAAGCATAAGAAATAACTCGCTTATCCGAAAAATTCTCCGAAAATTCCTACGAGTTCGAAATTAAATACTCTACAATTTCTGTGAATAAAGTCAAATCAAATTCTCGTTCGATAAAAAAGTTGTTAACATCCTCGATAATGCGACTAATCCGCAATAAAACTTAATATAACACGATAAACGCACAATTTTGATTCGGATCGTAATATGTAACCCACATAATTCTCGTGTATAGCTATGTCTTTGCCTACTTGGTTGGTCTATATTGGAAACTGATGCCATCACTAATTTAAGTAATAAAATCGTTTCAAGGGAAGTACCTGGAGGAATAATTTCACATGTGACGTGCTGCTAAGGGTTTTACATGTGACCACTGGTCTTAGATCCCACCGGTCAAGTTTGGCAGAAGATGGTGAAAAAATCCATGACCTTAACGAAGGGTTAGCTCTGCACGAAAATCCAGAGGCGACACGGTGGAGCCGGGGATTGAGAGGAGGTTGCAATCGTAGGCTACCAACAAAATACCGATGCATTAAGATATCTGATGTCTACAGAGGTTGTTCAACTAGGAGTTTAGGACAATAGTATCTTCCTAATCTAAAATACATAATCACATTATGTGAGTGACCAATCTTTTTAACTAACAATACTCCTCAGGTTCTTTCTCCATCATTTATTGGAACCAATATATGGAAAGATAACTCCGACAATGAAGCAACTGAAACAATTCTCAACATCCATGACTTGTACAATAAATCATCAAACATGGAACAGGGTACATAATTGAATGTCTTTACAACAATAAAAAAAAATTACAAAAATGGAGCACAAAGTGTTTCATTTGTATGATGCCCCTGAGCTATGTTGCAATTGCTTGTGTGGTCGCTCCTACCTAAACTTCTTGAATTTCTTGTTCTGGTTTGAGCTCTGTGGAGACCGGCTATCCATCATACGTTTTACACCTGCTTCTTTTGAACCAGTACCGTTTTGGAGTGACGCCTTAGCTTTTCTGGCCGCAACAGATGGTCTTTTCTCTGAACGTTCTTTCGACTTTATTCCACTCTGAGGCCTTGATTCAAACTTAGCTTTAGGATACTTTTGGACACCAGATTTACCTGCACGTACCCCCTGGTAGGCCATTGAAGGCTTGGAATTTCCCTTAAACTCTGGAGTCCTTGAACCAACTGCTAGCCTTTTGGCAGGGGAATTAGCTGTTGATGCAGGTGATGGGTTGCTTCTCTTAGATGGGGTGGAATCTTGGGTTCTGCTTTTAGACAGGATGGACTCTGGTTTTGCAAGAGACAACCTCAGTTCCCGATTTTTAAGCTTCAAATTCCGTTTCCGAGCGACTGCATTTGCAGCCTCCTGAGTGACCATTAAGACACACAACATTGTGAATACAAAATTGACATTGGAAAGGAACGAAGGAGATAATGAAACATATACAAACTTGCTAAACGAGTTCACAAATAATTACTTAACTAGTCCTGAAGCTGGCAGAGCTATGGAACAACTTTCAATATGAAACAAATTACATAAAAATTCTTCCAACCTTGACAATGAGAAGAGCAATGAAGAGATCTCTTGGCTTTAATTATTAATTTCTAGTAATGAAGGCCAAAGAAAATTCATATGTTTGCTCCATGATCAATGTCAATTTATTATATGTACGGTCTCCCAAAATTTAATATAAAAGAAACCAAGTAAAGATAAAGGCAGCAGATACTCAAGACCAATAAGGCTTGGATCTGTTTTTAAGATATTGATCTACTCTATTTAGCTAAAGCAGTTTAAGGTTGAGATGGATAATTGAAATGGGCTCCAAGTTACAATTTAGGTCCTAACAGCATCAACAAAAAAGATATTTCCCAAGAGTACAACGCAAAGGGAACTTATCTGAGTTTAAGGCAAAACATGCTTTCAAAAGGAAATTTTGGAAATTAATCGTAATTGGTATAAAAAAAAAGTAGTGAAAAATGCACATACCTTCGTTTTGAACATAACATACGCAATGCCCTTTCCAATACCAACGTTAGAGTCCCTCACTATGCGAATAGCTTCAACTCCAGATTCCTTAGAGTTGATGCTGCAAAACAACTGATAAACTTCTTCATCCTGAGAAGGAGAAGATAGGAAAAGCATGTATTACAAGTTTACAACCAAGGTCTGCAATAATAATGCCGATAAGGACAAATATTCCCCCAAAAAATAAAAAATAAATAGAAAGAGCAAATCACCTTTACATTAAAGGGAAGGTTGCCTACAAATACAGTTCTCTTATGATCATACACAGAGGCATTCTCCCCTTTCAGCTTCTTACGAGGTGGGCAAGCCCTGTCAACACGGATATGGTGTCCTTCAACCTATATAACCATGCATAATAAGTCCAGGAACAAGCTTTATTGAGGCTCAACTAGCACATGATCCAATTAGATAGTTGATGAGGATAACATACCACAGTCATGTTATGGGACAACGAAGCCTGAGCGGATTCCTCTGATTTAAAAACTATGTATGCATTCACACTGCAACAGAAATGAGCTTCCAAAGTCAATATAGAGTTCACTTCTAGACATTAGACAAACCTCTCAAACTAGGTAGCAAAATGAAATCCCTAACAATCATGTTGCATCAGTAATTTGAAAGAAGCATATCGAACATTAAAATCTCTGTCTGAGCTAAGATGGAAGGCAAAACATACAAAAACAATCCAAAATCAGAGGTGCGCTCCAAACGAATTTATATGTCCTAAGAAATGGTTACCTGTCAGCATTTTCACGAGTTTGCTTCGTAAGTATTGCTACTTTTCTAGAAGCTTTCGTCTGCACAAAGGTAGTCACATGAAATAACAATCAATCATCAAATTTACAGTCTACAAAACTCGAACATGAAATCACTAATGGTGGTATAAAATAAAGACTCACATCATCTAATTGCACAGATCGAATCCTCACAGACTCCACCTCCCCAAATTGACTGAACTCCTTGATCAACACCTTCTTCTTCACATTAGGAGGCAAATTCCCAACAAAAATAGTCCTCAAAAGCTTGCATTCATCGTCGAAACCTTCATTCCCAACCAACATATCAGCTGGATTATCCAAACTCTTCCTCTTCTCCCCTACTTTCTTCCCCAACGCCTTTCCTCCATCCTCATCGTTCTCGGTGGCACCGTACTTCTTGGTCTCATATTCTCTCTCAACCTCATCCCTCTTCCTCTTCTTCCCATCCTTCCTCACCACACCAACTCCATCACCGCCTTTCTTCGCCAAACCGAAATTTGGATCATTTTCGGTACTCCATCCTAATCCGAGTACCAAATTGGAGGCTATATCATCACCTTTCCTCTCATTCAATTTACGATTTTCCTCCAAATTAGGTTTCTCTTTTTTCGATTTCTTCGTTTTCTTACTCTCTACTGGAGCCTCCTCCAGAGCTTCTACCTTCGCCGCGTCCTTCTTCTTTTTACCTCTCTTCTTCTTCTTCGCCTCGCCGTCTTCGGCGGCGTTATTCTCGGAGCCGCCGTGACTGACGGTTTCGAGTGAAGGAGCGGCCGGGAACGACGCTAGCCCTGGCTCCTGGTTCTTCCTTCGAAAGGGGTTGTCTTCGGAGAAGATCGTGGCAGCGTCTTGGCTCGCTGCGACGTCGCCGAATAAGGTCTTGAAGATGTCGGGCTGACCCGAGACGGAGTCGGGTTCTGATTCCTTGTGTTTCTTCTTTCCCATTTTGGTTCTATTTCAGAAACCTTAGAGCTGAGAGTTTATTCCGACAGAGATAGAAGTAGGGGGTCGAAACCCTAGAGCTGTTTTCTGGTCAAGGGTAGGAGAGGGACGACGCAGTTTGAAACGGGTATAAAACCCTATTGAAGAAAAAGAGTGGGCCGGTTTGAATTTGACTTCCAGGCCCAAGGGAAAGGACGAATTTCAAATTTTTTTTTTACTACGACGTAGAGGGTAGATTCAATTAGGGGTGGACATAAGACGGGTCAGGTCAATATTTGGATGTCCTCATCCTCCGTACGGGACGGAAAGAATAGGATTGGAGATTTAAAGTTCATCCTGATCGTTTCTAAACTGGAACGGGATGAGATGGGGCGTAACTGATCAAATTTCAGATTCAATTTAAAATGAACATTTGATAGATTATTTAACAACAAAAATTTGTAAGAGATTGATAAACCAAATTTTGGGTTCAATACAAGATAAACATAATTTGATAGGACCTAGAAGTGTACAATTACACTACGTAATACCGTTTTATTTCATGTTTAATTTATACATTTAGTTCATATTATGGTAATTTTATTTTTTGGGTTAGATATTGTTAATTGTTTAATAATTTAATATGTCAAATTTTAATAAAATAATAATAAAATAGATAAAAATATATTGTGCAAGACATAACAGGTCTATCGAGATTTCAAAATCAAGATCCGATACTGTCCCTAAAAAAAGGGACAGGTCGGGACAAAACAAAATAGTGAAAATTTTAATTTCTGTCCCTTCCCGTCCCGAGAGGGATTGAAACGGAATCAATTCGGGTTCAAGATTTACGAGATTCGTGCCCACCGTTAGATTCAATCATTCAAATAAAATTCAGTTTTCCAAAACAAAAAAGAAAATGATAAAAAAAACCTTAAAAAAACACATTTGGTTTCCAAAAAAACCCATGTAAAAAATGTCCACCATCTTATGACACCTGTTTTTAAAAAAAAATTAACTCGCTTGATTTTATTCCAAAAAAAAGCTATAAAGTTATAAAACTTATTTTTGATCTACCAATTTTACCCCTCAAGCAAATTGCTTCTCATCGTCGACCTGGTTTTCTCTACTAGAGCCGTTCAAGATGAGGAAGGCGAATTTTGGCCATTCTCATGCTCTCTACTTTCGCTATCTTCTTCTCTCTTCAAGTAAAAACCCTAACCACAACAATTTATTTATTTTTACTGTTTTTTTGTTTCATTTTGTATTGAATTCAATTCTCTCTGATCGACTTTGGCTCTGTGAAAAATCTCAACACGAAGGTGACTTCGCATTCCGAGAGGCATGGATGCATCTCCCCGATGATTTTTCGATCAAGTACGAAGCCATGTGCCTCCCGCCGCCGATCGTTGCCTATCTCAACGGTGATGGCAAGAAGGAAATCCTCGTCGCCACTCAGGACGCCAAAATACAGGTCCACTACTCCTCGACTCTTTAAAATCTAATCATAATAATCAGCGTTGTATAATTGTTGTTGTTTTTCTTATCAATTTCATTTTTGCTGTTAAGATTTTGGAGCCTCACAGTAGGCGAGTGGATGAAGGATTCAATAATGCTCGCGTATAGGGAAAGCTAGTTGATGTTGGAAAGCTTCACCAAGTCGTAAACAATGATTCTTAAGGTAATGAATGGGTTTCCTGATTTTCAAGTTTCCAATGTTGATGTTACTTGATGAAAAGACCTCATTGGTTGTATTGTTAAGGTTGGGACAAGTGTTGGGTGATGGGTACATAAATATGCACTTATGTACTATTTAATGATGTTCATATATTTATTTTTTTATTATTTATTTAATAATATTAGTTTAATTTATTGTTTTATAGGTATTTTGAGTCAATAAAAGAGAAAGAAATAAAAAAGAGATTTAAAGCTTAATTTGAGAAATATGTCTGGGCAGGTCAGTCAATTTTGACAAAGAACTGAGAGCATCTCAGATTGAACCGGGGATGATCTTTATATGCATTGAAAGCCCCAGATGTCTAGTTTCCATAGCTTCTTCCATATTAGAATTTTCATTTTTCTAAAGGAAGTTATGGTCATTTTAGTCAATGGAGGTTAGACTGCTCGGGAACCTAACTTTGATAAGAAAGTTGTGTTTCAAGACCCAAATCACACCAAGAAGCCAATGCCGAAATTTTACTTTAAAATCCAATTTAATACTAATGTGGTTTATGAAAAAGAAGTCAAGAGTTAAAAGGATTAAAGAAGTTTGACTTGTCAAAGAAGAGAGCTCAAAATCTAAGTGAACAAGAATATGTCCAATCAAGCCTCTATAAATACTCTTTTCAGGGCTTTTCAAAAGGTTAATCATCTTTGAGGAGAGGAATAATTCGAGAGGAGAGCAAAGAGAAGTTTCAGATGACGATTTTGACCCTCGAAACCTGATGTCAAATTCTATTCTTCTCTATCTTTTATTGCTTTCTTTTCTTATGAACTTTTGTAGTTCAACTTTCTTATCTATGATGGGCTAATTACTTAGTTAGAGGCTGATTGAAGCCCTAGACATACTTACGATTTTGAACTCCTTGTGGTTTTAATAACTATTTAGATGAGTTTTACTTCATTATTTTTCCATTGATGATTCCTACTATGTTTTTCTTTGAGTGCACACTTAGATGCATGTTATAGAAGTCTAGTGTCTTGAATTTGATGTATACATAATCAACATATTATTGCATATTCTGTAGAGACAAAACAAGCTCTTATGTGAAGTAATTCCTTAGTGACGTAAAGGTGGCCACCAAATCAACCATTGAAACTTTGTTGTTCCTCAACATTCTTGTAACGTAATGACTATAGTTTTCTAGGCTTATACCACCATATGTATAAGTCAGTTAATTGGGGATCAAGTTAGAGCGGATGACCACTCCCTCTTTCATGCCAAGTAAGAGAGTGTAATACGTAGGATGAGTTAACCACAACTTATACGCGGGGCACATTCATCCATGGTTCTTTAGATTAAATTGGGGTAATCATAGGTTTTCTAGGGTGAAGAGAAGTTCCTAGTTTTTCTTTTCCATTGTTGGTTCACTTTTAATTTTCAACATTTACATTTCTAGATTTAGTCTTAGTTCGCCGATTAATTTCAGTAACCAAATCAACTCGAAACCCTCTACATTTTTATATGGTAGTCTTCCACTGAGTCTAGTTGCATTTGTATAAATTTCATGACATTTAGAATAGTATAGGTATAGTTCGTAATTGCACTAATGTCTAGTGGTCGAATCTATCAAGTTTTCTGATATTTACGTTTAATTAGTGTTTAAGCATTTATGTCTCATCAATCTCTGCGAGAATAACCCCTACTTCCATTGAACTACATTAACATCTTCTAAACATACTTGAATAGTTAGTAAGGATTACCTTTGATATGTGATTTTTCGCCTATCAAATTTTTGCACTATGTGGTCGGGGATTGATCAAGTCTAATTTCTTTAACTTCGTATATTGTATAAAATGGATTCCGACTTTGTGATGTGTTCTACATGTTCAATGGCAGGCTACTTAGCTTAGGAATGTACATATATGTCATATCAAAGTTATCTTACCATGCAAAGTGACTATTATACACCTTCTTACACTCCGACATGGGATGATCTCCCCGTCTATAACTATTAGATGATGCAGAGCAGAGATTGTTGTGCATGATGTAGCAAATAATACTCGACAAACAAAATGAGAAAGAGGAGAATCGTGATTTTATGCAGGAGATAAGGGTGATAATGCATGAGCTTGGTAAGGCTATTGAGATATTGGAGCATCAGATGAGCCAAATTCAGCACATTATTGCACAACAAAATAATGGGAATCTGACGTGAGGATGACATTGCAATAG
This sequence comes from Geum urbanum, assembly GCA_946800695.1. Lineage (NCBI taxonomy): Eukaryota > Viridiplantae > Streptophyta > Magnoliopsida > Rosales > Rosaceae > Geum > Geum urbanum. The sequence goes on from OX327011.1 coordinate 27,432,901, forward strand.
AATAAGGGGATGCATTCTTTTATAATGATTAAATGGGCGAATTTCTTAAGGAGGAGTCTATCGAAATTCCTGATGTTGAGATGTCGATGCCACTACATGAACAACCACAAGAGCAATCAATGCCAAACTCAAGTTCCACACTTATTTCATACATCAACGAAACACTTGAGTTTGAGGATTCACCTACCAAGCCCCTTTTTTGGGTGGAGCATAATGAGATGGTGATGCCTGATCACCATATGTCCAACAAGGAGATTCTCTTTACCTTATTTGTTGGACTAAAGAGGAGGAGGCTTGGGAAAAGAGGAAGAGAAGAAAAAGATATTTTGGGTCTAGTGTGTGTGGGATACCATAGTTGCTCAAGTTTCTTGGAAGAGCACATCTAGCATCACTACTAAAAGCCAAGCACTTGATCGAACCAAGACCACAACCACCTGATGGTCTTGAAGATGTCTGGCTAAAGACGCTAAACTTAGCGCTGCATGGGAGGTAATCCATGTTGATGGAGAGGCGTGGCTACCAGATTTGCTCTCTTATCCCTTCTCCTTTATATTTTTCTCTTATCCCTCCTCATTTACTTTATTTTTCTCCACATAATATGTTTTGTGTGTGATACGTGTTCTTTGTCATACTTGTTTGATGTATTGCATGATTTAGTTCAAGTTTTATAGTAAGGATAATGCAACTTTCAAGTGTGGGGTGGGACAATATTATATGCTTAGCGTCTAGATATAGATTTTCTTTAAATTTTTCGTTTTTAGGTGTTAAATTGGAATTCTGCAATATGCTTCTTTGTGTGATTTAACTGACATGGTTAGAGGTCTCGAAAAATTCTGAAAATTTTATGGAGTGCTTATATATGTGTCTAGTTTATGGTAAAAAAAATCAGCTTATTATGGCGTGTGATTAATTCTGTATAAATTATGTAAGTAGATACGCTCGATTTCTCCGATTTTTGGGTGTACAGGAGACCCAATTCGACGGGTCTGAGGAATTTTTTGACCCGTCGAAATTTTTATCGTAAAATCGAGTTTTTTTTTGTTTATATTCGACCCGTCAAATTTTGAGTCAGTTTTTGGGAAGTGGCATGCCTTCGACCCGTCGAAAGTGAATGAGCCTTTTGTGACGACCAGTTCGTCATGGAAGGGTTTCTACGTCAGTTTTTGAAATTTTTTGAGGTTTTTTTTTTGTTATTTAGTGTCTTATATGAAAAATAAAATACAAAAAATAAAATAAAAGTGTCCAGAAAAACAATACAAAAGGAGTCTTTTATTTATGTTTTGAGTCTTAAGAGCCCCAAGACTAAAAGTGATTATATCTTCCGAAATTGTGACTAAAAGTGAAACATGTGACTAAGTTATTTGAATTTCTTTGGTTAATCTTGATATATGGCATGGTGCATGTGATAATGTGTAGTGGATATAGAAACAAGCTAACATAGTACAAAGCATGCATGAATATGTTATGATTCATTAACCTGTGAACGATTGAAACCAAACATTGTACACACAATCTTGTGGGATTCATTTCTATCTCATAATATATAAAAAAAATTGAGAAAGAAATAATAATTTAGCTACCCTTATCATAGGCTAAGGAGCAACATATTAAAAAGGGTATATGAATACTTTCATGGATTATTCAATATAATCTCCCCATTAAAAAATAACCTAATCAAATCTGGTCCGTCTAGTCTATTTTTTACCTTTAAATTTTTACATACTTACAAAAGTTAAAAAAATTACTCTAACATTTAAGATTTTTTTATTCTAATCGTTGTAAACTATTCATATCAAACCCTAAACCCTTCTTTTCAAAAAAATAAAAAGAAACCTTAACGCTAAACCCTAATTCGCCAAACCCCAAACTCCAAATGCAAACGCAAACCCAAACCCAAACCTAAACCTAAACCCAAACTTTTTGTGTATTAGACTTCACACGACGATGCACGAGTCTTCTTTGTGTGATAGTTTCGACACTTCATTAAAATTTGCATCATACAACATAATTTTATATGTTGTGTTGTGTTAATATTTTGAGTGGAGGGGAACCAAAATGACATCAAATAGTTGACATCAACATTTTCTTCAGACAATGCAATAATATGTTTTCATTGTGTGAAAATGATGAATTTTAGGGGGAAATAAAATGACATCCAACTATTGCCGCCAAGATTTTTTTCATACAACGTAATAATATGTTTTCATTGTATGTAAATCATGAATTTTAGGGGAAAATAAAATGATATCCATATATTTTCGCCAACATTTTATTTATACAACGAAGTAATATATTTTCGTTGTGTGAAAATGATAAATTTCAGGGGGAAACAAAATGGCATCTAATTGTTACCTAAAACATGTGTTGATACAACGATGTATTCTATGCACCGTTGTGTCAAAATGTAAAAATTGAAGGGAAACAAAAAGGCATCCAATAGTTGTCGTCAACTTTTGTCATACAGTGGGAGTTTATGATAATCGTTTTGTGATTGTTAAAACTTGGAATGAAACTCAAATAAGCCCATTTTTGGAGCTCAATTCGAATGCACATAAAACAATTATGTATATTACTGTTGTTTGACGTGATCAAAAGAATCATATTTACAATAAGTTTTGACTTCAGAAATGGAGAGGGAAATATCACTCATTTCATCACAATCATACCACGGAAAATTATACTTTTGTTGTGTGATAGAGTTTTTCATTTCTAACAGACAATGTTGTTACAAAAAAATCGATGTATGATAGTAGGTATCAATTTTTCATTATCATACAACATCTTTTTTAAATTCGTTGTGTTACTAGCGTAGTATAAAGCATTTTTTGTGGTAGTGACCCCTACTTTCATTGAACTACATTGACATGTTTAAAACATGCTTGAATAGTTAATAGGGATTATCTTTGATAGATAATTTTTTGCCTATCACTGAGAGCAAGGTATGACTCCTTGGGATTTAGGGAAGGCAACGCCTATTATTACTCATCTTCACAAATTGGGAGACCTTCCAAAGGGCTGGGCTCTTGTTCGTGGATGTGGCACTATATGTCTCTCCTCCTCTCTTTGTCCGTTCATTTCTAGATCATCCTTGTTACTTGTATAAATATTATTATCATGAGCATCTAGGGTTATGATGTTGTAGAAATTGCATGCCCTCAACGCCATGCCACTGGTTTGGACATTTCAGACATCGCCATTAACAAAGAAATTCAGGTAACTAGAACTCACCCCCTTCATTGTATCAAATGAAATGCTGATGCTAAATATACTCGGAAATTGCAATAATTATTAGGGACTTTCCAAATGGTTGGGCTCCAATCCAACACATGATTACTGAAGGCCTGACCAGTTGTGGATCAAAGGAAGCAAAGCGAGTGGGAGAAGACATTACTGTAAGGTGGATCAAAACCATTTATAAAGCTTACAAGAAAACAGGTGTCATGCATGAAAAATATGATGTGGAGAAGTGTGGAGAATTTGGAGGTGGTGGTGAATACATACCCCAAGTATATTACTTTATCAAGCACTTTACTTTTGAATTATGATCCTTATACAAGCTCTATGATCATCTTATGTAATTGCCATCCAACTGTCTAAGTTTGCTTCTACTAATATGAAATATGTTTATGTATGTAACAATTGCAGACTGGTTTTGGCCGGTCAAATGGACTTGTGTTGGAATTTTAGGAGGAGTTTGGATGGCCTCAAGACAGAAAGATAGATTGCTAAGAGAGTATATACTATATAGTACGAGAGGCTGGATTTTTAGAGCTCGGGTGACGCATATTTTCATGTTTAGGATTTAGTATCCCGTAATAGAAATGTGAGTTACCATACGAGTTCGATAGTAGAAAGTTACCATAGATAGTTGTGGACTCATTACAATTACATGGGAAAACAACTTGAATATAATTAAAGTCTTAAAAATGGATATTTGATCCATTATTTGTAGGGGGTCTGTGATAGATAATAGATCCTCTAGTGATGGAGATCAGAGATCCTTCTTTAAATAAGAGCCTCTTGTGGCAACAATGTTTTCAGATTTTATGCAACTGTTTTGATCGATATATACTTAAATCTAAGACGATCTATTACATTTTTGTCCAACTTTTTGTCAAACTATCTGTTTGAAAAAGTGTCAACTAACTTTTATTTAGATATCTGACCAACTATTTATCACTTATTTGTCTAACTATCTATCTGAAAAATGTCAACTATTTATCTTCTTCAAATTTTAGAAGTGTCACACATCTGTCACATAATTTTCCAAATAATATGTGAGTCTTAAGTAACTTCCATTTTGATGTCTGTCAAACTATCTGTTTAAATATCTTTTCAAATTTCAGAATTATGAAAGCGCGCTTAAAGGAAAACGCTTCCATTTAGATGTATGTTCAACTATCAGTTTAGCCATTTAGGTATCTGTTCATAGCTCAGAATTATCAAAAAATTAAAGAAAAAAGCTTCCATTTGGATATGTCTGCCCAACTATCTTTCATATATCTATCCAATTTTCTGTCAAACTATATGTTTAAGTATCTGTTCATATTTCAAAATTATCAAAAGTTAAAGGAAAAAGAGTAATATAAAGAACAAACATTTTATCATACACCTTTCAACTTAGTTGCCTCTTTAAGAAAAAAGGAAAATGTTCGATCCAATTGATAAAACATTTATTAACATGAGAAAAGATGGTCAACCATCATCACATAAAAGATAATCCATCAGAGAGAAAGAGTGTTATGATCTATCAAACAAGCAAAGTTCAATCTTATTGGCCAAATACCTAGCTAGCAAAACAAAACCCTTTTTTCTTTTCTACTTCTCCTTTCTCATTTTTCTTTAAAGTGTACTCATCCCTCATTGTTTAAGTCGATCATTTGTGTAGAACTGAATTAAAAGTCGAAATATTGGCTTCAAAAACTAGTGGGATAAGACATCCAAAGAGTTGTTTAGGATGTCTGCCAGTGTTTTTGAATATCAAAGGTGTAATTGATCTCCAAGTAGCACGTATTGTCACTATCAACAAACTGAAACACATATAAAAGAACATACTAACTTAGTAAGATTACACCAAAAGCAAACTCAAATAAGAAGTTTGTGATGCCTAGTGGCCTAAAAACCTTCTATCTAACCAATTATCTGTCATATATCTGTCATACTATCTGTTTGAAAGTGTCAACTATTTATCTTCTTTAAATTTTATACGTGTCACACATCTGTCCAACTATCTATCACATAGCTGTCCAACTACCTGTCAAACTATTTGTTCAAGTATCTGCTCAAATTTCAACTATCTATCAAAGTAATCAAACAATCTGTTAAAGTACGTCTGTAATTGAAAATGTATGAACTTGATACCATGTGTGAATGGCTTTGTAATACTAAAATTCTAACCATTAGAAATTTATTAACACTCTCCCAATTTCGCCTTCCTGGCCTTTACTAGTTTTTCATCACTTAGACTAGCTAGCTAGCTCTATGTCTTTATCTCATAAGCTAGTCAGGATGGCCAGGTTCAAATCCATCACACATTGCTGCTATATAGATAATTTTTCTCGTGCTAATCAAATTCATAAAACATTAATACAGGTTCATATAATGAAGCAAAGAAAAACTCCAGATTGAAGAACAAAGTTACAACTACAACGAACAAGTAATATCACATAAGTGCTTGACAATTGAAATATGACAAATTAACGGAAAAAATCTAATAAACAAATAGCTAGAGAAGAAAATATATATTAATTAAGGTACTTACAACCATGTGGAGAAGAAAACTGCAAGCTGAAGCATAAGATGGAGTTATATATTGAGTGGCGTCTCGAAACCACTACCAGCTATATAGCTAGTAAATTGAACCTGGACGACGGAAAACGACATCTCCGTTGTCCAAGTGAAATATTCATTGAAAAAAAAAATTAAAAAAAAATCGAACCGCCATGGTAAATTGAACCTGGACGACGGAGAAAGTCATTCTCCGTCGTCCAGGTTCAATTTACGTTAAAAAAAAATTTAAAATTAATTCGCTAGGAATTTAGCGATCTGTCATTCGAGTGAAATAGTCGTCCAATATCGATGAACGCATTGTATATATGAACAGTTAAATTTGAACCGACGAATAATTTTTCGTTTTGAAAGTTGTTAAGTATCGACTAATCCTTACGACTTAAGTGTTCATGAGTAGAGGCTCATTTGCAGCAGAGTATTAACGAAATAGAATTTGGACAAAACAACCGTTAGATATGTTCATCGTAACATAATATATAATTGTCTTCAAAGGACCATAAAATAATAAGTTCGGGAATGGTTTCATCGGCACAGTCAACCGCAAAACCGAGAATTTCACAAATCGGAAACGTGGATACAAGGCATTTCGCAACTCCGATTTTCGAACCATCGAAGCTCACACACCAAGAATTGTTTACTCTAAAGTCTTGACGAAAAGAATATGCATTGGAAGAAGGTCTAGATGGTCGTTGTCTTAGAAAAAATTACGATATCTGCACCTGGACGACGGATATGAGCTTTTTCGTCGTCCAGGTACTAACCTGGACGACGGAAAATCTCATCTCCGTCGTCCAGGTGTATAGACCCTCATGAATTCAGGGGTTAGGGCCTTACTGTTTAGGGTTTAGGGTTTGTGAACTTGGACGTCGGAAAATGACCACCTCCGTCGTCCTAGTGTGTACCTGGACGACGGAGAATGACCATCTCCGTCGTCCAGGTGTAAAAACCCTGAATTTAAGGGTTAGGGCCTTAGGGTTTAGGGTTTAGGTCGTCCAGAGTTATTTGTGTGTCCGTTAAGGGTTTAGGTCAATTATTTTGAATAAAAAAAATGAAAAAAAATGATCGATCGATCCGATTTGCTAGATTTATATTAGGGTCGAGGATTTAGGGAGATAGCCAAAATACCCAAAAGGCGACAACCTGCAATTAATTTCTCCGTTGTCTAGGATATATAATTCGGATTAATTAATTAATTTAATTTAGTTTACGTACGTCGGTCGATCCGATATATCTGATCGAGCATGGACGCGTGTAATTAATTAATTAATATATATACGTACATACATACATTCTCCTCCTTATAATATTAATTTATATTAATTTTTGATCGATGATGCATCGATCATATATTACAATAATTACGTACAGTAATTAATTACCAATTAATAATCCTCGTCGTATGACCGTACTCTTCGTCATAATCGTCATCGTCCTCATCCCCGTTAGACGACGGCTCATCCTCATCATCGTACTCAACATCGTCCGACGAATAACCTGAGTCCTTGTCCGCGTCCTCTTCCTGCTCGTCTTCTTCATCTACCTCATCGATAATCTCATCTTCAGTTAGATCTGTACAACCATCAGGCATGGGTAACCGTTCACCATCTTGAACCAGGTCCATTATATCGGAGCGGATGACAGAAATATTAGGCTCTAGATAGGCAGGAATGTCTCTTTCTGGTTCAGCAGCATCTTCAGTCGTCGCCGGTGTCCCTTCAATTGTCTCTGTATTCCATATTCCTCGATGAGAGATATGGTTCACTATTTTCCACCCTTCACCGGCTTTCGGATCGTCGAGATAGAACACCTGCCGAACTAAGGTGGCGAGAGCGAAAGGCTCATCCTCATACCAGCTAGAGTTTGTATCGACTGATAATAGTCCCAGGTCTTTCTTTGTACGCTTGAACCATCTGCACTTGAATAGTAAAACGTTGACATCATTCCCGTAACATAGCTGAACCACATATACAATAGCCCCGTAATATAGATCATTGTCTTTCCCAACCGCTACCCCACTGTTTTGTGTTCTTCTTCCTTCGTCTCAGCCCAATGAATGGAACTTTACACCGTTCACAAAACATCCGGGATAAATATAGTGTTTAACCGGCTTCCCTGCTAGCAAGTGCTTTGGCCATGACCACCACCCCCCGTGGTTTTCAGATTTTTGCAGATCAATCATCTGCGAAAAATGGCAAATTAATATAAGGGTTTAATTTGGACTTTCTCCAAACATGATCGATATGTACGTATATAAATTACTAATTAAATACCGAGACGTACGTACGTACCCATTGGAAGAAATAATCGGGAAACTTCTTCTTAACCATTTTCTCAATCCACGCCGAACTCTTGTTTTGATTTAACGCCTGAAGCCTCTCTCTGTATGACATCATGTACGGCTCAACTTCGTCACAGTCTCGCAACACTACCCAATGTGCCTCAATAAGTTTTTCCCATGTTAACGATTCCTTTAATACTCCTCTAAACGGTCGGACGACATTGGTGACGACAGAAAGATTGATGCGAGCACTGCGATCGGAGGCAGTGGGAGGTGGTGGATCTTTGAGGTATCTGTTGCAGTAAGTAACATACTCATGCATTAGGTATGTCTCTGCTATGGAGCCATCCGGGGCCGACCTGTTTTTGACGAATGACTTATACTGTCCAAGCTGTCTACAATAAGAATAAGTACATATAGCTAGCTAGTAATCTCTAGTGGAACAAATTAATTAGTTGTACGTACCTTTCTTGAGGATACATCCAAGTGTACTGGACCGGACCAGAAATGAGCACCTGCTCGGGCAGGTGGATCATTAGGTGAATCATGATGTCAAAGAAAGCAGGGGGAAAAATCCTCTCTATTTTGCAAATGATGTGCACAATTTGTTGTTGCAATTCCACCACATCTGACTTCTTTAATTCTCTGGCGCATAACCTCTGCCACCACCTGCACAATGCCACAATTAGTTCTACGACGTCACAAGGCAAGTATGGTCGAATTACCACTGGAATCAGACGTTGCAGCATAACGTGATAGTCATGTGTCTTTAGACCAACAAACTTGTGTTGCACCTCGTCCACTGCTCCAGTTATAGCAGCTGCATACGTAGCCGGATAACGAACGCCCTTAAACCAGTGAAATACAGAACGTCTAAGCGTCGGCTTCACTGTGTAAGGTGCAGCTGGCATCTTGTTGTATACTCATTTCATATCCCTCCTCAACCACAAGGGACGACGTAGATTCATTGATTCCAAATCTTTGCGCGCTTTAGGAGTATCTTTAGTCTTGAACTTAATACCGAGAATTGTTCCCACCACGATGTCGCACACATTCTTTTCTATGTGGATCGCGTCCAAGTTGTTCCTCAGCTTCAACTTCGACCAGTAAGGGAGTTCAAAGAATATACTCTTGTGATCCCAATAGCTCAGATCATGTGGAGGAATTGGATTGCATTTCTTTACATCCGCGTCATTGCTCAACACACCAAAGTCGAAATAGCTCAACCTCTCTAAAATCTCTTCGCCCGACCAACTACGGGGTTTAGGATTGTTCTCTACCGTCCCGTCGAAATGAGCTTCATCCTGTCGCCACGGGTGGTCGTGAGGAAGCCATCTACGGTGACCCAAGTAACACACCTTCCCCGCGTGCCAACTAGAGTTCACGTCGTCCAAACATATAGGACATCCATTATATCCTTTTGTCCTGCAGGCTGCCAACATCCCATACGCTAGAAAATCGCTGATCGTCCACATTACGGCAGCCCTCATCGTGAACATCGTGTCAGTGAATTTGTGATAAGTTGGGACTCCATTTTCCCACAACAGTTTCAGCTCGTCGAACAAAGGTCTGAGGTAGACATCTAAGCACTTCGATGGAGATTTAGGACCTGGAATTAGTACGGTAAGGAAATTAGACTCAATCGAAATCTGGAATCTCAAGATTCGCTTTCTTATTGTCTGCTACAGTGAGATTGACAGCAACATCTTCTTCCATCTCAGTCTTTCTAAGCAAAGTTAGCCTCCTGTCCCAAATATTGCTTGTGCCTCTTGTAGATAATTTGAAATTTCTAGCTTGCATGACATTGCTTTTGAATATGCTTAGAAGAGCAACATTTAAAACATAGATACTTTCCAGATAGAACAGAGTGTGAAGAATTTCTTTCATGCTTGGAACTGAAACTTGACTGGTTCTTGTTGTGACTTAATGGCGTTACCAAGTCAAATTTTGACTTTAGACTCTTCCACGGCCTCCGCTCCGACTACATGAATCATGTTGTCCATGGCTATAAGGCTCTTATCGATTGTTTTTCTTTTGTTTATAAGTCTTTCCTTTAGCATGATAATTCTCAGGAACTTTCTTGGTCACACGGAGCCTTGAATTGTTGTTGAGAATAATCTTATGATGTTTCTCCTTTTTAGTCAGGATATTCATGAGATCACTTAAAGTCTGCACTCTTCCTTGTTCGTACTTATGCCGGTACTAATGAGCAAGGACACTCATGAAAGAAGAAAAAGTTGTTCAAAGTCTTCTCGATCCTATCCTTATCAGACTTATCAACCCCACAGAAACTAAGGTTAGATTGGAGATCCAACATAGCATGATTATAAGCATCAACCTTTGAATAATCCAACAAACGGATGATTTCTCATCTCTCGGTCAACTCTGAAAGTTTTACATCATGCACATTGTTGAAACATTTTTTTAAAACGTCCCATAAATTTTTGGGATCAATTTTCTTCAAGTACTGCTTTAAGAGTTTGGATGGATATGATGTAATACCCCGAAAATTAGTATAATAGTTTAGATTATTGTACGACTCGTTAAACTTAGAAATCACCATAATTTAGTTTAACCTTAGAGCTTTTAGAAATCCAAAAAAAAAAAAATAGCCTGGCGAAGACAATGTATAAAAATGAGTTTTAGAGAAATATTAACGGAATAGGGCAAATGGTCCAGTGGATACTCAAGTTCAAGTCAGGAACTCCCTGGTCTTGGGTTCGAGGCCACGAGCTGGAATCGTGAAACATTCCATTTTATAGGTTAGTAAAAATAATAAAAATATTTTTACTCCAGTTAGAAACAGTAAGAAACCCTAATTCCAACTAGCCAATTTTCGGAAATGAAATTTTAGCGAAACGACCAAATTTTCTTTGTTCGAATCTCTTATCCGAATCGAACTTTGTATTTTAAGATTACAATTCATATTTTTAGAGGTCATGCTAATATATCAATTAGGTGCTAATTATTATTGGTTGATATGTATTTATTTATTTTACACTACATTACACTTTATTAGTAAAACCACACATTTTCTTCACACATCACATTACGTATTGCATTCACCTGCATACATAATCACATTTCAACATTTCAATCAGATTTCCAACCACATTATTATTTTTTTTACAAGTACATTTTAACCCTAGAATTAGTAGCACAACTAGTCCATTGTCAACTTGTCTACAAAAATCTATAAAAATGGTTATGAATTTATTTCCCATGTCTCCTCCCATGTCTATATAAATCACCCTTGAGTTCAATCTGATTTTTGTACCACTTTAATTTTTCCTTTACGTACTGATTTGAAGTCCTCCCAAATTTGCAATGCAACTCCCCTAAAAATCTCACACCAAACTATCTTTCTTCCAAGTACTTTTGTAGTTAATTCATTTGCTTCAAGAGGGTCACTTGAGTTAATCAAATACCTTCATCACCTACTCAAATTCTTGAGTAAGTACATGAGTACATTCCTATACTTCTTTATCTTTAGGATTACATCAAAATGCATGGCTAAGAATAAAAGGAAAATAATGAGCCTTAGTGTAAATTTGATATTTTTGTTTCTGTTAAATTTTAATTAGTCAAATATTTTAAATATTCAGATTTTACACAAAAAGTTATTTAACTTTGGCTTTTGAATCACTTTAAAAAGTTAAGTAATGAGAAAGTTATGGCTAAAACAATTTTTGCTAATCTTTTCCTTAATCATGTTCGAAAACTCTGAATGTGCTCTTAACTTGAAATATTCATATCTCACTCATTTCTTAACCAAATTTAGTGTTCTTTATATCCAAACGAAGCTTAGGAGTTCAACTATCAATTTGGAAAGTTTGAAAGACATTGATTAATACTTGCTAACTAATTAATTCGTGCAAATGAGCTTAATAGCGAGCGTAACCATTTCTGGACAGTTGCTAAACATTTTTGATTCTGGACTTGAGAACTCCCTACCAAACTTTGTGATTATTACCATTGGATTCCTCTCGAAAAACACTTCGAGATGGTATACTCACTTCTTTGTTTTGGACATAATATGGATTAATTATAAAACGGATCAAATGGAGGATCTTGGACGGACTACCGCCTAATGATACTTTTGGTCCAAGGATTAATAATTTTATTTTCTGCATTTTTACTTTATTTTTATTTACTTACTCGTATTATTTAGTTCTTAAGTTTGATTTGGAACTAATGGAAGATTTCAGATGAACTATCGCCGAATGAAACTTTTGAACCAATTATAACTAATTTTTATTTCAAGTTTATCTAATTAATCGTTCTATCTATTTACTTTCAAGTATAATTCGAAACAAACGAAGAATTTCGAGCGGACTACCGTCGAATGAAACGTTTGGACCAAATTTGTTAATTAATGAAATACATTTAAGTTTGATCTTTCTTCCTTTACAAATTCTATTATGCATATATTTATTACAAAATTATGATGTAAATATATGCTCTATGATCTATATACATAGTCTTAACTAAAGACTTATTTGTGATCGTTATGGTTGAAGTGTGAAGTCGGGTGTATAGTACAAATTAACTCGTGCTTAAGTGAATTGCTGGTAAATTATTTTGTTATTGTGGGAGTTAGCCAAGGGCCCTAGTCCCTTACAGATAGTGCACTATTATACTCTAAGGAATGAATTGTGTCAAACCGGGAGTATACATGCTTTGACAGGTGGCCTTAGAATGCTGTGGCTTTATATGTGTGTTGGTATTGTGAGACTAAGCACATGATTTTTTTTGAGTAGTTACCAGTTAATTTAAAAGAATTCAGTTGGGAAGTATTGGCGTGTTTGTGTGTAGATGTGAAGTTGTTCAAGTACATATATTATCTACCTATATGTATATATTACAAAAACGCAAGTATAAGTATGGGAGAATAACCAGTTTGAATATTTCACCTTTTTGAATTGGTTGTTCGGTTTGATGTTTCTTAGAGATAATTTAGTATATGCTTATAAGCTGTACTTACTGGGTCAGTGTGACTCATGATACTACATCTTTCTCTTTTCAGGTGATGAGTAGAATGCTTGGGGGAAAATGGGATACGTCACCTACTAAATAAACAAATTATTTTCTACTTACATTTTGAATTGAATAAATGTAATGACTATTATTTTCAAAAACTTTGGTATTGTAATATTAGCACTTTCACTTTTCAATAAATGTACCATTCAGACACCTTGATTTTTGAAATTATTGGGATTTTTTATTCACATCACAACTCTTTACACCATATTTCAGCATAATACTGGCCCCGGATTTGGAGGTGTGACATATGATGCCTCAAAAACATAAGTACTTAAGCTTTGATTTCATCACTATGGTCGACCACATTTGGATTTGTCAGTGGGATGATGATGTTGGAATATTTTTTTTTTATGAATGTATTTTCCACATCAAATACCCAATGATGATACTTTGTTCCCTTTGGATCAAGGATGTCAAACTCTGGCGTAGTCATCTATAAAATAGACAAGGGAGATAATTAGTATCGAAACCAAGATTACTATTCCAAAATTTAAAGAAAAAGAATGTGACCCAAAATGTATGGTCACAAAAATCGATGCTCAATAAACGATTGCTTCATACCATACTCAAAAACTGTGACATTCATAAACAATCATTGATAATCAATTTTCATTTTTCTTTCTTTCTTTATAATCGTGATTTCACCATGACCGTCACTAATCAAACTTATTGAGCAAATGAGTGATGAAATCCCCTCTCTCAATTCATAATAATAATATTAAGTTCTAGCTAGGGTGCTGAATAAATTAAGTTCTTCAATATTCAGTCCAAGTCAAGGTTGAAATATTTACCTCGAGTGGTTCACAAACAAGTAAAGCTACGAGAGTAGACTATGGACAACTTGGAGGTAACACTCGTTTGACGCTGGATTTGGACATTCGAGAAATCTTAGCAATTGAAGAAGATGTCGTAGCAATTGCAAGGGGTGCTGCGCAGGTGCTAGGGTCGGCGACTGGCGATATGGATAGCGATCAGAGGAGGTGGCGATGGCTAGTGGTGATCGGCGGTGAAGGTTGGCGTTTAGGGTTTTATGTTTTTTTCTTCTGTGGTGAGGGTTGACTATCAACTCAAAGCGTATTGATAACGTGTTGAAAGATAAAAGAATAATAACTAAAACTAACACTTTATTGATTCATAAGGATGCCTTAAATATAGACATTACAATTAATACAATCAATATCCTGAATAATCATGGATTCTTTGAATCTCTATTCAGATCTAAATAGGACAAGACACACACTGAAAGATACAGAGTAGTATTATTTCCTTAAACACAAACTAAAAACTTAGAGGTAGAGCCGACAAAAATAACCTAAATGATTAGAAACCCACAATAAGAGGTTCAAAGCCCAGCCTTCGCACACATCTCCATCACCACAGCCACACCGGTAAATGCAAAAGATAGGTCGACGCCACCTCTAAACCACTCACTGCATCTACACCACCGCAACTCTGCCACAAAAACTGCATTATCAATACCACAACGCCATAGCAATCAGCAACAAGCAGCCTAAGAAAACTCCAGTACACCAACCCGATAGAAAAAAGCCACTAGAAAAAGTCATGCCAATCAAACCATATAGAACGCCAACCAACAAAATTACAGCCCCAAAACCTTACCCCAAAGTCTACTCCAACTCTCGAGATTCCATTCGGTAGTAAGCCAAAGGAAATGACATGGCCAAAAGCTAGCCAAACCCAGGCAGTTGCCTGACAGGGGGATTGGGAAGGTTGAAGAAACCCTAAAAAATTAGAGAGAAAAGTTCTCACTTACATATCCATTCAAATATTATTAATTTTAATTTAAAACGACTTTTAGAACAAATACTAATTAACTTGTATTGCATAAAGTCCCATCGTTGAAGTATATGTTACAAGTAGGGAACGACTATTTTTACCCCACGATTTACTAAGTTCATCCTACAATTTTGTCATTTATTAAAAGACCATAATACCCACCTAGACAATTATCATAAAGGATTGTTAGTTTAAATTAGAAGATTATTACTTACTTCACGTCTTTATCCAAATACTTCACGCCACAACTCACAATTTTTTTGTCTCATCGCTATACCCTAAAGCAACTATCTTCATCTTCTATGTTGATCGTGTTGATCTTTATTCTTTAAAATTATATCATGGAGTCAGAATACACAAATTTGGAGCATAAAAACAAGTTTATTTATGTGCTTTTTTTCTCTCAAGATTTCATGGATCATCATTGTACTGGAAGAAGTTGCAGTTTTTTGCTTCATTCGGTAGAGGTCTACTAAACATGCTACCCATTTTCAGAAGATATCTACTGAAAAATATGGACGATTTCGGTGACACCATGATGAACTTTTCTAGTAATTTCAGTATGATCATACTGAATGTTAATGTCATTTTCACTAGGGTTTTCCTACTTGAACTTTCAGAGGCTGTACGGTGGGAGACGAGCACAGCAAGGCGACAGAGTGACTACTCAGTTCCAACATTTATTTGTTTCTCTCGTAAAGAATTTTATAATATGAGACTTATGAATAAGAGTATTTTTGACATAAGAAAGGGTGAACTCATAAATAGAGAGATATTTTAAAATTTAGCAAAGTGAACTTAGAAAATATTGTGAACTTAGAAAATCATCGAGTGAAAATAGTTGCTCCCTACAAATATTATTCTCGTGTTGTATTTTTATTTTGTAATCGAAGAAAATACAAATATTAAACTACATTTAGTTTTTTCATACATCAGAAAAATGTTGAAAATAGTGTAACAAGATTGCTAAGTTGTAGTGTAATGCATCCTTAATCATGATTGCTGGTTGTATACAATATTATTACCAAATTTGATCATTCTTGATATAAGTTTCTTCTCATATACCAATTAGATTGGATAGCTTGTGTAAATTGTATAGGCTTAGTCATGTCTCACCATTGGGCCTTACAGTCTCAAGCCTTTTTTTAACTTGCCGGTCCATAAAGTCAAAGTCCGACCGGACCTCATGTTAGGGCGGGTCGATCTACCCTCATTAAAATTAAGGTAGGGTTAGGCTATGTAAGTGAAATCCAGCCCGTCCCATCGGCCTAGTCTCTTTAAGCCTTAGAAATCAAGCCTAGCCTGACCCATTTTAGCCTTAAAGATCGGCCTATTGTTGTCTATTTATTAGAAAAAGTAATGTAATTCATTATTATTATCATGTTTTTTCCTCTTATTCTCCTCAATTTTCTCTCCACGCAAAAATATATTTCCAAATTAAGTATCATAAATTAATAATTACAATACCTTAAACTTTTTATATATTAGTTTTTTCTCAATTTGAAGCTCATCCCAACCCAACCTTAAATTTAGGACCGAGACCGGCCCAACTCAGCCCATGGTGACACTGAGGCTTAAGGGGGTGTATTCAACCATGAATTTGGTAGGATTGTTTTGTATTTCAAAAATCTTTAAAAATCTTGATGCATTCAATGTGGATTTTAAAAAATCTTTTAAAATGTATTCCATAAAAAACCCGTGTTATTCAATAATCCATAAATTTTTAATGATTTTATTAAGTAACCGATTTTGAAGGATTTTCAATGATTGTTTACAAACAAAATTGCTCTTTGAAATCAGGTCTCTCACCCAAGAGATTTCCATGGATTTCAAAATACTCTCTCTCTCTCTCCCCCCCACCACCATTATTCTCTACATACATCCTTAAAACTTTGGTGTCACAACAAAGATAAAGTCCTTATTACTTTCATACTACTTCCTCATGGTTTAATTTCATTGATCATTTCAACTACTATACTTTCGATAATTAACTTCTAGAGGGTATAAACTTTGGTCTAGTTAAGAAATACTTGGCTTTATAAATATGATAAAAATGGTACCTCAAAATCTTATTTTATAGCTATGAGATGTCTCCGTCTTCTAATAGTCTCTTATAATTTAAACTATTGAGTTATATGTTAAAATACATAAAAAGTTCCTCATATATAAGTGTTTGTAGTTCTTGTTTTCAAAAAATAAAAAGCTCCATCTTCTATGAAAATGACAACTGAAAAACTTTGTGTGTAAAGCTGTTATATTACTTGAACGAGAATGATACAAAGAGGTGCCTTATATACGGTAGCTAGGAACACAAACCCTACTCGGTTTGTATGTAGTTACAGAACAAGATATGAAGTTTAGTTACAGTATGAAAGCTAATAATTAGGAATGATTCTTTCCTTCAATACTCCCCCTCAAGTAGGAATGTATGTTAAGAACATTCAACTTGCTCAAGAGTTTCGTGAATTGCTTCGGATGCAATGGCTTAGTGAATAAGTCAACTGGTTGATCCTTTGTCCGAATGTGTGCGATTTGGATGAGTCCTCTTTGTATCTTCTCACGAACAACATGACATGATTGGTGTGTTCATGGAAGACTGGATTTGATGCTATGTACAATGCTACTTGATTATCACAGTAAAGACGAGTTAGACTAGTGCCTGAAACATTCAAATCCTTGAAAACATTTTGTAAACATGTTACCTCATAACATGTAGAAGCCATATAGCGATATTTTTACTTCTTTGTCTTCCAGGAAATAGGTGCATTACCGAGGAATATGCAATAGCCAGTCACTGACCATCTAGTATCTCTACACCGTGCCCAATCAGCATCACAAAAGGCTTTCAGAGTCGGTGAACCATTAGATGGCAGTAGTAACCCTTGGCCTGGAGCAGCTTTGAGATACCAAAGCACTTTGTAAGCTACTTCAAGATGGACATCTCTTGGCTTGTCCATAAACTGGTTGAGAACATGCACGACATATACGAGGTTAGGGCGTGTAATAGTGAGGTATATGAGTCTACTAACTAACCTTCTATAAAGTCCCGATTCAGTCAGAAAAGTTCCACCTGCTTTACTAAGTGAAGTGTTGTACTCGATAAGACAGTTTGCCGGCTTAGCACCAAGAAAGCCCGAATCTTCCAGTATTTCCAACGTATATTTTTGTTGACATAAGATAAGACCTTGTTTTGATCAAGCTACCTCAATGTCAAGAAAGTATTTTAGAACTCCCATGTCCTTAAGCTTGAACCGATTCGACAGAAAAGTCTTTACAGCATTGATGTCGTCAAGATTGTTTCCTGCTAGTATCACATCATTAACATAGACCAACAAAGCTGTAAAGTTACTTAGTCATTGTCACATAAATAAAGAATAATCAAACCATGACTATGTAAAACCGGCAGCCTTTAGTGCATTGGAGAGTTTAATGAACCATTGCCGAGATTCTTGCTTCAAACCGTATAAAGACTTGTGTAATTTGTAGACTTTGTTCTCCCCCTTTTGTCCAAATCCTGGAAGAAGTTGCATGTAGACGCCCTCATAGAGATAACCATTAAGAAATGCATTATTGACATCAAGTTGATGGAGATGCCAACCATGAATGGGAGCAAGGCTAAGAAGGACCCGGACTGTTGGAAGCTTGGCCACAGGAGCAAAAGTCTCTCAATAATCAATTCCCTCAACCTAGCTGTAACTCTTTGCAACAAGGTGCGCTTTATATCGTTCAACACTTCCATTAGGATTGTACTTTATCTTCTACACCCATTTGCACCCAATTGGACGCTTGTAAGCAGGTTTCAAAACAAGACTCTAATTATGATTGGCCTGGAGAGCCTGAATTTCATTTTAAATGGCATCACGCCATTTTGGATCAAGGACAACCTATGAGAAAGAAGTTGGTTCTCGATGCAAGGTGAGTGCAGCAGTAAAAGCATTATATGTAGGAGAAAGACGGTCATAAGAGAGAACTGTAGAGAGACAATGAGTAGTACCTTGTGTGGTGACCATGTCCAGTGAAGTTGATCGGACAGTGCGTGAGGGAATGGCTGCCTCAATGTGAAATCCTTGTAGCATGGAAGAAGGTTTGGTTGGCCAGTTTGACTTTTGGGAAGGAAGATTATTTATGTAGCTTCGATGGAGATGTGGGAAGGCATCTCGGTAGGATGACTAGTGTTGGAAGGGGAGGTAGTTAGAATAGGAGGGATCTGTGGATTGTGAGGGGTGTTGTCATCAAGGACAAAGGTAGGATTAAGACTGGTGGCGTCTGGAGGTGATGTAGCAGAAGTAGGAGGTAAGGTAGCAGCGGGAGAAGGAGGATCGGTGTTGTCTGTGTTTGAGGTAATAGGTTGGCTTGTGCTAGGGTTTCGAGGAGAGTTTATTGGATGAGGAGTGTCATACACGACAATATTTTGTGGCTGGATGGATAAAGTGTCATGACTGGAAACAAATTCTTGAGATTGGTATTGAAAGTGAGTTTCGAAGAAAATAATATCCCTTGAAACATGAGTTTTCTTGCTCTTTAAGTCATAAACCTTGTAACCTTTCTTTCCATGAGGATAACCAAGAAAGATGCACTCGGTAGAACGTGGATCAAACTTTGAAGGCTTGGATGGATGAGTTGAAATAAAACAACGACATCTGAAAACCCGCAAATGAGAGTAATTAGGAGGTTTTCCATGAATACGTTCAAAAGGCGTTTGTCCTTGAAGAAGTGGAGTAGGTGTGCGATTAATCAGATAGGAAACTGTAAGAATCGCATCACCCCAAAAATTCTTTAGAAAATTTTCCTGGAAAAGAAGAGCTCGAGACATGTTCAAAAGATGACGATGTTTTTGTTCAGTGAATCCATTTTGTTGAGGAGTGTTGGCACAAGATGTTTGATGTTCAATGCCTTTAGAAGCATACAAGGTAGGCATGATAAATTTAAGACCATAGTCACTATGAACAATTTTGACTCGTGTTCCAAATTGTGTTTAAACTAATTGAAGAAAATCAATGAGGGACTATGCCTTAGATTTTCGTTTCACGAGAAAAACCCATGTACCCCTTGAATAATCATCAACAATGGTGAGAAAATATTTGGCACCCAAAAGAGAGGGAACATGATAACCACCTCATATATCAATGTGAATTAGATCAAAACATGCATTACTTTTACTAGTATCAAGGGAAAAACTTGACGAGTCTGTTTAGCTAAAGGACACACTAAACAATCGTTGTGAACATGACTTGTGTTTGAAACAAAAGAGAACTTAGATAATACTTTCGAAGAAGGGTGGCCGAGCTTGTTATGCCACAAGACAGGGTCGGATTCTAATGTGATGGTATTGCACATGCTACACGTTCCTTTTCGATCTGGCTTGAGGCAGTAAAGTCCAATCTTCTCACGACCCATCCCAAACGTCTTCCCTTATTGTAGGTTCTGTATAACACAAGGATGTCTCAGAAATATGGTGATGAAAAACGAATCACATGCCAATTTTCTCACAGAGATCAGATTCAGATTAAATGATGGAACACATAGAACATTATGGAGTGTGAAATCCGATGTAAATTTTACTGTTCTAACATGTGTGATTGTGGCTTTGTGACCAGATGGCAATCGAACGGTGTAGTTCATTGCCGACTTAGAGTGAGTAAGTAATGTTTCATTGCATACGGTATGGTTAGTAGCCCCACTATCAATGATCCATGTATGTAAATCAATTTGTGAAATAATCTTACTCGAAAGCTCCTCATAACTCACTTTACCAACTTGATTAGTCGAGGCAGTAGTGGCATTCTTCAAAAGGCTGAACAATCTATCACATTCCTTTTTCAAGAAGTTGAGGCTCACGTTCACATCCTTAGCTGAGACAAGATTGTTGGCGGCCTGACTGGAACCCTCTCTGGCGGCACGAAGAGCGGCTTTTCTTTTCCTGCACTCATTTTGGGTATGACCTTTCAAATCACAAAAGGTGCAAGTAAGATGAGCCTTGCAATTCTTGGTTGTGTGATTTTTTCTGCCACACTTTGCACATCTCGAGCCATCAGCCTTGTTCAAGTTCTTCTTCCATGTGTCACGATTCTCTTTGCTTGAGTAGAAGGTCTCTGCTTCAGTAGAGGATGTTCCTCTATCTGCCGACACTGCTGCTTGCTTTTCTTGTCGCAACACCATAGCATATGCTTATTGAGAGTAGGCAATTGATCAATTTCGATGATGGTACTTCTCACTGCAGCATAGTCATCATTGAGACCCATCAAGAATTTCATTGTTCTCTGCGTCTCAAGGGAGATAACGGCCTCGGCTGCAGCCTCACATGTGCATAGCGTAGAAGAGCACAAGGCATCCTTCTCATCCCAAATAGCCTTTAGATTGGTGAAGAATGATGTCATCGAATTCCCTTATTAAACACACTCATGAATGGCAGTCTCAATATTGAAAAATTCACAGTATTGATTTGTGAAAACATTTCTTGCAACTCAAGCCATACACTTCTCGCATCCTTGCAGTGCACAATTGATTTCCGGATCTGTTAGCTTATTGAGTTCTCCAGCCAACTTTTCACCAAGACGTTGCAGTGAGTCCACTGCGTCTTCTCTTCTTCGTTGAGCTGAGGACAAGGTAGGGTTCCATTGACAAATCCTATCTTGTTCTTGATGTCAAGGCAAAGGTCATGGATTGTTTCTATTCGACATAGTTGTCTTCCTCCAAAGCTTGCAACACAAGGACCACGCCTGGTTGATTAGAGTGGTGAAAGTAGAGCGCATGGTTTGAGTTTTCCCATGCTGGTGTTTGGTTTGAGAACTTGGCGTCCTTGGTTTCGTCTTTGCCTCCTTCCACTAGGTTAGGGCTTTGTTTTGTGGTGGTGATTGTTTAGGTCCTCAAGAACTTGGTTGCTCTTGATACCATGAAAAACTTTGTGTGTAAAGCTGTTATATTACTTGAACGAGAATGATACAAAGAGGCGCCTTATATACAGCAGCTAGGAACACAAACCCTACCCGGTTTGTATGTAGTTACAGAACAAGATAGCAAGTTTAGTTACAGTAGGAAAGATAATAATTATGAATGATTCTTTCCTTCAATAACAACATTACTTGATACAATGAATGTTGAAGAGAATCAAAATAATGAGAACGTGAATTAGAATACGGTGAAAGTGTCAATTCAAGAGTGTGATCATTATGCTGGAAAGATCAAGAATAATGCATTTCATCTTTGTATACGTGATAATGTATTTTAGCATTTGAATTTTTTATTAGATTTTAATTATTTGAGGCAATCCTTATAAAGTTATATGAATCCTTATAAACAATACAAAAAATTTATTTCAAATCCACGTGAAATTAAAACAATCCGTGAAGTTAAAACAATCTACGGATTATAAATAATCCTTAAAAATCTTTTAAAATTCATATTGAATACACTCCATGACTTCTTGCATTGTCCCTCCAGTGATAAACAAATTCTTATCCTATTTTATTTTTCTAACTTTTAGTTTCCTCTCATCTGTCATGTATCAATTACATTGTACAAATCATAGAACATCGACTTAGCATGCACTATGTTTTGTGATGTTAACGGAACAAATAATGAAACAGTTTGAAACTAAAACAGCAACACTATATAAGAAGATTTTAACAAAAGAAGTGTGAGTTGCGAAAGAGGTAATTATAGTATGTATCTCTAAAATTAAGCACAAATGTTTTGCATGATGATCTACACATCCGGAAGCATCCTACCAGCTGACAAAAAAATTGGCGCTTATGCAGTCACGCAATTATAAATTAACACCAACAACTGAATTTGGAAGACCATTGACATTTTTCTGCATTTATACATCAGTGACTATGATTTTACCTTCATACATCAGTCATCAGTGACTATAATTTTTATTTTTATGCATGACATTTAACAGGAGGTGATTTTGGATTCAGAAATGACTTGATATACACATCGTTCGTGAGTCAGAAACATTACCCGAATTGGTAAGTCGACGTCGTTCAACTGGTTGTGTTACTATGCTGACAATTTGTAAGAATTGGAGTCTCCATGGCTAACTACAACTCTACCGTACGTTGTCGCAGCCTCATTGTCCTAGCATCGGGGTGTTGGGAAGAATATGGTTCAGATTGGATTTCCCATGTTATTAGTAGACAAACAAAATAATCAAAATGGAGAATATACAAGCGCTAATATGTTCAAGCATTTTGGAATATAAACACCGTTGATCAACGAACATAGTACAAGTTGAGATTTTATTGTCAAATCTTGTTCCGAGTCCATGTTATTTTGTAAAGCAAAAAGAAAGAAATACATTAGATTAGTCGATTATATTGACATATGAAATTTACACAGAAAGTAGAAAATCAAATGAAATAGACACATGGAGGAAGTGAAGAACTCTCTAATTCGACTCTCATCCTCTTCAAGAGACCAGGTACTTGGCTAGAGATATCAACTGGAGGGTACGTACATTCGTACCTATAGAAGCTCCAATATTTATTTGTTGTTTCTTCACGTTAGTTAGTGTTACATTAAAAGGCCAAAAAGCCTCTTCTCATGAACCAATATCCAAAGGGAACTTAGTGCAACGATGTGTGATAGATTGACATTATGTTCCTTGCTAAAATGCTGAAACCAGCTGAACTGCTGATGAGACTTGACTAGTTGTGTTACCGTCGAATTCTTCATTGTCGTCTTCCTCCTCCTCTGCTTCCCACATGAAACTTGCAAAGGATCCCAAAACCATGCTGTATAGAAAATACACATTATTGAGCAGTTAACCAGACTCAAAGTGCCAAATTTATTAACTACTCAAATTATGATTTGGATTATGGGGTTTGCACATTTCAGTCATCTGTACTCTACAGTAACTCATTTCACAAGAAAAGAAGAAGAATGCTTCAAAACGGAGGCAAAACGCATATGGCACTTTTTATTTGCAGTTGTTCAACAAGTACAATAGACAACTCAACTTTCCTTCTTCTTAGTTAATAAAATTATAAATGCGATGATATTTAGTATTAGATTTGGATCAAATCCTATACTTGATTCGAAACAAGCTCAAGGGTTTCAGATCTTTGAGTATATCTAGTGCCTATGAAGAACACACAAAAAAAAAGCTCAAAATGAAGAACACACTTGCAAGTCAAATCATTTTAGCCTAAGAAAATAATATTTCTGTCTACTATTTATTCATTTGTCTTCCACTTAGAAGATCGGCTTCAGTGCTATCTTGCAGCGGAATTGGGGGACGATTTCAATGGCTTGTGGTTGTTTACAATCTACCTGTAATCAGAGGTACTTTGTTCTAGTCTTGCGCATATGATCGGCACTAAAGATCGAGCTTGTCACTCTCATTCTTTGTAATCATTTTCAATGAAAAAAAGATCTAATCTTCTAAAAAGTTGGGGGGGTCCTGAGTTCAACTAGCTTATTGTTCTGTACTACATATTCATAGACAAAATATTGCTAAATGTCAAAATTGAGGTACAAAAGAATACGAGTTGCTACATCAAAAATATTACCACACAAAAGGCAGAACAAAAGGTAATTAAAGATGGCATACCAATTGTCAGGTGAAGCCGAAACAGCTTGGCTAAAGTAAGATTTGGCTCGATCCTTATCCCTCTGACTCTCCCATATCAGCTTCCCGTAAAGTGACAACAGCTCGCCGTCTCCGGGACTCGCTAATATTGCTCTACAATAATAATCTTCGGCTCGCACCATATCCTTCTCCACCTTCAATCAAAATAATCCAACTCAACTCTCAGATCGATCTTCTTTAACTTCATCAATTTTACCGATCGGTTAAAAAATAACTGACGATCGTTTTAGTTACCTCGTGTAAGAACTGGCCGTAGTTTCTGAGCAGCAGAGCATCGGAAGGATTGGACTTGAGCATCTCCTGATAATACTCCCCCATCTTCCTTCTCTCTTCTCTCTCGATCGTCACGGTTTTGGTTCCGCCGCCGGAGAACCTCATCATGCCCTCCGCCTCCGGAATTCCACTTCCGGCGACACCGCTGCTGACGTAACGCGACTTGTTAGCGGAAATACCGGAGTCCGATCGGAGAATGTTGCTCTCCGACAAGGCTCGCCGGATGTTGTTGTTGTTGTTGTCGCTGTCGCGGCGGAGGTTGGCGTCGAAGTGGAGGCGGATTCTGGGAGAGGCGGCGGCGGCGGGAGAGTGGACGGGGCCAATGGAACCGGTTCGGATTAGTGCAGATGATTTCATCGCCGGTAAAAAAGAGTTAATTGAAGTCGGATTTTTCAGAAGTCGATCTTCAGTTCAAGTAGGGGAAAGGTGATGATATATATAAGGGAGACTTGGGAGTTGATCAGGGGGCGACGTTGACGACAGGTCCAGTGAAATGGGGACACGTGTGGTGTGGTACACGTGAGGATGGCACGTGAGGGTGGCCACTCCAGTGCGACAAATTTCTATGGACTGCTGCTGCTGGTTTATCTACTACTACTGTGGGCATATATCAGAAGCAAATAATCTCTCCATCATTTTCAGACCAAAAATGAAGGCAAGGAAACAAACAGCACAATTATCTCATTTTGGTAAAGATTTTTTTCCTTTCGATATAGCATTAATTTGGTAAGATCTTGAGAAGTAGCTTTCCCGGGCAAATGAGACTAGAAACAATCATCAACTTAATTATGTGAAAAGAGACATAACAATCTTGAGAGTTGAGACATAACAATCTAGATTATCGTATTTCATGTGCCATGGTAAAGATGATATATGTTATGTACAATATCTCATTTGCTACATATGTTGGTATGAAGAGATTGATACGTGCAAAAAAAATCATTCTAATTTTGAAGAATGAGATTTGACTTCAATCATATGTAACATAAATGGTGTTGTGCTAATGAAAGGAATATGGTACGGATATGTAATTGTTTTAGGGAGGTGAAATTAGCATTTCATTTTTTACGAATCATATTTTGTTTTTTTGTTTGTTATGTGTATTTTTTACTTTAAAATATAAAGAAGAAAGATTTCGTTTAAAAATAATGGGGTTCTAATTTCACTGTCATTGTTTTACGTCAGATAATAATCATAATTTTGAAAAGCTCGATCATGGTGGTTTATTGCAAAACAAGGAGTTTAATTTTGAAAAGGGTTTCGACTGCAAAATTGTGGGCTTTAAGAGACTTTTAATTGATCAGCTGATCATCACCGTTTTGGATTAATAGAAGAATACAAGAGCTTGCCGACGCAAAAGTGAAAATGTAGCTATAGATCGATCGATCGAATATAAAGAACGTCTCAGTTTGGGGCTGCAATTGGGATTGCATTATCCGGATCTTTGTATATTTTTATTTGGTCTACAAATAATCATAGTGTATCTACGTTCTTTTCTTAATCCTCTGGTTCTCCATTTCATTTGATCATCGATCCCTAAGAAAAGAATGATACGGACTAAGAAAAAGTATTTAATCATCCCATGCATATATATATATAGCTAGCCCACAGACCTCAAATGATCGAGATCCTAGTGGCAATGGGACAGCGAACTCAGGACCCCATGCTTTTGTATTTAACTGAAAATATCACTTGGTTTATTACCACGTTGAGTTCAGACTTCAGAAACGGATAAGGTCTGCGCATATGGTTTTGGCACAGTTTCTGCGTTCCCATCCACTTCTGTTTGTTTTAGAGAGAACGAGATATGTAGGAAATTAGGGTTTGGGATTGCTTCTCTTTCCCCGGTAATATATGATCGATTAGATCTGCAGAAAATAGGGTCCATCCCCTCTGCACTTTGTTTTCCATTCATTCTCGATACACGTACTGTAATAGCTGGTGCATTTGAGCATGCATGTTACTTTGCACATCAAATAAACTAAGACCAAGGTAGAGGAGGACCATGCATCTTCTTCTTAATCTCTATTCCATCTGTTGTCACATGCCAAGTCCTCCCTTTGAAAGACATTGATATGCGTCATTCAGAAACATCTAGGCGATGCTACTCGATCAAACTCAAGTTACGTACGTGCTTCACAATCAAGTGCGCGTTTCCTAAGGAAAAGCAAACGTGGTGCACCAGTCCAGTAGTACGGATAGATAATTAAATAAATATGTAATTTTTTGTGCTTAATTATATTAAAAATATTTAATTTATTTATTTAGTTTTTAATAATTAAGTAATTATGTATTTGTTTATTTAAGTTATTTGGAGAGAAATATAAAAATGAGCATAAAAAAGATAATTATATTGGAACAAGGAATAAAAAAAATAATTATATTGGAACAAGGAATGATGACATAGATAGTCCAAGTGGCAATGACTCAACCTTAAATTGATGAGAAAATACATAATCTCATACCTATATAAACCTAACTTATTTATGGAACAAGGGTTGCTGAATTTTAGAGAGACAAGCATAGAAGAAGAAGTGTCGCTACCTTTGGGAGTTCCAGTCATCAACTTTCGACCCGTCAAAGTATTTGCTTCGACCCGTCGAACTAAAGTTCACTATCAGAAAAAGCCTCTTAGACGACGCCAATACATTACATCGTCTAAGACAACACTTAGACGACGCGTATCGTATTTGCGTCATCTAAGAGAAGTATTAGACGACGCAAGTCAATATGTGGTCATCTAAGTGTTGTGTTAGACAACGTAATGGATTTGCATCGTCTATGACAACACTTAGACGACTACATATTGACTTGCGTCGTCTAAGTGGAATCTTAAATGACGGACCGACACCTTTTTAGGCGTCGTATAAGAAATTACTTAGACGACGGATCTACTTAATTGCGTCGGCTAAGTGATATCTTAGATGACGGAAAATTAATACTTGCGTCTTCTAAGTAAAAAAGTCCAATTATATATATCAATCAGCTTCTTATTCATCTCTTCATCATTCTCTCAATTCTCAGCTTCGAATTCTTCATCTAGCTCTCTTCATGATCATCAATCTCTCTAGCTAGCTCTCTCAAATAAAATAATTTTTATATATAAGCCTAGCTAGCCTACCTCTAGGTAGCTCGATCACTTCATTTTGATCAACGACGACGTCGATCGGCCGGCTAATAATTATCGACGAATTAAGATACGTACGTATATTCGATGAACATAATATATATATATATATATATTTAAATATTATTCCATAATGTGAACCTAGCTAGCTAGCTATTTTGTTTAATTAATTGTGTGCTAGCTAACTAATTATTGATGAACAATAGTGCACTTGAAATGCGCGCGCGCGTGTGTGTTGATCGATATATTAATCTCATAATTAAATAATGTTAATTAGAGATAAATTAATTAATTAGTTTTTAATTAATTAGGAATTGTATGAATTGAACGAGAATTTTTTGTTAACTTCTAACAATGGTTTATTCGATAATTTTAAAGTTTCGTTTACTTACACAGGAATATGGACAAGAGTTGGATACAGTTGGCGAATAGAAGTGATGAGAGGTATATAGACGGAATCGGAGAGTTTGTAACGTTTGCGATGCAACATGGTCAAGGAAAGAAGAATTTAAGGAGTCCGTGCAGAAAATGTCTTTACCATCAGTTTGTGGAGTCATGTTATGGCTCATCACTTGTATGAGCACGGTATGAGGTGGAGTTACACTACATGGAGTGAGCACGGTGAAGTAGTAGACTTCAGCTCAGGTTACAGTTACCAGGGTGCCTCATCTAGCTGTAGTAGCACCCCTTCTTGGAACCCCACTGTGAATTTGGTCCATGATGCTTTTCCAGAATTCAGTCGACATGGTAGACAACAACACGAATGGGGAGGATATGATACTCCTAATGTTGACCCAGTCCTTACCGTATTCCAGAAAATTGACACTACTGAATTTGATAGGTACAATAGCATGCTACTTGAAACCCGAACCCCGGTGTACAATGGATGTCTACAGACTGTGTTGCATGCCATAATGACCGAAATGGAGTACAAAGTGAAGCACAAAATATCAAATGCAGGTTTTGACGAAATCCAGAAACACATATGTGATTTGCTTCCTAACAATCACAAGCTTCCAGGTTCCCATTACAAGGTAAAAAGTTTCTTAAGCAAACTTGGTCTGAAGTATGAGAAAATCCACGCCTGTAGAAACGATTGTGTGATGTTTTATAAGAAGTATGTAGAGTTGGACTACTGTCCTGTTTGCAATCATTCCAGATGGAAGTGCCCTGATAAGAGGAGTTCAAAGAAGAAGATTCATGTGAAGGAGCTTCGATATTTTTCGTTGATTCCCAAACTGCAGCGTTTGTTCATGTCTCTATACACAGCAGAACCGATGAGATGGTACGCGGAAAAGAGTATAGATGACGATGTGCTCAGACACGTGGCAGATGTGGAGGCTTTTAAACATTTCGACAGGGAATTTCCAGAGTTTGCAGTGGAGATTCGAAATGTCAGACTAAAACTTTCTACATACGGGTTCAATCCTTTTAACGATGGCACGTACAACGCTTCGCCAGTTATCCTCATGTCGTACAACCTGCTTCCCTGGATGTGTATGAACAATAAATTTAATTTCCTTACTCTGCTAATTCCAGGGTCTAAGTCTCCTGGAAAGTGTTTAGATGTGTACCTCAGACCATTGATTGACGAGCTGAAACTGTTGTGGGAAACTGGAGTTCCAACGTATGACAAGTTCAGTAACACAATGTTCTTGATGAGAGTCGCGGTAATGTGGAGCATCAGCGATTTTCCCGTGTATGGGATGTTGACATCTTGCACAACCAGAGGATACAATGCTTGTCCTATCTGCTTGGACGACGTCAACTCTAGTTGGCACGTGGGAAATGTGTGTTACTTGGGTCATCGTAGATGGCTTCCTCATGATCACTAGTGGCGGCAGGATAATGACTGTTTCGATGGGACAGTAGAGAATGATCCTAAATTCTGACAGTGGTCTGAAAAAGAGAGTTTTGAGAGGTTAAATAGCTTCAATTTCGATGTGTTAACTAATGATGATGATGTGAGGAAACTCAATCCACACCCTCCACAATATCTGGCATATTAGTACCACTTGCCTTACTGGTCAAAGTTGAAGTTGAGGAACAACCTAGATGTCATGCTCATAGAGAAGAATGTGTGCGACAGCGTGGTGGAACCATTCTCTGTATTAAGTTCAAGACTAAGGATACTCTCAAAGCATAAAAAGATCTGGAATCTATGAATATACGTCGTCCCTTGTGGTCAAAGAGGGATAGAAGAGGTGTTTACAACAAGATGCTCATTGCACCTTACATAGTGAAGCCAACAGTGAGGGACGTTGTATTCAGTTGGTTTTAGTGTGTTCGATATCCGTCTAATTATGCATCCAACATATATGACTGTGTCAAAGTAGGGGAACACAAGTTCATTGGTTTAAAGACTCATGACTGTCACGTTATGGTACAACGTCTAATTCCAGTGGTGATTCGACTTTATTTGCCTAAAGACGTCGTCAAACCAATAGTTGCATTGTGCAGATGGTGGTAGAAGCTATGCACCAAGGAGTTGAAGAAGTCGGATATGGTTGAACTTCAATACGAAATTTTCCACATCTTCTGCAAATTAGAGAGGATTCCCCCCTTGGTTTCTTCGACATCATGATTGACTTCATGGTCCACTTTCCCGAACAAGTTCTGCTTTCTGGTCCGGTCCAGTACACGTGGATGTATCCTCAGAAAAGGTAAAATATGGAGTAGTATTGAATTTTTTAAACACGTTTTCCATCATTTTTATATCTCATTTCTTACAAAGATCGCTCCGAATTAATAATATAATGCCTATTTTTTAGACAACTCGGACAATATAAAGGATTAGTCAAAAATAGGTCTGCCCCGGATGGCTCCATTGCAGAAACATACCTAATGCATGAGTCTATTACTCACTACAGCAAGTACTTCAATGATATGGTCTAAACCGCCTCCAATACACCAGTTACCTACAATCTTTTAGTCCTCACAGATCTTGTACGACCGTTTAAAAAAAACTATCCTAGGCGATGAAACCATAGAGTTCAGTCGTCTAAGCCGAAAATAATGGCGGGTGATAAGTAACCGCCCATTTTTTGGGTGACTTTCAAAAACCACTTAGACGACTCAATCATAGGGTTCCGTCGTCTAAGACAAAAATAATGGCGGTGATAAGTAACCGCCCATTTTTTTGGGTGGCTTTCAAAAACGACTTTGATGACGGAACCATATGGTTCCACCGTCTAAGTGGCAAATTGGGTATAAGAAAACCGATTAGTTTCTCTCTCTCTCACTTTGATTCTTCTCTCTCTCCCTCACCACTGCCAGCCAAAACTCTCCCCCCCCCCCCCTCACGGTGACTCTCCGAGCTCTCTCTCCCTCACCAATGCCGCCCCCCTCACCTTGGATCCTCCCTCTCCCTCTCCCTCACCGGTGCCACCCCCTCACCGGTCCCACATCCCTCGATCGATCACTGGCCGACAATTTCAAATTCGGGTCCTCCTTTCCCTCTCCGGCAACCCACCTCTCTAGTACGTTCCTCGATCTCCCTCTCGATCGATATATATCCATGCATCTATGAATATTTCGGCCCGTCACACATATACATATATATTATGTATAATACTATGTATATACATATTATATATGATGTGTATAATACTATGTATATACGTATTGTGTGTATTTGTATATATGTGTATATATTTGGATATGTACGTATAATATCGGATAATTTAATTGATATATTTAGATATATATAATTCGATAATTTATATGCATGTTATAATATATTGGATAATTTCATAATTCGATAATTTATATGCATATGTATAATATATTGGATAATTGATATATATGGATATGTATGTATATTGAATTCCTGTGTTAATTAATATATAGATATGTTAATTTATATGTGTTAATATATATGTGTGTGTTATTTTATTTATGTTTATAATTATATGTGAAATAAATATAAATGTGTTAATATATAGAAATATAAGATGCCGAAAAGGCGTACGGCAAAAGACAAAGAATCGTGGCATCAATCTGTCTTACGACAGATGGGATGGGGAAATCAAGCCTCCAATGAGTTGGGTATTTGTTTGGCGCCTGAAGAGGAGATTCTGCACGTTCCTCCTATTGACGACGTTGCAGTTGATTAAAGCGGTTCGGGGTCGACATCACAGGCGCCCCAATCTTCCAATGAAGATTCAGCTACCGTTAATGCGAGACGGCAAAACAGGAGGGACCCCTCACTTCCACCCCTAAACGCATTCGAGAAATTTTCAATGGAAGCAAAGCCGAGAGCGTAGCAAAGACATCGGCAGGAGGGAGGATCGAGGTGCCTCTAAACGCATTCACCCGATGTTCTGAAGGAAGGAGGGTGACTAGTTTGACAGCTCACTAGATCGAAAACTACGTACGTTTTCACGTACGTATGATAACCCCTACTTGGGAAGACCTCCCCGACAAGGAAAAAATGAACGTGTTCCGCAGACTCACGGTAAAAAAATATTTAATATTATAGTTTTTTTCATAATTGATTACAAATTCTAGTGTTTACTGTTTCTAATTGTTTAAAAAAAATTGTTAGAACAATTTTAATTATGAACAGACTTCGGGGATGGTGGACTACATCAACAAAACCGCTCACCAGATCTTCAAGGATTGGAAGTGCGCATTACACAAGATGTACACTTTGAATATGAACTGTATAAGGTTCAAAACGGGAAGGGAAGATGAGTATGAGTGATTGAAAGCCCACTTTGAATCTGAACCGTATAAGGTTTGTAATTTATATTCCTCCACATTCGTATCATTTTTTGGGAAAAATTCTGTTGAATAATGATTAATTGCGTAATAATTTAAATTGTTGTGTAACATGCGCAATCACAGAGGAACAGAGCTAATCGGGAGAGGAAGTTGTTGCACCACGGATCGGGCTCCTGCAAAATGCTCAACCTGGCGCATGAGCACTTGCAAAAGGGTTCGAAATACTTGCTCATAGCAGGCAGCATTTCTGCTTACAATAGGCCCGGGTAGACCGAACATCTCGACACTCAACACGCCGTAAGTAACATTTTTTCCCAAAGTAATAATATTTAATTTTATTTTTGCTTCTTCACTTGTGCACAAAGAGATAAACTTGATAAATGAGGATATTATTTGTGTGATACATAGGTAATTGATTATATGCATGTGTGGTACATATGTGCATGTGGGATACATATGGTGAACTTAAGAAATGTGAATGAGATTTAGTTTTGATGTTATTGGAAGTGTTTTGGTTTTCGTGCATGATTTTGGTTTCCTCAATTTTTAGGGGAAATTATGTCAATTTTTTTGGGGACATTCATATATATATATATATATATTGTCCATGTTCATTTTAGGAGAGGTTGCAACAATTGGCCGACGAGAAAATTGCGGATATGCAGTCCCAGAGTCCAGAGATCATGTTTGAGGAGCTTCCTACTCTCTTGACAGAGTCTCAGATAGAAATGGCAGATGCAGTGTTCGGTCGTCGACCTAGTAAAGAGGTTCGTGGTCTTGGACGGTGAGTCGAGCAAGATATGAGCCAGTCCACATCGTTGGGGAGTCGGCGCATGAATGCAGCGGGACGAGAGCAAATACAAGCTCTCCAGGAGCAAGCTCAAATGGCCAACGACAACGCTTTAGCCACTCAGGAGAACACTCGTAAGGCTCAGGAGGACACTCGTATGGCTCGGGAGGAGAGTCAAGCAGCTCAAGCGAGGATGGATCATATGGCTCAATTAATGTGCATCATGTTGATTAAACTAGGCCTAGATTCCGATGTTGTTTGTCACCCATTTGGCTCTCCCTCTCCTCCTGGACCTGACGACGACGATCCGAGCTGGGGTGGGATCAGCGAGGCTCATACGCCTTCTACTGTCGCTAGCTAGGTTTTTTATGTACTTTTGTGATCTTGATCGGAATCGAACAATATTTTATTAATTTTGTACGAATTTTATATCTAATATATTTTTTATTATTATTAGTTATTTAATTTTAAATTAATTTATTGTTTAATATATTAGATTAATTATATTTAAAAAAAATATTTACTACTTAGACGACAGAATCAATGATTCTGTCGTCTAAGTACTATCACCTAGACGATGGAATCAAATTTGTCGTTGTCTAAGTAATATCACCTAGACGACGGCAAACTTGATTGCGTCGTCTAAGGATATCCTTATACCACGGAAATATGCTTTGTCTAAATAGAACTTAGGCGACCAAAATTCTAACTTCCGTTGTCCAAGTACTTAAACTACGGTGCTTAGACGAAGGCACTAAGACGACGGAGATTCCTTCATTTAAGTACTTAGAAGACAGAAATGCCTACTTAGGCGACGGAACAATTTTGTCGCCTAAGTGGCTTTTTCTGGTAGTGTACGTAGCCGAGAATTCTAGGATTTTTTGTTTATTCTTCATTCTCCATCATGTTTTGCTATTTTGTAATTCCAACTATGAATAGGTAAACTTTCCTAGTCAAAAGCTTATCGAAGCCCTAGACATGCTTACAATTTCGAACCCATTTTTTATCTTAATAACTATTTGGATGAGTTTTGTTTCACTACTTTTTTATTGATGATTTCTACGTTCATGTTACTTTGGTTGCAAACTTAGTTGCATGGCTTAGAATATAGAGTCTAGGATGTGTGATTAACCGCTATATCAAACCATATTCAATAGAGACAAGAAAACCCATTGTGATAACTTGTGTGAAACAATTCCTTAGTGATGTTAAGGCGACCGCTATATTGACCTTACAAACTTTGTCGACTTTCAATCACTCTTAGATCTTAATGAATTTAATTGATTTGATTAGGACGCCAACATGTACCAATCTACCAGTTAAAGATCAAACTAAGTCAGTACCGACATTTAAAGGTCCTAGAGGGGGGGTGAATAGGTCTTTCCCACTTTTTCGTTCAAACTGTTATCGGGATAGCAAGATAGAGATCTATCCCAAAACACAGAAACAAGTACTGAAATGTAAGACAGTAAGTAAAGAGTGACACAAGATGTTTTTGATAACGCAGAAATCCTACAACCAGGATTAAAACTGCGTGCCCCTAACTTTTGCGTGCCCCTACAACCTATGTACTTGTACAAGAGTAGCAATTGCAGTGTTCAAGGAAGAAGCACGTTTCATGACAGCAAAGGAAGAACCAGGAAAAACAGAGGCAAAAGCACTTTTGACAAACAGAAAAGGACAAACAGATTTCAAGAAATCACATGTGAACTTTAGTCAACTTTCCTAGGGATCTTCATTAACTAAGTCAGTTTTCCATGGTCAAAGATCAACCAGATTAATCACAAGTAAACTGGAATTTTAGAAGCGATTAAAGCCATAAAATATCACACCAGAAAAACGTTCCAGAATGTCTGGGATACATGCTCAGTGTTCTATCCTAGATGGAAAACATGATGTACAATGAATGTTATACCTGTTTTTCCAAAGAGATAAAGTATGTCATGTCACTTAAGCTTTGATGATCTTTCATTGCTGTGTTTTGTCATAGCACAAGAAATAGCCAACAGCAAGTGTATGCCTTCAACATTCTATTTAGTACGGCCAGTAAGAGAGTGTAGTACAATCAATGTCCTACTAACATTGGCTCAATTGTGGGAGTCAGTCATTCATGGTTATTTAGATTAGAGTTGGAAAAAATTTTGGGTTGTCTAGGGTGGAGAGAAGTTCCTAACATTCATTTCTATTTGATATCATCAATAATTTTCTTTTCTGAAATTTACATTTTTCTGCATTATCTGTAGCTTGGCCAAATTATTTCGGCAACCAATTCAACTCTGAATATCCTCAAATTTTGTGTGGTATTTTACCACTGTATTGAGTATCTTGTGTTAAATTTTAGTGATTTTTGGTTTAGTTTAAGTAAGGTTCGTAGTTCACTTTGTGTCCAATGGTCAAGTCTAACAGGTTTCTGGCTTCACGTCTTTTTGTATTTCTTGTGTTTTTGAGTCTTCGTCGCACCAATACTCTGTGAATAATGATCCATATTTTTCTTTTACTACATTGATATAATTGACTTGATAATAGGGTTATCTTTGAGGATGGTTTTGCATCTATCAAGTACCTAGTAAGTAATAGAACTCATAATGCATCCTCATGTATAAAGCTAGAGCGACATAAACATAAGAGCAACTGCAACAATAGCATTTTTTTTCGTGAGCAAAATGTGAGGGCGGGAGGAAGCAGCTCTAGTAGGGCAAAACTGAAGATGTCGTGGTGACTTTGGCATCAACGACCGATTGTTGACTGATCACTCAAGAAAGATCTGTTCGATTGAGAGGAGGAGCTACAGACCGAACCCACACCCACATGGGCGACGCCAGTCGGCTGGTAATTTTTTAATGCACGCTCTAGTAAATTAGTAAAAAAAATTGGCGCACGAATAGATGCTCGCCACGTGTCCTGGTTGACTGGCTTTTACCTTTCAAGGGTCTACTTGATCTGGGCCATTGGTTTTGAATCCAAAATTCAATCCAACGACCCAAATTTAAAGGCAACGACTAATTTCTTTTTCAGTGGGAAGAATGAGAATAATTACAAAAAAAAAACCTCAATAATTGCAAAAAAAAAAATCCCTTCAAAATGCAGAAAACACCATAATATTTTCCTATAAATACTACTTGATTTTATTCACAACTAGCTCCAATTTATGCACAACAAATTTCACATCTTCCTCCATCTCTTCCCCATTTCCTTGAGTTTTTTCCCAAAAAAATGGCCACCCATTAGCTTCCTTCTGAAGGTTTACAAATGTGCATCTTTTTCGCATGTCATACCATTGATGAATACACTGGCAACAAACAAAAGAAAGAAAAATTGTGGGAGATAATGCATGCCGATTATTTGCTAAATTGGGAGCCAACACAAGGAGAATCTACTCAGAAGGAGCCTAGAACCCAAGTCGTGCTTGTATCTTGCTATAATAAGTTCAAGCTATTCTTGCAAAAATGGGATCAATGTTTGCATGACGCATGAAAGCGTATAGCTAGCAGCACTTTTTATATGGATGATGTAAGTCCATATTCTTGGTTTATATATATTTTATTTGATTATATGAAATAAATTATGTAATTGGTGTATCAGATTTCTTTAAATATGTAGTATTGTGACATAGCTAATATTTCTTTTTTTAGATCAAGCAAACTCAAGCCTTTTACTATACGGCCAAGAAAAAACTTTACACACTTTAAATATTATGAAGCGATTCATGATCATCGAACTTACATTGTGGTGAAACCAACTACTCTGGCTTTGTATGCAAGTAAATTTTGAAGCTACTCATTCCATTACCGAATCATCTCTGGTCAAAAATTTGGGTGACGAGAAAGTGAATGAGACACCACAAAGCAATGTGGTCGGTCCCTTGAGTCTGGTTAGACCAATGGGATGCAAAACATCAACAAATTTAAGGTAAGACTCTTATTGAGCAACGAGTTGAGGTTTTGCAAACCATTGCAAGTGATCAAATATCGTGGCATACCTCAAGGAAGATGCATAATGAAAGTGAGCTTAATTATTACAAAGAGTACATATAACTTCAACAACAAAAGGAAGCAAGGGAGGCCAGTGAGTTCAAACTCAAGAAAAAAGAGAAAAAAATAAGGATCATGACAATGAATTTGGAGGCTGTAACCCCAAATTCGAAAATGTATTTTACCAAGAGGAAAGCATATATCCTTATTGAAGGAGAAAACAAGAAAGAAAAAGCTACCAATGAAACATTTTTAGATTGTTATAGTCTGTGCATTCTCTTTCCAGAGTAGTTATAGTATTGTCTTAAGAATAAATCTAGGTTTGGCTGGTCAGGAATTCTATTCCCATCTGCATCCGCTGACCCATCATAAACCTGGAAAACTCTCGATGAATTTTGCGTATCTTCTTCTTCAATCTCCTCAGACTCTTCCTCCACGAACTCATTCTCAACAATTATGTTATGCAATATGATGCAAGCTAATATGATGGTTGTGATTACCGATTTCTTGTGCAATGTGCAGCTATGAAGAATAATTTGAGAGGACCCGACCCCGATTTAGATGCCTAAATCAGGATAAGACCCTAATGACCATAATAACACAAGGTTAACCTCACACTTAACTGAAAAACCGAAGAAAGTAGAGATTCAAAACTCTGAAATCATAAAATTATGTAATTCTTTTACTATTGGGTTACACCAAGTAGAGAATGTAAGAAGACGTCTATGACATCAAAGCAACTACAGTATCTTAACTAACTAAGCTAACTGAAATACTAGCTTGTTGAATCAACCAACTCCTATGGCACTAATTGCTATACCCCGAAAAACATGTGTGCTCGACCTCCACATAACTCTGCAAACTTGGACATTTGAAACCAAATTGTCCAAGGAAAGATATATGAAATATGGAAAGCATTAGAGTGAGTGGACGAAAAATAAACAATCTTAAGAAATTGTAAAGCGTAATATTATGCCTTTCACCGAAAACATAAAATAAAATTGAACGAGTCTAGGTAAAACCGTAAAACATATCGTAGTGTGTGGAGGCATGCATAACATAGTCACCTAGTCAAGTGTTGTCGTGTTCCCCCAGAAGAGTACTCGGTGATCAGCCGAGCAATCAACGCATCGATGCATTCATATATAAACATGCGTATGTGAAATCATAAAATCATATAATATGGCCTTCGTGCATAAACATACTTGTATCATATCATATTTATTTATATTCGTAAAATAAACCATAAGCATCAAATAGACTCGCTATGCAATAGTGAAAAACAAAGTCCACTCACCTGGAATGTCAGCTTAGTATTCACGAATTCATAAGCTCGAAAAATCGTACTTGGCCTCCCTAAAGTCCTACCGTAGATTATTAATATAGTTTTCGATTCATACACTAACGTAGAAAGAATTCCAGTACAAACGACTAGGAAAAACTCACATTTGTTTTCAATAGTAACCAAACGCTACTGTGACTCCTCCACATACTCAATAAATCGTACCTCGAATCCGATTGCCGTGTACCATAGCTCACACTCTCCTAAAATTACTTTTCAACTCGACACGCGAGGAACAATCGAGTCGACATGTCGAGTCGCCCAAATTCCTGTGCATAATCGAGAATATTACTAAAATTTTTGAATCGCACAAAATTATGCAAACAATGCGATCAGAAATGGGCTTAGGAATCTTCCCATGAAGAAAATGGTGTTTTGGTCTCCAGATCTCCGCCGCGCACTGCAATGCGTAGAGCCCACGTGCCACCACTGGCGGCGACCAAAATTTGACCAGCTCCAAAAAAATCAACCGGCATATCAAAATGTTCCTCATAACAAGTCCAACAACATTATAGTTCATCACAAAATCAAAAGCTTGCCAAAAAGCAACGAAATATACCTTTGAATTTCGGAACCCTCACCGGAATTCCACCTCGACCTATTGCCGTGGTCAGGCCATGGCGGGACCTGAGACTGGTCATGTTCAACTCCATGGAGGATAGGCTTCAATACCCCCAAGGTCTCGCTGCCCAGCTCCGGTCAGAGAGTTGTCGCCGGCGTTGACAAAATCCAAGAAACCCACAAAGTTTCTCTCCATTTTTTCTCAATCAAGCCAATGCATGGCTAGTCAGTGCCCTAGCAATGGAAGAGGAGATCGAGATGAAGATTTTGACACCAAGACCGACCAGTTTGGTG
Organism: Geum urbanum; assembly: GCA_946800695.1. NCBI lineage: Eukaryota > Viridiplantae > Streptophyta > Magnoliopsida > Rosales > Rosaceae > Geum > Geum urbanum. The sequence goes on from OX327011.1 coordinate 27,472,487, forward strand.
GCCGGTCGGTGACGCTTTGCCGGCGTCAGTCGACGCGGGGAGAGAGAGAAAAAAAATCGGGCTGAAGAGAAAACTTGGGCTTTTTCGAAGTTTGGTGAATTACCCAAAAGTTTACATTCTTAGATGAATGGTCCCAATCAATTTAATCTAGATTAGACGGTCCACAAAGTTTAACCTATGGTAGATTTCTAAATAATCACATAAATACCTCAAACTTCAAAATTTCATAACAATTACCGCGTACCTACGAAAAATCCAATAAATATATGTACGAACTCGCAATAGTACCCTCTACAGCTTCTGTGAAGAAAGCGAGTACAAGATCATTACCTATAAAAAGTTGATTTTTTTTAATTGCGACGAATATCGATAAATGTGACGTATGATGCTTAGCTCGATAATTAGGGCGACAAATGATGATTAACTCACTAATTAAGGTTGGGGTTGTTAAAATATACCCCCTAATAAAAATTTTATCCTCCAAATTTACATCACGAAAAGCCAACGCAGTGAGAATGCAATGCCATAATCGTTGCTTGAAGATTCTCCGAAAAACATCTAGTATACCTTATTTCTTCACTCCTAGCGACACATGCGGCATGACCGGTTGTAAGGATTTAACACCGAAATTTTGACAAAAGCAACTCACCATGCTAAGAATAGCTCAGAAACGTCATAATTCCATGTAGGAGGATCGATATCCCGATATTCCACGATTACCAAAACATAACTTCCATAATTCTTCGATGTTTCAAGAAATATACCATTCGCTTATGAATGAAAACGTAGAAATGTCAAACTACTGCTACCTGAACAAATTTTCTCTTCGCGCAACAACACCTCTGCATCACCATCTACTATGGTACAAACGTTTGTGCTAACCCATAAAAATAATCTGATCATGTAACCAAAATGTCACACTGACTCGAGAATCAAAAGCGTTTAATCTTCAATGAAAGGACGTTCCCATATTGCACACTTGATCTAATAGAAATAACTCCAACTTCCATGATAAATTTTAACAAGGATACATATCATGATAAACTTGAAAGAAGAGCGTGAATACTCATATCTCTTGTCTTATAGGCTCGAATTTTCACAATCAAGGATCTGCTCACAACTACACAAGATATCGAGTACACAGAAACTTGATTAATTTTATCTAATTCTATATACAACGTTACTGTATCGATAGACATTGAAATACCAAATTTATAGCGCACATAGAGAATAGTCAATTTAACTCAAGATGTTGGTACCACGTGAAATCTCGAGGCTCACGTACCAATTTTATCAGATATCCCCAAAAGGACTTCGTTATCGATAGATTTCAAACCACACAAGATAATTAGATATGAAGCATAAAGCTGGGAGGCTGAACGTGAAATCGAGAACTGAAAAATTAAATGAGACACTTGAAGCTCATAACTGATCAAGACTAAAGAGGTTTCAAAACTAAACATAATGAAAGGAAATGAATTTGGGCACATGATTCATCGATAAAATTGGTAATTTACCAGTTCGACGCTACACTAGGGCTCATGGGGTATTGATACAATGATAATCGCTAACGGCCTTGTCGTGAAGCTCCTCATAATACGCGACTTGTATTACCTCATACAATTTATCGATAATTCGGCATAACCTCAGCGTAAATTCAAGATCGGCTAAAACCTGTAGGGAGTTCCACACTCAGAATATGACAAGACCCATAAACAAATCGAGAGCCATCGTTGCTCAACCGAAATCTCATAATTTAAGGCACATGATTTACATCAACTCGTAAGTCATCCTAAGAAAATGAAAGTGTTGCACAAGTTTCTACATCTGGAGTCGGCATGAATACAACTAGCATGATAAGAATGCGCTCGAAAACCTATAAGAGTCATACAATAAATTTTCCCACCTGAAGACTCGACACACTAAATTCTTAACTTCCGAGAAGACGCAGCCCTGAATCACGCCGCTTCTAGAGCAAACATCATGAGTACCATAACATGCTAACTTATTTGATACATACTCCGACGTGCTTAAAACCTTGACGTGACCAACATACACTTAAACATCATAGCACAACTATGGAAAATTAATGTATGAAAATTTATGGAAGCTGAAAAGCACCACTAACCTTCTGAGAAAGCTTGTTGGCACGACTAACAATGAGTAGGAAGATCGAGGTCGACGCACATGAGGCATAACTGCTAGAGGGCACAGACTCACATGTTGAGGTTGGTGCTCGGTCACATTCGCCATGTATTTAACGATGTTCAACACTGTGAGTATTCGATGGGGATCCGCCTACTGGTCGGGCCATCACTCCGGAAGTGTTTAGCGTAATCGAACGCAAAAAATGAAAGAAACCAAATACAGTCTACATAACCTATAATCTAAACCTCTAATACTAATTGAGAGGACCCGACCTCGATTTAGATACCGAAACCGGGATCAAACCCTAATGACCATACTAACACAAGGTTAACCTCACACTTAACTGGAAAACCGAAGAAAGTAAAGATTCAAAACTTTGAAGTCATAAAATTATATAATTCTTTTACTATTGGGTTACACTAAGTAAAGAATGCAGGAAGATGTTTATGATCGGACCCTAATGACCATACTAACACAAGGTTAACCTCACACTTAACTGAAAACTCGAAAAAGTAAAGATTCAAAACTCTGAAGTCATAAAATTAAATAAATTCGTTTACTATTGGGTTACACCAAGTAGAGAATGCAGAAATTTATGACATCAGAGCAACTAGACTATCTAAACTAACTAAGCCAACTGAAATACTAGCTCGTAGGATCAACCTGCTACTATAACAAAAATTTCTATGCCCTAAACAATGTGCGTGCTTGTCCTCCAAATAACTCTGCAAAACTAGAAATTTGAAACTAAAGGGCTCAGGGAAAGGCATATAAAACATGGAAAACGTCAGAGTGAGTGGACAAAAAATAAACAATCTTATGAAATCGTAAAGCGTAATTTTATGCCCTTCACCAAAAACATAAAATAAAACTAAGCGAGTCTAAGTAAAATCGTAAAACATATAGTAGTGTGTGGAGGCATGCATAACATAGTCATCTGGTCAGGTGTTGTCGTGTCCCCCCAGGAGCATACTCAGTGATCAGCCGAGCAGCCAATGCATCGATGCATTCATGCATAAACATGCATGCGTGAAACCATAAAATCATATCATATGGCGTTCGTGCATAAACATACTCATATCATATCATATCGTATTTAGTTACATTCGTAAAATAAATCATAAGCATAAAATAGACTCACTATGCAATAGTTAAAAATAAAGTCTCCTCACCTGGAATGCCAACTTAGTATTCATGAATTCATAAGCTCGAAAAATCGTACTTGGCCTCCCTAAATTCATATTAATATAGTTTTCGATTCATACACTAACATAGAAAGAATTCTAGAACAAACGGCTAGGAAAAACTCACATTTGTTTTCAATAGTAACCAAATGCTACCGTGACTCATCCACATACTTCATGGGTCGTGCCTCAAATCTTATTTTCATGTATCATAGCTCACACTCTCCCAAAATTACTTTTTGACTCAACATGCGATGAAGGCCTGATGAGATTGCAAGATGACAAAGCACATCTCCACATTTTTCTGGTATGCCTCTTGTTTATTTGCGAATAACTTATTTGGCGACGACTAGGGATTAGAAATTATTTTGAAAAATGTAGAGTACCTCAGATATATTCCGTCAGTTAGATAATAAGGATTGCAGTACTGCTCTCTGTGGACTTCATAGATCACAATTGGGATTCTTCCATAAAGGACTTGGTCGAAAACATCGGATTAGTAGAGCACGTTAATTTCAATTTGAGCTCCACGCACCCCAAAAAAATTGTGTCATATCCACGTATCATACGATTTCACTGCCTCTAGGATAATAGTGGGACAACTCTTTCACCCTCAGTATGCCCCTTGATGAGCAGTTGAACAGTTCTTCCATTCTCAGTGCATGCAGTTGATGCTTCTAATCATACCTAAAAATCCTCTGTGTTGGCCCTTAGCTAGAAGTCGAATGAGGTTCTGCAGTGTTGGAGCACGAAGGTAACGAGGACGATAAAGCTCAACCACTTGCATGCAGAACTCCTTTATACATTCTAGTGTAGTTGATTAACCCATCATTGTAGTTTCAGCACAATGATCTGCGGTTGTGTCGTATGCCATCATTCATAGAGCATCAGTTATCTTTTGTTGGGGAAGAAACCCTTACATTCCAGTGTTATTTTCTCTTTGATGCCAATATTTGTCGTGGCTTCAGAGATCCGTCATAATAGTGTTGAGTAAGTCTTTGCTCATTAAGTACCTCCGACGAAATTCCTACACGTCGAAGATATGACGCTCGATGAAGTAATCTTTCATAAGATTCTATCCCCTCGACTATCTCTGTCTTGGTCGATTGGGTTTGCGACCAGGATGAGAACCGTGGCCTTACGATTCATCGTCAACTTGTGCCTCCTCCATGGCCACAAGCTGACAAAGGATTGCTCCATCTCGTCATCCTCTTGGTTTTGTTGTTGCCTCTGCCTGAAAAAATTGTGGAAGTTGAAGAGATCCATCATAGTGGTGTAGGAAATCTTGAGAAGTGTTTAGAGAGATGTGTTATCTGCTTGAATTAGAAGAGACTTGTAGATTGTATAAGTATAGAATGAGTTATGGATGATAGTTTTATAGCCAACTCTAGATAATCCGATCTTTGAAAATGAACACACGTGTCGCATCATCATTGGTCGAAAATCTTACTGAAAATCTAGTCCAATTATTTTGTCGATACCACTATCCGGAAGTGACACATGTCACATCGTCTTTGGTCAAAAGTCTTACCGGAAATCTTGTCCAATTATTTTGTCGATAACGACACGTGGATATGGCATGTGTCACATTTTTATTAGTAGAAAATCTTGTATATTTATTTAGACGATAACGATTCATGACAATGACATGTGTCACATTGTTATTGGTCAAAAATTTATCCAGGATACAATAAATTCAAGTTTTACAACTTGATGAAGAGTAATTGCTGCACTAAAATACTACTCTGCTCCTCTTTGCCAAATAACTCTTGCTCTTCCTCTTTCGAGGAGGAGCTAGACAAAGAGCAAGAGCAATGGATGCATATGCTCTAAGAATTTCGAGTATGTTATGGATTAAAATTGGACAATTATTTTGGCACTCCCTCAATTATTAACCACACTCCCACTTAACAATTTAATTCTTCTTTTCTCTCTCTCTGCCTTTTTAGAGTTGTAGGTCCATTTCTCCATCTCCATTCAACCACAGATTATTTTTGGTCAGAGAAAAACATCCATTAATCATGAAGAAGGCAACAAGCAACTTCTAAACATGAACATAGCAGACAAAGGAATAACGTGAATCCTCAAAATCATCTGATCGAGTTACAAATGTAGGGTACACCAATAGTCTACACTCACAAGTATGCTATTTGCAAACCAAAATTTGGGAAGAAGCAAACAATTAATTGAGCTTGCTTTCAACAGTAATATACCCAGAAGTGATTTGATCAGCTCCATCGTTTGTCTTTGAAAGTTTGAACCTTGGGTTTTTAATTTTCAGAGCAAGGAAAGAGGACCAGGAGAGAGGAGATCAAAATGAGAGATGGAGTTGTGAGGGTAGTGTAGGAAGAGCAATTTCTGAACTAAACAAGAAAACATTAAATATTGTAGTGGGGGTGTGGTTAGTAATTGAGGGAGTGCCAAAATCACTATCCTTAAAATTAGTCATGTTTCTTTAGTCATAATGAATAGTACCACAGATAATGATAGCACGGTCTCTAATGTTAAAACCTCATATCCGTATCCGTTGGGTTGGATCGGAAATGAATAGGATAGACTTGAACATAATAAACACTTTCTAGATACACAAACAAGATTCGTTAGTCACTAAAATCTTGAAAAAGATGTATTCCTATTCTTTGATCAGTCTTTACATCAAACGTGACGAAAGTTTAAAATTAAAGTAAATACAAAATGAATTTGCACCTTATCTATCTACACTTTTTTAAAAGCAAGTCTTCCGTGTCTTCAATAGGCGATCTAATCCTCTAATTCATTTGTCTCATCTGCTTAAAATAATCTCTTACTCTTCATAACAAAATTGTGGTATATGGATTATTGGAGTTGCTTGTAAACTATACATAAATATGTAACTATTTTTTGAAAGTTGGACGGTGGATGTCAATTTCATTAAGGAAAAAGTAGATACGAATAAAATCTTGACTGCCCATTTAAGGGCGACGACAGATAAGAAAATCAAAACTTATACAACCTAAGTGACAAAGTCACCTAACATACACAAATATCTTTATCCTAGCAATGAGCTCGGTAAAAAATACTTACCCAAATTTAACTTATTATTGCGTAAAAAAAATGACAAAATTTAATTTAAAACAATAATCCAAAGAGTTAGAATCACTTTGCATAGCCGAAACATCCAGATCGATCTCCATCTCCAGGGATAGGCCTAATACTCATTACCACCAGGATCCCAAGTACGATGTTCAAGTTGATCATAAGCGCATATAACATCCCATGACCACAGGCAAACCCAAGCCCTAGATGGACTAGGGTAACATGGAGAGACCATACAAGCAGGCCCAATCAACTTCATCCGGCCTCCATGGCGAGACCAAGCCAGCCGCCGACACATGACGCGGCAACCATGTCGCCAAGGCAGGTCGCAGGTTACCAAAGACATCTACCACCATTGATCGACACATACTTGCTTCCCATGGTTGCTCCCACTGCCCCCGGATCGACACCTACTCAACTGTAGTCCCTCGGGCTACCCTGAGTCAACGGCGGAACATCGAATGCCGTCAACAACCTGCCCCTAAAGCCCTATCGGTGGGATTGCACCGGATCTCTCAAAGCTCGAGTGTGTTAAGTTAGTTGCTTGGTTTTAGGGCCATGATGTTTTAGTTTGAATAAAACTCTAGTTACTGGAGTTATGGGTAGAGCTTTTAACTTATTCTAGTTGTACTTACCACGATCTTATTAGTTGTGTTGATCGTGGGTTGCAATTTCTCTTTCCGTTAGGATTGTGTATGGCTATTAAAGGCCAGTTCTTATTTCAATAATTCAAGGCGTTCCCACTTTGCTTTGAATATCTGTTCTGCAATTGCTTGTGTTTTACAGGGTTCTTAACAAAGTGGTATCAGAGCCTTATCGCAGGGGCCTGATTAATAGTGAGAGTAAGAATTTGGGGTTCTTATAAGAGTAAACAATGAGTGAAACATGAGAGTGAGAAAGAGTTAAGAACAGTCGAAGACATGGCTACTGAAGGAAGTTTTGTTCAGCTAGCAATTCCTAGGTTTGATGGTCATTATGACCATTGGGCCATGATGATGGAGAATTTTCTTCGTTCTAAAGAGTATTGGGATTTAATAGAAAATGGAATCCCAGAGGAACCGCAAGGAGTGGAACCAAGATCATTTGCTTCGATGGCAACAAGAGCAACACAATCTACCGAAGCACAGTGCAAAGCAGTTGAGGCTCGGCACAAAGCGATAGAGGAGCTGAAGCTAAAGGATATGAGGGAAAAGAACTACTTGTTCCAGGCAATTGACAGAACAATTCTGGAGACAATACTGAAGAAGGATCCTTCCAAGGACATTTGAGGGTTTATGAAGAAAAAATATGAAGGAAGTGCACGTGTGAAGATCTGTGCTTCAAGCTTTACGGGGGGACTATGAAATCTTAGAGATGAAAATCGGTGAGTCTGTTACTAATTACTTCTCTAGAGTTATGTCAGTGGTGAATAAGAGGCATATAAACATTGACGTGTTGACGGATGTGGATGTAGTTGAGAAGCTCATGTGATCTTTGACTCAGAGATTTAATTACATAGTCTACTCAATCGAAGAATCAAATAATATAGATGCGCTTTGCATTGATGAGCTATAGAGCTCACTGATCGTTTAAGAAAAAAAGCTTGAAAGGCAGAATACTGAAGAACAAGCCCTCAATGTATCATCTGAAGAGAAATTTGGGAGAAGAGGCCGATGTAGGGGTGGCTACAAAGGTAGAGGAAGAGGCAGAGGTCGACAAGCCTTCACCAGAGCTACTATAGAGTGTTTCAAATTCCATAAACTAGGCCATTATCAATATGAGTGTCCATCTTGGGACAAGGAGGAAAATTATGCTAAATTCAATGAAGAAGAAGAATTACTGCTCATGTCTTATGTGGAGATGCACAATGCAAAGAGAGAAAAGGCTTGGTTTCTAGACTCAGGCTGTTCGAATCACGTGTGGAGACAAGTCAGCTTTCAGTGAGATGGATGAAGCTTTCAGGCATTTGGTTAAACTCAGCAACAATACCAGGATGGTGTAATTCATGTCATCACTAAGGTATTCTTTGTACCCACTGTTCTAAAAATCGGGTTAGGCGGCCGTCTAGACGGTGCCTAGGCGCTAAACGCCGGAAAACCTTGGAATTTTCACATAAATCGGGTTTTAAATCTTTTTCATCGTCTGGGCAGGCTGAGGCGGGTCTAGGGGGTCCAGGCGAACTTGGGGGGCGGGGCTTAAAAAAAATTGAAACGATCTCTCTCAGCTTTGCAGTTGAGTCAATCCCAAATTAGAACCAAAGTCGATCCCATTCCCAGGAATCCCATATCGCTCCTCCTCCCCACCAAGCTCATCTCGCCGTCTTGACATCTCCACGCCATCTGCTCGGTCTCTCACTCTTCTCGGACCGCAAGTCGTCTGACTCTTCTAGGTCTCTCACTCTCGCGGCTCATCTTCACCCCAAATTTCTCTCTGGGTTAGAGATAGTGGGTTGCGGGAGATGAGCATGTATGTATCAAAAATTCAAAATATGACATGGTCGTGGTGTCGGTGGTCATTTTGTTAAGAGAGATAGTTTGGTTGATGCCTTGATGTTATTGTACGAACAAGAAGAAGAGAAAAATGACGAAGAAGATAAGAAAGAGATAAATTGATGGAAAGATAAATGAAATCTTAATTGGGCCTCAACAGAAAAAGATTGGCTCGGTGGTTTTGGGCTACAAAGAGACTTGGGCTTATAGTCTTAATAACTTCTCTTTTTTGAATCAACTTATAGTCTTATACATATTTCAGACTTATGTCTAATTTTAATTTTAATTGTTATTTAATTATCATATAAAATAATGTTCATAATTTCCCTAATATATATATATATTTATTTATTTATTAAATCAAAACCGCCTGGAATCCACCTGGAATCCGATAAATCCCCGTCTAGGCGCTAGAAGGTGCCTTCACCGTCTAGATCCGCCTAGCGATTTTTAGAACCTTATTTGTACCCGAACTCAAGAATAATCTCTTGAGTATAGGCCAACTAAAGGAGAGGGGTTTGGCTATTTTGATTCAATCAGGGATGCCCCATATATATCATCCTCACATAGGCTTGATCATTGAAACTAACATGAGAACAAACAGAATGTTCGTGGTTTTTGCTCAATCTCAAGCCAAGGAGTCATGCTTCCAAGCCACTGCTCAAGACCTATCTCATTTGTGGCACTGCAGATATGCTCATCTCAGTCATAAAGGATTAAGGACGCTGCAATTCAAGAAAATGGTCTGAGGCCTACCGCAGTTGTCATCTTCCAGAGTGGTGTGCACTGATTGCGTGAAGGGCAAGCAACATCATGTTCCAATTCCCAAGAAAAGCCAATGGAGAGGTGCCTGCCAATCAGTTTGGATGAGAAGGATCTTGAAAGAGTTGGTGTACGCACAAGAAGGTAGTACTGTGATAATGTGTGACAATTCCTCTACTATCAAGTTGTCCAAAAATCCGGTCATGCACGGACGAAATAAGCATATTGACGTGCGGTTTCATTCTCTAAGGGATCTCACTAGAGATTGAGTCATTGAGATGGTTCATTGTGGGACACAAGATCAGATTACAGATGTGTTGACAAAGCCGTTGAAGTTGGATTTTTTCAAAAGCTTCGTGAGCAGCTTGGAGTATGTGAAGTACCTGGTGTAAACTAATTATATGACTTAAGGGAGGGTTTGTTTAGTTGCTTGGTTTTAGGGCCATGATGTTTTAGTTTCAATAAAACTTTAGTTACTGGAGTTATTGGTTGAGCTTTTGACTTATTCCAGTTGTACTTACTTACCACGATCATATTAGTTGTGCTGATCGTGGGCTGTGAGAAAGCTGCAATTTCTCTTTCCGTTAGGATTGTGTATGGCTATTAAAGGCCAGTTCTTATTTCAATAATTCAAGGCGTTCACACTTTGGATTGTGCTGATCTGTTCTGCAATTGCTTGTGTTTTACAGGGTTCTTAACAGAGTGACCAGGCACTACTGGAGGAGAGCTTTGGAGCGACGAAGTTAAGTTTCTTCGTCGCCCCATTTTCAACTGAGGCGACGAAGAATGGAATGGTTGCCTCAGATATTAGTTACGTCGCTTCAATTAATTGAGGCGACAAATATTGATCTTGGTCGCTTCAATTAAATGAGGCGACCACTTTTTACATTCGAAGCGACGAAGATTTTTTGGTCACCTCGAAGAAAATTGGGGCGACGAAGATTGATCAATCTTCGTCGCCTAGTTTTTCTTCGAGGCGACGAAGATTTTTTGGTCACCTCGAAGAAAATTGGGGCGACGAAGATTGATCAATCTTCGTCGCCTCGTTTTTTAAAAATAGATTTAGTGAAATTTAGGTGATGAGTAGTGTAGATTAGGTGTATTCGAGCCTTAATTAGTAGTGTTATTAGTGTTAATCATTAAATCGAGCGTATGGTTATATATAATTGTGGTCTTTATCAACTTAGAACTCCCGTTTGAGAATCAACAACTCATCTAGTTGATCGAGTTGAGTTGTTGATTCTCGAATTGTCCCATTTTTGGACACTTTATGTGAACATGACTTTGTTGTTCCTTTTGCTATTCATGTGAGTATACTCAATTATTATTATTTTCGTAATGATATGTTAATTAGTTTTAACATTATGTAAAAATTATAGAGGTGAGTTCCAATATTACTATGAATATTGTTTAAAGCGTACATTATACATTATGTAAAAATTATTGATATTTACTGTAAACCTTACATTATACATTATGTATTTGAGAAATTAATAGATATTTTATGAATTTCTAAAAATAACACAAAATGAGGCGACGAAGATATCAATCTCCGTCGCTTCAATATATCCAGGCGACCAAGATACCAATATTCGTCGCTTCGATTAGGGTTTAGGGTCTATGAGGCGACCAAGTTTGGATCCCCAAGGTAACCCTGTGAATGCAAACTTGGTCGCCTCAGTACAATGGAGCGACGAAGATTGAAACTTTGTCACTTCAATATATTGGAGCGACGAAGATTGAAACTTGGTCGCTTCAGTATATTGGAGCGACGAAGATTGAAACTTGGTCACTTCAGAAATTCGAAGCGACAAAGATTGAAACTTGGTCGCTTCAATATATTGGAGCGACGAAGATTGAAACTTGGTCACTTCAGAAATTCGAGGCGACGTAGATGGAAACTTGGTCACCTGAATATGGAAGCGACGAAGGCCTCAATCTTCGTCGCCTCTCATATTGATTAAATAGCCACAGTTTGCTCGATTCTACTTTCTTCTTCATTCTTCTTCACCTTCTTTCTTCTTCTTTCTTCTTCACCTTCATTTCTCTCCGGAAAGTGCAAAACCCCTAAATCTATTCTTAAAACTGCAAAACCCTCTTCTCCACCTCTCTCTCTAAACCCTAAAGCTCCTCCTCTCCCCTAAATCCCCAAATCCCCCACCCCCTAAATCCCTAACTTCCCCAAAACCCTAAATCCCCAAATCGGGTTCAAGGTATGCCTCTCTCTCTCTCTCTCTCTCTCTCTCTCTCTCTCTCTCTCTCTCTCTCTCTCTCTCTCTCTCTCTCTCTCTCTCTCTCTCTCTCTCTCTCTCTCTCTCTCTCTCATTAGCTTCAATTCAAGCTTCTGTATGTATAATTCTTTGATCTGCTTGAATGATTTTCTATTATGAGGTTCTTCAATTTTACAGTTTGCCATAAGATTTTCGTGATACTGCAATTTCGGGTTCAAGGTATACTGTAATAACTTGGAATCGGGAATCAGTTTTGTAAGTTAAAATGTTGAGTTGTTGGTAGTAGATCTTTGGATGCTTTTGTAGGTTTTGTACATGTATAGGCCAGTTGATGTTGGAATGGTGGATGCTCTTGGTGTGTGCGTGTGATCTCTTTCCTTTGATACTAAGCTAGTCATCACACAAGCTAGTCATATAGCTTGATACTTGGACAGTGGGGTATTAGCCATCATTTCATTTGGAAGCTGCTGAGTCAGTGTTGAGTTGTTATTAGCTGATACTATTGTCTTTCCAATATCTGTTATATAGGAAACTGGAGACGAGGTGCATACTTTTTTCGAAAGGAGTTTACCTTAAACTACTTAATGGCAACATACAGTAAACCACAGGTAACCTAGTTCACTTTTTAAGTCTTTCATACTTTACTATGACCTTTGCTACCAGCGTTAATTTGTTAAATGAAAAGTTATGTTAGTATATGTGGATCTTTTCCTTATGTTGCAATGAATAATAATCTAAGGTCTCACTTCTGAATGGAATTGTCATGGGAGGTGGAGCTGGTGCTTCCATACATGGAACTTTCCGTGTTGCAACTGAGAATTCGGTATGTGTCTCACTTAACCTCAGTGTGAAGTTAGGCAATATTGTTGCCTCATCTTCAATTGTACCTTCCAATTCTGCACAATGTCCTAGAAATTTGTTTCGGTTGTTTTCTTGACATGCTAAAGGCGATTAGAGCAACTTTTCATTATGTCTTGCAAGATTGTGGCCTAATCCTTTTTACTTCTAATTACCCTATCGGAGACCTGCCGTTCTTTGCTTTCTTAGAACTTCCAGTTGGTAAATGTTTGCCTTCTTCCCTTGAATTGCCTTACAGGTAGAATATGTTGGCCTTACAGGTAGCAGATTAGATGGCGCCGAAATGCTTGCTTGTGGTCTTGCTACTCACTTTGTTCCTTCAAAGGTTAGCCACCAACTATCGTATTAGTCTATAACTTTTTATGTGTTAAATGGTTGCTGAATTACAGTACGAGTCACTACTTGCCTTGTCTTCAGTGCAATGTATTCGTAGGATATACACTATTGTCTTCTCTCTCTTTTTTCCCTCTTGGTGATACTTCAAGGTTAGGTTATTGACAATGACATTTACATCGGCAGTCAACTTTAAGATATGTCCAAAATTTTCAAAAAGGCCCTTTTTCTGCTCAACTTCTTTTAAAAGTTTAACATCAAGGTACAGTATTTAGATGACTGACTGGTGTATTTACAAGTCCAGATTCAGAAGAGATCCTATGTGGCTCAAAAGTAAAAGAATGTCGATCTACATGCATAAATACAATCCCTATATATCTGTGATATATCTATTTCATGTAAGACTCCAGTAATTTTGGTAACAGCTTAGCTACTGTAACCTGATAATCATGTACAGATGTAGTGAAGTTGTTAAACGAATTGTTCTTCATGGTGAATTTTCATGTCATTGCTACATTAATTGATTAACTTCCCAACAGATAGATATCTGTGTCTGTTAAGTTGTTTTGAGTAGTTCTTTTGTGTTTGATTGGTCAACAGAGTCTGTCGTTGCTAGAAGCAGCACTGCACAAAGTAGCTTCAAGTGAGTTATCAACTATTCAAGCGATATTAGATGAATACTCGCAGTATCAATCTCTTAAAGATAAAAGTGCTTATCACCAGTAAGCTCTCGTGCTTCAATATTTGTTTTGGTTGGCTGCTGGATTTATTGGACTGAATTTCAATTGTTTTGGTGGCTCTAAACTTAATGATTCCTATCAGTTCAGTCTGACCCTTTGGTTAATGATAAGCTGACTATTTATTCTTAAGCAACAAACTTGTGAATCTGTTTTTTTTTTGTTTGTTTCTTCTTACAGGATGGATGTTATTAACAAGTGCTTTTCAAAAAGAACAGTAGAAGATATCTTATCTGCCCTTGGGAGTTAATGTTTCAAAGTTAATGAAAGACTTTTTATGGTTTGTGGTGCCTTAGGAAACTTTGCTTCTTGGGTTTGTTTGTTAATAGTTTCGATCTAGTGTGTTCTACCTGGACATATATAGAATGTTCAGAATATGCTTATGATACACCCTATGCTTTCTATCAAGGAGGAGGAGGCTGTGAATGGTGCAAATGATTGGTTAACGACAACAATTGAATGACTAAAGAAGGCATCGCCGATGAGTTTGAAGATTTCTTTGAGATCAGTATGTTTCAAAAAAGCTTCAAATTTACATTTGATTTGTTCAAATATGACATAATGCAACTCCTAAAGTCTGATATTTTTTGGTATTTCCCTTTAAATAATTGTTGCCGGTATCTTCCCCTAACGAAAGGGGTGATTTTTTTTTTCTCTTTCACTCAATGAGGCGACGAAGATTGATCAATCTTCGTCGCCTTATTGAGTGAAAGAGAAAAAAAAAATAATTAAATACATTGAAGCGACGAAGATTGGTCAATCTTCGTCGCTTCGATATAAATTGAGGCGACGAAGATTGGTCAATCTTCGTCGCCTCAATGTTTTTAATTTTTTTTTTTTCTATTTCACTCAATGAGGCGACGAAGATTGGTCAATCTTTGTCGCCCCATTTTCAACTGAAGCGACAACACCTATATCTTCGCGGTTAAAAATCGAAGCGACGAAAAATGTTTTTGTCGCTTCAAATAAAATGAAGCGACGAAGATTTTCAATCTTCGTCGCCCCAATGGTGAAGGGATGAATCTCAAGCGACGTGACGAGGCGACGAAGTTTTGGTCACAAAAAATCGAGGCGACGAGAAAATGATCTGAAGCGACCATGAAGCTTCGTCGCCTCGAATCTCTTCTCCAATAGTGAGGCCGTCCTTCCGTCGGCACTTTGAGTCTGGCCCTGGACGGCCGAGCCAAGACGGATCTCACCAGCCATGGATCTGCCGAGAGCAACCCACCGTCACTACTCCCGGACCTTTGCAACACCACACAAACAAGGCAAGAACCATACCCGAGTGACTGGGGAGGGTGACAACACCTTTAATGCGACGTCACTTGAAGATGACGAAAGTGAAGCGGAGCCAGGGGAACCAGGCGCCGCCGAAAACGGCAAAACAAAGGTTCACCGCCTCCACCAAAGCTCATAATTAAAGAGATAAATATGTAACTTCAGATAATGAAAAGAATAAATGCACAGCCAAATATGCCACTCACAATGATAATTCTATTTTATTAATTGCATTCACAATCAAAGTTTGGAACCTCTATTTTTATTTAAATTAAAACGGATCCCGGGCCAGAAAAGGGATGGAAGCTTCACAAGGTTTTCTTTCATGTTAAACAAATACAGGTACCTAATCTACAGGGTCGTGTCTAGTTGAATTTGTTTTTTAATTTAGATTTAATCTATAAAATCGTCAAAGTAATCAGACATTGTGCTGTAATATATACAGCTAGATTATTTTACATCACCCAATCTGTTTGACAAAGTAAAAAAAAAAACAAGTACAGGCACGTACCAAATATACACTTACCCTCATACTCATAGTCATACTCAAGGTCAGAGTTTGAAAACTCCCGTTCTGCTTTGGAACTCGGTGTAACTTCTATTTAAAGGTAAGCACCTTCGACATACAAGTTCTTTATGTACAACAGCGTACAACAGCGTACCTGGTTTCAAGAGTACCAGAAATACTTTTAGCTTGTGCTATTCACTGTTTGGTAATTAATTTAAATTCATGATATTATATTATGAGAAACACTCGAGAAAGACCACAATTGTAAGTGGAAAGAGATATGCTTTCGAAAACAAGTTTCAACAGTATTAATTGCGAGTCTAAATGTCAGTGTCGTTGCTCAAATCAGTATCCATATTAGCATGGTGGCCAAAGTAGTTAGTAGTATAAATCACTCACTAGAAGATGTCAATAACTTGTCTGTCAGCTGGGAGGTTGACTAAGGGCATCTCCAATGGAGAAGTCCTATATGAAGTCCTAAACCTATTTTTAGGACTTCATTTTGATACTATTCATTTAAGACTTCAATCATCTCCAATAGATAAAGTCCTATATCAAGTCCTAAACCTATTATTCCCTCAGTTTGGCCCACTATCTGGCCCACTGCCTCTCTCTCTCCCATTTTAGATCCATATCTAAATGAAGTCCTATTCTAGATCTTCATTTAGGACTTGTAACTAGATGCATGTAGGATTTAGATCTTCAAAATGAACCATTAGAGAACAAATATTGGCATACCAAGCTATAATATAGGGTTTAGCACCTCCCATTGGAGATGCCCTAAGAGATCAGGATAAGCTTCCTGCACCCGTTACAAGTGAGAGCACATTTTCATCAATTGAAAAAGCATTACATTTGTTGTTATATACTTGATCTATATTTCTGTGCTATGTATGCTCTATAGATTCATAAACTGGAAACTTAATCTAATATGTTAACAGCTCACAGTCAAATTAACTTTAAAGAACAAAGACATGTCAACTAGCATGAATGCTATCACTATATTGATTAGATCCTTGGTATTTTTAATCTTAATATAACAAAACATTTATATAACAGGAAAAGTAGTCAAAAACCTTCAAAGATAGACTCTACTGATTCTTCTTTGTCTTGGATGTAGAAGAAGATGATTTAAGATCATAGCGGGAAGCTTGGATTATGAAAATAAGAGTTTCTACGAGCATGCCAATGACCAATCCAAGGAGGCCTCCAGCAGCATTCTGAAATGAAAATATATAAAGAGCCTTCAGCTTCGATAATAACTTATCAAGGCTAATGTAATACCGTACCAACTACAAAGAACTTTAGAGAATTTGCCAATAGAAAACGATTTTAAAGTTACATACCATGACAGGAATGTGGTTAAACAATGCTCTGCTGCGTACCCAACCAAATAGCCGGTAAACATGGTCACCACAACATGTAAACCTGGAGAAGTTTTTGATGATTATAATTTTGAAGCATTTAAGGTTGGAAACATAGTTTCAAAGCAAGAATGCAAAATAAGAAGAACCTAAAAGAAAAAAAAACATAATTCATATTACTGTACTAAGAGTAAGCATAGAAAAAATAGAAGAAACATTTTCTTAAAGCAAAAATGCTAATTAAAGAGACAAACAGAATAAAAATAAAAGAACATAATTCAAATTACTAAGTGTAAGCATAAAAAGTAGTGCAGAATAGATGCTTAGCATGAAAAACTGGATTTTATATGCTAACATTTCAAAATGATATAAATCAATCTCAACGGGAAGGTTGAACTGGTTATTCAGTAAATCACGAGACAAATTTGAGGATACAGATAATGAAAAGATTGGCATTTGGCAAGATTTTGATATTTGTCAAGAGTCGCGACAATTTCGACAAAGGGTTGGAAAGAAATTTGGTCTTTGTTGGTTGTTTGTATTCCTAGTTTGGAATCTAAATATTTTTCTGTTTTATTTCTGGTCTTTTTTTTTCTTTTTTTTTTATGGACAAAAGAAAAACTACAACAAAGTACAAATGAAATCTACGGTTACATCCCGAACTGTTCCAATCAAACCAGAGTGCCTGATTATCTACGAATGGAATTCTTCCATGCCAAAAAGTCAGCGAATTCTGATTATGACCTATTTTGGCTAAGATATTTGCCAGGAAGTTTACCATTCTGAGGATATGTGTAAACTTAACATCTGAGAAACCTGCCACCAGACGCCAAATGTCCTCAACACAATGGTGGATATTCTTCAAGGCGTAACAATCCTTCGTTTTATAGAATTGATAAGAATCTTGGAATCTCCTTCAATTAAGAGCTTCGGAGTCGGAGCACCGGGCGGGATAGACAATTGAAGTTTCTGCGGACTTTCTCGAAGGGCTAAGGCTTCAGCCATAAGAATATTTGCTTGGCCAATTTTGAAGGCACCTGCCATAATAGGGTTACCTGATTCACTCCGAATCACAAAGCCAGCAATTGCATTATTGTTTTGAAGGAAAGTTGTTCTGTTCAAAGTTGTTAGAATGTTTATCTTTTCAATTAATAATGTCCTAGTCTGTAGGATTAACGTTAGTTTTGATTCATTCAAAGGTTGTTACCACATGGTTGTTATTGTGGGCTGTTTTTCAGCTTAAGTTGTTGGAGTTTGTAACCTTGAATGACTATATATAAGCCACAGTTGTTATTCAATAAAACAAGTCATTCAAACCCAGTTTAGAGTCTGAGTTCTTGCTTCCTTGAATCTCATTCCTTACAATCTAGTATAAGAGCCTCTACTGGGGCTTGAGATAAAGAAGTCGCAATATTCTTCGAGTGATTTCAAGCATTGTGTGAAAAAATGTCAAGATGGCAGCAGAGTAAAGTAACTTCGCGCAACCCTACATCTCTAAGTTTGATGGGGATTATGAGCATTGGACTTTGCTCATGGAGAATCTCCTGCGTTCAAAGGAGTACTGGAGTGTTATTGAGACAGGGTATGTAGAGCCTGCACTGGAGAAGCGTTCACTACAGCACAAAGAAAAACCTTGGAGGACTCAAAGCCGAAGGATCTCAAAGCCAAAAATTACTCGTTTCAATCTATAGACAAGTCCATATTGAACACAATTGCTCAGAAGGAGACGGCCAAGAAGCTTTGGGACTCTATGAAGATCAAGTATCAAGGAAACGCTAGGGTACAGCGTGCTCAGCTTCAAATCCTTCACAGAAACTTTGAAGTGCTGGAGATGAAACATGGAGAGTCAGTCAGAGACTACTTTGGAAGGGTGATAGTGGTTGCGAATGACATGAGGAACTTTGGAGAGGACATGTCTGATGTGAATCGAAGATTGTCGAGAAAATTATGCGTACACTAACTGAAAAGTTAAATTACATTGTCTGTTTGATTGAAGAGTCGAAAGACATCAATCGTCTTTCAGTAGATGAGCTACAAAGTTCACTGCTTGTTCATGAGCTCAAGTTTACGAAGACTGCAAGAGATGATCAAGCACTCAGGGTTTATGATGAAAGAATTGGAGGTAGAGGCCGAGGAAGGAGTAGCTATAGAGGAAGAGGTCGTGGCAGAGGAGTTCAAGCATTCAATAAATCCACGGTAGAATGCTTCAAATGTCACAAGCTTGGACATTTTCAACATGAATGTCCTAGCTTGAACAAGGAAGCCAATTATGCAGAACTGAATGAGGAAGATGAGATGCTACTAATGGCATACGTGGAGATGCGTGAGATGAAGCGGAATGATGCTTGGTTTCTCGACTCAAGATGCTCTAATCATATGTGTGGGGATCGAGGTATGTTTGCTAGTTTGGATGTGAGTTTTCAACATTCAGTTAAATTGGGGAATAATAGTAAGATGGATGTAGCTGGAAAAGAAAGTGTCAGGTTATTGATGAATGGAGTGAGTCATCTTGTCACTGAAGTGTACTATGTTCCAGAGCTTAAAAATAATCTCTTGAGCATAGGACAACTTCAGGAGAAGGGTTTGGCAATATTGATTCAAGGAGGAATATGTAAAATTTATCATCCAGAGACAGGTTTGATTATGCAAATAGTGATGAGTGCAAATAGAATGTTTATTCTGTTAGCTCAGGCTCATGGTGTTTCAAGTGTTGAAAGATGTCTTCATACAAGCTCCCATAACCTATCTCATCTGTGGCATCGACGCTATGGACATTTGAGCTACAAAGGCTTGAGAACCTTGCAGTACAAGAAGATGGTAGTGGACTTCCTCAGTTTCAAGCCTCAGACAAAACTTGCACAGATTGCATTGTTGGGAAACAACACCGAGACACAATACCAAAAAGAAGTACGTGGAGAGCAAGTCAGCCACTGGAGCTCATACATGCAGATCTCTGTGACCCTATTTCACCTACGTCCAATAGTGGAAAAAGGTACACTTTATGTTTTATTGATGATTTCAGTCGAAAATCATGGGTGTATATGTTGGTAGAGAAGTGTGAAGCACTGCACTATTTCAAGCATTTCAAGAAACCAGTTGAAAAGGAGAAAGGCATGTTTGTTAAATGTATAATGATAGATAGAGGAGGTGAATTCACTTCAAATGAGTTCAATGACTTCTATAAGAACAATGGAATTAAGAGGCAATTAACAGCTGCATATATGCTACAACAAAATGGCGTGGCCGAGAGGAAGAATCAAACTGTGATGAATATGATTCGCTCGATGTTGTCAGACAAGAAGATGCCGAAGAGTTTTTGGCCGGAGGCAGTGAATTGGACCTTCTATGTTCTAAATAGATGTCCAACCTTGGCAGTAAAGGATGTAACACCATAAGAAGCATGGAGTGGAATGAAACCCTCAGTTGAGCATTTTCATATCTTTGGATGTCTTGCTCATGTTCATATTTCTGATAAAAAAAAAGAGGTAAATTGGATGATAAGAGTTTTCCTTGTGTTTTACTTGGGGTCAGTGAAGAAACAAAGGGATATAGATTATATGATCCTATTGCTAAAAAGGTTGTTGTGAGTAGAGATGTAGTTTTTGAGGGAAAAAAGGAGTGGAATTGGGGAAAGAGTTACCATGAGCAAATTTTACTAGATTTGGAAAGGGGAGAGGATGGAGAAAACAGTGAGAGTGAAGAGGGAGCGAGTGAAAATGGAGATGAAAATAGTAGTTGTGAGAGGAGTGAGAATGAAGGTAGTGAGGAAGCACAGGGTAGAGCAGAAGATGGTGAAGAAACCAGAGTAGTAGGAAACTTTGATGAACTTGGTGAGACTGAAGGGAGAGACAGACATGCTCCAAATTGGATGAAGGATTATGTTAGTGGAGCTGGCTTAGGATTGAGTGAAGGTGAAGATGAGGTGCACATGGCTCAAGTAATGGCAGCTGAAGATCCTTGTTATTTTGAGGAAGCAATGAAAGAGTTGAAGTGGAGACAAGCTATGGACAGTGAGATCAATTCAATTAAAAAGAACAAGACATGGACTAACTAAGTTACCAGCTAGAGCTAAAGAAAATAGGAGTCAAATGGGTCTACAAGACGAAGTTCAATGAGCATGGGGAGGTAGACAAGCATAAGGCACGGTTGGTAGCAAAATGATACTCACAAAAGCATGGTATAGATTATCTAGAAGTGTTTGCACCAGTAGCGAAGTTAGACACAGTGAGGATGATTATTGCTTTGGCTGTACAGAAAGGTTGGAAAATTGGGCAGTTGGATGTCAAGTCAGCTTTTCTTCATGGAACTTTGAGTGAAAATGTTTATGTTGAGCAACCAAGGGGATATGAGAAGAAAGGGAAGGAGCATTTGGTCTATAAACTGCACAAAGCTTTGTACAGGTTGAAACAAGCTCCACGAGCTTGGTTTAGCCGAATCGAGACACATTTTATCAATGAAGGCTTTCAGAAGTGTGAAAGTGAGCAGACTTTGTTCACAAAGAGGAATAATACTGGTAAGATTTTCATTGTTAGTATTTATGTTGATGACTTGATCTTTACTGGTGATGACGATGTTATGATGTCTGAATTCAAAAATGCCATGTTGAGAGAGTTTGATATGTCTGATTTGGGAAACATGAGGTTCTTTCTTGGCATTGAAGTATTACAAAGAGATGATGGTATTGCTATTTGTCAACGGAAATATGCATTAGAGGTGTTGAAGAGGTTTGGGATGTTGGAGAGCAATAAGGTGAATAATCATATCGTTCATGGATTCAAAATTAGCAAAGATGAAGATGGAATCACTGTGGATGAGACGCACTTCAAACAATTGGTGGGGAGCTTAATGTACCTTACTGCCACAAGGCCAGACATGACATATGTTACAAGTCTTATGAGTATATACATGGCAAAACTTGCTGAGCTTCATCTACAAGTTGCAAAGAAAGCACTTTGATATCTAAGAGGAACTATGAATAATGGAATCCATTACAAGAAAGGTGAAAATGAATAGTTGCTTGCTTTAACAGATAGTGATTATGCAGGAGACATAGATGACAGGAAGAGTACAAGTGGCTATGTATTCTTGTTGAGTTCTAGTGCAGTATCATGGAGTTCAAAGAAACAGCCGATTGTAACGTTGTCAACAATTGAGGCAGAGTTTGTGGCTGCAGCAGTGTGCGCTTGTCAAGCAATATGGATGAAAAGGGTGTTGAAAGAGATCGGGTATAACAATGAGATCTGTACTCATGTCAGATGTGATAATAGCTTAACTATTAAACTTTCCAGGAATCCTGTGATGCATGGACGCAACAAACACATAAATGTGAGGTTTCACTTCTTGAGGAATCTCACAAAAGAAGGTTCAATTACTTTAGTCCATTGTGGAAGTGGTGATCAAGTAGCTGATGTGATGACCAAACCATTGAAGATTGATACTTTTCAGAAGCTGCGAGGATTGCTTGGTGTGTGCGACATCTCTAAGTTAAGCTAATAGCTTTGCAGCAGTTAGCTTAAGGGAGAGATTGAAGGAAAGTTGTTATGTTCAAACTTGTTAGAATGTTTATCTTTTCAGTTAATAATGTCCTAGTCCGTAGGATTAACATTAGTTTTGACTCATTCAAAGGTTGTTACCACATGGTTGTTATTGTGGGCTGTTTTTCAGCTTAAGTTGTTGGAGTTTGTAACCTTGAATGGCTATATATAAGCCACAATTGCTATTCAATAAAACAAGTCATTCAAACCCAGTTTAGCGTCTAAGTTCTTGCTTCCTTGAATCTCATTCCTTACATATTTATTGTTGAGCCATCAAAATTAATCTTAACCGTATTTCTCAGGGGAGGGTTTCATCTAATAGTGTCTCGGTGAAGTTGTTTTACAGGTTTCAGCGACTTTAAATTTTGATAGTCATTGAATAAATTAGCCACATTACATATTATGTCAGTTGGTTAATTATCTTTTTCTTAAAAAATAAGCATATTTCTCACCTTCCAAACAAAATAAAAGTGTTAAAAAATTCCCTACTTACTCCTTTGAGCTAGCTTTGCCTCGAATCGAATCTAACCAGGAAGAAAAATTGGAATTTATGTAAGAAAGAAGCCCTGATAAGGTCCAAACATTTCTTAATTTATGGCAATTACCAAAGAGGTGCTCAACAGATTCCTCATTACTTCCACAAAAAGCACAAGTATTAGGTATACTAGCAATAAAAGTACTTGATCTATCTTTCGTCTTAGGCCTATAATAAACCAACAGCCAGCTAAAGATTTTAATTTTATTTGGAACGTTAAGATGTCAAGAAAACTTCAACAAAGGAGAAAAACTATGAGCCAACACATTACTAGCTTGTGGAGATAAATTATGAGCCAACACATTACATTACTAGCTTGTAACTCTGTCGCACTTCTTATGGAAAACTTACCGTTTTCGGTCGGACCCCAAACAAATCTATCTTCAGTTGGAGCTAAAGGTAACAGAATAGCCTTAATTTTGTTTAAAGTTTCACTATCAAGAATCCTCATTAATTGTTCCAATATTACTTATAATATCTTAAACTTTCATGTTTAAATCTAGCGAACCTTCAAGATTATCCGGAACAAGATTAATTAGAGGAAAGGCAAAGCCCAGTTAAAGAGCCAACGATTTATCTGGTTTCAATTTCCCACAATCCAATGATACCTTTTTCCAAAATAGGTCCAGCACTTAAAATACTTTTCCAAGCCGCCGAAACATTGGAATTAGGCTTTATATTAAAGAAAGAATTTCTTCTCAAATATTTCTTTTCAATAATCTTTGTTCACCAATTAGATTTATTAATAATTATTTTCCAACCAAACTCGGCAAGTGCCGCTTGATTAAAATGAGAAGTAGATCTAACACCTAGTCCGCCTTTATTTTTCCGAGTGCAAATTTATTTTCAAGAGACAATCAAATGTTTATTTCCCCAAAAGAAATTTCTAGATTCACTATGAATTTTCTTGGTAACTTTTGTGGGACAATCTAAACAAGACAAAATATGATTAGGAATACCCGAAAATTTACATTTGAGAAAGGTAAGTCGACCAACCCGAAAAAGAGATTTGCCTTCCGGCCTACATACTTATTCTAAATTTTCTGAATAAGCTCAAAAACATTAATCGGGTTCTCCAGGAAACTACATCATGCATTCCTAGATACTTCCCAATATTCAGTTTATGTTGAACCTCCAATATTCAGTTTATTTATGGTCTTTAAGTAAATGTGAACTTACAATATTTTGAAGCTTTTCGATCAACTGGACATAGAACGATATGTGACCGACAGAGACGGAGGGACACGGGGGCCAGGGTGGGCCTGGGACCCCCTGAATTTATGTGGAAAACAATTAGTATACTATTATTATTATTATTATATAATATAATATAAATATTATAATTTATTCTAAATATCTAAATTTGAATGACGTGTATGAGTGCATAACTAATTCAAATCCGACGACTTTGTAAGAATATTATTATATATTATTTCAATAATGAAGTCCCAATATTAGATCAATTAGGAATCAATCTCTTACCAGGTTTATGATTATATGGTGTTTTTTTCTTTATAAAAGCTCTACCATTCTTGAGATTAACATACAATCATTTTTATTAAGTTTATTATATATGGAGAGAAACTTCAAAAGAAAAGAAAAACCCTCTTCTTCTACTCCAACATCAGATGAGCAACCACCTACGAAAATTCAAAAGAAGAATAATAACAATATGAAAAAGTCTCCTGCTGGAGATATTACAGAAAAGTATCTATCGGATCCCGCTAAACGCCCGCCAATTTCAAGTTATCATCCTAACATTCAAGAAGAAGTTCGAAAATATTATTTACAACAAGGCCCTTGTCGACCTAAAAATCATACTTTTCCTTTCACGAAATTTGGGGAAAAAAAAAAGGTTTATTCGTGATTAGTTTATTGAATTTTTATATTTGTTAGAGTACAGTATTAAAGACAATACTGTATTTTGTTTATGTTGTTATCTTTTCAAACCAGTTATTGGAGAACAAGGCGGCGGTGAAATTTTTGTTGGTGGTGGTCATGGATTCAGTAATTGGAAGAAGAAGCAAACGCTAATATCACATTTTAGATATTCAAATATTACTCATAATCAGGTTGCGAGTAATTGATGATTTATCAAACTAAAAACAATACATTGAGACTGTTTTGGCAAAATATACAAATCAAGATTAAATTGACTACCTTAACCGAGACTATTTTTTAAGCTTTTCATTTAGACTCCCCCTAACCGAGAATTCTGGTTTCGTCCCTGGTGACCGATACTACAATAGAAAAGTAATCATGCATGTCAAAATGTTGACCCCACATAAACAACATAGAACGTGAAAAAGTTTCAACCGGAAGATCATAGATCGATCTCTTCCTTCTCCTAGAACGCGATGTAGCAAGTAGCTAAGTCAGTCCCTTTCAACGAAACTCCATCCATTTATTCATGTCGTCGTAGTTGGGATTTACCATCTTCATAGATCGATCTCTTCCTTCTCCTAGAACGCGATGTAGCAAGTAGCTAAGTCAGTCCCTTTCAACGAAACTCCATCCATTTATTCATGTCGTCGTAGTTGGGATTTACCATCTTCTTCTTCTTCTTCTTCTTCTTCTTCTTCTTCTTCTTCTTCTTCTTCTTCTCGTTCCAAGTTCCAACTACCTCCTGCTCATCAACCCTCCACGCTCTTTCAATGCCAGCCACCCCTCCCCTAAATCCATCTTCTCTATTTGGGGGTTGTGAACTTGTGATCTCATAGCTAACTCTTCCCATAAATAATTGGAGATGGAGATGATCATGATTTCGTTACATTAAATTGTATTTGTAACGTCCAACTGTTTTCATTGGATCGTTGCCATCCATATATAAATTCTGAACTGGAATTTTATATAAAAATATGATCGATTGAAATAGTCAACGAGGACTTAATTTACTTTCTTTCTTGCATACAATGAACGTCGTCACAGGAAAGAAAGTCTTCCTCTCGGCGGTGACATGCATGTAGGAGATACAAGAAACTACAGGACGATGAGCTAGCTAGTTGGTTTAGCTACTCGAGGAGATTCCGATATAAACTCAATTCTTTGAAAGAATATTTTGATTGTTTCATTCACTTAAAAATGAGAAAAAAAATTAGATAAAAACTGTGTGTCAAAATCGACAAAATTTAAATATTTTTCAACTTTGCACACCAATTGGTTTTATTATTATGTTGGCTTAACAATTAAGCTCGTAACATTGTAATCTCCCATTCCTCCATTTCCTCCCAAGTAATCATACATTGTTAGCTCATAGAAAGAAAGAAAAATTACATTGTTCTAATCTATAACGCATATAAATTGAGAGACTATAGCACGATATATAGTAAAACTTCGATAAATTAATAATTTCGAGACGGACAAAATTTATTAATTTAACAAGATTGTTAATTAATCGAATATTAAATTAATACTTAAGTCTTTAAATTAGGACCGACAAAAAATATTATTTTATTAAAATTATTAATTAATCAAATATTAATTATTTAGTGAAACCAATCACACACTACTCTATGGAGATCAACCCCAAAGTCTAAAGACAAAGTAACACTCAATTTCGTCTTCTCTTTAGTCGTTATCACCTCTTGGCAAATTTCGTAGTTTTCTCCTGACTAGTGATGTGCGGACTCTTAGTCCCCTTAATTTTCTCCGGTGATTCTCAATGGCGCCATTACATTAAACATGACGCCAAATCCACTATGGACAACCATGTGAGTGAAGAAACCCCCCCGTGCCTCACTTTCGACTCTACACATCACTAGCCGTAGGCAGCGCACCCTACACATCACACCGGCATAATGTCCGTTGAATTATATAATATCTGAGCTAACAAAATTATGCACGAAATCTGATATCTTGCTCTTTGTATTTTTCTGTTTAGTGACAAAGATAATAGTTAAACAACTAATGTCTAAAAAGTGTAAACTACAAATATGGAATTTTGTATATTCTACACACACGATCAAGCGCGCGTTGGTTTCAAAATTACTTTTTTGTCTGAAATGTCTGTAACGTGTGGGACTAGTTTGTTTATATATAAACCTCATCACTCCCCTCCTCCTCTCTACCCATAACAAATGTTGCCAGCTCTCTCTTTAAAGCTTTGAGCCCAAAACAAGACCAAAAAAAGAGAGACTTTCCTCCTCTCTCATTCGATCTCTCTCCTCAAAAATGGCACCAGCTTCGATTCCCTTGGACGACCACCGAACCATGAACTCGAGCAGCTCGACAGTTTGCGTAATGGACGCGTCCGGCCACCTCGGCTCGGCCCTCGTCCAGCGCCTGCTTCAGAGAGGCTACACCGTACACTCTGCGCTTCAGACCCACGGTAGCTTTATACTCTGGGGTCGTCTTTGTTTTTGTTTGTTTATATCTAAACGCCTCTTGAACATTTTGCGTTTTCTAATAATGTTTGGTTGTGTGTTGGTGAATTCAGGGGAATCAAAGTTGGGTTCGGTTTCGTTTGAGAACAGCAAGAGGCTAAAGATTTTCCAGTTGGACCCGTTTGATTACCAGAGCATTCTCGATGCTTTGAAAGGCTGTTCTGGCTTGTTCTACGCGTTCGAGCCCCCACAAGACCAGCCCGAATACGATGTATGTTCCTTCTCGATCTCCGATTTCCCATTTCACTTATTTTGGCCTCAAATTAAGTGAAAACTGTAACTATCCAAGCTTATTAATTGGAGTTATGCTAACTAAACAAGTTACTAATTGGAATGAGATTTTAATTTATTTTATTAAAATAGGATTTAAGTAAAGTATATATATTCTATACGAGCTGCATCTAATCATATGAATATATGTGACTAAATTCAGTTCATATGAAATATGCTTTCTATGAGTGGATGATTTATTTTGGAAGCACTTCTATAGTCCTATACATAAAGGTGGATAATCATTTTTTTTCTATGAAATGATGTTAAATTTTTATTGGATACGTGTAGGAATATATGGTCGAAATAGAGGTGAGAGCGGCACACAACGTTCTAGAAGCATGTGCGCGAACAGAGACCATAGACAAGATCGTGTTCACGTCTTCGGTCACCGCCGTCGTCTGGAGGAACGACCGTGGCAAGACCAACTCTACGGCGGCTGCTACTGCGCCGGAGCTGGACGAACGGCACTGGAGTGACGTCAATTTCTGTCGTAATTTCAAGGTGGTACTAAGCTCTATTCTTTTCTTTCAGATAGGTCAATTCTATCGTAAACATTGTCAACGTACTTTACGTCTTTACCTATTATTGGGTGGCCTCGTGGCCCAGCCCAGCAGGTAGCAGCTACCAGAAATTAAATTAATTTAAATTAAATTATTAACAAACTGGCGCCAGTGATGAGGGCATTTAACCAACCATAAATAGCCGATGCTGCCATTTCGAACTGTCCCAAAAAGTTCACTATTTAATTTACAATACTATCCTTTGAAAATTTCTTTTTATGAAAATATGAAAAATCCTTTGGATTATTCTTAATTATTCTGTTGAATTCTCTCAATTCAATACTTCAGATGTAAAAGTAATTCGAATATATACATAATTGACCATACCTAAGCACATATATTACTCTATCAAGAAAAAACCAACATATATAATCGACCACTACAGTACAAACAAAAAATAGTAGTATATATTCCAAACGCGCGCTTATGTGCAAAGAAATTAAAACAAAAACATGATGGACAAGAGGGCTGATTAAATCAGTCATTTTTGTGGCAAGTGGCATGAGAGTTATTTGTTTTTGGACAGTTACCAACTTAGCACTCAATTGAAGTGTCCAATTGTGTCATTTGTGCTTTGTAATTTGTATACTAATGCATACCCTTTAATTGTTACCGACAGTTATGGCATGCCCTATCAAAAACTCTAGCGGAGAAGACTGCATGGGCATTGGCAATGGACAGGAGCTTAAACATGGTGTCTATGAATGTAGGTTTAGTGATGAGCCCCGACTTATCCATCACCAACCCCTATTTGAAAGGAGCGGCAGAGATGTACGAAGACGGCATGCTTGTGACAATTGATCTTAATTTCTTGATGGATGCTCACATTTGTGTCTTCGAAGACGTCTCATCCTACGGCCGATATCTGTGTTTCAACAATGTCATCACTCGGTCGGAAGATGCTCTTAATCTTGCCCGGAAATTGGCCCCTTCTGCCCCGGCCTCGCTGCCCCAAAGCAAGGACGAGGATTTGAGAATTATCCAAGAGAGAATTAGCAACAAGAAGTTGAACAAGTTAATGGTGGGTTTCAAGAGTAAATTTCAAGTGTGTTGACGGGGGATCACATGTGGTTTAGAGAATAACTACGTGTGTACTTATATTTATGCACTAAAATTAGGTACAACAAAATTTTAATAAATTAATAATTTTGAGATTAACAAAATTTATTAATTTAATTTCATTAGATTAATACTCAAGTCCCTAAATTTATTAATTTAATAAGATTATTAATTAATCAAAATTTTACTATTCCTCTTAATGTTCTAGGATTAATTTCCTTTTTATGGAGCTTAGCTAGACGTTTTCTAAGTTGTTGCATTACAAAGTTCAGAAGCCGACTGAGGCGCTGTCGGTATTGTAGCCATAGGAAAAGTTTCAGATCAATTTCTGTGTGAGCTCGATTGTTATATATATATAACTGTAATTCATCATCCATAGATTTTCCATTATAGTTCTCTCGGAATTATTTGCTAGATATGATTATAGAGCAAGTCCGACATATCCATTAAAAATTATTTTTGCCAATATCTATATTTTTTAAATGGTTATAATGATCACTTAATTTTGTCATAATCGACAATTTGATTACTGAAGTTTAAAAAATATCAAAAAAATCACTGAACTTTAACTTTTACTATCAATTTATTTATTATGTTTAATAAACAAAGTGAACAAAGTGATGGATAAAGTGATCAAATTGATAGATAAAGTTAAAGTTCAATAATTTTTTGATATTTTTTTTAAAGTTTAGTGATCAAATTATTGATTGTGACAAAGTTAAGTATCATTTCAGCTATTTTTTCTTTTTGAAAACCAATAACCAACATATTTTCTATCTCATAATTCATAAAAGCATTTTTGGTCTCTATTTTCTTAACCAACTTATTGAAAAAAATTACTGAAAATTCTAGTAATAGGAATTTAAAAAATTGTTCTCCAACCATATATGTTCAAGAAATAGAAAAGTAAGAATTCTACTTATGGTAAATATATTATGGTACATATATTAGAAAACACAAAATTAGTGTTATTATCGGGAACTCATTTCACTCTCCTTCGGATTTTTTTAGTTAAGGGTTTTTGTGACGGCCTGACTCTATTCAAATAGGGAGGTGAAATTGGCATCCCGTTTTTTACAATCCACACACCCCTTCTTCATCTTTTCATACAAAAGTATAATGAAAGTGCGCACAAAAAAACATAGAAGGGGGTGTGAAATGTAAAAAAGCAGTAAAAAATGGTGTCAATTTCACCCCGTTCAAATATTGTAAAAATAATTAAATATAAAGGTAAATCGAGGAAGTACTCGATTCGAAAACAACTCGAACTAATTGAGTCGAAAAACTTATCCGACAAAACGATCGTAACAATATAAAACAGATCAAATTTCTCCGTCCGTCGCACCGCCACTAGTAGCGACACTCGCCACTACCGCCCTCCCATTGGATCCACAAAGCCTAAATGTCAAATATACCTCCTGACTATCCTAATGACATATAACTCGACACAATTCCAAAAATATTTTCCCGGTTACGCGCCTCTGCTAGCGACCACCACCGACGGTGGTGATTACCACAACAACAGAAAGCTCTCAACGAGCCCAACATATTCTCTCAAAGAATCCTCACCATATTCTGGCTCATTTGGCCGAAACAGTGTGGTTGGAAATCTCCCCAGCGATGAATCTCCACCGTTAAGCCACCATTGGACTCAAGGCGTACCTCAATCGACTCAGGAGGACGAGGGGAACGAAACCCCTCTATCCTCGCTAACCGAAACCACTGGCAACCACCAATTATGGCAGAGGCCAAAAATGAACTAGAAGGAAATCGTTTCAATTTCCTCGAATTGACCTGCAATTCAATAACCCAACAACAACAACAACAACAACAACGTATACAAAAATAGATAGAGGAGATCACAGAGAATCAAAATCATACCAAAATCGACGGCTGAGACCCTAGTTGGTGACGATTACCACTGAAACCCTAAAACTCTATTTCTACGTACAATTCTCCCTCTATAAGCCATAATCTCTAAAATCATGGCCAGATTAAGGATGATGATTACAAGGCCGATCGAACCTAAAAGATTTCACGATCAGAGATGGCCTGGCGACTCCATGTCGTCGGCCGATGAAAACTAAGAAAGAAGGTTGACTCTCAGTTAGTCAACTCAGACTAACCTTCTCGAAAGGGAAACTCTCTTATATACTCGTCTTTGTTATTCGTAAATTTTTCGTCGTAACTCCATTTACGACATTCTATGCGTCTATGAACTCGTCTCGAAAAATATTACACGTTTTATCTGAAATCAACCTAATAAAAAGTCAACCAATATTGCTCGAAAATTTACAGACAGTAAAATTATTTACCGCATCTGGTAAATTGGAATCGAAAATATCTAAAAATATTAACAATTATATAAAAAGGTTGAGGTATTACAGGTTTGTGGCTACTCTTAAGCCTCGATTAATGAAATAGTATAATACAATAAGAGGAGGGGGGGGTAGGTGACATAAAATTTATACGCGATAAGAAGGACAACCTGAAATACTACAAGTAGGGCACCACAATAATTCACTTAAACAATTAACTTCCCAACTATGTTATCGATCAAAAATATTGACGACACTATATCTCGTTCTACTACTAAGAGAGTGTGTCTACTCAATGAACCAATCCCGACCTAGTACATATAAGACACAAAAGGTGCACATACTGGGAAGAAACCCACTTCTACCAGCCAAATAAAAGTGACTTATTTTCAAATTAATACCAACTGAAAACAAAAAACATAAATATCTACAAACGTTGTTCTTCTTCTTTTATAATAAACTAACATTTTTTTTAACTACATTTATAAGACCAAGGGTTAGAAACCTAGTCAACTTCCAGAGGACCAAATCTTGGGCTACAAGTCCAGCCCAGAACGGAGTAAGAGTTCGTTGTTGCCACCTCGCCTCCCCAAACATGCATGTCGCCGTCACTAAACTCCAGTCAGTCCACTCCGATCTGGCCAGGCCAAGATCACATTGGTGTGTGTGCTTCCATCAAGTGTATGATAATCCGGCAATTTTGAAATGTATCACCGTTTTTTTATTGACCGAATCACACTAAAATTGAACGAATGAATTCGAATGCAGAACAAAATTTGAGCTTGGCAAAAATATTATATGTTCACAATACATGTTACTACAATTAAAAATCACTTCATCAATCTTTTTTAGGTTCTAAATATTGGAATGGGAGATTTTGGGAAGTGAAATACATATTTTGATTAGAATTGGCAATGAGACATAGGAAAGGAAATTGAAATAAAAAAAGATAAATCAAAATGTGAACTGGTTTGGCCAGGACTGTAACCCATTTTACGTTTCAATTTTGGTCTTGGAGACCAGTAGCACGGGAAAGTTTCAAAGTAAAAGACAAAAGCGTTTAAAATATGTGAAAAATACCGTGTATGGATAAAAAATGGAACCAAAGTACAGAACCTCGTTGAAGTCTTTCACTCTTTCGTTCTTACATCTGTTCTGCGTAGTTTGGAAGATGTCCTCCTCCTCCTTATGGGGGCTCTCTGAACCAAATCCATCCTCCTTGAATTCTCAGTTTCTTTTTTACCACTAATTCCCATAACTCTACTATCACTTCCCCTTGACTCTACTATCACTATCACTTTCCCTTTCACATTATTTAACCATTTCCCATTTCTGCTAATCCACTTCTTATAGTCCCATGTGGATATTTGGGGCTTTAGATCCAACCGCAATTCAATTTCGGTAACTTTTTTTTCTGTTATTTAGATTTGTACCAAGTTAATCTCTTCGATCTGTTGTTGTATTTGTTGTAATTTCCTAAAGAAGTTTCGAAGCCCTCCTTAAAGCTGTATATCTTTTGTGTATTAGAAGTGTTGCTAAGATACCCATTTCCTGCTCAGAATCTCATGTTTTCATCAATTTCATTATAATTGAGTGAATTTAGTTTGTGGGTGGTCATCTGTGTATTACATAGAAGTTCTGGATTAGCAGTTCGGGTCTGGGCAAGACATTTTCTTTTGTCTTAGAAGGAGTATACTTTATCGTTTAGGAGTTTTAATTGCAATGGATTACGGTAGAGAATCAAATGTAGTCCAAGTGATTACTGGAAATGGTGGTGGTGATATGTGGTCTGGTGACCAAGCAGTTTGGGCTACTGAGGATGAGTATCGGGTTTGGAACAATGGTGATGCAATGGGGGATACTATGTCAAACTCGAATTATGATCCGAGGCAATCTCAAAGTCGTTCTGGGAGCGAGCCCCCAAATAAGAAATCAAGGAACACCCAAGATGCTACGTCTTCTAACCGGTCAAAGGCCATTGGGAAAATGTTTTTCAAGACCAAGCTTTGTTGCAAGTTTCGAGCCGGGACGTGCCCCTATGTCACTAATTGCAACTTTGCTCATAGCATTGAGGAGCTGCGGAGGCCACCTCCTAATTGGCAAGAAATTGTGGCTGCTCATGAGGAGGAAAAAGCGGTATCTTCGGAGCCAAGGGAAGAGTTTCAGATTCCAATTGTGACTACAGGTTATGGTGTGGAGACTCAGAGGTCATATAAAGGGAGGCATTGCAAGAAGTTCTATACTGAAGAAGGGTGCCCTTATGGAGATAATTGCACTTTCCTTCATGATGAGAGTTCAAAGAACCGGGAGAGTGTGGCAATAAGTTTAGGTCCTGGAGGGTATGGTGGTGCTGCCGCTGCCGCCGCTGCTGCGGTGGGTGGAGCAAATAACAAGCCATCAAATTGGAAAACAAGAATATGCAATAAGTGGGAATTGACAGGATACTGCCCATTTGGAAGCAAATGCCATTTTGCTCATGGCGTTGCAGGTATGTGTAATACAACTCTTTTTCCATTTTGCTATAGAGAAAGCATCTGATTTTGCTATGTGCTATTGTTGGCCTTTATAGCTTGAATATGGAAACTCAATATGTTTTATTTCTGGCAATAAAGGTTGATTCGATAATGAGATTAATTTCATTCTAGAAATGTACCTTAGAACTAGCCATCCTCCTTGAACTTTATGATAGAACTTTTAAGATCATTTCAGTTTCATTCATAGGCATGTGCTGTCCTGGATATTCGAACCCCAAATTAGTTCTTTACGTCTACAGACTTTGTAATAGTTAACTGATGCAACTCTTTAGCCCAAATTGATCCACGTTTTCTTGCTTCTGATTCTGTAAATTGGGTAAGCAGATTGAGTCCTTCATTCTAATTGTAGTTATTGTTGCTCATCTTTTTGGTGCGTCTTATACAAGGACCACACCCTTGCCTTTAACCATAAAGAATGAATGAAGGCCGCATTGGTCATGTTTTTAGGCTCCGATAAACGTGTATACATGTTCCTGTAATTAATAAATGTTTTGGCAAGACCAATTCTGATATTAGGACTGACTTTTGGTGTTGAAAGATGATCTGATCTCAAGAGGCACTATAAGGAACATTGTCTCTACATAAACCTCTAAACTACATTATTAAAATTTGTTTCCTACCATTCACCCTTGGTGTTGGGTCTGTCAGAGTGCAGTTATGTCTTCCCCTCTCTGTCATTGTTTGTCAAACTATCTCTGTGAAGCAAGGTGCCATGGAAGTGTCATGTGCTGATTGGTTAAGTTCAGTAATCTTCGGTTCCCTATTTTAAGTTTGTATAGTCGAGTATGGTTTGAAAAATAGGAATGGAGCTAAGGAAGGCGAACAGCCAAAGACTACCCTCAGGAAGGACCAACAGAGTATGAAGCTACTCTTACTTCAGATCAAGTAAGTGCAGTAGCACAGACAAAAGATCATCTAGAACGGGCAATTCATTTATTGGATCTTGGGCTGTTTCCCGACCCACTCAAGAACAAGATAGGATAAGACAGAGTTATCAAGTTTAAGAAAGGCGTACAAATTGACTTAGAAGAGGGTACAAGTTCTTATGGAAGTTTTAATAAAATCATCCTCAACTGTAACTGAAGCTCCTATAACTGGAGATACCACCTGAGCTTCTAGAATTTGAGAAAGAGCTTTGCTTTTTACATAGCTGTGAAGAGTGAGTTGGTGTCCTGACCGATGCACTGTAACAGAAGCTATTGGTTGAAGTTTCTATTGTTCAGGTTTGCTCTAAGCCTGCTATAAGATAGGGCATATGCTCCTATCCTGTAAATTCTTCACAAATTTAGGACATTACACAGAATATACTTTAGAACTTAATGCAGTTTGAGTGCCACTGATCACTAGTTTACTCATAGGGATCACTAGTTTGTCTCTGTGTGTGTTCGCTCTTCACTTTGTTTGGCATTAGATGTAATTAGGTTTCGCGTGGAAGCATGTGGCATCGTCTGTTGGTCATAATTTTCGATGCACTGAGCCATTTCATTTTATGGAATCTGAAGGAATAATCTTTGGCCACTTTGAGGTGCCGTGTCGAATTTTTTTAGGCTTTAGCTCGGTGAAATACTGATAATTATAGTAAACAGATGTGTATAAGTCTATATCTCATAACTTTATGATTCTTTGGAGATTTTGACCATCTGACATACTGTCTTTCTGAATGTAGAACTACACCGATATGGTGGTGGGCTTGTGGATGGAGAAATTAGAGATTCTTCAGTCCCTCTGGACAATAAGCAGGGAGGAGTGCCTATGAAAACTTCAGCTGATAATGTTGTATCAGTTCCTATAATTCCTCATTCCGATTTATATCATGGAGTTCCATCACAAAGATCATCCATAGTAAGTCAGAGGCCAGGACAGAGAGCACATCAGAAATGGAAGGGACCAGACAAAATCAGTAGGATATATGGTGACTGGATAGATGATGTCGAATAAAGTATAGCATTTCCAATCTGCAAATGCTGAAGTTGCACCTTATACCACCTCCGTGGAATTAGTTAGAAATCCGGATACCTAGTCTCCATAAGAGATTACGGGATCATGTAGCTGTAACCTTTCCGTTGAAGATTTTGTATGGTTGCTTCAAGTTTAAGGTCGATGCCAGGATTGCTGGAGTCGCAGCCCCTGTACCTGGGAAAATTCTGTTGTTGCAATATGTAACTGAAGCTTGTATCACTTTCTTAGTATCAATCCTTGTTTGCATATATAATCATGAGATGACCCTCTATATCGGAAAGAGAGGGTCATTGCTCATTAGCTTGTACCACTTCGTCTTTCATTTCACTTTTATAGCGTACTCTCTCCGCTTCTCTCCCTCCATCACCACTGTATCTGTATCCCACAATACAAGTTTACATGTACTCACCACAGACAAGCTACATACCAAGACACCTCCATATATGCGTAACAAATATATTTAAATAATTTTCGTGGCTTGCACACAAATAATCTTTAGACATTCACCATTGAAACTTCCCCAGTTTTCATATAGCAGATGTAGTGATCAATAAGCTATCCACTCAATCATAATATATAGTAATAGTTTCCAAGTAGCTAGCTGAAAAAGTTCCTTATTGTCAGCCAGCTCAAGTACAACATATTCTTATTTGTAAATTAATAGCGAGTAAATATATTAGTACTGTACTTTTCATATCAGAATGTCTTCGTAGAAGTGCTTCTTGAAAGCATCCATATGAACCACTTGAAGACATAACGCAACAACCACAGATCCATCTTCATCTGAACTTGGAAGAATCAATGAGTCTCCATCAAAATCATGAGTTCCTGGACCCATATATATCTCCTTCCTCCAGCCAAAATCCAGACCATATATCGGCAACGTCAACCAGCTCACAACCCCTAGGGTTTCCATAGAAAGGCACTTGGTCACTTCCCAGAGCATGGAGGTCTTGGAACCTAGTCAAGTCCGGTTGGCTCTTCAAGTTATCAATGGCAGACAACACGTCCTTCTCGATGTTAGAATATGCTTTAAATCAATCAGGTATGAGCCGCTGGCATACAGAGATCTCGAAGTGCCCTGGTGGGAGGTCGGGGGCAACGCCTCCGAAGCTAAACTAATTTGTTATCTGGGTTGTGGTCTTCTATTGGGCCTACAATTTGGGGGTGTATATATATATACTCGCTAGGTTATTAACTTAATTGTAGTATTATGTAATCTGTAATTCTTTTTTCTTCTTCAAGGATTAATAAAATTGTTCTCCTCTCCCTGTAAACGTGGCTAACACATTGTTAGTGAACTACGTAAATCTGTGTTCTTTCTTACATTCGTTATAACAGATTGACTCCCTTATTCTACTCGCTGCGTACCCCAACGGCTTCGAGACCAGCTCCCCGGAATGACTAGTGGCAATCACATCAAACGTTGCGTTTCCGAAGTAGCCCTTAGGCAATGGGGGTTGCATTCGACTACGGGAGTCTACACAAACCCCTAATGCAGTTGGTTGCTCGGCTCTGTGGTTCCTCGCCTTGCGTGCACATCTCCAGATATGTCCCGACACCGTCTCATAACGTGTGTAACCATCGCGTTTAGTGGTGCCAACATCAGAGTTGTTGGCAGTGTAAGCGGTGTAAATATCATTCGCCATAAGCTTGAGCTTCTCGAGTTGGTCTTTTTCAAGCTTTAGCATGGCAGTAGTTGTTTTCTTCTTCCTTTCTTGTACGTTATCGGTTTGCCCTAGTAAAAGGGGTGGCTGATCGAACTCTGAGTGGTCGAGTCGTGGAGGTTCAGCTGTTGTGTGACCTCTAGAATGTCCTCCCTGCAAGGTTTTGCGATCCAGAAATGGCATCACCTCCAATGGCTCACCCCTAGCAAGACGCACCCACTCAGAAATGAAGTGCAGTGCACTCGGGCCATCAACAACAGCATGTGAAATGGTGAGGCTAAGACTGACACCACCGCACTTGAACTTGGTCAACTGGACAAGTAACAATGGAAGTTCATGAATAGGGACGGTGTAATCCACGGCGGGGACGATATAGTTATACTCCGATGTCGGACCGAAATCTTCAAGTTTGGAGTCGGACTCGGCTTCCATGAACTGGACACCATTAGCATTATCGAGCTCGAGGCGGCCACCACCGATCCAACGAAGGCGGTCTGCTAAGGGATAGAAGGGAACCAATGCACGCCCTAATGAGTCTTTGAGTGTGTTAGAGATGGTGTCTGCGAACCAGTTAGGGTTTGCTCTGTAGAAGTAAATTGTGGGAATGTGAGTGATGGTTCCGACTTGGTCCCATTCTGAAAGAGTTGGGGGACCTTGTCATGTGGGCTGAGAGGGCTTCACTAGTTCACACCCACCCTTTGAGCTTCACCACCATTTTTGTGACTAATGTTCTGCCAAGTATTTACGTACAAACTGAGTATGTACTCAGACGAATGCAGTAATGGGTTTTTATAAGAGAGATATGATGAATGCATATATATGCTTGGTAAAGTGTGGTGATAAAAATCATCAATTTCTCATGTGTGGAAGTTACTGATCGAAAGAAGTCTCAATTTCAGTGGTGTAATGTTTCATGTGACCAACATATGTGGAAGCAAGAATTGGATGCCTCGTGAAATTTGGCTACAGCAATTTCATTTTTCCCTTTTATAATTTCTTCTCGATATGATCTTAATTATCTAAGATCAAACGGCCACATGTATTTTTGTTTTCTCGTTTCTTAATCTTATGATTGTATGGGAGCCGTCGTTTTCTAGGGTTTCTCTCTAAGACTGCGTACCCAGCACAACATCGATCTCCACCGGACAGGATGGATGTATTGACGTGGAATTGTCGCGGGATTGGCAACGAGTCCGTAGTGGAAGCTTTAAAGGTTTTGATCCGTGAAAACAAACCTACTATAATCTTCCTCAGTGAAACTAAGATCTCAAACCCTAGTGTCATGGACAAGCTTCGACGAGACATAGGGTTCTTGAACTGCGAGGCGGTGTATAACGTTGGGCAGGATGGAGGTGTAGGTCAGTCTGGAGGGGTTGCACTTTTCTGGAAAAACGATGTCAATGTCGAATTCATATCGAAATCTTCACACCATATTGATATTGTTGTGCACCCAGCAGACAGTATGGGAAGGTGGAGACTCACTGGTTTCTACGGCCACCTGACCACACCGGAGCGTCGTTGCACTTGTGATCTTATCTGATCCCTGAGTGATTCCTCGTCTATACCATGGGTTGTGTTGGGTAACTTCATTGAGATTCTCCATAATGGAGAGAAATATGGAGGACCCTTACGACGAGAGGGACCAATGTAGCTTTTCCAAAACTGTTTGTCATATTGTGATCTTCACAATTTGGGCTACATTGGTGGCACCAAATCATGAAGGTCACAATATGACACATTTAAGACTGGACCGTGTGGTTGCTACGCGATCACAATCTTCACGTTTAAGACTGGACCGTGTGGTTGCTACGCGATCTTGGATTGACCTATATCCAAGAGAAAAAGTCACAAATCTCTGACACATCTATAGGGATCACCTCCTAATCCTGTTAGGGGTTCACGCTGATTTGGTGGTGGTGAGCTGTAAACCTAAGCAAAGGTTTAGGTTCGAAGCTTTCTGGACTTCTCATGAGGACTGTGAAGAATTAATAAGAAGAGGAAGGAATAGAACACGTGTGGCTTATCCTATGCATGAAGCCTCTCAATGCATCTAGAATACTAGATTTTTCTTAACCAATTGGCAAAGACAAACATTTGGAAATAGAGGACGTGAGATCGAGGCTATCCGGAACTGTATTCAACATCTTAACTTACTTTCATTATCGGAGGACAATAGGAGGGAGTTCGAAACTTTGTCTGCTCGTATGGACAAGCTCCTGGCCAAAGAGTATAAGTACTAGGGTCAAAGAGCGAAGGTACTCTGGATTACATATGGTGAGGGGAACACTAAGTACTTCCACAGTAAGTGCTCGAATAGAAAGGAAAAAAACATAATCATGCGACTTATTGATGGGAAGGAGCTATGCAGGAGATCCCAGAAGGTGTTGAGAAGGTGGGTTTAGACTACTTTAGCTCAATGTACAAGGCTAGTACTGTGAACGTTGATAAAATGCATGCAACCATTAATCTTATTGAACCAAAAGTCATGGCATCTATGAACAACTCCCTATTGGCAGAGTACACTGAGGAAGAAGTGAAGTTTGCATTGTTTCAAATGCACCCGACGAAAAGCCTTGGTCCTGACGGAATGCCCCTTTGTTTTTCCAAAAATATTGGGATTTCATTGGAAAATAAGTAGTGGTGGCAACAAAGAACTTCCTAGACTCTGGCATTCTGCTAGGGCAAGTTAATTTCACCCACGTATGTCTTATACCGAAGGTGACAAAACCGGAATGCATGTTTGATCTTCGACCGATCTCGTTATGTAACATCATCCACAAAATTGCATCCAAGGTAATTGTCAACAGACTTAAGAAAATTTTGGACGTGATTTTTTCTCCATTTCAAAGTGCCTTCATCCCCAAACACCTGATCTCAGATAATACCCTTGTCATCAATGAGGTATCCCATTTCATTCATACTAACAACTCCTGTACTGATGGTGTTTTCTCCCTGAAGCTTGACATGAGCAAAGCATATGATCGGATGGAATGTGGCTTTTTGGAAGCTGTCCTAGTGCGACTAAGGTTTGATGGTCTTTGGATCAATTTGGTGGTGTAGTGTATTAAGACAGTGTAGCATTCCTCTTGATTAATGGACAACCTAAAGGGTATGTTGCTCCTACTCGGGGTCTACGTCAAGGAGATCCATTATTGCCATTTCTTTTCTTACTTGGCACAAGAGCTTTTACTGCCCTTTGGTATGTAGAGCTAATGAAGGTCATCTGAGGGGAATCAAGATTTGTGAGGATGCCCTTATGATAAATCATTTGCTTTTTGCAGATGATAGTGTACTTTTCAGGCAAGCTACGGTGGAAGAGATTAGGCAGATCAAGTAAGTTCTTGAAGATTATGAAGTGGCCTTGGGTCAAATGGGGAATTTCAATAAGAGCAGTATTGTTTTTAGTAAAGGCGTGAGGGAGAGCTTGAGGGAAGAACTGGAAAGTATTCTCGGAGTAGAGATTAAAGCCAAACATGAGAAGTACTTAAGGCTTCCTACATATGTGGGACGTAAAAGAGTGGAAACTTTTTCTTTTCTTAAGGAGAAGCTTAATAAAAAGCTAGAGGGATGGCAAGGTAAGCTGCTCGGAGCTACAGGAAAAGATATTCTGATTAGAGTGATGGCTCATTCGCTTCCTACATATGCGATGAGCTGCTTTCTTCTTCCGAAAGAGCTTTGTGATTCACTACATCAAGCTTGTGCTAAATTTTGGTGGGGAAGTAGTCCAGAAAACAAAACAAAAAATATACTGGCTAGCATGGGACATGCTGTGCTTACACAAGGAGGATGGAGGAATGGGCTTCAAAAATTTACATGCACACAACTTGGCGTTATTGGCCAAACAAGGGTGGCATATAGCTCGAAACCCTAATTCGCTGGTAGCTAGGCTGCTTAAGGCAAGGTATTATCCTCATTGTTCATTTTGGGAAGCTACTTCAACATTATCTCCCTCCTTGTATTGGAGAGGCATATTGGAAGCCAAAAAGCTTCTAGAAAAATGGGACAGAAGACGTATTGGCAATGGCGCAAACACCAAGATATGGACTGACGCTTGGATTCCACGTCTAGGAAACTTTCGGCCCTCTAGTCCTGTTGTTAATCGGGTCAGTTATGTGAGTGAGTTGATATCCCAAAATAGATCTTGGAAGGAAGATAATGTACGTTATATCGTTAACCCTATGGAGGCAGAGGTGATCTTAGCTATCTCTTTAGGAAACAGTGGAGGTGAAGATAGGCTTGCTTAGTTTCATGACAGGAATGGACGCTACTCCACGTTGTCAGGATATCAAATAGCTATACAGGATATGGTGAGCCGTGCGGCTGTGACTTCTAGCTCTCATAAGGATAGTGTTGTCGAAAATCTGGAAACTACATCTCCAACCAAAGGTGAAGGTCCATTTGTGGAGGGCATGCATCAATATACTTCCTGTGACCTCGTTACTGTGTACCAACAGAGTGGATGTCAATCCAACCTACTATCTTTGCAATGAGGAGGAGGAAACAATCATGCATATACTCCGTGAGTGTCGATATACTAGACAGGTCCTCTCAGCTAGCCCTAAGCTAACATGTTGCGTCTATCAACTATTAAGGTAGACATAAGGGACTTCGAAAAATCAACATCAACTAATACCTTGGCGTAAAGCCTAATTGATCGATCTGTTCTGGGTTTTAGGGCATACATGAATAGGCATACCTATCCCATAAGCAATTTCAAAAAACATCTGGGGCTCCCAGTAATCCCATCTCAAGTCCCAGAAATGCACCCAAACCTGACCAAATGCCGAATGATAAGTTGACGCTAAAAAGTCAGGGGTCCACTTGATGAAACGCAAAATTCCTTGCGGAAGACGCACTGAACCAAGAGACAAAACTCTGCATATATTTTACTGTTGGAAATTGCAGCATGAAAAAACCCTAACCTAGGGGCTCTACAATCCAGTTCCGCAACTCCGGCCATGCTGATTGCAACCGACTAAAGATCTCATGTGCCTTTGGAATATCAGTGTTAGACGCGTGCAGAAGAAACTTCTCGATCAAATTTCTGTGACATTTCTCCAACCCATTTTGACATGGACCCTCAGAACTCTTAACCGAAACTCGTTAATTAATAGTCACTGGAGACGGCAAACTATCGATGTCAAAATCGATTGGAGCAGAAGAACTAGAAAAAAGCAAAGCAAATGTTGGTTTGGATGTTGGTTTTAAGGTAGAAATAGGCTCTATTTCTAGCGAAGAGGGGGGTTCGACTGGTTGGGTAGGCTGAGAAAAAGACTGAGTAGCTGGTTCTGATGCTAGAAGGATACTGGTCGGCAGCTCCATGGCAGCCGAAAAACCTAGGGTATTATCTAGGGTCTTGTGAAGGACGTTAAAAGCATGAAGAATAATCTAAAAAATTCTACCATGTAATAAAAATTCTAGAAGTAAATCCTCTAAAACAGTAAATCAAAAACTATGTCATACTATATAACACTAAACCCATAAGAAAAGATCATGTATGCTATTGTACGAAAGTAAATAATTGAAGTATTCTATATATACTACTAACCATTTGTGACGACCCGAACCAGAATCCGATGTGTGTTTGGCACGATTCTCGAGATTTGAGTTTAGTCGCAGTTTTGCGATATTATGTGGTTTGTCGATTCGATTCGCGACTTTGTTTTTAGTCGAGAATTTGAGTTGGGTATCTTCACTGAAAGTGTAGAGTACGTGATTTCGAGTTCGTGGGCGGTTCCGGAACATTTTTCCGATAACCGAGGAATATTTTATGATTATTTGAAGTTTCGGGTTCTGACGAGTTTATCCGATTGTTTCGAGCTTATCCGAATCACATCGTATATTCATTCCGGACCGTTGATCGACCCGAGGGACGAGTATAAATATCGAAAAGTCGAAAAATAGTCGAGAAATAGTCGAGAATTCATTGTGGGAGTTGACCAGTCGTTGACTTTCCAAAATTGGAAAGTAGACCAGCAGCCCGAAAGGGAAAGTTTCCCAAACGGGAAGTCACTTTCCGGCGACCTTTTTCCGGCCACCTCCGACCACGAATCAGGTATGGTTAGATTCCTCTGTGAATTTCGAGCATGATGGTGCTTGGTTTGGAAAGATTTGATGTTGTTTTGGTTGAGTTCGATTGGGGCCGAGATGGTTGGTTTCGCCGGTGACGGTGGAGGCTGTTCCGGCGAGTTTTGAGGGTCGGGGTGTTGGGGGTTTTGCTCCCCACGCCTCGTAGATGCTTTCTAGTGAATTGGTTTGGAACGAGATGTGGTTTTGGGGTGAACCCGATTAGGGATTCAGGTTGGAATTTTCGATCGGATTTTGTGAAATTGACATGGTTCCTTTGTGAATTAGCTTAAGTGATAGAAGAGGAAGTGATTCAGCTCATCGAGACCTTGAAATCTGGAAACTTTGGCCTTGAAATTCCACCGTTAACGGCGCGCCGGCGGCGGCGGCGGCGGTCAACGGCGGTCAACGGCCGGAAAGTTGACTTTTTTAGATTTCGATGTAATTAGTGTCGTTTTTATCGTAATCGCGCCCTGATCGTCGTCCAGAGGTTTTTGGGTCGATTTGATTAGCCAATTGTCAGTCGAGATTTCGAGTGGGGATTTCGGGATTTCCGTTATACATTTTGTACCGCATTGCATATTTTCAGGAACGGTTGGTTTCCGTGCATCAGTACAGTGTTAAGAATTAAGATTTTGATCAGTTATATTTTGTGAACATTCAGGAGATCGAGATCGTGATCTTGCTTCAGGCGAGGGATTTTCCGCCGGACCACGAGATTAGCACGAGTACGCGTTTTGCTCACCTGTGAGTGGACAATTTTCTTTTCATGAAAATCTTGCGAGTCATTTATGTGATTATGAAATTGAGCATGCGTATGAGATTTCAGACTATATGAGCATGTGTTTACAATTATACTTATACGAATATACGTATATGAATATACATACACTTTTATACTGTTTCATGCATTTGTGTCGAACTGTTTATGATTTGATTTTTCACTGAGTACAGT
The DNA here is from genome assembly GCA_946800695.1 of Geum urbanum. Lineage (NCBI taxonomy): Eukaryota > Viridiplantae > Streptophyta > Magnoliopsida > Rosales > Rosaceae > Geum > Geum urbanum. The sequence continues at coordinate 27,517,275 of OX327011.1, forward strand.
CTCAGTTACGTTGTTGTATCGATACACTGCATCCCGGCTGATCCCCGAGGATGTCACCGGCTGGAATCACGTGTGGGCTAGGGACCCCGTGGTTCTGAATCACGTGTGGGCTAGGGACCCCGTGGTTCTGACTGTACTGCCCAGCTAGGATCACGTGTGGGCTAGGGACCCCGTGGTTCTAACTGTGAGATTTTTACTTGCATGCTCAGTACACTGGAGGAGTATGATATTTACCTCGCGTATTTTATTATTTTCAATTAGCTGGACTCGCATATGTTATTTAAAACATATATATTTACTGGTGAAAGACATTTATTTTCGTCCACTCACTCTAACGTGTTTATTGTCTTTCCCCTGGGCTTTTCGGTTTCCGTGCCCAGTTTGCAGTTCAGGTTTGGTGTTTTCACGTCGCGGTTTGGAGGTTAGTGATCAGAGTTCCCTGTGTTTTTCAGTAGGTTCTTGTTTCGCCTACTGATGTATATGTTGTATATGTTTTACTCTAGAGGTCGCTCTGATACATTCTGATACATGTTTATGCGGATTTTCACGGATATACATATATACATAGTACAGTTTATTTACTGTTGTTGATTATATTGATGTTGAGAAATCCGGATGGGATTGGTGCCCACGGTTTGCTTTTTGTGGCATAGGACGAAGTGTTAATTTCTGGGTGCAAGTTATGGTAATTCTACGCTAGTAACAAAACTCTGCCCAAATTTCGAAAAGTTTTTGTTGGTTCGTATTTTCGAGAGGGTTTGATTCCGGTTTAGGTAACTGAATCGGGATTGGGTCCTTTCACCAATTTACTGTAGAAGCATCATAACATCATAACAGTCTGCTACACATACCCATAAGCTACAAAACCATGCAATATGTCACACACACACACACACACACACACACACACACACACACACACACACACACACACAGCGAGCCCTTCCACTAATGTATACCTTTTTTATGTCATTTTCAGGTATAGGGCATTACACAAACTTTTCGATCATATTTTAACATCTCCACCGTCCAATTACTAAGTCTATGTGAGTAGATCATTTCTGTAAATTTTCAACCAAAATAGTAATTGTTAAGGTATCGAACTAGATTAAATCAAGGGACGGACCAAATCTGTCAAATCCAAATTGTTCATACATATAAACTTCAATTGCAGTTTTGAATACTTTAACGATCACCATTTTGACTGAAATTTACATGCTTGATCTACACATTAGAACCTAAAATCTGAACGGTGAAGATGGTAAAATATGATCGAAAAGTTGGAGTAATACCCTATACCTTAAAATGACAAAAAAAATATATACCTTAGTGGAAGGGTGCTATATATATACATATATATATATATATGGAGAATCAATCTCCACTTATTTACAAATATGTTGTATATGATCAATCAAAATAATAAGAGATCGATATCCTACCTAGCTGATCGATATAGCGAATGCGTCATTTGTTGTTCAGATCAAAAAATAAGTATTCACCTACTTATTTAGTGATCTGACTAAACCAATTATCAAAGACTAAACTACATATAGCTGATCGATATAGCGAATGTGTCATTTTTGTCAAAAGTGTGAATCAGAGACTAAACCAATTGTATAATAGTTTAGTAATCTGACTATAGTAAAAAAAATCTTCTGTTTTTGAGAAAATTGATAATTTGCAGCTTGTACATACTCACATCAGTATGAAGAACGCAAATACATCTAGAGATAATTACGGAGCAAGCTAACTTGCTAATTTCGTGTCTACAGTCCCACTTTCTCTCTCTGCATATATTATGAATCTGGTAATTTCAGTTAGGGAATTACATTCTCATCAGAAATTAATGCAAGCCATCAAAACCATCTATTGTCATGATTATATAGTCGAACATGGCTTACTGTATTATGGCCAAACAGACTTTAAAGTTACATACAATGCCTTATTCCGATATATACCTATGCATCTGGATTCAACCATGCTTATCATGATGAATATTACACACTGCCATATGTTAGGCCAAACTTTAACAGACGATAAATAGATTGGGTTGACTTGTTCTTAGTCTAATCTTGGTGCTTGTGTTTAGATAAATAGCTTGATTAGGGGGTGGGGTACCAAATATTTTTTAGTACAGAGGCCTAACAACTTCATTTGCTTTACCTCTGCTTGTTAAGCAATTTTTTTATAGGATAATTACCCAAAAGTCATTTAAAACCATCCATTTGCCCAAAAAGTCACTTAGTTTCTTTGAAACTAAGAACAAGTCATCAAATTTGAATTTTAGTGACAAAAAAGTCACTTTAAAGCCTAGAATTTGAAATAACAATCATTTTCTGCGTGGACCATTTTACCCCTCCATTTTTTTTCACAAAAAAAAATTATTTTTCATTTTGTGCTTCACGACTAAGCACAAACTCAAAAAACAACAATACCAACTCTAGTACATAAAGATACAAACTGTAGTTCATAAAGATACCAGCTCAAGTTCATAAAAATACTATGACTTCTTTTTCATTTTTTTTCTTCACGACTCAACACAAACTCAATCAACAAGAATATTATGTTGTGTTCATGAGATACCATGATATGAGAGAGAGAGAGAGAGAGAGAGAGAGAGTAGGGTGTAGGGTGTAGGGTGTCAGGTGTCGGGTGTCGGGTGTCGGGTGTCGGGTGTCGGGTGTCGGGTGTCGGGTTTAGGATATAGCCTGTATGGTTTATGGGTAGAGTGTAGGGTTTAGGGTTTCACTACCAGAAGAATTATTATACCCCACGAGATTCCCAAAAAATGACCGACGAGGAGGGTTCTCGTCGGTTATAGTTTACTATAACCGACGACAGGATTACCTCGTCGGACATAGTTTTTTTTCCGACTAGATAATCTTGTCGTCGGTTATAGTGGCCGAAAAGTCGTCGGGTATAGTTTTCAATTAAGACCGACGATTTTTTTAGACTATAACCGACGAGATATTGGTATCGTCGGCTATAGTTTCTTATTTCAGATCCAATCTGGGCAGCAGCTAGCTAGCTCTGTGATTCAAAAAAAATCTCCCGCGAAAACTGAAAATGCTCAGAAATCTTTGGGTGATGTCGAAAACTGTGAAGAATGAGTTCGTGATTCATTATATATAGGTACGTACGTATATATATGTGTGTGTGTGTGTATACGTGTTAATTAATCGATTGTTGATATATATGATCATATGATGTTGATTTTGAATGGATCGATCGATGGATTGGAGTTAATTGATTGTTGAGTTTGAGTAATTGATGGTTGATTAATTTGAGTACGTGATTGATAGTTGAGTTGGAGTATGTACGTAGTACGTAATTGATTATATATATTGTGATTATTAATTATAGGATTAATTGTGATTATTAATTATGCATGGGTATATATAATATATATTGTGATTATTATTGTGATGGTGATGATATATATACGTGGGTGGTTTGATTGGGGGCCGGGAGAGAGGGAGAGGGAGAGAGAGGGGAAAAAATGAGTCTTTGGGCGGGGGTTGGGTTTTATATGGGAATAAGATTTGGCGCGAAATGAGTGTTTTTTGGGGTTTGGGTTATCAAATTTCGCGGTTTTTAATCCCTGCTAATTTTACCTCTCATTGTTGGCGCCAAAGGTGAAAATGGCGGGGGATTAGCTCGATCAATGTTGTAATTAATTAGGTAGCTAGCTAGTTAGGGATCGAGTAGGCTAGATCGAATAATTAAATTATGTAATTTAATTATAGTTTGAATATCGATATATATATATATATCTAGCTATGAAATTTTAATTAATAAGATCATGGGTATATATACATGCAGTTATAATTTTCAGGATGGACAAGAGTTGGATGTGTCTTCCAAGATGGGATGTAAGATATCACCGTGGAATTAGAAGTTTTGTGGAATATGTGAAAGTTAATTGTGGAGAGATGACAATTCATTATTGTCCGTGTACGAAATGTCAGTGTCGCAGCGAGCGATATCGTTTTCACATCGATAAAGTATTGGAGCACTTGAAGAAAAACGGGTTTTGGGATAAGTACACATGCTGGATTTATCACGGTGAGAGCTCATCAGTTGGTCAACATGATCACGGACAATTTTTTGAGAGTGGATCTACATCCAATGATCCAAAAACAAGTCTGATCAACGATATGTTTCCTCATGAGAGAGGTATATTTGCTCAAGCACCGGATATCCCTCCCGCCGTTGGAGACTTCCCTCATATTGAGCCAGTCCAGCAATTACCTACAGCTGTCAACACTGCTGGTATGAACAAGTACAACAACCTCATTACCTTCCAACAGACCCCGTTGTACAACGGGTGTAATGCATCTGTTCTCGAAAGTGTTATGGGAGTAATGAAGCTCAAAGTGGAGAACAAAATGAGTGTGAAGGCTGTTGATAATTGGCTGAAGTGGTCTGGTTCGTTGTTGCCCCCTGGTCATCGACTTCCTACCACTCATCGTAAGGTGCGACAGATCCTGAAACATCTTGGCATTTCCTACATCAAAATCCATGCTTGTAGATATGATTGTGTTATCTTCTGGGGTGAAGATGCTTATGGGAATGATCTTAAATCCCTTGATGAATGCCCGGTATGTGGTACAGATAGGTATAAGTTGACTCCTGCCGGAAATAAGAAAGCTGTGAAGATACTTCGGTATTTTCTGCTGATAGATAGGCTAGAACGGTTGTTCATGTCTGCACACACGGCTGAAGCTATGAGATGGTGGGCCGAGAGGAATTTGCCTGACAGTGATACGCTTATACACCCTACTGACGGAGAGGCTTGGAAGCACATGGTGAAGGAGTTTTCTTATTTTGCATCAGAGGTTCGAAATGTTTGGTTGGGGCTTTCATCTGACGGATTCAACCCTTTTGGCAACATGAGTCTTTAATACAGTATATGGCCAGTTATTTTGGTACCGTACAACCTTCCTCCATGGATGTGCATGAAGAAAGAATACAATATGCTCACTATGATAATTTCAGGGCCGGGTTATCCAGGAAAGTGTCTCGATGTGTATTTGAGACCCTTGATTGAGGAGCTTAAGTACTTGAGTGAGCATGGTCATCCCACTTATGACAAGTTCAAAAATGAGATGTTCCAGATGCATGCCATGCTTGTTGGCACCATTAGCGATTTTCCTGCACGCGGGATGTTGTCGAGCAACGTTACCAGGGGATACAGGGCTTGTCCAGAGTGCATGACGGTTGAGTGTTGCAGACCTCATTGCAGGAAGATTGTACAGATGCATCATCGTTGTTGGCTTCCACATGATCACCCATTTCGGGAGGATATTGAGGCATTTGATGGGACTGTGGAAACAAGTGAGCAGCCGAGGAGATGGACGGGGAATGAAATATTGGAAGTGCTAAATGAATACGATTTTGGGTAGCTAAGCAATCATCCTGAGATAGTGGCGTCAATACCTGACAAACCCGACAGGTATAAATTCTGGACACACAAAAGTATTTTTTGGGAACTTCCGTATTGGTCCAAGTTGCTGATCAGACACTACTTAGATGTCATGCACATAGAGAAAAATGTGTGCGAGAGTGTGGTTGGCACAGTGTTGAATTGGGAGGGAAAAACTAAAGACGGCCTGAAGGCACGCATTGATCTTAAAAGGATGGGACTGCGAAAACATTTGTGGTTGAGAGATGGGAAGAAAAAAATGTCACAAGCTCCTTATACCGTGAAGCCTACCCAGAAGAATGAAATTTTTGGCTGGATGGGTAATGTCAGGTATCCTTCAGGGTATGCTAGAAATATAAGTCGATGTGTTAACTTCAAAGAAAATAAGATGTACGGACTAAAGAGTCATGACTGTCATATACTGCTTCAACGCCTCTTCCCTGTTTTCATTCGAGGGTACCTGCCCAAAGAGGTGGTGGAGCCGTTAGTGGCTTTGTCAAGTTCTTTCAGAAGTTATGCACGAGAGAAGTGAAGAAATCGGACTTGTAGGAAATGCAACAGGACATCATTTTTATCATGTGCAAATTCGAAAGGATATTTCCTCCAAACTTTTTCAACATCATGCCTCACCTGATGCTCCATCTTCCGGAACAATTGTTGCTTACTGGTCCAGTACACTACACATGGATGTATCCTATGGAAAGGTACGTAATGCATCTATGAATCTGGCTATATATATGTCGATCTTTAATATTATTTATTCACTTATTGTTGCAATAAGCATAACATGCTCGATCTGTAATTACCAATTTACAGACAATTAGGGGACTACAAAGACTATGTGATGAACAAATCTGCACCCGAAGGGTGTATCGCTGAAGCATATATTGCGCATGAGTGCGTAACGTACACCAAGTTGTATTTGGGAGCGTTAGAGGACCCTCCACAACATATGCGAGTAGATGGAGGGCAGTTCAACCTTTCGATCATCTCCGATGATGTTGAAGTTTCTGGAAAGTTGCCCAACTCGTACAAGTTGGAACCTTATGAGCTAGTCATTGCCCATTGGTCGGTATTGATTAACTGTCCAGAAGTTCAATATTGGAAAAATTTGCACCTTTACTGCCCTGCTATTTCCGGTGATGTTGAGTACCACAACAAGACGTTCGCAAACTATTTTGGCAACTGGGTACGTTTATAGATAAATTGAAATTATATATGCTGTTAAGTGCATGTCTCGCATCCTATTTATAGTTAAGTTAATAAATGATTATTTTCAGATGAATCATGTACAAGATGATGGTATCCCTCAGTGGTCACACGAATTGAGGCTCTTGGCGCAGAAACCGGTAACTTCCAGAGTTTATCCTATGTGTAAGGTAAATGGCGTGCTATTTATTTGTGAACATAGAGATGTCAGACGAAAAACACAGAATTCTGGGGTAATGGTGCATGGTGGGCAGAATGGAGTTGACTATTACGGTGTTCTTCATTCAGTTGTCGAATTAATATATGGGGAAGGCATGACCGTGCACTTGTTTAAGTGTAGATGGTTTGATACCGACCCTCAGAACACAAGGACCGATCAATACGAGATTTTTTTCTGTGAATACTGCTACAAGCTGGTATGAAGATGATCCGTTTGTGTTGGCCACGGCGGTGAAACAATTGTTCTATCTTGATGATCTTGTGCATAAAAGCGCGTGGAAAGTGGTTAACCATGTTCTTCCACAAAACATATACAATGCCTCAACCCTTGGTGTGACCTCGGATAATGAAGAAGTCAGTGCATACCAAGAGCCGAACGCAACTGCTATTCCTGAAACCTCAACAATTCGCCTTAATAATGTGAGACAGGGCAGTGTGGTACGAATTCCTCAACCGAATCTTATTGATGTTAATCAAAATGAAGACAATGAAGACTCAAGTGACGAGGGCATACACATCTTACCTGAAATTAACTCGGAAACAGAGTCAGACTCAAGCGATGATTCTGACTATGCGCCTTAGTGTATATATGTATGTTATTTTGAGTTTGAACGTGCAATGTAACGGAAATTATATTCAGATGATCGACTTTAAATTGTGTCGATTAAATTGCTGCAGGCCAACCGACGATATTCGAATAAATATCGTATTATTAAATAGTAATAAATATTAATATTTAAACATATACATATAGCCAAAAAAATTAAATGCCATATTAATTTAATTAGGCTTTTAACATAATTTCCGTTTTTTTAATAATAATTTCGTATTATTATATATTAATAACTATTAAGTACACTATATATATATATAACTGGCATATGAAAAAAATAAAAAAACTATAACCGACGATATTCATATCAAATATCGTCGGTTATAGTTACGGGTATACTATGGCCGACAATAATACTTATATCGTCGGCTATAGTTGGCGTTATATCCCAAAACTGGCACCATTTTGGGCAGTTTCATTTCGATCTTCATCCATTCTCTCTCAATCTCAGTCAAGCCCTCTTGTTCCATCAAGCAAGATCGAGGAAGGTTCTCTCAATCTCAATCAAGCCCTCCATCATCAACAGGATCTCTCTAAACCAAAAATAGGTTTTAGCTAAATCCCTAAATCCCTATATATGTTGATTTTAGGTTAGATTTTAATTTTTTTACTTTGTTTATCGATAATGTGGATTCATTATGTTCATTGTGTGAATATATATTGGATTTTGCTTGAATTTTGTAAGTAATGGGAATTATTGTTAATTTTTGGGATTTATTGGAATTATTGTGTTCATTTTTTGGGATTTGATGGATAAATTGGAATTTTTGTGTTGATTTTTTGGATTTTTGGGAGTTATTGGATTATATTGGGAATTATTGGATTATTTTTTGGATTGTTTAAGTGTAGAATTATTAATTAATTGGTTTATATACATATATATATTGTGTTCTTATTAATTTAATTATATTGGATATTATTGAATATATTTTTTTGTGTTGAATTTATATATTGGAATATATATTGGATTTATATATTGGATTATTGGAATTTTTGTGGAATATTTATATCTTGGATTATTGGAATTATATATATTGGATTTTATGGAATTTTTGGAATTTTTGGATATATATATTGGAATATTTATGTATTGGATTATTGATATATATTGGAATATGTATTCGAATTTTTCGATGAATTAGGAATTATTTTGAATTTTTATAATTTTATAGCAACGATGAATTGGTTAAATTGCGGTGCTTCCCGAGGGGGGTCGAGCTCGAGGGGGAGGTCGAGAGGGAGAGGGAGATCGGGACGTGGGGATGAGGGCACCGGAAGTCGGTCCGCATCAGGATCCACCAGTATCGGCAACACTTACAGTCTTCCGCAGACCTCTCGACACCGTAGACTGATGGGCGAGGGACAACCTCAGCAGCAGCAGTTCGAGCCTCCTCGATCCTCATGCGCGAGGAGGGTTCAAGAGGTTAGTCGCACGCCGGAAACGGATAGTGCGACTCAATCCTCCGTCCGAATGCCGGACATTCATCGCGAGGACCCTTCCCCCGCCATCCACCAGACAGCTCCTCATTCTTCCGAGGAGGCTGGTGGATCAACTCAGTCCTCGGCGAGGATGCGACTATGTCCGCCGTCTACCTTATTCTTACCGTTGGAAATCCCGACGATACCTCACGTCAATTTCGACGGGATGCCTGTTCCGGGACAACTAGGGTTCATTACCCCGGACCAGGCATATGCGTATGTACCCTTCCCGGAACCTCTCTGGAGTGTGAGGATTCCGGGACAACGCACCGACGAATCAGGTAAATATTAATTAGTGATATCTTTTTACTTAGTAATATTTAAATTCACTTAGGTGTTGATGTTTAAAAAATCGTCTACATATATATGTGATAGGCGAGATCGTGCCCGGTGAGAAACAGAAGAGAACCAGAGGCCCCGTCGTCGGCAAGTTACTAGACGACGCCATTCAGGCTAGCGGTGGTGGCCAAGTTATGATTCCGACCGGGGATAGAGGGCAGGTGATCGAGGGAAAGGTCACTTGAAAGTACGCGAGGATGGCGGGCAGTCTCATACGGGATAGAGTCCCAATGTTGTGGCCAGATTGGAATTCAGTGCCGCAATCCGTCAAATATCAGCTGAATAATGCGTTGTCGGTGAGTTGAATTGTATATTCATTATGTAAATTTTCTAAATAAATTTTTAATATTATTGATATATATATATATGCATTGCAGAGGTGGTTCCGCGTGGATGCAGACATTAGACCCACGTGGGCGGATGAATTGAAGTGCATGGGAGCAGGTTTGCAGACCGGCATTTAATTTGTTTCAATTTTTTCATTTCTTTTGATTATGTTCATACAATGTTGTAAGTTACTAACGCTTGATTTTATGGGTATATATAGGTATAAGGAGTGGAAGGGTGAGCTGAAGAAGCATTGGAAAAAGTACGGCGACGATCGTTCGGGTACCCCTAGCGAGTTTTGTTATAGGGAGTATGAGTGGCGATGGCTTGTGGTTCACTTCAACAACCCAAAATTGAAGGTACGCAACCTTCCATCGATTAAATTTTTGTTTTATCGTACTTCCCTTAAATTATTTCGCTAATGAGTGTTTTTTTGTTGATGTTGGATTAATCGAGCAGGCTCTTTCTGAAGTCAACACAAGGAACCGGGCCAAAAACACCAAAAATCATCATGCCGGTTCCAGATCATACTCGGGTTGGATCGAGGAGGCGGTCAACCACCCAGAAGATGATCCCCTTGTCTATACGATGCAGCACGCGTATCTGCAATCCCCTGAATATGCTGTAAGTGTCCTTATAACAAAATAAACTTATTTCTTATTTATTTAGATATAATTTTTTTAATTAATATTTTATTGTTCTTTGTAAATTAGGCGAGAATTCAGGAGGCGATTCCGGAGGTGTTGACTCAAGTGGCGAGAGAGCTCTATCCCAACACCCCCGATGTGGAACTCCCGATTGATCAGATTGATCGATCTGATCCGATCGTCAGGGCTAGGATTATGTCAGCTGCGATCCCTCCAGGGAAGAACACATTCTACTGCAGGGGTTCCGGAAAGTGGGGTTAAGGGCTGCTGAAGCAAACCCCTGAATTCTCTCGCGGATCGGGATCATCATCATCTTCGAGGACTAATGAGCTACATGACCAGCTTCATAGACAAGCAATTGAGATGGAAGCTCAACGGCGTTGGATGGAGGAGATGGAGTATGCGCGAGCCGCAAAGCAGAATCGGTTGGCCGAACAGCAGCAGCAGATGGGGACATGGATGCAGCACTGTTATGCACAGCTGCAGGCATCTGGAATCCAGATAGCTCCCCTACCTATTTTCGGTGCGCCACAGCCACAGCCTCAGCCTCAGCCGCAACCTCAGCCAGACCAGGACCAACCATCTGATGACAATCCGTTTGATCACATAGATTTAGGACACCCGTAGATTTGAACAATTGTCGGTTTTTATTTTAATTATTTACTACGTACGCATGCATATGTATACAGATTTGAACGATTTCGGTTTTATTTATTTATTTATTACTATAGTTTCAATGGTTGTTGATGTGCAATTTGAACAATATTTGTGATTATTTGGGAATCCAGGTTTTGGGATAAAACCCAGAACCTGCAAAAAAAAATTATTATTAATAACTATAGCCAACGATATGTGTCAACATCGTCAGTTATAGTTTTCTCCACGGTCAACCATTTTGACCATGGAGAAAACTATAACCGACGATGTCATCGTCGGTTATAGTTTGAAACTATGCCCGACGATAAACCATCGTTGCCTTTAGTCTCCCTTTTTTCCAACGATAACCCTAATTCATCGTCGGTTATAGTATCACCGACGGTGTATTACCGACGAGACTATAACCGACGATGTGTCGTCGGATATAGTCTATGATCGATGATGAAAGGGAACAGACTGACGACACCAAGTCGTCGGCTATAGTTATTCTTCTGGTAGTGTTTATGATACGAATATAACAAAATAAAGATACGAACTCAAGTTCAAAAAGATACCAACACTAAGTCAATAAGATAACAACACAAACTCAATAAAAAAGGATACCAAAATAAGTTGGGAAAGATATCATCATTTGTTCATAAAGATACCATCTCTCGTTCATAAAGATACCATGAAAGTCTTTTAAGGATACCATGAAAATGTTTTAAGGATACAACATAAGGATATCATGACAACATTTTAAAGATACCATCTTAGTGTTACAAATACACAATCGCAGTGTCATAAAGATACCATGAATGTGTTATAAGGATACCATGATAGCGTTTTAAATATATCATTTTAGTGTTATAAATATACCATCACAATGTCATAAAGATACTATCACAATATCATAAAGATACCATGAAAGTGTTTTAAGGATATAGTATAAGAATATCATAACAACGTTTTAAAGATATCATCCAAATGTTATAAATATACCTATGCATCATAAATATACCATCATAATGTCATAAAGATAGGGTGAAGCTATTTCCACCCTACCATCTTCTAAATTCACCCATTATAACCATTTTTTATCCAAAATTTTCAAAACAGCCATTGATGAAACAATTTATTTGAATATGTTTTACTCAACGATCTTTGATCTTCGTTGAAGTTCGTGGGATTGGTTAAAGTTTTGCTAATGTTTCTTACCCAAAGCTCACCCTTTCCATTTCTACATAATTGAACGCACTCTCTTCACACACAAACACATCTCCCTTAGGATTGTGATTGAAATACAGATCGATCGGCAAATAAAAAGAGCATATCAATCTGATGGTCGTACCATTGTGGTATTGCATTGAAAACAATTTTTGCTGCAATAAAGAAGATTTTCAGATGATAAGATGGTTCTTGTTTGAAGTTGGATCTAAAGAAAAATAGTTGAATTCCACTATTTTATTTTGAAGGGTAAGTTTGAAATTTACAAATTTATAGGGTGAACTTAAAGGATTGTGAGGTGGAAATAGTTGCTCCCTATCATGAAAGTATTTTAAGGATATAACATAATGATATAATGGTAACGTTTTAAAGATATCATTCCAATGTTATAAAGATACTATATTTGTGTCATAAATATACCATCGCAATGTCATAAAGATACAACATGAGAATACAATTTTCGTTATATGTAGCTCACAAAAATACCATTTACGTTTATAACGATACTGTCAACGTTTACTAAAGATACCACCTACGTTCACTAAATATACTAATTGTAACAAATTGCCAAAAAAAAGGAAGAATTTGTTGGGCACCAATGAACCTCGCTGCTCGCGCACCAAACACCAATCGCGGGAGCCTGAGAGATGTCGTTGGAGGCCAATAGATGTCATCGTTGGCCACAAGTAGTTGGTGCCCGTCGCGGCTCGGTCTTGGGTCGTGGGCGTCGGCGAGTGAGGTCGAGCTCTATGGTGGCGTCGAGCTCATCGTTTACACGAGAACGAGACGAGGATTTGCATCGGATCGTCGGAGATGGAGATCGAACGACGAATCACGGCTAGCGGACCCGAACGGATACGGATATCGGCGGGGACAGACAACAATGACGATCAGACGTGCGAAAGAGTCAGTCACAAGGAATCATAATTTTGGTGGACTTCAAGACAGTGGTACGTGTATAAATATTTTGAAATATAGGGGTATTGTTCGTGTATCTTAAAATAAAGTAATTTTTAGGTATATTTTTGAGTTTTAGGTGACTGTTGGGTCAAAGATGTTGTTCTGGTATAAATTATTCGTATTTATTGGGACGGTTACCGGTGAAGTTTTTTTAATATATCACTTTCATCGAATCAAGGACCACTTCCCTAAAAAAAACTAACAAATATTGCACAAAAAAATGCTACTTAACCTCCACAAATATTGCATTTGGTTTCAACATATATAAAAAATCGAGATGGTGCCCCTATCTAGCTAATTCCAATATTGCATGCCTTGTGCTATTTAACTTATTAATTGGTGGTTTTAGTGAAGTGAGAGTTTGCAATTTGTTGAGACCATATACGTCTCACAAGGACTCGCTCAATACTTCCACATCACCATCCCAAATTAAGTCATCATTTCCTATACTCACACAAACCAGAAGCATGCATGCATTGGCATGCCTCCTTGTATCTCTCGATGTCTTGCAAATGGCAACAAAGCAAAACAATTCACAAGAAACCAACACCAACACCGACACATTGTACGTTATGATCATCTCTCTAGCTAGTAAATTTTGTGATCTATGTACTGATTGATTAGGCTGGCCGGGAGTGAAACCCCATCTCCGGCCTTGTTCGATCTTCCATCGATATTCTTTCTACGTTATGCAGGGGATGTCAGCAGCGACGAATTCCAACAGTTACCCTGCACCGGAAAATGTCAGCTCCTCTCCATCCTTTACTGTACTCTTGACAGTCCTTCTCCTCGTGTTCTTCTTCGTTGGTTTCTTCTCCATCTACTTCTGCAAGTGTTTCATGGAAAACCTCCTCAGCTCATTTCAACGCACACCCTCCGGCGACCTTGTGGGAGTACCCGTTCCCCCCAAAGAAGGCCTCGACCACTCGTTAATACAGTCATTTCCAACGTTTATTTACGCTAGCGTCAAAGACTATCGTATAGAGAAGTATGGCCTAGAATGCGCTATTTGCTTGGTGGAGTTTGAAGACGATAGCATGCTACGTCTCTTAACGGCTTGCTGCCATGTCTTCCACCAAGAATGCATCGACCTGTGGCTCGAGTCTCACAAGACATGCCCCTTCTGCCGCAGAAACCTCGAGCTCTCGCAGAGCATTATGGACAAGTCTCCCGTGCTGGCTCACGAAAACGCCATGCACGATATCCATGAAGGTCAGGAGTCCGTATATGACCAAGATGCTATCCGCATCGACATTAAAGACGACAACGAAGAAGAAGAAGGCCGAGGAGGAAACTGGAGCGAACATCGACAAAATTTGGTCACGGATGTTAACTTGAAAGTGGAAGATCATCAACACATTGATGATGAACATAGTGCAACGCAGGAAGCAAAAAGATTTTCGAGGTCACACTCGACTGGACATTCGATAGTTTGGCCTAGACAAGAGGAGGATAGGTATACGCTGAGATTACCGGAGCATGTGAAGATAAAACTTCTAAGAGGGCATAATGCGACGGGGAGTTGTACTACGTTTGGAGAGTTTTCACGACAAAAAGGCAATGGTAGAGGTGGCTTTGGAGAGGTCTCTGGGTCTAGCTCAAACGGCAATAGTGGAGAAATTAGCAAACTGTAACTTTTGTAATTTCATTTGTTTAAATATGATTTCATTTTCTTTACATTTTTTACTTCACAAATACAAAAAATCAGTGGCGGAGCCAGGGTTCCAACTCAGGGAGGGCCAATTAAAAAGGCTAAAACGAAAAAAAAAACTGAAATATAAAAGGAGAGCCCCTAAATTCAGTAAAATGGAAAGAAAACACACTAAAAAATCAACCAATATGTCAAAAGTGGTATTGAACCGATGCATTGTAGTTATCAATATGAATTTATACCACCTTACTATTCTACATCTCATGTATGTATATGAAAAGTGAATGAATTAATTCAAAATCAGGGCATAACCCATCCTCTCCTACACATAGCTCCGCCCGTGCAGAAAATGTGTTTAGATACTTTTGTAACTAACTAGATATATAGCTAGCTGTTTAGATGCTATCAAACATTTTTATTTAGTTGCTACTCTATCATTTATCTATCTGAAAACAATTCAGACAAGGGTCGGTGAAATGTGGCAGCAGCGGTGACGCGTTGATCAGTGGACGTGGCACTGCACCCAGGCAAGAACCGTTTGGGTTGGAGGGGAACTGAGCCTCACCTTGTTTGGCTAGTTTTACCAACAACTCCAATTGGTGTTGGGGCCTGTTTCATTGGGCCTGATAATAGATAGTATATCCTTGTGGTTTTTCATTTGGGATCCTGATGACACTTTTACTCAACTTATCATTTCATTGGGGTCTCTTGGTTTATGTTGCACATGCTCCCTGAAGTGGGACCTGGGAGATTATGTCCTGATGTAGAGAAGGCGTCTAAGTAGTTAAGGGACGATACAACCGGATTTTTGATGTTTCTCGTGGTAGCCTAATTTGCTAGTTAGGCTTATACGCTTGAATGCTTAGTATAAAATGCGTGTAAGGCTTTAATTTATCGGACCAGATAATTTGGTGGAGTTTTATACTATTATCACATTTCAACTGAAAATTTTCGCCTTCTAAAAACAAGTGTAACCCATGGTTATAAACTTAGAAAATATTGTCAATATTATAACTTTAATTGGATTATATGTAAATAATATAAATCGATTGTGATATCACTAATATGTAGGTCTGACATTTTTTAGCCAAATTCCATCCGACTGTAATATTCAAAATTATATGAGTAATATGGTCGAGGGAAAACAAAGTTAGTAATTGGGACATATATAGTTAGGTGTTTTAGGTCAGAGTTAAGACTTAAGGTATGATTTTGATATCTCGCAATACGGAGTATACAAATCTAAAAGGGACAAAAATTGAAGCATTGTATGTTGAAATTTCCTTATATATAGTCAAGACTGAGACTATGGGTTCCAATGTTCGATAACCAATGAGGGTTGACCGGAGTGATAAGGCATCAACTTGAGTGGAAATCCTACCAGAGTTTGAATCCTAACATTCACAAGTCCCTTATTGGTAGGTTGATGAGTATTTGGGACTTGTGAGACCTATATGACACTTGTAAAAAGTCTTAATTAACATCCAAAGTGTTTGGGCCATCACGAGACCCGATCGTGGAATACTTAGGGAGTCTTACTGCTCTCATGTGAAAATCAGCTTGGACCTTGATGTTAGTTAAGTTATGCGGGCCAAAGCCAGTTCAACATATTCATGGTTTGCTGGACTGCTTCCCTACCCCCAAATCCAAATACCCATTTCCCAAAAAAGAAACTATTGGTGAGTCTGGTTGTGTAATTTTGGCATTGATATGGGAACCGTGCATTGAGCATGAAATCAAGGAGCGGAATCTCACACGTTCATAGTTTTGAAGTGCATAATTAAATAGAGTGTGACTTGTGAGGTCAAGTTATTTTATTGAAGGCTTTATATATATATATATATATATATATATCGTCTAATTATATTTGAGAGAAATTCTCCACTGTTATAATGAGGATTCGGTGAGTACATTCTCATTAAACTCATTTTTTTTTTATATTTTGACAAATCCAGTGTTGGTTAAATAGATAATGATGAGTACATCACTCATATAAAATTTCACAAAAATTAAAAATCGTCAAGTCATTCATAAACAAGATTTATCACTTATGAACATGAACGGTGTATGTTTGATAGTTTTGGTTCGTCTTTTGATTTGATCTTGTTCGATACCTTAACGATTTTCAATTTGGATGAAAATTTGTAAAAATGATCTACTCATCGATATCTAAATATCTAACGATTAACTTTATAAAAATATTATCAAAAAATAATTTAAGATAATTTTATAAAAAATACTCATCAAATTTTTATTAGAAGGGTTCCTTACATTTGATACTTATTTAAACTGATTTAGTATTTAGTTAGTGTAATCGATCATTTCCATCGATAGACTTGCCGATGATCTAAAAAACATTAAAAGGTAAATACTTCAAAACAAGAATGAAAATTAGAAACGAAGCAAAGAAGGCGTCCAAAAGCCGATCAGCTTAGACCGTTAGCATCTTTCCCTCCTTGGCTTCCCCCAACTGGACTTACTCAATCAGCCGATTCCGTTCTGATTCGGCCATGGAATCCGTTCACCAGTCCTTCAATCCAAACAAACGTCTCAGGAAGAATTACTACTCTCTCTCTCACTCTCTCTCTCTCTCTCCGCAAACTTCACACTTTCACTGCGGAATTTGAATTTTTCAGATTCGTGAGCAATTTGACCGGTTCCTCCATGATGGAAATCGCCGCGCTCGCCACAATAATACCTGTAAAATCATCTAATATCTTTCTCTTTCTCTATTTTCTGTTGCTGTTGGTTGTTTAGTTTCCATACATAAAGATAAAGATGTTATATTTAGCTTGGTAAACGTGATATTTCAGATAGTGATGCTGCTGCGGCGATCAATTGGCTTCAATTACGTTGTTGGTACACTACAAAAACCTCTCAAGTACATAAAAGCTTTGCTTCTTTTTCTGCTGGTGTGGATTGATGACATGCATATGGTTTATATATTTTTGTCATTGCTGCCACATTGTCGGTTTTTCTCATTTTCGAGTCTGTTTACTATCTACTTACCCAACTGATGTGTATAAATTTATGTGTGGTTTGGGGAGTTAGGTAGTGTGCTAGAAATCCTAGAATATAACGTTTACCACAAAGAAGTGACAACTTGAGGTACAGCAGATGTTTTAACTTTGGAAATATGTCATTTGGGATGATTGAATGTGTGGTACGAGCATGTAACCATATAAGATCATGTATTTGGATAAGGAAATGTTTCTCAACCTACAGATAGCTTAGAAGGACAAGTTTTTTTGGTGAATGGTGGTTCTAAAGTGTCTCCCGAGTGTCCCTGTGTGGATGAACTACCATGTGCTAACCCTCCCATTCACAGTCCACTGTCCAGACCACATGCTAATTTTTGCCGTCTTCATGAGTCATGACCTTGTTACATAGCAGAGCTATATGTCCAATCTTCAATCTTCATTTATAGTGTGCAAGGTGAAGATGCACCTATATGGAGATGGATGTGTCGTCAGAGTATAAAAACCATAAATACATTTTAATTCAGCTTTATCTGTGTCAAATGAAGTGCTACCATCAATGTATTGTATTTCATATTTTCTAACATCAGCTTGCTATGTGTTTGGCAGCATCACCCAATTTTTATATTGTTGTTATGCTTACATTGTTCATGGCTTTTCCTGTCAAGCTTTTAAGTACTTAATGCAGCTAATATGCTTATTATAATAATATCAATTGGTCTCTCATTCTTTCACCATAGATGGCAGATTGAAGAAAAATGATGATGATAAAGTTGAATCTAAGAGTTGTCAGGCTTACATGGGCACACTTTTTTTGAATTTTCTATTCATTATGGTTCCGATCGTCTTAGTGTACACAGTAAGTGTTCAATGACTTCAGTAATTAAGAAAACTTCTGCACTTCTACGCATATTCTGTTTGAGCAGTTTTATGTTTGATATTCCTTTAAGCATTCATTGATTTTGAAATAACTAATATTGTTATTTTTTACTTCAATCATTCAAAGCTTCTGAGTTCGTGCCTTTTATCATGTTGGTGTCTAATAGTATGTTCTTTTGCTTATCTGGATGCCAAATGTCCTCTTAAAAACATATTATATTTCTGGTTTATACAGCCTACACCTATTAAACTGACTTTGATTTTAACTCATTGCAGGTTTTAGCAGAGGGGATCTATATTTGGGCAACATTGTTGATATTGTTACTGCTTTTCAGCATTGCAGGCAGAAGGTAAGTTATATTAGATCGCATTTTGGAGGAATATTATAATTTTACGGGGCGAAGTCATTCGTGTGGCACAGTCTCAATATCATCTGATACCATTTTATGAGTGACAGAACATATGTTTCTTGCACTATGGTTTACTGATTCACTGGTGCTTGCACTGGCAGTTTTGGTTTCTTTTCTACTTTGGAGGAAGAACCCAATTCTGTTAGGACAAGTATATCATCATTCAGGGTGGGAACGGTATGCAGTCACTCTTTGGTCTATAATTATTTCTGTTCATCATTTTCATTTTACTCATGTGAACAAAATGATTTCTGCAGATGATCATAACATGCATTTCTATCCTTGCTGTTGACTTCACAATATTTCCTAGAAGATATGCCAAGACTGAGAATTATGGTACTGGCTGGGTAAGAACGTACAGAAAGTATTCTGTTATTAATGTCTTGTAGAACTTCTTGTTAGAAATTACGCTCCATGTTATTGCCATTTGCATGTGTATTGGATTTGCTTAGAAATTGCTCAGATACAACTGGTTTATAGAAGACAAGTGCACAATATAATTCCCATTGCACTGCCATAATTTTTTTCTTTTCAGATTTTTATCAATTTGTGATTAGTTTTGCCTCTAAATATTTATGCATCGACTTAAAGTGTGAATTGTTTGTAACTTATTAGTTGATTAAATTGTCTGTATCTGTTTTTGTTTTCTTTCAATGCTGTCCTTACTTCTGTGTACTTGTGCATTTTTGTATACCTTGAGACAGATCTCTTTTGGATATTGACCAAGAAATAGAATAGAAGAGAATAGACTTCTAATTACAAATTTTTTGATTGTTGGATATGTCAGATGGATCTTGGGGTTGGTTCATTTGTCATAGCAAACTCATTAGTGTCTCGGCAAGCACAAAATTTATCATGGACGTGAGTCATTTTATAAATTCTGTTTTCTTTGTTTTTCCCCCCTCATTTTTGGGTTTTATTGTTCTTTTATTTTCTCTTCAATTCTTCAATATGTATTCTGTAACCTTTTGCTATATCCATGATGAGGCATTGTATTCTATCAACAATTGTAGAGCAGTTTATCCTGTGGCAGTGAGCATAATGCATGTAGGTGGCTTACTTTGTTTGTTTATGCTCTTCCAGGAAATGGAAGACTGCAATTCAATCTACTAGTCCACTAATTGTCCTTGGGTTTGCTCGACTTCTATCTACTGCAGGTGTGGACTACCAGGTGGAATCTATGTTATATTGTTGATCCTTAGGATAATAGAATATGTTAAATTAAATTGGTGTAGAAATGCACATGTTCTGATCATGTATATTTAGCATCTATTCTTGAGTTGTGTCATACTAGGGTGAAGCTCCAGATCTTCAGAGCCCACTATGAGGACTCTGTATCCAGCAATGAAACCCAAAACTAGGTACAACCCATATAGCTTTTGCATTGTGGCCATATCCAGTGTTCGACTCAATGGATTTTTTGAGAAGTAAATGCTGATCAGTACGATGAACTCCTGACACTGATGACACATAAAATTGTCAGTCTGTAAAGTACTCTATTGTGGGTGTTTGGTTTTGGTTAACTAAAATTCTGCTCATCTTAAAAAGAAATATTATGGTTTTTTTTCCCATTCTTTGTTAGGCTTTGTTCTTTTCACTTTTCTTATGCTGTTCTGCCCATATATTCTAGGTTCATGCAGCTGAATATGGAGTACACTGGAATTTCTTTTTCACACTTGCTGCCATATCATTTCCTACATCCATAATTAATGTGCCTGCACGATATTCTTGAATTCTCAGTGCACTAATCCTAGTAGGTATGCTCTCTAATATTTGTTAAGCTATGCATTTGGAATACCTTGTCACAAGCCTTCATGTGTTTCTATCATCCAGGCTATGAGGGTTGGTTGATGCATGTGTTAAATATGTACCTGCTTTCAAATGAAAGGGGAAGTGATATTACTAGCCAAAATAAGGAGGGCCTTTTTAGCATATTTGGCAAGTGTTCTTTGTGTTTGAACAACTTTTATGCTCTATTGAAATATATTCTGTTTAATTTTGACTCTCCAATCTAAAGGATGTGGACAGATATCTTAAAACCCAGTACTAATCTGAAAAAATGAGCCATATTCAGTGATAGATCCTCCAAGTTTCTCAGGACTAAATTGTATTCATGGAATCTACAAACTTTATCCTGGACTTGATTTAGGATAGGTTGGATGCTGGAGTTTTTAAACTCGATGCAGGAAAGAAACAGTGAAATACATTCAAATTAGATATTAGAATACAATGCAATTATACACCAAGCTGAATGGTTGATATCTTGGCTATTGATTGAGGATTCAACTGAAGTTGTATAACGGTGACCACCCTGATGCTGTCTAGGATGAGCAAACTCTTTATTATGATCTCTGACGAGTAATGAATGATGATGTCACCTAGGTATATTGAAAGACAAAAGTAAAAGATAGTAACTCTTTTTATTTAATTTTACGAGTTTATTAGATTTATAGTGATCTGGTCATACCAGGGCTTGTCTTATGCTTTCGTGTATTTTAATTTACTCGAGTCATAAAAGCAAGGACTGGACTACAACTTAACAAAATTGTAATGTGAAATACCACTTCTTTCTCCATTACTATTTCTCAATTCCTTTTGTTAAGTTTCTTATCTGTGTCATTCCCAGGATATTGGGGCATGTACCTCATTGGTGTTCAATTGGGGAATTTTCTGTTTTTTAGTAACCATTCCTCTGCTATAATGAGAAGCAATAAATTGGCAAGGATTAGAGCCTCAATACTTTCAATTTTGTTCTGGTATATTCTACTCCAAGACATGCTCTGTGACTAGTGGTTGTTTCCATTTAAGTCTTTCTGTGTCTCTGGTGACTGATGTTCTTTTCCATTTCAGGTCACTAACTGTGGTTATAGATAGCCAAGTTGAGAGAGTTTCCTGTAGAATGGTACATATTCCCCCATGTTTATTTATGATCTTTTGAATACAAACCTTATGTAAACTGAGTGTAAACGTTATTTGCAGTGCAATTTGGCTTATGTTACACTTGTACTGGCAGTAAATCTACAGGTAATTCCCATCTCCTTCCTTTCATAGAAATGTAAAAATTGTTGATAGCATATTCACTTCAAAGATATAAATATGAGTTTTATTACTGTTTGTTCATCATATGACAAATGGTGTGGTCCTATTGTTTTGGAATATTAGACAAACTTTGGAAAGGACTGGCTGAGTGGCTGGTTGATTGACAATGATAACTGTAGTATAGTCATTAGTGCGAGTAGTGGGCATACGTCTATTTATGTTCTCGTAGTGGTCTTCAAATAGCAGCTGAATTCTGAAAAAATGACTCCAGCTACAACTGATACTGCCAAACATGTTATTAAATAAACGTGAACAGAGGCTCGTTTATTGTTAATTTTAAGATCGTATAGTCGTATAGTCGTTCAAAATTGATAATCCCATCTTCTTTTACAGTTGCCTGCTGGTATGCTTGTTTCAATAGCTGTGGTTTCTTTTGCTTTTATTATTGGGTGAGACTATTTCCACCCTACAAACATCTAAGTTCACCATACAAATTCAAAACTGCCTAATTTACCCTTGAGTCTTACCGCCCACCATCAAACTAATCTAGAGTAACCAATCTGACTCCATCTTCAATTTGTTATCTCCATTGGTATTTTATGTTGCTCTTTGATTACAGCATCCCTTATCTAAGTTGTTAATCCTTCCCATTTGCACCGTGAGTAATTGCTCGAGCTTCTGAGCTCCCTTTTCTTCTCTAGTTTTTCTTCTAACCTCCTGTAGTCCTCTTCTCTCTAATTCAAGTGGGATCAGATCTTATTTGTGGTTGCCATTTGGTGGAGATTTTGGTGTTGCCGAGGGATCCCAATTTTGGGAGGAGTTAATGACGATTGTGCATATGGTTAATTTGTTGTTAACATGTTAAATTAGAGGGTAAAACTGGACATTTTAGTGTAAATTATTTAATATAGGGTGAACTTAGATATTTGTAGGGTGGAAATAGTTGCACCCTTATTATTTTGTTCCATATCTTTTAATCCTCACAATGGGTATGTAGATATAACGTCTATTTCATATCAATAATGTAGATCACAAGCTGTAACAATTCACTTTGAGACTATTGCCAATAAATTTACATCTATTTTTCAGGTGCTTGCACTATTTCTGCTCTCTGATTGTCTCCCTGGAAAGAGAACATCAGTACTTGAAGAAGCATATGACCACAATCTGCTAGCGACATTTCTTGTGGTAAACAAGAGAAATCTCTAGTTCTATCTACATTCTGTGGTTTACCTCTCTTGCCCAGAATCCAACCTTAGCTCTTTCTTTGCTTCTTTCAGGCAAATTTGCTTACAGGTCTGGCAAACTTCCTGGTGGATACCCTGTTTGCATCATCAGTAAAAGCCCTTTCTGTGATGATTGCCTATGCATTCATGATATCTTTCGTTCCTGGATTGCTAGATTTCTACAGCATCTGTTTAAAATTTTGGTAATCATGTAGTTGCAACCTCATTTTGTCAAGAACATACACTATCATATCATGAAATTCCGACGACATTTCACCGAGGAATTTGTTACAGACCACCATCATACTTAACGCTGCTTGGCATTTAATCTGTTCATGTAATAGTCAAAATTAACAGGGTTAATCTTCGAATCCGTCAGATTTTTGAAGCAGACGGTCCTTATCATCCAGAACATGGCGTACCAAAGATCAGGCCACAGCATGCATTTGGTTTGCACACGAAAGTGCATGCCATTTCTGCCTGTAGCCATATGCAAATGATCGTTCAATTTTAGCTGGGGTGCTCTGTACCAATGACAACTCACGAATTGATTTCTGTTTTTGATAATTGAATCGTACAAGTAAAGAGCACCGGAGAGGAGAAATAGGCTTTGACACAATAGTCAAAATAAACGAAGTATATATGGGGTAAAAAAAATGTAGGTTTGGGATGAGCTTCATGTCTTGGTTTAAATCAACTGGTGAAATGTTCGCTGTGATTTTTACCATTAGATTCGATTTCCTATTGTGTTCAGAACGAGTATATAGCTATGCAAATATCAGTGGAAGACGACGACGAGTTTGTAGAGCCCAAATCTCACCACTAGAACCATTAACCATGAAACAAACGACCATGCATCAACTAAAAATAAAATAAAATTAAACACCAACTTGCAACGAGTGCAATATTAGCTTGTTTATCTATTTTGAAATGAATATGTATTGTCAGCTTAATTAATAAACAAGGAAACACTTCTATCAAAAAAAAAAGAAGAGGAAAGAAGTTTCGATGCGACAAGATGCCTACTATTACGTTTGTTTCAAATGTACGTTAATGTGTTTTTTCTAGTTTTGAGAGTAATTTCTTCTTTGAACTTTCTTCTATCTCCATTAATTATTTTCATCTCTTATCCTTCCTCCAACCAAACAGGTCAAACCCAGCTCGGATGTGCCTCCCAAGTATACTACGAAGATTTGGCTGCAAGAGGAAAATAAACAATTCAATCTCTTATATGGGGTCTAATTTTGGACAAAATTGAAGTGTGAGCAAAGAGAAACACGTTGATTGCGTTTAATCTGTTCTTATGTTCTTATAATCCGTCGGATTACCATTGAAAATGGTCCTCATCATCAAGATTAGGGCACAAGAAGATTAGGCACATGTAATTGGTGTGCACATGATCGAAAATGAAGGGTAGTTTGCATGTAGCCATGCATATGCCAATGATAATGCAATTCTAGTAGAGGATCTATCTAAACAATGACAAATCATGCATTTGATACTCGAATCGGACGTACAATTAAACAGCACCGGAGAAGAGAAAGAAGTTTTGACACAATAGCCAAAATATACGAAAGTGTTGGCATGTAGTAAAAAAAATTGGGTAGGGACTAGGGAGGGCTTCATCGATCATGTCCTTGGTGGCATCTGGACGATATCACTGGATTAAGTTAGCTTGCACAAGGCCGACTCTGACTGACAGTTTTGGACCATGGCCCTAGGGTGACCATCCTCCTTCCTTCCCACAAGTCCTAATCACTTAGAAAAAGATAAAGGTTTCCAGAGTCCAGATGTCCAGATCGATCTTGCATATTTTGTATTCTCACTTTTCCCTCTCTAGCTAGCTGACATACATGCATGCAACGTAGGGGTCGGCAAAAGCCCGGCCCGGCCCGGCCCGGCCCATGTATAGCCGGCACGGGCCGGGCCGGGCCGGGCCTCAACAACATTTTAATATATGCGGGCCGGGCCGGGCCGGGCTTTATCTTTTATATAAGGATCCGAGCCCGGCCCATTCAAGCGGGCTTTGCGGGCTTTTGCGGGCTTTTGCGGGCCGGGCCTTTGCGGGCTTTTGCGGGCCGGGCCTATCGGGCTTTAATTATTAAAAAATTAAGACATTTCAAAATAAACGTAACCTTTATCCATGCACTGGGGTTTAAACGTACTCCGACGAGTCTAAATTTTACGTACGATGTTTATCACTATAAGATGGAGTTTTCTACATGTCCTCGTTTATTATTAAAACATATTTAATTCTTATATTGCTTGAATTATTCATATGTATATTAATATTCTTACGTTTGTTCATTTGTTATATGGAATGAAATACTTTTGTGAAACTTAATCGGACATGTTTAATTATTTTATAAAATTGACCATTAGATTGATTGGTTAGAATATTATAACCATGCCTTTAAAATTTTATAAATTTTGGACTTGATTTAGACATCGATCCATGTATTTCGCCAAATGTGACCATAGTACTCTTACAACTAAAACGGAAATTACCCCTCCCGAAAATAATTTTTTAACATCAAATTTTGGACACATACTCTTATGGAATACATATCTATCTCATAGTATCAAAAAAATTGACATAAAAAATTGATTTATCTACTCCCCCCATAGGAAAATAAGGAAAATAAGATGAGAGTATTTTAGTGTTTTCACAAATTTTGTTTAATTGTATTGACTGGGATCCAAACGTACTTCGATTAGGCTAATTTTTACGTACGGTGTCTTTTATTACAAGGTGAACTATTATATATGGCCTTCTTTATTATTAAAACATTTTTAATTCCTATATTGCTTGAATTCTCTACATGCACACTAATGTTCTTACCTTTATTCCTTGGTTATATGGGTTGAAAGTCCTTTGTGAAACGTAATCGATCATGTATCATCATTTTACAAAACTGACTGTCAGATTGGTTGTTCATAATATTCTAAGCATGCCGTTAAAAATTTATAAATTTTGGACTTGATTTAGACCTACATCTATGAGTTTCGCTAAATGTGACCGTAGTACCCTTACAACTAAAACATAAATTACCCATCCCTAAAGGAATTTTTTAAGATAAAAATTTTAACACACATTCTTGTAAATTACATATCTATCTCATAGTGTCAAAAAAATTGATATAAAAATTTAATTTATCAAGTTTCTCCATGGAAAAATAAGCAATATATAAGAGAAGGGTATTGATGTCATTTCACACACTCTCAATTAAACTCTCACCATTGAAAAATTACAAAATCTAATCTGAACCATCTATTATATTTACTGTTTTACAGTGTAAATCGATAAAAATAATTACAATGAAACCCTAAACCTAAACCCTAACCCCTAAACCCTAACCCCTAAACCCTAAACCCTAACCCCTAACCCCTAAACCCTAACTTACTCTAAACCTCAAAATTCCTAAAACCTAAAATCTAACTTACTCTAAACCTCAAAATTCTTAAACCTTAACTTACCCTAAATCTCAATCCCCTAAACCCTAAGTTACCTTAAACCTAAACCCTAACTTAATTATCCTAAACTTTAAACAATGATTTAATAGTAAAATAGATACATAAATATAACTATATATGGAATTCCAATATTTGATCAATATATGTATATGTAATATATTAATATAAACATACACAAATATAAAAAATATATATATAGTACTAGTCACTATATTATATATATAAGTGTAGGTATAATGATATACGTACTACTATCTTATATATATAAAAAATTGAATGTCGGATTGGTTGTTCATAATATTCTAAATAGGCCGTCCCTAATTTTTATAAATTTTGGACCTAAACCCTAAACCTTAAAACCTAAACCCCAAACCCTAAACCCTAAAAAAATTACAATAAAATCCTAGAACCGGAACCCTAACTTACCCTAAACCTCAAATTCCTAAACCTTAACTTACTATAAATCTTAATCTCCTAAACCCTAATTTACCCTAAACCTAAACCCCAACTTATGCTAAACTTTAAATAATGACTTAATAGTAAAATAGATACACAAATTTAATTATATATGGAATTCAAATATTCAATCTATCCATCTATATGTAATATATTAATATATATACACAAATGTAAAATATATATCTATATAGTATTAGTCTATTAGACTACTAGTCACTATATTATATATATATATGTCAATATGTGTGTAGGTAAACATTAACTAGGTATAAATTGTATAATGATTAAAATTCATTAAATAATTTAATGATATATGTCAATATGTGTGCGGGCTTTGACGGGCCGGGCCTAACGGGCTTTGACGGGCCGGGCCTAACGGGCCTTGACGGGCTTTTGGCGGGCCGGGCCCGCGGGCCGGGCCGGGCTTTAGATCTCTAAACCATGGTCGGCCCACCAACCACCTTGGCGGGCTTTTGCGGGCTTTTTTGCGGGCCGGGCCGGGCTTTTAGCCCACGGGCTTGCGGGCCTCCACCGGCCCACGAGGCCCACGGGCCAAATGATGACCCCTAATGCAACGCCCCTAACTGAAATGAGTGAATTAAGGTAGAAAGTGCCTAAAATGATGGTGATTGTGAGCAATTGACACTGAGATTCATTTGAGCTAATATGCATGTACGTGTTGTTAATTTGTTTGAATGAATATATACTCACATTTCTATATAACGTTATATATATGCATCTTTTTTATTACGTTATTTTGCACATAATTAATAAATTAAAGAACCATAATTAACGTGATAGAATATTTCACTATAAGAAATTATGGCAATCCTTACATTAGCTAAATGTTGAGAAATCACCAATTGTCTACATTTATATGTAACATAACTCCTTCCCAACACAATGCCAACATTTGGAGTATGTAAGCTTCCAAGGTGTAACAAACCACTCTTGTCAACATTTATAAAAGAGTGTTGGACACAAACATTGACTTTATTTAAAACCCCAACACTTCTTACAAATGTTGGTATCCTAATCATTTTGGCTTGATTACCAACTTCTCACATTTACTTAAATGTTGGGATATATTCACAAACCTCACATTTGTAAAATTCCTTTGATTCATATTATTATATAATGAAATATTCATATTGGCATATTCCTCTTGTTGATCACTGCACATATATTCAATATAGCCACAGTATACAATTTCAATTGATCATTCAATATTAAAATCCCGTTGAACATGCACAATATCCATTCCATATCCAGTCAAATGAACTACATCAATTTCATTACATACAAACTGCCCAATTACATCATAAAGCCATATTCTTGGCAAATATTCACAAAAACTTCCCAAAACTATATACTAGCAGCTCCAACAAATGAATGGTGATTTTTCTATTCACTCAAAATGAACAAAACAGAGAATAATAGCTACCTACAACTCAACTCAACAAAAGAGAGAATAATTGAACTCAGTGTCTTCCATTCCTATTAGGAAGACACTGATCCATACAAGTATCTTGAAGAGCATATTCAATGTAATGGAAAGGCAGCTCCGATCACTGGTAAGGGAGAAGTCACAAATCAAATGAGAACAGGATATGTCTTATCAGTATATCTATTAACAGAAATATGCTAGATATCCCACAAAGAAAGAGTTCTAATCAAGACCAATTTGCTTCCAATTTGTCTGACTGATACTGACACCTTGGTAGAGAAGCACTTACCTTGAGGACTGTCCCATGCAACTGTTGAAATCTTAACAAGAACCCAAATGACTAATTTTTTTTTTCTAGAACGCTCTGCTCTACAATGCTTGACGAAATGCTTTCCAATAATTTAAACCAACAACTGACATCATAATCTAAGGCAAATACCTAATTAATATTATATAAGAAAAAATTAACAAGAAAAAAGGTAAAATTGATTTGTCTTATCACTTGCCTGTGAACACCCTGAGATATGTTGCAAGGGACTGAATGACAAGAGCAGCAAATGAAGCAACTTATACTACACAACGTAGCTGAAAATGAAGCTTTTCATAACTGTTATCGTAGAATTGTTAGCATCTATCCGGCTATTCCATGGCTGATTAAGTTGAATACAAATGAAAATTGAAAATATACCCATCTGTATTCCTTATTTCACCTGTCAAGCTTGACCCAAAATTTCTCCATATTAAGAAAAGCCTCACTGATATGACTATCTAATAACAAGTTGAGCTACACAATCCATGTAAAAAAGATGAACCTAAAGAGAGAAGTGAAATAAAAGACTGAAAAGAAAAGAGATAAATAAGTTCATTAAGTAAAACAAGAAGGCAGCATAGCTAATCAGCCATCCACAAGTAGCATAAAACTATATGCAGCATCACCATAATAGTTGAGCCAAACCTGGAGGGATTTCAGTCACTGGACTAAGGTAGCCATTAATTGCCTCTTGAAGGATGGGAACCACCTAGGAGCTAAAAACAATAATTCAAGGTACATATTCTGTAACTTTGACGAAAAATAGAAGATTGTTCAAAACCATCTCACTGTACACAACAAACTGCGTCAACCTGGCTGTGGTTTTGAAGAAGATCAATGCATACAGCTTCAGCACATGGCCTTACTTTTTCTTTCCACTGAACCATATCTTGCTCATAATGAAAGGATTCAGGATTTCCATACCACCTTCCAAATAACTTGGTGTTAGAACAAAATACCTGAAATGGGTCAACGAAATTGAATTACGGATAGAATACTAGTGAAAACCAGAAATAGAATCATATATTTCATTATTTCAAATTGATAGCCAAAGTGCTTGCACCTAGTGCTTTTTGGATGTACCATAACTAGACCAAAATGGCTCACACTACAAGTACTCAAATCAGTTAAATGCCCAAAATTTAATACAAGATACAAATAGCAAGGAACACCAATTTGAGCTCCAATTCAACCAAATTTGCTATTAAATTTAAAATATTACAACACACTACAAATCCAAGATATAAACTTAACACCAAATTACCTAATCAAAATTCAAAAGCAGCATAATTCAATCACGCAAATGAAGAACAAAATAAAAACTAGGGTTTTGAACAAAAATACCAATTTTAGCGCGAGCTTTCTCAGAGCTTCGAATTGGGACTCCGGCATAGAAATGGCGCAAGGGTTTCTCCATCACAATGGTGTAATAAAGGCGAAAATTTTGGGACAAATCTGAGAGACAAAGGTAATTCGAGATTGCAAAGGTTATGGCTTTTGGGAACTTGAATTGGAGAGGTGAAAGAGATTGATCGGTGTTAGAAAATTCAAGAGGCGAAGGGATTGGGATTGTGAGGAAGTATGCATAGTCATCTCTGCTAGAGAACGACGACGACTCCGACGGCGAGAGAGAGAGAGAGAGCTGTATTTAGCATTAATTATGATTAACACATTAATAAAGAGTTTTCATATCAGATTCCCACATTTTCCGGTAAATGTTGGACATATGGTCCCAAACTTGAGCCACCACACTTACAAATGGTTGACCATCCTAAAATGCCAAACTTGTATTATATGTTACAATCTCGCGAGTGTAACTGTGTAACCTTTGCTCTCTTTTTTTGGTAGTGTTTATACATAATGATTGAGAAATTACTTAAGTTGGTTGTTTGTTATTATTATTCGTAGTTTTTTGTTATCACCTAATTAAGGAGGATTTACACTACCAGAAAAAGAATCATAGCCGACGAAACAAAATCGTCGGTCTGTTAGAAAATTTCGTCGGCTAAAGTTATGGCAGACAAATATTCAGCTATAGTGTCGTCGGCAAAAGGTCATCGGCCATATTTTAGTCGACGACTGAAACGGCAGTCGTCGGCTAACGTATGGACTTTAGCCGATGACAAAATAATTTGTCGACTAAAGTCCATACTTTAGCCGATGACTTTGTCATCAGCGAAAGTTTGAAACTCATCGGTTAAAGTCTGTAGATTTTTGAAAAAAAAAACTGTAGATTTTGGATTTCTATTCCTATAACCTAAATTCTGGGAATTGAAATCTAGAATCTGTAGTTTTTCCACAATTCCACGATAACCAACAACACCTAAAATGAAAATAAAACACATTTTCATTAATAAGCACAATTTCACCTAAACTCTAAATTCCAAAAAAAATCTCAAATCTCAATAATAGCATTCCTAATCATTCCTAACCAACAATCCATTACCATTAATCAACAATAACCATTCCTAACAATCATAAAAATCACAACTTAATATGATTAAAACTTAATCTGAGAGAGAGGGTGTAATACCCCGAAAATTAGTATAATAGTTTAGATTATTGTATGACTCGTTAAATTTAGAAATCACCATAATTTAGTTTGACCTTAGAGCTTTTAGAAAATTCGATAAAAAAAATTGTCTGGCGAAGACAATGTATAAAAACGAGATTTAGAGAAATATTAACGGAGTGGGGCAAATAGTCCAGTGGATACTCAAGTTCAAGTCAGGTACTCCCTGGTCTTGGGTTCGAGGCCACGAGCTGGAATCGTGAAACATTCCATTTTATAGGTTAGTAAAAATAATAAAAATATTTTTACTCCAGTTAGAAACGGTAAGAAACTCTAATTCTAACTAGCCGATTTTCGGAAATAGAATTTTAGCAAAACGACCAAATTTTCCTTGTTCGAATCTCTTCTCCGAATCGAACTTTGTATTTTAAGATTGCAATTCATACTTTTAGAGGTCATGCTCATATATCAATTTAGTGCTAATTATTATTGGTTGATATATATATATTACACTACATTACACTTAATTAGTAAAACAACACATTTTCACACATCACATTACATATTACATTCACATGCATACATAATCACATTTCAACATTTCAATCAGATTTCCAACCACATTACTATTATTTTTACAAGTGTATTTTAACCCTAGAATTAGTAGCCCAACTATTCCATTGTCAACTTGTCTACAAAAGTCTACAAAAATAGTTATGAATTTATTTCTCATGTCTCCTCCCATGTCTATATAAATCACCCTTGAGTTCAATCTGATTTTTTCACCACTTCAATCTTCCCCTTACGTACTGATTTGAAGTCCTCCCAAAGTTGCAATGCAACTCCCCTAAAATTCCACACCAAACTACATTTCTTCCAAGTACTTTAGTAGTTAATTCATTTGCTTCAAGAAGGTCACTTGAGTTAATCAAATACCTCCATCACCTACTGAAATTCTTGAGTAAGTACATGAGTACATTCCTATACTTCTTTATCTTTAAGATTACATCAAAGTGCATGGCTAAGAATGAAAGAGAAATAATGAGCCTTAGTGTAAATTTAATATTTTCGTTTCTGTTAAAGTTTTAATTAGTCAAATATTTTTACATATTCAGATTTTACACAAAAAGGTATTCAACTTTGGCTTTTGAATCACTTAAAAAGGTTAAGTAATGAGAAAGTTATGGCTAAAACAAGTTTTGCTAATCTTTTTCTTAATCATGTTCGAAACCTCTTACTGTGCTCTTAACTTAAAATATTCATATCTCACTCATTTCTTAACCAGATTTAGTGTTCTTTATATCAAAACGAAGCTTAGGAGTTCAACTATCAATCTGGAAAGTTTGAAAGGCATTAATTAATACTTTATAACTAATTAATTTGTGCAAATGAGTTTAATAGCGAGCGTAATCATTTCTGGACAGTTGCTAAACATTTTTGTTTCTGGACTTGAGAACTCCCTACCGAACTTTGTGATTATTACCATTGGATTCCTCTCGAAAAACACTTCAAGATGGTATACTCACTTCTTTGATTTGGACATAATATGGATTAATTATAAAACAGATCAAATGGAGGATTTCGGACGGACTACCGCCGAATGATACTTTTGGTCCAAGGATTAATAACTTTATTTTCTGCATTTGTACTTTATTTTTATATACTTACTCGCATTATTTACTTCTTAAGTTTGATTTGGGACTAATGGAAGATCTCGGACGGACTACCGCCAAATGAAACTTTTGAACCAATGATAACTAATTTTTATTTCAAGTTTATCTACTTAATCGCTCTATCTATTTACTCTCAAATATAATTTGGAACAAATAGAGGATTTCGAGCGGACTACTGCTGAATGAAACGTTTGGACCAAAATTGTTAATTAATTAATGAAATACGTTTAAGTTTGATCTTTCTTCCTTTACAAATTCTATTACGTATATATTCATTACAAAATTATGATGTAAAATATATATTCTATGATCTATATACATAGTCTTAACTAAAGACTTGTTTGCGATTGTTATGGTTGAAATGTGAAGTCGGGTGTATAGTACGAATTAACTCGTGCTTAAGTGAATTGCTGGTAAATTGTTTTATTATTGTGGGAGTTAGCCAAGGGCCCTAGTCCCTTACAGATAGTGCACTATTATACTCTAAGGAATGAATTGTGTCAAACTGGGAGTATACATGCTTTGGCAGGTGGCCTTAGAATGTTGTGGCTTTATATGTGTATTGGTGTTGTGAGACTAAGCACATGATTTCTTTTGAGTAATTACCAGTTAATCTAAAAGAATTCACTTCGGAAGTATTGGCGTGTTTATGTGTAGATGTGAAGTTATACAAGTGTGTATATTATGTACCTAATTGTATAAATTACAAAGACGCAAGTATAAGTATGAAAGAATAACCGGTTTCAATATTTCACCTTTTTGAATTGGTTGTTCGATTTGATGTTTCTTAGAGATAATTTAGTATATGCTTGTAAGCTGTACTTACTGGGTCAGTGTGACTCATGGTACTACATCTTTCTCCTTTTCAGGTGATGAGTAGAATGCTTGGGGAAAATGGGATACGTCGCCTACTAAATAAATGAATTATTTTGTACTTGTATTTTGAATTGAATAAATGTAATGACTATTATTTTCAAAAACTTTGGTATTGTAATATTAGCAGTTTCTCTTTTCAATAAATGTACTATTCAGACACCTTGATTTTTGAAAATATTTGGGTTTCTTATTCACATCACAAATCCTTACACCATATTTTAGTATAATGCTAGCCCCGGATTTGGGGGTGTGACAGAGAGAGAGATGAGGGGGTGGCGACGGCGTAAATCTGAGCAAAGAGAGAGAGGAGGGGGCGGTCTGGAAGTTATGGCTAACTTTCGGAGAGGAGGGGGCGGATCTAGGATTAAAACCCGATGACTATAGCCAACGAATTTAATATCGTTGACTAATACTTTAGCCGACGACTGAGACACGTGTCGTCGGCTAAAGTCAAAATTTTCATCAGTTAAAGTCGCACTTTAGCTGCCGATTTAGCCAACGATTTTTTTTCAACTAAAGCTGATAACATTTTTTTTCCGTCGCCTTACATTTTTTTCCATCGCCTTAAAAACTTTAGCCGATGACTACTTTTTTTCGTCAGCTAAAATACAGTATAGCCGACGAAAAAAAAAATCACTGGCCTGTTTTTATTAATTTTGTCGGCTAAAATATTTATTCTGATAGTGTTACCCTATAAATTATGGAATAATTGAGAACATCTTTGGTATCAAGGTTTTAAATTTTTTCTGTGATTTTAACGCTAAACTGAAGAAGGATCGATGCGTTTTCTTCATGATCTAAGCTTGCAAAAGAACGAAGGTTTCAAATTTAAGATGCATGCATGCACTGGCGGAGGTAGGTAAGAGCCATAGCACCCCCTTCACCTTGTGCTGGAACAAGAAGTATATATGCAATCCTGGTTTAATTGCGAAAAAGTTGAATAGTTAAGCTTTAGTAGCCCCCCTTGGTTTTAACTATCACCAATTAATCACATTAAGCCAATGCCTATCTTAAAGCTTATAATAATAACTAGTTGATTCTAATTTTTTTTAGATCAGATCGTATGCAGCTAAATTAGGATTTGATACTCAAATCATATATTTTATTGAGTCTATCAAGTAGTAACATCATCTTACTACTTTTTTTTGTTTCAACAACAACAATAGAGTAATCCTTTTTTGCTATATCCATCATAAAAAAAATTAGGCTTCGCAATAAAATAGAAGATGACTTTTTAACAGACCCTTTGCTAGCTTTTATATATTGAGAAAAAAATTGTCGAAAAGTTTAGCATTGATACGGATTATAGATGACTTTCATAATATGCGAGAAAGACGAGTACGTAATATTTTCAAGATTACATTTTTCTATATTTTTTGGTATCATCTTATTATTTTGAGAAACATTTTGTTTTTAAATACACTAAAAAAAATCGACATTTTTCGACACCCCTTGAAATATTTTTCTGGCTCCGCCACCGCATGCATGTACAATTTGAATAACTAAGACTCCTTGACCACTCTCTCCTTTCTTTCTAAAATTTGAAGGTGGTTGGTTTTGTTTTGCAAATTGATTCTGTCTCTTTACACAAATTTGATGCTAATTATTGAAAGAGAAATAATTTTAGTCCTCAATGGAGTCATGAATTAATACCTTAGCTCTATTAAGAGACAATCGTACCCTTAATTTATATCTAATGGCTGATAAATTTTCATATTTAAAAATTTGAAAGTTATGTAAAACAATTCTTTTTATACCAAGGACTCTACAAAGAAATTAATTAATATTTTATTAATAATATTGATTTCGAATTCTTAATTTGCTCCATATATATATCATTAATTCCGTCTGATTCAAAGTCAAATAAATTATTGACACCATTATGCCATACTATATTAAATGTATTCAAATTTTTCAAAATAACAATAAAATAAATATATGTATTCCAAAAAAAGTCGTTGTAAATGGAAAACTTAATACACTTTCCTTTTCTATCATACGTACTCTAGTCCTAATCCACTTTCCCTTTCACCTTTAAAAAAAAACACTTTTCCACGTGATTTAGTTGACTCAATGTTTTGATTAAAGTATATTTAATTATAATCAAAATTATATTATTTAATTATAAATATATTAAATTAATCTTAAATATAAACGTACTTTCATAATTTTTTTAATGTGAAATTAACATACAATGATCACCAGCTAGAGTATGATTGATTTGGCAAAATTGTCCAAATGTCTCTTAAATTTGGTAGTAATTGTTAATTTACACCTTAAACTATTAATTACGAACTTTTGTCTCCTCAATTTGAAAACAATTGTTGAGTTGCACCACACCTTTTCCGTCAATTTTAACAAATTCCATCTAAATGTCATCATGTGTCATGCACATGATGGGTATAATTATATTTTTGTATAATTAAATTGTATTTTACACTTTTAAAAAATAATTTTTTTTTGTATTTTCTGTTTTCTTTATAAAAAAATTGTGCATGACACATGATGACATAAAAAAAATTCCATCTAAATCTTCGCTTTTAATATTTTAGGAGTTTTCTTATTTTAGGCATAGAAGTAGTGAGTCGACAAATACTGATATATTGAATATATATCGTAGAATTATAATAATAATAATATGTTTTGAATTTAGAATTTTTTTTCCCATAGTGGAATATATAACTTTGAAAAATTGGTTCATAACTATTGAATTTTTATTTAATAAATCATATGAATACATAATTTTAAAATATAATTTTTTAATAGTATTTTCTATTTTCTTTAATAAAATATTTTTCGTGCTCTTAATCTTCGCTTTTAATATTTCAAATTTTTTGTTGTTGTTTTACGCGTAAAAGTAGTGAGTCGGCGAACACTAAGCCACTAATATATATCGAATATATATATATATAGTAGTGGAATAATAATAATAATAATAATAATAAAAAAGTGTTATAAATTTAGTAATTATTTCTCCATCGTGGAATATATAACTTTAGAAAACTAGTTCATAACGATTGAATTTTGATTTAATAAATAAGATTAAAATTTAATTATACGAAAATACAATTATATCCATCATGTGTTTGTCACATGATAACATTTGGATGGAATCCGTCAAAATTGATAGTGAGATGGTGCAAATCAGCAATTGTTTCAAAGTTGAGGAGGCAAAAATTCGCAATTGATAGTTTATGGTGTAAATTGACAATTACAACCAAATTTAGGAGGCATTTCAACAATTTTGCCGATTTGAAACACTTAATTTGTAAAGAGGAAGGTACACAACGATTTGAGAATAGTGGTTGGCATGGAGGTCTAGTTAGTATTAACGATTTGAAGAATTCATGTTTTTTTAGGGTTTATCAATTTGATGTTGTTAAAATTTTTGTTTTGATTAATTATAATCTATAAATTTAATTTAATATATAAAAGGATAAAATTAATTTTTTAAGTCAGATATTTTCTCATGAATTAACCAAGATTTTTTTTAAATGACATGGCATGTCATGTCAAATTAAGGCCTACTCTTCATGGTCACAATGAGGCCTCCTAATAATTCCTAGTCTTTTAGCTAAAGCTGTATGTTAGAATATGCCTTGAATCAGATATGTATACCGGCAACATACGGGGTTGCTCCCGAAGTTAAATTAATCCGTGTTATGCTGGGTTTTAGTTTTCTGTTGAGCCTACCATTCGGGATATATATATCATTTAGGTTATTAACCTAGTGTGATATTCTGCAATTTGTAATCTGTAATCCGTTTTCCTTAAGGATAATAAAACTGTTCTCCTTTATCTGTGAACGTAACTAACATATTGTTAGTGAACCACATAAATCTGTGTTATTTCTTACATTTGTTACAGCACTGTATTATCCCTAAAGTCATCCATGATCGATATAACTAGGGTCCAGGGTTAATAAATCAGTGCGATTTGGGTGATGATTATTTGTGTTTGTCTCTATACAGATTCTCAGTGCACGTCAATTTCAGCAACAGAGGTTGACAATGGAACTGCAGTGACGCTCTGCAAGAACTTGCTGCTGGTCTTAGCCAGCCTCACACTTCAAATTAAGTTCAAACATCATACATCGACCGTATGATACGTGATGAACGGTCCCAGGGGGTTGATCATGATCGAATGCGCGCATGGAGGGTACAATGGGTTGTCAAGCACATGGTATAGTTTTCTGTACGTTGACATGTATATGTATATGTATATGTATATGTATATGTATATATGGTTTGTGAGAATTTAGGGTACGTGTCTACGTGATACTGAGCCAGTCATTTCCTGGAGACCTCACACAGATTTGAATGTGATGAGTAGCTTTAGCACAGCTTGTTGTGTTGTTTGTATGCTTATTTCTAAATAGATTTGCGTCCCCTACATAAAGCCTTACTGGGTTTTCTCTCCATTTCAGAAACTGGGGTCACTCAATTTTGACAGCATCAATGAAATTGGGAAAGAAGTTGTTTGATGCTAAAATATCTCTTATGGAGAGATCCTTCCGTAAAATAGTCTCTTTTATTAACTTTAGATAGTTTGACCGCAGTTGTCGGTTTATCCTATATGTGCTTCGTATGCTGGTGTACCACCGTCTCTCAACGGAATATAGAACTTAAAGCTGCCTGACTTCTTGATAAGCGATTAAGACAAGTAGAGTACCAACCTTGCCTGAATGAGTCTTTCTCGCCTAGTAACCTAGAACTTTGGTTTTATGTGTCTCTAGCAGAGCCCCAGAAATCAATACCTCACACTACCCTTTACGAGTGCAAAGCTGAGCAACTTCTCTGACGATGTGTTGAGAACACCGCTTCCTTGGATGTCCGAACTCTCACTCGATATGTGACAAGTCTTTCAACCTTCTAGTCGCGTTAACTCCCTTTGGATATCTCCACTCTCACTCGATCGGTGACAAACTCTTCAATCTTCTAGTCGCGATAATTGCTTTCTCTGGTCGCAATACTCTCACTCGTTCGGTGACAAACACTTTGACCGTCTGGCTGCAAAGATAGAATCTCTTAACGAGATGTCTAGGTGTACTTGCGTATAGCAAATGTTTTGTGTTTGATCGGGGACCCTTTCACCAATGTTCTTACTTTCCTTATATAATGCTCAATAGTCGTCTTTCAATTCTCTTGAACTTCTTCTGCTCTTGCTCTTTGAATCTCAATATAACTCTAACACTATCCAGCACACGGGTCTTATCTTTATATAGTTCTAATGCTATCACAACTCCTTTACTAGAAGAAACCTATCTGAAACAGAAAATGTATGATAGAAATTAAGCCGCATGAATCAGCTATCCGGAATTCACAATCCTAAGTTGATCTGGAAACGGACTCTGTTTTTCCACTTGACCGCTCACCAAGCTACATCTTCTAACTGGGCCGCTCGCTAAGACTTCGGCTCATGTTGGGCCGCTTGTCAATACTTCAGCTTTTCAAGTCCAATATAAATTTTTTATTTCAGCCCAAATAAAAATTAAACCAAAACTGCATTGGATGAGAGAAGAGAGAGAGAGAGGGAGAGAAAGAGAAGAGCCCTCTGATCTCTAATTTCGTTCCTTTCAGTTTTTTTTCTTAAGCCGAAAAGCTCTTTACCTTTTCTGCTCCCTCTCACGTGCACCATTTCCCCTCTCTCCACAAATTTTTACCCTCATTTCACAGAGCTCATTTGCTGACTAGTAACCTTTTTTACTTGATTGTTTGCTACTCTGGGACTACTGCGCGCCACGTACATACACAGAGCTCTTTACTATAAAATGAACAAAAATTGATTGAGGTCTTGCAGTGGCTAAAAAAAAGGAGCTGCATATAAAAACACTACCTATTAACAAGTCTCATCCAAGTGCTCTACCTCTACCTAAACAATCGCAGATCCACCATCGAGCTAGCAAGAGAGAAACAATGGCTCTAGAAGCCATTTCTTCGAACGAGCCTTTCAACTTCATCATCTATGACACCATCTCTGCAACACCCTTCAGCTGCCACGATTCTCCAAACTTCTTACTCGAGAACTGCATCGCTTCCAGTACTACTACTCTTCCTACCATGAAACCCACCATAACTCAAAATCATTACCACACGAGTAGCAGTGTAGCTTTGGAGAGTTGTACTACTACTAGCTCACTCGGAACTCGAAATCAACAGCAGCAGGACCGGAAGAAGAGGAAGCGAAAGCCGAGGATTTGCAAGAACAAGGAAGAAGCCGAGACGCAGAGAATGACTCACATTGCTGTTGAGAGAAACCGCAGAAAGCAAATGAATGAACACCTCGCCATTTTGCGCTCCCTCATGCCTGAGTCTTATGTTCAAAGGGTACCACTCTTAGCTACACTCCATTTTCCCATTTAATTGGTCTCATTCTTTAATTTTACGCCATTATCTTTCCTTTAATTATTATATGGATCGCTAAAGGAAAATCAAAACAATTGAGCTGAACTGTGGGAGTATGCATTTTGGATAAACTTAGCAGCTCAGTAAACAAATAATATATGAAATAGAATTCAACTCTTGGGACAAAAACAACTGCAGAAAGTTAATTGAGCAGTAAACTACAATGCAGAGAAAAAAATAGTGAGATCAGAGTGAAACTGGGTAAAAAGGCAATATTTCTATAACTTTTTCATTTGTCATCTGCCTACCTTGTAAAAGGTCCATACTCCATACTCCATAGTTAAATTATTAAAGAATACTTGATGTTCTTTGCTATATATATTCTTCTCTTCAAATCATGCACGGTGAGAAATTAGTGAAATCCATTATTATCTTTTCGTGATTACATATGATTCTTACAATGCAGACTTTATGATTATAATAATTGAGAGTTTGGGACTACTACTTAAGGCCATTGTTGCTAGCCACCACGTACTGTGTTAACTGTTTAACGAAATTTCTATTATGGTACGGCAAAATCGCAAGGTTTAATTTCAGGAATAGTTTGCAAATTAGTTTTGTTGCTTTTCTAATTGCTTTGGTGTACATGTAGGGTGACCAAGCCTCTATAGTTGGTGGTGCCATAGAATTCGTGAAGGAGCTCGAACACCTCTTGATGTCCCTGGAAGCTCAGAAGGTTCAAATTCTAAAATCCGACTTTGTTAATGAAGATAGTACTACTACTACTGCCAACTCCACAGTTGTGCCACCAGTTTTAACTCCTCTGTTCCCGTTTTCGGGGTATGATATTCTTCAAGGTCAGCACTCCTGGTCTCATCAACACATCCCTAACAAATTGACATCAAGAACGAAGGGAGATATAGCTGATATTGAGGTCACATTGATTGACACTCACGCTAATCTACGAATCGTGACGCGAAGAAGTAGCCCGAGCCAGGTTTCCAAGATGGTTGCAGGCATTCAAACGCTTCAGCTCACTATCCTTCATCTCACTGTTAACACCATCCAATCATTTGTTCTCTACTCCATTAGCGTCAAGGTATGGATATATTTTCACCAAGGCTAGTTTCTACATGTCGTGTTAGTTATGCATGTCTTAGATATCAATTAAGCATGGAATACTTTCTCAGTAGAAGGGCTAGAAAGAAATTGTTGTGGGGAGTGGTTTTAGTCATACTAGATGTTAGAGATTGTCACCAAATATTGTCTTGCATTTGAGTAGATATGTCACTGATGGTACTTTTCACCTAGCTATTTGCCAGATATATTATTGCTTGCTAATTTGGAATTACGTACCTACTCTCATAGGAACTCCATGATCGAGTTTTTTTTTTTTTTGGGCTAAATTAGGATGAACATTGTATGTGCAGATTGAAGAAGGGTGCTTACTCAGTTCAGTAGATGACATAGCCGCAGCGTTTTACCATATGCTTAGAGTAATTGAGGAAGCAGCTGCAGCTCCCTTGCGTTAAATTAACCATGTTTTCATCTGACTCGATCAGTGCTCTTAGCTAGCTAGCTAGGATTCTAGGAATAATGCCACATCTTTCTGATTTCTATAGTGAAGATTCTTCTGCTGATGTATGTAAGCTACAGTACTAAATAGGCCAGTACGTTTCCTTGTGTTTTCTTTTCGGAGTTTCGGGCACAGGACAACTTCGATGCTTACTTCTTATCTAGGGTGCAGTTTCCCAAGTTCCACAATTGCATGGCAATCGACTCCAAAATCGCATAATATTTGAACTTAATATGAAACAGAATGACTCAATTAATAAAGGTTATGATTTCACTAGTGTTGAAAATAAGATTAATTTATCTCAACAGTTTCTGAATTTTACTCTAGCACTTTAAAACTCGAACTTACAAACTTATCAACGTAATAATTAAACTTCTATTTTATTTTAAAAATATAATTTTCGTCAAATTTTCATTAAATATCCGTTACCACGTGAGATTCAAAAGATAAGGGCAGTAGTGTTATTTCGTCTCTAAGGTCAACCTAAATGATTTGATCGATTCACCTAAATAATTAATCTAAGCACCCAAAAAAATAATTTGGGCACCTAAATGATTCACCTACATACATGAACAAACAAATAATTGATCTACCACATTAATAATTTTGTAAATTCAAATACTACATTGCATGAATAAAGTTCAAACACTATTGAGATAAATTAGTCTGAAAATAAATAAAAGATGGGAGAAATATACTCCCTCCGATTTTTTATATAGGTCGTTTAAGGAGTTTGCAAAGAGATTAAGAAACATTTCTAATGACAATTTAACCCCTATTTTAAGGCTTCATTGCTCTTAATTACATTTAATCTACCCATCACTTTTCTCTTTTCCCTGTGCCTTATTACACTACAAGAAAAATGCACTTAGACCGCGGAAACTTCTCTGCGGTCTAAGTGACACTTAGACCACGAAAAAAGACATCTCCGTCGTCTAAGTGAAATTTCAAAAATTCAAAAATTTCACTTAGACCGCGGAGAAAGTTTCCGCGATCTAAGTGTTCACTTAGACCGCGGAAAAAACCATCTCCGTCGTCTAAGTGAATTTTTGAATTTTTAGAACCGGCGCCCAATTAATTTGGGTTTAGGGTTTAGGGTCTCTGCGGTGTGGGTGGCACTTAGACGACAGAGATGAAAAAGACATCTCTGTCGTCTAAGTACTTTAACCCTAAACCCTAAACCCTAAACCCTAAGGCCCTTACCCCTAAATTGCGGAAATTTTCACTTAGACGACGCAACTGCACGTTTGCGTCGTCTAAGTGAAAATTTCGTGATTTCACCTAAGACAACGGCTATCTAGACCATGTCCCAATGCATATTCTTTTCGTCGAGACCGTAGAGTAAACAATGCTTGGAGTGTGAGCGTCGACTGTTCCAAAATAGGACTTACGAATTTTCGTGTATCCACGTTTCCGGTTTGTAAAAATTTCGGTTTTGTGGTTGACTGTGCCGATGAAACCCTTAATCAACTTATTATTTTGTGAAAATTATTCGGTTTATATATTGTCTTATGGCGAATGTATCCATCTCCGTGGTCTAAGTGAATTTTATTTTTAAACTAAATTTCTGAAAAAATTTATTTTGGAGAAAATTGAAAAATTTTAAAAATTCACTTAGACCACGGAGATGACCACGGTCATCTCCGTGGTCTAAGAGAATTTTTTTCAAACTAAATTTCTGAAAAATTTATTTTGGAGAAAATTAAAAAATGCCGCCAATTATTTTCACTTAGACGACGGAAAATAAGAAATTCCGTCGTCTAAGTCAAAATAATTGGCGGCATTTTTTTCACTAAAATTTTGGCAAAAATTTAAATCACTTAGACGACGGAATTTCTTATTTTCCGTCTTCTAAGTGAAAATAATTGGCGGCATTTTTAAAAATTTAAAGCACTTAGACGACGGAAATACTGATTTTCCGTCGTTTAAGTGTTTTAAAACCCTTTAAATTCATCATTTTCTCAATCTCTCTTCATTTTTTCCTCTCTCAATCCACTCTCCCTCTCTCCCTCTCCCTTTCTCCCCAATCAAACCACCAACCATATATCATCACCACCACCATCACCATCCACCATCATCATCACCACCACCACCGTCGCCTCCACCTCCGACATCACCACCGTCGCCACCATCACCGACATCACCACCATCGCCG
Source organism: Geum urbanum (assembly GCA_946800695.1). Classification (NCBI taxonomy): domain Eukaryota; kingdom Viridiplantae; phylum Streptophyta; class Magnoliopsida; order Rosales; family Rosaceae; genus Geum; species Geum urbanum. The sequence continues at coordinate 27,561,368 of OX327011.1, forward strand.
CCATCACCGACATCAACACCGTCGCTGCCACCACCAACATCACTACCGTCGCTGCCACCACCACACACCACCACCACACACCACTAGCTACAGCCTACATTGTCGCCTCCACCACCACCGGCGCCGCCGCCACCACTACCACCACCACCACCGCCTATAATTAGTTTAGTTTTAGGTTAATTTAGTTTATTTAGGCTAGATTAATTTATTATATTATATTATGAATTTTGTATTTAAATCCATAATAATTTAAATTATTTATTCATTATGAATTTTGTACGTATTATATATTATTAATAATTAACATTCAATAAATTTTGCAATATTATGAATATTGATATACAAAAAATTAAATGAAAAATTCATGAAATGCTAATTATTAAATTACTAATTAGCATTTCATGAATTTTTCATTTAATTTTTTTTTACAAAATCACCACTTAGACGACGGAGATGGACGATTTCCGCGGTCTAAGTTTTCACTTGGATCACGGAGAATTCATTCTCCGTCGTCTAAGTGAAAACTTAGATCGCGGAGTCTTTTACGCGGTCCAAGCGAGCACTTAGACCACATACATTCTCTGTCGGAATTCTCCTTCTCCGTCGTCCAAGTGCTTGGACGACAGCACTTGGAGTACGAAACTTGGACCACGGAGGTTCCGTCGTCTAAGTACTTAGACGACGGAAAAACGCACCTAGATGACGGAAACGCTCCGCGGTCTAGGTGCGTTTTTCTTGTAGTGTTACTACTCTTCACTTCACTAAACTCTTTCACATTCTTTATAATTATTGCACAATCCAACTTGAAATTCAAATACCTACTCCAAATCTAATGAAAATTTCCGGGGAGAAAAATTTCAACTCAAAATTTTTTATGTATCAAAACTTTCAAGTTTTAGAATGGAGTCAAAACTGAAATTACATAACTTCATTTGCCTATATAAGAAGACAAATCAAAGAGTAGAAATTCTAGAGAGACATACGTCCATGGCTTCAAGCATTATGAATCAATCCATTGACCTAAAATTTTCACCTACGAGAGATGAGGGAGAATTTCTATTTTATCAACATCATGCTTCTTTGAGCATTAAAGAAACCAATTTGGATATGGAGGATCTCGTTCTAATGACAATAAGATCTTCTTCTACTTGAGCTATAGTAATTGATTTAAATATGGATCCGAATCAAGAGTCGGAGACTCCCTTACTTGAGATAGATATTGATCAATTGCGTGAAGAAGATGAACATATACCACAAGAAGATGAACATGTACCAGAAGAAGATGAACATGTACCAGCTTTGGATACAGGTAAACTCGGTTGTGTAGATGATGAAGGAGTGTATGCTCTGTTTTTATTGTTATGCTCTGTTCTTTTCATGTAGATGAATTTGAATTTTTTTGGAAGTCATCTCTCATCATTACCATCATTACTACTGCTTCTATCATCTTTTGATTTCTTTCCCTTTTTCTCAATTAGTAGTCTTATCTGTGTAGTAGTCCAGTAGCTAGTAGCCTAATACAGTAGCTACTAGTCAATGCGTTGGACTTTTCTTATTTAGAATTGTCATAAAATTTCTTGACTTGGTAGTACAACAACTAGTATAGGAACTACTAGTCCTTGCGTTGGACTAATTGGAATTTTCTTGACTTGTTTTTCTTTTAAAATATGCATAAAATGTTGACAAATCTCAAGTGAGACGGAGAAATTTTTTATCAAATGAGCAACGATTGACGATGCATAATGCTTTGTTAGAGAAGAGTGTCAACAGAAAACTAAAAAAAAAATTGACGACGAAAGTATCTGGATTATTTTCGGTAAATTTACAAACTGTACAACGGATTTGGAAGCAATCAAAAAAATACTCCAGTTGGAGGATTTGTCGATGTGTCACATAGGTGAACAAAGAATTGTGGTCTGAAGAGGGTTCAAGTTGACTTAAACCAAGTTCATGAAGTTCCTTTACATCGAAGGACGACCTTGAGATCACTTGTTGTAGCTTTGAATGTGAGTTATACAACATTAGTAAGACTTGTGAAAGAAGGTCTTATCCGTCGTCACACTAATGCTATTAAACCATATCTAAAGGAGGAACATAAAATAACACGTTTGCGATTTTGCATCTCTATGTTGGTCCCAGGAAGAATGCCTCATGAGCTGAAGTTTGTTGACATGTACAATGTGATACACATCGACGAAGAAATATTATCTACTCTCTACTGAAGAAGAACCATTGCGCACATGTCAAAGTAAGAATTTTATTGGGAAGGTGATATTCTTAGCGGCTATGGCTCGTCCAAGATTTGACGCCAAAGGAAATGAAGTATTTTCGGGGAAAATAAGAATATTTCATTTTGTCACAGAGAAACCAGCTGAGAGAAGAAGTAGAAATAGAGAGGCAGGGACTATGGAGATAAAGGCGATGACTTCAGTCAAGAGAGAGACTGTGCGTGCCTATTTGATTGAATTTTTTTTACCCGCAATTCAAAAGAACTGGCCAAGAGAGGATTCCAATAGAACTATCTTTATTAAACAAGATAACGCAAGGAAACACATCGATCCAAGTGATGAAGAGTTTCAAATTTCTGCCTCACAACATGGTTTCGACATTTGGTTGACATGTCAACCATCAAAGTCACATGACTTAAACATTCTAGACCTTGGATTTTTCAATTCCATTCAAGCATTGCAACACAAGGAGTGTCCAAACACAATACCAGAGCTTATTAGTGCAGTTGAGAAGTCTTTTAACGAATACTCGACAAAAAAAGTGAATCGTGTTTTTGTAACTCTACAACTATGCATGCGAGAGATCATGAAAATTAAAGGTTCGAACAAATACAAAAATTCACATGTGAAGAAAGATACATTGGAGAGAGAGGACCGTCTTCCTACACAAGTTAGTTGTGGCTATAATCTAGTCCAAACTATTGGGAATATATTAGCATAAGAGAGAAATTATGAATTACAGTATATCATCTTATGTCAGTTTGTTATCATGTCACTTAGGTATAACTATTGCTTCTATATCGTTATTTTAGTACTACAAGTACTTCTTTGATGTCTATATTTCCATCTTAGTTAACTTTGCAGAAAGTGTTGTCATACCAACTCAGGTACAACTATTGCTACTAGCTATACAGATAAGACTACCAACTGAGAAAAAAAAAGGAACAAGTCATGATAAAAGCAGTAGTAATGATGGTAATAATGAGAGATGACTTCCCAGAAAATCCAAACTTTCAGAACTTAGCAAGACCACCCACATTTCCTTCACCATAAAAACAGAGCATGACAATAAAAAAAAAGAGCATACCACTCCTTCACCATCTACACAAGCTCGCTACACAAGTTTAGAAAAATTCTGGATACATCACTTTCAACATGTTATAGATTAAACAATGCATCTCATGATCAGGATGGAGTTGCCCTTCATCAAAAGGTAACTTGTTCAAATCAAGCAACGCTCGGATATTTGCAACTGATTTCGCTGATTCTTTCTCCTTCACATTATCAACACTTGCATCAAATATAAACTTTGGTGAAGAAGGAATATGGTTCTTGTCCATTATAGCTAAATCTTGAACTGAATGGTGAACATGTATAATTTCCTTTAATAGAGAAGGTTGGTGGTAGTCGAGGGGAAAAAAAAGGAGAGAAGCATCAACAATTTGAGCGGGAGATGCTAAAATACTCTCAAATTTTCAATTAATGGAAGGAGTGAATGAGAATTGAAAGACTTCATGCATGCTGGCTTTAGGGATGAATAGATTAATGGATGATCACTTAGCTAATATATTGTCATACATTATTGTCGATTCTATTTTCATTGCAACTAATATAAAGACTATTGGTTTAGCAAGCGGTACAAATTTTTTTGCATAGATGGTGGTAGTGGAGGGAAAAAAAGGAGAGAAGCATTAGCAATTTGAAGGAGAAAAAAAGATGATGATAGTGAAGTATCTTTAATGAAAGAATAATAATTAGAAGTAATTGAAAAGAAAAATAGCATGAAAATTGATACAAATTCTCACGATAATATTCTTTTATTCATGTCATTATTGTGGCCGAGAGATAAATTAAAAAATATAAGCTAAAACATTACATATCGAAACAAAACTCAGAACCTAAAACGACTTATATAAAAAATCAGAGGGAGTAGCAAAGTTAATGAGGTCAAACTCGGCTAAGTGGAAAAACACGTGTCGCATTACTATTGGAGAACAAAATTGGGACATAGGTCTTTCGTCCCTGACATCTTGAACACTTGCGCCTCCATAAAACTCCATTCGTCTTCCTTCCTTCTCCTTTCTTTCTCTCTCGCTCTCTCTTCAGTAGCACCGCCTATAACTTGAAAGAAAAACTTAACGATTCCTCTACTAGGTAATTTACTAACTGTTTGCTGAGTTTGCTCCAACTACATGAGTCGATAGGTTTCTGCTATTTTTTTCTCAACTCATTCTTTTGGTTTTCTTTCTCGTTTGAATATGCATTGCAGTCATGCTTCATTGCTTACTTTTTTTTTTTTTTCTGTATCATAGTGAAATTGAGGTTTACGGATCATCAAAATGCATTCCAACTGTTTATGCAGCTCCAAAGTTTCAGTGATTCTGATGAAAAAGATACAACCTTTACTGTTCTTCTTTACTGACTTTGGTATTGAAACCAATAGTTTTGCCAAAGAATTGAGATTATTTGTATCAAATTGGCCTAAAACAACTCAGAGGGTTAAAGTTTGGAATTTTATGCGTGATATGTGCAAGTACTGTAGCTAATTTGTGTTTGGCTTCATCTTGTTCTAGTACTAATACCCAGCAAATACTAAACCCTCCTTAAACCTCTTTAAAAGGAATAAGAAAAATGAGCAATCCAGCTCATAAACCTCATGAAGAAGAAGAAGAAGAAGAGGAAGAAGAAGAAGAAGAAGAAGAAGAAGATGACCAAGGGGAGGTATTTCTCGATGAAGAGGACATCATGGGTGAAATTGCTGTCGATGACGAAGGTCCTCTTTCTGTTTTTTTTCTCTCTCTCTTTCTGTATATGCATATATTACAATGTTTTGTATAGAATATTTGCTATATATTCTAACTTGCTGGTCAACTATTGTGAGTTTCAGATCTTCCTGAGGCAGAGGATGAAGTTGGTATGTTGCTAATATTGATCCCACCATGTTTTACTGATTGTTCGTATTTAGGATATTGGTTTTTTTTTTTCTTTCTTTTTTTCTATCGTGAATGGTTATGGTGCACTGTTGTGATACTTTGATTTATGGTGGTTTCAGATGAGCTCGATGATTCCATACACATTTTTACTGGTCATAGTGGTAAGCATTCTTTCATTTATGTTTAATGTAATGATATTCATCTGTTTCCTATACCTCATTGTTCTAGCCATTTAGAAGTTCTAAGGGCCTGTGTGGAAGTGCTGATGTGTAAAAACCATTGTGGTTCTCATTGTGGTGCTGAGTTAAGATTCATCCAAATCAAAATAGTGTCTAAAAACAATGGAGAGAAACTAGTAAGCTCTCAGTCCAGTAAGCTGTTAAGTAATATGATCAGTATTCATTCAGCATCAACATATAAAACTCACTAAATTTACCCCTCCGTGGTGTTTTCCTGTAAATCATAATAACAGCTATGGTCCTAGGGAAATAAATACTTCCTTTACATTTGTTCTGATTTTTATATTGTGCTGGTGGCATAACCCTACTTGAAAGAGAGGTACTTCAGTAGAGAAATTTCACTGATCTTGTAAATCCAGATTTGCAGCGTTAGAGGAATTTGTTTAGTTTAATTACTTGTTTTTTAATAAATTAATGGTTATCTGACTTGTCTTCATTTTGAGCACATAGGAAGGCAACGCTTTTTGTTGCTCTCTAGTGCCATTTTTAATGATATCTCAGTAAAGCTATCATTTCCCCCTCTAGACAGCTGATTTGTTTTATATAAGTCGGTAACCTAATAAGAATTGTTTTCATCCTCTGAACTTGATTGGTTTAATGATTCAATTAAAATCTTGACTTTGGTATATTTTATTGGGCAGATGAACTGTACGCAGTTGTGTGCAGTCCCACGGATCCTACTTTAGTTGCAACAGGAGGTAAAGATGATAGAGGGTTTCTTTGGAAGATTGGACAAGGAGATTGGGCTTTTGAGCTTAAAGGTAGGTGAACCAGAAAATAAATACATAGTTTACTTACTTCATTCTTCATAATTTATTGGCTATACTTCTGTGCTTTGAAGACAATTCTTTGTGCTCTAGTCTCAGTAGTGAACTCTGCCTTCTTTGGATCTTATCTTCATTTTGCTCAGTTTAACTGGTTTTGAACTACTTTGCAGGTCATAAGGATTCTGTTTCTAGTCTAGCATTTCGTGCTGATGGACAGTTGTTAGCATCTGGAAGCTTGGATGGAGTCATCCAAATTTGGGATATAGCATCAGGAACTCTGAAATCTACTTTAGAAGGTCCTGACGGGGGAATCGAGGTAAAACCTTTTGCATCAACATTTCTCTCTACTTATTATTATACTGCAGTATATGAAAAGTTTAACATGAGGGCACTAAATCATAGTGGATCAAGTGGCATCCTAGAGGTCATGTGGTCTTGGCTGGTTCAGAAGATTCTGCAGTTTGGATGTGGAATGCTGACAGTGGTTCGTATTTAAATTTATTTTCTGGTCATGGTGGTAGAGTGAGTTGTGGTGATTTTACCCCTGATGGTAAGAAACTGTTCTTCATTTTGATGCTTTCCTTCCTCTTTAAAACAAAATGTTGTTTCTTTATAACAATCATTAATTGTTTTATTTATATGGTTCCCTTCTTCTGGCGCATAAGGCAAAACAATCTGCACTGGTTCTGCTGATGCAACTTTGAGAATTTGGAATCCAAAGAGCGGTGAGAGCATTCATGTGGTACAAGGTATGTGCCGAATCTATCATATCATTCTCTGTATAGCTTGTCCTCGCATGTAGCTAGAGTTTTGGAGCAGAGGCAATGAAGATACTCCAATTCTTGATGAACTAGTTTGATCTGAAATGTGATGGCAGTCTTTATTTTTTTTTCCCATTATATAGAATATTTGAGCCTGTTTGTCCTCATTTGGCTATTTTAACGCATGTTCTCCTCTAGGTCATCCATACCATACTACAGGATTGACATGTTTGACAATTAGTTCTGATTCAAGTCTAGCTATTACTGGTTCTGAAGATGGTTCTATTCATATTGTTAACATAACAACTGGAAAGGTATGATGTCTTTTTCTTTGTATGCCCGTACCCTTTGGTTAGTAGTTACAGTTCTAATTTTATATATTTACATAAATTATTTTTTCATCAACAGGTTGTTAGTACCCTGGTTTCACATTTGGATTCAGTTGAATGTATGGGGCTTGCACCAAGGTACAATCACTACTCTCTCTCTCTCTCTCTCTCTCTCTCTCTCTCTCTCTCTCTCTCTCTCTCTCTCTCTCTCTCTCTCTCACACACACATTAGTTTTCCACTTGATTCACTAATTTAGTTGTCTGTCAAACAAATGCACTTGATCCCTTTGATGGATTTACCATAAAAATTCGATTTCAAGATGTAAATGGTATTAGTGATCATGCTAATGTAATGTTTGTGCATATCACTTTGATGAAATTATAATCATTGTTAGTTCTGTGATATCTGAAGAGCATTACAAGCTTGAGATAATAGTGCAAATATTATTCTGGGGAAGGTTTAAAGTTAAAGGAATTTGGGAGTTCATACTTCTGCTTACCTCCTACTTAAGAAATCCTAAACAAGGAAATCTAGGCAGTGTGATTCTTCATTCTTGCTACGTGACTCTTAATTCCTGTAGCATTCGGCTGTGATGCTATTATTCTCATGCTTTAAATTGTGGATGGCAGCTCCCCTTGGCTTGCAACAGGTGGCATGGACAAGAAGCTTATTATTTGGGACTTGCAGCATTCATCGCCCCGTTGTACCTGTGTACATGAGGTCTATTTGAGTTCCATTATGCATATTTTTAGTTTTACATATTTTCAGAGGGTCAGTTGGGTCGTCATACTTGTGTATTGTAAATCTCTGCAACTCGTGTAATGAAGAAATCTTTACTTATGGGCAGGATGGAGTGACATGCTTGACATGGCTGGGTGGATCCAGGTATTTAGCAACAGGGTGTTTGGATGGGAAGGTTCGGCTTTGGGATAGTCTCTCTGGTGAGTGCGTAAGAACCTTCAATGGGCACAACGAACCCATTCAGTTTCTCTCTGTATCTGCCAACCAAGAGTTCCTTGTTTCTGTATCAACTGATGGAACTGCCCGAGAATTCGAGTTACATGAGTAACCAAAAAAATAGCTTTCATAAGCTTGTATCAAGAATGATCTTATGGCTATATATCTGTGCTTGTTGCATTTGAGCAACGTGAGATTCATCCCAGAACATTTGCCTCACAGACCAATTGCAATTTTGAAATGTTAATTTTGTATTTTTTCAGTTGAGCGTACGTTTGATAGCATTCTTGTAGTCTTCACTCCAAGTTGTGTTCTTGCTTCTAGCAACTTTACACTTATTTCATATTCTATCGTTACTAGCTTAGTGAATTCTTGTACTTGAAACAGTGCTTCCTGTATGGATGCACGTGTATTATCGACTTACCTTGTAACTATTTGAGATATTATTGACTTACCTTTGGTCAATTATCCTATGCGGATTGGGATAACTCAATAGGCTAGGCAGGAAGGAATACGTGTATATATAGAGAGCAAATGCGACTTGTCGCCCGCAAGAACTTTAAATTTTGCAGAAAATTACAACTCATAAGAACAATATATTGTAATCAAACAAATCAATGTAATAACTAACTGAGACAAAAATCTTTGATTAATTGATCTTGTTCTTCAGGATTAATCCACTTCTGTTTCTTTTAGAGAAGAATTACTGCATGCCTTGCTCTTGCAGGCCTAGTGGGTAACAATCTTCCACTCGGAATCGATCCCTTCAGTGCTATATGTCTCATAGTCTCTTTTCTATGGCTAGATACACCAACTCCTCCAGCTGCTGATGGTTTGGAAGAACCAGCAATCTCATCGGACTCTGACTCTGACTCTGAGCTCCCTTCCACATGTTCTTCATCATTCATCCGAAGAATGTTGGCAACTACGACGCGATTATTCTGATGAGAATAGTCCATGGAAACTGACCTCCTAACTGATTGATGAAATGCCTCGTCACCTCTAATCTCTATTACGGTATCTCTTTCTTCTGCAGCACGAAAACCACGTAATGGCGTCTTTGGTATGACATCTCCATGTACTATTTCCTCATGTTCAGGATACCCCCTCCTCTCTGCCTCCATGACTACATTGGCATCTTCACTGCTACTACTCGGAGGAGTAGTTTCATTCACAACACGAGGCAATTGAGGCGGTGGAGGAGGGTTAATCGAAACGATAGTAGCACGACATAGAGGACAGTTTGAGTGAGACTTGAGCCATGTATCAATACAAGGGAGATGAAAAGAGTGGTTGCACTGAGGCAACAGCCTGAGACACTCATCTTCTTCAAACTCACTGAGCCAAACAGCACAACCCGTCCCTTCAACTACTTCATCTCCTTTCTTGAACTTGCAAACCCTCAATGACTTGATCACAGCTTCATCCAAGCCATCAACAGTCACAACATACCACGGTCCATGGATAGAAGGATTTTGAGCACCTTCTGGCTGCTCATTCTAGCCATGATCCTCTCTGCTTCTTGATCTTTGGTCCTCGTCACCGCAATACTTGGACATCAAAGTGTAATAGCTCACAAGAAGGAAAGCACTCACCAGAATACCAATGATTGCAATAACTAAAGGAGAGAAATTTGGAGATGAAGAGGAGTCGTCTTGAGGAAACTCAAACGAAGGAGGGGGAGGTATTACGGTGTAGCACCACTGTGGACAATACAGACTACAAAAGCCTTGAGAACAGTCTCTGCTGTTCATGTAAGGTATCCAAGTTCTCGGACCACTACTACTGCCTATAGATCCCATCACCAATCTAAAACCTTACACACAGCTTCTCTTAATTATCTCATAAACATTCTTAATATCATATTTGCTAATTTCTTCCCTCTAATATACTCTCATAGAGCAAGATGCAATTTCAGACACTAAGCACACCCTGAAAGAAATGAAAGAGTGTGACACAAGAAAACAAGCAGTGGAGTACCTGAAGATAACTAGGACTCTTGAGTTCTGTAGAGCAAGGATTACCTGCAATATAAGAAATTTCAAAGAGACAAAGATGGGGCTGGGAAGCCAAAGAAGCTTAGATGGAAAGCAAAGCAAAGGCTACAAGATGTGAGTTTTTTCTTTTTCCTTTTTCTTTAGCCCTGTTCATCTTTTTCTTTAGTCCATTTCTTTCTTTCTGGAGATAGTGTTTTGTTGACTAGCTAGCGTGGTGATGTTGGTTGGGATTTCGTTAAAGCAATGAAAGCCTTGGATATCACTAAGACAGTTGCAGTTGCAAAGTTAGACGTGAAATTGGTGAAAGATACTAGAACTACTATAAAAGAAGAACCGTCAATATCGGTGTACCAAACATCACAAGTGCAATTTTTGCATGGGATTAACGGGTGAAAAAGAAAATCGAGCCTCATGGCTGAAGTTTGTATCAAGGGCTAGGTGATGGAGTCATCACTGTCATGGACATCTTGAGTCATATGTTTCGAATAACGACCCTGCTCGCTGTGTAGCGAATCATGTGTATGATATTGTGAGGCAGTTAAGAAGCTACAATCTGTGACAGAAAGGGATAGCAGCCTTAGTTTTAGGCCAGAAATCATGTAGAGGTCAATCAATGTATGCATTATGCTTTACACCACAAAGCAACTCAGTCAGTAAGCGCTCACTCCTTTCATTTTCAGTATAAAGAAAAGAAAAGCAGTGAGCATGTGTTGGGAACAAACAATATGGCATCACTGATAGAAAAAAAATGCAATTTTTACAAAAGCGAGGATGTGCATCTCAAAAACCAGGATTTAGATTCCTTTTGAGTTTTGAGAGAAGCATATATTCTCTGGGATTCATCTCTTTCCAACAAGATTAAAGCCGATTGCAACATCTCAGTAAGGAATCCCAATCCTCTTAAGAAAGACGGAGAATGATTTTTACGTTACAAGAGATTAGAGACACACCCAAAATGCTGCAGCAACTCGTACATCTCTAGACTATTGCTAAAGTAAAGGGGAAGTCAAAAACTAAAGGATATGGCATTGAACTAAAAGCTAGCTTCAGAAAACTAACCAAGACCCTCCTTCTCCCCAACTTCGGACCACCTTTTCTTTCTTCATATGGTTCAAAATGTGGGGGAGTCGAGAACCAATATCAGTAAAGCGAGGTACTCTTAACTCTTCAGACAGTCCAGAAGCTTTGTTCTTATCCAACACAAATATCAAGTACGTAAGAGCCAAGGAACTCTCTTTACATGATAACTTGCTTTAAGCTTACGACCATCCTTTCACTCTTCAGATTTTTCCAGTTTGATCAAAGACCCGCAGGCACGCAGATCCTTCTTTGTAAAATGATTCTAGATACAACGAAGAATTTTTTTAATCTGTTTCCTCGTGTTGCTTAACAATATAATATCATGAGTAGGCAACTTTCAGCTCTTCCTTTCTTCCATATGGTTGTTTTTTCTTTCTTACAAGAACTCATCATATTGGTAAAGAAATGTCTGACCGTGGTAAAAATACAGATCGCGACACAGTTTGGGTTCATCACAATTTCGCAATACTGGCAAGTCATGCTGAAGAAGTGAAAAAACATCATGATTTAAGCAACATCGACTGTTCCAGCTTTTTCCAATCGGCAGTACGCAATGGCTCACTCGTTTCAATATGAGTATTTGAAGCCTATTCACTAGCTTACGAAAAGCACCAGTTGAATCAGATCGTTGCCCCCGTCCCTGGGAAATCTCGTAGCTGCGGTTGTGTTCAAGATAGGATAGTATTACTGTAGTTGTGTAGCTTCCAATGCGTGCTTTTATTTGTGTGATATTGGTCCACAATTACAAGGAAACCTTTATAAACACACCTAAGTATCCAATAACATAATCTGTACCCTATACAGTTCCAACATTCACTCTTACAAGTCGGATCCTTCCCTTGTATGATCATGGCAGGCCTGTTCGACTGTTTGAATTCCGACTAGGTGAGGAAGACCAAAACAAAAAGAATGATGAATAGAACCACCAAAAAAAGTATCATCATCATCTGCCCTTTTACACCAGCCTTCTTCATCACCGTGGCCACCTTTTTCTGCAGGATGTGGAAAGGAACTCATCATCTATCCTTACCCTTATATTCAAGATGTCCATGATATGACAGGACCATGCTTATGCAAAATAATTGGAAAATAATCTCTGAACCAAGCAGAAACTCACCTGAACAAAATCAAGCCGGTTCGATGTACTGTCCATTTCTGTATCCAACTCTTCTACAATCTTGTCCTGGAGCATTAAAAAAGTTGAGTTCATTTAAATTGTCTTTAGCAAAAAAGCCCATGAATTTGTGGGAGAACAGCTAATTTGAAAAAATTCAGGTTCCTGCAGCAAAATGCTTATACACGTCTTGGACCTTGTCCTTTTCTTTGTTTGCTGTAACCTCTCATCCATCAAAAAGAAACTAAGCAAAATACAGATCTCAGCCTTTTCCGATCACCTATTTGTACTTTGTATAGGTGACATTAACAGGAAATTCTTACCTGTAACAGAAGCTCTTCATGTATGGTAAACCCGACACCTCCAATTCTCTCCACACTGGCACTAAGTTCATCCAACTCCTCATCTTGTTGCCTACAAGCACCAAATTACATCCATAAAGATAATTATCCTGGTAGTCAGAACTGGCGCATCACCTTGCAAAGGGTGCATGGGAGGAGGTGGACAAATAAATTCTCAATTTATAATGCAATAGACATGATACTTGGTGCATGTAGTTCAATATTTATTACCAAAATAGGTCTTCTATAGGTTAAAATCTTAGATGGGTTGACGAAATGGAAAGTATTTCTTCATTTGCAAATTACAAGTGCTTCATAACATTTCTCAGAAAAAGGCATGCAAACACTAGATAAAAGACACTGAAAGACAGCTAAACCGGGGATCTCAGCAGATAATTCCCAAATAATGAAATGATGACTTGTTAATAATGTTATCTTTTCTCATGTGTGCCAAATGAATTCAGATGCAGGTCTACTTAAGACGATCGAAAGATAGAAAACCTCATGAGAAGCATCTGCCTATCAGATTCTGATGTTATGAAGTCATCACTATGGTGCGCAGCATATTGGTTGGATCTATCCGTCTCTTGAGAGTTTGCTAGCCTCATTAGTTCTCGCCTCATTCCAGCTGCACTGGTTGTGGTAGACTCCTTTCCAGCTTCCACTGCTCTTTTTACTGAACTCACCTGATACGCTATCAGACAAATTCAGAAGATGAATGGAAATTATTTGAAGACAAAAGATAAATGTGATAAATATATATATATGATATATGTATATGCATGTGAAGTATATAACAGAACTGAAGCGCAAAGGCTTATTATAAACATGATATTCGAAAGTGATAACCAACGAGCCACACCGTGCATATAGAATCTATGCTGGCATTCAACGGTTTTAAGAAACACAATTCAACAGTAGATGCATTTACCTGAGCACGTGCCGTGCTTGTCCATCTCCTTCGTTTCTCAAGTTCCACTTCATCAATCCCATAAAATATAGGATCTCTAGCTGCTACAGATACTGCTTTGTCCAATTCATCTACCTTCCTATCAAGAAATCATTGTTTCAGTAGTTGAACTTTAAATAGCATATGATAGATAAAGGTTAGGATGTAATTCTCACTCAATTCGCATTGACAGAGATAGAAATTATACTAGTACTAACTGTCAAATGTTATAGGCCACATTTTAGAAACAAAGTTACATGATAAAATTCTGGTTCTTAATTTCTTTTTCTTTTTTTGGAAACAAAGTTGGTTGCTACATAGTATCTTGTTCATTAGTAAGAAACAAAAGCAAACAAAACCAATTGAACTTCTTCAATGATTGGTTTGAAAATAGAGAAAGTAAGAAACTATGTGCCCAACCAACTTCTAAGCCTAAACAAACATCATTTCAAGAACTACTACAAATAAAAATCATTAAATGATATTTCAGTCTGATACACCTGTCTTGCATCCTTTGAGTCTCATCCCTCGGTAGACTGGCATGATACCAGGTAAATAAAAAAACAAGTCAAGTGTTAGATACTTGCTTACCTGCCACTCGATGCTTCCACAAGTAGCAACTAGCTCCTTTCTGAGTTGTACTTGATCTCCACCATTCAATGAGATACGTTCCCATTGGTGAAAAGAAGATTGCAGCTTATCAATCTACAAAATAAAATGTACAAAATGTGGATCAGTTTTTTCTACTCCAAAACGTAAAGTCATACCCCCAAAATACAGATGGCACATACTATCAATACCTTATTTCTCAACAACTGACTCAAAGGTAGAGATGACAGTAGTAGTAGTATTATGGGAGTGAGTGAGTGATTGTGTGTGTGTGTGTGTGTGTGACTGTGGGTGCGTGTGTGACTATCCACACAATTTGCAACTTACAGATTCTTGAATCTCCTCTTTCACAACATAGAAAGGATCTTGAGCTGAAGGCATCATGCAACTTATGACACTACTCTATCCTGTGAGCATCAAAAGACGAAACTTCCATTAGTAAAACCATATCGACTAGCAAAGTATTAATAGTAATATACTTGACCACAACGAACTGAATAAACTTTCCTAAAATAACAATCAGATGTGGGAACGAAGCAACTCTTCTCTTAGAACAACACGAATAGATTACCAAAGGAACAAGAACTTTCACAATAAACTCATGAGTAATGATATGATATAGTACCATGAATTATACTACCGCAGTAATATTACAACAAGAAAGTACAGTTAACAGTAAAGATTCAATCTAAAGAACAAAAACACAGCACAGATTCAACACTAGCGAAACAATGGAAAGCCTCTTCAACAATTTTTACAGCATAAAATAACACAAAGCAATGCCCAAGTAAAGCCAAGAGGCTGAAAAGCTCTGCGCAACTCGATCAGATATGAATTCAGAGATGGGCGAACGATCGTAGTCATAGATTAGATCAGATAAAATAGAAAGGGGAATAATTACCTGAGAAGAGGAGAGAGAAGATAGTCGTCAGCCCGGAGTGGTTAGGTGGCCGGCGATCTGGTTTGAAGAGACAGAAATTGGAGATGTAGCGTAAAAAGAATTTTGACATTTCGGACACGTAAATAGAAAAATGAGCGAGTCTACCACGCCACCGAGTCTTTTTTTCTGATAAATGTCGCATAGTTATTCATTTATTTTGGCGGTGTAGCAGCCTCAAGCATTCACCAAGTTTGTTTATTTTTTCTAAAGAGAATCTGTTATCTCAAGTTTGTTTTTGACGAGGAAAGATAATACCATTACAAAGAGGTTCCTGGTGACATTATGTTCCATCCAATGTAAAATCGATATTATCAGTGATATTTCGTCGATATTTTAATTTTTTTAAGTTATCTGAAAATTTCTCAAATATGTTCCTAAATTTCTCAAAATTTCCCGATTTTTATCGATATTTCCGATATTTTCCGAAATTTTCGTAAATGTCAAATCTTCACATGCTCAATGTCCAATCAACCATTCACGTGACATGTCCAATACATGTAGAATTACATGGGAGAACAATCATTTAATCATTATTCTTCACAATACACATATGATTATGCACATGGAGATGGAGAAAATAGTGTGAATTTCGAACCTCATAGGTCCCCTAAGTGGTTTTGAAGTATTTATATATTTGATTTTGTGATGTATGATGTGTAATATATTGTACAAAAGACGTGATGGTCTAGCCTCCTATAAGTTTTAGCCATCAAAAAATAAAAATAGAACTAATAAATTATATTTTAATAATTATCAGCACTTAACACATACTAATTCATATAGTAATATAGCAAATTCATATGTCTTGATGTTTGATCAATATTTTCTTTTCACATAAGGTAGATAATTGATCATGTAACAACCTCTAAAAATTTCATTACAAATTTCCATGTATTTTTATTAGTTTCCGTCAGAATTTTCACTGAATCGATATTTCATTGATATTTCCGTCGATATATCCAAATTTTGGAATGTCGATATATCCTCGATATCCGATATTTTACTCCTTGATCCCATCAGGTCATGGTCCAGAAACATTACAACACAGCTAGGAGTTGAATACTCCCAAATATAAAGATTTCTATTCCTATGGCCAAGATTTGCAAGGTCATTTGCTGCAATGTTTGTCTTCCTAAAAATGTGTTTAAAGGTAATCTGGTGGATAGCTTCAGCAATGTGGCCAATGTCGAGAATGACATGCTTGATTCTCCAAGGGCATGGAGTTTTTCCGGTGAGGTAGTTAATGATTAGAAAGGAGTCTCCTTCTACTTTCAAATTTGTGATCCCTTTCCTTCTTGCTTGTGATACTCCATCTGTGAGTGTTAGAGCTTCAGCCAAAGGCACAGAAGTTTTACCAAAGGCTCTATCGCCAGAAAAGATAGAAGCGCCCGTTGACTCTCTTATTATGAAGCCTCCAGCAACATCTCTATTGTCTCCATTAGCCACAGAGCCATCAAAGTTAAGTTTAAAGAAGCCTGTGGGGCCTTCTCAACAACAGTATTCGCCTCCAACAATTTGTTCATAACAGAAAAGGAGGCAGCCACTACTTCAGAAGGTTTAATATGTTCATTTATGAAGATTAGCATGTTCCTAGCCTTCCATATCTGCCAACAAATAGCAACAATTCACTCAAAAGGATTAGTGATATTCTGATGAGCCACATTAGTACTGCAAATAATTTTAGTTGTTATATTAAGGATCTTCCCACATAAGGGTTAAACAGTTGAGATAAATGCCAAACCTCCTTTGCAAAACTGCATTCACAGAAAAGATGGTTAATACTTTCTTCAACATTATTACACATAGGGCAAATGTTTAAATTTATCATTCTCATTTTCAACAATCTGTCCCTAGTTCTCAGTCTTTCATGGAAAAGAATCCACCCAAAAAAATTTATTTTTGAGGGGATATTTGCTCTCCAAATCTTATCCATAAGAATCCAATTCCTATGCTTCTGAGTCATACTTTCCTGTAAAAATGAGGCAGATTTAACTGTAAATAAACCTTGAAGGGAAGGTCCCCACACACAGCAGTCTTCCTGGTTAGACCAGGAGATAAGAATACTAGTAATTTGATTAATAACATCATTATCAAAGAAACTACTAAGCTTTTTAGTATTCCACTAGTTATTAACAATGTAATCACTAACTAGCTCATCCCAGTTCAGACAGAGGGTGAGGGAAAATCCAGTTGGAAGTCCAAAAATTAATAGCCTCACCATTTCCCACAATCCACATAAATCCACGTTTAAAACATCCATACTGTCTAGGATACCTTTCCAAGCCACTGAGGCAAAAGCCTTAGGTATTGCCTCAAGGAAGGAAATATTTTTTAAGTACTTCCCCCTCATTAGATCAGCCCACCAATTGTTATCATCCTTCATGACTTTCCAGCCTAATTTGGCAAGAGCTGCCTTATTAAAATTCTCAACGGGTAAGCCTTATTTGAAGAGCAAATAATCTTCCAAGCAACAGGGTTAGAATTAAATTTTTTCCCCCAAAAAAACTACCTTGCTTCCTTGTCAATTTCTTTATACACCTTCTTCAGACATTTAAAGCAGGACATTAAATGGTTAGGCATACCTGCCAAATTGGATTATACTAACACTAGTTTACCAGCTCTTGATAAAGAATCTTTTTTCCAACCAACTAACTTATTGGAAATTCTGGATAGTAATTCTTTGGTATTCATGGGGTCCTTCCAAAAGGCCATATTGTTGATTCCTAGGTATTTTTCAATGGTGGTCTTATGAGAGACACCCAGTAAGTTGAGATTTCATTCCTTGTATTAGCTAAAACTTTTGGGGAAAAGTAAAGGGAAGACTTTTGAAAGTTGATCTTTTGGCCAGAGACCTTTTAAGAAAAATCTGAGAACTTTAAGAACATTCCTAGCGGCTTTAAGAGAGGCTTTGTTGAAGATAAGGAAGTCATCTGCAAAGAATAAGTTTGAAATTCTCTTTCCTTTTGGAAAATGAATAAGACCAACATGATGTTTTGGGTTACAAGAGAGATCATTGAGCTGTCTAATCAAGGGTTTCATACAAAAAATAAAAATATAAGGGGAGATAGTATCCCCTTTCCTAATACCTCTACTAAGGGAGAAAAAACCCTCAGACTTACCATTAATTAGGATGGAGAACGAAACTGAAGTAATACACTTTATAATAAGATTAATCCAATGCAAATCAAAGCCATAGCATTCTAGACATTTCCTTATGTAATTCCAACTAAGAAAATCATAAGCTTTTTTCAAGTCAATTTTCAGAGCCATAGCACCAACCTTTCCTTCCTTCTTTTTGAAATCACTGAAAAGGTCATGTGCAATCAAAATGTTGTCCTATATCGCCCTTCCTGGGGCAAAAACATATTGGTTCTTTGAGATACACTTCTCAAATAGTGGTTTGAGTCTCATAACAAGGATTTTAGTCAAAATTTTATAAGAGACATTGTAAAGACTGATAAGTCTAGTGGTTAACACTATCTGGCTCTGTGGTTTTAGGAATCAATACTATATTCGTGTGATTAAGCAAAGATAGGCTACAAGCATTATTAAAGAAACTATGAACTAGAGGATTAAGATAATGTTTTACCTCATTCCAGTTATGCTGATAGATAAAAGCATGTACCCCGTCTGGTCTAGGGGCCTTTAGAGGACCAATTGCTTTAATTGCCATTAAGATCTCTTCCTTTGTAACTGTTTTGATCAGATTGGCATTATCTTGTTGTGAAATGCATGGTTTTAGGACTTTAAGCTCTCTTTACTTGGACTGCCTTTCACTTGGAATCTTCTTTTAAAATATGAAATAAAAACATCAATAACAACATGTTATTAATAATCCACATACTATTAAGTTTGATTTTATCATTCCTAGTCTTTTTCTTCCTTACAGTAGCCTGTGTATGAAAGAAACTTGTATTGCTCTCTCCAAGTCTAAACCAATCAACTTTTGCTTTCTGGGCCTAATACAGCTCTTCATTGCTAAAGCTCAGAGCTAGATCTTTTTCAATCTCTCTACTTCGAGCTAGAAGTGTAACAGACTGTGAATCAACCATAAGTTGACTTTGAATGTCTGCACTTCTATCCTATAACTCTTTGGATTTCCTAAAAATATGCCCAAACGTGTGTCTATTCCAATCAATTGTAAGGACCATGAATTTCTTGACAAGAATAGCAAAGTTTTTAATAGGGTTTGGATCATGATTTCCATTCCAGGCAGTCTACACCAAATTTTTGAAGAGGGGGTGAGATTGCCAAACAACTTCTAACTTGAAGCTCCTATTTTGACTTTTGTTTTTCTCTTGGTCTAGATTCAGATAAATCATACTATGATTGGAACTGTTAATAGGAGTATTCTCTACAAACATATTGGGAAACACAATAAGCCCTTTAGCATTAGAGAAAAATCTATCTAGTTTTTCAAACATTAGAGTATCGTCATTATGCTTGTTACTTCAAATAAAAGGTAATCCTTTGCTCGGAATAGTCACGAGACCATTGCCATCAAGAAATCTATTAAAATTCAACATATGTCTGGTAAAAACTTGATTACCACCACATTTTTCTAATAAACACGTGATCATATTCAAATCACCTCCAATAAACCAAATATCAGAATCAACAGGTTTTAGATTAGAGTTTTCATGCCAAAGACCTTGTTGTAACTCCTTATGAGGATAGCCATAGATAAAAGTAAAGCAGTAAATATGTTTAGAATTAACATTAATAATAGAACAATGCACAAAACGAACATGGTGCTGAATAACATTTAGATGACAAGTTCTAGTCTTCCGATACAGAAAAATGTCACCACTCTGTCCAATAGTAGGAACTAAGAAGTGTTGGTCAAAAGGTAGTCTAGAAGCTATTTTATTACCATTTTCTAAGGATGCTCTAGTTTCGAGAACACATAGAACATCCAGACCTAAACTTGAAACATAGAAAGCAACATGTGCTTGGAAACCAGGCCAGGATCTCCCCTGGCTCTTCCAACACCCAACTCTCATTCAATTAGATCATTTTCTTCATCATCAGCCTCCATGGCCATATTCTGGTCATTCTCCCAAGCATTAATCAAGTCCCTGGTTCTCTTCCTAGGACGAGTAAAAGAAGGAACCATCTCTATAATCTCTTTCCCTTTCTTTTTGGCTTCATCAAAGAAAACAACATGAGAGTGTGCAATGAAATTCCCTGGTCCACCATTTCCATCAAGACCATAGGCATCCGCATGCTTCTCCTGATAGTCAATATCCAGATCATCATTATAAAAAGCTTTGAAGTAATAACCAGCCTTAACAGGTGAATAATCACTCAAAGTGTCAAGAAACAGATTCAGGCCAGGTAATCTGGGTGAAGAGCAAAGAGCAGCAATAGTAGACAGAGAAGAGATGGAAGCAACAGAGTTTTCGTTCTCAGAATTAGTAAAGAGACTCACCAGGTCTTGACAGTTAAAGGACGGAGGAGATACCTCCTTGAATGTACTAGTCTAGTCCTTACTCCCAATAATGGTAGTTCCACAATTTCCACCTCTGCCACCTTTACTAACTTCACTAAAAGATTTGTCATCTCTAGAGTAGGATCCACTAGGTAGTGATCTCACACTAGTGGTAGATCTTCCTCTCCCAGCTTGGCCCACAAAAACTCTGGCTCCGTTAGAAGGCCCTTGTCCAGAATTCACAGTCCAATCATGAGAGATTGGGGTAAAGTTCTTGTTGACATTATTTTCAGTCGTTGATTCTTCTTGTCCGCGACTAGAGATAAAGGCCATATTAAGATGTGGAAAGATGATCATCACCTTATCAGAGGCTCTACTTTTCATTTCTAGATTCAGTTGCTTGTTTGGTAGGTACACTTCCTCATCATCAGAATTACAATCAATTAGGAAGTAATCTTCTCCTGCATGATGATTGGGAAACTTCCTCACCTTATGCAGTAACCTTCCATAATGAAAGCACACTGAGAAGATGCTTTCATAGGTGACGTAGATACAGACTAGTTCAACAAAAGTTCCTTTGGTGTGCACCACCAGCACATGAGTAAGAGGCTATCGCAAGTCAATATCGACGCAGATTCTAGCATACACGCACTGTCACATCTTCTCCATATCTTCATTCATGTACTGATACTGGCCAATAGGCTGTATGAAATTCCTGAGGTGCTTGTCCTTCCAAAGGTGGAGAGGCATGTTCGGAAGATGTGCCTAGACACAGAGCTTCTTAATCTTAGCATATAAGGGGTTATAGTTAGGGGTCCATCTGCGAACGTGGAAGATCCTGTTGAATATGATCCATGGAATGTTGTCAAGGACGTTGTAGAGATCCTCCTCAAAAGCAAACTCCATTTTGAACCAATTTTTCGCCAACTTGCTCATGGAGATAAATCCCTTAATGTTTTTCTAGAGTTCAGCAACTTGTTCCATGACAACGTCGTTGTCAACGTACTTCCCATAGATCTTACCCACAAGGAAGTATCTTTCAAAATGCTCAGTAAAGTCATCATGAGGCTTATTAATGTAAACATGGGTTTCCCTTTGATAAACTTTGAACTTTGCCTCACCAAGAAAAATCTCAAAGGGTGGTTCATTTGCAGCTAGCCTTTGACAGGGTGGTTGCCAGCCAAGAAAGGGGGAGCTGGAGCAGCTAGTCATGACTCTAACATTATGGGAGAAAGCCATATCAAAAAGCTTGAGGGAATCAGTAATCAAGAAACGAATTTGGGAGCTGTGGTTACCAACATCAAAATTACTGGTATAAATAGTATCAAGGGAAGCAATCAAACTATTAGAATTATCTAGACGAAATATTATCGTATTCCCATACCACACATGCAAGCACCAAATCACGTAAACAAATTTAATCCAAACTAGGTAAGTAGAAATTAAATCCCACGCAATCGTAGTAATAGCCATGTTATGATTTAACTATGAACTCTAATATTACTAGATAGTAGGGAAGAGGAGGCGTCTCCCCAATAAGCACATGATTTGCTTATGTCCTAATCCTATGTTGTATGGCGACGAACTCTGCTGCAGCTGATACATATTGTGGCCCTACACATTGTACATGCTCCAAAAGGCCACGTACGTACCCTATAAAAGCCAACCATTCTGTGATACTTAAACTTTACCGCCACAACAAGGCCACCGAGGAAGTCGTAACTAGTGACGGGTATGCCTCCTTCATAGATTTGTTGATGTCATGCCATATGCAAACTCACATCTTCAGGCTAGTCAAGATGCATGCATATTCCGAATAGATAACCTCTCCTAGGGTTTCCCCAATACAATTCAATGTCGGCACCATTTGGAGACGCAACGACAATCCAAACAACTCTACCTAGACTGGGATTATGTGCAACACTACCTTCACTTTACCTATACCATCGAACTCCTCCAGAACTAACATTGAGCAGCCAAAAAACCATGGCCCACCCTTAAGCTTCTACTTCACCTCCTCTGCCTTCGTGAAGATGAAGACAAACAGGTCCCCTTGCTTCTTGATTAAGAGACTGTTAAGAGATTTCTTCCCCTTATCTTTTGACTATGAATTAGTCTAACGCTAAGTGAATTTCTCTTACCCACAAGTATACATGGTCATGTAATATGATTTTTAAGGAAGTCGAGTGTTGAACCCACGAGGATTGACCACTCTAATTCCAAAGCTTAAACCGATTAGGTCCTAAACTACGACATTACCTAAACATGCAATGTGACCCGAAACTAATTATTGAAAATGTGGAAATATATCTTACATAGCTAAGTCCTTTGGTAACCTAACTATGAAAGAGATGGTGTAATTACAATGAGTGATTGTCCAATTGAATGGTTGATTAACTAACTAAATGCAATATTATTAGGTAAAATAAAACAAAACAATGTGAATATTTGGTCGACTAGAGGTGTTGCCACTAACCAAATCAATGTACCAACAATGTCCAAGTTATGAGTTTTTTAGTCCGATTTACATGCTCAAATTTTTGATGGAACATAAGAACAAATCCTTTCATTGCCCAAATCATGCCATCTCGGATCACACTTGGTTATGGGCCGAAACTCCTAGGCCTTTGAGATTCTAGAAGGTTTCGGTCCATCCATGAAGCACAAAGTAAACCAAGATTAGGAGCTAGACTTTGGTGTTAGACTTCCTAATGTATTTCATGAGTAATGAGTTTGATTGCAAACACATGTGAAGATTATGGATGGCTTCCCTTCCCAAGCCACTATTGAAGCATGTGGGAATGAGTTCTAATGAAACCTCCTAACTCCCACCTATTGGGTTACGAGTCGAAAGAATTAATAATAGCTATTAAGCTTCTTGGTTCAATGTAAGCTTAACCGAAAACCTCTGAGTCACTTGGACCTCAAAAGTGTTTCGATTCATACTCAAGCACAAGGAAACCATATCCTAAGCTCAACCTTTTAAGTCTAAGCCTAAGTCATGATACATGCTTATCTTCCTTATGTGAGTGACTAGTTTACTTAGGTTATTTTTTAGCTCCCCTATACATATCTCAACTTAGTCATAACTAAGACATGAATATGAAAACATTTAATCAAACCCAAACATGTAAACATATCACAACCACATCACATACACAATAAACTCATCTAATAGCATGTAGTACACTAAAATAAATCCAATTTCATAACTCAAATAATCATTGTATGTACATGAAATTGGCTAGAGCTACACCCTAACCTTCCAAAAGGTAACTACTCAATAAGCATAATGTAAAACAAGTTTAGATACATAATTGGAGAGATAGAGAGATATAAAGATAACTCAAGAACTTCCAAGCAAGCTAAGTCATCCTTGGTGTTCAAACTCTATCTTCTAGGCTTCCAAATGCATTCAACTTGAGGTAGGGGTGAGAGGAGGAACACCCGAGCAAAACTCAATGGTTATGGTGGAGGTGGGGTTGGATTTGTGGTGGTGGAGATGGTGTTTGGCTAGGCTTGGATGGATGAGGGAGAGGAGATTTTAGAAGGTTGGAAGGGATGAACTAGAGAGAGAAAGAGATGGGTTAGAGAGAAGGTAGAAAAAGTGTTTGAGGTGGAGGAAAGTGCTAAAGGGTTAGGGAGAGAGTGAAGGTTATCTCTAGATGAAAAAACTATGAAAAAAATGTAAAATGACAAGAGTTATGTGTGGGTGTGTGAGGGAGCTCAAAAACACCAAGTCAAGGAAGATATTTTCAGATTTGAAATTCAAAAGAAAGGTAAAAGACATGATCCTAAAGTTTAGACTTTAATGTGGTCTTAATTGTGTGACTCATATTGGTCATGTGTATGTCATGTGTCATCACCTCCATTTGATTTCTTCTAGCATTTGGTTTGAACATCTTCCATGACTTGATTTCCGACCTTGACCGACATTGACCTCGTTGTTAACCAGCCGGAGTTGACCATTGACCGACATTGAATTTTCCTCAATTTCGCTCAATTCTCTCCAAGGATTCTGGAAATGTGCTCAACTTCTCCAAAAAGTTATCAATTACCATGCTTATTGTTTATTTTTTGTGAATAAAGCATCACTCTTACAATATAATTAGCACATAATTATGGACCTAACAGAGACGACACCCCAAATCCTAGATTCCAGAGACCGTTCTAATGAATACTTTGGAATCAACCTGTTTCTTGGTTGAAAGTAGTTAGCCTACCAGATAGGCTTTTTTTTAGGATACCTCATCAACGACATCGAATGTGGTGCATCCACGGTCCGACACCGCCAAAGTCGCCGTGACACTCCGTCGTCAGACATCATTGCATACCGAAAGAAGTTGCTGCGCCGCAAGAACGAGAAAGATGAAAACCCTAGGTTTAGGAATTGCCTATGTTTTGTTTGAATGTGTAACTTTAGTCGTCACTCAAAAAAAGAAAAGTTAAATCTATTTGTTTTGGGCCCTTGCTTTGAAACCCACCATCATTGTGTAATACTAGGAGAGACAGCTCCGTGCAGGACCTTTGGATCATCCGGTCCAAGCTTTACCCTTTTATTTTGGGCCAAAGTGAAAATCAAGCCCAATATCAATCTGACCCAACAGAAACGAAAAGGAGGAGTTGTTCTCTAAATAGATTCCCATTGGACGCAATTGTCTTTCTTCTCGTACCTTTTTCTCGTTCTCTGCGAATCTACCAAGTAAGCAAAAAGCAACCAAACCATGGTCGACTGTTCCGACGACGACAATCTCAGGCCCCACCTCATCTTCTCCTACGGCACACTCAAGCGCGGCTTCCACAATCACAAGCTCACACGCGAGCTCATCAGCCAGAACGATGCCGTCTTCATCGGCCCCTACATTACCCGCCGCCCTTTTCCTCTCGTCTGCGGGCCCCACGGCATCCCTTACATGATCAATCTCCCCGGGTCGGGTCAGCCCATCAAGGGCGAGCTCTACGCCGTCTCGCCCCGCGGCCTGGCCCGGTTCGACGAGCATGAAGGGACGTCGATCGGGCACTACGAGCGGCTGGGGCTCGAACTGGTCAGCGGAGACCAAGACGGTGTCGTTCCGGTCGAGGCCGAGGCGTATTTTGCTCACCGGAGATTCGGGGAGGCTATGTGGGAGCGGAGCGGTAAAGAAGGGCTGGGCGAGTTTACGGAGAACGAGGCACAGAGCTATGTGAAAAGACAGGATAGGCCTCAACAGGGTCGAGGTATTCTCGACGATGTTCGACGGTTTGTGAATGGAAACGGAGAAGGGCGATTTGGGGATTGTACGTAGATGATGATGATGATGATGATGATTTATTCAGGTTGAAGATTTTCTCTCTCTTGGCTCCTTTGTTTTGTTTTCGTATGATTGAAACTGATGTATTGTTTCACAAGAGAGGTTATATATGTGTGATTGGTTTGGCGTCCTATGACATTTTTACCTTTCTTTTTTCATAAAATTGAGATAGATCTCATATTAGTCTCTTTGTTAATGAGCAGCCTAAGTCATTCTTGAACGCTTTGGAGTGCTTCGCTTCAGATGAAAGGTGAATGTATCTTTCAGACATCTTGGCATTTCAAATGCTAGACTCTTTGTTAAATTTATGTTAAGTTGCATAAATAAGCATCTTGAGCATACCAATTGTCAACAAGACCGTTAGGCCAATCTAACTAGCACCGTAGCACTTCTTTTATAATCACAAACTTGAGCAAGAAAATGATACCCAAGTCATGATCTTTTCCTTATATATTGATATCTGATGATAGAGCAATTAATATGGTTCAGATTACCAGAATATATATTGTAATTGGTTAATTCGGTTATCCTGTTTCATGTACTAGCTTTGCTTAAACTTGTGTAACATCTAGGGGATGTATCTTATCGCCAATCTTGAACTTGGTAATTTTGATGGCACGATTGTCTGTTAAAGCTTTGGCCGAAAGATTCATGTAAATTTGATATGCTGTTTTCCGGGTAGTTTGTCATAGAAAGTTAATTGACACAATGACTCCTGCCTCACTAGCCAGTCTATTATCAACCAGCTGTGAAGCCATGAAGGACCCCCTTCAAATGGCCGTTGAACAAGATGAATGGATGCCTAGCCAACACAGAGTGAAGAAGCTGAGTTATAGCTCCATGTATGTGCAAACCTCTGTCGTCCATATATACTGGGAATCTGTCATTCTGTCTCATATACATAGATATGCAGAGTTTCTTTAGGTCAATTCCCTCCTATCTCTTGTTAGTCACTAACTTTAGCTGGCACAAGACATGCGAGTGATGAACACTGATGATAAACATGAATCAAAATACCCGTAGTTGGCCATAGAAATTTGAATAATTACCGTTATTATGTACTTACAGAGGTTATTAAGCCTTGAGACCTACTCCACCAGAGTCATGAACATTGTTGATATTTAGTGAATTTGTCTATACAAATAGCCTCGGTAGGACATAAAAATGTGTTAAAATGATGACCATTCTTCAATTTCTTACTTCGCCTCCGTTTTTGATGATCACCCAGCCCCCGACTATCCAGCAGGGATAGCCACCTCAGTTGTGTTACTGTGTTAGTGCATCCTATCACGGAGACTGGTACCAATCTTCTGAGATTTCATCATTAGTTTCTACTAAACTGTGAATAAAAAAATATACAGAAGAATTTAGTTTCTTTTTCTTCTTTATTTGCCAAATGTTAACGTATGAGTTATGACAAAATCTCCTAATAAATTACTTTTGTTTTGTTTGGTTCCCCTGTGTTGCCAACTTCAAATCATGAAGTGCTTGGAATGGGGTGACATTGCGGTATGGTTAGGAGGAAGAGGCTTTAATAAGTACTTCTATAGTGAGTATTTTATGAGTATGTTCTAATCAATGGTCTATAAGACTCAATTTTTTCTATCATATTTTGACAAATCTATCGTTAGGTGTTTAGTTATATATAAGTAGATCATTTCTACAAAGTTTCAACCAAATTGAAAATCATTAAAGGATTTATAATCTTGATTTATCAAGTATGAACATGAACGGTTCAACTTTGACAAATTTGGTACTTTTATTGATTTGATCTTGTTCGACACCTTAATGATTTTCAAATAGGATGAAAATTTACACAATTGATCTATTTATATATATATATTTAACTATTCAACAGTTGATTTTTTAATATGTGGTTGGAAACCTTGTTTTATAAGAAGGTACTCGCCAAATACTCAATATAGAGGTACTCATTAGAGCCTCTCCCATGGTTAGGAAGTCTGATAGACAAGCTCAAGTGGTGTTCGACGAATGTATTATAGGGTGTTCTGACTGCACGGAATGTGAACTGGCAAGAAAAACTTATATATATAGAATTAAAGAGTAAAATATCGAATATCGAAGATATATTGACGGTCTAAAATACGGATATTTCCACGGAAATATTGATTCAGTAAAAAATTTGAAGTAATTGATAGAAAAGATAAATACATGGAAATTTGTATTGAAATTTTGTGAGTGTTACAAACTAGGAAAAAGAGATAGAGAGAAAATATAAAACACACAAAGAGTGAGGAGGAGGAAGTGTAGAGTGTTGTATTATTCATCTCATTGCGCTTCCATATATAGAGGTAGGATTTATATGATAGTACACAACTAATGAGTATTTACATAGACATCCACAAATATATAATATTTACAACAATGAGATTCTTTTATGATCAATTATCTACCTTATTTGAAAAGAAAATATTGATCAAGTATTTTGGATATAAATTTGTGATAATGTTAGATGAATTAGTACGTGCTGAAAAATTATAGTTATTAAAATATAGTTTAATACTTATGAAATATTTTGTCTCGATGGTTAAACTAGAATGATGGTAAACTCTCATGACTTTTGTACGTTATTTTACATATCTTAAGAAATTTTAATAGAGTCATTTTGATTCTTACCTATAGTTAGAAAATTCTTATATGAAATAATTAATGACGGAGCTTCAAATCTTACAAGTACAAGTGTGTTAAGATACTATAATCAAATATTAAATAAAAAGAAGAAGAGAAAAAGATTAGAATTCAAATTCAAATAGCTTATACATTAACAAAGAACTTAGTACCTTGATTAAGATTATAGTTGGATAGTTTGAGATTTGGGGTTCAAACCCCAAATTTATAATTTGTGTTTTGTTAATTATTAATAGAGATTATTTGATTGTGCCTTTTGGTTATTGACGTGGTGAGTTTTGTGTTTTGAATTTAATGCGGTCAATATATATGTAAACTCAAACTATATGATAAATTAGAAAATATCGAGGATTTCTTTATAAAAAAATATATCGAGGATTTCTGTAATATATCAGAAAATATTAAATATCTCCGAAAATATCGGGTGAGAGATATTGATATGCAGGATTAATATCGGGAAGTAAAAAAAATGAAAATATCGAGGATATTATCGATATTTCATTCTTGTATAGAAAAGAGAGAAAACTTCTGAGGTGTGGGGTGGGAAGCATCATACTATTGTAAAGAAGATGAAGAGGAAGGCTTAGTTAACCAATTACGAGGACACCTCCTCTCTGATGCCAAAGCTGCTAAGTAGTCAGCAAATTTATTGACCTTTCGACAGGCCAAATAACAAGAAGATTTTTTTTAGACAAAAAAATAATTCGATTAAGGAAGAGAGAACTTATCCACCATTATCATGAATGCCAAGAAACAAGCTCTTGTGAAAATATGTGGGGAGAATCAACATGTAACAGATAATTTAAAGAGGAAGGAAAATTGGCAAGCCAATCAAAGGGACACATCCTCTAGTAAGCTAAATCCGCGACAAAATCAGTAGCTGAATTGGCAATTTTGTTGGTCCATGACCAGTGAATAACAGTAAAAAAAGGAATCATCGACTCATAGTGACAATTTGAGAGATTAAGTGAGCAAAAGTCCACTTAGAGGTAAGTTTGAGATTCTTGATTTCCGAAATGACTCGAAGAGAGTCCGATTCCATATGAAATAACAAGAAGATTTTGGACTCCAAATTAATTAAGAGGCCATATTACACAGCTCTACGGATGACCAACTCAGGATTATGGACAGAACGTTCAAAGATGCAAGCTTCCAAATTGGCCCTAAAATGTGGCTAATTGGCTCAATAAATAGAAATAATTATTGAAATGATCACTCAATTTTGTCATGTTTGACATTTTAGTCACTCTACATTTTTAAACATAATTTTGATTAGTGAATTAATTGCCTACATATCAGTTTAGTGACTGTATTTGAAATAAACGTCAACCCTTTAATTTTCTATTAATTTAGAGGGGTATTCATGTCTTTTGATTATTCAATTTTTTTGTCTTTTATATATAATTATTTTCTTGAAATACTGTTTTCTATATTTGTTTTTTCTGAAAAATTACATTAGCACCCAAAAACCAAATTCCTTGTTTTTTTTCTTTTTCTTTTTTGATTCCAACAACATCGAAGTTCAATTTTATTTCATAAAGTCTATCAGAGACCAGGTACAGCGCCGCCAACTCGTCAGAACTCGGAGGAATCTGTTCGGCATCGCCGCAAAGCTTGAAAATTAGAGAAAATAACATACATACATACATACATACATACATACATACATACATACATACACACACACACACATATGTATGTATATATATATATATATAGAGAGAGAGAGAGAGAGAGAGAGAGAGAGAGAGAGAGAGAGAGTGAGTCAGTCTTGCTTGCACGAAACCTTCATGCACGCTCCAAATTTTTTAAATCTTAGTCATAAATTTTTTCAAACATATTTAGTCAAACTGAACTTATGATTAGCATAGGGTACCATATCCTTTTCCAGTCCGAAATCTTAGCCACTCTCCACACCAGAGACAGCGCTCTGCCGCTGCAAATCATCACCGCTGCAAATCATTGCCGCTGCTCTCCCTCTCCTTTGGCCTCCTCATCCCTTTGCCCCTTCTAAACTCCGATGTAACTAGTCATTTATCACAATCAGTTCTACTACCACTTTTGGACTCGAGCCTCGCCACATGGGTTTAGCAATGCTTAATTTTCTGGTTTTAGATTCTAACACCCTTTGGCTAGTTCGAATCTTTCTGATGTAGGAGCAGGAGAAGACAGAGCAAGAGAAGCTGTTACGAAGACAGCTACTACGAAGACAGCTGTTACGAAGGCAAATGACGCAGGAAAAGATGTTGTTGCGAAGACAAAATGAGATGTTGTTACGAAGACAAAACCAAAGAGACAAGTCAAGATTCCAACGTATCTTAAAGATTTTGATACCAAGTAAAGCATTTGATTTCCTAGATTTAGTTGGATACGTTTTCCTTTAACGATTGTAATTAGTGTCTATTTAAGGTAGAACTTTGTTATGTGTGAGTTAGCTGAATTTGAATAGAAAAACTGTGACTGCAAAGTTATTTGCGTCAAGAAAAGTTCTCTAAACTCTATTGTTGGTCTGCCTGAGACGTAGGCTGTTTTTGTACCTCTGTTTGCCATTAAATTGGTATCAGAGCACGGGTTTGCATACTATTTGAGCGTGGTGGATTCCATGGCTCATCACAGGCGCGATGGAGGTTACAGAATGGATGGCCGGGACGGCAACACTGACATGGAAGAGATCAAGAGAATGGTTGCTCAACTTGCTGAGCGTATCTCGTTCATGGAAGTCCAGAACCAGGAGGGGAGAAGGGAAAGAGATGTGAATCCCTTTGGGAATGAGGGGAAAGTAAATCACAGGGTTTTTGACATGAAGGTTGATATCCCTGAATTTGAAGGAAAGTTAAGGCCAGATGAGTTTGTAGATTGGTTAAACACAGTTGAGCGAGTCTTCGATTACAAGGATGTTCCAGATGATAAGAGAGTAAAGATTGTAGCAGTCAAATTGGTGAAGAATGCGTCTGCATGGTGGGAGCAGCTGAAGGTGCGTCGAGAGCGTCTAGGAAAGCCTAAAATCCAAACATGGGAAAAACTAAAGAAGGAGTTGAAGAAGAAGTACCTCCTGGAAAATTATTTCCAAGCCAATTACCTCAAACTACACAACTTAAGGCAAGGTACTCGAAGTGTGGATGAGTACACAGAAGAATTTGATATACTTACCATGAGGTGTGGAATGACTGAAAGTGAAGAACAAACAGCTGCGAGGTTTTTAACAGGCTTGAAGAAAGAAGTTCATGATGTGGTAGTTCTACAACCATGTTGGGGCTACAGCGAGGTGTACCAACTTGCTCTTCAAGTTGAGAAACAACAACGAGGTCGTTTTAGGAGGAATTCTTTTGAAGACCTAGAAAGCAGAAAAACAACCACCACCAGTACCCTAAAACCTAACGCCAGCTTCGAAGATGGTAAGAAAGAGACAACTACAGTTAAAGATGAGCCTAGGTCTGAATCGAGGAGGATTATCAAATGTTTCAAGTGCTCTGGTTTAGGTCACATCGCGTCCGAGTTCCCTAATTGAACGATGGTCAATCTTGTTGAAGACTTGGGAGGTAGTTGCAGCAGGAATTTTGGTGAACCACCAGTATATGACACCTACAACGATGGAGATGCAGCATATGTGACATGGAGCGACCAGGGGGAGTCATTAGTAATCAGAAGAGTTATGAACGCCACAAAGGTTGAGGAAGATCCAGAGTGGCTACGTCACAACATTTTTCGTACTAGATGTACTTCCAATGGCAAGGTCTGCAACGTGATCATAGATAGTGGCAGCTGTGAAAACATAGTGTCACAGGAGATGGTGGATAAGCTTAACTTGGCAACTGAGAGGAAGACCAACCCTTAAAAGTTGTCTTGGTTCAAAAGGGGTGGAGAGGTTAGTGTGAATCGAAGGTGCTTCGTACTATCCTCAATCGGAAAGAAATATCAAGACTCACAGTGGTGTGATGTGGCGCCAATGGATGCATGTCACCTCCTTCTTGGTAGACCATGGCAGTATGATCGCAAGGCTATACATAATGGTTACTCCAACACATATTCCTTTGAGAAGGAAGGTAACAAGATTGTATTAGGGCCATCGCGGGGCGAGCGTTGGAGCAAAACAGCAAAACCTTTAGAGAATCTGCTCACCATAAAAAAGTTCATGAATGAGGTCGAGAGCGAAGGCATTGCTTTTATGCTTGTTGGGAAGGAAGTTGAACCGATGCAACACGTGCATCCCAGAGCAGTTGAACTATTCTTGAAAGAATTTGAAGACGTTGTTCCCGAAGAGTTGCCAGAAGGGTTACCACCGCTTAGAGATATACAACATCAGATAGACTTTGTTCCAGGAGCGGTGCTTCCCAATAGGCCGCATTATCGCATGAGTCCTCAAGAGTATGCAGAACTTAACAAGCAGGTGACTGAGTTATTAAATAAGGGATTGATACATGAGAGTATGAGCCCTTACGCTGTACCAGCTTTGTTGACTCCAAAAAAGGATGGTACTTGGAGGATGTGTATCGACAACAGGGCTATAAACAAGATCACTGTGAAGTATCGATTCCCCATACCACGGTTAGAAGATATGATTGATCATTTGGCAGGGGCAAAAGTGTTCTCTAAAATTGATCTTCGTAGCGGATATCACCAAATTTGAATGAAGCCGGGTGATGAATGGAAGACAGCTTTTAAAACAAGAGATGGCTTGTTCGAATGGCTTGTTATACCATTTGGGTTGTCTAATGCACCAAGTACTTTCATGAGAGTCATGAATCAGGTTTTTCGATCTTTTATTGGGAAGTTCGTAGTTGTTTATTTTGATGACATCCTGGTTTACAGCTTGACTATGGAGCAACACATGCAACACCTACGACAAGTGTTCGAGGTGTTAAGAGGACAACCATTGTTTGTGAACTTAAAGAAGTGCGAGTTCTTGACCGATAAGGTGGTGTTCCTTGGTTTTATCATTTCAGCAGAAGGTATCCAGGCTGATCCGAGGAAGATTGAGGCCATTGTTGATTGGCCAACTCCCCAGACAGTACATGACGTGCGTAGCTTCCATGGTTTAGCTTCTTTCTACCGAAGGTTTATTAGAAATTTTAGCACCATATCCGCCCCGATGACTGACTGTTTGTGGAGTAAGGTGTTCAAATGGACTGAGGCTGCCGAAGTTAGGTTTCAAGCTGTTAAGAATGCTATGACACAAGCTCCTGTCCTTGCTCTTCCTAACTATAGCAAGGTATTTGAAGTTGATTGTGATGCTTCGAAGGTGGGAATAGGTGCAGTGCTTAGTCAAGACTGTCAACCAGTAGCATTCTACAGTGAGAAGCTTAGTAACGCAAGACTTCGATACTCGACATACAACGTCGAGTTCTATGCCATTATACAAGCCTTGAAGCACTGAAAGCAATATTTGATTTTTAAAGAGTTTATTCTGTACTCTGACCATGAATCCCTCAAGTATATCAACGGGCAAGAAAAACTGAACCGAAGGCATGCATGCTGGATCAGAGAGCTACAAGAGTTTAATTTTGTTATTAAGCATAAGGCAGGTATTCAAAACAGGGTTGCTGATGCCCTAAGCCGTAGGATTATGTTGCTAACAACTATGAACGTTCGAGTAGAGAGTTTCGAGCAATTAAAATCATTATATAAAGATGATGAGGATTTCGGGGAAGTATGGGAGTGTTGTTCCAATAAAAGGCCACAAGTTGACTTTCACATACAGGAAGGTTATTTATTCAAAGGTAGCAGACTTTGTGTGCCTTCTAGTTTGTTGAGGTTGTGGATCATTGAAGAACAACATGGAGGAGGCTTGGGGGGACACTTTGGTCGAGATAAGACCATAGCTATGGTTCATGATAAGTTTTATTGGCCAAAGTTGCAGAAGGACGTGGCTCGTTATGTGCAACGGTGTAGGATTTGTCATCTAACCAAGAGTAGAAGTCAGAACACAGGGCTCTATACTCCTCTACCTGAACCACAAGCACCTTGGATTGATGTCAGTATGGACTTTGTTGTTGGTTTGCCAAGAACTCGTAGCGGCTTTGACTCTGTGTTTGTTGTGGTTGATCGTTTCTCCAAGATGGCACACTTTGTTCCTTGTAAGAAGGCGATGGATGCGAGCTATGTTGCGAAGTTATACTTCGATGCAATCGTGAGACTGCATGGAGTTCCAACTACAATAACGTCTGATAAGGACTCAAATTTTGTCGGCCATTTTTGGAGGACCTTGTGGCGCAAGATGGGCACTAAGCTACAATTCAGTAGCGCATATCATCCTCAAACCGATGGACAAACTGAGGTCGTTAACCGTTCGCTGGGCAGCTTGTTAAGGGCGTTGGTAAAAGAGAATGCCAACAGTTGGTGTGATGCCTTATCACAAGCTGAGTTTGCCTATAATAGCTCGAAGCACAGGAGCATTGGGATGAGTCCCTTCGAAGTTGTGTATGGAAGTAATCCTCAAAGTCCTATTGATTTGATTCCATTGCCAGTAAATAACAGATTCAGTGGAGACGCCGATGAAATGGCTCAACATATTAAGCAGCTTCATGAGAAAGTACGTCAGTGTTTGGAAGCCAGTAATCAGAAATACAAAGAGCAAGTTGACAAGCACCATCGATTTGTTGAGTTTAAGGTTGGAGACTTGGTGTGGCTCAATCTGCGAAAGGAGAGGTTTCCGCGGGGAAAGTTTGGAAAGCTTCACGATCGTGGAAGTGGACTATACAAGGTGTTGCAAAAGATAGGCAGCAATGCGTATATCTTAGATTTGCCGTCTGACATTGGGGTATCAACTACTTTCAATGTTGCAGATTTACAACATTATCATGGAGAGAACTCAACTGAAATTGCAGACTCGAGGGCGAGTCCTTCCCAACGCCGGGAGACTGATGTAGGAGCAGGAGAAGACAGAGCAAGAGAAGCTGTTACGAAGACAGCTACTACGAAGACAGTTGTTACGAAGGCAAATGACGCAGGAAAAGATGTTGTTGCGAAGACAAAAGGAGATGTTGTTACGAAGACAAAACCAAAGAGACAAGTCAAGATTCCAACGTATCTTAAAGATTTTGATACCAAGTAAAGCATTTGATTTCCTAGATTTAGTTGGATACGTTTTCCTTTAACGATTGTAATTAGTGTCTATTTAAGGTAGAACTTTGTTATGTGTGAGTTAGCTGAATTTGAATAGAAAAACTGTGACTGCAAAGTTATTTGCGTCAAGGAAAGTTCTCTAAACTCTATTGTTGGTCTGCCTGAGACGTAGGCTGTTTTTGTACCTCTGTTTGCCATTACTTTCATTGATTTTGATTTGAGAATTGGATGCACTAATTTGTTTAGTGTGGGTCGTCAGTTAGATAATGAGTTCGACATGGAATCCATTGCATAGCACTATGTTGTTCTTGCTTACCCTTTACCCAATTTAGTTAGATGTCAATATTGAATTTAAAATTTGAAAGGAAAG
This sequence comes from Geum urbanum, assembly GCA_946800695.1. NCBI lineage: Eukaryota > Viridiplantae > Streptophyta > Magnoliopsida > Rosales > Rosaceae > Geum > Geum urbanum. The sequence goes on from OX327011.1 coordinate 27,597,416, forward strand.
AAATTTGACTCAAGAGAAGAACACAATAGTTGAATACCATAGATCTTCTACTCATGAATCAATAGATGAATTGGATCTTAATTTTTGGATAGATTTGAATATAAAAACCAAACCAGAAGATGAATGAGTATATACCTAACATAATGGTCTTTCAGGGACATTTTTTTTGCGGAGTGTGGCTGAGTATCTGGGCCAAAATGGTGAGATGGTGCAATGAGCTTATCGTAAACTCATTGACTTCTGAATTTTTATCCAATTTGAGGGCGACACATGTAAAATTTTGAAAAAATTCTCCTGTATGGAGAAACTTTGTGCAAGCAAGTTTAGAGAGAGAGAGAGAGAGAGAGAGAGAGAGAGAGAGAGAGAGAGAGAGAGAGAGAGAGAGAGACTTTTGGATTCTGTGATGTCTTGAAGAGAAATTACTGGTCTTAATTCCTTCACTTTCTAGAGGCCGATGAGTTCTGCCACAGAGCGCGAGGCTTGAAATCTAAGCACGACATTGAGGTGGAGCACAAGACCAAGGAAGGCAGACCACAAGAGTTAGCATGGTGGGAGCTGGACGGCAAGGCTAAGATCGGCGCGCCATACATGAAATAAGGCAGTGGTCGAGCATAACTGCATGGCAGGAGGCACATTAGTGACACGGCCAAGGCGAATCCAGGTTGATGACATGCGAAGCCGAGGCTTGGAGGCTGTAAGCGAAGGTGGGCCGGTGGCTTTGGCGATGTCGAGAGGTGTGGAATTGGAAATCATTGCTGCTACGGTAATTTCTTAGAGAGAGAGAGTAAATAGTGGCACTTTGTAAATAAGAAGAAGTTTGAGATAGAAAGACATGTGACAGTCATCAAACAATACGACACATGTCTTTCTATCTCAACTGACACATGTCTTTATTCCATCAACCGACACATGTAGTTTTATCTCAACTAAGAACCCTCTTCACCTGAGAAATCCTAATTTCTATTTTTTTTTTGTAATTTGCTATTTTCCCTCATGATGGTTGATTTTAGAAAGAAAAAAAAAATGCTTTATCTTGGGTATTGGTTTTAAGGGATCTAGCCATATGGGTAAAGATAGAAGAACTCGATACAACCTAAAAATTATATAGAATTGTACTTTTGAGTATAAGGAGTATTATGACCGGACAACGAGTCACTATTGAATCATTTTTGACAAAAATTACTCTGATAGAAGAAAAAGGCCGTGTAATCTTACTATCAAACTATTAGAATAATTAAAGGAAGAATCATTATGCACAATTGCTAAATGGCAGACTGGGTTTGTAGAATGATGTTGACTACAAATGAAGAAGATGAAGAACATGAAGACGAGTCGAAGACTAAATAGCTAACTTAAGCGATCACGACGTTAAGTCAAATATTGAAGCGGACACGTGTCTGTGTTGTTGGAAAAATTGGTGTTTAACCCTATATTAATTAACTATTTTGAGACAATTAAATTAATATATTTATTTGTTCTAATAGTTAATGGGTGAACGAGAAATTGTCACCCAAAGATGAGTAGATGACTACTTGAAACGTAAGAAAAATAATTTTTCATATTGCAGGAATAATTACTTAATTAAATAGAAAGACCTATTTTATATTCTTGGAATAAGTTACTGAATTAAATAGAAAAACTATTGGCCTTTCATATACTTCGGTTATGATTGAATTAATGATGGATCCATTAACTTTTGTAACAGGAAAACCTTTCGGTAGTTAGCCATCAAATTTCTTCATCTATAAATAGCGACATTTTCCTCCTCATTTTTCACTCACTCATTCGGTAAAGCATCTCCTCCTTTCAACGTCTCATTTCAAAGAGTTCTAGTTGAGTTCTAGTTTTGGTGATAGAGAAATGTGTTCTCCAGCTCGTCTAGGAGTTATTGTATCATGGGAGAAGTACGCCAAGCAAGCCTAGTGCACCGGAGTAGGCGGCGTAAACATTTTTAAGGAAAACGTGTGCTACACGTGACTCGACTTTCCTTCCTACTCAAATTATCATCATCAACCCTTCGGTAATAAGTTCATATTTTCTTGAATTTTATTCTTAAATTTTTGTTTAATCTAATTAATTAAATTAATTAGTATTTTCAGATTTGGTAAATATTACTTAATATTTCCTACAATTTTAAGAGCGTTTATATGTGATATTGACTAACGTGGTTGTTTAAAGGAAATGGTTGCCTAAAAGAACGTTATTGCCTAAAGGAATTGGTTAATACACCAAATCTATGTTGCTTTCGAAAAATAGTGGCCTTAAAGAAATGGTTACGTTTGGAGTTGGTTGATCGAAAATTATGTTTGTGATGGTTTTATTTTCAGCATCGATGCTTTGACTAGTCGGCTGATAACTAATTAGTCGAGTCAGACAGGTTAGGACAAACTTGCTGCCGACCCAGATCGCCTTGGGTTAGGACAAACCCCCTAGACGATCCCATCACTTTTTATATACAGTCTTGGAGACGCTTCGAGTAGAATATTTTATTTTTTTACACTGATTGTGAGTTTTTGTCCACTCACGCTAACGTTTTTATGTTTTTTTATATACCTTTCCCTGGGCCTTTCAGTTTTCTATGCTCAGGTTGCAGTGATTCTGAAAGGACCCAACCCCAATTTAGTTTCCTAAACCGGAATCAAACCCTTTCTAAAAACACGAACTTGCAAAAACTAAAGAAATTTCGGCAGAGTTTCACTATAATTCGGAATTGCCATTAACCTGCACCCGAAAACACACTTCATCCTTTGCCACAAAAGCCAAACCGTGGGCACCAATCCCATCTGGATTTCTCAATATCATAACAATAACGTAAAGTAATAAGCAAAACTGTACTTTACAGAAATTAGGGAAAATCATATGAAATTATAAACATCAGAGTATTCAGAGCGACCTCTTATATATATATATATATACATAAATACACAACAGTAAACCTACTGGAAAAGAAAAGTAGCTCGAATACTAAGCCTCCGACTACGGCGTGCGACACCAGAATCCGAACTGCAAACTAGGCATTGAAAATAAAGAGTTTAGGGAAAGACATATAAACTGTTAGAGTGAGTGGACGAAAATAAATGTCTTTCGCCGAATAATATATGTTATAAAAACATATGCGAGTCTAAATAAATGAATATGATATAGTACACGAGGGAGACTCTAACTCCTCACGCGTACAAAGCATTCATCGTAAAATCCCGCGGGGTCACTCATGGACACGTCCGCGCTAGTATAGTCCGAATCACGGGATCCCAGACCTACACGTGATTCTAGCCAGAAAGGCCTAACGTCAGAGGTCTGCCCCCCCCCCCCCCCCCCCCCCCGGTAAAGGCCTCGGGTCAGGGGTCACAGCCTCCACCGGTAAACATCCTCGGGAATCAGCTGGGATGCAAGTGTATCGATACAACAACATATATTGTGACTGTACTCTCGAAAACCAAATCATAAATAGTTCTTGCAAATGTATTAAGCATAATGTAAATGCGTATTCGTAATATATAATTATATAAGCATATTTGTTGATGCATAATCATAAAACACAAGCTCGAATAAATCATAATCGCATATGTATGCTCAAGCTCGTAAAACGTATATTAAGGACTCGCAACCAATCAGTGAAAAGAAATGTGTCCACTCACAGACAAGCACAGCGCACAAACGCACTAATCCCGAGATCTGGCAGAAGATCTATCGCCAAGCGTACGATCTAGATCCCCCGAATAATCACAAAATATAACTAATCAAAGTCACAATTCAATACTCTGAACCTCACCTTGGAAACCAACCATTTCCGGAAATATATAACTCGGATACAAAATAATCATCGAAATTCCCAGAAGACTGTATTCAGAGCGACCTCTTATATATATATATACATAAATACACAACAGTAGGGTAAACAAGAAACCTACTGGAAAAGAAAAGTAGCTCGAATACTAAGCCTCCGACTGCGACGTGCGACACCAGAATCCGAACTGCAAACTGGGCATTGAAAACAAAGAGCCTAGGGAAAGACATATAAACTGTTAGAGTGAGTGGACGAAAATAAATGTCTTTCGCCGAATAATATATGTTATAAAAACATAGGCGAGTCTAAATAAATGAATATGATATAGTACACGAGGGAGACTCTAACTCCTCACGCGTACAGAGCATGCATCGTAAAATCCCGCGGGGTCACTCATGGACACGTCTGCGCTAGTACAGTCTGAATCAAAGGATCCCGACCCACATGTGATTCCATCCAAAAAGGCCTTAGGTCAGAGGTCTGCCCCCCCCCCCCCCCCCCCCCCCGGTAAAGGCCTCGGGTCAAGGGTCACAGCCTTCCCCGGTAAACAACCTCGGGGATCAGCCGGGATGCAAGTGTATAAATACAACAACATATACTGTGACTGTACTCTATGAAAACCAAATCATAAATAGTTCTTGCAAATGTATTTAGCATAATGTAAATGCGTATTCGTAATATATAATTATATAAGCATATTTGTCAATGCATAATCGTAAAACACAAGCTCGAATAAATCATAATCGCATATGCATGCTCAAGCTCGTAAAACGTATATTAAGGACTCGCAACCAATCAGTGAAAAGAAAGGTGTCCACTCACAGACAAGCACAGCGCACAAACGTGCTAATCTCGAGATCCGGCGGAAGATCCCTCGCCAAGCGTACGATCTCGATCCCCTGAATAATCACAAAATATAACTGATCAAAATCACAATTCAATACTCTGAACCTCACCTCGGAAACCAACCATTTCCGGAAATATATAACTCGGATACAAAATAATCGTCGAAATTCCCAAAATACACCGCATAAACCCTCGACACAAAATCCGGCATCCAAATCAACTAGAAAACCTCAAGGCTACGATCGGGGCGTGATTACGATCAAAACGGCATAAAACTTGACAAAAACCCAAAAAATCAACCCTTCGCCGGAGCTCCGCCATTGACCGTCGTTGCCGGCGGCGGCGCGCCGTCACTGGAGGAATTTTCCGGCGACCAAGACCCCAAAATCTTCCTCTCCTCAAGCCAAGCCTTTTTCCCCAAAGGATCACCATCGTCCAGCCACCACCGTGGCCAAAAATTAGCTCGAAAGTCACCAAAATTCAAACTGGCCGGAAAATTTCTCTGGCGAAATCCTCCGCCGTGAAGCCACCTCGGCCTCCCATCTTCAAGGGACTTCATCCCATGCACAAACCCAACCATTTCTACCTAATATCCCACTCGAAAAGTCACCGGAAAACACTCCACCATTAAACCCGATTCTGGCGAGTTTCTCCAACAAAATCGATCAAGCAAACCACCACCAAAATAGACCATATATACATCAATGGAAATCCCAAACATCAAGCTTCAAAACCTTACCTTCCTTTCCGGCAACCGCGCCATATTTCGACGACCACCTCGTCGGCAAGTCACGGACTCACTAAGTCAACCACGGGTTGACTCGGTCAACTCGGTCCAGAACAGTCAACTTGGTCAAACATCCAATTTTTGAACTTTTGCGACAACTTTACGACTATTCGGCTATTTATACGTCACGAATCGACTCTATCCACAATTCGGATAACTCAAACTCGAACGGATAAACACGAGTAACTCGGTGATAATTTCAAATATTCATTTTATATTCCTCGATTATCCGAAAAATCCTCGGAAAGCTCCTACGAACTCGAAATCAAATTCTCTACATTTCCCACGAACAAATCCAAATCAAATTCGTGTCCGAAAATTAAGTCATGATCAAAACCGCATAGCCGATTAATTACGATAAACCTTAATTACTCGTCAACTCACAGATTAAGCCAGTTACAATTCCAATTCCGGTCCGGGTCGTCATAAATCTACCCCTCTTACAAAAATTTTGACCTCGAAATTTACGTACCTGCTAGGTGAACAGATGAGGATACTGCTCCCGCATATGCTGCTCGGTCTCCCAGGTGGCTTCTTTAACTAAATGATTTTGCAATAAGACCTTCACAAGCGGTATGACTCTGTGTCTCAACTCCTGCTCACGCCGATCGAGAATCTGTACTGGTTCCTCTACATATGTCAAATCCTCTCGGATTGGAAGCTGATATGGCGCTAACACATGTGATGGATCTGGAATGTATTTCCGCAACATTGAAACATGGAAAACATCGTGCACCCTCGCCATCTCCGGAGGCAACTCTAACCTGGAAGCCATGGCACCAACCTTCTCTGTAATCTCATACAGACTGATATACCGTGGTCGAAGCTAGCCACGCTTCCTGAAACGAACAACTCCTCGCCAAGGAGACAATTTCAGGAAGACCTAATTGCTCACCTCGAACTGGAGACTCTTTCTTCGCACATCTGCATAACTCTTTTGGCGATCCTGGGCAATCTTCAATCTGTCTCTGATAATCTTAACATCATATGTGGTGCTCTTCACCAGATCAGGTCCAATAAGCCATCGCTCGCCTACCTCACTCCAACACAATGGAGTACGGCATTGCTTCCCGTATAGAGCCTTATATGGTGCCCTGTCAAAACTGGCCTGATAGCTGTTGTTGTAAGCAAACTCAGTCAAATGCAGTTGCTGGTCCCAATTTACTCTAAACTGCAAAACACAAAACCACAACATATTCTCGAGGGTCTGAATAGTCCTCTCAGACTGCCCATCAGTCTGAGGATGGAAATCTGTACTGAATTGCAATCTGGTACCCAAAGCCCGCTGCAAAGCCTGCAAAAACTCTGAAGTACACTGACTATCTTGGGCAGAAACAATGGATATAGGTACACCATGCAGACGAATGATCTCCACCAAATACAACTTTGCTAACCTGCCCACAGAAATCTTCCCTGGAAGTGCAAGGAAATGGGCTGATTTTGTCAATCGGTCAATAATAACCCAAATGCCCGTGTTACCAGCAGAAGTACGTGGTAATTGATACACGAAATCTATGGTGATGTGCTCCCACTTCCAAACCGGAATCTCCAAGGGCTGTAACTTTCCCGCAGGCTTCTGTCTCTCTGCTTTAACCTGCTGACAAATAAGACATCTGCTCACATATGCAGCAATCTCCCTCTTCATATTTCGCCACCAGTAATAGGCTCGAAGTGTACGAAACATCTTCGTACCGCCGTGATGCATAGCATAAGTAGAACAATGAGCTTCATCTAAAATCTCTTTCTTCAAACCCTCGTCCCTGGGTACACATAATCTGCCTCTGAATAGCAATGTACCATCATCACTCAACCGGAACTTTGTTGGCACACCATTCCGAATCATGGTCTTCTTGTCTAATAGATAGGAATCCGCATCCTGAGCTTCACGAACCTGATCAACCAATACCGGTCAAACCTGGAAGCTAGTCAACAAGGCTCCATCATCATCCCACTCGAATTCAGCTCTCGTAACCCGTAGCTCTGCTAACATGGATACTCTGGCTACGCACACATGAAACAATGAAGCTCCAGATTTTTGACTGAGTGCATCAGCAACGACATTAGCCTTCCCTGGATGATACTCAAAGGTGCAATCATAATCATTGATCAACTCCATCCATCTGCGTTGTCTCATATTCAAGTCTGGCTATGTGCGCAAATAGGTGAGACTCTTGTGATCTATGTATATCTTGCACTGATCTCCGTACAAGTAGTGTCTCCAACTCTTCAAGGCTAATACAATGGCGGCCAACTCCAAATCATGCGTAGGATAATTGACTTCATGTGGTTTCAGCTGTCTGGAACTGTAAGCCACCACTCGGTCATGCTGCATCAAAACACAACCAAGTCCCAATTTCGATGCATCGCTGTAAACCACAAATTCTCAACTGTCATTAGGTAGAGTTGGAACCGGTGCAGTAGTCAACTTTTCCTTCAAGAGAAAATAAATCTCCTCACATGCATCAGACCACTCGAACTTGACACCTTTCTTTGTCAATCTGGTAAGTGGAGTGGCAATCCGTGAAAAATCCTGCACAAAGTGCCGATAGTAACCTGCCAAACCCAAGAAACTTCTGATTTCTGGTATGGTGGTAGGTCTACTCCAATTCAACACGGCTTCAATCTTGTCAGGATCCACGCTGACTCCCTCAGAAGATATCACGTGACCCAAAAACTTCATGCTATTCAACCAAAACTCACACTTGCTGAACTTCGCAAACAACTGATTATCTCGCAAGGTTCGCAAAACAGCTCATAAATGCTTTTTATGCTGGCCCACACTTCTGGAGTAGATCAGGATGTCATCGATGAACACGATCACAAAATTGTCTAGGAATCGCCTAAACACCCGGTTCATCAAGTCCATGAAAGCTGCGGGGGCATTGGTCAACCCAAACGGCATAACCAAAAACTCATAATGCCCATATCGTGATCTGAAAGATGTTCTGGCCACATCTAAATTTCTGATCCTCAACTGATGGTATCCAGACCTGAGATCAATCTTCAAAAAGACTGAAGCTCCATTGAGCTGATTAAACAAATCATTAATCCGTGGCAACGGATACTTATTCTTCACGGTGACTTGATTCAGCTTCCGGTAATCAATACATAACCGCATGGAACCATCATTCTTCCGCACAAATAGTACAGGAGCACCCCACGGTGATACACTGGGTCGTATGAAACCTTTCTCCAGCAATTCTTGAAGTTGAATCTGTAGCTCCTTCAACTCCGCTGGCGCCATATGATACGGTGCCTTTGATATGGGTTCAGTGCCCGGTAAAAGCTCAATGGTGAAATCGATTTCTCAAACTGGAGGAACACCTGGTAATTCTGCACAAATAGTACAAGAGCACCCCATAGTGATACACTAGGTCGTATGAAACCTTTCTCCAGCAATTCTTGAAGTTGAATCTGTAGCTCCTTCAACTCCGCTGGCGCCATATATACGATACGGTGCATGTGATATGGGTCCAGTTCCTGGTAAAAGCTCAATGGTGAAATCGATTTCTCGAACTGGAGGAACACCTGGTAATTCCTCTGGAAACACACCTGGAAACTCAGAAACCACCTCAATATCACCAATGTCTGGTACAGCAGCCGTAGTATCCACCACATGAGCCAAATATGCAACACAACCCTTCGTCATCATCCACTCGGCCTTCATCGCTGAAATCACACATAGCAATGAAGTATTCTTCTCACCGCGAAACAGTATCTCTGGAAAACCTAAGCATCGAAACACAATCTCCTTCTTGTGACAGTCAAACATAGCCCAATGTGTCTCCAAGAAGTCCATACCCAAAATCACATCAAAGTCGACGATATCCAGCAATAACAAATCCGCGGCTAACCCATAACCTCCAATAAAGATCTCACAATTCCTATACACCCAACCAATATTCACAACCTCACCAGATGGATACAACACTCTCCACAACCCCCAGAAGTGGAGATGCAGGCATAGTAGCTAAAGATGACAATCTATATGATATAAATGAATGCATAGCACCTGGATCTAGCAAAGTAAGTACTGGATAGCCAAAAACATGCAACATACCAATAACAACCTCTGGTGATGCTCTGCCCTCACGCAATGACATAGCACGAGTCCTGGCCTGTCCAGCTGGTCGTCCACGCTGAGGGTGACTCTGCTGTCTGCCCTGTCCAGAAGACTGTACTGGTCGAGCCCCAGAAGTGGTACCTCGATCTCCTCCTGAACTCTGAGCTATCTGTCCACCAATACCAACCGGCTGGATACACTCCCTCGCAAAGTGACCCTCCTGGCCACAACGATAACAGATGGTAGTGCCTCGCTGACAAGGACCATAATGATGTCTGTTGCAGAAGTTGCATAATGGATACTCCTTCGGTACAGCAAAAGTGCCACCGGTACGTCGAGGATAGCTGGATCCGCTAGAACTCCCACTGGGCTGTGGTCTCTATGGTCGATCCCTTCTCCATCTCTGTCTCTATCTAGCTGTACTACTTGGTGGTCTATATGGTCCACTGCCAGAGGATGATGCCGATTCGGAAGTGCCTGAACTCAGCCTCTTGGAAGGTCCCTGACTCGATCCACCCTTCTCAAATCGTCGAGGCTGGAATCTCATCTGCCTTTCCTTCTCTATGTCCTCGCCTTGAAGCGCAACACTCACAAACTCAACAAAGTTGTTCCGAGGCATCGTAGTCAATGTTCCCTTGATGTTCAGGTTCAAGCCCAACTCAAATCTCTGGCACTTGGCTTCCTCTGTAGCTACCATGTCATGAGCAAACCGAGATAAGCGAGTAAATCTGTCCCGGTACTCAAGTACTGACATACTACCCTATCTCAAGTTGGTGAACTCCTCATACTCCCTTGCTGTGTAGCCTGGTTGAAATACCTCTGCATAAACGAATCCCTGAACAGTGTCCACGGAGTATCAACCGGAACTCTATCGGTGCTAACCCACCAGAAGTATGCATCAGACTCAAGTAAACCAACTGCTGCCACTATCATTTGCTCAGGAGTAAAACGCAGACGCTCACAAACTTGTTCAACCTGAACCAACCATGCCTCACACATCTCTGGATCAGCTGAACCCGAGAAAACAGTAGCTCCAGCAGTTCGAGCTTTGACCACAGGGTCAAAACGCTCCTCCAAACGTAATACTCGCATAAGCAAGTCATGCGTCTGACAATCCTCATCAGGATCCACATCCCTATTGACACGGGGACCACGTCTAGGAGGCATCCTAATGATAAAAGAAAAGCATTAGTCACAAGGCACACGGAACGTAATTATGAAACTCCAAACATTTGAAAACATACAACACCCGAAGCATTGATGAGTAACCGCTGGCCAGTCGGGTCATCGCTCCAGACATGTTGTACATACTCAAATATCCTTAGTATCACAACTACAAAAGTCTACAGAACCTGAAACCTAATGCTCTGATACCAAGCTGAAAAGACCCAACCTCGATTTAGTTTCCTAAACCGGAATCAAACCCTCTATGTAAACACGAACTTGCAAAAACCAAAGAAATTTCGGCAGAGTTTCACTATAACACGGAATTGCCATTAACCTGCACCCGAAAACACACTTCATCCTTTGCCACAAAAGCCAAACCGTGGGCACCAATCCCATCCGGATTTCTCAATATCATAACAATAACGTAAAGTAATAAGCAAAACTATACTTTATAGAAATCCGGGAAAATCATATGAAATTATAAACATCAGAGTATTCAGAGCGACCTCTTATATATATACATAAATACACAACAGTAGGGTAAACAAGAAACCTACTGGAAAAGAAAAGTAGCTCGAATACTAAGCCTCCGACTGCGGCGTGCGACACCAGAATCCGAACTGCAAACTGGGCATTGAAAACAAAGAGCCTAGGGAAAGACATATAAACTGTTAGAGTGAGTGAACGAAAATAAATGTCTTTCGCCAAATAATATATGTTATAAAAACATATGCGAGTCTAAATAGATGAATATGATATAGTACACGAGGGAGACTCTAACTCCTCACGTGTACAGAGCATGCATCTTAAAATCCCGCGGGGTCACTCATGGACACATCCGCGCTAGTACAGTCCGAATCACGGGATCCCAGACCCACACGTGATTCCAGCCAAAAAGGCCTCAGGTCAGAGGTCTGCCCCCCCCCCCCCCCCCCCCCCCCCCGGTAAAGGCCTCAGGTCAGGGGTCACAGCCTCCCCCGGTAAACATCCTCGGGGATCAACCGGGATGCAAGTGTATCGATACAACAACATATACTGTGACTGTACTTTGTGAAAACCAAATCATAAATAGTTCTTGCAAATGTATTAAGCATAATGTAAATGCGTATTCATAGTATATAATTATATAAGCATATTTGTCGATGCATAATCGTAAAACACAAGCTTGAATAAATCATAATCGCATATGCATGCTCAAGCTCATAAAACGTATATTAAGGGCTCGCAACCAATCAGTGAAAAGAAAGGTGTCCACTCACAGACAAGCACAGCGCACAAACGCACTAATCCCGAGATCCGGCGGAAGATCTCTCGCCAAGCGTACGATCTCGATCCCATGAATAATCACAAAATATAACTATCAAAGTCACAATTCAATACTCTGAACTTCACCTTGGAAACCAACCATTTCCTGAAATATATAACTGGGATACAAAATAATCATCGAAATTCCCAAAATACACCGCATAAACCCTCGACACAAAATCCGGCATCCAAATCAACTAGAAAACCTCAAGGCTACGATCGAGGCGTGATTACGATCAAAACGGCATAAAACTTGACAAAAATCCAAAAAATCAACCCTTCGCCGGAGCTCCGCCATTGACCGTCGTCGCCGGCGGCGGCGCGCCATCACTGGAGGAATTTTCCGGCGACCAAGACCCCAAAATTTTCCTCTCCTCAAGCCAAGCCTTTTTCCCCAAAGGATCACCACCGTCCAGCCACCACCGTGGCGGAAAATTAGCTCGAAAGTCACCAAAATTCAAACTGGCCGGAAAATTTCTCCGGCGAAATCCTCCGTCGTGAAGCCACCTCGGCCTCCCATCTTCAAGGGACTTCATCCCATGCACAAACCCAACCATTTCTACCTAATATCCCACTCGAAAAGTCACCGGAAAACACTCCACCATTAAACCCGATTCCGGCGAGTTTCTCCAACAAAATCGATCAAGCAAACCACCACCAAAACAGACCATATATACATCAATGGAAAGCCCAAACATCAAGCTTCAAAACCTTACCTTCCTTTCCGGAAACCGCGCCGTATTCCGGCGACCACCTCGTCGGCGAGTCACGGACTCACTAAGTCAACCACGGGTTGACTCGGTCAACTTGATCCAGAACAGTGAACTCGGTCAAACAGCCCATTTTCGAACTTTTGTGACAACTTTACGACTATTCGGCTATTTATACGTCGCGAATCGATTCTATCCACAATTCGGATAACTCAAACTCGAACGGATAAACACGAGTAACTCGGAGATAATTTCAAATATTCATTTTATATTCCTCGATTATCCGAACAATCCTTGGAAAGCTCCTACGAACTCGAAATCAAATTCTCTACATTTCCCACGAACAAATCCAAATCAAATTCGTGTCCGAAAATTATGTCGTGATCAAAACCGCATAGCTGATTAATTACGATAAACCTTAATTACTTGTCAACTCACAGATTAAGCCAGTTACAATTCCAATTTCGGTCTGGGTCGTCACAGCTTCTCTTGAACTGGATTTTGATCCCCTGAGGCTTTGAGTCCACCGGGTTATCATACATTTCTGTACGTTTCGGCCCACTAGCAATATTTTTTCATATGTTTTATTCTGCTCCTAGAAGTCGCTCTAGACACTAGTGTTATAAATATTTTTCAGTGCTTGTTATGAATTGTTAGTATTGCTGGATTATGAATTTTTAGTTCCTATATTATTATTCTAGCATTTTAATTTATTTACTTTCTGCACTTTTTTGAGAAATCCGGATGGAATTCGGTGGTCCAAGGCGATACATGGACTTCCATGAATGTGTCCGTGCTAAGGTTTAATGTGAGATTTGACCTTCATTTTTGCGGAGTGTTAGTTGACAATTTGAGGGAGGTGGACCTCGCCAGAGATATTCAACGAGTAGAGGTTACAACACTTTCGGTCCCACATCATCTTCTAGCAAGAGATTTCATACCTGAGTTCTTATTGCCCATCATTCAAGTTGTTTTTTGTGATGGGGGAGGAGCCGACACCAGAGTCGAGAGTTTTGGGTGAGTTCTGATGGATCTTGATTTATTTTTCCAACGTCCAGAGATTCTCTTTTATGTAATATTTTTCATAAATATCGTTATGGGCAGTGCCCGTTGGGGATATCAGTATGTTACCATTGTAGTCAGGTGGACCTCTCAGCGTGGAAATGTCTATAAAGGGACAACTCTGGTGCATTTCTAGCTCTAAGTTCTGGTGACAACCAGAGAATTACTTCGGGAGTCAGACCTACGCCATCACCCGGACCAGAAGTATACCAGAACCAAGGTCAGGAGGACGACTGGCAGGTCAGGCTCGCCTTCACCGGATGATTCTATAGGAGCCCCGAGTATCTTTGGAGGTCATTATTTATACGTTGAATGTTTTTGACTATGTTTTTTATATTTTGTTTGACCCGGTGGGTGATACATTCTTTTATAGCAGTAAGGCTAGCGTCTATAGTCAACGTACCTATCACATCTTCTCCAGAATTGTGGTGAGTAAATTTATCCCTCTGGTGAGGTGATGTTTTTTAAATTATTTTACCGAGATGAAGTGCAATGTTTTGAGGTTTTAGTTTGTCTATCAATCTAACACTTCTGAATATAATAGAATTTGTTTTGATCTTAGGCATGGAGTTCTTGAGCCATTATCAGGCGTTGGTAAACGGTTATTGAGAAGAGGTATTTTGGAGTCCAGTGTTGCTTGATATTTTGTTCCGTAGTGAGATAAACGTGTTATTTTGTGCCTAGGTTCAGCTGTGATGTTGCGGGATGGATGTACCGCATAATTGGCACATGTCGTGAAAATTCGTGTCCCTACTTCCTGTACTGATTCGATTGAAGTAGTTAGTGTGTTATTTCCTGTGAGTTACCAAGTCTACCTACGATTTGTGAGAGATTTTATTGTTGAGTTATTATCGGGTACCGATCCTATAACTCAAGTATCCTATCGGATGGCTCCAGCTGAGTTGCGAGAGTGGCAGACTCTATTTTAGGAATTGATCCACGAGAACTTTATCCGTCCCAGAATTTTATTGTGTGGAGCCCCAATATTATTCGTGAATGTGAAGGATGATTCAATGAGATTACATATTGCCTACCGAAAACTGGAAGAGGATATGGTGATGAACAATTACCCTTTGTCATGAATCAATGATTTACTTAATCTTGATATTTCTTCGAGACTCATTCATTCTTTGAAGTATTCTAGTAATTCAATTATGTTAACCTAAAATATTTTTACTTGTGCTTTTCTTGCATTAATTGTGTTCATTTTGTGTCATGAACACATTTCTTTTTGAAAGGATACCATTTGTTTTTGTGCCACCAACCTGGAAATGTATTTCTTCTAGTTATTAATCACATGAGTTCGCGGAGGAAAATATATTGTATTAACATTGAACCGGTGGAGTGTATGTTATGCCGCATAGATTAAATTGTTCTAGCTCGATGTCAGATATGAGTTTACGAGCGCGAATTTCGACCTGGGTTATGTTTGGCGACGATGATTTAATTTATTTCTTCCAGCTTTATAAAATCTGGAGTTCTAACGTTGCATGTTATCGGGAACTATCGCATTTCTTGGATTTCGTAGTTCTCTGACCTTTTGATTAATGTTTATAAGTTGATGATCCAGTGTCAGAGGAATTATAATATCTACGATGGTACAACATGGAAGGTTGCAGCAATTTGATCATTCAATCGAGATGATACTCTGGTATGAGATTGGCGTCCCAATATTACATTATTTTTAATGGACTGATTGTGTCGCCATACGTGTATTTGTATTGGTGGCCTATCCCTAATTTTTTAGGGTCTGTTGGCTCATGTCAGCAGTAGTTATGTTCTTGTGAGAGCCATATCGGTGAATCATTGAGGTGCAGCTATGAGGACAATTAGTTTTCAAGCTTGAGTATTTGAGCTCTGAGAATGATTAAGTGAATGCTGAGATTCAACTTTTGTTTTGGCATTTTTTTAGATCGTGGGAACATTGGATGTTATCGATTTAACTGTTGTGACTATTCAAGAACTTCATATGGAATACCGAGTTTATATCTCCGGATTTGTAGTAAATTGCGATGTCAGTTTGACTCCCTCGTTCTTGCCCATGGTTTGAGTTTTTTTTAGGCTTACTATGAATGTTTTGTTTTGAGCCTCTTTATGGTTATATGGATATTTGTTAAGGTAGTATGCTCTTGAGAGTGATGA
The DNA here is from genome assembly GCA_946800695.1 of Geum urbanum. Taxonomy (NCBI): domain Eukaryota; kingdom Viridiplantae; phylum Streptophyta; class Magnoliopsida; order Rosales; family Rosaceae; genus Geum; species Geum urbanum. The sequence goes on from OX327011.1 coordinate 27,613,285, forward strand.
ATTATGGAAATTCATGGTTTGTGTAATCATTATGATTCGTGATTTCAATCAGGTAGTAGTGATTTATGTTTGTGTATCACTCTGTTGATTTGTAACTAATCCGAATGGAATGTGGAACTCACAGTTTATATTCTTGAGTTGAAATTATTGGAACACTTTGGTTATACATGTTTTGGGTTTCTTAAGTTGTAGAGGAGGTTATACCTAATTTTTCAAAAGTAATTTTGAGAACTGTATATGATTTCGAGTTCGTTGCGGATCGGCCAATTACCATGTTGGTTGTGATTTTAAACAGGTTTGTTGGGTCTCTTGTTTTTGATCTTGGTGGTTTTAATATCCACCTTATGGGTGAGTGTCCGTGGTTAGACATCTCAATCAATTTTTGGTGCTGGGTTCTGATAGTGATTTGTGTGCCACTTCTGTGTTGGAACCGCACCACTACCCATGTAGTTACCTTAGTGGGACCTTGGTCAAGAAATCTTCTGGTAAGTTTGGCCGATAGAGTTAGAGTATGCTGGTAAATTTAGTCACTAATTTTGGTATGGATATCAGAAGCTTTTAAGTATGCATATTATTGAATTGGAATTCTTTCTCTCCTGGTAGCAGATTTATTTGGAGTGGTTATTGTGACTTCAAATTTAATGAGCGTGACATGTTGATGAAATATTAGTTTAGTAACAAATTTGTGGATCATTCTGTTAGTTGCGGTTATTCCTATGAACTTGAAGTCACTAGCTGGAACAATTTTGTGTAAATTTAGAGGGCAAATTTTTTGTAAGGGGGATAGATTGTAACGACCCAGAACATCATTTTGTGATAATCGAAACTTGTTCGGTTAATCGCTAATTAATTATGTTAATCATCGATGGTAATTAGTCTTTACCGTTGGTAACTTTCTCTGGTGTTTCATCGAGATTTTATCGACTATATTTTTCGAGAAATTTCTTTGGATAAAGTTGTAGAGTTTGTCGATATGAGTTTGTGGCCACGTCAAGTATTGTGATCAAAGTTACGACGAAGAAGTTATGATTAGCAGAAATTTACGGAAATATCAAAAAAACGTTTTATTGCAAAATCACGGGTATAAATAGAGGTTTATAAAGCGGGAAGGGCATAAGTTTATTTTTTGGGAAGAATGGATTGACCAGGGTTTGACCAGCTTCCCCCGACTCATGTTTGTCGTCAGTTCCTCGTTGGCGGTGAGCCTCCGGTTGGCCACCTTTGACTGTGAAATTGGTTGGGTTTTGTTGGACTTGGGCCCCTCAACCATTTTGTGGCAATATCTTTGACGTTGGTAGCTGGAGGAGGGAGAATCGAGGTCGAGAAAGTGGCAGTTTCTTGGTTGATTTTCATGGTGACAGTGGCGGCGTTTGCGACAGTTTTAGATGTCGAGGTTAAGGGGGTTTTGAAGCCCAGAACGAACGCATTGAACGCGACATGTCTCAGGCTTTGCCATGGCTGGAAGTTGGCAGACAGAGGAGATGAATTTTCCGGCGGAATTTTGGTTTTCCGGCGATTTGGAGGTTTTTCGGTTTGATTTTGATCTTGTGTTCTTCCTGAATGTTGTTGGGCTTTTTGAGATGAACAATTTGATGTGCAAGTTGCTCCATTTGGTGCGCGGTGGAGCTCTTGCGAGGTGAAATTTTTGGAAAATTTTATGTCGTTTGGTTCATAATTTTGCGATGAACGAAATGGTGAGATTCTTGAATGGATCTGGATTTGATTAATTTAGACATGCATTTAATCGGATAATAATTAATTGATTTCAAGATATTATTAAAGAACGATTTGACTATCGATTTAAATTTGAGTCGCTTGATATTTGATATTTATGTTATGAGTGTAAAATTGATTTACAGTAAAGGAATTAAAATCGGAATTTGATTAAGTTCGTATTTATTCGGGTAATACGTTATTCGAGAATGTGAGATTTTTGACATTATTGCTCATCGGATTACGAGTTTAGCTATTCATTATGAATATCGACGAATAGATATTAATTATAATCGTGATTTTAGGATTATGAGTTAGCGGGCCATGTCGAATGATTATTACGCTGATTAGCCAGTTACGACTTTATGAATATCTTGGCATAGTACAGTGAGTAGAAGTTTATTTATTTTCACAGTTGCTACGAGTTCATGTTTATGCAGATTTATAGTCTAATGTATTTTTATTGAAGTCGATTTTGAAGGTATTTTTGTGATGGTTTTATTTTTAGCATCGATGCTTTGACTAGTCGGGTCAGACCGGGTTATGACAAACTCTCTACCGACTCAAATCACCTTGGGTTAGGACAAACCCCCTAGGCGATCCCATCACTTTTTATTTACAGTCTTGGAGACGCTTTGAGTTAGAATATTTTATTATTTTACACTGATTGTGAGTTTTTGTCCACTCACGCTAACGTTTTTATATTTTTTATATGCCTTTCCATGGGCCTTTCAGTTTTTTCCGTACCCAGGTTGCAGTGCTTATCTTGAGCTGGATTTTGATCCCCTGAGGATTTGATTCCACCGGATTATCATACATTTCCGTAGGTTTCGGCCACTAGCAGTGTATTTTCATATGTTTTATTGTGCTCCTAGAAGTCAATCTGGACACTAGTGTTATGTTTTTCAGTGCTGGTTATGAATTATTAGTATTGCTAGATTATGAATTTCCAGTTCCTGTATTATTATTCCATCATTTTAATTAATTTACTTTCCGCACTTTATTGAGAAATCTGGATGGACATCGGTGGTCCACGGTATTGTTTGTGGGAAACCCGAAATGTGATTTTCTTGTAGGTTTATGGTAGTCCGTTTCATAGAGGCAACTAAGTCAAAATTTTTGCAGAAATTCGTAGTTTAAGTCTTGTCGTTAGGGCGTGATCCTAGACTACTAGTTAATCTAGGGTTGGATCCTTTTAGTTGGTATCAGAGCATTAGGTCTTTTTAGACTTCCTTGGTTAGATCAGTTCGGGCATTTGAGAGTGTACAACACCCCTGGGAGAGGTGGCCCGATCGGCCGGCGGATCCCTATCACCTCTAAGTGTTGTGCAATTTGAAGTGTTCAGAGTCTTCTAGTTGAGCCAGTTTTCTTGGTCTGGTTTTGTAGGCTAATTAGTAGTGGTGGACTTGTAGATCATTATGCCTTGACAACCAACTCTTTAGGATGAGGCGCAGTCTTTAGCCCAGTAGATGCGTGAGCTATTCGCATGCATGATGCCAGCGCCACGGGAGGACCATTACGATCTTGTTACTTTGGCCAAGAAGGCAGGTGTTGTGCCTTTCCCTGGTTCTCACGACCTAGTGGTGTGTGAGAACTGGTTTATCGAGATTGGTCGAGTTTGCGACTGTATGTATCCTCAGCTAACACCTGAGTAAAGGACAAAGTTAGTTGTCAACCTACTGCAGGATCATGCCTATTGTTGGTGGATGAGCATTGAGTGGCAGGAGGTTGCTACCTTGTGGGCCAGGATCATCGATTTTTGGAGGTGTCACTTTCCAGTAAGGCGGATGGGGGAGAAGAAGCATGCAGAGTTCGTTAATCTGCAGCGAGGAAATTTGTTAGCTATGGTGTATGAGGATTTCTTTTATTATCCATTCCAATTTTTATTCTGTTCTGTCGAAACAATGAGGGAGAAATGATGGAGGTCTGAGCAAGGCTTGTGACCTGCAATTTCTTCATTTATGGCGAGTGCGCCATACACGGACTTCGATGAATGTGTCTGTGCTAAGGTTTAATGTAAGATTTGACCTCAATTTATACGGAGTTTTAGTTGACGATTTGAGGGAGGTGGACCCCGCCATAGATATTCAACGAATAGAGGTTACAACATCTTCTGGCAAAGGATTTCACATCTCAGCTCCTAGTGCCCATCGTTCGAGTTGTTTTCCGTGATAGGGGAGGAGCCGACACCAGAGTCGAGAGTTTTGGATGAGTTCCAGTAGATCTTGATTTATTTTCCTAGTGCCCAACATTTTTCATAAATATCGTTATGGGCAGTGCCCGTTGGGGATGTCAGTATGTTACCGCTGTAGTCAGGTGGACCTCTTTATATGAGAATGTCTATAAAGGGACACCTCTGGTTTATTTCTAGCTCTAAGTTCTAGTGGCGACCAGAGAATTACTTCGGGAGTCAGACCTACGCCATCACCCTGACCACCAGTATACCAGGACCGAGGTTAGGAGGACGACTGGTAGGTCAGGTTTGCCTTCACCGGATGATTTTGCGGGAGCACCGAGCATCTTAGGATGTCATTATTTGTACGTTGAATGTTTTCAACTATATTGTTTATATTTTGTTTGATCCGGTAGGTGATGCGTTCTTTTATAACAGTAAGGCTAACGTCTATAGTCAACGTATCTACCACATCTTCTCCGGAATTGTGGTGAGTAAATTTATCCCTCTGGTGAGGTGATGTTAGTTAAATTATTTTATGGAGATGAAGTGTAATTTTTGGAGGTTTTGGTTTGTCTACCGATCTAACACTTCTGAATATAATAGAATTTGTTTTGATCTTAGGCATGGAGTTCTTGAGCCATCATCAGGCGTTGGTAGATGGTTATCGAGAAGAGGTATTTTGGAGTCCAACGTTGCCTGATATTTTGTTCCATAGTGAGATAAATGTGTTATTTTGTGCCTGGGTTCAGCTGTGATGGCTGTGATGTTGTTGCGGGAGAGATGTACCGTATTTTTGAATTTGTTGTTTATATGCAAATAAAGAACTTGTTAAGATACTTAGCAAGTTCAAATAGGCAAGCTTCTAGTCAGGAGGAAAATTGGCTTTTTTATGTTTATTTAAATCTCAAGTTTCGATAAAACATAAGCATTTGTTTCCGATATAAGTTTTTCGCCTTGATCAATTGCACATCTGTGAGTGTTAGATGTAGATGTGTGTGCGGAAACATCGATGATGAAAAAGGTATTTCATCTTAAGTTCAAGAACTCAAAAAGCTGAACCTCTGATATCGAAGGATCAAGTTCGAAGAGCTAAAAGAGTTAGGAACAAATCTGCTGAAAGATGGTTTGAGAACATAAAAAGCTTAACCCCTGATCTCGAAAGATCAAGTTCGAAGAGCTAAAAGAGTTAGGAAAAACTCTGCCGAAAGTTGGTTCAAGAACTCAAAAACTTGAACCTCTGATCTCGAATGATCAAGTTCGAAGAGCTAAAAGAGTTAGGAACAAATTTGCCGAAATGGTTAGAGAACTCAAAAAGTTGAACATCTGATCTCGAAAGATCAAGTTCGAAGAGCTAAAAGAGTTAGGAACAAATCTTCCGAAAGATGGTTAGAGGACTCAAAAAGTTGAACCCTTGATCTCAAAGGATCAAGCTCGAGAGCTAAAAGAGTCAGGAACAAGTTTGGCGTGCGACCGTGAAGTTCAAGGACTCAAAAAGCTGAACCGCTGATCTCAACTAGGATCAAGTTCGAGAGCTAAAAGAGTTAGGAACAACTTTAACGTGCGACAGTCAAGTTTGAAAACTCAAAGAGTTGAGCCTCTAATCTCAAATAGGATCAAGTTCGAGAGCTATAAGAGTTAAACCTCTAACTAAGAACGTAAAGAGTCAAGTTCAAGAAGCTTCAGAGCAAAGAACCTCTGACCAAAAATGTAGAAGGCCAAGTTTGAGAAGCTTTAAAGCAAAGAACCTTTGACCCAAAACATAGAAGGCCAAGTTCGAGAAGTTTTAAAGCAAAGAACCTTTGGCCAAAACGGTATGAGTCAGGTTCGAGAAGCAAAATAGGCCAAACCCATGACTAAAAAACTAAGTCAAGTTTGATAAGCTATTGAGAAAAGAACAAATGACTAAAGATTGAGGGTTGAAGTTCGAGAACCTTAGAGAGTTGAACTCTAACCCGAGATCAAAATATCAAGTTTGAAAGGCTATTAAAGAGTCGAGCTTCGAATAATTTTTTGGAGAAGGTTCAACGAAGCAAAAAGAGCAGAACCTTTAACCAAGTTTAAATGGAATCCCAAAAGCTTAAGTGCGGGACAACCATATACGAATAATAATTCAAAGGTTTCGTCTAGAACCTCGAGTTATAACAAGGTCTCAAGATTAAATTTGAGAGTGAATGTAATGCAGATCCAAAGAAGTCCCGAAGTCACAACATCGAGAAGAACTTCGAGGATGAACTTCGAGATTGACCTTCGAGATCAAAGTTAGCTGGAAGATAGTAAGTAAGATTTCCATACACATGAGGTATGGAAGTTATTTGTTACATACTGTTATATGACGCTAATGTCACAAAAAAAATTATTGTGCCACCAAAATCCTTGTGGACTTTTGAAGAGAACGGTATAATAAAAATTGAAAGTTTGAAAAGTAAAAGTGCAGATTAAAGATAGAGGATGCATGAAGGTGATCAACACTGAGTAGCGAGGCCTTGGTAAGAGGGTAGAAAATGTATGGGCATATCCTTCTCGATGAGTTCGAGTCGGTAAAAGCTTACTCCAACATTGAAACAACGAGAATAAGCTGCGCCAACGTCAGCCCTGAGGCCTCGAATTGTGTCCAGGAGGTGGTAAGTGGTGTCGTCATTACGAATCACATCCCTTCAAAGGTGCAATAGGGCATCCTCCAAAGCACTGACTGTATCCTTGCTAGCTTCGAGTTCGAGCTCGAGGCCACGAGAATTGTCCCAGTCAAGAGAAAATCAATCTCGAGCAATGGCAGGTTCGAAGCGGTCTAAGCTGCGATTCCTGCTGTCATGAGGAGATGAGAAACTGTTCTGGTCGTGGCTGGATTTGCTGGGATCACTGGGATAACGGGAGAGTAACATCTCTTTAAGATAAGTAACTCTTAATTCCAAGATCATGTTGTTAGTGCTATAACCACGGGAAGTAGAGTGAGAAAAGGGTGACATCGATTCATTAGATCGAGATCGAGACCTACAAGAAGAAAAAACCAAGTAAATAATATTACGTGAAGTAGTATTGTGCTTAACATGCAGAGATTATGAGAAAACGTTACCGAGTGGAGATCTCGGGCTAAGAGATAATTATGGGAATGCTGGAAAGTTCTTTTCCCTTCCCATGGCTAGGAGCAGAGGCGTTCCCCGATTGTACAGACATAAAAAAATTAATTCTGAGATTGTTATAGGATGGAGCCATACCCAACCTATTCTAAAAGAGCTAAACGAGAAGAGTTGAGAATGGAGGAGGTATGGTTTCGATTTTATAAGTGGAATCTTAAGAAGGATTTCCTTAGACGTTAATAGATTTCGGATAAAGTTTGAAACTGAAAAGAAATGAGGAGTCAAAACAGTTTTTGACTTGATTTTAAAAGGTTTTTCGATTGAGAAAAGGGTTTGAGTTTGACTCCGTTAAGAAGTTCAACTTGAGACAGGACTCCTCATTTAGGGATTGCTTCTTGAAGTTTAACTTGAGAGAGTACTCCTATTCTAGGGATTCCTCCTCGAAGTACACAAGCTCGAGCTGTGGTTTCAAAGTTGTTTTGAACTTCGAAAGTATCAGGTTCGAATGAAGGTTTCGAAGGTGAGTGAATTTATTGAAAAAGATAACTTTCTATTATGTAAGCTTCGAAATTTGAAAGGTAAAGTAAACTGAGCGGTTTGGCAAAATAAGACGCTTGAAGGCGCTACCCAAAAAAGGGTGAAGTTACATAACCAAATAAGTCAAAGTTAAAGACTAAGCCTCGTCGGAACTCTCCAAGAACTCAATGATTGGGGCAGCCGGAGTAGGTAAGATATGAGTAGAGGCAGGTATAATGGCTGAGCTGGAAGAAGGGTCCTGAGGCTCGAGAGAATCCGCAGCACCAAGGGGCTGCGTGAGAGCTTCAAGAGGATCCATATACAGCATCGAGAGCCTTCCCTAGAACTTCAAGATGCTCGGTGATAGTATCGGGAGGAGTTGCCTCGATTGCTGGAGCAGTTGCAGCGATGTCAGCACGAGACATGTGAACTATAAACTTGCCTTCATCCGGAAGGGACCCAGAGAGGGGCTCATATTTGTACTTGCACCTTAACTTGTCATCAACCTCCTCAGGGTCAATGAAGAGACGGTCCCCGGGAGTGGTAAGAGCTTGGTTCCAGCCAAGTTAGAAGTATTGTGCGAAAGCGTATTGAATTAGACGTTGGTCGGTGGTGGACTTGTAATTGGTTCTAAGGCAACAAAACTATACAATTTCCGTCAGCCAATGAATTTTAATTTTAATTTTAGGAAGATTATTGAGAATAAAATATATTTTAGATACGTAAATATACACAATTTGGACTCATACGTACTACACTATATGTACAATTTGAAATGATAGAAATTTTTTTTGATTTTTTTCCCTAAAACTACGTACCGATCGAGTTCTACTTAATTATCCCTGCATGCAAAGTGCCTATTTATAACGAACCATAATTTTTGGAAGTAAAAAGGAAAAACAGAAGTAGTTAATAAATATCGGTACCTTGGTAATTATCTCATGCATGCAATGTCCAAAACTACCAAATTCAGTGATCGAATCATAACGTGGCTTGGTTTATGATCACTTGCATAAATCATATTTAATCATAGGTGGTACATAATTAATTAAATCAGATTAATTCAAATTCCGATCTGGACCAAAAACACTATACACTCGGGAATGGTTCCCTATGTCCTTGAGGAAATAATTATGCATTTTAAAATGATACGTCGTCGTTTTTTTGTAGAGTGCCTGTCAACGATTCATAAGCAAACGGAAATTTATTTGTTCTGTTGGCTAAGACCTGTTTAGGCAACATAATTTTTGTAATTGCGTTGCCTAACAATACAGGGTTTAGGGTTAATGAATTGTGATTTAGGTTAAGTTTATGGTTTAGGGTTTCATGTTAACCGACGAGATATTGACAATTCTGTTGCTAAAGAAAACAAGGTTTAGGGGTTGGGGTATGTGGTTTAGAGGTAGGTTTTAGGGTTTAGGTAAGACAATGGATATGAAAATTTTGTTTGTGTACTACTTGGTAGTAGACGGAAGTTGAGTAATCCGTCAACTAACGATGTGCTAAGCAGACAGAATATGATGCATCCATCTGCTAAGTGTTGAGTCAGATTTTGGATGAAGTTTTGGTATATGGCTGCATCTTTCCTGCTTGTAACTGTTCCTGCGTAAAACAATCATAATCATTCATATAAATTCAAATTACGATCGATAAATAATTCAAAATTAGGTAGAATAATTACAAATCCAAATAAATTACCCATATGATACAAAATTTGCCTACGCAAAAAATCCGTCTTCTAAAAACGTTATTGGCCGTCGAATTTTTGACGGAAACTATTTCTGTTGCCTAGCAAGTTGTTAGAAGACAGATCTTTTTTCAAAGCAGACCGTTCACATATCGGTCGCCTAATATTTTGTTAGGGAACAGGTTGAAAAAAAGTCCTTCTACTAACGAGGGTATTCTAGTAGTGACAGCATCGAGAGCCTTCCCTAGAACTTCGAGATGCTCAGTGATAGTATCGGGAGGAGTTGCCTCGATTGCTGGAGCAGTTGCAGCGATGTCAACACGAGGCAGGTGAACTGTAGACTTGCCTTCACCCGGAAGGGACCCAGAGAGGGGGTCGTACTTGTACTTGCACCCGAACTTGTCATCAACTTCCCCAGAGTCAATGAAGGACGGTCCTCGAGAGTGGTAAGAGTTTGGTTCCAGCCAAGTTGGAAGTATTGCGCGAAAGCGTATTGGATCAGACGTTGGCATCTTTGAGGTCAGTCTCCAGCCCCTCGTTTTTGGCCCGAGTTGCTTTCAAGTCTTCTTGGAAGTCCATGACCTAGACTTCCATCACCTCGACTGTCACCTTTTTGAGTTCGAGCTCCGTCTCGATACGGGCGACTTTCGTCTTGGTGTCCACAACTGATTTCTCAAGGAAAGCAAGGGAATCTCCAATTTCCTGCTCTGCTTGGATGGTCTTTCAAAGCTTCTCCTTGGTGCCAGCAAGCTTTGAGGAGGTTTCTTCCTTCTCCGTAGAAGCTAAGTCAAGCTTTACCTAGAGGTCTACATTGATAAGGTCCATCTCTTTGAAGAAAGCTTCGGTGTAGAGTATCCCCTGAAGGAAAAAAGTCATCATTAATGGCTGGTCAATACGAAAAAATGAGGATAGCATTGAAGGTCTAGCTTGTTATGGACTAAAAAACTTACATCGAGTTGGCACGAGTACGCTGCTCAAAGATTGTCAACCCAATTTCCTTGCTTAAGGAGATCTCTTTTCGGATCACTCCTGCCTAAGCATTGGATGAATATTGAGGCAGTGTTGTGATTGTGAAAGATGGGTTGACCATCGTACAAAACGGGAAATCTACAGAAGGGGTGGCCGGAGGAGCGTCATCGGGATGAGTCTGTGGCGACGAGCCGACGAGGAAGACGTCATAAGTAGAAGATGGTGGTAGAGAGACAGCTGAAGTTCGAAGTTCGAAATGAGAAATCGAGGTAGAAGTAAATAAATGAAGGAGAGATAAGAGGTGAAAAAGGGTTACCTCTAGCAGAACCTTGACCATGTGGAGGAGGCAGAAGAATATCCTGGGCTGCTTCGAGTAGTTCATTTCCAGCTCGAGAAGTTTGAGATCTCAAACTTGGGAAAGGATGTGGAGCTTCGTGATCGATAGTCTCGAGCCCTAAAGTACTCTCTGATTTCTTGTTGTTGTTCTTCTTCTTCTTCTTCTTCATTTCATGGGAGTTCTCAGACTCCTCAAGAACCTTCGTCACTGAATTTTGAAGTCATTTCCTCCCCAAGGGGGCATCGCTAGGAGGAAAGCCTGGCTTCTTTATGGTGTACTTGTCTCTCTTGCAAATCGCATCCTTCACTAAGTTATCGGTCTCGATAGAGAGGGCGAATGAGGATTCCATATCGATCAACCAGTCGAGGAAATCCTCTCCATCTCGAGGCTTGCTAGAGTAGCGAGTGAAAAGGGTGGAGTTCCTCTCTGAGGCCAGAGACCGGAGAGCTTTCTAGCTCGCAACATGGGCTAAAGGCCACTCATTACCGACTAAGAATTTGTCTAGCCAGAAGAGCCTCTCTTCGCTGAGTTTAAAGGAGGTAGCATCGAGCTTCATGGCTGTAAATGAGGTTTGAGATTAGAATTGAAGTAGATGGGTATTTTTACTGAGTAATCAAAAGCGAAAGATGAAGATCAAAGTTGTACCTAGAGCATCAGAAAATGAGGAAGAGACTTCAAGTCTGTGACCTTCGAACTCCGGAGGCATCCAGTTACCTTCGATGAGGACTAGATTGATGTGCTAGTGGGCGAAGTTGGTAGACTTCTAGTTGGAGCACTTATTGAATCGTTGGGGTTGGAGATTGAAGCACCCCTCCAAGCCTCTTGCCTTGGCCCACATATGGGCGTAGAAGAAGTCGATGAGGCTGATGGACCCATTATTGTTGGCTGACGGCGAGGAACGCCAAAAGAAGGAAGTACAAATTGGGGCAGAGTTGCATGGGGTGTAAACCCAGGAGTACCCAAAGAATGACAAATGCTAGGTGAAATGGAAATCTTAGGAATCAGAGGCGGTGCTTCACGAGCACAAGAGCACCGCCGAGAATCTCCTTGCTGGAGTACATGTCACTATCTTTCAGCAGCATTCTTATCAAGACGCTCCTCGAAGGGTTGATCTTCGCCTGCTCGATGTCAAGCTGGGCCTCGGCCAGACTCCATATCTAGGAATCAGGGAGTTAAGGTGTGACCTCCTCATTATCAGAATCGGGTCTCGAGGAGGACTGGGTGGGTTCGACCGGGGTTGGACCACGGTGGGGAGATGGGTCGCGGCAAGCACCGCAGCGAGTATGAGCCATCGAAATCGAATGGGATCATGAAGATTGAGGTCTTTCTAATTTTAGGGAAAGTGAAGTGAAGAAGTGATAAGGATAGAAGGCGATTTATATTCTGCAAAATGAACGGTAGAATATAGATAGTCAAGCGGCAGAAGAGTTTTGTTTCTGATGCATGAATTTAGGAAGTGCGGGAAGAACGCGTCAAAGGCGAGTCTCAAAGCTGGAAGACTGCAATCGATGCTTCGAAGTTAGTCACTGGAAGAAGATCAAGGCATGATAAGTGAAGTTCGAATTCGAAGCTGAATTTCCCCTGTTGGTACCGAGTGTAACCCAAAGGCGAAATTGAGGGCATTGTGGGAGAAAGAATTTCAGGGTTCGAACTTGGCACTGTGTAATGTGAACAAAGATCGAACATGGAATGAGGATAGTGGAAATTAAGTCTTTGAAAGAGTGTCTCGAAGATCCCTATCAGTTCCAAAAGCGAGGATCGAGGTTTGAACTTCAAACCTCGAAGTTCGAAGTGAGTCTCGAACTTCGAGTAGCGATTATCCATGGTGAGATTCGGATGGATCATTGGGATGAGAGTAAATATTGATCTCCAAATGCCGAGGGGACTGTTCGGATATGTCCAAAAGGAGGACACAAACTCAAACAAACGAAAAATGAGGGATAGTGGGGTGAGTGGAACAGGATCCTAGAGACATGCCACTGAAATAAGAGGCGGTTGCTGGACATGGCCGAGGTTCAAGGATCGAACCTGGGTGCAAGAACTTTGAAATCCAGCCACTATGTTAGTGGATCTAGTGGCTTCTATTTAGGTCGGATTTCCAACAGTATAAATACATGAATCTGGTGAGTTTTTCTAGTTGGATTGCATAGCTATATGCTTGTATTAAACTGAGTTTGACTTGAGCGTCATAGTATTTTTTGCAAGTAACCCCCTCTGTTCATTCATTTTGGAGATCTTCGTCGGAAGCGTCATCAATGAAGTTCATCTATTGTTCATAAGGAATTTCTTGTGGAAGTAGAAAGAGTCTTGCATTTTTGTGCTCCTACAAATGTCTATACGCCTCGATCACTACTTATGTTGCAACTTCATCTTTTGCAACTAATCTCTAGAACATCGGCTAACCATTAACTCTACTTTCAAATTTGTTGCATCTTACCTTACTGCAACAATATTTCTATTCACGTACAATATTTTCTATTGCAAAAATATTTACGCTAACCTGAGGTTCCTTTGAGGATTTTCAACTTGCTTCGAGAATAAATTCAACTCAATGCTCGATTCCTCCTTATACCCCATCATATACTCCAAAACACTACATCCCAGCCATGCGTCTTCATACTCTTTCCGAGTTAAGTGCTTCCTCCACTTGAACTCTCTACGCATGTTGTAAGCAATCTTCAAGTGACACCGATGGACTCTCAAACTTAACCTGGAACTTGTTTAAAGTCCATCCATCTCAAACTTGGTCGTTTATTCCTTTATCTTTGAACGTATCTATTCACTTGACTATTCTCGACACATTTGTTTGATTTCACCCAACCAACTCTTCGGACCCTTTGTCCAGTAGGCTCTTCTCAATCTTTTCTGAGAAAATTCCACATCACGCTTTCGAAGCTTATCCTTAAAAACTCATCATTCGAAGATGCTCCTTGATGCTCCATTTTGCCAAAAGTCCTTCTTATAGTTCGAATTTGGCATTAACAGCTCACGTTGTTAGAGGGTTTACTCAAAGCTTCAAACTTGACACTCGCATTCACATCGTCAGCAGTTTGGCTCACCACTCGAAGCCGGTGTCATACTTTCTCGTCAGAGGTTCTACTTAAAGTTTCAAACCTGTCACCCAAATTCATGTCGTCAACGGTTTGGCTCATCACTAGAACTTTACGACCATACTTTCTCGTCAAAGGTTCTACCCAACAACTTCGAACTTGACGTTTAATTCTCTCACGTTGTTAGAGGCTCAGCTTAGAACTCGAGCTTGACAGCCGTTCTTCCTCGTCAGAAATAATACTCAAAACTTCAAACTTGACACTAACACTTCATGTCATTAGAGACTTAGCTTTTTAGCCTGAACTTGATGCCCATACTTCTCCTGCCAGAGGTCCTACTCAAAGATTCGGACTTGACATTAACACTTTCGTCGTCAAGGGAAAAGAAAAGAACTTTCCAACATGCCTATCTATAGTTTTATCTTTGCTCGAGTTCTCCGCTCGGTAACGCTTATTCATAACTTTTGTATGCTATATAGATCACATAAAATGTAACATCTCTTACTTATGTTCGTTCTTTTGTAGGTCGCGATCTCGATCTGATGAATCGATGTCTCTCTTTGCTCATTCAAATTCTTGCAGCTCTAACACCGAGGGCATATCCTTGGAAAGGAGAGTTACTCGCCTTCAGGAGATATTGTCTCCTCATTATCATTGTGATCTCAACGATCTAGCCATTGTCGGCATAGCTCTTTGTCTCCTCATGACCGCAGGATTTGCAGCTTAGACAGCTTCGAGTCCGCTAACGTTCAAGATCGCTTTTCACCTGTCCATGATGAGTCTCATGATTTCGAACTCAAACTTGAAGCTAGCAAGGCTAGAGCTGATAGCTTGGGAGAAATAGTTCTACACCTTTGAAAGGACGAGGTTTGTAACGATGACACCGTCCATCACCTATTGGACACTATCTGAGACCTTTGGGCTGATGTAGGTGTATTCTAGGCTTGCTAATTTAGTTCGGGAGTCAGCTCTTACCGACTCAAATTTATCGAGAAAGGCATTCCTGCTCTTTTACCAAGGTTTCCACACTCGTCGTTGATTACTTCCATGTTTCCTCAAGCTTCAATTATCTTGTTTCCTTCAATATATTTTTCTTTTTTCTTCTGGATTTTTATTGTACCATACTTTATAAAGTCCATTGTAGATTTTGGTGGCACAATAATTTCCGTTTCATGAGTTTAACATCATAAATTTACCACAGGTTTTATATATTCACAGGCTTCGCTACTCTTTATACATACGTGCCCCCAATTATTCCTCTCATTCGATCTTCATGTTTCGAAGAGAGGATTATTTACTCTTGTATGAAAGCTTTACCTATATACCTGCAGTTTGATTTCTTCGAAGATCACTCTTCGACGTTCGTCTTTTGAAGTTTAGATCTCGAAGCACCGACTTTGAAACTTATCGTCTATCATTAGAGGCTCTATTGACATCCTCATTCTCGACATTTATATTCATGTTCGAGGTTCCATTCATGACCTTCGAGTATCACAAAATATTCTTTTCCGACTAATAATTCCGCACCTAAGCTTTTAGAATTTATTTACGTCTTTCGTTGGTCAAAGGTTCTGCTCTTTAAGCTTTTTGAACCAACACACACATTTTTGTGAGCCTTTCAACTCTAGAGCTCTTGAACTTGACCAACATATACATTATTGTCATTGTCAAAGGTTCAGCTCTTGAGCCTTTGAACTTGACCAATAAACATCCTCGTTTTTGTCAGAGGTTCAGCTCTCAAGCCTTCAAACTTCACCAACATATATATCTTCTTTAGAGGTTCAGCTCTCAAGCCTTTAAACTTGACTATCATTCATATCCTTGTCAGAGGTTCAGCTCTCGAGCCTTCGAACTTAACTATCTTTCATATCTTTGTCAGAGGTTCAGCTCTCGAGCCTTTGAACTTAACTATCTTTCATTTCTGGTCAGAGGTTTAACTCTCAAGCTTTCGAACTTGAGTCTTTATATATCCAGTCAGAGGTTCAGCTCTTGAGCTTTTGAACTTGACTGTCTTTCGTTTCTGGTAAGAGGTTTAGCTCTCAAGCTTTCGAACTTGACCCTTTACATATCCGGTCAGAGGTTCAGTTTTCAAGCTCCCGAACTTGACTATACGCATATTCTTGTCAGAGGTTCAGCTCTCAAGCCTTCGAATTTAACTACACACATATTTTCGTCAGAGGTTCAACTCTCGAGTCTTTGAGATTGGGTTTTCCAAAGTTTTACAAAAGGAACATCATGTTTATCATCGTGCTTTTATTGTCGGTCGATTCCCCTCTTGACTCCATGGTCTCTAATGCGCAGTTGATTAGGTACCTCTAGCCTTGTTCGACGCCGTCGCTTGCCTCTGACATCCACCTCCTTGTTCGATGACGGAAGCATCATGTTCATTGTGTTTTCAAAGTTCAAGTACCATGTTGATAGTTTTGAGAGTTTGAGTACTAAACTTATATGCTGCTGCAAGGGTAGTTAGGTCTTTTCTTATTTTTTTGTCACAAAAAATTCACGTCATCAAATAGATGGATCATTAACGAAAAACTAGACGAAAGTATCATGTTCATCGTGTTTTCAAAGTTCAAGTACCATATTGATAGTTTTGAGAGTTAGAATACTAAACTTATATATACCCATGAGAGTTCAAGTACCTCAGGTGACTTTTTTTCATATTATAATTCTTGTGCACGGTTTGTTTAGGCCTTCATATGTATTGCTATGATACATGAATCATTCACTAATGCACAACTATATATGCCGCTACGTACACTTATAAGCATGCACCTTTAAGATCATTTTGATGTTATGTACAGAACAATGGGGTCACCATTTGGATCATTGGCCCGAAAAGTCCATGGATGTCCGAGGTCCATTGAGTCTGAACCTGGTTCGGCCTGAAAAAATTCGGCCCTTTAGGCATAAGGCTAGGCTTAGGTCGAGGTCCATAAGCCCATGGCCCGTAAAACCCATCAAATGTAAATAATATTGATTAGTATATCATTATAAACCTCTAGAATCTCTAATTTACCTTAATATCAATCATTTACATACAAATTATCAATTTTTTAGACTTATATATTATTTTGTATGTGTAATTATTGATAAATTTGATTGGTAAACACAATTAATTTTCAATTTTTTTATTTAATACATAAAAAAAGTCCAATAAGGCACAACCCATGGGTAGCCTGTGGGCTTCAAATTTTCAAAAAAAACTCGATCCAGCCTGAATTTTTGGGATATTAATCATATTATGTGTTCAACCCGGCCCGACTCATTGCCTAGACCTATATATAAAAGATAGACTAAAGATTAAAGCCTCTGGAACAACATATTCTTACTCTTTGTTCCAACATATATATATTCTTACTTGATTGAAGTAACAAATTAAAGTAATTTGATAGATTCTTGTTGTGTATGTTGTAATTTATGTGAGTCAAACTTGAAATAGATATAATGAGGACGTCACACAGTCGGGATATTTTATTCACACATCTCATTCTACTTAATACACACTCCTCCAAATTTCTTTGTCACATTATACCTTTATTTTCTCTCTTTTACCCTTTCACCCTCTCTCTCTCTCTCTCTCTCTCTCTCTCTCTCTACGTAATGTCCAGTGTCTCTCTGCAGATAAGAGGTGATTATGGATTTGATTTTGGTTTCGAGAATTTAGAATTTTATCTGCGAGCATTTTTTTGGGAGGAAGGTGAAGTGGTTGTCGATGCTGGGGTAAATCAAATATGTTGGTGCCCATGGTTCATTAGATGAGACAGAAGTGTGAGAATTGGTGAGAAGAAACATCAATTTGACATCAAGCATTAGTAACTAGTGAAAATGATTTTGATTTCTCTCAGGTTTAATTGAAAATAAATAAATTAATCATCATTTATACAAAGTTGTTCCATTGTTGAGCACCTCAATAGAATACTCCACTACTACACAAAATGCATCAGACAACAGTGATTACCCGTTGACTGACGGCCAGCCAAGCAGTCTAATAGTGAGCACTGTCTCTTAAAAAACTCACACAACGGTCATTTTATCCATTATCTGTTAAAATATGGCACAACATTTTTTGCGTAATGACCGTTGTGTGATTGAAGATGCCAGACCGTGCATATGCTTTGACACGACACATTAATTTGCATTAGGATGACATAGAAAATATCGCACAATAGCTCTAAACTCTTTTGTGATATCTGATCAAACAATGCTTTATATTATTTTTGTGATGATTGAACCACACAACGGTCGGGAGGCATCGTTAACCATCGTGTGATGATGGACTCACACAATAGTGTACAACTTATAGCCATTGTGTGTTGGCATCTGTTAATTATATCTCATACAATGATGTGGATTAATTTATAACCATTGTAGGACTCCATTTATATCTATCGTGCTAACTATCAAATTGGATCTTAAATACTCTAATGCTTAAATTGCAGAAACTATTGTTTAGCTAACACATACTACATGAACATTATACATTATCAAATGAGCAGTGCTGCATAGAAATTGAAATCTCTAATTTGAAAATGAATTATATAACATTACAGTAGTATAGTTCCAAATCATCCAACACATACCTTATGCTTACACAGTTACAAAAACCGGAGCACAATATATTTATGAATAAGCTAAATTTTTCGAAACTCTAAACTACACGCATAAGCTAACAAGTCCAAATTTCAATGGCTAGCAAACAAAAGAATCCAAATTAAGCTTCAACAAACCATGTTCAGAGCAAACTTTGGCCATTTAGTCCACAAGTCATCAAACTTTGCCTTCTCTACCTACAAACAAAACTACATGGTTAACTGAATTGACAACCAAATCATAAGTTGTAGATCCCATTGATGCATGTAGTATATGCCTTTCAGGCATTTCATCGAACACTAGGTGTGCAACAAACTTTGAAAATGCGTAAATCTCTAGCACATAAACTGAAACCTAGCAGTCAAAACATGTATATAATACACACTAAGCTATGCGATATTCCAAATAATGTAATACACATTTATAAAACTCTTCTTTATCCTAGATAAATTGAAGTTTGAAATAAATATGAACGCAAAAGTTGAACAAAAACATATTTGGATATCAAAAAACTGACATTCAAAGCACCCAAAACACATAATGTAAATATAGATCTAAGAGACCAAAATAAACACGTTAAGCTTAAAGCTAAGGCATAAGTACTTCTAAAATTATGCTCCATAAATATTTGTTTCCGGTGTTAATATATGCTATGAAGTCAAAATGATTATAGGTTATACCTTCATCATTGAAAAGGAACTTTAGAACTTCATCGGTCTGAACAAGATAAAAAGAATTCAATCATTACTTAAGTGTATTAGAAAATTCAAAGAAGCATTGACTATCTAAAATGGGAGACAACCCTTCACAAGAAGATCAATCTCAAAATAATCCACAAATTCATTTACTTGTTCTTCTTTGTTCATGTCACTCTTATCCGAGTCTAGCATATAATGCCGCAAAATACACACAAAACACAGTAAGAAAAACAAATGTTACAAATACTGCAATGGGGATGCAAGCTGAAAGTGTCAATCTTGACCTTAGGAGGTTTAAAGGGATAGTCATAAGGGAAAGAGTGTGTCGATCTGCACTGAGTCCCTACAAAACCAGCTTCTTTAAGTAACTGTATATAATAGAGAGTGGGACAACAAAAAATGCAACAGTAGGTTCTTCACCACAACCCTGTCCACTATAATCACAAAACTCAAATCCATCACACACCTCGAAAACTAAATTCTAAAAGTCAAACCCTGAATCTCTTTCAATACATCTGGGTCTCAAATTAATCATAATGCTAGACAAAGATAAGTAGGAAATGAGATTATAGATCTGAATCAAAAAACATGACCTTGTCTGTGCTGGTGGAGTCACGACATGGCTTGTCTCTCTTGGAGTCGACGTCAGAAAGGGTGACGAGAGAATGAGCTCCTACCACTTCTTGAAGAAAGAAGACCTCCACGAGCTAAGGATTTGAAGAAGAAGGTTGGGGTCGACTTTTTGTGGTTTTGCTCTGTGAGCAGTCTATAAAAGTAAGAACCGAGTGAATTCAGAGCAAGGAGAAGAAGTAAAGGAGCTGGTGAGCTGCTTACCAAGTTCTAATTTCTAGTGGTCGAAGACCCAATTGAAATTAGAGTTTCAAACTCAGAGGCTACGAATACTTTAACCACATATTGAGTTCAAACACAACCTTTGACTACTAAACTATAACCATCAATTGGGTTTTCGAAAGCTAATAGACTGGATTTTCAACACATATTACAAGTTTTCAAAACTCACCGAGAATGAAGATCGACAGACAAAAGCGATTTTGATTTTCGAAGTTCTCCCTTTTGTGCGAACCAAAACCCTTACAAATTTGGAGGTGATTTGGTTTTGAGTTGAAGAAATTGATTGAAGATAAAGGTTTAAACCAGGTATAGGATTGAAGAGAGAGGATCGATCTAATTGAAGAGAGAGGATTCAGGATGTGAGTTGTGGGTTGTGGGTTTCTCTCAAAGAAGTGCCTGAGTTTTCAGAGTGTTTGAGTTGTGAGTAGGTTTTTCTTGACAAGTATTAAAGTGTTTCCTGAGTGGGTGAAAAACTTAAAATTTTTTCACCTGTCCAATTTGCAATATTTTATTTTTTAAGTTTTTGGAATTGGACAATGCTAATTTGCACTGTTGTCTATTCTATATACAAAGGAGGGCAAAATTTAGAGCTGAGAGGGAAATATATTGAGATTGAGCGTCATATTTGTGTTGGCATCTCATTAAATAACGGTAAAATACATGTACTCTTGTCTACCTCTTCAAATAGGATGAAAAAATTTGGTCACCTGTGTTAGGGTTTTTGATTCATAAAACTCACACAAAGAATTAGACACAAAGCGTTGTATATGTTGCTCAATTTTTGGAGTTTTGCAGCACAATTTGGGTTGTCAAATGGAGGGAAATCTCCCTCCCATATTTTTCATCAACACACAATATATTATAGCAATTTTGATGTGTGATAGTAAAATACATTGAGATTTCAGTCAGCCACACAGTGGTTGGACATTTCAACTGTTGTATGATCAGAATTCCATGAATAGACATCGAGTGGTTGCTCAAGTATTGTCTGAGAAGTGTTGTATGGTGTACTTTTTTAGTAGTGCTCTGGTTTGGAACTGAAAGGGTTAGAGACGTCCCAAATATGGTGCATGGAACTGGTAATTTCTTCTCAATTTTTTGGTGTCTAATTCTAAAATCAAACAAAGTTCGAAGAGGGTTAAACTTGATATTTAAAAATTAATAAAATTGTGAAGCGTATATATAAAAATTAGGATTGTGCAGATAAAATTTCCAAACGCAGTCATATCACTCAATAAAACAGATGAACGATATCATGCTAGTTTCGTTTATCAGGTACTAAATACTAAAATGATGGAATTGCTAAGATTGTTAAATATTAATTATTGGTTTTTGTTTTGTTTTCTTGTGTGAAACGATAATCAACTAAGAAATATCAACTCTCTCTTTCACCTCTCTCTGTTTCCGTTAATCTCTCTGGATATGCATGCTCATTACAATAGTTTTTGTTGGGGAAACAAATCTGATCGCTGTTGCCAACAGACTCGCTCTTCCCTGACCCTGTTGGCTGTTGATATACGGTTTTGTACTTTTGTAAGAGATCTTTGTTACAATTGCAGCTCATTCATTCATCTCATCCATAATATGACGCTAGACGCTGCTATATACGTACGAGGACTCAGAAGCGCTGAGAGAGAGAGAGGACCCCAGATAACGCAACGAAGCGGTTAAGATGGAGTCATGGTGAATGCCATTATTGATAAATTCCAGGACCCTACATTACAATTGCATCATAACCCGGAAACGCCAGTGTTTGGAGTCAAAACAAAACTGATCGAACAAACGACGACGCAGAGTCCACCAAGTTGGGTCGTGCTTGGCGTGCCGTGACCGTGGGGTTTGAACTTTGAACCTCCATCCAAGCTTCATTGACTCGTGCATTGTAGTACCACGTACGCCCTAACCTGGGCATGGCCGGCCCTCCTTTTTCAAGTCAAATTTGAACCCACCATTTGTTTCTGTCTGTCAATTTCTTCCTCATTTTCCTATCTTCTTCTATATAATGTACCTTCCACCTTACTACCTCCAGTCCTTGTGCATTAACTTGCAGCGATATTTTCCTTACCAGTGTTTGTACGTTGTACAAATTGAAATAGTCAATCTCTGTTTGATATTTTCTGATAGAGACGCTACGCTAGCCTAGCTCATCTGCTTCACTAGTCACACCAAATAGATGGTTGTTGTCATGAGTGTTTACAGACACAACTTCCATGTGGAAAATGATGATACGAGGTATTCAACTCGGATTTGATTCATCGACGTCTTAACAACTTGAGACTACTGTACGTTCGATTTATAGTGGAATACGTGGAGTAATTCTTGCATGTAAGACTAATTAGTGATTACTGAACCTGCATGACGCCGAAATTAAATTGAAACATTAATTTGCTTAACATGGAAAAGTCAATTTAATTAGGTGACTTGTTGTTTGGACATACACAAGTTCGTTTCAAGATAACTTCAATCTTAAACCATCATACACAATCTGAGAATTTAAAAACGTTAAGTCCTCAATTCTTATCTGCAGAACAACGTACAAGTGTTGTGGCACAGTTGCACACTTCTAGGAGCTGAAAGCCTGATAACCAAAAACCGACCGAGAAGTTGCATACTTGCTTAGGGCGCGCAGTTTGGAGCTCAGAGAACTTCAAAATGCCAAAATGGATGTAACTAGACCAAATTGAATCTGATCTGCAAACCATTAATTCAAACAATCATTCTGCATGTTGTGAAGTGTGTAATTGGATTGCGTTAGTTCTCCCAACATACATAATTTTACACATAATCTAAATTAGAAGAAAAAAACTAATAAACTTATTAAATTCGCATGTTGCATTCATCGATCATCTTATTACATGTATGGATATTTCTTGTGAAACTTGGAGCTGGAGTGTGACAATTAGTAGATTTGGTAGCGACCTGGATGCATATATACATCAGTCCTCGGCAAGGGACAACGTCCGAATTAAAAGCCAAAAGGTAGTTTGCCTCTTATCCTTAACGCAGTAGCGTTTGTTGTTGTCATAATACCAAGTTACCAATAAACTTCATGATTACTTTAATTAATCAACAAGAGGCACCCGGCCATTTGATTACTTCCATCTGATTGAGGAAAACAATATTAATTCTTTGGGTTCCTTTCATGGTTGTGTACTTGTGTTAGCATAATCCTTTTTTTGTAGAACTTAGTCAACTCGATTACTCCCTTAATTAATCTAGCAAATATTATTGAAAGCATGCGCCATGCCCCAAAATAAGTACTCATATGATGCAACGTTGATTAATTTAATCGTTGAGTTGGAGTAATTTACATATATAGCATGCATGGTGCATAATTTATTGGAAGATTTCATATATATATCCATCTATATCAACAATGACTAATGAGTATACATACTAATACGTTCTCCTTCTCGCAGTATTTTGTTTCAAGGATAGATTCAAGCAACAATTTGTTTACTATAAATTTTAGTGTGATTGAAAAAGAGTGCAATCTTCAGATAAGTACTCATAATTTTCGCAGCTTAACAAAGTTGATAGGCTTGATCAAAGTCTAAATAATCCAAATCACTGTAAGTGATCTAGTAATTGAGCTTTTCTGTGAAACACTCAAAGAAACAGTAATCATATATATGAACTTTGGAATTGGAAACAAAATCTTAAACCTACTAATTAATTGACGTAGAACAAAAATCAGTTTGTTGGTACGTATCACCGTTTAGTTGTGTGTACAGAACGATATCCACTTTGCCAAGCCAGCTCCGCACACCTAATGCAAGAGCTACCAAGAATTAATCTATCTAATAAAAATGGGCATCAATGGGCAATATTTTAGCATAGCAGAAAAGCAAAACCACACGAGCATAAATGATAAATCGCACACCTAAAAGAATAGATATAAAGGTGGTATATGGTCTGCCTCATGAACTGGAATTTGTTATCATCTAATCAATATTCCAATAATTCAGAATAAAAGAATATTTACTTATTTTTTTCAACTGATTTTTTTTATATATATTGTAGAACTATCTGGAGGAGTCGAGATCGATTAAATATGTTTAAAAAACTTGACGAACTTTATCAGTTTATCATATAGAGTACGTAGCAGAGAGGAATGATGTTGACCAGAGGGCGAGCTAGCTAGTTAGCCAGTGGAGATGATGAACAACATCAACACACAACTGCTTAATTTAAGACCAATATCAAACCCCGCCACAATATACAAACACCACATCAGCTACTAGTGCTCTATACTTCAATATATACTTGTTTGCATGAGACACCTTTTAGGTACTTGTCTACACCCTACACAACTTCCAAATTCCAGATCAGTTGAATATTGACAATTTATAGATATCTATGGAGGTGGGCAGTAGCATGTACAAAATATCTGAAAAAATGCAGATGTGGTTTAGGCACGATATCTAACCATCTCAAACATATATATGTTTTATGTCCATCTTGGGGTTTTAACAGTACAGCATACCTCTAAAAGCTAGATACACAATAATTGAAATTGTATTTTGATAGATGTAAAATCGATCTTGAAAAATTTAATAACACATGAAGCAATCTTGAAAAATTTAATAACACAAGAAGCACAGAAAGACGCGAAAATTAGAAATTTGGTAGACTCGACTACTGAACACAAAGTAAACTACGAACCTAGTGTAGACTAAGAAAATGTTACGAAAATTTAACACAATAAACTAGGCTCAGTGGTGGACTACCACACAAATTTTGAGGGTATTCGGAGTTATTTTGTTACCGAAATAATTCGGTCAAGCTACAGTTGATGCAGAAAAATATAAATTTCAGAAAAGTAAATTGTTGAAGAAATCAAATAGAGATGAATGTTAGAAACTTTTCTCCACCCTAAATAGCCTACAATTTACCTCAAATCTAATCAAGATAACCGTAGATGATTGACTCCCACAATCGAGCCAATGTCGGAAGAACGTCAATTGTATTACACTCTCTTATTGGCCGTACGAAGCAAAATGTCAGTACTGACTTAATTTGATCTTCAACTAGTAGATTGGTACATATCGGCTTCCTAATCTAATCAATTAAAGTCATTAAGATCTAAGAGTTTTAGAAACTCAACAAAGCTTCTAAGGTCGATATAGTGGTCGTCTTAACATCACTAAGGAATTGTTTCACACAAGTTATCACAATGGGCTTGCATGTCTCTATTGAATATGCATTGATATAGCGGTCAATCACACATCCTAGACTCTAGATCCTTAGTTATTCAACTAAGTTTGCAACTAAAGTAACATGAACATCGAAATCATCAATGAAAAAGTAGTGAAACAAAACTCATACAATTAGTTAGACAACAAAAAAACTCATCCAATTAGTTATTAAGATCAAAAGGGGTTCGAAATCGTAAACATGTCTAGGGTTTCGATCAGCCCCTAACTAGGGAAGTTTAGCTACTCATAGTCGGGATTAAAAAATAGCAAAACATGATGAAGAAGAAAGAGTAAACCAAAGACCCTAGAATTCTCGGCTAGGCAACTTCGACGGGTCGAACTGAGACGGCTAGAACTTCTTGATGCAACGCTTCTTCTTTCTCTAGGTATTCTCTCTCTGAAGTTTGGCTTATATAGGTATGATCTTGGGACTCTCCTCATCAACTTAGGATTTTGTCATCCCCACATGGACTTTCCATGTCATCAATCTTTATTTCATTAGAATTCTCATTTTATTGCTCATTTTTGTATTTTTCTCCAAATAACCTAAATAAACAAAAATATAATTAATTACTAAAAACTAAACAAATAAACCAAATATTTCGGAATAATTAAGCACAAGAAAGTTGCATATTTGTGCAACTATCATATTTTTATTCATTAATACTATGCTTTAAATACTGACACTACAATCAATACAATCAATGTTCCCGAATAATCAGGGATTGCTAGAATCTTTATTTTTAATCTAGTTAGAGCAAGATACACATCGAAAGATATGGAATATAATTTTCTTAAACACTCCCCCTTGTGTACATCGAGCTTCTAATGTATGATGCATAACTTGTTGCCTCACTAAAAATTTTGCCAAGTAAATAAAAACCTCATTGGCAAAAGAAAGACTTGGTCGAAGGGAAAACGAGTACAACGCATCAACTTCAGATGATATTACATGTGATGTTGACTCCCCCTGATATCTACCAAAATGACTCACTCTGATTGTTAACTCAATCTTGGAGTTTAAATATGCACCCCAATACGCTTCACATATTTCACAAATGTAGATTTTTGAAGTGATTTGCTCATATGGATATTCAGAAACTGTTGTTGTTACTGATTATTGAAGAACTTTGTCGAAATAAATTTTGTATTGTCACCCTTAATGAAACTCAACTTTAATAGCTCAATATAAGTTGCATTATCCTCAAAGATACGGGTTGATAATTCACTAGACCCTCGAATATGGTGTATTATTGACCTAAGCCAGACACACTCTTTAACAGCTTCATGCAAAACTATGATCTCAGAAAGATTAGAGAAAGTAGCAACAAGGGTTTGCTTTGTAGATCTCCAAGAAATTGATGTGTTCCCAATAAAGAAAATATAACCATTTTAAGAACGTCTTCTATGCGGGTCAGAAAGATACTCAACATCCAGAAATCCTACCAAAACATTATTCGGTGTCTCGGCATAGGGGACTTGACTGAAACAAGGTTCAGTGTTGGCAGTTGATTCGACGGGTCGATTGATTCTCTCTATGGGTCGGGAGATTTTGGATGATCCATCCAGGGAGTCTTATTCGACGGGTCGAGAGATGATCTTAACGGGTCGAAAATTTCAGAATCAAAAAGTTATGTTTCTAGCATTCCATTCACCGGAATTTTTAATATGTCTCTTGTTTCTTTGTAGGGAAAAAATAAGCACAAGTCAATAGATCCCTTCAAGTACTTGAAGATATGTTTTACTCCAGTCCAATGAAGTTGCGTAGACGCAGAGATAATGAGTTCATTGAGAGGCAATGTCTGGACGTGTGCATTAAGCTAAATATAACAAAACTCCAACAACACTGAGATATGGAATCTCAGCTCCCAAATGTTCCTCATCGTCATCTTTCCGACGAAATAGATCATTTTTGGGTTCTAGACTGCGAACAACCATTGGTTTGCTAAGAGGGTGTATTTTTTCCATATTAAATCTCTTGAGTATCTTTTGAACATAAGCAGACTGGTGAATAAGAATTCTACCAAGTCGATGTTCTAACTTTAAACCAAGATAAAATCGAGTCCTACCAAGGTCTTTCATCTCAAACTCAGATTTCAAGTAGCCAACTATCTCATTAATCTCATCAAGAGGCCCGATGATATTCATATCATTAACAAAGAGTGCTACAATGGAAGATATTGAACTTGTTCGTTTAATAAATACGCATGGGCATAACTCATCATTCTTGTATCCCTTCCCAATCAAGTAGTCACTTAGATGTGTATACCACATCCGACTGAATTTCTTCAACCATATAGTAAAAGTCTCAATCTTATCACATGAGCTCTCCATGGCACTGAGGAACTATATGGCACAAGATCCATAAATAATTTCATATTTCGCATAATAGTGTGGGTAGTACCACTATCTTCTAAATTCTCAATCTTGCCTTCAGACATCTACAAAAGAATGTAAATTTATCAGTTTTTGGCCTCAAGACATGGCGAACACTTTAAGTGAACTTTTAAATCATTTAAGGGGATTGTGACACTTGGAGAGTGCTTGAAATGGCAAAGCAAAACTGATGTACAAATAACATCAAAAACACTTTTTTGTCTACGAACTTCGACGGGTTGAATATATTTTTGACGGGTCGAAATTGTTCGAGTTCAAGTTCAGGGAACCTGGCTCGACATGTCGACGATTATCTTCAACGGGTCTAACAAAATCATGGCAAAATTATTGACTGGTCAAAAAAGTGCCAAAACATTCCAGGGTGATTGTTTTGACGGGTTGAGAATTTCTCTCTACATGTCAAAATGCCTGGAAACAAAATGTCCTCTTTTTTTAGTTTTTTTTTTTCCAGGTTTTCGGTGTCATAGTTCCATGAATATTGTATATCATGAACCATTCATGAATTATGAAGTTAAATAAAATTCTCAACACTTTTATATAACCAAAAAATAGAGAAATTGTATTACTTGCCAACTCAAATTACATCAAATATGTCTTATTCCAAAATGACTAAATATAAAGTCTCAAAAATATGACTAAATAAGCCAAAAACTAAAGTTGAAAGATTACAAAGCAGAAATAACAGCCCAATACATAGATTTAATCAAAATCCAGAGTCTCAAGACTCTTTCTTGTTGTCTGCTACAATGAGATTGACATCAACGTCTTCCCCAACAAAGTTAGCCTCTTGTGCCAAGTATTGTTTATGCCCTCTTGTAGATATTCTAGATTTCCTTAATTGCACGACATTGCTCGTGCATATATATGCTTAGTAGATCCAAATTTAAAACAGGGATACTCTCCGAACGGAGTAGATTTTGAAGAATTTCTTTCATTCTTGGAACCTGACTGGTTCTTGTTGGAGTTGGCGTCCTAGTTTCTGTGCCTAGTCAGGTTTCAGCTCTGGCATCTACCATTGCCACGCCTCCTCTCCTACCACGTGGAGCATGCCCTCCACGGTTGTAAGGTTCTGAATAATTTTTCTTTTTTTCCTTACAGGCATTCCCATCAATGTTATAATTCTCAAGCGTTTCTTGATCCCAGGGGGCCTGGAGTTGTTGTTGATAATTATCTCATGATATCTCTCCTTTATACCAGGATATTCATGAGATCATTGAAATTTTTGATTCTTCCTTGTTCGTACTCAAGCCAGTACTGGTGAGCAAGTATGCTCATGGAAGAAATGAATGTGTTCAATGATTTCTCGATCATATCTTGATCAGTCTTGGCAACTACACAGAAACTCAGCTCAGATTGAAGTTCCAACATAGCTTGGTTGTAAGCATCACCTTTCAGATAATCCAACAAACTGATGGTTTCCCATCTCTCATTCAACTCTGAAATTCGTGCATCATGCACATTGTTGAAGCGTTTCTTCAGAACGTCTCTTATATCCTTGGAATCTATTTTCTTTAAGTATTGCTTCTTGAGAATTGAATGGATATGGTGCCTCAAAAACATGAGGGCTTGAACTTTAATTTTCTCAATTGGGTGACCGCATTCGGGTCTGTAGGTGGGATGATGGTGTTGGTGTATCTTTTTCTGATGCATATATTTTCCACATCATATACCCAAAAATTGTATTTTGTTTCTTTTGAATCAAAGATGTCAAATTCTGGCATAACCAACTCAATCATAGTCATCTACAAAAGAGACCAAATGAGAATAACAACGTGATCTAAGATGTATGGTCACAAAAATTGATGTTCGATAAACGGTAACTTCATACCACACCCAAAAATCGTGATATCCATAATCAATCACGTCATTCACGTGTAATCTATTTTTTATTTTTATACTATGACTCCCTCAGGACCATCAGTAGTCAAACTTTTTTAGCAAATGGGTGATGAAATCTCCTTTTCTCGAATCATAATATAATAATAGCAAAGTAGTAAACAACCTAAATTATAGGGTGTTGTAGAAATTAAATTTGAGTCCTAACATCTAAAGTAGGATGTGAGAAAAATATACCTCGAGTGGTATTATATTCGATATAGCCATAGTTGTAGTTTGTTGATGACGAGGTGGTAACTCTCTCATGTTGCGAGATCTGGGAAGTCGAGCAATTGTGGCGTTAGAAGTGATGCGACGGGGGTAAGAGGCGCAAGATTGCGCACAGACGAGCGGTGGTGACGCAAGAGGCCGATGGTGATTAGCAACGGTGGGGCGGCGGAGGTTGTTGATCGACTGTGTAGGTGTTTTTAGAGTTTAAAGGGTTTTTTTTTTATTTGTGTGATTTTTAGCTATGAACTCAAAGCTTGCTAATAACGTATTGAATGATAGATTGATATGCAATAACTGAAGACTGTAAATTATAACTATATTCATTGATTCATTGATAAGAGGTCTTAAATACATGCAATACAATCAATACGATCGATGTTTCCGAATAATCTGGAATTGCTAGAATTTCTATTTCTAATCTAATTAGGGAAAGACATACACATGAAGATACAAAGTTAATTTTCTTAAACATCTTCTAATTTTCCAATCAAACAAGTAATTAAGGAATTGAATGAGGCTAGCTAGCTAGTTCCTTGAAGATAAAGTAATTTTTCTTAGCTATATACGTACTCTTCTTTTTTGAGGTATATAATTAAAGTACTGTTCTATATGCAAAGGAATTCTGTACATTGAATCGGAAAGTCGTCTTATCTAGGGTAAGTGACAATATATATCAAAATTATTCTGTGATTCTCGGAAAGGAATTGGAACTCAAGGAAAGGAATCCCAAATTTTGTATGAATCCAACTATAAGATATGATTCTCACACACGAGGTTTTTGAATTGGGTCGTTTAGTATTGGGCAATACTAGAGTTTTAATGGAGTCATGAGGGGTGAGGTGTAAGTCTCAAATTTTATATGTCACATATATAAAATAAAATTTTATATATTTATAGAAGAAGAAAAAACTACGTTCCACAACCCAATTACATCGATATCTAATTAATGGTTTTAACTAATTAATTATATTACCTTTTCTATTAATTTCTTCAGTTTATACAAGTTTTCGTAAACAATATTGCATTCACCGCCATTCCTTGATCTTTGCCATTGAACATTTGTATGTTTGAGTAAAATCCAGATTTGACAAACAACACTAAGCGAAATATTTTCTTACTCACGATTAAATCTTGATCAATATTATGTTGCAATGCGCATTTCGTGTTGAAGTCAAATATAATCTCATTTGTTTTATATATAGAAGCATCCGATACCTTTCTTGTACGTATATGCCAATTCGGAAGATGTTTCATGTATTATTAAGCAGGCTAGAGTTTTGCTTCCAGACCAATTCCGACACCTTTTTATTACACTGTGTACATGTAATTGTACTGCTGCTCTTCTTCAGTTTAAGCTCTGGAAGCACTAATCATGTGAATTATCTATCCTATATTTAAAGAAAGAGGTGTTTGTCAACTACTACTATTTTTCTTTAACTGTTTTGCCCTTAGATGAGACTTGGCTACTCAGTCGTGAGTAGCAATGGCGCATGATATTTTTGGGTTAATTATGAGAGGAAGAAGATGAGTTAAAGCAAAAAATTTAGAGAAATCAACCCAAAAACATCACGTGTCGAATTTTAATTGGCTGTGGACAGCCCTTGTTACCCATGACTAAGTAGCCAAGTCTCATCATTTGCCCTTTAAGTTAGAAATTGATGTGACATCCTTCGGTTCAAAAAAGTTAGAAATTGATTTATTAAACAAGGACAAATTGATAAATAACAAAATAAAACATAAATTAAAAAATTAAAAAAAAGGAGAAACAGTTATAGAAAAAGAAATAACTTGGGTCCAAACAATGTTTGGACACCATTATCCAACAAATCGAATTTATACAATTTTTGGTTCAGTATTTTATAATCTAGACTACATATCTTATAGAGCATCGGTTGAAAACCAACTTACCAAGAAATGATTTAAAATAGAAATTGTTTGGGTATCTAATTTTATTAAACAAATAGACGGTTATTTTATATTTTAACATTACATTAAAAACCGTTAATTTGTTTTGCAAAATTTAATCAGCAAACAATCTCCGATTTATTCAAATGTTTGCATACATGATCTTTACGAGGTAAATTATATGCTATGTGGTCTTGATTATAAAATACCAAATCAAAAATTATATAAATGAGAGTTGTTTGAACAATGGTGTCCAATCATGATTTGGACCCAAAGTATTATCCTATAGAAAATTGCTCAAAACATTTATTTGTATAGAAAAAAAAAATCGCATTATGTATTTAAGTTATTTTAAAAGGGGTCTATATTTTGTATGTGTTCCAAAGCTCCAAAGAGAGAAAGATATAGTACATTACACCATTAGTGTATAGAAATTTTTTGGAATGCACCTTAAGGCTAAACACTCCTGAACTAATTTCTAGGATTGCCACATGTCACAACACTATTGCTTCCTTTTGTCAACTTTGATCAAGTTTGACTGAGTTTATGATAAGCTCAGTCTAAAGAAGTCCTATTTCTATCTCTCTTCGATGCGCCTCTCTCCTTACCACCAATAATGAAGCACCGTCGCTACCTCTCCTCAGCTCTTTCTAAACCACAGCTTCGCTCTCGAACCCTAACAATGGCTTCTGACGACGTCATAGCCTTCAACCTCTCCGTTGTCCCCGCTGCGTAGGATAACAAGTACAGGTTCAGGAGGCTGGCCGGGGATGCTCGCGATGAAGTTTGCTGGCAACTTCGACACCTACGACTGCCACTAAGCTCGCTTGTAGGAAGATCCTCACAGTCATGGACGTCGTCTACGCTCTCAAAAGACAATGAAAGACCCTCTACGAGTTTGGGGGTTTGTTAGATTTAGGGATTTTAGACTTCATTATACTAGGTGTTTGGTGTAGGACTTCTTTGAAGGTTAGATCAGAATTGGGTGTAATGGTTTGTGAAAATTGTGTGGTTTAGTTAGATGATCATGCGAATTGTGCCCCTACTTTGAAGTAATCCAAGTTTTCCATTTCAATAAATCATTCATGCCTCTTTGGATGTTTAATTATCATATAGCTACATAATTTGCATAATGTGGATTTAAAGATTTGGATTTCTTATAATTAGTTCAGACTATCCAAAACATCAAGTATCTGATAGTGACAATTTGAGTGTATTCTGGGTGTATACTTTTTGGGTTTGTTTCATATCTCATTCATCTAATGTTGAAAACTAAAGCATGTGCTCTAAGTCTAGTTTCATGAACTTCCGATTAGAGTTTTTGACTTATAGCTATGAATGTTATAAGGATGAAGGCTCTGTTAAAGTTGAAGCTCTGACTCCAACCCGCTGCCAAAGCGTCTCTCGTCGACATTCAAAGCACGCAAAATGATATCTGGATCAAGCCTTTGTCTTTCTCTTCGAACAAGAAGATCATCGATGATGACAAAGAGATGATCGAGTAAACTGAGCTTATGATAGGGTCAGTCATAATAAGCTCAGTCAGATATGCACAAAGTTTAAAAATCCAACCTCTTAAACTGCGACACTTATCAGGAAAAAAAATTAGTTCCTAGGGTGCATAGCAGCATGATCCTAGTGTATATTCTCAAAAGTAGAAAACTTAATAGCCAGTTTCTTTTTGGAAGAGTAACTCGATCTACATGCACTTTAGTACGTATCTTCAATTAACAGAACACGTACTCCTATCTAGTTTTCCTGTAACTCAATTATGCTTCACAGGTCTTCATCAAATTCTCAATTATGGCAGAAGTTAATTAACAGGGTTGAGTGCATTTCCTCCTTGTGTTGAACAAGCTTTTTCGTGGAAATGAAAAAGAAAGGTGTGAAAGGCGTGCAAGAAGTGTTTCCATATTTTGGTCTCATACTGAACCAAGATTCCAAGTCATGAGTGTCAAAAGCTAGACGCACTAAGATCCGTATTTGCATCTATTTGGCATCCCGAAATACCAACTAGCAAGTAATTCTTCAAAACAAAAATAGCAACTAGTAATGTATTTAGACATCCAACCCACATGCAAGCACTAGTTGACATCCAACCCCTTCAAGCACATTACCTTCCAAGTTTTTGTCAGGTACACTTAAGGAATTTGCTCGATTTTGCAATTTAGATAATACATCAGTAGGAGCACTCAAGATTTTTGCTCATTATGGTAAATCATCAACTTCTGAATTTTGTTTTGTTTTACAAGATCACCATAGTGAAAGCAGCTATCATCAGCTACATTAATTTATTTTTAGTTTTTTTACAAAAAAAAAAGATATCATTAAAGTGACTTCAAGGCCTAAATAGTATAAACAGTTGACAAGCAACCATAGTTCTAAATAAGGGAAAAAGAAACCTATCAGAGAAGAACTATTCTTTACAACACTAAGCTTAACTATGCTGAGCTTACTTGTATCTGTCATGGACGACGACATACATATGCAAGTAAGCTGATACTAACAGTGCCTAAACCATCTTCTCACTGCCCCTAACAACAAGGCTAGGAGACTTCAACAAGTAAGTCAACATCAGAGACTCTGCAACAAAACTCTTTTTACTCTTAACAAGCTTGGCCTTGGACACAAACACCACTCACCTTTCGGCTTGTTCTTTGATCCCAAATGGAGATCAGGCTCTCATTTCCATTGAACCATAAGCTCATATGGCATCAATTTTTAAAATATCTTGCTAATAGCATGCTAATAACGTATATCATAGCGGGCATTGGAGAAATGTCTCAAGGCTTACTCAATTTAGCAAAATATTTGAATAACATACGCTATTTTTTATATAGCATACGATATAGCCTATACTATACCATAATGTGTCATAACGTTTTTCTATTTCCGCTTTTTGTGTTATTTTTTAAAAATATTTAAAGAAAAAAAACTCAAAATCAACCCTCTTTCTCCTCATTCGTGACCTAAGCTCAAACCCTTCTCTCTTTCTCGCCTTCATCTCTCTCTCACTTCATGAACTAAGCTCAAACACCTAACAATTGCTCAAATCAATCAAGCCCAGGCGTTGTGATTATCAAATTGCTCATCAAGGTTGATATCCTTCTTCTATGAGGTTCAACAGAGGTAGAATTTCAAGGCGAGGATAAAGGATGATGATGAGGTTCAAACTTGATAACATATCAACCTATGCAATCTGATAGTGCAAATTACCCTACTAACTTTGATACTTGGGATGAATTTCATAGTGATGTTGATGTGAGTGATCTTAGTGATGAGGAAGGCAAAGATTGACAAGAGTAGAAGAGATGAATTAGATCTTTCTTTTGTTGTTTCACTTGTTTGTTATGTAATTTCAAGTTTAAACTTAATTTGACCATATTTGTGTGCTAGTATATCATATTTTTATTGAGTTTGGATGTTAATGTATGTCTATTTTTAGTTTATAAATGGAGAATTATATTTTTCTTATATATTATTTCTAGTGCGTAAAATGTGTAAGTATTAAACATTATAGCGCTAAAGCGGATAGGCAGAGCAAAAACATGTGTGTTACGCTATTCGCTATTTAAAACATTGTCTGGCATCTCCGTCAAATCAAACGAAGTAACTTGCAAACGATCAAGAAAGGAGGGAACCTTCAACCTCTTTGGTTCTCCATGCACAATGTTTGTTGCTAGAGGACTAAGATTGAACTTTTTAATTAGGAGAGATTTCAACTTCTACAGCCCAACTACCGACTAGGCACAACCTCCTAACCTTAGTTTGCTTCTTCCATGATGCTTGTCTCAGGGTAGTGAATAATAATCGGTCCAACGTGGTGTTTCTTGAGTTCTCCATCCCAGATACAAGCTATAGAAAATTCTTCCCAAGTTTTTTGAGTATTGGCTCCAAACCTAAAGTCCTCATCGTGGACTCCGACATTGAAAGCTTTACGGAATCCAAACCCTACTGAATAGTAGGCTTCAACTGACGGAGTTATGCCAATAACACATGTTGGAGATGACACAATTTGTGAATTAAGTGAAGTTAATCCTGGTCTACGTTCTAAAAACATGATGAATGTTGACCACCTTTTGAATTATCCTAGTGCAAATGAATAGAATCGCCTACTGATGAGAAGATCATTGAAGGGATAATGAATTCACATGTAGAAGATGATCATGAAGCATCTGATAGTTTTGCTATATCAATAGCTTCTCCAATGATCTTAAACAATGGTAAAAAAATCTCTACTCGACATGTACTCGTTTTAGTACCACCAAGTGCTTCGAAGAGTACTCTGAGATTACTCGATACATATTTTATATTTTTAAATAATTAGATAATTATTTAATATATTAGATACATATATAATTAGTAAAATTTCATTAATCAAAAGAGAAAAGAATTAAATTCAAAAGAAAATGTCATCAGAGTCATCAAAGTCATTAAACAAAATACAAATAGTTCAATACTCATATAAAAACATAAGAAAATATCTTTTTCACAATGAAAAACACTTCATATTGCCAAAAAGGCGGCGGCTAGACCTAGTAATCGACCGATTTGGGCCAACTCGGTCGATTCCGATGACTAATCAGACGTTTGAGTAGGGAGGAGTAGCCCTAATCGGCTCATTTTATTGCCAATCAGCGAGTACTTGGCTGAGTGGACCAATTTTTTTAACATTGATTTTAAATATCGTTGTGCTACATAATGAGAATTTGTCAAATGTGGTGCACACATTACATAAGATTAATGATCTCTAGATATAAAGAAGAAACATACAACAATAGAGTTTTTTTTTTAAAAAAAAAATAGCTGAACTCTAAGCTAATCGAGATAATAGAAGTTTTGAGCTGAATTTTTTATTTTATGTTTTGTTAATGAATTTTCATAGATTAATTTTATGTTTTTTTACTTAATAATTACTTTTTATAGTTTAATTAAATATTTGTGGGGCTCTAAATTATTTTAAAATAAAAAGTATTGTCATATGCATTTAATGAGGTTGCTAATATTCCCGTGTCAAAATATATAAAAAAATTTAATTGAGATTTGTTGAAGAGGAAAAGTATGTAAACTGAAAATTGTTACTTTTTCATTGATTTTTTTTATAGGATTACTCTTTCATTGATAGAATGCCTTAAATATAGGCTGATACAATCTATTACAATAATTGTCCCTATAAAACATGGATTATTTGTATCTATATCTATACTAATCTGTATCTAATTAGGACAAGATATACATCAGAAGTTACAGAGAATAAGTTTCACATGTTTCATAGATGTAGATTTAGGTAGTAACTTGGTAAATAAGTCTGCAACATTATCAACCGAACCAACCTGGTTTACATGGATAATCAATAACTGCTGCTATTGCTGATTGTAGGAGTATTTTGGTGAAATGAGTTTTAGTATGACACCCTTTATGTAACCCAGCTTCATTTGGTCAATAAAAACCGCATTATCCTCAAAAATGCAAGTTGGTATTGTCATAGTAGATAATAATCTACTAGTCCCTCGAATGTAGTGTATTATAGTCCTAAACCAGACACATTCATCAACCGCTTCATATAAAGCTTTCATCTTTAGAATAGTTCGAGGAAGTAACAACAAGGGTTTACTTAGTTGTTCTCCAAGAAACCGCCATGTTCCCCATAGTTCAAATATAACCTATTTGGGAACGTCCTTTATGTGGGTCAGAGAGATACCCAACATTAGTAAATTTGACCAACACATGAACCAGTGTTTCAGTATAAGGGGATTGCAGTAAAACTACTCGCAGTAGGACAAATGTTCGACGGATTAAACATTTCCTTCGATGGATCGAATGCCTATCTCTGGTCTGTCTAGGAAGCTTCTGTTGATGGATCGAAAGATTCTTTCAATGGATCAAAGGATCCATTCGGGTTGTTACCGTTCACTGCATTCGATGGATCGAAATGTCTAGAACTTGAATGTTGCAATTCAACTATCCCTTGACCAGGATTTTCATGTTTCTCTTTGTATTCTTTGTAAGGGGAGAATAGGCCCAAGTCAATGGATCACTTCAAGTACCTGCAGATTTATTTTATTCCATTCCAATGACTTTTCCTAGGCACATACTGGGAAGGCAATGTCTGGATGTATGTACTAAGCTAAATTCAACCAAGCTCCAATCGCACTAAGATATAGAATCTCAGCTCTAAAAGTTCTTCATCATCGTATTTTCAGATGAAATTGATCCTTTTTTGTTTCCAGACTACAAACAACCATTGATGTACTAATAAGGTATGTTTTGTCTATTGCCTGATTTAGACATAAGCAAACTTATGAATAAGAATTCAATCAACTCAATGTACCATCTCTAAACCAAGACTTAATCGAGTTCTACCAAGGTCTATCATCTCAAATAACTTGTTCATTTACTGAACAAGCAAGAGCATAAATCATCATTCTTGTGTCATTTCCCAATCAAGTAGTCACTAAGACATGTATACCACATCCTACCGAATTATTACAATCCATATAGTGAACGTCTCAATCGAATTACATGAGCACTCTGTGGTTTAGAGTTACTTGATTTGGGTAGAACCATGTCAATCGACACTCTTATGTATATCTCTGAATTAAGATCCCCATAGAGATATACTATAACCATATCCATAAGCTGCATACTTAGTATTTTGGACACCACCAAATTGATAGACCTTGGCAAGAGAATACATCTCCTCAAAATATATACTAGGGTATTGAGAGAATCCCTGTGCCACAAGTTCTTCTCATTTTGCTTCCAAACATATACTCATTTGTGTCTAATCGGCATACCATTTGATGATTATATCACTACCATACCGAAAACTTGTCATTTGTAAGAGAGTCTAGTTCAGCCTAGATTGGAACTTTCCATATTGGTCTATATGCCCTATGTTAACTATTGCCAATCCGCAACAGAGCAATATTTCACTTCATCATCATCAATTCCTGAGCGACGGAATAAGTAAACACATCATCAACGAATATGAAAGAACTATCTATAATAACGCTAGTATTTATTTAACTTGGTGAGATTTCTTTGTTTACTGACATCGTCATTGACTCTAAGGCGTCCCCCGGTGTTTGTCAATGCCGACTTTTAGACACATCTTCAGTCAGAAATAATTTCATGTGTTGATGATGAATGGTGTAGTACCTTGATGGCTTGCCTTTTCACTGGTAACTCAACAGTAGATTTTGACCAATGTTACACCCTCACTATGGGCAGGAGAAACACTACCTTGCCCGGGTGTTACGTTAACTTGCCTAATGTCAGGAACTTTCAACCTTGTAGCATTTGCAACAAGTAAACTAATCTCGTCACCTTCATGATATTAGTAAAGAAGTTAGGCATAAAGTCTGCTACTTTCTGAACATCAAGAATACATTGCACTTCAATCTTATACTGAGATATGCGGGGATCATGATGAGACATAGTAGAGATATACCACGTCAATTTTCGACATTAATCCAGAATGAAACCATTCCAATCTCCACCTAATGGCGGGAAGTATGTTTCATCATAGTGACTATCTACAAAACTAGCAGTAAAGAGATTTCCTGTCAAAGGTTTTTAATAGCGGACAATCGTTAGAGAATCATACCCAAGATAAATTCATAATCATCATTGTTAACCTATTTTTGTACGTAGTAGAAGCGTATTAGGCACTTGTACTGTGTAACCAGAGATGCGTAGATGTGAGATATCAGACTCATATCCAGTTACCAATTGGTACACACTAAATAGTTAGAAGTTTATGAGTATCAAGCGAATAAGTATAGCTGCATGTAATAATGCATATCCCCAAGCAGATACCAGCTAATTAGTATGAATAACCATTGCTCTGGCCACAAGCTTTAACCGCTTGATTTTTACCTCTGTTAAACCGTTCTAAGAACGAACATAAGGAACCGGGATATTCAACAACAATCCCAACTAATATACAATATTCGATGTAAACTCTCCTGTATTAACCAATCTAAATGACCAGATTGAATTGTTCAGGTGGTGAGTCCGAAGAATAATAATATGTGCTAGGAGTTTGAAAATGCAGCGAACCAAAATAAATCTTGACTTTTCGATACTGATTTTCGATGATCGAAGAAATTTTCGATGGATCGAAGTTCTTGACTCGAGATACGCCTTCGATGGATCGAGACATTGTCTTGATGGATCAAAAAATTCAATTAGAACCTGAGGACCACCTTTGATGGATCAAAGATGTTTTATGTACAAATTTTTGATGAACCGAAAATCTCAGAAACTGACCCGTGGGTTTCCTTCGATGGATCGAAGAACAAGTCTTCGATTGAATGTGCCCTAAGTACAACTTAACGTCCTCTTCTTTGTGTCTCATTTTTACCGTATCATTGTATCATTGTGCCATATATTAATGTAAAGATCGAACCATACATAAGAATTGTATGGAAATAACATTCCCAACACTTTCATATACCAAGAAATAGAGAAATTTTCATTACGCCAACAAATAATTATTACATCATAGATGTTCTTATTCCAAAAATTGACTAAAACAAAGTCACAAAACATGACTAGAACCAAGTCAAAAATAAAATGAAACTGTATTACATAGGGAAGACATAAGCCTAATACATAGACTACTCAAAAATAGAAGTCACTAGACTTGCTTTTGTATTGTGTGCTATTATAAGATTTGCTTCAGAGAAATCTCCCATCTCATAAACTTCAGTGAAGTTAAGTCTTTTGTGCCAAATATTTCTTGCAATTCTTGTAGGCATGTTTTATATCCTTGGGTGCACAACATTATTTGTGCATGTGCTTAGTAGAACCACATCTATAGAAAGATGACAAACACGAATTAGAAGTAGAATAGAAAGAATTCCCACCATTCCTAAAACCGGAATTGGAATGATTCTTGTTGGAGATATAGTTATCGTCATGGTGAGTCCAAGTCAAGTTTCGACTATATTCTCTACCACGAACTTTGCCACGTCCTCCCCTGCCACCATGGTTATTGTAAGGCTCGGAATGACAATTTCTCCTATCCTTATGTACCTGCCCTCCAGTATTGTATGACTCATGGATCTATTTAATACCGGCCAGCTGAGCAGTATTGATGAGAATAATCTCATGATACCGCCCTTTCTCGGTCAACACATTCATGAGATAACTGAATGATTTAAATCGTCCTTACGCAAAGTTCATGCAGTATTGGTGCGTAAGGTTGTCCATGGAGGTAGGAAAAATGTTTAAAGACTTGATCATAGCCTGATCAGTCTTTATAATGCCACATATAGTCAACTCTGATTGAAGCTCTAACTTAGCTTGATTAAAAGCACTTATACTTGGATAATCTAATAACCGGATGAAATCACATCCTTCTCTCAGTTTATGAAGTTGTGCATTATACACATTATTGAACATGTCTTTTAAAGTCACCCGCAAAACTACGGGGTCATTCTTTAGCAAATATTTTTCTTTAGAACTGGATATATATGCCGCCTCAAAAACATGAGGACTTGATCTTTACGAGCTAGAGTTGGTGGCTCAATACAAGGTGGTGGTGGTTGGATTATATCCGTTAGATTCATACCGAGAAGCGCATTCTCAATGTCTAATACCCAACAATAATATTCTGCTCCTTGAGGATCAATGATATCAAATTCAGACCTTTCCGGCTCAATTGATGTCATCCACAAATGAGACATGAGATATAATTAGTTTAACGATTGAAAAACTACGATTACTAATATCAAGTGTAAGGAATAAGAACGTGATCCATGATGTATGGTCACAAAAATCAATTATAAACGGTGGTTCAAAAATCACACCCAGCAACCGTAACAAACCATCACATAGTATCGATTTCCTTTTTTTTTCTTTTCTTTTCTAAACTGCGACTTCCCCAAGACCGTCACTTATACTCTATGGATATAGGTCCATAGGAACTAGGGCATAAACATGCAATATATTCACAATATCATAATATATATCACAACCTAAGATCTAGGATTTTGCAGGAAGTAAGTTTTAATCCTAGATCTATATAT
Source organism: Geum urbanum (assembly GCA_946800695.1). NCBI lineage: Eukaryota > Viridiplantae > Streptophyta > Magnoliopsida > Rosales > Rosaceae > Geum > Geum urbanum. The sequence goes on from OX327011.1 coordinate 27,654,593, forward strand.
TGACGATATAGAAAATTTATCTCGAAGGTGTTATGCTCGGTATGAAAACTTTGCTTTGAAAGAAGTTTGAAGGAAAGAAAACACGTCCACGAAACTTCCAGAAAAAGGAGGCCGGATTCCTTCTTTTTTTCGGGCAAACTGACATTTGTGCACTAAATCAGCCATAACTTTCTCTAGACACATCCGAATTGAGATTTTCCGGTGTTCTGGAAACTAGACATCTGGGCTTTCCGTGCATATGAAAATCTTCTTCTGTTTCGTTCTGATCTGCTCGCAATACTCTATCGAAGTTAGTTGTTCCGCGTAGGCTCGATTTTGGCTGAAAAAATAAGAGATTTCGGGAGAAGGAGACACCGATTGGTGGTGATCGGCGGTGGAGGAGGGGCTGGCAGCGGTGGGAGTTTAGTGTTTTAGGATTAGAGTTTTTTTCTGTAGTGATGGCTGACTATCAACTCAGAGCGTGCTGATAACGTGTTGAAGAAGAAAAGTATGTAAACTGAAAAGTGTTACTCTTTTATTGATAGAATGCCTTAAATATAAGCTGATACAATCTGTTACAATAACTGTGCCTATAAAACTGAGATTCTCTGTATCTATATCTATATTAATTCGTATCTAATTAGTAAAAGACACACACCGAAAATTACTTAGAATAAATCTCCTTAAACAAGATTATTATATTATCGATATTTATTGATTTATCAATGTATCTGTATATAACTATATATATGAAGTATATGCAGACGATATAGCTTTGATACATAGGGAAGGCCAACGAAAACCTAACCAACATGATTAGGTCAAACCTTCATATAAACCTGTCTCGTCCTATTCTAGAGTCTCTACTCTTGATAAGTAGAGTCAGTAGACATGACAATTTCCTTTGCCAAATGTATTGGAACTTCCTAAACGTACAGTACAGTGTGGGACATTACATTTTCTTTTAATTTGTTGAGAAAGACGAACTGATCTATGATCTACATAGAACAGAATTTTAGTTTTTTTTTTAATTTTCATTTTCAACCAATATCAGTATCCATTTTTGTACAAATTCAAGCGATTATCCATTTTTCATCTTTGAGAATTAGAAGTTATGTAATTTTATCGGTGTATTCCGAATAAATGAGGGGATAGATTATAATGATTATCTTTCATTTTTGATCGTTAAATCGTGAAATCATCTTACAATGTCTATTTATTCAATTATATATTTTCAAGACATTAATTGGTGCATGCCAAACATAAGATTGTTGTAATGTATATTTTTACCACATTTATTTAGGTTGCATTTTCATGTTATAGTAGATTACATTTTAATGTCATAAGCATGAAAGAAAATTAACAAGCATGGATCTGAAAGATAAATAGTAATTAACAAGTATGACATTTATCCTATGCAAAGATGGAGCTAGACTTGGATTACGATGGGTCACAACCCACCAAAATTGAAAGAAAAAAATTATATCGTAGCTTAATTTTAGTTCAAAATATGAAAATTAAAAATTTGACCACTCCAAATTTTTTAAAATTATTTTTTAGTCCACCTATTTTTAAATTCTAGGTTTTTGGTTGTATGGAGAGAAATAGATGAGGTGTTTTAATTTTGGAGGGAAAAAAATGAGTTGTCTACATTTTTAGAGAAAATTAAATACTAATGTTGAGTTTTAGTGCCAAAAGTTGGTTAAACTATTTTACTCTCAAAAGTTTAACAACTTATAAAATGTTAACATCAAAGTTGACGATAGATATTGTTATTGTAGAAGTTTATAAAGAATGTCATCACCATATAAAATATAAAAGAATACCTCCAAAAACAATAAATAATCTCAACATCGTACTGAAAATAAATACGGAAATCAAGAACTCGCTACGACAGTGTAAATAAAGAGTCCACTCACAGATAGCACAGCGTGCACACGCGCTAATCACGAGATCCGGCGGAAGATCCCTCGCCCATTGTATGATCTCGATCCCCTGAATAATCACAAAATATAACTGATCAAAATCACAATTTACTACTCTATACCACACCTCGGAAATCAACCATTTCCGGAAACATATAACTCGATACAAAATAATCGACGTAAACTCCTAAAATCTCCACATAAACCCTCGACTAAAAATCCGGCATCCAAATCAACTCGAAAACCTCAAGGCGACGATTGGGGCGCGACTACGAGCAAAAAGACAATTAAACTCGTCAAATTCCAAAAAGTCAACAAGTCGCTGGAGCTCTGCCGTTGACCGCTGCAGCCGGCGGCGGCGCGCTGTCAATCGAAGGAATTTCCCGGCGACCAAGCTCACCGTAGCTTCTCCTCCTTAAGCCTAACACATCTCTCAACTGTGTCAACACCCAATTCCGCCGTGATTAGCCGGAAATCAGCTCGAAAGTCACGAAACCCAAACTGGCCAGAAAACTTTCTCCGGCAAAATCCACCACCGTGAGGCCATCTCGGCCTCCCAACCTCAAGGGGTCTCCTTCCTACCTCGAACCCATACTTTTCCACCAAAAACCCCCCTCGAAAAGTAGCCGGAGCGCCACCCCCCATCGATCCCGATTCCGGCAAAAATTTCATAGATTTCAACTAGCTTGTTCTGCCACAAATCCAAACCAATTTTCAAGGAAAATCGAAATATACCAAAATCAAAGCCGGAGGTGGCCGGAAACAAAAGGTCGCCGGCGAGTCAAACGGTGGTGCAATTTCCTCCCTCGGTCAACGCGGGTCAACGCCTCCAAGTCTGGTCAACGCGGATCAAACTTCCCAAAACAATAAGGTACATATCTAATAATTTCAAAAATTAAAGTACATAAATAATAAATGATCTATATTTAAGATATTATTTTTAAAATTTTCTGTTCACATGGAAACACTATACATGAAGATACTTTCGACTCGTAAGGATCCAACCAGTAGTGATTTACCTTCCTCCTTATTCGCAAAGCCAAGTCCCAGAAAATCCATGCTTGACACTGACAGTTTCTCGTTCTTCTTTCTACTTTCTCTCTTTTGACTCACCTCCTCATAATCTATCCAATAATCCTATTACCCAAATTTGATATATGTTACTATTCTCATTCTCAAATCTCAACCAACATAATACATTATAATACTCATTCTCAATCCTCATTCCCTCAAAACCTATCCAGCAATTCCGTACCCAAATTCGATATAGTTCATACTCATAAAACTCATTAAAATCTTGAATTAGAGTTCCTTTCTTTGAATAGAAAATAAACAATTACCTGAAAGTTGTCTGTTATTCTGGGGAAGCATTACCCACAATCCCTTTCTTCTACTTGTACTCTTTGGCCTTCTCTATTGCAAGGTTTAACAACAGTTGGCAACTCTTTGGTCTACGGACCCGACGCACTATTTTCGACAGTTCTTTCGCTATTCTCAATTGGGTTGGTTTTAATTTTCAACTTCTTGTTCATCTGTACCATCTTCTTGTACATCGAGTCTCCAATGCCTATTTCACAAGGTCTACTTCAGACGGCGGGCACAACATCGTTACAGGAGAATTGGGCGACGATTCTACATTGGGTGGATTCAACAAGAAGTAGAGCTTGGAGTGTTTTAAGGGGAAGATAGGGTTCAAAGAAGAAAATTATAATCCGTCAAATTCCGTTCCTTCAAATTTTGCCAAATCGATGATTCATCTAAATTCTTTTAAATCTGCAGATTGTTTAATATCACAAAATTTATATGGATTATTTTAAATCTAAATCGAATGCCTCAAGATTAGATGATTGTTTAAAATTTAAATTAAATACATCAAGAATTTAAAAAATTTATAAAATACAAAATAATTTTTCAAAATAAGTGATCGAATACAACCCCTAAATAACAAATTCCAAAAAATCTTTAAAAAAAACTCCAAAAAAGAGAAGAAAGAAAAGAAATACAAAACTACAATATCGACAAAACTTCCCAAAAGGAATGTCACCAATAATGAGTGACAATAAAAATGTAATATGGGCAAAATGAAGAAAAACAAATAATTAAGGCCAGATAAGAATAATTAAGTCAATAAATGATAAGACCAAGGGTGAGAAAAGAAAATGAAAAGGAAAGAAGCAGGCAGGTTCCTTGCTCCCAACGTATCTTCCTCAGGCTCGGGTTCCGAACCTCTTGTTCAGTGTCAGGCTCGGTTTGGTATCTTAGGCTCGGTTGTGGACTTCGTGTAAAGATAAGAATGACCCATCTCTGTTCTGAGTGTTCTCACTCTTTCTAACGCTATCTACCACTCTAAGCAAGAACCCCATTGCCTCCCTCACCGCCTCCATTCTTTTCTCTTCTTCCTACAAACCTAAAAACACCAAAACTCCTCGTATCTCTCTCTCTCTAGAATCCTCAGAAGAAGCCTCATTCCCTCTAAGCTGTGTTTGCACATAGTCTGTTCAGCTTGCTCTGTTTCGGGTTTCGTTTTGTTTCGACATTGAGGAAAAGGAGAGTTGCTTCGTTAGCTCGTTCAAGCTGGCGATCGAGAACCAGGACACCACTGTCAGAGAAATCAAGCCCAAGAGTAGGAGAATCATGGTATATATCAATAGCGTTGCTTGCCTTTTATTTTCTGGGTTTTGCTTCTTCTAGCGTTGATTTTGGTCAAATGCTCTGTTTCTGGCTTGGTTCTTTGCAATGTCCTTTTTTTTTTGCTTTTTGAATTGCTTATCCATGAGTTTATCTTTCTTACTCCCAAAGATTTTTCACTTCCTTGTTTAAACTTTCAATGGTTGTTCTTTGTGGGTTTTTTCTAGCTTCCCGAACAATCTTTGTTATTGACTTTTGGGGTTCTTCGTTTCTTTCATTCAAGTTTGGTTTCATATACTCTGTTTTGAGCTCGATTGATTACAATGGCTGGTTGGATATGACTGCGTTTTACTGTCAAATATCTATCTGGGTTTTTGTTTTTGTGTTGACAGTCTGTTTTGGTGTTTGGATTTGAATAGGGTGCTGGAGGTCCTGATGATGAAGACAACAGGTGGCCGCCATGGCTGAAGCCTCTGCTCAAAGAGAGCTTCTTTGCTCATTGCAAGTTACATGCTGATTCTCACAAGAGTGAATGCAATATGTACTGCTTGGATTGTATGAATGGCCCTCTCTGCTCTCTCTGCCTTAACCACCACAAGGACCATCGTGCCATTCAGGTTTTATTTTCAGCTCATTCGTAATTTGCCTAAACTATTTAAGCAATGACACATTCTTAAGGTTATTGGTCTCAACAATGATCATATTTTCTGATTTTTGGGATTTCTATTTTGAATGACAGATAAGGAGGTCCTCATACCATGATGTGATTCGTGTCAATGAAATTCAGAAGCATCTGGACATCACTGGAGTCCAGACGTACATTATCAACAGCGCCAGAGTAGTCTTCCTGAATGAGAGGCCTCAGCCTAGGCCTGGCAAAGGAGTCACCAACACTTGTGAAGTCTGCGAGCGCAGTCTGCTCGATTCCTTCAGATTCTGTTCCCTTGGCTGCAAGGTATTACAACAATGTCTCTATTTCTTTCAGTTTTTGGTTGGATTGACTAACTGAAAATCCAATGTGGGTATGAAAGAGGAAAAAAAGAAAACCTAGTCCCATTGTTTTCTTCACCAGTGAAATGTCATCATTTATTTGGTGGATTAAATTTAGTCTGAAGTTTGACTTTTCCCCTATTGCATTGCATTGAAAATTCTCCTTCAATTTCCCAACAACCAAATGTAGTAGACTACCTCCTCCTCTTGTTTAATGTCCATTGGTTATCATTGAATGTTGTGTTCATCTTCCAATGTTATCTGTTTTCAGATTGTGGGCACTTCTCAGAACCCTTTAAAGAGGATGAGGGCTCGTTTAATGGGCTCCGACTCAGAGGACTCATACAGTAGCAGTAGTAGCCATGGAAGGTGCAACAAGGTCCAGAGTTTCTCACCGTCGACGCCGCCACCAACCTCCGTCAACTACAGGACGGCGAAGAGGAGGAAGGGCATTCCACATAGGGCACCAATGGGAGGACTAATCATAGAGTACTAAAAGCAACAAACAAACACTCATAAGCTTATACAAAAACTAGTTTGCAGCAATGCCCCTCCAAATACTTGAGCTTTTTCTCAAAAAGGCCGTGTTTTGGAGCTCCAAGTTAAATTAGTACTCACCCTAGCTTTTCTGGTATTGTGTACATAGAAGCCAATATGGAAGTGCAAGTGTTGGGAAAAGTTTTAGAAATAAGGAACTCTGAAGGGACCAACAAGGAAGGGAAGTCAAATACTATGGTTGGTCTTGGAGTGATTATACATAAGTTTTGGTTACAAAATGTATATAGTGGGGTTTTCTTTTTGGCCAGAGAAGTTCTTTACTTTTTACAGCGTAGGTAAAAGTGAAGTCAATGTACTCCTGATAGAAGGGGGGGGGGGGAATGTCTATATATATGGAAAATGAAATAATAGTAAGACTATAATTTGTATTTGTTGAATATTCCATATCGTTTTAAGCGGGGTTGTGGATATTTGTTCTTGAAAAAGGATGGTCCCACGTGCGGGGCTGGGTAAGGTTATCAGTCACGGGGTGGTTACGAGGCGAGCGCAGATAGGGTAGTGGCAAAGAAGGGGGGTCGGGTGTTGGATCCTCGGGTATCATTAAAAATAGAGCAGCCACCCCCCTCGGCCTCTCTCCCGATTTGTTTAGGATATTTAATTGGGTGCGAAATTCGGAAAGGCGGTTCCTTTGGCAAGTTGGTTTACGTTTCTTTTGGTAGTGGGACCCAGGAAGTCACACTCATATCCGGCCGTCAAATTAGGGTGCACGACGCTGGATGGTTCGATATGTGATCACAAGTGGACGATCATGGTGGGGATCTTCATAAGGACTTTATTTTTTGTTGAATTAGAGGAATAGAATTTTAGAGAAAAATTAAAGTTTTTACTGTACTCATATTTTTTTATTAAGCTTTAAAGAGCATCTTAATAGTAAAGTTAAATTTATTAATTATATTTATTAAAAAAAAAGTAAAAGTGTAAAAAGAAAAATAATAATTTTGAGTCAAATTTTTTCTTAAATATAACTAAATTTAAAAAAAAATATTTAACTTATTTTAAAATAAGGTATCTGTTGGAGCATTGCTTTGAAAATTAACTGAATTTAACTTTATCTGTATTTGAATTAGCAAGAATATTGGAGATGTTCTAAGATAGAGAGGATGTTAGGAGCTCCCTAGATTTAAAGAGCTCCTAAATACTCCTAATATATTATTTAAACTTGTACTTGTTGCAGGAGAAAGTAGAATAGACAGAAAGTAGTTACTCATCTCATTGATAGAATACCTTAAATATAGGCTGATACAATCTGTTACAATAAATGTTCTGATATAACAGAGATTTTCTATATCTATTTAATTTATATCCGTATCTGAGTAGGACAAGACACACACCGGGAATAATGGAGAATTAATCTCCTTAAGCGCTCCCCCTTGTGTTGATGGCCATAAGTATGATGCATGATTTGTTACCTCACTAAAAACCTCGCCAAGTAAACAAATCTCTTGGGTAAAACAAAAGCTTGGTTTAAGGGAAAAAGAATACAACGCACCAACTACAACTTTTTCGGTAGGAAGGATCACTACAACTTTACTCAGGTCGGGCACTACCCAATGATAATGTACCGATTACAACTGAATTTTTTTTTGCAAAAAAAAAAAACCAATATGATTCTTAGTTATAAAGCAAGAAAAGCTACCATGAGACAAAGGATCTTCTTTATAAAGAGATTTACTTTTTTTTACTACCCTCGGCTTCGATACATTTCGAAATCGAGAAATTTCTACTGGAGCAGGTGCTATCCAATTTTGATTCATTTCAATATGAACTGAACAACAATTTAACAGATTCAAATTGACTAGAATATAAAGCGGAGCCACTACGAAGAAGTTCGGGGTGGGGGGGGGGGGTTACAAAGGAAACTAAACCTACTACATATGATGTAGACTCCCCCTGATGTCTACAAAAATGTAACTCCCCCTGACTATAAAATCAGTCTAAGAGTTCTGATAACCTGCGCATACCAATACTTTTAACATGTTTCACAAAAGTAGATTTAGCTAATGACTTGATAAACAAGTCCGCAACATTATCAACGAAACCAATCTGGTTCACTTGGATATTCAACAGCTGTTGTTGTTGCTAATTAAAGAAGAACTTCGGTGATATATGTTTTGTATTGTCAGCCTTAATGAAACCCAACTTCATATGTTTAATGCATGCAATATTATCCTCAAAGATGCAAGTGGGATTAGTAACAATAGATTTCAATCCACTAGAGCCTCGAATATGACCTATGATTGACCTAAGCAAACACATTCTCTAACTGTTTCATGCAAAGCAATTATCTCATAATGATTCGAGGAAGTAGCAACAAGGGTTTGCTTTGTTGATCTCTAAGATATCACCGTGTTTCCCATAGTGAAACCATAACCGATTTTGAACGACCTTTGTGTGGGTCCAAGAGGTACCCAACATAAGCAAATCCAACCAACACGTTAACCTGTGTTTTGGAATAGGGGATAGCATGAAAATCACTCACAGTAGGTTCATCTTTTGATGGATTGAACAACTCCTTCGATGAATCGAAGGGGTTACTCTGATCCGTCCAGGTTGCATCATTCGATGCATTGAAGAAAACCTTTGATGGATCGAAGGACCTATTCGGGTCAGCACAGTTCATTGCATTAATATGCCTAGAATTCGAATGCTGTGATTCAACGTTCCCTTCACCGGGAATTTCATGCTTCTCTCTGTATTCTTTGTAAGGGAAGAATAAGCCCATGTCAATGGGACCTTTCAAGTACCTGAAGATTTATTTTACTCCATTCCAATGACTTTGCGTTAGCGCACACTGAGAAGGCATGCATGTTCAGATATATATACTGAGCTAAATTCAATCAAGCTCTAATCATACTAAGATATAGAATCTCAGCTCCAAAAGTTCCTCATCATCATCTTTTCAGATGAAATGGATCCTTTTGGTTTCCAGACTGCAAACAACCATTGGTATACTAATAGGGTCTGCTTTATCTATATCTTGATTAGACATAAGCAAATTGGTGAATAAGAATTCAACCAACTTGATGTACCGTCCTTAAACTAAAACTTAATCGAGTTCTATCAAGGTCTATCATCTCAAACTCAGATTTCAAGTAGCTAACCGTCTCATTGATCTCATTAAGAGTTCCAATGATATTCATATTATCAACATAGACTGCTACTATAGAAAAACCTGAACTTGTTCTTTTAATGAACACGCAAGGGCATAAGTCATCATTCTTGTATCCCTTCTCAATCAAGTAGTCACTAAGTAGTTACTTGATTTGAGTAGAACTATGTCATTCAGAACTGCCATGTATATCTCTGAGTTAAGATCCCCAACAAGATATACAGTAACCACATCTATAAGCTGCATACTTAGTATTTTAGACACTACCAAACTGATAAGGTAGCGGAAAATAATGATGTCCATGACCAGAGAATACATCTCCTCATAATCAATACTAGGGCATTGAGAGAATCCTTGCGCCATAAGTTCTTCTCATATTTCTTCCAAACAAGACTCATTTGTGTCTAACCGGCATACAATTTGATGGTCATATGACTATCATATCAAAACTTGCCATTTGTAAGAGAATCTAGTTCAGCCTAGATTGCAACTTTCCATATTAATCAATTTACTCTACATTAACTGTTGACAATCTACAACAGACCAATGTTCCACTTCATCGTCATCAATTACTGAGCGACGGAATAAGTAAACACATCATCAACGAATATGGAAGAACTATCCATAATAACGCTAGCATTTGTTTCACTTTGTGAGATTTCTTTATTTACTGACATCGTCATTGACTCTAAGGCATCCCTCAATGTATGTTAATGTCGACTTTTAGACACAATTGCAGTAAGAAACAATCTCATGTATTGATGATGAACGATTGTTCCTTGATGGTTGCCTTTTCACCGGCAACTCATCAGTGGATTTTGATCGACGTTACACCCGCACTATGGGTAGGAGAAAACACTACCTTACCCGGGTATTGCGTTTAACTTGCCAAATATTAGGACTTTCAACCTTGCAGGATTTGCAACATGTATAAACGATCTCGTCACTCTCATGATATCAGTAAAGCAAACAGGCTTAAAATCTGCTACTTTCTGAAGATCAAAAATACATTGCACTTCAATCTCAAACTGGGATGTGCGGGGATCATGATGAGACATAGTAGGGATATACCACGTCAATTTCTAATGATAATGCAGAATGTAACCATTCCTATCTCCCTTAAAGGCGAAAAGTATGTCTCATTACAGTGACTATCTGTAAAACTAGTAGTTAGAGATCTCCTGTCAAAGGTTCATAATAGCGGACAATCATTGGAGAACTAATATGGATGCTAAATCAACATTGATGACCTATTGTCATACGCAGTGGAAGCGTAGTAGGCACATGTATCGTTCAACCAGAGATGTGTAGATGTGAGATATTAGGCTCATATCCAATTACCAACTGGTACACACAAAATGGTTGGCGATTTTATGGGTATCACGCGAATAAGCATAGCTACATATAACATTGCATATCTCCAAACAAATACCGGTAAATTAACATACATTACCATAGTTCTGGCCACAAGCTTGAACCACTTGATTTGTGCCTCTGTTTAACCCGTTCTTATGAAAGAACATGGGGAACCGGGATATTCAACAACAGTCCCAATCAATATGCAATAATCAACAAAATATTTCGATGTAAACTCTCCTATATTAAACAAATCTGAATGACCAAATTGAATTGTCCGGGAGGTGGGCTTGAAGCGTAATAATATGTGCTAGGAGTTTTAAAATGCAGCGTAGCATGTGGATTGCAAAGACGTGTGACCGATGTGTCGATGCAGCAATCAAAACCATAGATAAATAGTCCGCATATTAGTTTGATTGGTCCATAAACAAATTCTTGGAATCTATAGAGAAAGAAAGATGTGTCATCAACAAAATATTGTCATGCATGTAAACAGTATTACAACATTACAAACATAATCAAGCTTTGCAAAACAAGCAATGTGCATCAAAGATTACAACATATAAATCTTGTGGGATAACGCAGAACGCCTCAACAGTATTCTGTCGAAATGGTGTGGCATTCATCTTGGAGACCGAGTCTGAATCGAGTGGAGTAATCTCAGTTCCCCCCCTATCTAAGTCGATGGTTTTAAACATTCCCACATGCTTCTCTGCTCTTAAAAACAGATGACCATGAGAATTTCTCAATAGTTTGATCATCAAAGTGCAAAAGCTTATATGAGGCTAAGTCACGCATAGTAATATAAGTGACTGCATTGGATTCAATGATCCAAACCGTAGTAATATATAAACAACTACAATGCGTCGTAAACTTCTCCATATTGCACTGTTGGCATCAGTCTACGGAGATTAGACAAAAAACTCTCTTTCATTCTCACAATGTTAAGTGAAGAGCGTTGTCATAAAAATTTTCAAATTTGAGTAAGGTTTGAATGGTAACACTCAATCTCGCCATCATATAACAACAAAACGATGTCAATCAAACCATCTTCGAATCTAAGACATGGTGAAAAATTTAAGTGAATACTTAAAGATTTCAATGGGTGTAACCCATGTTGAGTGCTGATATGGTATGATAATACCTAAATACAACCGATGTATAACAACATCTAACCGATCGAAAAGACCATTGTATTTTAAGTTCCATGGCATGACATAAACTGATGTAAAACCATATCTAGTGTTGAAATCCAGGTTGGCCCTCAATTTTTTTTTTCTTCTTTTTCCTATAAAACCGATGTATATACACATCTAAAACACCATAATCCGGGAAGGATTTTCGAGGGGTCGAAGAAAAAATTTTGATGGATTGAAATTCTTGTGAAAATTGTCCGAGGAATGCATTCGATGGATCGAAGTGTAATAATTCGATGGATCGAAGGAACCCAAAATAAGTATGATTTTCTGATACTGATTTTCGATGGGTCGAAGCAAAAGCTTCGATGGGTCAAAAATAGTGTCCAGAATGATGTCTTCGATGGGTCGAATTAATTCCTTCGATGGATCAAAGGAACCTAAAACGAGATCTAATTTTTGACATCAATTTTTGATGGGGTCAAAAGAATTTTTTGATGGGTTGAAAAAAATTGACCTAAGGTATTTCTTCGATGGATTGAAGGAATGTCTTGATGGATTGAAAATTGTAACCAAAGGGCCTGAGGATAAGCCTCGATGGATCGAGTACACATTTTTGATGGATTGAAAGTGTCAGAAAACAACCCGTGGGATAGCTTTGATAGATCGATGTACAATACTTCGATGGATCGAAAAATCTCCCCGAGTTCAAAATTACATCCTCTCCTTTGTGTCGCATTTTTACCGTATCTTTATCTCATATTGCTATATACTTATAAACATCAAACCATACATAAGAATTTTATGAAATAGAACATTATCAAATACTTTCATATACTGAAAAGGTAGAGAAATATTCATTACTCTCCAACAAGTAAAAGTTACATTATAGATGTCTTATTCCAAAACTGACTTAAAACAAAGTCTCAAAATATGACTAAGATCAAGTGAAAATAAAACTTGATTACATAGCATAGACATGAGTCTAATACATAGACTATGCAAAAATAGCAGTCACCGGACTTGCTTTTGTATTGTCTGCTATTATAAGATTTACTTCACCGCAATTTTCTATCTCATAAACTTCAGTGAAGTCAAGTCTCATGTGCCAGATATTGTATGCACTTCTTGTAGGCATGTTGAATATACTTGGGTGCACAACATTGTTTGTGCATGTGCTTGATAGAACCACACCTATAGCAAGATGACAAGTACAACGTAAAAGCATAATGTGAAAAATTCCCACCATTCCTAGAACCAGAATTAGAATGATTCTTATTGGAGTAATAAACTATTGTCATGGTGAGTCCAAGTCAAGTTTCGACTATATTGTCTACCATGAACAATGTCATATCCTCTTCTTCCATCATGGTTATTGTAAGGCTTAGAACAACCGTTCCTCCTAACCTTACATGCCTTCCCATCAGTATAGTATGACTCATGGATATTTTTAGTAACAGTTGGCAGAGCATTATTGGTGAGAAAAATCTCGCGAAATTGCTCGTTCTTAGCCATCACACTTGTGAGATCACAGAATGATCTGAGTCGTCCTTGTGCATAATCTATGCGGTGTTTATGCGCAAGGATGTTCACGAGGTAAGAAAAGTAATTAAAGACTTCTTGATCATAGCCTGGCCAGTCTTAATAATGCCACATACACTCAACTCAGATTGAAGCTCTAACATAGCTTGATTACAAGCATAAATATTTGGATAATCTAATAACCGGATGAAATCACATCATTTTCTCAGTTCATGAAGTTGTGCATTATACACATTATTGAACATGTCTTGTAAAGTCGCCAACAAAACCGCGGGGTTATTCTTTAGCAAATACTTTTCTTTAGAACTGGATGTATATCCTGCCTCAAAAACATGGGGACTTGAACTTTATGAACTAGAGTTGGTGACTCAGTACCAGCTGGTGGTGGTGGTGTTTACGTCATCGAATATTACTTTTAGGGTAAAGTTTATTAAAAGTATCTCCAAACAGTAAAGTTATATCTATAATTATTTTTAATTAAAAAAATTAAATGTAACTCACATATTTTTGACTTTAACTTTATTTTAGTAGTTGTAGTTAAATTTAAGTAATTTTAAATACTTAAATCATTGGATTACTTGTTAAATAAAAATATCACTTTTTGGATAGTGAGAGATTTAACTTTTAAGCTATTTTCTCTATTTTGTAGTTAAATATAGTTTACGAATATAGCTTAAAGTCATATATATCTTAATTTTAACTACTTTGTTTGATCAATTTTTAGTTATAATTTAAAAAATACAATTTTTAGATGATGCTCTAATTTGGTCTCAGAGTCAGAGTAATGTTATTAGGGTAGTGATTGTTCCTTCATTTTTGTTTTCCGAGTTGTTTTTATCTATTAAGTCATTTTTCTAAGTCGTCACACGTAAATTAGATTGTCGAGCAAATGATCCAGGTCAGATCAGTAATTATTGGTATACTCGCTTTTTGTTTTTCTCATCTAAAAACATAATGATATGGTGACCAAGCACAATAATCTTGGTGGGCTTGCTCAATTACTCTTAAACGAGTTTGTAGTTCGAAAATTTGCGTACGGGTAAGAAAAAAGCATATACCAAAATGAAACACTTGGAAAAATTGGCTTAAATGGAGGAATATTTCGAGCACATCAATACACATTGTTGGAATTTGATTATGTTATTCAGTTAACGGTCATTGACCGTCGGGTAGTTTTGGTTGACCAAGATGTAGTGGTAACTTAGGCAGTAATAAAATTCTGATTACCCAGTATAGTTTGGTTGAGTGGTATTCCCCTGACGCCAGCGGATATGTAGTTTAATTACAACTATTCGAATCTGTAGACTGCAGAGTAATTTAGAGTACCATTCAAGAAAATTTAATAATATTTAAGGAGGTTTATTCTTCGTAATTTTTGGTGTGTGTCGTGTGCTAGTTATATACGGATTAGTATAGATTGATACAGAGAATTTCTGTTTTTTGGGCCAAAATTAAACATTACATTTGTTTTAATACTTTTGGACCTCAGAGACAAAACGGGCAGGCTGCAAGCGGACCGGTTGGAGCTACGAATCAGGAAAGGGAATGTGTATACGATTTCTAAATGATTTAGAGGAATCTAGAGGCAAGATAATATTCTTTTCTTTCCTAGTCAATAATCTTACATTGTCAAGCCAGGGAAATCAGAGTGCCAACCTCTATAAATAGAAGAATCAAAGAAGGTTTACGGACCTCTACACATACATACAATTTGCGCACAAGCCAATCTTACTCCACTGCGAGTAGACAACGAGCGAACAGCGAGCTCATGATCTATGCCACCCGATAGAGCGTGGGGATTCAAAGGCTCTGTGACGACCCGGACCAGAATTAGCAGTGGAATCAGCTTGATTGATGAGCTTGCACGTAGTCGCAGAGTTGCGACAGTCATTTTAATCGCCGAAGCTTCTTAACGACTTAATTATTGGCCGAGAATTGGAGCTGGGTCTCTTCTCGAGAGTCGTTGTACGTGTGATTATGAGTTCATGGGCGGTTCCGGATCGTTATTTGGACGACCGATGAATTAGTTATGAATATTTGAAGTTCGGATTTAAATGGTGGGCTACTTAACGACTAAATTACCGGTCGAGAATTTGGTTTCGGCTTCTTCACGAAAGTTGTTCGGAATTTAATTTCGAGTTCGTGGGAACTTCCGGAGCATGATTTGGAGTTACGAGGAATTAGTTGCAAATTTTTCCGTTTGTTGATTATTTAGTCGATTTAATGTGTGTTGCTTTGAAGGGTTGACTTTTTATCCGATTGGCTGATATGTTTGACTTTGGGTGATTATTGAAGAGTATGTCGAGATGAGTTCGTGGCCGCGAGAATTATCGGAATCGGAATTACGACGAGGAAGTTACACGTGTTTAAAGTTCGTCGAAATGGATAATTACGAAGTTTCCTAATCGGGAAAGCTATAAATAGTGGGGTTTCCCTTTTGGGAAATTCAACAGAGGCCATTTATTGAGGTTGACCAAGTTGACTGAGTCAACTCGGTGGAGAGAGGGAAAGTTCGACGGTTCACGGTGGCTTCACGGTGGCGTTGGCTTCCGGCCACCCCAGGCGACGGGGTTGGTCTTGTTCAACTCGTCTACTGGTGCTCTTCACATTCCCGGTCACCTCTCACGGCGAGGTTGCCGGAGGTGAGAGAATTTCCGGCGAGAAAACGGTGAGGTTTTAGACCAATTCGGGTTCATGATTTTCGGTGGAGTTGAACTATGAAATGGATTGGGCTTTGTAGCTCTTCCCTCCACGAATCTAACTAAATTGGTTTGGAGTTTCAATTCGGTTTGAGTTGGGAGAATTCTTGATTTGAATTTTGTGTTCTATTTCGGTTTATCATGAAATTGGATGTGTTAGAGTGAGAATTGGACTTCGGTGTAGTTGACAAAGTTGCTCAGTGCAGGATTTTGAGTGGAATAGAGGTTGTCCCGCCGTGAAATTCTCCGGTCAACAGTGGCGCCGCCGTGGACGGCGGTCAACGGCGACGGTCAACGGTCAGAGTTGACTTTTTGACTTTCGGCAAGTCGCATGTCATTTGACTCGAAATCGCGCCCAGATTGCAGTGGGGAGGTTCGTTTTTCGAGTTGAGCGTCCGAACGTAAAGCGAGGGGTTCGTGATCGTTGTTTTGGCGATGGACTTTCCGCCGTATCACGGGTTAACGCGATACGCGTTACGCCAGTTTGTGAGTGGACACTTTATTTTCACGGATTGATTGCGAGTCTTTATTAATGATTTGTGAATTTGAGCATGCGGATTGATTATGTTTATTACGAGCATGTGATTTACGATTATACAGTTATATTTATACGGATATACGTATATGACTATACATACACTCATATGCAGTTACATGCATTTGCATCGTATTGTTTATGATTTGGTTTACACAGAGTACAGTCTCAGTTATGTTGTTGTATCGATACACCTTGCCTCGTCGGCTGATCCCCGACGGAGGGCCGCCTGGAGGGGCAGTACCCCGACCAGACCGGTGAGGGGCAGTACCCCGGAACCGAGGCCATTTCTGGCTCAGAATCACGTGGTAGTCAGGGACTCCGTGGTTCAGACTGTACTAGCACGGAGGAGTCCATGAGTGACCCCGTGGGATTTTACTTGCATGCTCTGTACACTGGAGGAGTATGAGTTTTTACCTCGTGTACTATGTTGTTTTTATTTATTTGGACTCGCATATGTTTTATAACATATATATATAAACTGGTGAAAGACATATATTTTCGTCCACTCACTCTAACGTGTTTATTGTCTTTCACCTGGGCTTTTCGGTTTCCGTGCCCAGTTTGCAGTTCAGGCTCTGGTGTCGCACGTCGTGGTCGGAGGCATAGTGCTCGAGCTACTTTGTTTCATCCAGTAGGTTTATTGTTCTACCTACTGTGTTATGCGTATACAATTATGTATTAGATGTCGCTCTGAGCTTCCTATTGAATACGTTATATGGTTTTACACTAGATTTCAATAAAGTATATATTATATGTATTGTTTACATTACTGTTGATATATTGAGAAATCCGGATGGGATTGGTGCCCACGGTTTGCTTTTTGTGGTATAGGATGAAGTGTATTTTCAGCGTGCAGGTAATGGTAATTCTATGTTAGTAGTGTAACTCTGCCCAAATTTTGAAAAGTTTTTGTTGGTTCGTGTTTTCGAAGGGGTTTGATTCCGATTTAGGAAGCTAAATCAGGGTTGGGTCCTTTCAGGCTCACTCAAGCTACCCAACCGGCAACAGCGAATTCAGGATCTAGGCAACCCGACAGAGCGTGGGAATTCGAAGATTCACTCGAGATAGACGACGGGAATCAGAGGAGTACAGGCCACCCGACAGAGCGTGGGAATTGGAAGATTCACTCAAGCTAGACAACGAAAATCGGAGGAGTCTAGGCAACCCGATAGAGCGTGGACATTCTAAAGATCTATGAAGTTACCTTATCCTGTGGTCTCAGTACTTCGTCCTTAGGATTGCTCTGCTTTATACTCGCCCGAGTGTGTAAAGTATCGGTTCTTTGTGGCTCGGCAGAGAGACATGAAGCTTACATCTTGTGTATCATCAAGACAAGTATGGCTTAACGAGCGAGGTTAGTCCTCTCCTCGCTCCAATCGCTTGACAAGAAGCAGAGACTACACGGCACACAATACAACGATATTTTACCCTCGGCAGTGACATGCCTCGCACATAGCACATCTACACCAATAGACTAAAATAGACAGTTTGCGATATCTCCAATCACATGACCTGACTGGAGAAAAATAAAGCCAAGCATTTTGGCATGCCCAGTGGGACTCAGGTTTAGTGTCTTACAATCATTGATCCGTATTGGAAAACTTTCATAAGTTGCCTAAAACATCCAACACCTACGTTCCAGAAAAATAATTCAGCCACTTGTAGGGGTTTAAGCAATGAGGAAGTACTATAGAGGTAGATCGTCATCATCATTGTCATCAAAACCTAAAAGTATCGAAGAAATCAAGGCCATGGACTTCAAGACCTACAGAGAGTATTCGCTCGAACAAGAACAGCGGAGAAACGCTAACATTGAACAAATACTGAACAACATGGAGGCCAGCGACATGATGGTGTATAAAGTTCAGAACAGGCTGGATAACCTTCACGAGGCTCGGGAGGTCGACTGTGATGATAACAACAAAAAGTTCGATACCCTCATAGCAGCTCTCGTGAATCTCACTAACACTATGACAGCTAGCTTCGCTCTAATCAATGACAGACTGGGAGAGCGAGAACCTCTGTTGCATGAGATGAAGAGGTCAAAGATGACGATATACTAGCTCCATCTCCTCTTCTGCCAAACCTTGAGCGAGAATTGGAGGAAATGATTAATTGCATCATCAATCAGAGGCTGCCAGATGCAGGAGGAGCTCTAGTAGCCTACAACGAGCCTTTTCCACTACTACCATTCAATTGGAAGTGGCCAAAGGGTTATTGAACTATCTCGTTCACTTGCTTCAGCGGTGAAGGAGCAAAGCTAGCAACCACCCACATTTCTCTATTCAGGGTAGAATATAGGCCATGGGGAAGGCTTGCCAAGTTCAAACTGGTATACAAACTTACCACAAGGCTCTGTCCGTAATTGGGCAATGATGGAAAGGTTGTTCACCGAACACTTTGGCGGATCTGAATCGGCTGTGAAGCTTGGTAAATTATGCCAAATGGTGCAAATGTCAAGCGAATCTCCAGTGGCATACTTACATAGGTTCATGACCGAATATACCAAGAGTAGGACTTCATGCACTATGGAGGAATTGGTGGACATCGCAGTAAGAGGACTCGAAGAATGTCTGCATACAAAGTATGTGGATGCGAAGTTCACATTGTTAAATGCTCTCATCGATGCTATGGCTCAAACACATGCCGCATATGAGGAAGCCAGTAATAGGCGCAACGTATCCAGAGGAACATATACTCCAAAAACTCCATATCGAGAGCGTCCTAAACTGATTGTGGCAGTGCAGGAGGAAGAAGAGTCTGATGCATCTGATTCAGACGATGCAACCATGGCTGGTTTGAAATTAACAGCCAAAAGTACGGTCAAGTCAAAGAAAATAATTCCCTCAAAGGGACAAGTACGAGTTTTGACCAGTGATTTCACAAAGCCAGAGTTTGAGTCATATTCCTATGATGCAAATGCAGCTCATGAAATCATAGAGTACTTAATTAACAGGAAGCTGACCAAATCTGACTTTGGTGCATACCCTACTGCGGAGCAATTAAAGGGAAAGAAATACTGCAAGTTTCACAACATGTGGAACCATACTACCAAAGATTGCATCAATCTGAAGGATCAAATCCAAAAGTGGATTAATGAAGGAAAGCTTGCAATAAATGCATCATCACAGATTGCATTACTAGATCGTCATCCTTTCGCAGATACTTCAGTAGAGCAGTAGAGTTAGTAGAGCCCAAGGCCATCGTTACGTTCCGGAGTGATAGGATGGAGGAAATCTTGGATGAATTAATCAAAGTAGGCATCGCAAACGTACCTAACCCCGCGGCATCATTTTCGCAGAAAGGGCTATATTGTAAGTTCCATCATGTTTGGACACACAACACAAACCAATGTGCGGCTATGTGAGAACTGATCCAACAGTGGATAGATAAATGGGATATCGTAGTTCCGGGCTGCGAGGAAGAAGAAACTGCTAAAGGAGCATTCATGATTGGTACTCTAGAAGTGTCTTGGTGCTGAAGAGCTAAGAGGAAGAAAACACTGGATTTAAAAACCACCAATGAAGTAGTCCTTAGCAGTAGCAACAAAGAAGATCCCGGAGGGAAACAAAAAGAGGTCTATAGAGAAGCAACTCTGGTAGTACTCTGTACTCGGTGCAAGGCAGAGTGTGGCCTCAAGATGACCTATGAAGAGTTCGCGGAATCAGTGTGAGCAGGATCACCAGTCAAGTCTCCACCTGAGAGCTGCCAGCCAGCGAGCCCAAGGGAATCACACACAGTTGCCAGGGAGTCTAATCTATTCAAACGAATACGACTGACAGAGAAGCAAGTTGAGGCAGTTGGTGATAGAAAGCGAACAGAACCGAACAAACCTTACATCACTCCAGCAAGCAGATCTATGATTAAAGAAGACGTGTGGTATGTAAAGTTAGGAGGAAAGACCCCACTAGAAAAAGAACACTACAGCGTTAGTTCGGAGCAGCAAAGAGGACTTTGGAGGCCTTGGACAGAGGTTTGATCAAACTAGACCAGTTAGTGGAGCCACCAGAACAAACTCAGAGGAGAATGAATAGGTTCATGGCTATCTCGATGATTACGTTTGACAAAGGTTTCAACAGGTCAAAGATGCGGGCAACCAGACCAAGTATGCTTTCCCAGATAGACAAGGTAGAACCTGATGTAGAAGCACAATGAGTGCCAAAGAGAGCTCGAGAGATGGCTGAAGACAAGCCAGTGCGAAAATCAGTCTTCCAACACATTGCATCAAAAGCTGAACCAGTAGCTGAGCCAAGAAAGAAGCCAATGTTGCGATGGAGACCAAAGCCTTGGGTAGTTGAAGAACGAAAGAAGCTGGCTAACACTTCCTCCAAATCCAATATCAAGGAAGTCACGTCTGGTGAGTCAGAACTCACAACGAAGGTAGACTTCTCAAAAGGACCTAAGTCAGAGGTCTACATAAGAAAGCAACAGAACCCTCCCTGTGAGGACCAACAACAAAAGCCACTGTTAGTTGAGACTGAGGCAGATAACTACGGAGACAATTAGTCGACTACGGGGAAGACAGTGAGGACTTAGAGGAGGTCTACGCTGAAGACATGCATGTAGTCATGGTGTACATGTTACCAGCCAAATTTCCCAAACCAGTTAAGGCAAAGCACGTGGCCGTCGTAAGCAAAGAAGTTCAAGGAATAACTTTGGTAGAGCTAGAAGAACCAGAGGAATGGGGATCAATTGTGGACCTTGTTGTGCGACAATTCTACATGATGTTCTCCAAATCAACAGCCACAATGCCATCGCACATGAGACCATTGTACATTACTGCGAGCATGGGGGGGGGGCATCTAGCTTAGTAAGGTCATGGTGGATATCAAAGCAGTAGTGAATGTATTGACTACTCGAGCAATGAAATTATTGAGTATTCCAAGATCCGCCATTCAAACAAAATCCATGACGATCAAGAACTTCGCGGGGACAGTCTCGCAGAAACTAGGATTGTTGTTTATAGAAGTAAAAGTTGGACCTGTGACAGGGTTTCATACCTTCTCTGTCATTGAGTGCAATTCACCCTTTAGAGAATCGATCCGCAGGAGCTATTGCGTACCTTCATCACTTCATCAGCAGCTCCTTATATGGGACATGGAGACATTGGAATCGCAGATTGTCAACATATATCCGCGACCTTACTCAGTCTCTGCGAATGCATTGGATGCCGATTACTACAATGGAAATCTCCGACTATTGGAAGTGTGAGGCGTCGATAAGAATGGCCGACCTGTCAGAGTAACAGCCTCAGAATAAGCTCGATGGGGAATAATGCAAGCAAGAGAAGACAAAGCACGACCTTACTTCCTCGAGCTAGCGTCCACAAACAATCAATGATATGACAATCCAAGGACGAGGAAGCAGAGGTTGCTGCTTTCCTATACGCAAGATTGCAAACCTATGTGATAGAATTGCAAGCCTACGATTGTCTGCCAACCATCGCAATGGTAGAATGTATCAACGAAGATGTGCACCAGGAAGAATTGCAAGCTTACGATTGTCTGCCATATCATCCAGCTCGTACTTGTAGCCTTGGATGACACACCACCTAAAGTAAGAGATCCAATTAAGAAAATTAACCTTAGAACTCTGGATGAGCCAATGGAGGTGGCTATCAGTACCTTCTTAGAGCCTGAAGAAAGAAGAGGTTCGTTGACTTGTTGTTCGAGTACAAAGATTATTTCGCATAAAAGTTTGAAGATATGCCAGGACTTTCACCAGAACTGGTCGTCTATAAACTTCCAATCGCTAAAGGACAAAAGCCAGTACAACAACAAATGTGAAGGATGAATGCTGAGACTACAACATTGGTCAAGGAAGAAATCGAGAAAATGTTAAAATCCGGAGTCATCCAAGTGGCTAAATACACAGAGTGGATATCTAACATAGTCCCAATACGAAAGAAAAACGGAAAAATTAGAGTATGCGTAGACTATAGAGACTTGAATCAAGCTACTCCAAAGGATGCTTATCCAATGATGGTAGCTGATTTGCTCATTGATGCAGTAGAAAGACACGAGATGCTATCGTTCATAGATGACACAGCAGGATATCATCAAATCCCAGTCGCTGAGGAGAACAGGCACAAAACTGCATTTAGATGCCTGGGGGTGTTAGAAGTATTTTAGTATGTAAACATGCCATTTGAATTGAAGAACGCAGGGACAACGTATCAGCGAGCCATGCATTATATATTCCATGACCTAGTAGGTGATACAATGGAAGTCTACATTGATGATGTTGTGGTCAAATCAAAGAAAAGGTCAAGCCATGTGGAGGATTTAAGATAGGTATTCACACGAATGAGAGGACATCAGCTTAGAATGAATCCTGCCAAATGCGTTTTTGGGGTGCAAGTGTGAGACTTCCTAGGTTTGTTAGTGAATTAGCGAGGGATAGAGATGCCGGACGACGAGAAGGAGGCGGTTATAAAGGCTCCTCTGCCAAAGAACAAACAAGAACTTTAGCAGTTACTAGGGAAGATCAACTTCTTGAGAAGATTCATCGGAAACGCTGCGGGAAACACCAAGCCTTTTGCGCCTCTACTCAAATTTCAGGGAGAGAAAGAGTTTGTGTGGGAGCTGGTTCACCAAGAAGCATTCGACACAATCAAACCATACCTGGTTAATCCACTTATCTTGATGCCACCACGAAAAAGAGTGCCACTTAAGCTCTATATTTCAGCAACAGAGTCATCCATATGGAGCTTATTGGCACAAGACGATGAGGTGAAAGTGGAAAGAGCAATTTTCTACTTAAGCAGGACTCTCACGGACTGTGAAAATAGGTATACACCAATGGAAAAATTATGCCTTGCTCTTTACTTCTCAGGATGCAAATTGAGGCATTATATGCTTTCCTTCACAACGTGCGTCATAGAACAAATAGACTTAGTCCGGTATATGTTAGCCCGACCTCTAATTTGAGGTCAGATATGGAAGTGGATTCTTGAACTGTCCAAGTTTTTACTACAATATGTCCTGCAGAAGGTAGTAAAAGGCCAAGCAATGGCCGATTTCCTCGCACCTCACCCTATGGAGGAAATCCCAGAGCAGAAGGAGTTAGAATTATCACACATCTCATTGGCTCCTTGGAAACTCTACTTCGATGGTTCCAGCACGAGTGCTTTCGCAGGAGCAGGGATAGCGTTGGTGAATCCTCAAGGTGAAATATTTGCCTATTCCTTCCGACTCGAGTACAACTGTTCCAACAATGTAGTGGAATACGTAGCCCTAATCATCGGACTTGAGCTTCTATAGGACCTTGGTTTTACGGATATACAAGTTTGGGGAGACTCGCTGCTTGTGATTAGACAGCTCCAAGCCATGTTCAAAACAGGACTAGTCCTAGACCCATATGTGAAAAGAGCTAGCGAGTTGTTGGAATTATTCACAGATGTGTCCCTGACTCACATCCCGCAAGGAGAGAATTATGCAGTAAACGAGTTGACTCAGCTTGCCACGGGGATGGAGCTTGTTGATAATGTGCATGAACGGCTAATAAAGGTAGAAGTTCGTAAGCTCCCGTCCTTCATGACTAGAAAATAGGAGAAAGATGAATGGTACTGCAGCTTTGGGAAAAATCGATGATGATTGGAGACAACCAATTATCACATATTTGAAAGATCCTAGCTCTATAGTACATAAGAGGATCAAGTACTTCGCTCTGAACTACATTCTCCGGGGAGATGAACTGTTCAGACGTGGAGAAGAAGGAGTGGACTTGGTTTGTGTCTTCGGATCCGAGTCCAAACGATTGAGAAGTACACCTTGGAGTCTACGGTGATCACCAATCTGGCCCAAAACTGAGATGGCTCATATAGAGACACGGATACTTTTGGCATTCGATGTTAAAATATTGTATCACTTTTATGAAAGGGTGCGAAGATTGTCAAGGTCATGGACCGGTCAATTATATTTCAAATATCCCTATGCATGCAATCATCAAACCATGACCAACACGGAGATGGGCATTAGATCTCATCAGTTTAATCCATCCTCATTCTTCCATGCAGCACAAGTTTATCATCGTCGCTACCAACTTCTTCACTAAGTGGGTAGAAGCAAGGCCTTTAAAAGTGGCCTCTACTGCTGCGATTAGGAAATTTTTATATGAGGAGATCATCTGCCAATTTGGGATTCCAGAGTGCTTCGTTTTTGATAGAGAAACAACGTTCATGTCTGGAGCACAGCCCAACAGCCAAGCTGAAGCAAGCAACAAATTGATCCTCCATATACTTAAGCGCATGCTCGCAGAAAATCCAAGACTTTGGCATGAGGACTTGTTTAGCACACTGTTCGCATACCGCACTTCTAAACGCAGTCCCACCGAGACTATTCCATATGCGCTAATGTTTGGACATGATGCAGTTTAGTCATTGGAGATCAACGTTCAATTGTTGCGATTCATGGATCAACACCAATTGATTGGAGAAGATTTTGTGCAAGAAATATGGTAGAAGTTCGAAGATTTAGACAATAAGCGCATCAACGCATTGAACACCCTACTCGCAGAAAAACAGAAAGTGGCTCGCTATTATGATCGACATACTCGGGAACTTAGCTTTACAGAAGGAGAGCTGGTTTGGAAAATAGTATTGCCTTTGAGAGAAGCAAGAAGGACGCCATAAATGGTCCGCAAAGTGGGAAGGACCCTTTATCATTGACAGAACTTTAGGCAAAAGAGCTTTCTAGCTGCGAGACATTGATGGGGAAGTCCATCGTAATCCAATTAATGGTCGATTTTTGAAGAAGTACCGACAGCCAGTTTGGGAGTACGAGACAGCAGAAGGCTCAGCAACTTAGTTTTTCACTCATTCGCAGGCTATAACAGAGGCTTAGTCTTCATTTAAAACTAGGGGGCAACCAGTATGTCCAAAGCCAATTCATGTGGCTAAAATACCGCAAATTCAAAAAAATTGTTTACATGGATCCAATTTTTGTGGTTCTTTCAAGTGTTACAAGTTACTTACGATCAAATTTCAGTGGTCAAATCGCTGGAGATAGTATTTTTGCTGTTTACAAATACAAACAAAAAGTAGTAGAAAATACAAAGATTCATCTGATCAAAAGAAAGAGTACAATGGATTATAAGGCTTTGTGGCCTCTACCTCTGATACCATACAATCAAATGAATAGTCTCCTGCTATAAAAAAAAACTAATCATAGGAAGTGGTTTAGATCTATCCCAACCACCCACAACGAAGCCATCGCCTTATGCCGGTTAACTAAGGGATAGATCTACCTTCGGCTTTGGAAGACTTTGGGATACTTGCACTCACCCAACATTTTTGGCTCAACAAAACATTCCTCTGATCATGATCTTAGACGCTCCACTCAGAAAGTAAGGAGAGCTGCAGCGAGAGTGAGTTAGAGCATGCACTAGACCAGGATGATCAGGTTTAGGGATGGGGTTAGTGAGTGCTCATATCAACCATTGTGTACTAAATCTCAAGGGTTTGAGAACTAGCACAGAACCAAAGAACTTGAGATTTGGTACTACGACCTAAGCCAGGTTTGAGCTTTGGTACTTCGACCTAAAAACGTCTAGCATAAAAGATTTGGAGGCTTTGCTTTGAAGTAAGAAAGAAACGGACTATGAACTAGAAACACCATATTTTTGCTACAGAGAGATCTTGAGGAGTGAAGGAGAAGTGACAAGCTATTTATAAGCCTAAAAACTCTAAAAGGTTTTGAGTAAAGAGACCCGGAGCATTACATCAATTCAACACAGCAGTTAAGGGGGCTCAACATTCAATTACCAATTTGCGTATCTCTTAAAAGCTGAAAACTTACAGTTTCGAGATACAGAGTTATGAGCCATTAAAAGCGGAAAGTTATTCTAGACTCGGCGTGATTTTTGAAGGCGTAAAGTTATTGGATGGCAAAATTACAGGTGATTAAGGCCATGGGCCATAAAATATAAATTAAACTAGAAAGAGTTTATACAAAATAAAGTATAATGCTCAAAAGTGGGGCTTTGTCAGTAAAAATCTAGTACTTCACAATGGAGCTACTGAGAGCTCGCAGACTGGTTTTCACTTGGAGATACCGGCCTTGTGCAGCAGCCCAAGCTCTCTTAGCATCCACAGCTGCAGCGCGAGTCTGCTGAACACTTTAAGAAAGAGTTTTCCCGGCGTTAAGAAGAGCGATAACATCTTGCTCCTTTATGAAATAATTCTCCTCCTGTTGACGCAGCTTAGCTTGGAGCTTTGCGATCTCCGCACGTGTGGCCAGAATGTCTACCCACTCATATTTGTAACTCTTCCCCATTATTCTAATTTTCTCCAATTCACGCTTCCACCTACGGTTATGGTCTGCGTGATTAGAGATAAATTTATTTCGCTCTTGGGTGGCAGAGACTACGGTGTTAAGAAGGTTGGGAAGTTCTCGCAATAGTTCCTCCATTTGATCTAGGACGATATGGTCAACTCCTTCAATGGCATGGCGAGCTGTTTGAATATGAACGGCCAGCTCTTAACGAACAGTCTCGTTTTTGAAATTCAGAGTCTATAGATCACGAAGATAGGTAATGGCGAGTTGGATTTCAGGAGGATCTTTTTTCAGAGAGAGCTAAGTCTTTGTAGATTTGCACCATCTCTTGCAGGGTCTTTACCATTCCCTCGTTACCCCTGGTAGGAGCCGGAAGGGTTGGAATTGCAGACTGGGGGGAGGGGGGCAGCAGTCTCGCTGTAGCTACGAATGACGTTAGAAAATTCCCCAAGCCTCCACTGACCCTCGGTAAGAGATAGCTCCTGAGTATCTAGATCTTTCTACAGAAAAACCTATACCCAGAGTATTATGAGATGATAAGGAGATTTATATAGGAGAGTCATGCACGAATAAAGTCAGAATATACCTGGGATAGATTGGGGGGGGGAGAGATTGATCATCATACAAGGCAACATTGATACAAGGAGCGGAGGACATTTCAGTAGCGAACTACGAAGAACAAGTAAAGGTTAAAATCTGCTTAAAAGTAAGCAAACCAGATTCAGAAGTCTAAAGGAAGTGCAATATGGTTGACTCTACGTGGCCAGTCTCAGGGACCAGAATGATGGAGGGAAAGTCTAAAACACGGTGCTGTTCTTCATCACCACCATTCGCGGTGATAGGGGCCAATTTCGCAGTAGAATGAGTATGTACTTGTGCTTCTTAGGCAATTTTCTGGGATTATACAACTAGAAACAGTGGTTAAAGAAGCACAATATTCTAGAAAAGACGAGGTTAAAATAAATACCTTCAGCGACAGTAGTAGTTTGTGGAGCAATAGCATCAGGAGCCTCAATGCCTCATTCAGCCTCAACAGTCCCTTCCAGAGGTTTCTCACCAACCACGGTGGGAGCTATTTCTCCCGCAGTGGCGGTCGCAGCAATAAAGACCAGTTGACCGAAAGGTTCATAAACTTACTCAAGAAGCTCTCGACACAGAGTTTCTTCATCTACAGCACTGGAAGGACCTACACCCAGAGGCTTATAAAGAGAGAGGCCTTCAGGCACAGTCACAGCACTGGAAGAGGACTCAGGAGTGAAAATTAGTTGCGTAAACTTCCTCTTGTTCTGTGCGGCTCAGATGATTAAATCATTCTCCGAGGGCTCACTGTCGGAAACGTGCTCAACAGAGGGAGAATTCCTACTCAGCTCATCTTCCACTAGCCGCGTGCATTTCTTGACGGCACGATGATGGGAATGGCGGGACTAAGCCATATAAAAAACAGGATTAGAAGCAGAAGACAAAAGGTTTAAAATCCTTAGAAAGATGAAAGCCGTACCAGAGGAAACTCATCATTGGAGTCTCCGTCCTCATGATCCCAGGCTTCAACAGTATTCTTCTTCTTTTTCTTGGCAACAGCAGCCTTCATAACATCTCTCGCAGCAGGAGAGGCAGCAACGAAACTCGCATCCATCAGCTTGTTATGCTTTGAGACAGAAGCAGGAGAAGTTCTGATCTCTTATTGCTTCCTTTTCTGACTCGTCTCCCTTTGGACATTGGGGCCCATAGCCTGCCTATCCACAGTTTTCTTGAAATAATCAAGGAAAGGGGCTGGAAAAATGGTGCGAAAGACTCCAAATTTGAACTGCTCCTAAATGTCACCATAATGACGCTTATTCCACTCATGATAGTCTTTAATAGAAGCGTAGGTTATACAAAGGGAGTGCCGATAAAACTCTAATAGATCCAACAAGGGGAAAGTTAGAGTAGCAAGGTCTTGAAGAATCGCTGCAGAAGGTTTCTCTACATAAGTCCTCCATGAAATATAACAGTTGCGAGATTCTAGCAAAGGGCAAGGAAGACCTTGCTTACACCCAAGTTGAAGAGCGAAGTGGTTAGGAGAATACAACTCAACCCACAAGACTGCATCAAGAACAATAATGTCTGCACAAGAGACACATTGAGCAAAAATCTTCTCGTAGCAGGAGCCTAGTGGGGAGTCACTACGAATCTAGTAGATATCTTGGTAGGGAATCTCCTCGTTACCATAAATTCAGCCATATCCTTGAGGAAAAGCTTCTAACCCCAGAGATAATTGAAACACAACGAATAACTCAGAGGTTCCGTGTCTCCAACAAGAGCCAAGGACCTCCCCTAAAGATCCTCAGAGATAAATACCTTGTGGTGGAGACTGTGAAATTCAGGAAAATAGAGTTGCAGCCACAAAGATAAAATCCAAATAGGACCTTCAAACTTAAACTTGAATGGATTCAGCGAAATCCACCCAAGGCCACGGTACAAAGCGCCCAAAGCAGGCTGTGCAAGGCCAAGGCAGTGGCCATTGTACAGTGCTTCAGCTGCCTTAGCAAAAATATTGGTAATCATGTCCGTAGAAACGCAAAATACATAGCGATAGAGCCAAAATTCTAAGAAATCAATGCCACCATAAGCATTCTTCACTCGCTGATTGTCAAAGGCAGAGGTAGCCTGAAATTGCTCCGTATTGTAATGTTTACGCCAATTAGAGTAGGTGGTGCTAATAGATGAGTGTGCCAGATCCATCAAAAAAGGGAAGACCTTATTGTTTAAAGCACTAAGAAGAAAAGGCTCATTCGCAGTGGGTAAACCAGTAATAGTGACAACATCAAGTAAGAAAATTCCTAGATGACCAAACGGAAGGACAAAGCTATTACTACTGGTTTCCCAATAACATAATGCAGCAACGGTGGCAGCATGATTCCTACCTTGGGGAAGATGGAAACATAAATTCAGAGCATGCAAAATACCAACCTGTTGCCAGAGCTCCTCATCAAGAGATTTCCGCTCCCGGTACCATTGAAGTTCCTCGGCTTTTTTGCTGGGCCATTTCCCCAATTTTACTTCAAGTTTCTTCTGATCTCATTGTATAGGAGCAACAGCTTCACCACGCGCGACCAACAGAGGAAGACGCACAGCCGAATCAAGCATAGAAGAGGCTTTAGTAGTACCAGTGGTTAGATCCAAAATAACCTCATCTCCCTTCGTAAGATCAAGCCACGCATAAGGAAGGTTCTGATCCTGATGAAGACGATGGTCCATGTGAGCGCGGAAGGCTTCCACAACTTTCTCAGAAATGTCTGGGCAGAAGCGTTGATAAGGAGCCATTTGCGAAAGGAAGAGGGAAAATGAAAGTAGGAATCTCGAGAGTGATTGGAAATTCAAACTCTTGGATTGTGGAACTTCTAAAAGAAAGTAAAGAGGTTGAAGATGACCGAAGAGTATAAATGGTTGAAAATAGGCGGCGCGACTTTCAAAGGAAAACACTTAGTAGCCTATGCGAGGCTATTTCAAACCACTGTCCAGGAAGCAACATGTCACATTCAAACGCTTCTAGAAAGACTCATTCAATTGTCCATGGGTTAATCATGAGGTCTGGGGGCCAATGTTTGGGCCCAAAATAAATATATTTATTTTAATACTTTTGGGTCTCAGAGGAAAACGAGCCGGCCGCATGCGGATCGGTTGGAGCTGTGAATTAGAAAAGGGAATGTCTATACGATTCCTAAATGATTTAAGGGAATCTAGAGGCAAGATAATATTCCTTTCTTTCCTAGTCAATAATTTTATCTTGTCAAGCCAGGGAAATCAGAGTGCCAACCTCTATAAATAGAAGAATCAAAGAAGGTTTACGGACCTCTACACATACATACAATTTGCGCACAAGCAAATCTTACTCCGCTACAAGTAGACAACCAGCAAACAGCGAGATCGGGATCTAGGCCACTCAACAGAACATGGGGATTTGAAGATTCACTCGAGCGAGACGACGGCAATCAGATGAGTCTAGGCCACCCGACATAGCGAGGAGATTCTAAAGATCTACGAAGTCACCCTATCCTATGTTCTCAACACTTTGTCCTTAGGATTGCTCTGCTTTATACTCGCCTAAGTGTGTAAAATATCGATTCTTTGTGGCTCGACAGAGAGACATGAAGCTTAAGTCTTGCGTACCATTAAGACAAGTAGGACTCAATAAGTTAGGTCGGTGCTCTCCTCGCTCCAATCACTTGACAAGAAGGAGAGACTACGCGGCACACAACACAATGACATTCTGCCCTCAGCAGTGGCACACCTCGCATATAGCACATCTACACCAACGGACCAAAAGAAGTAGTTTGCGATATCTCCAATCGCATCGACCTGACTAGAGAAAAATCGAAGCTAAACACCTGTTTTATCGGGACAGTTACTGTAACAGATTGTATCAGCCTATATATAAAATATTCTATTAATGAAAGAGTTATGTTTTTTCAGTTATTTTTCTCTCAGACACTTTATCAAGCACACTCTGAGTTAAAAGCTAGCCAACACCACAAAAAAGAAAAAAAAACTAACCATAAAACAACCTCTTCATTGTCGATAGCCTCCTTCACTGCCGCCGACCTCCAACATCGGCCTCCACCACCGCCGATCATCACCAACTCAGCTACTTCCTCCTTGCTTCCGGCGATCTTCCTATTTCGTCAAGATTGCTCAACATCCAAAGACCCGTTTCAGACGAGCTCTTCCTCAACGTCATTCAAACTTTGTATCGGTCATACCGAGTATAACACCAATCGAGGTACATTTTTGAAACAATCAATCTTTAGATCTAAGATTAAAACTTATTTCCTGCAAAACCCTAGATCTAGGATTGTGATATTGATTTGTGATTATTGAATATCTGTACCTTAACTCCTATGGACCTATATCCATAGAGTATAAGTGACGGTCCTGAGGGAGTCACGGTTTAGAAAAGAAAAGAAAAGAAATGGAAATTGATACTATATGACGGTTTGTCACAGTCGCTGGGTGTAGTTTTTGTGCCACTGTTTGTTGATAATTGATTTTTGTGACCATAGATCATGGATCACGTTCTTATCCATTAAAATTTGATATTAGTGATTGTGATTTTTCGATCGATACTAATCAAATGTCTTTGTATTTTGTAGATGAGTTTGAACGAGCCGGGTATGTAATAATTTGACATCCTTGACCTTCAAGGAAAGGAATACCACTGTTGGGTCTCTGATGTCAAAAATACATTCATTGGTAAGAGACTTACCAACACCATCCAACCCTCTGGGTCTGAACAAAATCTTATTCCACCCAAAAATGAATCAAAAGCTCAAGTCCTCATGTTTTTGAGGCGTCATATTCATCAAACTCTCAAAAAGAAGTACTTAAAAAAGACTGATCCCCTAGATGTGTTGGATGTTCTGAAGCAACGCTTCAATTATGTGCATGATGCACAGCTTCCTGAGTTGACTACGAGATTGGAAAATCTCAAACTTCTGGATTTTTCGAAGATTCATGATTACAATCAAGCAATGTTGGATCTGCAGTCGGAGTTGAGTTTCTGTGGAGTGGAAAAGTCCGATAATGACATGATTTATACGTCGTTAAATTCCTTCCCAATATCCATGAGCATCCTTGCTCATAAATACCGGATCGAGTACGAACAGAGAAAGATTTTTACCTTCAGTGATCTCATCAATAGCCTAGTTAAAAAAGAAAGGCATCATGATATCATCCTCAATAATAACTTAAGACCAGCTAGTACTAAAAAGCCTGAGAGTTATCAGACTGGAGGAAAGGCCCGTAAAGAGAAAAACAACACTCATTTGAACCTTATGTGCATGGAGGGCGTGGGCGTGGCCAGGGCCGCAGTCAAAATCTGACTTGGCATATAGATCAAAACGCTAACTCTAACAAGAACCAATCTGCTTCGGTTCCTGATGGACAACGGTATTCAAACTCTAGAAAATTCACCTGCTACCGGTGTGGTTCAACAAAGCTTATGCACAAGCAGTGTCGTGCTAGCAAAGAAATCCAGAAAACCTATAAGAGGCATAAGCAGCATTTAGCTCAAGAGTCCAACTATGCTGGAGATGTAGAGATGGAGGTTGACACCAATCTCGTTCTTGTAGAGGACAAGGGGAAGGAATTAGCGACTTCGAATTTTGAAAAGCCTATGTAAAATGTGGTTATCTCTGTTATGTAATCAAGTTTTTGGTTTGTTTTTGACTATATTTTTAGTCCTTTTTAGAAGACTCATTGTCTTAGTTTTTGGATATGAATACTTATGATGTATTTTTAATTGTTGGCAGTAATGGTATTTTCTTTATTTTTCAGTATATAAAAATGTTGAAAATGTCATTTTTATACCAATTAAATGTATGGTTCGATGTTTCAATTACATATGGCATAATGACACAAAGATACAGTAAAAACGAGACATACAAAGAGGATATTTTTGATCTCAAAACTTCTTCGATCCATCGAAGGCCACGTTTTGGATTGGTTCGTGTACCTTTCAATCCATCAAAGGTCATCCTCGGTTACAAGATTTCGCACCTTCGACCCGTCAAGGTTATCTTTGAGTCGTTGAAGGTACGCTTCTGTATCCAAAACTGTCCATTTTTGACCCGTCGAGTACGATCGCATCGAGAAATAGATATCGAAAAATCAATATCGTTTTAGGTTTTTCTTAGACTGGTCAAAAAATATCTCAACCCCTCGAAAGGATGCTTCTAGACAGATTTTCAACCCGTCGAAACCCAATATCGGAAAATCAAATTTCTATTTTGGGTTTTTTTGACCCGTCAAGGGTGTTCTCGACCCGTCGAAGACTATACCTGAATTGTGATGTTTTTGATGTATTTTACATTGGTTTTATTGAAAAAGAATGAAATTTTTTTTGCCAACATGGATTTCAGCACCAGATGTGGCTTTACATCGGGTTATGTCATACCATATCAGCACTCAATAAGGGTCACACCCTTATTCAAATCTTTGAGCGACTACTTAAAGTGTCTGTTTGGTCTTTAGGTCAAAGACTTACTTATTTACATTCATTTTGTAGATATTTCAAGGCGAGATTGATTGTCTTGCAGTTAGTGGTACTACTCATACCATTCTGCGGAATAGGCAAATGTTTGTGGATCATTTTCCATACAACTCCTCAGTGATTACCATGATTAGTGCAACATCGGTTATTTAAGGACGTGGTTCAGCAGAGTTTCTGCTACCTCATGGTACAAAATTATATATCACTGATGCCTTATATGCGCTAAAGGCCAATCAAACCTTGCTAAGTTTTAAGGATATTCGCGCAAACGGCTTTCACTTGGATACATATTGTTAGAATGGAAAAGAACTATTGTGTATCACCTCTGTTGAATGTGGCTACAAGAGCATTCTAGAGAAGTTTCTAGCTATTCATAGTGGTTTATATCTAACTACAGTTCAGATCATTGAATCCAATTCCGTGACTCACACGACTTCGTGTGATTCAGACTCATATAAGCTTTGGCATTTTCAACTGGGACACCCAGGTCGTGACATGATGATCAAAATATTGAAAAATTCTCATGGTCATCCATTCTTTAGAACGAAGAAGCAAGTGGGAATACATATATCCATCGGTTTAGATGGGGAGGATTAGACTACTCCTCTCAATCCTGGCTCGGTCTCCAAGACGAGTGCAGCACAATCTTGGTAAAATACCGTTGTGGCGTCGTGTGTTATTCCACCTGATTCATATGTTGCAATCTCTGATGCAGATCGCTCGTTTTGCAAAACTTGTTCGCTAGCAAAGTTACAGACACGTCCTTGTTTTGTTGTTAAGACCGACAATATTCCATTCTTACAAAGGATCCAAGGTTATATTTGTGGACCTATCAACTGTAATGCGGACTATTTCAATATTTCATGGTTTTGGTAGATGCATCAATGCGATTGTCACATGTTGCTTTGCTATCCACAAGGAATGTTCTGTTTGCAAAACTTATAGCACAAGTGATTAAGCTTCGGACTCACCACTTGGATCATCCAATCAGGTCTATTAGATTGGACAACGCAGGAGAGTTTACATAAAAACCTTTGATGATTACTGTATGTCAATTGTGATTGAAGTTGAACAGCTCGTTCCTCATGTTCATTGTCAGAACGGGTTAGCAGAGGCTCACATCAAGCGTTTACAACTTGTGACTCAAGATTTGATAATGCATACAAACTTACTGGTCTTTGCATGGGGATATGTAGTGTTGCACGTAACTATGCTTCTTCGTTTTTGACCCGTAGCTTGCCAACCATTCAGTGCGTACCAGTTGGTAACTGAATATGAGCCAGACATTTCACATCTATGCATTTTTGGATGTGCGGTATATGTGCCAATTAAACCTCCACAATGCACTGAAATGGGTCCTCAACGAAGATTAGAAATTTATGTTGGATATGATTCTCCAACGATAGTTCGTTTTCTTGAACCCTCAACAAGAGATCTCTTTACTGCAAGATTTGCAGATTGTCAATTCGTTGAGACATGCTTCCCGATGTTAGGGAGAGAAGGGAATGTACCTATTCCAGCTCAACGTCAGGAATTGACGTGGTCTAATCCCACTATGTCTCATCATGATCCCTTCATATCTCAGAGTGAGATGGAAGTGCGAAGAATATATGATCTTCAACAAGTAGTAGACTCTATGTCTGACTCCTTTGCTAATATCACAAAGTGACGAGATCGAATATACCTGCTGCAAATATTTCTGCAAAGTTGGAAATCCCGAAAAAGGGATTGGTTAGTGGAAACTCTAGGTAATGAAGCATTCCTCCTACCCATATAGAAGGTGTTGCACTGGCCTCGGCTCCCACTAGGAAAATGAGGAGACCAAGAAAATCCACTGATGAGCCTCCGGTTAAAAGACAGGTTATCGAAGCACAAAATGATCCATTCATCATCAACATTGTGAAGTCTTCATATGAGATTGTCTCTGACTATAGTTATGTTCTTGAATTACAATTGGCATGTCTGGGGGACACTCCATAACCTTTTGTGATGTCAGAGAACAAACAAACCTCGCTCAGAACAAATGATGCGCGCATTCTTATGGATAGATCTTCCATGTTAGTTGATGATGCGTTTGCTTATTCCGTCGTTCAAGAGATCATAGATGACGATGAAGTGGAACCTCGCTCTGCTGCGGATTGTCAACATAGAGCAGATTGGCTGAATTGGAAGGTAGCAATCCAGGCCGAACTAGACTCTCTCTGAATAAAAGATAAGTTTTCGGTCCGATAGTGCTATGCCCACCGAATGTTAAACTGGTTGGACATAAAAGCGTAATGAGAAGAATGAGGGTTGCGTTATAAAGCTAGACTTATGGAGCAGAGTTTCTCGCAACGCCCAAGAAATGATTATGAGGAGACGTATTCTCCGGTTATGGAAATCATCACCTTCCGTTACCTGATAAGTTTGGTAGTGTCCAAAAAATTAAACATGCAGCTTATAGATGTGGTTACTGCATATCTCTATGGAAATCTTGATTCAGAGATATACATGAAAGTGCCGGATGACATTGCTATACCTAAATTAAGTAATTATAAACCACAGAGTGGTCATGTAATCAGATTGTGACGTTTATTATATTGATTGAAACAATCTGGTAGGATATGGTATACACGTCTTAGTAACTACTTGATTGGGAAGGGATACAAGAATGATGACTTATGCCCTTGCGTGTTCATTAAAAGAACAAGTTTAGAACTTGTTATAGTAGTTGTCTATGTTGATGATATGAACATTATCAGGACTCTTCATGAGATCAATGAGACGATTAGTTACTTGAAATCTAAATTTGAGATGAAAGACCTCGGTAAGACTTGATTTTGTCTCGGATTTGAGCTGGAATATCGAGTTTGTGGAATTCTCCAGTCTTCTTATGTCCAAAGGATGCTCAGGCGATTTAATATGGACCTCGTTAGCACGCCAATGGTTGTTCACAGTTTGGATTAGCCTATTCTACGACGGCTCCCACTTGTATGTTTGAGGATAATACGACATGCATTGAATAAATGAAGTTGGGTTACATTAAGAGTGATAATACAAAGCATATATCGCCGAAATTCTTCTTCAATCAGCAACAACACAACTGTTGAATATCTATGTGAGTCAGGTTGGTTCGGCGGATAATGTTGCAGAATTGTTTACCAAGTCACTACCTAAATCTACATTTATGAAACATGTAAGACACATTGATATGCACAGGTTATCTAAACTCTATGACTGAGTTTATAGTCAAGGGGAGTTACATTTCTGTAGACATCAGGGGGAGTCTATGTCACATGTAGTAGTTTTTGTAGTTGATGCGTTGCACTCTTTTTTCCTTAGACCAAGCTTTTGTTTTATCCATGAAGTTTTTTTTTTTGCATGGCGAGGTTTTTAATGAGGCAACAATTTAGGCATCATTCTTCAGGCCAACGATACAAGGGAGAGTGTTTAAGGAGTTTATTCTCTGTAATTTCTAGTGTGTGTCGTGTCCTAGTTAGATATGGATTAATATAGATATATACAGACAATCTTTATTTTATCGGGACAGTTATTGTAACAGATTGTATCAGCCTATATATAACATTCTATCAATGAAAGAGTCACGTTTCAGTTTTTCTCTCTCAAACAAACAAATAAGATTATAAGCATACACATAAGCGTGACTGGAAACTATAAAACAATGTAAGGTTGGCCTGAACAGCCACGTTGCTCAGAATCCTAAAATAAAATAAAATAAATCTGTGTAAATCTGCCCTAATCTAGGAGTAAATATGTGTACTAAAATAAAACTTTAGGATGATCAGAATCCTAACGAGGTTAAAGACGACAAGTGGTCCAGTGTGTGTAGCAGAAGTGACAGGTGGAGGTGACTAGTGTTGGCAATATGGGTCAACGGGATGGTACCCGCCAGTTGAATGGAATACCCAATATTGAACGGGTAAAATCCATTAATATCTGTTACCCGTAAAATGATGAACGTTTAATACTCATACCCGCTCGATCAAACTTCGGGTAACCAGTGGGTACCCGTTCTATTTTTTCCAGCGGCGGTGACGGCGAGGATACCTCAGATTCCAGTGACCAAAAGCCCAACTTGTTCCAAATCAACCCAACAACAATTTTTTCTAAAGAAACAACATCAAATTCTAAACAAAACTCAACGAATTTTACTTTGAACACAAAATTCTATATTTCTTCAATTCTTCAATTCTTCAATTCGACCGACTCCGATTGAATTGAGAAACAAACAATGTATTGTTAGCTTCGTGGTGACAAGGGCTACAAATCCCAAAGGGTCCCTTTAGCCTATTTGTTCTCGAAATAAAAAAAAACCCCAAATTTCTAGGGTTCTAGAGATTTTCATTCGGTTTCTTCAAAGTTTGAGCTCTTTATGGTATAGAATGGAGTTGAGAGCTAAGGGAGAAGAGAAGAGGGCATCAGGGTGGTCATTTTGATACCTTACTCAAATGTTTTGATGGCCGGACAACGAGCTCCATCATCGGAAAGAGAGAGAAAAAAAATACTCCCGGGTATACTAATACCCGCCAATTTAATTATCGATATTTTTGAAAATACCCATTACCCGCTCGTTAACAAAACGAAATAAAATTTTGCCCGCCCGACAATTTCAAATGCTAACGTGATCCGCGGGTAAAAATGCTAACGTGATCCGCTATTCCGGTACGATATTTCATTCTTCGAACCAGCAAGATGAGACACGCGTCGGGGCTCCTGCTGCTGTGGTGTTACGCGACCAATTATTCTTCCAAATTTTGGGTGGAAAGATGCGCCGCCACGTGTCGGAGTTAGTTGGAGCCATTCCGCTTAGTAATCGCT
Source organism: Geum urbanum (assembly GCA_946800695.1). Taxonomy (NCBI): domain Eukaryota; kingdom Viridiplantae; phylum Streptophyta; class Magnoliopsida; order Rosales; family Rosaceae; genus Geum; species Geum urbanum. The sequence goes on from OX327011.1 coordinate 27,693,172, forward strand.
GTGGTCTGTGGACCGTCCTAAAGCTACTGTTACGTTGTGTCGGCTTACCCTCTTGGCCCAATTCAACGCGATCGGACTTTGTACGTTTTTCTTTCCAGACCAAGTCGCCGTCGGCACACGGTTGTAGAACATTCCTGTACACTAAACGAACGAATATCGGTCAAGCGGCATAAATAGAACCAAACCTAAAGAAGCGTGGTCCATACGATTTTTTCACTTTTAATGAACATAGCTAAGCAGTTAACATGTTTCTATGGCGATAGGGTTGGCAGTCGATCAGTTTATCCTCTCATTACATACCAATGTAAAGACTAATTAAGAACAACAGTAAATAGCTAGAGCTAGGTCGCTAACTCATGTTCACTCAAATTATACTTTGAGTTAAATTATATTATTGGAGAAGGAGAATGTATATTTCGATCGATCACAAGTATGTGTTAAACAGTTAATGTTTAACTCGTATGAATTCATCGATCACAGCTACGTTTTCCATCGAGCTAGTTGTCTAATTAGCCTTTATTTAGCAACAATCGCATCTGTAATGGTTCTCGTGGATGCGGCATGGAGTTACTTCCCCCATATTAATATATGCTCTGTTGAAGATACTTTCCATGTTGTATCACTTGTATGTTCTCCGTAAAGATTCCTATTGCTTCCTCTTGGAGATAAATATTCCTATTGCTAAAGCGTTTTATAAATTGGGTGGCTATATATAACAAAATTCATGGCTTGAAATGTGAAATTCACGTGCATGTTCCTGAATCCTTGATCGATTCCAAAACTTTGTGACACGTACTCACTAAAACCACAAGCACGGGTGTGTCTGTGTGTGAGAGTTAGGGCCCGTTTTGGTATTGAAGTTTGGGCCAAAACCAACTTATTTTAGATCAGGGTAAGATTAATTCATGGGTGATTACATGTAGAAATCAAGAAACAGGTAAGATCGTGCTTTTCCAAAACTCGAATATTACTTAGAAACGTAACTCCCTGCCTTGATCTCCTCCCTCGCTCTGTATAATAACTTCTCCCTCAACCATGTTGTCGCCGTCACCCTCCTCCTCGCCGTCGCAGACCTCTCCGGTCTCGTCCAAGTCTTCGACGACAAGCTCCACCTTCATTCCACCAGCGACGACACTCTTGTTCTACCCCGACTTAAAGGTCGTCGATCGTCAAACTCAATTCTTGACCTCAATATGAACATCAATACAATTACAGTTCAGTAAACTATAACTCTTTCTGCTGCAAACTGATTGTTTATATGATGCTATCTTCAGATGCAATTGATTATTTGATTACATGATCTTAAATTATGAGGAATTGAATTGTGACTTTGTGAGTGGATTTTCGATCCACGACTCTTTTAAGAGATAGGAATAGATTTGTGGCAGATGCTTAAAAGACAAGAGCATTCTTGATGACGGCAGTACAAGTTGCACATCAACCTCTATTTTTTTATTTTTGTAGGACACGACTTTTTAGCAAATATTATTCTGAGTTTTCCTATTGCTGATTAACTGCGCCACTGTGTTTTCCGCTACTAATTTTTTTTCACTCAATACCGAATTGGGCCTCAGACTATTTTTCAAAGTTTTAAGTATTTTTTTTTTGACAAAAAGATGCATGCATTGTATTGATAATGTAGGATACAATTAAAGGCATCTAGAATAACTTTCCTTTTTAAGAGAGGTAAAACTAAACTAGGTAATGTTGTAACCATAGACATTTAGAGCATATAAGTTAGGCCTAATCTATCAATTTGCTTAGATGAAACTAGACCTTTAAACACACTAGAATTATTATTTTTTTGCTTTTCATTCAGTAGCAAAGTCTTGTTCCTCAACTCCTGAGTATGTCAACCTTAATGGACCAACAATTAGTATCTTCTGCTCACTTGCTGACTTTCTTTTCTATTTGTTTTTGCTTCCAATCAGACGTCCCTTCTTCTTGCTTCCATCCTTCTTATGTTTCTCTGCCGACTGCATCCCCAGACAGGCTATGCCCACCAAGAGCTTTCCCATCGATAGCGACAATCTTGGCTTCTTTATTGATATGGTCAGTTCTCTCGCTCTCTTTCTTCTGTTCCCTTTAGTAGGTGTCAACAGCAACGCTTGAACCACACTACCTTCTGTCCTTTCCTTACCTTTATTGACCAGACCATTCTCACCCTGATCCACATGTTTACCGACAGCTTCCCGATTTATTGGATTCTTCTCCTCTGCACTATCGGTTCTCACCTCCCTCCCCGAATCATTATCCAGGATATCCTCTCTCCTTTCTTGATTTACAAAAGCAACATGAAGATCCTCATTCCCTGCTGCTAAATTACCAACTTCATTTCCCTTCCTTGCTCCTCTTGTTCCAAGTTCTTCCTCAACCCTTCTTGGTTTGATTACTGACCTTCTTCAAGTTGGAATAGGTGGTTGTTGTTGTTGTTGTTGTTGTAACAGTGGCCTGGAAAACAAGAAACCCTTCGTAGGATCCCCTACATTCGATCTTTGTGAAGTGCCTTCGAAGCCCCACAGTAGGGTTCCAAATATCCTAATCCCTGGATTTCCTATCTCTTTTGGATCTGCCTCCTGTGATGTTATTCGAAAGAAAGCCTTTCCAAAGTAATCGATCCTCATACAGTCTGAGTATCGACCAGTTAGGTAATCATAATAGAAAGTAAGTTTCAGTTCTAACCCCAATGCAAATCGGAACTTCCTCTTTAGATGTATCGGCCTTCTCAGTGCATGTTGGATCCGCACTCGAATGATGCCTATGTTGAAATCATCATTGTCCATGTCCTCATACTCTTCTAGTCTAGCACCCAATTTGTAGACATTCTCCTTCATGTGGTATTGAGGAGGGACACTAGTGATCTTCACCCAGAAACTAATTGTCTTCATCGGAATCTCCTCTACTGCTTCAAAACCGTCATACTTCACCAACTGTATTGGAGCACGGTCAAAATCCCTAGGACCCCCTTTGTAGATCTTGTTACGATCCTTCTCTTTGTCAAAAGGAAGAAGAGTTTGTACTGCAATAATCAATTTTTATCATACGAATAAGAGATCGTTTTATAAAATTGATCTAAATTAATGTTTAGCATTAGTGAAATTTTCATTCATGTGCTATGTAAGACTATTGTAAGAACTTAACATAAATGTTGTGGGAGGTGGGTTCCCAAAGAGTTGTTTGTGTTTCACGTTCGGGTTTAAGGGTGGGGCTGTGGGAGGTGGGTTCTTAGAGAATTGTGGATCCTTCATTTTTGGGTTTGAGGGTAGAGCTTGTTCGCTAAATTATCTGTTTTTTTTAAGAGTTAATATCGTCTAATATTTTGTCTGTTAAAAAAAACATAATATAAATGTTCAATCATTAACATGGCTAATATAGTAATTATATATAATAATTACTAATTGCTATTGTTTATTTTCGAGAGAATAAATACTATTTCTGTGCATTAAATTGTAAGAGTTTCTTTGTTTGGCATAAAAAAGTTAATTGAAAACGAAGATCTCATAAGTTAGTCTGAAAGGGAGCACCAAAGTAGCAGAGATAGCATCCGCACCTAAGATATACAAAAGAGAAGGTGAGGATTCAAGAATCATTCTAGTAAAACGTAAAAAGAAAGACAACAAAGACCGGTTTTTTTGTGTGACTCTTTTTCAATAAAGAAAATGATATTAGGCCTTAAGAAATATCATAATTTTGTGACCTTAAATCTAAGTGGCATTACACTTCATCAGAATGCAAATTCCATGTATACCCAGACTGTCAAATCATTATAGTTACATGTCTATCATACTCTTTATAATCTAACAGCTAAATAAATATTTATTTATCTACACATTTTTGAAATAAATAAATTAAATTAAAAGAAAGAAAGAAAAAAGAAACAGATTAATACATACACGATCTACTGATCGAGTACTGACGAAAGAATTCTTGATAAGAGGTCGGAGGTGCCAAAGATTAAGTTACAGCCGGGATAAATTAAAGGCAAGGCAAAAATTAGTTTTCTAGCAAAAGTCAAGAAGATAGTGTAGGGATTGAATTCGTATAATTAAATTGCACCTTCATCTTTCAAATACATCAATCAGTATGCTCATTCAATATATATATATATAGCTTGCAAGTAAAACATATATAGTTCAATCAAAAATTTTGAATTGTTAGATTGTTTTGTAGCCATATCTGAATTAGGGTTCATCGAAAAAATAATGGATTCTTACGATATCAATGTTTAATTCTAATTTAAAGTGCTTGAAATCAATGGGATAATACTTATGGTAACAACTTTTGGGATTTGGCCGACTGCCTAACATAATGATATTCATGAGTCATGTTCTTAATTCTTTAAATTTTGGGTTTTGATCCAACTACGTAGTTCTATCTAAACAATGGAAGGATATCTAATATACACTACCACATAACTTCTTATTGCCGACGACTTAGAGAAACAAAGGCCGACGATTTTTGAAGTCGTCGGCAATAGTACTATTGTCGACGCTTTATAGCCTACATGAGTTTTATACTATAGCCGACAACTTCGTAAAAATCGTCGACTATAGTCTTGTAGGCTATAAAGCGTTGGCAATGAGTATAGCCGACGATTTTGTTGCAAAAATCGTCGGCAATAGTACTATTGCCAACGATTTTTGCAACAAATCGTCGGTCTTTGTTTCTTTAAGTCGTCGGCAATGAAAAATTATGTGGTAGTGATAATAAAACAATAAACCCATAAATAAAATAAAATAGAGAGGGATATGATTGGTCTCGTATAATTATAACTTGATGACTTGTATCTATGTGGAATTAACAATATAATGATGTATAGGGGCACCTAGATTTAAGGCCACAAACTGAGGTCTTTCTTAAGGCTCATTAACTGCTATTTTCAATATTTCATGATGTATCACATTTGTACTTGAGCGTAGCTTTCTTTTAAGGAGCTTTAGGACAGAATTTTTAACAATATTTTATTGTGTGCTAAACATAATGAATACGTAATATATAAACAAATGAAGGAAGACAAATATGAGGTGCATGTTATGAATGGCATTTTTATCTCATTGATTGTTTTAATTAATTTGGCAAGAAAGTTTCTCCTATAGAGAAAACCCTTTCGTGAAAACACCCTAATCGGTGCGTCAGCTGATTTCATCATCATGCCTGACTCCGTCGAATCAATCGCGGCCTCTTTCACCTTGGCTCTGGCTATCGAGGTTCCACTGGTGGATATGCCGCGACGTTTGGGAGGCGCTCTCCCCACAGTATCGCGAATTTTTTTACTCGGTAAGGTGTTCTTCAACAAACTTGTTGTTATCTAGGATTTCAAGTCTCAATTTTGGCTAATTTGGCTGCTGGAATGACAAGTCCACATTCAGGAGCTAAGAAGCACAGAAACACCCGTGAAGTACCGTATCGCGTATCGGATACCGATACCGATACGATATGCCACGAATACGGATGGATATGGTCAGAAACGGTATCGGTATTTCGATACAGATTAGATACGTACGTATTTGAAATCGGATACGTACTCCTGTAATATCTGAAGATACATGGGGTAACGTGGTAAACTTATCGGACAAAAATTCAATTCGGAACAAAAACCTATTCAGAGATCCCCTCGCCCCTGCCTCTTCTCGCTTCTCACAATCAGTTCCCCCTTGGAGAAAAAAATAGGCTTCAATCTCGATCTCCTCGCCTCTGCCTACCGGAATCGCTGCCCAATCTCGATCTCCTCGTCTCTGCCTACCAGAATCGCTGCCCAATCTCGATCTCCTCGCCTCTGCCCAGTGCCCAATCTTGATCTCCTCGCCTCTGCCTACCCGAATCGCCTCTACCCAGACCAGCCAAGACCAGTCGCCTCTGCCCCAGACTGGATCACGTCACTCACAATCTCTCAGTGAGACACACATACAGTGAGATTGAGAGTTCTCTCTTGGGTCGTGAGGCGTGACAGCGTGAGTCACGAGCTTGGAGCAGTCCTTACTCAATTACTAGTTTACTCACAGAATTACAGTCCCCTATACGGCTATACTCTTATAATCTAGGTTGTTATTAAATCGATGTCTCAATGATTATTTATTTATTTATTTGATTAATGATGTATGATTATTTGATTAATGAACAGTGATATACTGAATTTGTGATGTATTGATGTTGTGATGTTAGGCTATGAAGTTAGAATATGATTGTGTATATATGTTAGGTTGTGGAGTTTATATCGTGTATTAGTGTATAGCAGTATATATGTTATATTAATCGAATATATGTTGGGGTGTGGAGTTGGAATTGTGTATAAGTGTAGAATAGTTTGAGCTTTTCGGTTTTTTCATGTTTTTCGGTTGTTTTATGTTTAATGAGTTTTTAATGGAATGCTGTTTACACTTTTCACTATTTTCAGGAAGATGGCCAACGATACGAGAAAATGACCGACATGAAGTTGCTATGGCATAAACTTAAATTGCATGTTTATTTTTTTTAATTACATTTGAATTTTAATGGATTATTTAATTTTCGTATCCTACTCGTATCGTATCCTTAGATTTTTTGATTTTGCCATTTCGACGTATCGTATCGTATCGTATTCCGGTTTCCGTATCCGTTTCAGTGCAACCTAGTTCAGGAGAGACCGAATGGTGTCCTTCTCTTCACCTTTGATGGTAATCACCACAAGAAGAGGGTACTTCGAGGTGGGCCTTGGCACTACAATAAAGCGTCGTTGGTGGTCCTTGACTATGATGGTGCATCTGATATAGAGGGTTTTCAGTTTGATACACTTTACTTTTGGGTTTGTTTGTTGGGTATTCCACCATTGTTCAAATTTGATGAGAATAGTGAAGCATTTGCGAGGGAAGTTGGCAAATTTTTGGAACATGATCTCACTGCAAGGAAGAAAGGAATCATTCGTGTTAGAGTTGCGCACTCAGTGGCGGATCCGATCATATTTGAGAAGGAGCTGCGTATGGCACCTGTGATCGTGAGCAAGGTGAAATTCTTTTTTGAGAATTTGTCAGGGAGATGTGCTATGTGTGGTCAGGTATATCACCCTAGTGGAGCGTGTTCTATGCATCAATCTTTTACGGCAACTGGAGCCAGCAAGACAATGCCAGAAGTGGTGTTGTCGGGTTCTAAATTGGTTGTGGTGTCGAAGAATCTGAGTGCTAAGGGGGTTTCAGTTTCTTCCAAGCCTTCTAGGGCAAAGGTCTCCATCCAATTAGGCTTTGGTTTTCATGAGGCTATGAGATTGGGAGTTCGGGATGGCGATTTTCATTTTGGTTCTCAAGCCCCGCTATCTTGGGAGGAACGGGCCACAACACATAGGATCAAGGAGATACCAACGAAAATTTGTTCTAATCCGGTGATTGTGAAAAGACCTAGCTTATAGGTCGTGGAGGAAACTGAGGCTGAGAAGGTGCAGGTGATATGAGCTAAGCGTTGTCGGGAAGCTGGGGCCAAGATTTCTCCAAAGAAATTAAAGCTTAGTCCACCAGCGGCCAATATTGTGTTTGGAGAACCTAAAAGACTTAAGGTACCTTCCTTCTCAGATCGTCTCTTACCCAGCTCGCTTGATGTAATAGAGACTTCAGATGATATAGTTGTCCAATGGAAGAAGAAATTGGGTCGCCCTCTAGGCTCTAAGAACAAGCCGAAGGTAGGATGAGTGCAAGGCAACAGAGCTAAGGCTGCAAAGAGAAGAAGAGTGACAAGACTGAGTCTTTGAGGCTGACATTTCCAGTGACGACTCCTAGCCCTTCTGGTAAGGATAAGGAGAAGATCATTTAGGCACATGTAAAGTGTCAGCTTAATTACTTGCATCTTTTATGGATGACGACTATCATGGGAATGTCATATCTACCACAATTGCGTGCTTAGGGATATGTTATCTCCTTTTTGTTTTATCCGCTTAAGATGCAAGTAAGCTCGACAACAGTTGAACTTAGCGTATTAAAAAAATGATATTTATTTTGATTAGTTTCATCTGCTTTTAGTGGAGTATGGTTGCTTTCAAGTCAAGTTTGTACTATTTAAGTCGCGAATATTGTTTTAATGATATCTTCTCTCCTAAAGAAAATATAAAAAATTTGGCCAGAATGGTTCTAGCATCCTTAACACATTTTTAGCGCTCACGGGACAATACACTCTAATAAAAAGGTGCGTGTTATGAATGACATTATTATCTCATCGGAACAGAAAGTAGGCTAAAAGTGTAGGATGAAATTAGCTTACAAATATATACAGTTGTACGTACGTCGTCTTTAATTTCTTGGGTGGTAGCCATGTAGGAGCACATACGAAAAATACTACAGATCGAAAAGAGTGGTGGGTAAGGAACTCACTCCACTATACCGGCCATCTCTACTTTCTCTATATAATTAGTTTATTTGCTTTCTATATATCTTTTAATCCAATGCCCATCATCCCCCCTCTTTTTCCCCCAAAGTACGATTCATTTTTCCAACTTTACACATTGTATTAGCTGTGATATATATAAAACCACGTATATATAGGAACTCGATTCGATTCCCTAGTCCTCTATTATTGCATATACGTACGTACATTTATAACCCTATAATATATATAGTAGCTCAAACTGGTTATTTTCTTGTAGGAAAAGAAGAAGAAATAATTCCATGTCTGAGGAGGGGATTTAAGTCTTCCATCTTCGATCATATTCGTTCCTTAAAATAGGTGTCCCCATTTGTAAATTGCCTAAGGATCTCATGAATTTACTAACTTTATAACATAAATTATGTGATGATAATTCAAGCAAGGCCGCAATCATGCCAGAAGTACGTACCATGCTCCCGAATAATCTTATGACAATTATGTGACATTAGCATCAATGCTTACTTTTGATTCGTTAATTTTGTATCAGGTCACCAACCTCACCAGTCTTTCTAATTTTGGCAAATGGCAAGTAATTCTAATATATGTTTGTTTGTCGATCAGTGATTGCGGCACAAGAAAAATATGAAGCTTTCGACGTCCTTTAGTTTCCTTATTGAAGCGATTCATTGTGAAGACCACTCTCTCCTTATTATTGAATGAAATGTAAATTAAAACCTCACATTAATGACATCTATAACAATTGCACGGACACCCGTTAGAGGATACGTGTAATAACGGGACATTAGATACCTCACAACTTTCACTCCGGTGACTCCATACATGATGCAATGATCCGACATTTTTTGCTATTTAATTATTCTAGTAAAATTATCTATTAGCATTGAGTCTTACTATCTTGTTACTATAGACTGGTGGTCGGTGGCTGTCCAAGATGTTGCAAGTGATGTGGTCTAAATAATTTGAAGTAAGGTATAATTATATGAGTATAATAAGAATTATACTTTTATAATTATAACTAGAGTTATTTTAGAATTTTGAGGCCCAACTAGAATAATTGAGCCTAATGGCTCAATTCTTTTGTGAGCCCAAGTGGTAGAGAAAAAGGAAAAACCTAATTGATCTATGGTGTCGGCATCTTTGGAGAGAGAGAGAGAGAGAGAGAGAGAGAGAGAGAGAGAGAGAGAGAGAGAGAGAGAGAGAGAGAGAGAGAGAGAGAGAGAGAGAGAGAGAGAGAGAGAGAGAGAGAGAGAGAGAGAGAGAGAGAGAGAGCACTACAAAAATAGAGACTATAGCCGACGACTTAAAATCGTCGGCTATAGCTAGACCAGTCGTCGGCTATAGTCATAGTCGACGACCGGCCGTCAGCCATACGGTCGACGGCAAATGGTCATCAGCAAAACTATGGCCGACAACCAGGATGTGGGGACTATACCCGACGACCGATCAACAACCGGAGTTGACCGGAGGAGGACTATACCCAACAACTAGAAGGTGAGTCGTCGGCTATGGTAAATACTATAGCCGATGACACTATTCAAAGTTGTCGGCTGTAGTATAAAATTTCAGAAGAAAAAAAACCCACATGAAAATGTACAATTCTAATCCTCAAACCTACAATTGCATATATTCTTGATCGAAGTTGCAAAACACATTAGAAAATCACTAACAAATCACAAATTCACATATATTACATGCACCCTAACTTATGAATGATCCAAATTGATATTATTGAAAACATCGACATTAATATCCTCATCTTCGGGATCCTCCTGCGGCCGCCTGGCAGGAAAAGGGAACGCAGGTGGAGCCGGGACCGGGAATCCAGATGACTGGAGCTGTGTAGTATCGTATCGGGCATGAAGAGGAGCGGAGGCGGATCACTACGTGTCCTCGTAGAGGAACTATCTGAAGGACCTGCATTACAGGCCGACGGATGCAACGAGGGAGTAGGCGCCCTTGGCCGGGAGATGGAAGACATACAGACACCTGAATGTACAAGACCCATAGAAGCGGCCAGCTGTGGCGGCGATGGAGTGGCACCTTCATTGAGAAGCGGCCTCGTGCAGGCGGGTCGGCGGGCCATTACATCTTCTTGCGGTTGCTGAAGCAGTTAAATGTGTCGAGAGGTTCTGGGGCCGCTATAAGTGTTACTTATAGAGGCGGACGAGGAACTATTGCCGCTAGACCCGGTTCATTTTTTAGATCCCTTCGAACTCTTCCGACTTAACCAATTTATGATCCCTAATTATTTAAACCCTATTTAAATTAAACCATACATAAATCACAAAATTTCACACCACAAATTCATACCTAAATCATAAAATTCACAAAATTCATACATAAATCACATATTTCATGAAAGGACCCAATCCCGATTCAGTTACCTAAACCGGAATCAAACCCTTTCGAAAATACAAACCAACAAATTTTTTTCGAGATTTGGGCAGAGTTCCGTTACTAGCGTTGAATTACCATAACCTGCACGCGGAAATTAACACTTCGTCCTATGCCACAAAAAGCAAACCGTGGGCACCAATCCCATCCGGATTTCTCAACATCAATATATTCAACAACAGTAAATAAACTGTACTATGTATATATGTATATCCGTGAAAATCCGCACAACATGTATCAGAATGTATCAGAGCGACCTCTAGAGTAAAACATATATAATATGTACATCAGTAGGTGAAACAAGAACCTACTGGAAAACACAGGTGACTCTGATCACTAGCCTCCAAACCGCGACGTGAAAACACCAAACCTGAACTGCAAACTGGGCACGGAAACCGAAAAGCCCAGGGGAAAGACAATAAACACGTTAGAGTGAGTGGACGAAAATAAATGTCTTTCACCAGTTATAAAAACATATGCGAGTCGAAAGTATAAACAACAAATGGTACGCGAGGGAGACTCTAACTCCTCACGCGTCCGGGTACACGAGGGAGACTCTAACTCCTCACGTATACGTACACGAGGGAGACTCTAACTCCTCACGTGTACAGAGCATGTGTATGAATCACACGGGGCCACTCGTGGACATATAACAACGTATAAATAGTAATCACATAACACATGCTCAATATAAACATAATCTCGTACGAAAACTCATATTCGTAAAATCATAATCATATTGCATACTCAAGCTCATAAAGCGTATATAAAGGACTCGCAATAATTCCGTGAAAATAAACTGTCCACTCACAGACTCGCGTAGCGCGCACTCGCGCTAAACTCGTGGTCCGGCGGAAGATCCCTCGCCTGAAGCACGATCACGATCCAGATCTCGATCACGATCTCCTGAATATTCACAAAACATAACTGATCAAAATCGTAGTCCACAACACTGTACTGATGCACGGAAACCAACCGTTCCCGGAAATACGAAATGCAGTGCAAAATGAATTACGGAAATCCCGAAATCCCCACTCGAAATCTCGACTAAAAATCGGCTAATCAAATCAACCCGAAAACCTCCGTACGATAACCAGGGCGTGATTACGAGAAAAATGACACTAATTACATCGAAATCTGAAAAATTGACTTTTTCCTCGCCGTTGACCGCCGCCGGCGGCGGCGGCGCGCCTTCAACGGCAAGATTTTCCGGCGGAAAACTTCCAGTTCTCAAGGTCTTGCCCAACCAAACATAACTCTCTTCTGTCACTAAGCTCAATTCCCACTCCATCCTTACCAAAACCCCTCGAAATCAAACGGAATCCCAGATTCCGGCCACCCACTCGGATCCGACAAAAACTCAACCCAAACCTTAATTAAACACATGGTTAGACTCCCCAGGACAAGGGGAGTCGAACCCCCATATCCTCCACCACCGTCGTCCACCGGAGGACCACCTCCGAACACCGTCGAAATCCGACGGGATAACCCGATTCGGGTTCCACCTAAACAGCCTCAAATCTTCCCAAACCAAGTACCAACATGCTCGAAATCATTCAAGGATACGATTCCTACCTTTTACTTGGCCGGAAATGGCCGGAATTTGGTCGCCGGATGGTGACTTCCCGTTTGGGAAACTTTCCCCTTCGGTCCGATGACTTACTTTCCAAATATGGAAAGTCAACAAGATTCAAGTCGGTCAACGCCCCAAAATGAAGTTTTCGACTAATTCTCGGCTATTTTTCGACTTTTCGATATTTATACTCGTCCCTCGAGTCGATCAACGGTCCGGAATGAGTATACGATGTGATTCGGATAAGCTCGAAACAATCGGATAAACTCGTCGGAACCCGAAACTTCAAATAATTATAAAATATTCCTCGGTTATCGGAAAAATCTTCCGGAACCACTCACGAACTCGAAATCATGTACTCTACACTTTCCGTGAAGACACCCAACTCAAATTCTCGACCGAAAATAAAGTCGCGAATCGAATCGGCAAACCACATAATATCGCAAAACTGCGACTAAAACCAAACCTCGAGAATCGTGCCAAACACACATCTGATTCTGGTTCGGGTCGTCACATTTCATACATAAATCACAAAATTCACAAAAATTATACATAAATCACATATTTCATAGATTCACAAAAAATCACAAAAATCACATAATATTCCCTCAAAATAATCATATTCCATGTATCACAAATTCCATAAAATTCACAATCACAAATTCCATACAATTCACAAATACAATAACACAATCACAAATTCCATACACAAATTAAATAACCCAATCACAAATTTCATACCAAAATTCAATAACCTAATCACAAAATCCATAGAAAAATTCAATAACCCACAATCAAAACTCATACACAATCACATAATCTAATATATATATATATATCAAACTAAAATCCCTAAATAAATTAAACCCTAAAATTTAGGGGGAAAGGGGGGGGGGGGAAGAGAGAGAGAGAGAGAGAGAGAGAGAGAACCTGTTTTGGGGGAGGAGAGGCTGATTTGGGGGCTATTCCGGCAATTTGGGATGTTTGGGGAGGAATTCCGGCGGTTTCAGACGATATGGGGGAGAGGAGGAGAGGCCGAAGAAATGAGGGCTCGGGCTGGGTAACCTAGTTATAACATGGGACTATACCCGACGACTTAATGAAGGTCGTCGGTTATAGTATACCCGACAACCTTCATTAAGTCGTCGGGTATAATTTTTTTTATAGTCTAACTATACCTAACGACTTTATAGGTTGTCGGGCATAGTTTCATCACCAAAGCCGACAACTTCAATGGTGGTCATCAGCTATAGTATCATAGCCGATGCCTTTATCAGTCGTCGAGTATAATTTTGACTATACCCGACGACCCAATGAAGTCGTCGGGTATAGGTGACTATATCCGACGACTTGAACAGTCGTCGGCCTGTTTTTTCCAAAGTTGTCGGCTATAGTACTTATTCTGGTAGTGGAGAGAGAGTTTTGGAAATTTGGGGAGGTGCTGGATCGAAGTCTGAAGAGAAGACTTCGACGATTGGTGTGGAGGGTCACGACTACAGCTCTTGACGAGGCTGTTGGTTTCGACGAGCACAACATCACAGACAGTGTTGTGATTGAGGTGTCGGCGATGAGTGTCATTTTTGGCAAGCCTCTTTTCCGGAAGGTAACAAATGTTTTGGGAAAATGGAGTTTTTATACCCGGCTCAATAAAGTTTTGGTTGCGTTTCAAAGATTGAATCGAATTATTATTAAGTGAATTAGTTTATCCAATTAACTGTAGATTGGTAGAGAGTAAAACTTGTGGGTTGTTGTATTGTCTGATTTGATACGTACTATTAAGGTGATTGTGATATGGTGATTTATTGTACATGTATAGTTGTTAATGAATGGGTTAATTGATGTAGAGCTCACGGTTTGGTTCTCTAAAAGTTGGTAATCTAGAGCCTAGTTAAGGCAATGGTTATTAATGGGCCATTGAGAGAGATAAATGAGATGTGTTAATGGGAATTAGGTATGAGACATCAGAAAGTTGTTATAATTTAGATGTAGAATAACTTAAATTCTGTTGCTAAACAAGAATTATATATGTTTAGGCTGACAAGACGAGCTTGACAAGAGTGTTATTTGTGTGTTTGAATTCGTAGCGTGGGAAGACGCAAGTTAGACTTGAGATGAGTAATTCTCACATTTTTTTGAGTGAATGAAATTCACTATGTTGATGTTATGTGTTGTAGTATACTTTTAAAATCGTTTTCCTTTCAACTAACTATTTTGAAATATATGAACTTGATCGTCTACAATTCATGGGTAAGTGAAAACCAGTTTTGTTTTATGATTTCTAAATTGCTCCATGTGTTGTTGAATGTGCAGTGTAGTGATGTTGTTAATTTGTATTTCTTGATTGAAATATTTGTGGCGTGTGATGATTTACTTTTAGTGCACTATGTGTTGTGTATAATTGCACATGTTTGGACCTCCGTGGTCGGTCATTCGTGGTCAGATCTTTGTGATCGTAGTGTAGAAGTTAGAGCTCTAGTCTGCCTACAATTTGCTGTGGTTACTTTTGTAATTGGTATCCATTGCGTGTGTGAAGTTGAAAGAAGTTGACTATGTATTTCAATTCCTTTCCTTATCGATATTCTGATATGTGAATGGTGTTTGGGGTGTTGGTGTTTCAATAAATGTAAATTGTATGTTATATATTTATCTTCCCATTTCTATTGATTTGATTTATATATTGGCATGTTTACAATTACAGTGTTGATTGCTCATACGAGCTTTCAAAACTTATTGGGTTTGTTTTTATTAATCTGGTGCACCAAAAAATGGTGTAGGGGTTACTCCTCCAGATTAGTATATTTGCATTGCAATCAAGAGTTGAGACTTTGCAGGATTGACTAGATGAGAATCAAGTGATGATTTCTTTTGAGTGATTTTAGACTTCTGCTATGTGTCATTCTCTTTATAAGCATTTATTGTTTAGTTGACATTTGACTTGACAATTTATTGGACATATGTAATAAGAGATTTGAAATTTCAAATCTCATATTTTAATATTATGAAATTGTAGCTATTTATTCTTTTAAAAAAACTGACCAAGTGATTTTAGTTATTTATGTCCTGAGATCTGATTTAGTTATGTTATTTATAAACTGAAAAATTAGGGTGTTACACATGAGGAGAAAACATCGATCTTGGCTAGCTAGCTGCAACTTTTCTCAAGCTGGTCAGATGATTATTCCTTGGTGTTCCGGCCATCTGCCTTCCGTCCTTTACTTCAGCTTTTAGGTTTAATCTTTAACCTAACAAAGTGAGAGATATTTCTCTTTTTGGTTTTCTTGTAGTTTGTCTTTGTATCGACTAAAAGCATACTTATACAAACTAGAGTTACAACACAAAAAACATATAAATTTAAAATAAAAGTTCAAGAATGAAAGTACATACATACTGATACTCTATATTCTATTCTAAAGAGCAGTGCTATGGGGCTTCCCGTAAGGCCTAATTTTCTTGGTCTTATTCCTACATGTCGATCCATGTCATTTTAATATTTTAGATTTTTAATATATCAGATTAGTAAAAACCATTACTAGCCCTGTATTTCATATTTTCATTCATTTATATGTTGTTATAAAGTATAAAACAAAAAATCATAAAACCTAAAAAGGCGCTCAAGCCAGTGATAGAATAATTGAACAATACCTTAAACCAAGAAATGAGATCTACGAGAGAAAAAACATGCAATTTTGATGACTTTCAAGCTCATTTGAAAATATATAAGAAAAGATTTACATCTCTATGGGAAAAACAGATTTGTTAAAGGTTAGAATTAATCAAATCAAGTTTATCACGATTCATTAGTTCGATCTCTATGAAATTTGGGGAGTTGGATTTGGGAAATCAAGAAAAAGAATCGCACGGCGATAACTAGCAACCGATCAATTATATCAAGGAATTAACTGTGTAGTTTTTAGATTCTTTGAATTTTGAGCTAGTAAAAAATTCTAGGTGTTTAATACTTTGTATAGAATTGTGGCCTTCAAGTCATTTAATATCTTTAATATTAGGGTTAGGATGGATGACTTGTTTGCAGTAGAGGCTGATTGGTTGAGGAGGGATTAAGATCGATTAGATCCAATACGATTAGTTTTATGGGTAAACATTAGGTTTGAAAAACATAACGAAAGATAAAATAAGATAATAGTTATTAGATTTAGAAATTAATGGTAAGAAAGTCATTTGGTTGAAATGTTGGCCAAATAGGATTAAGGCCACAAATCATTTTCCAATATTCTAAATTGCTTCACAATAGTTGCAACTTCCAAAAAATAATACAAATGATCAATGTGCTATAGTGCTATACCACATTATGTAGATAACATTCCCACTATATTACGACCAGAAACTGCGGTAGCACCAAGGAATAAAATATCAAAGATGAAAATATCAAAAGAGACAAAATTTTGACTGAAATTGTATAATTTTTTTTCATGTTCAAGTATTTTTATTACTTGATATATATGATAGAATGTAGATATTTAAGACAAAGATTCTTCCAATGCGGATGGTTATGCCTTATTTGGTATGTGGAGAGGTTGCTGGATCGAATCATTGCTTAGGTCAGTGGGTTTGTTGGCTTTTCAGCTGATTTTCAGCTAGAATATGGGCTTTTACTAATTGGGCTTTGAGGCTGGCTAGCTGAGATACGCGAGTTTTTCAAAATATAGGGAGAAAGTACAAAATATCGAATCTCTGCCAAAATCAAAGTACTATATAATTTTGCATAAATTAATGGAAGCAGGAGATTCAACTAGCCGATCAAAACCAGATAATGGCTGCACATAGATAATCAATGTGCTACGCAGGGGAGGATTTAGGATTTGAAAGTTGGGTGGGCTGTAATTTACTGTGCAGCGCATAATTTTATTTATTTTTTAGATTTGTAACCCATTGGGAGGCTCATCCTCACAAAATTAGAGATGTCATTAACCGAATCTTCTATCATAGGTATACCCCCGCTCCCACCGCCACTCCCAATCTCATTATCATTCCTTTCACCTGACAAATTAATTGTTGTAAACCATGAAAGAAGATTTTTGTAACGTTTGGGTTTACGGTGATCCGCCATTATACTCAATGTTTCAAACCTATACAACATTTTGTACATTTGATTAAGACATTTTAAAAAGACAGTAACCAAAGTAACTACACTGACTAAAAACTTTTTATCCCCTAGCTTCCTAGTTCCTATGGTTTTGATTTTCATAGTTCATACAATCACAATTGCAAGTTCCCAATTCAACATAAAGTCCCAATTAATTCCATTATTGCAAGTTCCCAATTCAATGACAAAAACGACAAAATAGATTAAAAGAGTTTTTCAAATTTCATAGATTAAAAGAATTAATTCCATTAATTCCTTTCAAATTTCCCAATTTCATACCATGGGGTCGGTGAGTTCTGGGTTGATTGGTGGTCGGTGGGTTCTGGGTTGATACGTGTGGCTACTGGCTACAACCAGCGATTGAGAGGCGGAGAGAATATTGAACCAAAATTATAGGCGAGAGAGTACAGTGAGAGAGTGAGAGAGTTAGGTTGTGGGTTGTTCACTCTGTTCTCTCTTCTTCTTTTTTGGCACAAAAAAAAATTTCGGCCCAATATTTTGGGTGGGATGCAGCCCATCCCTACCACCGGTCTAGATCCGCCCCTAGTGCTACATACATGCATGCACAACTCAAACTTTATATGACGCTCTCTTCATGAGAATGAAGTTGAATTAATTTGTTCAATTAAGTGATGCAAGCCATTCGATGATTTCGATCCTAACGCATCGCAGCCAACCAGGCGAGCTCCATCTGCTGCTTCACTTGCTTGATCATTGTTTCATTAACAAATTACGCAATAGTCACTAAGTGACCTTTATTTTTCCATTTACATTAGACAACTTATTTATCTTAAATATTGGAAGTCAGTTTGACTTTTTCTTATTTTCTAACTTTTGTTTTTTTTTCCCTTTTACATATTGTATATGTACTTTCATTTCAGAAAACCCACGGCATGATTTTAGGGAGGGAGGGAGGGAGGGAGGGAGGGAGGGAGCGAGAGAGAGAGAGAGAGAGAGAGAGAGAGAGAGAGAGAGAGAGAGAGAGAGAGAGAGAGAGAGAGAGAGAGAGAGAGAGAGAGAGAGAGAGAGAGAGAGAGAGAGAGAGAGAGAGAGAGATGATAGACTCGACGATTTCGGAAATTTTTTGTTTTAAATACAATGCGGATGAGGCATCGATTCTTCATTTCTGTACATGCTTGTTGCTCTTTGTTTTTCGATTTTGCATTATTTCTGCTGTGATTTGAAATTTCTATCTCCAATTTTGATTTCGAATTTCGATTTTGTTGATTTTATATTCTGATACTGCTTTTGATGGATTAATATGGTAATATGCACTATAGTGATCATAATATTTACATAACACTTCTAGTATTTTTTGTCAACCTTACGTAGTATATTCTTGTTCTTTTCATTCAATTGACATATTTTACGCTTTGTTGTAATTTTACCAAAGTTGATTAAAGATGATGTACATTTACTAATCACATGCAGTGTGTTTGTTAGTCACATGTAGTATGTTTAACTTGAAGAGCTCTATACATTACTTGGGACAGTTTATTAACATAATATTTCTTGATATCAAGCATGACCAACATTAAGTCGAACCACTAAGTCGCAATTGATATCAAACTCTACTAGCATAATATGTCATCAATTTATCATCACATTACTTAGGAATAATACTTCGAAATATTTATAATACTTCTTCCTAGTCTTCATGTTCGAAATATTATTATCTTTTTAAAATCTATTACTATTGTTTATCCAACACACTACTACATCACAACAAAAACACTACTGTTGTTTGATAAATACACTAGAACATGAATAAACACTACATATAGAATGCTAGCTAATTCTTGGGCATCTTTGCTACTCTTTGTTGTCTCTTTCCTGTTGGATACTCGAAGTGCTCATTTTTGTTCGTCACCTAAATCTTCTTCGTTTCCAGACCTTTGAGGATTGAAGAAATATGACTTCCCTTTTCCTATCTTCCTTGCCTTCAATTTCCCCTTTGACAAATCCGCAATGGCAATTTTATCCTTCTTGCTTTGCAATCTTAATCATCAGGAGTGTCATGCACATTGTGGATTTGTCAAATGGGAAATTGAAGGCAAGGAAGGCAGGGAAAGGGAAATCACCTTTTTTCAATGTTCAAAGGTCTGAAAACGAAGAAGAGTTAGGTGATGAACAAAAATGAGCACTTCGAGTACCTAGCAGGAAAGAGACAACAAAGAGTAGCAAAGAAGTCCAAGAAGAAGCTAGCATTCTATATGTAGTGTTTATTTATATTGTAGTGTGTTCATCAAACAATAGTAGTATTTTTGTTGTGATGTAGTAGTGTATTGGATTAACAACAGTAGTATGTTTCTTAACAACAGTAGTGTCGTCGAAAACAGAAAAGTTAAAAAACATACTACTGACAGTAATAAAACATACTACTTCAGACAATTAAACATACTACTAAAGAATCATAAGGATACTACCACTGCAAATTTACTACCACATGAGCATAAAGATACTACCATAGAAGCATAAAGATACTAACACAAAATCATAAACATACTACCACACAAGCATACATATATTACAACTTCAATGCAAAAATACTACTAGAGAAGCATAAATATACTACAACAAAATTGTCACTATACTACCACAAAAGCATAAACTTACTACAATAGAAGCACTAGAATACTTGATAATCAATACTAGTATTATTAGCTAACATTGGTAGAATGTTATACTGCAGCAATAACATCACACATAAAACTCATGAAACAGCAACACTAGTATCTTTAGAGGCTTGCGATAGTATCATAACTCAACACACATAGTATTATTAAAAGTTATTTCGTAGTATTTGCCACCAAACTATTGCCACAACAAAACATCTTACTAGTATAGATTAGTATAAACACTACCACAGACCATCAAACACACTAGTAGAGACCATCATACACACTACTTATGTTATCATAGTTAAAGATACTATTCCAGCCATACAAAAATACTACCACATATCATCAAACATAGTACTAATATTATCATAGTTAAAGTTACTACTTCATTCACATAAAGCACTACCATAGGCCATCAAAACTATTAGCATCACCCTCATCTAAAAATATAATTTCATGCATACAAAAATACCAGCAGAGACAATCAACGACACTACTAACCTCATCCTCATCTTAAAATACAACTTCATGCATACAAACAGATCTTCAGCGCCATTTTCATCCACACTACCACAAATCTTCATACATAAACCATAGAACAACAAATTTCATGCATAAATTAGGCGGAGGAGTATCTAGAGGTGGAGATGAGCACACTGATTTGGTTGAGTGCGGCAGTTCGCGACGGCCGAAGCTAGAGAGAGATAGGTCATGAGGGAAGTTCGATGACGACGAGGGAGTGAGGGATGAGAGTGGAGGTGATGAAGCTTCAACGACAGAGAAGGAGGAGAACGACGTGAGGCTTTGTTAAGGTTTTGGATTTGAGAGAGATGATGAGGCTGCTGCCTCTTAATCATCTATATATAAGATGACAATATTGTAAATAGTGTGTTTTTAATGGTTAAGTTATATTTTAGGTGACTTAATTTGAGATAAAAATATAACATGACTTGATTTAAAATAAAAACAATATAAGTGACCTAAT
This sequence comes from Geum urbanum, assembly GCA_946800695.1. NCBI lineage: Eukaryota > Viridiplantae > Streptophyta > Magnoliopsida > Rosales > Rosaceae > Geum > Geum urbanum. The sequence continues at coordinate 27,714,192 of OX327011.1, forward strand.
ATGTCATTGGCCCTTTCATTCAAGTACATACTCGCAAATATAATACAAAGACATGTCGCTTATGACTTATGTGAATGGAATTAAAGCAACCAATTTGGTACGTATAGAATGGGAGGAAACCATATATATATATATATGCTTATCTAGGCCTGTAAAACCAAGAAGCCCACAACCCATTGACCCGTCCTTGTCCAACTCTATTTTTTGGATTATCGGTTCGCCATGCCCATGTCCAACCTAACAGACGGGTTTAGTTATGCCAATCTTCAAAATTGCAGGGTCTCGGTCTTGCTCCTGAAGTCTTGACATGCCCCAAAGTCCAAAACTGTGCTTATATATATATATATATATACACACATATATATTCTTAGGCCCGGTCCAAACATATAAAAAAAATTAGTGAAAAATTAAGATATTTTGCAACATGCCTTTTAGACTCAAATTAGCTTAAGTGGTAAGAGTATCACTACCTAAGAAATAGACTGTTAGGTTCTGGGTGGTTTGAGTCACGAGGGGGTAATATTGAAATTTTATAATTCTTTTTTTAGTGAAAAAAAAAGGAAGACATATTGCGGGCAGACTTTTTAGACTCGAACCTTATCAGCGCTTGACCAAGCTTAGGCTTCACAATTAGTAAAATGGTTAGCCCTACCCCGCCCAATTTACACTTAAGGCTTAAACATCTCATAAGATAGAGCTGAGCCCGGACGACCCTTTTTACCGAATTGAAAAAGTCCAATTGGTCGTGAGTAAGAGTTAAGAGTCCAATGACAAGAAAACTCATCTTTTTATCCCTCCCTATTGTTAGCATAAGTGCTTCAACTTTGTTCTTTTTCGTACATACTTGTTAGCTAAACCCAATAGTACAAACATGGAAACACGCGAGTAAGAGAAAACAGGAATATGCCGAGTCCCACATGGGCGGATGAGGGGGAAACAGGTTTTAGAGCAAGTATAAAGTAAATTAAATGTCATTAAAAAAGGTTAAGTGATTATTATTGTCTTAAATACACATACGTTTTTGCTTCTTTTCCTATTCTCAAAGCTCACTCTCACTTGAGCATCAAAGTGTGTTAGGCGAGCCATCCCGCCTTCATTTATGATGCTCATTTCTCATATTGGTAGGTAACGAAGACAGATGGACGATCTATCCAAGACACCCTCATCTCTTCTCTTTGGTGTTTCATCAGAGTCTATCCAGAATTTAGTAAAAAGACCTATAAAAAAGGAATTCCGGCAACGCTCTAAACCCGAATACACTATTATTCATATATTTTTACTAAAGATGGTCAGAGTCTTTCTGCGGTACCAATGAGTTTGTTTTGCAGTTTCATGTGAGGAACACTGGGTTGTCGATTATGCTTCCACATGCTATTCGAAAGCAGGCACAATGTGAGGGATCCTAAATCCCCTATTTAGTCTTTGATGACATTTTTTTCATTTCGAACATGTTTTTTTTTTCAGAAATGATTAATTCATTAAATGCCAAAAGGAATGCTGGGAAGAAATTGAACAAGAGACTGTCCTCCAGAGTACATAAACAAAGTAGCATAAACATATCTAGAACGTAGATTAACCATTCCCAGATTGAAAGGGGAATAGATCTAGAATAGTGCAAAAAAAAATAAAAACTACACCAGATAACCTAAGGACTAGAACATGCTGGACATTGAAAAGAGGAATTCTGGCAGTGAGACAAGGTATATAGGATATTCAAGAATTTTGTCCATGGATCTGTTGCAAGCATTATATTACCTTGCGGAGATTCTGTTGCGGTGCAACATTACCCTTAGCAGTGGTGCTACAAAGTTGGTAGTATTTTGGAGTCATTATCATAGAATTTACTGAAATGTTTGTTAGACCATCTTGGACTCCTTATATAACATATAGTTTATAAGTTTAAGCTCCTTGTATACTTAGACTCATTATATAAGAGATACTATATTTCTTATATTAAGGGGTGTTATATAAGGAGCAAGTTTAGGGCTCCTTGTATTAGAAGGTCAAAATGGTGCTTTAATCACTTAAGGGCTTACATAAACTCATTTAAAATAGTCTCTTGTGACACCAAACATGAGATTAGATTATTTTTATAATATGCTAAGAATTCTAATATAAGGAGGTGTGACAAACATACTCTTAAGAATAGCCAATTTATTACAATTCTCTCTATGCTTTAAATAGCATATATAAGAGAAAGAGTGGCTCATGCATCTTTTCTTCTTTTAGATAGGCAAGGGAAGCAAGCATGAACGGGAATGAGCAATGCATGGTGTACAGATAAGTTACCCGATTAGAAAATATTGTGTACCAATTTCTGCTCTGAGATTTATATATACCCGGAATTGCTCTTATAATTGAAATTACGAAGTCATTTTTTTTTCAATAAAAAAAGGAACTCGGAGCTTGCTGGCTACAGAATGGCCATATCCCATGTTTACTCGGAACTTGGAACTCTGATTTCTTTTTTGATCAAAAGTACTATGTGAAATCTTCGGTTTTTCCTCTTTCCATATCCCATAGGTACGCGTTTGAATCAATAGAGAACCTTTTTTCGCCCAGGGCATAAAGGGAATGATGACTTGACGTCATCCTCACTTTCTTCCGGCTTATCACCAGTAGTCTGCTCAGGGTTCCAAACTCAACGGTAGCAACTAAACATGAGGGTTGCGCTCTTTGCGGAACTTAACCCAACACCTTACGACACGAGCTGACGACAGCCATGCACCACCTGTGTCCGCATTCCTGAAGGCACCCCTCTCTTTCAAGAGGATTTGAGGCATGTCAAGCCCTGGTAAGGTTCTTCGCTTTGCATCGAATTAAACCACATGTTCTACCGCTTATGCAGGCCCCTGTCAATTCCTTTGAGTTTCATTCTTGCGAACGTACTCCCCAGGTGGGATACTTAACGTGTTAGCTACAGCACTGCCGGTGAGCCAATCCCCTTTCTCGCTTCGGGAGCGCTGCCCGTGTGTGAGTCGGTCAAATCCCTGTTCAATGTAAAAAAGAAACATATGAAAGAGACTTACCTTCACCTGGAAAATAGAGAATAGGGCCCATGACATACACCTTTCTTTTCCACAAAAATATCCTTTTATTAGTATTCCCCATTTTAGCACTAAAAAAACTTTTTCATATCCCCATGAGTTGGACAATACTATGCTATTTTCGATGCTCGTAATGGTTTTATTTACGTTATTCATTGGGGTCGTAGGAATTCCTTTCTTTAATTTTAATCAGGAAGGAATAGATTTAGAAATATTATCAAAATTGTTAATTCCTTCTATAAACTTTTTACACCAAAACCGCCACGACGCTGAAGTAACCCATGCCATACTCCAAGGAAAAGCTCGAACGACCTTCAACAAATGGGTACCTGTACCCGAAACTGACACAGATGGGTAGGTAGAGAATACCTAGGGGCGCGAGACAACTCTCTCTAAGGAACTCGGCAAAATAGCCCGGTAACTTCAGAAGGGGCTAAGGAAAGCTTGAACCCAATTCCTACCGTGATGAATATAAGCGCAATTGAAATTCCTGGAGAGTTATACATTTGTGTATTGATAAGACCATTCACTATTTCTTGAAGCTCTAGAGCTAAATTTGCCTCAATTGTTTGTCTCTTGCCTTCAGCTTTCCTCAAGTTAGCTTCCGCAAATTCAAGAGTTTGTTGAGCTTCTTGTGGATCAATGTCACTACCCTTCTCCGCATCATTTACTAAAACCGTGATCTCACTCTCACCCTACGCTTTCACACTTTCACAAACAAGTTTTTTTTCTTATCCCACCACAAGTCGTGTGTGTGATATATATGATAATGATATATGTTCAAATGTATTTCTCTATTGATACTAGGGTTCCATTGGCGGCGGCCTTGGCCTGGCCTTGCCACATGCTCTTACCTATGGTCATCTTCTCCGACTATGCCTCCAAAACGCTGTATTTTGGCATTGTTCCCCAGTCCTCACTTCATTGTCCTCCTTTTATGGGGATGGAAAAACAACGTCTCTCTTCGCAACCAAGTTTTGGTCGGCCATTGATCGACTTTTCTGCGAGTCGTCGAAGTGATGAGATCTTTAGGGTAGATTATGGCCTAAGCAAGGTTGTTTTTAGATGATGCACGCGTTCGACAAAGTGGGATGTCATCAATTGCTTAGGAACGTCGATCCGGTTCTGAGATCCGAGCTCTCTGGTGACTAGAGCAGCAGGGGTACTATTACTGGGGGCACACGACTTGAGTGTCTCCTTATGGAGGAAAGTTGTCTCAATATTGATACCCAAAAATTCATTAGACCCATTACATAACGAGCTCAAATCGAAGACTTGTTGCCCGTCTAATCCCCTAATGCAAAAAATCAACATGCCGTTCTTAATTACGTTTTGACCAAGCAATCATATTCTTAGTGCGGCCCAAGCCGTATTCATGTACTACTTGGGGCTTATGATCATGTGTATGGTATGGAAGGTAACAGAAATACTCATGCACATTATTGAGTTAACCAATTAGTAATTTTGATCTTGGGCCCGACGTTCATGCCTGATAGTTTAAATCAAGGATCGATAGTGATTTAGGGCGTTAGACCTTTTCAAAGCCCAATCCTTAAAATAGATTAAGTCCAAATGTGGCTCCAAACCACCCCTTGCAGCCCAATAACCAACCTCAACTATCTGGTTCAAACTAAACCAGCACTTTCTTATTTAAAACCTACCATGGCAGTGGAATGAACGCTGGGTAAACAAGCACATCTGCCTTTTTCTCTCTGCCATGACAGAAGCTTCCTTGAACGACACAAATGATCTCTTACTGACATGGAACCGCGTGCCTTACCCTCATATACTCCTAGAGATTGGAAAATTTACCTCATATGATCCTCTGAAACACTACTATGAGCTATTATGGTAGCAACCTCAATCTTCCTTGTTTTGCATGAGATTCCTTACAATGGAGAAGAAACCAAAGGCAATAACCTTCCAACAAGAACTCTTATAAATAGAACCTCATTGCCATAAACCTAAACATTTAACATCCACCACATTGCTAACCAAGCCTCTAGGCCTTCAAGCAAAACCTTTCCTCACATTCCATTCATTTCCTACCCAGAAATCTTAAATCCCCAAATTCTTAATTACTGCAGTGTATTTCTAGCTCTCTCACCATGCTCATGCCTTAATGCCTCTTTTATGATTTGAATCACACATTTGAGTTGTCATCTCTTGATTGATGATAACCTCAACCAAATTTTCACATAATTAAAAAAAACCCTTACATTTTGGCAACTTTGCTGGGGAGAGATTAGGTTGTGATTTAAACCATAGAGGCATAGCCAATATTTTTGGATTTGTTGTTGAAATTCCATTGCAGCAGAATAGATAAACTTATGGTATGATACACATGCAAAAATCTTGAGGTTGTACAAGAGCAGAGAAACCACTCCAGAGCAACAAAGACATTCAATCCTTACTTATATAACTCAAGACCTATTTCCATTCATATATTTTTTCACTACAGTAATCTTCACTAGATTGATTAAACATTCAAATTCATGGACTCAACTCAAATCAAATCAAATCATGCTTCATTTTTAGTTAATCAAAATGCAACATATCTTATAAGCAAAAGCTACATTTTGTTTACTCCGAGCAAAGCTTCCAGTCAAGCCTACATACAAGGTGTATATTTCTCTTCTTCAATCTTGTATATAGATTCAAATTCCCTCTTCTTACCTTAAAAGTTCACGAATCTTGAACCAAAAGTCTACATAACCCATTCTCTTTTCTTTGAACCTTTGCCTTCAGGCAGAATAATACAAAATTCACTAAGCTAAATTTTTATCTCACTTAGAAAGTCACATTGTACGGCTTAAAATGCATCAGCCACATCTTTTATGTTTTTCATAGTCTTGGTTCGTCTTTTCCTCTCTATGATCAATATATTTACAGTGCTACATACTTGAGTCCTGTTACATTTGGGGGCTACTAATCCACAAGTGCAATGAAGAATACAAAGATGCAAATACTGTAGTTTAACCCATCATGCAAAAAAACCTTATTCAATTCAAAAACTTTTATAACATAAGCAAGTAAGGCTTCAAACACTACAACAACTCAATCCTCAACAATTCATGTTCCGGTTCAATCTTCGACTATATTGAAATACCAAACTGCAGCACCAATTCAATACAACATTGTTCAATACCAACTACAATTGCTCAATCCACAACAATCCAAGTCCCAGTTCAATATTCAAATACTACTACAGCTCAACCTACTACTGCAGTTCAAGTTTGAGTTTAACCTTCAAAGTTTAAACTTTGTTACAATACCAACTACAAGAGCTCACTCCACCATAATCAATCTCCCTGCTCAATCTTCAAACACTGCAGCTGCTCAAACTACTACATACCCCAATTCAAGTTCCAGATTAATCTTAAACTTCAAACACCATTGCAATACCAACTACATCAGCAACTCAATCTATCAAAGTTCAAAATCAAGCTCAGTCTTCATGTTATATTTCAATAATGACTATAATATAATCTCAGTCAACCAATTTTATAGTTTTACTCCAATATTCAAACTCTATAATAGTTCAATCCAGTGCAATTCAAGTTCTAGTCTAATCTTCAAGCACTTAGAAATTCAGCCCCCCACATTTCAAGTGTCATCTAATTTTCAAACTTTATCACGGTATCAGTTGCAACAACTCAGTCCATTCTTCAAATCCTACAACAGCTCAATCCAACGTAGTTCAAGTCCCAATCCAGTCTTCAAACTCTATCACAAAACCAAGTGTAGCAACTTAACCCATTAAGTTCACTGCATCAAAGTCCACGTCTTATTACTCTTTAAACACTACAACAACTCAATCCATTATAGTTCTAGTAACTCTATTCTAGTACGTGCTATTGCAACAACTTAGTCTATCACAGTTCAAGTTTCATAAATCTTCAAAGTTCAAACTCTACTATGTATCAGTTGCAACTCAGTCCACTGCAGTACAAGTTTCATTCCAATATTTGTAACACCAATTGTGCATCAACTCTATATGCAGTTCCACTCGCAGCATCTCTATCCACTGTAGTTACAAAGTTCAATTAATGTGTCTACAATGAAATCTTGTTAAGTAAACCAAGAATCATAAAGATTTGTCTATATTACCTCACTTGTACTCATGCTATAGCACTCGGGGGCTTAATGGTTGATGTTTACTTTAAGAAAATGATCATTAGACCAACAAACTGTAACTCTAAAAAATTCAATATGTCATTCAAGCATGAATGTTCTTATCAGTAAGAACAAACTCATTTTGAACGACATTAGCAAATTAAAACCTTTAGCCATAATAAAGAATATACTTCCTACTCCAAATATCAAATTCTTGTTTCTCCAAAATAATACTCAAAATTCTAGCCACATTAGGTATGCCTCAAGCATACTAATCCAAATTTCACTGGAACAGAAAATGCTTCACATGACGGTCATTATGCATCATCTGATTTGTGTTCTGACCGTCATCTATCGTAGCATCATCGGTTGAAATGGCTTCAGATGACACGAAAAACACTAAAATGATTGTCGTATACCAATCATAAGGATGACGATCATATTGTTCAAATGACGGATGACATTCATGGCGCCAACTGATGTCATCCATGTGTGCACATTCCTATGTTTGATAACATGTAGTCAGATGATAGTCGACTCTCATGTAAAGTTCCTTAAAACTTCGGTCACTTTGTCAAAGCGAGCGTCATCAGATTGCTTTTCAGATGTCAGTCCTTCTATCATATTGTGCATCGTCTGATTTCTTCTCAAACGTTCGTCTTTCATAAATTTGTGTGTGTCATATGAGTTTGGGTCAAACAACAAGCTTTTTATTATGGTTTAGTTTCTTTTAGTATGTGTCGTATGAGTTTGAATCAGACTTTGGTCTTTATATTATGGTGTCTATTTTCTTTGCTTTCTTTACACCAAATACACAGTACATGATTCACAAACTTTCTTACAATTAGATCAATATACACGTTGAAGTACAAAAAGAGTAAAAGAAAAAGAAAGAACAAATGTTTCCATCTTCATCTTCTTGGTCCATGTAGCAACCACCATGACCTGTGTGTTTCCTACTATTCTGCTTTTTTTTCACGCTCACCAAGTATATCTACCTACAATTGTCAAGAAACCAAAGAGAGCACTGGAAATCAAAGAGAGCTCAGGAAAAATATTACTGCAAGAAAAAGCAGTCCATTAACTTAAGACATATAATCCAACAAAAAGCTCAAGATCCCCAAAATTAAATCGATACCAACATCTCATTAAAACAAAGTAATCAATCAATTAATATATCCAAAGCAATTTAAACACATCCACCATATAAATTCACTATGTATGTCATGAAATGGAACAATATAGAAGTATCTAACAAAATTAGTAACACTAGAATAAAAGTAGGTTCATTTACACTTTTGATAGTCTAACACTAGTAACTACACTGTAAATGAGATGATTACAGCAACTCACCTCTTATAGAAACCTTTGAAGCATAAGTCTCTTGTGCTCAAGATCAGTGGAATAAGGATCCAGCTTACCCTCACCCACTATAGGTGAAGCCCATGTCTGACCCTTGTCCCTCTTGCAATGTTATGAGCATTAATCATCCTCTACCATACAATCGAAGAAATAAATTCATCATATACAACACACCAAGATTAAAAAGAAAAATCGTCTAAAGCACCAAACTTTATCAAGTGAAACTTAGTCTATAGAAGACCCAATAACACATATACAAGAGAAATGAATTAGGCTCAGTTTGGGAACAACCTTTGGAGCTTTAGAGCGACAGTGTAGCAACCTTGACGATGAAGCCATAGAAGGATTGTAGCCCACAACTGAAACTGCAATAAGAAACCCAAACTTGGTAGTTAAGCGTCTGAGACCTTCAAATGAGGCCAAGTCCCTCGCCAAGATTGATGAGGCTATTCATCGAGCTGTAAAACTTAATAGCACACATGATCCTTTGATTAGAAAGTTACTCTCACAATCAGTTAATTTAAAACTATGAGTTTAGTGTGCTATTCATCGAGCTGTAAAACTTAATAGCACACATGATCCTTTGATTAGAAAGTTACTCTCATAATCAGTTAATTTAAAACTATGAGTTTAGTGTAAGGGTTTGTAGATAGCAAATCAATAGTGTGACTAAATGTGGTCACATGAACTAGAAACCAATCAATTTGGTTCACTCTTCTGCCTTCCACAAACTACCCTTGATATTATTTACATAGTTCTTATAAAGAACAAGTTCCAAAAATATATCAGTTGAGGTGGTATCGACCAATTAGCGTTATCCGACGCCATATGATGTATGGTATCATGTTAGTGGTTCGGAACCGAACTTTGATGTTAAAAGGGTTTAATTATCAAAATTAGTATTGGAAGGTGGCCGGAGCTCCACACGGCATTGGAGGTCGGCGGAGGATGGAGGAAGCACGGTGGCCGAACCGTGGCATGCTTGGCCAATGGCGTCATTAAAAACCAGTGACAAAAATCAAGGCCCAACTGTGGTAGAGGTCATAAGAACACTGACCCAAGAGTGGCCCACAATGGCTTAGTGTCAAAACAGAGAAAACAAGGCAATACCCTTTTCCCACAAAAAATTCGTAGGGGAAGACCTTGCACGACGAAGATTTCATCATAAAAGGGTTTAACCCAATTATAACCCGTTTATGATTTGGGTCGGGTAGATTATGGCCCGAGTGTTCAGCGGCGTCGCGACCTAACCGTCCAAGATGGATGTGCATGAGATCGGGCTTGCCTAATCAATGAAGCTTCAGCTTGGAACCCATGAGAGCACAACCAAAGACGTGCGATAGATGATGAGGCGCAAGGTGGCACTCGACGATGGGCAGGGGCAGCCAGATGCCTAGAGAAAATCTCTGGGGTGTCCTACTGCGACTTCAAAAATTAATTTTTTTCACTTGTTTTGATTTTACATTAGGGGTCTTTAACAATGAAAATTTTTTTGTAAGAACCTTCTACACAATTAAGGCACCTAATGAACTAGATTTTTATACCCTTATGTCCAATCCAAATTCCAATTCCTCAACTAAGTGTTTGAAATTAAAAAGTCGCAATGATGGAATCCTTAAAGTTTGAAAAAAAATATTCCCGTAGGCGTTGTAATTTCAAAACTAGAAACACATTAGTTTATGTAAACACATTATTGGTTCGAATAATCTTTGCGTCCAAAACTTGTTTTGAGACAAATAAGACATCATAACAAGAACAAGTTTTGTTAGTCACTAACAATATAAGTTTACACATTATTCCGTTCTATACTACATAATCCGTCGTCTTGTAATATAAGATTTATTTAGGTCAACTAGAATGATTCGGGTAGCTCTTTTCATTCATGACCAGGCTGGGAGATTGATGTACGCGGGTTACTAGTCCCTCTTAAGTGCACTGTCATCATGGATTAATAAGATAAGCCGTACTAGATTGTAGAATATCGACTGTGAAAGAATTTTTATTACAAGGATGACTAATGCGCTATACTTAGAAAAAAAAACTAGATTGAAAGGGGAAAAACTTAAGAATCACAACCGTACAACGATGGAACGCTTACGGGATCTTAAGTCCAAAAATCCTCCTCTTTTGCATGTTTGATCTTCTAACCCTCGCAAGGGTCTTCAACTTTAGACAAGGGGGCATATGGCATAAGCCATTTACGGCCAAGTGGACAGCGGATTCCGACAACATGCATGTCGCGTCATTGGTAATGCCTCGGTGGAGGAATCAATGATGTCAAGTTGAAGTTGTAGCTCTCTTTCGATTTCTATCTCTATCATATTTTTGTACATTGATTAAACATTGTAGTGGATGGAAAATACAGTAAGAATTCTAAAAATTTCTCCTCATCGTCTAAAACAATCACTAATAGCGAATTCATGACATACAGTCATATAGATGTATCTCTCTGGTGAATTATAAGATCTCACGATCTAAACCATTAGAGAGGAGAGAAGCAAAGTTCAAACCATTCAAGTGCGACCTTTGAATGTCAAAAGAAGAACGTTTTGCATGTTCTAGGTCTGGATTTAGTAAACAGAACATATGTTGGTCACGTGCGTTGAACACGCAGATCCCCACATTTAATTTTTTTTAACGTCTTTGTTTGAAGAAACCGCAAAAACAGAGTAGGGGAGATTTTTATAGTCCCAAAAAAACAATAGTAAAGTTGCAAGGGGGAGAAGAGATTACTTTCACAAGAAAACTTACTTTTCTTCTTTCCCAGGCAAACTAAACTTCGTACACTAAATCGGCCATAATCTTCTCTAGAAACAAGATAATTTTGATATGGAAGAAGTTATGGAAAATAGACATCTGGGGTTTTCCGTGTATATAAAGATCTTTATTGGGTTCATTTGGAGATGCTCGAAATCCTTTGTCGAAGTTGGCTGATCATCAAAGGGTATGAGACCGAAGTAGTCGATCTCGATTTTGGGGATGGAAAAGTGTTTAGGTTTTTGGTTTTTTCTCTGGGTTAGAGCTCGTGTTGATAACATATTGGAATATGTATGGAAATAAGCATATATTGGAGAGCAAAAACCATCATTTTTTTTTATAGAGAATGACCCTATATATAGGAGAGCCATAGATACATAGTTGATTCCAAGAAGAAGGAAACAGAATTCAATATGTAATCTAAATCCTATTCTCTTTGAGATACTGTATTTAGATACAATAGAAAATATCACACAAAATCTGAACATATTTCAACACTTTTATTATTTATGTATGTCGTCTTTTTCTTCAATTTTTCTCACTCTTGCCGCCAATTACACCAAGTCTCATTCCTCCTCTCGTGTTTTTTTTTTGCTAAGTTTAGTGACCTTTCAAAGTTAAATTTGTCTAAAAACCCAATATAACTAAGTAGCCAATATTTAGCTTGTGATGCAGCAGTAATAGTTTTTTTAATTTTTTAAAGAGGAGTATAAGATTTTATTCTTACATTCTCGTGACTCAAACCCAGGACCTAATAGTCTACTTTCTAGGTAGTGGTTCTCTTACCACTTGAGCTAACCCACTTCATAAAAGGAAGAATGAATTAGACTAGCTCCCAACAAGGACGAGAAGAAAACAGTAATAGTTATCTAAAAGTCGAATTAGAAGAAAGTGAATGTGAAAACAATAAAAACTGAAATTTGGAGATATGATTTCAAGTCATTTTTTCTTCCATCCTTGTTAAATATGTCTAGAGACTTAATTTATGGAATCTGTTAGGAGTGCTCATTTCATAAAATAAAAAACTAAATATTTAACTTTATTTTAAAATATAGTTTCTATTGGGATGCTTTTATCTTCATTTTAGAGAAAAGAAATACATTTTTTTTGGAAATGGGTAATTGGGAGGAGGCATCCCCCCAATTCAGGAACATTGGGAACCGTTTGCGGCCCATAGGAATCCAACTGACATCTGGGTCCAAGCCGATTTCCATATGAGAATAGTAAGAACGCGTTGGCCCAAGGTTTTCTACCTTGAAAGCCCGCATGCATCCTACAATCTGGATGCTGACATTTTTTTACCATTGTCGTATGAGTCTCGTAGGTCCCTAATACTCAACAACCTACCAATAAGGGACTTGTACGTAATTATTGAGGATTCAATTTGGGTGGGGGTTCCAGTCAAGTCAATGCCTTACCACTCCTGCCAATCCTCATTGGCAAATTAATACATTTCTTTTGATCCAACATCTCTTGTAAATTGTCTTCTCTATTCGACAAAAAGTGGAGAGAGAGAGAGAGAGAGAGAGAGAGAGAATCCCTATATTTATTGGAAAACTCAAAATCTGTATATTCTTCAAATGTCTAAAATCTTCCAAAAATATATATTCTCTCTCTCTCTCTCCTCAAAAAAAGAAAAACATCACTTTACCTCTATATCCAAAAATTTATTCAAGAGTTGAACAATATTTATAAGCTTCATCAAATTATAGATAATCATTATTTTTAAAGGGCCGAGTGAGGTGTCAATCTCATAAATAAAGTACAAAACAAAGAAAATTACAGAAGTGACTACCCATGGAATGGGCAATGACAAACAAGAAGTCAAAACCTAGGTAGAATAAGAGAATTTCTATTAGGACCTCCAATTTTGCTCACTACACCTCCTTAGTCTTTAGTCACAACCTAGCTAGAATAAGAGAATTTCTATTAGGACCTCCAATTTTGCTCACTATACCTCCTCAGTCTTTACATCTCCACTTTTATTTTGATTACTAGAAATTTCTCACTAAACCTCTCATTAATTACACATTTTATCATGATTATAGTAATTCATCATTAATACATTAAATTTCTCACTACATCTCTTATTTTTTCACCACACCTCCAATCCTTTCTTTTTTTTCAAATAAAATATTATCTAATAAACTTAACAAAATTTTCATTGATGAAACAAACGATGCTAATTTTTTTTATATTTTGAACAAAACACTTTTCACATGATTTAACACTAAAATAAGAACAAAACTAGAATTATTTAGAAGTAAAACGGTATAGTTTTACAATGTAGGAATACAAATTTTGATCGGTAGTTAACATATATCCCTCCGAAATATGCTACTTTGTTTGACTGTAAGTAAAAGAAAAAGTCAAACAGAGGTTACACTCCCATAAATTCAAAATTCAATGAAAGCACATGTGTAATTCGTGAGTTTCCAACTTAAAAAATATATATATAAGGTTTTTTTTGAAATTACCTAGTCTAATGACTGCATATATATATGTGTGTGTGTGTGTGTGACGACCCGAACCAGAATCAGTACAGTAATCGGCTTAATCCACGAGTTTGTGCGTAATTACAGTTTTCCGTAAATTGATCGAATTGCCGGTTTTGATCACGACTTAATTATCGGGCCAGAATTTGAGTTGAGTCTCTTCTCGAGAGTTGTTGTACGCATGATTTCGAGTTCGTGGGCGGTTCCGGATAATTATTTCAACGACCGAGGAATATATTATGAATATTTGAAATCATGGAATTTCGTCGTATTTATCCGTTTGGATTGAGTTATCCGAATCGTGATTGTGATCCGTTTTGGACCATCGATCGTATCGAGCCGCTAGTATAAATATAGGAAATAGTCAAAAAATTATCGAAAACACTGTTCGGTAAGTTTGACCGTGTGTTGACCGTTGACTTTTGGTTGACCGGAGCTCCACCGCGGGTAACGAGTTGTTGCCTTCGAATTTCGCGTTTCCGGCCACCTCTAGCCTGGAAATTGGTATATTTCGATTCCTATCTTGATTTTTAATTGTTTAGAACTTGGAATTTCTTGATTTGGTTTCGATTTGAGGGAGAACGGAGGGTTTGAAATTTGTGTTTTCCGGCCAGAATCGGCTCCGTTTGGGGGCGGCGCTCCGGTGGCTTTCCGGTGATGATTTTGGGTGGAATCGATTGGGTTTTACTCAAGGATGATTTCCCCTTTGGTTTTGAGGGACGAGGTGGCGTGATGGAACCGGAATCGGCCGGGAAAGTTTTCCGGCGATTCTCGGCCGTGATTTTTCGAGCTGATTTTGAGCTACTTGCCGTCCCATTTGGCCTTTTGTGTAGTTGATAGATGTATTGGGCTCGAGGAGGAGAAGCTACGGTGAGCTTGGCCGCCGGGAAATTTTTCTGGTTGACGGCGCGCCGCCGGTGTCGGCGGCGGTCAACGGCGGAGCTCCGGCAACCCGTTGACTTTTTGGAATTTGATGATTTTTATGTTGTTTTGCTTGTATTCGTGCCCCGATCATCGCCTTGAGGTTTTCGAGTTGATTTGGATACCGGAGTTTTAGTCGAGGGTTTAAGTGGAGAGTTTGGGGAATTTCGACGATTATTTTGTATCGAGTTATATGTTTCCGAAAATGGTTGGTTTCCGAGGTGTGGTACAGTGTGATGAACTATGATTTTGATCAGTTATATTTTGTGATTATTTAGGGGATAGAGATCGTACGTTGGGCGAGGGATCTTCCGCCGAATCTAGTGATTAGCGCGAGTGTGCGCTGTGCTCATCTGTGAGTGGACTTTTCTATTTTCACTGTCGTAGCGAGTTCGTGATTTCCGTATTTATTTATATACGACGTTGAGATTATTTATTGCTTTTGGAGGTATTGTTTTATATTTTATTTGGTGATGACATTTATTTAGCATCGATGCATTGGCTACTCGGCTGATCACCGGTAGTCAGATCCAGGATTGAGAGATTCCCCTTAGCAGGGTTGAGAGATTCCCCTGATATGCCGCTAGGGTTGAGATATTCGCCTAGCCTATCACCGTCGGGTTTGAGAGATTCGCCTGACCGTCGGGCTTGAGAGATTCGCCTGGCACCTCCTTATATTTTCTGAACTTGCTTTGTATTGTTTTATGTATATGTAAATGGTGAAAGGCATATGTTTATTTTCGTCCACTCACTCTAACGATTTTATTGCCTTTCCCTTGGGCTTTTTGGTTTCCGTGCCCAGTTTGCAGTTCAGATTCTGGAGTCTCACGTCGCAGTTGGAGGCTTAGCGTTCGAGCTACCTTTCTTTTCCAGTAGGTTTCTTGTTTTGCCTACTTTTGTATATTTTTGTATATATACACTAGAGGTCGCTCTGATAGACTACTGATATGTTTTCATGTGATTTCCTCTAGATTTCTGTAAAGTACAGTGTTGATTACTCCTTTACTTTATTGTTATGATATTGAGAAATCCAGATGGGATTGGTGCCCACGGTTTGGCTTTTGTGGCATAGGATGAAGTGTGTTTTTCGGATCCAGGTTAATGACAATTCCATGTTAGTAACGAAACTCTGCCAAAATTTTTGTGGTTTTTGCAAGTTCGTGTTTTCAGAAAGGGTTTGATTCCGGTTTAGGAAACTAAATCGGGGTTGGGTCCTTTCAGTTTGGTATCAGAGCATTAGGTTGTCAGATTCTGTAGACTCTTGTAGTTGTGACACTTAGGGTATTTGAGTATGTACAGCATGTTTGGAGCGATGACCCGATTGGCCAGCGGTTACTCATCAATGCTCTGGGTGTTGTGTATTCTCAAATATCTGAGGTCTCATGATTACGTTCCTCGTGCTTGTGGCTAATGCTTGTCTTGTATCAATAGGATGCCTCCTCGACATGGTCCCCGTGTTAATCGGGATGTTGATCCTGATGAGGATCGCCAGACGCACGACTTGCTGATGCGAGTGTTACGTTTGGAGGAGTGTTTTGACCTTGTGGTCAAAGCTCGTACTGCTGGTGCGACTGTCTTTTCGGGTTCAGCTGATCCAGAGATTTGTGAGGCATGGTTGGTTCAGGTTGAACGCGTATGTGAGCGTCTGCGTTTTACCTCTGAGCAGATGACAGTGGTAGCAGTCGGTTTACTTGAGTCAGATGCATACTTCTGGTGGGTTAGCACCGATAGAGTTCTGGTTGATACTCCGTGGACTTTGTTTCGAGATTTTTTTATGCGGAGATACTTCAACCTGGTTACACAACAGCGGAAGTAAGAGGAGTTCACTAATTTGAGGCAGGGCAGTTTATCTGTGCTTGAGTATCGGGATAAATTTACCCGCTTATCTCGGTTTGCTCGTGATATGGTGGCTACAGAGGAAGCCAAGTGTCGTAGATTTGAGCTGGGTTTGAACTTGAATATCAAGGGGACTCTGACTACGTTGCATGTCTTTGGTTATCCAGTACTTACTTTGCTAGATCTAGGTGCTACGCATTCATTCGTGTCATATAGACTATCATCTTTAGCTCCTGTACCTGCGTCTCCACTTCCGGGGTTGTGGAGAGTGTTGTATCTGTCCGGTGAGGTGGTGAGTATTGGCTGGGTGTACAGAGATTGTGAAATTTTTATTGGAGGTTATGGCTTAGCCGCAGATTTGTTGTTGCTGGATATCGTCGACTTTGATGTGATTTTGGGTATGGACTTCTTGGAGACACATTGGGCTATGTTCGATTGTCACAAGAAGGAGGTTGCGTTTCAACGACCAGGCTATCCCGAGATATTGTTTTGCGGTCAGAATAATACTTCATTGCCATGTGTGATTTCAGCGATGAAAGCTGATCGGATGATGAAGAAGGGCTGTGTTGCTTACTTAGCACATGTTGTGGATACTACGGCTGTTGTGCCCGACATTGGTGATATTGAGGTTGTTTCTGAGTTTCCAGATGTATTTTTGGAGGAGTTACCGGGTATTCCTCCAGTTCGGGAGAACGATTTCACCATTGAGCTATTACCGGGCACTGGACCCATATCACAGGCACCTTATCGTATGGCGCCAGCGGAGTTGAAGGAGCTACAGATTCAACTTTAGGAGTTGCTGGAGAAGGGTTTTATACGACCCAGTGTATCGCCGTGGGGTGCTCCTGTACTATTTGTGCGGAAGAAGGATGGTTCCATGCGGTTGTGCATTGATTACCGGAAGCTGAATCAGGTCACTGTGAAGAACAAGTATCCGTTGCCGCGGATTGACGACTTGTTTGACCAATTCAAGGGAGCTTCAGTCTTTTCGAAGATTGATCTCAGGTCCGGATATCATCAGTTGAGGATCCGAGAGTCAGATGTGGCCAGGACAGCTTTCAGATCACGGTACGAGCATTACGAGTTTTTGGTTATGCCGTTTGGGTTAACCAATGCTCTCGCAGATTTTATGGACTTGATGAACCGGGTGTTCAGACGGTTTCTGGACAAGTTTGTGATCGTGTTCATCAACGACATCCTGATTTACTCCAGGAGTGTGGGCCAGTACAAGAAGCATTTGCGAGCGATTTTACGGACTTTGCGGGACAATCAGTTGTTTGCGAAGTTCAGCAAGTGCGAGTTTTGGTTGGCAGCGTGAAGTTTTTGGGTCACATGATATAGGCTGAGGGAGTCAGCATGGATCCTTACAAGATTGAGGCCGTGTTGAATTGGAGTAGGCCTACCACCGTACTAGAGATCAGGAGTTTCTTGGGTTTGGCAGGCTACTATCGGCGCTTTGTGCAGGATTTTTCACGGATTTCCACGCCACTTACCAGATTGATGAAGAAAGGCGTCAAGTTCGAGTGGTCTGATGCATGTGAGGAGAGTTACTTGCTCCTAAAGGAAAAGTTGACTACTGCACCGGTTCTGACCCTACCTGACGATAGTGGAGAGTTCGTGGTTTACAACGATGCATCAAAGTTGGGACTTGGTTGTGTTCTGATGCAGCATGGCAGAGTTGTAGCCTACGGTTCTAGGCAGCTGAAACCACATGAAGTCAACTATCCGACACATGATTTGGAGTTGGCTGCTATTGTTTTAGCGTTGAAGAGTTGGAGACACTACTTGTACGGAGCTCAGTGCAAGATATACACTGATCACAAGAGTCTCACCTTCTTGCGGACGCAGCCAGACTTGAATATGAGGCAGCGCATATGGATGGAGTTGATCAACAACTACGATTGCACTTTCGAGTACCATCCAAGGAAGGCCAATGTCATTGTTGATGCACTCAGTCGGAAATTCGGAGCTTCGTTGTTTCATGTGTGTGTGGCCAGAGTTTCCATGTTAGCCGAGCTTCGGGCTGCGGGAGCTGAGTTCGAGTGGGATGACGATGGAGCTTTGTTGGCTAGCTTCCAGTTCGACCAGTGTTGGTTGATCAGGTTCGGGAAGCTCAGGAAGCAGATTCCTACCTGTTGGACAAGAAGACCATGATTCGGAATGGTGTGCCAACAAAGTTTCGGTTGAGTGATGATGGTACGTTGCTATTCAAAGGCAGGTTATGTGTACCCAGGGACGATAGTTTGAAGAAAGTGATTTTAGACGAAGCTCATTGTTCGGCTTATGTGATGCATCCCGGTGGTACGAAGATGTTTCGTACACTTCGAGCTTATTACTGGTGGTGCAATATGAAGCAGGAGATTGCCGCATATATGAGCAGATGTTTGATTTGTTAGAAGGTTAAAGTGGAGAGGCAGAAGCCTGCGGGAAAGTTACAGCCCCTGGAAATTCCGGTTTGGAAGTGGGAGCACATTACCATGAATTTCGTGTAACATTTGTCGCGTACTTCGGCTGGTAATACTGGTATTTGGGTTATCGTGGATCGATTGACGAAATCCGCTTATTTTCTTGCACTCCCGGGGAAGATTTCAGTGGGCAGATTGGCAAAGCTATATTTGACGGAGATCGTTCGACTGCACGGTGTGCCTTTATCTATTGTTTCTGACCGAGACAGTCAGTTTACCTCCGAGTTCTGGCAGGCATTGCAGTGAGCTATGGGTACTAGATTGCATTTCAGTACAGTTTTTCATCCTCAGACTGATGGGCAGTCTGAGAGGACTATTCAGACTCTCGAGGATATGTTGTGGTCTTGTGTTTTGCAGTTTCGAGGAAATTGGGACCAGCAACTACATTTGATTGAGTTTTCTTATAACAACAGCTATCATGCCAGTATTGAGATGGCATCGTATGAGGCCATATACGGGAGGCAGTGCGGCAGTCCATTGTGTTGAAGTGAGATGGGCGAGTGATGGCTTATTGGCCTTGATCTGGTGAAGAGCACCATGGAGGACATTCAGATTATCCGGGATAGATTGAAGATTACCCAGGATCGCCAGAAGAGTTATGCGGACATGAGAAGAAAGAGTCTCGAGTTCGATGTGGGCGATTGGGTCTTCCTGAAGCTATCTCTGTGGAGGGGAGTTGTGCGTTTCGGGAACCGTGGCAAGCTTCGACCACGGTACATTGGTCCGTATGAGATTACCAAGAGGGTTGGTGTCGTGGCTTACAGACTTGAGTTACCATCTGAGATGGCTCGTGTACACGATGTTTTCCATGTTTCAATGTTACAGAAGTATATTCCAGATCCATCACATGTGTTAGCGCCACATCAGCTACCTATCCGAGAGGATTTGACATATGTGGAGGAGCCGGTATAGATTATCAATCGGCATGAGCAAGAGTTGAGGCACCGTGTTATACCGCTTGTGAAGGTCTTGTGGCAGAATCACTCGATTGAGGAGACCACATGGGAGACTGAGCAGCGTATGCGGGAGCAGTATCCTCATCTGTTCACTTGACAGGTACGTAAATTTTGAGGTCAAATTTTTTTTAAAGGGGGTAGATTTGTGACGACCCGAACCAGAATCAGTATAGTAATCGGCTTAATCCACGAGTTTGCGCGTAATTACAGTTTTCTGTAAGTTGATTGAATTGCCGGTTTTAATCACGACTTAATTATCGGGCGAGAATTTGAGTTGAGTCTCTTCTCGAGAGTTGTTGTACGCGTGATTTCGAGTTCGTGGGCGGTTCCGGATAATTTTTTTGACAACCGAGGAATATATTATGAATATTTGAAATCGCGGAATTTCATCGTATTTATCCGTTTGGATTGAGTTATCCGAATCGTGATTATTATCCGTTTTGGACCGTCGATCGTATCGAGCCGCGAGTATAAATATCGAAAATAGTCGAAAAATTGTCGAAAACACTGTTCGGGAAGTTTGACCATCGTTTGACCATGTGTTGACCATTGACTTTTGGTTGACCGGAGCTCCACCGCGGGTAACGAGCTGTTGCAGTCGAATTTCGCGTTTCCGGCCACCTCCGGCCTAGATATTGGTATATTTCGATTCCTCTCTTGATTTGTAGTTGTTTAGAACTTGGAATTTCTTGATTTGGTTTCGATTTGAGGGAGAACGGAGGGTTTTGAAATTTGTGTTTTCCGACCGGAATCGGCTCCGTTTGGGGGTGGCGCTCCGGTGGCTTTCCGGTGAGGATTTTGGGTGTAATCGATTGGGTTTTTTTCAAGGATGATTTTCCCTTTGGTTTTGAGGGACGAGGTGGCGTGACGGTGCCGGAATCGGCTGGAAAAGTTTTCCGGCGATTCTCGGCCGTGATTTTTGGAGCTGATTTTGAGCTACTTGCTGTCCGATTTGGCCTTTGGTGTAGTTGAGAGATGTGTTGGGCTCGAGGAGGAGAAGCTACTGTGAGCTTGGCCGCCGGGAAATTTCTCCGGTTGATGGCGCGCTGCCACCAGCCGCGGCGGTCAACGGCGGAGCTCCGGCGACCCGTTGACTTTTTGGAATTTGATGATTTTTATGTCGTTTTGCTCGTATTCGCGCCCCGATCAATGCCTTGAGGTTTTCGAGTTGATTTGGATACCGGATTTTTAGTCGAGGGTTTACGTGGAGAGTTTGGGGAATTTCGACGATTATTTTGTATCGAGTTATATGTTTCCGGAAATGGTTGGTTTCCGAGGTGTGGTACAGTGCGATGAACTATGATTTTGATCAGTTATATTTTGTGATTATTCAGGGGATCGAGATCGTACGTTGGGCGAGGGGTCTTCCGCCGGATCTCGTGATTAGCGCGAGTGCGCGCTATGCTCATCTGTGAGTGGACTTTTCTATTTTCACTGTCGTAGCGGGTTCATGATTTCCGTATTTATTTATATACGACGTTGAGATTATTTATTGCTTTTGGAGGTATTGTTTTATATTTTATTTGGTGATGACATTTATTTAGCATCGATGCATTAGCTACTCAGCGGATCACCGGTAGTTAGATCCAGGGTTGAGAGATTCCCCTGATATGCCACTAGGCTTGAGAGATTCGCCTAGCCTATCACTGTCAGGCTTGAGAGTTTCTCCTGACCGTCGGGCTTGAGAGATTCGCCTGGCACCTCCTTATATTTTCCGAACTCGCTTTGCATTGTTTTATGTATATGTAAATGGTGAAAGGCATATGTTTATTTTCGTCCACTCACTCTAACGATTTTATTGCCTTTCCCCTGGGTTTTTCGGTTTCCGTGCCCAGTTTGCAGTTCGGATTCGGGTGTCTCACGTCGTGGTTGGAGGCTTAGCATTCGAGCTACCTTTCTTTTCCAGTAGGTTTCTTGTTTTGCCTACTGTTGTATATTTTTGTATAAATACACTAGAGGTCGCTCTGATAACTACTAATATGTTTTCATGTGATTTCCTCTGGATTTCTGTAAAGTACAGTGTTGATTACTGTTTTACTTTATTGTTATGATATTTAGAAATCCGGATGGGATTGGTGCCCACGGTTTGGCTTTTGTGGCATAGAATGAAGTGTGTTTTCCGGGTGCAGGTTAATGGCAATTCCGTGTTAGTAACGAAATCGGAAAGGGTTTGATTCTGGTTTAGGAAACTAAATCGGGGTTGGGTCCTTTCAATATGAATGAATTAATTTCAATCAATTTCGTAGGGTTATTCGATCATTGCATAATCATATAATGAACAATGGAAAACGATAATTTCACACAAATATAGAATTTGTTTCATATAAGGATAATTATGTATTTACAAGATATACAGAAGAGGAGGTAAATTGAGCAACATGGGAGGTCTCAATAGAAAAACTCCTAGAATAATAACCAAAACTACCAAACTAACAAAATAATCTCCCTCAAGAGGAAAAAAGAAAAGAAAAAAAGTAACCAAAATCTTAACTAGTAACCATGGCGTTGTTAGTGAAAAGATCAACTCACTAACCTATTTGACTGCTGAAATAAAATCCTTTGCGAAAGATCACGGGCAAAGGAATATAGCCTAACACCGAGCCCTCCTGGGTCCTAAAGCAACCAGATCAGGAACCAAATTGGCCGAAGCCAAAAAAAAGTCCAGACCCAACAACTTCAGGCCCATATGCTCTAAGCCTAGGTTACACACACAGGATCACATGTTACTTGCCTTGAAGTAGCCACAAGTCAAGCAACCTGGCACCAACACTGTTAGACCACCGAATTGCTTCGTCGCAAAACTGAAGTACCACACTCATTATCCCAATCTTCCCCGTGAGAACCATGATCCTTACTCCAACAAACGCCTGCACTCCCGTATTCTTCCTTGAGTCTGGCCCAATACTACGACCATCTGTGAATCAAAAGGCGCTGCCCAAGGGAAGGGTTGTGATATCCTAACCTTTTTATATAGTTTCTACCATTTATGAATAATTCAAGTTCGATTTAGTGGCTGTGGTAAATAATTTTTATCGTCGATAAATATTAAGAGGTATCGGAATGACTTTTTATCAAATTGTTGACATTAGTTAACTTTGGTGAAAGTCGTAGAGTTTGTTGAGACGAGTTCGTAGACGTGAGAATTGTCAAAAACGGAGTTACGACGAGAAAGTTATGATCAACGGAAGTTTATCGAAAATGTAATAGTCATAAAAGTACGGGTATAAATAGAACTTTCCATTTTTGGAAAGATCAGATTTTTCATTTTGGGCCAACCAGAGTTGACCCACGTTTCTATATCTACCCTCAATTTTAAGAATTAAAGCTTGTAGAGAGAGAATCGATGAGGTAAAGGTCTAGAGTTTTCTATGTTTCGGGTTGCCCTCGCCGACGAAGTTTGCGGTGACAATTTGGGTAAGATTAGACTCATGTTGATGTCTAGATGATGTATATGTGTTGACTTTTTGATTCAAAATCGGTTCGAATCGTCGCTGCCGTTCGACGTCATCGCTGCAATGGTTGCCGGCGGTCCTGGCCATCATAAATAGAGGGGTTTTTCTCCCCTCTATCTCCTGAGTCAATTTGTGTATGCCTCGAGCTTCGAAATGGCTCAACAATGTTTCTTGGTCTCCTGCAAGATTTGAGGCCATGTTTCTTTCGGGGTCGATTCCGGCCAAACGAGTCAGAATCTTCTTAGGGACTTTTGAGACACTGTAATGGGCTTATTGTGATCTTTCCAACGGTGAGTAAATTTCCACCATTTACGGTGGTCACCGGTGGCGTATGGGCGGTACGCGCTGTCGTCTGTATTATAAAATGTCTTGTTTACACTATTTTGCGGTGGCCACCATCGTAACCTTGCTCTAGATACTAAATGATAGAATCTCAGATCTCAAATATGGAAAACACAAGATGAAAACTTCAGAAAAACAAGAAAAAACTTGCAATAGAGAAAAAAGACAAAATTGATATTTTGATTGATAATTCTCCAAATGAGCTGGCTACAAATATAAACGTTATCTCCTATATGTGTAGCCAATACACAAATAGTAACTAATTAAGGTTTAACAGCAGAAAAATGACATTCCCTCAAGTAACTAGAAATATTCATATGTGATTCATATCAGAATTTCGACGAACCACTGATCGACCGATCAGGTTCGAACGAAATTGGAGTCGATCGCATCGTCCATTGTCACAATCCTTCGAGTCACTGTCAGCAACACATCGTCACATGATTGGCCAACCCATTCAACAAGCCTCTACCATGAGAAAACATCGTTAGCTCCACCACCGAAAAATCGGCCGAAACCCTTCGGGTCGGACCTAGTTCTGGGTCGGGTCCAGATTGTTGGGCTGGGTTGGATAAGAAGAAAAACAGGCCAGACCTTTGGTCTTAGGCTGGGTTAGGTCAGAATCAGGCTTAGCCCAATTCTTCCAATTTGTTGCTTGCTGATGTGGCAACACGTCATTGCTGGCATGGCAATACGTCAATATTGACATGTAGAAATCAGTGATGATGTTGTAAGATGACTATGTAGTTTTCACTGAACACATGGTAAGCCCACTTGTCACTTAAACTATCGGTATGATTTCAAGGAATTTTCTGAATATAACCTGGATTAATTACCGAGTGAATGTACTTGATCAAATTAAACATCGACGTTATATCCCTCTTTAACGTTGATGAGTTAATTAGAATCTCCAATCATCTTACAGATTGATTCTGAATACTCATTCGAATCATGTAAATATATTTTTTCCATATGAAAATCAAGACCATTAATCAAAGTGGAGTCAGATTGGCGGAACCTTTCATACACTGTCTCGCACGGGTACTTACGAATCTGATTAGAGTGACAACATTGGTCATGTTGATTACTTTAACCATCCACACCTATACCCTAAACTCATAGTTTCCTGAATATTGTTGGTTATGAGAAGTATCAACTCTAATCGTTGGACACATCTATAAAAGATATTCTTGAAATGGTTTATTTCGGTTCTCATGGAATCTTATGATTACATGATTGAATTTGATAATTGTATTTATGCTCATTTGCGAGTTCTAGCTTACATTCATAACACTTAGGTGGCCTACAACCTAAGTTTTATGAGTGATTCAATTGTTCTTCACCAAAGACGTTGAAATAGACACATGAATTAGTGTAAGTTGATGGAAAATTAACTTCCTTCCATCAAAGAGGTAAAGTCGAGATATTTGGGGAAAATTAACCTTTCGTACACTGTTCTCCCAAAGTCGAGATATATTGTAGGACAATCCGTGTGTATGTATTGCATATGAGAATTCATTGGTAATTAAATCATTATAATAAGCTAGTCTTCCACCATTTAGGGGGGAGATAGGAACATAGTTCTTAACGGAAACGATAGGAATTGTCGTGGTTCCAACTCCACTCTGTCTCATTGAGATCCAGGATTTGCAGCGTCTGAAACTGAATCCAAACTTGGTGATAATCGATGGATGTTATTCTTATAATACTAAATTTTCTATAAAGTGCAAATACATACACGCACCCATACCATTCTAGGAGAGGAGCCTAGATGGGGCCACCACCGGCCGGTCCACTCTTGAGACCGAAGTGTCGCGGGCTTGGCCGCCAGTTTTGTGCGCCAAGTGATGCCACAGTTCAGGTGATTCCATGATTCCTGGTTAGGGGGAGTCATTCATCTATGACATCTATCCTCAAAATCTTTGTTATTGGATCCATACCAATCAACTATTTCTGAATTTAACTTATCCGTAATAGACACTTGAAACCAGTTTGTTACATGCGCATGTACATTGGACTTGGATGTCATAATAACTATAAGGGTTATTGATGATGTAGTCATTTAGATAAGGCAACAAAACTAAGTGATTTGAAAATTCAATGAAGGTTGAATTTAATTATTCACTAGATCAAGGAAGAGTAATGGGAGTTGGTTTCTCCATTCCACCTTGAGATAGAAAACATGTGAAACATGAAGTTTTCATATGGAAGTTTTTATCAAACGTCCTCAACCGTCTGTGATATGGAAGTTTTCATCTGTTCACGTTGAGTATCTTCTCCATTGATTGAGAATATATTCACTACATTTTGATTAATGTAGGAACTCACACTTCCTGACTTCTTATAATAGTTAGTAGTACTTCCAAGGAACTAATGTAGCAGAAAATACCTAGATCCCTTCCTCTACAATGTGACAATTATTCCAAGGATCTAAATACGTTGTCATCGAGATTTGGAGAAGATTTTACCTCATATTGGACTAGTTGGTGAGTATGAAGTCATGTCGGTTGACCTCATTCACCTAGCTTGAAGTCGGAATTGGTATGCCCGTCTGTAGGTGACCGTTTGAGATGCATGTAGGATCGTGTGTATGTCAATACAAAGTATCAAGTAACATACTCTGTTCACATACATGGCAAATTTTCTAGATTTGGATGAGTGATCTGGGAAAGCATTCATAAATCTTGACCAGAAAAAGGTTCTCTTAGTTCTCATGTCTTAACTAAGAGAAGTCCTTGACTTTGGTACTATAGACGTCATCCTCTCCAATTGTCGAGATACTTAGATTGCAACTTATCATCCATGAAACTTGTGAGCTAGATGGTAAGCCATGTTCCACGAAATGGGTTTCCATGCTAGAGTTCCAAGGCCTCTGGATTCGTGAAACGCAGTATATCCTAAGAGAAACAAAATATGAGTTCGGACCTCATATTCAAAGTCAAGTTGGTATAAACCACACAATCAACAAAAGACTTGAATTCAATCAAGAAAACTTTATGTGGCTTCGCTTCAGCCACACACGCACGCACCACCATACAGCACTGACAATCACCCTTATGAGTTGTAACACGCGCTCCCACGAGCCGCGGGTGTCCCGCGTGTCACTACCGGATTAAGACCCATTGCCGACGACTTTAAGTCGCCGACCTTGTTTTTTTTCTCGCCGGAAATTGCCCGCCGGAGATAGCATTACCGGCGACTCAAGTCGCCGGCAATGTTAGCGCCGCCGTGGCCGGAATTTGAAGTCATTGCCGGCGACTTAGGTCCATGTCGCCGGCAATGGTTGGAAAAATTTTGAATAAAAAAGCCAGTTCTGGATTGGGCCCAATTCCAGAACCTGCATTGAAAGACATAAACCGTACAATCATACAAGTTCAACAGTACACACATAAATGTCCAACGTACAATACAAATAGCAAAGATACGAAAATTAACTACAACTACACGTCAGGGTCGAGGAACTTGCGGGTCAGGGTCGAAGAAATCCATGTACTCATTTGAACTTTGGTGGCTACCATGGTCTTGCTGTGGCGGTGACTGGTGCGGTGGTGGTGGTGGATAACTGGGGAACACATGGACCGGGGGAGGTGTGGGGAGTGGTTGTCCGGTAGTCTGAGCCGCGTACATCGTCTGCATCCAGGTGAACATTTGTGTCTGCTGCTGGACCATGAGTCGGTGTTGCTCGATCATCCCCCGGTACTCGGCATCTCTGACTGCCTGCTGCTCGGCCATCTGCCTCATCTCCTCCATCTGCCTCCTTTGCTCCTCCAACTCCCTCTGCGTCCTATGAAGCTCCGCTGCGTGGTTACGACTAGAAGTTGAACTTCTTGACCCGGTAGAGTATTCTGAAGTGTTCTTCAATACTCCTTCGCCCGCAGAGCCCATTCCCCTAAAGTAGTAGGTATTCTTTCCAATCCCGCACGCTTTTGCCATGATCTGAGCCGCTATAGGGCGATCAAGCGGATCGATCTGAGAGGCATACTGGGTGACTTCTTCCTCGGAGCAGTCAGGATGGTTATTCCGAGCTATATTCATGGTCACTTCTGTGGTTGCCTCCTCCACTCTCGCCTAATTGAAAAGCAAAAATGAATAACGTATTATTTAACAAAATAAATTAATATCGAAAAATAGTTTTATTAACACATGCAGAGACGAAAGACTTACCGCTTATTCAGGGCACTGCGGATAGAACTTCTGATGAATATACACCAACGGGTTCACTTCTTATTGTTGCTGCGCCTTCTGATGGGCCCCGGTGTTTTTCAATCTATTCGCCCGGTTCGTCTTCGAAATCGCCTTGTTTGATAAACATATGTAAAAAAATTAGTAACTAACTATTTGAATGTGATACGATACATTAGGCTTGTAAGATATATTCAGGATGCATACCTTCGCTTTGGGGTGCTCGAAGTAGGCTATCAGCCACAGCCACTCGTACTCCGTAAACCGGAATTCGCTAGGGGTAGAACCTCGGCCTAGCTCCTTGTATACAGTGTAATGTGAAGAAAGCTCGTTCTTCCACTCTTTATACCTATATTAACACCAGGAAAAAAAAGTTAGAGATATTAAAACACTTGATAAACAAAAATCTAACTCGATATATAATCAAATAACTCGAAGCACATCACCTCATATGTAGTTGACGCTCTACCCACGTGTGAATAATGCATTCATCCACGTCAAACCACACCTACGATATGAATATATAAATGGTAAAATTATATATTTATTCGAACTTAATTAATAAATGTAAAATTTACGTAATGAAAATACGATTTAACTCACACTTAGTGCATTATGCACTTGCATCTTCACGTAGATAGGCACAGATTCCCAATCTGGCCAAAGCATTGGGACCTTGTCCCGCACGATCGCCCCGGCCATGCTGACATATTTTCGCGTGGTGTCAAATGCCTCGATCACCTCGCCATCCTCATTGGCTCTAATGGGTGTTTTCCTTCCCCCGGTGGCCTGCTCAAGTCGCTTCCCGGTGCAGGTGCCTCTAGCCCCTTTCCGTTTTCCAGTACCATTAACGAAATTGCCTAATAATACAATGTCAACAAATTGATATCATTAATTGAACCTATCGTAAATCTTAAGTAATAATTAAGTAATCAATCTTGTTAAATAAAATTTACCTGCATCGTCCGTTTGTTGGTTGGTGCACCTCACACTCCAAAGATACACGGGGTCGAACGGGATGAAGTTGTACGCTTCCTCCACGCTCAGGAACTCGGGCCGTCCTTCAACATAAATAGGCATCCCCCTATCATCGAATTCAGGGATCACAGGAATCTCGTCGGGCAGGAAGAGACCGGACGGCGGAGATAGACGAGGCCTGGACGATGAAGCGCCAGCACCATCTGCCTTAGATGATTATCATGAAACGGGAGTAGGCACCGGGCGAATAGGGGGCATTCGGATGGAGGGAGTTTCTGATGCCCCCATTGACTGTCGCTCGTCTGAGGGTCTGCTGACGGAGGGACGTCTGCTGACTGAGTGTCTGCTGACTGAGGCTCGAGGCTGGACTTCCGGTTGCACGGCTCCGGATCGTGCAGCTTCCTCTTCTGCTCGCGCAACTAGCAAGGCTTTTGTGTGAGCATTCATCATTGGCCCACTGCGCGTGTTGCTGACTGCGGCTGAGGAGGAAGCTTGACTACTGCTCCCTCCACTATTTCGGGAACCTCTCCGTTTGATGCCTCCAAGCCAATTTGCCGCAAAACCTCCTGGACACAGTAATAGTCATGGATTCGGTTCTATAACAAATCGGAACCGGAACCGTTTGGAACCGGAATCGGGCGGAACCGGAACCGTTTGGAACTGGAACCGTTCGGTTTCAAATGGTTCCGGTTACAAATAGTTCCGGTTCCGGGTTAAAACCGTTCTGGTTCCAAACCGTTCCGATTCCGATTTTTCACCTTAATTTATACGTTAAATTAACAACTATATCACCTTAATCCAAACACGTTAAATGCCGATTCCGATTTTTCACCTATTATATGTTAAATTAACAACTATATCACCTAAATTAACATATATACATACATCATTTTCGACTTAAAATTTTTCACATATATATACATCATGCATCTTAATTAAATTTAATTTTCACATATATATACATCACATATTAATCCAAATCACGCACCCTAATTAATTTTCCACATTTTTCACACATATATATACATCATGCATCTTAATTTAATTTAATTTTCACACATATATATATATATATACATCACATATTAATCCAAATCACGCACCCTAATTAATTTTCCACATTTTTCAAACATTACCGGTATATATATACATTGCATATAAATTAATCCAAATCACCCTAATTAAATTAAATTTCCACATACATATATATATATATACATTGCCACATACGTACATACGTATATATATATATGCATAAAAATAAATAAAAATTGAGAGAGAGAGAGAGGGAGAGAGAGAGAGAGAGAGGGAGAGAGAGTGAGTTTGCATGCACCTGCCATGGTGGAGCTCGAGGTGATTTTCCGGTGACGGAGGTGAGGGGAGGAGGTAGAGGAGGAGGGGAGGAGGAGAGGAGGAGGGGAGGAGAGGAAATTTCAATTTGAAATGAGGTTTTTTAGTTTGGAGAGAGGAGAAGGGAGAGGAGGTGAGGGGAGGGGAGAGGGGAGGAAAGGAAGAGAGATTTGAGGAGAGGGTGGCAGCCGGAATAGTTTGGGAGGAGGAGTTTTAGGGTTTGAGATAGTGAGAAATGAGGGAGAGCTCGACCTGGGTTCGCCCATATTCAGTAAACATTGCCGGCGAGTTAGTCGCAACTCGTTGGTAATGTCATTATTTCCCGAAGAATATCCGACTACGAATTCCAACACGATTTCCGACTACAATTTCCGACTACGATTTCCAACACGATTTCCGACTACGTACAATTTCCGACTACAATTTCCGACTACAATTTCCAACTACGATTTCCGACACGATTTCCGACTACAATTTCCGACTACAATTTCCGACTATAATATCCGACTATAATTAAAATACGTACATCATTAACGTACTAAGGATGATAATCGTAATCATCTTCATCACTTGAGTCTGACTCGGTTTCATAGGTAACCTCTGGCAATATGTGCCGCTCCTCGTCATCTGAATCAGCGTCAACTTCATATGGATTAACATCGAGAAGTTCTGCTCCAGTAATTCGAACCACACTCCCAGATCTCACATTATTAAGGCGAATCGTAGATGATTCCGGAATGTCAAAAGCGTTCGGCTCTTGGTATGCAGTAACTTCCTCATCATCTGCGGTCTCACCAAGTGTGGCAGCACTGTATATGTTTCTATGAGCAACATGGTTAACCACCTTCCACGGGACTTTGTTCAGAAGATCGTCAAGGTAAAACACTTGTTTTACTGATGAGGCAAGAACGAAAGGGTCTTCCCTGGTGCATAACTTCTGAAAGAATCTTGACAAGGCCACCAACGGCTCCACCACCTCTTTGGGCAGGTACCCTCGAATGAAAATAGGGAAAAGGCGTTGAAGCAGTACATGGCAGTCATGACTCTTTAATCTGTACATCTTATTGTCCCGGAAGTTAACACACCTGCTTATATTTCCTGCATAGCCATAAGGATACCTGCATATATATATATATATATATATATATATATAGCCATAGGCAACAATTATATTTCTCGCATATAACCATAATCCAGTAAAAATTTAAGGCCAAATTCTTGCATAGCCATAAGAATATATACCTGACATTACTCAGCCACCGAAAAATTTCATGCTTATGCTTCGGCTTTACGGTGTAAGGAGCTTGCGGCATTTTTCTCTTACCATCTCTTAACCACAAATGTTTCCGCAGTCCCATAGCTTTCAGATCAATGCGTGTCTTAGGGATGTCTTTTGTTTTCCCCTCCAAGTTAAGAACTGTGCCCACCACACTTTCACACACATTTTTCTCTATGTGCATGACATCTAGGTAGTGTTTGATAGGCAACCTTGGCCAGTAGGGGAGTTCCCAGAATATGCTCTTGTGTGTCCAAAACTTATACCTTTCGGGCTTGTCTGGAATTGACGCCACTATGTCAGGATGATTGCTCAGCTGGCCAAAATCATATTCATTCAACACTTCCAAAATTTCTTCCCCTGTCCATCACCTGGGTGCCACACCTGTTTCCACAGTCCCATCAAACGTGTCTGGATCCTGCCTAAATGGGTGATCATATGGAAGCCAACAATGGTGACGCATCTGAACAATTTTACTGCAATGAGGACTGCTACAATCAACCGTCATGCACTCTGAACAAGCCCTGTAACCCCTGGTAACGTTGCCCGACAATATACCGCGGGCAGGAAAATCACTGATGGTGCCAACAAGCATGGCATGCATCTGGAACATCTCATTTTTGAACCTATCGTAAGTGGGGTGGCCACACTTACTCAGGTACTTAAGCTCCTCAATCAAAGGCCTCAAATACACATCGAGACATTTTCCTGGATAACCCGGGCCCGGAATTAACAGAGTGAGCATATTGTATTCCTTCTTCATGCACATCCATGGTGGAAGGTTATACGGTACCAAAATAACTGGCCATATACTGTATTGAAGACTCATGTTGCCAAAAGGGTTGAATCCGTCAGATGAGAGCCCTAGCCAAACATTTCGAACCTCTGCTGCAAAATGATCAAACTCCCTGACCATGTGCTTCCAAGCCTCTCCGTCAGAAGGGTGTATAAGGGTGTCATCGTCAGGCAAATTCCTCTTAGCCCACCATCTCATTGCTTCGGCCGTGAAAGCACACATGAACAACCGCTCCAGCCTATCCATAAGCGGGAAATATCGAAGTATCTTCACAGCTTTCTTGTTGCCTGCAGGAGTCAACTTAAACCTTTCTGTAAAACATACCAGGCAAGCTTCAAGGTCTTCAAGATCTTTTCCCCAGAAGAGAATACAATCATATCTGCATGCATGGATTTTGATGTAGGAAAGCCCAAGATCTTTCAGGATATGTCGCACCTTATGATGAGTGGTAGGAAGACGATGACCGGGTGGCAGTAGCGAAGCAGTCCACTTCAGCCAAGAATCAACAGCTTTGACAGACATTTTGTTCTCCATTTTGTGCTGCATCACTCCCATCACACTTTCAAGAACAGTCTTACTACAACCGTCGTACAACGGAGTCTGTTGCAATGCAATCAGGTTGTTGTACTTGTCCATACCGCTTGTGTTGACATGAGCTCCAGGTAATGGCTCGACTGGCTCAATATGGGGGAAACCCTCAACGACGGGAGGGACATTTGGTGCTTCATCAGCAAATACACCGCTCTCATGAGGAAACATATCATTGATTAACATCGATGTTGGATCATAGGATGGACTGCCCCTCTCAGCAAAATCTCCATGATCATAGCGTGGACTGGCCCTCTCACCAAATTGTCCATGATCATGCGGACCCGCTAACGATGTTTCACCGTGATAAATCCAACAAGTGTACTTATCCCAAAACTCGTATTTACTCAGGTGCTTCTGGACTTTATCAATGGGAAAACGAAATCGATCGCTGCGACACTTACATTCTTTACATGGGCAATAATGAACTGTAGTGTCTCCACAATTAGCCTTCACAAAATTCACAAAACTCCTCATTCTCTGGTGATATCTCACATCCCATCTTTCGAGGCTCATCCAACTCTTGTCCATCCTGAAAATTCTAACAATTTTACGTATTATATATACACACATTCACTACTAATAATCGACAAGATATCTCAGTTCAACTCTAATTAAATCAACACATGCATGCATATATATACATATCGATCTAATTAATTAGATCGATCAACACACACATATATATATACATACACATATACGTATATATACACGTACCTATATATATATATAGCTTCCCGAGTGATCGAGTTTTCGACGCGCGCCTTAATTTTGACAATACCGAAGGATCGATTTCAGAGCGTTTTCCTTCTTTCGATTTCACCGGATTTTTTTCGATCCAAATGAATGAGCTGCTACGATCTACATCTAATATAAGAGGTATTGCCGGCGATTCATTAAATCGCCGAAAATGGAGACATTGCCGGCGAAATTCCGGCGAAAAGTCACCGGTAATGTTGCAAGACATTACCGGCGACCTACTCCGTCGCCGGTAATGTCAAGCCAACCATTGCCGGCGATTTTCCGGCCGGAATATCGCCGACAATGGTTGGCTTGACATTGCCGGCGACGGAGTAGGTCGCCGGTAATGTCTTGCAACATTACCGGCGACTTTTCAGATACATTACAGGCGACGGAGTAAGTCGCCGGTAATGATGATCATTACCGGCGACTTTCCTGGTCGCCGGCCTTGTTTTTTCAAAAATCGTCGGTAATGTTTCAAAACGTGGTAGTGTGTATATCCCACGCATTGACGTTTTTGTGTATTTTTCTTGTGTTCCTCATTTCGTTTGTTTGATGCTTCAAAAACTCATATCATCTAAGGTTAGATGAATGTTTACTGAGTTAAGGATGATTCTTTCTCTTATCATTTCAGTGTTATCCCGAATTAGTTGGTTTAAGTTTATAAATCCTAAACTAACCTTTACACTTAGTGTATCGAGTTCGGTTGTGTAGTCTCTGCTCAATTAAATATAAAAAATACTTTATGCATGAGTATTTCTGAAAGGACCCAACCCCGATTCAGTTACCTAAACCGGAATCGAACCCCTTCGAAATTTCGGCAGAGTTTCGTTACTAACGTGGAATTGCATAAACCTGCACCCTGAAAAATAACACTTCATCCTATGCCACAAAAGCCAAACCGTGGACACAAATCCCATCCGGATTTCTCAACATCATAGTATAAACAATAAACAATAAATAAACTGTACTATATATAGTATATCCGTGAAAATCCGTATAAACACGTATCAGAGTGTATTAGAGCGACCTCTAGTGTAAATATATACAATATACACATCAGTAGGCGAAACAAGAACCTACTGGGAAACACAGGTAGCTCAGATCACTAGCCTCCAACCGCGACGTGAAACACCAAACCTGAACTGCAACTGGGCACGGAAACCGAAAAGCCCAGGGGAAAGACATGAAACTCGTTAGAGTGAGTGGACGAAAATAAATGTCTTTCACCAAGTAATATATGTTATAAAAATATATGCGAGTCCAAATGAATAAATATAATAAAATACGCGAGGTAAACTCATACTCCTCCAGCGTACTGAGCATGCAAGTAAATAAATCCCACGGGGCCACTCATGGACACGTCCGTGCTAATACAGTCTGAATCACGGGATCCCAGACCCACACGTGATTCGAGCCAGAAAGGCCTCAGGTCAAGGTATCTGTTTCCACCCGGAACTGCATCGGTATAAGAAACAGACATCTGTACCTACCCGGAAATACATCGGCACAAGATACAGAAACCAGTACCCACCCGGAACTACATCGGCATAAGGTACGGTACCCCCCTGGTAGGCACCCTCGGGAATCAGCCGGGATGCGTGTGTATCGATACAACAACATGAACTACGACTGTACTCTGTGTAAATCAAATCACAAATAATCCGATGCAAATACAATAAACAGCATATACGTAATATAATCGTATAACGCATGCTCATAATAATCATAATCTCGTAAACATGCTCAAATTCGTAAATCATATAAAAGACTCGCAAGAATTCCGTGAAAAGAAATTGTCCACTCACAGGTGAGCAAAACGCGCACTCGCGCTAATCTCGTGGCCCGGCGGAAGATCCCTCGCCTGAAGCACGATCACGATCCCGATCTCGATCTCGATCTCCTGAATATTCACAAAACATAACTGATCAAAATCATAATCCACAACTCTATACTGAACCACTGAAACCATCCGTTCCCGGAAATATACAATGCAGTACAAAATAATTAACGGAATCCCCGAAATCTCCACTCGAAACCCTCGACTGAAAATCGGCTACCCAAATCAATCCGAAAACCTCTAGACGATAATCAGGGCGCGATTTCGAGAAAAACGACATTAAAAACACTAAAATCCAAAAAGTCAACTCCTCGCCGGAGCTCCGCCGTTGACCGCCGCCGGCGCCGCCGGCGCGCCGTCAACGGTGGAATCTCACGGCGAAACTTTCCAGATTTCAAGGTCTTTCCAATCCCAACATCTTCTTCAACTGACATAAGGGCCAAATCTTACCAGAACTAGGTCAATTCACCTCGAACAGTTCGGAAATCCAGTTTTCCGGTGACCTAATCGGACCTCTCTAAAACCTCAACCATAGCTAAAATCAAGCATACCATAAGACTCAGAGGGGCAAGGGGAGTCGAACCCCCCTAACCACCACCACCGTGGCTCGCCGGAACCACCCAAACCGTCACCGGCGACCAACCCGTTTCGGCCTCAATTCAAACTCAACAAAAACCCAACCAATTCCAACAAACTCAAGTGCCAATCAACTTGAAATTGAAAGGAGAAGCTAACCTTACCCTTCACTTGGCCGGAGGTGGCCGGAAAATGGTCGTCGGACGGCAAGAACCCGAAATGGAAACTTTCCTCTTCGGTCAACAGGTCAAACTTCCAAAAATGGAAAGTCAACGGTGGTCAACGCCAAATAGTGATTTTTGACGATTTTACGACTATTCCCGATATTTATACTCGCGCCTCGGGTCAATCGACAGTCCAAAATGAATATTCGAAATGATTCGGATAAACACGAAACAATCGGATAAACTCGTCGAAAACTGAAACTTCAAATAATCGTATTATATTACTCGGTTATCGGAAAAATCTTCCGGAACCGCCCACGAGCTCGAAATCACGTACTCTACAATTTCTGTGAAGACACCCAACTCAAATTCTCGACCAAAAACATAATCACGAATATAATCGGCAAACCACATATATATAACGTAAAACTGCGACTATGACCAATCTCGGGAATCGTGCAGAATACACAACTGATTCTGGTTCGGGTCGTCACATTTCATAGAAGTATTTTGTGTTTAAAATCCACCTCCATGTGATATTACTCCTATGAACGATATAACATCCCGTGTAGGGGTTACTCCTTTGGAATGCCTGAAGGGGAGACGTTAATTTCAGGGGGAGTTGAAGTTAGACGCGACGTAACATAGATGGACTGTGAATGATTTTTGCTATACTCTTTTTTCTGCCAAGCTTGTTATTCCCACAAGGTTTTATTACTTGGATAAGGTTTTAGCAATGCAGCAATGAAGTCAAGACAAGGCTAGATTTCTCTCAATTTTTTCTTCGTTTGAGAACATTTTTCCTGTAAGGATTTATGTTACTCGACAAGGTTTTTGATGGAACACAGTTGCTGAAGCCTACCACCATTAGTGAAGTCTTCCGGAGGATGCCTATGCTTTCGTTAGGACATCACAAGAGAGAGTGTTGAAATATGTAAGATATATTATGGTGTGATAATCATTTCTTAGGTAGATTTAGATGTAGAATATATTATGTAATAAAAAATCCTATTACTTGGCAATCAAGTAAGTAAGATCTCCATATCTTGTATGGATTAGGATTTAGTCCCTATATATAGATCATGTATTCTACACATCAATGTACAATATCAATTATCAATAGAGCCTTCTTCTCTAAAATCCATCTTATTCCAACACTAACAGATTTATCTTTCTAGTATGGACTTCTCCTATTATGTAGAATGCATTATGAATTATGTACTTTGAGGTTTGTGTATCTTCATTTTTGTTCGATCTATAAAAAAATTTAGAACTCGAAAACCCGGCAACTCTGAACCAAAATTGTGTGGGTTCGGTTGAGTTCGGGTTTGCTAAAAAAATTATTCAACCCAAACCCGTGTTGTACAATTCGAATTCAGGTCCCATCATTTTATACACAAACCCGAACCAAGCCATGCCTAGAAAAATGCGGATTTCTTGATTTGGCTCACTTTTAATTTGGAAACATGATCACATCTTCACCATTCAATTTCTAGATACTACTGTATATATCACTTTTACAAAATTTCATCCAATTTGATGATGTTTACGATACCTAATTAGATCAAACTAATTAACATATTATAATCTGTCCAACCGAAACCGTTCATATTCATATGTGGCAAATCACAATTTTGGAAGCTCAAACGATCATCAAAACGGATAAAATTTTGCAGAAGTGATATATAGATATATATATATATATATACACACACACTACTATCTAGAAACCGAATTGTAAAAATGTGATTATATGACTTAAAATGAGTCAAATTAAAGAAACCCTCATTTTTCAATAAATGCAGAGTTCTTAGCAGAACCTTAATCACGGGTTATCTATCACATACAATCAATCTTAGATTTGAAACACAGTTCTTAACACATAAATATTGTCTGCATGAGAGCTAATTTGTTTGGCATTTACCTTTTCCTGGGGTACTTTGGAACTTTAACATACCCAAACAAAAAGAGACTAATCTAGCGAGTAGATCTTCTATAGGATTTTCGTGTGAATTGTCCTTATGGCGCAACAAATAATAAGCATGAGGGATATATAATTGTAGGATTTCACTAGTCACTAGCAAGATAGCTTGGATATGAAATTTTCGAATGAACAGTAATGATTTAATTTGTCATTTTACATTACACACCCCATTTCTTGTGTGAATATTTCAATCGTTTGCAAATGTGTGTTGAAAACATACGAAGTTTCATTAAAGTGGGGTAGATATTGTAAAAAAAAAGAAAATTCTTCATTGATGACATCTATGGTGAAGACTTGGTGAATACCTTCTTATAAGTCATATTTTTCAATAATATTTTGGAAGATCAACTGTTATATATCTAGTTACATATACGTAGATCATTTCTATAAATTTTCATCCAATTTGAAAATCATTAAGGTGTCGAACAAGATGAAATAAATGTACATTCCAAATTTATCAAACGTGAACCGTTTATGTTTATAATTGATAAAACATGATTTTGAATCCCTTAACGATTTTCGATTTGGTTGAAAAATTTACAAGAATGATCTACTCATATATAGCTAAACATCTAACTGTTGATATGTCAAAATATGAACAAAAATTAAGTCTTATAAATCATTGTATAGAAAGTTCTCACCCAGTCCTCACTATAGAGGTCCTCAATAGAGAAGCTCCCTTGTAAAAAAAGGGTGTTGTGGGAACAAGAATTTTCAGAATCCAACTTAGGATCAACAAACATGATGTCAAGGTTAGTCGAAGGATAAGAACATCAAGGATTGGATCTTTGAAGAGTATGTCGAAGGTCAACAATCGATTTTGGAAGTGTTGCTTGAGGTTCAAACTTCCTAAGCGTGCGCCCACGTAGTCCTAAAAAAGAGGCACTAAACATGGAGTAAGGCGCAAGCTTAGGAAGGTGGTACCGAAATAGGAGGATACTGGGGTTCAGGCTGAAGTTCAAGGATCAAAGTTCTGGGCAGGAACTTCGAAGCGACAGAAAATGTAGTGGCCCCTACTTTGGCATCTCTCAAGTAGTATATTTAGGTGAAAAGAGTAAGTTTTCTTATTAGACTCTACTCAGAACATACTTGCACTAAAACTCTTACTGACTTGAGTATTTTTTACAGGTACCCTACCCCCCCCCCCCCCCCCCACCTTTGAACCTCACATTCGATGTTCGATGAAGATCGAGGCAGGAGGTCTGGCAATAACCAAGATTTGTAAGAAAATTTTTCCTAAAGGATAGAGCAAATGCTCGGGGCATTGTTGCAAATGGAGATTGAAAAGTGTGTGAAGATGTGCATGCTTAGGGGTAATTAGAACCTACAACAGGGTATGAAGTTGAAGATCGAATCAATTGTTTGAGTGATCAGTTCATTGGGAACATCTTGCTATATAAGGTGAGATCACATGATGGTGAAAATTGGAGGTAACAAATTTGGGTTATCAAATTGCTTTGTTACGTTTCAAGGTATGATATGCATATTGATCAACTTAGTGAAAGAGGGCTTTGCATATCTTGGATATAAAATAGACGGATCGATGTGTCGACTTGAAATGCTTATATAGATGCTGATTTGAGTTTCGAGGTGTAGCCTCATAAGCATGTGAAACACTAATTGTGCATGGCATAAGTATATTATAATATTGATCAAATATGTCATGAACATCGAGATGCATGTGTAGTATTTTAAATACTTGTTTTGGTTGATGTGTGTGTGTGTATTCATCCTTGGAATGTTTGGTCAACCGGGAGTGATGCGATTGGATTTTGCAAGTATTTTTGATATTGTTATTGCAGAATAACCTATGAAAATAATGGTCTATCTGATGACATCAATATATTCAAGACCCGAATGAGAGAGGGACCTGGTATAAAGAATGTAAACTCATCAAAGCTGAGGCTGAGGCTCGAGTTCAAATGTGAGGTTCAAGATTGAAAAGGCTGAGGTTTAAAATGGCAGGGTCGAGGTCTAAGGTTGCAAGATTGAAGTTCGAAATTAGAAGATTGGTGAAAAATTGAATTGGAAAATTTTTTAAATTGAGCCATCAGATTCAATCAACAAAGAGTTGTACTCAAATAGGAATGCATGAAACATGGGAAAGCATCAAATTCATGCATAGAGACCTAGGGGCAACTCTTATACCTTGATGATGACTTTGCACGGCAAGACGATGTGCATTTAGAGTTTGACTCACCAATCTTCGCGAAAGACTTTAGCGATAGAATGATGAAAGAGTTGTTAGGCCAACTCAAGAGGTAATATCGATTTAGTTTGGTTTTGGAAATGATTGATATACAATTGAGTAGCCAGCATTGGGCATCAATGGGGTATCAATGGAGAACTGATGGAAGATTGGTCATTTGTCGACTGAGGTAAATGGTATCGTGTTATCTATAAATAAAATTTAATGATTAAAATACATGCTTTGATGTTTGCATGCGTAAATTGTACATGTGTAAATGTGGTTAAGGCTATTGAATCACACAAATATCCATCAAGCATGGATATAAGGTTACAGGTGAAGAACAATGATAAGTAATATGAAAGAGGCTAGATGTCAAGTGCTGGAAGTTGGTCAAGTTAAAAGTCTCTAGCGAGACCTGATGAATGAGATACTTCGTCAAGTTCGAAGCTTATGAGTAGAACCTCTGACGGAATTATAATTGTCAAGTCTAAAATTATCGAGTAAGACCTCTGACCAAAAAAGTGTATTGGTCAAGTTCGAAATCTTGAGAGCAAAACCTCGGACTGGAAATGTATATTGGTCAAGTTCAAAAGCTTGAGAGAAGAATCTCTGACATGGAAAGTATATTGGTCAAGTTTGAAAGCTTGAGAGAAGAACCTCTGACAAGAATGTGTAGGGTCAAGTTTGAAAGCTTGAGAGCAGAACCTCTGACTGGGAAAGTATATTTTTCAAGTTTGAAAGCTTGAGAGCAAAACCTCTGTTTGGGAAAGTATATTGGTCAAGTTCGAAAGCTTGAGAGCAGAACCTCTGACAAGAATGTGTGGGGTCATGTTCGAAAGCTTAAGAGCATAACCTCTGACTAGAATGTATGTCGGTCAAGTTCGAAAGCTTGATAGCAAAACCTCTGACAAGAATGTATGGGTTAATGTCTAAAACTTAAGAGCGGAACCTCTGACCGGGAAAATATATTAACAAGTTCCAAAAGCTTAACGTGCAGAATCCATAATTGAGAAAGAATATTCGGTCAAGTTTGAAAGCTTAAGATCGGAACCTCTGACTGGCAAGAATACTTGATCAAGCTCGAGGCTTGAGAGCGGAACCTCTAACTGGGTAAGAATACTCAAACAAGTTTGAGGCTAGAGAGCAGAACCTCTTATTAGAAAAGAATACTTCGTCAAGTTTGAAGGTTATGAATGGAACCTCTTATGGAAGTATAGACACCAATATTGAGGCTTTTAACCTGAATAGAGCCTCTGATGAAGATAAACAGAAACTAATGACGAGGAGCTTCGAAGTCGGTGCTTTGAGCTTCAAACTTTCAAAGATTAACAAATAAGCTGCGAATGCTAAAGTAAAGTTTGCATGCAAGAAAAAATAATCCTCTCTTCCAGTATGGTGATCCAAAGAGAGGAATTATTTGGGCATGTATGTATAAGAATGTATAAAACACTTAGTAGACCTCTGATGTCATCAGGATGTCAAAGTAAAACGGAAATTATTGTCACACCAAAGCCTACGGTGGACTTGTTAAAGTTTGGTACGATAAAAATCCATGAAAAATAAAATGAGAAAATTGTAGGGAAACAAAAATTTGTTAAAGCTTGACGATGTTTGAAGCAGTTAACGTCGAGCTTGGAGGCCTTGGTAAGAAAGGAGAAAATGCATAGAAACGCCTTTCTCAATGAGTTCGAATTGGTAAGAGTTGACTCCAGAGTTGAAACCACGAGTGTAGGCTGCAGTAACGTCGGCTCTAAGGCCTCAAATAGTGTCTAGCAAGCGGTGGATTGTGTCATCATTATGGGTCACGTCGTGCCGGAGCCGAAATACCGTCTCCTCCAAACCATCAGCCTTGGTTTGGCTGGCCTCGAGTTCAAGCTCAAAATCACAGGAATCTTGACAACCTCAAATGCTAGCAGGCTTGAAGCGGTCTAAGCTGCGACTCCTGCGGTCGTGAGGGGAGGAAGGGCTGCGTCGGCGGTGACTACACTCAACGAGGTCACAACGATGATGAAAGGACAAACTCTCTTCAAGATGAGTAACTCTATTCTCTAGAGTCATGCCTTCAGTGCCGGGGCTGCGAGAATCAAAGTTAGTATAAGGAGACATCGATTCGTCAGATCGATAACGTGACATGAATGCCAGTAAGTAATTTTACAATTTGCACAAGTTACGTAAAATGCAGAGATTTTTGGGTTAACGAGCAGAAGACTCATGTTAGAAGAGGACAAGGGGCATGTTGGAAAACTCTTTTCCTTTCCCTTGACGACGGAAGTGTTAATGTCAAGTCTGAAACTTGAGCAGGTCCTCTGGCAGGAAAAGTATGAGCGTCAAGTTCCGGCTGAAAAGTTGAGCCGCTGATGACATGAAGTGTTGATGTCAAGTTCGAAGCTTTTAGTAGAACCTCTGACAGGGAGAAGAACGGGTGTCAAGTTCAGGCTGAAAAGTTGAGCCGCAGACGAGATGAAGTGTAGGCATCAAGTTCGAGTGGTGAGCCGAACCGCCAACGACATGAATGTGAATATCAAGTTTAAAGTTTTGAGTAGAACCTTTGACGAGAAAGTATGAGTCTTGAGTTCAAGTGGTGAGCCAAACTGCTAACGATGTGAATGTGAGTGTCAAGTTTGAAGCTTTGAGTAAAACTTCTGACAATGTGAGATAATAAACAATAAGCTCGAACTACGAGTTGAACCTCTGACAACGTGAGGTGTTAATGCCAAGTTTGAACTATGATAAGGACTTCTGGCTGGACGAAGCATCGAGATGCAGCTTTGAACGATGAGCTTTGAAGGATAAGCTTGGAAAGCGAGCTATGGAATTTTCTCAGATAAGATTTAAATGTAAGAATAATTCTTCCTTCAATTTCGATGATCTGAAGAGAGAAATTATTTAGGGCATGTGTTTGAGAAATTTTGTGATATATTTGTGAGATCTATGATTATATGATATCAAGATAAAATAAGATAGCAAAAATAGATTATTGTGGAACCAAAACCTATGGTAGACCTTTTCAAGTACGGTATTCGAAAAAGAAATAAACGAAATTGCAGAAAAAATTGAGAATAGCCTACCGGGCAAAGGGTCTGAAGAGATGGTTAAGTGAAATCGAACAAAACTATTTGAGAATAGTCAAGTGAACATGTACGTTCAAATATAGAAGAATGAACGACCAAGTTTGAGGTAGATGAACTTTGAAAAAGTTCATAGTTAGGTGAAGTTTGAGAGTTCATCATTCGCTGAAATTCAAGCATCAGTTGAAGATTTCTTACAACATGTATAGAGAGTTTGTGTGCTACAAAAGTTGAGGAAGCACTTAACTCGGAAAGAGTATGAAGACGCACGGCTAGGATGCAGTGTTTTGGAGTATACGATGGGGTAAAAGGAGGAATCGAGCATTGAGTTGAATTTAATCTCAAAGAAAGTTGAAAATCCTTGGAGGAACCTTAGATTACCGTAAATATTGTTGCAATAGAAAATATTGTTACGTGAATAGAAATATTGTTGCAGCAAGGTATGATGCGTCGAATTAGAAAGTGGAGCTAAAGGTTAACCGTTGTTCGAGAGATTAGTTGCAACACAAGTTTCAACAAAAAGTGATCAAGGAGTATAGAAAATCGAAGCAAAGTTGAAGTTTGAGACATAGTGTGACGACCCGGAACAGAATCAGTAGAATAATCGGCTTAATCCACGAGTTAGCGCGTAATCGCAGTTTTCCGTAAATTGATTGATTTGCCGGTTTTGATCACGACTTAATTATTAGTCGAGAATTTGAGTTGAGTCTCTTCTCGAGAGTTGTTGTACGCGTTATTTAGAGTTCGTGGGCGGTTCCGGATAATTATTTCGACGACCGAGGAATATCTTATGAATATTTGAAATTGCGGAATCTCGTCGAGTTTATCCGTTCGTATTGAGTTATCCGAATCGTAATTGTGATCCGTTTTGGACCATCGATCGTCTCGAGCCGCGAATATAAATATCGGAAATAATCAAAAAATTGTAGAAAATGTACTGTTGGAAGTTTGACCGGCATTGACCCTTTCTGGTACGTTGACCTGCGTTGACCGAGGAGGTAAAACTTCACCGCCGCTTGACTCGCCGGCGACCTTCATTTTCCGGCCACCTCTGGCTTGGACTTTGGTATATTTTGATTCCTCTCATGATTTCCTACTGTTTAGCACTTGGAATTGTTTGATTTGGTGTCGATTTGAGGGAGAAATGTGGAGTTGAATTTCGAGGTTTTCCGGCCGGTTTTAGGGAGGTTCGACGGTGG
This sequence comes from Geum urbanum, assembly GCA_946800695.1. Classification (NCBI taxonomy): domain Eukaryota; kingdom Viridiplantae; phylum Streptophyta; class Magnoliopsida; order Rosales; family Rosaceae; genus Geum; species Geum urbanum. Next base: position 27,758,877 of record OX327011.1, read on the forward strand.
TGCTCCAGCCACGGTGGTGGCACGGGATTAGGGGGTTTTTGACCGTGGGGCAACGGCGGAGCTTTTGGGAGGGGTCTCGAGGGCTGCTGTGCGCCGTGGACGAAGATCGGAGGAGATCAGAGGCTGCCGGCAGTGGAGGATTCCGGATTTTTCGAGCTGATTTCCGGCCAATCTCGGCGGAATTAGACCTTGCATCAGTTGAGAAAAGTGTTGGGCTCGTTGAGGAGAAGCTTCAATGAGCTTGGCCTCCGGAAAATCTCTCCGGTTGACGGCGCGGCGGCGGCGGTCAACGGCGGAGCTCCGGCGACCCGTTGACTTTTTAGAATTTGATGATTTTAATGTCGTTTTACTCATATTCGCGCTCCGATCATCGCCTTGAGGTTTTCGAATGGATTTGGGTACCGAATTTTTAGTCGAGGGTTTGTGTGGAGATTTCGGGAGATTTCGTCGATTATTTTGTACCGCGTTATATGTTTCCGGGAACGGTTGGTTTCCGAGGTGTGGTACAGTGTATTAAGCTATGATTTTGATCAGTTATATTTTATGATTATTCAGGGGATCGAGATCGTACGTTGGGCGAGGGATCTTCCGCCGGATCTCGTGATTAGCGCGAGTACGCACTGTGCTCACCTGTGAGTGGACTTTTCTATTTTCACTGTCGTTGCGAGTTCGTGATTTCCGTATTTATTTATATACGATGTTGAGATTATTTATTACTTTTGGAGGTATTATTTTATATTTTTTTATGGTGATGACATTACTTGCATCGATGCTTTGGCTACTTGGCTGATCACCGGTAGTCAGACCCAGAGTTGAGAGATTCCCCTATTATGCTGCTAGGGTTGAGAGATTCCCCTAGCCTATCACCGTCAGGCTTGAGAGATTCGCCTGACCGTCGGACTTGAGAGATTCGCCTGACCGTCGGGCTTGAGAGATTCGCCTGGCACCTCCATATATATTTTCCGAACTCGCTTTACATTGGTGAAAGGCATATGTTTATTTTCGTCCACTCACTCTAACGTTTTTATTGCCTTTCCCCTGGGTTTTTCGGTTTCCGTGCCCAGTTTGCAGTTCAGATTCTGGTGTCTCACGTCGCAGTCAGAGGCTAGTCGTTCGAGCTACCTTTCTTTTCCAGTAGGTTTCTTGTTTTGCCTACTGTTTTATATTTTGTGTGTGTGTGTGTGTGTATATATATATATACACTAAAGGTCGCTCTAATACACTACTGATATATTTTCTTATGATTTTCCCCGGATTTCTGTAAAGTACAGTTTTGTTTACTGCTTTACTTTATTGTATGATATTGAGAAATTCGGATGGGATTGGTGCCCACGGTTTGGATTTTGTGGCATAGGATGAAGTGTATTTTCCGGGTGCAGATTAATAGTAATTCCGCGTTAATAGCGTTACTCTGCCGAAATTTTTGTGGTTTTTTTGTTGGTTCGTGTTTTCAAAATGGGTTTGATTCCGGTTTAGGAAACTAAATCGGGGTTGGGTCCTTTCACATAAACTCAATGTTTTGAAGCAGAAGTTGAAGTTCAAGACATAGACTCGCACGGCTCAAAACAGAAGTTGAAGTTCGAGACGTAAGCTTAAAGTCTCAAAGCAGAGTTGAAGTTTGAACATATTCTTGAAGATAAATGGAATATCCAGAAAGGCCATAAGACATTGAAGGGTCATGTTGTAATCAAGATAAGCTGATATTGCTCCCTCTATGAAACAAGGAGGCATGGAAAAATGTATGTGAGGGGCGTGTGAGCAACACCCTAAAAATCATTAAAGGCATGGTCACTTGAAACTTGGCTCAAAGTAGTGACTATGGGCAAAGAGTGACGATTGGACTAATTCCTCAAAGTAGGAAAGTCGCGTTTTGTTGTTGTGATTGATTGCTTGAGGAGGAAAATGAAAGTGGTTGGCGAAGAACGGTTCTTTAGTGTGGAAACTTGCTATCTCGATTGAGAACGTGGAGTCAAGTTGTATTGTCTCACGAGGTTTGGGAGCATTGTCGTGATATTCTTCAAAGAGGAGACATTTCGAGCAAAATATGAAATCCTCGTGAGACTCGGGGGCATTGTTGTGATGATCTTGAGAAGAAGATATCATAAAAGATATGTGTAACGCTTCTTGTGTACAGGAGACATCGTGATGATGATCTTCGAGGATAAGATGGTATAGTCAAGAACAAATTTGAACCCTTAAGATATCTTGGGTCGAGAAAAGTTGGTTCGATGAAAGATCGGATTCATCAAAATTCCAACATATGCCACGTAGTGGAAGAGTTGTGGTTTAAGTGGGAAGTCTATGTGTTTCCTGGTGCATGAAATTGGGAAAGCGAGGGAAGTATGTGACGACCCGAACCAGAATCAGATGTGTGTTTGGCACGATTCTCGAGATTTGGTTTTAGTCGCAGTTTTGCGATATTGTGTGGTTTGTCGATCCGTTTCGCGACTATGTTTTCAGTCGAGAATTTGGGATGAGTGTCTTCACGGAAATGGTAGAGTACGTGATTTCGAGTTCGTGGGTGGTTTCGGAAGATTTTTCCGATAACCGAGGAATATTTTATGATTATTTGAAGTTTCGGGTTTCGACGAGTTTATCCGTTTGTTTCGAGCTTATCCGAATCACATCGTGTATTCATTTCGGACCGTCGATCGACCCGAGGGGTGAGTATAAATATCGAAATAGTCGTAAATCATCGAAAAATTTGCAAATTGGGGTTTGACTGAACTTTGACCAATTGTTGACTTTCCAAAATTGGAAAGAGACCGTTGACCCGTGCGGTGAGCGAGCAACCCGATTCGGTTCGTCGGCGACCCGGTTTTTCCGGCCACCTCCGGCCAGGTTAAGGGTATCATTCGAATCCTTGTGAGCTTCTCTTTCATGTTGCACTTGAGTTTATTGAAATTGATTATGTTTTTAGTGAGTTCGATTAAGGGCCGAGATGGTTTGGTCGACGGTGATGGGTGGAAGGGTTCCGGCGAGTTTTTGGGGTTGGGTTGTTAGGGGTTTCGTTCCCCACAACTCAGTGATGCTCCCTAGGTGTTTGGATTTGAACGAGATGAAGTTTGGGGTTGAACCCGATTGGGTTTTTCGGTTAGGGATTTTGTTGGTTTTGTGTGATTTTGGAAGGGATGCGTTTGGAATTGAGCTTGGTGTTAGAAGGAAAAGGGGTTCGTCTGGTCGAGAGGGTCCGATCTGGAAAATTTCACCGAGAAATTCCACCGTTGACGGCGCGCCGCCGGCGGCGGCGGCGGTCAACGGCGAGAAAAGTCAACTTTTCAGATTTCGATGTAATTAGTGTCATTTTTCTCGTAATCGCGCCCTGATTATCGTACGGAGGTTTTTGAGTTGTTTTGGTTAGCCGATTTTCAGTCGAGATTTCGAGTGGGGATTTCGGGATTTCCGTAATTCATTTTGCACTGCATTTCGTATTTCCAGGAACGGTTGGTTTCCGTGCATCAGTACAGTGTTGTGGATTACGATATTGATCAGTTATGTTTTTGTGAATATTCAGGAGATCGAGATCTGGATCGTGAGCGTGCTTCTGGCGAGGGATCTTCCGCCGGACCACGAGTTTAGCGCGTGTGCGCATTTCGAGAGTTTGTGAGTGGACATTTCTTTTCACAGATTGACTGCGAGTCTTTTATGAATGATTTACGAACTTGAGCATGCGAATTGATTATGATTTTACGAGCATGTGTTTGCTATTATGTTTATACGAATATACGTATACGAATATATACATATACGTACATATTATGTTTTAAGCATGTGCATAGAAAAGATTTATGATTTGGTTTACATAGAGTACAGTCTCAGTATATGTTGTGGTATCGATACGCACTGGCTTCTCGGCTGATCCCCGAGTATGCTCCGGGGGGGACAGATATCCTGACCCGAGGCCTTTCTGGCTAGGAATCACGTGTGGGTCTGGGATCCCGTGGTTCAGACTGTGCTATCGCGTGGTAGTCCATGCGAGATTCCGTGATACATTTACGTTGCATGCTCTGTACGTGAGTGGTAGCCGATGTCTCCTCACGTACTACTTGATTTTCATGCATTTGACTCGCATATGATTTTATATGTATATATATACTTGGTGAAGGATATTTATCTTCGTCCACTCACTCTAACGTGTTTATTGTCTTTCACCTGGGCTTTTCGGTTTCCGTGCCCAGTTTGCAGTTCAGGTTTGGTGTTTCACGTCGTGGTTTGGAGGCTAGTGATCAGAGTCACTTGTGTTTTCCAGTAGGTTCTTGTTTCGCCTACTGATGTACATGTTGTATATGTTTTACTCTAGAGGTCGCTCTGATACATTCTGATACATGATTGTACGGATTTTCACGGATATACATATATACATAGTACAGTTTATTCATTGTTGATGATTATATTGTTGTTGAGAAATTCGGATGGGATTGGTGCCCACGGTTTGCTTTTTGTGGCATAGGATGAAGTGTTAATTTCCGCGTGCAGGTTATGATAATTCCACGTTAGTAACGAAACTCTGCCGAAATTTTGAAAAATTTTTATTGGTTCGTATTTTCGAAAGGGTTTGATTCCGATTTAGGTGTTGAATCGGGATTGGGTCCTTTCAAGTATGCGTCGAATGTAAGGATCGAAGTTGGGAAGCTCGAGGAAAATCGAAGGTCGAGGTGCGAAAGTTCAAATAGCGGTGAGAAGCTGAATTTCCTCTAATGGGCTCAAGTTTTTGGCCCAAAGACGAAATTGAGGCATTGTGGAAACAATAATTTTTAGATTCGAACTTAGAATCGACAAACATGAAGTCGAGGTTGGTGGAAGGATAAGAACGTCAAGAATTGGATCTTCGAAGAGTATGTCGAAGGTCAACGTTCGATTTTGGAAGAGTATGTCGAGGTGAATATCTAAGGTCGAGATGAGTCTCAAAGTTCGATATTCATATTCAGATAAGATCCATTACATGGAACGAATGGATCGTGAGGCATTGGCATGTGTCATGAGGAAGGGCAATGATCAGATCGAGTTTGGTATGCTAAGAGCCCACGTAGCCCTCAAAAAGAGGCACTAAACATGGAGTAAGGCATAAGCCTAGGAAGGTGGCCAGGAAATAAGAGGATAGTGGGTTTGAGGCCAAAGTTTGAGGATCGAAGTTCTGGGCATGAACTTCGAAGTTCGACAAAAAGGTAGTGGCTCCTATTTTGGCAGCTCCCAGGTAGTATAATTAAATAGGTGAAAAGAGTTAGTTTTCTTGTTAGACTCTACTCAGAACATACTTGCACTAAAATTCTTACTGACTTGAGCGTCAAAATGTTCTTCCAAGTACTACCCCCCCCCCCCCCCCCCCCCCCCCCCGTTCATAAATCTTGAAAATCTTTATCGAAAGCGTCATTAATGAGGTTCGTCTGTTGTTCATTGGAATTATCTTGTGGAGACAGGAAAAATCTACTACATTTTTTGTGCTCCTACATGTGTCTATTGAAAATCACAAGGCCTATCATAATTTCAGCAATAATATCTCGACTAAAGTAATTCATCAAATATTGTCAAAAAAAAAGATAATACTCTATTGAGTTCTCTATTTTTAGAATATAAATATAAAAGACGTTCTACTGACTTTTCTATTTTTATCACGGCTGAATTAGTGAATATGTAATATTTAAATTATTGATATTCTTAGACATAATATGATTATGTAATATTTAATTTTTTAAAAATTTAGTTGTTATTTTAAAATTACTAAATATCAGTTAAATATCAAAATAGTTTTGCTTCACAACGAGAATGTGTCGGTAAAACGATTGTCGTTTGCATTTTGAACAAACTGTAACAAGTGGCTCAAACCGCATCGACACTCACACCCACCCCTACATTGAACCACTTATCAGATTATGGAAAATATAAGTTTATTGCACAAGGTAATTTCTCCCAAACCGGACTAAACTATATGCTCAAAAGACACATTTTAAGATAATTTATTTTTATTTTTTTTTAAAAAAGAGAGTAAATAAATGAAAATGGTAATCCGTAGAAATATATAAATTGATGTTTCACCCGGAGCGGCCCCTTATCCAGTTTCAATTCCTCCGCATTTGAAGCAATGGCGGCATTTGAAGCTGCCCTGTCGCTGCTTCACTCTCCTTATTCCTCTAAACCCTTCTCATTTCTTAAACCCTCCACCTCCTTAACCAATCTTCGCACCCCCACTTTCGTCCCCAGTGTTACCCACCATTCCATTTTCTCTACTTCCCAAACTAGAAAGCTCTCCTTCCAGCTACCCTGCTCCGCGGTGCAAGAGATTACAGGAGAAGATCAAAGAACCGACGAACAAGAACAACAACAACAACAACAAGACGCGGTACAACGTCATCAAAACGTCAAGAGAAAGCTGTACGTGGTGAACTTGCCGTGGTCGCTCACTGTGGTGGACATCAAGAACCTATTTGGCGAATGTGGAGCTGTTACAGACGTTGAGGTTGGTGGGTTTCCTTCTTTTTTAATTGAATTTGATGTTTTCTCTGTTTGGTGGTTTATTTGAGAATTGAGTTATGGTGTGTTGGGTTTTTCTTTAGATTATAAAGCAACTAGATGGGAGGAACAGGGGGTTTGCATTTGTCACAATGGCATCTGGGGAAGAAGCTCAGGCTGTCATTGATAAGTTTGACTCAACGGTAAGCGCTTTTGGTATTAGGATTTCTGTCTTGTATTGTATTTTCAAATGGGGATTAATTGAAATGCGTTTATCAAATTGTTTTTATATGGTTGTAATGTGTAAGATTATAGTGAAGGATAGATATGATGTGAGTAATATAAATAGGGTAGTCTGGTTCAGACAAGGTGATAGCTTGTTGATATCTGAGGGTGTGATTTTTGGGGTGGAAAATGGACATTCCGATCAATTCTCCATTGAATTGCTTGAATTAAAGATTATAATGGAGAAGGGGTTGTGAGAAGGGGTTGCATGTGGAGGTTTTCAGTGAATTAAGCTATGTGTACTACATTTAAACCACATGTGGCAACTTTCTGGCTTCAGCACTTTTTGAGTTTTAGATGCTCCTTTACTTTGTTGCTAGTCTGCAGCTTTAAAACAATATGTTTGGTTGGCCTTCGTGCACTGCTCTTGCTCCCACTTTGTGTTAGTTTTTTTGTGTAATTGGCACTCCCACTTTGTGTGTATTTGCTTGGGCTTAGATCTTGCACTATAACAGTCTTTGCTTGGTCTTGCACTTGCACTTTGTGTCTGTTGCTCTCTCACTTGCACATTTGTGTGCTTTGCTCTCTCACTCGCACATTTTTGCGCCTTGCTCTTTCACTCACACGTCTGTGTGGGGTTGCCTGAGCTTTGAAATGTTGGCTTAAGCGCCCACTTTTGTGTGTTTGCTTGTCTTTCAGTGCGTTGTTCTTGCACTTTGACTTTGTGTGCATTGTTCTCGTATCACTTTGTGTACATTGTATCCCATGCTCGTATTTTAGGGACTTTTGTTGTGTGTTAGCTACTTCTGTTTGATTTGATCAATTTATCACTTATTAAATGTAAAATTACCATTTCACGTATCTGGAAACACATTTTCAGTTTAGAGCTTCTGATTCAGGAACTATCAGGTAGAACTATCAAAGTAGAGTTTGCAAAGCAATTCAAAAAACCAACTCCACGTCCTTCCACTCCCCAAGTTCAAGAGACTCGCCATAAGCTTTATGCATCCAACTTGGCATGGAAAGCAAGATCAAGTCATCTTAGAGACTTTGTTTCTTTAAATTTTAAAACTCCAGTTTCTGCCCGAGTTGTCTTTGATGGGCCTTCAGGAAGATCCAGTGGATATGGATTTGTGTCTTTTGCTACAAGGGAGGAGGCAGAGGCGGCAATTTCTGCTTTGAATGAGCAGGTAAGAAAATTAACTTCATGAAGCTTTTCTCTATCACTGCTAAAAATGGAGGAATACTTAATTACTTGGTGAAATCATCAGCTCAACTAAAATTTGGTCATCTTAGTATCTAAAGATATATAAATTAGTTTTCCGCTGTATCCCAGACATAATTACTGTACACATTCCATCATAGTAATCTATGGAATTAATTGTTTATCATGCAATTTATACTTGGTTCAACGTTAGGGTTTTTTTATGTCTGCTAGGTATAGTCTAGAACCTAATTACAACATTGTTTCTTGGTAGAATATTGATTTCAGTGGCAACATCTGTCACCTGAATTGATTTCAGTGGCAACATCTGTCACCTAAATGGTGTATGCATATTTGTTAGACGAACCAAATTTAAGATAAATGAATTTTGGAGAAAGAGGATGTCACTTACTGCATTTAACAAGTAGCAAATAATGTATTGATGAATTGAGTACTAGGCTACTATCTTAACAGTGTGAGGGTTTAAGTGAAGGGACTGATTTTCACACAATTCTACATTGGTTGGCAAAAAAGTTAGTATGTTTTTAGTACTTATTATGACTGAAAAAAATTATCGTTTTGTATGTTTTACAAGTTAATAACGAAAGTGCAAGGAACAACATACTTTATATATCGCTATAATGGAGAAGAAGAATTTGGTCTCTCTGAAAATTCAAAATAAAAGGCATTCCATTAACTGTAGATTTCTTTGCTCTAAATTTTCATTCCAAATCACGCATAGCACTTCTTTTTTTCTGGCAGGAATTTATGGGGCGGCCACTGAATCTAAAATTTAGCGAGAAAAATGTAGGTGAGTCTAGAAGCCTAGAAGAGAAAGATGACTCCAACCAAAATGAAAAGAAGGAAGAAGAGAATTCAGAGGATCAAACCTGAAGAATCGTTAGTGTCCACATTTTTTAACCATATCGATACATTTCTTGACATATAGAAATGTAATCTTTGGGCGAAGCAGGAATTTTAACCTCAACCACCTATGTAGTCATGTAGAGATAAATTTTGTTCACTCAATGTCTCTATACCTTGCATTAGTGTCTTTTCAGTTGTTTTTCCCCTTTCTGTATACGATGGCTGTTCCCAGTATTGCTGAAAACCTTTACATAGATGCTGTTGGATTGTATATGACATGGAGATAACAGTTTTTTATTTTCTTATTAGTCAAGGGAAGCTTATTTTAGAGCACTAAAATAAAATATTACGCTTTTGATCATATATGCTCTGGATTTATCTTCTGATTATAATGAAGAAACTAGCAGACTTGTAGTGCGTTAGAATGGCAAGTTGTTTGTTTGTTCATACACTAAAAAAGTTGAAATGACTTGTATATCAGCTAGTGACTGTCAGTAACTATATGGCTGCAATTGCTTGCACTCCTGATCTTTTTCTTGCTGTGAGTAGCAAAGGTGTTTCTAACAAAATTCATTAGTGCTATTAGTAGCAAGAACCAGTTCCTGTCTTATACCTGGGAGACGGTGAAAGAAACAGATGGCTTTTAACCGGAACAAAAGAAAAACATTCCGAGTCCCATATTGCTGATGCCATTGGTATTTTCTTGGGTGAGATATCTGATGAGTTTTTTTTTCCTAATGAATTATGAGTCCCATGTCATAACACATACACAGATGCACACTGACATGACAGAAATCACTTAACAAAATTTTTAAGTTGTGTCTAGAATGAATGATTGTAAGGCTATGCCATGTAAGATCTGTAAGTGGCATGATATGAACTCTTCAATGTCGTGGTTCACGTTTTCGACTCCTCGTTCTGCTCAAGTGTACGATGATATTGGCGAAATAGATTTAGTAGTTTAATTGTCTTCGATGATAGCATATCTAAACAATCGCAAATGATATCTCTCAGGGAATTAGACATCAATTTTGCCTTATTTGTCATAGCACATGGTTTTCCTTCGAAGAAAATGACGTTTTAGAAATTATGGGAGATCTCAAACACCCAATAATAGTAATAACTTTTAGAATTTAATATCTCTCTTGGAACAATCGTCTAAACTCCAATGGATTTTAGTATGTATCTCTTTGGGAACAATCGTCTATATTAAAGAAATTTATGTGTTAAATTTTTTGTAATATATCATGAATTCAGAGAAAGACTTTTAATAAAAGGTTAAAAACAATTTGTCTATTCATCATCGTTTTTGGCCCCAGGGTTAATTATTTTGGTGCAGACTCAACATTAAATTTGTAGTTTTTTTTATAAAAAAAAAAAATTTGTAGTTTATAGAGCCATTGTTATTTTCTTGTGTTAACTTTAGATAACGGATGAGTAGAACGTTTAGTGGCTCTTCTAGGGTTTCCGAGGGTGGCGCGGTAGCGATTTCGCAACCTCTCTGAGACCAAAATGCAACATCGATCTTCTCCAACGTTGCCTCTAGGACATCCTTGTTTGGCGTCGATTCCTCCATTGCTCAGCGCGGGTTAATCGATCCTACGGTTGGATCTCCTTGAAGGCTTGTTTGCTCGGCAGTCAAGGTTGAATCGAATTGGTCGATTCTTAGCAGCTGCTCTGCAGGTGCAAGGCTGAAGGGGTTCTGTTGGGCAATAGTGAAGGCGCGAGAGGATGGGACGGTGACCGATGATAGGGGTCGAGATAAGCCCTCGTTTTGGCGACGTCTCAATATTCCTAAGGTGCGGGAGAGATTACCTCTGGTTGGGATCGGACGGCAGTGTTTGTGGTTAGTGAACAGCGTGGACTACTCTGGTCGAAGGTCTGTGAATGCGACGAGCTTTGATTTGGGGGAGATTATGGGGCAGCAACGACACAAGGGTTGTGAAGCCGTCGGTGCAGTGTTGGGCTCGAATTGGGCCGAACATGGCCTCAGGTATGGCTTCTTCTCATGGGCTTTTTGGGCCTGTTTAGATTTGGGATCCTAGTGGGTTGTGTTTCTGGCCTGAATTTGGTGGTAATTGGATTTCACTGTTGATTTTAATGTCTAAGGCTTGTTTGCATCTCGTGTGGATTGCAAAACTCAACAAGGATAACATACTTACCACAATTAAGTGCTTAGATGTATGGTTACCTCTATTTATCGTTGTTTCTCACAATCCTAATGTAATGCAAGTAAACTTATTTTTATCGTGTTTCTTAGATTTCAAGTATAGTGCTAGGAACTGTAATAGTATAGCACTTAGTATTGATCTTGATCATGACAGTCATTATGATTGTATCACCTTCGCGCCAGAGTCTATTCTTGATGCCCTACATTACGATTTTAGTTGTATTTATTAATAAAATTACTTTTTGGCTCCTCCGGAAGGTAGTTTCTCTCCGAAAAAAACGGATGAGTAGAACGCGCGTTACACGAACCTGGTTAAGAAAGCACCGAGCTCTACTCGAATTCCGTTTTCGCCTCCTTGTCTTCTTGGCGTGGATTTTCTGTTGGCATCCACCTTGGAACTCAACCCAAACCAAAATTTAAAGCCATTCCGACAAGCTTTCAAGCCGATTCGTCCAGCCTTTCCCTGAACAGAATCTGAACATATCTTTAATAGCTTATCATAACCGAAACCCTTGCACTCCAACTGCAGAAGCTATGACATCTGGCCGATCTGGATTTGCTATGGCCTGGAATAGTCAATTTTCGAGGCACCGAGACAAAGCCCCAACTACTTGGTTAATGCAGAGAGACCTCTGGAGTTCTATGAGGGTTTCTGAGCTGAAGTACTCGAGTGCGAATCTTGCAGCTAGAGGTCAGAAGCCTTATCTAATAACAGATCAAGTATGAACCTACCATTGCACTTTAATTAGGATGTCTTTTGTTCATTTAACAGACCTGTTGAGGCTAGATCAAGCTCAATTGAAGTAAGGAAGACGTCGGGCTCGGCGCTTACCATCTCGGCTCCGGGTTTCTCAGTGGCAGAGCTATTACGTTGTTTCACTTTCTCTGTCCCAGCACCACCGGTGGCTGCTGTGTTGGTGTTAGTACCTTCGACTGGTTCAAAGTGTAAGGAAGCTGATGGATTTTCTGAAGTGCAGCCAAGGCTAAAGACCTTTCAACACTGTTCGATGCCTAAGGAGGTACAGGAGATTGAGGCCCCTTCTCGGCCGGAATGTGCGCTTTCTCTAGCGATTCGGCCGATTCCTCAGGAAGGTGAGCGATTGACTAAGTCCCCGGCTAAACTGAAGAAGCCAGGCAGGCCATCTGGGTCCCGCAACAGGGTTCGGGTCCAGGACAGTGCAGAGGATGAGTTGCCAGTGGCGACTTTGCTGGCTCAGCCCAAGCGTCGTACTAAGGCTAAGAAGAACCTGGTTGTAGTTATGGAGACTAGGGCTGGCCGGCTGGGATTTAAACCCAATATGTGAAGAGACCGACCTGAATAACCCGACCCGACCTGAAAATTGTCAGTTCAGTTCGGTTTTGAATTTATTATGTGTGTTTTATTTGGGTTCAGGTTATATGGTAAAATTTTAGTTTGGGTTCGGTTTTTAGGTCCAGAACTACATAGAACCAGAAGAACCGATGTATACAGAATGTGTTTAGATAATAACAACTAAGTGGCACGTTTTGAGTGGACTCTCATTTTGTATTCCACTAATTATCTCTCTCCCCTCTTGGATGTCACATCCCCTCTATTATTTCTTCTACCTCATCTCTCGTCTTCTCTCTTTCTTCTTCTTTGCGCGAACTATCTCTTCTATTTAGTTCTTCTTCTCTATTTTCTAGTTTTTCATTTTCTTTTATATTTCTGCTTGACATATGCTCTTTGTCGGCTCGACTTGAACGTACGGTGTTTTCACTCGAAAACGACAGATTTTGTCTTGGTTTTCGACAAATCGTTCACAGTAGCGATAAATTTTACGGCTTTTGCGGTTCTCTAGATCGCCAACGCCACTTTTGCACTGGGTTTGACGACATTCTTGGAGGAGTTTGGAAAGGCCGAGCTACCGCGACCGTCGTCGTCAAAAAGTTTGAAAGTTCTCCTCTTATTGAGTTTTGTTTAATTTACAATGGCATATCAGATTCTTAGATATATATGATATGAGTTGATCAATAACGGATTAACAGGTGAATTAGAACAAACAAACTGAACGAAAACTGACCACCTGAGAAACCGAGTTGATTTATATCGGTTCGGGTTTCGCTCGGTTGCGGACTTGCGACATGTGAAACCAACCCGAACTAAGTTCTCACCGTTCGGTTTTCGTTCTTAACATTTTGTGCGTATATGAAACCGATCCCATCCCTAATGGAGACACAGGTAGCCGACGTCAGAGTTGAGATAGAGACTGAGCAGCTGACATTGGTAACTGTTCAGGTAAGCCTTGTGGCTACCCAGGGTTGAGTAGGGCCACTAAGACTTAATAAAGGCATTTAGGGCACGTTTGTTACCTGGGTTTGGATTGGACTGGACTACCTTACACACAAAAATAAGCCGAAACCCACGTTTGGTGAAAACACGAGATTTCAATTAATGAGCTTACGCAGTCCCCGCGTCCCCCATATTTCGGCTTACGGAGCGGCCCCAAAATTGGGGGGATTCCATAAGCTTTCGCTGCAGAAGAAAAACATAGGGTTCCAGAAGACTTCGTCTCACTCTCACGCCTCTCTCACTCAGCTCTGGTGCTCTCTCACTCATCGACTCTCTCACACACCCCCATTCCAGGTTCTGCCTCTCTCTCTCTCTCTCCTCCTCCTCTCCCTCTCTCTCTCCCTCTCGTCTTCAACCTTGCTCTATCTTGAATTTTTTTTTCTCGATCTGGTATGGGTTAAAATAGATCGATTTACTTGACAATTGTTTATGGGTTGTGTTTATTTGATTGATTGATGAATGATTCTTGGTCTGGGTAGCTTGATTTGATATGAATTTATGAGTTTCATAGCTAGTTCGTCTTCTTGATCTGGGTTGCTTGATCTGATTTCAATTAAGAAACTTCATAGCTTTGGAAGTAAAATTAAATGCAAAAGCTTCATATCTGTTTATAGAGGACTCTCCTGTTTAGTTTTTGTTCAATTATACAATTCGAGCGTGAACAAAAGTTTATGGTTATAACAGGTTTCTAGTTTACGAATCGAAACAAGAAAATGGTTTGTATAGTGCCTTTTAGTAAGATAATGTCGATGAGATAATGTTGGCATGGTTTGAAGAGATGGAGGAGAAGTACTGAAGAAATGTGTTGTTCTGGGTGTCTATGGGTTATCATGGAGCAAGTGTACGAGTATGTTTCATGTTTATCTACTGCTTATGGTTGAAAATAATGTAGCTTTGAGGTTTATTGGAATAAAAGTTCAGATTTTTAGTATTTAAAAAAAAAGTTTTTGTTCAATTATATATGTATGAATAAAATGGAGTTCTCTTAATAAGCTAGGTTGTATCAAGCCGAAATTAGAGGACTCTTCTGTTTAGTTTTTGTTCAATTATAATATGTATTAATAAAATGGAGTTCTCTTAATAAGACTTAAAGCTATGATTTCCTTTTTGGCCTCCTGCATTGTGTTTGAGCTGATTGCTTATGAACAACTATTAACCAGAAAGCCTAGAACAATGTTAGGTTGGCCTCTAACATGAGATAATTTTACATGAGATAATTTTACTTATCTTTAATATTGTATTAGTTGTTGATGAAAGCTTGGTGGTTAGAATGCTACTGCAGATAGGGTTGAAAATGCTCAATATGAATTTCAATTGATGAATTTCATAGCTAGGTCTTCTTCTTCCTTTTTGTGTGAGTAGTTCATTGATTTTTATTTTCCTGTGAATATTAGATAATGGATCGAAGACACATTTTGTTGCTCTTATTGGTGAATTTATGGCACCTACGGACCATGTGTGCTTGCACTATGCTTGTGCTACAGTTTTTTAATTTGAGGAGAAGGCGTGCTGAAAGACAGGCCTTAAATAATCGGTCATTCATTAGACAACAAAATCGTTTGAGTTATGTAGATAGTATCATAGGTAATAGTGACACTGAGTGTGTGAATGAACTGAGAATGGATAGAAGGTGTTTTGGCTTGCTATGTGAATTGTTGCGCACAGATGGGAGGATAAAGAACGATGGGTTGGTGTCAGTGGAAGAGCAAGTATGTATTTTTGTCCATACGCTTGCACATCATGTGAAAAATCGTACGATTAGAGGTAGATTTTTAATTTAGATCTGGAGAGACTGTTAGCAGGTACTTCAATTCAGTACTACAAGGTGTCTTACGATTGCAAGGGAGTTTGTTAAGGGTACCGGATCCAGTACTTGCTGATTGCACAGATCAGCGATGGAAGTGTTTTAAGGTTTGTATATTTTAGGGACTTCAAATTTTTTTCAAGCCTAAACTATGCCTTGTGTCCATGCAGTTGATGAATAATGAATCTTTGTTTTAATAGAATTGCTTGGGGGCACTAGATGGGACTTACATTAGAGTACGTGTGCCTGCAAATGACCAGCCAAGATATCGAACAAGAAAGGGTGAAGTTGCTACAAATGTGTTGGATGTTTGTTCTCGTGATATGCAATTCATATTTGTTTTACCGGGTTGGGAGGGATCCGCATCTGACTCTAGGGTTCTTCATGATGCAGTCACTAGGCCTAATGGATTAAGAGTTCCCACCGGTAAGGCTACTGGGTTTAGAAAAAATTCAGATTGTTTCCTTGCCTTTACACACACTAATACAATTTTTATTTTGGATATTAGGTTACTATTACCTTGTAGATGGTGGTTACACTAATGGCGAGGGATTTCTTGCACCATGTAGAGGAACAAAGTATCACTTATCAGAATGGGATGATGGAAATATGCCTAGCGATCATGTGGAATACTTTAACATGAAGCATTCTAAGGCAAGAAATGTCATAGAACGCTGTTTTGGAATGCTGAAAGGAAGATGGGCAATACTAAGGAGTCCGTCATTTTATCCAATAAAGACACAAAGCCGTATAATTATGGCTTGCTGTCTTTTACACAATTTGATTAGGAGAGAGATGTCTGTAGATCCGATGGAGAATGCAGTATTTCCTTTAGAGTCACAAAATGAGGAAAATGTTAATGTAATTGACCACGTTGAATCGTCTGATCAATGGACTGCTTGGAGGAATGACCTGGCTTTACGAATGTATAATGAATGGTCAAGAAGAAGGGCTGCAAGGGAAGCAAGAGCTGCTGAGGTTGAAGAAAATACTACAAGGGGCAGAAGGGCTGTGAGGAGTGCAAGGGGGGGAAGATCTGCAAGACGTTAGATAGATTGTAGCTAGAGCTGTGTTGTGCGGCTGATTAGAAAGATTTTATGTAGTTGGATTGTTGTTTATGTCTTCAATTGTTGTTTATGTCTTGGATTGTTGTTTCTAACATTGTAGAACGCGTTAATTTTCCTTGTTCTGTTTTCATATATTATGCTAATGCTGAATTTTTTGCCTATTTGTATGGTTAAATATGAAATATTGGATATGAGAATTCCTGGCATATTATTATTATTATTATTATTATTATTATTATTATTATTATTATTATTATTATTTTGGAGGGTCATAGAACTTCTGTTGTAGCAGGTGGATCATTTTCTTCTACATTCTTGAAAACTTGTTCTCCTGTGTTGAAGACTCTAGTCAAGTTCAGGAAGGTAGGTCTTCTTGCTTTTAAGACTCTTGAGTGATATCTGCCTGTATTCCAATAACTATAGGTGCTGTATCCGTTATGAAGGTCTCATTATTGTTCTTTTGTTATGAGAAAGATACATTTCAAGGGAACATACGATTTCTATTGGATTAAAAATCTCTATTTCTGCAATATCTGAAAGATAATGTGTTCTTAGGTCTGTGATATGTTTATGTGTGTTCATTAATGACGTTTCTCCTTTTTGTCTAATTATTGTTTGTATGCTCAGTATGTAAGGTGGTGATGAGAATGCTGAACAAGGGAAGCAACGACGTATATGGACCAAATTCGAAGAAGAATCTTTGTTGAATGTGCTTGATGGCATTGTTGCTAGTGGACAACGCTGCGACACTGGAAGTTTCAAATCTGGTACAGTGGGGAAAATAGAGAATGCTTTGAATTTTTTATGTCCTAATTCCAATTTGAAGGCAAGTCCACATATTGAGTCAAAGTTGAAGAAACTTAAGAAGGATTATAGCATCATCTATGACATGATAAACAAGAGTGGATTTCCATGGAATGATGTAAAAAAGTGTGTGGAAGTTGATAGTAATGAAGTGTGGGAGACTTATGAGAAGGTATTGATTTTAATACCTTGGCTTTATTATTGAGGTTGCATATTCTATTTTAAGGTTGATGAAAATATTTACTGGTTTCATTTTTCTTTCTATGACATAGCAAAACAAAAACGCAAAAGGTTGGAGAAACAAATCGTATCCCATGTTTGAAAGACTAGGAAACCTATTTGGGAATGATCGTGCTAATGGTAGTGCGGCTGAGACCCCTGCTGATATGGTACCGGTGGAGGAGCAGAGCATCAATGAAGTTCAGGTTGAGGTTGATGTTGATGTTGAGAATGACACAAGTCCTATGTCAATAAGCAGAGAAGCTAGCCGACAATTTCAAGTTAGTCAAAAAAAGAGGAAAAGAAATGATGAGGATAGAGTCATGGATGCAATGAATAAGCTGTTTGAAGAATCTGGAAAACAATTGCAAATGGTGACTGATGCCATATTGAAAGGTAATGAAGATCGTTATTCTGATATTTCTAAAGAAATTGAGGATATTGGACTTCCTATTCTGGACCAAATTAAGGTTGTGGAATACATTTTAAAGGAGCCACATCGTATCTCTGTGTTCAAGTCATTGCGTGGTGAAGCAAGGACCATGTATGTTGAACAAGCTTTGTTTGATGCTCGTAGGGGATCTACCTAGCTTCTGACTTTAACCTTTTGGGGGAGTTGCTGACTTTACACATGTTGGACAAGCCACCATTTGCTAGCTAGGATGAACTCATTTTGTACTACTAGATTAGCATTGATGTCTTTTGTACTTTCTTAACATGTAAAATGCTAATTGAGAATTCAGTTTCCATTGTTGTATTAATTGGTGGACTTGTTTGTGTAAACTATTACTCTTATTTTGTAATCTATGAACTTGTGGCTTACTATTTCATCTTCTTCCTTTTTTTTCTTTTTTTTTGTGTGGAGATTCATAGAACTTCCTCAGGTCCTTCCTTAGAGAAGGGAAAAAGGCTGGATACATGTGTGCATATGTGTAAGAATGGGGTGGAAATACTGGAATTGTCTTTCATCTTTCTTTTGGATATATAATTTGTACTTGTGAATATATTATGTATTTTTATTTATTGAAATCAGTTCCATCTTCAGTAAACTTCTTTTCTTGAGAAAAAAAATCAAAATGCCTTCACATCATATCAACTTGAGGCACATCCTCCCTACAACCATTCATGAATTACATATATAGACAACCATAAATCACTACATATGAATTCAACCTTTAAGAATATTTCTTTTTCATCCTGGCCAAACAAAAGATATAACCAACAGCAACAAAATATTTGAGTTACAAAATTTAGTCCGGTGCATCATCAAACGTAGGATTGGACTATTCTGATTGTTCTGTTCTTTAGTCCGAAGCAGTACCAAACCTGGGTTAGGGATTACTGCAGTACAGTCCGAAGCTTGTATAGTCTGGGACTGTTATAAGAAATAGTCCTGACTTAGACAGTCCTGGGTAACAAACGTGCCCTTAGGGTCTTGGTTTATCCGTGACATTAACTGTAGTTTCATGGTTACTTTTATGAGTTAGACCACATCGTTAGCAATAACAGTTTGATACTATAATCCTTATTATGTTTTTCTTAGTATAATAATGATTCCTATTTGTTTTGTGCCCTTCAAGGAGGTCATTATAAACTGTTATTAATTATTCCCTTTAATA
Source organism: Geum urbanum (assembly GCA_946800695.1). Taxonomy (NCBI): domain Eukaryota; kingdom Viridiplantae; phylum Streptophyta; class Magnoliopsida; order Rosales; family Rosaceae; genus Geum; species Geum urbanum. The sequence goes on from OX327011.1 coordinate 27,777,614, forward strand.
ATGGAGTGACCCACCACCATTACTTTTAAAAGAAAATTACACAATAAAATACCTAGTTTGCGTTGGTAATGGGGACTACATCTCCAATATGCCTTGCACAGGCACAGGCGACGATGCGATGGTGGAATTACTGGTTTCAACGTGTGGAGTTTGTGATCGGAATGGTGTTTGTTGTGTTAGTTAGGCACTTTGGCTTACCAAAACTTAAGCTTGGGATTAAATTATTTTTTTTCTCTAGCCCATAGGTTATCTTATTTCTTTTATTTTTCTAGATTAATTTTCTAGGTCGTTTATCTCGATGTAATTTTTTTAAAATAAATCGATAGAATAAAGAGTTGATAAATTACAAGGAGTTCGATCAGTCAATGGCACGATAAAAAGAACCCCTAGAGTAATCTGCATTAGTACATTGATCATCTGATACTTATAACATAACTAAACGGTGTAGACATAGAACAAAATACTCAAAATCAATTGGCTCAGCCACCCTAAAAAAGCTACAATACCACACTCCAGTGTTCCTCAACTTATATTTTTGCGAGTGCGACCAGATTGATCTACGTTTGGTGACTCTAAAACCTCTCTTAGACGAAGCCCGACTCCCAGATCCAGTATCCAAAAGGCAAAGTCCGAAGAACCCAACTGCCCATCAATGTGAGAGTATATGAGATATAGAGATAAGTCTAAAGTACAATATGGGCCTCACCAAGTAGGGCAACAAAAGCCCACTCGCACAAAACAGGTCAGCCAAACCCCCCACCTGCCTCCTTGGATTCCCGCCAGCACAGGTTCGCCGGCAAGGTCAAACTTTGCTCTCAGCTGTCACTGTCTAGTGGCCGTCGGCTCAGAACCGTCGATGCCGTCCCGAGCCGAAACCACACCCGTGGTGGTCGCAGCCTCACAATCAGTCGATCCGCCAGCGCGAGTTGCCACAAACTGACGTCTCCATCTCCGATACGCACTCGTCCACCGAGTTGCCCACGCCCTGTCGCCGCCTCTGTCTAGCCAAAGCCGACCGAAACCCGTCAAGAACGGATCCAACCGGCCCCGCCCGCAACCACACTCGCAAAGAGAAGCAGGTGGTCTCTTCTTTGAGACGCCCTCGTTTCAGCCTCCCCCAACCAGAGTTCGCCATCACAAAACGTCTCGCCCAACACCACCTCCTTGCAGTTGTCGCATGTCACTGCCCAGACCTGCAAGAAAAAACAGGATGAGCCACGACATAAAGCCCCTCCAACATACTCAACCTTATCTCAACCAGATCTCCCAACAAGGCAGTCACCGATAAATGGCGCCGCACGTCAAACCTAGCGATTCTAGGGTTTACTGTTGCTGTAGGGAATACAGAGCTCTCAACTTTTCTCATTTAATACCATGCATATTAGGTGTTGTTTTCTTCTCGATCTAGCTAAGATTGAGGAGAACAATCTACCACCTAGGTTTATCTTAGTACATAACTCCATACTGACATACTGCCGAGGAATAATTTTGCATACCAACGTGCTTAACGGCATATAATTCACCTAAGTTTGGCTATATATTTTAGGACAAATATAATTGTTTTTTGTTAATAAGCTCTTTTTTTTTTGTCGAGTTTGTTGGTTACAATAAAATAGTATTGGTTTATTCTGGTGTATCTTGTTATGTATTTAGCAATGAACAGAGATACTATGTGCACATTTCATCTCAAGAATACCCAAAGGAAAAAAAGAACCCACTTCACGCGCTTAAAAAACTTCGGGGGTAGGGTTTTCAAGTTCAGCTGTTCCAGCGGCTCGCCTCTGTGTCGTCGGCTTATGACCGCGGCACTGCGATGCGGGTGCAATTGGACGGGTTTCGTTCCGACATGCTGGTGTGTTGGGGTATAATCGATCGGGCTTTCGTCGGCTGTGGTGGTTTTTTGTCCCCGATATAGCGGTGTCGAGTTTACTCGATCGCTCTCTGGTTTCGGTCCGATGTTTGTTGGTTGCCGTGGAGGTTGGCATCGTGGTCTTCGCGAGAGATTGCTGGTTTGCTTGCTGTAATCGATGGGCAGGAGTCGGTAACGAGCAACACGTTTGTTGGGTGCTTAGATCTAGGCTAGTCAGATTGGGTTTTGCGTGACTGGTTGCTGTCTATCGAAGGTTGTTGGTAGCAGGTCCAGGGAGGTTTTGGCGAGCCATGGTAGCGGTCGGTGGAAGGCGTCGGGGGAAGACAAAAAGGTTGGCGACGATGGGTCAAAGTCGGTGGTCTTGGGGATGGAAGATCAGTATGGCTGCTGGATCAGGTCAAAGTTAGGCCAGGGGATTAACCTTAGGCCTTTAATAGTTGTGTTTTTTTGTGTGTTTTATTTGTTAGTTTGTGTTGTTTGTTTGTTTTGTTAGTGTCGAAAATAAATCCCAGGTTAGCGGATCAGTCGGGTAATTGAGTCAATTTCTCCGTGTCTGCATCTTTAGTGCCATGTCGAGGTTAGGTTGGTGGCGAGATTTGTTTAAATGGTCATTCCCACCTAATATGTTCGAACGAGAGGATGCAGTGGCAGATCCAAAAAAAATATTTTTAGGTTGGATAAGACTGAATGGTTTCAGAAAACGGTTATAAGCGAATTTGAAGAAAAAAAAAATACATTATTGCTGAAATGCTAGTTCATACCTTAATCATGTAGGAATGTAAGACACTAAGACGTATAATTGACCAAACTAGTCTGCAACTTAAGTATAGACATATAATCCATAGAAGAGAGCTTATTAAACAAAACAAAAAGCTAGATCTTTCTGATTTGTTATCATTACTGGAGAGGCTGTTTTCTAAATTGTTGGGAAAGTTGTTCGATCTTTTTGATTTTCCGTCATTGCTTAGAAAAATATAGAATGATCATAAATGAGTTGTTCTATGTTATTTGGTGCGTGTTTGCCTACATAGTCATCGTATGGTGTCTTGTTATTATTCGAGATATTTTATGTGAACTCATTATAATATAGAATTTAGGGCCGCCACACCGCCCTCAAGCTTTGGTTCTATGTGCCTATGTATTCAGCACTCTCAATATTAATCAAGGCTTGAGGACCGTAGCACAATTTTTTTTTATAAGTCGATAAAATTCATGAAAAAAGAAATTAAGTACAATTTTTAGCAAGTGCCTCAGTTATAAAGGGAGGAGCTACATGGAAAATAGTAGAATGAACAACACTTCGAAAGGCCCACTAGGCTAGCAGATGCGCAACTTCATTAGCTTCCCGCTGAATATGTTCGAAAGTGACAGTAGGTGAACAATCCATCAGGTCAAGGTTATCGACAACAGTATCTTGGAAATCAGGAGGGATACCATTCAGATCTTCCAATCCCTTGACAAGAATCAGGGAGTCCAAACTAAGTCGAGCTGGAGAAAATCCGAACATGAGATTGAGTTGACAAGCCTCAATAGATGCCATGATCTCCACATATAAAGGCGAATAACAGCCTTCAATGCGCGTAGAGAAACCAAGCACAAAATTAACAAACCAGCCACTTACCACAATTCCAACTCCTTCCCTAGCTAGGGCTTTGCCAAAGGCACCATCCACACAAATGCAATATCGCCTGAAAGGAGGGGCCACCCAATGTTGCTTCTGACGACCTGGTGTAGGAGCATGCTTATTGATAATGACATAATGTTCATGCTAAGTAAGAGCTTACAATTTGACTGTTTCCCTAAAAAAATTCACATTGTTCCAGTATTTATTATTCTGAGCCTTCCAAAGAAACCATATAAGGGTTATCAATTGTCCGAAAGAGGATGAAGATAAAGATGCTTCAAAAACCTGGAACCACTCTGGGAACAAAACTTTGTGGTTGCCTACTCCCATAGTAATAGGCATGATCAATGGAGAAGTACAGGTGCAATCTCTGAACAAATGTATCTCAATTTCTGGTGCCACATTATAAAGTACACACTCAGGTGGAACTTCTACCATTCGAGAATGGAGGTAAATCTGTAACGGCACGTAGCCATTGAATGCTTTCCAGGTACACATTTTAGATTTCAGGGCAACATGTTGATCCCAAATAGACCGCCAACACTTTGAGACCAAAGAGGTTACTGGGACAACATGGTTTGGTTAATTCATAGACTCACAAGCGGTATATTGACACTACTTACCTTAAAGTCGCCACGAGATGTGTGGTGCCAAATTAAACGATCATTTCCTTCTCTTCTACTGAAGGAAATAGTTCTAATGAGATCAACATAAGTGTCAGATCAATATTGTTCCAAAAGTGGGACATCCCATGTGCGATCTTACGTACTGAATAAACTGGGATACATAGCGGATAATAGTCAGGTACCTCAATGGTGTGTCTGGTTTAAATTGACCAGGGTGGGATAACCAATTTTTTTCTCATACCACAACAGAGGAACCATCACCTTTCAGCCAACGAGCCCCATCGTCCAACACTGACCTAACTTCTAATAGATTACGCCATGTGAATGAAGGAGCGCCACTAGTAGTGGCATCTCAAAAAGAGCAAGTGGAGAAGTACCTAGCTTTGTATATCTAACTAACCAAGGAATCGAGAAACTTTAGAATACGCCATAGTTGTTTGGTCATCATTGCCAAGTTGAAAGCATACAAGTTCCGGAAACCCTAACTACCTTAAGACTTCGGCTTACACATATTCTCCCATGTGCACCAATGAATCTTCTGCTTCTCTAACGAATCTTCCCAAAACAAATCTGCGTACATTTTCTGTAACTCCTCACAGAAACTTTTGGGTAGTAAGAAGCAGTTTATAACATAGTTTGGAAGGGCCTGATCAACTACTTTAATCAGTACTTCACGACCTGCATAGCTAAGCAGAGAACATTTCCATCACCCCAATCTATCTCGAATTTTATCCTTGACATACATAAAGGCTGCCTTTTTTCTCCAACCCACGTGCGTAGGCAAACCCATATATTTATCATGAAACGGGACAAGTTCCATACCCAAAAGCTGGGCTAGATCTTCCTGACTGACTTAATCCAAGTTACGACTGAAGTAGACACTATTGTTGGCAAAGTTGATCAGTTGGCCTAATGCCTTCTCATAGACTTGTAAAAGTTCCTTGATCTTATCACACACTTGGCCAGAGGCCGTTGAGTATAGTAGGTTGTCATCCGCAAAGAAAAGATGGTGTAGAATCAGGGCCCGTCTACACACAGATATCCCTTGCAGCTACTTTGCAGCATGTACCTTCTTCATAAGAGTAGATAAACCATATGTGCATAGAATAAACAAGTAAGGTGAGATGGGGTTACCTTGATGGATTCCCTGAGTAAGATAGCCTTGCATTAATCCATTAATAACAACAGTTTATTTGACCATGGTTACACAAGTCATAATCAAGCCAATCCATCTATCATCGCCGCACAACCCGACTATGTGCTACTCCAACTTAAAAGTAAGTGTGTGTATGCGCGTGTGCACGCGCGCGCTCTAAAGTCTAAATGAACTCTCATTTCTTATTTCTTATGTAGACAAATATAACAATATAACAAATAACCCAATTAGCACTATATTTAGACAACTAAGAACAAAAGAAGTGCAAATACCCAAACCAATTAATCTGAATAAGTGATAAATCTACCCTCATATATATATATATATGGGAAAAAAAGTCACCCATATGGTCTAAACTTTCTTCAGCATATCAATATGATGCCCGAACTTAAAAAACTATAAAAGTGATGCCCAGACTTTCAAAACAACATTTCCGTGATACAAGCTATGATTCTCCGTCACTACTTGGTTATCTTTGATTACATGGCATTTTTTTCTTCCAAAAATATAATAAAAAGACAATAATATCCTTATATTTTTTTTCTATTTTTTTTCTCTTTCTCTCTCCTCTCCTTTGCCCAAAGTCGTCCTCTTTCCCAATCGTCCTCTCTCTCGCCAAAGACTCCTCCTTTTTCAGTCACCTCCTCTTCTTCTTCCTCTTCCTCACTTGTCACCTCTCCTTTTCTCCATTTTTCGATCACCCAACCAACCCCTCTCCCTCTCACTCTCTCTGCCAACGGGAAACTAGTATATCATTTTGAAAAGAGTTGAACTTTACTAATGTGCGCCTTTCACAGACCCATCTTCTTAAGCCTTATAGAAACCCAGATTGGAGTTTGATTTTATAGATCCCAGATCAAGTTTTTGAGAACCCATCTCGGTTCTTATGATTCAAAGCTGCTTCACTATCTAGTTTGTTCAACGTCGATTTGAAGATGCACACCAGGTGCTCGATAAAACCCTAAGAGAGATAGCAACGACCGTATAGTGCAACAGAATGCTTTGCTCACTAGGTACTCGAGAGGCGGGTGGATCGATAAGGCTCTAATGCTCTTTAAGCTCATGCCAGAGAGGAATCTCGTTACTTACAATGTGATGTTGTCGGGGTATTAGCAGCCGGGGAGGCTAAGTGATAGTGAGTTTTTTGAGGAAATGCCAGAGAGAAATGTGGTATCGTGGACTTTGGTGCTCAATGGATTAGCGGATACGGCGAGGATTGATGAGGTGAGGTGGTTGTTTGAGGAAATGCTAGAGAGGAATGTTGTTTCGTAGAATTTGATGATAGCAGGGTTGTTCAAGAATGGGAATGTGGATGGACCGAGAGAAGAGAGAAAGACGAAAAACAGGGGTATTACCGTGTTTTCATTATGTTTTTGGAAGAAGAAAAAATGCCACGTCATCATAGATAACCAAGAAGTGATAGAGAATGGCCCAAGGCACCGCGAAAATGTTGTTTTGAAAATCTGGGCTTCACTATGATAATTTTTTAATTTCAGGTATCATATTGATACCTCGACTAAAGTTCACACCCCGTGAGTGACTTTTTTTCTTATAAAACCCTAAAACTAAAATCATTCACTAGCATCTAAGAGAGAGAGAGAGAGAGAATGCAGTATCAATCGGTAGAATCCTAACGACAATCAACGTTGTTGCATTCTCGTCATTGCTGCCACTGTCGCTAGTCTCTCGTCGTCGTTGGTCTCTACCACCTTAAACCTTGAATCTCGTCATAGCGGGACGTCCTTAGCTCGTCCTCGCTTCGGCCGTCTGGACTCCACCTTGAGCACTGAATCCCTAGACTCGCGCCACCACCATTGTCGTACTTGGTATATATCTCTCTCTCTCTCTCTCTCTCTCTCTCTCTCTCTGCTACTACTGCTGTGAGATGACAACCACACTGCCTTTGAGCATTAGAGACTCTCATGGCCGTCGTTCTTCAATCGCAACTTCGTCAGGTCCCTCCGACTACTGCGCGTCAACCGCGAGCATCGCGCCTCTTTCGGCCTCAGACATCACTCAACCCTAGATGTGCTCATCTACTACTCCTCATGTCACAAGTCTAAATCTCAGGCCGTCTCCTACACATTCTTACTTGATATGAGAAAGTGCATGTGATATAGTTATGTGATAGATGGTGTGTGCTACTGCATGTGTGATTTTGTTGTTCATGCGATGTGTTTTCTTTCTTTCGATGAGTAATGTAGTGTGTGACTGCTTGTGATGTTGTTAGTTGTTATTTCAAATTTTGATGGTTGTTCATGGTACAGTAATTGTAAAGGTGCTACTACTACGTCCCAGGTGTTAAACAAAAAATGTGTATTGAATAAATTATGCACTAGCACTGTTGTTTTTAATTTGTTATTTCAGTTGTTATTTTACGATTTGAATATGTCGAAATTTTGGCACTTTTGTTCAGTTTTTGAATTTTTAAGGTTTTTGTTATGTTTTCTGAAATTGATGTTGTTGGAGTTGATGTTGATTTTTGCTGGAATTATTATTGTTATATGTTGCGAGAACTTGGAATTGCTACTGTTACATGTTGCGAGAACTACTACTATATTCAAATTTTAAGAGTGATGGTACTGCTAATTATGGAAATACTACTGTAAATTTTTGAAAGTGATTTTGCACCATATTTGTATGTGTTGCTTAATCATTCTTACCGAGAAGTCACCAAATAAATTTTGAGGTACTACTGAATTGTCTTCTAAGTGCAATTGAAGTTTAGTTGAGCTGCTACTAAATTGATTTCAAGCTGCTACTGAAGTGCAGTTGATGTTTTGTTGAGCTGTTACTGGATCAATTTCAAACTGCTACTAAATCATCCTCGAAATTTTGTTGGGAGGCTACTGCATTTTTAGAGACTGCTACTGTATTTTTGGTTCTAGAACTATTACTACATTTTTAAAAACTACTACTGCATTTGGGAACTACTACTGCTTTTTTAAAAGTCCATGATATCTCAAGTGTAGTTTGCCATAATATTAATTTTCCACTAGAACAATGTTCATATTAGTTATAAGCAAATTTGTTCCGGTGGATTATAGTTTAACCACACTTGATACATATGATTAATCTATCAGCAACCTAGTAAAAACCTTAGCTCTCTAACGTTGTCGCCGTTAGATGAGACGACGTACCCTAGATCCACCGTCAATGAAGAGGACATATCTGTTTCTAGTTCCCTCTTTCTTTTCGAGCCTCGTGATGTCATCCTCCTCCTTCTTCCTTCTTCCTTCTTCTTTCCCGTAGTTGGTTCTGGCTCTAGTTTCTTAGCGCCATCCTCCTCCTGCTGTAGCAGGTCAGCCTTATTGATTTGGTTTGTTTGATTGAGTTTCTATAGAGTGCGACAATGGAAATGGCGTCCACGTATGATGTTCTCTCATGGAACATGCACGGGTCGGGATCGGACAATAAGATCAACGCCCTCCAATCTCTAATCTTTAAGAAGAAACCCGGTATAGTCTTCCTCATTGAGACGAAGTGTCACAGTAAAACTCGCTTTGTCACCATTCGTTAAAAGCTAGGGTTTCGAAATGGTGAGTTTGTTCCTTGCTCAAATGCTTTGGCAGGAGGTTTGATACGGATGTGGGCGGATGATATTGATTTACTCCTCAGGGATCATTCCCCTTGGTTCATGGACGTAGATATTTGTATGCCGGCAAACAATGGCCAGACATTGCGACTTACTAGCATCTACGGTAACCCTAATGTTTACCTTCGGCACTAAACATGGGATTTAATCCAGACTTTGGCTCAACAGCTTGGCGCGGATCATTGATGTATAGTGGGTGACTTGAGTGACATTATGCATCAATCTGAAAAGTCTGGAAGAGGGATTAGAGCAGATTGGCAGATGACAGATATGATCAGTTGCATGGATGATTGTGTCATGGAGGACTTAGGTTGCAATAGGGTGGTGTATACTTGGCACAATTCTACGACTCAGCGTCGATTGGATCGAGGACTTGTGATGGCAGCTTGGTGCTTGCAATTTCTGGCTACTCAAGTACATAATTTACTCCCTATTGACTATGATCGTGTATCAATTTTTATTGAGGTGTGACAGGCAAAAGACATGTAGTTTGATGGTCGACAAAACTTTTTCCGTTTCGAGGCCATGTGGGTGGATGATGAGTCGTTTATGGAGGTGGTTCGAGAGGCAGGGAATCAGGAGTTTGTTGATTTAAGTATAGCTATACTCAAAATAAGTTCCTCAATCAAGTCAGTCTACACGAATAGGAGTAAAGTCTTGGTCTCAGATGGCTTTTGGAAGTCGGAAAGGAGAACTGGCAGCGGTCCAACGGGAATTGGGAGAGTTTCTTTCTAAATATTTTGACCCATAAGATGTCCCAAGCCGAAAAGAATTATATGCCCGGGAAGAAGTACTACTTCATCAGGAAGCCACTTACTGGGCACATCGAGCTAAAGATAAACGACTGAAGTATGGGGATAAGAATACTCGTTATTTACATCAAAGGGCTTCCAACCGTATGAGGAAGAACTTGATTCGAGGCTTATTTGATGATGATAGAGGCTGGCAAGATACTTCAGAAGGATTGGATAATACAGTTGTGGGCTATTATCAGAAGATGTTCACTGCGGGCAATATTACTCAGGAGCATGTGGATCCCATTTGTACATCATTATCATTGGTAATCACTAATGATATGGTACAACACCTTTTGGCAGATTATACTGATGAGGAAATCAAAGGGGCTCTCTTTTAGATGGGACCTCATAAGGCACTAGGTCTTGATGGCATGCATCTGTTCTTCTACCAAAAGTATTTGGCGGTGGTGGGACCTGATGTGACGGCTACAATCTGGGAATTTCTCAGCACAGGTCATCTCTTGCAACGACTTAACTTTACTCATATTATTTAATTGCCTAAAGTCCAGAACCCTACTAAGATTACCGATTATCGGCTTATCGCTTTATGTAATGTTATCTTTAAGATTTGTATGAAGGTGATAGCGAATAGGTTGAAACCAATTATGAGTCAGATTATTGATCCTTGCCAAAGTCCTTTTGTTCCTAGACGTCTTATCAATGATAAAAAACTTATCACGAATGAAGTTGCCCATTATTTATGGATGAAAACATAAGGAGATTCCAGACAGATGGCACTATAGCTGGATGTCAGTAAGGTCTATGAAAGAGTTGAATGGAGCTATTTGGAGATTATGATAAGAAGGATGGGTTTTCTAGACCAGATCATATCTCTGATTATGGTATGTGTTCGGATGGTGAAGTATTCGGTGTTGGTTAATGGCACCTCGAGAGATAGGATCACTCCAACCAGAGGGCTCCGTCATGGTGACCTGCTGTCGCCATATCTTTTTTTACTCTACACCTCGGGACTTTCGGCATACATCTATCATGCTCATAGCGCGCAAGAACTATAAGGTATTAAGGTATGCACACGGGCTCTAGAACTACATCATCTCCTTTTTACAGATGATAGCCTGCTTAACTCAGTGGCTTTAGGCCAGGCCAGTCATAAAATTAAGGAGATACTGCAAACTTATGAGAATGCATCAAGGCAGGCCATCAATTATAGTAAGAGTAGTGTGTGCTTCGACCCTAATTTTTCGTTAGGGGATCAGGAAGATTTGGCCGGCCAGAGCAAAAAGAAGCTTCAGAAGATATGCGCGGACTTCTACTGGGGAGACATGATAGACAAAAGGAAGATCCACTGATGTACTTAGGACTATATGTGTTAGCCCAAGAATCAAGGGGCTTGGGTTTCTAGAATATGTATGCTTAATTATAATTTGGCTATGTTGAAAAAACAATTTTGGCACATTTTACAAAATCCGGATTCGTTGGTCAGCCATATTTATCAAGCTAGATACTTTTGTTCGTGTTTGATTTGGGACACAACTACGAATGACGCTCCTTCCTATCATTGGCGTACCCTTTTAGCTATTAGCTCTGTTGTGGATAGAGGATCTCGTTGACTGGTGGGAGATGGTGCCTCTATAGTGGTTTGAAAATACAATTAGATATCCCGCCCAGGTCAGTTTCAGCCTGTTACACCATTGAGGAGCCCGTCACCCCTACACTTTGTGTCTCAGTTCATTCAAGAGGATAGGTCTTGGAATGTACTGTTGTTAAGTTACTACTTGGACATGGAGGATGTAGAGATGATTCAGAAGATTCCTCTAAGCCGCAGACGGGACAGGTTAATGTGGCATTACACAAACAAAGGTGTGTTCAAAGTAAGTAGTGCCTATATCATTTCCAGAGAAGAGTTTGTTCTTGCCAATCAGGCCGCTTTAGATCCACCGGCTCAGTCCGACGTCTAGAAATCCTTATGGAATCAATGAGCTGCCCCAACAGCTAAGATGTGTGTGTGGAAAGCTGCCAAAGGGTTTCTGCCCATTATTACAAGGTTGCGAGCTAGGATAGTGGATGTTCCAGCGGAGTGTTCTCTATGCCAATAAGCACGTGAGACAAAAGTACATATGTTCCACGATTGGCCTAATTACAACGAGGGTGGGAAGTCAGGCTATGTCTTTCTTTGAATGGCTATAGGAATGTAGTATACACCTATCACTGGAGAACATAGGTCGTCTGATTTTTGTAATCTGGTTCATTTGGAATGGTCGCAATGACAAAGTGTTTAACTAGTTAGAGTTTGCTAGTGAGACGATTAAGCTTCAAAGCGTAGCGTGGCAGACACATTTTGTGTTCGTAAACAGGTTGCCACCAAAACTGGGACGAGTACCAACACGTTGGAAAGCTCAATCAGTCGGTCACTATTGTATCTGCATAGACGACGTTTTTGATAGGACTACACATCAGAGAGGGATTGGTGTTGTGGTTCGTGACTGGATGGGTAATTTTATACTATGGTACAAGTGTCGGGTGATAGGTCATTACTCACCTCTGTCAATTGAAATTGCGACAGCATTTGAGGCGTGTCAAATCAACCTTAGTTATGGTTTTGCCCCGGTACGTTTCAGTTCGGATTCGCTGATACTAGTAAGGCAGTAGAGGATTTGAATACTTGCCCCTCAGATTTCACAGGCATGGTGGATGATGTCTGCACCCTTTTAGAACAATCGCCGAACTCGGCTTTAGTTCATATTTCACGGGAAGCGAATAATGTAGCTCATTTGTTAGCAAAGTGGGTTCTACGTCAGTCCACTTCTTCAAAAACTTTTCCCACAACCCCTTGTTTCTTGTTAGAGACGCTTCAAAAAAATTATACTTGATTTCTCCGGAATGTAATTTTAGACTTTTCAAAAAAAAATAGTTTAACCACTCGTTGTCGTATTGTGGAAATGAGTACAGAATAAGAGGTCCTATGAAACGAGTCTTGAGGAGTAAAAGACTGACGGAGACGTTGAGACATGCCGATGGGAGGTGATGACTCGGTCGATAACTAAAGATGAAGGAGAACATACCCCGAAACGACTGCGTCACGTGTACGGTGAACGCAGTCACACCCCAAGAGTGGTTCGGACGGAGGAGAAGACTTGTTCGTCTTGGGATTGTTGCCGTACACGTGGAATGATAATTTGTTTTTGATCGAAATGAAACACGTGGGCCAATGAAGGAGTGACGGATCGGAGAAAAGGGGATGGTACTGTCACTACTGTGTGTCAGGTTACATTGGAGTAAGTTGTGGGCTTCCTTTCTTTGTACGTTGTATTTGCAGCCGACAAATATCTCATCCAATCCAAAGCTGCTCTAGATCGATCTCGGTCTTGTCAGTTGTATGCTAATCTAAAGTGCTTATTTTTTATGTCTATTACCAAACTACGTATCTGTTTGGCTATTCAATCCATCCCCGAACTCAAAAGTTATTGGACATAGATTCTCCGGCATAATCAATCTTGAAGTTGTTAATTAGCATGAGAGACATTTTTTACAGGTATCCCCGGTCCATGACGACCATGAGTCTCCAATAACTATCGTTCTTTGAACTTTTAATTGACAACACCTCACGGGAAATAGTTAAGGAGCATTCTATTCTATTGTGTAAAAAAAAATCGAAAAATCGAGGTTTTTTTTTTTTTTTTTACGGTAATGAGAATGTAAGGATTATAATCTGCTAAAAGCATATCGTGCAAACAAATTGGTGGATTAACCATCATGGATCTACGAGACATATAAAAAAAATGGGGGTCTTAATTGTAAAAGAAATTGTGCCAATTTGTTAGTAGAACCCTTAGTTAAGTAGCTAGTTTCCTTCTTCTTTTTTTACGTATTGCTTGTCGATCATAACTGATTTTTCCATAAATCATGGGAGAAAATGTCAATGAAAAAGGAAACTAGCTACTCTCTTTTTTCGAGTGAAGAAGATTTCATAAAAACCATCTCGGTTGAACAGTACATACACAGCTGATGAGTAACCCTAACTCTAACTCAAAAGAAGAGTAAACTAATCAATAGGAAATACTACTCTTTAATCTATGAAGCACATATAACCTCGACCTATAGTCCTCACACTTGAATTCAGAGAAACATATAAAAAAGAGTTTCAATACCCCTAAGCACTCAATTGTGGTAGGTATATCCACTCTAATGATAACTCGCAATTCCAATGCGACAAAAATAAATCAATTACTGCAACTCTGGCTCAATCGTAGATTCCTCGAACCGCCAGGATCCCATATGTTGAAACCTCCTGTATCTCATATTTTGACCTTAGAGTCCTGTCTTGAAAGCCCTAAAAACATGCCCAACCCAGCAAGCCCAACAACAGTCCATACCAGTGGGAAAGTGCCCCAAAGTCCAAGGAGTCTCGACCCAATAATAGTAGGCCCAAAGATCCCCTTAAGCCTGTCGGCCAAAACTCCCGCAAAAACCTCACCCCGGAGCTGCTGCCTCCGATAGACCTGTACCGCCTGGGTTCCTGACACAAGCACCACCCCCCTGCGACCACCTTCCTCGACATACGGAAGCAAACGCCGCCAAAGACGAACAACCCAACACACCACCGCTTGCGGTGGAAATTCGCGACGTCAAAAGCGCCACAACTTACCCCCATCACCGAACAACAGCTCATCCACGGAGCTCGCCTCTACACGATTGCGCTTCAGCCGTGCACGTGCCGGACAAACTCCCCAATGACCAAAAAACTACACAGCGCCTTCCACTGCAGTGTTCGGCCACGTTGAAAGGAACCCAAGATCCCGAGATCCAAGAGATGCCAGAACCAAACCGGAGCCACGACGTCTACTCGAGACGTCCTAAAAGGGGCGACAAGAAAGTCTCTCGCCGATTGGATGTCGTCGTTGGGTCGCCAGAGATACGCCGTCAAGAGATGATATAGAGTTTCGGTCTTTCTAAACATAGGGTTTTTTTTAAATGACGAAAAATATTTTGATAATATGTTTGTAATACAGAGTTCCACCGGATTACCTGGTCTAGTATATTGAAACTCCTTAAGCATTACAATGCTAAATCAGTTTTACCAAATAAACCCAGACGAACAAACTAGAGTAGCGCGAAAACTTCAAAAAATCTGGGGGCACCATTTCTACTGCGAGGCAGATTGGTGGAGTTCTTCGACAGTCATTCCCAATGGAAGGAGAACCGTCTTATTTGGTGGTGGGACTTTCATGGTGATGGAAGCTACGGAGCCAAGTTTGGACTTGGCTTTCTTGTCCTCTGACCGGCGGTGCTTGCTGCCCTTTCCTCCTGGAAAACTAGAAGGCTCTTCCCTAGCTGGTTGCGACTCTCCAACTGGTACAATATACTTAGTAAGTATCTTCTGAGCCTTGGATCTCGGACCTCACATTGTGATGCGGGCTCCAAATATCCATCTTTTCGTGCGAGCTCGCACAACCCCTCGGTCCACATTCAGGATCATACATTCAAATCGTTTCAGTTCCTCTAGTAGTATAATGTCACATGCCATATCACGAGGTGGTGGTGGAGGATCCAAAATGACAGTTGACCGACTACCTTTCAGCCATTTCTGCCTCTCGGGTACTAACACTACTATCAAAACCTGCAAGGATCGGGGGCTCTCGAGCAATACCCCAGATATAAGGCTTCATATGGATTTCAGATGCTATATCAATCTACTTGGCCGCATAAGTATGGTGTACATGACAAAAATTAATTGAATGATCAAAGCTACCACAACCCTTGCAATACCCCTTCAGAATAATATATTCAATCTCACAATCTATCCAAGCCTGCGGACCTAGTCGCAGGCTAACCTTTGTCGCCAACCTGTTCAGGAGATCAACCTCCACAAATAGGTGAATATCCTTAAAAGCACTCAAACTATATTGATCGTAGTCAACATACCTGCCTAAGCAAGAATGACCCACCACTTAGAAACCGTGATAAGATCGGTCATATTGCCACCTACAACATGCACTCTCGCCCATGCTTTTATCGTGGTCGCCTCGACCATGTGAACCAGTGTGAAGCCATAAAAATGATCCACCACAATAGTTGCATTCTCAAAAAACCAAGGGCCTCGCGAGATAGCTCGATCAAGAACCTTTTTGTTCCTGAATTTACCCACATGTATGGCGTGTGATGCTCAAAGTACCGGTGTTAGTAAAGTCGCACCATATACGAATCAACCAGTGTTTGAGGGATTTTGTTTCTCTGTTCTGAAAGAATCAATATCTCTGGGCAGAAAACTCGGAAAACGGCGAAGTCGAACTCATCTTCTCCCTCCCTGTACCTTGGGAGATATCAATTTCATGGGGCCATAAGTTCAACCTGAGTTGGGTGGGTTCCTTGTCAAAGATAAGGATCGTGAGGAGATGACCGATAGAGACAATAAGGCTAAGATCGCTAGTGGAATAAGGATTGAAATCTATCGATTGATTAAGAGAAAAGAAGAAACAAGAATCCAAATTGGAGAGGGTATCAATTTGGGGATTGATTTAGGAGTAGATGGAGAAGAGGAGAAGTGGTAGCCGGTTAGCTAGGGTTCCAGAGAGAAAATTCTATAGTCGACAATCACATGAATAAATCTCCGTAAGCACGATTGGCTAATAGGAAACTAGAGAAGGCCAGACAAGAATTATTTTCAACCCTAGCTTCTCTAGCGCCGCCTAGAGAGAGACGACGGATCTAGTCTAGTTACTAGACCAACCAGCGTGGTTTTCCAAGACGACGTACCTATTTGTTCTTTCACTCTTTGTTTCCCTATCCTTATTGTTCGATCCTCTCCTCATTGTTCGATCTCCCTCTCTTGTATCAAACTACCATTTGAAACTTATTTGATCGCCCTCTCCTTCCTCTCCTTTTCTTCTCCTTCTCCTCAAGATGTTTGAAGGATTTGTGCTTTTTGGATCTTGATTGCGCCGAGCCCTAGCGCCATATGGCCTCATTTTTCAATCGAGTTTCCATTGGCTTGTTCATGGCGTGCGCAGATCAAGGTACGTGGACGGAGTTCGTGGGCGTTGTCCTGTGTCGGTGTGTGGCGGAAGCTTCTGGGCTCGAGATTCTTCAGGTGATGGAGCTGCTTCTGGTCGGCCACGGAAGAAGGAAGTGCTTCTCTCTATAGATATGGTACCCGGATAACTAAGGAGTGATATCTCAATTTTTTTAGTCTCTTACTACTCTTGTTTGTTATTTCGGGATATTATGGACTCCAACGTTGTAGTATTGTAGTGCTTAAGAGGTTTCAATTTGTCGAGTCGAGAATCTAGTGAAATACAGTCATTGATTATAAATTTTGCCGTATCAAAAAAAATAATCTCCTTGAACACTATTCATTTTTATGATCGATCGAGTTACATATTTACATGCTTACATCTAGAAGAAAAAGAAGTCGAAGAACAATTATAAGACAAATTAACCTTTGTTCGGGTTTACATGTAGACAGAGAGCTCAGAGATTGAGATTACGTATGCAGTATGAGGAAAGCATAATCAATATTATAATACTTTTTTCCTTGAACCAAAATGAAGCATCAACACCTGCATGCAGCCATCTCCTTGATCGATCTTTATAATTAATCTGCTCTATTTATCTATCAGCAGCTAATAGTTTCAATTCTTTTGTATACATTTGCTCACCGGTGATCTTGTCTATATTCCTCCATTAGTCCATTTAACTGGTTCTCGCTTCTCCTAGCTTGTTTCTGTACCTAGTACCTACCTCCTCCCCGGCTAGTTCCCAATGTACATTATGCAGTACAGCAGTAGGACCACTGACCACAAGTTCAGTGTCCTACTTTTACAATTTAACCTCTCAATTTTACAAATCGATTAATTGGAGAAGGTCGACTTAGTACGTGCCCCATATTTCCTAGGAGCATATATATATATATATATATATATATATATATATATATATAAATGCAGATTCATGTTTTCTTAAATCATCTTAAGCTTCCGCGGTTTCTGGTATCAGAGCCGTAAGGGTTAAAGATTCATGTTAGTAATTGTTAAACCCTCAAACCCCAGGTGGCGGACTACCGCCTAGGTGAGGATCTTGAGTTGTTCTTGAGTTAACCTTGAGTTAATTTATTCTTTTAAGCAAGTTTTTGGATTCTTTTCTCAGTTTTAAGTCTTAGTAATAGTTCTGGTTCCTGTTTTTCCTTTTTCTGGGTTAATTCTCCAAACCAAACAGTAAGGCCGAAGTCCAAACAGTAAGGCCCAAGGAGTGGCGTGAGCGGAGCGGCGTGAGCGGTTAGGTGAGTACCTTAGCATTTAGGTTGGCAGAGCCAAGTAACTGTAACTTTCACTTTTTACTGAGTCAAGCCTTCCCTTTGCTTCTTAAAATGAGTAGGTTATTCCGATCCAACTCAGTCACCTCTAGTTCATCCAGATCTTCTCTTAGTGCAATCCCAAACATAGTAAATGAGGAACAAATTGAAATTCAGTCAAATAGTAACATTGACAAGAATGATTGGAATATTCCAAGAGTTCCTAGTAATGAAATTTATAAGAAAAAATGGTCAATCACTTCTTTCAGAAGTGAACATCACGTTAAGACAGTTGAACAAATTTATGCTGTAAGTTCACAACATGAAACTTGTCAATTGTTTAGTCCTGAGTCAATTAGAAAACATAAGAAAGATGACCATAATTTTCTCCATATTGGCTTAGTACAAATAGGAGTAAAACCTTTAACAAGAAAAGGTCTAAATGCCTCAGTCCTTCTTTGTCTTCGTGATGCTCGGTTTACCGACTTCACTGATAGTACCCTTGGTATAATTGAGTCAAGCCTTTTCAATGGTCCTATACACTTTGATTGCTACCCAGATTTTACAGTCAGTTTAAGTGATCCTCACATCCTAAAAACCCTAACTTTGAACATTAAAACCTCTGGTTATAATATCCTTGATGGATCAAAACCTTTAGCCTTAATCTACAGGGTTCACTACAAAGTCACAGGCACAAACATTAATTTCCAAGCTATTAGTAAAAGCCTCAAAGACCAAACCCTTTTAATTCAAAGTAGTCATGAAAATGCCAATGTTCGTGTTCCCCATGCTATCAAATGGTCAGATGTCCATCTCCCTTCTGAATGGTCACTTACCAATGAAAACTAACCTATCAATATACAACATAGCCAAAGTGATTTAAACTGTATCTACCAATTCAATGATGGCACAGTAAGAATCAACTTTAGAAATAATCCCAGAATTCATGAACTAGGACAATCTTCCAGACATTCCTTTGCTGGTTCCAGTACTGCTGAAACTATGTCAAGGAGAGATTAATTGTGACCTAGATAAAGAAATAAAAAATATTAGAATAGAAGAATTAGAAGAAGAGTTGAAAAAATTAAAGATCAAAAATGTAAAAACTACCTCTCAAGTCACCTATCCTAGTTATACTGAAACAAATCATCAGAGAGAATCTGACGATGAACAAACTTCTCCTATAGCTACTGACTTTGAAGTGGCCAACCCCATCAATCCCCAATTAACTGTTCTTAACAAGTCATTTACAATTGATTACCCTAAATTAGACCAACATCTTCAAAATGAAGAAAATATTCCCAGACGAAATGCTTACAGAAGTCAATATCCTACCAAAGAACAGAGGTTAGAATTATTCCAGGAATGGAAGAATTTTATGCTCAAAACACATTCTGAAATATATTTCCTTGATTTCATCGATCAAATTAGTGAAAAAAGTATCCAGACTCTTTCAAAATCAAAATGGAAAACAACTAAAAACACCCTAATCTCTTCTAGTCATCCCCCAGCAGAAACAATAATTCTAGATCATCTTCAGCCTCCAATAACAGCTTCTCCTTTTAAATTACCCACTACAGACAATCCAGAGTTTAAGAAAACAACAGAACAAAATAACTACACAAACCAAAGTTTAATAACTATAGGAAATCAATTAGATAAAATAAAAACAATAGTTGACAATATCTTAGACACTGTACTACCTTGCAAAAAAAAGAGTCACCTTTAATTCATTTCAAAGACTTAAGCAAAAATACCCTTAAACCCGTGTCTACCACTCAAAAAATAGAACAAATGCTAAAGGATTTAAAACCTGAATCTAGCACAATCAGAGTCATTCATGCCCATACTACGGATTCTTCAGACGACAATTCTAGTACAATATCCAAGGTAAAACAGCAATTTGAAAAGCTTCAAATAAACAGAATAGGACATTCAACCAGAAAACCTTTCAAAAATTGGAATGAACGTCCCTTACCAATAGACATTCAGCCAAGTAATAATATTGCTTTAAACCAATTTTCTGTTTCAGCAGATAAAACCTATGAATGGAATATTGATAATCTTTCAGAACAAGAAATTCTGAACAAACTTCATCATATGTCTATGGCAACTAATAGCTATGTTACTGCCTACAATTATTCCCAACTAGAAATTGTTGAAATCCTCTCCTCAGGATTTACAGGAATGCTTCATTCCTGGTGGGAAAAACACCTTACGTTTGAATCCAAATAGTCAATCAAACATGCAGTCATGCACGCCACAGACGGATCCCCAATTTTCGATACAAATATCGGAATGGGAATTTCAGACGCAGTTAACACCTTGTTTTACACGATAATCCAACATTTCATTGGCACACCTAGTCACATCACTTCTAGGATTCATGACCAACTTAGTAATCTCAGGTGTCCAACACTTAGTGATTTCAATTGGTACAAAAATGTTTTCATATCCAGGGTAATGCTTAGAGACGACAGTAACCAACCTTTTTGGAAAGAAAAATTTATAAATGGCCTCCCGAATCTTTTTGCTCATAAAATTAGGCAAGTTCTAAGTAATGATTTAGGTCAAATAGATTACGATTCTCTTACTTATGGCCAAATTATCACAGTTATCCAAAAAGAAGGTCTTAAAATGTGTATTGATTCTAAAATCAACTCAGCTGCAAAAACAGATAAGAAAATAGCCAAGTATGAATTAGGAAATTTGGTCTTCCTTCCCTACCTCCCTCTAGGAGAAAGTCAAAACATATCGAGTCCAATCACTTCAGGAAAAGATCTTTTTTCCAAAATAAAGTCCAAGCAAGGAACCAATTTGAACCAAATAAGTTTTATGCGAAAAATAAATTTCAAAAAACCAAAACCATAAAACCTTTCCAATTTTCAAAAACAAACCCTGAAAAAGGAAAGTGTTTTAAGTGCAATAAACTAGGGCATTTTGCAAATAAGTGCCCCCTAAAAACCACTATTAACCAATTAAAAATCAGTCAAGATGAGCGTGATAACCTCATTAATCTCCTAGAGTTAAGAAATACAGATTCTGAAAATGAAGACTTTTCAGAACCAATCGATAGTAACTCAATAGAAGCTTCTTTTGATGCTTCTGACAATAATTCCTCCCCACATGTAACTTTCGGTTGCAATGATACTTTTCAATGCAATAACGATTGTTGCACCAAAACTATAAACGTCCTTACCAAACAAGAAGAACTACTAATCGACCTAATTAGTAAAATAAATGACCTTGACTTAAAAGTTGACTACCTTAAAAAATTAAAGAAATTAATCACTCAGGAAAATATAATACAAACCCCACAACCCAAAATTTGTCTTACTTCCACTTTCCAAAAATTCCAAAATAACAAAGCAAATATAACCATCCAAGACCTTCAACAAGAGGTAAAAGTTATCAAATCACAAATTCACTCTACATCATACCCACCAACAGTTAATTCATGACCATGAAGAAATCAAACAGGAAATAAATATCATAAAAATAGACCGGCAATTTCAGTATATAGATAATGACACCATCCTGAAAGATCCCGAATCTACTTCCCAAGATGTTGTCATCAACACAATCAAACAGATCCATTTAAAAAAATGGTACACTACGGTACAAATCAAAATAAAAGATTTCTAATTAACGGCTACCGCCCTTATTGACTCTGGAGCAGATCTAAACTGTATTCAAGAAGGATTAATACCTTCTAAATAGTTTGAGAAAATAAAAGAGTCTTTACGATCAGCCAATGGCTCTAAAATGAATATGAAATACGAACTTCCTAAGTCACACATTTGTCAGAACAATGTCTGTTACAAAACTTCGTTTGTCTTAGTCAAAGATTTAACGGACAAAGTTATCCTAGGTCTTCCTTTTCTCACTCTAATCTACCCTTTCACCACAGACTACGACGGAATTACCACTTACCCTTTTAATGAACCAGTTAAATTCTCTTTTCTGAATAACCCAGAAATTCATACTCTAAAGAATTTCCAAGAAAACTCGATTTCGAAAACAATTAACTCTATTCAAGCCAAGACAAGACAAATTGCTTTCCTCAAAGAAGAAATTAACTTTAAACGAATAGATAGTCAGTTACAAGACACTGCTTTACAAAGTAAAATAAAAACCTTTGAAAATAAAATTATTACTGAATTATGCTCAGACATTCCTACTGCCTTCTGGCACAGAAAAAAACATGTAGTTACTGTGACGAACCGGAACAGAATCAGTAAGAGGAATCAGCTTAATCTACGAGCTTACGCATAGTCGCAGGTTGCCGACAGTTGTTCGAATCGCCAGATTTGATAACAACTAAATCATTGGCCGAGAATTGGAGCTGAGTCTCTTCTTGAGAGTCTTTGTACGTGTGATTTCGAGTTTGTGGGCGGTTCCGGATCGTTATTTGGACGACCGAAGAATAAGTTATGAATATTTGAAGTTTTGATATAATCGGGTTTAAATGATGGATTTTTTAGCGACTAAATTACCAGTCGAGAATTTGGTTTCGGCTTCTTCACGGAAGTTGTTGAGAATTTAATTTCGAGTTTGTGGGAACTTCTGGAGAATTATTCCGAGTTACGAAGATTAAGTTGTGAATATTTCCGATTGTTGATTATTTAGTCGGTTTAAATATGTGTTGGTTTGAACAATTGACTTTTTATCCGATTGGTCGATGTGTTTGACTTCGGGTGATAGTTGAAGAACATGTTGAGTTGAGTTTGTTGCCGCGAGAATTATCAGAATCGGAATTACGACGAGAAAGTTACGGATATTCGAAATTTGTCGAAAAGTGAATTACGTAGTTTCCATTTTGGGAAGGCCTATAAATAGAAGTTTCCATATTGGGCAAGTCAACTATTGGCATTAATGTGTTTGACCGAGTTGACCGAGTCAACTCGGTGGAGGAGAAATGCACGACGGCAGCCACGGCCTCCACGGCGGCGTGGTGCTTCCGGCCACCTCCGTGCTCAACTCCGGTCCCATTCAACTCGTCCCGGTGTCCCGATCCCGTTTCCAACCTCCCTCCACGGCGTGGCTCACCGGAGGAGCTCGGTTTTCCGGCAAGAAAATGAAGAAATTTTGGTGAATTCGGGTTCCACGTTTCCGGCCGATTCGAGACAAACCAAGGACTGGGTTTTGTAGCTCTCCTCACCCACAAGCTATCATGTAAGTTTGGAGTTTCAATTCGATTTGTGGATGGAGAATTTTGGATTTGAAATTTTGGGAACAATTCGGTTTTGCAGTTGGAGTGTGAATTGGCCTTTGTTGCAGTTGTGAAAGTTGCTCAGTGGGTGATTTTGCATGGAATAGGGGTTGCTCCGCCGAGAAAATTTCACGGTTGGTGGTGGCGCCGCCGCCGCCGGCGGTCAACGGCGGTCAACGGTCAACTTTGACTTTTTGGGGTTTTCGACAAGTTGCATGTCATTTCACTCGAAATCGCGCCCCGATCGCAGTGGGGAGGTTTGTTTCTCGATTTGAGCGTCCAAAATTACAGCGAGGTATTGAGGTGTGATTTTCGGATTTTCGACGATTCGTCGACATTGAATTACGTGTTTCCGAGAACAGTAGTTTCTCGTTATTTGATTTGAATTGTCGAGTTATAATTTTGAGTAATGGACTTTGTGATTATTCAGGGGTTCGTGATCGTTCATATGGCGAGAGATTTTCCGCCGGATCACGGGTTAACGCGAACTGCGTTACGCGAGTCTGTGAGTGGACAATTTCTTTTCACGGATTGATTGTGAGTCTTTTTATACGATTTTCGAACTTGAGCATGCATACGAGATTACGATTTATACGAGCATGTGTTAGACGATTATGATTATATCATTATACATTACGTATATGCATTTATATGCTGTTTATTGCATTTGCATCGAACTATTTATGTTTTGGTTTACACAGAGTACAGTCGTTATATATGTTGTTGTATCGATACACTCGCATCCTGGCTGATCCCCGAGGATGTGTACCGGGGGAGGCTGTGACTCCTGACCCGAGGCCTTTACCGGGGGGAGGCAGACCTCTGACCTGAGGCCTTTCTGGCTAGAATTGCATGGAAGTCTGGGACTCCGTGATTCTGACTGTACTAGCACGGATGTGTTCATGAGTGACCCCGTGGGATTTTTACTTGCATGCTCAGTACGTTGGAGGAGTATGAGTTTACCTCGCGTATTTTATTATATTTATTCATTTGGACTCGCATATGTTTTTATAACGTATATTACTTGGTGAAAGACATTTATTTTTGTCCACTCACTCTAACGATTTTCATGTCTTTCCCCTGGGATTTTCGGTTTCCGTGCCCAGTATGCAGTTCGGACTCTGGTGTCGCACGTCGTGGTCGGAGGCATAGTGCTCGAGCTACCTTGTTTCTTTCAGTAGGTTTATTGTTCTACCTACTGTGGTATACTTATATGATTATACATTAGAGGTCGCTCTGAGTATTCTGTTGTATATATTATACGATTTTACTTTGGATTTCAGTAAAGTACAGATATATTTATTATTTTACATTACTGTTGATATATTGAGAAATCCGGATGGGATTGGTGCCCACGGTTTGATTTTTGTGGCATAGGATAAAGTGTATTTTCCGCGTGCAGGTAATGGTAATTCCACGTTAGTAACGAAACTCTGCCGAAATTTTGTTGGTTTTTGTTGGTTCGTGTTTTCGAAAGGGTTTGATTCCGGTTTAAGGAGCTAAATCGGGGTTGGGTCCTTTCAGTTACCCTCCCCTACATCAAAGAGTTTGACGAAAGAAATATCCCTACAAAAGCTCGTCCAATCCAGATGAACCATGAAGTCATGGAATTTTGCAAAGAAGAAATAATGAATCTTCTTGACAAAAAAATCATTAGACCAAGTAAATCACCATGGTCTTGCCATGCATTCTATGTTCAAAAGAATGCTGAATTAGATAGAGGAACACCACGGTTAGTAATCAATTACAAACCCCTCAATACTGTCCTTAAATGGATACGCTATCCTATTCCTAACAAAAGAGACCTCATAAATAGATTAAACCATTCAGTCATTTTCTCAAAATTCGAATTGAAATCTGGTTTTTGGCAAGTACAAATTCATGAAAACGATAAGTACAAGACTGCCTTTGTCACCCCTTTTGGGCATTACGAATGGAATGTAATGCCATTCGGCTTAAAGAACGCTCCCAGTGAATTCCAAAATATCATGAATGACATTTTTAATGCATATAGTCACTTCTGTATTGTTTATATTGATGATGTCCTTATCTTTTCTCAGTCCATAGAACAACATTGGAAACATTTACACCAATTCTTTACAGTTATCAAAAATAATGGTCTAGTAGTCTCTGCCTCAAAAATCAAACTTTTTCAAACCAATGTTAGGTTTCTCGGTTTCAATATCCACCACCTTTAGATTCATCCAATCGATATAGTCATCCAATTTGCTGACAAGTTCCCTGATATAATCTTAGAAAAAAACCAACTACAAAGATTTCTAGGATCCCTGAACTACATAGCAGACTTTTATCAGAATCTAAGAAAAATATGCAAACCATTGTTTGAAAGACTACAATCCAATCATCCCCCTTGGTCTCCAATTCACACTTCTCTAGTTAAAGAAATTAAGAATCATGTCAAAACCTTGCCATGCCTTGGTATCCCCTTAACTGATTCTTTCAAAATAGTTGAAACAGATGCTTCAGAAATTGGGTATGGGGGTATATTAAAACAACAAATTTCTCCCAATCACCCTGAACAAATAGTTAGATTTCATTCAGGAACTTGGAGTCAATCTCAGAAAAACTACAGTACTATTAAAAAAGAAATTTTATCAATAGTTTTATGTATCAGTAAATTTCAAGATGATTTATTAAATCAAAAATTCTTAATTCGAGTTGATTGCAAAAGTGCAAAAGATGTTTTAGAAAAGGATGTTCAAAATATTGCTAGTAAACAGATTTTTGCCAGATGGCAAGCTATTTTAAGTATTTTCGATTTCGAAATTGCATTCATCAAGGGTACTGATAACCATATCCCAGATTTCCTAACTAGAGAGTTTCTTCAGGGCTCTAATGACGACAAGGAAGCTCAGAAGTTCAGTCAAAAAAGAATCAGAACCGGAATCTCCTCCGCCAAATCAAGTACCAGCCATAATCAAACAAGAGAACCCCTCTAGTATGATCATTCCTGGCACTTCTCATCATACCCCAATAAGATCTTTAACCCCTAGTCAGCTTGTAAATTACAATCCTATGGCAAACCCTCTTAGTCAAACTCGTCCTAATTTCCAATCAGTCTTAGTCACCCAGTTTGATCCCTATAAGTGTGATCCTCCTGTCCAAACTAATTTCCCAAAAACTTCCCCTTATTATCAACAATCCAGTAAAAACCTCTTTTATGTTGAACCTCCTCACAGTCACCTCAAGAATCCTATATCTCTAATAAGAGAATATTTCCCTCCTAATTTCCATTTCTCTCCAAGTCATCCATCACATTCCCTAAACTTTTATAAAGATATCCTTGTCAAATCTGGATCAATCTCTATCAGGGCTATCTATGATCAAAGAAATAATACCAAAATCCTTTATCATTCCCTTTACATATTGAAAGTTGATTCCCTTGCTTGTTGGGGAGATTAACCCTATAATTTTCATACTTGTAAAGACATATCCTACAGTTACAACGATTACATCGAAGCTTGGTCAATGATCTTCCTCCACCAAACGGAAGACTTCAGTCACTCTTGGTTCATCAATTTTGACAAGAATTTCAAAAGAAATCTCCCAATGTGGTTTCTCAGGTGGTGGGGAACCCATGGTTTTCCTTATAACCTCCTTCCTCAGCAAGTAAAAGAAGCAGTCACCCGTTTTCAGACGGTCATGAAGCTTAGCAAATATGATCAGAATTTCCCAGTCACCTTACATTTCATGGCCAAATACAAATTGCCATGGATTTTCAAATGGCATTATGAGCTCAACGACAACATTGTTTCAAGACAATTCTTAGTCAAATGGTGGGACAAGTTCAATTTTGACCGAGTTCTGTCCCAATTCAATGAAGAATTCCCAGCTATGACACCTCGCCCCAGTCAAATCAGGCCTCCATCCGACAACCAATTATCTTTGTTGATACATCAGTTACCTCCTTCTTCCTCCCAGCAGAAAGTTTAATCTGAATCAGGATCTTCATCCTCCAAGAATAAAGAAAAATCTTCTAAATCCTCCAGATCAGCAGAATTAAAAGCCCTTGCCAAAGCCCTTCTCCGGCAAGCTAGTGAAGAAAGTTCCTCTGAATCAGACCACAATATAGTCAAAGACGAAGATCAATATTCTTCAGAATCCTCTTCCTCACCTCCTAGTCAGACACAACCACCAGCAAAATGATTCCAGGATAGTCAAGACCCATATGAGTAAATTCAGCTCTTATCCTCAGACAGGCGTAGCATTGGATGCTGAAATTCACTATTGATAAAGTTACTTTTACTATTCATCAAACAGTCAAAAAGGGGCAAAAACACAGTAATTTACTGTTGTCTTTTATTTTGTCCCCCACTCCAGTAAAGCGAAGATTCTTCCGTGATTTCAGGCCAGCACAGTTCAGCCAGTGTAGTCCTATATATTCAGGCTTCCTCTTTCATTAATTCAAGACAGGCTTTTTCCTCCCAAGCTTCTCTCTCAGTTAAAATAAGTCTCTAGAATCATCAGAGCTTCTCATGTGTTGAGCCTAGTTAATAGCTCTTAGTATAGTAACCTTCATGCATTGAGCCCAGAGCTCCTATTTTGTAAGTCTTAATTTCAACCATGTAATTCCTATTTCATAAATGCAGATTCATGTTTTCTTAAATCATGTTAAGCTTCCGCAGTCTTTGATATATATATATATATATATATATATATATATATATATATATAGACACACACACCTTGTGTTGCAATCTGAAGGGAGCTAGCTAGCTCCGGATAGATATTAACAAAGCGTGCAAGGGGGATTGAAGACTGTGTGGATGTTAGTCTAGCTTGGTAGTACTACGTACATGTCTTCATGCAGTAGGACCTGTCTTGCCCCTTAATTAGTCGTGGTTCCCCACTGCTCTACTAGACGATTGTGATTATATTCTGGATTGCAATGATTCAGTGAATATAAACGTTTGCACGAAGGGTATATGTATCCGTATATGTATGTTTGTATCTGATCGATCTTATATGTTTGGCAGCATGTTTAAAGCTACTGAGAAAATGGATTTGTGATCGATTCTTCTACTACTGCTTTATGACTTTTGGGGTTTCAATAATAGCCACTAACGTCCTACTGATCCTTCAACACCATGTTGCAGATATCGATCGGGTTAACCTGCAGAGAAAATCTCTTTTCCCGGCTCGAGTTCCCCTTCCCCACCCAACTAATTATTATCATTTCCAACGTACTCGCTAGCCATAATGCAGATATTATCCAGGAATTGCCAGAAGCTAGGTTTCAGAATTGACGAATCGTTTGCTCACTTTTCTGGAGTTGTTAGGATTACTTAGTTCTTTTCTTTTTCTTTCCTTTTTTTTTCGCTGGATATTTAATTATTTAGGACTGGTCGATCTGTCATTATCATGATACAGTTAAACAGTATGTACGTGCATGCAGGTTGGTTTATAGACTTTAGTGGCGGTGATCGGTGGCCACAAGAGAGAGATCGACGTAAGAAGATCGAACAGTATCGATCTCAATATACTTGTGTAGTTTTAATCCAACATGCCAGCCCTCACGACGAATAATTGTTCCCCACTCGCATAGCAAGACCACCCTCGAGCTAACTAGTTCATTCTCTTTCATCCTCACGAAACTTCACGTACAGTTTATTATTTACAAACCAAATCGTTTGCTCGTATTCCATTTCATCACCTACAATACGTGAACTACGGTTTAACTATGTCTTGACATAAATGTGGTTAATTAGTGTCTACCTCTTACAATCCATATCATCTTACATTACAGACTTTTTATTTTAGCCATTCCAGAACCAGGAATCTGACCTTTGGTATTATAAGCAAGTAACTTAATTTGAAAAGCTTTTTACCTGGTCCAAGAACACTGGCAAAAAATATACATATACGATGACAGGTAATTAGCACAATCACAAAGCATCGTCACGCTTGTGAGGCCAAAAAGAAAAGCCCCAATGAAAACTTTCATTACTTGCGAGGTCAAGCTTGGATATAAGCATATGAAGATTTAGTATCGAAGCAATGTTTAGTTTATTAAAAAGAAGATTTAAACAGTTGGCCCCCTTTAAATTTATAACTGTGATTGTTGAACAACGAGGTCAAGCTCTAAGTCTCTCTCAAGACGCCACAGGTCAAATCCACAACACAATGTGGCTTTTTAAACCCAAAACAGGAATTTGGCTAAGAATAATCAATCATATAGGAGAGTTTGGATTTTATGTTAGGTGGAGTTGAAATATGAAACTCGATCATCAATATAAAAGAGAGGAATACATTAAACATGTGCAAAGGTTCGTTGAGTTACATAGAAAATTGGTGTCTATTTTGTCGATCCAATGGCTCCGAATGTATTTTCGGATACGTAATCTAAATTAATGTTGTAAAACACGTGGTTTTAGATGTTGGTAATTACTCGATGGATTTGTGGACTTGTGGATCGAGTTGTATGTTTACTCCGACGACTTGCAGCCGGCGCTATATTTTTGGTCAAATATTGAAAACATTCTGTTACGTACTTGCGTTCATCGGGTTATGTATTCGTGGAAGGAATCGACGAGCTCAAAACCAAGCCGCCATCCCCAGAATAATCAACAATGGTGACATCTTGGGAGCGACACTTGTTAGTTGATTAGCATCAGAAATTCGGAATAGAATTATTGTGATTGATGTGAAGATCGAATACGGTAACTATCGATCAAGACGTACTAATAAGAAATTAATTTTGACCATAAATATGGCCTAATGTCATCTTACAAATTAGCATGGGCAACAAGGACGTGATCGAGCGAGGAGAATGAAGACGCAGAATATTAGTACGTGTGTACGTGGTTTTTATTCCATGACCTCCATCTACTATGGAAAATTTGGAAATAACAAGTTAGGGAAAAGGTTTGGCTTACGTGATTTTTTAATAGAGCACTGTTACGGGGTTTAAGATCATATTATTTATGATTTTACATCTATGTGGTATTATTTGTCATTATGTTACAAATTTATTGTATATTCGAAATGCCACATCACAATTATACAATTCCAATTGTACTCTTCTTTATTTTGTTTTAACATTGATTTTATGATTTTATTTTATTATTATATTAATTTAACTTTCTACAATTAATCTTTGAACAACCATATGCTAAAGTAGTAAACTCTAAATAAAACACAAGCCTGCTTGGAGGAAAACTCAGAAACTCAGTCGTCCATTCTTTATCATTTTTTTCCCGTTAATCTTACTCTCATTCTTTATTGACTTCGTTTTCTTCTTGTGCCATTTTTTTTCCGGTTTCTAGTTTCATTCTGATCCTCTACTTCCTTTCTTATTCTAAGGATCCTCCTCCTCCTCTCTTCCTTCCTCTTCGTCTTTTTCTTCTCAGTTCCAAAGGATGTTATGTCAAAGTCTTCGACGATACCAAGCATTTTCAGGATATACACTGCAGTTTAGGCTATGGAAATCGAAAAGTTCAGGGAAAGACATTAAAATATAAAACGTTAGCGTGAGTGAACAAAAATAATATAATCCGTGTAAATCAATAAAAATGATCTATAATGCATTTCTGCTGATTTTCATGAAATAATGCGTGTTCAAATCTAATAAACTGAAATGCAATGGAGGTGGTCGTTCAGGATGTTTGTCCTAACCCGGAATGCCTGTAAATATGAAAAGTAAGGTGATGAGATCGTCTAAGGTGTTTGTCCTAACCCAAGATAATCTGGATTATGCAGGGTGTTTGTCCTAACCCGGTCCGGCCCGCTATCCGGTGATCAGCCGAATAGCTAGGTCATCGATGCTACTAAATAAAACTATCACAAACTAAACCTCCAAATAAAGGCTCTGAAAACATACAGTAAAGTATAAAGTATAAAAATGTGAACTCGCAATCAATTGTGAAAATAAAGGTCCACTCTCAAATCTGCGACTACTGTTGGGGTCAACAGAATTCTCTACGTTGCTAGGGTCGCGATCACGGTGTCCTGTCCATACGGATTACGTACATAATATCAGAACAAGTAAAACTATAGAAATACATTCTAAAAATAACACCGAAAGTCCAGTCGAAGAATTCCACAAACTGCCTCGCCGGAGCTCTGACGTGGATGGGGGCACATGGGTCACACGTGCCTTCAATGAACCTTATCCAATGGAGGCGTTCGACCCCTCGTTGGAAAGCTCTCCACGAGTCCTAACACTTCCATAACTGTACCGAGGTCCAAATCACATGCGTTTAGCTGAAATAATGTAAACAAGCCGGAAAACCAATTTTTGGTGGCTTCCACCAACATTGGTGATTGACCCCTCAAATTTTTTTCTCTCGTCAAGCCCATTCGATCCCTTATACACTACAAGAAAAAGCCACTTAGGTGACGGAACAGTTCCGTCGCCTAAATAGGCATTTCCGTCGTCTAGGTACTTATACAACAAAATCTACGTCATCTAAGTGTCATCATCTAAGCACAGTAGTTTAGGTACTTAGACAACAGAAATTTGAATTTATGCCGCCTAAGCTACCCTTAGACAACGGTTTTAGAAGCGTCGTCTAAGTCCACGTAGATGACGGTTTTAGAAGCGTCTTCTAAGTCCACTTAAACAACGCATGTTTTCGTGGTCTACGTATATCCTTAGACGACGTAATCAAATTTGTCGTCGTGTAGGTGATATTACTTAGACAACGACAAACTTGATTCCGTCATCTACGTGATAGTACTTAGACGACGGAATAAATGATTTCGTGGTCTAAGTAGTAAATATTAATTTTTTTTTAAATATAATTAATCAACTATATTAAACATTAAATTAATAAATTAAATAACTAATAATAATCAAAAATATATTAAATATAAAATTCGTACAAAATTAATAAAATATTGTTTGATTTTGATCAAGATCACAAAAGTACATAAAAAAACCTAGTTAGCGATAGTAGAAGGCGTATGGGCCCCGCTGATCCCACCCCCACTTGGATCGTCGTCGTAAAGTCCTGGAGGAGAGGCAGAGCCAAACGGGTGATAAACAACATCGGGATTTAGGCCTACCTTAATCGACATGATGCGCATTAGTTGAGCCATATGATCCATCCTCACTCGAGCTGCTTGACTCACCTTCCGAGCTCTACGAGCGTCCTCCTGAGCCCTACGAGTGTCCTCTGGGGCGACTAAAGCATTGTCGTTGGCCACTCGAGTTTGCTCATGGAAAGCTTGTATTTTCTCTCGTCCCATTGCATTCAAGCGTCGACTCCCCGACGATGTGGACTGGCCGGCTCATATCTCACTCGACTCCCCGTCCAAGACCACAAACCTCTTTACCAGGTCAACGGTTGAAAACTGCATCTGTCATTTCTATCTGAGACTCTGTCGAGAGAATAGGTAGCTCCTCAAGCGTTCTAGACTCTGGGACTGCATATCCGCAATTCTATCGTCGGCCAATTGTTGCAACCTCTCCTGAAATGAACATGAACAATATATATATATATATATATATATATATATGAATGCCTCCAAAAAAATTGACATAATTTCCCCCCAAAATTAAGGAAACTAAATTTCTGCACGAAAACCAAAACACTTCCAATAACATCAAAACTAAATCTCATTCACATTTCTCAAGTGCACCATATGAATCCCACATGCACCTATGTACCACACATGCATATGTATCACACAAATAATATCGTCATTTATGAAATTTATCTTTTTATGCACAAGTGAAGAAGCAACAATAAAATTAAATATTATTACTTTAGAAAAAAATGTTACTTACGGCGTGTTAAGTGTCGAGATGTTTGGTCTGCCCGGGCCTATTGTAAGCAAAAATGTTCTCTGCTATGAGCGGGTATTTTGAACACTTTTGCAAGTGCTCATGCGCCAGGTTGAGCATTTTTCAGGAGCCCGATCCGTGGTGCAACAGCTTCTTCTCCTGATTAGCTATGTTCCTCTGTGATTGCTCCTGTTACACAACAATTTAACTTATTACGCAATTAATCATTATTCAACAGAATTTTTCCCAAAAAAGACACGAATGTGGAGGAATATAAATTACGAACCTTATAAAGTTCGGACTCAAAGTTGGCTTTCAACCACCCTCACTCATCTTCTCTTCCCTTTTTGAACTCCTTCGGAGTCTTTCTGGGGTTTGCCATGTACTTCTTGCGCAATGCGCACTTCTAATCCTTGAAGATCTGGTGAGCGATTTTGTTGATGTAGTCCACCATCTTCAGAGTTTGTTCATAATTAAAAATTTTCTAACAAAAAAAAAACAATTAGAAACAGTAAACACTAGAATTTGTAATCAATTATGAAAAAAATATAATATTAATTAAATATTTTTTCACCGTGAGTCCACGGAACACGTTCATTTTGTTCTCGTCGGTGAGGTCTTCCCAAGTAGGGGCTATCATACGTACGTGAGAACATACGTAATTTCCGATCTGGTGAGCTGTCAAACTAGTCAGCCTCCTTCCTTCAAGACATCGGGTGAATGTGTTTAGAGGCACATCGAGCCTCCCTCCTACATATGTCTTTGCTACGCTCTCGGCTTTACTTCCATTGCAAATTCTCCGAATGCGTTTAAGGGGTGGAAGTGAGGGGTCCCTCATGTTTCGCCATCTCGCACTAATGAAAACTGAATCTTCATCGGAAGATTGGGGCGCCTGTGACGTTGATCCTGAACTTCCCTGATCAGCTGTAACGTCGTCAATTGGAGGAATGTGCAGAATCTCCCCTTGAGGGGCCGAACTCGTACCCGACTCATTGGAGGCTTGATTCCCCCAACCCATCTGTCGTAAGACAGATTGATGTAACGATTATTTGTCTTTTGCTGTGCGCCTCTTCGGCATCTCAACAAAAACCATATATACACATTTTTCTAATTACCACATTAATAATACATGCATATATATATATATATATATATTCACATCAATACATATATAATCGATCATCACCGACATTATCCAATTAACACATAAATAATTAAATAATATATTTCTCTCTATATATATATATGTACATTAACACATATAAATTAACATATTTATATATTAATTAACATGAGAATTTAATATACATATCCATATATATCAATTATCCAACTAAACACATATAAATTATCCAATTATACATATCTAATTAAATATATCAATTGTCCAATATTATACATATCTAAATATATTTATATATATAATATACACAAATATATCTAAATATATATATACACACAAATATACAAACTTTATCTGCAAAATATATATACAAAATTTATCTTCAAATATATATACACAAATATGCACTATTATACATAATATGTATATACACAGTATTATACATAGTATATATAATCGGCGATCGATGGTTTGAGAGTATACCAGAGAGGGAGAGGAGGCCGGTGAGGGGGGTCACCGGAGAGGGAGAGGAGGAGCCAAGGCATCGATCGCCGGCCGGAGAAATCGAACGACGTCGACGCGGATCGGTGGGGAGCCAAGGCATCGATCGCCGGCTGGAGAAATCGAACGACGTCGACGCAAATCGGTGGGGGGGGGCGACGGAGGTAAGGGAGGGGGGGAAGGTTTTTGGCGGCCGGAAAAATACTGAGGTACGGGATTAAAGTGAGAGAGAGAGAGAGAGAGAGAGAGAGAGTTGGCGGCTGGAAAAATACTGAGGTACGTGATTAAAGTGAGAGAGAGAGAGAGAGAAGAAAACTAATTGGTTTTATTATGGACAAATTCACTTAGACGACGCAAACATATGTTACGTCGTCTAGGTGTTCCACTTAGACGACACAACCTTGCTTTGCGTCGTCTAAATAGTTTTTGAAACCGCCCAAAAAAAATGGGCGGTAACTTATCACCTGCCATTTATTTTGAGCTTAGACGACGAAAGCATAGGGTGTTGTCGACACCTTATGCTTCTGTCGTCTACGTGGCCATATAGACGACGGCAGCCTATGGTTCTGTAGTCTAAGTGGTTTGTGAAGGCCACCTCAAAATATGGGCAGCGGTTACTTATCACCCGCCATTATTTTGGGCTTAGACGACGGAACCCTATGATTCCATCGTCTAGGTTAGTGTTTTTAAATTACTCGCCAAATTTATCAACGTTTAGAATATCGCTAAATTCGATTGGTCTCCAATTTTTTCATTATTAAATAAATTATTTAATCGATTGTCGACATATATATACGAGCGCGCGCGTCTAAAATTTGGATTAATTAATTAATAATATACATTGGTTTTAATTATATATTGAACCATTCATATATACATGCATGCATCAAAATTACAAATGCACTGAACTCGGTCGATCAATTAATCACTTTTGTCATCATAGTCTTCATCAACATTTTCCTCTTCACTACTCTCAACTGACGGCTGGTCCTCATCATAATAGTCTCCATCATTATCATCATGTCCGAGGTTGTCTTCATCCTCCAGCTCCTTATCTTCAGATGCATTATCAATCGTAAGGTCCGTGATCTCCTTTTCAGTAAGATCTGTTTCTCGATCAGGCATGGGCAAACGTTCGTTAAGGCGAATGAGTTCCCTTGTGTCTGGGATGGCAGAAGTATCAGATTCTTGATATGCACTGACATTATCTCGTTTAGTGTGAATCAATGATGACCCTTCAAGTGTTGTGGCACTCTATATTCCTCAGTGAGACATATGGTTTACTATTTTCCAACCTGCACCAGTTTTCGGATCATCCAGATATAACACCTGTCTAACTAATGTGGTAAGAGCGAAAGGCTTATCCTTATACCAGCTTGAGTTTGTATCAACTAATAAAAGGCCCAAATATTTCTTCATACGCTTGAACTATTTACACTTGAATAGAAAAACGTTGATACAACTCCCATATAGTAGCTGAACAACATTGACAAGAACTCCGTAATATACATCATCGCCTTGTCCGACCACGATCTCACTATTTTGTGTTCTTCTTCCTTCATCTCGGTCCACCGAATGAAACTTTACACTGTTAACAAAACATCCAGGGTAAATATAGTGTTGAACCGGCTTACGGGTCAACAAGTGTTTTTCCCATGACCACCACCCATTGTGGTGAGAGGATTTCTGTAGATTCTCCATCTGCAAAAAATGTGACTGTACAAGATATAATTAAGAATATATATATATATCTACCAAAATTTTGCCATAGTTTCCCCTAAAACTAAAGGAAACCACAAATAAACCTGCATCTAAAATTTGACCAAAAACACTACGAATCCATAAATTAAACACCAAATCTAATAACAAATTACTTGACTAATTAATCCCTAGTCCGGTTCCATATATATATATATCAACATCAAATTTAAAAAAGGAAACACAAAGCCTATATTCATGGTTTAGTAATTTAAACATACATACCCATTGGAAGAAATAATTAGGGAGCTTCTTCTCGAGCATTTTTTTCAACACAGTTAGGACTCTTGTCTGGTTTGGTTATCTGAATTTTAGTTCTGTAACTTTGCATGTAACCAGTAACCTCATCACAATCTCGCAACACTACCTAATGTGCTTTAATAAGTTCCTCACGACTTAATCTTTCGGTTAATACTCCTCTAAATGGTAATACAAGATCAGTGACGACTGAAAGATTGTAGGTAACAAGTGTATTGGAAGCGATCTGGAAGGATCATTGAAGTACTTGTTGTAGTAAGTAACAGACTCATGCATTAGTTATGTTTCCGTAATAGAGTCATCTGGGGCAGACCTATTTTTGACGAATTCTTTATACTGTCCGAATTGTCTACAAAATATGCATTATATTATTAATTCGCAACGATCTTTGTAAGAAAAGCATTATATAAATGATGAAAACGTGTTTAAAAAAATTCAGTACTACTCTATATTTTACCTTTCCTGAGGATATATCCACGTGTACTGGACCAGACCAGAAAGCAGGACTTGTTCGGGAAGGTGGACCATGAGATGAATCATGATGTCGAAGAAAGCGGGGGGGGGGGGGGGGGATTCTCTCTCTAATTTGCAGAGGATGTGGACAATTTCGTATTGAAGTTCGACCACATCCGACTTCTTCAACTCCCTGGTGCATATACTCTGCCACCATCTGCACAATGCAACTATTGGTTCGACGACGTCTTTAGGCAAATAAGGTCGAATCACCACTAGAATCAGACATTGCAGCATAACATGACAATCATGAGTCTTTAAACCAATGAACTTGTGTTCCCCTTCTTTGACACAGTCATATATGTTGGATGCATAATTAGACGGATACCGAACACGATGAAACCATTTGAATACAACATCCTTCATTATCGACTTCACTGTGTGAGGTGCAACAGACATCTTGTTGTAAACACCTCTTCTATCCTTCTTTAACCATAATGGATGGCGTATATTCATAGATTTCAAATCTTTTCGCACTTTGGGAGTATCCTTAGTCTTGAACTTAATACAGAGAATGGTTCCCACCACGCTGTCGCACACATTCTTCTCTATATGCATGACATCTAGGTTGTTCCTCAGCTTCAATTTTGACCAGTAAGGCAGTTCAAAGAAAATACTCACTTGGTACCAATATGCCACATATTGTGGAGGGTATGGATTGAGTTTCTTCACATCATCATCATTGGTTAACACACCGAAATTAAAGCTATTTAACCTTTCAAAAATCTCTTCATCGGACCACTGTCGGGGTTTAGGACCATTCTCTACCGTCCCATAAAAATAGTCCTTATCATGTCACCACTAGTGATCATGAGGAAGACATCTACGGTGACCCAAGTAACACATATTCCTCGCGTGCCAACTCGAGTTGACTTCATCCAAGCAGACAGGACAAGCATTGTATCCCCTGGTTGTGCAAGATGCCAACATCCCATACGCGGGAAAATTGCTAATGGTCCACATTACCACGGCTCTCATCAAGAACATTGTGTTACTGAACTTGTCATACGTTGGAACTCCAGTTTCCCACAACAGTTTCAGCTCGTCCATCAATGGTCTGAGGTACACATCTAAACACTTTCCAGGAGACTTAGGCCCTGGAATTAGTAGAGTAAGGAAATTAAATTCCTCGTTCATACACATCCCGGGAGGCAGGTTGTACGACATGAGGATAACTGGCCAAGCGTTGTACGTTCCATCGTTAAAAGGATTGAACCCGTCTGTAGAAAGTCCTAGTCTGACATTTCTAATCTCCGCTGCAAACTCTGAAAATTTCCTGTCGAAATGTTTAAAAGCCTCCCCATCTGCCATGTGTCTGAGCACATCGTCATCTATTCTCTTTTCTGCGTACCATCTCATAGTCTCTGTTGTGTATAGAGACATGAATAAATGCTGCAGTCTAGGAATCAACGGAAAATATCGAAGCACCTTCACAGGAATGTTCTTCTTCGAACTCCTCCTATCAGGGTACTTCCATCTTGAGTGGTTGCAAACAGGACAGTAGTCCAACTCTGCATACTCCTTATAAAACAACACGCAATCATTTCTACAGGCGTGGATTTGCTTGCACTTCAGACCGAGTTTTCTTAAGACACTTTTTACCTTGTAATGGGAACCTGGAAGCTTGTGATTGTTAGGAAGCAAATCACATATGTGTTTCTAGATTTCGTCAAAACCTGCATCCAATATTTTGTGTTTCACATTGTACTCCATTTCGGTCATTATGGCGTGCAACACAGTCTGTAGACATCCATCGTACACCTGGGTTCGGGCTTCAAGTAGCATGCTATTGTACCTATCAAATTCAGTAGTGTCAATTTCCAGGAATACGGCAGGGACTGGGTCAACATTAGGAGTATCAGATCTTCCCCATTCGTGTTGCTGTCTACCATGTCGACTGAATTCCAGAAAATTATCGTGGACCAAATCTACAATGGGGTTCCAAAAAGGGGCACCACTACCGCTGGATGAGGCACCCTAGTAACTGTACCCTGAGCTGAAGTCTGGGCCTGAGCAGAAGTCTATTACTTCATCGTGCTCACTCCATGTAGTGTAATTCCACATCATATCATGCTCATACAAGTGATGAGCTATAACATGAGACTTCACAAACTGATGGTTAAGACATTTTCTGCACGGACACCTTAAACGCTTCTTTCCTTGACCATGTTACATAGCAAACGTTACAAACTTTGTAATTCCATCCATATACCTCTCATCACTTCTATTCGCCAACTATATACAACTCCTGTCCATATTCCTATCTAAGTAAACGAAACTTTAAAATTATCGAATAAACCATTGTTAGAAGTTAACAAAAAATTGTCGTTCAATTCATACAATTCATAATTAATTAACAACTAATTAATTAATTTATCTCTAATTAATATTATTTAATTATGAGATTAATATATATATCGATCAACACACACACACACACATATATATATATGCATTTCAAGCGCAATATTGTTCATCAATAATTAGTTAGCTAGCACTCAATTAATTAAACAAAATAGCTAGCTAGCTAGGTTCACATTATGGAATAATATTTATATATATGCAAACAAAATAAAACCGTCAGAATGATCGATTCACGGATCAAAATTATTAATTAGTACCGACCAAATCGAATATACGTACGTACCTTAATTCGTCGATAATTATTAACCAGCCGGTCGACGTCGTCGTTGATCGAAATGAAGTGATCGAGCTACGTAGAGATAGGCTAGCTAGGCTTATATATATATATATTATTTTATTTGAGAGAGCTAGCTAGAGAGATTGATGAAGAAATCTAGATGAAGGATTCGAAGCTGAGGAGAGAATGACAAAGAGATGAATATGAAGCTGATTGATACATATAAGTGAACCTTTTTTACTTAGACGACACAAGTATTAATTTTCAGTCGTCTAAGATATCACTTAGACGATGTAATTAAGTAGATCCGTCGTCTAAGTGAGTTCTTATATGACGCCTTAAATGGTGTCGGTCCGTCGTCTAAGACCCTACTTTGAAGACACAAGACTATATGTCGTTGTCTAAGTATTGTCTTAGACGACGCGAATACATTACGTTGTCTAACACAACACTTAGACGACCCCATATAGGCTTGCGTCGTCAAAGATCCCACGTAGACGATGCAAATATATTACTCATCATCTAAGTGTTATCTTAGAAGACGTAATGTGTTTGCGTCGTCTAACACCTCTTATACGACGAAGCTGGTAAGCTCCTGTCATCTAAGAAGCTTTTTCTGGTAGTGATACCTACGTGCTCCAACTCGCGATCAACTCGCCGAAAAATTGATTGAAACCAACCGGCTAAAATTGGCAGGCAAACTCTCCGTCGTAGAGCCTCGACGGACTACACGACCTATCCTAAAAGACTCAGGGGGAGGAGAGGTTCAATACCCCTCAACTCCCGACCCCTGAAATACTTCGGAGTACTGCCACCGACGGCGGCGACTCCTAGGGGTAAACCCTAATCGGGTGCCCCAAAAACCTTCAAATCTCCCAAAAATAAACACAACAACACATCAAGAAATTCATGGGCTTCAATTCCCTACCTGTTTCTTTGTCAGAGGTAGCCAGAAACGGCGGGTCGATTCAGAAGTGGCGCGAGTCGGCAAGAAAGAAAATGGGTCGAGCCAAAAAAAATTTCTGATTTTTTTCTTCTGAATTCTGATTTTCTGAAATTCTCCTTAAATACCCCTAAGCACCTCACCAAATCAACGGCTTAAAATCAATCTAATCATGATCGAACGGCTAAGATTAAATTGACTAAAAATTATTTTCTTTTTATTTATTTCTCGCGCCGACTTCTAATAAACATAAAAAACTAGCTCGCTTATTCAAAAAATTCAACGAGAATTCCTACAAGGTCGAAGTTAAATACTCCACAACTTCCGCGAAAAAAAGTCAAATTAGATTCTCACCCGGTAAAAATTTGTTAACAAACTCAATAATACGACTAATTCACGATAAAATTTAATACTTTCGAAAAGTGTGTAATCTCGTTTCGGTTTGTCACTATAATATACTAATGTGACATACCACATAATTAAATTTAAGACCATAAATTTGTGGCATTCCTTAAGACTCCGAATTGTTTTCCTTTTCGAATATTAATCTCTCTCTATTCAAAACCTTAACCACCATTTAAAATGCTTCTATATTAAGCAACACCTGTTATTCTTCCTTTTTACTTTTTTTTTTTTTCATTTTGTCATTTTAACTTTATAAAAGAATAATATTTTAAGGATATATTGGTAATTATAAAAATAAAAAATAAAAAGAACTATAAAATCCCAATAATGTCTCCCCTCTCTCTCCGCAACACAAGTGCTCCCTATACCTACGATAACTAGACTCTCTAATATATATATTTAAAAAAAATTGATGTACATGCCTAGCATGTGTACAATGGCTAATTAAGGATTTAAGGAAGTAGACTTTGGACAACATTTTGGAAGCCAGTGCTTTAGAATAAATAAAGTCTCCAATAGTTACAATTTTCAAACAATGTTTGCTACTGAATTCTGAATCAGAGAATGAGTGAATGCTTTTGAGACATGTTATTATCATCTTCGACCCTTCACATCATACGCGTTAGGTTAATTGCACATCCAATAGAAGAATTTCTATAGATACATACATAATAGATAAACCAACTTCCTACATACAACAGTCACCACCAGAATACATGTCTTAGAAAACGAAATGGATTCATCGTCTAAAATGCTAATTTTGTCTTTTAAAAACTAACAAGACGAAGAATTCGTCGTCTAAGCCTCATCGCAATAGATCTTAGACGATAAAAAAGTAGTATTCGTCGTCTTAATAGTTTCTTACACGACGAATATAGTGTCGTCGTCTAAAACTCCAAACTACGAATGTTTTCAAGCTTAAACGATGAAATTTTTCGTAGCAAAAAACATAACTTAGAGGACAAAAATTTTACTTTCGTTGTCTAAGAACCACCTAGACGATATGAAAATAATTCATCGTCTAGAATACTCTTTCAAACGACGAAACTGTTATAGTTTTCGTCGTTTAATAGTTTATTTAGATGACGAATTGTTTTCATTTCGTCGTCTTAGATATTAAATTAATAAAAAGAATTACAAATTTTAGAATATATAATAAATATAATATTTATTAAATTATCTACATAATAGCTTATATCTACATTATCTACAAAATAACCGATATCTACACCGATGTTTGGACCCCCCCCCCCCCCAATCCCGCTATCGTCGTCATCGTCGTTGTGGTGTCGGTCTTGTGAATATTGAGATGTCACATATGAACTGCAAGCAAGTGGCTATAAGCCCATCTGTAACATCATATCTCGAATCTGAGTCTCGGTCACTGCCTGCATCTCTCGAAGATGCTCCTTGTACCGCATTCTCTCCTCTAGAATACACGCCTCTGTCCGCTCCTCGACCTCACGGATGAGCTCATCGATCCCACTTGAATGAGCTTGCGAGGTGGATGTCGATGACTGACTCAAATCTCGAATGCCAGCTTGTCCAAGACACTGAATCTCCTTCCCAGGTTGGATTCCAAGTATCTTATCAAACATCTGGATTTGTGTAGGTACGTCCAGTGGGGGGAGCTCTTCACGCGCAGTGTCCGGGTATTGTGCTGCCCTCTCGGCCAATGCTTCCTTACCGATCTGCGTCATCTTCTCCTACAATAAAATAAATAATTAAAAATTAAGTTAAACTCGACTAACATGGATAATTCTACCAAAAATTTGACATAATTTTCCCTAAAAATAAAGGCAAGCAAAAACTTGAAAACACATAAAATCAAACCATTCTAACACAAGAAATAACTGCATTCTCAATATAGCAACAAACAACCCCATAACTGTATTTCAATGCTCAGTACACACTATTGTGGCAATGAAACCAACAATGGAAACAAAGTAAATTTCAAAAAAATAAACAATGCACATAAAGTAAATTTCATCTGGGCATCATCTACTTTAACCTATGTGCATACCGGAAAGATGATTATAAGGTTATGGCGCATAAACATTCACACAAAAAAGTTAATTTCCAGTTGTTTCAAATTTAGTTGTTACTTTCGGCATTCAGAATCACCTTCTCTTCCTCGGGCCTTACATACACATCTAAGAACGGCACCTGTTAACCCTTCTCCATATGTTTCATGACCAAGTAGCCGATCGGAGTTGAGTCAGAATGGTGGTTCTTATCCTTCTTATCTCGGTTGATCGTGTTCTCATCCAACCTTGTATGTCACAAGAAACAGGAAGAAAAAATTGAATAATAATAAATTCTTCAAATAATAGACTTTCTATTCGATATTTAGGACATTACGTTAAACTTTCCGCTCTGAAGTGTTGGACCAACCATTGCCATTCGTCTTCCCGATTCTTGAACTCGGCAGAGGTAGGGGACCTGAACTCCTTATAAATGTTATGCAATGTGTGTGCTTCCATTTGGCATAGATTTTTGTAGCTCGCCCCTCAATGAACTGAAACATCTATGGAGACTATGAAAAATCAAAGTGTACCTACAAAAAAAATATGAAGAGGCATTAAATATATATATAAATTATAACTGATACTTATTTACATTTAATCAAATATATTTAAATTGAAAGACGCTTACCAAGAGATAGATGTACATTTTGTTTCTCTCGGCCTGTAGGAGCTCCTTCCATACCGGCGCCTTCATTTTTACCTTGCTCCGTATGGGGGCCCCAATTTTGTGGGTAATCAAGCTTCTCAACTCCTTTATCGGAGGGCCTCTTGCGAAGTCATGGTAAGAAACTTCGATATTCTTTTTCGTCATCTTTACCATTTGACTAGCTTTGGTCCCCTTACACAACCCTTGTGTGCGTTTCAGGGCCGGTCCTACAACAAAAATTACAAAATTAATTCTAACACACTTACTCGATTTATAAAATCATGAAAGATTCTATATATCGCATAAGAGATTTACCCATAGTGCTACACCCTTTGCGGCAGGAATTGATGCAAACTTCATCCGCTAAGGGAGTAGATGGTGATGAAGTCATCAGGGTGGGAATATTTATTGGTGGAGCACTAAGCGGGCCTTCTCATTCCCGTGGCTTTTGAGTCATTTGGTCATTTCCACCTCCATTCCTCTGACACGCCAATAGAAATATTGCAAGTCTTTCCTCCTTCTGTTGTTTTCTGTTTAATTTTCCACCTTGCATCTTTTGCGATATCCAAATATAGAAATAAAAAAACCATTTCAGAATCAAATCCTCATATTAGATGCAATCACATATCACGCGTATTTTATATGCTAGCCACACAATTAATGTATATTCCTTGAAACCTATTATAAAACGAGAAATAATTTGGGAAGCAGGGAACAACATAGGCACAAAGCAATTATCAAGAAGAATGCATAAGAATTCATGATAACAATCTCATGTTAAGCTAGGTGTTCTCTATCTTGTTTCCAGATAGTCCAAACAGTTTAGCTCATTCACATTCACTATCACATAACTTCTCATTGCCGACGATTTCAAGAAAACAAAGGCCGAAGATTTTGAAGTCGTCGGCAATAATGTACTATTGTTGACGACAACACCAAAAATCGTCGGCAATAGTACTATTGCCGACGATTTTTGTAACAAAATCGTCGGCTATACTCATTGCCAACGCTTTATAGCCTACAGGGGTTTTATACTATAGCCGACGACTTCGTAAAAATCGTCGGCTATAGTCCTGTAGGCTATAAAGCATTGGCAATGAGTATAGCCGATGATTTTTGGTGTTGTCGTCGGCAATAGTACATTATTGCCGA
The DNA here is from genome assembly GCA_946800695.1 of Geum urbanum. NCBI lineage: Eukaryota > Viridiplantae > Streptophyta > Magnoliopsida > Rosales > Rosaceae > Geum > Geum urbanum. The sequence goes on from OX327011.1 coordinate 27,822,457, forward strand.
CGACTTCAGAAATTGTCGGCCTTTGTTTTCTTGAAATCGTCGGCAATGAAAAGTTATGTGGTAGTGATTCTTAATTCCCAGCATATCAAGTTAGCAACATCATATCAACCAACATATCAACATAGCATATCAAACCGATATGGATCAACATATCAAACTGATATGGATCAACATAGCAACAACATACCAAATTCCCAAATTCTTAATGCATACAAATTCCCAAATTCTTAATTCTCAAACCAGCATATCAACCAACAATGAGCAACATATCAACAGTCACAACAATAATAATCTCCAACAATAGCCTAATCCCTAATTTGTTGCAATCCTAAGAGAGAGAGAGAGAGAGAAAGTGAGAGAGAGAGAGAAAGAGAGAGAGAGAGAAAGAGAGAGCTATCAAGTTTAGGGAGAACTCAGCCAGAGCGGAGAACTCGTATGGAGAAGGGGCTCAGATGATTAGGGAGAGAGAGAGGGGGGGTGAGGGAGAGAATTCGGCCGATTGGTGGTGGTGGCGGTGACGGCGTCTGGCGTCGGGGTAGTCAGGGGGAGAGAGAGATGGAAGGGCTTAGGGATTTGATTTGGATTTTGGGAATAAGATCGAACAAATTCTGATCTTATTAAACAAACACTTAGACAACAAAAAATATTCGTTATCTAAGTAAAATAACTTTGTCGCCTAAGAATATTAAAAATTCCCCAAATGCAATTATCAAGTGCAGTGGAGCTTACTAAACTACTTCTTCTACTTCTAGTTTCTACTACTACTTCTCTCTCCATGGACGAGCTTTGAGCTTTGGGACCATTACACAAACTCAAAGGTCTCTTCTTTACTTCACCACAAACCAAAGTGCATTGTCTTCTTCCATTTGCTCTTCTTGTTCTCTCTCTGCTGCTTACGGTAGCGCTACCAGATCTGACCACTGATCGAGCCACGCTCCTCACCCTCTGCTTAGCTGTCGGAGGTCAGACCCTCCTTTGGAATGTTGGACAGCCCAGCCCCTGCTCTTGGGCCATCGTCAGCTACTCTTAGGCTGTCATCTAAAATTCGATGGATCGAAAAAATCTTCGATGGGTCAAAGGGATGGCGCTGCCTAAATTGAATAAAATCTACAACGAATAGAGAAAATTCATCGATAGGTCGAAGGATATTTTCGTGAAATTGTTGGTATTTTATCTTAGATGACGAAATTTGATATTTTCGTCATCTAAGTGTCTCCTTAGATGACGAAAATACCATGTTTCATCGTCTAAGCGTTCATCTAAAATAGAAAAGAATCTTGTTTTTTTTAAATCATTCTTGTATTGCTTGAAACAGTCATTAATTGCTACTTGAAACACTCAAAATTATTCTTATATATCCAAATCATATCGATCAATTAATTTTAATTAACTCGATTGATCAACTCATGATATTAATAATTAGCTAGAATTATTACAACTCCAATAGAAAGTAAGACTTCAATCGAACAAATTATTACAAATATGTATGAGAAGCATCATTCACTTTCATAATCTGTGTCATCCTCATCATTCTCACCGTCACCTGAGTCTTCCTTCTTATATAAGTCATCATCGTTCTCAGTGTACTCTTCATCCTTGTCATTGTTCCCTAGTTCCTGAAGTTCAGTCCAGTTAAGCGGTCTTGACTTGAGTTCAAGTGTATTAGGGTCTTTGTTAATGCGTATAAGAGTTGTGTCTGGTAAGTCAGAAATATCATGCTTTTGATATGGATCACTGACATCATTTCTGTAACGCTGTTATGTATCAGACCTCCCCTCAAGTGCTGTTGTGCTCCATATATTTCGGTGACACATATGGTTAACTAATTTTCCAACCACCACCCTCATTCGGATCATCCAGATAGAACACCTACTTAACCAAGGTGGCAAGAGCGAATGACTCATCATTGTACCAACTTGTGTTTGTATTTACCGATAACAAGCCAAGATCCTTCTTCGTAGTATTTCGTCTGTTTGGGTCAGTGTTGAACTATTTATATTTGAAAATAATGACAGACATTCCATTCCTATATATTAACTTAATGACATTGACAAGAACCCCATAATATAAATCATCATCTTCTCCCATTGAAATCCCACAGTTTTGTGTTCTCTTGCCTTCATCTCTATCTAATGTTTGAAACTTGACCCCGTTCACAAAACATGCAAAATAAATCTCATATATTTGCGGCTTACTGGCCAAGTTGTGCAACGCCGGTGTGTACCACCCGTTGTGGTTATGTTTTTAGAGTGTTGTCATATGCAAAATTTTGAACAAATTAAATAAGAAGATTATGAAACACTTGTGTACAGTTATTGATATTATTTACCATATTTATACACATACCCATTCGAGGAAATAATTTAGGAACAAACTCTTCTGATGTGCAAACAACTGTTTAGGAGTAAGGTGCAGATCAAGTTTCTAAAGCGCCAACAAATGATCTTTAATGAAATGGTCGACCTCGTCATAGTCTCGCAACCCAACCCAATGTGCCTCAATGAGTTCCACTTCTCGTAATCTTCCTAAAATTTGGTGTACTGGTCTAAACACTTGTACAACGTTTGTGACGACATAAAGATTGTAGTGATAAAGTGTATCAGAGGAGTCAGAAGGGGTTGGCTCGATGATATCTTTTTTGAGATACAAGTTGCAGTAAGTCATACATTCATATCTAATGTATGTTTCGGCTATAGACCCTTTCGAGCTAGACCAACTTTTAACAGATCCTTTATACTGTCCGAGTTTCCTGCAAAATTGTGATGAAATCAATATGTAAGAAACATATAAGCCATAAGTAGTAGTGCAACATTCAGTAGATAATGTACCTTCCTAAGGATACATCCAAGTGTAGTGTATCAGACTAGATAACAACACTTGTTCAGAAAGGTGGATCATTAGGTGAATCATGACGTTGAAGAAAGCAGGGGGGAATCCTCTCTAATTTTCAAAGGATGTAGACAACCTCTTCTTTCAATTCGACCGCATATGACTTCTCCAACTCTCTAGCACATAACTTCTGCCACCACCTGGACAACGTTATTAACGGCTCCACCACATCACGATGGAAATATGGTCGAATTACCATTAGAAGAAGACGTTGCATCATAACATGACAGTTATGAGTCTTTAGATTCGAGAATTTTCTATCCCCCACTTTTACACAATGAGATATATTTGTTGCATAGTTGGATGGATACCTCACACCACGAAACTAGGCAAACACTTCCTTCTTCTTGATCAGTTTCACTGTGTAAGGTGCCATAGGTATCTCGGGTCTGCCTAACCTCGACTTCTTTAACCATAAGTGACGGTGTATTTTCATACACTGCAAATCTTGACGCGCTTTAAGAGTGTCCTTATTCTTCTTATCAACACTGAGAATTGTTCCCACGACACTGTTGAATACATTCTTCTCAATGTGCAATATATATCTAGGTTATTCATGAGTTTTAACTTCGACCAGTAAGGTAGTTCAATGAAGATACTCATGTGACTCCAATACGTAAGATCGTCGGCAAGTACAGTATTGTTGGTTGTCGCAAATGGACACTTGCTCAACACTCCAAAATCAATGTATCGGAGACTCTGGAAAATCACATCACCAGACCAGTCTCGGAGTTTCAGACAATTCTCTTCTGTCATGTCAAAACTCGCCTTGTACAATCTCCATTGTTGATCTTCAGGAAGCCATCTACGGTGACCCAAGTAACACACATTTCCCGCGTGATATCTAGAGTTGACGTCGTCTAAGCTGATAGGACAAGCCTTGTACCTTTTAGTATTGCAAGACACCAACATTCCATAAGCAAGAAAATCGCTAATGGTCCACATAACTGCTGCTCTCATGATGAATGAAGTTTTAGTGTAGCTGTCCTAAATTTGCACGCCAAATTCCCACACCTCCTTCAACTTGTCAATCAAAGGTCTCATAAACACATCAAAACACTTTCCAAGCGAGTAAGGACCCCAAATTAATAGAGTAAGGAAATAAAATTCATTTCTCATACACATCCAGAGAGGCAAGTTGTACAACATGACAATAACAGGCCAAGTATTATACGTGCCATCATTATAAGGATTGAACCCTACTGTAGAAAGTCTTAGTCTGACATTTCGAACTTCTGATGCCCGTCTGTAGAAATTTCTAGTCTAACATTTCGAACTTCTGATGTGAATTTTGTAAACGTCATGCCAAAAGATTTAAAAGTCTCCCCATCTGCGGGGAATCTAAGCAAATCGTCATCTCACATCTTTTCACCATGCCATCGCATTGCCTTAGCCCTGTACGAAGACATGTATAAGCGCTCCAGTCTAGGAATCAACGGGAAATGGCGAAGCACCTTCCAAGGAATATTTTTCTTCTTATTCTTCTTCTTGAGGTTCCATCTCAACTCGCAGCAAACCAGGCAATGCTGGAGGTCTGCTTGTTCTTTATAAAACAAGACACAACTAATTTTGCATACGTCAATTTTTGTGGATGAAAGGCCAAGGTCGTTCGAGATCATTATTACCTTAAAATAACTATCGGGAAGTTTGTGATCACCTGGAAGCAACTTACATATATGTCGCTGAACATCGTCAAACTCTACATTCGACATTTTGTTCTTCACTTTATACCTTATTTTCTCCGTTATGGCACTTAAAATAGTGTTTTTACTCTGTGGGTGAAACGGTGTCTGGGCTTCCAGTAGAAGCATGTTGTACTTATCGTAATTAGTGGATCTCATGCAGTCGGAGGCTGGAAGGGTTGTCTCATAGTTGGGAGTATCGTAATGTCCCTCTTCAAACACGTATCCACTTGAATTATACGACGGCAATGCAGCGTGCACAAGTTCCATAACGGGGTTTGGAGAAGGCCCGCCAGTATTGCTGGATGAGGCACTTGGGTACTCTGATCTGAACTCTGTCATTATAGTTTCAGCATTAGTCTCTGATTCTTCACCGTGTTTGGTCCATGAAGTGTACTCCCCCATGATACTGTGTTTAGACAAGTGCTGAAATATTTGCGGAACTGACAGATACTCTGAGTTACGACATCGCCTGCACGGACACATGTAATGTGTCTTTCCTCGACCATGTTCAATTACAAAATGCATATAGTCGTAAATTTCTTGTATATACTTTGGATCACCTCTTTTCAACATTAACCAGCTCTTGTCCATATTCTGCGTGAGTTGTAATTAGCGAAAACAATAAATTGTCCAAATCTATTTAGTCATAATCATGCATAATTCTAGAACCTATATAGCTAGTTTTTTTCACATTTCAAGAACTAGATAGCTAATTTTGGGACAAATCATGAACATAACCTACATAGCTAGTTAATTACTCATCGGAAATCATTCTTACATACACCCAATAATTAATAAATTGCATAACCCAAATTAAACTAATTAATATATATTTATTTAATTCAAAAATTATTAATTTGTGAATCTACTAATTGATCTAACATTTTATATATATAATCAATACATGTAAAAGAATTATAGTTATCAAGCGATTCTATACCAACAAATTCGCCGGAAATCTTTCGCCGGAATTCATTCACCGGTAAACTTCAAAATACACCTAAATATTTGGAAAAAAAAATCAAAGAAATGAGTATATATAAACACTAACCAATACAAGAAGATTCGGGAATGCTTTAGGAGGCCTCGATTGAAGGTTTGTCGTTAGATATTGAAAAATCGCCGGAGGAGGTGTTGAGATAGTGTTTAAGGGGTTGTGAGAATATGAGGGTTCGATCTGGAATTGCCACTGGCTCTTAATAATTGTTTCACTTAGATGGCGAAAATTTTCGTCATCTAGGAATATAAATTCATCATCTAACTACTTTGTTAGGCGACGAAAATTTTCGTCCTCTAACTACATTCTTAGACTACGAAACTTGCGACGAATTTGATTTTCGTCGTTTGAAAGTAACTTAGGCGACGAAAGTTACGACAAAAAATTAATTCGTCATCTTAGATACTTTTTAGATGAAGTGGCGACGAAACATATTTTCGTCGTCTAAAACTTTCTTAAAGATGACAATATTAACTTAGGCGATGAAATATCTATTCGTCGCCCAAATTTGACTTAAACGATGAAACCGAAAAGATTTCATCGTCTAAATTATGTATTCTGGTAGTGAGTATAGCAATATAGTCGACTAGTCCTATAAAATATTGAGATCATACCAACTCAGTCCAGAAGTGTCTGAAGTGTACCTATATTTTCGACTAGTTTCTTTAATTAGCAGTACATACAATTATTAACAAACAACTTAACCTATCGAAAATCAAAATTATAAGTGCTAGTCATGGCTCATCATCATTAGTATCGAAGCTTCAAACACAATCCTAGCTTCCAAGGAATCTTAACAAATAATTATCAAATTGTGGACCTACTCATACGAAGCTCCATTCTAACAATAAGAATATTATATAATTCAGAGACAATAAGCCGCACTTTCAATATCCGTCACTCACGAGAAGAGATTTGCAATGGACACTTCGACATTATATTTGCAAGTTGAGATTATTTGTTGTTCTTGATGATGTTTCTATTATTGTTAAAACTTGTACACCAGCATTGATCATTTGAAATTATTAAAACACAGTATGATTACCCACATATCAGAAACAGTGAGCTACAGAACTACTGAAGGATATAAAATGAGTTTTGATCTGACTTTACCGCAATTTAAAACTGGTAATTCAGAATATGAAATAAGGACGATTTTATCGTCAAAGTTTTGAATCGCCACAATATTTTCATATGATGATCGAAGTTTATAAATTATAATAATATCTGACCTGAAAAGTCAAATTATGAATTACATTCACGATAATTTTTGAAAATAGTTTTATATTTCGTATTATAAAGACACATAATATTCCATACGATAAGCTTACAACACTACCAGCATTTTCACTATAGTTGACAACATTAAAATAACATACCGATGACATTTTAAATCTTCAGCTATAATAGACTATAACAGACGACAACACCAAAAATCGTCGGCTATACTTTTGTCGACACTTTTTAGCCTACAAGACTATAGCCGATGATTTTTGGTGTTGTCGGCAAAAATATAACAGAAGATTTTTGTTCAAAAGTCGTCGGCTATAGTAGACGATTTTTTGTATTGTCGTCGGCTATAATAGACTATAACCGACGATTTAAAATGTCGTCTGCTTGTTTTTTATAATATCAACGGCTATGATAAAAATACTGGTAGTGCAACTTGACACAACACAACATAAAATCGACTCCTCTACTAAAATATTGATATTAACTTAGACACACGTACTTGCTATATATCTGTCTTAATCGAGTAAGGAATAGTTTCCTATACGTGAACTTAATCTCAAACTCACCTCTTATTTTGAATCAAATCCGCTTTACATCTGATATTATGAGGATATATTACTCGTTACAATTCATTCATGGGAAAATTTCCGCTGGTCCTAATTTTGGAGAAATATTTTTTACTAGCTAACAAAAGTTTCTGAAATTCCCACCAGCCCTCATATTTCTAAGAAACTACTCCCAGTTCCCCAACTTTAACGTTTCTTACATTTTTTATTCCTATATTGCCCTTCTCATTCAATCTCCTCTCTCTATCTCCGGCTTCCGTCAGTTTTTGCCGCCTCCGTCACCTCCATGCAGTAGCATATGCGCGCCGCCTCTTAGCCTCAGACCCTCAGTGATCCCTCCGACCACAGCCTCTCGAGGCTCATCTGCTGCCTCCGGCTTCAGTGAATGAAATAGATGGCTGGTATGGTGCAAATTCAATGTTCTACATATTACAGAATTTGGGTCATAATGACTTTGGCATTATAAAATTGAGATGTGAGAATCCAATCTTTTATGTTTGGGGTTTGAGGAATGTCGGTAAAATCTGTTGGAACTGGAATTTAGATATCAACAATGGTGCAAAAACAGATTGAAGAACCTCAAATGCTCAGTCTTTATTCATCATTGTTGTGGCTGTATATATAGCATTTACATACAAAGGGAAAAACAGAAAAGTCCTCCAAATAAGGAGGAACATATGCTAACAGAAAGAGACCTATTCTACAGGTCTGTTATTTAACCAAAAAAACGCAGAACTTGCGTAACAATCAAGACTTGGCAAGGGCTGACTTGGCTGACTTCCCTTGCTGGCTTCCCTTCAATCCCTCCTTTAAACTAAATGCAGTAGCAGTTAGTTTATCTTTGTTGCTTCAACCATGCCAAGCATGTCTTGAAGCTTCAAAAATTGCTCCATCTTTATAGGTTTTGTCATAAGGTCTGCTAGCTGCTTCTGCGTTCTGCAATACTTCAACATTATTGTTCCTTCACTCACCAAGTCCCTTAAGAAGTGAAATTTCACGTCTATGTGTTTGCTCTTTCCATGAAACACAGAAATCTTGGAAAGCTGTATTGTGGAACTGTTATCACAGTTGACCACACTGCCTCTTTCTCCTTTATGACCAAGCTCTTCAAGTAATTTTCTGAGCCAAATGCACTGGCATGCACAGGATGCAGCTGCATTATATTCAGCTTCAGTAGTAGATAGTGTCACCACAGGTTGTTTCTTTGAGGACCATGACACAGCTCCTTTTCCAAGCATGAACACAAAACCAGATGTGCTTTTTCTATCATTGAGATCTCCTGCAAAATCACTGTCTGTGTATGCAATCAAATCAGTGACTCCCTCATTTCTATAAAGGATTCCCAACTCAATGGTTCCTTTAAGATATCTCAAGATCCTCTTTGCTGCACTCCAGTGAACCTCTGTTAGGGAAGACATAAACCTGCTGATAAGACTTACTCCATACATTATGTCAGGCCGAGTTGCAGTTAAGTACATGAGACTGCCAACAACTTGCTTGAACATTGTTGGATCGATCTTTGACCCTCCCTCATCTTTGGAAAGCTTTGTGCCTGGCACAATAGGATTTCCAACCATGTTGCTGTTCTCCATTCCAAAACGAGTCAGCACTTCTCGAGCATACTTACGCTGGCATATGAAAATTCCTTTTTCATTTTGTATCACTTCAACTCCAAGGAAGTATCTCATTCTTCCCAAAATAGACATGTCAAACTCATGCATCATTGAATTCTTAAAATCTTCACACATGAGTTTGTCATTTCCAGTGTAAATTAAGTCATCAACATAAAGACTTATTATTAACAGCTTACCACCCTCCTTTGCTTTTGTAAACAGAGTGCTCACAGTAGCATCGTTTAAATCCTTCAAGTATAAAGTATGCTTCAATCCTACTGTACCATGCTCTTGGTACCTACTTGAGCCCATACAATGCCTTGTGAAGCTTGTAGACCTTCTCTTCTTCTCCTTGTTTCTCGAAACCCAGTGGTTGCTGTACAAACACCTCTTCTTTGATTTCTCCTTGAAGAAATGCACATTTTACATCTAATTGGAATACCTCCCATTTGTTCTGTGCAGCTGTTGCCAAAATGAGCCTGATAGTATCCAACCTAGCAACTGGAGCAAATACTTCTGTGTAAGCAATCCCATACTGTTGTGCATACCCTTTAGCCACTAATCGAGCTTTGTACTTTTCTATTTCTCCATTCTCATTGAGTTTAGTCTAGAACACCCATTTCACTCATATTGCTTTGACACCCTTGGGCAAGATGCACAGCTTCCATGTGTCATTCCTTTCAATAGACTCCATCTCTTTCTCCATTGCATCTCTCCACTTCTTACACTTCACAGCTTCTCGATAAGTTACAGGATCATCTTCTGGAATCATCATCATCATGGCAGCCTCTTCTTCTTCTGAGAGTCCTTCTCCAGAGGTGTAGTCTGACATCCATGTTGGAGCTCTGCGCTGCCTCTCTATTGGAGAGTTTGGATTGCTTTCTTCGGATGAGGTTGATGAGTTCCTTCCAGATGGTGTTTTTGAGTTGTCTTCTTCTTCTGGTTCAACTCTATTCTTCTCTCATCATTGTCATAGGTGTCCCCACATTCAAGAACATCTGAGCTCTCCTCTTACTTGCTTCTTTTCCAGTCCCATCCCAAGTTCTCTTCAAACACAACATCTTGGCTTATGCAGATTTTCTTTGTTTTTGGATCTAAGAATCTATATGCTTTAGATTCTTTGCTGACTCCAAGAAATACATGTGGTCTGCTCTTGTCCTCCATCTTACTCCGTCTTTGATCTGGAACGTGTACATGTGCAATGCAACCAAAGATTCGAAAGTAGTCTACCTTTGGTTTGATGCCATTCCAAGCTTCTTGTGGAGTCTTGTCTTCCAGAACTTTTGTTGGACATCTGTTCAGAATGTGGACACACCAGTTTGCTGCTTCTGCCCAAAATTCTTTTGGCACCTGCTTTTCATCTAACATGGATCGAACCATGTTCATAAGTGTTCGATTCTTACGCTCGTTTTGCTGAGGCGTATATGTTGTTGTTAACTGCCTACTGATCCCCTGTTCTCTGCAAAATTCTGTAAACTCATTTGAAGTGAATTCCCCTCCTCTGTCCGTTCTTAGACACTGAATGCTTGTTCCAACTTATTTCTCCACCCTTGCCTTGAAACTTTTAAAGGTGGTATATGCTTCTGACTTTTGATTCAAGAAGTATATCCAAGTCTTACGTGAAAAATTATCAATAAAACTTATAATATACCTCTTGTTGCTGTTTGATGTTGGATTGATGGGACCACAGATATTTGAGTGTATCAGTTGTAGCTTGTGTGTTGATTTCCATAAGTTCTTCTTTGGAATACTCTCTCGATGCTGCTTGCCTACCAAACAGTTGGAACATAACTTTTGTGGAGCTTTAATAGCAGGCAATCCCTCCACCATTCTGTTGTATGATAGAGTCCTCAACCCTTTGTAGCTCAAGTGCCTAAATCTATAATGCCACAGGTATGATTCATCTGTTGACTGAACTTGCATGCACTTTGGAGTTTTTGGCACCATTCTTGCTAAGAAATAGAACATTCTATTTCCACTCATGTCAGAATACATGATGATTCCCCTCCTTGCATGATACACCTTGCATGTACCATCTTGTATCAACATAGCCAGCCCCTTTTCTTGTAATTGCCCTACACTCAACAAGTTATTCTTCAATTTAGGAACTTAGTATACGTTTGAGATTACCTGAATTATGCCATTCACATGCATGCACACACTTCCTTTTCTCATAACAACAATACGGCTGTCATTCCCAAGCTTCACAGTTTGTTTGAAAGCTTCATTCAGTTCTGAAAACCATTCTTTATTTCCACTCATATGGTTGCTGCATCTTGAGTAGAGGAACCATGTTTCATCCCTGGAAGCTTTATGTTCTTCAATGTGAGCCATAAGTAGAAGCTTTTCTTCATCATCCTCTTCTGCAAAATTTGCTTTCCTCTCCCATTTAGGACACTCGTATTGAAAGTGACCAAGCTTGTGACATCGATAACATTCAGCTGTTGCTCTGCTATAAGGCTGTCGACCTCTTCCTCTACCTCTTCCACGAAAAACTCCTCTTCCTCTATTCCATGAATCTCCTCTTCCTGCTCCCTTTTCTTCAATCTTCAAGGCATGTTCTTCACCAACCTGTCTTCGGAACTTCTACTCCTGTATTATCAATGAGCTTTGTAACTCATCAACAGTGAGAGAATCAGTATCTCTTGCCTGCTTAATTGAGCAAACAATGTAATCAAATTTTTCACTGAGGGAACGTAGGATCTTCTCTACCACTTTGACATCCTGCATGTCCTTTTCCATATAGTCGCATTTTGTTTGCTATTGTCATCACCCTTAAGAAGTAGTCAGTCACTCCTTCATTAATCTTCATCTCAAGGGTTTCAAACTCTCTGCACAAAGCCTGAAGATGTGATTTCTTGACCCTTGCATCCCCTTCAAATTTTTTCTTCATGACATCCCAAATATTCTTGGTAGTGTTCTTGTTGAGGACAGTATCGAGCACTGTTCGATTGATGGCCTGAAATAGATAGTGCTTCACTTTCAGGTCATTCAGTTTCTGTTCCTCAACTTGCTTCTGTAGGTTGTGTTATTTCTGCCACAACAGTAGAGAAAGTTCTTGAGCTTTGTGCTCCATCACCTGCTGGAATTCCATGCTCAACGATACTCCAAAGCTATTTGGATCGGAGAAATTTCTCCATGAGCATGGCCCAATGGTCGTAGTGACCATTGAACCGTGGAATTGCAGCTGGTACGAAGCTTCCTTCTATTGCCATTCTTCTCTCCCTTTTGTGTTTCACTCAATCTCTTGTTTCCCTTCCTCACAGTGTTTTACTCACACTTACACTCTCTCTTTCAAGTAGACTACTTGTCTCTTGTTTCTCTCATTCATTTCTCACTCTCGATCAGGCCCCCTTTGGGGCTCTGATACCAATTGTTGGAACTGGAATTTAGATATTAACAATGGTGCAAAAACAGATTGAAGAACCTCAAATGCTCAGTCTTTATTCATCATTGTTGTGGCTGTATATATAGCCTTTACATACAAAGGGAAAAACAGGAAAGTCCTCCAAATAAGGAGGAACAGATGCTAACAGAAAGAGACCTATTCTACAGGTCTGTTATTTAACAAAAAAAACGCAGAACTTGCGTAACAATCAAGACTTGGTAAGGGCTGATTTGGCTGACTTCCGTTGTTGGCTTCCCTTCAAAATCTGGTTAGACAAGATGGTGATGAGTTGAATAGCTAGAAAGGTAGCCTCTGTATTGTTTGTGAAGTTGCACATAAGGTGATCGGTAAAATGTCCAAGTGGAATGGTTCCTCAATAGGTTTGTTCTTGCTGTTACATCTCTCATCTACATCATTTAATCATGTTTTTAGTTGTGGGTCTGTATCACATTTTGTAAAGTTTGAATGTTTAATTAGAAACTTTAGTTTAGATCTGTTAACTATACTTGTGTTTTGAAAATATGAGCTTACTGTGCTAGTGTTAAGCTTATAGTGGTATCTAGTAGTTAGCTTTCGAGGTAATCGTTCTAAAAGTTGTTTCTGAATTTGTTTACCTTGCAGGTTATTGCCATTAATGCAAAGTTTCCAGGTCCTAGTATTAACGTGGGGAAACCACTAACAACAATGTCATCGTCAATGTTCGGAACAAATTGGATGATAAGTTCATTACTTGGTAAGATTTACTGTAAATGTGCTCATGGCTTTCGGTACATTGTGATTATGCATGTTTATTTGATATTGGATTTGTGATATACAGGGCTGGAATTCAACAGCAAAGTAGTTCGTGGCAAGATGGAGTTCTTGGAACCAATTGGACTTATAATTTGCAAGTTAAAGACACTACTGGAGGAGGAAATCGGGGCGACGTAGATAGGTAGTCGCCTCGTATAGATTTTACGTCGCCTCGATTTCTTGTGACCAAAACTACGTCGCCTCGTCTTGTCGCTTCAGATTGATCACGCCAACATTGGGGCGACGTAGATACAATCTACATCGCTTCGTTTCATTTCACGCGACGCAAATAATGTTACGTCGCTTCAATTGAAGCGACGTAGATTGATCACGTCGCTTCAACTGAGGCGACGTAGATTGATCAATCTACGTCGGTTAATTTTATTTATTTTTAATTTATTTTTCTTTTTTAAATAAATTGAAGCGACGTAGATTGATCAATCTACGTCGCCTCAATTTATTTAATATTTATTTTATTTTATTTTTGAATACATTCAGGCGACGTAGATTGATGAATCTACGTCGCTTCAATTTATTCAAAATTTATTTTATTTTATTTTTGAATAAATTGAGGCGACGTAGATTGATAAATCTACGTCGCCTGAATTTATGTAAAATTTATTTTATTTAAATTTTACATAAATGAGGCGACGTAGATTGATCAATCTACGTCGCCTCAATGTATTTAATTTTTATTTTTTTTATTTTTTAATAAATGATGCGACGTAGATTGTTCGATCTACGTCGCCTCAATGTATTTAATATTTTTTTTAGACAATGAGGCGACGTAGATCGAACAATCTACGTCGCCTCATTTATTAAAAAATAAAAAAAATAAAAATTAAATATTATTGTACCAAGTCACGACCAATCGCAATTTACAAACACAAAAACGCATTCAAACTGTAGATACGCATTCAACCACAAAAACGCATTCAATCACAAATCAAAACGTTAAAAGTTTATACAAATCAAGTTTACACAAATCAAGTTTATACAAATCCTAGATACAGTTTACGAGCCGGGAGGTGGTGGAGGAGCTTGAGGTTGTTGACTCGCAGCCTGGAATGATCGCATCATGGCCTCCATTTCTTGCATCCTTTGGGCGAGCGCATTGTAATCCGCTATGGCCTTCTGCGCCACCTCGGTCGATCTGCGCGCCTCCTCAGTCGATCTGCGCGCCTCCTCGGTCGATCTGCGCGCCGCCTCCTTGGCTTCAGCGATCTCCTTTTGCATTAGGATTTGGCGTTCCTGTACCCAGGCCCCTCCTCTCGGTTTGGGGTCGCGTGTGAGAGCGCGCCCCACCCCTGTAACGTCGAACAAGAACAAATATTAGTAAACTATATCGTAAACCAAAATAAAGCAAAACGTAAATCGAGATGAACGACGGTGGTTTAGGAGATTTATTACCTCTTATAGAGGTCCCGGGCCTTGAACCCACCTCTTCCTCTATGATATTTATTTGTGTATCAAGAGGAAGAGGCTGGGGTTGGGAAACCTCTTCGCCGTCAACTGGGCCCGCAACACTATCTTGTTGCGACAAGACTTCATCGAGTCGACGCTTCACTGCCGCCTGCTCAATTAAAATAGATAAAATAAATAATATTACAATATAGTAAAAGAGCAATAATTGAAATAACGTAACGTGAACCTATTTGAGCTTACCACTTTCTCAGATGCATTCCTCTCCGACTGGTATACGTTAATCCACGTCTGGACGGCGGGCGCTCTATGACCCTCCTTCTCCAACACCTCGCTTCGGTACGAGAGGGCGAGGGATCCCGAATGGTGGTTGAGCTGCTGCTCCTTGTTCTTGTTTCGGTTTCCTCGGTTCCGTTCGCACAATCGCTGCCACACACACAAAAAAATCATTTTAAAATAAGAACAGATAAACATGCATATTGTTCGAACGTTTGACCAAAACTGTAGGTTCGTTTATGAAACTCACCAAGTAAGCAGGGTCTTCAAAGTGGGCTTTTAACCACGCCCATTGGTCTTCCCTCCCGATAAACTCGGCCGGAGTCTCCTGGCTGACGTGGAGATAATGTTGATGGCAATCGTACTTCCAATCCTTATAGATTGTTTGCGCCGTCGCATCAATGAAGTTCCACATCTCCATATCAGTCGCCGGGATGTCGTAGTTCGTCTAGCACAACACATTTAAATTCCGTTATGTAAAAGTTATATTTACATTTACTACAAGTAGGTAAGTAAGCTAAGGCCAGTAAGTATACCTCAAGACTGTTACTGACGATATCGCGATGCAAATCGCTAAGTCCCAAAAAGCTAGATGCAAGCATTGGAACTTTTCCGCGGATGATGCTACCGATGTCTCTGTACATCAGACTCCTCATTTCCCTCGTCGCAGGCCCCGCATGCCTCGTAGAGTAAGCGACTTGTAGTCGCCTATTGTTGTTCATCCGGACGAGGTACTCCGTCTTCGTCCCGACAACGACTCCGCGCTGTTGCGTCGTCGGATCTCCGGTTGCCATGTCGACCATGTCGGGGAGTTTGGTCTTCTTGCACCGGATGCTGAGGGCGGGAGGGTGCTGTGACGCCGTAGTGGCGTCGCTGTCATCCATTTGAGGAATCGCATCCTCAAGTGGAGGGGCGGGCGTTAACATGGGAGCTTCTGGAATCGACGGGGTCGCCGATTGTCCCGTGGGGCAACCCGACCCGGAAGCCCCATCTCTGCTGAATGCTCGCCACCCCGCGTCCGCCGCCTCCGCAGCTGCCGCCGCGGCCGCTTCACGACGCCGGATCGCCGCTATCTTCCTCTTGTATCCAGTATCTCCGGGAGCCATTCTATTAAAACTAAACTGTTATGTATTAATTAGATGATTTACTCGTTTGTACTTCTATAATGCTATAGTTATCATCACAAAACACATATAGCTTATCGCATTCGCAGAGGAAGAATCACATTCATATGTTTTCATTTAACCAAACCCTTAATCCTTAATCCCGAGAATACTACAATCATTACGCATATGTTTTCATTACAAAACACAATACACATTCGGAATCATCATTACAAAACACAATACACATTCGGAATCATCATCATCATTTTCAATCACATTCGGAATCATCATTATCACAAAAGTAGTTCGGAATCATTATCACAAAACACATTCGAAATCATCATCATCACAAAACACATATCTTACATGAAAACACATTCGGAATCATTATCAGATTGGAAACACATTCAAAACAGATTGGAAACATTTCATAACTATCCAACATATGCAAACTCATCCAACATTCCCTAACCATCCAGCATATGCAACTGAATCAAAACAGGAGCAACTGGAGAAATCATCAAAACCCAGCTGCGTCCACACACTACTAATTCAAACAACAACAGACTAACGAATTCACCTTGTCAATCACCTAACACAAATATGATTCACACTTAGCAACACGATTTCCAACTAAACAATCAAAATGATAGATGGACAGCAACTTCTACACATGGACAACAACTTCTACACATGGACAGCAACTACACATGGACACATTGATAGATTACACGGAATGTCGCACTATACCTTCTCGATTGATAGACTCACTTCGTTTGCTTTAGCTACACGGACCCGAAATGCTTCTTCTTTCTGAAATCACAAGTATTGATAGATTAGTAATGAACCTGAATTGAAGTTCCATCCACATCTATTTACCATTTGCAGTTCAAAATTGAATTAGTCAAAACAAACCATGACAAAAAAGGGATGGATTATTATTCTGTAATTCATTAACCTAAACATGTTGAACAGAACAGTTGATGCAATTGATATGCTGCTTCGAAACATGTTAAATTGAATCAAAACCCTAAAATTTGCACCCTGTACAACAGTCATACATGCATATCAGTAAATATATTTCTTAACCCTTAGCTTAACTACAGTTTTGAACTATTTCTCTACTGATTCTCAACAAGTCTAAGTCTACACTGAAAAGAAAAGCAAGACTGAAATAGAAATACAATACACCATTTTGTATTTGCAATTAGAAAAAAAACTGATTGCTTTAACAAGTGTGAAATAGAAACTAAGAAGATTAAACCAAGAGCAACTAAAAATCAAATATTCAATACAAACAATCCTAGCTAGTGCATAGTAAGAACATAAACCACTGAGCATCTTCCCGGAATCAGTAAAGAAGAATTATAGAGTTAATCATTGCAAGTCTTTACACTAAAGAAGAGGATACTAATTGGTCTGTAAGGCATGTGAGAATTGTTATCAAATTATTTTCTACACATACAATACAACAAACGGTGTACTACATTAAATAAAGATGCTACTGACAATACAACACAAACGCATGTAAAATCTAAATTCACAACGAAAACTCAAATGGCATCACTGCCACACCATACCTGAGTGGCTATCGCCAAAGTAAACTGAGAAAAGAACGACGGGTTAGTCTGAATCAAAGCCTCGGGATGCTCCTGAGATTGTGCCCGAGTAGTGGCGTCGAAGATGGTTTCCAGAAGATGAGGGGGAGGAAGAAGACTTGAATCGGGATTCGACGGTGAGGGAGGGGGAGGAAGAAGCTCCACCATTTCGGGATTCGACGGTGAGGGAGGGGGAGGAAGAAGATGGTTTCGGGTTTGGTGGAGGAAGAAGACGGGATTCGATTTGGTGGAGGAGGGAGCTTCAATTTGGGTTTCAATCGATTTGGATTGGGATTAGGGTTTGGGGCGAGGTCGAACAGAGGTAAAGTGAGAGATAAGTGAAATGAGAAGAAGAAGAAAGCAACTGTGATCCTGGAATTATAAAGGAAACGAGGCGACGTAGATTGCTTTCTACGTCGCTTCAATATGTTGAGTATCTACGACGTAATTTTCAAGCGACAAATAATGAGCATCTACATCGCTTTAACATGTTGAAGCGACGAAGATGGAGTTCTTTGTCGCTTGAAATTATAGGAAGTGACAAAGATCGAATCTACGTCGCCAAAACATATTTATTTATTATTTTTTATTATTAAATACATTGAGGCGACGTAGATTGATCAATCTACGTCGCTTCATTATATTTAATTTATAATTAAAATAAATACATTGAGGCGACGTAGATTAATCAATCTACGTCGCTTCAGTTATTCAAAAATAAAAAATAAAAAATAAATATGTTGAGGCGACGTAGATTGATCAATCTATGTCGCTTCA
The DNA here is from genome assembly GCA_946800695.1 of Geum urbanum. Classification (NCBI taxonomy): domain Eukaryota; kingdom Viridiplantae; phylum Streptophyta; class Magnoliopsida; order Rosales; family Rosaceae; genus Geum; species Geum urbanum. The sequence goes on from OX327011.1 coordinate 27,840,799, forward strand.
TTTATTCAAAAAATAAATAAATACACTTAGGCGACGTAGATTGATCAATATACGTCGCTTAAAATTAGAGATACTAACAAAGAATGAATTCTTCGTCGCTTCAATTTATTTATGAAAAGGTAATGAACTGAATATGAAAGAAACGATGAAGTTTAGAATTATAAAGTTAGTAATATTTTCTCGAATACATAAATCATACTTTAAAGAAAATACGAATTTAGGTTTCAAATTCATAATAATATTAGTTTAGTCCTCGTCTTCGTATTCGTCTTCGTCGTCGTCCTCGTCCTCGTCCTCGTCTTCGTCGTCGTCCTCGTCCTCGTCTTCGTCCTCGTCCTCCTCGTCCTCGTCCTCGTCCTCGTCTCCTTCTTCGTCCAAAAGTAATTGAAAATCTGGGTAAAATTGTATCACCATGGGAGTGTCCTCTTGGTAAGGCTCGAATATATGATCTCCTGTACGCGATATGTTTTCATCTATGGCCAGTACTTCGGCGCTGTAGACATTGCGGTGCGACATTTCTTGTACTACCTTCCAAGTACCACCAGCCTTTGGATCGTCTATGTAGAATACCTGTTTTGCTTTGGTTGCAATTATGAAGGGTGAATCCTCATAGTAACTGTTGTTTGTATTCACTGATATCAGTCCATGATCTTTTATAAGGGTGTCAAGATCTTCAGGGTCCTCGGAGTTGTGCCATGTGCACTTAAACAACACCACTGGCATACGGCCTGCATATAATACTTCGACCACGTAGTTAACATGGCCGTAGAACTTGGATGAACCCATGTCTATCATGACACCGCTGTTTTGAGTCACGGTTCTTTGATCTCTATCAAACGATGTGAACTTGACACGACTTATAAACCCGACATTGCTGAGGTCCTTGAGCTAATGACTTTATTCCTGCAACCAAGCTCGGGTCCGAGTTTTTTTCTTTAAGGGACACCTGAGAGATAAGTGTTAAGAGGAGTTAAAGATAAGTGTTATAAACCCTCAAAGAACCTTACAAGAATTAATAGGCATATGTACCCATGTTAAGAACCATCGAAGAAAACTCCTCCTCCGACGAAGCTCGTCGAAATCTTCACCATTTTTAGCCTCGAACCTTCTGAGATGTTCTTCTAGGTAAGGTTTGACTTCGTCTGTTTCCACCAAGACTTGCCAGTGAGCCTCAGCAGTCTCTGACTCAGTCAACCTGAACTGGCGACGAGTCTCGATAATATCTGGTCTTACTAAGAGTGAAACACAGCTGACATTCCACCCAGATATGGAAGTGTCGGTATCTTCGTTGTCCATCCGTCTGAGATAAGCCTTACAATACGTCACCGACTCATGTACGAGGTACTGTTCAGCAATACTACCTTCCGGGTAACGTGTATTCCTCATTGACTTTTTATATTTTCCTAATTGCCTGCAAAAACACCACTCAAGATTAGTAACATATTTTCCTAATTGCCGACATATTACACAAGATTAGTACAATAATATTTTCCTAATATTAGCACCCTCAAAAAATTTTACCTTTCAATTGGATACATCCATGTATAGTGTACTGGATCTGTAAGGAATACTTGTTCGGGCAGATGAACCATGAGATGAACCATAGATGTAAAAAAATGTGGAGGAAATATGAGCTCCAAATTGCAGAGAATCATCACTATCTGAGTTTCCATGTCACGCACAACCTCCTTCTTAAGCTCCCTACTGCATAGTTGACGAAACCAATTTGACAGTGCTATCAATGGCTTGACAACGTTTTCTGGCAGGAACCCTCTTATAACCACAGGAAGAAGACGTTGAAGCAAGACATGGCAATCATGCGTCTTCAATCCATAAAACTGTGACGGGGAACTTATTTTCACCTTACTTCTCAAACTACCTGCATAACCAAGAGGATACTTAACATCCCTGAACCACTGGAACACATCTTCTAGATCATCCTTTTTAACTAAAAAGGGTGCATGAGGAACTTTCCCCGTAGCCAAGTCACCCGCTCTTTGCCACTGGTTTTTTCGCACATTCCTCTTCTTCAAAGCAGCGCGAGCTTTTGGACCATCCTTAGACTTCGATTCAATCGAAAAAATGGTTCCAAGGATGTTGTCACACACATTTTTTTCAATGTGCATGACATCTAGGCAATGTCTGATCTTCAATGATGACCAATACGGCAGCTTCCAAAATATGCTTTCGTGAGTCCAACACTGTCTGTTATTCGGATTGTACGGCACCTTCAAGTCTTCATGTTGGCTAAGAATAGGGTAAACGTTTGACCTAACGTCCTCTAAAATTTCATCTCCACTCTTACGATAGGGTCTTCCACCAAACTCCTCCTTCCCATTAAATGCCTTGCTCAATCTCCAAGGGTGATCCTGGTGGAGCCATTTTCGATGACCTTCATAAACTATCCTCCCACATATATGCTCTGAAGTTAGCTCATCTAGACAGATTGGACATGCCTTGTACCCTTTCACAGTTGACCCCGCAAGCATCCCTAAACCTGAAAAGTCGCTAATAGTCCACATTACCGCTGCCTTCATCAAGAATACCTCATTGTCTACTCGATCAAAAGTATGGACTCCAACGACCCATAAATGTATTAGCTCCTCGATCATTGGCTCAATGAGTACACTAAGGCACTTTCCGGGAGATTTAGGGCCTGGAATCAACACTGATAACATGTTATATTCCTTCTTCATGCACATTGATGGTGGTAGATTGTACGGCATCACAACAACGGGCCATGTACTATGCAAAGTTCCCATAGTTCCGAATGGATTGAAACCGTCTGTTGCTACTCCAAGGCGCACATTCCTGCAATCCCATGCAAAACCTGGAAAAGTTCTTTCAAAATGTTGAAACGCTTCTCCGTCAGCTGGGTGGCTGAGGCTACCAGCCACGCATATCCGCTCCCCCAGCCATCGCATATGCTTGGCAGTGTGTGGGGACATAAACAAGCGCTTCAACCTTGGTGTTAGAGGGAAGTTACGAATTATTTTTTTGGGAATATCATTCGTATATGGCTTATATCTTTCAGAATAACACACTGGACAAATCCTCTCGTTTACAAGCGCCCCCCTGAACAACACACAATTAAACTCACACGCATCAATTCTTTCGTAACCCAGTGAAAGATCACTCAAGATTTTTTTTATTCTCGAGTATGAACAGGGGAATGTGTGCCCTTTAGGAAGAAGTTTATTAATGTAAATACATAAAGAGTCAACACTTGTGTCCGACCATCCATTTTCATTTTTCATTTCCATTGCATCTAATATGGCACTCAAAACAGTTTCCTCACTGCCTTCATATAATGGGGTATGTGACTCCTTCAATAATCTATCGTACTTTTCATAATCATCGTCTACCATGTCATTGAAGTTCATGCCCGAATTATCTTCCACTAATTGTTGGGGTGCATCTGCATGGTATCCAGGATAATAGGGATATGCATCATGTAGAATCTCCAACTGCGGGTTCACTGAAGGACCGGCACCACTAGAAGGACTGACTCTGTCTTGAAGCCACTGTCTTCGTTGACTGAGCATTGCCGGTTCACCAGAAACTTCCCCGTGAAGGTGCCAGACTGTATAAGTAGGACTCAAACCACTGTGTGATAAGTGATGATACATGACATCCATAGTAACCTTGAACGGACCGTTCTTACAACGTTTGCACGGGCAGAAGTAATAATCGGCTCCGTTATTATGTAGCCGGGCAAAATTCATGAACTCGAATATGCCGTTGATGTACCTTGGATCAGCACGATGATATGTCATCCAAGTTTTGTCTGGGAGTCCGTCCATGTTTCCTGTCAACATAAACAATCAATATGAACAAAGTTACCACGCCACAGTTGCGATTCAACCAAAACCCCACACTTCTTCGCCTTATGCCTCCGGGTTGGGTCATATCCCCTTCAGGGGAACACGACATTTGTCAACGCTTTTGCACCCATGCATTTCAGCTCCAGTTTAGGGAAATTTCGGCAGCATCTCCCTACAGTTCCCCGAGTGCACACATATCTAAACAACCTAATTTGCACTCGGGGAACATTTAAAGGAGACACTGTCGAAACCATATCCCAAAACTGAAACTGAAATCACACGAATAGCAAAAGGATCAACAAAGTCATGTTCACCTAAAGTGTCCAAAAATGGGACAATTCGAGAATCAACAACTCAACTCGATCAACTAGATGAGTTGTTGATTCTCAAACGGGAGTTCTAAGTTGATAAACACCACAATTATATATAGTCATACGCTCGAAATCATGATTAACACTAATAACACTACTAATTAAGGCTCGAATACACATAATCTACATTAATCATCAATTAATTTCACTAAATTTAACCAAATTTCAAACATTAATCATGAACCCATAACATGATTTATCACAATTCAATGCTTAACACACTAAAACTACAACATAACACCTAATTCAATTCAACTTCAAACATTTCACCAAAACTTCAATTTCACTTCTAATCATCAATAAATTTCACTAAACTTAACCAAATTTCAAACATTATTCATGAACCCATAACATGATTTAACACAATTCAATGATTCAAACACTAAAACTACAACATAACACCAAATTCAATTCAACTTCAAACATTTCACCAAAACTTCAATTTCACTTTGAATTTAACATATTATGGTCATAAATAGGGTTAAAGAGATACAAATCAAACTAACCTTACTCAAGAATCAAATCAATGGCAAGAACAACCTTCTTTCTCAATTTCCTCTAATTTCTCCCCAAAATCGCCCAAAACAGCTGCAGAGCTCGGGGAAACTGTTTTTCTAAAATACCACCTTTATGAACGGGTTGACTTTAAGAAGAAGAGTAGATCCAGATTTTAAAACAACGAGGCGACGTAGATTGCTCAATCTACGTCGCCTCGATTTGATTCGAAGCGACCAAACTAATCTACGTCGCTTCGAATAAAATCAGGCGACGTAGATTGCTCAATCTACGTCGCCTAGTTTTTATTCGAAGCGACGTAGATTAGTTTGGTCGCTTCGAATGAAAAACTAGTCGCCTCAGTTTTTTGAAGCGACGTAATTCAATCTACGTCGCCTAAATTCTTTGAAGCGACGTATTTTTTATCAAAGGCAATGTACGTCGCCTCATATAAAATCGGAGCGACGTAGAAATATAACTACGTCGCCCCGATTCCTTCCTCTAGTAGTGAGATCAGATCGGGAGTTTCTTTTACTTCCATCTCTTAATCTCTAGAGTGCTTTTGGACGGTATGGCGGGTTTATTATAAACAATCGTACAGTGATTTCAATTCCTCTTCGCGCGCTGCCATTGTGTGCGCCGCTCTCCACGTCCAACAGTTCACCTCTCTGCGTTGTATCCTAGCTGACGATTGGCATGTGGTTGCCTTTTGGTGCTCTCTATCTTCGTATAGTTCTCTGCTAACAATCCTATACAAAATTTAAAGCTTTTTGTGTTTATGATGTGTTGTTTTTGGATTAAAATTGTTGACTTGTAGGAGTGCACACCAAATGTTTGACAAAATGCTCGACTCAGACTGTCTTGTTTCTTTTAGTACTATAGGCGACTAGGCTGCCGATTCATCGAGTGATGTGTTCATCTATGTTTGTCATGATCTAGGATATCTTGGTTTGTGTGATGATGATGATGTGAGCAGGGAGATATTCCCTGTGAGATTGTATGTTCATAATGATGCGGTGGCGACTTGACTCTAAACTGAATATCACTTAACACTCAACTGAATATCAGTTGATGAACTTATAGTCTAGAGACCTTGACGGTCAATGGTCAAAGTCAACGAAATTCAGTCACCAGTCGCTGGAATCCGGTCAAAAGTTACCGAAATTCGGTGATCGGTCACTGTCAATCGAGAGATTATGAGAGAGTAATTGTATTAAGTAATTTATTAATTAAATTGAAGATATGTTGATCTTTTTACTTAAATAGTTGACTAGTAGAAATATTTGAATTCTTCATTGACTAGTAGAAATATTTGAATTCTTAATTGAGAATTAAAAAAATTTGATTAGGGCTAATGAAAAAATTAGGGCACACCAAATAACGTCGCGACTCTTTAATCTCAACTTTATATAACACTTGCATATACTAAATATCTGTCATTAGTAATGAAAGGGGTATGATATAAGTGGACCTAAATGTGAAAGCCAACCTTACACTTTGGCTACTATCACTATCACTATATAACGTGCCACCCCCTAATCTGCCTTAACTAGTCAAGTAACATAAGCTAGGTCCCCAAGTCCCTACTCCAATTTCTTGTTCCAATTTATTCGATCCCCAAACTACTGGACAACTTGGACAAAGTACGCATACCATTTTTGAAACTCAGAGTCTTAAGAACCTCACAAACAAAAGTACATTTAACATTTCCAAAGTATTTAATCCACGTGCCATGTGAACGGACCGACCTAATCAGTTTGACTGTGTTCGATCACCTTCGTTTAGTCGTGAGTTGTAAGTTGTAACTGCTATGCTGCTAGACTGGAATTTTTGTCAACAAAATCCGCTTCCCATTTCCTCCCATCTTAATAACACGTTCACTTCACACCGTACAAATAAAATTAATGCATAAAATTAATTGATCAAACACCAGAAATTAATAATGAACTCATAGAATTTGACTAACAATGGATATACAGATCGGAATTTGGTAGTAGTTGTACTGCTGGTGCTTACCTTTTGCAGATATCAAATTGCCTTTTAAGCTCAAAAATCGAGAAAAGAAACCCCCCAAAAAAATAGTAGAATTATTAGTTATTTTGTCTTCTGTTAATTTGATTATAATTATTATCGTAAAAAAAGAAGATAACATTAACCTCTGTACACTGGCGACCGTTCTGAATCAATCTTGGAGTTTTTTGAATGCCGGAAGGCTTTGATCGGACTCGGAAAATACCACCCTCTTCCTTTTGACGGCGGTTTTCTGGAGGTTGCGGAGTTGGTCGAAACCATCGGTACGGCCACCGACCTCGACCTCATCATCATCGTCTTCCTCAACGCCGCTTCATGGTCTTCTTCTTCGTCTCCTACTTCTTCAATCTCGCCGAACTTCTTCTTCTCGGGCTCCGGCTGCACGGTGAACTCGCTGGGCTGGCTCCTCCGGGAGGAGCGGAACATGGAGGACCAGAACGACGGCGTTTTCGTGTCTCGGTGTTTGTCGGCGGCGGGGAGGTTGAGGTCGACGCGGCGGCCGCCGCTGCCGACGTAGCGGGAGCTGGAGCGGAGGAAGGAAGGGATGGCGACGGAGCGGGAGCGGCGGAAGGAGGGCTCGCTCTCGAGCAGTTTGGCGACGCGGACGCCGTCGTTGGAGGAGTACGACATGTCGGAGGTGGTGGCGCCGCATGGACAAGGGCGGACGTTAGCGCAGTCGGGGCAGAGAGCGGCGAGACGCTCCCGGAGGCACACGTGGCAGACGCCGCTTACTTTCCGGCGCTTCGACGGAGGGTGCTTGGCGCATTTCCACACCTCCTCCTCGTCGACGTACACTGCCGCCATTACGGTGCCGTTTCTCAGTTTCCGAGTTCGAAGTCTCTCTTACTCTGTTCTCTAACTTGTGTTGTGTTCTATTCTCTCTCTCGCTCACGTTGAGTTCGGTTTGGTTCTTCTGTGGCTTCGCTTCGGCTGAGGTTTATAACAAGTGGGGTTTGATCGGGGGAGACAACTTAACCATGGTTGGCGAACTTAACCGGGGGCGATGGGTCTGTAGTAAACCTTGGTGGACTTGAACGCCGCGTTTTGGGGTTGATAGGAATTGGTGGACGCTAGAAAGGGTGTCGTCTGTTGTAAGATTGCCCCTGTTTTTGGAAACTAACTACGGGAACTGCCACGAAAGAGTTCACACGTGTTGCTGTAGGAGTGAAAGTAAAAACGGAGTGGGTCGTAGGCCGACAAGTGTGTGTTTTGGTCACACGAGGGAGTGATTGGTAAAGTAAGAATCTTCATGGGTGTCACTTTTCAGTTGAGCATTTTGATTTATTTATTTTATGAATAAATTGATTGTTGGCAATTGAGATTTTGACCCAGGAAAAATTGGCTACTGACTTTTACCAAAACGGCCACGTCAAAATTGGTTACTGACTTTTCACTCGAGCATTTTCCGGTCGTATTAGCTTACCAAAATTCAAGATTTTTTTCTTTATGTTAAGAGATAACAGAAAAGGTTAGCCGAAGCAATACGCAATACATACGTTTCAATAGAAATTAATACACCAACCTCGAAAGAATAAAATACTAAGATCTATCAGCTCAACATATGTCAAGCTACGAGACATAAAAGTTGCACCTAAATACGCTACTCTTACATCCTTGCAAGTTATTTAAGATTCCGCGAAGAAATCAGCCTAGCAGCCCAACGACTTGGGCTAGGACCAGCAGATTCAGCAATTTGACTTGCTTCTGCAGTCTTCACAACTTCTGCTGATTTTGCATTTTTTGCCATAAAAACCTGTACATTTAACATAGATGCATTTGTATATCTGACATATTGTATCTCAAATATCTATTTTCCAACTTCAGTCCCACAAACTTTGCCTGCATCAACATACAATTGTTTTTTTTTTTGGGTCCAATGAGACATCAAGAATGAAAAAAAATTACCAGGTACACTGGTACAACATTCTAATTCTAAAGCAACCTCAACTACCCCTATTGCACAGAGGTATTCATCTTTCATGTATACAGATCCTGATATGGTTTTCAACTCCTTCAACATTAGAGCCGACACATAACTACTTATGCTCATGTTTAGGGGAGCATGAAAATCTATACACAAATTTTAAACAATATATAGTAGCAAGACATGATAAATATTTGACAGTTGCAATCTCACTTAATGATTTTGTTTGGGACTAAAATGTGAAAACCAAGCCCTCGTCATTGTTCATACCCATCTGCACTATCCTAGCCCTTATAAGGTTCAAGTTAGAATCGATGTCGTTTGCTTAGTTAGTCATACTTCACTATGTTAGCTTAATAAAGGGTGCCCTGTTTCGTTGTAACAGAATCAATCAGTATATCAAGTTTTATCTTATACTTCTCTTAGCTTACTTTCCCTTTTCTTTTCATTATCCGCTGATGAAGTTTTATGGTTTCGATCCCAGGGACCCTGTCAGATTGAACTAATTGAACTTTTATCAAATACTCTCAAAGAAGAATTAAATGCAAGTTACCCTTTGAGCATCGTTTTGGGAAGAGGGCGATGTCTCAAGAGATACTGGCTTCAACGGTTGGCTGCGATTTGCTCTGGGAGCTACTTCATCTCCTATGGACTCCCTAATAATCTCATGCCCACTAGTGGCATCTGGAATCTGAAATACATATTACAAATATGAAATTTTCAAGTAAGAATAGTACCAAGGAAGAGAACATCAAAATTGCAAATGCTGATCATAACCTGTATGGATGGTTCCGAGCGAATATTCTCTTTCCCTTCCAAATGATCAATCCGCCTTTGGAGTTCATCAATCTTTCCTTGAAATTCTTGGCGCAGTTGTGCTCCAATTTTTTCTATAAGATTTGTTTCCTTTGGATATATTAGGGGCACTGTAGAACCATATGTTCGACAATAGCCATGGCCATCTTCACCCATCATTGAATGAAACGAGGTTGCGATGAGATTGAGACTGAGGTAAGCGGGATTAGGTCAGATGAGAGTGAGAATGAGGTCGAGATGAGATGAGTTTGTTGGGATGATCTGCTGAGGAATGAGAGAGAGAGAGAGAGAGGAGAAGGACCGGTTTTACCAAGAAAAATCTGCACATGCCACACGCGTATGAACAATTTCAGAAAGTATGAACAGTAAGACTCTCCTTTGTTATATAGTAAATAAATATTTGGTCTTTGACACTATCCTTTTGCTGATCCTCAAGTGTTTCCTCATTAAGTTTTCTCTCATATTCAATCTACAATAGTAACAGAGTAAAACACTGTCTGAATATAAGAAACTCAAATACATAAACAGAGCAAGGCACATCACATATGCATATCCATTCTGGAAAAATAAACACAAAATGTCTCCAAAATCATCCTATCACAATAACTAGAACACACCTTTCTTTCATTATCCGTAAAAAGTTTCTACTATAACTCCACTAAACAGAACACACCAATAACAACACACATAGAAATAAGAAAACCAAAACTCAAATAACATTAATCATCTAACAGATATCTTCAGACGAGAATAAAATATTTTCAAACCCAAACCTGTGTAGCTCTATCCTCTTTTCCCACACTTTACCAACATTGATAGCACAATAGAAAATACTGTCCCGAAATAAAATTGAACAACTTGAGTAAGATGATCATGTAAAAAGAACAAGGGTATTAATATTGTCTTACAATGAATTCCTTCACACTTGGGTCCTCTAAATCACGTGTTTTCTTCCACATGTTAAACTTATCAGTTTCTTCTCCATCTCTTGCCATCTGTCAAATATAAAACATAGGCTTAATATATATGGACATGTAAATCAAAGAGCCATTGACAAGCCCAGAATATGCTCTCTGGTATCTAAACAATAAAAACGAGAAGAAAAACTATATAAAACTGACTTTGTATAAGCTACTACCTCATATTGCACTTGGGCAAAATGCTTTCTACTGGTTTTGGGACCTGGACCACGCATTTCTCGATTAATTGAATTTTTTTCTGCTATCAACTGGAAACAATAAATCGAATTCAATTGATTACGGTATGTTCTCAAATAAACTATTGTTAAACACTAAGCTAGACTTGTACCTTTGCATCTTCGCTACTCCAATATGCAACAAGCTCAGTCCATCGTTCAGCCACAATATGTGGGGAGGATTTTTAGTACTAATTTCAGGGTCTTCCTCATGGGGTACATAGTGAGATTGTTTTGTTTTGCTCTTGTGGTCCTTCCACAACAAGTTACAATTATCCAAGCAAACATTTTTATAGCCGTCGGGAACATCCATCAAATTTTTCTACAGGTAGTTAAATTTACACATTATTATTATGTAGCAACATAAGGCATACGGTTTTAAATAAGAAGGTCATACCTTAATCTCTTTCCAAATTCCCCCCTTCACCTTATTATCAATCTTCTTCCAATCCCGAAGATTCAATGGAAAACTCTGCCCATTGCGTACTATCTTCCCTAATTGTGACTTTAATTGGCCTGCCCTTCGCCCCACGGGCTGGAAAGTTAAAGGGTGAAAATCTATTTTGACTTTAACACCTGTATTCCACTCTGATATGCCCTTACTCTGACCTCTAGTACCTTTCTTACGTTTTATATTCGGTTGTTCTTGCACTACAATATAAAACATCAAAAAAAGATATTTTTGGAAAAAAGATGTCTGAAGTATATGGGTATATTGATATACCAGGAATTAGAGCACGCAATGGTGAAGATTGTTGAGATGAGGAATGATCACTATCTGAAGAACAAGATGAAATTGCTTGCACCCACTCAGCTACGGTTCGAGGAGGTTGACCTGCTTTTCTCTTCTTCATAGTAACCTGTAATAATATATGATTATAACATGAAAAATAATACAATAAACTGTCCAAAAATTGATATTGATCCAACAAAATACAACTAAAAAGGTAATATAAAGCTATAGGAATGAATAGTACAGATAACTCTTTCAATGGAACACAGAAAAGATACACTAATAAATTTCATTTTTCAGCTTGATTTTTTTTGGAAATAATGGAAGATAGCTTGATTATCTTTTGCATACTGTAGTTGTCATAATAAACTTACTAAGAAGCAAGAAAACAAATAAATTGGATTAAATGATGAGTAAATAAAACTTACCAAATGGAATAGTGCTTAGACAAAGAGGATTCAGAATACAACTTTGACAATTCAGATAATCTTTCCCAAGGGTAACATGAGAAGACTATAAATAATCATTAATACCTATGTGAAATTCTGAAAATAAGTTTTGAGTGCCTCATACTTTAGACTGGCTGAAACTTTCCTTTAAATTTGAAGAAATTAACACATAATCTCATTTACTTAACTATGACTTGAATATCTTAAAAGTAAAAAAACGAGAAGGAGAGCAATTTCACCTTGATTTTTTTTTCACAGGAGAAAAGCATTGTAGTGGTACAACACTCTTTTTTCCTCAAGACAGCCTCAATTTGGGCCTACAAAGCTAACTTACCTTATTGAATTGTCTAGATATACATTTTAGTGGTCGTAACATATTGGGGTTTTACTAAGTTATTACATCAATTACATACAAGTGGACAACAGAACTGAAGCTAGCCATTTTGTTCTATTTCATGATGTTCTATACAAAAGATTTCCTTACAAAATTTCCAAAAGTTAACCACATATGAGCATCAACTTGATGCCTTAACCGTCAGTACTTTTTGAAAACACCAAGAGATGGTTTAATAAAGAAGAATTTGGAACTATTTATTCTTACATTTCAGAGCCATATCTTTTTTAACAGGTATCTGGAGAGTTTAATGAAGCAGACATCAATCAACTTCATTAACTATCCCCTTAACCTACCATCTGTAATAATAGCAGATGTGCTGAAAGTTAGGATATTAGGTCTCAGAAAGTCATATATTGTCTAGCCCAGTAAATAGTATCTACACAAAATTATATCCCAAAATTAAAGTATATTTACACAAACACACTCCGTAATGAAAGTTGGATGATTTGTTCTTTTGTTATCTTAACTTGGTCTTGTCATGGGTAACACCTGTAGATGGAGCCAACTTAAACAGTTTGAGGCGAAATTCACCTACTATAGATAAGAAATCCTGCTGATTATGCTCCTTGTATTCTTCCCTGACAATTCTAATCTTTCAAGAACATTGCGTGCAGACTATACTTGTTCTCTGTTAACTATTTAAAGAAGCAAAACCCCACCTTCATTTCAATATAACCAGCTGTACTAGTTGCTAAACAACAAATGGAATTTAGCTTACCTAGACCACAACGTTGAGAAAGTTTGGAATCCAACTTCGATAAAGAGAGGAAATAATCTTTAAAGTCAAACCAGAGTTCAATTTCAACGTAATTCCCTGTACTAAAGGTCATATGGGCTATAATTACCTCATAACAACTATGTTTAAACTTTCACCGAAGGTTCCCAGCTACAAAAATTCAGCACCTTGACATAAACTCATATGTATAGGAGACTCGCAGAAGAAAAACCCACCTAAGAGTAAAAACCCTTAAAAACGGGTATCACCATACCAGTAGTCTACTTGGCAAATTCCAAATAGCACAAACATGTTTAAGCTTCATGAACTGATATGTATGGGTTACACATTGTTAAAGCTGTCAAGGTACTCAATTTAGCATGCATTCTATAATTAGTGACCTACACAACACCCACAACAGACTGAAACCATACTAATACAGTAGAAGTAAATATTTTTCAGCCAATTCTCATGCAAATAAGTAATTAAGTAAAGAAATTAGAATAATAACCAAAGTTTCCTTGCTGTCAAATCCTATGAACACTAGTATAACTAACCAAATGTCAACAATTTCCACTCACCTCAATATCTTTCACAAAATTCCATTATCAAGAGTCAAGTCTTGAACATAGTTTCCGAACTACCTTTCAACGCTAACAGGCCAAAAATTAAACACACTACTAAATATCAATTCAATTGCAAACTCACCAAACTAGTTAACACAACACATACCTCTGCCGCATATAAATTTAATCAAATTTTTTTTATATCTATCCATATACATATATGTTACTGATCAGAAGAATTTGTTTTTACAAGTCAATGAGTTAACTGTAGAACATGCTACACATTTTAGAGGAGACGTAGATATCAAGTAACATAATCATATTTAACCACAGTTCAAAAGGGCACAGACGAGCTGCAAGAAATATAGATAAGAGTATTCAATGAAACTAAACAAATCAAATGTAACATATAGGTACCATTTTCCAACAACATGATGTAAACATGTCTAGAGTCTAACAATCTTGTGAAAAGAAAGATCTAATGCATTTTCCTCTTCTTCGTCTCTCCCAATTTTTTTTTTGTTCTGGCAAACAAAGAGGATAATAACATCAATAAAGATTTCAAAGAGTAGAGCAACACTTAGTTGTACAAAACATTCCTTCAAGCCTTTAAAAAAAATCATTCCTTCATGCTAAATTTTTACTTCCCTATTTTTCTGACGTGCTACTGCTATCAACCTGTAAACTAATATCACAGTGCAATCTCTTTTGTCATTATCCTATAACAATCATTTTGCAACTGAAGTCGAGCCTCTATTTTGTCAATGCAGCTACACAGAATACAGAAGAAAAATGTAGACAGCCCTTCTTAATGTTGAAGCACATTTCTGAATTAATTGGGTACCTCCCCAACTTGAAACTCCCTCTCTGTGCAATGCTTGTCGATTTGTTGCTTCATACGATGTTGGGTTGTTTGCAGTTTACCCCTTAGAGTGCGATTGAGCTGATCTCTATTGGCCAGAGCTTGTTCCACCTTCTGAATTGACGTTGTCCCCGGAGTGTAAGCAACAACCGTTGGAGGGGGGAGACCCTATATAGCCTCAAAGGGATACATCTTGATGGCACTGTGGTGACTGGTATTGTACTAATATTGGGCCCAGTGAAGGTGTGTGAACCAAGAATGAGGCTGATCTCCAACAAAGCACCGAAGGTAATGCTCCAATGTCCGATTAAGGACCTCAGTCTGCCCATCCGATTGTGGATAGGCAGAGCTACGACAGAGATTTGTGTCATGTAGGCGAAAAAATTCTTCCCAAAAGCAACTTGTAAAGACAGTATCGCAGTCCGAGATGATGGCTCGGGGCATCCCATGATGTTTAAAGATTTCTTTAGCAAAGAGATTGGCAATAGTGGCTGTTGTAAATGGGTGAGTCAAACCAACAAAGTGGCCATATTTGGTGAAGCGATTGACGACCACAAGGATGACATTCTTGCCTTGGGACGGTGGGAGTCCTTCAATGAACTCCATGGACACTGACATCCATGCGCCGTAGGGAATGGGAAGTGGCTGCAGCAAACCCGGTGGGTTGATGGTCTCGTAGTTTTGACGTTGGCATTCATCACAACTAAAGATGAACTTCTTAATATCCTTGCGAATTCCAGGGCACAAGAAGCTTCATGCAATTCTCATGTAAGTGAGCAAGAAGCCAGAGTGTCCGGCCACAAGAGAAGAGTGGAATTCAGTCAGAAGTTTGGTTCTCCATTCTGTGGAAGCAGGAACGTAAGTTCGGCCTTTGTAAAGAAGTCGCCCTTGCTTCAATGTGAAGCCTGCTCTGGTAGGTAAGGCATCCATGAGTTGTTGGTTGATATTGTTTGCCTCTGTGTCTCCCTCACATGCCTTGTGAATGTCGTCTAAGCAATCAAACACAAGTGAAGAAATGGCCAAGAGAGATGCCACTTCACGTCTGCGTGACACCGCATCCGGAGCACCATTCAAAACTCCGGCTCTATGCTCAATTTGAAAGGTATATCCCAACAACTTCAATAACCATCTGTGCTGTGCTGGTGTTGATAACCTTTGATCTGTGAAGTACTTGAGGGTGCGATGATCCGTCACTATCTTGAATTTTTGGTGCAGCAGGTATGAACGCCAACTTTGGATAGCGAAGACTATCGCCATCATTTCCTTATCATAGACCGATAAGGCCAAGTTTCTTCCCGACAAGGACTTGCTCAAATAAGCTATAGGATGACCCTCTTGTTGTAAAACAACCACGGGTGCGCCTCCTGGGTTATGTATCTAACTGATCCTAGCTTGAAAGTATTTACTTCTGCATACAGCAAAATATCAGTTTAACTACTGTGCAAAATACAAATGTTACTTGCATGGTATCTACAGTGACAATTGATGTACCGGTCCTGTTTCAGATTGATTCATATTCCCAAAGAACCATTCAAAAACTAGCGATAAAGCTACTCTTGTCCACAACTTCAACTCCACCATTTGGGACGGCATGCCATTTTAAGAGATAGAACACGGAATCTGCATGGCTCTGTGGCCTCAGTAGATCATGCTACAGAAAAGTTTAACTTTAATTAATAAACAATATCAATACAGCTTCAAGCACAGGATTCACGTAGGCACTATAGTGATACTCACTAGAGGTTTAGCAGGTAGAAACAAATCCTGAAAAGCCACTTCAAATGCAAGAGCCTTCTTTCCGGGGTTTTCATGTAATTCACCTCCACCATCCATTGACAGCCTCACGAACTTTACAAGTTGGTTAACTACCAAAGAACTGAATACTACCACCTCGTCCATTCGATTCAGCAATTCAAACCTAAACGTTTTCAGTTCCTGATTCATACACCCAAAAATAATTGTGTGAATTAATCTAGAAAATTTAGCAGACGAAGTTTTCGATAAGGAAGCTCAAATAGTAGGGAAATTTATAATCCTGGAAAATTGTAATTACTTGGTTGTGCATAACATAAAAGTACCTGTCCATAGACATTCCCAGTAATTCCGGCACTAATTTTCCTATGGACAAGTTTTTCAATGAAGTCCTTGTTCCCAGCCATTGAAGCAATCATGACAATGCAGCAACTGAAGTTA
This sequence comes from Geum urbanum, assembly GCA_946800695.1. Classification (NCBI taxonomy): domain Eukaryota; kingdom Viridiplantae; phylum Streptophyta; class Magnoliopsida; order Rosales; family Rosaceae; genus Geum; species Geum urbanum. The sequence goes on from OX327011.1 coordinate 27,857,370, forward strand.
ACCTTGCGTCCATGCCGGTCACTCATCGTACGTTGGTCAAGCAATTGCAATAGAGCTTTGAGATCAGAGGGACGTGCATCTTCGACTCGGATCAATAAAGAAAACAGAATATGGCATTATCTTGACAGCTTGTTCATAGCATGTGTACCTGAATATAAGGATGATTAACAGTCACGTCATTCAACATATACCATGGATAAGAATTCTGTTCTAACTATATCAAAGCTCCCTTACATGCTTGAAAGACAAGTCTCCATGTCATCATGCTTGGTCATATCAATGCGAAACAACAGGTCCGTCCCATCATCACTCACAAAATGGTCCATTAAACCTTTAACAAATTCCGCCTTTCCGTCATCCATAAGACCTAACAACAAAAATGTCTTGGCAGGTCCACTTTGGAGATCTCCCGATGGTGAATTTATACAATATAGAAATGCTTCAGCTACTTTACCAATGAAATCTTCTTGTATTATCAGATTCGGGAAATCTGTTCGAATACCGTTGATACCATTCTTAGCCATCCTTTTAGATCTCTCCAGTTGATCATCACAGTGTTCAGCAGTTTTCTCCATCCTGCACTAACCAGAAAATATGCAGAATGTAATTTTCATAACTTTCACAATAGGTTTGTAAAAAGACATTGAAGATGTCATACTAATGATTCACCAGAAGCAAGAGCAAACATGTACAAATACTTACCACTGCAGCAGCATTTTCAGGAGTTACATTTTTTAGTAGACTGTCTATTATATGCATATCCTTAGAAACTTTGGCTGGATCTCTTGCTGCCTTTTCATTAGCCAGCAACTGGGGAAATATTCGTTTCAGCATGGAAATTTTCTTCGCCCAGACTTTTTCTTTCACGTATATAGATTTTAATTCACTGGAAGACTTCAGAAATTCTCTTAGTTCCAGATCATGACCAAATGCACTAATCTTCTCCCATCTAATATCAGACAACTCCTCCGTTCCAACTGAAGCATCCATATACACAACAGACATGTCATCAATCTCATTAAGATGCTGCTTTAACATACCTTCTACATGTTTCTGAATGAAGCTCTTTATACTCTTTGAGCCTTCCTGAAACATCAATAACAGCAATCAACATTCTCCACTATTTACCCAGTATAAGATTCTTTGATGATTTAACATTAAATGTAAGAGAATCCCTCCCACTCCCATGCCAATATGCTTAGGTGCTAGGAAATAGGACGTCAATGTGTATCAAGCACACAATTTCATTGGGGTGTTGCAGTAAATTGCAAGTAACTCTTAAATGATAAAAAATGGAAAGAAAAAAAATTGAAATAGGAACCTAACATTACACTAGTGGCCACACGAATAGACTACTGCAAAAAAGAAAGAAAACTAAAATAAAATGGTAACAATACAAAGAAAATTCACGTGCATAAGATCCCAGCGTTATTTGGAACACAACAGTATACTTACACTCCTAAAATCTGAATCAAGTAATATAGCTCTCACTGCAGCTTCAGACGGGAACAAGATGAGGCGTTTGTGTGTTATGGAGCACGCTAGATCCCTTAACAACAACCTCATGACACATCTGTAGTGCAGAAGTGAAAGTGGTTCGAATGCAACAACATCATTCAGACTTTCAAACAACTCAGTCCTGAAATGTTTTCTTGCCTATAAAACAGAAGAGAAACAATTGTTTACTAAAGAAATGAAAAGAGCAATGACTCGGAAGGAAAAATCTTTTAACTTACCTTTCTTAAAATCAAAAGGTGTCGACAAACATCATTTGGTGACGACTGTTCATCTAGATCCTTGAAAAAATATTTTTCAATTGTCTCTGCACATTCGCAACACCGCAACATAAATGGATCTTGTACAACATTTGATGTCAGAATAATCACCATCTTAGTGAACTCAACAGTGTGACCTTTCCGATCACTCACTCTACCATGATTTAAAACTTCAAGAAGAATGTCTACATCACATAAACGAGCCATTTTGATATTATCAAGCAAGACAACACCAAAAGGCCATTTCTTCGCAGCTTCTGTGAGATGCTCCCTAAAATCTGACTCCGGTTCATACCGTGGATAATCATATTCATCCTCATCCAATACGGGATCTGCACGCTTATATTTTGCCATGTCAATCTGTCCTTTTCATCATAAAAGAGCTCAGCAACAGCTTTAGCAAGCTCTGTCCTGCAACAACCAGGCCGGCAAAGGAAAAGAAATGAAGCAATTGGGTGTGTCCCAGCACTAAGTTCTGTCAAGGCACTGGTGACAGCAAGTTTAGAACGTTCTTGCCCTACAACCCTCTTTGCAAATGTGGGGCCAATATTTGGGGAGAAAAATGGTTCTGAACAACTAAGTAACCAGGATTTTGGAATACCAGTCAAGGACCATGCTACCTACACACATGGAAAGTAAAAGTTAAGACTTAAGAACCACTTACACATATGTAAATAATAAAGTTGGGAAACATAAAAGTAGTAAACTGATGCACCTTGGCTATCATGAAAGGATATATAGTTAACAGCTCATTTTGATCTTTTCCCAGCTCATTTACAAGGCCAAAAAGCTGAATTAGGTCCATCGGTTCCCCCAATTCTGGTTGCTGCAAATAAGAAACAAGATGTAACCGGACAAATCTCAATGTATTGACCTCTTGAGTTCTTATTTCTGATATGCACCGTGACTGCAAGACTGTCTTCCATTTCCTCTCGGTTGTATGCCACTTTTCCTTAAGATCATTATACTCATCTATTACCTAAAACCAGCAGTAGAACCAAATTAATTAGAGTGAAAACCGGTGTTGTCAAGTAATTCCAAGACTGGCTTTTATCAAGGGGTTACTAGAGCATGCTACAAAGCATACCAACTTACATAGTCGATCCAGCATTGGCTAGTAGGAGCCTTTTCTTTCTCACATTCATTCAACTCAATGTGTGTACGGATGAGAGAGTACACGTCAAAACAATTCTCTTCACCCATGTCAAAATCATTGATTAGTTCAAAACATGTTCGTGCTAAGAGATAAACTGCCAGCTTTTGCAGTAGTGACTTCCCTCTCCTAAAGTTTACATTTTTAATTGCTTCAGCTAGAACTAAAAAACAAGAAAAATAACAAGGATGAAACATGTAATAAACATACCTCGAAAAGCACTAGATATAGCAGTAACAGCTAGTCAGTAGCTGACCATCAGAGTATCTCATAGCAATAGCAGTAACAGCTAGTCAGTAGCTGACCATTAGAGTATCTCATAGCAATGCTGCAAGCGAGAGAAAGTGCATTGTCAGGGATGTTAACACCGTAAATGGTCTCTAGCTCCTCCTTATCTTCAGAAAGCTCGTTCATAAGTTGCAATGTTGATGATGGCTCCATATTCGTTCAGCTCAAGGCCACAACTCCCTGCATTATGCCATTATGTAATCAGTGAGCTGAACAAAATTGGGTTCTACTGAACCAACTCAAATATTTTGCTAGAAAAAATGGTGTCTTTTTACTTTTTACTAATTAATCACAGTACACAATTTTGTTCTTTTCAATTGTCATAGCATAAACAAACTAGATTATAACTTGGGGCAAATTGGCTACTCTTCATATGCACAACACACAAGCAAGATACTTGCCCTAAATAAAATAAAATGATAACGAAAATTAAAGTACCCAAAATCAATTAGAGGAGAAGGTTCCCAAATTAACGATCTTCTCTCCTTAAATCGACAATAATAAGGCATTTTAAGTAAGAACAACAAGAGTAGAAGACAATAGAACATCCAAGCATCTAAATTTGAAAGCTTCGAATCTACAAGCAACAGGTAATACAATAGTAAGTTAATAACAACATATATAAGACAACGAATAAAGCTCACAAGGTGGAGATGCACGGCGGGTCGAGAAATCTCTACGACGTTTGTGGAAGCTCTGAACTTTGGAAAAGCTTGAAACTTTGAGGTCGTAAACTCTATTTTAGGATCCCTTTTACAGAAACCAAAAAGTCGCTTCAGAAAATAAGAAGTGAAAAGTTGTGGAGGGAAACAGAGAGAGGTGTGTTGGGGACGCCAGTGGTAGACAAAGTAATATTGGATAAAAACTGAGGTTCCTCTAATAATTTGTTATATTATTAATCCGTTGTTCACGCATTTCGGTAGAAGTATGATCGGTTCGGAACGGTTCGTTATTAGATCGAAACTCGTACCGCATCGCAATAAAATATTCGGTTCGGATCTTATTCGGTTTGATTTTTTGGCAAGTCCGTCCCACAAATTTTGGTCCCAACGGGTTTCGGATCGGTATATTTCGGTTTCGGATTGGTTTTTCGATAAAATTTTCTAAACCTAAACAATTGTTTAAGTTAATTATTATTTATAAAAGGCAATATCATAGAGAGATAGAAGAAATGTGAGAGAATAAGAGTATTTTTGTAAGAATTTTCTATATATATGTCCTAAAAAGATTTAAAATTGGTAAATATATATTCATTTGTGTAAAGAAATAAACATAATTTTGTCACATATATCATTTCGGAACGGTTCGGTTATATTCAGTACCGTACCATAAAAAATTATTTGGTTCAAATTTATTTCGGTTCGGTTTCTAAATTAGTCTGTCCCACGAGTTTCGGGTCCAACGAGTTTCGGTTCGGTTTATTTCGGTTTTCGGTTCAGTTTTTCAGTAAAACATCCCACCCCTACATTTCGGACCTTCGCCCTTCTATTGTTTTGGCGGAAAGAAACGATTTTATATGTAGTTTTTTTCTACTTTCTTTTTTTGTGTTTAATAAGAGAGGATCAAATTGTTTCATTCAAAGTCATTTGGATGCGACTACATTAAGAAAATTATCCTTAACTCACTTAAAATCATCATTTTGACCAAAAAGTCACATAATTTTTTTAAATTACCCACAAGTCATTGAATTGAATTTTAGTGACCAAAAAGTCACTTTAAAGTTTACAATTTGAAATAAAATCTTTTTTGCTGTATGGACCATTTTACCCCTCTATTTTTTTGTCCATTTTTTTTTATTTTGTTCTTCACACTCAAAAAAACAACTTTAGTTAATAAAGATATCAATCTAAGTTCGTAAAAATACCATGACTTATTTTCATTTTTTTCTACACGACTCGACGCAAACTCAATCAACAAGGATACTAACACAATATAGGAAAGATATTTTCGCTTGTTCATAAAGATACCATCACTCGTTCATAAAGATACCATAAACAGAGAGTTTAGGAGGGGGGTGAGAGAGAGAGAGAGAGAGAGTAGGGTACGTATATGATATAAGGTGTCGAGTATATGGTTTAGGGTATGAGGTTTAGGGTATAAGGTTTAGGGTGTCAGGTGTAAGGTTTAGGATTCAGGGTTTAGAGTCAATAGCTACTATGATGGGTGCTCTTACATGTTCTAGGAAAATCTTCACACAACTACTAGTGTTGCTTTTGTCTTTGTAGAATACATATATATGTTAACACTCACATACATATGCAAGATAATAAACCCTAACACATGCAACTAAGTTGGCTACCAAATAAACCTATGAAAGAAGTTATCAATGTTTTAATAGTAAAGATATTCTCATCCAAAATTGTATAAATCACAAGGAGTTTAAAATCAAAACATATATAGGGCTTCGATCAGCCCATAACAACAGAGTTTATCTACTCATAAAGTAAAAGAAATAATCAAAGCAATGCATAGAGGTTTGATACTATACATGAAGAAGAATTCTGACATACGCGAATTCGACCCATCAAGTTGATGGTCTCAACCCGTCGAATCCTGACAACAGACCTTCTTTGTGGAACCCTCTCTCTTGCTCGATCTCTTCTCCAAAAAATGTCGATTAACCCTCTCAAAACCCTAAAAAAAGTTAATATACTTATTTGATTGAGTTAGTCCTTGTCCACTTGGGTTTCATCTTCATTTATTTGCAAGAGACTCCTTTATTTTTTTCTTTATCTTATCAAAACTCCTTCAATTAACTTCTTTTATTTATTTTCTCCACAAACCTAAGAAAACAAATAAACATAAGTAAAAATATCAAAAACATAACAATAAAATTAAATATTGGGTTCAATTAAGCATCGATAAGTTGCAAATTTATGCAACTATCATACAACATGAAAACCGAGACCCGTTATAAAGTGGTAACGGGGCGACATCATTGGTTGTCAAATGATATGATCAACGAATATGCTAAATAGAAAAATTGATAATATATTGAGCTCGAATGGTACGAGCAACTGACATATGATGCTCATTTGGCATGAGCATATGAGATTATTGAACTCGTCTGGACGAGTGTTTGAGTATATTGAGCTCATTTGGGATGAAATGATGCCAGGGGCTTATTTGGATCGAGCATTCCTTTGGAACGAGTAGTTAAGTAGGGATTGTGCCTCTCTAGGGTGAAAGACCGAAAAACTCAGCTGAGGCCCAACCGAGGGTCCAAGGGCATGACTTAGAGTTGTCGATGGACGAAGTGTTTTTGACTTCCTTAATTTGATAGATGACTACACATATGATTTGATTTGATATACGAGACAATATACAGAGTACATGATATATGACTACCATCGAGAACAGATTCTATTACTCTACTTAAGTGAGTACCACGATTTGACTTGATCTCGTAATGCGAGTATTACACTATGATATTTATTCGTGCGATACACATGACGCGATACAATATAACAGATATGGACTCGCAATCATGAAACGAGTACGAGTACCTGATTTTGCGAGTATTTGTGTTTACACGGTCTTAAAAACATTGATTTAGCGATTTTATCGCAACGTGATTGACTCAGAGATCATGCATTATCCCGATGGTGGATTCTTTGAGTTACAGGTATTGTTTACTATTGTTTGCAGAATATTTTGTGTGATTTATTCTTGAGTATTTGAGACTTCTTTCAATATGATTTATTGAACTTGATATGTGTATTTGATTGTACTTGAGTACTCTGTATATAGTTTTTAACATATTGATATGTGTTAGTAGAGAAATCCGGAGGAGCATCAGTAGCTCGCGGTATAGGTTGAGATTTGTGATTATAGAAGTGTATTTGGACATTTTGCGGGTTTTGGGTAGCCCTATTTTTAGGCCAAACTCTGCCAAATATTCCACAAAAATATTATGCAATCTTTGTTTTGTAATTTCAAGGGAAAAATTATTTAATCAGAGGTAAATTGTTATATCCCAAATTTTTCGTATAATTATTTGTAATTTTACGATATTTGTAATTTGATTTACCGAGCGCAATAAATAATGGTTACCGACAATAAGATCGTGGGATCTACGGTTGATTTTTTTTTATATACTGATAATATCGTTTGACTTTTGATAGAAATCGTAGAATTTGTCGAGACGAGTTTGTAGATGCGATAAATGGTGAAAATGGAGTTACGACAAGGAAATTACGATTAACGGAAGTTTATCGAGAATTACTTTCCGTACATGGAAAAATATATAAAGGACTTCCCATTTTGGAAATTTAGTATGTGTTGACTTGGAGTCAACTTCTTCTCTCTCGGATGAGAGAGACTCAGTTCGCCTAGTTTAGGGTCAAATCACGTCAACCAGTAGCACAACGCCATCCCGCCATCTTCGGTCGTGAAATCGATCGAGTTTGACCGGCCTCGTCATTCTCTTCCTGCTTCTAGCTTTGATTTTGGGGTTTATAGTATGAGGAGGGAGAATCGAGGGCAAGAGTTTTTAAGGTTTTGGGTAATTATTGTCGACGGCAGCGGCTTCTTCTCGAACCACGATTCTAGTATGAATCAAGAGCCTTGTTGTTTTTTTGTGCGTTGGTGATTACAGGATTAACCGAGGAAATCAAAATCAATTTTGATCAGTTCTGTTTGGACTTCGCCGTGATCGGCGATTGCCGGTGGTTTTGGCCGCCGAGGATAGAGGGGTTTTGTTCCCCTCATCCTCCCAAATCAATTGGGATGTGCCTCGAACTTGGTTGTGGCTTGACGGCGGAGATATGTCGCCAGAACGGATTTCCGACGAGATAGGATTTTTTTGTGGCAATTTTCTGCCAAAATCTGGCTGAAATGGATGTCGACATAGCTATACAGAATGCTAGGCTCATCGAGAGCTTTCAGATGGTGTCTTGATCTCTGCATCGCCGGTGGTGGCGCGTGGGTGCGCTTCTGCCGGAAAAATATTTACTGAACGCATCGAGTTATATTTTATTAGGTTTGTATCGATGATACAAACATAGTGGTGAGGTTTCTTTAATGTTTAAGCTTCGTCGACTTAGTGGATGGGCAGTGGTGATGAGTGTCTCCACCAATGGCAATGCGGCCGACGAAGAAATTAGGTTTATTGTATATCGTTACGACTGTTTCGTCGTAAAAGTTTGTTGAATACGTTATTCGACTAGATTAGTCAAAATTGATTTCGGATCGAGTACTTGCTCGACTTACCTATTTATTTGTCGATTTTATGATATTTAATTAGAGTCGGGTCGCCACAGAGCTAATACGAATCTCAGCATAACATACTTCAAAATTAGCAAAGACTTGATTGATAAGACACCAAATTTTGATTAGACCTTTTATGTTTTCCAAGAATAAAGACATGTGTACCTAAGTATCATATTTTGACAATGTTTTGCTCAAATATATTTTGGATTAGCAAACTTTCATGTATCACGTTGACATTATTAATAAAGACATTATTTTCGTTTATTAATAACAAGCTTGTCTATGTTTTCCGTATCATATATTCATATACATGTTTTTTGGTTGCTTCAAATATATCATCTAGTAGGGCTTACCTTAGTAACTTGTAATGTCTAGAACAAGAGATTTTTGATAAAGGTACTTGAGAGGACCTTGTGTCCCACCTACACTGATCTATCTTCGTCTGGTCATGAGTGATAAGAGTTACCCAAACAATTATAGATGGCCTAGTGACTAGAAAATTCATCCATATATGCTTGAATCCACGAAAAATATCACAAAACAGAATATAGAATCTGCCTCTGGAGATCAGTCAGCTTCGACGTAAAACAACATATGTGTAATATATAGTTCGAAAGCTACGGATGTCTAGTTTCCATAACTACTTCGGATTGTCGATAGCTATTTTCTAGAATAGTAATGCATGTTTTAGTCGACCAAGGTTAGAAAGCATAGCGAAACTGGAATATGCTTTCGTAGATTAGTTGGTTTTGACATAATACTGGGATTGACTCAAAATGAACCAGCATATGTAAGATATATGGCTGGAAAGTTACGAATCTCTAGTTTCCAGAACTTTATCCGGATCGTCAATAGCTATTTTCTAGGCAAAGTTATGCATGTTTGAGTATGCAAAGGTCAGCCAGATTCGACGGGTCGAGACATGGGGTCGACGAGTCAAAATTACCTCCAAGAACTATGGGTCGATGGGTTGAAAGTTACCGCGAGGGGTCAAAATTACCCCAAAACCAAATTTTTAAGTTGTTTTTTGGTTCTCTCATGCGAGACTTATTTCTTTGCAAGTATGTTTGTCGGAGAATCTTGAGTGTCTCATTGATATAGGAATTACATATACTATGCTATGTCATAAATAACTTTAATTGACTTTGTGCCTTTTCAATCATGTTTCTTTATGATGAGAAAGGACATGGGTCTTTTCTTCATTTATGCCAACGATTCAAGTAAGAATGGACATGAGTTTCTTTGCATTATCTCTAATAATTGCAGTAGAATCAGAATATTAGAGATACTTTTATGTCAGCTAGATGGGCTATGTAAGACATTTAAAAGAGAGTTATATAATTAAATCATGTCATGAGAGATGACTTATAAGATTCAGACACATATAGGCTTAAGCACGACAGACTTGACACCCAGATCTTGACATGATTATCCAAATTTTGAAAAACTAAAACGGGCATCCCTTCTTTCGAGTGAAAGGAATAGACAGACGGGTAAACATCAATGCAAAGATACCCTATTCTCAACTTGGATATATCAATGTAGTATAATAAATAGGGGTTATCGAACATGAAGAATTTGTGAAACTAAATCCTAACACGAAATTAAAAATCTGACATACTCGACTACAATACACTAATGACACTACGAACATAAGCTAGACAGACCCAAATAACACGAAAATTAGACAAAGTAAACTAGACATAGTGGCAGACTACCACACAAAATTTGAGGGTGTTTTGAGTTGATTTGGTTACCGAAATAAATCGGCTAAGCTACAGCTAATGCAGAAATCAGTAAATTGCTGAAAGCAAATTTTTGGAGGAAATCAATGAGATATGAATGTTAAGAACTTCTCTCCACCCTAGACATACTTACGACCTCCCCAATATAATTTAACTAACCATGGATGAATACTCCTCATACAAGAGTTTTGGTTAAGTCATCTTGTGTATTACACTCTCTTACTTGGCATGAAAGAGAGAGAGACAATCCGCTCGATCTTGATCCTCAATTAACCGACTTATACAAATGGTGATGTAAGCCTAGAGAACTGAAGTCATTATGTTCTAAGAATGTTTTAAGAATAACAAAGCTTCAAGGGTTGATAAGGTGGTCACCCTTACATCACTAAGGCTTATTTCACAATAATTCATGTTTGTCTCTAAAGAATATGCAATGATAAAGTGGTCATGTACACAATTAAGACTATAGATCCTAAGCCATGCATCTAAGTATGCACTCAAATAAACATGAACATAGAAATCATATGATGAGAAAACAGTGAAACAAAACTCATCCAAAAAGTTAATATAATCAAAAGGGGTTCAAGATTGTAAGCATATCTAGGGCTTCAATAGCCCCTAACTAAAGAAATTTAGTTACTCATAGTCTTAGATAATAACATCAAAGAATCCATAAGAGATAAATTAAAAGATGGAGAAAGAAGAACTCTTCTCGACGTCGGGATCGGGCTAGGCTTCATGCATGAGAACTTGGCACTCCTTCTCGTCGACTTCACTTTGTTCTCTCTTTTTGTTTCTTTCTTTTCTGTTTGGTTTCGTCTCTCAATCCCCCAGTCCAAGCCCCAGCCTTCTTCTCTTCACTAGCTATATATATATCTCCTCATTTAAGTTAAGCAAAGGTCACATGCTCCATCAAGTGTCCTACATGGCTTATGATTCCTATTTGCAATAATTGAGCCCAGTCTCCCTCGCTAAGCTACCTCGCCAAGCTATATATATGTCTTCCTTCAACTAGGATAATTAACCTAGCCAAGCCAAGCTCACGTAGGCATCTAGTATCCTTCTCAAATTAGGATTCCTTCAAACAACATGTTGCTCCTCTTCTCTAATTAACTCCCAAATTGTAATATTTAATCTCCTTTTCTCCATTAATCTCTAAAATACCTAAAAATAAATAAATATAATTAATTCACTCGAATAATAATAATAAACTAAACATAGGGAACAAATTATATAGCTAATAGATGCATAAATATGCGACTATCAGGAATCGAAAACTAGAGTTGGGTCATAAGAGAGTGGAGTTAGGTACCATTAAGTGGTGGCTCCATCGTCCACTGTCGACCAGTGACTGACGCCTCCTACTCCTAAGAGGCAACAACTAGATGCCAAAGATGATGCACAAGTCCTCTATCGTGATTCCCGAGTCCATGGTAACTCCAAGCCTCAACCAAAATTCTCATTGGTTATTTTTAACGGCTGATCACTCGTTATTGCAAAGCTTACTTATTCAAGAGATTAAGAATGAGACCATCCTTTTTAAAGGACATATATATTCTCACCATATAGAATATTCTTAAGGTGATTCTATAGAACGATTCAACTAACAAGCGGACCACTACGATATTTTGTGGTGTTGGTTATAATGCAAACACACTGGTCAGGTGTCATGTTATCATCTACTTATAGTGTTGCTTAAACCTCTAGCTCAAATCATATGATTGCAAGCTCACTACCCAGATCATCCCATTTATAGTCAATTTGAATTAATAATTCTAAAGAGTTTACATCCAAGAGTTTTAATGACTAATGTTGCACATCATTGAGATTTGATATTGGCATCATACTCTCATGAACAAACCCAAATGGTCTAGCAAAAAACTACTATTTAGCGATTGCGATGGTAGTCTGGACATTGGTGATGCACACCAATATTTTCTGCTTAGGGTTATGTAATACCACATGCAGCTATACTGATTCATCTACGATCCACTATCACTCAATCTTGTTTTGCGCAATTAGTGACTGTGTGCGAATATAATGTCTCTCACTTGGATCATTCAAAGTTGAGTGAGTAATTATGTTGAACATGAGTCTCCAACTATACTCCTCTATATAAAAACCTTGACAAGCGATCTATTTACCGCTTATTTTACAGATTGTCACTTTGATGAGACAGTCTTCACGTCGTTAAGGGGAGATAAGAACAAGCATGTTCAATAAGAACATCAGGAAGTGTCATGTTCTCACTATGTCTCATCTTGATCCTCAAATGATAGAACATAACAGATTCGATGCCTGATGTGTCATTTGATATCGTTAAAGTGACGAGATCACATATACTTGCAGCAAACATGCCTGTAAGGATTGATGTCATTTCAAAAGGATATGACTTCACCAAAAAGGAGTTGGTTATAGTGTTGTCACCATGGAAGGTGGCATGGTGATGTCACAAAGTGGTATAGTGCTGTCACATTCCATAGGTTCTGTTGGAGAGCATAGGAAACCCATAGGTTTGATAATGCTCGCTCAAGGAAGGAAGCGAGTTTGGCACAACATGATCCATTTATCATTTATACTCTATTCTGTCTCATGAGAATATTTTTAGATTGAGGTTATCATTGAGGGATCTCTTAATGTTAAAACCAATTCCTCGTAATATAGAGATCTCTACAAACTACAAGTTACACTAGTGTATATGAGGACGTGGAATATTGAGACTAATGAACCTCTCTACGTTGAAACTCTCAAACGTAGTAACAACTGGCCTACATGGAAATAAGCGATCAAGATTGAATTATATTCACTATCAAAGAGAACGGTATTTGGGTTGGTAATGCCACACACCCAAGTGTGAAGTTTATCAAAATGGGTCTAGCTACCATCACACTGTTATAAAGATATCATCATAATGTCATAAAGATACCATCGAAGTGTTATAAAGATACCATCATAGTTTCATTAAGATATTATGACAACATTATAAAGATATCATCACTCGTTCATAAAGATACCAACATAAAGATACCATGATTATGTTATAAAGATATTATCACGGCGTCATAAAGATACTATGACATCATTGTAAATGTATCATCATAATGGCATAAGAATACCATGATAGTATTTTAAAGATACTATCACAATGTTATAAAGATACTATCACAGTATCATAAAGATATTATCACAGTGTTATAAGGCTACCAACACAAGTTCATAAATATACCAACAATAAAGCATAATGATACCAACACTAGTTGAGAAAAACTTGATGTAAAGGTACTAACCAATGAGCTTAAAGATACCATCCACCAATTTTTACAAAGATACCAACTAATCTTATTAAAGATACTAATTATATTTCCAAAAAAAATTACATTTAAAAAAAATGAAAAGGACTTGATCTAGGCATCCGACATGGCAGCCAGATCTGAAAGTTGGAGCTGATTTGATTGAGGAAAACAGCTAGCAAGGTCAGCGGCAGATGGTGCGGTGAGCTCTGGCTGTAGAAGGTGCGACGAGCTCCGACGACAGATTGTGTGGGCAAGTTGAGGCATCTCGGCAAGACGAGTGATGACACACCCACGAGAATGTGGCATGTCATGACAAGGCAAGAAAGAAGCGCGACAATAGAGACGACAAGGTGAGGAGCATGCACGACCAATATCAAAGACGGGAATCTCTCTGATATCGTTGCTAGGTTCTCTCCTACGAGAGAATCTAGTGGCACAAAATATAATTTTCATGAATTTTAAGTCAGTGGCAGCGCATAATTATATCGAACATGAATGGTCATTTGCCTGTTATTGCAATTAAAGTGATTTTTGGGTCACAAATAAAGTTTGGGTAACTTTCAAGTATATTTTTGTGTTCTAGGTGGTTGTTGAGTCAATGACCCTTTTTTTTATTGCTAACCACAAGCATGATTTTTCTCTTAACCTAGCCTCCCAAAACCATCGATCATATCTTAAATAATTGATAGCCGGATCAGAGGGGATGATGAGTCCCTACCTTTTGTATTAGGCCTCTTGTTTGGTTCATTCACAAATCAATTGTTTTTTCTTTTCCTTGTTTTGGTGTTTGATAACATCAAAAAATTGGTAATAAATGACTATTTTTACATACAAAAGGGTTTAAACATACAAAAGGGTGGCGACCTACAGACGGGTCTCTTAGTTCATTACTCCTACTAGAGCTTGGGATATTGCAGTTATCCTCACTATTCCGTTGAGCAGGAGAAAAAAGAGAGGATAAACTAATCTGGCATTATACGACCTAGGGGAGTTTGAGATATTGCGTTGTCGGATCAAGTAGTGTTACATGACCTCGAAGAACACTTTTGGAAGGCTTTCTAGCGCCTTCAAGCTCCTCTAGCAGCTTTGGTGTGTATTTGGCAAGCATGTATGGGCTATCTCCCTACCATACAACGATTACAAGGTAGGATGGTAGATTTGAATGGGGTGTTCCCATTGTGTGAAGTAGCGCTAGAGTCTAAGATTTATTTATTCAGAGATTATGTTGCTACTCAGTCGGTGATTCGATCGGTGACATCAGAAATAAGCATGTCGGCGTCGTCCTTTCTGGAATGGGTACATGCATGTTTTCTTACTTTATCCTCTGATATGTTTGCCCGGTTGATTGCCTATATGTGGTTTGTTTGGAAGGGCCGCAATGACAAGGTGTGGAATCATAAGCGACTTGACAGTCAGTCTCTCAGGGTGTAGGCTGGTGCATGATATGATCACTATTTTGTAGTGAACCGGCCACCGGACCGCCCAAGTCGGGAGATTTAGAGTTGGTAAAGACCGGATGTAGGTCAGTATTGTGTGTTCATAGATAATGCTTTTGATTCCAGAAAGTATGTACGTTAGAAGTGTAGGAGTGGTTGTTCGAGATTGGAATGACTACTGTGTGTTGTCCTTTGCTTGTAAAGTGGAGCAAATATACTTGGCTTTGGCTGTGGAGATTGTGGTAGCCTAGCAAGCCTGCAACTTGTCTTGGACAATGGACTTTCACCTGTTCAGTAGTGTTTAGACTCTCTGATTGTGGTTAAAGTAGTACGAGATCTATCTAGTGGAAGTGTTACTTTCAAGCAGTCCTGCCGAGATGTTCGGGAGGTATACCATCTAATAACGAGTGCGACTTTTCTTCATCTGCAGAGGAAATGCAATTATGTTGCTTATACTGTGGCGAAGTGGACTTTGCGTAATGCAAATACCCCGTCCATTTTTCTTCATACTCTTGCTCTTCTTACTGATGTACTCGCTAGAGATTGTATTCCTTGATGTCCATCAATAAAATTTCTATCGTTCTCATAAAAATAATAATACAAAAGGGTGGCAATTCAATCAACCAAAATATAGACGTAGAAATAACTGCTCGTAAGAGCCTTATAAATTGAAGACATTGCGTAGCACTAAAGGCGGTAACAAATCTTACCCTAGTATATTAAACCACTAAAAACAAAACCAAAAACATAAAATACCGACACATTATGACATGAATTAGTAATTGTTGTCACATCCCTATCTTATTTTGATTTCAACTAACTGAGCACCACCTGATGCTGCATAAACCGAAATAGAGCAAACACACCTTGATCCTGAATTCCTAACTTGAACTAGAACCAAAAACCAAGACCATACGGTCCCATAATTTGTCCAAGTAGAATAGCATAAGTGTCTAGGATGCCAAAGGTTATACATACGCTCAAAAGAGGTCACATTAGGTCAAAACCTTGTAAACCCTAGTAATATACCCAGCAAAATCACACTACCCAAATCTCGACGCCTCCGGGCCTTGTTTGATTGACAACTTTGGGATGAAGGGAAAGGAGAATAAATTGATTCCTTTGTTTAGGAGAAGGAAGGGATATTAGTTCCCAAGGAAATAGGAAATTGAGGATAAATCGGTTGTCCATCCACTTAAGATTTTGTTTTCCTCTATTTTTTATCATTATTTAATACTCTAACTCCTTGAGTTATGTGTCAAACTCATTCATCTGTATTAAATACAATTTTTTTCTTCCTTATTACTATCCTTGTAAGTGTTTGCAAACATCATATAAAAAACTTGATCAAATTTTTTTGTTTTCATTCTCATGAGAAAGGAAAAGGAAAGTAAACACTTTGACTTTCCTTTCCTTTCTTTTCTTTTCCCGTCCTTTCATTTCCTTTGTTTTTCTTTCCTAAAGCCAAACGAGGCCCTAACGTGCCACTCCCGTCATTAGGATCAGCACAACGATAACCAAAGCCCCCGTCGTCTGCCTACCACCCAAGCATTGCACTTAACCTTTTCATGAGAACACCCGCGGCCTCAGTCTAGAGTCTAGACATACAATCATGACCACTGCCCTCCTCGAAATTCTACAAATGAATGTTTACTCTGATGTGTCACTCAAGCTAAGAAACCGCTTACACCTCCTCGTATCGAAGTGTGTCTCTCGCTGGGTGCCATCCACTCGAGGATCCATTTCAGCTCAAATTACCAAAATATTTAGCCGTTAATATGTCTATAGTCCCCATGAAATACCCTAGAGACCACCACCGCACACGCACCTAAATCCTATCCCAAGACAAAATAGTTCATAGTCCTTTCTAATAACAAAAGGAGGCCGAATATATATCTTGAGTAATGTTATATAACCTATATTTGAAAGAAATAGGAATTCTATTAATATGTGTCTATATGTCTAGCTATAATACCTATTCATACAATAGAAAAAATTTATGTAAAAATGTTTAGGGTAAAATAATGTTTTCATTCAATCCCGAATTGGGGATATATACAACTTTACATGACAGGTTCCTAATAGAAAAAAATATCTACAATAAAGAATAAATCAGTTATATTCACAATAAGAATCCTAAATACCAACAATTGTCAACACTCACCCTCAAGTTGGCACGTAGAGTCAATCATGCCCAACTTGACCATCCATTTACTAAAGGCATCATGTGATAATCCTTTAGTAAGAAAATCGGCTAACCGCTCCTTAGATGACACAAAGGGAAACCAGATAATCTTCTTGTCAAGGTTATCCCTTAAGAAATGTCGATCCACCTCCACATGTTTAGTTTTGTCATGCTGTATTGGGTTATGAGCAATCTCAATAGCAGCTGTATTATCACAATGTAAATCTATAGGTTTCTGAAGCCTGAAACCTAACTGTCTAGGCACATTCTTGATCCATAGTAATTCACATACTCCATTCGCCATTCCACGATATTCAGCTTCTGCACTAGAGCGAGCAATTACATTCTGCTTCTTACTGCGCCAAGTTACTAAACTTTCACCAATAAAAGTGAAGTAACAAGAAGTAGATGCCCTATTTGTATGATCACTAGCCCAATCTACATCACGACTTCTTCAAATAGCACACATTTCCTTCATCATCTGGTTTACAACTGACTCATGTTGGAGCATCCATGTATATTTCTTCTTCTAAGTCACCATTCAAAAAGGTATTCTTCACATCAAACTGGCGTAGAGGCCAATCGTAGTGGGCAGCAAGAGCAATAAGGATTCTTACAGTATTAATTTTGGCAACAGGTGCGAAAGTCTCTTGGTAATCAACTCCATACTTCTGAGTATAACCTTTAGCAACCAGCTTAGCCTTGTAGCGATCAATGCTCCCATCAACTTTAAGCTTCACAGTAAACATCCAACGACATCTAATAGTCTTCTTACCAGGTGGCATAGAGACCATATCACAAGTTTCATTCTTCTGCAAGGCTTCGAATTCTTCATTCATAGCTTGTTTCCACTTGGGATCTGTCAATGCATCCTGTACATTGCTAGGAACAGTTACTGAAGATAACTGATTAACAACAAGTGCATGAGACTCAGACAGCCTATGATGGGAAATATAGTTGGCAATAGAGTATTTGGCTTTGACATCTATACTAGACTCATATTGTTTCTTAGTAACTCCTTTAGTGACACGGTTAGATTTACGTACCTCAGGTGGAGCATCCTGAATGAAGATCTCAGTTGGTGATGTAGACGAGGGGGCAGTAGTCACAGTACTATCTTGACGTTGTAAAACTGGAAAATCCTCTATGTCAGCAACATTTTCGACAGGTCGAGAGCATCAAACTGTTCGTCCAGCACACGTTTTTCGACTTGTCGAGAATCCTTACTCGACTGGTCGATGATATCAGCATGTTCCTCCGTCACCGAATTTTCGACGGGTTGAGAATCCTTACTCAACCGGTCGATGATATCAATTTGCAACTCCAATGCACCATTTTCAACCGGTCGAGCCTCTTTACTTGACAGGTCGAAATCGTTCGGACCAGTTTTTTCAAAAATTCCTGATGCTTCAAAACTCATCTCTAACTATTCCAATTCACAAAATTCTGGTAAAGTATGAGTATTACCTTCACAGCCGCCCTCCCCCTGAAGGGAAGACTCTAAAACTCCCCCTGAGTAAAAAAGATCAGACTCACAAAAATAGACATCAAGGGACACATGAGTCTTCTTGGTGAGAGGATCATAACACTGGTAACCTTTCTAAAAATCAGCATAGCTAATGAAGATGCATTTCAAAGCACAAGGATCAAGCTTACCGTGCAACTGTTTGTTAATATGGACATAAACTGTGCAACCAAACACTCAAGGCTCAAGATTAGGAAGGGAATGAACATTCAACGATTCTTGCAACTTCTGAAGTGGACTTTGGAAATCAATAACACATGAGGGAGTATGGTTGATCAGGTAAGTAGCAAAGGTAACAACAACGCCCCAATAAGATCGAGGAACATTCATGCCAAACAATGAAGCACAAACAACCTTGAGTGATGTCCGGTTCATACGTTCTGCCAACCATTTTGTTGAGAAGTATAGGCAATAGAGGTTTGATGAGAGATCCCATATCAATTAGCTAAGCATTATTCCCACAAGATGTAGCAAGAGAGGCCTTACCAGACATACTAGATTGGACGATATTGGCAGAGGCATTGGTAGGAGTAAGGGTCTTACGTGGGCGAGGTCCCCACCAATCTGGATATCCAATCTTGGCAAAGTAGTTGTCCGGAGAGTGGCCTTTATCCTTGCACAGTGGGTAGACAGAGTTGGCATATGGGTTGGGAGGGCGGATATAACGAGATGACTCAAACCGGGAGGTAGAAGAAAAATGGCGTTGAGCCACAATGGCCTAAGCATCGAGAACCAGCGCTGGTGGTGGTGGTGTAGAGATAGTGGTGGTCATAACCATAGGCTGACTCGGACCAGTAGAATAGGTAAGATGGTCGGTGTGAGCACGACGAATATGAGCATAAATCCGGTCAAGACTCAATAATTCCTCCCTACAAAGAATCTCCCCCCGAATTTGATCAAATTTGAGATCTAGACCTCCCAAGAACATGTGAACCCGTAGCATAGACCTGTAGTTGGTGTCTTGAACAATTGCAGCCACGTTATCGGAGAAAGACGTCACACGTTGATCCAATTCTTCGAGCCATGCTACCAACTCATTGTAGTAAACAGACAGATGTCGTCCTGCTTGTTTGACAGTGAAGTAGAGGCGGTGTAACTCATAGATCCGGGTAAAATCTTGATTATCATAGTAGGTCATTTGTATGGCCTTCCAAATTTCATCAACAGTCTTGAGACGGAGATATCGTTGAATGATACCAGGAGACATGTTATCGATCAGCCAACTCTTCACCTTCTCATTGTCAGTCGCCCAAGTAGTATGTTCAGGGGTTCCAGAAGGTGGAGCAACCGAGGCACCAGTAAGAAAACCAAGTTTGTTCCGGCCTCCAATGCGCATCTACATAGTAGGAGCCCATGTAGAGTAATTTGTGTCATTCAAGAGAACTCCATTAGGAAAAGAGGAGTTTTTCTGATGGTAATGGATAGATGTAGATGTAGGTGGAGGTAGAGGAGAAGAAATCACAGCATAGTCGGATCCTTCAGTTATGGCAATAGAATTAAGGTGTAGTGGGTGACAAAAAATAGGGTTTTGTCGGTAGGTTTATATGGTTGGCTCTGATGTCAAGTAGAAAAAATATATGTAAAAGTATTTAGGGTAGAATAATATTTTCATTCAATTCCAAATTAAGTATATATACAACTTTACATAACAGATTCCTAATAAGAATGAATATCGACAATAAAAAATAAATCAATTATATTCATATACAATACGAATCCAAAATACCAATATACCAATAATCGTGAGCACATACCACTTGCACTCTTGCTGTATAATTCTTTAATTTAAATATATTGGTTAATGGATGATCCTATTGATCGAGAAGGCTAGAAATATGGAAGGATCTTCATGCGTCAGAATGATGCAGTGGGTCCAAGAAGGTTGTAATCCGCAACCAACCACAAGAGCACAAGTTCACAACACAAGCGTGAAGAATAAAAAGACTCCACTAGCTAAGCAGAGTAAGATGGATTGGTCCTACTACATCACTAGAACTAGGAGATCGATGGAGATGGCGTGGAGAGATCGAATAGCTCTCTGCATCCCTTAATTTGCATCGTATATACTCGTGCATATGCATGTGAATACCCACTATCCACATTTCACAACCGCGCTAATGTAAGCTAACTATAAGCTAAGCTAGTGATCGTGATGATGGGATCGAGTTACTAACACAAATGCGGCACAGCTAGATCCATTTTGGAGATCTACGGCAAAGATAAGGTCATGCATGAGCTAGCTTAATCTTTATGCACATGCAGAGGCCAAATGCATGTCTCGTTCGGTCGTTCTTTCCTAATGGCCCTGAATCGATCACAGAGTCAGTTTCGGCTTGGTTTGATTTGGTTTGGTTGTCTCTCATGTAAGTAGTGGTTGATTATGATCTACTCCATATAAAATAGTGTGTACTTTCCGTTGGACCTTTCCGACAATATAGATAATTGGGTTCTCTTATTTCGGTTAACCTATAACCATGTACCCCGCCAAAACCCCACCGCTGATATTGAAACTCAAAGAATGAATATCGATCTGTAACTAGTGGTAGAAATCACCGACCCTAAGCGAGCTGCAATTTAAACCCTAAAATGATGAAAGTCTAAAAGTCTAAACATAAAGAGTATCGAGCTGAAATGGAGTCCTTACCTACATTTAATAACTTGTCATTAATTAGTTTCAATGTAAGAGTTAGAGATCGATCAAGCTGCTCAAACTCCTAAAGTCAAAATCTAAAACGCATAGCTGCATGCGCCGGCAGAGGGCACTCGATCAATCAGTTGTCCCACCACAGCAGTAGGATGCAAGCTGTAGATCGATAATTAACTGGACATCCTGATCGATCAGTTTTGTCAAACTACTTTCTCATGAAAGTGCAACGCTTAACTCTTATGCGGTAAATAATACCAGTAGTAGGGTTTACTTGGCTTGGAGGAATGGAGGTCTTCGACGAATTAATCTTCCAAATTAAGAATGAATATTTCCAATTTTAGTACGTCGAACTAGTAGAAGTATATGTATATATGCTTGATTCTGTACGTCCAACTAATAGCTACCGCTGCAACTGGTGTTGATTGACTTGATTCTGTACCGCTGCAACTTTTCATTTTTATAAATTGAAGGAGACGTTCGAATGCATGGTTCAAATCCTATACCGTTCCAGAATATTCGAATGCATTTGTTATATACAGTTCTAAATAAACGAAAGGTATTAAGAACGGTACTGCATTTTTAATTGCGGGCTCTGAAAGTGAGCCCAATGTAGATTAATGAAGCATGCATGGAGCCTGTGGATGTCTACTTTTGAAATCCAGCACATAAAAAATATCGGTATTCACTACTACTTTAATTAAGATGAAAATTTGATAACAACCTCATGCATCTAACTGCCATGGAGTAAGTCGATCTACAAATAACAACATGTACGCGTACACAGAAACAAATCTCGTAGATCCTGCACGTACTAGATAGCTTAATTTGAAGAAAGAACGCTTGTACCAGTTGTTCGTGTTAATCACTATATATAACTTGTTTGTTTGATCAATCACACAAATCGCAGTACGTACTAGAGTCTGCCTACATATTTATTTTTCTCACGAAACTGATTGATCAGTTAAACACACTCGATCGAATCTCTTTCATAAGCCTTCATTGTCAATGAGTAAATTAATTAGCTAGGATTGAAAAATTCATAAGTTTGGTAAACAGACCAGTTGCTCAAACGCATAGCCGACTCATTTTTGTTCAAGTTGGATAAGATATAATAAACTAGCTCTTTCACCATAGATAGTTATATACACGAATATGAAAATTAAGTCTATTGAAAGATCTGGCTTAACAAAAAGGCTTCAATGCATTACCAATTGTGGGAGACAGCGAAAACACACTAGCAGTTTTACTAGAGTAAGTGATCGAGTGTGGAATGCTTGTACTGGCGGACCACCTTCTTGACTTGGGCGACCCCAAATTCTCTACTGCATGTGCTTTCAACCACCTCAGAATCAGTATTCAGTAGGCGCGTTACAGGAGTCCCTTCCCATGCCTATATATACCTTGGTACCCTCTCTTGCATTCCACAGTCTGAAACAGCACCACCATTGTTGTGTATTCAACTGCATTGCTCCCGATCGATGACTACTGAACGAGTTCAGGCTCTTGTTTTCGTTGTGTTATTAGGGCTAGGAATATGTTCTGCAGCCAGAGCCCTCTTGCACTATGAAGAGACATATCCTGTTGCTGGCCATGGTGGTGGTGCTGGTGGTGGATTGGGGTATGGAGGTGGTGGTGCTGAAGGTGCTGGAGGTGCCAGTGGGGGCGGAGGAGGTGCAGGCAGCGGAGGTGGTTATGGAGCTGTAGGTGAACATGGTGCAGCTGGCTATGGAGGAGGTAGTGGTGGTGGAGAAGGCGGTGGCGCTGCGTATGGAGGCGCAGGTGCACATGCTGGCGGTGGAGGTGGAGGTGGTGGAAGTGGTGGTGGTGGTGCATATGGCGCTGGAGGTGCTTATGGTGCTGGCGGGGCTTCAGGTTATGGAAGTGGTGGTGGTGAAGGTGGTGGAGCTGGCTATGGCGGAGCAGGTGGTTCTGGAGCAGGTGGAGGCGGTGGTGGAAAAGGTGGTGGCGGCGGAGCTGCATATGGAGGAGAGCATGGCATTGGTTATGGAGGTGGAGAGGGTGCCGGTGCCGGTGGAGGGTATGGTGCTGGAGGCGAGCATGGTGCAGCATATGGAGGCGGTGGCGGTCACGGTGGTGGCGGTGGAGGAGGTTCCGCCGGTGAGTATGGTGCTGGAGGAGCAAGTGCAGGTGGATATGGAGGTGGCGGAGGAGCTGGAGGCGGAGCAGGAGGCGGAGGAGGTGCCGCGGGTGGGTATGGTGGTGGTGGGGGAGGAGGTGCCGGTAGCGGTGGAGGATATGCTGGAGGACATGGTGGTGCCTACGGAGGAGGTGGTGGCAGCGGTGAGGGTGGTGGTCACGGTGGTTACATTCCTTGAACTCATCAATTACCTTTAATTACTTCGTTGTCGTCGTCACTACCAAAATTACCACTTCTTACCGATAGTATTAAGGATCAAAGAAAAACAAAAAATCAAATAATAAGAGTACATGTCGGTAGGAGGAGAGTTATATTAAGGACCTTTATTACTATGATTTGAACGTAAAACATGAATTCCAGTTCGTATGCTTCCAAAGGTTGTATCGACCATCTATTGATGATTAATATGGATTCTTCTTCTTCTTCTTAATTTATCATGCATGAAAGTTTACTATACTTGTACGTACGTATGTACGTCTTCATTGAATACCACAAACATTTGATCATAATTCGATTCTGAGAAGGATAGAGATTAGAGAAAGACCAGAATTGACATTTGACAATTCTAGGGTTTCTTAACTCATTACGAGGTTTCAGTCGATCAGTACGTGTTGTTAGCTACTTAAATTAACTCAATTAGCTAGGTCGATCTCTCTCTACATGGAAACAAATTGCATTCTCGATCGGAGGACAATCCTTATAGGTATCAACTCCAAATTCCTCGCCAGTTGCCACAATATTATATATTCCTCCCGAAACTCCTAACCCTACTAATTTCTCCTACTCCTAAATGATTATTATTTTCCGTAGGCACGTATTAAATTGTGAAGCACGTTTGTACTTCGAGGCTGAATCAAAATGAGAGACCAAATAGGGTTCCTTGATCTAAATCCCAGCCGACTTCCTTTTAGTTTTTACCTGTTTGGAATTTCGATATTTTTTTCCTTCTCCATATTGGTTTTTGCTTCGATTCCAACAAACAAACACGGATATCCCTGGCCAATAAATAAGAGTGATCTCCACTTGGGATCAACAAAGAATGAAACTCAATTCTCAAAAGAAGAGAAATTTGGGAGGATAGTGTTTCCCTCCTTCCCACCCCAGGCTCGTTCCCTCTCTCTTTCCAAGTAATTTTTACACGTTTGCTAGAAAAGTTGAATTTTAGTGAATTCTGTTATGAATTGTGGTCAACTGTCATTAGATCTGTATTCAACGGTAGGTAATTAAAAAATCGTTTGAAGATAATTTAATATCATATATTGGATACAGATCTAGCAGCAGTTGACAACAATTAATCACGAATTCATTAACCACTAGAACATGACTGTTGCTAGCAATAATTACAACTTCTTTTTTACCAAATTATCCATACTTACAATTATAATTTCAATTATACAAAATTTTCCTGATGTTACTAAACACTACAATGGAAACTCTTTAGTTTCCCTTCCTAAAGGAAATTAATTAAAAAAAAGTGAAGCTAGGTAAATGCTTTACTTCCTTTCCTTTCTTGATCTTTCACATTACAAACCTAGCTCGATCAATATTTCACATACCAACACAAACTATCTCTTCAAATTCTCATAAGCCATAACTATGAGGCCGACTTCTTTTGCATTCTCGATCATCTTCCTTCTTGCCTTAGTTTCATCATTTTCCCTACCATCATCGATTTGTTCCCATCCGCTATCTCAATCACCATGAGATTCCTCTTCTTCTCGGATTAAATGTCTCGGAGAGCATTGCCTTCGACTGGAACGAAGGACCCCATGTTGGAGTCGCCGACGGTCGAATCTTCAAATGGCTAGAGACATGGTATGGCTGGCAAGAATTCACAACCACCTTTCCTCAAAGGCCAAGAGATCTTTGTGACAGTTCCAAAAACAAAGCCATATATGGAACCGACGTGCAGAAAACCCCTTGGTCTCAAGTTTCACCCCAAGACATGTGAGTTTTACGTGGCCAACACCTACTTCGGACTCGTCAAGATCAGTGTGAATGAAGGACCTAGAACACAATGAAAGCTCAGAGATTGAGCTTGAGGAAGAAGATGAAGTTGAGAGAAGTATATTGATAGATTTGGACAAAGTTGATTACATCAGTATAATACAAGCTGTATATATCAGCTCAAGCTTACAGATAAGAGACATGTGTAACACATCTAATGATGGATTAATAACAACCTGGTTTAGTTAACTCTGGTACTAGCTGACTGTGGTTAACATCCTCCCTCAGCTGGATGGGGGCGACGTGACCATTAAGTTATGATAAAACAGATTGTGTTGGGGTGAAAATAGTCCTTTAGTAAAGATGTCTGCACGCTATTATTTGGTTGAGACAAAACACAGAGTAATAACGCTAGCTTTAACTTGATTTCTAGTGAAATGTACATCCATTTCAATGTGCTTCATTCTGGAATGATAGATAGGATTGGTGGCAAGTGCAATAGCTAAGATGTTGTGATAATGCAACTGAGGGAATGTAGCTAATGAGATATGAAGATCCTGAAATAGATTTTTCAGCCACATTAACTCAGATGTGGTGTATGATATGCTCCTATATTCTGCTTCTATGGAGGATCTAGATACAACATTTTGTTTCTTGCTACACCAAGATATAGGACATTGATAAAAGAGCACCACAAAACCTGTTGTGCTTTTCTTATCATTTGGATCTCCTGCCCAATCAATATCAGAGAAGACATGAAGAATAAGATCTGCAGTATGATCATATTTGAAGAAAATACCATAATCCATAGTCCTTTGTTGTATTTGAGAATTTTGTGCACTGCCTTGAGATGTTCTTCAGTTGGACAATATAAAAACTAACATACAGAATACACACTAAAAGTGATATCTGGTCTTGTAAAAGTCAAATATTGCAAACAACCAACTATACTTCTAAAGTGAGGTATCTTAAACTCATTGAGTGGAGTACCAACATCCTTTAAGAGTTTAATTCTAGATTGGCGTGGAGTAACATGAGTTTGACAATTCTCTATGCATGCCTTCTTGAGCAAATCTGTGACATATTTATGTTAAGAAACAAACAACTATGAGGCTTGATACGCAATTTCCAGACCAAGGAAGAAGTGAAGAATGCCTAAATCCTTTATATTAAACTCCTCCTATAAAGTTGTCTTGATGATAATAATGAGTGTCATTATTTCCTGTTAAAATGATATCATCAACATATAACATAAGATACACCAAAGAAGATCCAAAAGAGTTCACAAACAAAGAGAGATATGCATATGCACACTTAAAGCCTATAGAATGAAGAAATCTTGTAAATCTTTCATTCCAGGCTCTAGGTGCCTGTTTTAGGCTATATAATGACTTAAGTAGTTTGCAGACATGAGTTTTGGGGTAAGCCGCATTCTCAAAGCACCTGGTTCATCATGTATACTTTTTCATGTAACACTCCATGTAGAAAGACATTTTTAACATCAAGTTGATGTAAAATTCACTCTTTTGTTGTAGCTAAACCAAGTATAAGTCTAAATGTAGTATGCCTAACCACCAGTGAAAAAGTTTCTTCATAGTCTACCCCATACTCTTGAGTGAACCCTCTAGCAACTAACCTGACCTTGAGTCTAGCTATGGAACCATCGACATTTCTCTTAATTTTGAATATCCATTTGCAGGTGACAAGATTTTTCCTATGAGGCAATGGTACTAATTCTCATGTATGTTGTTTCATAAGAGCATTATACTCTTCTTCCATATAAGACTTCCAAACAAGAGTTTTGAGAGCACTTTTATAGTTGCAATGTTCAATATTGGAAAGATCCCGTGATGGTTCAGTAAAAATGGACAGGAAACACTTGAATTTAGTAATCCCTCTCTTACTCTTAATTAGCATAGGATGAGCATTTTCAGTACAATTGGATGCAAAATATTTGCATCAGAGATTTGACTCACTATCCTTTTTGGTTCACAGTTCAGAACTATAGAAATTCTTATCCCATGTTGGGAACCAATATCAATAGTGCCCGCATGTTCATCAAACTGGATATTAGTGTGAGAATCAGGTGCAAAAATAAGACTAGCACCAAGAGGTGGTGTAGGAGAAGACCATATAGGTTCTGATGTTCCAGATATGCCAACTGATCTATAGGACAAATTCTCTTCAACATGTAAAATAAGGATAGAGTTTGAGGGAGATACCTGTATGTTTGATGGAGAGGCACAAGGAGAGGGCATAAATGGAGTAGTATGAGTAAGCATAATAGGACTGGTAAAGTTGTAGAGGCATAAAAGATATTCCATTCTAAACATTTTGGTGATCTATTGGTTTAGTCTGTGCATATTCTTTTGAAGTAGGCAGACATTTACCAAAAATAGCAAATGAAAATTGTCCTTCATCAAAGAATACATGTCTAAAAATGATGTACTTCTTGGTAAGAACATTTTAACATATATACCCTTTGTATCCAACAGCTAATCCAAGATAAATACACTTTGTAGTTTTTGGTTGTAGCTTGTTATTATTATAAGGAGTTAAAAGTGGGTAACATGCACAACCAAACACTCTCAATAGTTCCAGAGATGGACTCTTCTTGTATAATACCTCAAAAGGAGATTTCATCTTCAGAACTCATGTAGGCATTCTGTTGATCAGGTAACAAACTAAAGCACATGAGTGATACCAAAATTGTTCAGGTAACGATGCAGTATGCATTATGCAACATAGTTACTGCTATTTCCCTTAGATGCCTATTCTTCGTCTCACTTACACTATTCTATTGAGGTGTATAGAGATAAGACAATTGATGCATTATTCCTTTCTTATTTAGAAAAGCCTTAAAAGCATTGCTAACATATTTTCTCCCTCCATCACTCCTCAGTGTTTTGATAGTGGTAGAAAAATGATTTTGAATAAAGGCACTGAGTATTTTGAAGTAAGACAAAACCTTACTCTTTGCTTTTATTGGAAACATTCAGGTATATCTAGAATGATCATCAATAAAAATCACAAAATATCTGAATCCATCAATTGAACCATGAGGAGATGATCCCCAAACATCACTATGTATTACTTCAAAAAATTTGGAGCAAGATGTTTCAGAACTAGGAAAAGGAAGTTTATGAAATTTCCCAGCTAAACAACTTTCACATACATGATTTTTAGACTCCAAATGACTAACAATACTACTCTGACTAAGCATGCTCTGAAAAATCTCATTTGAAGGATGTCCAAATCTCTTGTGCCAGTGATTGCTGAACACATTTGCCCAAGAAAGCAAAATAAGAAGAAACTTGCCTAGTAGGTTTCTTGTGTTGATCACTAGTACATGAACTTAGAGATTCCAACTTTGATGAAGTAGTCTTATTTTTCATTTGAACTGGAATAAGAACTAAAGAGATATCAATTGTTGATGATGAGGTTGATTTGGCAGATGGTAGATCAAATGGAATGGAATAAACTCTCTACTCAGACCCTGGTAGAGAGTTGTGCCCATTTTCTTGTACTATATCACACACATAAACTCATCAAACCAAACTTTGTATTTATTCTGTTTACACAATTGATATATGGAGAGTAAGTGAGCAGTAAGAGAAGGAATCAAGAGAACATTATCTAACTTAAGACCACCGAGTAAAGCAGTGCCACTGTGAGAGATATCAAGACTAGCACCATTTCCTACTACGACAGATTCATCACCTTGATATGTAACAAGATCATGCAAAAAGTAACATATTAGAGGTCATATGGTTAGTTGCACCTGAATCAACTAACCAAAATTATGGAGCAGGAGTGCCAGATGAGAACATAGCCTGCATGACTTGAACCATAGCTTGATTAGCTTGCTGAATTTGATCATTGTTCATGGGTTGAGTATATAGGCTTGTTGGTGAATTTGGCTGAGTCTGAGTCTGAATCTAAGTCTGTGTTTGATTCTGTTTGGCAAAGTGAGAAAACAGCTGTTGTGGAAGATAGATTGAGACTGCTTTTGTTTCTGTTTCTTCTTCTTATGAAAACCTTTCAAATAATAGCATTTTTCCACAGTATGAGTGTCACCATGACAGTAAATGCAAGTGCCTTCATCTTGTCTAGCAAGTTGAGCATTAGTAAATAGGTTGCAAGTCTTTGCAATATGGCATGTCCTGCCACATACTTGACACTGGCCACCACTTGATGCAAGTGTAGCCCCAAGAATGCCAATCCCATTGTTAAAAGTCTTGTTTCCAAACCTAATTTTCCTTCATTGGTTTTGGAATCTGTTACCTCTTGCATAATACCCAGCTAGAAGTGTAGCAGACATATCATTGTTGGGCATAGATCCAAAGCCAATAGTTGAAGCAGAATCCAAGCATAATGCAACTTTGGTTTGAGCTCCACTTGTTGGTATTGCGAAAGAACTATTAGAACCTGCATCAAATGTATCCTTTGCCATCATGGCAGACAACAGAATAGATGACACATCATCACAATCACCTTCCATATCTGCTTCTGCTGCAAGTAACTCAACTTGAATATCATCAAGAGAATTATTGCCAAGATTCCGCAAATTTGACTTAGTGTAGTTATACTCCTTAGGTAGTCCACCAATTATTGCAACCATAATATCTTTATCATCAATATAAACACCTGCAGCCTCTATAGCAACCCTGCCCTCTTTAATTCTCTCAAGAAAAACTTCAATAGAGTCATTCCTTTTATTAATCCGTTTGAAACTTTCTTTGAGTTGAAGTACATGTTGTTTAGTTGATGCAGCAAATTTCTTCCTTAATCTGTTTCACACTTCCTTAGAAGTGGGAGAACCAACAACACATTTCACTGCTGCAGTAGACAGAGTTTGACCTAGAGCATGTACAATATACTGATCTTGAATTTGCCAAGCAGGATATGCTGGATTAGATAACACTATTCCATCTGAGCTAGTAATAGTGTGTGGTGGACATAGAATTGTGCCATCAACAAAACCGTATAAGTTTTGAGCCCTAAAAAAAGAGTCAACTTTGAACAACCAGGAAGTATAGTTGTTCTTGTCCAATAGTATGTTAGGCAAAAACACATTTTGCGGAGAGCTGTGATTTGAATAAGCCATTACAGTAAACTTAAGGTTTCACACAATTTGTGTATACAAACAGCTCAGCTAGTACAATTAACACACCGATCTGAACAGAAATGTAAACCCTAGGCTTCGACAAGTAGAATCGTGCAAAAACGAGCTACAATTTTAGAATATACTTGAATCTCACAGCAAATAGATCTGTAGGAACTTATCTAAATCACAAAACGTGACCGAAGCTTAATAAGGATGTGATGTGGAAGCGTTGTAGTCCAAAATCTAAACCGAAGCTCTTTATACCATGAAAGCTCAGAGATTGAGCTTGAGAAAGAAGAAGAAGAAGAAGAAGAAGAAGAAGAAGAAGAAGAACAGAAGTATATTGATAGACTTGGACAAAGTCGATTACATCAGTACAATACAAGTTGTATGTATCAGCTCAAGCTTACAGATAAGAGACACGTATAACATATCTAATGATGGGTTAATAACAACCTGGTTTAGTTAACTCTGGTACTAGCTGACTATGGTTAACACACAAGTGGCCACTTCTGCCGAATGAGTGCCTTTTCGGTTCTTAAACGCCTTAGACATTACTCCAATAACAGGATGGATCTACGTCATGGACATGAGCACGATATACCAAAGAAGGGACTGGGTAGCCTCAGTTTGCTTTAGAGATCACACTGGAAGACTAATGCGATTCGATCCAGTTAGCAAGAATATGACTGTGTTGCTTCTTGACTTGTCATTTGGAAATGGTGTGGCCCTTAGAAAGCTTGGCTACTTTGTGTTGGTGACTCAAAGGACAAGGATCGAAGAACGTTCTGACACTATAGCTTCGAGGACCTAGGGCTGGAGTTCAATAAGTGTTTACACCTCTACAAGGCACCCCGGACAACATCAACATGAACCAAATTTGGTTGCAAAAAACGGTGCCGGAACAGGGAGTGCAATCTAAGTTTACCTCTAAAGGAAGGTTTATGGAGGTGGTGGAAGGACTCTAACCCAGTGAGTCATGTTGAAGAGCACCATAGAAGTCTTTGGATTGGTCTATAGTCAACAATTTTATTGGCGTTCTCCTTAATTTTTTCTGAATCTTATGTAAACTTTTAGTTTCTTGAAAATGGCTGTAACGAACTATTACAAAGATCATTCAATGTATATACGCGAAGTTCTTCATAAAAAAAAATACATGATTATATATATTCCAGTTCAGACCCAGTGTCTCTATATATAACTGGGCATGATCGAATTATATATTAGTAGCATATGAACATTCAGATTGATCATATTGACTACGACTGGTAACTACATGTCAGATTATGTTTACGGAAAAAAGATGAATGCGTAAAAGCAACGGGAAAAATTGCTCAGATTCCAGTAAGTGGTTCTTTTTTAGGTCGTGTTGTAAATGCACTGGCTAAACCTATTGATGGTCGGGGTGAAATTTCAGCCTCTGAATCTCGGTTAATTGAGTCTCCCGCTCCCGGTATTATTTCAAGACGTTCCGTATATGAGCCCCTTCAAACAGGACTTATTGCTATTGATTCGATGATCCCTATAGGGCGTGGTCAGCGGGAATTGATTATTGGGGACAGACAGACCGGTAAAACAGCAGTAGCTACAGATACGATTCTCAATCAACAAGGGCAAAATGTAATATGTGTTTATGTAGCGATTGGTCAAAAAGCATCTTCTGTGGCTCAGGTGGTAACTGCTTTACAGGAAAGGGGAGCAATGGAATACACCTACAGAAGCGCCCCTTGTTTCAAAGAGAGGAGGACGGGTTATTCACATTTCATTTGATGGTCAGAGGCGAATTGAAAGCTAAGCAGTGGTAATTCTAAGGATTCCCCCGGTTCTTTCATTTTGTTTGGTCAATAACTAAAAATTCCACCTATTGATTGTTTGGTAATAACCGAGTATTGAAAATCTATTAATTAATATATCGGTATATATTTTGAAATAGAAAGTTTCGGATTAGAACTACTTGACCTCGAGTACGTTGTCATGGGCCATGGTTCGTTGAGGAGCTAGATCATTACTCCTAAGATTTGTTGCAATATAATCTTTATGTACTACAATTTTATCTATTCTCAAATTAGTTACATTTCTGCGCGCCATCATTTTGGCCTCGTTTGGTTTCAGTAAAAGAAATGAATTCATTTACTCTCCCTTTCTTTTCCCTTGGGAAGGAAACTACAAATTTCCTAACTAATGTTTGGTAATGATAGGAAAGTAATTATAAAGTATCTTTGTGTTTCCTTAGTTTTATTTAGTTCATGTTAGAAAGTGAAAATAATATTAAATTCATTTACCATATCGGCCTCATTTGTTATCCCAAAAGATATTAAAATAAATAAAATTGAAGTGTTTTACAAGCAACAACAAAAGGTTAATTTAGCAAAGAAAAATTGTAATGATTATAAGGGGGAGAATGGAAGGTAAATCATAGGGTGGAGAGGGGGAACCAATTTCCTCCCATTTTTCTCTCTTCTTGGGAAATGGTTTCCTCTTCTTTTCCTTTCTGATCATCCCCAAACAATAGAAACTCATTTCTTTCTGATCATTTCGGCCAACCAAACAAGGCCTACAATATTGTGTTGAGTTTGGCAAATTGATCATGAAGTTCCTACAATATTGTCGTTCAATCATAAACAAGAATTGAACTCGGATCCTCTCCTAATGGAAATGACCTAACAACTACATAACTAACGAATCTTGACCGTGGGATTTCCTTTACAGATAAATTCCTCTCTCTCTCTCTCTCTTTCTCTCTCTGCTTGCCCTCTCTCACTCTCATATGCAGAGAACCCATGACAGAAGCAACATGCCATGGAGTACCTCATCTGATTAGAGCTTGAGTAGATCACCATACTATCAAAGATTCTTCAAAATTCATTGCTATCTTAATCTTGTACTGGTATGAGAACATTGAGATCCAAAACTTCCAACTATTCACTGATGTTTGAAAAATGAAGGTGGGGGAGAGAGAGAGGAAAGACAAATAACATAAAAACCCTTGTCTTAACATAAAAACCCGATCTTAGCCGTAAAAGAAATCTCACAATCAAGATTTGTGAGTTAGATAATTGTTAGGTTATCTCCGGTAAGAGAGTATCGGAGTGCACAAGAGTTAGCAATGACGAGCGAGTCATCACTGTTACAATTTACAAACCATGCATAGATATATCCAAGTCGAAGTGTCGAACTGGGCATTAATTGAGCTAGATCAATCGAGATGGAATAGTCTCCAACTCAATATACAGTACATTAAAATAACTTCAAAACACGCACTTCAATTCATCAAATATATGTTTTACAATTGCACGGTAGTTCCATACAACCAGCTCGGATAGCAGAAAATCACAGCATGCAAACATTTGGCATGTTAGACAACAATCGTAGTGTATATAAACTATTACCATCCTCCTCTTACCGTATTAAAATTTATTTTAACTTCACGTACGTGAGAAGAGGTTGATCCATAGAGATGCTGAGAAGTGTTCTCAAGGCGAATAGCCACCATGACCACCGCCTTCACCGCCCCCAGCACCACCTCCATAGCCTTCTCCACCTCCGTGTGCACCACCTCCACCACCTGCTCCACCGCCTCCGCCACCTCCTGACCCACCACCTCCGCCTCCACCAGCAGCCGAACCTCCAGCACCATAACCTCCACCAGCTCCTGAACCAGAACCACCACCATAACCACCACCGGCACCACCCGATCCACCTCCACCCCCACCGCCGCTTCCACCACCTCCACCTCCTCCGCCACCATGTCCTCCACCAGCTGCTCCTCCAGCACCGTAACCGGCACCACTTCCAGAACCACCCCCTTCACCTCCACCCTTCCCTGCTCCATCATATCCAACACCACCACCACCACCTCCACCACTACCTCCGCCTCCTCCTCCTCCGTGCCCCGCAGCCTCAGCTTCACCGGCACCGTACCCCGCACCACCTCCCTCACCAGCACCACCTCCATGGCCATAACCTCCCGCTCCGCCTCCGCCTCCACTACCACCACCTGCGCCACCTCCACCTCCACCACCACCACCATGAGCTACTCCAGCAGAGTAGTGTGGAATTGGAACACTTGATTCTTCATAATAACTAAAGAGACCCCTAGTTGCAGAACAAACACCTACACTTAGCATCACAAGAAAAACAACACTAGCAATATTTCTGGGAGCCATGGGATCGATCAATGCCTACACTCCGTTCGAATCCCACAACTTGAATGGGGAATTGGAAGAGAACTTGAGTGTTTATAGGGTCGGAGAAGCCGAAAAAGGGTCCCAAATTCAAAACCGGCGTCCAATGAAAAAGAGTGGATATGGCAAAGCACATGCAAATACTTAAGCATCCACAGCCCACTAATCTCACTAGTACCAGCTCTAGCTTTCTTCTCATTAGTAGTACTCCTACATATTAGTGTGTTCATGCTGTCCTCCACATCTGATTTGGCTGCCTACTAGGACCCGATACCTTTCATATTAGACACTTCAAAGTTCAAAGCGAGTAGATAATTCCCCCTAATTCTACACTTTCGAAGAAGTAATTAGCGTAGAATAATCAATAATGCTAATCGCTCCCTGTACTAACTAGTTTATGGTATTAGTATCATTAATTTGCTATAATATATCTTACTAGCTAGTGTTTGTATGCATGCATTGTCATCGATCACCCTCTTTAGTGGTAGTGCAGTTAGTTCGGTATTTGGAGATTGTTACTTTAGTTGATATGTTAATTAAGAAAAACATGCTTGTTTATATTAGTCCAATAGTAATATAACTTCATTCGAATTCGATAAATCAATGTGATAACACTTTTAACCATATGAAAATGCATCCTCCATTATTGTTTTGGAGGTAACTTCTGAGACTCTACAAATTTTTCTATTTTGCTTCTTTTTTTACGCTTCTGATGTCCAGAAGGATATCTTCTTGCTGAAGCAGGATGTTTCCTAGTACGAGACATTCCAAATTTTCTGTAGGAAACAAAGATAAACGTACAAGCAAAGTTTAGAGATCATACCAAATGCTTGTTCTTGAATCTCACTTTAGTCTACATAACATTCAATTAATCTTTCAATTTTAATCTGCTCTCTTAAAGTCTTACAGAGTTACAGTAAGACTCTTACTAACATTATAATACAAGTAAGAAAATCTGAACCTAAAATCCTAAATTCATAATCAATTTGGCTTGAAACAAAACGATAACCAACTAACCTGCTTGAAAATTGGGACCTCTTAATGCCTTCCCGCCCTTCCATTTTGAAGCCCCAACCTCAATTGCTTTCAAACCTCCAAGCTCCCTTCCTTTGCTTCAAAATTTACAAACCAATACAAGGGACAAGTTGTTAGATTTATTGTGTATATATAATATATTCAATTTATGTATTCAAATTGTAGGAAATCAAAAGAATACCTTTAGGGAATAGAACAAGAGAGTATGAGTGTATAAACAAAGCCAATTGAGAGATAGGAATTGGGAAATTTGAAGATGAAAATAGGAAGTATGAGTACCAGGAGGAAACAAAGAGTAAGAGAGACGGAGGAACAACGATCAAACCGAGGTGATCAATAATTCAAGAGGGTTTTTTTTTTAATTTTCACGACTAAACCTAATAGAATAAGGAAAAACAAAAGGG
The DNA here is from genome assembly GCA_946800695.1 of Geum urbanum. Taxonomy (NCBI): domain Eukaryota; kingdom Viridiplantae; phylum Streptophyta; class Magnoliopsida; order Rosales; family Rosaceae; genus Geum; species Geum urbanum. The sequence goes on from OX327011.1 coordinate 27,893,463, forward strand.
GAAAAAAATTAAAAAAAAACAGGGGGCCTCGCTCAAACTACTGATATGTTGCCGCATCAAACAAAAACGCCTCCTAAACCAACTCAACCAGACACCTAGTTTGTTAACAGAGATATCAATCATTTTATATGTAAAAAAAGTTCCACTGGACAGAAAAAAAAAGGGGCCCTTCGCCGGCCGGGGCCCTGTGCAGCTGCACCGCCTTGACCGCCGGCTCTGGAGGTAAGGGAGGTAAGTGAGTGATTACGCAAATTGTGTTTTAGTAACCAGCCTTGTGTTTTATTATATATTGGTCGAGGGGAAAGTCGGTTTGTGAATGATAAGGCCCTTTTGTTAGTTAGAGAGAGACAAAATCTTACATAAAAAAATTTACAAATATAAGACAATTTATAAGTGGAGGAAACAAATCTAATATTAATCAGTCTTTTGATAAATCTAATTAACATGTACTTTATGGATGTTGTTCAAATTGAGAGACCGATATTTGAGTTCGATGTCTTGCGTTGTTTGACATTGTATCAAAGAGGGTCACTCTCCATGGTTCGATTCATATGCCACACTCGTTGCTATTAATTTTACTTTCATAGATATGTAGTTAAAAATTATTACTGAAGTGTTGTGACAGTAGTTCACTTGTGATATTGACACTCTATCAATTGTTTGTATACCATTAGTGTATTTCGATAAAACCCCAAGCCGTAAATAGAATAGAGGTAGAGAAGCATGGGACAGCTCATCTGCTCCCCATTTCTTTTGAGTCATGGTCAAAGATGATGATTACTAAATGAAACTCCATTTCCTCAATAAGCAATCGTATATCTTCTATAAACGTACTCTGGTTTGCATTAATGATTTCATGGGCAACCGAAAGAAATTCAAACAAATTAAAAAGAAGGGAAAAAACGAAGGAATGATCGGGAAAATACATTTACCAAATACAATGGTCGCAGTTAATTTAAGTTCATAGCTAGCGCAGGCTCAGACAAGCAAGTAGCCAGAAATTAGGAACAACCATTGCAAAGTAGCCAATCATATGAAAATTAAATGCTAGCACTTTTCAGAGTTTAGCCACCACTTCATCTCCAAATTAACATTCCTCTTGTTTCTGAGAGTCTAGAGATCGATCGTGTTTAGTCCTTGCGACCCGTCTTCGTTCAGATCCTTTCGAGCTTGCTTTGGTTTCTTACGAATTCCTTTCAGATGACCAGAGAACATGCACATCGAAGTAGATATCAAAGAAGTTGCCGAGTTCCCTCCGATGGAACTATCTAACACAGTCTTCCCTTTGATTATGTCACCGTCCCCTTCATCGTTCATCATCAACATGTTGCATGAAAGTTTTCCCACGTAAAACTTCTTGTCATTCTTTTGATGCCTGCGGTATATATAAGACGAGCGTATACGTACACATATCTCATATTAGTGATATATATTACTAACTGCTGGGGAAACAGAATCCCACGTCGGAAAATCTAATCTTGCAAAACAATGTACGAGTAGGTAGGGGTCATTATTTGGTCCATAGACTCGAAAAGTTCGTGGGCGGTCCGAAGATCGTAAAGCTCAAGCCCGGCCCGGTCTAAATTTATGTCCGAAAAAAGTCCGGTCCTATGGACTTAGGGACGGACTTGGACCGAGGTCCGAAATCCCACGTGCCTAAAAAAGCCTGCCCTGTCAAGGCCCGTCGAAGGCCGCCCGGCCCGATCCGTAGGGCCAAATCCGTCAAGCTCATCAATTATATATATTATAGATTATCTTATCAATCTATACCTATATATAAACTATCTAATTTATCTTAATATCATTTATTCATATACTAAATATTTTTTTAGGCATATAAATTATTTAGTGTATATAAATGTTTATATATTGAATGATTAAACACTATCAAATTGTAAAAAAAAAATTATTTAACACAAAAAAACCCGGCTCAGCCCGAAAAGCCCGCTAAGCTCCGGGCCAAAAAAGTCCATGGACTTCAAAATTTTAAAAAAATCCAGTCCAACCCAGCCCAAATTTTTGAGACATAACAAAAAATCCCTGCGGGAGGGCTTGGGCTTGGGCCCGGCCCATTGATGACCCTACATGTAGGTATATACCTATCGAAAACAACTGATGTTGCATGAAGGCTTTTGATTTAATCGACTACTAGCAGTCTCGAGGAGAAACCCATGACAACTTTCTTCTGTAGTACAACCTGCAGCAACTCACAAGTCACAACAAACATGAAACATGCTAACGTTGTTACCCATGCACTTTTACAAGGATGATATATAAGCTGCATGCATGGGTGATATATATATATACACACACACACCATCATTTATACCGTACGTACGTACGTACCCCATAGTTTTTGCAGAGGTCCACAACTGCCTGGAGCTTCAGATATTTGGCATCGCTCTTCCACTCAATTTTCTCCTTGACAATTGATAGTTCCTCTAATCCCACTGGCCAAACATCCGGCCATGTTTTAGAAGTCACTGCAGAACGTACACCATGAGTAATGCATTACATCTCGAACAGAAATGGCGGTCGAGTAGAACGCGCGTAATCGATGAGTTGAGATCGATGTTGCAAATGCATTTCTTAATCTCAAGCCCTAAGGTGGTCTGAAGTTTGTAGTGCAAAATATGCTTTTGGTATGTTATCGAATACACACTTACGTGGAATGTTGGGCCATGACATGACCCCTAGAAGAGTAACAACAGTGCCAGCCTTGATTATATTCTCTAGCGCCCACTCGAGTGGCTCAGTGGTGAACTCTTTCATGGCGTCCATGACGATGATCACATGTCTAGGCTTATCCATCGAACCCGGCAACTCTTGTATCAGAAGATCATGTAGCAATGCTCTCTTTGTATTGTAACTATACGACCTTCCCATATGATTGTCGACTCCGTTGAACAAAACCACCATATTTGGCCAGTCAATCAGCTGCCTTCTAACTTAATCTAAAGCTCTACTAGTTCAGCTAGCTTCTACAAATGTGATCAATGCAGAGAGAATAGAACAGTAGCCAAAGGGGATTGTTATGATGGTTCTCATTCCTTAAATGGGTATGGAACTATTGTCTCATGGGAGAAGTCCAGGAGATTTGGTCGATGGATTCAAGACTGTCTCTCTTGTGGTTTGTTTGACATAAACAAAGATTTCTTGGTTAAGTACATTCAAGCCAAAGAGTAGTAGAAATTTCCGATATTGATTTTCCCTAAGATACTCCTTCCTAAATTTTATATCCCAAGACTCCAACCGCAAGTCGACCATATATGATTACTAGAAATAGCCTACTAGAAGTTGTCACCGTGCATATTGCATAATGTCCACCCCTGCTCACCAACAGAATAAATGGATCACAAGAAGCTCCTCGTTAACTTATATGGTGGGAAGGCACAGCTTAATCTATCTGTGTAGTCATGCCATGGAAACTGAGTTTTTGTTGTATAATCAATCTAGTTTGTCATTTCCTTCTTCATGCGTAATGTTTGAGATTATCTTATCCTTTATGGATTTCATATTGGACTACTTCGGTAGGTTAAATATCAAACATGGCAAAAAATAAAATTCAGTTTTGCCAATTTGAGCTAAATAGCCACAAAACTCCAAGCAATGCAACTAGTTGTTAAAGTCTTCTTTTCGTTTGTGATATACCACCTTTTTCTGGCTTAAATAACAATTCAAGAGACCAATCAATCCGAATAATAGTGAGAAGCGTTATTCATTATTCAATTCTCAAATATGTTAACCATAGTGCTCTGAGCACTACTGCTATTCTTATCAGGATACTGAACAATGAACACTGTTTCTTATTCAAAATGTGATATACGCCGTATACCAAAGCACTTTTGCTGTCGGATAAAAAAAAGCCTCTTGATGATCCTTAATTAAGAACCACAACCAGTCTGAGAATCAGGTCGCTGAGAACAAAATGGAATTCTTTTCATAGATTCTAAAAGCAACACTATAAAGCATTTTTTTCTGGTAAGCAACCAGATACAATATCTAAACGAACTGATTTTTACATTTGTAGCTGAAATGATAAAACTGAACTTGACTTATTTACCTCCCACCAGAGGAATATACTGAACCAAACAACAGCTTTAAAGAACAAAACTCCTGCCCTGGCCAAAACTGAAAGGCACTTTACATGTTGATACTTGCAAGAGCCGATACTTTACATGCTCATGATGCCCACTCTTTTTCTTTTCTTGTTCAAACACTCACTTTGAGGCTCCATAATAGCAGCAAGAAGCTGAGTTCTCCTGCCCCTGGGAACAGTTCTTGATTTTGCAAGATATCTGATCGCTTCCTTTCTATTTGGAGCTTCTAGATCTGGAGGAATAACATTGCACGATCTTCTTTTACAGGGCACATTGTCTGCTGACTTCAGATGATCATGTGGGATACGATATTTTGGTTCTACAAATTCAATTTCAGCATTAAGTTAGTACCATGTATAAATTTCAAAGGACAACCCACAAATGTTATGGTAAATCAAACTTACCTGGAGTAGACTCAAAAGCAAATTCATTCAAACTTCGAGATCTGGGTGGCGTTGTAGGAGGGCATCCAGCATCTCTGACTTCATCAAACTTCTTATTGATGTCATTACCACCAATACATGATTTATTGTGTATATTCTCCTTGTTTGAAGTTCCAGCAAAAGATTTACTTTCCACAACTGGAATTGAAGCAGTAACAATGCGAGAACTGTAATTAATCTCCTTGAATCCGCCAGCATCAGGCTTAGAACCAACAATCTTCTCAGAAATTCTATCAGCTGCATCTATCGAGTCAGTAAGACAGACCTCTTCACGTCTGTCTTTACAGAAGAAAGTAGAAAATTTCTGGCCAACATCTCTTGGTGCATTAGGAGTACAACTTTCAGAATTATTCACAGAACAGATGTTCTCAACGTTATCTAGAACCGACTTTGGCGATGTATTCATTATGGGTAGGTCCGAGCATGACACTTGTTTTTCCATTACACTTGAAAACCAGGGAGTACCCTCTCTAGCATAGAATAGAATGTACGCCTCCTGTGATAGAACAAATTCTTCTCGAACCCTGGTGACCTACAAGAGAATAACCAAGAAAATAAGATCCTTTAGAAAGATTTTTTTCTTCTGCTAGACCTGGAAAGAAAATTAGAAGACAAAAGGAAATTCAAGTAGTAAAACCAGTGCTATTCTAGTACATAGAGGAAAACACTGAAAATTTACAGAGAAAATTAATCAAGTATTAAAATGCAGAGCAATAGCTACTGGTTGAAATTTAATGAGTAATGGAGATGTGTTTAAAGCATAAAACATATGGCTAATGTCTGTAAACTAAGGCAGATACAAAAAAAAATTGAGTGTTGTTCTTGGTGCCCATTGTCTGTAAAATACTGCTACCTTGTTCTCTCACTTCTCCCTTCTTCTAAAGAAATTATATTTCTTCAAACTTCTATCTTTCTAAATTCTATCATACACCAACATATACTGGGGCAAAACATGAAAACTGAATAATAACTTGTCAGCATGATCACATAGGTATATAATCTAACTTTACTCCCATAATTTCTGATCTCACCAATATGCCAATACCATAAAAAATGTTTAAAAAAACATCTAAATATAGTCTAATATTCTAAAATTAAAGGCTTTGACCAAGAAGAAACAAATGCAGAAATTCATTCATGGCAAACAACCTTTTCCATAAACCCAACCTCATAAGACATAATTATAAACAGCTAATTACCTTCCAGTCATCCAGCCTGTGCCATATATCTGGAGAGGACCGAATGAAGCAAAAATAATGCCCAGATGTAGATGAAAACCCAATATGCTCCACAATCGCATAAAGTTCATACTTCAACTCCACCTATTGCCAACAAGCATGAACACATATATGTAGATGAATACATATAGGTGATATAGCATTCTCTAAACTGATACCAACTTGACAAAAATGAATGAATAAAAAGCAACTCACATTACTGTTATTGCCATTGGTGTAGGGCCTCAAGTCCAACTCCAAGGGAAATTCCACATGTTTATCAACCTTCTCAACATAATTTCCATCAGTTTTGAATCTCTTTAAATGAAATGCAGCAATTGGCGGGGCTTCATCCACCACCAGCTGCTTTTCCACTGACACTTGTTCCTTGCAGTTCTCACATGTAAATTGTGTCTCTGAATCATCTATCTTTTCTATCTTGGTGAAGGATTCTAGGGCCCTCGGAAGTGAATCTACATCTTCAATCTCCAAGCTTAGATCAATTAGAGGCTCATGAGTGTTAGAACAATGACCACAGCTACAACATCGAAGCTGAAAGCAATCATCCATACATAATCAATTAAAAGAACCAGCTATAAATTGGTTACAAAAATACTAAAAAAACATGTCCTCAGGAGTCATACTTTACTGATGAGACTGCCGCCAAACACCCTTTCCACAAGGTTTTTATCTTTGCTAGAGGATGTCTCTTTCTTTTTATCAGAATCCAACCAAGACCTCTCTAGTTTATCCAAAAAACATTGCAAGAATTCATGAGCATCTTCTTGCTGGTATCTTCGGAAGTAAGATGAGAAATCTAAGTGACAGGAGTTAAGAATCACAGTACAATGCAAAGTACAGTTCGCAGCAATCAATTAAATGTTGAAACATATCAAATTAGCGGTTTATATAGCACCAGTGGATTTGGTGTGACAAAAAAAACAGATTAAAATCAATCAAAACTCAATGCTCAGAATTCAATGCACATATACTTGGAAGGATACGGTTCAAATTATCGACAAGCTTCGATGGTGAAAGAACTCCTCCCGAAGAAGCTATTGAAAGATCCACTTGTTCACGAAGAGCACAAACAACACAGAAACCATCACTAGCACCTGTATACACCCAACCTCACATTAAAGCTGTCTTACTAACAATATTTTTTAAAAGCAAACAAAACCCAGACTACGAAAGCAAGGTCATACAGTCACAAGGCAAGGGGTGATTAGAAGAACGAAGACCCTCCACAATAGGCACAGTATGCGTAACACATTGCAAAATCGCGTTAATAAAACATGTATTGCCAAGATTGTAAAGCCCTGCACCCTGCAAAACAAATTAATACCAAAACTTAACTTCCTAAAAGAACACAAAAATAGCCAAAAGTAGAAAACGCAGATACACACAACAAAACACAACTACAGTGAATATTGTTACTCATAGTCCAATTATTCATCAAGATTCATTGCAGAAGGGCTTACCACCATATTGGGCTTTGCTAATTCTTCGATGGAGAAGTGTTCCGAGGAAGGCGACGAACGCTTCTTAGAAACAGAAGGCCCTATAGACCAAGAAGACCACCCGGATGGCTCCGAAGACTCCGAATTCAAATTCGAGTCACCATTCAATAACTCATTACAATTTAAAGGCGAAGATGGCGGGGTACCCTCAACTTCTGGGGGGCCTTCTTGAAGAGCTGGTGACTCAGGATCTGATGCTTTCTCTCCTAAAGTCTCAGGAGCTGAAGACCTATCTCCGTTTTGGAGCACAGGAACCAAACCACACTCGCTCATGTCTTCAGATTGCGAACACGGCGAAGACCCATCAAGGGTTTCTTCTTCGTCTTGGAGACTAGACCCAATCTGATTATCTGACATGGGCGCCGAAGAAGGGTCGTCTAGGGTTTCTGCGAGACTGAGCATTGAATCTGGAGGTGGAGGAATTGGGAGAATTGAATCTGGGGAGAGAGAGTTGGGTTCGGAGAGAAAAAAGGTTTCCATTGAGGATTTTCAGGGGAGGGAAAATTGAAGTTTGGGGCTTTTGGCTCCAGAAATTGGGAAATGGTGATCGAGTTTTGAGGATTTTGGTTTTTAGGGTTTTGAATAGCCCTTTGTGAGAAAAGAGGGAACCTGAAAATGTTTGTTTTTGGGAAATGGAGGGAAAACGTTCCTGTCTCCCGCGCTCTACTAAGAGCATTGCACCGTGAAGAAGAGCAATGGCAAAAACAAATTTTGCTTCAAGGAAAGAAAATCCTTAATTTGTTCTAACAAAACATTTTTTGTACACACTCATAAGTAAGTTTGCTCTAGCAATTTATTTTTAACATGTTGTAAAAAGTTAAAAAATTATTTATCGGATTGATTTACGATCAATAATAATGTGACACGTGTCGTTATCAACTTAATAATTATATAAGATTTTCGATAAGCTTTTTGCTAATAAAAAGGTGACACGTGTCACTGCCACGTGTCAATATCTGCAAAATAATTGTACTAGATTTCTGGTAAGATTTTCGACCAATGACGATGCGACATGTGTCACTAGGAGATAACATTGTCGACAAAATAATTGGACCAGATTTCCGGTAAAATTTTAAACCAATGACGAATCGACACATGTCACTACGAGATAGCGTTATCGAAAAAATAATTGAACCAGATTTCCGGTATGATTTTTGTCTAATGACGATGCGACACGTGTGTTCATCTTCAAAGATCCGATTATCTACAATTGGCTATAAAACGTTCATCTATCACTCGATCTATACTCACACCATCTACAAGAATCCGAGCATATAACTCATCCTTCTAATCACTTAGCAATATTTCCTTGTTCATCAATCTGATGAATCCTTTCAGCTTCCACAATTTTTCAGGCGAAGACAACGTCAACAAAAAGAGGATGACGATATGGAGCAATCATTCGTCAATCAGGTGGTCATGGCGGAAGCACAACACGACGATGAACCACGACCAAGCGGTTCACGTCGCGGTAAACGGACGAATCGACCACGACAGAGGGAGTCTAGGGGACGCAATCTCTTGGAAGATTACTTCATCGAACGTCTCACCTTCAACGCGCAAGAATTTTGTCGGAGGTACGGGATGAGCAGAGACCGATTCAACATTATCATGACAGATATCTGCAACCACGACCAATCTTGGCATCAAAGAGCATACGCCACTGGATTGCTAGGGCTTTTTTCCCGACAAAAGATGATCGGTGCTCTCCAAATGTTGGCGTACGGGGCAGCCACAGATCAGTGTACTGAAATTACAAGGATGGAAATCGACTACCCTGGAGTCAGGCCTGCCTAAGATAATAACCTTTTGTTTTCCTTGTATAAATCCCATGTAAATAGCTCAGGTGATGCCCAAATTGTATATGTACTTTAAGTCACAAAATCCAAGGAGTAAAATATCGAATATCGAAGATATATCGACTGTCCAAAATACGGATATTTCGACGGAAATATCGATGAAATATCGATTCAATAAAAAATCGACGAAAATTGAGATAAATACATGAAAATTTGTATTTAAACTTTATGAGATTTTTATATGATTAATATGTGTTTTGAAACTTGTAAATTGTGTTTTGTTGATTATTTATAGAGTTTGTTTGATTGAGATTTTGGGTAATTAGCGTGGATGGTTTTGTGCTTTTGATTTAGTGCGATCAACATATATGTAAAATCAAAATATTGGATAAAAATTCGAAAATGTTGAGGATTTCGGCGATATATCGGAAAATATCGAATATTTCAAGCAATATCGGACAAAAGATATTGATATGTAGAATTAATATCGAGAAGTCCAAAACTCGGAAATATCGCGGAAATATCGAAGATATTATGGATATTTCATTCCTTGACAAAATCACATAATATCCACAACATATCAAGCAGTTAGCTAGGTAAACCTAAAATTATATTATACTTTTAATTAGATTTCTAACCTTTATAGTGCATATATGGGTTTACACTCCATACTATAAAGGACAAAAATTGCTATCAACCACTTAGCTCCATTTCATACTCAATACCACTCAAAGATCGGAGAAACCTAATCATGCAGCAACTTTGTTTCTAACCTTTATAGTGTAGATCAGAAAATTATCTCAATAAGGGACGACTATATCTCAATGATTTCTAACCTTTATAGTCTAATATTGGTAATCCACGTGGGGACCATTTTCTACATATTTTGCAATAAGAATGCTCTTATAGAGATTATACCTCACTACACAATATTTATGTTATTCTTTGACAATGCAACCAAAAACTCTCTTTCACACCCTAGTATATACAATCACTTCTCATATTTCTTTTACACGTGTCTTGAGGGTTTTCCCTCATTTCCTTATCTTCTTTCAATTTGTGATATGGTATAATCTCTCTCATTTAAACAATACATATGGTATACCTATGGTGTTGAGTCACAATCAAGTCTTGATCAGAGTCTCAATTTGGATGCTAGTGGAACTCTTGATTCGGGATAACTGAAACCAACTCTTGATAATGAAAATGGAGATTTGTTGAGTGGAGCTGCTTTAAACAATATGGATACTTCTGTATCTGGACCGCAAGCAAGTCTCGACTTAAATCCCAGTAATTATTCCTTGACTGTCAATGGTCGATTAGGTCGATATGTATGGGTTTTCCTCATTGCCCATATCCAGAATCGCGAAAATTGGGGCGAACTCTTTGAGGGCCTCTTCAGAGACGGTGATTTTCGTCCAAAGACTGAGAGATTGCGATTGAGAAATCATACACAAAAATTGAACTTGAGATTGAGAGATAGATTAAAGATTGAGAGAGCAAAGAATGGAGAGTTCAACAAAGTGGATATAAGAGAGCAACAGAGAGAGAGAGAGAGAGAGAGAGAGAGAGAGAGAGAGAGAGAGAGAGAGAGAGAGAGAGAGAGAGAGAGAGAGAGAGAGAGAGAGAGAGAGAGAGAGAGAGAGAGAGTGAGAGATGAGAACGTGAAAATATCCATTGTGCCCTCAAGTGTGTGAACAGTAAAATATATAGTAGTAGAAAGGAAAAACGGGTTCAACTTTGTTATAATTGAAATTATATATATATGAAAAATAAAAACCCTAAACTTCTAAAATCCTAATTTTTTTAGCACAATTCTTATTAAGTTCTCTCATATAGACGAGTTAGAGTGTTAAGGTGACTCGAAAAATTGTCTTTTTAGGCAACTTTTTAGTTATTTTTGAAAAAATTGTTTTCTTTTTATGCATTATGAAAAGATCTGAAAAAAAATCTAGAGAAAAATCCGAACCGAACCGAATAGTCGCAATTTTTCTTTAAAAAAAATCAAATCGAACCGAAAAAATATTTCGATTTTGGTTTTAACCAAAAACCAAACCGTTCAGATCTATTTCCACCCCTGCTAATATTACTTTTATATGCTGAGAGATCATGGGTTTAATTCTAAATAAAATTGATTATCAGGTGTATTGAATTTTAACAAAACAAATCATGATTTTTCAATTTTTTTTAAAAAAATTAATGTAAAAGATGAATTTTATTCAGTCCTCTATAAAGACGAATTAGCACATGTATGTCCGGAACTAAGTTTAGGGCTTGTTGGTAGCGACGACAATGAATCATATCGAAGCGTGGTTTTCTATATCTGAACCTAGACTCGAAAAAACTCATTTGACCGAAGTTGAACCCATACTCATATCCTAAATTTTGAGTTTGGGTTTTCACATGAACCGAGCACATGTATCTTTAATACCGAACCCGGCCCATTCGCCAAAATAAATAAAATATATAGAATATATAATAAAATAGAGTTTTACATGTTTACCAACCTTTTATAAAATATTAAAAATATATGTAGAATATACCATATTTGTCATTTGCTCCACTAGATAAGACTCTGAAATTTGCAACTACTGTTCATAAATTAGTTTACCCAATCAACCAACGTGTTGTAGATCTTTGCAGGTTTGTTAGACCTCTATAGTGTTGTAAGAGCATCTGCACCGGTGAGCAAAATGAGAGATTTTGCTCGAGCAACTGGCAGGATCGAACGGGTTTTGCTCAAGTAAAAGCTGGTTATGCAGCAGTGGAGGAAAGAAAGCTCGAGCAAAACCTGGGGTTTCTTCTTCTTGATCGAGCAAGGGAGAAAATTTTGCTCCTCCTCTTGCTCGAGCAAAGCCTTTGTTAGTGGACTCCACCATCTTGATCGAGCAAAAGCTCCACCGGTGCAGATGCTCAAACGAGTATGGAGGAAGCAATTGAGTTGTACCGAAACATTCAAAGGAACATCGGGTAAGATATATTTCTATGGATACAATTCTCAATTGAATACATATTTAATTTTCTAATACATACTTGTTGCCAATACTCACCATGATTGTTGCCAATACTTAACTAATGCATACTATTACACTCAGATATATATTGTACTTCCCAAGCTAGAAACTTATAGTCATGCAAGTAATTATTTTGACACTATGGACATCTTAATCTTTGGTAGACAATTTTTTTTTTAATTCATTCATAATTTCTGTGTTTTTAAATGTAAAATTCATTTCACCCCAAACGGGCCACTACATTGGTGAGGTGTTTAACCTTGAGTTGATGATCATATATCAACTATTCGGATATATTTCCATTTTCCCTTCTAATAGTTTTTTTTTCAAAGCACAAGAGCCGAACGGTCAATGATGCGGGCAATTAGGATTATTTATAGAGTTTATCAAAAGGAGTTGACTCACAAGGGTTATGATTAGAAAGTTTTTCGAGAAACCAAGCCTCTTCAACGGTTTGGTGCTATCTTGATTGATAACCAAGCGAAGTTGTTCTAAATATTATTATATTAACTTCAAGTTAGGGGTCGGGTGTAAGACCATCTCCAACAGATTCTCCAAAAATTTCTCCAAAATGGGGAAGCAAAAGTCATATTCTCCAAATTATTTTTGCTCCAACTCCAACAGCTTCCCCATTTTGAAGAATCTTGCATTTATTTTTGCTTCTCCAAAAATTTGCCGAATGCTGCAAATATGGGGAAGCCTCCCTTTTTTTTCTCCTCCTTCCCTATTTTGGGGAATGGGATGGGGAATCTGTTGGACAAAAAAAAAGCCCAAAATTCTCCAAAAGTGAGAATACCAATAAAATAGGGAACCTGTTGGAGATGCTCTAAGTGAACATATGCGATTAAGTTTCCAACCCTTATAGTGTTGTGTATGGTAAATTATGATATGTGTTTGTCCATTTCAAAAGAAAAAAAATCACATAAGATGGAATATCTGCTTAGAGATCCTCATCCAACAAAAAAAAACCCTAACAATCTGACATTATCTAGAGTTTTTCAATGGAGAAAGTTTCGAACTAAACTATTAAAAACACAAAAGTAGTCATGATTGATTATCTCAATATAGAAAATGCTAATTTCGTCTTGTTTGGAAAAAAAGGTGACACATTTAGGTCATGTGAATGCAGTTCGAGAAGAAAAACATATAGTCAAACATCCTACTATAATATTTTGGAGTTGTCAAACACTTGAGCACTCGAGCATTTATTTCTTTTCAACTTATTAAAGTTTATGATGTGAACATTCTATTCATCACAAAAACTCTTACGTCTTCAATAGAGGATCTGCCAACGAGTCGATAGTTGGTACTTTATGTGAATGCAGTTTGAGAAGAAAAACATATGGTTAAACGGACATGGTTAAACATCCTACTATAATGTTTTGGAACTGTCAAACACTTAACCACTTGACTGACTTGAGCATTTGTTTTCTTTTAGCACTTGTGAAAATTTATGATGTGAACATTCTATCCCTCACAAAAACTCCTACGTCTAGGTTCGAAAACGTCACGGTTTACCAAAACTTTCTTATCAACATGAAAACTCACTCTAGCGCTAGGGCTTTTCTGGCCGCGGCGGCTTGCCGCCGTCGTCTGCACTTCTCGGCGTCGTTTTTCTCCGGCCTCAGTGTACTGCCGTCACCGCCTGGTGGCGTTGGATCTAGGGCTCTCTCTCCCCTATTTTCTGCCCTCGAACGCTGCTTCACTCCATGTTGGAGTTCTCTCCCATGATCCATGTGGATCGGCATCTGGCTACCCTCTTCGGCTCTTTCGACCCGAGCATCTGAGCCAATTCGACTGTCTTCCACCAAACAGTGTCTTGGCGTGGTGTTGGGTTTTTACGGTGCAGGCGACGACTTCCAACGCCGATGTTGGGACCGAGGTAGACGCATGGATCGGGACGGCCTCGTTGCAGGCGGCTATCTTGGTCCGTCTCGTAGTTCGGTCTTGGCACAAGCCCGTGTGCTGTCGTCGTTGGCGAGGAGGTGGAGTACCCAGCCTGGGAGACCCGGATTCATGTTGGATCTCGGTGGCAAGTTTCTGGTTGCCGGCGAAGATGGTGACAAGCGCGGAAGCCGAGTCAATACTTTCCTTTCGTCGGCGTCTGGGGGACTTGTTCCGACGGCCGACATTGTGGCGGCGGTCACAGATATCAAGCAGCAACGTGCGACTCTTCTTCCCACTGCCACATTTGTTGTTGTTGGGCTCTTCGGCCAAGGCCTTGGTTTTGGGTCACAAGTTGGGCTTGGGGCAGTCTGGGCCTGGGTCTTTGTTGGGTCATTAGTCCTGAAAGGGTCTATGAGTTTAAGCTCCTATTTGTTGTGTCACAATTCGTATTTGGGATTCAGGCATTGTGAAACATGAATTTTCGGATCATTGTGGCAATGATCCGAGCGAGAATTATGCGTATAGTTTTACTTTCGCATTTTTATCTTATTGTTTTTGGTTTCGATTTTTTTAGTTGTATTGGCATAAGCCTTTATTTGCTTTGAACTTACAGTTGGTCCCGGAATAGGTAATGCACCCTCTCGGATCTGCTACGTCATTGGTTACGAACTTTGAGGTTATTGTTAGGTTTTAGATATTTGGAATAGCTAGACTACGATTTTTTTCTCTTGGCGTCCTTCAATGGGTAGTTGTGGTTGTATTCGATACCACATTTCTCTTTAATGACAAGTGACGTCTCACGTGATCCCTTCAACAAAAAAAGGTCCGAAAACGTCAAGAATTCTTTTGTAAATGAACATTGGATGAGAAAGATCAAATTACCTGGTGTCGATTGGCTATGATTTTGAAATCAAATAGAGAGTTTGACTTTCATAGCAAGTCAAATGATATCATATTTCCCACGATTTTGGGCCAAAAACTCGTATAAAAAAAATGGTGTCTTCAATAATAGCTTTGTAATGTTGCTAACCAAGCTATTGTTTTGACTTTACCCCTTATGTAGCCCCCTCGTTGGATTTAGCTAGAGTATGTTACTATACCAATACGTTTAACAAATTAAAATTTAGCAAAACTCATAGTGATTCCAAGTCATATATAAAACAGAATAAAACAAAGAACACATAGTATGTGCACAGACTACACACTGCCAACCATGGACATTAACAACCTTTAATCTCAAATAGACATCCATAACCTCCCACCTCAATCATCAGACTTTCAAATAGCTCTCCCTCTCCTCAGCCTCAGCAACCGCCCTCCTCTTTCTCTCTCAGCAGACACAGCCCTCTCCCTGGCAGCATTGATTGCCCTCTTTTTTTGCTTGAACAAGTCATCAATAGCATTCTTCCTTACACGGTACATCTTGGAGTGAATATCTCTATACTGTGCTTAGATGCCTCCAATGCCATCAAAGAACCTTGTTTCGCACAAAATGCAATGAAAACAAATATGAGAAAGTTGTAGTAATTCACACCGATGTGAATCCTAAAGGCAACCTCTGTTAGAACTTTATGGGACTTTAATCCCACATGGAAGATAGTTAAAGACACATATTCTTAATAAGGAATACTTCTTGTAAGGTAGTAAATAGAAGTGGCTTTATGTGAGAGAATTCAATAGGTTTCATTTCCTCTTGGGCCTCCTAGTGGGCTTAGATGATTATTAAATAATCATAGGTTTCATTTCCTCTCGGTTTTGGGGAATTAATTAAAATCAGATTTATTTTTGGAACATAAACGTTTTCACGTTGAATGTCTCAACTCTTCGTCCCTAGAAAAAGACGACATTTTGCCGAACATGCATCTTACTTCTATAAAAGAAGCGTAAAGGATTTGATTCAATTACTAAATTCGCGTACAAGATCTTCCATACTATACAAGAGAGAAACACATATTGAAGTTCGAGATAGAATTCAAGGCATTATGCAAAATCTTAAATTAAAAAAAATCCTGGTTTAGAGAACGCGCCTCACTCGCGGCGACTTTCTAAACCTTCCCGTTGCAAAAATCGACATTCGATTGGGCAATTTTCGTACATTTTTATCAAGTTTTCCGGCTACTGTGAACGGATTGGTGGCTTCTTTATCCACCTTCATCTTCTCCACCCTTTCTAAGGGAAGTGGCGAAGACGATTCTATTATGGCTTCTCAGCAGAAACAATCTAAATTTGGAGGTGACATCTGCTCAGATCTAGTATCTCTGAACTTGAAATTTGTTGATGCTAGTGTAAAATTCACTCCTTCTAGTCTCATGAGCTATGTTAGTAAGCTTTGTCAGTCCTGTTAAGAAATTTTTCGATTCTATGATGGATGTTTATGAATTATCTAGTAAGGACTGTGTTTTTGTTGATGGGTTGCATAGCCAAAGTGTTTCATTTTCTAATAAGGTTCATGCCAAGCTTGATTTTGTATGGAGCTGTGTCGTTATAGTAAAGCTTATGGGCAGACCTAATTCTGGTAATAGCTTGGACTTCATGCTTCATGGTTTAAGTAGGAAATGGCAGCTCAAAAGGGGATGGAAGCTCATCGACCTTCCAAATGACGACTTCTTTGTGAAGTATAATTTGCAGGAAGATATGCAACATGCTCTATGTGAAGGGCCTTGGATATTGGTGGGCCAAACTCTTATGGTGGGGAAATGGTCTCCTACTTTTGATCCTTGGACTAAGTTAATTAGTAAAATGGCTATTTGGGTTAGAGTTCTTGACTTACATGTCAAATACTATAAGTCATTTACTATGCAGATGATTGGTTCAACTTTAGGTGAGGTTGTTCGTGTGGACAAAGTGACATTGGGGCAGGAGTGTGGAAAATTTGCTAGGGTATGTGTTGAGATTGATTTGAACAAGTCTCTTAAGCTTGTTGCGGAGGTAGAGGGTACCGTCTGTAAAGTTGTGTATGAAGGAATCTCTCTGATATGCTTTGAGTGTGGCTGTTATGGCTATGCTAAAGATGCTTGTCCATCTTTAGTTGTTGCAAGCCCTGTGCATACTACTGATTCAACTACATGTTCTAATGCTCCTATTTTCGGATCAGTTCTCACTGATGCTGTAAACGAAGTTGGTGATTCCATGCACTAGGATTTAACGCCCAACAAGGTTGACAAGTTTGAAATAGCTACTAAGTAGGATGGCTTTGGTGCTTGGATGATGATGAACTACAAGTCTAAGAAAAGAAATGGTAGTAATGCTTCCTTTAAAAGTAATGGTGGTAAGGGCTCTAAGTTTACAGTGTTGCAATATATGAGTGAGGAGACTAATGTTGAGGTGCATACACATGTTGGCAAAGCTGTTCCCAAGACTATTGTGATGATACATGCTAGTAAACTTAAATTGGGTGGGCATGTGAAGGCTTTGCAGGGCCAGAAGAATGCATAAAACTTGGACTCTTCCCAGTATTAAATTGGCTATTGAGAAGGTTAATATGAGCTCTAGTGGACTGGATTCTATTCCTAGGGGCCCCATGGTTGATGTCTCTAATCGAAATACTCAATCAATTGGTGCTAGATCCATTAATCATTATCAAAGAAAACACAATGTGGGAAATACTGGTGCTAGAGCTAGGGATGTTTCTATCATTAAAAGAAATTATCTTTTGACGGTACAAGACCTAGTTTTGGTGATAAGGGCGCAATTTTTGGACATTGTCCTCCTGAGGATACCTCTAAGGTAAGGGGTTCAAATATGATTGTTGATATTACTTCTAAGCGGATTGTTGAGAAGATTTTTTCTGAGAATAACTTACTAGCTAATGACGCTTTTGTGCCTTCCTCTTCCGGGGCAGGTATGACTGACGCTTAAGGGTTCCTACCTTACCTTTTTTCCTTTGTTGTCATGTCTAGAATATTATTTTGGAATGCTAGAGGGGCAGAAAATGAAGGTTTTAGAGATGTTATTGTTGATATTATGAAGTTGCATAATGTTAATATTCTTGCTATTGGTGAACCACGTGTTCCTTTTATGAGAAATAAGGATTGATTTTTCAATCTAGGTTTTGATGATTATAGAGTAGTGGATACTGTAGGATTCTCTCATGGTATCTAGCTATTGTGGAGGTAATTATGTTAGAGTTGAGTTTGTTGCTGAGCATTTCCAAGCTATCACTGTTAGAGTATTTGAATCTGATGGTAGAACCTGCTTTTATATACTTTATATGCTAGTCCTAACAATACTTTGAGGGCTGGTTTATGACATTATTTGGAAGACATTATGCAGAAGTATATGCTACCTCATGTATATACTTTATATGTTATACCTCATGTTTTTATTGGAGATTATATAAAGGAAAATTCATCTAGTTAATTGGGATTTGGTATATAGGCCAAAGCAATATGGTGATCTTGGTCTTAAGAAAACTGTGAAAACATATCAGGATATGTTAGCTAAGTTGAGCTGGAGAATTTTTCTTAATGACTCAGGATTATGGGTGAGAATGTACCATGAGAAGTATCTAAAGAAGGTTGATTTGCTCTCTAATACTTATACGATTGCTGGTGAATGTTCTAGTATTTGGAGAAGCATTATTTATAGTGCCCAGTTGTCCCAAAAAAATCTAATCTGGAGAGTTGGAGATGGAAAGCTTATTGATTTTTGGAATGATCTTTGGATTCTTCTTATTATCCTTGCCCAACATACTTTCACATGGGTGAATACTAATTCTGGGCCAAGGTGTGTAAATTTTAGATTGACACTGGATGAAATATTGAGTTATTATCCACTGTTTTGCCTACTGAGTTGGTTCAAAGAATTGTTAATGTCCTCACTGGTTTTGTGGGATGTGGTGAAGATACTCAGATTTGGAGCCCTTCATCTAATGGAAATTTTCTGTGAATTCTGCCTATTTATCGTTTTTTGATTTGAGCAATTGTAACCCTAGATGGAGTTTCATTTGGAAACTTAAAATACTCCCAAAATAAAAGACTTTCCTCTGGACTATGCTACATGGAAAGTTACTGACTAATGTTCAATGGCAGAGAAGAAGATTGTGTTCCAATGCTACTTGTCAACTTTGTGAGTTTATTGATGAGACCCTTCTTCACTTATTTAGAGACTGCCCCAAGGCTGCCAGTGTTTGGGCTGAATTCTCTATATCTTGCAGTTTGAATAATGCTTATTTTTTGAATTGGGATGATTGGATCATGGCTCATCTTCATTGCAATTATGTGGTTCAGAATTATATAAGATGGTGTGTGTTGTTTATGACTTTTTTCTGGTTCATATGGAAACACAAGAATATAGTGATTTTTGACCCTTCCAAGGGCACCGTTGGGCCTCCTAGTTCTGTTATTTGGACTAGTGTCTATGAATGGGTTCATGCTCTTAAAATTCAAGATGTTAGTGCTACAGATATTTCCTTCTTTGGTTGGAATAAGCCCCCTATTAATTGGTGTAAATTGAATGTGGATGGCACTAGAAATAGTTTTGGTTGCATTGGTGCTAGTGGAGTTATCCGTGATAGTGCTGGAAATTGGTTGCTTGGTTTTCAAGTTAATATGAGAGTTGGTGATATTCTTACTACTGAAGCTTGGGGCTTGCATTTTGGTGTTATGTTTCTGAGGCAGCTTAATGTGTCCAAAGTGAAAATTGAATCAGACTCGACTCTCTTGGTGAACCTTGTGTTGAATGATGACCTTAACAATCATCCTTTAGGATCCCTTATACTGGTTGCATTCAAAATCTTGCAACTCTTGAGCAGCTTACTATGCATCATATCTATCATGAGTGCAATGACACTGCTGATGCTATGGCCAAAGCTAGTTTGGGTCATAAGCTTGGTTTGGTGACTTTTGATTCCCCTCCCTTTCATGCCTCGGAATGTTATTCGGCTGATATGTCAGAAAGATTGTTTCCTAGACGTTCTAGGACCAGTTCTGGGTAGTCCAGTTTTGTAGTTTCTTGCTTTAGGCTTTTGGCCTCCATTGTAACAAAAAAAATACCTTGAATTGAGAGTTGTATCTTGGGAGACAGACGTCAAGAAGATTACACAAGCAGAAGTGTAGGGACTAATTTCTGTCTTAGGATATTGCGTTAGCAAGTCTCTCTCAACAATCAAGTTAGTATATTCGAATAGCTTTCTTTGTTTTAATTTCCATATTTGATTGAAAGCATTTATCGAATTTAATTCTCTGTTGTTTAGTTTTGTTAATTTCTATATTCAAATTTCGTTTATAGTGATATTTTTTGTTATTCATAGATTCGATCCATACTTATAATATATATTTTATAACAATCTAAGACAGAAATCCGATGGATCAATCTGTGAATATTGTGAAAAGCAACTTGCATGCTGAGAAACTAGAGAAATTCAAAGGGATTGATTTCAAGCGATGACAACAAAAGATGCTGTTTTACCTCACAACTTTGAACTTGGAACATGTGATCTCTCAGGAGAAACGTATGACATATGAACTTTCGGTATCAAAGAAAACTTTGAATGCCATTGATGCTTGGACATAACGAGTTTTTATACCGAAAATATATCCTTAATAGATAGGATGGTACTCTCTATGATGTCTATATGTCCTACAAAACTTGTGACGACCCGAACTGAATTGGAATAGTAATCGGCTTAATCTGCGGGTTTTATGAGTAATTGAGCTTTATCGTAATTAATCGGATATGCAACTTTGTTCATGACTTAATTTTCGGACACGAATTTGATTTGGGTTTGTTCGTGGGAAATGTAGAGAATTTGATTTCGAGTCCGTAGGAGCTTTCCGAGGATTTTTCGGATAATCGAGGAATATAAAATGAATATTTGAAATTATCGCTGAGTTATTCGTGTTTATTCGTTTGAGTTTGAGTTATCTGAATTGCGGATAGAATTGATTCACGACGTATAAATAGCCGAATAGTCGTAAAGTTATCGCAAAAAAAGTTCGAAAATGGGCTGTTTGACCGAGTTGACTGATTCTGGCCGAGTTGTTCGAGTCAACCCGTGTTGATTCAGTGAGTCACGACTCGCTGTCGTGGTGGCTGTCGGAATACGGCACGGTTGCCAGATTTCAAGGTATGGTTTTGTAGCTCTCCCTTTGGGCTTTCGATTGATGTATATATGGTGTGTTTTAGTGATGGTTTGGTTGGAGATTTTTGAGGGGAAAGTTTGCCGGAATCGGGTTTAACAATGGGTTGTTCTCCGGCGTGTTTCCGGTGAGTTCTTGGGGTGGAACGGATTGGGCTCGAGCCAAGGGTGAAAACCCCCTTGGTTTGAGGCATTTTGGTGGTGTGATGGCGCCGGAATCGGTCGGGAAAGTTTTCCGGCGATTCTTGGCCGTGGGACTTTCGGGGAGGTTTTGGGCAGGTTGCCGGCCGAATTGGGTCTTGGTGAAGAAGAGTTTTAGGCTTGGATTAAGGAGAGGAAGCTGTAGTGGTCTTGGTTGCCGGAAAATCTCTCTGGTGACGGCGCGCCGGCGGCGGCGGAGGCGGTCAACGGCGGAGCTCTGGCGACGCGTTGACTTTTTGGATTTTGACAAGTTTTATGCCGTTTTACTCGTAATCACGCCCGATCATCGCCTTGAGGTTTTCGAGTCGATTTGTGTAATGGATTTTAAGTCGAGGGTTTATGTGGAGTGTTTGGGGATTTTCGGCGATTCTTTAGTTATCCGAGTTATATATTTCCGGAAATGGTTGGTTTTTGAGATGTGGGTCAGAGTATTGAATTGTGATTTTGATCAGTGATATTTTGTGATTATTCAGGGGATCGAGATCGTACACTTGGCGAGGGATCTTCCGCCGAATCTCAGGATTAGCTCGTCTGCGCGCTGTGCTTATCTGTGAGTAGACATTTATTTACACTGTCGTAGCGTATTCTTGGTTTCAGTATTTATTTCCAGTACAGTATTGAGATTATTTATTGTTTTGGAGGTATTATTTTATGTTTTATTGGTGATGACATTTACTTAGCATCGATGCATTGACTACTCGGCTGATCACCGGTAGTCCAGTTCCAGGCTTGAGAGATTTGCCTGATGTGCCCACTAGACTTGAGAGATTCGCCTAGTCTATCACCGTCGGGCTTGAGAGATTCACCCGTCACCTCCATTTATTTTAAGAAATCGCATTATTTGTATGTTATGTAAATGGTGAAAGGCATATGTTTATTTTCGTCCACTTACTCTAACGATTTTATTTGCCTTTCCCCTGGGATTTTCGGTTTTCGTGCCCAGTTTGCAGTTCGGATTCTGGTATCGCACGTCGCAGTCGGAGGCTTAGTGTTCGAGCTACCTTTCTTTCTCAGTAGGTTTCTTGTTTAACCTACTGCTGTGTATTTATGTGTGTGTATATATATATATACTAGAGGTCGCTCTAAATACTCTGATGTTTATATTTTCATATGATTTTTCCGGATTTCTGTAAAGTATAGTTTTGGTTATTATTTTATATTATGATATGATTTTGAGAAATTCGGATGGGATTGGTGCCCACGGTTTGGCTTTTGTGGCATAGGATGAAGTGTGTTTTCGGGTGCAGGTTAATGGTAATTCCGCGATATAGTGAAACTCTGTCGAAATTTCTATGGTTTTTGCAAGTTCGTGTATTCAGAAGGGGTTTGATTCCGGTATAGGAAACTAAATCGGGTTGGGTCCTTTCAAAACTGCCAAAGAATTGTGGGAATCATTGGAGAAGAAGTATCTTTCACAGGCTGCAAGTGCTTGGAAATTCATCATCGGCAAATTCATGAACTATAGGATGGTGGACACCAAGTCTATTCTCAACCAAGTTGAAGAATTGAAGATTATAATCCATGAGTTTCACACTGAAAGCATGAATCTTGATGAAAAATTTCAAGTTGGTGCAATGATTGAAAAGGTTCCGCCATCCTGGAAAGATTTCAAGCTTGACTTGAAACACATGACCGAAGAATTGTCGGTGGAAAATGTGTTATTCAAGCTTCGAGTTGAAGAAGGAAATAGGCTGAATGAGAAGAATGACATCTCATCCTATGAATCCAAGACAAACATTGTGGTAGGAAAATCCTCCAAGACCAAGTCGAATGTCCAGAATAAGAACAAGGGGAAAGAGGGCAAGAAAAATGTCTCCTTTACTTCTAAACAGAAGTAATTCAAGACCAAGGCTGCTTGTTAGGTTTGTGGAAAACCAGGCCATAAGGAAGCGATTTGTCACCATAGGAAGGACTAATCTGATGCTGGAAATTATGACAAAAAAAATCAAGTTAATGTGGCCATTGACTTCAATTTTGTTGGTGTAGTTTGTGAAGTTAATATGGTCTCTGAGGCTAAAGAATGGTGGGTTGACAATTGACACTAGTGCTACAAGGCACATATATTCTGACAGAAATCTGTTTGTCACTTACCAACCAATTGAAAGTGAAAATCTGTTCATGGGTAATGCCTCTATATTGGTTATCAAAAAGAAGGACAAAGTGGTGAAACAGACTTTTGGAAAAACTTTGATTTTTTTTGATGTGCTACACGTTCCTGAAATTCGAAAGAATTTAGTTTCTGGTCCTATTTTGAGCAACACAGGCTTTAAACTTGTTTTTGAATTTGATAAGTTTGTAATCACCAAAGATGGTGAATATGTAGGAAATGGAGATTTGGAAAATGGCCTCTTTAAACTCAATGTATTGTTAACTGATGTTTCTATTAATAGAAATAATGCTTCTATTTACTTGCATGAGTATATTGATTTATGGCATGAAAGATTAGGCCATATGAATTACCAATCTATAAAAAGGATGGTGAATTCGGGATTAATACCCAAGTGTAATCCCAGTTCTATGGAAGCACATAGATGTGAAATTTATTGAATTCAAGTGTGTAAAACAACCTATGAAGTCGGTAGAAAGATCAAACGAAGTATTAGGTTAAATCCACACTAATCTTTGTTACTTTTAGGCAACTCCTTTAAAAGGAGGAAAAAATTATTTCATCTCATTTATAAATGATTGCAACAAATATTGTTATGTATACTTTAATACAAACAAAATATGAGGCTTTGGACATGTTTAAAGCATACAAAGATGAAGTAGAGAATCAACTTGACAAGAAAATTAAGATCATAAGATCTGATAGAGGAGAATATAAATCAAATGCATTTTCAGAATTTTGTATCTCTCGTGGAATTGTTCATCAAACAATTTCATCTTATACTCCACAACAAAATGGAGTTGCAAAACGTATAGAACATTCAGAGGAATGATCAATTCCATGATAAGCAGTTCTGAAGTTCCTCAAAATCTGTGGGGTGATGCTTTACTTGATGTAAATACCATCTTGAATCAAGTTCCTCATAAAAAGACTAATAAGACTCCTAATGAGATCTGGAAAGCAAAAATTCATTCTTATAAACAGTTGTGGCGTTATCTTGCAAAAGTCATAGTTCTTTTACCAAAAAGAGTTAAACTTGAACCAAAAACCATAGATTGTGTGTTCGTTGGCTATGCACATAATAGTGCGGCATACAAATTTTTGGTTTTTAGATCAAAAATCAGTGACATTCATGTAAACACTTATTTAGAAAGTGATGCTGAACTCTTTGAGAATATATTTCCATATAGAGGAGAAAGAAATAACATCACAAATAAAAGAATACATGATGTCAATAATATAGACCAAGCATCTTCATCTCGAGTTCAGGAACAAGAAAAAACTGAACCGAGAAGAAGCAAAAGAATGAGAGTCTCTAAAGACTTTGGACCTGAATATTTGACCATTATAACAGAAGAATGATCTCAAACTTATAAGGCTACTATGAAACCTTCTGAAGCACCTTATTGGAACGAGGCTATTGAAAGTGAAATTGAATCCTTTATGCACAATAATACATGGAAATTGGTTGATTTGCCTCCTGAAAATAAACCAATTGGACATAAATGAATTTTCCAAAAGAAAATGAGACCAGATGCTATCATAGATAAATATAAGGCTAGTTTAGTAGCAAACGGGTATTGTAAAAAAGAATGGCTTGATTATTTCGACACTTATTCGTCAGTAACCCGAATAACGTCTATAAGGACGTTAATAGCAATAAATGTTGTCTATAATTTAGAAATATACCAATTGGATGTAAAGACAACATTTTTGAATGGTGAATTGGATGAATATATATATATATGGATAAACCTGAAGGTCTCATACTAAAAGGTAAATAATATAATTAAGGTTTGCAAATTAATCTTTGTATGGACTTAAACAAGCACCAAAATAATAACAAGAAAAGTTTGATCATGCTATGTTTTCACATGGATATAAAATTAATGGTTGTGATAAATATGTGTATATCAAACAATTCAAAGACGTATTTCTTATTGTATGCTTGTATGTGGACGATATGCTAATAATGGGAAAAAACAAGGATGTGATTAATTCTACAAAGAAGATGTTGAACTCTTCCTTTGATATGAAAGACATAGGAATAACTGATGTCATCCTTGGAGTATGAATCATACGGAATTCAAATGGATATGTACTCACTCAATCCCATCATGTTGAGAAAGTATTGAGAAAATTTGGACATTATGATTGTAAACTAGTTGTAACTCCATTTGATTCGAATGTCTACCTTATGAAGAATAAAGGTGACAGTGTGTCACAATTAAAATATACTCAGATTATAGGAAGCTTGATGTACATCATGAATTGTACAATACTTGACTTGACTTATACAAATAAGTCGACTAAGCAGGTACTCAAGTAATCCTGAAAAAGAAGTTTGAAATGTTTTAATTAGAGTATTCAAGTACTTAAAGCATATAATGGAGTATGACTTGCATTACACAAGATATCCTCCAGTTTTGGTAGAATATTGTGATGCAAATTGGATCTCAATGAACACGGAAAGTAAGTTTACAAGTGGATATGTTTTTACACTCAGAGGAGTTGTCGTGTCATGGAAATCAACCAAACAAAATATAATAATATGATCAACCATGGAAGCAGAATTCTTTGCCTTAGATAAAGTTGCTGAAGAAGCATAATCAAATTTTTTTTGGAAGATATTCCTTCGTGACCTAAATCTGTAACTACCATTTGTATTCATTGTGATAGCATGGCTGCACTCACAAGAGCAAAGAATAAAATTTATAATAGAAAATCAAAGCATATTAGAAGAAGGCACGAAATAATTAAAGACTTGTTAAAAAATAGAATTATATCCACTGATTATGCGAATTCAAAGGATAACATAGCCGACCATTTGACTAAAGTGATATCTAAGAAGCAAGTCATATTCACATCGAGGGGAATGGGCTTAAAGCCAATTCAATGAGTCCTAACCTGACGGAAACCTAACCTAGATGATTGGAGATCCCATGGTCTAAGTTCAATAGGCAAACTGGTCAGGGAAGACTCAATGTAGAAAACACACACACATGCTCATTCTTATGGTGAATGAAGTGTGTTTCCTACAAAGTTGCTTAGAGTGAATGTTATTCTTAATGATACTAATATCTTACGAAAGAGGAATATAGCAGGATATTCTAAAATTAGTATCACCTATATGAGAGTGATGTAGATCACATCTATGAGAGTTATATGGCTATGCTCTCTAGAGCTCTCATGAAGCTAGGAAATGTCCAAAATGGACACAAAAGAATGAACCAAAATGTGTTAGATTCGGTATATGTGAGACTTGTTGTCTCAGTTTACTACAAAAAGAAAATAGTTCAAGACTTAATTTCACTACCTTTCATAGTAATTTCAATAAGTTCTCACTACGGAAGGTTAAAGTCCAAAAGACACCTCTCCGAACGCGTATTGATTATTCCATTCTCTCTTGAATATAAAATTCTTATTTTCTATTCAAATGTGTGGTATTATTAAAATATGAGGTATTGTTGGAACTTTGTGGGACGTTATAATTGAAGGCACATATCCTTAATAAAGATACCCCTTATAGGGTAGTAAATGAAAGTGGGCTTATGTGAAGGAATTCAGTGGGTTTCATTGGAAATTTCTTTTGTGCCTCCTAGTGGGCTTAGATGATTATTAAATAATCATAGTCTAGGTCTTCGGCTATTGGGCTCCAGAGAATTAATTAAAATCAGATTTATTTTTGGAACATAAACGTTTTCATGTTGAAGAGTTAAGACGCAACTCTTCGTCTCTGAAAAAAGTCATACAAGTCTACAATTACACAATGTAACACCGTTTTACTTGATGTTTAATAAAAAATAGTAAAACTATAAACAGTTTTATTTTATGTTTAATTGATACATTTAGTTCATGTTATAAGCATTGTGATACTTTCTTTGTTGTAGCTTAATTTTAATTTTTTGGTTGAATATGACTAATTGTTTGACAATTTAATATGTCAACTCTTAATAAAACAAATGATAAAATAGACAATATATATATGCGGGACGGAGCGAGTCTATCAAGATTTTAAAATCAAGATCCGATCTGGTCTCTAAAAAGAGGGAGAAATCGACACGAGATGGAACCCGTTCTTTACAGGATCGGATCAAATTTAAAATTTACAAAATTTGTGCATAGCCCTACTTTAATGTGACCACAAGGAAGGCCGTCAAATCCTCAACACCAATAAAGGAAAGAAATGCAGCTATGCGCTATTCTATTGTATGAGGTGCACCAGTGCTGATTGAGTAATGCGGGAGATAGTGGCAGATCAAGGCATTTGGATCTCCATTACTGAATCAGCACCGGTGCAATACAATAAAAAACGGTTTCCTATGCTCTGAATATGTAGCAATGTAGCATTTACTGACCATAAAACACAGATCTTCATAAGGATTTCAGTGCTGCAAGGAATGGCAGGCGAACACAACGGATGATTTAAAGAGCAAAATATATATAAACGAGTATTACGAGAATTCTTGTGCTGTCTCAACAAAAAAGCATAAACTTATGTTTGGTTAAAGCCTGATACAAATCAGATCTCAAACCACTGTCTGAGGTACAACATAAGCCACTGTTAAGCACTTTAGCCCGGATAATTTTCAAGTGTCTTATTTGTCTTTAAAAGAATTTAGTGAACTCTTCTTTACAATCACTACCATATAGATAACGCTTTAATACATGAACAGATGAACACAATGCATATCAAAATCAGAGGATTCTGTCCTGAAGATCTGTCATTAAATTGGATGCCAAGGAGCTAAGCTTCTTCCCAGTCTCCCCTGCCATATTTTTTATAGAAGAGATATCCTGCTGGGCCTGGACAACAAAGAAGACCCCCGACAGATCAAACACACAATTAGCTTATCAAATCTCTGATGAAACGAGCAAAACAAGATTCATTCCAGGACTGCAAAAGATGAATAGAAAAAGTATCCTAAAAAGGTGTACCTGAAATGATAGGCGGTTGATAAGGTCACTTGCAGTAAGATCAAGAGGCAACTCTCCTCCGTCACCAAAAAGATCAGCACTGGAGATGGCAGCAGACCCCTGGAGGTAAACACAATGCACGTCATATAAACTGCTTAACCTTACATCTTTTTTACGCATTAAACTTCAACTGTATTTTACACAACTGGTTGAAGAATTCATTTCTCTCAAGTTTTTATAGGGCAGTTATATTTTACACTCCGAAACATCTGTTCTATGTAAGATGTACTACTAAAGAGTTCTCTACAGCAGATATTACATAATACAACTGTCTTTTTTCTCTCCTACTTCTTTGTACTCTCCTACTTCTCTGTACAGCTTGCACTGGACAATTTATAAATTCAAATGAAATTGTTAACTGAAACTGAACTTAATGATTTATTTATAAAGCGGTAACGCTTACAGAGAACTTCTGCAAGGAGGCTTGAGCTTCAACATCAGCAGATTTATTCTGATCACCAAAAAATTGTGCGGACGAAATAGACTTTGCATTTGTGAACTTCTTCCTTGCCTCATCAGTTTCCTGGATCTGAAAAGAACAATAGCTTTCATCAAGAATTCAATGAATAACAGTCGTACGAAGAAAAAACACTCATATCAGTTTCAGCCTCCTTTGAGGAGAATAACTTATCCCTTTTCTCTCTTTAGCCTTTTTAGCAATACAAGTTTTAATTTTCACTTAGATCACATAAATAAAGGAGGTAGTCTTGACGGTTCAACAATAAAATTACAGTTCCAACTCCATAACTAGACAACTACATGCACACTTATGTTAACATGTTTTTGCTTAGTGTTCAAATTTTGTGATTTCCCAACTCATTTAGTGTTTACTTGTGAGTACCTTTACTTCATCTCTAACAACTCAAATCGCATAGCTTTCTATCCCATACAATGTTACGAAAACCATAGTGTCATAAACATCAGTACTAAATAAGATTCTCATCTTGGAACATTGAATACAATTAATGGACCTAAAAGTACCAACACCACAACAGGTACAGGCATGTTGAAATGTTTATGCCTACTTTTCAGATTGTGAGATTCCTCTTACTTTATGATATAGCAGTTCCTACATTTTATTCTCTTTTACTGATAGAATTGAAATCACAAAACCATTTTGGTTGTTCTCCATCTCACCAATATAAAGCTCACCAAATGTACTTAACATTGCTACTAAACAAACATGATCCACTTTCTTGACACAGTATATAATAATAATAAATAAATAAACCTAAGAACTCTCAGAAACCATAAGATGCAGAACAATCTCGCAAAAAAGAACAGGAACCCACTCTTTGGCAAAGCAAGGCGGAGTTATACACATGAAAAAGTAAATCTGAGCAGCATTCGAATTGATTCACCGCAATAGCATATTTGATATAATATCATTATACTAACTTATGGTCAGGGCACTAAGTACTCTGTATCAAGTCCATATATCTAACAAACTTGAACTAATTTTGCTCAAATATATGTTTATGTCGTAAACAACTTACTTGTACTTTTGAAGAGTTTGAACTAGTTCTCCTGGGATAACTACTATCCATTCCAAAATCAGCAAAGAAACTTGAGGACTTTGGTGCAGAAACATGGCCAGTTACGTTTGAGCCACTAGAGTTCATATCAGTAGTTTGAAGAGCTTCTACATATTCAAATCGAGAAGCAAGGGGTGAGACAGCTGGTGGAGCGCTGTTAGTTGAGGAAGCTACTGGAATAATTGGTTCTTCAGGTTTCTGATCATACAGACTATCATTTGGCTGCATTTATTAAATATATCTTGGTTAAGAAATGTACACTCCAATAACAAAAAAAACTGAAAATATATTTTACAATGAATATTAGGATAAGAGTTCCTTCTAAAGTTAGCATCAAAACCTTTGTAGTAAGTTTGCGAGCACCAAGTCCACTACTCTTCCCAGTTTTCTTTGCACCAAGGGGCTTCTTGATAGTACTGGTAACAAATACATGGGGAGCTTTTGCTGAAGCAGAAACTTCAGAGTTTTCTTGCTTTATTATAGGCTTTTCTTTTGGAGCTTCACTGGCCTTGACAACAGAAATGCCATTAGAAGCATGTCCCGACTGCGACGCAACAGGTGAAGATGGCAGACCTGCATCTTCTGCCATACTCTTTGCTACTTCTTTAGAGAGTATCTGCCTATATAACTCGGCAGCTCTTGATGTATATTTGGCCTCAATTTTGCCTCCATCTGTCCATCCATGCTGTTTAAAGAAAACCATTGCACGATTGTTTCCCCCAAAGGTCATTGTTCTCAGCTGTTCAGGAGTCCATGAGTCCAAGTTCGTAGATCTATAACAGTAAAATAAATTCTTTGTGAGACCACCATGTCTCTTTGTTGCTTCAGTTATTTTATTTATTTATTTTTGAATAACGTTGCTTCAGTTATTTTAAAGATGCAAACCTAGGACTAGAGCAGAAAGCCTTTGATACACTGTGCTCAAAACACTAAGCACAGGGTCACAGTCAATAAAATCTCAAGCCAATACGAAATATTTTCACTGAAAACCAGAACTGAAGATAATTTTGATTTCACAAAAGTTCCTTTACTTTTTATATTTGTAATTGTTTGAAACTTGCATTCTACCTAGAAGTTTCAACAGAGATTTGTGCAAGCCATTAGTGTTATGATTTTGTAAATGAGTTTACTTTTAGCATATGCTCATCAATTGATATCAGTCTATTATTTATAAGCAAGTAAGCAAAATCAAAGGATTTCAGAAATGCAGAATTGATATCATCCCTAGAAGTAAATTTGAGTAATATTAAGCAACCTCAGTTTTATGTTTTTAAAAGCCTAAAACTTATAATCTACCATTCTACATTAACAGACTCAATAAAGATGTGAGCAAAAATACCATATTGAGTTCTTTCAATTTCCAACATTAACTTGGGTTTATATGCCCTACACCATCCACCTCAGCACAGCACCCAAAAGCCACAACCTTCCAAAACTAATAATTTTCACACGAAAAACATCAGGGTTCCAATACCCTGCTGCAAGTTCAACCCCTACCTTGGCTCCAATCACCCCTCTAATTATAAAAATGGATATATTTTTCAGTCAGATTCATCCAAAGTCCTAAGAAATAATCGATAAAACACATTATGTGCCTCAGCTCCATCTCATTTAAAAACACAACTTTTACCATCTAGTATTTTGAATTAGGTAACCATATTCTCAATAAGCACCTATAATGAAAACAGCACAAGCGCGCGCGCGCACACACACACACACCCACTCAAAATGAATGTCCATGATCCCATACCTAACGAAGCTGATGTGAACACCGAGGCTGCGATGGACGGCCGAGCAATCGATGCAAAGAAAGATCCCATATGTAACCGAAGCCCAAGTAGGATTCTTCGCGTTGCAATCGAAGCACATCTGAATCAAAACCAAAAACACCAATCAAGATCCATTCATGAATTTACCAGATCTGAGTTAAATCTCACAGACCCAGATCGAATTCTGCCCGATAATCAAAAACCCATTAAAGATCTTAACAGACCTTGTTGTCCGACTTCGATTTGAGCTTTTTGAACACGGCATTCTTGTCATTGAAAATCTCGGACGCCATTAGAGACAGATATTTGAAATTAAATCAAAAATTGAAATAAGAAAAAAGCGAGGCGAAAATTGATGGATCCGAAGAGGTGCTTGAACACCTCCTCAGGCAAATGAGAGAGAGAAGGAGGACGAGATCGAGATGCAGAGCTTTAGAAATATAAAAATAAAATACCCAAATCGAAATTTTAGGTTTTGGTTTTGGGATTTTCAAACCAGTGTAATTTATTTACCCGGGGGGAGAATTTGAGAAAAGACGAAAGTGCCCTGGAAGTTTGAGTGGTGATATTGGGTGTTGGCAGGTACGTTGTTACATCCGTGGTGGCAAGTGGCGGTTACTACCAACCGCTAACGGCTGGGCTTTAATATTGCTATGTGTCGAGCTCCACCATCAGCTTTGCTTTCTTTCTTCAAACTCAACCTGTTTTTCTTTTCGATTAGTAAACTTAACCTGTTTTGCTTTTAGTTTTTTGTGAGAAGAGTTTTGGATCGTAATTTAGATCGATCACAAAAAGTGAGTGTATATGTTAAGGTAGAAGCTCTCCTAAGTTAGGTGAATGTATAAGTTAACATGCATATAATTAAGCTCTCCTACGTTAGAATTTGTGATGTGCCAATTAAAAATTGGAAATGCAACACAGTTGTGTCATCACAATTAACAAATTGACAATTTCTTGTCTATTATTTTCATTGCAATAAAGGTGCCCCAAATGACGCATACATTAGAAACCTAAACTCGTTAAAGACAAAAAAAAAAAAACTACTTTTGGAAATAAAGTCTTATTATAATTAGAATTAATTATCGTAGATATGATAGATTGTGTAAAAAAAAATTTCAGTTGAAAAAATATTTATAAAGTTATATTAACCCCAAATTTGGAATGAATAAAATCATTGAATTCTTCTTAAATACTTTTCTACTTGGTATCAGAGCAAAGTTTCTCTCCAATCGCATCCTGAGCCCATTGGGCTTGAATGGAATTGAGCATTCGAAAAATCATTGTGTTGGCTCCAGCTGAATGAATTTTAGACATTTGAAAAACTGTTGTATTGGCTCCAGCTGAATGTATGACCAAGATTTCGATGTGAATTTCGGACTTGATTGCATGTGCTAACCTTGTAGTCAGATTGCACGGGAGGGAGTGTGTTGGATTGGAGATCCCACATTGAAATATGACAAGATGAAATACAACTTAAATGAATGTGGACTGTTTCTAATTGTACCAAGGCATTTTGTGAACAAAACTCAACATCTTAAAGGTGATTAAGTTGAGAGAATATCAGTACAATGACAGACCACACGTGCCACGTTTGTCGCTGTTAAACTGCACATGAAAACCTTGAATTGAATGGAAATCCTAAATCACCACAAAATCTTTTCTTCCGCTGCACCTGAAATCTGCTGCACAACCCATCCACAATCATCAACACTACTACACCGCCATTCAAGATCATTTTGCTTTTCCTACTGGAGAACTCTTAACTAAGTCCAACTATTCCAGTTGGGCTCCTCTCATGAAGACACCAACAATGAAGGAGTAATTGTCAACAACAATGGAGAAGCATCTATTGCACAACCCATACTACCACAACACCATTTAAGATCATTCTGCTTTTCCTACCGGAGAACTCTTAATTGAGTCCAACTATTCCACTTGGGCTCCTCTCATGAAGATATGTATTGGAGGACGTAATAAACTTGAACTTCTTACTGAAGCTGCACTTGAAGTTTTTGTCAGATACCGAGCATAGGCCATTGAGAATGAAAAAGTAATGTATTGGCTCATTGAAAACATGTCTCTGCGATTGAAGAATCAGTGTCTCAGATTGCAAATTGCCAAAGCAATTTGGGATGCACTATACAAGATATACTATGATGAATCAGGTGAAACCCGGATCTTTAAACTTCATCGCTTGTGTTTTTGGATGAAACATAATGGAAGACCTCTTTCTGCCTACTACAATGAACCTTTAGAATGGTTGGATGAGATGGATCAATGCCTAGCATATCATACGACTACTGTTGATGACGTTGTGAATGAAGCCTCTTATATTGCCCGATTGAGGGTTCACATGTTTTTGAGTGGATTTGATTTTGAATATGCCTATATAAGTGAAGAAATCCTGAGGCAAGATCCAAAATTCGATTTGGAGCAAACCCATGCACATGTCAGAAAATTTTGCAACAACTGAATGATGCATTATGCAACTCCATTAGAGGCCTCGGTCATGACTACTTCATCCCTAACACCACCGACACCTATAGTTTTCGACGTTGCCAACTCCCAGCGTCGCCAGGGTCCTCCTCCTGGCTTCTCTGTTCCTCTTCGATCTAGTGGGAAGCCTCAAGTTAAATTTCCCAATCTTAATTATAATCATTCCAAGGAGGTTGATCATACCAAGGAACGATGTTTTAAGATGGTTAGATATTTTGAATGGTGGGATTTCTCTAAGAAGTCGTGCAAGAACATCCCTAAAGCAGATGTAACCACCACATAATAATCTGAGCAACCATTTGCTCTCATCATTGAATCGGGACATTCTGATAAGACGAATTCTTGGTTATGGTGTTAGAAGGGAGAAATTGTACTACTTGGAGTTGACAAGCAGTGGACAAGAGTAGTTGAGTTTGTTGGGTCAACAAACAATACAAATAGTCTGAATAAAGCCAATGAAGAGGTGTGAGGTATTGTTACTTAAGCCATTTGAATTTTGGATATCTTAGGAAATCACAGCCTCAGTTATTTTCAGTTGTTAAATAGTCAGATTTCAAGTGTATATTGTGAGCTGACCAAGATCCATTGTATTATTTATTCCTCAAGTTTGAATAAATGCTCAGTTTCTTTTATGAAGATTCATAATGGATGTTTGGAGTGCTGCACAAATCTCTTCTCATTCTAGTTTCCGCTATTTTCTGACTTCTATTGATGAATGCACCAGAATAGCTTGGGTATCTTTTATGAAGTGTAAAAGTGAAGTGTTTGCTAGATTTGCTGAATTTCATAAGATGGTGGTGACCCAAAATACCAATAACAAATTTGGGTTCTCCAATCTGATAATGGTGGAGAATATGTGAATGGTGAGATGTCAACATTATTGGGTACTTATGGGATTCAACGCCAAACTTCTATGGCTTATACTGCTCAACATAATGGATTAGTTGAACGAAAGAATAGATAGTTGATGGAAGTTGTTTATGCTTCATTGTTTGGTATGAATGTTCCTCGAAAATTATGGGGTGGAGCTATATGTTCTACTGCATATTTGATTAATCGAACACCCTCCCATGTGATTGAATTTCAGAATCCTTATCAGAAGTTGCATCAATTGCTGAATGTGCCATCTTTGCCAAATTTGGAGCCAAATTTTTTTTGGGTGTACTATGTATGTTCACATCAACAAACAACTGAGAGGCAAGCTTAATCCACATGTTGTGAAGTGTGTCTTTGTTAGATATGCTAAGTTCTAAAAGGGGTATCGTTGTTATGATCTAGTACTCAACAAAATACATGATTCTTTGGATGTCTCTTTCCGTGAATCTGAAACATATTACTCAGAAGGAGTTTTAGAGTATTCCCTTCATGGGAAGAGAAGCATAAATGACGGAAATCCTCTAAATTTGACGGAATTTGAAGAACTAGAGATTTGGAAATGAGTTTGGAAGCAGGAAAACAAATAGAAAATACTATAGAGAGCCTGTTCGACCCATCGAACAGATCTGGAAAAGCTTTGGTCGAAGAATAGGGAGACCCCATCGCTTAGGAGATCTCAATGGGAAATAATAGAGTTTCCAAAGAAACAGTATGAACCAACCATAGAAGCCAAAGCCAAATACCCTATTGCTAGCTTTGTATCTTATCATAGGTTGTCTGGATCACATGCACTTGTTGTTAATCAATTATCTACAGTAACTATTCCTAGTAATGTTCAGGATGCCTTGGCGGATCCTAAGTGGAAACAAGTTATGAATGAAGAACTTGAGGCTTTGCAAATGAATGGAACGTGAGAGACTGTTCCTGCACCACTTGGAAAAAACACTATTTGGATATGAAGCTCGTTTGGTTGTTGTAGTAGCACAAAAAATGTAGTAGATTCTTCTTGCTTCCATAAGATAATTCCAACGATCAATGAATATCTCTCTCAATGACAACTTGAAGCTCTCCTTTTGATGATTGAAAGTGAACGCGGGGGGGGGGGGGGGGGGGGGGTACATGCAAAAAACTCTCCGACGCTCAAGTAAGTAAGAGTTTTAGTGCAAGTATATTCTGAGTATAATCTAACAAGAGAGCTTACTCTTTTTACCTATTTATACCTGTTGGATACCCCAAAAATAAGAGCCACTACCTTTCTGGCCGAACTTCGATCCTCAAACCTCGGCCTTAACCAGCAACCACCTCTTATTTTGGCACCACCACCCTAGGATCGTGCTCCACTTCACCCACAACTCCCCTATTTTAGGGCTATGTGGGTAAATGGCCTCCTAGGGTATATCTGATCCCTTCCTTAGGTCTGGGCCTCATGATCCATCCGATTCATGTGATGGATCATACCTAGTACTGAACTTCAAGACTCATCTCGATCCTTGATACTGAACTTGAGGTTCAAAGCTTGAACCTCAGGCTATATTTCTAGAATCGAACATCGACCTTTGAGACACGCTTTGAAGACCCAATTTTGATGCCCTAGTTCTCTGATCAACTTCGATTCCGCGCTTGTCAATCCTAGGCTCGAATCTAAAAATTATTGTTCCCACAATGCCCCCAACTTTGTCTTTGGGCAAAAAACTTATTGGTGGTACGGACAATAACGTTTCTTCTCATTGGGATTCTTAACTTCATCTTATGGTGGCAACTTCTTGAATATCTCCTCATTCTCATGCCTATTGAATATGGCCGCCAGGCTGATGGTGAACCACTGCTCCGAGGGATTCCTCTCATCTTTTTTATCCCCAGGGTTCGAAGTTGGCTTCGGCCTTTGATCTCGAACTTCTGCAGAATTTGAAGTTCCAAGTTTGTCTACGATGTTGGCAGATACCCTGCCCTTTCGAGTTCTCTTGATCCTTTCAAGACTGATTTTGCCCTCTATGCGATCCAAGATATCTTCCATAGCCTTGGAACCTTTTTTACTAGCTTTTCAAACAGTGGTGATCCTTCGAGGAATCCTTCTTGGAATGCAATGACCAGGATCTTTGAGTTAGTTTTTGTTGTGGCCGTTTCATCCCTGAATCTCTCGAAGTACTTTTCTAGCTTCTCCCTCGGCTTTTGCTTGACGCTAAACAAGGTGGAGAAGTCTTTCTTCTGCCTCTTATTGTAGAAGTATTGCGCAATAAACAATAGCGTTAACTTCTCGAAGCTCGATATCGATTTTGGCTTTAGTCCTCAGAACAATTTCGTAGCTGGCCCAAAGAGGCTAGTCGGGAATAGCGTGCACAATAAATTCTCGATCCTCGAACTTCGGCCATGTGCAGCAACCACCTCATATTTTGATGACATGTCCCTAGGATCACGCTCCACTTACCCCACTACCCCTCATTTTGGGTTTCTTTGGGTTCGTGGCCTCTCTTTGGATATATCTGAACCATCCCCTGTGTGACGACCCGAACAAGAATCAGTTGAATATTCGGCACGATTCACGAGATTGAGTATAATCGCAGTTTTAAGATATATGTGTAGTTCGTCTACTCTATTCGCGACTATATTTTGGGCCGAGAATTTGAGTTGAGTGTCTTCACGGAAATTGTAGAGTACGTGATTTCGAGCTCGAGGGCGGTTCCGGAAGATTTTTTCGATAACCGAGGAATATAATACGATTATTTGAAGTTTCAGTTTTCGACGAGTTTATCCGATTGTTTCGTGTTTATCCGAATCATTTCGAATATTCATTTTGGACCGTCGATTGAACCGATGCGCGAGTATAAATATCGGAAATAGTTGTAAAATCGTCGAAAAACACTGTTTGACGTTGACCGCCGTTGACTTTCCAAAAATAGAAACTGTTGACCGTTGACCCGAGGGGAAAACTTTCCCATTTTGGCTTCGCCGTCCGACGACCGTTTTCCGGCCACCTCCGACCTTGAGGAAGGTATGGTTCGCTTCCCCTTTCGATTCTGAATTGTTTGATGTTTGGATTGATGGGAATTGGTGAGGTTTGAAGTGGGTTCGAATCGAGGCCGACTGGGATTTTTCGCCGGTGATGGTTTTTGGTTTTCCGGCGAGCCACGGTGGTGGTGGTTAGGGGGGTTCGACTCCCCTGGTTCCTCTGAGTGTCATGGTGTATTTACTTTGGGTTGAGAGTGAGTTTTGGGGATAACCCGATTAGGTCACCGGAATTTGGATTCCGATTTGTTTCGTGGTGAAATTGGGTGGCTTAGGGTTCGAATTGAGACTGGTGGTAGTTGAGAAAGTAACTCGGCTTGAGGAGAGCTACAGTTCTGGAGCTTCCTTGCCGGAGGAAGTCACGGTTGACGGCGCGCCGCCGCCGGCGGCGGCGGTCAACGGTGGTGCTCCGGCGAGGAGTTGACTTTTTGGATTTTAGTGTTTTTAATGTCGTTTTTCTCGTAATCGCGCCCTGATTACCGTCCAGAGATTTTCGGATTGATTTGGGTAGCCGATTTTCAGTCGAGGGTTTCGAGTGGAGATTTCGGAAATTCAGTCGGTTATTTTGTTCAGTTTAATATATTTCCGGGAATAGATGGTTTCCGTGGTTAAGTACAGGGTTGTGAGCTATGATTTTGATTGGTTGTGTTTTTGTGAATATTCAGGAGATCGAGATCATGATCGTGCTTCAGGCGAGTGCGTGTTACGCGAGCCTGTGAGTAGACAATTTATTTTCACGGATTGTTTGCGAGTCTTTATATACGTTTTATGAACTTGAGCATGCATATGAGATTTCGGTTTACATGAGCATGTGTTATACGATTACGCCTATTCCAGTATATATATTACGTATATACACTTATATGTTGTTATGTGTCCACGTGTGGCCCCTTGAGATTTTTATGCATGCTCTGCACGCGTGAGGAGTTAGAGTCTCCCTCGTGTACCCGGACGCGTGAGGAGTTAGAGTCTCCCTCGTGTACCATTTCTTTATTTATACATTCGACTCGCATATGTTTTTATAGCGTATATTTTATTTGGTGAAAGACATTTATTTTCGTCCACTCACTCTAACGGTTTTCATGTCTTTCCCCTGGACTTTTCGGTTTCCGTGCCCAATTTGCAGTTCAGGTTTTGGTATTTCACGTTGCGGCTGGAGGCTAGTGATCTGAGCTACCTGTGTTTTCCAGTAGGTTCTTGTTTCGCCTATTGATGTGCATATTGTATATATTTTACACTAGAGGTCGCTCTGATACATTCTGATACGTGTTTATACGGATTTTCTCGGATATATTATATATAGTATAGTATGTTTACTGTTTATTGTTTATATTATGATGTGGAGAAATCTGGATGTGATTGGTGCCTACGGTTTGGCTTTTGTGGCATAGGACGAAGTGTTATTTTCAGGGTGCAGGTTTATGCAATTCCACGTTAGTAACGAAACTCTGCCGAAATTTTGGAAAAGTTTTTGTTGATTCATGTTTTCAGAAGGGGTTCGATTCCGATTTAGGTAACTGAATCGGGATTGGGTCCTTTCAGCTTGGTATCAGAGCATTATGTTGTCAGATTCTGTAGACTCTTGTAGTTATGACGCTTAGGGTATTTGAGTTGATACAGCATGACTGGAGTGATGACTCGACTAGCCAGCGGTACTCATCAATACTTCGGGTGTTGTGTGTTCTCAAATATCTGCGGTTTCATGATTACGTTCTTTCTGCTTGTGCCTAATGCTTGTCTTGTATCAGTAGGATGCCTCCTCGACGTGGTCCCCGTGTTGATCGGGAAGAGGATCCTGATGAGGATCGCAGAACGCGCGACTTGCTGATGCGAGTGCTGCGTTTGGAAGAGCGTTTTGACCATGTGGTCAAAGCTCGTACTGCTGGTGCTACTGTGTTTTCGGGTTCAGTTGATCCAGAGATATGCGAGGCATGGTTGGTTCAGATTGAACGTGTTTGTGAGCGTCTGCAGTTTACTCCTGAGCAAATGACAGTGGCCGCAGTTGGGTTACTTGAGGGTGATGCATACTTTTGGTGGGTTAACACCGACAGGGTTCCAGCTGCTACTCCGTGGACTTTGTTCCGTGATCTGTTTATGAGGAGGTACTTTAATCAGGCTACCCAGCAGCGCAAGTATGAGGAGTTTACAAACTTGAGGCATGGCAGTTTGTCTGTACTTGAGTACCGGGATCGGTTTATCCGTTTGTCTCGTTTTGCGCGGGATATGGTGGCTACTGAGGAAGCCAAGTGTCGCAGGTTTGAGCTGGGATTGAATCTGAGTATCAAGGCGACTCTGACTACGATGCCTCGGAACAACTTTGATGAGTTTGTCAGTGCAGCACTCCGAGGCGAGGATATTGAGCAGGAGAGACAGCAGAGGTACCAACCGAGACGATTTGAGGAGGGCGGACCGAGTCAGGGGCCTTCAAAGAGGCAGAGTTCTGATACTTCCGGTTCAGCTTCATCCTCGGGCGGTGGATCTTATCGCTCACCAGTTGGTGCACCGAGGCAGAGATGGAGATGGAGGAGAGATCGACCACAGGCTAGTGGAGGTTCCAGTGGTTCCAGTTATCCTCGGCATACTGGTGGCACATTTTCTGTACCGAGAGAGTATCCGTTGTGTAGTCTCTGCAACAGATATCATTTTGGTCCATGTCAGCGTGGTCCTGCTGCTTGTTATCGTTGTGGCCAGGTGGGTCACTTTTCGAGGGAGTATCCTCAGTTGTATAGTACTGATGGACAGGCGGCCCAGAGTTCCGGAGCTGAGCGAGGTACCACTTCGGGAGCTCGACCATCACAGTTTGCAGGCCGGGGTAGGCAACAGGGACAGCCCCAACGAGGACGACCCGCCGGATAGGCGAGGGTTCATGCTATGACTCTACGTGACGGCAGAGCATCACCAGAGGTCGTTATCGGTACGTTACATGTCTTTGGTATTCCAGTAGTTGCATTGTTAGATCCAGGTGCCACACATTCATTTATATCATATAGACTGTCATCATTAGCTACGGTAGCTGCATCTCCACTTCCGGGGTTGTGGAGAGTGTTGTATTTGTCAGGTGAGGTTGTGAGCATCGGTTGGGTTTACAGAGATTGTGAGGTGTTTATTGATGGCCATGGTTTAGCCGCAGATCTGTTACTGCTTGATATTGTGGATTTTGATCTGATCTTGGGTATGGACTTCTTGGAGACGCACTGGGTCATGTTTGATTGTCACAAGAAGGAGGTCGTGTTTCGACGACCAGGGTTACCCGAGATACTATTCCGTGGCGAGAAGAACACTTCACTACCATGTTTGATTTCCGCGATGAGGGCAGATCAGTTGATGAAGAAAGGTTGTGTCGCTTACTTAGCCCATGTTGTGGACACTACAGCTGCAGTGCCGGATCTTGGTAGTATTGAGGTTGTGTCTGAGTTTCCGGATGTGTTTCCAGCGGAGTTACCTGGTATACCCCCTGTGCGGGAGATTGATTTTACTATTGAGTTGTTGCCAGGTACAGGACCGATTTCCCAGACACCGTATCGGATGGCGCCGGCGGAGTTGAAGGAGTTGCAGATTCAGCTCCAGGAGTTGTTAGAGAAGGGATTCATTCGACCGAGTGTTTCTTCGTGGGGTGCTCTAATGTTGTTTGTGCGGAAGAAGGATAGGTCCATGCGTTTGTGCATCGACTACAGGAAGCTGAATCAGGTTACAGTGAGGAACAAGTATCCGTTGCCGCAGATTGATGACTTGTTCGATCAGCTTAAGGGAGCATCAGTCTTTTCGAAGATTGACCTTCGATCCGGATATCACCAGTTGAGGATCCGTGACTCTGATGTAGCCAGGACGGCATTCAGGACGCGGTATAGGCACTATGAGTTTATTTTATGCCATTTGGGTTGACCAACGCCCCCGCAGCTTTCATGGACTTGATGAATCGGGTGTTCAGACAGTTCCTGGACAAGTTCGTGATTGTGTTCATTGACGATATTTTGATCTATTCCAGGAGTGTGGGCCAGCACAAGAAGCATTTGCGAGCAGTATTGCGGACGTTGCGGGACCATCAGTTGTTCGCGAAGTTTAGCAAGTGCGAGTTCTGGTTGGATAGTGTGAAGTTTCTGGGCCACGTGATTTCGGCCGAGGGAGTCAGTGTTGATCCTGATAAGATCGAGGCCGTGTTGAACTGGAGTAGACCTACTACTGTGCCAAAGATTCAGAGTTTCTTGGGGTTAGCAGGCTATTACCGACGGTTTGTACAGGATTTCTCCCGGATTGCTACACCACTGACCAGATTGACGAAGAAGGGAGTCAAGTTTGAGTGGTATGATGCGTGCGAGGAGAGTTATTTGCTCCTGAAGGAGAGATTGACTACCGCACCGGTTCTGACATTGCCAGACGACAGTGGTGAGTTTGTTGTGTACAGTTATGCGTCGAAGTTGGGGTTTGGCTGTGTGTTGATGCAGCATGGTAGAGTTGTGGCATATGGTTCCAGGCAGTTCAAACCACATGAGGCCAACTATCCGACGCATGATTTGGAGTTAGCCGCTATCGTGTTAGCGTTGAAGAGTTGGAGACATTATTTGTATGGTGCTCAGTGTAAGATTTACACTGATCACAAGAGTCTCACCTATTTGCGGACGCAACCGAATCTGAACATGAGGCAGCGCCGGTGGATGGAGTTGATCAACGATTACGATTGCACTTTCGAGTACCATCCGGGGAAGGCCAATGTTGTAGCAGATGCACTTAGCCGGAAATCTGGAGCCTCGTTGTTTCATATGTGTGTGGCCAGAGTATCGATGTTAGCCGAGCTTCGGGCTACGGGTGCTGAGTTCGGGTATGATGACGAGGGAGCCTTGTTGGCCAGTTTTCAGGTTCAACCAGTGTTGGTTGATCAGGTACGAGAGGCTCAGGATTCGGATTCTTACCTGTTGGGCAAGAAGACCATGATACGGAATGGTGTGCCTATAGAGTTTCGATTGAGCGACGACGATACGTTATTGTTCAGAGGCATGTTATGTGTACCCAGAGACGAGAGCCTGAAGAAGGAGATTCTGGACGAGGCCCACAGTTCAGCGTATGCGATGCATCCCGGAGGTACGAAGATGTTTCGTACACTTCGAGCGTACTATTGGTGGCGCAACATGAAGCGGAAGATTGCCACGTACGTGAGCCGATGTTTGATCTGTCAGCAGGTGAAAGCGGAAAGGCAGAATCCTGCAGGAAAACTACAGCCACTTGAGATTCCGGTTTGGAAGTGGGAGCACATTACGATGAATTTCGTCTATCAGTTGCCGCGTACTTCTGCTGGCAATACTGGTATTTGGGTTATTGTAGATCGATTGACGAAATCCGCACACTTTCTTGCACTTCCTGGGAAGATATCAGTGGGCAGATTGGCCAAGTTGTATTTATCAGAGATTGTTCGCTTGCATGGTGTGCCTGTATCCATTGTTTCTGACCGAGATAGTTAGTTCACTTTTGAGTTTTGGCAGGCGTTACAGCGCGCTTTGGGCACGAGGTTGCGATTTAGTACAGCTTTTCATCCGCAGACTGACGGGCAGTCCGAGCGGACCATTCAGACTCTTGAGGATATGCTGCGATCATGTGTGTTACAGTTTCGCGGAAACTGGGATCAGCAGTTACATTTGATTGAGTTCGCCTACAACAACAGCTACCAGGCCAGTATTGAGATGGCACTGTATGAGGCTCTGTATGGGA
The DNA here is from genome assembly GCA_946800695.1 of Geum urbanum. NCBI lineage: Eukaryota > Viridiplantae > Streptophyta > Magnoliopsida > Rosales > Rosaceae > Geum > Geum urbanum. The sequence goes on from OX327011.1 coordinate 27,937,185, forward strand.
AGCAGTGTCGCACTCCATTGTGTTGGAGTGAGGTGGGCGAGCGTTGGCTTATTGGTCCTGATTTGGTGAAAACTACAATGGAGGACATACAAGTTATTCGGGATCGATTGAAGATCGCCCAGGATCGGCAGAAGAGTTACGCGGATGTGAGGAGAAAGAGTTTAGAGTTCGAGGTTGGTGATTGGGTCTTCCTGAAACTATCTCCGTGGAGGGGAGTTGTGCGTTTCGGGAAGCGTGGCAAGCTTCGACCACGATTCATTGGCCCGTATGAGATTACGGAGAGGGTTGGAGCTGTTGCTTACAGACTTGAGTTACCAGCTGAGATGGCTCGTGTTCATGATGTCTTCCATGTTTCGATGTTGCGGAAATACATCTCAGATCCTTCACATGTGTTAGCCCCACAGCAGTTGCCAATCAGAGAGGATTTGACGTACGTAGAGGAGCCAGTGCAGATTCTCGATCGTCGTGAGCAAGAGTTGAGGCACCGTGTGATTCCGCTAGTGAAGGTCTTGTGGCAAAACCATTCAGTTGAGGAGGCCACCTGGGAGACTGAGCAGCGTATGCGGGAACAGTATCCTCATCTGTTCACTTGACAGGTACGTAAATTTCGAGGTCGAAATTTTTTTAAGGGGGGTAGATTTGTGACGACCCGAACCAGAATCAGTTGAATATTCGACACGATTCACGAGATTGAGTATAGTCGCAGTTTTACGATATATGTGTAGTTCGTCTACTCTATTCGCGACTATATTTTCGGCCAAGAATTTGAGTTGAGTGTCTTCACGGAAATTGTAGAGTACGTGATTTCGAGCTCGAGGGCGGTTCCGGAAGATTTTTCCGATAACCGAGGAATATAATACGATTATTTGAAGTTTCAGTTTTCGACGAGTTTATCCGATTGTTTCGTGTTTATCCGAATCATTTCGAATATTCATTTTGGACCGTCGATTGACCCGAGGCGCGAGTATAAATATCGGAAATAGTCGTAAAATCGTCGAAAAACACTGTTTGACGTTGACCGCCGTTGACTTTCCAAAAATAGAAACTGTTGACCGTTGACCCGAGGGGAAAACTTTCCCATTTTGGCTTCGCCGTCTGACGACCGTTTTCCGGCCACCTCCGACCTTGAGGAAGGTATGGTTCGCTTCCCCTTTCGATTCTGAATTGTTTGATGTTTGGATTGATGGGAATTGGTGAGGTTTGAAGTGGGTTCGAATCGAGGCCGACTGGGATTTTTCGCCGGTGATGGTTTTTGGTTTTCCGGCGAGCCACGGTGGTGGTGGTTAGGGGGGTTTGACTCCCCTGGTTCCTCTGAGTGTCATGGTGTATTTACTTTGGGTTGAGAGTGAGTTTTGGGGGTAACCCGATTAGGTCACCGGAATTTGGATTCCGATTTGTTTCGTGGTGAAATTGGGTGGCTTAGGGTTCGATTTGAGACTGGTGGTAGTTGAGGAAGTAACTCGGCTTGAGAAGAGCTACAGTTCTGGAGCTTCCTCGCCGGAGGAAGTCACGGTTGACGGCGCGCCGCCGCCGGCGGCGGCGGTCAACGGTGGTGCTCCGGCGAGGAGTTGACTTTTTGGATTTTAGTATTTTTAATGTCGTTTTTCTCGTAATCGCGCCCTAATTACCGTCCAGAGGTTTTCGGATTGATTTGGGTAGCCCATTTTCAGTCGAGGGTTTCGAGTGGAGATTTCAGAAATTCAGTCGGTTATTTTGTTCAGTTTAATATGTTTCTGGGAACGGATGGTTTCCGTGGTTAAGTACAGGGTTGTGAGTTATGATTTTGATCAGTTGTGTTTTTGTGAATATTCAGGAGATCGAGATCGTGATCGTGCTTCAGGCGAGGGATCTTCCGCCGGGCCACGAGATTAGCTCGAGTGCGTGTTACGCGAGTCTGTGAGTAGACAATTTCTTTTCACGGATTGTTTGCGAGTCTTTATATACGTTTTATGAACTTGAGCATGCATATGAGATTTCGGTTTACATGAGCATGTGTTATACGATTACGCCTATTCCAGTATATATATTACGTATATACACTTATATGTTGTTATGTGTCCACGTGTGGCCCCGTGAGATTTTTATGCATGCTCTGCACGCGTGAGGAGTTAGAGTCTCCCTCGTGTTTGTATGGGTGAGGAGTTAGAGTCTCCCTCGTGTACCATTTCTTTATTTATACATTCGACTCGCATATGTTTTTATAACGTATATTTTATTTGGTGAAAGACATTTATTTTCGTCCACTCACTCTAACGGTTTTCATGTCTTTCCCCTGGACTTTTCGGTTTCCGTGCCCAGTTTGCAGTTCAGGTTTTGGTATTTCATGTTGCAGCTGGAGGCTAGTGATCTGAGCTACCTGTGTTTTCCAGTAGGTTCTTGTTTCGCCTACTGATGTGCATATTGTATATATTTTACACTTGAGGTCGCTCTGATACATTCTGATACGTGTTTATACAGATTTTCTCGGATATATTATATATAGTACAGTATGTTTACTGTTTATTGTTTATATTATGATGTTGAGAAATCCGGATGGGATTGGTGCCCACGGTTTGGCTTTTGTGGCATAGGACGAAGTGTTATTTTCAGGGTGCAGGTTTATGCAATTCCACGTTAATAACGAAACTCTGCCGAAATTTTGGAAAAGTTTTTGTTGATTCATGTTTTCAGAAGGGGTTCGATTCCGGTTTAGGTAACTGAATCGGGATTGGATCCTTTCACCCTGAGCCTTTGGACCTTAATCTTTGGTCCCAGCCCAATGATCCATTCGAATCTCGCTATAGATCATCGCTACTCAAAGCTTAAGACTCTCTTCGAACTTCAAGATTCGAAGTTCAAACCTCGATCCTCACTTCTGGAACCGCACTGGGATCTTTGAGACACTCTTCAAAGACTTAATTCTCAATGTCCTTGTTCCATGGTCGATCTTCGATCTCATTCCTTGATGTCAAGTTCGAACCTCAAGAATCTTGCTCCCACAACTACCAATTCGCAAGTTAATGTCGACTAATTATTTCTTTTATAACAAAGTTGAGCTATTATTTATTTCACTGTTCATTTTAGGGCATAATCATATTTTCAAGCTGAAACCTCTCATAATTATAACATTTGCCACTACATTACTCTTTACTTTTTAACAATTTTTTTTTACAGTTTTATGTTTTACGCTTTAACTTTACTTTATAATTGTTCTAATTTATATTTTTAATTTTTAATATTCACACATCTTTTAAAAATATTAATTTTTAATGGTTTTAATTTTACTTTTTTTACTTAAACTTTATAATAAAAAAAACTTTCATACGGATCTTACCTAAACTCTTGGCATTAACCTTTATTACTTTTTTTTAAAGGGTTTCATCTTTTATATAAAATTTACTACGGTAAAATTTTCTGCCTGAACTCATTTATGCATCATTTCCGACTCTCGATCTCATCATATATTTGCAATACCGCTCATTCGGCGTGGACTTCTCTTCTAATGTGACTTATAGACCTACCAGGCTACCATGCATAAGATTTATTATGCAAAATTTTTGGGAGTTGCTGCAAAATAGGTATGCGACTATGTACTAGGCTTTCCTCACAGAAAACTTATTAGGTATGTGACGAATTTCATATCTTGGTTCTAGTTGAACGGAAATTCTTAGGTGCGGAGAATCGCACATTTGAATATATGCGGATTTCTTAATTTGGCTAACTTTTAGGTTATATATTCACATCTCCACTAATCAGATTTTAAGTGTTAGTGTATGATTCGCGTCTTTTCAAGCACTTAATTAAACACTCAATCAAACACAAATACAATTAAAACCCTTCTTTGTTGATGTAGCATTGGTGAGTAGGGATCGTTCTTAACCGGGGATTGAAGGTGCATGCATAACTATGCTAGGTTTGTTTAGGGGGGTGCAGAGTTGGTTTGTTTTCTAAGTTCCTACGAAAATTAAACTCTAATCTAATATGTACATGTGATCATCACATCATGTCAACCTCCACCGGTTTCATACTTCAACCACTTACCATCTACGAAATTCTCACCTTTCAACCTGCAAGTTATACATATGCTTTTAAGGTGGACAAAGCGCGCCAACACCTTATTTATTCTAAGGTTCATACAAAATATGCTAGGGAGGAACGAAGCGCGTATCACCCAACACATTAAGAAGCTTTAAGCATACAAGCATGCATACAAATCAAGATTAAAAACTAAGAACACATGGAAGATAAATAAATTAGTCAAAATGTATATCCTTAATTTAAACAAACTTCAATACAAAAACAAAGAATCCTTACAAAACCGAAGATGGGATAGAGAGTTTATGGTTACACTTTTAATTCCGTGAAGCGCACTGCGAACGCCAAGTGATGATTCTCAAGAACAAGACGAAGCGCGCCAATTATTCTTGATCCGAGGAAGATGGAAGCTTCGGCTTTGAGAGGGATTCGAAGTGTATGTAGGGAGGAGTGTTTAGGACAGCGTTTCGGCTTCTATGATGTGTGATCCCAATGAATGAGTCGAGCTCCCCTTTATATAGGAGAAGAGTAGGAAGCTTCCCACCTTCTGAAAGCTGTCAAATCTGACCTTCTATATTAAAAGCTACGTTTCAGACGTTTTAAAACTTTAACCGGCGTGATTCTTTCGGCACTTGAAAATAGACTTCCAGGGCTTTCCAGCTATGCATTATTTGTGCCATAATCCCTCCTGACGCGCCTTCACTGCCCATTTAAAGTTGGCTGTTAGGCAGAATGACCTGTACCCACTAAATCCGGGATTTCTGAATATCCACACATTGTAACGGCATGATTCCAGTGGGATTGGAAACTAGACTTTCATATATTTCTAAGAATGCCTTACATGTGTCCAAATTCGTTTTCAATTGATTTTGGTGGCCTGTTGAAGTGGGCTGATCTGCACAGGTAGATTTCCTGATTTCTAGCTTTTGATCCATTTTCTTCTTTTGGGCTTCTTTGTGGGTGAATCTTGACATGATCTTGGACCTTCTTGGACACATGAGCATGGTCTTGACCCATCTTAGTGATCTTTGATCCATTCTTTATAAATCGTGGCCCATTCTTCTTCATCTTTCCTCCTCATTTTAGGAACTTCCTCCTTAGTAGGTTTTGAGCTCATTTCTGCCTCCTTTACGGATTCCTCCTTTATTTCTACCTACAAACATAAAGTAAGTTAAAAACATATTTACTAAGCACAAAACAAAACTAAATATAGAGAGAAAGTGATTAATAATCAAGCATAAAATGCGTAGATCAGTGTATAGATCACTTCTGCAAAGTTTTATCCAATTTGGTGATAGTTAAATTACCTAACTAGATTAAATTATCCAACAGACAGAAATCAGTAAAACCGGAATCATTTGTGTATGTAAGTGGTAAATCACAATTTTGAGAACTCAAATGATCATCAAATTAAATGAAACTTTGTTAGAGTTGACTTATATATATAAACTGAACAGTTGAGATGTGATTATGTGACCAAAAAATTAGTTAAATTAAGAAAATTCGCATATTTCAATATATATGGAAGTCCTCATACAAGAAAGCCTGAATAATTGAAACCTCATGTGACAACTAAATCTTTCTCGTTTATGAGCTGTGCAAGTGAACGTAACATTTCTTTTGTAATTTATACATCAGTTTCACTCCAATTTTTGCCGTTGCCCAAACTAAATCTGGTTAAATTAGAATGCATATAGAATACTATCCGTAGTTTTATTCCTCAATCAGAATGCAACTCCTAAAGAAATAGACATCTTCATTCATTATTTTCAATTTTGTAAGTAATTAAGTCGCAATTGGAACACAATTCCATGATATCATTGATATGTTGTTTAGAAATATTCTTGTTGGAAATCTAGGATCATGGTGCCATGGCATGGCGGTACCCTAAAAAGAGTACAAATTTTCTTTCTCTAATTCAGAGGAGAAGCTAGCCTAGCTCACCACCGGCCATAGAACTTTAAAGCAAAGGCACGAGCTAGCCTTGGCTCATCAACGGCAGATGTCATTCCAGCCAGCACAAATCAAGAAACACGTGGTCATATAAACAATGGTCATGCATGGCCTGTCGATCTTCTATTTCACGTAGACCGTCCTACCCTCCTCCCGGTCGAGCTCGCTCGCCGTCGCCTACCAGGCCGGCCGGTATGTATGATTAAACCAGTAAGAAACACGTGGTCCGTGAGAGCTCGACTGTGATTATTTGAGAGAGATTGAACACTTAAACCCTAACTCGATCAATTAACCGTAACTAAGCTTCTGCACTAGGGCAAATCGAAGGATATAATCCAATAAATCCATAGAACAAGAAAGCAAAGTGTATGGAGTAGAGGCGGGAGAATGCATCCCATCTGTTTGACACCAAAATCTCCCAGTGAATTTGAGAGATCTTGTAAACAGTCTCTTTTCTCGATCGTGCTTCGTGCGCTGTCATGCCACCGTCTAGCGACGGAATGTTGATTTGTAAGCTAGCGGCTACTGATTTCTTAATAAGCGATTTAGGCGAGGAGAGCACCAACCTCGCCTGAATGGATCCTTCTTGCCTAATGTCTTAGAACTTGTGGTTTTCATGTCTCTAACAGAGCCACGGAAATCAATACTCTACACTCCTCCTAGTGTAAAGCAGAACAATCTCCTTGACGCGATGTTGAGAACACAAGGTGTTGCGTCCTTGAATCTCGAAACGCTCACTCTTCCCAGAGCAATCGACACAAAACACTAATTTGTGTCCTTGAATCGCAAGAATCTCACGCTATTCAGTTGACAACTCTCTTGATCGCTGGTTGCAAAGATTTCTCGAGATGAGAAGGATAGTTTTCTAAGAGCAAAATATGTATTTGATCGATGATCCCTTTCCAATCGCTTTTCAACTCTTTATATAGAAGATCGTGTTCATGTTCCACTTCACTTGTGATTCTCTCGGTATCGGTAACTAGACTCACAATACAACTCTAAGTGATCAACATTCTCATTCGATTATTATCTTTATACTTCATGATCCTATCGATAATTCTTGCACAGGAGTTCTAACCACTATACAAAAGGTTAAATTAGAAAGAGGCCACATGGATTAGCCTTCTCCGGCCCATTACAATCTGGACTGTCACACTATACCCAGACCACTTTCTCAATCCAGCCTTCAAAGCCCAATAAGAGATATTTTGAAAGGACCCAATCCCGATTCAGTTACCTAAACCGGAATCAAACCCTTTTGAAAATACGAACCAACAAAAATTTTTCAAAATTTCGGCAGAGTTTCGTTACTAGCGTGGAATTGCCATAACCTGCACCCAGAAATTAACACTTCGTCCTATGCCACAAAAACCAAACCGTGGGCACCAATCCCATCCGGATTTCTCAACATCAACATAATCAACAACAGTAAATAAACTGTACTACATATATATGTATATCTGAGAAAATCCGTATAAACAAGTATCAGAATGTATCAGAGCGACCTCTAAAGTAAAACATATACAATATACACATCAGTAGGCAAAACAAGAACCTACTGGAAAGCACAGGTAACTCTGATCACTAGCCTCCAAACCGCGACGTGAAAACACCAAAACCTGAACTGCAACTGGGCACGGAAACCGAAAAGCCCAGGGGAAAGACAATAAACACATTAGAGTGAGTGGACGAAAATAAATGTCTTTCACCAGTTGATATATATGTATAAAATAACATATGCGAGTCCAGGTAAATAAAAACAACATAGTACACGAGGTAAAACTCATACTCCTCTAGTGTACTGAGCATGCAAGTAAAATCCCACGGGGTCACTCATGGACTCCTCCGTGCTAGTACAGTCTGAACCACGGAGTCCCTGACTACCACGTGATTCTGAGCCAGGAATGGCCTCGGTTCCGGGGTACTGCCCATCACCGGTCTGGTCGAGGTACTGCCCCTCCAGGCGGCCCTCCGTCGGGGATCAGCCGACGAGGCAAGGTGTATCGATACAACAACGTAACTGAGACTGTACTATGTGTAAACCAAATCATAAACAGTTCTATGCAAATGCATGAAACAGCATATAAGTGTATGTATACTCGTATACGTATATTCGTATAAGTATAACCGTATAATCGTAAAACATATGCTCATAATAAACATAATCTCGTATGAAATCTCATGCTCGTAAAATCGTAATCATGCTGCATGCTCAAGTTCGTAAATCATATATAAAAGACTCACAAGATTTCCGTGAAAAGAAATTGTCCACTCACAGGTGAGCAAAATGCGCACTCGCGCTAATCTCGAGGACCGGCGGAAGATCCCTCGCCAGAAACACGATCACGGTCCCGATCTCGATCTCCTGAATATATCCATAAAACACAACTGATCAAAATCATAGTCCACAACACTGTATTGATACACGGAAACCAACCGTTCCCGGAAATATGAAATGCGGTACAAAATGAATTACGGAAATCCCGAAATCCCCACTCGAAACCTCGACTGAAAATCGGCTAACCAAATCAACCCAAAAACCTCTGGACGATGATCAGAGCGCAATTTCGAGAAAAATGACATTAAAAATGTCGAAATCTGAAAAGTTGACTTTTCCTCGCCGTTGACCACCGTTGACCGCCGCCGCCGACGGCGGCGCGCCGTCAACGGTGAAATCCCACGGCGAAACCTTCCAGATTTCAAGGTCACATCAAGGCGAATCACTTTCCTAACTAACACTCAAGCCAATTCCAACTCTAACCCTTCCAAAACTCAACAAATCCGAACGGAATTTCGCACCGGAATCCCTAATCGGGTTCCTCCCCAAACACCTCCACATCCAAAACCAAACCACAAGGAAGCACCACCAAGGTGTGGGGAGCAAAACCCCCAACATCTCGACCCTCAACCCTGGCCGGAACCACCTCCACCGTCACCGGCGAACACCGACGATTCGGCCCGGATCGGGTGCCCCGAAATCCTCATCAATTCTCATCAAACTAAACATCATTCAACTCGAAATTACGCAAGGAATCTAACCATACTTGTCTCGTGGTCGGAGGTGGCCGGAAAGTATGTCGTCGGACGGCACAACTCAAAGAGGAAACTTTCCTCTTCGGTCAAACTGGTCAGCTTTCCAATTTTGGAAAGTCAACGACTAGTCAATGCAAAACAGTGTTTTTACGACAATTCTCGACTATTCCGCTATTTATACTCGAGCCTCGGGTCGATCGACGGTCCGAAATGAATATACGAAATGATTCGGATAAACACGAAACAATCGGATAAACTCGTCGAATACCAAAACTTCAAATAATCATAAAATATTCCTCGGTTATCGGAAAAATCTTCCGGAACCGCCCACGAACTCGAAATCACGTACTCTACCATTTCTGTGAAGACACTCAACTCAAATTCTCGACTAAAAACATAATCGCGAATCGGATCGGCAAACCACACAAGATCGTAAGCTGCGACTATAACCAAATCTCGAGAATCGTGCCAAACACGCAACTGATTCTGATTCGGGTCGTCACATATTTTATCTCGGGCCCAAACACCATCATTAATCATGATAATGGGGACCGGGGTTCTTTAATATCTTTTTATATATATATATATATAAGTTAACGTTGATAATATTTTATTTAAGAAGAGTCGAGTACAATCAGATAACAACACCCCTTTAATGAAGGGAGGCACTACGTGGAAAACCATGGGACTAAGAGCATTAATCAGAGCCTATTTTGCTAAGAGATGAGCTACTCTGTTTTCAGTGACAAATGATAGAAGTTGTCGCAAAATAGGTGTTATGCAAGAAATGTTTATTTTCTGCATTATATGTCGGTAACAACAAATATAAGTCGTAGATTTTTTTACGAGTATGTCTTATTTGTCTTATAAATATTCAGCGAAAACACATATAAGTTGTCACCTAATAGAATTTTTTAGAGAAAGTCTTATTTGTCGTATAAATATTCAGCGACAACTCATAGAAATCGTCGTTGAATAGGGCTTCTGCAAGGAATTTTTTTTTTGCCGCATTAGATATTAGTGACAACTCATAGTAATCGCCGCTGAATAAATCTTCTGTGAGGAAGTTCTTTTTTGCCTCATTATATATCAACGATAACTCTTATTGGTTGTCGCCGAATATGTGTTTTGCAAGGAAGTTCTTTTTTGTTGCATTAAGTATCAACGATGACTCATATTGGTTGTCGCCTAATAGGTTTTTTACGAGGAATGTATACATGTTTGTCGCATTAAGTATCACCGACAACTCTTGTCAGTCGTCGCCTAACAACTCTTTTGTGATGAAGTTCTTTTTTGTCCCATTAAATATCAGTGATGACTCGTATTGGTTGTTACCTATAGTAAAAACTCGATTTAAGAATACCTTATAAGGGAATAACCTTTTTATAGTTATAAACCTCGGTCCCAACTTAGGACCAGTTATAAATAAGAATAACCTCCACATTGTGATAAATTATAAGATTTTTTGGTCCCATATATAGAAAAGTTACCTCCATATAGTAAAAATTGTCAATAATAATAATATATAAAATATTATTCAAGAAGAATTAAAATATTTATCTGTATTAGTTTGAGACAATGATTTATGCTTGATTGTTGCAATTGTTCCATGGGCAGTGCAATTGTCCATAATCAGCAAGACATTCCTATTTAATTGACTATCAAACCACTTGAGCCACTCCAATAAAATAAAAGATGTCATCCATGCATTTGAATTTGCTCGATACTTGCAGTTAAGATTATCACAATTGACATTTTAAAGCATCTTGGATTCTTAAAACTTGTCTATGACCCAAAGTGGAACTTTGTCAGAGTCATCACCATTGCAACAAATAACTAATGTAACTCTCTTTTGTTTCGCTTTCGACCCTCTAATTGTTTTGTTGCAAGAGAATTATCGGCTTGCATTCGGTAAAATAAGCCAGTTTCATCCATATTGTAGATGTCTTTCCAAGTTCACTTTTTTAGTACTTCGCTTATTAGTGGCAGGATAGCTTCAAGTTTATCCATGTTCACTGAACTACTCTCTCTAAAGCGTCAGTAGGATTGAATAGCATGACGTTGTTTGAATTTCCCTAACCATCCACTTGAAAGCTCAAATGTGATAGCTTCAAGATAAAGTGCTTTTAAGAATAAGTTGTCTTTCTCCTTCAAGAGATCTCCACTTATTTCGATATGGTCTTGATTGCATGTTAATTAACCATTCATAGAGAGCAGTCTCCATTAAAGGGTACCTTTCCATCTTCACACGTCTGCATCTGGTTTCAATGGCATATCTTCTTAAAGAACATAAGATGATCATTTAAGTGTCTTAAATATTGCTGCTTGAGAAACTTTAATGTTATATTGTTTCTCTAACCAATTCATAAGTTCCTTTTTTGTCCAGCTGTGATTTGATTCTTTCTTCTTGCACATCTCGATTCATATTTTTTCAGTTAACTGTGTTTGCAGCGGCATGTTTGTCTTGAAATGACTTAAGTACTTTAACTTAGTTTGTCTAACAACTAACACAATACCTTATTTATAGACAAAAAATTATTGTAGAACGATTTGGAAATATAATGTCAATAAGAAAAATTCAAATAAACTAGTTTCCTTTATTAATCATATAAATTTCCCATTTAAATTACAAATATAATACTTTTCTAATATTTGTGAACTAATTTATAAGCAAACCTCTATTTAAGAATAACCACTATATAGGAATAAATTTTGATAGGCTCAACATTATGACCGTAGAGAGTTTTTACTGTAATAGGTCTTTTGTGAGGAATGTATATTTGTCGCATTAAGTATTGCCAATAACTCTTGTCAGTTGTCGCCTACTAAGTCTTTTGCAAGGAAGTTCTTGTTTGTCGCATTAAATATGAACAACGACTCGTATTGGTCGCCTCCTAATAGGTATTTTGTGAGGAATGTATGTTTGTCGCATTAAGTATCACCGACAACTCTTGTCAGTTATCGCCTAATAAGTCTTTGCAAGACAAGTGTAATTGGAGCATAAAAATTTGGCTACAAATCATTGCCAAGTTAGTAATATGCAAGGAAATTTTAGTTGTGCCTAAAATATTTACTAACAACTCATAAAAATCGTCGCTAAATAAGTAATATGCAAGGAAAACTAAATTGTCACATATATCATCAACAATGACTCATAAAAATCATCGTTAAATAAGTCGTTAGCGACGAAATTTAGTTGTTGCTGAAATATCAAGCGATGTTTTTTTTACAAGTTGTCGCATATTTACTTCTCAGCGAAGAAATGGTAGTCGCCGATAAAATCAATTATGACGACTTGAAATTTTCTCGCAAATATTGACTTTCAACGGGGATTCATGGTCATCACAACCCCGTTCGTCACTGAATACGTTTTATCTTGTTGGGTCTATTGGCTTCCCTTTATAGATGACCAAAAGAGGAATTTGGGGATTGTTGAAGGAGATCCACCACATCTTCACGAACAATAACTCTAATTTCTCCCCGAGCCGTTAGCGTATTGAAAGCACCATCCATACAGATACAAAACCTTCCTACAGGTGATTCCACCTAATGTTGCTTCTGACGAATCAATTTAGGAGGTTTTTAATTCATGTAGACATAATGCTCATGCCAAGCAAATGCTTGGAGACACAGTTTCCCCTACAAATTCTACTTTATTGCAGTATTTATCATGCCTTGATCAGATTCACATCCTGTGTCGATCAAAATCCTTCCAAAAGAGGTATATCCCATGTACGATCAAGTTAGATAAACAAGAAGACATAGCGAATAGTAGTCGGGTACCTCAACGGTACATCTGGCTTGAAGTTACTATGGCAGGATGACCAATTATCTTACCAAACCGCAATAGAAGAACCATCACCCACCTTCCCACGAGCTCCACCGTCAAACATTGGCCTAGCTACTAAAAGACTATGCCATGTGTAGGAAGGAGTGTCGCTCATCGTTGCATCCCAAAAAGAAAATGAATGGAAGTATCTGGCCTAATAGATTTGGCTAGCGAGGTAGTTCGAGAACTGTAGGATATGCCATAACCGCTTGGCAAACATAGCTAAGTTAAATGCGTACAGGTTACGAAACCCAAGAGCACCTTGGTCCTTTGGTTTTCACATACTATCTCATGTATACCAGTGAATTTTCTCTCTTGTTCATAGAATCTCCCCATAAGAAATTCACACACATCTGTTGCAGCTCATCACAGAAACCTTTGGGTAAAAGGTAGCAATTTATAGCATAATTGGGAAGAGACTGTGCTATGACCTTCACCAGAAGTTCTCGGCATGCTGCACTTAATAATGATCCCTTCTAACCTGCCAGTTTGTTATGAACTATGTCTTTTATATAGGAAAACATGATCTTTTTTCTACGTCTCACATGAGCAAGTAATCCCTAATTTTTATCATGGAATGGAACTAATTCCATTCTCACTAGTCTAGCCAACTCCTCTTGACTGCCTAGCTCCAACTTTTGACTGAAGCTTACACTGCTCTTGTTGTAGTTAATGGACTGACCTGACACATACTCTGACAACTTTAACACATCATCATACAACAGTAAATTATCATTATAAATAAAAGATGATGCAGTATATGGGCTCTATGAAAAACCTGGATTCCCCACAAATCCTTAGCATGATGTACAAGTCTGATACCTGAGGTACATAAGAGGAAAAGGTAGGGTGAATCAGATTCCCCTGGCGCAAATCCTTGAAAGGAGTTAGGTAGCCTCGAGGTGAATCATTAATCAATAATCATACTTGACAACAGTGACACTAATCATAACAATATTTATCCGCTTATCTGGAAAGCCCAATCGAACCATTACTACCTTTAGAAAGCTCTACTCTAACCTGCCATATGCCTTACTAACATCTAGTTTGAGAGAAATCTATTTGGAATCTCCTTGATGCTTGATCCACAGATAATGTGCTACTTCATTAGCTACCGACTTATTATCAGTAATCAGCCTCCTAGAATAAAATCACTTTGGCACGAATTTATAATTTGGTTTAGAATCGGTTTCAACTGATTGGCTAGTTAGTACAAATTTTAAAATCACATTACAAAATGATGTCACTTTATAATCTATTACCTTAGTCGGATGAGGACACTTCAGTATCAGACAAACATGAGTAAAGTTGAACTTGTGTAACATATGACCTAAAACCTGAAATTCTTTGACCATGGCTATGACATCCGGTCCTACTACATCCCAGTACTTTTGGTAAATTGAGGAGGGCATAACATCTGGTCCCTGTGCCTTATGAGGTCCCATCTGAAAGAGGGCTTGCCGGATCTCCTCATTCCTATACTTGGCTAAGAGACCTACAGACATGTCAGGGGTAATGACTGGCGACAAGGAAGTCAGAATCGGCTTCATAGTAGCTTGGGTAATGTTCTCCATAGCACACAACTCCTGATAGTAGGTCAACACCACAAATTCCAAACATGATGGGGTATCCTGCCAGACACCTTGATTATCAAACCTTGATCATGTTCTTCTGCTCCTATTCGAGGATCTCCAGTGAAAGTATTTCATACTCTTATCTCCATCTTTCAGCCATTTTTTCTTAGCCCCTTGCTTCCAATAAGTAGCCTCCTGCTAGAAAAGTGTTTCTTGCCTAGCATATAACTCCTTCATGCAAGGGATATCTGTAACATCAAAGGACTTGTTTAAGAATTCCCCCAGCTCTTTCTGGATAGACTCTAGCCCCCGTTTTCGGCTACCAAAGATTTCTCTAGACCATTATTGCAAACCCACCCTGATATTGACCACGTTGGAGGAAAATTGGTTATGGATAAATCCTTAGGTAGGACAATGACACACTACTTTAATTACCTCCAAACAAGAATCATCATTTACCCACATTGCCTTAAAAGAGAAAAAATATGCTGTCATTGATATCCTGGGAACCGGGTTTCCTTTTCATGTCTAACCAGGACTAGAACATGTAAATGATATGAACAAAGAGGCAAAAGATTAATTACCTAAGCTTCTCGAAACTGAAGACGCCACAGCCTCGTGGCAAGTGCTTTATCCAAACGGCATTGTGTGGATGAATCATGCCATGTAAACGGAGCTCTAGTATGTCCCAAACTTTCCAGTTCATAGTCATCCATGCATTGGATCATATTATTCATCTGCCAATTGATAGTGGCATAAATATGCAACTTTCTTGTGTTTAATTATTCTAAAAATACTTGGGTTATTTTTTTAGTGTTCAGTAATTAATTATATTTTTGTTTATTTAGGTTATTTGGAGGAAAATACAAAAAAGAGCAATAAAAGGAGAATTCTATTAAAATAAGGAATGATAATGTGGAAATCCATGTGGCGATGACTCAACCCTAAATTGATGAAGAGAGGTTCACGATCACACCTATATAAGCCTCTTTTGAGGAACTACATAGGGTTTTTGATTTTTAGAGAGAGAAACCTAAGAAGAGCCGCATCAAGGAGTTCCAGCCGTCCCAGTTCGACTCGTCGAGACCTGGCTCTCGACCCATCGAAAGTGCCCAGCCGAGAATTTTAGGATTTTTGGTTTACTCTTTCTTCTCCATCATGTTTTTCTATTGTATTCCTTATATTATGAGTAGCTAAACTTCTCCAGTTAGGGGCTAATCGAAGCCCTGAATATGTTTCGATTTTGAACCCTTTGTGATTTTGATAACTTTTGAATGAGTTTTACTTCACTATTTGATCATTGATGATTTCAATTATGTGTTAATTTGGGTCAACACTTAGATGCATGTAATATGATCTATTGTCTTGAATGTGTACGTGACCATCATACCATTGCATATTCTATGGAGATAAACATGCATGTTGTGATAACTTGTGTGAAGTAAATCCTAGGTGATGAAAAAGCACCCATCATAGTAGCTCTTGAAATCTTTTTGTTTCTTAAATACTATACGAATCTTAATGACTTAGGTTAGGTAGATTTGGACCCATCATAGTACCTTGTCTCTTAGTTTAAGATCACGTTAAGCCAGGTAATCAATCTGGATAACATGCCAAGTAAGAGAGTGTAATATGTATTTGACTTAATCATAGCTCATGCATGGAAAACATTCATTCATTGTTGTTGAAGTTGGGTTTGGGGTAGATCGAGCATATTTAGGGTGGAGAGAAGTTCCTAACATTCATCTCTATCTATTTTCATCAATATTTACTTTTCTGAAATTTACGTTTTTCTGCATCAGTTGTAGGTTGGCCGAATTATTTCAGCAAACAAAACAACTCCAAATAACCTCAATTTTTGTGTGGTAGTCCACCATTGAGTCTAGTGTCCTGTGTTAGTTTTTAGTGATTTTTGGTTTAGTCTACTTTATATTAGTAGTGTACTTAGTGTCCAATGGTTGAGTCTGCCAAATTTCTGGCTTTTGTGTTTTTTGCGTTTCTTGTGTTCTGGAGTCTTAGTTTCACAATCATCTACGGGTAATGACCCATATTTTATATTAAACTAAATTGATATAATCGATATAATAATAGGATATCTATGAAGGTACTTTTGCTCCTATCACCAGTCCGGACGAACAGGGCCACCCGACTTCTCAAAAGAGCGCATAATTTCATTAAAATCGCCCATAACACACCATAAGGCCAAGACCCTTATTTGGGATAATCTACAGATCATCTCCATCTTATGTCTTATGCTGATAATGAAACATATGGTGCACCATATACCCCGTTTAGTCGCCAAGATTGTCCTAGGGCCACCAAAACCCTAATTTTTGCATCCACAAACTAAGGTGAGTGATCCCGTAGATGGAGATCAATGTCATCTGCCTAAAACATCATAAGGCCACCCACACTTGTATCCAAACAAGGAACCATCTCTCCCTGCCGAAACCTTAATGGAGATTTGATTTGCTCAAATCTCGATTGGGATCAGTAGTTGGTTTCTTGTAAGAAGACTATACCTGGTTTCTTGGCAATAATCAAGGATCTGAGGGAGTCGATCTTTCCATCACATCCCGATCCACGCATATTCCAGAAAAGGATATCATGGCTTGCCATTTTTATAAGACGTAATTATATAATTTAGAGAAGAATGATGGACGAGTATATCGTGGGAAGGCCAGGAAGAAGGAAGGGAGGAGGCTGACAATAGGAAAGGTCATGAGGGACTCACGCAGGCCGATGGAAACCCTAGGCGGCAGCGCTGGGGTTCATCACTAATCTCGCAAACTTCTCCTCTGAAAAACTTGGAGCACGGATATAATTCTTTTCTTAATTATAAATCAATCCACCTACTAATTTTACCAATTGCAAATAATTTATAATTTATCAACAGATGAGTACTAGGATTAGAACCTTGTCTCGTCACTGGATAAGTTCAACACATTTTCCATGTAGCAACCTCAATGCTTAAATAGGCTATTTTTTTAGGACAAGATACGTTAATTCTCTCCACATATGGAGTACTAGGATTCGAACTTGGTTCGTCAGCGGATAAGTTCAACGCCTTGACCAACAAAGCGACCTCAATGCTTTGCGTTAAGGGTCTACTTCGACAATTACCTCACCACAAGTTTGATCTCAACACTCAGATGGAGTTCTTCTATAAAGGACTCGATTCATTTAATAGGCAGAAACTTAATTCAGCTAGTGGAGATAATTGGTGGAATTTGACTGGGACTGAAGCTAAAGAAATTGTGGAGAATCAAGCAAAAAATTCAAGGCAGTTCTAATCAAGAGATAGATCCATGGGTGCTAGTAGAAGATCTTTTAATGCAGTTGTAATAGATGGAGCCATAGAGAAGAGGTTGAGCTCTATGGAGAATGGAATAGCCTTGATTGGTAGTGCCTTGAAGGTTGACAAGAAGAAAGTAGTTGCTGCAGCATAGGTGGTATGTACCATATGTTCTGCTACAGATCATCTAGCCAAAAATTGTCCTAAGTTTAGAGCAGATGAGGAAGAAGAGAATGTGAAATTTGCTGGAAGACAGTTTAATACTTATGGAGGAAATATGGACCATCCACTTCTAAGCTATAGGGGCAACAATCTGATGAATCCTCTATCTAATCCACTCGAATTTCCACAAAGACAATCTAGAGGGGATGAACAACAATTTGGTTAGAGGCAAGCACCTCAACAACAATACCAAGCTCCACCACTTCCACTACCTCAAGCATCAACAAGTACTTCAAATTTAGTAGTATTGATTCAGTAGATGATGTTTGACAATAAGAAAGATATGAAGGAGAATCGCTAAGAGTTGAGTGCCCTCCATCAAGAAGTCAAGGCCACAACTTAGCAACATGGGAAGTCCATTAGTCTTCTTGAAAGACAGATGAGTCATGTACAACAACTATTGACTCAACAAAACTTTGGAGTGCTTCCTAGCAAGACTGAGCCTAATCCTAAGAATGAGTGTGATGTGCATGCTATGGAGTTGAGATATAGAAAGGTTTTAGAGCCACTTCTAGAGCCTAAAAAGAGGTCACAAGCATTGGAGGAACCGGTAATTGGGCAGATTATATTTGATAACCCGTTAGGAAAATCACAGCAGCTCCATTGACGGGTTGAACGAAATTCTCGACCCGTCGAATAACCGTCCTGGACATCAGTAGTGTACCTTCGACCCGCTGAGACAAAAATTTTGACCCGTCGAAGGCCGATCCAGAGGCAGAAAAAAGCAACCCTTCGACCCGTCAAGAGAAAAATCTCGACCTGTCGAAGAACACTTCAGGAACTCCAATTCGAAATGTTGAAAATGCACCTGGAGCCAATGTTCAGACAACTTCAAAAAATGGGCAGATATCCTCTAAACCTTCTTTTTCCACTGACATTCTCGTTCCTTTTTCTAACAGGTTGAAAAAGTAAGAGAATGAGGACAAAGCCAATGACATATTGGAGATCTTTAGAAAGGTTCAAGTGAACATTCCTCTACTTAAAGCATTCAAGAAAATTCCACAATATACAAAGTTTCTCAAGGAACTTTACACCACTAAGAGGAAGTATAGGCCAACCGAGACGGTAACTGTGAGTGAGAAAGTGTCTGCAGTGCTACAAAGAAAACTACCTCCCAAGATGGAAGATCCAGGGTGTTTCACTGTTCCATGCATTGTTGGTGATAATAGGTTTTTTTTGAAGCTTTATTGGATTTAGGTGTTTCTATTAATTTAATGCCCTATTCTGTTTGTAAAAAATTGAACCTGGCACAACAATTGCAACCCACATTGGTAATTATTAAATTGGCTAACAGATCTAGTTGCTACCCATTATGTGTTGTTGAGGATGTTTTAGTGCATGTAGGTGACTTGATCTTCCCAACAGACTTCTTCATCCTGGAGATGGAAAGAGAGCCAATGCTCTCTGAGCTTCCACTGATTTTGAGACGTCCATTCTTGAGGACCACCCGCACAATGATTAATTGATGTGAGGGAACTCTCACAATGAGGGTTGATGATAGAAAATTTTGCTTCAACATCTTTGAAGCAATGAAACATCCGGGTAATGCTAGTGATTATTCATGTTATTCAGTTGATGCATTTGATAGTTTTGTACAGGAATACATCCAATATTCAATAGAGGATGATGCTTTGAGGAAAGCCTTAGAGGTTGGAGGTGAAACCATTCCAACAACCTCTATTTCATGGGTCAAACAAAACTCTTAACCCGTCGAGATTGACCGGATCAACAAGGAATTGGATGAATTGGAGGCTAAGCTAGGATACAAACTTTCAAGTGTGGGGTGTGTTAATGATGAATATATAAGGATTGATTCCTTTCAAGACTTTAACATGGATGAAGAGTTCTATAATATGGTGGCTGAACTTGATTCAACACCACGAGCGACAGGTAAGTTTGTTAAACCTTTCCCATTACCTCTAACTAAAGCAACTCTTCGTCCTTCCATTGAGGTAGCCCTTGAGCTTGAACTTAAACCATTACCTGAGCATTTGAAGTATGTATT
This sequence comes from Geum urbanum, assembly GCA_946800695.1. Lineage (NCBI taxonomy): Eukaryota > Viridiplantae > Streptophyta > Magnoliopsida > Rosales > Rosaceae > Geum > Geum urbanum. The sequence continues at coordinate 27,957,110 of OX327011.1, forward strand.
CTTGGCAGCTGGTGATACTTTATCAGTTATTATTTCTTCAAAGCTAACCCAATTGCAGGAAGAAAAGTTGTTAACTATTCTCAGGGAATACAAGAAAGCAATTGGATGGACCATAATAGATATCAAGGGCATATGCCCTACTCTTTACACTCATAAGATATATCTTGAGGATGGAGCCAAGCCCACAAGGAAAGCTCAACGTCGACTTAACCCTCCGATGATGGATTTTGTGAAGAAGGAAGTGATCAAGTTAAGGGACGCAAGTATTATATATGTTATTTCTGACAGTAAATGGTTTAGTCCTATTCAGGTTGTTCCAAAATGTTCTAGCATCACTGTTGTGGAAAATGATAAGAATGTGTTGGTGCCACAAAGAACCCAAAGTGGATGGAGAGTTTGCATTGACTACTGCAAACTAAATGCAACCACACGTGATGATTACTTTCCCTTACCCTTTATTGATAAGATGTTAGAGCGTCTTGCAAGTCATGCTTTCTATTGCTTCTTGGATGGTTATTTTGGCTACAATCAGATTTCCATTCATTGAGATGATCAAGAGAAGACCACCTTTACATGCCCATTTGGCATCTTTGCCTATAGACGGATGCGCTTTGGCTTGTGCGACGTTTCAAAGATACATGATGAGCATATTTTCAGATATGGTTGAAAAAATCATTGAGGTATTCATGGATGATTTTTTAGATTTTGGTGATTCTTTTGATATGTGTTTGCATCATTTATCCATGGTTTTGAAGCATTGTGTTGAGCCTAACCTTGTCTTGAATTGGGAAAAATGTCACTTTATGGTAGAGCAAGGTATAGTTTTGGGACATGTAGTATCTGCTAGAGGCATTGAAGTTGATAAAGCTAAGGTTGATATTATGGGTATTTTATCCCCTCCTTCAACTGTGAAGGAGGTGAGATCTTTTCTTGGAATGCATGATTTTATCCCAGGTTTATCAAGGATTTTTCCCAGATATCCAAACTGTTGTGTGCATTGCTCCAAAAAGATGTAGCTTTCAACTTTGCGAATGAGTGCTTGGAGGCATTCAACAAGATGAATGAGCTTCTGACCACTGCGCCCATCATATAAGCACCCGATTGAAATTTACCTTTTGAGTTGTTGTGTGATGCGTCTGATTATGCAGTTGGTGCTATTTTGGGTCAACGTCTAGCTAAGTTGACCCATGTCATTTATTATGCTTCCAGGACGTTAAATGATGCACAGTTGAATTATTCAACTACTAAAAATGAACTCTTAGTTTTGATCTTTGCTTTGAAAAAGTTTAGGTCTTACTTGTTAGGAACTAAAGTGATCATTTTCTCTGACCATGCTGCTTTGAGATATTTGATGACTAAACAGGATGCAAAGCCCAGGTTGATTCGGTGGATGTTACTACTTTAGAAGTTTGATATTGAAATCAAAGACAAGAAAAGCACTGAGAATATGGTGGCAGATCAGCTGAGCACAATCACGCATGGATCCATTGCAGAGGATGACTCTTTACCTATGTGTGATAGCTTCCCGGATGAGCAAATTTTTGCTCTTAATGTTTTTGAGCCTTAGAATGCGGATATTGTTAACTATCTTGTATTAGGAAAAATACCATGTGACTACAGTAGAGCTTAGAATGACAAGTTGGTGAAGACATCTAAGTACTACGTGTGGGATGATCCTTATCTATGGAAACATTATTTAGATTTGTTGATAAGAAGGTGCGTTCCTGCAATTGAGTTTCAATATATTCTATCTTTTTGTCACTCACATGTAGGGGGAGACCACTTTGTTGGAAAGAAAACAAAGATGAAAGTACTTGAAGGTGGTTTCTTCTGGCCAATTTTGTTCAAGGATGCACATGAGTTCCATAAATTATGTGTCAGATATTAGCTCACAAGTAACTTAGGTCCTACAGATCAGATGCCCCAGCACCCAATTTTAGTTGTTGAAATCTTTGATGTGTGGGGTATTGACTTTATGGGTCCTTTTCCTAGCTCATACAAGAATGTTTATATTCTACTTGCAGTTGATTATGTTTCAAAGTGGGTGGAGGTAGTGGCTACTCCAACTAACAATGCTATTGTTGTTTTGAAGTTTTTGAAATCACTGTTTGTTAGATTTGGCACTCTCAAATACATCATCAATGATGGAGGTTCCCACTTTTATAACAAGTCTTTTGTAACTGTGCTCAAGAAATACAATGTTCATCATAAGGACGCAACACCTTATCATCCTTAGACGAGAAGGCAAGTGGAAGTCTTCAATAGAGAAATCAGGCAAATTTTGGAGAAGACTGTTGGACCAACCCGAAAATATTGGAGTCAACGCTTGGATGAAGCGTTATGGGCATATAGAACAACATACAAGACACTGATTAAGATGTCTCCTTATCAGATGGTTTATGGGAAAGGATGTCATCTTCCGGTGGAGCTTGAACACAATGCATATTGGGCTATTAAACAGTTTAACTTTGATATAGATGATGCAAGTGTTCATAGGAAGTTACGGTTGAGTAAGATTGATGAGATTCGAAACAATGCATATGAGTCTAGTCGAATTTACAAGGAGAAAACCAAGACATTCCATTATAAGATGATTAAGGGAAAATCATTTGTTATTGGACAAAAGGTTTTGTTATTCAATTTGCGTCTAAGATTGTTTTCAGGTAATCTTCGATCTAGGTGGAGTGGACCGTTTATTGTACTCAATGTGTTTGTTTATGGTGCAGTTGAACTTCGAAATCCAAGGAATGACACCACATTCAAAGTGAATGGCCATAGGCTCAAGCCTTTCTATGAGACAGTGATGGGAGATTTGGAGGAATTGCCCCTTCAAGATCCTTCTCCAGTGGAGTAAACTGGTGCACACTGTATGGCTAAAGACGTTAAACTTATCGCTGCTTGGGAGGTGTGGGAGCAATAATTTCAGGGTTCAGACTTAACACTGTGAAATGTGATCGAAGATAGGACATGGAACGAGGACACTAGAAATTAAGTCTTCAAAGAGTGTCTCAAAGATCCTTGTTGGTTCCAGAAGTGAGGATCGAGGTTCGAGCATTGAACCTCGATGAAGAACCTCAAAGTTTGAAAAGAGTCTCGAACTTCGAGTAGCAATGATCCATAGCAAGATTCAAATGGATCATTGGGTTGGGAGTAAAGATTGAGCTCTAAAGGCCCAGGAGGTGGTTCAGATATGTCCAAAGGGAGGGCATGAACCCAAAGAAACCCGAAATGAGGGGTAGTGCGGTGAGTAGAGAATGATCCTAGGGACATGCCACCGAAATAGGAGGTGGTTGCTAGATGTGGCCGAGGTTGGAGGATCGAACCTTGGTGCAAGAACTTCGAAGTCTAGCCACTACGCGAGTGGATGTAGTGGCTCCTGTTTTGGTGGGATTTCCAACGGTATAAATACATGAATCTGGTGAGTTTTTCCAGTTGGACATTATTCATACACGCTTGCATTAAACTCTCACTTACTTGAGTGTCAGAGAGTCTTTTGCAGGTACCCCCATCCCCATTGTTCAAACGTAATTCAACTATTGCACCATCATCTTCGAGCTGTCGTTAGAGGGGATATCAGTTTGATCGTTGGAGAAAAACTTGTGGAAGCTTAGAATCTAGCCTGACTTTTTCATGCTCCCACAAGTTGGCCCCATCTGTGGGAAACAATGACAAACGATATCCCAGACAACAAATTTGAGGTGTTACACCATAACGATAGCAAACGAGCTGAAGATAAACTAGAAGATGGTGAAGTTGATGAAAGAGCTTAAAGAAGACGAAGGGAGAAGAGCCTTATCTCCGAAGTCCAGGTGGTAAGGGAGAACAGAGGTTCGAGCCGCTGCCGCGGAGGAATGACAAACTGGGAGATAAGTGATCTCCAAGCCGAATTAGCTTGCTTCATAAGAGATGAACGAGCCAAGAAAAAATGCGTAGCTACGTCGAGGAGGAGCTGATCACCATTGCCAGAGTATGAATCCCCACTTGACAAAGAAAATACGTCCGGGGTAGAAAACCTAACAGATGATGGCAGTGAGATGGACAATGACTATGTGCCACCTTTGAGAGGTTGTGAACTGAAGGACTATGTGGCAAAGGTAGTGAAAGAAGCTTGAGGATCGAAGCCACGCGATATTGCGGCCAAGGTTTAGAGAGGAATCCTAAATTCACCTTTCACTGATGCCATATTAGAAGTTGAGAAGGCGAGACGATTTTCCATCTAGGCGTTCACAAAGTTCACTAGGACCTCTGACCCAGATGACTAGATCAAGGAATACACTGAACGATGAGGATCGAGACCACTGATCAGAATTTAATATGCAAGTTATTCCCAACCAGCCTCTCCGGGCCAACTGCAAAATAGTTCCGAGGACTAAATCCAGGATCGATATCAAGCTTTGAGAAGTTGATGCTATTGTTTATCGTGCAATACTTCTGCAACAGGAGGCAGAAGAAGGACTTCTCCACTTTGTTCAACGTCAAGCAAAAAAAACCAGGGAAGAAGCTGGAGAAATACTTCGAGAGATTCACAGATGAAATGGCCGTGACAAAGACTAACTCGAAGATCACAGTCGTTGCATTCCAAGAAGGATTGCTTGAAGGATCTCCACTGTTCAAAAAGCTAGTGAAGAAAGTTCTAAGGACTATGTAAGATATATTAGACTGCATAGAGGGTGCAATTCGTCTCGAAAGGATTAAGGGAACTCAAAAAGGTAGGGTCTCCGCCAACATCGAAGTCAAACTTGAAACTTTAAAATCTGTAGAAGTTCGAGATCAAAGGCCGAGACCGACTTCAAACCCAGAGGATCAAAGAGATATGAAAAAACCCTCGGAGTAGTGGTTCACCATTAGCCCGGCGGCCATATTCTATAAGCATGAGAAGGAGGGGATATTCAAGAAACTGCCACCACTAGCTGAAGCTATGGATCCCAATGAGAAGAAACGGTACCACCAACACCGCTGGTATAACTTCGAAGGTGCGAAGCATTGGAACCAACAATCCTAGACTCATGGGCCAGAGAAAGTTGCAACAATACAAGGTGGGGATTAGCAGTGGAGATTAAGAGCATAAGGCAGTGAATGAAGACCCTTTGGTGTAAGAGATATTGGCCATATACGGTAGTTCGTTCACATGAAAGGAGAGGACAAAAGATGAATTAGAAGCGAAACCCGACAGGCAGAGAAAATCAAAAAGGTATGCTTCGCTGAAAGGAGATAGATCTCGGAAGAGAAGGCGAATGAAAGCATATCAATCTACTTCTCGCCAAAGGATGGAGAAGGAATTCTATTCCCTTACCGAGACGCATTAGTCATCTCAACAAGGATCACCAACTGCACGATGAGAAGAGTAATGATCAACGCGGGTTGTAACGTCGACATTCTGTACTTCGAGGCTTTCCACAAGCTCGACATCGATTCAAAGTTCGTCAAAATGAGCAAATCACAAGTGATGGACTTCGATAGCGCCGAGACTTGCCCTTATAGGGAGATCACCCTTCCGGTGACCACGACTAGCAAAAAGGTAGACGTGAGCTTCGTTATCATAGATAAGCACTCGGCTTACAACGCCATGCTTGGAAGAGACTGGCTGCACCGCATGGAAGCAGACACTTCGACGAGATATCAAGTTCTGAAGTTTATCTCGGGAGATAAAAAAGCCATGTAGACTCAGTACGTGGGGACCAAACACTGTCAAAAAACATGTATATCATGGAGATCAAGAAGAAGTTTGACACAACACCCCCTAACTCGAAACTCACAGACCCAAAGCCACTCACCAAGAGGCAAAAGGAGCTCAAAGTTGTTAGTCAGAGCTCAAAATGTGAAAACAAGGAACAGTGCTACTCGAAGATGAAGATCAAGGAGGACAAACAAATTGTCAAATAGCAATTAAAGCAGGGCCTATAAGACGAAGGAGATGAGGAGAAGGTCAAACAAGAGATGACACCAACCTTAGAAGAGGTTCGAGAAGTTTCCTTTAACAACGATCCAAAGAAGAAAGTCTTGATAGGAGCTCTCCAAATCGAAGAGGAAGTTCGAAATCTAGTCAACTTCCTAACCAAGAATCAGGATGTGTTTGCATGGTTGCATCGAGATATGCCAGGTATTGACCCGAGAATAGCCTGCCATAAATTAAATACCGATCCAGATTTCCACCATACAAGTAGAAGCCGAGGAGGTTCGCGCCGGAGTGCAACCAGATCGTAAGTGATAAAGTAGATCACCTCCTCAAAGTTGAACACATAACAAAAGTATGGTGACTGACTTGGATTTTGAACGTCGTGGTGGTGAGGAAGAAGAACAGGAAGTGAAGAGTATGCGTGGATTTAACCAATTTGAATAAGGCATGCGCGAATGACTGCTATCCACTCCTAAAGATCGATCAAATGGTAGATGTGATCGTAGGCTTCGAGAAGATGTCATTCCTCGATGTTTATTCAGGTCACAATCAGATACCGTTGCCTCCGAAAGACCATCTCAAAACCACATTCATCTTAGAGAGAGGTCTCTTTTGTTATAAGGTGATGCCCTTCAGATTAAAGAACGCGGGAGCAACTTATCAAAGATTGGTAAATCTTATGTTCAAAGATCTGTTGGGGAAGACAATGGAGTTATACATAGACAATATGGTGATCAAGTGTAGATACAAGGGATATCACGCCAAGTATTTGAGAGGTACGTTCGAGATTTTGAGAAAGTACAAGATAAGACTCAATCCCTCGAAGTGCATCTTTGGTGTGTCTTCCAGCTAGTTTTTGGGTTGCATTGTGAGTAAAAGAGGGATCGAGGCAGATCCAAAGCAAGTTGAGGCTATCTTAGGTATGGAGGAACCAAGTACAAAAAGGAAATTGAAGTCCTAACTAGGAGGATAGCTGCGTTGAGTAGATTCATTTCTCGAATGACCTATCAATGTCGGCCATTTTTCAAAGCTCAAAGCTTTAAACTTTTGGGGCCATAAGAGTTTGAGGCATTTTGGGAGCTGAAGCAGTACTTGGCAAGCAAGATGTTCTTAGTGGTGCCAAGAGATATGGAGCCACTTTGCGTGTACCTAGCAGTGTCAGGAGTAGCGACGAGTGCTGCCTTATTCTGAGAAGAATGAATACATCAATGGCCGATATCCTTTACCAACCATTGCCTTCTCGAAGTTGAGACAAGGTACACTCTAACCGAAAAACTCATATTGGCATTGATACACACAAAGTGCAAGCTTCAACAATACTTTGAAGGAAGAGAAATCATGGTGTATACCGATTTCCCCATCAAAGGAATCCTCACGAAACCATATATGTCAGAGCGGATAATGAAATGGGCTATAGTGCTGAGCGAGTTTGACATCACTTACAAGCCAAGCACCGCCTTGAAGTGACAAGTCCTTGTTGATTTCCTTGTCGAATGCCACATCCCGTTAGCTATAGCAGACGTTCCATGGGAAGGGCCCAGATGGGAAATGAAAATTGATGGGTCCTCGAACTTCGCTGGGGCGGGGATGGGGATAGGCAAATTTTTGAAGAGTTCAGAAGGTTTCGTGATGGATTGTGCCGTACGTCTGGATTTCGAAGCTTCAAACAATGTGGCAGAGTATAATACCATATTGGTAGGGAAGCGAGTTTCACGCCAATTGAGGATTGAGAGCCTACAAATACACTTTGATTCGCAGCTTGTAATTGAACAATCCAATGACGAGTACACGGCACTTGACGAATGATTTCTGAGTTCTCCCAATTGTTGTTGGTGAAGATTCTAAGATAAGAAAACCATAGGGCCGATGAATTGGCAAAGATCTCATCTGGATGTATTGAAGAGCCTTTACTAATAAGGATCGATGTGCTCGAACGTTTGAGCATCAAGGAACAGATCGAACGTCAAGCCATGATGGTGGAATCGACCTCGAACGATTGGAGAGGCATAATCATCAACTATTTGGAGTTCGACATCCAACTGGAGGACCCCACAGAGGCCAGAAAGCTCAGATTCAATGCTGGTGGTGACCGATTAATTTTTGAAGTGGGTCGAAACCCAAGCTTACCCAACGTTCACGTCCAAGGATGTCTCGAACTTCTTTTGGAACCAAATCATATGTCGATTTGGAATACCAAGGGAGATCATATGTGACAACGGGACTCAATTCAATAATGATGAATTCGGGAATTCTATGATAAATACGAAATTCTATTAAGATTCTCCTCGAGAAGCTACCCAAGAAAAAATGGGCAGGCCAAAATAACAAATCAAACTATTTTCGATAGGGTTAAGAAGAGACTTCCAACAAGAAAAGGAAAGTGGTCACTAGAGTTGCCTAGAGTTCTATGGGCTTGTAGAACTACACCAAGGAAGCCAACGAATGAGACACCCATACGCTCTTGTGTATGGAATTGAGGCGGTCATTCCCATGGAGTAATTAGTGCCAATGACATGAACAATCGCCTTTGAGCAAGGCGGAAATGAGAGTCGGATGGCACTAGAGTTGGACTTTGTAGACGAAAGAAGAGAGGCAGCAACAATTCATCTCTTAAACTATCAAATCAACTTCGAAAATATTATAATCCTGGGGTGAAGCCGAGATCATTCGAGATGGGCGAATGGGTCCTTAAGTGAACAGTAGAAAGCATCAAGGCACATTGGTCAGCAAAATTCCAACCGGTATGGGAGGGACCCTTCGAGATCACTGAAGTTTACAGCAAAACGGCATACCAGTTGAGGAATGCCAGGATCGGACAACACCTCCCAAGGCCATGGAATGCAATATACTTGAAAAAGTATTACAAGTGAAAGCTTAGAAAGTACGCATGTTCGAATTTTTTGTTTGCATACAAATAAAGAACTTGTTAAGATATTTATCAAGTTCGAATTTGTATGAGCAAGCTCCTAGTCAGGAGGAAATTTGACTCTTTTTATGTTTATTTAAATCTCAAGTTTGGATAAAAAATATGCATTTGTTTCCAAAATAAGTTTCGCACTTTGATTAGTTGAACATTCCAAAAAAAGTTTCGCACTTTGATTAGTTGAACATCTATAAGTGTCGGATGTGTAAATATCTGTGTGGAAACATCGATGATGGAAAAAGTATTTCAGTTAAAGTTTGAGAACTCGAAAAGCTGAACCTCTAATCTTAACTAGGATCAAGTTTGAGAGCTAAAAGAGTTAGGAACAAGTTTGCCGAGTGTCGGTTAAAGCTCGAAAACTCAAAAAGATGAACCTCCGATCCCAACTAGGATCAAGTTCGAGAGCTAAAAGAGTTAGCAACAAGTTTGCCGAATGTTGGTTTAAGTTTGAAAACTCAAAAAGCTGAACCTATGATCTCAACTATGATCAAGTTTGAGAGCTAAAAGAGTTAGAAACAAATTTGCTGAAAGTTGGTTTAAGTTCGAGAACTCAAAAAGCTGAACCTCTGGTCTCAACTAAGATCAAGTTTGAGAGCTAAAAGAGTTAGGAATGAGTTTGACCTGCGGCGGTCAAGTTTGAGAAGCTTTTGAGCAAATAACCTCTGACCAAAAACATAGAAGGCCAAGTTCAAGAACCTTTTGAGTAAAGAACCTCTGACAAAATTGGCGTGAGTCAGGTTCGAGAAGCCAAAAGGGCCAAACCTATGACTAGAAAGCTAAGTCAAGGTCGATAAGCTATTGAACAAAGAACCGTTGGCTAGGCAATAAGAGTCCGTTCGAGAAGTTTAAGTTCCGAACAAATTGCTAAAGATCGAGGGTCAAGTTCAAAAAGCTTGGAGAGCTGAATTTTGACTCAAGATCGAAATATCAAGTTTGAAAGGCTAATAAAGAGCCGAACTTCGAGTAATTTTTTGGAGAAGGTTCAACGAAGCTAAAATAGAAGAACCTTTAACCAGGTTTAAATGGAATCCAAAAGCGTAAGTGTGGGACAACCATACACGAATAATGATTCGAAAGTTTCATCTAGAACCTCGAATTACAACAAAATCTCAAGATAAACTTGAGAATGAATGTAATACAAATCCAAAGAAGTCTTGAAGTCATAGCTTCAAAAGAGCTTAGAGGATGAACTTCGAGATTGATCTTTGAGATCGAAGTTTGGCTGCAAGATAGCAAGTTTTGTATACACGCGAATTAATCCTCCCTTCGATATTTAGAGATTGAAAGAGAGGTATTATTAGGGGCATGAGGTATGGAAGTTGTTGTTATATATAATTATATGATACTAAAGTCATAAAAAGAAAATTATTGTGTCACCGAAACCCCTATTGTACTTTTGAAGAGTACGGTACAATATAAAAAATTGAAAGTTCGAAAAGCAAAAGTGTAGATTAAAGGTCCAGGATGCTTGAGAACGGTTAGCATCGAGCAGCGAGGCCTTAATAAGAGGGTAAGAAATGTGCGGGCACACCTTACTCGATGAGTTTGAGTCAATATGAGCTAACTCTGACATTGAAATCGTGAGAATAAGCTGCACCAACGTCAGCCCTAAGGCCTCAAACTATATCCAAGAGGTGGTGAGTGGTGTCGTCATTATAAATCACATCCCCTCGAAGGCCGAACAGAGCATCCTCCAAAGCACTAATTTTAGCCTTGCTACCTTCGAGTTCGAGCTCAGGGTCATGAGAATCATCCCAGTAAGGAGAAAAGCGATCTCGAGCAGTGGCAGGTCCGAAGTGGTCTAAGATGCGGCTCCTGTTGTCACAAGGAGATGAGAAATTGTTTCGTTTGTGGCTAGATTCACTGGGATCACTGGAATAACGAGAGCTCAACATCTCTTCAAGACGAGTAACTCTTCTTTCCAAGGTCATGTCATCAGTGCTATGGTCGTGGGAATTAAAGCAAGAAAAAGGTGACATCGATTCATCAGATCGAGATCGAGACCTACAAAAAGAAAATAGCAAGTAAGTAATATTATGTTAAGTAGTATTGTTCTTAACATGCAGAGATTGTGAGAAAATGTTACCAAGCAGAGCCCTCGGGCGAGGAGATAATTATAGGCATGCTGGAAAGTTCTTTTCCCTTCCCATGTCGAGGAGTGGAGGTGCTCCCCGATTATGCAGACGTAACAAAACTAAATCTGAGATTGTTAGAGGATGGAGCCATATCTAATCTATTTTCTAAAAGAGCTAAACGAGAAGAGTTAAGGACGGAGTAGGTATGGTTTCGGTTTTATAAGTGGAATATCAAGAAGGATTACCTTAAACCCTAACAGATTTGAGTTTGAAATTGATCTTGGATAATGTTCAAAACCAAAAAGAATGAAGTGAGAAGTTAAAATGGCTTGATTTTAAAAGGTTTTTCGATGAGAAAATGGTTTGGGTTTGACTCAGTTGAGAAGTTCAACTCGAGAAGGGACTCATTATCTAGGGATTCCTTCTCAAAGTTCAAATTGAGAAAAGACTCCTCATCTGGGGATTCCTTATCGAAGTTCAAATTGGACTCCTCATTTAGAGATTCCTTCTCGAAGTTCAAATTGAGAGAGGACTCCTCATCTAGGGATTCTTTCTTGGAAAGCAACATGAGAAAGGACTCCTCGCCTAGGGATCCCTTCTCAAAGTTTGACTTGAGAAAGGACTCCTCATCTAGCGAATCCTTCTCAAAGTTCACAAGATCGAGCTACGGTTTCGAAGTTGTTCTGAACTTTGAAAGTGTCAGGTTCGAGAAAAGTTTTCGAAGGTGAGTGAAGTTATTGAAAAAGATAACTTTCTACTGTGCAAGTTTCAAAATTTGAAAGGTAAAGTATACTGAGCAGTTTTGCAAAATTAGACGCTCGAATGCGTCACCTAAAAAGGGCCAAACAAATTGTTTAAGTTACATAACCAAATGAGTTGAAGTTAAAGACTAAATAAAGAAAAAGAAAAACGAAGGCTCATCGAAACTCTCCCGGAACTCAATGATTGGGGCAGTCGGGGCACGAGCGGAGGCAGGTACCATGGCCGAGCTAGAAGAGGGGTCTTGAGGCTTCAGAGACTTCACAACATCGAGGATATGCCCAGAAGCTTCGAGAGGATCCATAGTATAGACGGCTTTCATAGGAACTTCGAGCTGATCGATGACAATATCGAGAGGAGTTGCCTCGATTGCTAGAGTAGCTGCGACAATGTCAGGATGGGAAAGGTGAGCTATAGACTTGCCTTCACCTGGAAGGGACCCAAAGAGGGGCTCGTTCTTGTACTTGTCCCCGAACTTATCATCAACCTCCCCAGGGTCAATGAACAGATGATCTTCAGGAGCAGTAAGAGCTTAGTTTCAGCCAAGTCGAAAGTATTAGGTAGAAGCGTATTGGATCAGACGTTGGCTAGTGGTGGATTCACCGTCTCGAGCCTGCATGGCATCTTTGAGGAAGCTTCAATATGGAGCATCCCCTAAAGGAGAAAAGTCATTGTTAATGGCTGGTCAATACGAATAAAGGAGGATAATATCAAAGTTCGAGCAGTTATAGATGGAAGAACTTACATCGAGTTGGCATGAGTACGTTGCTCGAAGGTTGTCGACCCAATAACCTTGCTTAAGGAGATCCCTTTCTAGATCCCTCCGGCCCAAGCGTTGGACGAAGATTGAGGAGGCATTGTGATAGTGAAAGATGGGTTGACCATCGTACAAAAACGGGAAATCTACAGAAGGCGTGGCTGGATGAGCGTCATCGGGATGAGTATGTGGCAACAAGCCAGGGAGGAAAGCGTCAAAAGTAGAAGATAGTGGTGGAGAGATAGCTGAATTTGAAGTTCAAGGTTCGAAATGAGAAATCAAGGTAAAAGTAAAGAAATGAAGGAAATAGATAAGAAGTGGAAAAAGGGTTACCTCTAGAAGAACCTTGACCGTGTGGAGGAGGTGCAAGGATATCCTGGGCAACTTTGAATGGTTCCTTCCAAGCTCGAGAAGTTCAAGATCTCAAACTTAGGAAAGGATGAGGAGCTTCGAGATTAATAGTCTTGAGCCCCAAAGTACCCTCTGATTTCTTCTTCTTCTTCATTTCTTAGGAGTTCTAAAACTCCTCAAGAACCTTCGTCACTAAGCTTCGAAGATGTTTCTTCCCCGAGGGGGCACCACTAGGAGGAAATCTTGGATTCTTGGTAGTGTACTTGTCTCTCTTGCGAATTGCATCTTTCACCAACTTGTCAGTCTCGGAAAAAAAGGCAAAGGAGGACTCCAAATCAATCAACTAGTCGAGGAAATCCTTTCCATCTCGAGGCTTCCTAGGGTAGCGAGTGAAGAGAGTGGAAGTCCTCTCTAAGAACAGAGACCAAAGAGCTTTCTGGCTTGCAACTTGGGCCATTCCTTGCCGGCCAAGAAGTTATCTAGCCAAAAGAGCCTCTCTTCGTTGAGTTCGAAAGAAGCAGCGTCAAGCTTCATGGCTGTAAATGAAGTTCGAAATTAGAATTGAAATAGATAAGTATCTTCACTAAGTAATCAAAAGGGAAAGGTGAGGATTGAAGTTGTACCTAGAGCATCAGAAAATGAGGAAGGGACTTTGAGTTTGACACCTTGGAGCTCCAAAGGCATCCAGTTACCTTCGACAATGACTAGATTGATGTGCCAGTGGGCAAAATTGGTGGACTTTTCGTCAAAACACTTCTTGCACCTTTGAGGATGGAGATTGAAGCACCTCGCTAAGTCTTTCATCTTGGCCCACGTGTGGGTGTAAAAGAAGTCGATGAGACTGATGGAGACCCGTCATTGCTGGCCGATGGCGAGGAACGCCGAGAGAAGAAAGTACGAATTAAGGCTAAGTTGCATGGGGTGTAAACCCATATGTACACAGAGAATGACAGATGTTGGGTGCAATGGAAAGCTCAGGAATCCGAGGTGGTGCTTAGCGAGCATGAGAGCACCGGTCAGAATCCTCTTGCCGAAGTACATATCACTAACTTTCGGCAACACTCGGATCGAGACACTACCCAGAGGGTTGATCTTCGCCCGCTCGATGTCAAGCTAGGCCTCGATCGAACTCCAGATCTCGGAGTCGAGGAGTTGAGGCGTGACCTCTTAATGATTGGAATCGGCTCCTGAGGAGGACTGGGCCGAGGCTGAACTATGGAGGGGAGATGGCTTGCGATAAGCACTTAAGCGAGTATGAGCCATCGAAATCGAACGAGATCAGGAAGATTAAGGTCTTTCTTATTTTAGGGTTTTGAATTGGGAAAATAAAGTGAAGAAGTGATGAGGATAGAGGGCTATTTATATTCTGCAAAATGAATGGTAGAATATAGATAGACAAGCAGCATAAGTGTTTTGTTTCTGGTGCATGAACTCGGGGAAGCGCGGGAAGAACACTTCAAAGGCGAGTTTCAAAGCTGGAGGATCGAGTTCGATCGATGCTTTGAGGTTAGTTACTTGAGAAAGATCGATGAATGATATGTTCAAGTTCGAGATCAAATATGAATTTCCCCTGTTGGGGCCAGATGTAACCCAAAGGCGAAATTGAGAGTATTGTGTGAGCAATAATTTCAGGGTTTAAACTTAACACTGTGAAATGTGATCAAAGATCGAACATGGAACGAGGACACTGGGAATTAAGTCTTACAAGAGTGTCTCAAAGATCCATATCGGTTCCAGAAGTAAGGATCGAGGTTTTGAAGCTCAAACCTCAATGAAACACCTCAAAGTTCGAAGAGAGTCTAGAACTTCGAGTAGCAATGATCCGTAACGAGATTTGGGTGGATCATTGGGCTGGGAGAAAATATTGAGCTCCAAGGGCCTAAGAGGTGGTTCCAATATGTCCAAAGGGAGGTCACGAACCCAAAGAAACCCGAAATGAGGGGTAGTGGGGTTAATGTAGCGTGATCCTAGGGATATGCCACCAAAATAGGAGGCGATTGCTGAACGTGGCCAAGGTTCGAGGATCGAACCTCGGTGCAGTAACTTCAAAGTCCAGCCACTACACTAGTGGATGTAGTGGCTTCTATTTTGGTAGGATTTTCGATGGTATAAATACATGAATCTGAAGAGTTTTTCTAGTTGGACATTATTTATACTCGCTTGCATTAAACTCTCACTTACTTGAGCGTCGAAGAGCCTTTTGCAGGTAACCCCCCCCTCCCCCCCCCCCCCCATGTTCAAATGCAATTCGATCATCGCACCATCATCTTCGAGCTTTCGTTAGAGGGGATATCAGTGTGATTATGTGAGAAAAAGCTTGTGGAAACTTTGAATCTAGTCTGACTTCTTTGAGCTCCCACAGAAGGTAAACCCATGTTGATGGAGAAGCTTGGAAACCAGATTTACATTCTTAACCATTCTCCTTTGTATTTTTCTCCATGTTTAGTATGTTTTGTGATATGTTATGTGTTTCATTCCATGCTTGTTTGATGTATTGAATGCTTTAGTTTTGTTTTACATTGAGGACAATGCAAATTTCAAGTGTGGGGTGGGGTTTATATTGTATCCTTAGTGTCTATATATAAATTTTTCGTTTTTGAGTCATGTTTTTCGAATTTTAGAGTCATTTTTGTAGCCTATGTTCGACCCGTCGAACCATTTTTTGACCCGTCAAATTTGTTTTAGGTTTTATGGAATTTTTGATATCAGAGTCTAGACCCGTCGAAGAACTTCTTTGACCCGTCGAAAATTGGTCAAATTTTAGGCAGTAGCATGCATTCAATCCGTCGAGATATGTCTCGACCCGTTGAATGATGAGGAGGTCTTTTCCGATGACTAGTTCATTGTGGAAGGATGTCTGCGTCAGTTTTTGGTATTTTTGAGTTTTTCTGTGTTTTTCTTGTATATTTTAGTGTCTTCCATGAAAAACCAAATACAAAAGTAAAAAGTGTCAAGAAAAGTAACACAAAAAGAGTCTTTTGTTTTTGTTTTGAGTCTTAAGAGCCGTTAACTTATCCATGATGTGATTATATCTTCCAAAATTGTGACTAAGAGTGAAACATGTGATTATGTGATTGAAGTTTCTTTGGTTAATATTGATGTATGGTGCATATGAGAATGCGTAGTGGATGTAGAAACAAGTTATCATGGTACATATCTATGAGCATGCTAAAACTTTATTGAGATTCATTAACCTGTGAGTGATTGAGCATTAATGTGATTATACATGCTTTCTTTGTTATGTCAATTGCTTGCTACAGATTAAGTTAATAGACTTCAGAGATTACTAGAACTTGCTCTTGTGTTTTTCAAAGCTTATAGTCATTACATGTCTTGATTGAGGAAGTGATAAAGGCGCTTAGGATCTACAACCATTGTCTTATATAGCTTGTGCCCCGACTTTGAGTACACAAGATGTGCACCCCTTAGTTAACCACTTTGAGCTTACTTGATAGCCTTTTTGTCATCACCCGCATAACCTTAACCTTGAACCTTAGAATAGTTATATCTTTACCTTTTCTCTAGGACTTAGTAGAGTTATACATGAGACAGGTACTTGAAGATCAACGTAATGGCTTATGAAGGTGATACAAAGGAATAAGTGTGCGGTATCAAGCAAGGGGTGTGTTGCAAAAAAAACATGAAAAAAAAATCGGCAAGAAAAGGAAAAAACTTGTTCTTGTGTGTTGTAGCTTGATACCCCAGGTTAACTGTTGATGTAAAGAATGACGTGAAGGCCCAACAAGATGAAATACAACCATAATGGTGACACATTTGAGATAATTCAATGGTGAAGATACTTTAATGGTTGCAAAGCTCGAGAAAAAGTCTCTTATTGTTGGTGCTTTATTAGGTTTTAAAACTTGTTCTTGAATTTCATATCCTTTTGTTCTATATGAAAGGACCCAACCCCGATTTAGCTTCCTAAATCGGAATCAAACCCCTTCGAAAACACGAACCAACAAAAACTTTTCGAAATTTGGGCAGAGTTTCGTTACTAGCGTGGAATTACCATTACCTGCATGCGAAAAATACATTTCATCCTATGCCACAAAAAGCAAACCGTGGGCACCAATCCCATCCGGATTTCTCAATATCTCAACAGTAAAGTAAACAATATATATAATAGTACTTTACTGAAATCCGGGTTTAAAATCGTATAACATATTCAACAGAAAACTCAGAGCGACCTCTAATACATAATCATATAAGTATACCACAGTAGGTAGGACAATAAACCTACTGGAAGAAATAAGGTAGCTCGAGCACTATGCCTCCGACCACGACGTGCGACTCCAGAGTCCGAACTACAAACTGGACACGGAAACCGAAAAGCCCAGGGGAAAGACAATAAACACGTTAGAATGAGTGGACGAAAATAAATGTCTTTCACCAGTTATTATATATGTTTAAAATAACATATGCGAGTCCAGGTAAATAAAAACAACATAGTACACGAGGTAAAACTCATACTCCTCCAGTGTACTGAGCATGCAAGTAAAATCCCACGGGGTCACTCATGGACTCCTCCGTGCTAGTACAGTCTGAACCACGGAGTCCCTGACTGCCACGTGATTCTAAGCAAGAAATGGCCTCGGTTCCGGGGTACTGCCCCTCACCGGTCTGGTTGGGGAAACGCCCCTCCAGGCAGCCCTCCGTCGGGGATCAGCCGACGAGGCAAGGTGTATCGATACAACAACGTAACTGAGATTGTACTCTGTGTAAACCAAATCATAAACAGTTCGATGCAAATGCATGAAACAGCATATAAGTGTATGTATAGTCGTATACGTATCGTATAAATATAACCGTATAACCGTAAAACACATGCTCATAATAAACATAATCTCGTATGAAATCTCATACTCGTAAAACCATAATCATGCTGCATGCTCAAGTTCACAAATCATAAATAAAAGACTCGCAATCAATCCGTGAAAATAAATTGTCCACTAACAGACTAGCGTAACGCGATACGCGTTAACCCGTGATCCGGCGGAAAGTCCATCGCCAACGAACGATCACGAACCCCTGAATATTCACAAAATCTATTTCTCAAAGTCCTAACTCGACAATACAAATCAAATCACGAGAAACCACCGTTCTCGGAAACACGTAATTCAATGTCGACGAATCGTCGAAAATCCAATATGTACACCTCAATACCTCGCTGTACTTTCAGATGCTCAACTCGAGAAACGAACCTCCCCACTGCGATCGGGGCGCGATTTCGAGTCAAATGACAAGCAACTTGTCGAAAATCCCAAAAAGTCAAAGTTGACAGCCGTTGACCGCCACCCACGGCGACGCCGCCACTGACCGCAGAACTTCACGGCGGAGCTACCTCTATTCCACTCAAAATTACCCACTGAGCAACTTTCATAACTACAACAAAGTCCAATTTAAACTCTAACTCATCCAATTTCATGTAAAACCGAATTGTCTCACAAATTTCAAACCCAAAATTCTCCACACACAAATCAAATTGGAACACCATACCTATATAGTTATAATCATGGAGATGAGGGCTACAAAACCCAGTCCTTGTTTGAGCTCAACTCGACGCAAAACGAAAGTCACCATTAACCCCCAAAACCTTGAACTTTGGTTCCAAATATCTCTCTCCACCGTGAGCTCCACCACGAGAGGAGGTCGGCACGGGGACGGGGGCACCGAGACGAGTCGAACGGGACCAGCCCCGCCCTCTGGGGTGGCCGGAATCGTCGCACCGCCGTGAGCCGCCGTGTGCCTTCGTCACCATCTTTTCAGCCCGCGTTGACCGGCCAAGAATTTATGACCAATGTTGACTTTCCAAAACAGGTAAGTGCACTATTTATACTTTCCCAAAAAGGAAACCTCTAATATTCACTTTTCGGCAAATTTCAAACACGCGTAATTTCCTCGTCGTAATTCCGATTCCGATAATTCTCGCGGCCACATACTCGTTTCGACGTACTCTTCGATAATCACCCAAAGTCAAACACATCGACCAAACGGATAAAAAAAATCAACCATTCACACCACACATATTAAATCGACAAAATAACCAATAATCGGAAATATTCACAACTTAAACTCCGTAACTCAAAATCATGCTCCAGAAGTTCCTACGAACTCGAAATTAAATTCTGAACAACTTCTGTGAAGGATCCGAAGCAAAATTCTCGTCCGATAATTTAGTCGCGAACAAACCTGCCATTTAAATCCATTTCCGTCGAAACTTCAAATATTCATAATTAATTCCTCAGTTGTCCAAATAACGATCCGGAACCGCCCACGAACTCGTAATCACACGTACAACGACTCTCGAGAAGAGACCCAGCTCCAATTCTCGGCCAATAATTTAGTCGTTAACACGTTCGGCGATTCGAATAACTGTCGGACAGCTGCGACTACGCAGTAACTCACGTATATAGCTGATCAAACTGCTGATTCTGGTCCGGGTCGTCACAAATCCACCCCCCTTAGAAAAATTTTGACCTCGAAATTTCTGAGTCTGCCGACTGCAAGGTAGGAGCACTGCCACTGCATATTGCTCAACTCTCCAGCGACAATGTCGATTGAACAACTCTGATCACAAACTCCACAATAGGAGATAACTCCGTGCTGAAATCATTGTACCCTCAAATCACAAATCTGAACTGGCTTCCCACAATCGCCAAGTGTTCCTGCATAAGGAGCTGATAGGGTACACCACACGAAACACATCTGAAACACAGTTCCGCCACACGGAACACAACACACACACAAAAGCCAACACTATAGGCGGTGCCGAACCATACGGCATAACACAAACTCGCCTATGGCCACATACAAATCAAAACAACGTGCCAATTCACAACTCAGTTCACACATTAATATAACTCACATACTCATATCAGCATAGCTCAAACATCGAACTCGGGCAATAATCAATCCATTTCCGCTAACCTGACAATCTGTGGTAACACATTCCTCAAAATCAGAATCAAACATCAACTCAAACTTAAACCAAACTCACTCCAACACTATGGAGTACAACATCGTACCTCAAATCGACATCAAACAACGTTAATTCATTGTGGTCAACAAACTGGTACCGCAAGCAACCTCAAACAAGAGAAACTGCTGGTCCCGAATCCTCCGGAACTGCAATACCGAGGTCCACAACATTCCCTCCAAGGTCTGAATAGTCCTCAAAGATCGCCCACCAATCTGAGGATAAAAAACTGGTACCAAACCGTAATATGGTCCCCAATGCTCGCTGCAAAGCTCGTCAACACTTTGTTGTAGCTGATTATCTCGATCAGCGAACTGGAACACAGGTACGCCACGTAGATGGACAACCTCCATCAAATACAGCCATGACAGCTTGCCACTGAAATCGTCTCCGAAAGTACAAGGAAACATACTAAATTCATCAAACGGTCCACAAAGGCCTGGCAACTGGTATCACAAACCAAAGTGTACAAACACACACAATCACAGCAGCAACTGCCATGTCTAACCGGAAATCTCAAATGGTTGACACATCTCGGCAAGTCTCTGCCTCCTAGCCATCGCCAGTCGACAAATGTGGCATCAGCACACACAGGCTGCTACATTGCTCTTCATGTTGCGTCACTAGTAGTAAACTCGAAGTACTAGACACGTCTCCGTATCACTAGCTCTAAATGCGCACAAAACCACGAGCCTCAACCTCATCATACTCAAACTCAGCTCTCGTAGCCCACAACTTGGTTAACACGGAAACTTGAGCCACACACACATGGAACACTGAAGCTCCTGGCTCTCGACTGAATGCATCAACAACAACATCCCAGATGGATGGTCAAAGTACAACCACTAACTTTTCCGAACAAACTCAAAGGTACAACCATGGTCATGAGTCGACCCCATCCATCTACACTGCCTCAAGCCCAAATCTGGCCGAAAATGCAAGTGGATGAAACTCAATGGTCGGTGTACATCCTACACTGCACTGTACGCCATAGTAGTAGTATCTCGAACTCTCTGATGCTAACATAAAGACAGCTACACCCAAAACATACACAGAATACGTAGCTACATAAAGTCTCCAATGCCTGAAATCATGAGCCACCGCTCTGCTACACAACATCAAAACATAACCAAATCTATACCTCGATGCATCGCCACAACCCACGAACTCATCGCGATCGTCGGTAAGGTCAAAACCGAAGCAACGGTCAACCATCCTTTAGGAGCAAATAACTCTCCTCGCGTGCATCGAACCACTCGAACTTGACGCCTTCTTCGTCAATCCGGAAAGTAGAGTGGCAATCCGGGAAAATCCTGTACAAGCCGTCGGTAATAACCTGCCAACTCAAGAGACCTCTGATCCCTGGTACAATGGTAGGGAATTCCCCAAATCACCACGGCTTCAAACTGGTCAGGATCCACACCAACTCCCTCGGATAACATCTCATAGCCCAAAATCTTCACGCTAATCTGCCAACACTCACACTGGCTAAACTTACAAACAGCTAATCGTCTCGCGAAGTCCGCAAAACTGCTCGCATTGCTTCAGGTACTGATCCACACTCCTGGAATACATCAGGATGTTGCTGACATATATGACCGCAACTCGTCCAGAAACCGTCTGAACACCTGGTCTATCAAGTTCACACGATCTACGGGGCATTGGTCCACCACATGAAGTGACCAAGAACTCCAGATGCTCGCACCGAGATCCGAAAGCTATTCAAATCACATCTGACTCTTTCAAATCTCAACTGATGGTATCCAGACCCAAAATCAATCTTCAACAAGACTGAAGCTCTCGCAAGCTGATCAACCAATCGTCAATTCGAAGCGGAGGATACTCACACTCCTCTGAAGCAATTCGAGCTTCCGGTACTCAATGCACCACCTCGTCAAATCATATAACATTCGTGTAAACAATGCAAGAGCACACCACGCAGATACGCGGGGTCGCATGAAATCTCCTGAAACCTCCTCCAGCAACTCCTGGAGTCGAAACTGTAATTCCATTAGCTCCGCTGGCTCAGAACGACAATGTGTCGGTAAAATGAGTCCAGCGCCCGGTACAAACTCAATGGTGTGGTCGGTCTCCCGAACTGGAGGAACACCTGGTAACTCCTCCGGAATACACTTGGAACCACCTTGATGTCGCCAATGTCAGGCACAGCAACCGTAGTATCCACATCATAAACTAAACAACAACACAACTCGTCTCCACAAACCGCTCGACCTTCACCAAGAAACAGCATCTCGGAAAAATCTGGTCGTCGAAACACAACCTCCTTCTCGAGGTACTCGAACACAGCCAAATGCGTCGTCAGTAAGTCCATACTCACAATCACACCCAAAGCCACAATGTCCAGCTATAACAGATCCGCGGCCAACACATAACCTCCAACAAGGATCTCGCAACCTCCGGATGGATACAATACTCTCCAAAACCTCGGAAATGGAGATGCAGGTACAATCGCCATGGATATCAAGCAACAGTAACCTTGGAGAAAAATCTGTCCTCAAACAAGGTCATGGCACGAACTCCAACATGCCCAACTAGCCGCCCACATCAATTGCGACTTTCTGAATAACTCATCAAAATGTACATTGGTCAAACTTCAGAAACAACATGAGGATCTCCTCGTGACTCTGAGCTACCGAACCGCTAACACAGCTGGCTGAGGGTGCTCCCTCACAACGTGACCCTCCTGACCACCGAAACAGCAACTGAAAGTGCTCTATGAACACAAGTCACCGCAACACCTGCTGCGTGAAAGGATCACCAACGATCGCCCAAACTCATACCACAGGAGCAAGTCCGCTACACTGTGATCTCCGCCATCGCCAAACGGATCCTCTGCTTGATCTGATGGCCCACAACATAATCGATAAGGTCACAGCCTGATGAAGTCACTGATCTCGAGGTGCCTGAACTCAACCTCATCAAAACATCTCGACTAAGTCCACTTTCCACTTTCCTCAACCATCACATCGAATACCGCGTACATCTTTCCTTCTCGACAGCCTCGCCACTGAGTGCAACACACTAAGCTCCTCGCGGCTATCTCGAGGCACATCAATAAGACTCTCTCTGATACTCAGGTTCAAACTCATCTCGAACCTCGTGCATCGCTTCCTCTGAAGCCACATACCCGTGCAAACAGGGACAAACATGTGAACAATGCATCTCTGCCTCAGGTGGGTAAACACTCCACATTCGATTGCTGGGTAGCCAGTCAAACCTTTACCGTATAAACAACACTCTGAATGTAGGCCATGGAGTCACAACCGGAACTCACACCATATCAGCCTACCAAATACAACAATCTGACTCAGGCAAACATCAACGCCACAATTCTCAGCTCTGAGGCAACATGTAGACGCTCATACCCACACAACCAGGCAAACCGTGCCACACAATTCTCTGAACTCTAAATACTCATCCAAATCCACAGTTCACTGGCAAATAACACGTCGATTGATCCTCAATAGGATCCACAACCGAAACGACACGGAAAGCACGTCAAGAGGCATCATAATGAATAAAACATCGTTCACAACAAGTGGAACGTAATCATGGAACTTTAAATATTTGAAAGTATACAACACCTGGAATATTGATGATTATCCGCCGGCCGGTCGGGTCACCATTCCAGACATGCTGTACATTCTCAAATATCCTTAGTAAACACGACTACAGAAGTCTACATAACCTATAACCTAATGCTCTGATACCAAGCTGAAAGGACCCAACCCCGATTTAGCTTCCTAAATCGGAATCAAACCCCTTCGAAAACACGAACCAACAAAAACTTTTCGAAATTTGGGCAGAGTTTCGTTACTAGCGTGGAATTCCCATTACCTGCACGCGGAAAATACATTTCATCCTATGCCACAAAAAGCAAACCGTGGGCACCAATCCCATCCAGATTTCTCAATATCTCAACAGTAAAGTAAACAATATATATAATAGTACTTTACTGAAATCCGGGTTTAAAATCGTATAACATATTCAACAGAAAACTCAGAGCGACCTCTAATACATAATCATATAAGTATACCACAGTAGGTAGGACAATAAACCTATTGGAAGAAATAAGGTAGCTCGAGCACTATGCCTCCGACCACGACGTGCGACTCCAGAGTCCGAACTACAAACTGGACACGGAAACCGAAAAGCCCAGGGGAAAGACAATAAACACGTTAGAGTGAGTGGACGAAAATAAATGTCTTTCACCAGTTATTATATATGTTTAAAATAACATATGCGAGTCCAGGTAAATAAAAACAACATAGTACACGAGGTAAAACTCATACTCCTCCAGTGTACTGAGCATGCGAGTAAAATCCCATGGGGTCACTCATGGACTCCTCCGTGCTAGTACAGTCTGAACCACGGAGTCCCTGACTGCCACGTGATTCTAAGCAAGAAATGGCCTCAGTTCCGGGGTACTGCCCCTCACCGGTCTGGTTGGGGAAACGCCCCTCCAGGCGGCCCTCCGTCGGGGATCAGCCGACGAGGCAAGGTGTATCGATACAACAACGTAACTGAGACTGTACTCTGTGTAAACCAAATCATAAACAGTTCGATGCAAATGCATGAAACAGCATATAAGTGTATGTATAGTCGTATACGTATATCCGTATAAATATAACTGTATAACCGTAAAACACATGCTCATAATAAACATAATCTCGTATGAAATCTCATGCTCGTAAAACCATAATCATGCTGCATGCTCAAGTTCACAAATCATAAATAAAAGACTCGCAATCAATCCGTGAAAATAAATTGTCCACTAACAGACTAGCGTAACGCGATACGCGTTAACCCGTGATCCGGCGGAAAGTCCATCGCCAACGAACGATCACGAACCCCTGAATATTCACAAAATCCATTTCTCAAAGTCATAACTCGACAATACAAATCAAATCACGAGAAACCACCGTTCTCGGAAACACGTAATTCAATGTCGACGAATCGTCGAAAATTCGATATGTACACCTCAATACCTCGCTGTACTTTCGGATGCTCAAATCGAGAAACGAACCTCCCCATTGCGATCGGGGCGCGATTTCGAGTCAAATGACATGTAACTTGTCGAAAATCCCAAAAAGTCAAAGTTGACCGCCGCGTTGACCACCGCCCACGGCGGCGCTGCCACTGACCGGAGAACTTCACGGCGGAGCTACCTCTATTCCACTCAAAATCACCCACTGAGCAACTTTCATAACTGCAACAAAGTCCAATTTAAACTCTAACTCATCCAATTTCATGTAAAACCGAATTGTCTCACAAATTTCAAACCCAAATTTCTCCACACACAAATCAAATTGGAACACCATACCTATATAGTTAGAATCATGGAGAGGAGGGCTACAAAACCCTGTCCTTGTTTGAGCTCAACTCGACCCGAAACAAAAGTCACCATTAACCCCAAAAACCTTGAACTTTGGTTCCAAATATCTCTCTCCACCGTGAGCTCCACCACGAGAGGAGGTCGGCACGGGGACGGGGGCACCGAGACGAGTCGAACGGGACCAGCCCCGCCCTCTGGGGTGGCCGGAATCGTCGCACCGTCGTGAGCCGCCGTGTGCCTTCGTCACCATCTTTTCAGCCCGCGTTGACCGGGCAAGAATTTATGACCAATGTTGACTTTCCAAAACAGGTAAGTGCACTATTTATACTTTCCCAAAAAGGAAACCTCCAATATTCACTTTTCGGCAAATTTCAAACACGCGTAATTTCCTCGTCGTAATTCCGATTCCGATAATTCTCGCGGCCACAAACTCGTCTCGACGTACTCTTCGATAATCACCCAAAGTCAAACACATCGACCAAACGGATAAAAAAAAATCAACCATTCACACCACACATATTAAATCGACAAAATAACCAATAATCGGAAATATTCACAACTTAAACTCCGTAACTCAAAATCATGCTCCAGAAGTTCCTACGAACTCGAAATTAAATTCTGAACAACTTCTGTGAAGGATCCGAAGCAAAATTCTCGTCCGATAATTTAGTCGCGAACAAACCTGCCATTTAAATCAATTTCCGTCGAAACTTCAAATATTCATAATTAATTCCTCGGTCATCCAAATAACGATCCGGAACCGCCCACGAACTCGTAATCACACGTACAACGACTCTCGAGAAGAGACCCAGCTCCAGTTCTTGGCCAATAATTTAGTCGTTAACAAGTTCGGCGATTCGAATAACTGTCGGACAGCTGCGACTACGCAGTAACTCACGTATATAGCTGATTAAATTGCTGATTCTGGTCTGGGTCGTCACACTATAAACCCATGAGCCTAGCCCCATTACAACATTTGAAAGACCTTTTTGATCCTCAAAAAAGGCAGCCTTTGATCTGTGGAGATAAGTCATGAGAGTTAAGCATATGATTTAGTTCATTTGGCAAGTAATTGAATTGAGTTAAAACCTTAGACATATTTTGAGAGAAACACTTATGAGAGCATGTTCATGTGAGGTTGAATCTAGACTTGTTTATTGCATGCTACAACTTTACATTCATCATGATTATGTCTTCGTCCTACATATTACATGTGTCTCATGCATTGACATTAGCCTTCGAAATTATGTGGATTGAATTCAAAAATATTATGTGAACTTGGTGTTGCAATGATTAGAAAGATTACTAAGACAACGTGTTAAAGGCATTAGTGTTTTTGTAGCTTTTGTAACTATTGAGTCTTTTCAGAGTCTAAGTTTAGTGTTTTGCTCGAGGACTAGCCAAAGCTAAGTGTGAGGTATTTTGATAGTTGCATAAATATGAAACTCTCTTGTGCTTAATTATTCCCAAAATACTTGGGTTAATTGTTTAGTTTTCAATAATAATTATGTTTTTGTTTATTTAGGTTATTTGGAGGAAAATACAAAAAGGAGCCAAAAAAAATAATTCTATTCAAATAAGGAATGATGATGTGGAAGTCCATGTGACGATGACTCAACCCTAAATTGATGAAGAGAGGTTCACGATCACACTTATAAAAGCCTCTTCACACATATACAATTTGCGCACCAGCAAATCTTACTCCGCTGCGAGTAGACAACCAATGAACAACGAGCACAGGATCTAGGCCACCCGACAGAGCGTGGGGATTCAAAGATTCACTCGAGCTACGACGATGGCGATCAGAGGAGTTCAGCCCACCCGACAGAACGTGGGGATTCTAAAGATCTACGAAGTCACCCTATCCACTATTCTCACACTACTTCCTTAAGATTGCTCTGCTTTATACTTGCCCGAAGGTGTAAAGTATCGATTCTTTGTGGCTTGGCAGAGACAAGTAGGACTCAACGAGCGAGGTTGGTGCTCTCATCGCTCCAATCGCTTAACAAGAAGCAAAGACTACGCAGCACACAACACAACGATATTCTGACTTCGGCAGTGGCACGCCTCACACACAGCACATCAACAACAGTGGATCCTAAAGTGATAGTTTGCGGCAACTCCATTTGCAACGACCTGACCAGAGAAAATCGAAGCCAAACATTTTGGCACACCCAGTGGGACTCAGGTTTAGTGTCTTACAATCATTGATCTGTATCAGAAAACATTCATAAGTTGCTTTAAACATTTGGAACCTACATTCTGGAAACACAACTCAGCTACTTGTAGGGGTTTAAGCAACGAGGAAGTACTACAGAGGTTTGGAGTAACAATGACTAAAGGTAGATCACCATCTTCATCGTCATCAGAACCTAGAACTATCGAAGAAATCAAGGCCATGGACTTTGAGTCCTACAGAGATTATTCGCTCGAGCAAGAACAGCGAAGAAACGCAAACATCGAGCGAATACTGAACAATATGGAGGCCAGTGACAAGGTGGTGTCCAGAGTTCAGACCAGACTAGATAGCCTTCACGAGTCTCGAGAGATCGAGCATGTTCGACACTTTCATAGTGACTCTCGTAAATCTCACTAACACTATGACGGTTAGCTTCGCTTTGATCAACGACAGACTTGGAGAGCGAGAACCTCTCTTCCATGATGATGAAAAAGTCAAAGATAATGATATCCCAGCTCCACCCCTTATTTTGCCAAATCTGGAGCGAGAATTGGAGGAAATGATTAATCGCATCATTAGAGGCTTCCAGGTGCAGGAGGAGCTCCAGTAGCCTATAACGAGTCGTTCCCACCACTACCATTTGGATGGAAGTGGCCAAAGGGTTATCGATCTATCTCGTTCACTCGCTTCAGCGGTGAAGGAGTGGAGCCAGCAGCTACCCACATTGCTCGATTCAGGGTAGAATATGGACCATAGGGGAGGCTAGGTGAGTTCAAGCTAAGAGTATTTACATCCTCATTGTCAGGAGCAGCACTGCATTGGTATACAAACTTACCTGCGGGCTCGGGCCGCGACTGGGCAATGATGGAAAGATTGTTCACTGAATACTTTGGCGGATCAGAACCAGCTGTGAAACTTGGGAAGCTATGCCAAATGGTGCAAATGACAAGCAAATCTCCAGTGGCATACTTGCATAGGTTTAGGACTGAGTACACCAAGAGTAGGACTTCATGCAGTATGGAGGAATTGGTGGACATCGCGGTTGGATGACTCGAAGAACGTTTGTATACAACGTACTTGGATGTGAAGTTTACATCGTTGAATGATCTCATCGATATTGTAGCGCAAACACATGCCACGTACGAGGAAGCCGACAGTAGGCGCAACGCATCCAGAGAAACATATACTCCAAAGACTCCATACCGGGAACGTCCTAAGATAATTACAGTAGTGCAAGAAGAAGAGGAATCCGATGGATATGATTCAGACGATGCGACGGTGGCTGGTCTGGAATTAACAGCCAAGAATATGGTCAAGTCCAAGAAAATAACTCCCTCAGAGGGGCCAGTACGAGTTTTGACCAGTGCTTTCACGAAATCAGAATTCGAATTATACATAAATAATGCAAACGCAGCTCACGAGATCATCGAAGACTTGAACGAAATGAAGCTGACCAAATCCAACTTTGGAGTATACCCTACTGCAGAGCAATTAAAAGGAAAGAAATATTGCAAGTTTCACAACATGTGGAACGATACTACCAAGGATTGCATCAAACTGAATGATCAAATCTAGAAGTTGATTAATGAAGGGAGGCTTGCAATCGATGCATCACCACATATTGCACTACTCAATTGAAAACCTTTCACAGAAACTTCGGTAGGAGCAGTAGAGCTCATAAAGCCAAAGACCATCGGTACGTTCCACAGCGATATGATGGAGCAAATCCTGGACGAACTAATTAAAGAAGGAATCACGAATGTACCTAACCCTACAACATTATCTCCACATAAAGGATTATACTGCAAGTTCTATCTTGCTTGGACACACAATACAAACCAATGTGTGGCCTTGCGAGAACAGATCCAGAAGTGGATCGATGAAGAGGATATCATTCTCCCGCACTGCGAGGAAGAAGAAACTGTCGAAGGATCATTCATGGTTGGTACTCTGGAAGTGTCTTGGCATAGAGGAGCCAAGCGAAAGAAAATGTTAGATCTAAAAACCACGAGTGAAATAGTCCCTCGCAGAAGTAACAAAGAAAACCCCAAAGGGAAGCAAAAAGAGGTTTGCAGAGAGGCAACTCTGGTAGTGCTTTGTACTCGATGTAAGGCAGAGTGTGGCCTTAAGATGACTTATGAAGAGTTCGTAGAGACAGTGCGAGTGGGATTAACAGTCAAGTCTCCACCTAAAAGCTACTAGCCAGCGAGCCAGAAGGAATCAGGCACAGTTGCCAAGGAGTCTAATCTGTTCAAAAGAATACGAATGGCAGAGAAGAAGGCTGACATAATTGGTGAAAGGCTGCGAGCATAACCGAGCAAACCTTATATCCCTCCAGCAAGCAGATCTGTGATTAAGGAAGACGTGTGGTACGTAAATTCAGGAGGAAAGACTGTGGAGATTACCCTCACCAGAAAAAGGAAACTACAGCGTCAATTCGAGGCTGCGAATAGAACTTTAGAGGCCTTAGACAAAGGTTTGATCAAGCCAGAGCAGCTAGTGGAGTCACCAGAAAAAAATCAGAGAAGAATGAATAGGCTCGCGGCTACACCGATGATCACATTCAATAAAGGGTCCAGCAGACCGAAGATACGAGCAACCAAACCAAGTGTGTTTTTTCGTATAGACAAGGTCGAACCTGATGCAGAAGCACAACGAGTGTCAAAAAGAGCTCAAGAGATGCTTCGAAGGTGTGAATCATTGAAACCGACTATCCTGGAACTCATGGACCAGGAAAAGTTGCAACAATATAAGGTGAAGAATACCGGCGGGAACCAAGAGCAGAACACGGTGGATGAAGATCCTCTGGTGTGCAAGATATTTGCCATATACGGTAGCCCGTCCACGAAAGAAGTGGACGAGAGACGAATTAGAAGTGAAACCCGATAAGCACAAAAAATCCAAAGGGTGTGCTTCGTTGAAAGGAGAGAGATCTTTGAAGAAAAGGCGAATAAGAGCCTATCAATCTACTTCTCACTAAAGGATGGAGAAGGGATTTAATTACGTCACCGAGACATGTTAGTTATCTCAACTAGGATCGTCAACTGCATGGTGAGAAGAGTAATGATTGACATGGGTAGTAACATCGACATCTTGTACTTCGAGGCTTTCCGCAAGCTCAACATCGATTCGAAGTTCGTCAAAAGGAGCAAGTCCCTAGTGATGACCTTCGATAGCGTCGAGACTTGGCCTTATAGGGAGATCACCCTCTCGGTGACCACGACTGGCAAAAGGGTAGACATGAGCTTCGTTATCATTGATAAGCACTCGGCTTACAACGCCATGCTTGGGAGAGACTGGCTACACCGCATGGAAGCAGAAGCTTCGATGGGATATCAAGTTATGGAGTTTATCTGGGGGGGGGGGGGGAAAGACGTGTAGTCTCAGTGCGTGTGGACCAAACGCTGTCGAAAAACTTGTATATCATGGAGATCAAGAAGAAGTTTGTTACAGTACCACTTAGCTCGAAGCTCACAGACAGAAAGCCGCTCATCAAGAAGCAAAAGAAACTTGAAGCTACATGTCAGAGCTCAAAATCTGACAACAAGGAACGGTTTGACAACAAGGAACAGTCTGACTTCAAGATGAAGATCGAGGAGGACAAAAAAATTGTCAAATAGCAATTAAAGGATGGCCTATTAGATGAAGGAGATGAAGAGGAGGTCGAACAAGAGACGACACCAACCTTAGAAGAGGTTTGAGAAGTGTCCCTTAACGGCGATCCAAAGAAGAAAGTCTTGATGGAGCCCTCTAAACCGAAGCGGAAGTTCGAAACCTAGTCGACTTCCTAACCAAGAATCAGGATATGTTCATATGGTCACATCGAGATATGCCACGTATTGACCCGAGAATAGCCTACCATAAGCTAAATACCAATCCAGATTTCCCACCATATAAGCAGAAGCCGAGGAGGTTCGTGCCGGAGCGCAACTAGATCATAAGTGATGAAGTATATCATTTCCTCGAAGTTGGGCACATAAGAGAAGTATGGTATCCAACTTGGATGTCGAACATAGTTGTGGTGAGGAAGAAGAACGGGAAGTGGAGAGTATGCGTGGATTTCACCAATTTGAATAAGGCATGCGCGAAAGACTGCTACCCACTCCCGAAGATCGGTCAGATGGTAGAGGCAACTGTAGGCTTTGAGAAGCTGTCATTCCTTGATGCATATTCTAGTTACAATCAGATACCATTGGCGCCAGAAAACCAGCTCAAAAACCACATTCATCTCAGAAAAAGGCCTCTTCTGTTACAAGGCTATGCCCTTCTGTTTAAAGAACGCAGGACCAACTTACCAAAGGTTAGTAAACCTTATGTTCAAATATCTGTTGGGGAAGACAATGGAGGTATACATAAATGATATGGTGGTCAAGAGCAGACACAAGGGAGATCACACCGAAGACTTGAGAGGTACATTAAGATTTTGAGAAAGTACAAGATGAGACTCAATCCTTCGAAGTGCATCGTTGGAGTGTCTTTCGGCCAGTTTTTGGGCTACATTGTGAGTAAAAGAGGGATCAAGGGGGATCCAAAGCAAGTTGAGGCTATCCTAAGCATGGAAGAGCCCAATACGAAAAAGGAAATTCAAGTCCTAACTGGAGGGATAGCTGCATTGAGTAGATTCATCTCTCGAATGATCGATCGATGTCGATAATTTTTCAAAGATCTAAACCTCAAAGCTTCGAACTTCTGGGGCCATGAGAAATTGAAGGCATTCTGGGAGCTGAAGCAGTACTTGGAAAGCAAGAATTTCTTGGTGGTGCTAAAAGACATGGAGCCACTTAGTCGTGTCAGGAGCAACAACGAGTGATGCCTTATTCCGAGAAGAATGAACACATCAATGGTCGATATCCTTTACAAGCCATTGCCTTCTCGAAGCAGACACAAGGTACATTCCAACCGAGAAACTCATATTAGCATTGATACATGCAAAGCGCAAGCTTCAACATTATTTCGAAGGTAGAGAAATTAAGGTGTATATTGATTTCCCCATCAAAGGAATCCTCATGAAACCAGATATGTCGAGGCGGATGATGAAGTGGGCCATAGAGTTGAGCAAGTTCGATATCACTTACAATCCACACACCGCCGTAAAGGGATAAGTCCTAGCTGATTTCCTTGTCGAATGCCATATCCCGCTAGCCATAGTAGATGTTCCACGGGAAGAGCCAAGGTGGGAAATTAACATGGAAGGATCCTGAACGCCGCTGGAGCAGAAGTAGGCATAGTCTTGAAAAGGTCAGAAGGTTTCGTGCTGGATTGAGCCGTACGATTGGGTTTTGAAGCTTCGAATAATGTAGCGGAGTATGAAACCCTATTGGTTAGGATGCGAGTCACACGCCAATTGAGGATTAAGGGCCTTCAATTTTATTCCAATTCACAGCTTATAGTTGAACAATCCAATGATGAGTACACGACATGTGATGAAAAAATGATCCAATACCAAGAGTTGGTAAGAAGAATGATTTCCGAGTTCTCCCAATTGTCGTTGGTAAACATCCTAAGGGAAGAAAACCAGAGAGCCGATGAATTGGAAAAGATGGCATCTGGATGTGTTGAAGAGCCTTCATCAAGGAGGATCGACGTGCTCAAACGTCTGAGCATCGAGGAGAAAATCGAATGTCAAGCTATGATGGTCGAATCGATCCTAAACGATTGGAGAGGCATAATCATTAACTATTTGGAGTTCAACATACAATCGAAGGACCCTATAGAGGCCAGAAAGCTCAAATTCAAGGCTGCAAGGTTTCAATGGTTGGAGATGTGTTGTATCGAATGTCATTCACATGACCTTTATTGAGATGTGTTGGATTGGTCTCAGCTCGAGCAATACTCAGAAAAATGCATGAGGGGATATGTGGAGGACACGCCGGGGGCAAAAGCCTAGCAAGGAAGATAAATGCATAAGGTTACTTTTGGTCGTAAATACGTTGAGAGGCAAAGCAATATGCAAAAAAGTGCAAAGGATGCCAGTACCACTCCCCGGTAAGTCATATTCTCGCTCATGAGTTAGTAACGCAGGCAGGACTGTGGCCCTTTAGCCGGTGGGGAATGGATATTGTAGGTCCATTACTAGAGGCGCAACGAGGATTGAAGCATGTGTTGGTGGCGATCGATTACTTTTCAAAGTGGGTTGAAGCCCAAGCTTATCCAGGGATTACGTCCAAGGATGTCTTGAACTTCATTTGGAACCAGATCATATGTCTGTTTGGAATACCAAAGGATATTATATATGACAACGAGACTTAATTTAACAATGATGGATTCGGGAACTTCTGCGATAAGCATGAAATTCTATTAAGATTCTCTTCGAGAAGCTACCCGAGAACAAATGGTCAAGCCGAAATAACAAATCGAACTATCTTTGTTGGGGTTAAGAAGAGGCTTGCAGCAAGGAAATGAAGATGGCCACTAGAGTTCCCTAGCGTTCTATGGGCTTATAGGACTATATCAAGGAAGCCAACTAACGAGACACCGTAAGCTCTTATGTACGGAATAGAGGATATCATCCCCACAGAGAAATTGGTGCCAACGGCAAGAACAATTGCAATCAAGTAAGGTGGAAACGAGAGTCGGATAACACAAGAGTTGGATTTTACAGATGAAATAAGAGAGGTAGCAGTAGCTCACTTGTTAAATTATCAAAATCAACTTCGAAAATATTTCAATCCTGGGGTGAAGTGGAGATCATTCGAGATGGGCGAGTAGGTCCTTAAGTGGACAGTAGAAAGCATCAAGGCACATGGGTCAGCGAAGTTCCAACCGGTATGAGAAGGACCCTTTGAGATCACCAAACTCAAAAAGCTTAACTGCTGATCTCAAATAGGATCAAGTTCGAGAGCTAAAACAGTTAGGAACGAGTTTGTCGAAAGTTGGTTCAAGTTCGAGAACTCAAAAAGTTGAACCTATGATCTCAACTAGGAGCAAGTTTGAGAGCTAAAAGAGTTAGGAATAAGGTTCACAAGTAGAAGGCCAAGTTCGAGAAATTTTGGAGCAAAGAACCTCTTGCCAAATCGGTGTGAGTAAGGTTCGAGAAGCCAAAAGGGCCGAACCCATGACTAGAAAGCTAAGTCAAATTCGATATGCTATTGAGCAAAAAACCTCTGGCTAGGCAATAATAGTCCATTCGAGAAGCTTAGGTGCCGAACAAATGACTAGAGATCAAGGATAATGTTCGAAAGGTTAGAGAGCTGAACTTTTGACCCAAAACCGAAATATCAAGTTCGAAAGGCTAATAAAGAGCTGAACTGTGAGCACAGATTTGAATCTCCCTCTAGCTCCGCTCCCTTGGTTAATGAAAGCACCAGATCATAAGGGCTGTTTATGATCGTTGAAAGTTAAGACCCTCTTTCTCCAGTTTAACGTTGCCGTAGATCCTTGATAGGTTGCTGTCCTTGAGCCATCATTGAGTATTTCGTCCAAAAGCCTGCAAAACAAGTCGAAGCACGGGTGGTACCGCACTTAGACCCTCCGATGCTTAAGTCAGTAAAGAACTAAGCATAAGCGTAAATTAGGGTTGAATGAGTTACCTTTGTCGAGCTATAGCGTCATGTATATAGTAATTGTTCAAGGTCTAAGTATAATCCATATAAGAATAGGAGTACATACTTTCAGATAAGAGAAGTCCATTAAGGAATAGATATCCATATCCAGGGATAATCATGTTTCCAGATTACCACAAGCCCTTTGGTGTAATCCCCTTAGGATTGATACAAATCTTACCTTTTTCCTCTAGGATTCTGTCAATCCCTCGAGGTATGATCGTACAATCCCTTGAGGTTCGATCGTACTATTCCTCTAGGTCCAATCATGCAATCCATCAAGGTTCAATCGTGCATTCCCTTGAGATCTGATCGTACTTTGGGATTGTCACGCCATCTTATGAACATTCCAAAGGCTTCTACATCGTTCTAGATACTTCTAGAAACCTCTAGATTAATCGATTCATACTTGAAACCCAAATTGTACAGGCCCAAGCCCATTATTCTAAATATCGGATCTCTTCTGCTTGCAGACCTGGGGGACCAGAATTCCTCCAGCTCGATGTGGCCAAATTTGGCTCCTACACGAACTTCGAGTAATTTTTTTGAGAAGGTTCAACGAAGCTTAAAGAGCAGAACCTTTAACCAAGTTTAAGTGGAATCCCAAAAGCTTAAATACGGAATAACCATACATGAATAACGATTCGAAAATTTCATCTAGAACTTCAAATTACAACAAATCCAAAGAAGTCCCGAAGTCACAGCTTCAAGAAGAGCTTCGAGGATGAACTTCAAGTAATTTTTTCGCGAAAGTTCAACGAGGCTTAGAGAGAAGAACCTTTAACCAAGTTTAAGTGGAATCCCAAAAGCTTAAGTGCAGGATAACCAAACATGAATAATGATTCGAAGGTTTCATCAAGAACCTTTAATTACAAAAAAAATCTCAAGATAGATTTGAGAATGAATGTAATACAAATCCAAAGAAGTCTCAAAGTTACAGCTTCGAGAAGAGCTTCGGGGATGAGTTTCAAGATTGAAGTTTGTTGCAAGAAAGCAAGTAAGTTTTCCATACATGCGGAATAATCCTCTCTTCGATATTTAAAGATCGAAGAGAGGTATTATTGGAGGCATGAGGTATGAAATTTATTTGTTATATACAATTGTATGATGTGAAAATCATAAAAAGAAAATTATTATGCCACCAAAATCCCTAGTGGACTTTTGAAGACTATGGTACAATAAAAAATTGAAAAATTAAAAACCAAAAGTGCAGATTGAAGATCGAGGATGCTTGAAAACAATCAACAAAGAGCAACGAGGCCTTGGTAAGAGGGCAGGAAATGTGCGGGCACACATTTCTTGATGAGTTCGAGTCAGTGGGAGCTAACTCCGGCATTAAATCCACGAGAATAAGTTAGGCCAATGTCAGCCCTGAGGCCTCGAACTGTGTCCAAGAGGCGGTGACTGGTGTCATCATTACAAATCACATCCCGTCGAAGGCGTAACAGAGCATCCTCCAAAGCACTAACTTCATCCTTGCTAGCTTCGATTTCGAGCTCAAGGTCACGAGAATTATCCCGTTTAGGAGTAAAGTGATCTCGAACAGTGGCAGGTTCGAAGTGGTCTAAACTGTGGCTCCTGCTGTCACGAGGAGATGAGAAATCATTCCAGTCATGGTTGGATTTTCTAAGGTCACCGGGATAATGGGAGCGCAACATATCTTTAAGATGAGTAACTCTTCTTTCCAAGGTCATGTCGTCAGTGCTGTGGCCACGGGAATTAGAGCTAGAAAAAGGTGACATTGATTCATCACATCGAGATCGAGATCTACAAGAAGAAAAAAGTAAGTAAGTAATATTACGTGAAGTAGTATTGTGCTTAACATGCAGAGAATATGAGAAAATTTTGCTGAGCGGAGGCCTCAGACGAGAAGATAATTATGGGCATGCTGGAAAGCTCTTTTCCCTTCTCATGGCGAGGAGTGGAGGTGCTCCCTGATTGGACATACATAACAAAACTAAATCTAAGATTATAGAGGATGGAGCCATACCTAGTCTATTCTAATAGAGCTAAATGAGAAGAGATGAGGATGGAGTAGGTATGGTTTCGGTTTTATAAGTGGAATCTCAAGAAGGATTTCCTTAGACCCAAACAAATTTGAGTTTGAAATAGATTTCGGATAAAGTTCGAAACCGAAAAGAATGAAGTGAGAAGTCAAAAAAGTTTTTGACTTGATTTTAAAAGTTTTTTCGATTGAGAAAACGGTTTAGATTTTACTCGATTGAGAAGTTCAACTTGAGAATGAGTCCTCATCTAGGGATTCCTTCTCAAAGTTCAATTGAGAGAGGACTCCTCGTCTAGGGATTCCTTCTCGATGTTCAAGTTGGGATAGGATTCCTCATTTAGGGATCCCTTCTCGAAGTTCAAAGTGAGAGAGGACTCTTTGTCTAAGGATTCCTTCTCCAAGTTTAAGTTGAGAGAGGACTCCTCGTCTAGAGATTCCTTTTCGAAGTTCAAAGTGAGAGATGACTCCTCGTCTAGGGATTCCTTCTCGAAGTTCAAATTGAGAGAGGACTCCTCGTCTAGGGATTCCTTCTTGAAGTTTAACCTAAGAGATGACTCCTCGTCTAAGGATTCCTCCTCAAAGTTCACAAGATCGAGCTATGGTTTTGAAGTTGTTTTGAACTTTGAAAGTGTCAGGTTCGAACAAAGGTTTCGAAGGTGAGTAAAGTTATTGAAAAAGGTAAATTTCTACTGTGTCAGATTCGAAATTTGAAAGGTAAAGTAAATTGAGTAGTTTCGTAAAATTAGAAGCTCAAAGGCGTCACCCAAAAATGGCCAAGCAGATTGTTTAACTAACATAACCAAATGAGTCAAAGTTAAAGACTAAATAAAGAAAAATAAAAGCCTAAGGCTCGTTGGAACTCTCCGGGAACTCAACAATAGGGGCAGCTGGAGTAGACAAGGCGGGAGCAGAGACAGGTACAATGGCGGAGCTGGAAGAAGGGTCCTGAGACTTGAGAGAATCCACAACATCGAGAGTTTGAGCTTCGAGGGGATCCACAGCATCGAGTACCTTCTTAGGAACTTCGAGCTGCTCGGTGATGGTGTCGAGAGGAGTTGCCTCGATTACTGGAGCATCAGTGACAATATCAGCACGAGAGATATGAGCTATAGAGTTGCCTTCACATGGAAGGGACCTAAAATGGGCTCGTATTTGTACTTGCACCCAAATTTGTCATTGACCTTACTAGGGTCGACAAAAAGACGGTCCCCCGGAGTAGTGAGAGCTTGGTTCCAGCCAAGTCAAAGTATTGGGCGGAAGCGTATTCGATCAGACATTGGCTGGTATTGGACTCGTTCTCCCGAGCTTGCATGGCATCTTCGAGGTCGGTCCCTAGCTCCTCATTTTTGGCCCGTGTTACTTCCAAGTCATTTTGCAAGTCTGCGACCTGGACTTCCATCACCTCGATCGTCACCTTTTTGAGTTCGACCTCAGTCTCGATACGGGCAACTTTAGTCTTAGTGTCCACAACCAATTTCTCAAGTAGGGCAAGGGAATCTCGAAGTTCCTGTTCTGTTTGAGTGGCCTCTCGAAGCTTCTCCTCGGCATCAACAAACTTCGAGGAGATTTCTTCCTTCTTCATAGAAGCTAAGTCAAACTTCACCTGGAGATCTACATTGATTAGGTCCATTTCCTTGAAGCAAGCTACGGAGTGGAGCATCCCCTGAAAAGACAAAGGTCATCGTTAGTGGCTAGTCGATATGACTAAAAGAAGGATAGCATCAAAGTTCGAGTAGTTATGGATGGAAGAACTTACATCTAGTGGACATGAGTACATCGCTCGAAGGTTGTCAACCTAGTCTCCATATTTGAGGAGATCCCTTTCTAAATCTCTCTTACCTAAGCGTTGGACAAGGATCGAGGCAATGTTGTGATTGCAGAAGACAAGTTAGTCATCATACAAAAATGGGAAATCTATAGAGGGCGTGGCTGGAGGAGCATCTCTGGGATGAGTCAGTGAGGACGAGCTGACAAAGAAAGCGTCATAAGTAGTAGTTGGTAGTGGAGAGACATTTTATTTTGAAGTTCGAAGCTCGGGATGAGAAATCAAAGTAAAAGTAAAGAAATGAAGAAAAGAGATGAGAAGTGGAAAAAGGATTACCTCTGGAAGAACCAAGACCATGCGGAGGAAGTGGAGGGATATCCTGGGCAACTTCGAATGGTTCCTTCCCATCTCTAGTAGTTCGAGATCTCAAACTT
The DNA here is from genome assembly GCA_946800695.1 of Geum urbanum. Taxonomy (NCBI): domain Eukaryota; kingdom Viridiplantae; phylum Streptophyta; class Magnoliopsida; order Rosales; family Rosaceae; genus Geum; species Geum urbanum. Next base: position 27,996,130 of record OX327011.1, read on the forward strand.
TGGGAAGGATGAGAAGCTTCGAGATCGATAGTCTTGAGCCTTAAAGTACCCTTTGATTTCTTATTCTTCATTTCTTGGGAGTTCTCAGACTCCTCAAGAACCTTTGTCACTGAGCTTTGAAGGCGTTTCTTCCCCGAGGGGGCACCGCTAGGAGGAAAGCTTGGCTTCTTGGTGGTTTACTTGTCTCTCTTGTAAACCGCATCCTTCACCAAATTGTCAGTCTCGGCAGAAAGAGCAAAGGAGGACTCCACATTGATCAATCAGTCGAGGAAATTCTCTCCATCTTGAGGCTTCCTAGAGTAGCAAGTGAAGAGAGTGGAGTTCCTCTCTGAAGCCGGAGACCAAATAGCTTTCTGATTCGCAACTTGAGCCAAGGGCCATTCCTTGCCAGCCAAGAAGTTGTCTAGCCAGAAGAGCCTCTCTTCGCTGAGATCGAAGGAGGCAACAACGAGCTTCATGGTTGTAAATGAAATTGGAGATCATAATTGAAATAGATGAGTATCTTCATTGAGTAATCAAAAGTGAAAGGTGAAGATCGAAGTTGTACTTAGAGCATCAAAAAATGAGGAAAGGACTTCAAGTCTGAGACCTTCGAGCTCTGAAGGCATCCATTTACCTTCGACGAGGACTAGATTGATGTGCCAGTTGGCAAAGTTGGTCGATTTCTGGTCAAAACACTTCTTGAACCTTTGGGGCTGGACATTGATGCGCATGTCCAAGCCTCTCACCTTAGCCCACATATTGGCGTGGAAGAAGTTGACGAGGCCAAGAAGACCCGCCACTGCAGGTTGATGGCGAGGAACGCTAAGCAAAGAAAGTATGAATAAGTTGCATGGGGTGTAAACCCAGAAGTACCCAAAGAATGAAAAATGCTAGAGGCAAGAGAAAGCTCAGGAATCAGAGGTGGTGCTTTGCGCGCACTGGCCGGAATCCCTTTCCCATAGTACATATCGCTATCTTTAGGCAGCGCTTGGATCGAGATGCTCCCCAGAGGGTTAATCTTTGCCCGCTCGATGTTGAACTGGGCCTTGGTTGGACTCCAGATCTCGGAGTCGGGGAGTTTAGGCACGACCTCCCCATGATCGGAATGGGATCCCGAGGAGGACTGGGTACATTCGGCCAGGGTTGGACCATGACGGGGAGGTGAGTCATTGTGGACACGAATTTCCTGCGACGAATCAAACAAGAACACGTGTAAAACAAAATAAATAATTTTATTTATTTGTAAATTTTTAGGTTATACTCTTTGTATAACCCTCTGATTCTATCTCCAATGTTGTGCTTGATTGAAGGGTGATGAACACTTGATCTTGAATACTTTGAGGGTCACTAGGTTTTGCACATGACAGTTGGATTTGATGAAGAGTTCGGCTATTTAAATAGCTTGATGATTCTTCAATAACTTGAGACTTTGGATGGAACTTGGCGAAGAATTCGGCTATTTGAGTAGCTTGATGATTCTTGAAGTACTTGACAATTTGACTTGGATTTGATTAAGAACTCGGCTATTTAAGAAGCTTGATGGTTCTTCGGAGACTTGGGACTTTGACTTGATCTGATGAAGAACCTGGCTACTTAAGAACCTTGGTGGTTCTTCGGGGACTTGATATTTTGACTTGATTTGATGAAGAACTCGGCTATTTGAGAAGCTTGGTGGTTCTTCAAGAGCTTGAGACTTTGACTTGATGAAGAACTCGTCTACTTGAGAAGCTTGGTGGTTCTTCGGGAACTTGGGACTTTAACTTGATTTGATGAAGAACTCGGCTACTTGAGAAGCTTGGTAGTTCTTCAAAGGCTTGGAACTTCAAAGTTTCAGCGTTTTCTCCTCTGTCTCAAAAGTTCCTCTTCTTGTTTTGTGAAGCCCTATTTATAATGGTTGAGCTCCACTCAATTTGGCAATGCATTGATGACTTGGAATTAATTGATTTCCTTATTTAATTTAATCAATCAGTTTTAATTGATTGACTAATATTTTAAGGAAGTAAATAATCCATTTAATACTTGATTTCAATCGGAATAAATCAAGTATTATGATTCATGATCCTATTTAAATTTGATTTCAATCAAAATCAATCAATCCAATTTGGTCTTCTTGCTTTAACGCTGACTCGATAATTGTCGGTTAACATTAAATCGATGATCTTCCGACATGGCATATATATAATTTATTTATTGTCGGTTGAAATATGAGCCATATGTATCATTTGTAAAACTCATAGACCAACCGTATTCGGTCAACGTGACATTTGAAATATGGAACAAATTATTTTAATGAATTTTATTTTCATTAAATTTTATGTGTCTATAGTTGCGACTAGCACCAGAGAGGGAATGTGTATGAGCCATCAAAATCGAATGGGATTAGGAAGATTATGGTATTTCTGATTCTAGAATTTTGATTTAGGAAAGTAAAGTGAAGAACTGATAAGGATAAAGGGCTATTTATAGTCTACAAAATGAGCGGTAGAATATAGATGGTCGAGCAACAAAAGAGTTTTGTTTCTAATGCATGAACTCGAGGAAGCGCGGGAAGAACGCGTCAAAGGCAAGTTTCAAAGATGGAGGATCAAGTTTGATCAATGCTTCAAAGTTAGTCACTGGAGAAAGATCGATGAATGATGTGTGCAAGTTTGAAATCGAAGCTAAATTTCCCCTGTTGAGGTCAGATGTAACTCAAAGGCAAAATTGGGGGCATTGTGGGAGCAAGATTCTTTGGGTTTAAACTTGACATCAAGGAATGAGATTGAAGATCGAGCATGGAATAAGGACATTGGGAATTAAGTCTTGGAAGAGTGTCTCGAAGATCCCAATGCGGTTCCAAAAGTGAGGATCAAGGTTTGAGCTTCGAACCTCGATCAAGAACTTTGAAGTTCGAAGAGAGTCTCAAACTTTGAGTAGCGATGATCCCTAACAAGATTCAAATGAATCATTTGGTTGGGACTAAAGATTGAGATCCAGAGGCCCAAAAGATGGTTCATATATGTTCAAAGGGAGGCCACGAACCCAAAGAAACCCGAAATATCAATTTGATCATTGGAGATAAACCTCGTGGAAGCTTCGAATCTAGCCTAACTTTTTTGTACTCCCACAGTCGCCTAATGTCTTATGCGAGGAGACAATATTTATACTATTTAGCATATAATCAGTTGAGTTTTCGATGATAAGATCAATTACGACAACTTGACTTCTCTCGCTTATACTAAGTTTCAGCGAGGATTCAAAAATGTCGCAACTTTACTCAATTCTTGCTTTTGTATAAAGGTTCTAATGAGTACCTCTATGGTGAGTACCTTATTGTACTCAACTTTCATTAGCTATATATTGATAGCTACTGAAAAAGAAAAGAAGTGAAAATAGTGGAAAGAAGCTAAAATAAGACATAGTGCATGCATTATCAACCCAATTCATGATTATTACAATCCAATTTGTCATTCTTGCACATGGAGATCTATAGTGGACAACTAGTTAACAACGAAAAAAGAGAAGAAAAAAAATACTAGGAAGAAGCTTTAATAAGACAGGTCTCTACATGAGAGTTTCTCTCTCTTTTTATGGGAGTTTTGGATTCCTTGTTGCCCTTTGAATAAGTTGCTCGTTTTAACTACCTTTGGGCTTTTATGCCTTGATTCACTATTTGTTGTTCTTTCGTTTTATGCTCTGATCCATTGTTCGGCCCATTATTATTACATGCAAATTTGTTGTCACTTTTCTCCAACTGTCCTCTGTGTAATTGTGTTCTTGGTTTCCTAAGTTTTGTTTTGGTTTTCTTCAATAATCATTATATCTAATAAGTAATAATCTCTGTTGGGTAGGCTTATTTCATGTTTGTTGATTATCCTCCCACGCATTGGATTTGACACTGATCTGGCTCTGTTTCTTTGTTCAAAGTCACACATGTCTTACATCCTGCCATGGATTTCAATCTCGTCGTTGCATGTTTTGTGACTTTTCTCTTAGATTTTCTGAGATTTGCTATGAAAAAAATCTTTTCCATCTCTCTGTATTAGTGTTGTCATGTAACTGTTTGCATGGCTGGATCCTTTATATACCTGATCTTAGTGTTTTGTCTCTCTTCTTTCATACTCACTCTTTGTTAAGATTTTCTTGTTTCATTAGTGAAAAAATGCCTCCAAAACATCCTCCGCATGTCCGTGATCATCCAGGTTCTGGAACTTTATCTCTATTTTAAAAAGCCAAAATAGAGTTCTCTACCTCGTCATGTTTGGTTGCTCGGTAGGTTGTTTTCTTGTTGAGCATTACATACAACTAATGTTATAGAGTTTTTCCAGAATGCATGGGCACCAATAGGTATCTTCTAAATCGTTCCTATTCGTGGACAGATTTTTTATTCCATAACTGCTTCAACTGAAGAGGCGGCATAAGCTCTCATAGATCGTGGTCCATGGTCTGTGGTTGGAAGCATTTTCTCAGTGCATCGCTAGCCTTCTCACAGAAGATTTGAGGATATTTTTTTACACTTGGTTTCACTTTGAATCTAAGTGCATAGGTTGATTTCGGATTTGATGACTACTGAGAACGCTCAGTGCCTTGGTGATCAAGTGGGGCATGTTCTCACTTTCAACCCTCCAGAGGATCAACTTGTCTGTTTTGGTTTTGTTCAGATCCGTATTGAAGTGGATTCTTAAGCTCCTCTGATTCTAGAGTTTTGGTTTGATCAACCGAATAAAGAACCGGCGTGGGATGAAGTGCAATATGAGCGTCTGTTTGACTGGTGTTATCGGTGTGATTGCCATGGTCACACTATTCACATATGCAACTAGAATGAACACCCTTCTAAATTCCGCATGGGTGCATGGAATGCAATTCAAGAGTTCTGGTCATTTTCATCACCAAGGGAAAGATCCCATGTTCCTCAGTTGTCTCTTGGTTTGCATGCTCGTCGAAAGAGGTGGTTCTCAGGTCCTCCATCCCCGTTTTTGGATGTTGAACCCTCCCATTTCGGTGGCTCAGACCACCGTGGCTCAGGTTTCTTATGAGGGTCCAAGTTTTGTTCACCCTACAATTATTAGGGCTTCGTCAGCACAAAGGTTGCCACCTGGGTTTGAATTGGAGGATAAGTTAGCTTTCTCTACCCAACTTGTTATTCCTTCTCGTAAAAGGAAAGAGCCTATGGTGGAATAGAATAACGACATTGATGTTGAGGTTATCTTGTCTTTAGATAGTGACGCCGACATGCATAAAGTTGTCTAACTCTCCCTGTAAGATATGATTGAGGTGGAGTCAGCACCGCAACTTGCAAGATACGCTGAAGTGCTTTCCGGGCCTTTGACTGAGCCTATGTTCCTCACTTCTTTGAATCCTATTTTGCTCCAAATGCATCTGGCCCATTTGGAGGTCGAAGCCCAGCCACAATTTGCTTCTATGTTAGTTGAATCTTCGTATGGTGTTCACAATTCTTATCCAAGTCGTTGCAATCCAATTTCAAGCGATATTTCCATAGCTGCTCCAACTCGGGTTTTCTCAATGCAAGAATTATTCAAAACTTCTGAAGAAGTTTATCATCAGACTTCTGATGTAGCAACACGACAATTTGAAATTTCACCATTGGGATCTTTGCAAGTTCTCTCCACTCAGTTTAAACAGCTCAATCTCAAGAGAAGAATCCAGGAGGTGTTTAAAGAATCGATGCGCTTGGCTAAATGTATGCGAAATGAAGCCGACTTATCTGAGGAGATCTTTCTTCTTGTTTTAGCTGGGCCTTCTAGCTTTCGACCTCGTCATAAGAATCCTTTGCTCAAGTTTGTTCTTACAGTGGGGCGTGGGCGTGGAGGCCAAGGCCGTGGGCGTGGAGGCCAAGGCTGTGGTTGTGGTCATCCAAAGAAGACTGTGGATTGTGACGTTGTCTTTAAAGCTACTGTTTTGCCAATTGACTCTTCTCAGGATGATCTTGCTACTGTTGGTGCTACTGATCCTTCTGCTCCAATGATATCAGCACAGGTTATCCATGTTTTTGTTCCTCTTGCTTCATATTCTAGAATAGCAATATCACACATAGTTCCACCTAATAGTCGCATGCTTGTTGCTTCTAATGTGGATGATAATCAAGCTCCTGTGATGCAATCTTCTATTTTTACTACTCTTGTCAATGTCTTGGATAGTTCTATAGATATAATTAGGTACAGGCTGAGGCTGATAATATTAATTCGGTGCTTAATGGTATAATTGACCATTTTGGTTCGATTTTGATGCACACCTCTACTGGGAAAATTATACTTGATGAAGAAATTGATCGAGAGGATGCTTATGGGAGTGGTGGCCGTCCCAAAATGGCCCCATATAGGGAATGAAATTCCTATCTTGGAATTGTCAGGGACTTGGTTCATCCCTAACAAAAAGGGCACTTCATCGTCTGCATAGGAGTATAGGCCTAGTATAATGTTTTTGATGGAGACAAGAGCACATGATCATGTGATTAAAGAATGGCAGCTTCAGTGAATGGTGGTGGCTTAGCTTTACTGTGGAATGATCATATGTGCCTTAGTTTTAGTAATAGTAGTCTAAACTTTGTGGATACTACTCTTCATTCATGAGAATTTTACTTATAAAATTACATGGATGTATGGTACACATGTTAACATAAATAAAGTATCCTCTTGGTATGGATTGTGTAGTTCTTTTCTTGCTATTTCTATTCCATGGTTGTGTATCAGGGACTTTAATGAAGTCCTTTGGTTATTTGAGAAGTGGGGTAGAAGCCCACAACCACAATGTCGTTTAAATTTATTCCAACAATTTATTGATCATTTTGGTTTTCGTGATTTACAATTCAAAGGGTCTCAGTATACACGGTTTTCATTTAGAAGTGGGGTTCCTTATGTTAAGGAAAGACTTGACAAAGGTTTGGTAAATCTAGCTTGGTGTTCAACCCAGGTTGATACTCAAGTTATTCATTTTCCTTGCATTCGGTCTGATCATAGGCCTTTGTTTTGAAATCAGGTGGCCGATTCCGTTTTGAGAATTTCTAGACAACTAAGTCAAATGTGGTTTAGTGGTAGCAAAGGCTTGGAAACCGATCTCCGTTTCAGATTCTGTGCATACTTGGCAATTTAATGTGATGTGGTAAGCTTTTGTCAAATTGGGCAAAGAATGATTTTCCTCAGTTCTTTCAGCAAACTTCAATTTTGACACACAAGTTAGACCAGCTTCACAGTTCAAATGCTGACCAGAGTCAGATACGATTGACATTAATTGAATTGGATGCACATTGGAAGCTGGAGGAGTTATATTGGCATCAGCATTCGAGAATACAATGGTTGCGGGAGGGGGGGGGGAGATAGTAATATAGCTTTCTTCCATCATACAACTTTGCAACATAGGCAGTTTAATCAAATTATTAGGCTTAAATCTAATACAAGTCAATAACTTACAACATCAGAGGAGATTCACAAACATTTGACTTCTTTTTATCAGAATCTTTTTACTGCTGAGCAAACTTCATCGCAGGAGGCTATATTGTCTTTTATTGATCCTTGTATAACTCAGGAAATGAACAAGGTATTACTGCAATCCATTCAAATTGAGAAAGTAAATTATGCGATTTTTTATCTTGGTGCAAATAAGGCCCCTGGTCCGAATGATTTCTCAGGTATGTTTTATCATTCTTATTGGTCAATATTGAGTCCACTTATCAACCAGGCTACATCTGCTTTGTTTCATGGGAGCATCAATTAGTCTGAGCTTAACCATACTTTACTTGCTTTGTTACCTAAGGTGTATAATCCTCAGACTGCTACTTAGCTTAGGCTGATTGGATTATGTAATTTCTCATATAAGATCTTTTCAAGAATTTTGGTCAATCGTTTGAGTCCTCTTATGCCTTTGTAAATTACGGATAATCAAGCTCCTTTTGTTGAAGGAAGACTAATCCAGGATAATATTATTATAGCCAGGCCCGACATGAGTAATTTGGGGCCTGGGGCGAAAAATTAAATTAGGCCATTTTTTTAATGTTTAGAAATAGTTTGTTTACAATCAAAATGAGCAATTCTACACCTAAAGTCTAAAACCCACTCCTTAAAGCTTTGTCGCGTAGACAACTGAGACAAGTTTCAGGTAAACAAAACCAAAGTACCTACCTAGACTCTGGAATTAGAACTAAGCCATCGGGTGTTTAATTGACACTATGCAGCCACCAACACCAATAGACTTTCAATTATATTAAAAATCAAATATTTTCTCAGAAAAACCAGTATGAAACATTGAAACTCAAAGCCAACCACTACACTCAGTATGAAACATCAACGATAAACATTACATTGCTATTAAGCTATATTGGAAAATCACAGCAATTGAATATGGCAATTGGCTACACTAAGTAAAGAGTAAAATTAACTACCAGATTTTACTACTTCTAAAGTCTGCAACACTGTTGTTGTATATTGCACAAGAAACTGTAATTGTGGATTTGTAGACCACCTAGTACAAAAATTCAAATCCGAATTGGTCGATGAGACATCTGTAACAACATCCACGATTCAGGAACAACCAAAATAACAAGATTTTGAGGTTTAGAGAGAGAAAGAGGGGGGGGGGTGGTAAAAAAAATTCAAAGAGATTGCTAGCCTATATGGTTATTTATATTTGGGAGAAGATGATTTTGCTTCTCAGTGTATTTCTACTCAATTTGCGAGGGAATTGAGAGGAAGAAGAGAAGTCAGAATATGTCGACAAGGAACAAAGAGTGCTTCGTAGATCTGTTGTCTGCGTCACTTTTAGAGACTTAGGTTTTTTTTTATTTTTTAGTTTCACATATCCCACAGTATAAAAAAATTAAAAAAAAAGGCCCCTCAGATTTTTTGGGCCTTGGGTTTGTGCCCTGCCTGCCATGGGCCAAGGCCGGGCCTGATTATAGCTCATAAAGTTTTCCATTATCTTCGTCAGCAAAGATTTGGAACTAATAAGGTTTTTCTTCTCAGGTTGGACATGAATAACGTATACGATAGAGTGAAGTGGTCTTTTTTATGTGTTGTGATGCTTCATTTATGTTTTCATCGTAGATGGGTGGAAATCATAATGCAATGTGTTTTCACAGTTTCTTTTTCGGTACTTCTTAATGGTGTGCCTGGAAACCAGTTTTGCCCAACTAGAGAACTCTGGTAGGGTGATCCGCTGTCACCTTTCTTATTTCTTATGGTCAATGATGTTCTGTCTAAAGTGCTCTATAAGTTATCACAAGTTAACATCATCAGTCGAATTAAAATTGCTCCAACATGTCCTCAAGTTTGCCATCTATTTTTTGCGGATGGTTCATTTTTCTTCCTTCAAGCCACTTTGGACAACTGTGAGATTTTGTCTGATGTGGTTCATCATTAATTCCAAGCTTCTGGACAACGTATTAATCATGATAAGCCTTTGTTATATTTCTCTCCGAATATGAGGATAGAAATTGTGAAACTCTTGTCTTTTGTCATGAATGTCAAGGTTAAGAATTATCCAGGGAAGTATCTTGACTTGTCGGTACTATGGCCTCGTTCAAAGGTTGTGGCTTTATGTTTCATCAAAGAGAAAGTTGACCGTAAATGCAAGGGTTGGAAACAAAAATTACTTTCACAAGCTCATAAGGAGACTGATTAAATCAGTGGCCACAACAATCCCGACATATTCAATGAGCTATTTTTTGTATCGAAAAAGTTTGTGTACTCAAGTTTCCAATACATTAGCCAATTTTTGGTGGTCTTCTTCTTCTAAGAATGGCATACATTGGCAAAGTGTAGCAAGGTTGCAATTTCCAAAATTGGAAGGCCGTTTAAGTTTTCGAGATCTAAGGACTTTTAATGAAGTTTTACTGACTAAGCAGCTTTGGAGAATTTTATAGCATCCGCAGTCATTTGTGACCAGGTTTATCAAAGGAAACTATTTTTATGATACTAATTTTTGGAGTGCTAAGAAATCATCTACACCGTCCTGGTTTTGGTCCACTATTAGATCTGTCAGTGTTCTTGTGAAACCTATTGTTTTATATCAAGTTGATAATGGTGAATCAATTGATGTTTGGAGAGAAAATTGGATTCCTTCACTACCTTCATATAATTTATCTCATTGTCTTCCTCAGCAGCATATGAAGGTGGCCAATCTCATTAACATGTAGACACTTGATTGGCATCTGGATCTAGTAAGTGATTTTTTATCCTCTGCAGAGCTTAATTCAATTTTGGCCATTCCTATTATGGCTATGAGTATTATGGATACTTTCATCTGGGCCCCAACTCGATCAGGTTAATACTTGGTCAAATCAAGATATAGATTTCCATGCTCCGTCAGAGGTAGTACTGTCAATAGTGATGTTCCATCCTCATCGTACACTATTCCTGGTTCAATTTGAAAATGGCTGTGGAAATTCAAAACTCTTCCAAAAATAAGGTTTTTCATTTGGAAAGCATTACATGGTAATTTACCTCTAAAGGCCATTTTACATTTTTTTCATTTATCAAATAATGGCAATTGTTTGTTATGTGATGAGGCACTATAAAGCATTGTTTCTTTTTTCGTCCTTGGGTCAAACAGATCTAGTTTGCACATCCTTTGGGTTATAGAGTTGAAGCTCAAATAGAACTTCATTTCCATGTTGGATTGAAATGTTTATTGAACAATCAGTCCTTCATTCAGACAAGGGTTGTCGAGTTTTCATTCTTGCTACGTTTCTGCTTTGGTACATTTGGAAATATAGGTGCAAGGCAGTTCATATAAGTATCCATCCCCAACCTATAGACATTACACTAATGGCTATTGCAGCAGCTGAAGAATACATGGCTATGCAGGAAGGCCGCTGTTGAAGAATACAATGTGAAGCTGTGCCTCAACTACTAGGAGAAGCAAACACATCAACTGCTAAGAAAAGCAAACATCTCAACTGCTAGGAGAAGCAAACACGTACGTCACCCACACATAAAGCAAGGTGATTAAGAAGATCGAAGCCGGACCAAGGTACATCCATTCTCATTTGTTGATAAGCTTCTCTCTTTTTTCATTCTGGATGTGATCTTATCATAATGTATCAAACAAGCATAGAAACCTTCTTCTTCGTTTCTTTCCCCCTCTTCTTGTTCTTAGTCGTCTTCTTCTTCATAATTTTTTTGTTCTTAGTCGTTTTCTTCTTCTTCGTCCGTTCATTTCCTCGTCTTTTTTTCTTGTTGTTTAATCTAACCTAAAAATTTAAAAATATTAAGAAATTTTTCTAACTATGATCAATTATGATCGACTTTTTATTATTCTGATGTGACATAACATATATATCTAAATTAAAAAATATACCTTAGTGGATTGTCACATGGATTTAATGGCCTAGATTTATGGTGATTCAAATGGCCCAAAATCATTTCTAAAACAAAAAAAAACAAAAAAAAGAGGACGTACATGATTTGGCTTGTTCTGGGCATATCACGAATTGAATTGCCTCCACGTTTATTTCCCCGGCCTTTTCATGGGAAGCATGTGAATTCTGATCTGAGAGCAGATGATATATGTTTGTGAGAATAAATTTTTTGTCAAATGTCGAGTGGGCCAAAATTTATCATGGACTGAATGTTAAAATTTATTGGGTTCATACAATAAAGTTTGGGTCTACGTCGATAACCCAAAGGTGCAAATTTGTTCAATAAATATTGACCAAGTCACCCTGTGTCAGCTTGAGGCTTAAGAATAGGGCTGACAGATAAATATCGAGATTCGTGGACATAGAGACGAGAATAGGTCGTGATCATCAGAGGTTAAATTAATCAGGATTGACCAAGTCAGTGACATGCTAACGGAATGGGAAGTGAGCGAGTGGCTTGGCCAAGGATAGGGGGAAGGTTTGAAGATCGAGGCCTATATTTGCGGCCCGATCTTTGTGGCACGTTTCGAAATTTGGCGCCCAAGCCGAATTTCCTATTTTGGTGGATATCAGAGCACTATAATTAGTCTGGGGTAGTAAAGAAAAATTTGGTTCAATTGATAGCTCATAAATTTTTACCTAAAAACTCTTGCTTAGTTCAGCGTCGAAGTATTTTTTTTTTTTGCATATACTCCCTGTTTCTACATCTTGAAGTTCTTCATCAGACGCGTTATTAAACAGGAGCGTTTGTTATTCGTTGACAATAATCTTGTGAATTAAAAAGGTCATTTCCGTATTTTTGTTCCTACAATATGTTAATTAGATATGAGGATTTGGCATTCTCGCAGCATACATATAGAAGAAAGAAAGAAACATATATTATATACAAGTGACCGATTTATTTCTAAAATTGTTAAGGAAAAAAACTGTTTTATTCATGAGAAAAATGAGTATTTCTGTGGTACTGTATCTTAATATGAACGCTTAAACTCAATGAAGCACACCGATGACGAAACCAAGTTCAAGTTGTTACCTATCCCAGGATCGTTTATCCTATCTCTATTTCTATCCCTTTCCTTATCTATATCCTCTTTTTCTTTTCTTATAAGTCGCAAATTTCATTAAAAATGAATCAATTACAACCGGCATTGAGACTATAAAAATCAAGAAACAAAGATATTGTAGAAAGACTAAACAAATGACATCAAACTAAAGTTGAATTTCGACGACCGCTGGAAAAGTCATTGATGCAATCAGATACGTACTAGATCACTGGGTATACATTGGTCATCCCACATGCCATTTTTGCTCCTATAATCAATGGAGCTCGTGAGTCTAGCACTTTTTCAACTATGCGTATATTTATAACCGTTACGATCTCACCTTGGGACACCAAAGATCCCCATAACCGAGGGTGTCGTCTTGTTACGAATTGCTTCATCCAACTTTAGAAAATAAATTTAATGCTCGGATGCCAAACTTTACAAAGAAAAATTGGTTGTTGCACAATAATCCAAATGACAAAATAGGCTCAATTGTACCAAACCTTAGGCCCACAGAGAACCCTTACGTGTGGGACCCTTGAGACCCAAAGGAGGCCAATTGGGACCAGTGACCAGCCGCCGGAAAAGGAGTCCCAATGTCGTCTAGCCTTTCCCTGTCCATGTGACGCCGATCTTTGGAGCCAACCTGCTATGTCCATCTAAGCGCTCCAACTCTTCACCCTACCAGAGGCACCCCTTATGCCGCCAACAACTCCACGCCCGCCAGGATCCCAACAGAAGCTCTATCGACCACCGATCCAACACCATATTATCCGTTAGAGGGACAGTCGCTTCGAGATCGCCACCATTATGACACTTTTGGTGAAAGGTCGAACCCAACCAGATTCCAAAACTTTAGACGTGTATGACTGGGGCGAGCCCGCAATCCCATCCTACACATGAAAGGCTTAAACTTCACTCTCCAATGTCGTCCTCCATTGTCATAGACTCGGATCAATCTACGCACTCCTCCCACAAAAGGAAACTAAGCACTCTCACTCTCACCCCTCAGGCCCAGACTATCGCTGAACAAATCGGGCACCAACACAACCAAAAGCCTAGGCCCTGTGGCGCTAGTGTTCGGTGCAAGTCGTCTCTGAGGAACTCGAAGCTAAAATGAAACATTTTCATCCTATCCCTATCCTTTGTTACCTCCATCAAAATGTTACATTAGGAAAATAAAGATTAAAGATCAAAACCTCATTGTAAGTCTCACAATTTATATGAAACTAAATAGTGTATTGAAGAGGACCGAAAATAGGTTCAAGTATTAGATAACATCTCAGTTCTCTCTGCCTTCTCTCTAAAGTAGGAGAGAGAAAGTAAATCTAAATTCCTTTCCTCCTTTTCTTTGGCAAGATTTAGATCCTTTCAGGTTGAAATCTCTGGTTAGAGAGTTGGCGGAGTCCATCTATGCTAGTACTTGTCTTAGCTTCTCTTGTTTTTTTTTTCTTCGTTTTTTACGGTTCTAGAATTCAATTTTTCAGACCCTCGCCCTCATCTTCTCCATATCCATCGTCTAAGCTCTCACCTTTCTTCTCAACCCGCCCTTATGTTTCTTTACCAACTCATCAGATCCACAAATGTCTTTTCTCTCTTTTGTTGACAGCAGGGGTGCTCATATTGAAGCTTTGAATCCCCGTGAAAAACAAACAAAAGATGATGGCTGTGAAACTACTCCACCAAACGCCCACGACAACAAATTTTCCACAGGAGAAGATGATGTGTGTATTGGTGTTCATCGAATTTGGTTTTACTACTTTTTTCTAGATTAGTTCTATTTGTGGGAGGTTTGTTCATGTTTTTATGTAATACCATCGTACATGTTGGACAAATTGCTCTCAATGAGACTTGTTTCTCTTGTTTAAGATTGTGGGAAAATTTATGGGGTTTGACTAAGTCAAAGACTTTAATATTTCAGTTTGCTACTTTCTAGGGATTGAGGGTCGTGCTTTGATTTGGCCCGCTATTTCGTAGGGATTGAGGGTCATGCTTTGACTTGATCTAGTCAAAGTAGTTTCCAATATTGATGTGAAGTGGAAAGTGAGCGTAGTGGAAAAGTGAGAGCGCTTTCATGCGTCCTGGAATAATGGAAACTCATTCATGGAGTAGTGGATTATGGGGGTCGCAGAATTATGGAAGCTCATTCATGGAGTAGTGGATTATGGGGGTCACGGAATAATAGAAACCCATTCATGTAATAGTTGATTATGGGGGTCGTGGAATAATAGAAGCTCATTCATGGAGTAGTGGATTATGGGGGTCGCAGAATTATGGAAGCCTATTCATGGATTAGTGGATTATGAGGGTCGCGAAATTGCGGGAACCCATTAGTGGTGCAGATGATTATGGAGACGTGGAACTGAGGGCCTGCGAGAAAAATGGAGATAGTGGCAGAATCAAGCGTCACATTTGTAAGTGTTTATTATAAATATAACATGAGTAAAATTGACAGAGGCAGATTGGATTTACTCATTATAGAATGTAAGAAGAGGATGGTAAATATGATCTAGTTTTGAATTACTTAACATCTGAAGAAAATTCTAACTTGGGCATCGAAGTATTTGTTCTTTTGCAAGTACCTATTCCCTCATGGTTTTTGGTGACCCCTAAGTATGAATAATGAAGAGAATGATATCCATCCCCTCATGATATTTTGTGACCTCCTGAGTTCATGATCATATTCATTGATCAAAAACCGAGAGTCTGCTCTGATCAAAATAATTTTGTAGGCGCGAAAAAATCGACAACGAATGTTTCGACATCTACATAACCTTGACAATTAACTTTTAAATACCTGATGGAGATACCAAACCACACCACAACAAGCTTTCTCAGGGACACGACAGAAATCACAGAATCATAAGCTCTATGATATCGTTTCTTCGATCTGACTCACTATAAAATCCTACAAACTGGGGACTTGATAAGCTTCCTCCTGGATGATAATCATAATGAAAAGCACCATTCCTTCCGTGAAAGACTGGCGACGAGAGGACGATGTGCAGAGACTTAAAATTAATTCATATATATATGATTTCATGAGTCCGAACGAAGATGATGAGTTTAAGAGAAAACAAATCCAAGGATAGATGAAAAAAATGAACTCAAAAGGCGGGCGCGATACATGAAGAAGGTGGTAGGCGTTTTTCACATGTGAAAGTGGAATATTACACGTGCCCAGTGGAATACTATAATTTCAAAAAATAAACGTGTTTTTACGACACGCATCAAGCAAAACGTGTCTGAATAATGTAAACTATCCATCCTGATTAAACTAAATTTCTGGACCGCATAAACAGCAGACGAATTTGGGCTATCCTATCAAGGGTCAGGATTAAAGCTCGTGACGCCAGCGCGTCCTTCAGCCCCACACCCCCTCCTCCCAACCCCACACCCGTCTTTACCATTTATTTTGGGTGGCGATTTTTTGCCGTCTGGCTGCTGCTTCAAAGATTGCCCATGTAGAAGGTAATTATTGTTGAAATTAATTCACTGCCGACTCCGAGGATGCTTTTCCATCACAACAATCACTAATTCGGTAATTTTTAGGGACGTGTGTAGACGTGGAGTTTCTGTGGGGATGATGTTTCTCACGGATTTGCTTTCTTGAGAGAGTCATGTGAAAAACTTGTCACCTATCACTGTACCATACTCCATCTGTGAATTTCAATCCTTGAAGTCCTTGAACAAAGAAAGTATGTCTAATTATAGACTCGTGTTTCCGGAGGAGGAGTAATGTATAGATGGTAAATTTTAAACATAAAAATGGTCAATTCTATTATTATTAAAATTCAACAAAAAATAGCTTTATTTTCACGCACACAAAAAAAACAAAACTAAAACACCTTGGAAATATTTTCAAAATATAAAAAGATGTATATGGAGAGGTGCATCTATAGATGTTGTGTTTGAAAGGGTTGGATGCAAACTCATCTGTATAGTTGGTAATTAATCAACTAACATGACTTTTTGAATGAACAATTGCAATCTTTTGTAAGGGTGCATCTCATCAATTCAAAAATCATCTTTACTCTATAAATAGAGTAGTTCACGGGTCCTTTAAAAATCATCCAGATTAACATTTTTTCTCTCTAGTCTAGCAATCCTTCATTAGTTTTTCCTAATTTTTAACCAATAAAATCTAGAAATTATTATTCTGCAGGAATAATTTCTAATAATCTTAAGTCTCTTGTAAAACCTTTGATCGAGTATTTGGTTGATCTTCGTTAGTACAATCGACGATTAACATTAACAAATTAATAGGCTTCATTGTATCCTAAAGGCTTATTTGATTATTTTTCATTGCACACTAAGTAGTGGGGATGGAAACCGTGAATCTTTACGTACATTTGAAGCATTTTTCATTCTCTTGCCATACCCGCAATCAGAAAATTTACAACAATTTTTAAACTTTATTTTTGCAATGGCAACTTCGAAGGAAAGCAAAAGTGAATTTCCTACAATGAAGCTTGATCGATTTGATGGAGAATATTTCCAAAATTGACAAAAGAAGACTCACCTTATGCTTACATGCCTCAAGATAGTGTATATGCTTACAACACCAAGACCTGAAGAAATCGAAGATGAGATCTTATCCATGAAACAAGTACAAAACAAATGGAATGAAGATGACGAACAATGTAAGTACTACATATATAATTTACTTAGTGATGAATTAGTTTCTCACTTCAAATACAAGGTGATGTCAAGGAACTTATAGGATGCATTGGAAGAGCAATATATTTCTACGAATCCTACAAGTAAGGCTTTTCTAATTTCTAAAATTTTCAAGTATGAAATGGTAGATACAAGATTTATCGTTGAGAAATATCGTGAAATTATTTATATACTTCACTTGCTCACTCAACATGGTATGCATATAGATTCACTCATCACTATTCCTGTAATTATGAAGAAGCTTCATTCTTCGTGGAGAGACTTCAAAAGAAGCATGATACATAAATTGGAAGGGTTGACCATAGAACAATTCAGTACGAAGAGGAAAATAGAATAACCTATAAAAGGTTTAACGATTTTCTTCATATAAGAAAGGAGGATGAGGATGATGAGAAAATTGATGATTCTTTTTCTATTAATAATGATTTGGTTGTTGGTGGATCTGATTAATTCAAAAATAGAAAAAGAAAGATTTAGTGGAATAAGGATCATTCAAGTCAAACTTCAAACAAGAAGAAAGTGAATTGCTTCTATTGCAAGAAACGTGGTCACATCATGAAATATTGACGTATTCTCAAGAACCATCAAATGGGTTTTAACTCTAATGAGAAGATAGTGACCATAGTATTTGAAGTGGTGAATGTACTTCGAGAAGACAATAAAGTTCTTCTATGAACTTATAAACGTTTCGGTGACTAAGAATGGTATATTGATATGTATTATGTTGTACTAAATGTGATATATATTTTAATATATTTATCTTAAATTTTATAAATTTATTTGTTACATTTGTTTGGTTTGATCGTCTGTGTGTTTCCTATTTTAATTTAGAGAATGCATGTTATCTCTTAGTTAAATGATTGATCAAAACCAATATGCTAATTTTAAATATATTTATATCATAATTTATGTTAGTGCATGCTCATATCGAGTTCAAATTTATATGTACAGCTTATGCATATACATAGGTGATATGATTATATATATATGCATTTCATTGAATCTTCCTTTATGCATTGTGATAAATTAGAGATTTAAATGCATATTCAAGTTGATATTTAATTAAGATATTACAACTGCCTAGTTGTTTTATGAATATCGAGAAACGCAAGTGTAACATCCCTACCCGAAATTAACCTCTTAGATTTGATTAAGTGTGAATCATTGATGATAACTAGTTGTTGTCGTTGGTAATTAATAATTGCTTTTTTATCAGAATTTTATTCGTTAAGTTTTTCGAGAAAATTTATTGAGGAAAGTTGTAGAGTTTATCGAGATGAGTTCGTGACCATGTTAAGTGTTTAAATCGGAGTTACAATGAAGAAGTTATGTTCAGCAAAACTTTTAAACGAATTTACAAAGTTAATTAATCGCGAGTATAAATATGACTTACCCAAAATGGAAAGTCAAATGTAGGATCAGACCTTTTTTTTTCTTTTTTTTCCCTTTCTCTCTCCTCTCTCCCGTGGTCACTCTCTCTCCTTGTCGGCTTCGCCGACGACGTTCCTATGCCGACCACCAAAATGGTCAATCTTGGTGTCAATTTGACCGCCACGATCTCCTATACCTCTTCTCTAACCTCTTCAACCTTCTTTTGAGACGTAGTGGCGGGGAGAGGGACGAAACCAAATCGAAAACCCTAAGCTTTTGGGGCTTCGGGTTTGAGCTCAAATCGGTGATCGATACCTATTGGGTTTTCAAGCTCTCATCACCACGAAACTAACCATATGTAGATGACTCTCCAATTCCAACCAAGGAGGAAGAATCGATGATTTAAATATTTTGGTGTTCTTGGCTTGAAAATAAAATTGAGTGAGTTATAGTTAGAATTGGACTTTATTGTAGAAGAGAAAATTGTTCTTGGGTTGATTTTGACTAGAATGAGTTTTGGCCGCTAGAAAGTTTCACCAGCACTGCCACGCAGCGGCGGTCCACGACGGCGCTTCAACGAAGAGATTTTTAGCATAAATTTTATGTTGTTTTACTCGTAATTAGGTACTGAATGTATTGAAGAGGTTATTGAACTGATTTGGACATTGATGATTAAGACGTGTGAATAATTGGATATTAATTAAACGATTTTATGATATTATTAAACTATTGAATCGATTATCGATTCGACTTTGAGTCACGTAACGTTTGAGGAATTTGTTACGACTTTAAAAATGATTCAAGAATTAGAATTTAGAATTTGATTAAAGCTCATCATTAGTTCGAGAAGCACGTTATTTGAGAATGCAAGATTCTCGACGATAATACTCGTTGGTGAACGAGTTTAGCTATTCATTATAATTTTTGACGATTAATTATTAAATCATAATCGTTGTTTCAAACCGACGTGTTAGCAACTAGTGACAGATGTTTAGAAACGTCAATAGACAGACTTTGACTTGATGGAAATCATGGCACAGTACTGTGAGTGGACTTTTTATTTTCACAGTTGATAACGAGTTCAGTTTTCAGTATTTTAGCTTATTTACTGTATGTTTCAGAGCATATTTATTTTGGAGGTTTTTATTTGTGATGACATTAGTTAGTTGCATCGATGCACTAACTATCAGCTGATCACTGGATAGTCCAGTCATGAGAGGTTAGGACAAATACCTCGTCTGAACAGTCAGGGGAGGTTAGGACAAACAACTCGTCTGACCCATCACTTATATTTTTTATACAGATAGTCGACTCAAGTTTGGGAAAAACTCATGAGCGACCACCTCCATCAGGATTTAAATTTATGATACTTGAACTCGCATTATTTCACATGAATTATCGAAAATGCACTAAACTATATTTTATTATTTACCCAGATTATATAAGATTTCATCCACTCACTCTAACGTTTTATATTTTAAAGTCTTTCCCTAGGCCCTTTATTTTAAATTGCCCAGTTTGCAGGTTAGTCGGTTGAAGTCGTGACCCCGTTTAGAGTATGAGGCATGACAGTCCACCGCTTCTGTTTTCTCAATGTAGGTTTTCAGTTGAAGTCTAAATTTTTAGTCACCAATGTAGGTGGTGCTAGTTATTTTAATACAGGTCCCGCAAGACTTACCCTGGTTTACTAGCGGTAATCTAGGGCAAGTCTTGTCAGCAAGCTTGACAAAAAAACTATATGAACTTGAGTTTATTGCATTCATTTATAAACAAGCATCAAGTTTGATGACGTCTACAATTTGTGGATTATAGAATACTCAAGCTAAATAATGAGTATGTATATCATCTAGAAAATGTGGGTTTAACGGAATACTAGTTAATGTCAAACAAAAATTAATCCACATGTCATAAAAATAGACGGATCCTAAAACTAAGGATATGATATTGGTTTAATCTTTGATAGTCGTAACTATCAAAGGCTTCTTACTAACTAGGCACATAGTAGTAAGAAGGATATACCGGTTTAAGACACAGCTATGTAAAACAATTCAAAATGACGGTGTGAACCGTTGAATATAAAAAGTTATGGATAATAACTTTGATAACTAATTAAAACTTGCATATGTTTAAATGTGCAAGGATTTGATTAGTGATACATCAAATAGGATGGGGAAGTCCAAATTTTTAGTCACCAATTATGGAAACTCAATTCAACGCTTGAAACATCTTGACTTTGAGTTCAATGGACAAAGTACATCATATGTAGTGATTGCAAACACTTACGTAAATTAACAAATATATAATTTTAATAAAATTATATGTTTATATCGATCCAAATATTAAAGTGCTTGGGTACATGTAATGAATGATAAATGTTGAGTTATAATTAAACCTCTTAATAAGCATGACGGAAAGTAATTTAGTTACATGAATACTACATTCTTACCTATACGAGTGTAGAAGGTGGTGTGCCTTTTATGCGACTTGGGATAGTCTCTAGAGCACTCGTGAAAAGGATACAGACACAAGGCCAATTCACGCGCCGACTTTTAGAACACTCAAAAGAAGTAGAAAACTAGTGTGTGAAATGTGTCTGGTTAGATCACAATAAGATCACAATAAGATCACATGTTCAAAGCAAAGCTACTTAGCCATCTTGATTTAACTTTGATGTGTTCTCACTAAGCTAAGCTTCATGTCTTAGTTTATGTGCTACGTTTTTTGAGAACTTGCTTAAAGATTTTTTTCAAAACGTTTTCAAAATCAATTTTATTTTAAAAGTATTTTTATATTATAAAAATGGTGGTGGATTGTTGAAAATATTTTCAAAATATAAAAGGATGTATATGGAGAGGTGCATCTGTTGATGGTGTGTTTGAAAGGGTCAGATGCAAACTGATCGATATAGTTGGTAATTAATCAACCAACATGACTTTTTGAATGAACAATTATAAGGGTCGGATTGCATCTAATCAATTCAAAAGTCACCTCTACTCCATAAATAGAGTAGTGCATGAGTCATTTTAAAATCATGCAGATTACCATTTCTTATCTCTAGTCTCTAGCAATCCTTCATTAGTTCTTCTTAGTTTTTAACCAATAAAATCTAGAAATTATTATTTTGCAGGAATAATTTCTAGTAACCTTGAGTCTCTTATAAAAGCTTTAATCGAATGTTTGGTTGATGCTCGTTAGTGCAAACCGACGATCAACATTAGCAAATTGCTAGGATTTATTGTATCTTAAAAGCTTATTTGATTATTTTTCTTTACACACTAAGTGTTTCTACCGAATTACGCGCGGAAGCGTAATGGGGCAGAAGCAACAAGAATAAGCTTCCTCTTCCTTCCTCGGTCGTGCGTGCGGACCTCTCCTCCTTGGTGCGTCCGAACGGTGGGGCTGTTCGGATGGGCGGGCTCTTCTCTTCTTCCTTCTCTTCGTGTGTGCGGGCTCTTCTTGCGGGTGCCTCCTTCCTCGGGCGTTCGGGAGTATCTGTTAGAAGAATACAACAATGAAGCAGGCGGTCAGGGGTCAAGACGGGGTGGCCCGCCTTCAACGCTCCGATGCCTAAGTCAGAATATGTATCGGATATAACAGTCAAGCGAACGTGCGAGTGGCGTGATGTGGATCGAGTGAGATTGAGTCCAACGTGTTGTGTTGAGATTCAATGGGGTGATCTTACCTGTAATAAATACCTGATATATATAGGTGGTTGAGATTGGGACCTGGTGGTGTTCTTCGATGTGGGACTTTGTTGTTCCTGCTGGTGTGTGATCCGTGTGTTCGGGTACGCCCCCCACGGGCGCGTGCGCGCTCGGAAGGGGTGGGTCCGGTGAGTGAAGTTGGTGCTTCCTTGGTGGTCTTGCATGTGGTTGAGTAGGTGTTGCTAATCTGCTTAAGTGGATAAGTATGTTAATCGTACAACTAATTATGCAATACTAACAAGTCCCCCAATTCCCCAAGTCAAAGAGAACTTTCTTGACTGGGGAGTTGAAAAAGGGTGGGCGATTAACAAGAAATACTTATCCGGTTGAGCAGTGGTCACGATCCTGTGACCCCCCCAAGTCCCCCAACTCTCCGGTCAAGAAAGGGATCGCATGACGGAGCGGGACCGGGGTGCCCGAGCGTGTACCTGTTCGTGCGATGGTGTACCTATGTGTTGCGAACGTTCGTGCTTTTATGGGCCCGGCTCGCAAACAAGAGTTGCTATGTGTTTGGAGCCGCGCGCCCGGGTGGGGTTGGTCTTTAAAACATACACAAGTGTAACAGGTACATAGGTGCAGGTATATAAGTATAGGTATATAAGTATAGGTATATAAGTATAGGTATATATGTGATGCATGAATGTATGGTATGGTGCATGAATGTGTGCGAATGTGTTTTCGTGATGCCAGCGCTGGAATGATGTGGTGCACCGCGTACGTAAACGGGGATGCCGTTCCGTACGGTATAGCATCGACGGAGGGATCAAGACCGCGACCTATAAGTAACGCGCTACGGAGGGAGCGGACACCGTGCCCGTGCCGTTCTTCGGATTTAGCGCGCGCAAAGAGGGGACGTGCCGCATGCCTTTGCCGCCTAACCCGGTGTTGCCGTCGGTTGTACTCTGTCGTGCCATCCCGAGCTGGTGAGTCCCCCAGTCCTGATTGCGTGTGTATCTCTCTCTAGTTTGTGTTGCTTCTGGGTTGTTTCTGGGTTTTCTTGTTGGTTTTGCTCAAGAACAGGGTTGGTTCCTGAGGTGGGGTGGGTTAGATCTGATTTGGGTGATGTTTGGTGGGCTTTGGTGTTTGTGGTGTTGTTCCTCTGTTGCTAAGTGTTAGGCTCGGTCGCCCAATGGGGCTACATGGGCGGAAGTCCCCCAGTGTACATGCGCGCACCCAGTGTGGGCGTGGCAGTAAGTAGAATTCAAATGTTGCGAAAGTGTTATCTGGTTTGCTAACCTGTCTGCGCGTGCGTTTGCAGCGAAGAAGATGGATGGAGTGAGCAAGCGTCGAATGCTTAGGTTGCTGGGTGCCGGGAAGAAGGTCCGCGCGGTGGCAGATGATGCCAAACGTGCGCCCCCGGTGGGCGGTGTGGGTGTCCCTGTTCCATATGTTCAAGTGCCGCAAGCGGATGCTCCTCTTCTGCCGGCGGGCGATGTTGCTGGAGCCGAGACGCAGGTCGAGGCAGAACGTGAGCAACAGCTGGTTGTGCGGAGTGGTGGTACGAGTAGGCGGGAGGGTGGTCCTGCGCTGGCGCCGGTGAGTCGTGCGCTTGTTGTGGGGCCGTCTCCAAGTCGGGCGATTGTCCCAGATCGGTCCCCGAGTCCTCCCCAGACTTCTTGTTTTTCAGATCCTCCTCCTCTGGCTTTGGAGGCGCCAAAGCCTCTCCCGCACGGGAAGAGTGGAAAACGTGCGCGGAAGAGGGCGCGGGCGGAGGACGCTTCTCCTGGCCCCGCTTCTGGGTCGGGCGATGATGTTGTGGGGAGAGTGCGCCAGTCCCTGGAGGATGATGCTGCTGCGC
This sequence comes from Geum urbanum, assembly GCA_946800695.1. Taxonomy (NCBI): domain Eukaryota; kingdom Viridiplantae; phylum Streptophyta; class Magnoliopsida; order Rosales; family Rosaceae; genus Geum; species Geum urbanum. The sequence continues at coordinate 28,020,058 of OX327011.1, forward strand.
TCGCGGTCGCGTTGCCGTCGGTGGAGGAGGCTCCTGCTGATGGGCTGGATGGGGTTTTTGGTTCATGCGCCCGTCTGATGCAGCAGGTCTTCCGCTACCGCTCGCGGGAGATTGCGGAACTTGCACGCCTCAGGGAGGGCGCGCTGGAGCACCAGAGGGCGATGGACGTGGTGGTGACCGCCCGGGAGAAGGCCGTCGATCTGATGCGGCGGTACGTTGCTCGTGTGAACGAGGCGGATATCCGGGCGGGAGAAGCTGCTGCCAGTGAAACTCTGGCCAAGATTGACAGAGATAAGGCCGTGGCCGAGGCGGAGTGTCTGCGAGTTGAGCTGAAGCGTGTTCGTGCTGAAGCAGCCGCCCGGGTGGCGTTCCTGGAGTCCGAAGTCGAGAGGCTGTCGGGCGTCGAAGTTTCTTCGTACGAGAGAGTAGCGGGGCCTTCCAGGGGACGTGCCGAGGCTGAGCTGGAGCCAGTGGTCAGGCGGGTGGGGCCGGGCGAACAGGCGGAAGCTGAAGTTGCGGTGACATCGGATGAGGGTGAGGAGTTGGATGTGGAGATGGGGGCGGAGTAGTTGTTTCTTTGTTTGTAATAGAGTAGGTGTTGTAATATTTGGACTGAATGGAACTGCTTTACCTTTTGCCTGTGCGGCTCTGTTTTTTTTTTTTTTTTTGGGTGCCTCTCTAAATAACTTGTGCGAGAATGTAAAGCAGTGCCTTCATTCGGTGGCCTATCCCCAGTCCCCCAGTCCCCCGAGTTCATGGGCGGGCGGGTCAAGGGCACGCGAATGCGCAAATATAGGCTAACGGAAAGAGTAACAAGTTATGACTGACCGCAACAACACTTCTCCAAATGTTGGGCGTTCCGTGGGCGGGGCGTACCCCAGTTTGGACGCGCCCGTCCGGATGATCGGGTGGTCCGTTTCCTCGCCCCTAGTAGATTACTCGTGGTGTTGCCTTGCGCCGCCCGTGTGTGGATCGTGCCTCCAGATCCGTGGGTCCTAAAGTAAGGACCTCCTGCCTGCCTCGAGTCTCCGTGGTTTCCTGCTGGTTGTATCCTTGGACGTGGCCGATCCTATGCTCAGTTGGGAACCTTCCCAAGAGCAGGTGTCCTGCGATGATCAATTTTAATTTGCAGATTCCAGGCCTCCCGAGTATGGCGTTGTAGGGGGAGGGGGTGTCCATGATGATAAAGTCCGTCCAGATCTTGCCGTGCGGGGAGTTGGGCGCGCCAACCTCGACCCGCAGGTTGTCACTCCCGATAGGATATGAGGTCTCGCCCGTGAAGCTGGAGATGCATTCATGGTCCTGCGTCATCTTGCTGGCGGGTCGGCCGAGCGCCACGTATGCGTCCAGGTAGATTATGTTGACAGACGCTCCGTTGTCGACTAGTACCCTCTTCACAAGGAATTGATCGATGATCGCGTCGATCACGAACGGTAGGGTGCTGTCCCTTGGATTTTCCTCCTCGTCCCCTGCTGTGAAGCTGATGGTGGGCGCCTCCTTTCGTTGTGCCCCGGGCGCTCTCCTTGCCCCGATCGCTAGCACGTCCCTGCTCGGGCGATCGGGCGATGAGGCTCTCTCCTTGCGCTTGCCCCCGGATATCGTGTTGATGGTCCCACGGGTCCTGGCGCCTACCTGATGCTGCTGTCCTTCCGCCCTGGGAGTATTCGTCCGTTCGTCCTCCATGTCCTCGAGGGCCTTCTTCAACATGATGCAGCTGTTGGTACGGTGGGTGGTGGCGTTGTGGAACTCGCACCATACGTCCGGTAACTGGCCGGGTGGTACCCCCGCCTTCGCCATGTTGTTCGGCGGCGGTATTCGGTGTCGGTTCAGGCGGAGCAGGTGCTCGGGTGACTGCCCGTCGATTGTGAAGACCTCCTGTGCCGCCGGTCGATAGCGTGGGGCTGGCGGAAAACGGGCATCCTGCGCCTGGTTGTGATTGTTGCCTTGATATCCGCGGAAGACGGGCCTTTGGTAGTTCTGCCTGTATGTATCCCGGCTCCTCTTGAAGCCCCCGGTTGGTCTCCCGCTGTCCGTCAGCTGTTGTGGTTGAGCGTCCGTTGCCTCGGGTCTGATGGAACTAGGTTCGGAGGCGGCTCCGTACACCCGCGTTTCCACCAGTGCCTTCTGCACAATCAGGTCCATGATCTCATCGTAGTCGAGATGCTCCTTCCTCACGAGTTTCTCTACGAAGGGGGTGGCGAGCAGGTTGTCCATCAGGGCGACCTTGGCCACTCGCTTGTCAAGGTCCCTGCACGTGCTTGCGAGCGTCCTCCATCGATTAATGTAGCTCGACAAGCTTTCGTCCCTCTCCTGGCGGACCTTCAGGAGGATGCCCGTGGTGTTATACTTCCCCTGGAGCCGATAGCGCCTCTGAAAACTTTCCGCCAACTCGAGGAACGAGTGGATGGATCCTGGCGGGATTTCGTAGAACCAGCTCCGTGCCTCCTCCGCCAGTGTTTCCTGGAACAGGAAACACAAGGTTGGGTCCGAATATCGGGTCCCGTCCGTGGTGGACCGAAACTCGTCCACGTGCGCTCGTGGATCCCCGCTCCCGTCAAACCGGGCAATCTTCGTTATCTTGGCGTGGGGATCCCTTCCTCTTTCCAGTATGTGCGCCGAGAACGGGCTGACCCGGGGGGCGAACGTCCCGCCCTGACCTGCCAGCTTGTCCTTGCGTAAGCGTGAGACTTCCTCCGCCAGCTCCTCCATCCTCCGTAGGATCAGGTCGTTGTTTGTCGGGGGTGATGACTCCTCCACGGGTGAGGGCGCTCGGGCGTTGGTTCTGGCGAACAGAGGGCGCACCTCGCTGGCGGTCTCCTGCGTTTCTTCGTGCTGCTCTACCTGCCGGCCGATGAACGCCTCCAGCCGTTCCTCCATCCTTCGGCGGACCTGGCGCTCCTCCGCCATCTCGAGCGCTGCCTCCCGCAACTCCTGGGCCATGCCGTTGATGCGCCCGTCCCTGTCGTCCCTGTCGGTTGTCTGTGCGTTCCGCCCCATCGACCCTGGCGGAGTCCCTCCTTCAGGTGTGTTGCTGCCGTTAGTCGCCGGGTTGAGCATGTGGACCTTTGGTTTCGGTGGTGTTTATACGAGGTTTGCAATTTGTAAGTTTCCCACAGACGGCGCCAGATGTTTCTACCGAATTACGCGCGGAGGCGTAATGGGGCAGAAGCAACAAGAATAAGCTTCCTCTTCCTTCCTCGGTCGTGCGTGCGGACCTCTCCTCCTTGGTGCGTCCGAACGGTGGGGCTGTTCGGATGGGCGGGCTCTTCTCTTCTTCCTTCTCTTCGTGTGTGCGGGCTCTTCTTGCGGGTGCCTCCTTCCTCGGGCGTTCGGGAGTATCTGTTAGAAGAATACAACAATGAAGCAGGCGGTCAGGGGTCAAGACGGGGTGGCCCGCCTTCAACGCTCCGATGCCTAAGTCAGAATATGTATCGGATATAACAGTCAAGCGAACGTGCGAGTGGCGTGATGTGGATCGAGTGAGATTGAGTCCAACGTGTTGTGTTGAGATTCAATGGGGTGATCTTACCTGTAATAAATACCTGATATATATAGGTGGTTGAGATTGGGACCTGGTGGTGTTCTTCGATGTGGGACTTTGTTGTTCCTGCTGGTGTGTGATCCGTGTGTTCGGGTACGCCCCCCACGGGCGCGTGCGCGCTCGGAAGGGGTGGGTCCGGTGAGTAAAGTTGGTGCTTCCTTGGTGGTCTTGCATGTGGTTGAGTAGGTGTTGCTAATCTGCTTAAGTGGATAAGTATGTTAATCGTACAACTAATTATGCAATACTAACACTAAGTAGTGGGACAAATAAAGTCTAAAGAAAAGTGCAAACCTTTACGTGCTTTTAAAGCGTTTTTCCTTCTCTTGTCATACCCATAATTAGAAAATTTCCAACACTTTCAAAAAAGAGAGTAAAGCAATACCTTAATTTCCCTCATTTAAGATATTATACATTAATTTCATTGAAATGTTTTTTCATATTTACTTTACAATATAACAAAATCATATCTCAATGCAGTTATTAACTCCAACTCAAAAATCATACATCCGATTACCAACACCGTTAATCTTTATGCTGTGTAAATATGTCATCTGACATAGATTGTGACACAGTTAATGATGACATGCATGGTTTTTAGGTCGGACGCAAAAGTTGAATGATGATTTTGATATATTCTAAAGTGAAAGTATATAGATTTATAATGGGAGAAAGTTCAGTTTTTCTATTTTTAGATGTTTTTAGATTTTCTTTGATGAAATTTTTCTTTATTTAATATCACTAGATGTAGATCAAAAGATAATGGTAGTGAAACATAGGTAAAATAGTATTAGAACAAAACTCACCACAATATTATTCTAAGGGTTTTAGCTTACGAAAATGTATTAATTTTAGGAGTCAAAAAAATGGTGCGAAAGACAGCGTCACCCAATAAGCCTTAACGATGGCGCTCAAGCAGTGCTGGTGACTAAAGGACAAGGGTACTCATCTTGATTTACACTACGACTGGTGTTCACATAATCAGAGACATGATCAGAAGAACAACATCGTCGGTAATTGCGCTTTGATCTCTCTCTCTCTCTCCTTCTTTTTTTTCTCTCTCTTTCTCTTTGGTGGTCTTGATCGGCGACTCTGGTGTCAGCAAGTCGATACTCTCGGTAACATCGTCAAGTCGTCGGCACTGGTTGCTTTGTTATTAGTTACCATTTACCAAACACGCGACTTTAAATAATAATCTGATACGGAGAGGAGAAGGAGAGCATGATTTGATCAATGGTGAGAATTGAAACGTGTGATGCACTTGCGGTTGTGAAGTCTTATTGTCAGTGGAGATGTTTCTACCAATTTTCGAGCGGATATTGGTGAGACATCGTACGGGAGAGATTGAGGATAGAGGGTCGCGGTTGGGAATGTATTTAAGACAGGACTTATTGCTTATCCCTATTTAATGATACTTAATTACCTTTACAATTATCTGAGCACGTGCTTCTCTCTCATCCTTCAATGTGGAACTTGGTGCATTCCTACTTTTTTTTTTTTGCTCATTACTTGCTTACGCTACCGACCAAGTGTGTAAGGAAACAAGACGAAGCCCAAATGCTTATGCTAACAAGTCCCCCAAGTCCCCATGTTAAGATCATTCTTGAATGGGGAGTTGAATAGATCTGCCCGTTTCGTACACACTTGGCATTATTTACCAAGTAACGAGGCGCACCCTCTAGTCCCCTTCAACTCCACAGGAAAAAGTGATCCACTCACTATTTCGTAAAGATTTTATATATGTGAGCGGGGTGATGACAATGCACTGATAGCAGCACATGTAACATTTTTGTATGGACATGGTACATGCGAGTGGGCGCCCAAATACAAAATTTGAATTAATCGAACCAAACAAGGAGTGTTAATCGTTTGGTGATGTGTAGTGTCAAGTGGCGCTCACTTCATAGAGTAGTGTTTGTAGGGACAATATATACGGTGATCATTCATGGGTGTCCCTTAAGAGTGATGGTGTTGTATCTACAACCCATCAAAATAAGACTGCGTAGCGCTTTTATAGTGCTCGCTCGCATGTCTAAGTGATACCCATTTGTGGCACACACTTAGTTTGTCTGCGTTACACATGAGCGCTACCCTTTTGTAATGTAAGCTATGTAAAGAAGGATTAACATAGGTTTTGCCCATTTGTGGCACATGCCTAATTAAGTAGGAGGCTAAACTTCGGCGCTGCCCATTTTTGGTGCATATGTAGGTGAAAAGTTACAATGAAGTATCATGAATGCTCAGTGATGCGTAATGATCTTGTCATGTGTTATGTTGCATGAAATGCATAATATGGTGGACAAACGCCAAGTGAGCATGATGCGTAAAAGTGTGTAGCATGATGCGTAATGTGAGCGGTAATACTTAGCATTTAACAAAAGAAGAAGAAAAGAAAACTTATCTCGTAGTGGACTCTTTCGGAATACAATAGTTAATCGCATGAGAATGAGCGGAATGTTTAGGACTAAGCCCACTTGCCTTGCTCTGTTTACTCTTGCTGGGGGAGTAAAGTAACCAAACTCTTGGTTCTGGCCATTCTTCTCAGTACACCCCGCTTGCTAATTCCCTTAGTATACATATTTTTTTTTTGGTTTCCAGTGGTTGTATGCAGTTCGATAAGCGGGCGCACTAGTTGCTCCATTTAGTTAAACTGAGCGGGATGATCAATCTTCCAATCCTCCAAATTTCAAATTTGTTAAGGCATTTTCACTGAGCGGACAGACTTTGGCAATGTAGGATTGACCGAGCCTGGGCGTTTATGAGTTGTGTATATGGACGCATCATTGTAACGACTGGGATTGTGAACGCCTAGATAAACAACATGAGCTTTGGACTAACAAGGAGGTGGGTTGAGTTGAGTCGATGAGTCCCCCAGTGTTGGCAAAAGTAAAAGCGGGTGTGCTCAATCAGTAGGCGTGTCAAGGTGGGGTTGGCCTACCTTTTGTGTTTGGGCTATAGGCGCCAGTAGTTAGCTACTTAATTGGCCTCTCCAATCTGAGCGTTGAAATTCGAGAAAGTGGCCTTAAGCTATTGCTAGCGATGGTCAAAGTAGTGAGCTTGACAAACAAAATTGTCAATTTTGAATTTTGACAAATGACATGTCAATTGGCCATTTTGATGAATTTTTACCCCAACAAATATGTGAAACCGATATCTTACTTTAAGATTAGAATAGAATATCTTCTCATTTTATCTTCTCTTTCTTTGTTCTCTCTCTCTCCGCCTGGTTCGGTTTTTTTGGGTTTTCAAAATCAAGCATCAAACAGATCAACTTCTTTCTATTCATCTAAAGATTTATAGCAATCTTCTTCTATTCATCTATGATATTTCTCTAATCAAGCCTCAACCGGCACTTATATTTCTAACTAAAACAGACCCAAAAGATTTTCTTAAGATCTACGGTCGATCTAACTAAAAAAGTATTACTTTGAGTGTTTTCTAACTCTTGAGTTTTGCTTGTTATTGAACCAAATCGATCGATTGTTATTTCCCATCTTTGGTTTTTCTCTTATGTAGATCTTGGTTGAATTTATTCAATGAGATTCAATAGAAAAAGGGGAGAAAGAGTGAGAAACAACAATAAATAAATATTTGGCCGTTTGAGTTTGATCTTCCAAACTAAACAAATTGACTATACTTTGCCATCCACGATAAATTTGGTGTATGAAATGGAGCTCCAAAATATTTCTTTAAGTCGACCAATTGTTACCGTTGGAATGCCACTTAAGATTTTGAAGTATCCGCTGTGATGAAACAGAGAGTATCATTGACGAAACTCCGCTTGGTCTTTTAGACTCTTTTGAAGCTGCCGGGTGTGAAAAGTGCTAGTGAGTCGAAGCAGCAGGTTGTGGCGCCCATGAATACCACGATGCATATGAGAAATAAGAAATAAGGAGGTTGATTAGTTCATGGATGGTATGTAAATAATATAAGAGATGTGAGTCGAGCGGAAGTCAAAGTCAACATTCATGTCAAGTGAACGCATGGTTATGTAAATGTATGCAGAGCAGATGTGTTGCTGCCATGTCATTGGGGAGCTTGAGAGAAGGAATACTCATCTTTTGAAGTTGACTAGTTTTGAAGTTTTGAATTTTGCATGGCCAGGTTTGCATTTACATGCATGGGCCCGCTTACTGGCGTGTTGACATGGAGTTGGTTGTTAACCTTTGCTTTACAATTTTGAGCTTTTGGCGCCAAGATCTTTGGCGTGACGGAGAGCCGTGATCGAACAACGTTTGGTACCTTGCCTTTGGCGTAGTTGGACGTTGGTCGAACTCTATCACGATGTGCTGACTGTGGCAGTGTCATGGTGGTGCTTGTCTGTTGTAGTTGCTCCTCTAGTTGAAGCGGAGCTGGCTGGCTAACGAAGTCGACCCACTAGTCCCCCGAGTTCAGGTTTTCATATTGATGCATATGAAGCATATCGATGCTGGCCTTGGAATAGATGAGTTTCTAAAGTCAGGCGGGTGTTGAAGAAGAAGTAGCGCTCGCTGTTCGGGGGAGTACGCTTGCTTTAATAATGAAATCAACACAGAATGTGGAGAAAATTTTATTCTCATTGATAATTTGTATGAATGTTGATAGAAGAAAAACAAACAAACCAGACTATTTATACACGAGCTAGACTAAAATTATAGATAAATATCAACAACTAACAACTCATGCTGCAGACCATGTTGAGCCATGCTTTACGGAAACCAGCCATACTGAACAGTAACTGATGTAAGACAACTGATAAAACAAAGTCCTCCATGAAATCAGTAACTGATAGAACACTCAACATAAACCAAACTTCAATACTCTCCCTCAAGCTGGGTCAAGCAGATTGATTGAACTAAGCTTACACAAGATTTTCTGAAATTGAGCAGTGGTGAGGGACTTTGTAAAGATGTCTGCTAATTGAGCCGCACTGCGTACATATTGAGTAGCAATGACCTGAGATTGCATTTGATGTCTGATATAATGACAATCTACTTTAATATGTTTGGTCCGCTCATGAAAAACTGGATTAGATGCTATATGCATTGCTGCCTGATTATTACAGTACAAGGATCCCATATCAGCGAGGAGACCTTTGAGCTAAACGAGTTCACAAGCTACCGAAGCCATTGCTCGATATTCAGCCTCTGCACTTGATCTAGCCACTACACTTTGCTTTTTACTCCTCCAAGTTACTAAGTTTCCACCCACAAAGGTACAGAAACCAGTTGTACTCTTCCTATCCAAGGCATTGCCAGCCCAATCTGCATCAGCATATCCCATTATATCATAATGGCCATTTTTTCTCAACAGAATACCCCTTCCAACTGATCCTTTCAGGTATCTGAGAATACGCTTGACGATTTGCAAATGAGAGGCAGTTGGAGCATGAATAAATTGGCTTACAATACTAACAATATAGGATATATCAGACCTTGTAATTGTAAAATAAATTAATTTACCAACCAATCTTTGATAAGAGCTGAGGTCTTCAAGAACAGGCTCTTCAGAAATCAGTTGCAGCTTGCTATCAAGAGGAGTTTTAGCAGGTTTACACTCCAAAACATGATTTTCCTTCAGAATATCAAGGATATATTTTCTTTGATTCAAAAATAATCCTTTTGTTGAAGTTGCCATTTCAATGCCAAGAAAGAATTTCAACAAACCAAGATCCTTCATAGCAAACTTGCTTCTGAGAGTTTGTTTCAAACACCTGATTTCAGTAATACTGCCACCTGTAATAATCAAGTCATCAACATAGATAAGCACCAGTAACTTCCCATGCACTCCATTCCGAACAAAGAAAGATGAATCTGCATTGCTTGTGCAAAAACTTGCTTCTTCTAGAACAGAACTGAGTTTGGCATACCAAGCACGAGGGGATTGCTTCAAGCCATAAATTGCTTTGTGTAACTTGCACACCATGGTTGAATCATGAAACTGAGTGTGTCCAGGGGGAAGCTTCATGTAAACTTCTTCTTGGAGCTTTCCATGCAAAAAAAAGTATTTTTAACATCCATCTGATGAAGAGACCACCCTTGATTAACTGCTAGTGAGAGTAATACCCTTACAATGTTCATCTTGGCCACTGGAACAAAAGTCTCCTTATAATCTACTCCATATGTTTGAGTAAAACCCCTAGCAATCAAACGAGCCTTGTATCTTTCCACTGTGCCATCAGAGTTGAATTTTGTCTTGTAAATCCATCGACTTCCCATTGCCTTTTTTTCTTTTGGCAAACTTACAATACTCCAGGTGCTATTGTCATCCAGAGCTTTTTATTCTTCCTTCATAGCCTGCTTCCACACATCATGTTGGTCAGCTTCAACAAAATTTTGTGGTTCACTAGCACTGTCAATGGCACTCAAAAAAGCTGCATGAGAGTTAGATATTTTTTGATAGCTGAGAAAATCAGTCATAGGATATTTGGCAATAAAACCAACATAATCTCTTAGCCTTGCAGGAGGATTTCTTTCTCGAAATGGATTTCTCCTTGGTACTTAAGGTTGTAGAGGAACATCGTGAACATTTTCAGGTTCATGTGGATCACTATTTCCATCAACAACATGATTTTCTTGTTGATCTTGAACATCAAGAACTGCATGTTCAGAAACTGATGGAGCAGTAGCTTGCACATCTTCTCTTACATAAGGGAAATGAAATAAATCAAGAAAGTTCTCCCCCTGACCTTCAGTATCCACAACCTTCTTTGCAAAATAAGGAATATCTTCATCAAACCTCACATCCCTTGAAACAGTCATTTTTCGAGTGACTGTGTTAAAACACTTGTAACCCTTCTGTATAGTTGAATATCCCAGAAAAATGCATTTATCAGCTCTAGGATCAAGCTTACTCCTGTGATTAGCTTGAATATGGACATAACAAAACACACCCAAACACCCTCAAATGTGAAAGATCCAAACTTCTGCCTTTTAGAAGTTTAAGAGGAGATTTTGACTTTAGAATTCTACTAGGCAGTCTGTTGATGAGGTATACTGCTGTGAGTACTGCTTGTGACCAATATCTTTTTGGTAAATTTGTATCGAACATCAAAGCCCTGGTTTTCTCAAGTAAATCTCTATTCTTTCTCTCAGCAATCCCATTTTGCCGAGGAATTCCAACACAACTAGTTTGATGAACAATTCCATTTTCATTCAAAAAATGAGTCATGTTATTAGACATATATTCCGAGCCATTGTCAAATCTTAGAATATGAATGTTGGAAGAATATTGAGTACTCACAAGACTATGAAGCTGTTTGAACAAATTAAAAACTTCACTTTTGAATTTCAACAGAAACAACCAAGTTATCCTTATGAAATCATCTACAAAGGTTACAAAATATATAAAACCATCAAAGGATTCTAGAATAGGACCCCATACATCAGAATGGATGATTTCAAACCGATTACTAGCTCTAGATATACAAGACTAAAAAGGTAATCTGGAAAATTTTGAAAATTGACACACTTCACACAGATGATGATCATGCTGTAGATGTGGAAACAAAAGAGACAACACTTTCTCTGAGGGATGAGCTAAGCGTTGATGCCAAAGACGATGATCTGAAACTAAACTTGAGCTAGCATGGAAGACTTTGGACTTCATTGACAGATAATAAAGTCCATTGAGAAAGAAACCTTCACCAATCTTCTTCTTGGTGATCATATCCTGAAATATGACAAAGTAAGGAGAGAAAATAACAAGACAGTTTAGAGTTCTTATGATTTTTCTAACTGACAATAGTTTGAAGGCAAATGAAGGAATATATAAGACTTCTGAGCTAGTACTATGCGATAGTAAGAAGATTTTCCCTTTCTTAGACACATAGGCACCCTTACCATCTGCAACAGACACATGAGTAGACATTTTTTCAAAATTATGTAAGATTGAACTATCATTTTTCATGTGATTTGTAGCTCCAGAATCTATAATCCAACAATCATGCTCAATACTCACAGTTAATGCAGTTTTAAAGGTATTCAAAATACCTGGAGTATCACCCTTTTTCGCATGATCAGATTCAGCAAGAAATTCAGCAAACTTGCTCAGTAAAGCAGTGTGATTCATGTCCCTAGCAGCTAAATTTGCACCATTCTTTTGCTTCTGTTGAAGATGTACTGCAAATTCATTAATGAGAGTGCAAGGGTTGCTAGTGAAGTTGACCATATTGCTTGAATCAATTTGAGATGAAGATGAGGCTGCAACATTAGCCTTGTGAACATTGTTGTTCCAGTCTTTTTTTTTCTCCTTCAAGTACTTGACTTTGAGTTCTGGGAATAAGATCCAACACTTCTCTTTCATATGAGAGCCACCACAGTGGCTGCACTTGATTTCAACCTTCTTTCCTTTGTAAGCTTCATGTCTGTAGTTGGAAGCATATGCACTGGACTCAGCGGGAACAACCTTGGCATCTAAGCTTATTACTTTTTTTCTGAGTTCTTCTCTCTGCACAGTGTTACAAACAGTCCTGTAGGATGGTAACTCAAGATTCATAAGGATGTGACTTCTTAGATCCTCATATTCAGGTTTAAGATTGGCAAGAAGCTGAAAGATTTTATCTTCCTCAGCTCTCCTTAGCAAAATTGTTGAATCGGTGGTATGGGGCCTGTACAACTCCAGTTCATTCCACATGCTTGTAAGGCTGCCAAGATATTGTACAAAAGACATACCTTCCTGCTCAAGATTTGCAATGTCTTTCTTCAGCTGAAAAACTCGAGTAGAGTTGTTTAAGTTTCCATACAGATCTTCCACATCTTTCCACATGAGACTGGCAGAAGTAGAATACTGAAAAATATCTGCCAGTTTGGGTTCCATGGAATTGAGAATCCATGACCTAACGAGTTGATCCTTGCTGAGCCAAGCTGCATATTTATTAGATCTAACATCTGGCACTTCAGTTGTGCCATCAATAAATTCCAGCTTTCCTCTCCCTCCTAGAGCCAGGACAATAGCTCTTGACCATCTAAGGTAATTGAACTCATTTAGAAGAACAGAGCTCAGACGATGACTTGAAATTACATCACCCTCATTTGAACCAGAAACAGAATTGGTTACAGAACCAAAGGGATTAACATTTGATGATGATTCTTCTTCCATTTGACCAACAAATCAGAAGGAAGCAAGAAGAAGATGTGTCACTTGACAAACACACAAACAAGAAAAACAGAAGCAGAAGCGGGATACTAAAGATCCTGCTCAGATACCGTAATGAAATCAACACAGAATGTGGAGAAGAATTTATTCTCACTGATAATTTGTATGAATGTTGATAGAAGAAAAGCAAACAAGCCAGACTATTTATACACGAGCTAGACTAAAATTATACACAAATATTAACAACTAACAACTAACAACTCATGCTGCAGACCATGCTGAGCCATGCTTTAGGGAAACCAGCCATACTGAACAGTAACTAATGTAAGACAACCGATAAAGCAAAGTCCTCCATGAAATCAGTAACTGATAGAACACTCAACATAAACCAAACTTCAATATTTAATAAAAGTGTTTGCATCGATCGAGCTGATCCTGACAGGGCAGGTTTTCAGACGAAGGGATGAAGTGGGCAGTGTCATATTGAGGCAAGTGCTAAATTTCTTAGAAGCATCCGTTGATTGAGGTAAGCTTGGCCATGTTATCAGCGAGCGATGTTGCGCTAGAGTGGGGCGAGCAATGATGTGACGTAGAGACCTAGCACGTTCCATAAAGTGAGCTGGAGGTTGGAGTTCTGAAGCTGGCGGCTGAGACTTGGCAAGAGTTTAACAGCGACAAACATGGCACATAGAGTTTGAATTGTTTTGATATTGTCCCAACTTAACCACCTTTAAGGTGTTGAATTTTATCCACAAAAGGCCTTGGTACAATTAGGAATAGTCCAAACACATTTAAGTTATATTTAATATTGTCATATTTCGATGTGGAATTTTCAATCCAACACACCCCCTCATGTGCAACCTAAGTACGATGTTAGCATGTGAAACCAAGTTTGAAATTCATATTGAAATCTTGGTTAGAATAGTCCACTGGAGCTAACGCAATAGTTTTCGGAAGGCTCAATTAAGTCAGTGGGAGCCAACGCAACAGTTTTTCGAAGATCCAATTCAATTCGAGCCCACTTAGCTCGGGAGGTGATTGGAAAGGACCCGCTCTGATACCAAGTTGAACAGCGACAAGTGTGGCACATGGAGTCCGAATTGCACAGATATTTTCTCAACTTAACCACCTTTAAGGTGTTGGGTTTTATCCACAAAAAGTCTCGGTACAATTAGGAATAGTCCAACCACATTTAAGTTATATCACTACCAGAAAAGTCTACTTAGGCGACGAAATCTTTACAGTTTCGTCGCCTAAAGTTTACTTAGGCGACGAACATTTACTTGGTCGCCTAAGTTATACCTTAGACGACGAACCATTTATTTCGTCGCCTAAATGACCTCTTAGACAACAAAACCATCATTCTGTCGCCTAAGAAGAAACCTAAAATGACGTAATGTCAGTCACTTAGACGATGACAGTGTGGTCGTCACCTAAGTAGCAACTTAGGCGACGAAACTGATCAATTATTAGCTAAATTAGTTTCTTTTTCCCTTGGGATATCTCACATTCTCCTCTCAACTTCTCTCTCTCTCTCTCTCTCTCTCTCTCTCTCTCTCTCTCTCTCTCTCTCTCTCTCTCTCTCTCTCTCTCTCTCTCTCTCTCTCTCTCTCTCTACCTAGCAACTCGATCCCGGCCGGGAAAAAATCGATCATCACTAAAAAATATCGATTGATCGATTGCGATTTTTCATTAAGCCCTACTCTCCTTCTAGGTGAAGGTATGTATTAAATCGTTTCCCACGAATCATTTATTTGAATTTAATATCACAGGTACGTACGTAAATCCGGTGAAATATTCCAGCAAATACATAGTTTCCGGCGATCGTAGGTAGCTTAATTACTAGCTTGTTATATGTATTGTATTGTTAATGTACGTAATTCTAAGGTAATTAGTTAATAATTAATAGTATAATATATATATATATATTATATAATTAGTTAAAACATGTTAGTTAGCTAGATTAAGCTAATTGGTAATCTATAAACGCGCTAATTAATTGTTTAATTAAGTTAGGTAGTACGTTAAAGTTAATTAATTAATAGTATATATACATTTATATAATATATATATTAATATAAGCTAGATACATAGTACATTAATTAGCTATATATATAGTTTAATTAAGCTAGGTATGTAGTACGTTAGCTAGCTAGATTAAAGCACGCATATATATATAGTATGTATATTAGATTAATAAGTTATTGGTTGAAAAAATATAATTAATATGATATATAATTGTTAACTTATTACGCATGTAGAAATATGGATAAGAGTTGGATACAGTTGACGAATAGAAGTAATGTACGATATATGGACAGAATCAGAGAGTTTGTGGTTTTTGCAATGGAACATGGTCAGGGAAAAAAACGTTTCAGGTGTCCTTGCAGAAAATATCTTAACCATTAGTTTGTGACGGCTAATGTTATGTCGCAATACCTGTACGAGAACGGTATGATGTGGGGTTACACTATGTGGAGCAAGCATGGTGAAGTAGTAGACTTAAGCTCATGACCAGACTTCAATTACCATGATGCCTCATCAAGCGGTAGTGGTGCCCTTTCGTGGAACCCAACTGTGGATTTGGTCCATGATGCATTTCTGAAATTTAGTCACAGTGGACACCAACACCAAGAGGGAGGTGACGATATCACTCTTGGGCATGATGACACATTCCACGTTGCTAACTTGGCCACTAACATTAGTGAGATGGATAAGTACAACAAGATGCTACTTGAAGGCCAGACCCCGTTATACCCTGGATGTTGAAAGAATGTGTAGCAATATGTGATGTAGCAAATGCAGATAAAAGTGAAGAACAAAATGTCACACAGTGCTTTTGACGAAATACAGGAGCAAATATGTAAGTTGCTTCCTGACAATCACAATCTTCCGAAATTGCATTATAAGGTTAGAAAGATCTTGAGCAGCCTCGGCCTAAAGTACAAGATAATTCATGCCTGCCCAAATGATTGTATGCTATTTTACAAAGAGTATACACATTTAGACTATTGTCTCATATGTGGCCAGTGCAGATATGAGAACTAGGGAATAAGAGGAGTTCAAAAAACCAAATTCCTTTGAAGGTTCTTTGATATTTTCTATTAATTCCCAGATTGTAGCGTCTGTACATGTGTCTATACTCAGCAGAGGTGATGCGATGGTATGCAGAAAAGGGAATAGATGACGATGTGTTAAGATACGCCGCGGATGGGGAGGCGTTCAAACCTTTCGACAAGGAATTTGGAGACTTTGCATCAGAGATTTGAAATGTTAGACTCGGACTTTCTCCAAATGGATTCAATCATTGGGGTAGTAATAACTCTGCCGTCAGCATTTAGCCGGTTATTCTGATGTTGTATAACCTGCCTGCGTGGATGTGCATGAACAAGGAATTTAATTTTCTTACTCTACTAATTCCATGTCCTCAATCTTTGGGGAAGTGCTTAGATGTCTACCTCAGACCTTTGATTGACGAGCTAAAACTGTTGTGGAAAAATGGAGTCCCAACTTATGAAAAATTCACTGACACGATGTTCATGATGAGTGCAGCCGTAATGTAGACGATCAACAATTTTCCAACGTATGGGATGTTGGCAGCCTGCAGGATGAAAGGATACAATGGATGTCCTATATATTTGGATGACGTGAACTCTAGTTGGCACGCGGAGAATGTGTGTTACCTGGGTCACCGTAGATGGCTTCCTCACGATCACCCGTAGCGACATGATGAAGTTCATTTCGACGGGACGATAGAGAATAATCCTAAACCTCGTAGTTGGTATGGCGAAGAGATTTAGAGAGGTTGAGCTATTTCGACTTTGGTGTGTTGACCAATGACAAGGATGTACAGAAACACAATCTAATACCTCCACAGGATCTCAGCTATTGGCATCACAAGAGTATATTCTTTGAACTTCCTTACTGGTCGAAGTTAAAGCTGAGGAACAACTTAGATGTGATGCACATAGAAAAGAATATGTGCAACAGAGTGATAGGAACAATTCTCGATATTAAGTTCAAGACTAAAGATACTCCCAAAGCGCGCAAAGATCTGAAATCTATGAATCTACGTCGTCCCTTATGGTTGAGGAGAGATAGAAGAGGAGTGTACGACAAGATGCCAGATGCACCTTATATAGTGAAGCCGACACTTAGAGGTTATGTATTCCATTGGTTTAAGAGTGTTCGTTATCCGGTTATGTATGCAGCTACTATAATTAGAATAGTGGACGAGATGCAACACAAGTTTGTTGGTCTAAAGACTCATGACTATCACGTTATTTCGCAACGTCTGATTCCAGTGGTAATTTAGCCCTATTTACCTCTTGATGCCGTAGAACCAATAGTGACATTGTGCAAATGGTGGTAGAGGTTATGTGCCAGAGAGTTGAAGAAGTCAGATGTGGTGGAACTGCAACAACAAATTGTGCACATCATCTGCAAACTAGAGAGGATTTTTCTCCCTGTTTTCTTTGACATCATGATTCCCCTAATGATCCACCTACCCGAACAAGTGCTCATTTCTGGTCTGGTCCAGTACACTAGGATGTATCCTCAAGAAATGTACATACAACTAATTAATTATACAGGTTTTCCGATCAATTATTCGTTCCACTTGAGATTACTATATGTACCTATTCTACAATTAATTAATTGAACGTTGGATTTTGTAGACAACTTGGACAGTATAAATGATTCGTCAAAAATAAGTTTGCCCCGGATGGCTCAATAGCATAGATACACCTAATGCATGAGTATGTTACTTACTGCAACAAGTATCTCAAGGATCCACCACCTCCCACCACCTCTAATCCCAGTGGCAGCATCAATCTTTCTGTCGTCACAAATGTCGCAAAACCCTTTAGAGAAGTATTAAAAGAATCATTAACAAGAGAAGACCTATCGAGGTGCATTGGGTAGTTTTACGAGAAAGTGATGAAGCCGAGCCTTACATGAAGACGTATAGGGAGAACCTTTAGGCGTTACATCCAAACAAGAGTTCAGCCTGGTTTGAAAAAGTGGTTAAGAAGAAGTTCCCCGATTATCTCCTCCAATGGGTACGTATGTTTACTTATTTAATTATATACATGTTTGTAGAAATTAAACACTTTAATTAATTATATTTTAATCCAAATTGTTACAAATGATTGATCTACAAAAATTCGATAATCACGGGGGATGGTGGTCCTGGCTAAAGTACTTGGGAGCAGAGAAGCCGGTTAGACACTATATTTATTCCGGATGTTTTGTAAACGGTGTACAATTTCATTTATTGACCCGAGATGAAGAAAGAAGAACACAAAATAGTGGGGTCGCGGTTGGGGATGACGATGATATATATTACGGGGCTCTTGTATATGTCGTTCAACTATGTTACCGGAATGATGTCAACATTTTCTTATTGAAGTGCAAATGATTCAAGCGTACAAAGGAAGACCTGGGCCTTTTATCAGTCGATATAAACTCAAGCTATTATGAGGGTGAGCATTTCTCTCTTGCCACCTTAGTTAGGCAGGTGTTCTATCTTGATGATCCAAAAGCTAGTGAAAGGTGGAAAATAGTGAACCATATCTCTCATCGAGGAATATGGAATACCACGACAACTGAAGGGACGCCGTTGACTGAAGATGCTGAACCGCAAAGAGACACTCCTGCTTATCAAGAGCCTAATATTTCTGTCATCCGCTTCAACATAATAGAAATGGTTCAAGCTAGTGAATGCTTACCCATACCTGATGGCTCTACAGATCTAACTCAATATGAGATTATAGATCTAGAGAATGATGGTAGTGAAGATGAGGCATAGAATGACGACGAAAACTCAGGATATTCGTCGGATCACATTGAGTATGATGATGAGGAGGAGCAATAGGATAATAGTGTTGAGGAGGATGATGATGATTATGACGAGGAGTACAATATAACGATGAGGGATATTAATTGGTAATTAATTATAGTAATCTCACTTTTTTGAGGTAATGATGATTAATTATATTATGATCGACGAGGAGTACAATATAATTAATATTTTGAATTTGAATTTTGTTTTGAATGAGGATCGGAGTAATAGTACAATTATTCAGTCATTCTCGACATAACTAATGGATCCGGAATTGAGCTGGTTCGGATCGGCCTCACGAATTCGAATGAATTAATTAACGCTTAATTAGTTATTAATTACCGTACGTACCGTACCCATGCCCTAAACCCTATATATATATATTTACATCGTGTTTCTTCGCGTCTACTTTGGATGATACTTTGACGCACAAATTTCACTTTGGTATGTAGGGTATGACTTAGGGGATGAACATAGTTGATTTCGTCGCCTAAGAAGGTACTTAGACGATGAACCCAACTCTTTTCGTCCCCTAAGTAACTTCTTAATCGACGAAAGTAACTCTTTTCGTCGCCTAAGTTATACCCTACATATAAACACTTAAACCCTTTTCCCTAACCCCTAAACCCTTTCCCCTAACCTAGAATTACTTAGGCGATGAAACCAGTTGTGTTCGTCGCCTAAGAAGGAGCTTAGGTGACGAAATGTAACTGTTTTCGTCCCCTAAGTCATAGTTTCATAATCTGACTTCTAAGAGCACGATTATGCATACCATCTTCAAATATAATTTTTTTTCCTTCAGGGCATAGAGTAACCAATTCTTGGACTGTGAGTGTCGACGGTTCGAAAATCAGAGTTACGAAGATTCGCATATCAACATTTCCGTTTGGTTGAAATTTCAGTTTTATGGTTGACTACGCCGATCAAACCCTTAACTTCGTTTTGAATGAAAATTCATTCACTTATATATTGCGTGATGATGAATATATCTAAAGGTTATTTTGTCCAAATTCAATTTCGTTAATGTTGATGTGGAGTGAATATAGACATACAAACACTTAAATTATATAACATTAGTAAATATATAACAAGTTTTTAGTCTTAAGTAATTTTATTTTCAAATTTAAATTAATTTATAATTACCTGATAAATTAGGTTTTTATGACATGACAAATACTCATAACTTCATAAACGAGTTTAAGAATTATTTTTTACGACAGTTTTCGTCATTTAACTATTTATCGATAATCATTGAATTGATTCGACCGATTTCTAAATTTATCCGAATGAGGTTCAATTTTTTTCTACAATATTCTATAAATGTAATGATTACATCTGACAATTGATTTTTTTTTAATAATTCTTAAGAAAATGCCAAATATTAATTTTTATATCTTTTAAAAAAATATATACTTAGGTGACGAAATCATGTCGTTCGTCGTCTAAGTGAAGACTTAGGCGACGAAACAACACGATATCGTCACCTAAGTCCAAATATTGTGGTAGTTCAATAAACCTACGCCAATTTTTTTTGGGGCAGTTTAAATATCACTTAGGCGACAAACACAATATTTTTCGTCAGCTAAGATTGTACTTAGGCGACGAAATGAAACAATTTCGTCGCTTAAGTCCAAATTTTGTGGCAGTTTAAATATCACTTTGATGACAAACGTGTCCATTTCATCGTCTACGTGATAACTTAGATGACGAACGCATGTGGTGTCGTCACCTAAGTCTAATTTTTGGGCGGTTCAGTTTTTGTTCTATTTTTTGGGGTCCCATTTAAATACCACTTAGGCGACGAAACATACCACGTTCGTCGCCAAAGTGGACTTAATTATCAACTTAGGTGACGAAACCTTTCGTTGCCTAAGTCAGGATAATATCCAGACCGGATCGACTTCCCGACCATTCACTGGATCTGTCTCCCCCAAAACTCCGAAAATTCTCTCGATCTCTCTCCCCCCAAAACCCGCCTCCTCCTCCTCAACTCGCGCCGCCGCCATCCTCCTTTTTGCCGACCGCCGCTGATGTCCTCCTTTCTCTCCTGGAATCTCCGACCTCTCTCTCGCTCCCGCCCTCCACCTCGCCTAAGTCTCTCCCTCCCCCCGGCGGTAATTCCCCTCCTCCCCTTGATTATGGATATATATATATATGGTGTATTTGGATTGTATTGTGTACAAATTTGGATTGTATTATGTACGTATTTGGATTGTATTGTGTACATAATTTGGATTGTATTGTGTATGTATTTGGATTTATATGGTGTATTTGATGGTGTATATTATATATGGATAATATATGGATTTAAATATATTTATGGATTTATATAAGAATTTTATGGATAATATATATTTATGGATATATGGATTTATATGTGTTTATGGATTTAATGAATTAGATTTAATGAATTAGCTAGATTAATTAATATATATTGTATTATTTTTATGCGAATTAAATTAAATGTGGGTATATTGTATATAGTTAGATTAATATTAGATGTGAATTAATTTGGTTATATTGTATTTAAAAAGTAATTTGTGAAGTATATTTTATTTAGATTAATTTAATTAGATTTGAGTATATATTGTGATTAATATATGTGATTTGAGTATGTTTGGATTAATATATTTATATGTGAATTAATTTGGGTATATTGTATATGGATTAATTTCATTGGATATGCGTAACCATTTTTGATAAATATGGATTGGTATATTATTAATTGATTAGTGCATATTATATTTAATAATTGATTAATTTGTGTATATATTTTATATATAATATTAATTGGGTAAATTTGGCTATTTTTGAATAAATTTGAAAAATGTTGTGAAATTTAGATACATTGGATATATTTGTCCAGCTTAATATAAATTGGTAATATAAATGCCACAAAATAAATTGGATAATTAAATCGGTGAGATTTGTATAAATTAGATAAATTTGGATATATTTATGAAATTTGGATAAATTTGTAAAATGTATATAAATTGGAGAATTTTGTAAAATTTGGATGGTAAATTAGTAATATATATGGAATTGAATTTATTCATAAATTGGTAATATATATCGAATTGAATTTAATCATAAGTATATTGATGTTATTTGTGAAATTTGGATAAATTCGTTTTTTTTTAAATTTACATAAATTGGATATATTTATATTTGATGAAATGTGGTGAAAATTTAGATTAATTTGGATGAATTAATTTGGATATATATATATATATTGTTAATAAATATTTTTTTCAGCTTAATTAATTACGATCGATGACGCTAAAGAAGAGGCGATCGCAAGAAGAGAAGGAAGCCGAACTCCAATTAATTGCACAAGCAATGGGTTGGAGCCAAACTGAGTCGAAGGAGACCGTTTCAGCTCATCTGAATTGTTCGGGTATGCCGACTGGCCCAATTTCTTCATGCTCCAAATGAGGCGACATTTGCCCATATTGACGACCCACCCGTCACCGCTTTAGCGGTGACGTCTTAAGGTCCAATGGAGTCAGTGGACGACTCCGTTCACTACAGCTCACGGCAAGGAGGCAACCGTCAGATTAGGTCCCCAAAGGAAGTCGGGGACCTTGGAAGGCCGCGAAAACCGAGTGCATATTCAGATCGGCCAGGAAGAAGATCAAGGTGTTGTTCGACGATTTCACCCGAGGCATTCCGTTCTCGCAACTCGGCAGCTTCAAGTTGCACACCATCGGCTCAATCATACGGAGCAACATCCATATGGTTGCCGCTTCATGGAATAAGCTGCTTAATTCTGAGAGATTGATGGTGTACCGCGAACTCTAGGTAATACTATTTAAAATTTTATATTTTTATAATTAAGTACCAACTACGAAGCTAGGCATAATGTTTAAGTTCTAATTTTTTTTCTAGACACATTTCGATATTGATGGCACACTGGAGATGATGGAGCACATCAACACCGTGGCCAAGAACATTTTCAAGGATTGGAAGTACGACCTCCACAAGTACTTTCTCCGCCACGGCGCCACGCCTGTCCTAGATGAGTTGCGAGATGAAAGGGAACAGGAGTGGGAATGGTTGGTCGGACATTTTGAGTCCGACAAGTATAAGATTCGTCTTCATTTCCTTTAAATTGAGAAAATTAAATAATTTCTTATTTTTAATCATTTATTTATTGTGTATTAATTTTTTTTGTCAAACAGATAAGGTCGGATGCCAACAAGGAAAACCGTGTAAAGAAGGATAAACACCATACTTCGGGCTCCGAAGGTTTCATGTTCATCGCAAAGAAGCATAAGGATGCTGGTTCAAAAAATTCTCTCCTGGATGCTAGTGTCTCGGCTTATGTCAGGCCCGGGGTCGACGATGAAGCGAGTCAACAAGGGATAAGTGACTCATCTTGCCTAACTCAATTCAATTTAATCGTACTTCCAAAATGTATCAAAATTTACTATAACGGTAATTACATTTTTAATTTCATGCGCAGTTGATAGAAATGCCCCAGGAGCAGTTGGTGAACACCCAGCTGAAAAACACTGGTATGACGTTCGAAGAGGTTCCCCCTCTATCGATGGAGAGCCAGATCGCCATCGCCAATGTTGTTTACAGCTACCGAGCTGGCAAGGAAGTTCGTGGGCTTGGACGAAGGGTCCATAGATATTTGTCGTCCTAGACCTCTGGATCGTTGTCCAGTATGCGAGGTGGGGTCGATGCCGAGGCGGTTCGAGCCACACAAGAGCAGGCTCGATTGGTACAGGAGTCGGCTGATCGAGCCTGGGAGCAGAGCAGGTTGATGTAGGGGTAGCTAGATGTGTAAAACCAAAAGATGGCCGACTTCTTCGAGATGTGCACATGCATGAGGTTGCCTGTTCCCGAGGACCCTTGTCATCCCCCCTCCTCACGGCCCAACGACGACGATCAGATCGGCGGCGGCAGAATAGGCGGCCTGTTTACCCCCCCCCCCCCCATAGTTTAGTTTTGTATTTTCTTTAATTTGTAAAAATAATTTTTATATTTAATGAATATTTAATGAATATAATTAATTTTTATATTAATTTGTAATTTTTAAAATTATTATTTATTATTTATTTAATTCAGAAAAAAAAACATAATTAACTTAGGTGACATAATAGGCATGTTTCGTCGCCTAAGTGTATTCACTTAGACGACGAACACGTTTCGTCGTCTAAGGCCTCTACTTAGACGACGAACCTCTGTCGTCGACTACGTAGGGTATTTAGACGACGAAACATCTTCGTCGTCTACATGGTCTCTAAGACGACCAACATGTCTCGTCGTCTAAGAGGTCTTTGAGACGACAAACATGTTTTGTCCTTTAGAGGGACAATATTTCGACGCCCAAGTACTTAGACGACGCAGTACTTTTAGTCACCTTAGATAATACTTAGGCGAAAAAATTAAACAGTTTTGTCGTCTAAGTACTTAGGCCACCATTCTTAGACGACGAAACTTGAGCGACGAACATTTCATCGCATAATTACTTAGGCGACGAAAATAGCTACTTAGACGACGAAATGTCTTCGTCCCCTAAGTGGCTATTTCTGGTAGTGTATTTAATATTGTAATATTTCGATGTGGGATCTCCAATCCAACAAAAAGTGTATATACATACATTCATGCAAGTCCCCCAGTGTGGGCGGGACTATGAGGCCGCGCTAAAGAGTGAGTCTGGTGAGCGAAGTGAGCGTGCCTGAGCTCTTTTCATGCAGGGAGATGTGAGCTACACCACAACGGGGTATACTAAGCGGCTTGATATGGGTACATTAAGCGGACAATCCGAAGTGGGCGTGGGAACCAAATGTGCAATCCAAAACAGTCGATCCAAACAGACGGATTGGACAAGCATGAGATCAAATGTGATAATCCAAACGGGAGGTTCAAATAGGTGCTTAGATGAGTGTGAGAGGCCAAAATTGATAATCCCAACAAGTTTGAGAGACCAAACTAATAATTCAAACGGATGGGCATGAGGTTTGGCGGTAAGAGCAAATGGACTACTGAGGTGATGGCACCTAGTGAGTTGGGACGGACTAGCTAGCTAGGTAGAGCGAACAAATTTTGCTAAGGCGGGGAAGAAAGAATTAGTAGACGGCGCTAAATATTTCTACCAGTTTCTAAGCGGATATAGGTGAGACATCAAACGGGAGAGATTGAGGATAGAGGGTCGCGGTTGGAAATGTATTTAAGACAAGATTTATTGCTTATTGCCATTTAATGATACTTAATTACCTTTCCAATTACCTGAGCACGAGCATGTGCTTCTCTCTCATCTTTCGATGTGAGACGTGGTGCATTCCTACTTATTTTCTTTTGCGCATTACTTGCTTGCGCTACCGACCAAGTGTGTATGAAAACAGAGTGAAGCTGAAACACTTATGCTAACAGGAGAGAAGCCTTTCCACTCTTTAGAGCATCCGCACCCATTTTCCATCAACTGCTCAAGCAGTTGCCGGAAACTGCTCAAGCAGTTGCCAATCCCAGAACTGCTCAAGCAGTTCCAAAACTGCACGCACCAGTTCACCAACTGCTCAAGCAGTTACTATTCGCTGAGCGAATGAGGGCGTGACACGTGTTATCACGTAATTACGATTTCGACAAAATAATTGAACCGGATTGCCGGTGATTTCAGACCACTGAGATTGCGACACGTGTCATCTCCGGATAACGATATGTGCGAAATAATTGGGGCCGATTGTCGGTGAGATTTCCGACGAATGAGATTGCGACACGTGTCATCTCCGGATAACGAAATAATGGAAATAATTGAGGCCGATTGTCGGTGAGATTTCCGACGAATGAGATTGCGACACGTGTCATCTCCGGATAACGAAATAATGGAAATAGATTGTCGGTGTCGATGAGCTTTTGCTATAAATTATCATCTCTCTCATTCCTATCACACCAATCACCACAATTTCCAATCCTTGAATCATCAAATTTCGATGAATCCTTTTAGCTTCGACAACTTTTTTCGAATGAGGCAACTACAAAACCAGGAGGATGACGAGATAGAGCAATCTTTCGTGGATCTCGTGGCCGTGGAGGTGGCACAACTTGATGATGAACCGCATGGTGGTGGATCACGTCGGGGTCGTAAAGCAAATCGACAAAGATTGAGGGCGTCCAGGGGAGATAATCTCCTGCAAGATTACTTCATCGAACGCCCGATCTTCAACGTGCAAGAATTTCGGCGAAGGTACCGAATGAGCAGAGACTTATTCAACACTCTCATGACGGGTCTCTGCAATTTCGACGAATATTGGCATCAGAGACCGGATGCCACTGGATTGCTAGGCCTCCTCCCCCAACAAAAGATGACCGCTGCGCTGCGAATGCTGGCTTACGGCGCAGCCGCAGATCAGTGTGCTGAAATCACAAGGATGGGTGAATCCACTACACTAGAATGTACGAAGGAGTTTTGCCGACAAGTGGTTCTCCTTTACGGTCAACGTTACCTCCGCCCTCCAACAGAACATGACCTCATACGGCTTCTAGCTAAGGGCCAACAACGAGGTTTTCCAGGTATGATTGGAAGCATCGACTGCATGCACTGGGAATGGAAGAATTGTCCAACAGCTCATCAAGGGGCGTACTCAGGGCGAAAGGGTCGTCCCACCATTATCTTAGAGGTAGTGGCCTCGTATGATACATGGATATGGCACAGTTTCTTCGGGGTTCCAGGCGCTCAAAACGACATTAATGTGCTCCACCAATCAGATGTGTTTGACGAACTCCTTGCCGGAAGAAGCCCTACCGCCGTATATGAAGTTCATGAAGAGCGGTATTCCAACGCTTATTTTCTTGCAGACGGAATATACCCAAGGTACTCTACATTTGTGAAAACAATTTCTAACCCCCAAACACCGCCAGATAAGTTGTTTGCAAAGAAACAGGAGTCATACCGGAAAGATGTGGAAAGATGCTTTGGCATCCTGCAATCCCGATGGGCAATTATCCGTCATAGTTGTACATTGCACAAGAAATCGGTGATCAAAACTATCATGTTAGCCTGCATCATATTGCATAACATGATAGTTGAGAATGAGTTCGTAGATGAAGAGTTTGAAGAGAATGCAGAAGAAGATATGCAAAACCCAGTACGAGCTTTCCAAGTTTATGATGGGCCTGTTGATGAGGATGGGAATCGAATTCCTTTTCAGCCAATGAGTAGAGATGGGGATAATATGTCACGGTTTCATGATCGTGTTGCCGATCTCCAATCTGTTTATATCCATAACGAACTTCAGAAGGACCTGGTGAAGCACAACTGGATGCTTGAGACTGGAGAAAGACTATAATTAATTGTGTTTAAATTTTTATTATGTGTGCTTAATTTTCATAAATGTGCTTTCAATTCAGTAAGTGTGTTTCGATAGTTGAAATTGTGTAATAAATATGATGTGTTTGAATTTTAAATCTTAGATTATGCCTCTACGCAGACAAGTTATTTCATAAAGCACATGCAATTTTATTTCTCGAAAATTCAAATACATAATGGAAAGATAATGAAAACATAATGAAAACATAATGGAACGATAATGAAAACATAAACAACATTTATTCTTAATACAATAGGGCGCTATAATTATTGTGGAAAGAGTACGCGTGGTTGATAACAATCCGCAAATGTATCATCGGAAGCTTCACCATCCTTATCTTCAGATTCCTTAAGGATAGCTAGTTTCCTCTTGGTAAAGTACCTTTTGGAGATCGGGGTCATAGCCTCCAAGTTCATGGTCATGATCCTTGCTTCTTCCTCATGTTTCTTTATTTGGAGCTCACTTTGTGCCCTTGCTTCTTTTCGTTCTTGAAGTTCTAAATACTTGGCGTAATAATTGAGCTGACTTTCATTTTGTATCTTTCTCGTGGAATGCCACGCTGCTTGATCACTTGCCATAGTTTGCAAAACCTCAGTGCGTTGATCAATAGGAGTCTTACCTTGTTTCTTATGACGCCTTGATTCCTTTGCCGCCTTGCATCCCATTGGTCTTACCGGACTCGACGAACCGGGGCCAACGTAGGCGGGTGATGCTTCATTCAAGTCTCCGTCATCACCCAAATGTACGAGTGGAGATGATCCGGTAACGGAGGGAGTATCTTCATATGAGCCAACAAACGGAGACGGAGTGCTCGGTTCAACATCGCGGTAACTTGGATGATCCTTAAGAACTTCATAACATTCAAAGTGGGTGAACGGTCGTTTCTTAGCGGCATAGTAGTATGCTTGAGCTTGTTTAATCTAAAAATTACAGTAAATTAATTAAATTAAATTGACATACAAAAAGTTAATTCAAATTTACTAAATTAATTAATTACATAGTACAAATTAAATAAAAATGAAATGAAATAAAAATGAAATTAAATAGGTAAAATAAAAATGAGATTATTTCACGGGAAATTAAATGAAAATGAGATTATGAGAGAAATTAAATAAAAATTAGATTATAAGTAGTTACCTCATCCATGTGAGAAGTGCCGCTAGCTCTACGCTTACGTGCGTCTCGCAAACATTGACCCCATTTCTGCAATAGTATTTTGAATTTATTGTAGTGCGACGCAAGCGCAATTTGAGACCTAGGCTCCTCTCGAGGTGGTTCTCCTTCCGATGGCACCCAATTTTCCATGTAATCGGCGTGAATTTTCTCCCACAATTTATCTTTCCTTTGTTTGTTGCCGTTGACTTCATCGATACTATGACGTGCGAAAGAGATGCACATTTGCAAATCTTCGGAACGAAGCCAATGGGCCATTTTTCTAAAAAATGCTCACGAAAATGAAAGTAGAGATGGAGAAGAGATGGATGGAGAGGTGAAATTTGTAGTGCACAAATGAGAAGTGAGTTGTGAAAAAAATTGTGTAGTATTTATAGGAAAATAGTAGGGGGTGATATGCAATTTTTTGGGATTTTTTTGCAATTTTTTGGGATTTTTTTGCAATTTTTTTGTAAATATTTTGGGTATTACCGTTTATATCCGTTCTGATTTTTCTGATTGAATCTGAGCCGTTGGATCAACTTTTGAATTCGAAATCTACGGCCCAGATCAACTGGCCCGTTACTTTTTTTTTTTGTTTCTGTCGTGCCACGTGGCACGATCTGATTGGTTGGTAATTTTTTTTTTCACCTTTTACCCTAAGTTAAAAAAAAAAAAAAAAAAACACCCGTCAGCTGACGTCACCCACGTGAGGTGGGGTCCGCCAGCTGCGCGAGCAGCAACTCATCTTCTTCTTGCTCGAGCTCGAGCTCGAGCGAGCCTCCCCTCCGATCTGCTCGAGCAGATCCGCCCCGGTGCGCCCCTCCACTTCGGCCTCCGAGCAGCTGCCGGCGGGCCCCTCCCTCCTGCTCGAGCACTTGCCGGCGAAATCCGCCCCGGTGCGGATGCTCTTACAAGTCTTTACAACTGCTCATAAGTTTATTTGTAGAATTACACTATTAAAAATGACTAATTTGCCTATATATTTTGTAATCATTATCAAAATAATATTTCCTTGTCAAATCTTTTGTTTAGGATATCCGCTTTCTAGCTCAACTATCTGCCGAGATTATTTTCCAAAATGTATTCAAAAGTCCTGTGATGACATTGCCATCTTCGGATCTTCCACCTCCAAAAGACACCCCCGGGATTTCAACTGGATATGGAAATGAGCTTCAGAGTGATGAGAGACGTTGGTTTGTAATATCTGTGCGTAACCAGAAAACGTGCAAGCAACAAACCTGATTGAACTGGACTCGAACAAAGTGCCTGGAATCACAGCGTGAGCAAATAGTGGACTGTGGTCACTTCTCCAGTCTCTTCCACCTTTCGTCGTCAATAGTCAACGATCAAAGAGAAGACACGGATCTATTGCACGTGCCACACGTCGAGTGGTCATGTTGTTTCCCCCGATTAATTGGATAAAATCGGCGCGACCCATTTCGGAGAAGCTGCTTCACTATGTTCTTTTTTACTCTTCCCCCGACTAAACTAAAATCCAGCTCAAATAAAAATCTCCCATACCCAATTTCTCTTGGCCACATCACCCACCCTTTCTTCATCTTCTCCTCTTCATCCTCCCCCAAACTTTCTTCCTCCAAAACGCAGCGTTTCGCCGGCATATGACGGACTACCGGATACCCCCGACGATGAATCTCTGGACGGATGACAACGCGTCGCTCATGGAAGCCTTCATGAGCAACTCCGATCTCACTTCCTTCTGGGCCTCCCAGCCGGCCCAGCCCACCACTGCGGCCCAACCACCCCCCGCCGCCGCCGCCTCATACCCTCTCCACCACCAGCCTCAGTCCTCCGCCTCCACATCCGACTACCCTCGTCCCACGCCGCCGCCTCCGCCTCCGCTGCAAGTAGCGCCTTTCAACCAAGAAACGCTGATGCAGCGGCTCCAGGCGTTGATCGAGGGCGCACGGGAGAGCTGGACCTACGCGATCTTCTGGCAGTCGTCGTACGACATGACGGGGGCTTCGGTGCTCGGATGGGGTGAAGGGTTCTACAAGGACGAGAGGGACAAGGTTAAAGCCAAGCCCAAAACGGCGACGTCTCTGGTGGAGCAGGAGTACAGGAAGAAAGTCCTCCGCGACCTTAACTCCTTGATTTCCGGTTCCGACACTTCCGCTGACGACGCTGTCGTCGACCAGGAGGTTACCGACACCGAGTGGTTCTTCTTGGTCTCCATGACTCAAAGCTTCGTCAACGGCGGTGGGCTTCCCGGTCAAGCCTTCTTCAACTCGAACCCGGTCTGGGTCGTCGGGCCGGACCGGCTCGCATCCTCGCCCTGCGAGCGGGCCCGCCAGGGACAGGTGTTCGGTCTGCAGACGATGGTCTGTGTTCCGATGGCGAACGGAGTCGTCGAGCTGGGCTCGACGGAGCTCATCTTCCAAAGCCTGGATCTGATGCACAAGGTCCGGGTCTTGTTCGATAGCTCCGAAGTCGGGTCTTGGCCTCCTATGGGAGGCGGTGCAGCTGATCAGGGCGAGAACGACCCGTCGTCCCTCTGGCTCAACGACCAGCCGTCCAGCACCGTTGAGGTCGTCAAGGACATCAGTACCATCTCGAAACCGATCCATCAGTTCGACAACAACCCGAGCTCCAGTGGCTTATCGGAGAATCCGAGCGCCGTTCTCCAAGTGGTACAGCCTCCGCAGCAGCAAGTACAAACCCAGAGCTTCTTCACCAGAGAGTTGAACTTCTCCGATTACGGCTATGACGGCAACAGCGTCAGGAACTCCAATTCGAATTCGCATCCGATGAAGCCGGAATCCGGCGAGATATTAAACTTTGGCGAGAGCAAGAGGACCTCCTACAGCGCCACCACCAACGGCGGTGCCAACAACAAACTATTCTCCTCCGCGCAGTCCCAAATCGCCATGACGGTGGAGGATACAAACAACAACAACAAGAAGAGATCTCCGCCGTCGAGGGGCGGCAGTAACGTCGACGAAGGAATCCTGTCATTCAGCTCGGGAGTGATTCTACCCTCCGGCGGCAGCGGCGTCGTGAAATCCAGCAACCCGGCGGATTCCGACCACTCCGACCTGGAAGCCTCCGTGGCGCGCCAGCACGAGGCTGACAGCAGCAGAGTGGTGGACCCGGAGAAACGGCCCCGGAAGCGGGGTCGGAAACCGGCAAACGGCAGAGAGGAGCCGCTCAACCACGTGGAGGCGGAGCGGCAGAGACGAGAGAAGCTCAACCAGAGATTTTATGCTCTCCGCGCCGTCGTGCCCAACGTGTCCAAAATGGACAAGGCCTCGCTGCTCGGTGATGCAATTGCTTACATCACCGATCTCAAGACCAAGCTGCAGACCACGGAGTCGGACAAGGACGACCTTCACAGGCAAGTGGAGGCATTAACCAAGGAGCTACAAGAGTCTAGATCTTGTTCGGGTTCGGAACAAGGGTCTAATAGTAATAATAAGTTGATAGATTTGGACATTGATGTCAAGATACTAGGATGGGATGCAAGGATACAAATCCAGTGTAGTAAGAAGAACCACCCTGCAGCGAGATTGATGGCGGCGCTGATGGAGCTGGAGTTAGAAGTCCAGCATGCCAGCGTATCGGTTGTCAACGATTTGATGATTCAGCAAGCCACGGTGAGGATGGGGAGCAGGATTTACACGCAAGAACAGCTCAGGTTAGCTCTATCATCCAAAGTCGGATGAGAATTAAGAAGAGCTTAATAGAGCAGAAGAAGAAGACGAGAGGGTTTGTTTTGCTTTTGGGACATTTTATTTGAAGGATCCCGGCAAAGCAGCGGAGCTGAGCTGAGCTCTGTAACATGATACAACTGCTTCTTGCATGCTTCATCTTCCCCTTGTTGGGTAGATTTTTGTTTCCATGTAGGAGCATTATAGATTGAGTTTTTTAATTCAGGAGGTGAAACACTAGGTGCAGAATTTTCCATTAGGATGTAATATTTTTTGTGTCCAATCTTCAATGTGTAAATATGTGTCATAAGATTCAAACTCAGCTCTCATGAACTTCATGAGAGTTCTGGCTGTAGTGTTGTGCTAGTATTTGAATCAGAATGTAACACTAATCTTCTTTACTCTATGAAATGTCTCAAACTTTGAAGGAATTTGAAGTTGAAATGATGGGATTCTGTCGATCGTTCGGGTTATTTTGAGGTTGAAGAACATCCAAATTGGAAGGAAAAGGCAAGAGAAGAGGTCCTACGTGTCTGTGGAAACACAAGGCCTGATATGGATGCCATAAATCACCTCAAGATCGTAAGTTAGATGTCATGTTATTACATTATCAAAATGCATGTCACACCTTATTAAATGAAGTCCTGAGACTATATTCACCGCTCCCTGCAAAATATAGGTACACCATAAAGAAAACCGAAGTAGGAAGCATTTCAGTTCCAGCTGGGGTTGAGCTTGCGTTACTCACTATGTTTCTTCAATATGATCCTAAATATTGGGGTGAAAACGTTGAGGAGTTCAACCCGGAGAGATTTTCCGACGGAGCTGCGAAGGCATCAAAGGATCAAATGGCATTCTATCCATTTTGCTGGGGGACAAGAACTTGTCTAGGCCTAACATTTGCGCTCATAGAAGCAAAGATGGCTCTGGCTATGATTCTTCAACGTTTCTCATTCGAGCTCTCAAGCTCCTACACTCATGCTCCTGTTATGGGAATTACCCTTCACCCTCAACATGGAGCCCCACTTATGGTTCCCAGAATCTAATATGCTAGTTGTAATTCTGATTTGAAGTGTTGTCTATTTACAGTATTTTGTACTGAGACTGAGGAAATGTTGCCATTAATAAGATGTAATTCAAAATTTTCTCACATCCATTCTAGTACTTGAAATAAAAACCAGACTTGGCTTTACAGAAGGCCAGCATACAATTTGTTAATGCAAGGAAAAACCTCGGTGAACAAAAAGTAACAAATCTGATGTGGGATTTTTCCTAGGATGACCATTTCCACAGTAGTACATGCAGTTGTTTGTGGCAGCTAGTTTTAAGTTCAATGAATTCAGGTTGTATCAGAATCTGACTTTAGGGCCTTCGTTGAATTCTAGCCTGGATGGGATTTGGTGGGAATACTATTATTATTCTTTTTATTCTTATTTTTTTGGCATTTTTATGCAAGGAATAAATGCCCCAATATTCTAGAAGGTGGAGTTAAAATGGGATTTATTTATGGCATCTGGTCTATTTTTGGTGCCTGAAAATGCACCGATACTAGTTGATGAAAAAGAGTGATGATCTGATTTATTGTCATATAAGCAGTGTTTGAAAAGTTGGAAAAGTCGGCCGATTAGTCGGTGATATTTAGAATTCGAACAGATTTTGACAAATCGGTCAAAAGTCGGGTTGACCTGACTAATCGGTCAAATTTTTTTAAATTTTTGTTAATTTTTTCTTTATAAACATGCTTAAATTTAATTAAAAAAAGAGCACAAGCCAAAAAAAAAAAATTGGAAAAACATTATCTAAACACACAAGTACTTCATTTCTTTGGTTTATGTGTATATATATATATTATTTTCTTGTTTAATTTTACTTAAGAACTTCTAATTTCTTTCATTTATTCGTATGGATATTATTAAATTTAATTAAAAAATAGCAAATCCGACTTATCCGGCTAATCTCCGACTAGTCACCGACTAATCGTTTTGTCCTTCGATCGACCCGACTCCGATTAACGACTTTTAGAACATTGCATATAAGTAGCAGCAACAACTACCTGAACAAAAGAAAGAATGTGATATTTCAGTTGTGACGGATAAAGAAGGGTGGAGTTGTGCACAGTGAGAAGTGCTTAAATTGGTCAGCTTCACTGTGCTAAAAAAGGCGACAATTTTTTTGAAGGGTAAAACGTGAGACGTTAGTTCTCATTGAGGATAAAAAGTAGTAACGATTACAACTACGACTACTAACTTAAGTTCCCCGAGAGAAAGAAGTCGTAGTCTAGATAGCTAAAGTAACCAAGTTACTGAACCTACCTAAATAGTCAAAACCTAGCAATGAGCGTAATAAAGGTAACCAGTGACGTAGTAGATCATGAGACAGTAAGCAATACCTATTCGAGAACCAACTATAAGTTTAAAAGCAATACAACCAAAAAAAAGAAGTTCCAAGCCCATAAACAAAACCCAGCTGAAACTAAATAACAAGAAAATTAAAATAGCCAAAAAAGACTACTCCGAAGACGACTGTTCTTCCTCCAGCTCATTGTCACGCTTCAAGATATGTTTGTGGTCCCCCTAGTCAGTGTGTCCTCACCCTCTGCTTCGAAGATGTTGGTAGACCACCTCCATGTCGAAGATTGCTCCACGCCTATTGTCGAGGGTGCTAGGGATGATAGGCCAGAATTCTCAATCATACGCACTTCCTCTACTTCCATACCTGAGCTTTTTGTCACACCCCGCCAATCTTCCAATGGTTTCCTTGAGCATTCACGAGGGAAATATGGCTCAAGGACGAGTTCAGAGCATCTTGGAAGCAGCAAGAGGTGCCCGGAGGGGGTAACCAGAGGCAGACGGGGGCTGCCAAAAGCATCCAGAAGCACATGGAAGCAGACGGGTGGCAGCCAGAGGCTGCCAGAAGCGCCCAAGTAGGCCTGGGAGGTTCCGGAAGGGTCTGGAATATCATGGAAGAATCCGGAAGGGTCTGGAACGGTATAAAGGCACCCAGAACACTATCGAAGGTTTCAGAAGACTGTAGAGGGCCATAAAAGGTCGCAGAAGTCTCCGAAAGATTTGGGAAGCATCAAGGAAAGTCTTGAACTCTCTAGAACCTTAGAGAGGCTTATAGGTCAAGATCACTCCGGAGACCTCTAGAACCATCATGGGATATCTTAGAGTTGTATAGATAGGACTAGAACTCTCTATACTTATGCATGTCCTAGATCTCTCTAGAACACTTAAGCTTGGAGGTGGAGGCTATAAATAGGGAACCACCCCTCCCATTTTAGCGATCAATCAAGGAGCTTAGCTTATGAGCAAGCTATCAAACACTCTTGTAAATCTTTCTTTAGCAATACAGGTCCTTCTTTCAAGGTTCTTCTCCCTTTGTTCTTTTGGTTGTTCTAGCCAAGCGTTTGCGAGAGTTAGGCTGACTTAGCATAAGGGAAGTGTTAAGGCCACACGAGTGTTAGCTGAAAAATAAGTTCGTGACAGTTGGTATCAGAGCCGAAGTTCCTTCGGAGCCTCATTCACAATGGTAAAGCAAACAACAAGCAAAGGTGCATCGCTTGACACTACCAAAGGTGCATCGGGGTCCAGCCTTTCCAATATGGTGGCGCATGAGGAAGTTCGCGAAGAGCTTGCCAACCCAAAAAAGTCTATAAATGACATGCTTTCTTCTCTCGACTCACTGTTAGCTCAGGTGGAGGAAGCCATGAGTGGCATGGGGGCCTAGGTGGAGGATCTAAGCCAACAAGTGGAGGGCTTAGAGGCAGAGGACTTTGCCATCTACATTGCGATAAAGGGGATGCTTGTCCAATTGGAGGAGACTTTACGTGGCGAGATGGGAAACATTCGTGAAGAATTCATGGGGCAACTCGCAAGGATGCATCAAGTCCATGAGAAGTAGTCGAATAACACGCTTGCATGGATGGATGAGATGCATGAGAACTTGACCTTATGCAAGCGCACATTGGCATCGGCGGGGATAAGCACTAGCGGTATGGGGGAGGCTAGGCACGTGGAGGTGCCAAAGCCAAATACTTTTGGGGGTTCGCGCAACACTTGTGAAGTGGACAACTTCTTATGGGGGCTAGATCAATACTTCAGAGCCGAAGGCATCAGCAAGGAGGATGCCAAGATTCAGGCAGTGGCTCTCTACCTCACCGACACAGCTATGTTGTGGTGGAGGCAAAGGCGAGGAGACATTGAAAAAGGTACATGCACCATCTCTACCTTTGATGAATTTAAAATATAGCTTAAGAGGCAATTTTATCCCAAGAATTCCGAGGATGAGGCAAGAGCTCATTTGTGAAGGCTCAAGCACTTGGGGTCGATTCGTGAGTATGTCAAGAATTTCACGAATCTAATGCTTGAGATCCTCGATATGACCGACAAGGATGCTCTCTTCAATTTCATAGATGGTCTCCAAGCATGGGCCAAGACCGAGTTAAAGTGACGTGGGGTGTAAGACCTTGCTACCGCCATAGCTGTGGTCGAAAGCCTAATCAACTACACTAGTCGAGAAGAGTCTATCAGCCAGCCAAGGGAAGAAGAGAGTATTCATGCCAATGGTGGGGGAGACAAAGGCCTACGAAAGAGGAACAGAGGCCCACGAAGGGATGAGTTCTGGCAAAACATCCACTCGGGATGAAGATGGGACAAGGCCAAGCACAAGGACACGTGGAGCTCGGGGAAGCTCAACGACAACCGGTGTTTCCTTTGCGAAGGTCCGCACCGGGCGAGGGACTGTCCACAGAAGAACGCCGTGAGCGCACTCCTAGGGAACCATCAAAGCGAGATGGACGCCAAGGGTGGCCACGGAGGTGCACGTTTGGGGGCGATACAGTTGCTGAATGTGATCGAATCCACTCCTACAGATGAAGGTAAAGGCTTACACTTTGTCAACATCACTATAAAGGGAAAGCTAACGGTGGCGATGCTCGACACAAGTGCAACCCATAACTTCATCTTCTTTGAGGAGGCCCAAAGGTTGGGACTTAAGGGCAACAATGGATGAGGCTCCATCAAGGCTGTCAATTCACCAGCTCAACCAATTCAAGGGAGAGTTCGAGGAGTCAAGAAAAGCATATGGGCTTGGCATGGGAAATTAGACTTCTCGATAGTACCAATGGATGACTCTAAAGTAATCTTGGGGTTAGAGTTCCATGACCGAGTTAAGGCAATCCAGATACCATTCGCAAATAGCATGTTCATCATGGACGATGACATGGCTTGTGTAGTGCCAACTAGGGTCACCAAGCAAGGCGCCAATGTGTTGTCAGCATTACAACTCGTGGAGGAGCCAGCAAGGGAAGCTATACATCGGGTGATAACAAAGGTAGTGGACAAAGTGCACCTAAATAGAGTCACTTATCACTGGGGAAGGCGAAGGCACAAGGAGTACCTCATCAGGTGCATAGGTCTACCCGATATGAAAGCCAGCTAGGAGCCAAGGACGTATTATGGCGATTCAAGGATGAGATCTGACCCTATAATAGGGAAGTCATGATGAGGGTATCGTGAGATCGGGTGGGGGAGAATGTCACACCCTGCCAATCTTCCAAGGGTTGCCTTGAGCATTTACGAGGGAAGTATGGCGCAAGGATGAGTTCAGAGCATCTTGGAAGCAGCAAGAGGTGCCCGGAAGGGGCAGCCAGAGGCAGCCAAAGGAAGATAGGGGCTGCTAGAGGCAGCCAGAAGCATCCAGAAGCACCCGAAGGCAGATAGTTGGCAGCCAGAAGCTGCCAAAAGTTCCTAGGTAGGCCTCGGAGGTTCCGGAAGGGTCTGGAACATCAGGGACATTTCTAAAAGGATCTGGAACATCATGGAGGCATCCAGAAGGGTTCAGAATGGTATGGAGGCACCCAGAATACTACAAAAGGTTCTGGAAGACTGTGGAAGGCCATAGAAGGTCGTGGAAGTCTTTGGAAGATTTGGGAAGCATCAAGGCAAGTCTTGAACTCTCTAGAACCTTAGAGAGGCTCATGGGTCAAGATCACTCCAGAGACCTCTAGAACCTTCATGGGACATCTTAGAGTTGTATAGATAGGACTAGAACTCTCTATACTTGTACATGTCCTAGATTTCTCTAGAACACCTAGGCTTGGAGATGGAGGCTATAAATAGGGAACCACCCCTCCCATTTTAGGGATCAATCAATGAGCTTAGCTTAGGAGCAAGCTATCAAACACTCTTTTAAAGCTTTCTTTAGCAATACAAGTCCTTCTTTCAAGGTTCTTTTCCCTTTGTTCTTCTGGTTGTTCTAGCCAAGCGTTTGTGAGAGTTAGGCTGACTTAGCATAAGAGAAGTGCTAAAACCGCACAAGTGTTAGCTGAAAAATAAGCTCATGATATTTTGCTTGCTTTGGCTTATTTGTGCTGGGTTAGCTTAATGATCCGATGAGGACTCTCTTTCTCACCCTCTCCCAGGACCTGCTTCTTCGCCTTATTCTTTGATCCCACAGGCTTTCCTCATTTCAGTTTTATGGTAGGAGACTTCAACAACAACCTGTTCTTCTCAGGGAGGACTAAGTCTAGGCAAGATGGCAGTAAGCCAGGGCTTTGGCACCCATTAGTGAGTGGCTTCTTAAGGTACATCAAAGACTCCTTGCCATTTTTATGCTATAAATGATCCATGCGTATCTGCGGTGGGATAACAATGTTACGAGAGACCCGGCACCCGAAACTGTAGCTGGTTAGGCTATGTAGGAGCCACATGCACACTAAGAGTCAAGTCAGTAGAAGATTTAGAATTAGAGTTCTCAACCCTACTCAGATCTGTAGTGGTCTCCATACTCGGTGACTCTACACCTCTCTTTACAAAAGTCGCTGCAGATTCGAGGACTAAGTTCTTCGACAGATCCGGTGCACCAATGAAACCTGTTTTAGGATGTTCCAATAAACCACAAGTGTTACAAAACCTTGCAATCTTTCATATCAAAAATTCAACTTCGCCTTTATCCCCTCCTCAAATTCGAATACCCTCGTCCCAAAGGGTTGCCAAACCTTAGATTGGATCGAATAACGGATTCTCACCTTCGCCACTCCTCTTTAGAAACTAGGTTCACAGATTCTTTCAAACACACCGATAGCATTAACAACCATCCAAATTGCCTTCCTTGTAAACATGATAGGATCTAACCCTCAAATGACAACCTAGACCGGTAAAGAGAGTAAAGGTACCTGGAGAGGGTTGCCTTGCCCGCTGTAATGAGCCATCACCATTGAGTTCTTGCAGTAAAACCATGGTCCACCATCCATGATCAATCGTGCCTCCGATTCCATTGAAAACTCCAACAGAAGATGGTAAGCAACCGGATGGATCTTCAATTGTCGACCCAAGCCCCATAGCGCACCAACAGAGCCCGCCGCCACCTGCACATTTTTTTCTTTTCACTGAGAAGAGTCGAGCCACCACGAAGGTGTGATTTGATACTCGGGTCGATCCATTTACACCAAAAGAGGTGTGCCCTTCATCAGATATTGTCAACGATGATTTCTTTCTCTCCTTCATTTGATATGTGGAAGACATCGATCAAAGGAAGTGAGGGTTCTCAAAAACCTCGGTGGCAGATGAGCTCTGCAAGGTTAGAATTTTGCTATAAAAAAAAAGCCGACATGTAAGCCTTGCATTGTATTAAAAAAAACCTTGGAAACCTCCCAGATCCCTCATGTTGCTGGATTTTTTTTATATGAAAGAGTAACTTCATTGATAAGAGAAACTACAGTATAAAAGGAAGCCCAGACATGGCCTTGGGGAACTCAGAACAAACTCTGAGAGAACAAAACAGTAACATAAAACAAAGCTAATAAAAATACTGAAGCAATGAGAATAAACATAGCAAAAAAGCTAGTTGCTCAGTTACAAGAATCAAGAGGGCAGGGTAATCCATTATAGGCCAGAAAGTCCATGAGAAAAATTGGCGGTCTGTCAACCCAAACCAAAGTGCTCAACGCTTACTTTGCAAACCTTACGGCTACATCTGCAGCTCAGTTGGTTTCCCTTCTGATCCAATCCCAATTGATCCCATTACACCATCTTTGAAACTGCTGGAACTGTGTAATGAAGGAGTAAATCCTCCAAACAACCTCATCATCCTCCTTGCTAAGGTCCATTACTAAGTTTTTGCAGTCACTTTCAATAACCATATTCTTCATGTTGCAATCCTTAGCTAGTCTAGTTCCTAGCACGAAGGCTTCGGCTTCAACTTCCAATGCTGATTTGTGATTACTGCACTTGATAGCCCCTGTCAAAAAAATTCCACTTTCATCTTTAATAATGGTTGCAGCTCCAGCTCTTCCCAATTTGGAGTCCCATGCCCCATCGATATTGACCTTGACAAAGTTGTGGGGAGGAGGGCTTCATCTTATGGAGATATCATAAAACTGGTCTGAACCACTAGCCGCACTTTAAGTAGCCAAAGCTGACTTAAGCTCCATAATAAAACTGTTGGCTTTACAAATGGTTGCCATAGGGTTGGGTTCTCTTTGTTCAAAGACAAAATAGCACCTCCCTTTCCACACTTCCCAAGCTAAAACACCAATATCCAGTAGCACATCATCTTTGTCCACTTCAGTAGGGGCCAAATTCAAAATGTGATGAATCCAGTCTCCCAGAGTTGTCACTGATGCCTTGGTGATTCTCAAACCTAGCTTACTACCAAACCAAACCCCTGCAGTCCAATCACATAATAGAATGCAATGCTCAACTGTCTCCTCGAACTTACCACATATTGGACATAGGGGAGGGTAGGAGATAATTTTCCTCCTCACCAAGTTTGATAGGCAAGGCAAAGAGTTTGAAATTGCATTCCATAAGAACATTTTGACATTTGGTACCATATTTGCTCCCCATAGCAGTTTCCATGTAGCCTTGCTTCTAGAAGAAGAGGTAGAGGCTCCATTGAGGTTTGGTTCCGGCTTAAAAAGGGTTCGATATCCTGACTTAATTAAGAATGGCCCTGATCTAGTGTATGGCCAAATGATTCTATCATTGCTCTCTTTGCACCAAATTCTCGTGTTCTTGATCGACTTCAGCTCACTTTGTGAGAGAAAAGGTGTAAGATGATCAACGTTCCACTCATCAAAGCTAGGATCAAAGAGCTTACATACTTGAAGAGAAGTGAACCTGTTTAGACTATGGACATGTTGCTGGATGATTTGATGTCCCAATAGTAGTTATACACTTGTACGACTTATATTCATGAAAAGAATAAAGAGTAGTTTTTGGCAATTGTCCACATGCTATTCATGTGCATAATTTTCAACCACAAAAAAGTTGGTTATCAAGCCGTTTTTGCAGAGAGAAAATTAGGTTTTTTTGTTAATTGTGTATTTAATCTTACTTTTGTTAATTAAAGATATATGTTTGATGTATATTTTTTTTTCTAAAATGAAACGATTTAATGAAAAAAAAATGAAGAAAGTGGAGAAACAAACTCTCAATTCTTTAAAAAATAGTAGAAATATATCCTTTCTTGTTAGGAAAATGGAAGTTAGATCCTCTTTCGGCTTTGGCATGCCTTTCGTAGATAGTAGTAGACTGCATGTACAGTCATGCCACTTTCACTGAGCAAATGATGAGGGGTTGAAAATGGGTGGTAATTACATGCAGTCTACATGAAAATAATATTCACTGCTTTTGTAGATTTGATATGCTCATTGCTACAGGAAAAGAAGTATTCACTATTTTGATAGATCAACCATGGCACTCCCAGTTTGAGGAGGAGGAGTGAGATCTAATGTTATGTTTCAAACAAAGAGAATGCGAGTACGGTGCCATACTAACAAAGTAACAACAAACTCTGCTTATTGAAGTAATATTAGTGTAGAGGGGATCCCTAGTGTAGAGTCAGTAGAGAACCCCAAAAAAAGAATAGCGGACTATTGAAAATCATCAAAAATTTGTAAAGAACATGTGAACCAAGATCAATCTATGGCTGCTGTATCCACAAAGGGACCCTCTTAGATAATGTCTTTGCCAGTTGCATATGCCTCAAATTATAATTTCCACCAATAAAAACAGAAAAAAAATCAAAATTAAAGAGGAAATTACTATGCATATGATAATTCCCTTTCATATGACCCTACTCTGATTCATTATAAATCGATTAACACGTGGTGTAGTGTGGATGTCCCAATCAAGCACAGCTTACAATAATATCATCTTCCCCACTAAAATCCCAGGGCGTATAAACCTAGTGCAAATTCGACCCAATCTAAATCGAAAATAGGCAGATCAAATCGGTTTGGTGTGAGAAATATGAATTTATGAGAAAATTCGAAGCATTTATTTTAAAATAGTTTTGTGCACGAGTTATGTTTTTTTGCAAATGACAACTCGATAGGAGCCACTTAAGTACTTTAAGTGTCATATGTCTATATAAGTGGATGTTTGCATCTCTCTTCTGATGGAGTTTTTTCACGCTTTTTATTTTGAATTGGTACTAATATTTGTGTAACTACAGGGGTACAGAGGAAAAAAAATAAAGACAAGTTAACAATAAAATATTTTTTTTAGATGGTCGAAAATTTTCTATTCAGAATGTGACAGTAATACAGAGTTCTACTAGATTACTCGGCCTGATAAATTGAAATCCCAAACGTACTACTATGCAAAGGCGTTCAAAATCATAAACCTAGACCAACAAACCAGAGTAGCACGAGGACTGTCAAAAATCTAAAATGTATCACTCATTAGTTAACTAGGCACCATCTCTACTGAGTTGCATTTTCACGCAACCCCTCTGCTGTCATGTCGGACGGGAGAAGAACTGCCCTCTTATTTGGTGAGTCCTTGATTGTTGTCGTTACCGGGCCAAGCCTAGATTTGGTTCTCTTCTCTTTAGTATGACGAGACCTGTTGCCCTTGCCTCCAGTCAAACTAGGAGTCTCCTCACTAACTTGGTGAGATCCTCCATGAGCATCTTCCATTGGTGCTGCTGACTTGCATGTGAGAGTGTTCCCGCTCCCAATTATAGTGCCCTTATCTTCATTATCGTCTCAGAACTATATTGCTACTCATGCTTGTAGACTAAGAAGATAGGCCTACATAGCGTCATTTCAGGTAGAACTGAAACATCCATTGCGGCCTTGTGTTGCACCACTAAACACTTCTTTGAACCAAATGGTCTTGAGACTGGAATCTAGCTGTGAGGGTCCATATGCAAGAAAATAACCTGGTTAGAACGACCTCCCCAAATAGGGGATTGTCCTGCATGGCAGTCATCGACCCCTCTATGTGAGGTAGACGGGCTTTTGCATGTCCTCTATCAGACATTTGATCCACCATCATGGATGTAGTGGTCTCGGGTGCCTGTTGTGGCTCTAGTTAGACTGAAACCTCATAAACTGCACTAACCGATACTTGTGCTCAAAACTTTTGCACTGTTTTCAACAGCTCCATCATAGATGAGGAAGAGATGTCCTCTCATCCCTGCTAATATAGATGATTTCCAATCACACATCGATCTCCATTGGAGCCCACAAGTGCTTGTGGGGCCCCCAAGATTGGCCCCGAATTTCAACCATTGTCGATGCAAGCCCCTACTGAGTCTAGCTAGTCTCGTCCAATCCTAGAACACCCACTCCTGCAAGATCTTGTCCAAGTGTCTTTCTAACAATACAACCTTCAACACCATGCATGAAGGCGCCACAATCTCCAAAAAAACCTTTAATTCTTTCATACAACAAGACCACATCCATAGCATGCCTCAGTAAATCTGAATTTATACCTTACTATAATAGGCCTGCTAAAGTCTAACTCCACTCGGATCCTCATCTCCTATTGATGGTTCAGTGCATGCCTATCATATTCCTTGTAGACGTTGAGTGTGTTTCCAATACGCTAACACCATTTCTCCTACAACACACTTGCCGCAAAGCAGCCCGAGGTCGGTTGTACCACCACCCATGCAAGACCACGAGACGCTGGGACTAAGAAATGGTCATCCATGCCATCCAACTCCTTCACAATCACCGTGCCGGAGTCAAAATACCATGGTCTGCTTATAATTGTCTATCCCTGATCTACATAAGACCGAA
Organism: Geum urbanum; assembly: GCA_946800695.1. Classification (NCBI taxonomy): domain Eukaryota; kingdom Viridiplantae; phylum Streptophyta; class Magnoliopsida; order Rosales; family Rosaceae; genus Geum; species Geum urbanum. The sequence continues at coordinate 28,063,688 of OX327011.1, forward strand.
ACTTGCACACAAACCTATCCTCAGATATTCTGGTAAAACCCATAACACCTGAACTGTTGGCGCTGTGCCATAATCTAATCATCTTCATGATGAAGGCCTAAACCTTGTCGGCCTCCAAGGGATGGAGAGAAAAAATCCGAGCCATAGCATAGAACCAGTTCTCCTTGTCTTTGTCGTCCAATTGGGTGAGATTAACCTCGTCGAGAGCCGCCGCCAAGAATTATGGTTCTGGCAGGTTGACATTAACCAGGTCGGGATTTGAGAGCCCGAGACGTCCTCTCGCCAGGGATCGACATGCAAGGATGGAAATAGGCTAACAAGAGTGAGGGGAAGAGATTTGTGGGATTAGATTTGGAATCAGGTTTGTATTGAGGGAGATTTGAGAGAGAAGAGATGGATGCGGCGTTAGAGGAGAGGGAGGGAGAGAGAGAGAGAGAGAGAGAGAGAGAGAGAGAGAGAGAGAGAGAGAGAGAGAGAGAGAGAGAGAGAGAGAGAGAGAGAGAGAGAGAGAGAGAGAGAGAGAGCACGGGGTTAAAGTCGTTTTCTCTTTTTTCCACTAATTACCCCACTTGAGTGTTGAGATTAGTGTAAGGCATAGATCGGATAGTTTAGCAGACCTTTTTTTCCCTTTAATAAACAAGGGATCATACAATGACGTGCTTTATGACTAAAGTTATAGAGATAGAAAGTATAGATTCATTTTTCACTATTATCTTTGGTGAATACTTTTTTTTAGGGGAACACGTGAGACGTCATTTTTTATTGAAAAACAATGATGATAATATGCTACAACATACAACTACCCTTAACAAAGGCCAACGACAGACAAGAAGCCGTATTCTAAACTAAAAAAATACAGTTTGGCTAGTCCAAATAACCTATTCAACAGTAAGCTCAAAAAGTTAAAATGTAACCAAGTAACCAGTAACCATGACGTAGCGCGAAACAGGATGATAAGCAATACCTATCCCACTCAAACTTATTTTATGCAAAAACTAAAATACTTTGCAGACATCCACGGCCCAAAAAAAAGAGATTCTCCTGGATCCCAAGTCATCCGAACCAAGAACCAAAAATACCCAATCTCATTCATTCCCCAAGCCCACCATGCGTTAGAGTTGGAGCCCAAACCGAAACTGGACAAATCCCAAAGCACAATGGTAGTCAACCTTTCTGGGTTGACCCGCGCCTAACCACCATCATAATCGCTTTCCTCTGCCATCGACGACCACCCAAAAAGCGTTACCCACAGACTATTGCATCACTACCCCGACCAGATCTCGTTTTAGATTGACAAATAAGGACAAACCTTCTATCCGACAACCTAACCCATCCAGCCGGCCTCAAAGAAGGAGACCCAAGCCTGAACTTGAGCACAGAAGTCCACGACGGAACGAAAATCACTGCCCATCCACTCTCAATCACCGCCGCTCGACGTTCGGGGTATAAAACACACTTCAAATTTGCACTGCTGGAATCCCAAACCCACCGCCGTGGTTCAAACTACCACCATTAAGTCAACAGTGACGCACCCAAGCCTTTGCTTCGCACCATGAAAAAAGATCCTTTGATAGGAGGATCCACCTGATTTTTGACGAAACAATTTTCTGACATAATAGAGATGACGAACGTCAATCTCATGGTTCTCGACCGCCTAAAGAGGATTGCTGGAAGCCTCCATTTGTTAAGGAGATGCTGGAAGAAGGGAAGGCGCTGAGAGCAAAACCTTAACATTTGTGTGTTCACTATTTCCAAGCTTAAGATCAATCCTTTGGAGCTACCAATGGATATTAGTTGTTTCCATTTCCTCATCTTTGGTGATCACTTGATATGGTTCTAAAAGATAAACTTAGTGGTCAATTGAAGAAAAAGAAAAGAAAAAAAAGAAGATAAATTCAGGGACAAACTGACTTTTACAGTTTTTTTGGCTTTTTTATCATTCAAATATTATTTTATAATATTGGACAATTCTAGAGTGGAGTAACTCTATGATAGATTATTTGCTTAAATATTTTGAACCATTAAATTCATAATATATATGACGATCTTAATTATTCAAGAGAATTTCATAATTTCCAAAATAAATGTCATAATTAATTTTCAAAGTGTGTTAGAATCCCTCCGCCACAAAAGGAAAGAGAATCCCATAACTTTTGAGAAATAAAATTTGGAGAAATTGACATCGATCTTAATTAATTATTTTTATTTTTAAATATTTTACTATTCAATTTTTCTTTTCAAATTACAATATAAATGTGAAACGCTCACTTTTTGTAGTTGTTTTGGTTCAAGTGTTTTTAATTAATAAATTCATTATCAAATTTACAAATTCAAAGTCACTTTTACAACTATGATAAGATATAAATGTGAATTTTGTAAATTTTCAATTTTAGACCAAATAAAATGTTTGTCCTTGTTGGTGTAATATTGTCCTCTCTTAAGTATTTATCTTTATTTTTAGATAATTACTATTTTTACAAGAAAATTACAACTAAAGGGACAAACATCTCAAAAATTAGTAAAATTTGTCATGTCATTTGTAATTATTAAATTTTGCAACCAAATTTACAATATTATACATTTTTATGATATAACAATAAATGAGATGTCTTAGTGATAAAAATTAACATTAGAGTTATATGTCCTTAATGTTGTAATATGGTTCTGAATACGTAACTACCTTGTATTTTAAGTAATTCCATATTTGAAAATAAATGTTACTAAAGAAACAACAAATGATATTAAAAAGGTAATTTTTTTAAAACTTTTGTCAAAACTTTACTTAACACAAACTTACAATGGTAAAGCCAATTTTATAATACGACAACAAATTCGATATAATAGTGGTAAATCTTCACATTTTGGCCAACTAGATTGTGCAAGTTCAAAGTGTTTAACATGGTTCTCTATTTTGTAATTGTCTTCACATTTTAGGAATTAGAAATTTGATGATAAATTTAATATAAAACATGATAAATAAGGTAAGAAATAATAATTTTCTCTTGCTTTTAGTAATTACATCACTCATGACTTTATTTACAATATTAATATCAATTTTAAAAACTACACAATCAATCAAATGATGTTAAAGTTGTAATAATTATAAGGTTCTTTATTTTGTAAAAGTTTGTCTTATTATAGTATTTACATGTATGACAACACAAATGTCAATTTTTTTTGTTAGAATAGATAGCTTTATTGAAGCAGGAGGTATCAACCCTCACTAGCTATTACATTGCTCATCCAAGTCCAAGAGCAGACCAAAACGTGAAATTCAGGATACATAAGCGCATTATTAGCCACTACATGCGCTGCCTGATTACAATCATGGGGTACATGAGTACAAGTTATTCTAGAATCACTACAAAATAGAGTCTTGGCAGCTTCCACCAACGAGCTATCATTTGCCCAGCTTTCCTCTTGAGAAGTGAGCATAGTAATAATCTCTTTTGCATCCATTTCAACCACAACATGAGAATACTTACAATTTTTGGCTAGTTGCAGTCCCAAGATAGCAGCATACAATTCTGTGGCTCGAGGAGTAAAAAGTCCAGATAATCCTTTCCTCGCAATAGTTAACACATACCCATCCTATCGACATATTACCACACCCAGACCTCGTTGTCTGCTTCTTATCTGAACTGCACGATCATCATTAATTTTTACAAAAGGGAATGATGGTCTAGACCATTTCAGATGAATTCCAAGACACATAACAATAGATGACCTTTGAATCCCAATAGAGCTATTTGCTTTTTAAATTTTTTCTAATAGAAGGTAAGCTCATTGGACAGTTAAAGAAGCATCTAGTAACTTATTACGCATAATCCATTGATTTCTAGCATGCCAAATTCCCCAGCTCACATATGCAAACAACTCTAACTCAGAAGAAGAGTGAACATGTATAACATACCAAAATAATTCATCAAACATCCCTCATTTCCAATAGTCAAGTACCAAATTTAAAAAGGAGATAATAACCATACCTCCTTAGCTGCTGAACATGAACATAAAGTGTGTGGAACAGATTCTGGATTTAGCTTGCAACGACCACAGAGTAGAGATTGGAGAACATGTCTTGAATAAAGCATTTTGGAACAAGTTAATATAGAGTGAAGGCACCTCCAAACAAAGTGTTTAATCTTATTTTGAACATGTAAAGCCCACATTTTTTCCAAACTTTATCCACCTCTAAATTTAAACTTCCTTCATCACCTGCTTGATGTGCCTTTAAAGCCTGGGCTACCTATTAACTACTTTTAACTATAAACTTTCCACTCTTATTGTAGTGCCAAATCAACTTGTCTGAAACTGAGCCAACATGAATTGGAATAGAAAGAATTTGTTCTATGAGCACATCAGGAAAATATTGAGATAATTTATCCAAATCCCAAGTGTTATGTACAGTGATCAAATCTGCTACTAGACCATTCGACTGTAATTGAGACAGAGCTGAGGGAATGAACCTGAACATTGAAGGGATTCAGTAGTTTAAGAAATTTTTAATGGATTTCCCATTTCCCACTCTTCAGTGCAAATCTTCCGCAAGAAAATCTCGTCCCCAAAGCATTGAATGCCATAATAAAGAAGTCAAACGACCAACACTAGCAGTAAGAATGGTCCCTCTGGGAAAATACCTTCCTTGAAGCACTTTGGACAAAAGAGAATCTGGAAAGAGTAGCACTCGCCAGCATTGCTTAGCAAGTAGAACCTGATTAAATTGTTCAAAATCTCGAAATCCCAGACCACCAACACTCTTATTTTTACATAGTTGTTACCATTTCTTCCAATGAATACTTAGGCGACCTTGAGTTTTATTACACCAAAACTCATTGCCAGCCATCGAGTGGAACCTTTCTTTCCATCCATTCAAGCGATGTAAGACACGCTCTTTAACAGATTTGAATAGAGCCCGTTTTCCACGTTTTACCATTGTAGGAAGAACCAAATATTTCATTGCAAGGAACCACTGACATTCTTAGTGCAGAAGCAGTCTCTAACCTTAAATCATCTGGAGTACTGGACTAAAAGCAACTGCAGATTTTTTACGGTTTATTTGTTGTCCAGTAGCCTCCTTATATATCTCATAGATAAGTAGCAGGGTGTCTATAAGATCAAGAGATATCTTCAAGAAAAGTAAGCTATCAACATCATAAAAAAGATGAGTAATAGAAGGAGAAGTTGGTGCCACTTTAATTCCAGCTAATAATTCTTCATATTCTGCACGCCGTAGTAAGCAACTCAAGCCTTATGTACAAAAGAGAAATAAATACGGCGAAATAGGACAACCCTGGCGCAGCCCTCTTTGTGGAAGAATATGACCAAAAGAATCTTCTTGCCATAGTACCGAAAAAGAAGCTGTGGTTAAATAGTCCATAATTCTGCGGACCCATTCACAATCAAACCCCATTTTGAGTAACATGGCTCAAAGAAAACTCCATTATACTCTATCATAAGCCTTAGCCATATCCAATTTCAGAGCAGCACACATTTCATCTCCTACTTTTAATCTTTTCACCACATGTGTAGTTTCAAATCCCATCATAACATTGTCTAGAATGTGACAACTTAGAACAAATGCGCTCTGTGTTGGATGAATGACATACTTCAAAACCATTTTCAATTTATTAGCAAAAGTTTTGGCAACCAATTTATAAATCACAGTGCAGAGGCTAATCGGATGATAATCAGCAGCAACTTTCGGTGTCTGGACTTTTGATCATTTATTATTAACTTGGTCATTACATCATAATTTTAAACTTCTATATTGTAATAGAAATTTTTTTGACTCTTGTTACAAAATTTTGTACAATATTACAAAACAAAGAAAGATGTGTTCTCAGTTTGATAAATGTCATTTTCCAAATGTACACGTGTCAATAAGTGATTGTTTATTTCTTTCATTAAACAACAACAATAATAAAAAACAAAAAAAATATAGTTTATACAAAGAAAAAACTTCACATAAACTCTAAGGTCCTCTCTTTAGAAAAGCGTCGCGCGATACTAAAACACATCTTCTTTACATTCCCTCATCTGGTGGCCGCTGGTCTTGCCGACACCGGGCTCTGGCCTCGCCAGCGGTGGCTATGGGGGTGCAGCCATATGGGTGGTGTCTTTAGCCCGGTGATGGGCAACAGAACAGTTAAGGGCTCAATGTTGAATGAAGGGCAGTTGCAGTTGGTCTTGTCAGTTTGCTGCGGTGATATTGCTGCGAGAAGGTGGTGGGTGTGTGGTGAGTGGAAAGGGTTAGGCTACTTGTAGGTGTCTCCAAGCCTGGCCATGGCCCAGGGCCCAAAATCTGAGGGGTCTTTTTTTATTTTTTATATATATTGTGGGATAGGTGAAACTAAAAAAAAAGAAACCTAAGTCTCTAAAAGTGACGCAGACGGCAGATCTACAAAGCACTCTCTCTTCCTCGTTGACATATTTCGACTTCTCTTCTTCCTCTCAATTCCCTCACAAATCGAGCAGAAATACACTGAGAAGTCAAATCATCTTCTCCCAAATATTAATAACCTTATAGGCTAGTAATCTCTTTAAATTTTTTGTACCTCTCTCACTCTCTCTAAACCTTTTAATCTTGTTATTTTGGTTGTTTCTGAATTGTGGATGTTGTTACAGATGTCTCATCGACCAATTCGGATTTGAATTTTTGTACTATGTGGTCTACAAATCCACAATTACAGTTTCTTGTGCAATATACAACAACAGTGTTGCAGACTTTAGAAGTAGTAAAATCTGGTAGTTAATTTCACTCTTTACTTAGTCTTGCCAATTGCCATATTCAATTGCTGTGATTTCCCAATATAGCTTAATAGGTATGTAATGTTTATCGTTGATGTTTCATACTGAGTGTAGAGGTTGGCTTTGAGTTTCAATATTTCATACTGGTTTTTCTGAGAAAATATTTGATTTTTAGTATAGTTGAAAGTCTATTGGTGTTGGTGGCTGCGTAGTGTCAATTAAACACCGGATGGCTTAGTTTTAATTCCAGAGAGTCTAGGTAGGTACTTTGGTTTTGTTTACCTGGAACTTGTCTCAGTTGTCTACGCGACAAAGCTTTCAGGAGTGGGTTTTAGACTTTAGGTGTATAATTGCTCATTTTGATCGTAAACAAACTATTTCTAAACATTAAAAAGGGCCTAATTTAATTTTTCACCCCGGGCCCCGAATTACTCAGGGTCGGGCCTGGGTGTCTCAAATCTGCTTCTCCGGTCTAGCGTTGTGGACGGCAAAGTGCTTTTTGGTACGGCCTGGAGTGGTTCAAATGTGATTTTGATGACTCGGGCATTGGATACTTTGTGACTTACTAGGGAATTACTGCCGAGGTTTGGCGATGGAGAATCGTTGTGATGTGCGGCTCCATTTTGGGATGGCTTGAGGTGGTCCGCTGAGAATAGATGGCGGCGCTGGTGATGGTGAGGTGTTTTCAAATTGACGTGGGCTGGGCTCCTCTTCTGCTAACTGTTGTGCCTTAAAAGTGGGCCTGTTATAAAACCATAGGCCTAATATATTTATATTTCAGTAATTTTTTTCGTTATTTTTATTTTCTGTTATTAGTTATATGGTTAAAAATAAGCCAGTATCAGTTTGTGGTGAGCAGAAGTGGGCTTTGTCTCAGGTTGTGCACCTTTGGTGCCTTGTATGCTCTAGGTCAGGACGTTTGTTGGTTTGTTGCATGAGCGCACCCTCCTAGTGGTAGGATGAGATGTAGTGCTTATATAAGTATTGTTGGAAGCATAGTTGGAAAATTGTTCAAAGTAAGTTGATGCATCATCATAGCTGCATTATCTTTCCAATACTATGTCACCTTAATTGTAAAGTAAATAGAGTAGCCAATAATGCACTTTTTTCTTTTTTTCTTTCTAAATAGTGTCATTTATGATACAATGTCTTGAGTATCCTGATAGTATTTCAGGTGCTCCTCTTCTTATGGGGTTTAGGCTTTATGTCGCCCATTATACTCTACCATTTTATTAATCGAGACTTAAGAATAACCGCAAACCTTTACTTAAAATAATAATAATAATAATAAATAAAAATTAATACCTATGTAGCTTAAACTACCATAACTTGACCCACATTGGCTTTAGTAATACCTATAACGTTAATGTAATATTAAAAATAAATTAAGACCTACATCAACTTACATGGCGGACAACAAATAAAAGAATATATCCTCGGAGATTAAAAATTTGTCGAATAATCTTTCTGAACATTTGGTCATTCATCCAAAGCTGAGCGACAATTTTGTTGTCAAATAAGGTATTGCTTACTCTTGAGAAATTATTTTAAAGTAGTTACCCTAGGAATTAAAAAAAAACAATTTTTAAGGCAAAGCTTGTAACACCTAAAGAATTACTTCGCAAACAGGTTTCCTTTCAGACTTTTTTCTAACCACATTAATAATTAACAATGCCAACCGGTTTTTAGGACAGCTACTTGATGTCAACCGGAAAGTCGGGATTTTCTTTGAGAGAATCAGGTAAAGTTTCTTCAAGCCCAAGTGGGATATTGGTGCGGTGATGCTCAATGAGAGGAAATGGACTTGGATGAACCAGGTTGGAGGTGTAGCCTTCGACCTGGTTGTGCCCCGTGGATAGAGAAGGTGCATAACTAGTTAATGGCTGGTGCGACCAGATTTTTGATTAACCCAGTGTTATCCTGGTTTGCTAGTCTAGGCTTTGGAACTAGAATTACTTGTCTAGTATAGTGGTATGTGGGAACTTCGCTTTATTGGGCCGGATAATCTGGTGGAGTGTTTGTACTGCTATCACCTTATAATGAATTTTATCGACATTCTAAAAAAAAAGAAAGTTAACGGTGTGTTTAGATGAGAGTGAAATACCTGTTTTGTGTGTTTAGAATTCCATCAATTAGTTTTGTGTGTTTGGATAACTATTTTCAGAATTTTATAATACCATCATTTTAAAATTGAGGGAATTTGAGACCCAAATTTTCTGTTTCAATTCCCTCAAAAATAGGTGCTGTGGGGAAGAAATATTTCTTCACGTTGACGAGCTGAATAGGGTTCACGAAGAACAAGAAGGCCTTAGACCGTTTGGATGAAAGGTGAATGATAAGATTTGAAAATGGGTAGAGCTTGACGAGGAAGGAAATTGCGTGCTAAAAGATCAACGAGAAAAGGCCACGAGGCATACGGCATAGGAATCGGTCTCGCTGATAATATCTCGAGGATGTTTCGGTGTCGCTGAGAGCAACTCGGAGCCGTTCTGATCGATGAGCTGCAGAATGTGGGCCTTCAAGTAAGGAGTGGGCTTCAGGTTACAAGTTCAAAACTTGAGGCCCACACGGTTGTTACCGATTTGGAGCGTTGAAGTGTCTTTGCAGGTATCCCTCCCCACCTCATTTCGAGACAATGATGTCGAACTTAGACTTGTCAAAGGTGTGAAATCGTTCGTTGAGAAGTTCTTGTTGAGGTAATTAGTCCTCGATGTACTTTTTACTCCCTATAAAGTGATGCTGTCTATGAGAAACGATGGCGCCAAACATCCTTGAAAACTATGACAATGAGGCCTTGCCACATGACAACAATGATAACCAATCTGATGACTATGAGAGGTGAAATTTCAGAAGGGGGAATAGCTCGACGAGCTGGAAGGCAACCCATCAATTCGAATGTTCAGGTGGTTCATGAAAATGGTGAAAGCTCGAGGAGAGGCAGCCAGAGAACAAGAAATCCAAGGAGGAGCCTTCCCGAGATAGGCCTTACCGCCAAGGTATCCAGAAAATGTGGGTAGGTCTCGAACGCCGCTGAGAAAAGGAGAAGAAAAAAAAGAGAATGAATGATACCATGGAGGAGGACGACACTGAAAATGAACTACCTGAAGAAGAAGGATTGTGGGAAGACGATGAATCCTCTAATGAGGATTACGAACCATAAAGAGATCTCGTCGAGAAGAGTTCGTCGACTTCGACGGGCAATCAATTGAAAGAACTCATAGCCGAAGCTATGAAGGAAGCTATAGAGACCAGATCCTGACACATAGTTGCTGAGTTGGCCAAAGGAATTTTGGAATCTCCCTTTACTGGTCAAATTCTGAGGGCTAGGAAACCCAAGCATTTGAAGGACTACACAGGCAATACAGATCCCATCGATCATCTGAAGGAGTACACGAGAATGATGAGGCTCGAAACCACCAGTGAAAGGCTACCGTGCAAGCTTTTCCCTACAACTCTTTTAGGGTCAGCAACAAAGTGGTTTCAAGAATTAACCCTAAACTTGATCGCTAGCTTCGACCAAATGGCTCAAGCTTTCATCTCGCAATACTTCTGCTCAAGGAAGTAGAAAAAGGACCTATCGGTCTTATTCAACGTTAAGAAGAAGAGCAGAGAAAGGTTGGAAAAGTACTTCGAAAGATTCAAGGAAGAAATTACTAGCATCTGTTGCAACTCGAGTGTGGGCGTCATAGCCTTCCGAGAAGGTTTGCTTGATGGAGCGACACTCTACGAAGAGCTTTTTTTGTCACCAAGCAGCAAACATGGATGATAGCCTTAACAAGGTTGAGGAAGAAATATGGTTACAAAGCTTGAAATATTCTCGACGAGGCAGAATGGTAGCCAACGTCGAGGATAATACGGAATCAGAGAGTTCGGGGAGAAAAGAGAAGGCCAAAACCAACGAGACTGGGGGCAAGAAGAGCGGCGCAAGACAGCCGGAAAGATGGGGGAATAGAAATATGAAGGACGAATCATGGTTCACACGGAGCCCTGCCTTCATTTTCCGAAAGCATGAAGCCGAAGGCATCTTTAAGGACCCTACACCAAAATCGGAGTCCCTAAATGTCTTTGAGCAGAAGAGGTACTTCATATACAACAAGATAAAAGGACACAACATCAATAGCTGTGAAGCAATCAAGATAGCCATAATGGAGTTTATAAGACAAGGAAAGCTCCAACAATACAAGCCAGTGGAAGAAGAGGTCGAACGAAGGGTCGCCGATGATGAACCCCTGTTAGAGAAATCCTCGCAGTCCATGGAGGACCAACAATTATACGAGAAGAAGATGTACAGTTGAGAATTGAGACTAGGCAAAAGTCGAGAAGGTGAGAAGGATATGCAACGTAGAATGGGGAGTTGTGAAGGCAGAGTATGTACAAGAAGAGCCCGTAATCAGCTTTTTGAGCAAAGATGGCATAGGGATACAGTTCCCACACAAGGACGCGCTCGTCATCACGAAGAAGATCAACAATTTCTTGTCGATGCCGAGAGTAGTGTTGACATCATCTACTTTGGGGCATTCAAAAATCTGAAAATAGACCCAAAAAGAGTGAAAATGAGTAAATCCCCCGTGTTAGCCTTCGATGGGACAAATTCATGGCCCTATCGAGAAGTGACATTGTAGTTGTGACGGTAGGAAAGAAGGTTGATGTCACCTTCATTGTGATTGACAAACACTCATCCTACAACGTCATGCTTGGTGGAGGATGACTACATATGATGGATGCTGAAGCATCAACAAGATATCAGATGCTTAAGTTTGTCTTTACAGATCGTAAGAAGATCGTATCTGTTTGAGGAGACCACCGGCAAGTAAAGAGGTTGTATGCAATGGAAATAAAGAAGAAGTTCGTCGAGCACAAGAACGATGGTGCAAGCTTGTCAAGATTGTAGCAATTACAGAAGGGCTTGGGAGCATAAGCCATGGTAGACGAGGAAAAGCAGCAAACGCCCATCACCATGGAAGCCACGAGGGAAATGTTCGTAGATGAGGAAAAGAGAAAACCAGTTTGGATCGGTGAGCTCTTGTCTATCGAGGAAACACAAACTTTCATGGATTTCTTAAGAACAAATCAAGACGTGTTCACTTGGACTCACAAGGACAAGCCGGGCATTGATCCGAAGATCGCTTGCCACAAGCTAAACATTGACCCAAACTTTACACCATACCAACAAAAGATAAGGAGACATACCCTCGAGCGCAACCAGATAATCAGCGACGAGATCGACCGTTTGCTCAAAGTAGGCTTTATAAGAGAGCTCTGGTGTCCAACCTGGATATCCAACGTGGTCATCATACAAAAGAAGAATGGGAAATGGTGCGTGTGCATTGATTTTACCAACCTCAACAAAGCTTGTCCCAAGGATTGCTACTGAAAGGACCTTACCCTAGTTTACTAGTAAACTAGATAGTTTAGCTAGTAATCTAGAATTAAATCTTCATGACTAACTAAATTACGAGAAATTTTGTGAAAATTTTGACATAACTCCCTTTGAAAACTGGACAACCCAAAAAAATGTGCAGAAATATAACACTCCACACATAATTCCACAAACACACCGTGGACCACCAACGTCCATCCGGATTTCTCAATAAATGGCATAAACTAAAACCAACAACTATACTCATAAATATTTGAAAACATATTGACAACTTGCTAGTTCGGCATACAAAGGAACTAGCTCTACGACTATAAAAGTAGCCGACTCAGCTGTTTAAAGAAACACTTTATTAACAAGAGTACTATTAAAATAACATAGTAAACTGATGTCTAGAGCGACCCCTATATACAAACTAACAGTGAGCTGAAACATACTGCTGACAGAAGACTGGTGAACTCGAAGCCTACACCGACACCAAGCACACTATCGGGAAATAAATTGCAGTCTAGGAAACGAAAATTGAAAAGCCCAGGGAAAGGCATTAAACTATAAAACGTTAGCATGAGTGGACAAAATAATATAATTTGTATAAGACTGATTTAACATGCCTTTCCGCTAATTTCTGTGAAATAATGCGAGTTCAAATTAAATAAACTGAAATGCAATGGAGGTGGTCGTTCAGAGCTCCCAGCCCGGTATGGCTATAAACAGAAAATAAAGGTGATGGGAGCTTCTAGGGTGTTGTCTGACCTAAGACGAATCAGGGTTGGGCAGGGATCCTGACCTGGTTAGTTTGGCTATTCAGTGATCAGTCGAATAGCTAGAGCATTGATGTAACTAAATAACCATCACAAATAAACTTCCAAATAAACGCTCGAAAAAATATACCGTAAAACGCAATGTATAAAAAACTATGAACTAACTGTGAAAATAAAAGTGTAAACTCACAAGTCAACGACTATTACTGGGGTCTAGCGAAATTTCCTTTGCTGCTATGGTCACAATCTGGTTGTCCTAAAATACGGATCATACGATATTAAAATACGTAAATATCATGAAAATCGACTCTAAAAATAACCCCGAAAGTCCCAACTAATAATCCCTAAATTTTTCACGCCGGAGCTCCGCCGTGGATGACGGCGCGTGGCCGTCGTGCGCCACCATAGGCGGTGGCGCATTAGCCACACGCGCCACCGGCCAAAGTTCTCTGATGCCGGAGTTTGACACTTCATTAGAAAGCTGGTAACAAGGCCTACAATTTTTGTAACTGGACTGAAGTCCAACTCACCGGTGATTAGCTAGAATTAACCGAAACATACCAGAACCTTAATTCCGGAAACTGTCACCAACGGCAAAGATTCGTCCCCCAAAACACTCTTCTTGCAAAGCCGAACTAAACCCCCAACCTCACGCACCTCAACTCGATGCCAACTCGCTGGAAAACCCATCGAAACAAATCAACCCAATTCGGCCAAAAAACCCTCCGTCGTCAAAGCTCCGCTGTGGAGCTTTGACGAATCATACTACCTAACATAAAGGACTCAGTTTGAGTATAGGATCATTTCCCCTCAACTTATGACCCCGAAAACACACCGAAGTACCACCACCGACGGCGGCAACTCCACGGATAAACCAGATTTGGGTGGCCTCAATACCTGCATAATTCCCAAAAATATTCACAACAATCAATAGAGGAAGCACATGGCTTCAATTCCCTACCTTAAACGTCGTCGGAGGTGCCCGGAAAACTGCGAATTAAACGGGTCAACACAGAGGCAGCGTGGGTCAACTCGGGCCAAATGAGTCAAACCCAAATGATTTTATGATTTTCCAATTTTTCGGAAATTGTTATTTTAAACCCAACAATCTGATCAGATCAACGGTTCACATTTGATCTGATCAAGATCGAACGATCCAAATTTAACCGACTAAAAATATATTCATTTTTTATAATTTCTCACGCCGACTTTTGATAAACATAAATATTAGCTCACTAATCCAAAAAATTCCCCGAAAATTTTCACGAGCATGAAATTAAATACTCTACAACTTTCACGAAGAAAGTCACATCAAATTCTTGCCCAATGAAAAATTCGTTAACAAACTCACTTATGCGACTAATTAGCGATAAAGCTTAATACGTCACGATAAGTGCGTAATTTTGGTTCTGGTCGTAAAAATCCCCCCCCCCCTTTACAAAAATTTTGCTCTCGAAATTTTGCTTAACACTCTTCTGCATATACAACTGAGCCAATTTGCTCACAGAAAGCTTTTCTGTAACTGGACTAAAATGTGCAAACTTCGTAAAGCGATCCACAATTAACCAGATACCAGTATGACCCTTGGATGTACCAGGTAGTTTGTACACAAAGCCCATAGTTATATGCTCATATTTCCAAACTGGAATCTCCAATCGTTGCATTAAACCTGAAGGTTTCTGGCTCTCTGCCTTCCCCTGCTGGAAAATGAGACATTAACCAACATATGCCGCCATTTCCTTCTTAATATTAGGCAACCAGTAATACTTTATAAGAGTGCGGTACATCTTTGTGGTAGTAGGATTTATAGCATAAGACGAACAATGAGCTTCATCAAGTATTTCCCGCTTCAACTCCTCATTATTTGGAACACAGAGTCTCCCCTTGAACACAAGTAGCCTATCTCTCCTTAATGTAAAACCTGGTTGTCCACCATCATTTACTGTTTCCTTTAACCTTAAAATTGAAGGATCATAATCTTGCAATTCCCGTACTCTGTCAATAAGAATGGGTCAGACCTGCATACTGGCGAATAAAACTCCATCCTTGCTCTGATCAGTGTATAACACTACTTCAGTGGCTCGCAATTCTGCAAGTAAGGGTACTCAAGCCATCTGAATATGAGACAAGGAAACTCCAGACTTCTGTCTGAGAGCATCAGCAACAACATTCGCCTTCCCTAGGTGATAATCGAAGGTACATTCAAAATTACTTATCAACTCCATCCACCTTCTCTGCCTCAAGTTCAATTCTGGTCGTGTAAGGCGATACATAAGGGTCTTATGATCAATGAAGATTCGACACCTGGCACCATACAAATAATGTCTCCAGATTTTCAACACGAATACTATCACTGCCATCTCCTTATAGTGAGTGGGGTAATTCGGCTTATGAGGTTTCAACTATCACGAACCATAAGCAACCACCCTTCCTTAGAGACATCATTGAACATAGTAGAGTCCCCACTATCGTCTGGTAAAGTCAAGACTGGGGCTGTAGTCAACCTTGTTTTCAGAGTCTGGAAACTCTCCTCGCAAGCCTCTGACCAAACAAATTTAACTCCTTTCCTCGTGAGTCTGATAAGAGGTGTGGTAATTAGTGAAAAGTCTTGTACAAATCGACGATAATAACCAACTAGACCCAGAAAACTTCTAATATCTGGCACACTTGCAAGTCTGCTCCAATTCAATACTGCTTCAACTTTTTCTGGATCAACACTAACTCCCTCTGCAGAAATTACATGGCTAAGAAATTTAACATTATCCAACCAGAACTCACATTTGCTGAATTTGGCATATAATTGGGACTTCCTCAAAGTCTCCAGAACACCGTATAAATGCCTCACATGTTGCCTTGCATCCTTTGAGTAAATTAGGATATCATCAATAAATACAATGATAAATTTATCAAGATAAGCCCGAAATACTCGATTCATCAATGCCATGAAGGTAGCAGGCACATTCTTCAAACCGAATGGCATCACTTGAAACTCGTAATGACCATAGCATGGTCGGAATGAGGTTTTAGAGACATCAGACTCTCTAATCCACAATTGGTTGTATCTCGATCGAAGATCAATCTTAGAAAACACTGTTGCTCACTTCAGTTGATCAAACAAATCATCAATACGAAGCAGTGGATACTTGTTCTTCACTGTAACTTGGATTAGTTTCTGATAGTCAACACATAATCTCTTGGACCCATCTTTCTTTTTCACGAAAAATATTGGAGCTCCCTATGGTGAAACACTCGAATGGATGATATCTTTATCAATTAGTTCCTGAAGCTAAATCTACAACTCCTTCAATTCAACTAGAGCCATGTGATACCGTGCCTGAGCTATGGGACCAGTACTCGGAAGTAGCTTAATTTTGAAATCAATTTCCTTTTTTGGAGGGAAACTTGGGAATTCTTCAGGAAAAATATCAGGGTATTGCCTGAGCATAACAATCTCCTCCAGATTAAGAGTGGATACACAAGTGTTCATGACATGCACCAAATACGCAATACAACCTTTACGCAACATTTTCTCGGCCTTCACAGCTCAGATAAGGCACAAAGAAAGCACATTTCTTTCTCCGCAGAATAAAATCTCAGGTAACTCTAGACTTCTAAACACCACCCTCCTTCCAATGAAAATCAACCAAAGCTTGGTGATTGCTCAGAAAGTCCATTCCCAAAATCAAATTAAAGTCCGCACCATCAAGAGGTATCAGGTCGGCAGAAAACCTAAAACCATCAACCCCAAAACACTACAACCTGTATAGACAATCCCAACTAATCTCATGGAGATAAAAGAATGTGTCTCCCCCGGATCAATTAAAGTATAAATAGCATAACAAAAAACATATAACGTACCGATAATCACCCCTGGAGTTCCTATGCCCTCCTACAAAGTCATGTGGTGGAGTTGGGCCTGTCCAGTTTATCCAGCCAATTGTCCTCTCTGGCTCTGATCCTGATAAGCTGGCTGTCTAGGTGGCGGTACGGCTCTAACTCCTGAACTGGCTCCTTGATCACCACCAAAACTCTGCACCGAAATTTCACCTGAGGGAACCTTTTGCAGACATTCTCTTGCATAGTGACCCATCTGACCACAACGAAAACAAACCGAAGTCCCAAACTGGCATTACCCGACATGATGCTTTTGACATCGATCACATAGAGGGAAATCTCTTGGTGCAGATGGAGTAAATCGAGGTCCACCAGATCCATTGGAATTAGCTCCAAACCCTTGCCTCTATGGTTAACTTCTCCTCAACCATCTCTGAAAATGACCCGGACGTCGTGCAGTAGGTGCAGAGGTGGAAGATCCCTCACCAGAAGATGAAGTGGAAGTGCTTAGTCTTCCCCTCTTGGAAGGACCCTAGCTAGGCCAGCCTTCATCAAATCGTCGTATCTGGCCCCGCTCAGATTAAAGCCTATCCTCGCACCAGATTGTGACATTAACAAACTCATCAAAATTGGTACGGGGCACACCAGATAAGTATGGAGCAATGTTAAACCGCAAACCCTGCTCAAATCTCTAACATTTCTCCTTCACTAGCCTGACTGAGTTAGGTGCAAATCGGACAAAACGAGTGAAACGATCCTGATACTCCATTATAGAGAAATCTCCATGCTAAAGATTCATAAATTCCTCATACTTTCGCTGCTCGGATGCTGCATTGAAGTAGCGACTCGTGAATAATTCTGTGAACTCTGTCCACAGAGTGATGACTTCATTCCTCTTGAGACTTTGCCACCAACGATAAGCATGGTCCTACAACAGACCAACAACTACCTCAGTTCTCTGCTAAGAAGTCAACTGGGAATGTAGATGATTACAAACTCGTCCAATCTCCACAAGCCAATTCTTACTTGTCTCAGGGTCATGGGAGCCAGAAAAAGTAATAACTTCTACTTTTTTAGCCTTGGTGATTAGATTGTCATAATCTTCTCGTGGTGCTGGCATCATGTGTAAAATTAACTTATGCATTTGCTTAGCCAAAGACTGGGTATCATCCCGTTGGGCGGGTTGTCGAGGCATAGTGACCTACGAGTTCAAAAATAGATTAGCTCACTAGAAGAAGCCACAACTGACTCAACTATGGGACTCTAGACATCAGACAATGCACAACACTTGGAATAATAAGAATCTACCGGTCGGTTGGGCCATCCTTACAGAAGTGTTGTACATTCTCAAATGTCTGTACTGACACAACTAAAAGAGTCTACAAAATCTGTGACGTAATGCTCTGATACGAACTGAAAGGACCCAACCTTAGTTTACTAGTAAAATAGATAGTTTAGCTAGTAATCTAGAATTAAATCCTGACGACTAACTAAATTAAGAGAAATTATGTCAAAATTTTCACAGAATTTCTCGTAATTTAGTTAGTCGTTAGGATTTAATTCTACTAATCCCCGTCAAGAAATGCTTGTCTGCCAGTGGTGCGAAGTCCAGTAAGGTCCAGCCCCTACTTAATAGAGACCAACCCCTTCTCGAAAACCCTGAGGCGGCGCATAGCATGCCACTCTAACTCTGCAAACGTTCCCTGGACCATGACTTCCTCCGGCAGGGGTCACGTAAGGAACACTAGGTGACGGTGTTATCTAAGGCTATGGACGTAAGTTCGCCGAAACTCTTCCCTTTATTTTCCTTGAGAATTCACCCAGAACTCCTTTTTTCACTTCTAACTGACTTGTCTTTTTCTAGCTTATTTTACCTCTAACTCTTACCTCACCGACGCCCTCGAAATCGAGCTTACCGAGGTTAAGGCCAAACTATCCGCCTCTTCATCCCAATATTGGGAGAAGGTGCGAGAGCTTGAGGCCCTCGAGGAACGATTCACTAACCTCGAGAAGTCCAATAGTAAGCTCTCCGACAACCTCAAGTTTTCTCAAGGGAGCGTATTTCCTCATTGAAGACACAAATCGACGAAGGGGAGAGAATTTGAGATGAAGAATGGCGAGGAAGTCCTCGGCGAAACATTATCTCCTTCCATGGGTCCAATCTTCCCTCCCAGACGAGGAATGTGTCTATGAGGGGCTTGTTTCCATTGACGAGCTTTTCCAGTACGCAGGGGAGTACAAGCCCATATTTGGTTCCAATCCCGATGAAGTCCGTACTCCTCCAGCACCAAAAAATGAGTCTTCCATTAAGAGCATGGTCCAGCTCGACAAGGATGCACTCCAGCTCTCCGGGAGTATGCCCCAACTTGCCGAGGAAATTGTTCCCACATTTGAGGAAGTGCCCATGCACATCGAGATTATTCCTGTAGCTGAGGTAATCCCCGAGCATGTCGAGTCCTCTACCTTAACGACAACAACCCTCGTCGAGACCACCTCATTCACCCAGGAGCCCAACGAGGAGAAAAATTTGAGAACCATCACTTCCACTGATGTTCTAATCCAGAGTTGAAGCTTTTCCTACCTTTCTTTTATTTTCTTCTTTTTATTTCGGGCTCGTAGTTTTTTGGCCTAAGCTGAATTTTGAACAACTTCTTAGTTTTCAATAACTTTCTAACCTTTGTGCTCACCGAATTTCCCTCATCGTCGTTTCCTCGACGATCATTTGCATTCAATGAATAATCCTTGAGACAGCAAGTTTCTCCCTGAATAGAATTTCATCGAGAAACACTTGACCACTCATCGACGAGGATCTCTGCTCAATGAGCATTTGACCACGTCGACTTATCAAAACTAATTTCAGTTAGGGATTTTTCAAAATTCCTCTTATCTCGGGAAATTTGGGGTTCCGTCTCATCTTCTGTCTTCCGTCTTGTTCGAGAAACCGTAGCTCGTTTAGGCTTTATAAACTATAAACTTGTTTCTACATAATTTCCATCTGCGCTCAACAAAATCCTTCAGCTTGTTTTCCATACTTTTTGAAGTTAATTTTTTGGTGGACTCGCCTTTGAACAACCCCATTATCCTTCCTCCTCCACTGAGGGACGGTAAAGGAAAGAAAATTTCACGAATGACTATCGAATTACCTACTGAACAATTGTCGACCAGGTAGAATCTCATACTTTCTCTTCTACGTCCTTCCTGTTTTATGCATGCTAATGCTAACATGTAGTTAATCATATGTCCCTCATCTAGTCTTCTCCCTCTAGGATGATTACTAGCTCCAAATGGCGTGCATATTGCAATGAATGCGTAATTTCAAAGAAGTTGTTTTTCCTTCCCCCAAACTTCAAGTAAGTTATGACATAGGCTCTCCAATGAGGCGTAGTCGAAGTTTCAAGGACCTCAGTCGTCCCATTCCTACATCATCTCGACCAAGTTATCGTGCTTAACCTCGGGACTTGGAGTATGACCTAAGAGCAAGCCGCAACTTATGAGATTCTAGTCGTGTTGCCCCCATTTCCCCTCAATCAGGCCACCAATCCACTTTCTAGACCTCAAGTATGAGCTAGAAAGCACCCGCTTCAAGATTGACTCCCTGGAGAGTACCATCAACCTCCTTCATAGTGAACTTGCATATTCTGAGGATACCATTAGGCACCTCCGTAATAGTGCCAGCCATCATCAGACCAAAGTCGAAATCGCTTACGACCGTGGTATGATTGCCGGGGCCGGCAACTAATGAAGCAACATGATCTCCAGACAAGGGATCCCTGCTCACTTTCTGCCATTGTTCTCAAACTCCAATATGCAGTTGTTTATTTTTTGTTTTCTAATTTTCCTTTTTACGAACTCGTCGAAAAAGTCTGACGAGGTTTCTCTCGGCGACAAACAATTTTGAGCTTCGCGGTAGGCAAGCTCTTTTATTTTCCTTTCCAAAGTTCCTAGGTTTAAGTTCCTGTAAGCATCGTTAATAAAGCATATATTTCTTGTTTGTTCCCCTATACACGCCCCCAATGTCTTTTCGTCAGAAACTTTTAGTTAAAAGACATTCTCTCGAGGAAAAAAAAATACCTGGAAGAGAATATCTCGTTGATCTTATGGTGTGGAGACATGACTAGGAACAATCTCGAGGACAGGAAATATCTCAAAGAGAATCTCTCGTTGATATTATGCCATTTCACCCTTTGGTATATTGGCCTCCTCACAGTCTATATGCCCTTGGCTTTTGGTCATATGCTCGTCGAGAATTTCTCGTCGAGCGTTCATATCGATATGCTCTTTGATTTTCGATCTTATGCATTTTTTGCTCTTTAACCTTTTATGCCTATTGATCCCCATTATGCCTAAAGATTTTTGGGTCATATTCATCACAATTTAGTATCAACACAGTTTTAGCCTTAACGAAAACTTTATTTATTTCACTTATCTATGCCTTAAGCATTTTACAATTCTGGAAATAAATTCAAAGTGCATCGCAAAATTAAAACAACTTTATTGCTCTAACATACCTCCCAAGGTTCACTGGTAGTACTTTTTCAGGTAGACGGCATTCCACAACTGAAAGGACCCGACCCTAGATTAACTAGTAATCTAAAATCAAGCCCTAACGACTGACCCTAATCTACAAGTTTTAGTGAAAATTTTGACATAACTTCCGTTATGAAAGAGACATCCAAAAACCTGCAAGGAAAACTAACACTCCGCAGATAAACCCACAAATATTACCGTGGACCACCAATGTCCATCCGGATTTCTCAACATAAGTCTGAAATCAAACTTGATACATTATTTAGAATTAGAAAACATACTTCCAGTAAATACACTGATTCATAAACAAAAAAACTCAACTCGACTACTATATGAGTGACAACCTATTTTCACAAGAGTCTCACGAAAACAATACTACATAACAAGTATCCAGAGTGAGTTCATTAACATAAAAGACAAAATGACAGGGAGTTGGAACCTACTGCTGAAGGAATTTACTGGTGGACTCGACGCCCTCGACGACATCTAGCACCCTCATGATACACACTGCAACCTGGGCAAATAAAACCGAAAAGCCCAGGAAAAAGGCACATAAAATAATAAAAACTATTAGTGAGTGGACGAAAATAATATTTCACTTTTTAACTGAAACTGTAAATAATATGTCTTTTATATATAATGTACATAAAAATAATGCGAGTCTAAAAATATGATCATCCAAGTACTCTTGGGTATTATAAAGTATGTGGAGGCTACGACTCAGGTCATCTGACCTCAAGTCCAAATACTGCACAGGTCAGGTTCCTGTCCTTCTTGGGTGCTCAATAAATCCTCGGGTCAGGACCCTGGCCCTCCCGGAGCATCTCGGGGATCAGCTGAGAGGCAGTGCATCGATGCAACAACTGTGACTATGCTCTGTGTAAAACAAATCATATATGCCTCCAAACGTAAATGTATAACTGTAAAATGCATAATCGTAAAATGCATAATATAGACCTGCAAATCGATAGTGAAAATAAAATGTCCACTCACAGCATTTTGCCGGGATAATTACAAAGCTGAAACATGCCAAACAGTATACTTATTCATCTGACATGCCCGCTAACTCAAGATCCTGAAACCATGATCAAAATTAATATCTGATCATCGAGATTCATACTGCATAGCTAAGATCGTAATCTGTTGAGTAATAACATCGAAAATCTCGTATACTCAAATAACGTAATATCTGTTTATTTAATCAAGATCGTAACACGTACACATACCAGCACAAATCAATGGTTCAAAACAAATTTGATCAAGATCGGAAGGTCATGATTAAATCAGCAATTAAATTAACACTTTTAAATATTTTCACCTACCGACTTCAAAATTCGTTAAAACATAGATTGCTTACCCGAAAAATCACATGAGTTTGGAATTAAATACTCAACAATTCTCGTGAAGGAAGTCAACAAAAATTCTTGCCTGATAAAAAAGTCATTAACAACCCACGCAATACGACTAATTCTCAATAATTCCATTTCGTGCTGATTTATACGTAGATTTTGGTTCGGGTTGTTACAATGGCCTTAAGAGATAACTCCCAGTGCCAACTTCCTCGAGCCTATAATCTGCTTGATTGTAAACATCCATTACCCATAATAGTCCCTTCTATACAATTTTGAACTTTGTTGTTCCATGAGCTCGTATGTCCTCGACCGTTCTCTTCAACACTAGCTCACTGAGATGAAAACTTTGAGGTCGAACATTTTTATTGAAGTACCTCTCGACTTGCCTTTGGTACTTAGCCAGTCGAGTAGCAGCCTCTTCTCGTCATGCTTCTATTAAGTCTAGGTCGATAGCTATGCGCTCATCATTGGCACCTGCAATATATGCCATCGTTCTTGTTATTGGGAACATATTCTCGACGGGGATCACTGCTTCGGCTGCGTACACGAGCACGTAAGGACTTTCCTTTGTCGTTTTCCTTTGAGTAGTTCTGTATGCCCATAACACTCTTAGCCCGAGAACCTAGCTTTCATTCTAACCTCTTCTTCACCCAGTCAAAAATAATTTAATTGGTGATTTCTGCTTGACCGTTTCCTCAAGGATAACTTCTCGACGAGAATCTCAACTTGATCCCATACTTATCATGGAAGTTGGAGAATGTTACATTGTTGAACTGAGTTTCACTGTCGCATAAGATCTCTTGAGGTATCCGCAATCTGCATACCATTTGTTTCCCTATGAAGTTGCCCACATCTTTGGAGGAAATGGTGATGAACGACTCCGCTTCCTCCTATTTTATGAAGTAATCCATCACAACGAGTACCAATTTCCGTCCTCCGGGTGCCACTGGTAGTGGTCCTACAATGTCCATCCCCCAACGAGCAAAATGCCATGGACTTGATTGTACAATGAGCTCTTGTGAGGGGGACTGGCTTACAGGTGCATTCTTTTGACACCGAGGAAATTTTATCACATACTGCAATGATTTTATTGCCATGTACGGTCAAGTAGTACCCCTGTGTGATTATCCTCTTCGTCAAACTCCGTCCACCAATATGACTCCCACATACTTGATGCGCTAAGAACTAGCCCATAAGCATATAAAGTGTCCCCACCTGCAAGCATACGGGGTCAAGTTATAATATTTGTAGAAAGACGAGTGTCGTACCTACGAGGGTTAGCCACTGAGATTGCCTAGCTTGAATTAATTAAGCACTAGACTACGACTAACTAAACACTAAACTCGACACTAAAAGAAAACTAAAACGTGGTGATGTACCTAGCAAGACTAAGTCCTTTGGAGACCTAACATTATAAGGGGTGGATGAATTACGATGAGTTATTATACGATTTGATTTGTTGATTACACTAAAGTGCGGAAACTAAACTAGCAATTAATTCAATATAAAGAAATATGGTCGACTAGGAAAATCCCCGCTAACCATGTGCTCCTCAAACAATGTCTCGTTTTATGTAGGTGGATTAAAGTCCTTTCATACATGTTGATGTCCAAATCATGACCTTGTGAGTCACGTTTGGTTTTGAACCCAAGTTCCTAGGTCATTTCAGATACTAGACGACTTAAATCCAACTTTGAAGTATATCATGAATCGGGACCAAGACCTAAGCCATTTTGGGCTTATATCTTGGTCAAATGTCACGTTTGTGAATTCAACAAGCATACCATGTGATATATGTGGAACGTTCCCCTTCCCGAGTCTCTATTGGAAAATCCAAGAGAAAGTCTAAGTGAGTCCCCAACTCACACATATTGAGTTACGAGTCAAGACATTCTACTAGTTGCCACAATAACCTTTTCAATTCAATGTGTGCTAAACTAGAAGTCCTCAAGTCTATTCAGACTCAAAGAGCTCTATTCCTTGCTTCGTGCTAAGAAAACTAAACCTCAAGGTAAACCCTATTGGATTATATCCTAATCATGTTTACATTCTCATCTAACCTTAAGTGAGTAGCTAATTCAAATAAGGTCCCAATTTTTAGTTTCTTCATACACATATTAACTTAGCTAGGGTCAACTCGTGCATAAGTGAAACAAATCTCGAAGCACAAGCATACAAACATCCATAATCACATAGTAGCTCATTCAAAAACACACTTTCACATAACATTCACTAAAAACATACACCAGACATAGATTAAGACATCATTTGTTCCCATCGCATGGCTAGGGTTCTAACTCTAGCCTCATAAATGGGAAAACTCACTACTCATAATGAAAGATTAGATACATGCCCAAAACAAGAAGAGGAAAGAGATAACCAAGAGTCCCCTTTAGCCAAAGCTCTGCTAAATGACTCCAAGGCTTCTAGCTCGACTTCTTCACTTCAAGCTAGCACCAAATCTTCAAGAGAAGGTAAGGATAGTCCTTATGATTCTAAGGAGCCAAGGAGAAGAGGGATTACTTCCCACTCCTTTGAACTCTAAAAACCAAATTAAACCCTACATACAAAGTTGAAAGGAGAAACTCCCAAAATACGCCAAAGTGATGGTGTGGTGGTGGATAGGTTTGGCTCTATTCAAGGGAGGGAAGACCTAGGTCTCTAAGGGTTGTGGATATGGAGGAAATTTTGCCTAGCACTACCAGCATATTCTTTATAGCCGACGACATCAAGTCGTCTGCCTGTTAGCCTAAAGTAGTCAGCTATAGTATAGCCGACAACATGTCGTCAGCTTTGGTGTTGTCTATAAATAGTTTTCGGCTATACTATAACCGACAACCTGTGGGGCACCTTGTCGGTTATAGTTGGGCACTATAACCGACGACTTTAGAGAGGGAAGTCGTCAGTTATACCTTCCCGACCGGTCAACAATGTTTGACCAGAGGGAGACTATAGCCGACGACTAAGGTTCTGTTTGTTGGTTATTGGTTATGAAGATCATCGGGTATAGTGATGCACACCGTCGGAAAATGTTAATCATGGCCGATGACTTTGGTATTTGGTCGTCAGCTATATTATGTAATTTTACGAAGAAAAAAAACTACAGATTCTGAATTTACCATTCTCAGAACCTGCAGTTTTAAAATAACTAACGAACATATATTTTCATTTCCATAATGTCCAAGAACGCATAACAACTTCACAATTAACTCAAAACACAAACTTAATAAAATTTAGCGTATAATTTTGAAACACATGCATATAAACTAAATTTTGCCAAAGTCAAAGTTAAGATGGGCCTCAACCATCATCATCGGGTGGATCCTGCTGTTCATGTGGGGCATCGTGAGGGTGCTGGTTAGATGGAATCCAACCTTGGGCCGGGACATTTATTCCTTTCACCTGAAGGGTTGAGCTCAGGCCTTCAAAATTCCTAGCCATTTCAGCTCGCATCCGAGCTAACTCCTCAGCCTCCTGTCGGGCCATCTCTTGATGCATCTCCTCCATCTGCTAGGTTGTCTGTCGCTGAGTTTCTTCTATCTTTCTTTGATACTCCTCAGTCTGCCTACGAAGTTACTCCTCTAGTTGGGTCATTGCCTCCTCCCTATAAGACGCATAGGGTCTAGAACCGCCGCGATGGTTGTCTGTGTTCTTTGCTTGGTTGCTCGCGTTTATGGAGGAAATGGCCTTGTTACATAAATATATATTTAAAAAATTGATTTAGAAACTATCAACGCCAAATTATCCACAAGTAAATACATATGATGTTAAATATATACCTCAAATTGTGGGGCGTTGAAGTGGATTAGAAGCCACTTCCACTTGTACTCCCTAAGCATGAACTCCATAAGGGTACCTGAACGGTCATTGAGCATGTCATTTTTCTTCCAAAACTTACAGAGCTCATTCTTCCACTCTTTATACCTATATATACCACACAAATGTTAGAAACACATTACATAATCTCTGTGATATCTAAATATATATTATATAACTCCCATCACCTTCCTCCTTGAACCTCATTTGCCCATGTGGATTTAAGGTCCTCCCAAACATTGAACCACACCTACAATTTCCCATTTTTTATGTTAATATATTTATATTTTAAAAGAATTAATTAATATAAGTAGAAATACACAATGAATATCTAACTCACCAACATCGCATTGTTCACTTGGTCCATCACGGACTGAGGGACTGAGGACCACTCTGACCACAGAACAGGGACTTTGTCCCAGATAATGCTTCTAACCATGTCGGAGTACCTCCTAAAAATATTTCCATGTCTCACTGATCCTTGCTTGTCGGTCTCTATGACCAGGGGCCCGTAGGCCTCCAAGTCCTTCTGAAGTTGCTTCCCTACAACAGGGCCTCTGGTCCTCACTTTTTTCTCCCCTCCGACGTCTGTCGCATAAGACGTAGTAAAAAAAAATTAAAACAGGATAACCCAATTTATTATACAAATTAATGGAAAATTTGAAATTAAATAATGTATATATTTACTATTTACCCGATGATTCTGACGTCGATGCGTTAAACTGTTTTTAGAGAGAGAGAGAGAGATACTGAACTGTTTTTAGAGAGAGGAGAGGGTGTTTGAGGGAGGAGGTGCAAAATGGGGCAAAATGAGGCAGTTTTGTGAGTTATACCCGTAGGGTATAAATGACGAGCCAAAAAAAATGTTGTCGGGTATAGTATACCGGACGACGTGTCGTATGAACGCCGTCGGGTATACTATAACCGACGACATGTCTTACAAAAGTATACCCGACAACAAATTCCCAATGTTGTCAGTTATACCCCTTAATTCTTTTGAAAAATTACCCTCGGATTTTTGAAAACACAATTCCTGCAAAACCTGTTTAAGTAAATTTGGATCATCACACTTTAATAGACACGTAAATTTAACTACCACGTAAATTATGATCATCACAAACATGCATGCACCATTATACAACACATATTCATTTTTAACTAGTCAAGACGCATAATCAGAATCATCGCTTGAGTCTGATTCAGTATCCGTGTTAATTTTTGGTAATATGTGCTGCTCCTCTTAACTAGAGTCTTCGTTGACTTCATTTGGATTGACATCACTAAGTTCTGCTCGAGGAAGTCGAACCACACTACTCAACATCACATTGTTAAGGAGAATTGTCGAGGAATCTGAAATATTAATTACGTTCGACTCTTGGTATGTAGTAACTTCTTCATTCTCTGCGGCATCACCTAGTGTAGCAGCACTGTATATGTTTCTAGGAACAACATGGTTAACTACTTTCCACACGCCTTTATGCACAAGATCATCAAGATAAAACACTTGTTTTACCACTGTGGCAAAAACAAAAGGGTCATCTTTATACCATGTTATAGCAGTATTCACCAAAAAGGTTTCGTAGTCATCGATCTTTGTGTTCTGATGGCTAGTATCAAACCATCTACACTTAAACAAATGCAATGTCATGTTTTCCCCATAAATTAGTTCAACCACTGAATGGAGAACGGTGTAATAGTCAATACCATTCTGTTGACCATGCATTATTACCCCAGAGTTCTGTGTTTTCCGTCTCGCGTCTCTATGTGCACATATAAATTACACCATTGACCTTACACATCGGGCACACTCTTGAAGTTATCAGTTTCATCGCCATAAGCCTCAATTCGTGTGACCAGTTTGGGTTACCGTCATACTCTACGTGGTTCATCTGAAGCAATAATAACCCACATGTTAAATGACAAACGTAATGATATTAAATTATATATATCAATAAGTAAATGTATTGACGTACCCAGCCGCCAAAATAGTTTACAAACTCCCTATTGTGGTACTCAAGATCACCGCCAACCTGATGACAGTATAGATGAAAGTTTTTCCAGTATTGCACTTCAGAACAGTTAAGAAATACCTATCAGTGGGCAATGACTAGCTCATATTTTTCCAACGTACCTATCCATAGGATACATCCGAGTGTAGTGTACCGGACCGGTAAGCAACAATTGTTTAGGAAGATGGATCATTAGGTGAGGCATGATATCAAAAATATTTGGGGGAAATATCCTCTCAAATTTGCACATGATAAAAATGATGTCATGCTGCATTTGTGATTGACCGGAATTGGACAAAACCGACCAGAAAACCATTTTCCGGTGGCTGCCACCAATGGCGGCGAACGACCCCTCAAAATGATCCTCTCACCAAGCCCAATCAAACCCCTAAGCTCACGCACCACAACTTTCCCTTACATGGCCGGAATTTGGCTCGAAAGCCACGGTCCAAAATTTGGCCGCAATTCTTCAAATCGTCGAACCTTCGCCGTGGGGCTTTGATGAACCAAAAGGCCCTACCCAAAAGAAATAGGGGAGGAGAAAACCCTCCCCCCCCCCCCAACCCCCATCCCTGGAAACCACCGGAGCACCGCTCCCCGTCGGCGGCAAAACCGGTTAATAAACCCGATTCGGGTTAGCCCAAAATTTCACCAAAACACACAACTCAATACATGATTCAATAGAGGAAAGGAAGAGCTTCAAAACCTTACCCAGAATGCCGGCAACGGTGGCCGGAATCGGCGGGTCGGAATGGGAAAATCAAAACGGGTCGTGGGTTATACGGGTCATGTACGTATCTCTCGTATACCAGACTTGTACTGTATTCTACCATAATTCCCGTATAAATACAAAAGGTATCTGATCAGATCAATGGCCAAGGATTGATCTGATCAAGATCCAACGGTCCAAAGTAAATCGCCAAGAAAAATATTTTAAAATACATATTTTCACATACCAACTTACAAAAATCAAAAGAAATAGCTCGATAACCTGAAAAATTCTCCCAAAATTCCTACGTGCACGAAATTAAATACTCTACGACTTTCACGAAGAAAGTCAGACCAAATTCTTGCATGAAGAGAAAGTCGTTAACACAATTTCACGAGGTGCATAATTTGCGGAAAACCTAAATCGTAAAAGTTAGCGTAACTTTTGGTTTGGATCATTACAAGGCATAAAAGCTTAAAGAGAAAAAAATGTATAAGATTGAAAAGCTAATAGCATATCAATATGAACGCTCAAATTCGAGTATGACCCAAAAAGCCTCGGGCATAATGGGATTAATAGGCATAAAATCTTAAAGAACAGAAAATGAATAAGATTGAAAAGGTAAGAGCATATCGATACAAACGCTCAACGAGTTATTCTCAACGAGCATATGACAAAAAGCCAGGGGCATATAGATTGGGAAAATGCCAATATACCAAAGGGTGAAATGGCATAAGATCGATGAGAGATTCTCATCGAGATATTTCCTGTCCACAAGAGAATGTCTTTTGATGGAAAGTTTTCGACGAAAAGACATTGGGGGCATGTGTAGGGGAATAAGCATGAAATATATGCTTTATCAACAATACTTGCAGGAGTAAAGGCTCAAAAATGCTATATAAAAGATCTCGCCCTTTGCGAAGCCGAAAATTATTTGTCGCCGAGAAAACATTTGACGAACTTTCTCAACAAGTTCAGAACAGAAAATGACAAAAATAAAAGGGAAAACTACAGCATATTGGAGCTCGAGAGCAATTGTAGGAAGTGAGCAAGGCTTCCTTTTTCTGAAGGTTAGCTCGCTTTATAGTAGTTGCTGGCTCCGCCGATCATGCTAAGGTCATAGGCAATCCTAGCTTTGGTTTGATGATGACTAGCATTATTCCAGAGGTGCTAATGGTATCCTCATAATATGCAAGTTCTCTACGAAGCTGGTTGATGGTACTCTCAAGGGAGTCAATCTTGAAACGGGCGCCTTCTAGCTCATATTCCAGGTCCCGGAAGGCTGATCGAGGGGAATTTTGGGCTACGCGGCTGAAGTCTCCAAAACTGTGACCTTTTCTCGGGTCACATTCCAACTCCAGAGGTCAAGTATAAAGGCTTAGTCGCGATGATATAGGAATGGGAGGACTTCCTCAAAACTAACTATGCTGCATCGGAGAGTCGGTACCACGACTTACTCGAAATTAGGAAGGAGGAAAGACGACATCTTCGAGATTGTGGACTCTAACCTCAAGGGAAGAATTTTGATCTATGCCTTTGTTGCAATATGCATGCCATTCGGATCTAGTGATCATTCCAAAAGGGTACGATGAGTCGTGAGACCAGAAAAGAAACTACGTGTTAGCGTGAGCATGCATGAAGAGGAAAAATGTAGAATAAAAGTACGAGATACTACTTAATCAACGACTATTCTGGGGATAACTCGATAGTCATTCGTGATACTTCTCTTCCTTTACCATGCCTCGGTGGAGGAGGAAGGAGAATGGGGTTGTTCGAGGGCAAATCCATCACAAAATTGACTTCAGAAAGTGTGGCAGACATAATGAAGGATTTTGTGATGCGCATATAGAAGGCATGTCGAAGTGACTTGATAAAGCCCAAGTGAGTTAGGGTTTCTCGTGAGAGACGCAAGAAAGAAGATGGAACCGAACCCTGAGATGACCGAGATCAAAGGAATTTTGAAAAATTCCTAACTGAAATCTGCTTCAGTGAGGTGACGTGGTCAAAGGGTTGTTGTGGAAATCTCGTCAACAAGAGGTTAGGTATTTCTCGATGAGATTTTACTTGTGGAGAAGCTTGTCATCTCGAGGACCATTCAATAGGTGAAATTGTTCGTCAAGGAAAGGAAGACGAAGGAAAATCTACTAGCACAAGATTAACAAGTATGGGAAAAATCATGAAGTACCGAAAAGCAAAGCACGCATACAAAAATAAAACCGAGGAGCTATTCAAAAGTCGGCTTGGGCTGAAAAATTACAGGCCCAAAATAAAAAGAAGGGAAGGAAAAGCTTCAAGTCAGGACATTGGTGGAAATGGTGGCCGACGAGTCTTTCCCCTCGTTCTTCTCTTCATTGGGCTCTTGGGTGTTCGAGGTGATCTCGATGAGGGTCTGTCCAATTAAGGGAGAAGGTTTGATATGCCAGGGGACTACCTCGACTTCAAGAATGACCTCGGTGTGCTTTGGTATTGCCTCAGGTCTGGGGACAGCTTCTTCAACGGGCTTGACCGTACTCTCAGCGGGAACCTCTTTTTCCAGTGCTAGAGGAGTGCGGACTTTACCAAGATTGGAGCCGAATAGAGGCTCATATTCCCTTGCACATTAGAGGAGCTTGTTGATAGCATCGAGTCCCTCATAGATATGTTCGTCAGCGGGGAGACAAGGCTCGGTCCATGTGAGGTAAAAGTACTTCGACGAGGATTGTCTCACCATCTAGTTGGCGTTCTCGAACTCCTCTTCGCAAATGTTGTCCCCCTCATCGATTTGCATCTCCAACAAGGCAATATGCTCATTGTAAATACGGACATGTTCTAACTAGGGATAAAAGGGATGCCCATATCCTGATTGAAATCTCTAGCCGAATTATGAATTATTCATGGTCTTCTGATACATCGATGTGGGTGAACACTGTGTGTACGTGCCACTGGACCAAACACATTCTCTCTGTCATGGTCTTCCTCATTTAAATTCATGGTCACATCATTGATGGTCCTATCGTCTCCAATATTAAGACCTACGTCGGAGTAGCAAGTTTGTCCATGATTTAGCATAGGAAGATCATACACACCTGATGTGTAAAACAATATTTGTGTCATCATAAGTTAGTAGTTATGTGGACATAAACCTTAAAACAATATAGTAGGTTTAATACCATGTATACACTCACTATATAGAGGAGAATTCTGAACAACGGCTTCGCATATCTGTGACTTATCCAAGCGTGCAAGTTGTCTCATGTGAGTCAGTCGACGTCTTGAATATTTTTGACCATCACTATCAACATGTAACGATCTTGAAAATTGCAAGTTTTCAGATTGATCTTACAACACCAATAAAGTGAAAGAAATCAAATTAGTTGAGGTTGTATTAATTGGAATTATATCTCAAACAAATCATAAAAGGAGGTTTAGACATATTCTTCAAATATTAGGAGCAATATGGTTAGCAAGGCGTTGTTCGAGGGCCACAAACTCTCGCATGTTTCCCCAATATTGAGAGGAGGAGGCAGACAGTTTGGCCTTAGCCTCGGTGAGCTCAATCTCAAGAGCGTCAATAAGGTGAGAGTCGGAGGAGAAGATTGTTTATGTATGGAGCATGATCTGGAAAAGGTCAATTAGTCAGAGGTGGAAGAGCAAAAAGTAAAACTTTCGAAAGAAAGAGGACAAAGGTTTTCAGTGGACTTACATCCAGGGACTTAGAGAGCACAGTTGCCTCATGATCTTCGCGAGACCTTTGCCGGAGGACGTCACAGTCTGGAGAGCGCTTGTAGAGTTGGAGAGCCATGCTACGTGCCGCCTTAGGGTTGCCAAGGAGGGGCTGTTCCATGTTAAATAGGGGCTTGACCTTGGTAAGCTTCGAGCCACTCGTCGATGAACTTCTTTCAGTGGAAGCCGTGGTGCTCTTCGACAGAGAAGGTTTGGGGAGTGTCGAGGCTGCATGATTATTGAGGTTATTTGAATAAAGATGAGGAGAAAATGTGTAAGAAAAATCAAAACAAGGAGGTAGAAATACCTTGGAGAGAAGAGGGATAAGGTGCTTTCTCGTGGAGGAGGGGATCCAATTCCTCCACGGAAGGTGAACAAGCTGCAGGTGCACGAAGGCCAGGTGCGCGAGCTCCAGAAGCAGGAGGAGGGAGATCAGAAGACTTGGACGAGGCCACATCGGTGCTCGAAAAAATCTTGCGTCTCTTCTCCTAAAAGGGGTCCTTGAAGCTGACAGTGCATGGGGCCATGCGCCTTCTCTTCTTGCTACTGGAGGTAGCGGCAGGCGGAGAATCCTCGATGGCTTCCGAAGGGATCGAGGTGGCCTTGAGAAGGAGAGGGGTCTCAGTGTCAACATCTAAAAAGAGCTCACACCTTTATGAGCCAAGTATAAACGTCATCCTCGGTGGTGTATGCCTCAGTGTACCGAGTGTACGCCTATGAGGAGTGCTCGCGGACCAATTTGAAAAGGGAGGTGGAGGAGGTAAAGCGGGCAAGAGCCCAGTGGTCATTGGCCAGATTCTAGGTGAGCCATGTGGCTTGATCATCATCAAGTAGAAAATGGTTAGAATCCACTATAGAGTTGTAGGAAAAATCGGAGAAAATCAAAACTAAAATATCGACGGGAAATATTTGAAGAAGAAATATCAATGAAGAGAGAAGTTTACCTGGTTTGTCCCTGAAATTCTTCGAGATGCCGAGGGGAAAGTCCTTGAGCTCCGGGGGAATCCAATAGCCCATGATTATCACCGGCCTGGAATCTCACTCTCGATAGTTGGTGTTTCACTGCTCGAAGAACTTCTGTTGGTGGTGAGGTCGAAAATTGAAGCGGCGGCGAGTTTGCTTGATCCGGGAGTACTTGTTGAGGAAGAGGACGTCCCAAATCCCTAGGGGAACCTTCATTTGCTGGACGAGGGCCAACAATGTTGAGATCATGACGAACGAGTTCAGGCTTAATTGCATGGGATGCAAATCGAGTATTACGAGTAGTAGGAAGATGACGGGATGAAGGGGGAAGCTCAGAAATTTGAGGTGGAGTTGAGAAAGGATGAGGCAATCGGTGGGCACTCACTCGCCAGAAATGAAATCCATGCCGTCGAGCATGCTAGACTCTCTCTAGGGGGTTTTGGCGAGCCCTTCCATGTGAAAGATAGCTCTCGGAGGAAGCCCACCGCTTCTTCTCATCTTTCAGAGTCTCGACGTCCCCGAGACCATCATCTCCTTCTTCTTCAGCAACCTCCTCGTCGCTGAGGAGGCGGTCCTCGGTGATCGGTTCATGGGTCGAGTCGGCGGCGGCCTTGGATTGGGCTTGAGATCGTGTAGTGGTCATGATCAAGGCGGAGGAAAGCGAAGATCGGGTTTGATTTCTGGGTTGGAAAGGGATTGAACTCCAAATTGCTTTTGGGAGAAGAAGACGTTGAGATAAGATGAAGTAAAGAAAAGGTGTGAAGATGGAGATATATATTGTGTGTGAGAATCGAGGGAGAATGAACGGTGGTTATAGAATTTTAAAAGATGAGGGAAACGAAGTGGAGTTAAGGCAGTGTTGAGTATAATGAACGTGGGGAATGAGGACGAGGCGTATGGGAAAGTGAAGAGTTTTCATTTCTCGACGTCGATGAGCTGAATAAGGTTCTCGGAGAACAAGGAGGCCTCGAATCATTTGGACGGAAGATGAACGAGAAGATTTGAAAAGCTCAACAAGAAGGAAATTACGCACTAAAAGGTCGACTAGAAAAGGCCGCAAGGCATACGACGAAGTTAAAGTTTGTTGAGATATTCGCGGCACAGTAATTGGTCTCGCCGAGATTATTTCAAGGATGTTTCATTCTCATCAAGAGCATCTTGGGGCCGTTCTACTCGACAATCTGCAGAACGTGGGCCTTTAGGTAAGGAGTGGGTTTCGGGCTATAGGTTTGGAACTTAAGGCCCACGTGGTGGTTATCGATTTGGAGGGAAGGTTTGCACTATAAATACTGCCCTTCCCGGCAAATTTCATACATATTCATTTTTTGCAAAACTTACTGGCGCTTACACTATTAACTAGAGCAGTTTTGAGTGACTTGAGCATTATAATGTTTTTACCCCTAACAGGCCTCCTCCACCTCACGATCCTTGACGAGACACCTCCATCCAGTAAACTTGAGGTTATCAGAGAGCTCATGGTTGGATATCTCAAGGTTGGCAAAGCACTCTTCGAGGGCCTCGAACTCTCGCACCTTTCCCTAATATTGGGAGGAGGAGGCGGACAATTTGGCCTTAGCCTCGATGAGCACATTCTTAAGAGCGCTGATTAGGCGAGAGTCGAAAGAGAAGATAGTTTGTGTGTGGAGCACGATCTGGAAAAGGCCAATTAGTCAGAGGTGGAAGAGAAAAAGGTAAACTTTCGAAGGAAAGAGAAGAAAGGTTTTTGGAAGACCTACATCCAGAGCCTTAGATAGCAACGCCTCCTCATGATCTTTGCGAGACCTTTGCCGAAGGTTCAGGGAGCACTTATAGAGTTGGAGAGCCATGCTACGCACCGCCTCAAGGTTGCTGAGAAGGAGCTTCTCCCTGTTGAGGAGGGGATTGACCTTGGTGGGCTTCGAGCCACTGGTCGACGAGCTTCTTTCAGCGGGGGCTGTGGTACTCTTCGATAGAGAAGGTTTGGGGAGTGTCGAGGCTACATGATTATTGAGGTTATTTGAATAAACATAAAGAGAAATACATGCAAGGCAAATCAAAACAAGGAGGTAGAAATACCACAGGGTTCTACCTGTGGAAATCTAAAAGAAATTTATGGGCATTTGTGGGGGAGAAATATTTCTCCACGTCGACAAGCTGAATGGGGTTCTCAAAGAACAAGGAGGTGAACGAGAAGATTTGAAAATGGGTAGAGCTCGACGAGGAAGAAAATTGTTCGCTAAAAGGTCAACGAGGCCGCGAGGCATACGATGAAGTCAAAGTTCATTGAAATATTCACAATGCAGGAATCAGTCTCGCCGAGAATATCTCGAGGACGTTTCGGTCTTACCGAAAGCATCTCAAGGCCGTTCTGCTCGATGAGCTGCAGAACGTGGACCTTCAGGTAAGGAGTGGGTTTCGGGTTACAGGTCTAAAACTTGAGGCCCATGCGGTTGTTACCGATTTAGAGGGAAGGTTTGCACTATAAATACTGCATTTCCCGACATATTTGACACATTCATTTTTCTCAAAACTAACTTGCACTTACACTCAGCAACTAGAGCACTTTTTAAGTGACTTGAGCGGCGGAATGTCTTTGCAAGTACCCCACCCCCACCTCATTTCGTCACAAGGAAGTCGGACTCACACTTGTCAAATGTGTGGGATCGTTTGGTGTTCATTGAGAAGTTCTTGTTAAGGTAATCAGTCATCGACGTAGTTTTTACCCCCCCAATAGGTGTTGTTCTACAATTCTCTCAAAAGTTTGTAATTCTTATTATATTTAAATTTGTACGTGAAGAAACCTAAGTACTAGAGTTCACAAATTATAGAATTTAAAATGATGAAATCTAATTTTCATTAATTGTGAAATTCAATAGGAATCAAGAATACTTCATACAAACACATTGTAAGTGAATATATTATGTCATTAGTAACGTTTAAACTTAACATGTATCCACATCTTTAACTTTACCGTGTCGGAATTTGATGTATCCACCTTAAAACTTATCGCGATTCCATGAAGGGACATTTCATGCTGATAGGAACTTGTTTCTTTAGATTTTGTAATCTGCAAAAAGAGATTTTGTTCTTATAATTTCGGATTTGGATTACTTAGATTTCTGAATTATTATGATCGATATGTTATGTGATAGGGAAATTTTATTAACACATCTCTATCCTCCACATACACACCCTTGATTTTTTTTTCCTATTTTTTCCTCAGAGTTCCTGTTGTGCCCCTCTTAAAGCTTGTAGCGTTGTACGATCTGTGCCCGTTACCAATTCTTATCCAAACCTCAATCAATGATTCCATGTCAGTTGCCATTGAGAGAGGAGTTATGATTTACATGCAGGCCGGCCAATCACCAATATAGGATCGAGTTTGAGTTTACAAGCCAAGAACCTTCTATATATTTATCATTTATCAATTTTGAAAAACATCAATGGTTGAATTGAAAAGATTTGATTTGGTTATATATACCCAAGTTGTTATATTTTGTTTTTGCAATCTTTTCGATCATCCCTATTCTTAATAACTTTTGGATATCATGATTCTGGGTTTATTGGCGTTGTTAACTTTTCAGCCTTTTTTTTATTCTTTTCAAAGATTTGTCCAAGCGTTAAATTATAATAAAAAATATTTTTAAAAAAGAGGATGTGTATTGAGTAATTGGGGTGTGTAAATAAAATATCTCTATGTGATATACATTATTAGCAATAGTAGTAGATCGATATCGGTGAGATTGACAAAATCACGGAATAGGAGAAGCTTGCTAAACTTGCTATAAAATTGGGAGGCATGAGGCCACATAATCTAAACCATCCTGGAAAAAATTCTAGTACACTAATGCACCGATACATGAATAGGTTATAGGCTAATTTTATACCAACTTTTATTTTACATGAATAAGTTATAGGCTAATTTTACAGTATACCTTGACCCGATCGATTGAATGAAAGTTTTTACCTTTATATTAAATACGTCTCATTTATATTGAGCATCATCGAGTAGACTTGATATAGTTTGGCCAGAAAGGTAGTGGCTCCATATACATGTAGCATCATCAAGTAGGAGCTCGTTACATAATCAAGTAGGAGCCCGTTACAAGTAGCCAAAAGGTAGTGGCCACTACAAATAGGAGCCACTACCTTTCTAGTCAAACTTGGAAGTTCGTGCACCAAACTGCGATCATTGAACCTTAGTTTTAACCAGCAACCACATCCTATTTTGGCGCCACCGCCCTAGGATCATGCTCCACTTCACCAAACTCCCATATTTTAGGGCGACATGGGTAAGTGGCCTCCTACGGCCTATCTGATCTCTTCCTCAGGTCTGGGCCTCCATTCCTCAACCTTGAGCCTCATGATCCATCCGATTCATGTGATGGATCATACCTAGTACTGAACTTCGAGATTTATCTCGATCCTCGATACTGAACCTTGCTTCGAACCTGAAGGTACATTTCCAGAACTGAACATCGACCTTCGAGACACGCTTCGAATACCCAATTTCGATGCCCTCATTCTCTGATCAACTTCAACTCCACGCTTGTCAATCCTAAGTTCGAATCTAAATTTTTTTTCCCCACAATGCCCCCAATTTTGTCTTTGGGCCAAAAGCTTAAGCCCATCAAAGGAAATTTAGCTTTAAAGCACCATTCGAACTATCATACTTCTACCTTTGATTCTCCTCGAAGATCATTACCACGATGTCTTCTGAGGTCCCTTTGAGGATTTTCAACTTGCTTTGAGATTAAATTCAACTCAATGCTTAATTTCTCCTTCTACCTCGTCGTATACTCCAAAACACTGCATCCCAGCCTTGAGTCTTCATACTATTTCCGAGTTAAGTGCTTTCTCAACTTTTATCGCACACTAACTCCCTACACACGTCATAAGCAATCTTCAAGTGACGTCGATGGACTCCCAAACTCCACCTGGCTTTGAACTTGTTTAAAGTCCTTCCACCTCAAACTTGGTCATTCATTCTTCTATCTTTGAATGTACCTGGTCACTTGACTATTCTCGAACACCTTTGCTTGATTTCACCCAACCATCTCTCTGAACCCTTTGTCCAGTAAGCTGTTCATAATCTTTTCTGAGAAAATTCCACATCATGCTTTCAAAGCTTATCCTTCAAAGATCATCATTCGATGCTACACCTCAATGATACGTCCTGCCAGAAGTCCTTCTCATAGTTCGAGCTTGGCATTAACACTTCACGTTGTCAGAGGTTTTTTCTCAAAGCTTCTAACTTGACACTCGCATTCACATCATCAGCGGTTCGGCGCACCACTCAAACTCGATGTCATACTTTCTTGCCAGAGGTTCTACTCAAAGTTTCGAACCCAACAACTTTGAACTTGACTTTTAATTCTCTCACATTGTCAGAGGCTCAACTTACAACTCGAGCTTGACACCCTCTCTTCCCCTCAGAGGTTTTACTCAAAACTTTGAACTTGATGCTAACACTCCATATCGTCAACAACTTAGCTAGAGGTCCTACTCAAAGTTTCAGACTTGACATTAACACTTCCGCCATCAAGGGATCCAGAAAAGAAAAGAGCTTTCCAACATGACTCTAGTTTTATCTTTGCCTAAGTTCTCCACTCGGTAGCAAGTCCACCATAGGTTTTGGTGGCACAATAATTTCCGCTTCATGACTTTAACATCATAAATTTATCACAGGTTTTATATATCACAGGCTTCGCTACTCTTCATACATACGTGCCCCCAATAATTCCTCTCTTTCGATCTTCACATTTTGAAGAGAGGATTATTTACTCTTGTATGGAAGCTTTACCTGTATACCTGCAGTTTGTTTTCTTCGAAGCTCACTCTTCGAAGTTCATCTTTCAAAGTTTAGATCTCGAAGCACCAGCTTCGAAACTTCTCCTCTATCATTAGAGTCTCTATTGACATCCTCGTTCTTGACGTTTATATTCCTATTCAAGGTTCCATTCATGACCTTCGAGTATCACAAAATATTCTTTTTCGACTAATAATTTCACACTTAAGCTTTCAAAATTTGTTTACGTCTTTTGTTGGTTAAAGGTTCTGCTCTTTAAGCTTTCTGAACCAACATACACATTTTTTTTCAGATGTTCAGATCTAGAGCTCTCGAACTTGACCAACGTATACATTGTTGTCTTTATCGGAGGTTCAACTCTTGAGCCTTCGAACTTGACAAACATACATCCTCATTTTGTCAGAGGTTTAGCTATCGATCCTTTGAACTTGACTATCATTCATATCCTCGTCAAAGGTTCATCTCTTGAGCCTTCAAACTTGACTATCTTTCATATCTTCGTCAGAGGTTTAGCTTTCGAGCCTTCGAACTTCAAAATCTTTTGTTTCTGATCAGAGGTTCAGCTCTCAAGCTTTCAAACTTGAACCTTTACATATCCAATTAGAGGTTCATCTTTCAAGCTCTCAAACTTGACTATATGCATATTTTCGTCAGAGGTTCAGCTCTCGAGCCTTCGAACTTGACTGTGTACATTTCCAGCTAGAGGTTATGCTCTCAAGCTTTCGAACTTGATTAATATACATTCCCATTCAAAGGTTCCGCTCTCAATCTTTTGAACTTGACTAATATACTTCTCCAGTCAGAGGTTCTACTCTCAAGGTTTCAAACTTGACTAATTATTTCTCCGGTCAGAGGTTCTGCTCGTAACCTTTTTGAACTTGACCAATTTCTCTCTCTCAGTCAGAAGTTCCACTCTCGAGCTTCGAGCTTGACTAATTACTCTTTCTCTAGTCAAAGGTTCCTCTCTAAAGCTTTCGAACTTGACTAAAATTCTTTCCTAGTCAGAGGTTCCGCTCTAAAGCTTTCGAACTTGACTAGGTTTTTTTGTTCATCAGGTCTCGCTAGAGACGTTTAACCTGTCCAACTTTGAGTGCTTGACATCTAGCCTATTTCATCTTGTTCACACATTCAACATTATATCCATTCTCGATGGATATTCGGGTGATTCAATAGCCTTAAGAATACTCACACACGTTTTAAGGCCTAATATCAATCACATCAATAAGATGTACAATTTATGCATGCAAACATCAAATCATGTAGTTTCATCACCAAATGTTACTTGTTGATAACACAATACCGTTTACATCAGTCTACACTCAGTCGACAAACAATCAATCTTCTTTCAGTTCTCCATTGATACACCATCTATGTTTGATGGTGGATGCTAAATTATATATCAATCATTTCCAAAACCAAACTAAATCGATATTACCTCTCTAGTTGGACTAACCACTCTTTCATCATCCTATCGCGAAAGTCTTTCTTGACGATTGGTGAGTCGAACTCTAAATGCACACCGTCTCGTCGTGCAAAGTCAGCATTGAGGTATGTGAGTTGCCCCCAAGTCTCGACGCACGAACTCAATGATTCCCTATGTTACATTTGTTCCTACTTGAACGTTTGAGTATAACTCTTTGATCATTGAGCTTGATGATTCAATTCAAAGATTTGGTCAATTTAATTATTCTTCAATCCTGCAATCTCGAGCTTCAATCTTGCAACCTCAGACCTCGACCATGTCTCCTCAAGCCTTAGCCTTTTAATCTTAAACCTCACCTTCGAGCTTGAGCCTCAGCTTCAGCTTTGATGAGTTTACTTTCTTTATACCCGACCATTTTCTCATTCAGGTCTTGAACATATTATCGTTATAGATCATCACATGCACGGGTTATTCTGCAATCATGATCTCAAAACGACTCATAAAAATATATTGCATCACTCATGGTTGAC
Organism: Geum urbanum; assembly: GCA_946800695.1. NCBI lineage: Eukaryota > Viridiplantae > Streptophyta > Magnoliopsida > Rosales > Rosaceae > Geum > Geum urbanum. Next base: position 28,105,226 of record OX327011.1, read on the forward strand.
CAATCATTCCAAGCATTAATATATATCAACCAAAACAAGTATTTAAAATACTGCACATGCATCATGACGTTTATGACATGCTCTATCAACACACCATAATATACTTATGTTGTTGCACAAATAATGCTTCACATGCTAATGAGGCTACGCCTCAAAACTCAATTTAGCATTGTGCACAAGCATTGTCAAGCTGATCTAGTGATCCGCCCATTATATATCAAAGATATGTAAAGACCTCTATCACTAAGCTGATCAATATGCATATCACACATTGAAACGTAACAAAGCAATTTGATACCATAAATTTGTTGCTTCCAATCTTCACAATTATGTGATCTCACGTAATATAGCGAGATTTTCCCAATGAAATGATCTCTCAAGCAAATGATTCGATCTTTGACTTCATTCCCTGTTGTAGGTTCCAACTGTCCTTAAGCGTTCACTTCTCCACATACTTCGCAGGTCCCAATTTGCTACAATGCCTTGAGCATTCGCTATATCTTTTTGGCATGCGTTTTCACCCCAATTTCAATCTTGGTTATTGCCAGACTTCCTGCCTCGATCCTCATTGAACTTCTAAGTTTGATTTGCTCGAAGCTTCTCGTTCTTTGGTTATTAGAATACCTTGAATTCTATCATTCCACTTCAATCTTTCCTGAGGCTTAACTTATCAACTCAAAGCATATCAGAGCCTCACAACAATTAGCACCACCACCACAATTATGTTATGATATTTATGTGTTACCATTAGTCAATGGTTTGAGATTTATTACGCCATTTATATATACATACATATTTATGTATATTTACTAGGCCTTTACCTTCAATCTTCAAGTGTGAGTACATCATTCATAAACTCAAACATATTGAATAGATGTTACCTCTTGGATCATACACGAGTCTTTATTGACAATCTCAATGAGTAGCCTTGTTTGTGTCTTGACTTTCAAAAAGACATCAAATTGAAACCAAGAACCCATAGATCATAGACCATATCAAACCTAAGACTCTTGAATATCTCAATGCTCAACATCGAGAACATATATTCTCGCAAGCTCCAGTTCAATTTGCGGAGAGCTTGCATCTTCAAAACTCAAAGATGGTCTCATTCTCCCTATATTTTCTCTCACTTATTTCATCAATTTCACCATCTTCAGGTTCTTCTTCGGTTTGGTTGCCATCGTTATGGTGCAACACCTCATCATTGTTGTCGGGGATATCCATTGCCTTTGTTTTCCATAGACGGTGCCACTTGTAGGAGTACAAAAAATGTAGTAGATTCTTCCTGCTTTCACAAGATAATTCCAACGATTAATGGATATCTCTCTTGATGACAACTCGAAGCTCTCCCTTTGATGGCTGAAAGTGAACAGGGGGGGGGGGGGTACCTGCAAAAAACTCTCTAATGCTCAAGTAAGTAAGAGTTTTAGTGCAAGTGTATTCTAAGTAGAATCTAACAAGATAACCGACTCTTTTCACCTATTTATACCCGTCAGATACCACAAAAAATAGGAACCACTACCTTTTTGGCCGAACTTCGATCCTCGAACCTCGGCCTTAACCAGCAACCACCTCCTATTTTGGCACCACCACCCTAGGATCATGCTCCACTTCACCCACAACTCTCCTATTTCAGGGCTACGTGGGTAAGTGGTCTCCTAGGGCCTATTCGATCCCTTCCTCAGGTCTGGGTCTCCATTCCTCGACCTTGAGCCTCATGATCCATTTGATTCACATGGTGGATCATACCCAGTACTGAACTTTGAGACTCATCTCGATCCTCGATACTGAACCTGAGATTCGAAGCTCGAACCTCAAGCTACATTTTCAAAACCGAACATTGACCTTCGAGACACACTTCAAAGACCCAATTTTGATGCCCTCATTCTCTGATCAAGTTTTTGACTCCACGCTTGTCAATCCTAAGTTCGAATCTAAAAATTCTTATTCCCATAGACACCGATGAAGATGCACATGTTTGCAAATTGGAATTTCCCTGATGTTCTTAGGAGTGAAACATCATCAACTAAGGTGAAGATGCATAAATGAGAGCTGCTTTGTAGAGAGGGTGCCTATCTAACTAAAGAATGGTACATTTAAATTTTGATAGTTATTTGTGTTACCCTGGTTTGTTAGTCTAGGGTTGTATGTGTTTCCCCCTGTTACTAACGTAGTCATATTTTATGACTTCTTTTGTCGGAACGAATAATCCGGTGATGTTCTGTATTTTTATCACTTTTTCTTAGTACTTTTTAATCGACCCTCTCAAAAAAATGAATCCAAAAACTCAATGACCGGAGTAAAAAGGCGGCAACAAAATATCATCATGATTCTATCTACCATGTAATTTTTGTTTAATGGTTTAGCCATTTATGTCAACTCTCAATATAAGACTTTTATTTTCCTGGTATAATCAGGAATGAATTCATTTAACGGTTGATTAGCGAGTCACCATTTGATTTATTGATTAGGAGTATCGGCTATATGGCCCCTCACCAAGCACAATAACCCTCTCTTTAAATAATCACGACACACGTTATATGAGCTGTTTCACGTTGTTAACTCTGAACAGATGGTTTCTTTTTACGGCAAAAGATGATAAGAATTTGCACATAAAGGTCGTTAAGATTAACAATATTTTTTAGTTACTAAATTAAGTTTGATGGAAAGGTACATAGCACAAGAATGTAACAGCATGTAAACCTAACCTCTCTACTGGTAACCTAATGCACTACACTTATTGGATAGGGAAATCATTGTTGCATGGCTCAAATTAGAATTGGTTAAGCTGTATTTACGGATTGGCATTGCTCTAATCCTAGTCTCAGAATAACAAAATTAACTTTTGGTTGTTATTGGATTGTCATCTTTCCACAACCAATGAGTTGGCCTGCAAAAACTAACCCCCCTTCAAGCATAGTACATACATCATCCTCCTCTATCTTTTCTCCCTCCATCCCATTACTCCAATGTAATGGTAACCTTTCCATGATCACCTCCAGATAAACCCTGTTCATTCCTGTTCCCATATGCACAGGCACAGCCTGGCCTGAAGTTGAAGGCTTTTCCAACCTCTCCTTGTTGAAAGAGCTCTCTATCTAGGGCACAGGGCCATATATCCTAGCACACATTGTAACTATGAGCCTCAATTGCTTGACTTGCCAGGTTCTTCAGAGAACGAGCTCTTACGGGGAAAGGGAGTTTCTTCCTGTCAAGACTTCAAAAGCTTATAATAAGAAGTTATGTTGTGTGAATATTGACAGAAGCTGGTCTGGGAACCTGACACCGCCGCCTTATTACGAGGATACGAGCAAATTAATAGGGAAGTCAGCACCCTTGTTGGGGCACCTTGATAAGAAGAAGAAGGAGTCAAAGAAGGCGGGGCATCGCCGGCTTTATAGTACAGGTGCAGTTGCATATGAAGGGAGCACCGAACTGAAGTTGGTGAGGAGCGCTGGAAATCCTGGAATGAGGAGGGATTGGAGCTCTGAGAATTTGGCACAGCTCAGAAATGAAAACAAATGGACAAATGCATACTAGTTCACCAAAGTTTCTCTACGTCTTCCTTCTTTTCTACTTTCATTTTTATTACTTTTATTTTTTTCAAGTTTCCTTTGGGATGTATGCTGTTTGATATATGAAGAAATATGGTGGAGATTTGAACATAGTGTGGTGTGATTAAGCAAATTTGACCCCATAAAAGTTGCCACAATTGATTTCACATCTGAAATGGCAGATGGTTCCTTTGATCGATCCCAAGTGCAATGGACTGAAGGCATTTGAAGTTTTGTAAATTTTCATCACCATTCTATGATTCTCAGTACCCAAAGGGCATGAGAATAAACAAACTTCGAAAACTTGGTTGTTCATCGAAGGATGAAGATCTTCCGAATATCATTCCATTTTCATTGTCTTAAACAGCCTACACAAACTATATACTTTAGCCCAGTTATCAGCTATTGGTTTTGAAACTGCTTATACTGTTATCAAAAATCATTTTCAAAAGATACAAATGATAAACCTGTTTTGAAGGTTATACACTTATACCTGAAACTAAATAGAGTTATGGACACATAATGGATGAGAAACCCACCCATTGTTTCAATTAAGATAAAGACAAAGGAAAACACAAAAAACATGGACTGGATCTGGTTAATTAGATCCGTAACAGCAGAAAAATATTACATTCTAATTAGCTAACTAAACACTGAAGAGCAAATAAAGATCCCAGCTTTTTTAGACGGTAACCATATTCAATAAAAATAAAAAATAAAAAGATAATGGCATATGCTGAAGTGTGAATAGTTATGCAACCCACCTCCAAAAAAATTGGAGATGCATTTGTTTCATTGGAGATGATTCTTGGCCAAAAAGATGCAAAAGATAGTATAAAACCTACCATTGGAGATGACCTTACAAGGAAGGAACATAAGCACCTCAGCCGTATTGATTTTTCTAAACAGATGCAATCATGTGAAAAGAAGTTTAAATGCAACAGAAAATGTATTGTTTTCTACCAAGCAAATATTTAAATCTCACGAGTCTTTACAAATCATACATCTGATGACACTACTCATACATCTATTAACAATACTTCAACAAAGCAGTAATCACTACTCATACATTATGATAGTTCTGACAACTAACCAGATTCTTAACTAAGACAACACAGAATTCCGGAATGGCTTTCTGTCATTTGTTAGGCTTCAATTTCTGCATCAACTTAACCGACCAAGGAATCAGCTACATATTTTCCTCATTCCTAAGATTATAGTAAGAACACGAGTTGAAGGAATTATACAGACAATGGCCACTATTTCCCATTCTATTCGGTGGCATGGTTTAGAAGTTATCACTAAATCCATAAACTTACCATACCATCAAAATGAAATAGGAACGCATTATGCATCATCCGCATTAGTTTTTCGGCTTTCTTGCATCAGCTTTCCAATCTCTTCGCCCCAGTTTAGGTCTAAACATTTCACTGTTATTTTCCTCAACAACTACCTCTGAACAGGTGACAGCACCAAATACAGATTCTGACTTCGTTCCAGAAAGAAACATACTTTGACTCTCGCTGGTTGACATTGAAGTAGGGACTGCACAAGCATTAGCTTGAACTTCAGGATCCCTAGGAAGATGGGCTCTCCTTGCATCCTTTTTCCACTTACGTTTGCAGTACACACGGGGTGTGTGATTGCTAATGGTTCCTTTAACTTCCACTTTTATTTCTGGTATAGTTGAGGACCTTATAATGCTGGAACTGTTTGATTCTGCTTCAAGACGCTTACGGGCCCTGTACCTACGTTGTCGTTCTCGGTTCTTCAGGCGACGAGTCAGAATGTCATTACGACCTCTAGTACGCTCTCTTTGATCAATAGGCTTCATTGTGAAATTATTTTGGGCTTGAGTAGCATTCATACTTTTGCCTGTATCATATTTACAGCAAGTCTAAGCATAAGCATGATAAAACCAAAAAACGGAGGACAAAAACAATGAGCCACGAAAATTGTTCCCGATCACACAGTAAATTTCTACCACTAAAGTTTGCCTCACAACTAGATGATATTATCAACTATTTGAATGATGAAGGAAGAGAACAAGACCTACTAGGGATTCGCCAAGACAATTCAAAAATGAAAGGGCATAAAAAAGTACAGGCCCAGCCTTCAGAAACGCCAAAAGAAAACAAGATACAGGTGCAAATTTGATCAAAAGTACCAGCTTAGTAAATCTACTCCGTTAGTCAACACATCTGCAAGATGTGCATGTGCCGTTATATGCGACTCGGATATGGGCATGTCTTAATCTACTTCAAGCACTAATAGACAAACACTGAAAGAGAAGCATATCAACAACGTGCTTTAGAGTGGAGAAGATCTGTCCACTGATATAAAGTACCAATAGTCAATACATGGATACTTTATTTAATTATAAGCCCCTATCTAATTGAAATCAAGTATCTAAACACTTGATTCTTCAATCTGAACTCATAAGAACCCAAGCCAACCATAAGAGATAATCCACAGTAAACTACTACACCAGATGACACAATTATGAACTAAAATTTTCGACAAAATGCAAAAAAGGAGGTACTAAAACGAAGAAAAGAAGAAGAAGGAGAGATATGAAGCTTGATTTTACCATTTTGAGATGCGTATATCCAATGCTCGCAGCTTTCAGTCTTCAACCTGCTTATCTATGTCCTCCTGTAGTGCAAAAAAATAAACGAAACCAATATATGAACGTCAAGGACTATAACAGCGGCTGCATCATTCTAGTATATGGATACTATCTTGATCTGGAACCCATATATCAACATCTTGAAGGAGACGCAAAAAAGGAAAAGAAAAACGGAACTAACTGCCAAAGATAGCAAAAAGAAAGACATACACATAGTTATGATAAAGAAACCATGAAATCAAATTTCTTATCTTTTCGGTTTCAATCGAGCTAGAGGACAGTAAATACCACAATGTAGAGATCTGTTAGCGCATTTTGCACATGCCCTCTAACAATCAAGAGCAAGAGCCCAAGATTATTCAGGTTTTGCTTGCATCACAAAGCAGTTGGAGACTAACATCAAAAGAGAAAGTACAAGAACCAAGCTGACCACCTATATACTTAACTACACTTCAACTAAACACTAATACATAAGAAACTAAATTTTACTGCAATTTTGTATTCTACAAACTAATTTCCGAATTGATCATTCATCCTACTAAAATAGAATTCAAAAACCCTTCACGATTGAGCCAACTTTAGTTGAAATTTTACTCATATAAAAAAACGAAAGGGACAGAAAAATAATCAAATGTGATTCGGTTAACAGGAACAAAAGACATGAAAGCAGTTACCTTCAAGGAAACTGGATGCAGATCTGGATTTGATTGCGGAAGCAGAGTCGTGGGTTGTAGTCAAGTTTCCGTATGGAGGTGATTGTCGGAGTGAGACCGAAACAAAAAGGGGTTCAAGTTTGGTCGAGTTTAGCAAGCAGCACACGCACAGGTTTCACGACGTGCTCTCCCACGTGTTTTACTGCGTCTGGTTTTCGAATTTTGATTTTTTTTTTCTGTCTTTTTACGAAACTCATAAACTGGTGTTCTGAATTACTGATTCCAATTTGTGATAGTATCGAGGCCGTCACCATTAGCCAGTGGGCCTCGAATGTCCATAAGGTCCGACGACCAATTGAGCCCAAGCTTAGTTCAATTTTAAATTATGGCCCAGAAAAGTCTGATCTGGTAGGTGTAAGTCCGGGTTTAGGCAAAAGGTAAACTCACGGACAGCTCATTGTGGTCCCCGCTCGATTTGATCTAATCTGCCCGTTCATAAAGTCCTTTATTCATCTACCAGCCTTCATGCATACTCACGACGTGCGGAATTGGGGGCGGAGTCGGAATATGTATCAAGGAGGGCAGACCAAGTTTTTCTTCTTTTAATAAAATTAAGGGAAAATGAAGAAAAAAATTACTTTTTTTTTTCTTTAAAAATTCATCATATATTTTCAATCTCAAAAAATTCCATTCTATTTTTCAAGTACATAGCAACTCAAATGTTTTCTCTTATTTACAAAATATGTCATTGACTCTCTCTCTCTCTCTCTCTCTCTCTCTCTCTCTCTCTCTCTCTCTCTCTCTCTCTCTCTCTCTCTCTCTCTCTCTCTAATGCAATCTCGCTACTCTACCGACTCTCTCCCACCATTCTCAAATCAGTCGACGTCGTTTCTTTGTCAGACAAAGCCGATCAAACTCTGATTATGCGGTCACCGGCGAGAGACTCTAAGGCTCGTCACACACCAGCTGCACCTCTCACCACTGCCTCGCCGCATCGTCGTCGTTGCGGTCAAAGAAGGACTTGGCCTTGCTGTCTGGTAATGGAAGCGTGCCGAAGTCGTTCGACTACAACTTGCTCGTCATCGGAGTTGGTGTCGACGGTCATGATGCTGCTCTCCACATCATTACTACTCTTAACCTTGATGAAAAATAGATATTTAGAAGATTTTTGAATAGATATTTAAATAGATAGTTGAACAGGTATTCAAATTTTTAATACTTCCAGCAATTAGGTTATGATCAAGCCCTTATTTTTCAATCATTCTTCCAATTTGATTCCTTTTTTAAGCAAAGTAGAGATTTTTCAAACATATAAAGGGTCTCTTGTTTACACTATTCTTAACCTTGATGACAAATAGATATTTAGACAGATTATTGAACATAAATTTAGATAGATATTTAGACAGGTAGTTGAACAGATACTCAAACTTTTGCTACTTCACCAACTAAGTTATGATCAGACATTTGCTTTTCAATCATTCTTCCAATCTGACACTTTCTTAGACATATAGTTTGACAGATATGTGACACATACTTGGTCAGATATCCACATGAAAGTTAGTCGACATTTTCTTAGACATATCATTGGACTGATGTGTGATAGATAGTTTGTCAGACATCATGAAACAGAGAGATAGACATATGTGTGACAGACAGATAGATTAACATATGTGTGGCAGATTGTCTTAAGTTCACCTATATATTGATCAAAATTGTAACACAGAACATTAAAACATTGTTGCCACCACACTACGTACAAACATAAAATGTAGGACAATGTAGATACTCGACACATCTTCATATAGGCACTCAAACAAATACTCGAGTTTATGTACATTTTGAAGGAAACTTTCATCTTTGCTTGAGTTTTCCATTTTCAGTCTCTTGTTACTCTTCTAGTTAGATTAATTCAGTAATAAAATCGTCCATTTGACTATGTACATGTCAACTAACGATGGGAGATCAAATCTAGGTTTCCAGCCTCTCCAAATAGGGATCATTTCAATGTTCTTCCAATAAGAAATATTTCATAATGAGCAATTACTTCTGGCTTTATTTTTGGCAAACCAAGTGTCACAATCATCCCCCATCCCTTGAGGAAAGAAAAAAAAACAAGAAGCAAGACGAATGAGGCAAAGTTGAGTGCATGAAACTTCTTCAGATGCCTAAAACTAAACCTGAGACATGCTTAAGAAAGTATATTACATCGCAGCATGCTTGCAATGCAATTGATACCATTCCGGTGTTACCAATACATGCTTTGGTTTTGTTGCTTGTCGTACTTATTTTCTCTTTTTGTCCTGACACTCATTGTTCCCATATGATTTTCTTTTGAAGTAGAGCAAAGATTTTTGATAGATAGATATTTAGGTAGATATGTGAACAGATATTTAGAAAGATAGTTGATCAGATATTTAGCACATAGTTGAACATATATTTAGACTTTTTATATTTTCAGCATGTAGGTTATTGTTAAACCCTTATTTTTCAGTCAGTCTTCCAATCTCATTCTTTTTTGAAGCAAAGTAGCAATTTTCGAAACATATAAAGAGTTTTGTTTATACTATTCTTAAACTTGATGACAGATAGATATTTAGACAGATAGTTGAATAAATATTTAGATAGATACTTAAACATATATTTAGACTTTTGGTATTTTCAGCATGTAGGTTATTATCAGACCCTTATTTTTTTAGTCTTTCTTCAAATCTCGTTCTTTTTTTTTAAAGAAAAATAGCGATTTTCAAAACATATAAAAAGTTTTGTTTACACTATTATTAAACTTGATAACAGATGAATATTTAGACAGATAATTGAACAGATATTTAGACAGATACTTGAACAAATATTTAAATTTGTGATATTTTCGGTATGTAGAGCTCATATGATTCATTCCTCATATTTACATTTGTACTTGATGATTTGTATTCTGTTTCTTAAGGTCAATCCAGAATACTACTTACCCTACTATCTTCTTTTAAATCAATGATTAGAGAAACTTACTTGAGGTTAATTGCATTTGACCAACTACTACATGGTGGAGTCTGGTTCCCCTTGATGCTGCATCCATTTAACACACTTGAATTAAAGCTTTCATATTATAATATTTCATGTAATCTATATTTTTCTGTATCGTAATACTTAGAGCATCTGTACCGGGGAGCAATTTTGTCCAAAATCGGAATTCCTCTAGCAGGACTCAGCCAGAAATAGGAATTCCTAGTCGAAAATAACGTGCAGCGGTGCTTGGACGGGTCGGCGATCGACCATTGATGGAGAGGAATTCCTGTCTGGCGTTCAGCAATCAATATCGCAAGAGGAAGTTTGTCCTGACAGAGCCCGTAAAATGTAAATTCCTGTCTGGCGTTCAACAATCAATCTGGTGCGTGTATTCCGTAAAATGTGAATTTTTTTCTAACTAGGCATTTACCACCAATCATAGCCCGCCATATGGCGAGGCTGTCTGCCAGCGACTCTCCAATGGCTAATTTGATCTGGGCCCTCCATTTCGAATCCAAATTTTTATCGGACGGCCAGGATTCAAAGACAATAGCTATGTATTGTTATAATGGGCTGATTCCTCAAACGGCTCCAAAAAAATTCGAATAAATCCCAAAAAAAATTCAGACAAACCCCTACTATTTTTCTATAAACACTACTTTCATTTTTCTAAAACTTCACACCAATTTGTGCACAAAAAATTATCATCATCCTCACTCTCTTCCCTCTCTCTCTCTCTCTCTCTCTCTCTCTCTCTCTCTCTCTCTCTCAATCCTTTTCATTTTTACAAAAAAATTCTACCAATTGGCTTCTTTCAGAAGATATACAATTGTGCATATCTTATTGTCATCAAAGTGTGGATCATATCTCCGGCAACAAACAAAAGGTCGATAAGTTGTGGGAAAAACTTTATGTCGATTACCAACGAAATTGGGAAATGGGTCATGATGAATCGAAGACGGAGGCTAGGACCCAAAATGCACTTACCTCCCATTTTGCTAAGTTGAAGCCAAATTTGACAAAATAGAAAGCGACGCTTGCATACGCAAAAAGGAATCCGAAATTGGGGGGAAATTTGCTAGATGAGGTAAGGATTTATTTATGTTGGTCCTCTCAATTTTATTTGATTTTATGAATTAAAAAATATCAAGTCCATTTTATTTGATATTATTGTGATTTATCAATTCGTTATATTTTTTTTGTAGTTAAGGAAAGCTTAAACCTTTTATGTGTCAAAAAAGAAGACAGAGTTTACGAACTTTGAGTATTGGGAAGCAGTCAAGAAACATCCTTCTTTTAGACCTGTCGAAACTAGTACTCCACCTTCTTACCATTCCAACTTCGAATCTACTACCCCCGTTAGTGAAGTGCCTCCTACGATCAACTTAAGTGAAGATGAAGTGATTCCAACACTGCAAAACAACCTTGAAGGTACCTCGAGTCTGGCTAAACCTCAAGGAGTGAAGGCGGCCAAGGAAGCAAAAAGAAAGTGAAAGAAGACCATGACACCTACAAATGAGGTTAGAGATGAGACTTTGAAAAACATTGCTGCTAATCAAACAAATTTCGCCGTTTGGAAAAAGGCAAGTGATGAAAAGCAACAAATGCTTGATGAGAAAAACTACAAATTGAGGGCCCAAGAGGAAGAAACAAGGATCATGACAATGAATTTGAAGGCTATGAGCCCAATGTCAAATAGGTACTTTACGAAGAGGAAAGCAAAAATCCTCAGCGAGTAGATGACGATGAAAAAGAAGTTGGTGATGCAAACTTTACAAATTGTTATCGCCCCCACAACCCTGATTTTAGTGATTAGTTTAGTTTGTCTTAATAATAATTCTATGCTAAGCATGCCATTATATAATTTAAATTTTCAAGAAATAAAAACGCACTTTATTTATTTAGATAAACTTCAAATATATTACATTAAAACATAATAAATTGCACTCAAACAACATAAAATGCAAACACACAAAATTAAAAACACAAAAGGCAAATACACATACATCAAACACGTAATTTAGATTTATTCACTAGTTTCAAGAAATCAGTTGTTGAGCACATTAATATCATTTTGTGCTCCAGGCACCCCGAAGAAGTTGTGGCATATCCATGTGTCATATGATGCTACCCCTCTAAGATTATAGTGGGACGAGTCTTCTACCTTAAGTATGACCTTTGCCAAGCTGTTGGGCCGTTCTTTCATTCTCAGTGCATGCAGTCGATGTTTCCGATCATACTAGAAAATCTCTGCTTCCTTGCTCTTCATAGAAGTCAAGTGATGTCTGCTGCATCTAGAGAGCGGAGGTAACGATCTTTATAAAGCAAGTATATTTGTATGCACCACTTCTTCATGCATTCCATTGTTGTTGATTCCCTCATCCTTGTGATTTCAGTACACTGATCTGCAGCTGCGTCGTACGCCAACATTCGTAGAGTACCAGTCATCTTTTGTTCCAGAAGAAGTCCTTGCAATCCAATGGCATCTACTCTTTGATGCCAAAATGGGTCGTGGTTACAGAGTTTTATCATGATTCGATTGAACAAGTTCGTGCTCATTCAGAACTTCCGGATAAAATCTTGCTCGTTGAAAACAAGGCATTCGATGAAGTGGCTTATCGTCAAATGTTATAGCTATATGACTGCATCGATGACGAAGGAATTAGCAATTGTGGGCAGCTTGACGGCATTGTTATCGCCTCCTCCTGGAAGACTCTTCGTAATCGAAAGGATTCATCTTACTCATGAGGTAATGTTAAGATGTGTTTGAAGAAATGTAATTACGGGTAGAATATTAAGTGAATTGTAGATGATGTGAATATACAATGAGCCGTAGATGATACTTTTATAGCAAATTTCATGTAATCTAATGTTTAATGATGAATACAAGTGTCACATCCTCATTTGTCGAAAATCTTACCGGAAATCTTCATGAATAATTTAATTACATGATAACGACACGTGTCACATTATGACTGGTCAAAAATTTTATTGAAAATTTGGATTAATAATGTAAACGAAAATGACACGTGTCGTCATGTTATTGGATGAAAATATTACCTCAAATTTTTTTTATTTTTTTATAATTAATAAATAGTGATATGAATTCTTATTTTTGCACCACTGTAGGGAAAACATGAATAGAACCTCTTATTCAATGAATAGTGATAGGAATTGCTCAAATAAAAATTCCTAGCTAGGACAATAAGAAGTCCCCAATGAATGAGGATGCTCTTATTGTGATTATTGTTTGGAGTTTGGACCTACTAATCAACCGTGCACAACTTATGTGCTAATTAAATGCATACCCTAGAAGTTGAAACCGCAACTTAGATAATTGGCCAAAGAATAAAAACAAAGCAAACCCAATAATTGCTTTCTTCTTACTGAGTGCTAAGTCCACCTAGCTTCCACTCAAACTTTCATCCCATGCTACCACGAACTCTCTATAGCTATCTTCAAAATACACATGAAAAGATACAAAGCATAACTACGCACCCTACACTATAAGCTATAACTTATCGATATCATCATACACATCCACCTCTTTGAAATTTAAACTGAAATACCGTGGTTTGCGTAGTAGAAGAAGAGCTCTAAGTCCGGGGGAGCAAAGAAGGTAATGGGAGATCTCCAAAGCAAGCACCACCGTGAACCACCGTCTACGGCAGTGGTGTGGCGGCTCCGATCTATTTTTTGGTGAACCGAAACTTGTTCTACTCAAAATCAAACAACAAAAAATTTTCACTTCTACAACATTCTCCAATTCTAACTACAAAACGTTGAATTTACCTTCGAATATCAAAATCTCAAAATCTTCAAGTCTTCGATTCGGCGAACACTGATTGAATTAGAAAGCAACCAAGCTATGATTAGCTTCATGGAGGTAAGTGCTACAATACCCAGTGAGTCTCGCTGTCCGATTTGGCTTGAAATCGATCAACCCCCAATTTCTAGAATTTTGGATTTTTACAAATTTACTCTTCACTTTTGAGATTGATTCGACCAAAGATAAGAATAGGAGTTGAAGGAAAGAGAAAGAACACTTCGAGGTGGTCATTTTGGTACCTTACTCGAATCTTTTCGTGTCTGGACAACCTTGGTCCATCACCGACGATTTCGCCGCTAGAGAGAAACAGTCGAGGAAGAGAGAGAAGGTCATGAAAGATAGAGAGACTAACCGGCAACCCCTTCTTTTGGGGAAAATTAGAATTTTAAAAATACGTTTTTTGAGTTTTTGGGTTTTTTGGGAGAAAATGATGTCAATTGGGTTTTTTTCTAAAAAAAATATGGGTCATAAGTTGGATTTTTTTTACTATGATGTAATAAGTTGGGTTTTTTTTTTGGAAACCAAATGTATTTTTGGACTTTTAAATAATTTTTCCTAAAATTAACACATGGTATTTTAACTTATGAAATTCGTCAACACTAATTTAGTTCATAAAATATATTTGGAAACTTATTCACCATTTTCTATTTAAAGATTAGCATTGTACTCGAAGTAAGATCGATGATGAAAGACAATATGCATAATTGATATAGATTGATTGAAAACGTATGAGAACGATAAGTAATCAATGAAAATATTCTGTCACTCAAACATTTTATTATTTTTCAATGAATTATTCAAATGGAGTATTTGTTTTAGACAAATAAGGTAACTTTTTTTGAGTAACCTATGAATTTTGATCGAGTTTGTAAGAGTGAAGAAAGAAAAAAAAAACGTACTTGAATAGAAGCGAATAAAATCAAAATAATTTAAATACTTTTGTTATACGATTAGATTACGCAAAACTTAATAATAAAAAACTTTGAGACTAGGAAGGAAGAAATCTCACAATATTAATGGATATTTTGAAATTTTGATTTTGAAAAAAAATATATGTTATCTAACTAGAATATAATTAAAACACATCTACTTAATATTTTATCGATCATTCAAATTCAAGGGAGGGCATTTGCCCTTCCTCGTCCTACACTGTCACACCCCCAAATCCGGAGCCAGTATTATACTGAAATATGGTGTAAGGATTTGTGATATGAATAAGAAATCCAAATAATTTCAAAAATCAAGGTGTCTGAATAGTACATTTATTGAAAAGAGAAAGTGCTAATATTACAATACCAAAATTTTTGAAAATAACAGTCATTACATTTATTCAATTCAAATACAAGTAGAAAATAATTTGTTTATTTAGTAGGCGACGTATCCCATTTTTCCCAAGCATTCTACTCATCACCTGAAAAGGAGAAAGATGTAGTACCATGAGTCACACTGACCCAGTAAGTACAGCTTACAAACATATACTAAATTATTTCTAAGAAACATCAAACTGAACAACCAATTCAAAAAGGTGAAATATTGAAACCGGTTATTCTTCCATACTTATACTTGCGTCTTTGTAATATATACAATTAGGTACATAATATATATATATATATATACACACATACTTGTATAACTTCACATCTACACATAAACACGCCAATACTTCCGAAGTGAATTCTTTTAGATTAACTGGTAATTACTCAAAAGAAATCATGTGCTTAGTCTCACAACACTAGTACACATATAAAGCCACAGCATTCTAAGGCCACCTGCCCAAGCATGTATACTCCTGGCACTACAACATTTTTACCCATTGCCGGCGACTTTTAAGTCGCCGGCAATGTTTTTGGACATTACCGGCGATTTTTGCCGGAAAAATCGCCGGTAATGTCTTTTTTTTTTTTTTTTACATTACCGGCGACAAAAAATCGCCGGTAATGTCCGTCGCCGGCAATGCCTCGATGGTAATGTAAAAAAAAAAAAAAAAAACGACATTACCGGCGACATACATTTATGTCGCCGGTAATGTAAAAAAAAAAAAAAAAAAAGACATTATCGGCGACATTAATTATGTCGCCGGTAATGTCTTTTTTTTTTTTTTTTACATTACCATCGAGGCATTGCCGGCGACGGACATTACCGGCGACAAAAATCGCCGGTAATGTAAAAAAAAAAAAAAAAAAAGACATTACCGGCGATTTTTCCGGCAAAAATCGCCGGTAATGTCAAAAACATTGCCGGCGACATAAAAGTCGCCGGCAATGGGTAAAAATGTTGTAGTGTGGTTTGACACAATTCATTCCTTAGAGTATAATAGTGCACTATCTGTAAGGAACTAGGGCCCTTGGCTAACTCCCACAATAACAAAATAATTTACCAGCAATTCACTTAAGCACGAGTTAATTCATACTATACATCCGACTTCACACTTCAACCATAACGATCACAACAAGTCTTTAATTAAGACTATGTATATAGATCATAGAGTATATATTTACATCATAATTTTATAATGAGTATATACGTAATAGAATTTGTAAAGGAAGAAAGATCAAACTTAAACGTATTTCATTAATTAACAATTTTGGTCCAAACGTTTCATTCGGCGGTAGTCCGCTCGAAATCCTCCATTTGTTCCAAATTATATTTGAGAGTAAATAGATAGAGCGATTAAGTAGATAAACTTGAAATAAAAATTAGTTATCATTGGTTCAAAAGTTTTATTCGGCGGTAGTCCGTCTGAAATCCTCCATTAGTCCCAAATCAAACTTAAGAAGTAAATAATGCGAGTAAGTAAATAAAAATAAAGTACAAATGCAGAAAATAAATTTATCAATCCTTGGACCAAAAGTATCATTCGGCGGTAGTCCGTCTGAAATCCTCCATTTGATCCGTTTTATAATTAATCCATATTATGTCCAAATCAAAGAAGTGAGTATACCATCTCGAAGTGTTTTTCGAGAGGAAACCAATGGTAATAATCACAAAGTTTGGTAGGGAGTTCTCAAGTCCAGAAATAAAAATGTTTAGCAACTGTCCAGAAATGGTTACGCTCGCTATTAAGCTCATTTGCACAAATTAATTAGTTATTAAGTATTAATCAATGCCTTTCAAACTTTCTAGATTGATAGTTGAACTCCTAAGCTTAGTTTTGATATAAAGAACACTAAATTTGGTTAAGAAATGAGTGAGATATGAATATTTCAAGTTAAGAGCACATTAAGAGGTTTCGAACATGATTAAGGAAAAGATTAGCAAAACTTGTTTTAGCCATAACTTTCTCATTACTTAACCTTTTTAAGTGATTCAAAAGTCAAAGTTGAATAACTTTTTGTGTAGAATCTGAATATGTAAAATTATTTAACTAATTAAAATTTTAACAGAAACGAAAATATTAAATTTACACTAAGGCTCATTATTTCTCTTTTATTCTTAGCCATGCACTTTGATGTAATCTTAAAGATAAAGAAGTATAGGAATGTACTCATGTACTTACTCAAGAATTTCAGTAGGTGATGGAGGTATTTGATTAACTCAAGTGACCCTCTTGAAGCAAATGAATTGACTACTAAAGTATTTGGAAGAAATGTAATTTGGTGTGGGATTTTAGGGGAGTTGCATTGCAACTTTTGGGAGGACATCAAATCAGTACGTAAAGGGAAGATTGAAGTGGTGCAAAAATCAGATTGAACTCAAGGGTGATTTATATAGACATGGGAGGAGACATGGGAAATAAATTCATAACTATTTTTGTAGACTTTTGTAGACAAGTTGACAATGGAATAGTTGGGCTACTAATTCTAGGGTTAAAATGCACTTGTAAAAACAATAGTAATGTGGTTGGAAATCTTATTGAAATGTTGAAATGTGATTATGTATGCATGTGAATGTAATATATGTAATGTTATGTGTGAAAATGTATAGTTTTACTAATAAAGTGTAGTGTAGTGTAATATATATATATATATATATATATCAACCAATAATAATTAGCACCAAATTGATATATGAGCATGACCTCTAAATGTATGAATTGCAATCTTAAAATACAAAGTTCGATTCGGAGAAGAGATTCGAATAAGGAAAATTTGGTCGTTTTGCTAAAATTCCATTTCCGAAAAATCGGCTAGTTGGAATTAGAGTTTCTTACCGTTTCTAACTGGAGTAAAAATATTTTTATTATTTTTACTAACCTATAAAATGGAATGTTTCACGATTCCAGCTCGTAGCCTCGAACCCAAGACCAGGGAGTACCTGACTTGAACTTGAGTATCCACTGGACCATTTGCCCCACTCCGTTAATATTTCTCTAAACCTCGTTTTTATACATTATCTTCGCCAGACAATTATTTTATCGAATTTCTAAAACTTCTAAGGTCAAACTAAATTATGGTCATTTCTAAGTTTAATAAGTCATACGATAATCTAAACTATTAAACTAATTTTCGGAGTATTACATACACTAACTCTGCCCCTATGCGGAATAACATCATGTTCGTGTGTACGATTTATCGGTGCATATATTTAGGGTGTAACTATCTTTGGTGCGATGTTCTCAATTATGGTTTTATTGCCGTGCCAATTAAGGTACTTTTTGGAATTCATGATATTCACCATTGTTGATTAAGTCAAAACTCAACTACCCAATTGGTTCCATATATGTAACCTCTAACAAGACGATGGTTTCGATGGAAAATGGATAAAAAGACAAAATTACTTCACCTTCATGCTCCAATTATTGGGTGAACAAAGTAATTTGTGGGGTAAAAATAAATACTCTCTTTTTATATTTTAGTACAAGGCTGAAGCGACAAATCTTCATTTATTATATCTCTAAACATATTAACAAAGGTTGAGACGTTAGAGTGTTGAGAGTCCTGTTGAGAAAAAACCCTCTCTTTCAAATATTTCTTTTTCCAAACAGTAGCGCTAGCGGCATTGCCGCCTTCTTGTGTTCTTCTTTTTCTTTTCCTTCGTCGGTCCTCTCCTCTCACATGGCAGAGCACAATGATGATGTCGCAGACCACCTAGCCATAGTGGGTTTTGACCCCGAGTTTGACGACGTTGAGGTCGTCGATTTAGCCCCGGAGACCGATGTGGTGGCCGAGGATGGGTGTTGCTACGTCGTGGTGCGGCTGTTTGGGTTGATGGTTTTGCCGGAGGTCCAAGAACAGTAGTTCAAGGCGGCAATGGTACAATTGTGGCACGGGTCACTCAGTCTAGGGAAAATGGTGCTCCAACACTAAGGATCGGATCGTTTCTTTGTCAAATTCAAGGATCCGACGATGATCAAAAGGGAGAAGACTCGTGAGCCATGGTATTACTGCGACCACATTGTGGTCATAGAAAAGTTTGACGGGTTATCCTCCTTGGAGGTCATGCCGAAGGTAACGGTGATGGTTCAAGATCTACAGGACGCCTATATGGATAAAAGGCACTAAACCCCACGATAAACTTCTTCTTCAATCGGAGAAAATGAAGATCGTGATGAGATTGGATAGTCGACAGGGTGTTGTGGTAAGAAAATGGTTTCAATTTTTCTGCTTCTTGCATTTTGTTGATAGGATTTGATTACCCTGCTTTGCGTGGTTTTTGTGATTTGTGTGGAAGTGAAAGTTGCCGGGTATTGCAAGCTGGGAAGAAAACAAAGCGACGAAGGTTGCGGCTGATAGGGCTGCTGACTTATGAGTTGATCTATTGTCTGTTCCACCTTGTTTGGAGCCTCTAGAGGTGACTCCGTCTGTGTCGGTGCTCTCGGTGAAGGCTGTAGGGTCCTTGGTAGCAATGAGAGCCGACGCTACTGGTGGTGCGGTTCACGAAGTGAGGATATTTTTTAGACGGGAAATGCTAGCCACATAGCTGGCATGTAGGAGCCTTGGGTAGAGAAGACAAGACATCGATATATTTATGTTGTGGACTTTCCAAATATTCGTTAAATTTAGCAAAATGAACTTTGCATGAGATGTACGGTTTAATTGCTTTCATGGCATGAGAGGAGGATATTTGGAATTAGACTTTAACAAGTATATGACTTATGTTCAAGGGCAGATCTAAGAGTATATGTACTTTCCTCCTATTGGTCTTGCACCTTCTATTTAAGAAGGTGGAGTCACTATTCATCGAATAGGATGTGCAATTCGTGTTTTTCTTATAGCGATGTAAAAAACTAGCACATCCTATTACTATTCATTCATTATAAAAAAATTATTTCTTGGTAATATTTTCAACCAATAACTAGACGACATGTGTCATTATCATCTAAATAATTGGACCACATTCCCGGTAAGATTTCTGACCAATGACGAAATGACATGTGTCACTTCAAAAGTTATCATCTAAATAATTGAACCAGATTTCTAGTATAATTTTTGATCAATCATCAGACGACATGTGTCACTTCCATGTGTTGTATGGTCTGAATAATTGAAGAAGATTTCCATTGAGGATTTTCGACTAATCATGATGTGACACATATCATTATCTTTAAACATTAGCCAATCTGGAACTCGCTATAAAAGTATCATCTATAACTCTTTGTATACTCACACCATTTACAAATCACTTATTATTCTACCCGTAAACACATTTCTTACAATCTTGTCTTCACATTCCTACATCAGCAAGATGAATCCTTTGTATTCGGACAATTTTTTTAGGAGGCAACAACAACGCAGGCAAAATGCTGAAATTGTCGATGCCTTCATCACTGACACGGTCATGGTAGCAGTAGTATTTGATTATGAACCACATCAGTGCCGTCCAAATCAACAAAGGCTGAGGGAGTCGAGGGGACAAAATTTGAGGGAAGATTACTTCATCGAATGCCCTATCTTCATCGAACAAGACTTGAGTCAAAGGTATTGAATGAGTACGAACTTATTCAACCGTATAATGACAAATCTCTGCAACCATGACCAATTTTGGCAACAGGTAGAAAAAATGCCACTGGAATGGTTGGATTTATTCCCCAACAAAAGGTGACTGGTGCTCTTTAAATGTTAGCGTACGACTCAGCCACAAATCAGTGTGCTTAAATCGCAATGATGAGAGAATCAACAACACTAGAATGCATGAAGAAGTGGTGCACCTAAGTGCACAAACTTTACAAAGACATTTACCTCTGCGCTCCAAATGAAGTAGATATCACTCGACTTCTAAGGAAGGCCAGGCATCGGAGATTTTCTAGTATGATCGGAAGCATCGACTGCATGCACTGGGAATGGAAGAACTGTCCAAGAGCTTGGCAAGGGGCATTCTCAGTGCGCAAGAAGCATCTCACAATTATCTTAGAGGTGGTGGCCTCATATGACACGTGGATATGGCACAACTTATTCGGGATACGTGGAGCACAAAATGAAATTATCGTGTTCCACCAATTGGATATCTTCAATTCTCTCCTTGTCGGAAGAAGTCCGCAACAAATTTATAATGTCTACGGTATGACGAATTACAACACTTATTATCTAGCTGGTAGAATATATCTGAGGTGCTCCTCGTTTGTCAAAATAATTCCCAATCCATAGGAGCTACCACAGAAGTTATTCGCAAAGAAATATGAGGTATACCGCAAAGATGTGGAGAGGTGCTTTGGCATCTTACAATCTCGTTAGGGAATTATTCATCATGCAGCTCGGTGTCACCACACATTGACATTAAAAATGATCATGTTGACTTGCATCATAATGCATAACATGATTATTGAGGAAGAATTTGTAGAGAACGAATTTGAGGAGAACGAAAAAGAAGATTTACAAAACCCACTGAGTGCTTTCACAGTTTATGATGGGTCAGTGGATGCATAAGGTAATCGAATTCATTTTGAGCCCATTGGAAGAGATTTACTGAATGAACAACGGTTTTGTGACCATGTTGTGGATCTCCAATCTGCTTATATCCATAGAGAGCTTTAAAAGGACTTAGTGAAGCACAACTAGTTTACTAAAACCAGTAAACGTCTTTAAATATGTTTTATTTTATGTGTTTGCATTATGTGTGTGTGCATTTTATGTCGTTTGATTTTAATTTACTATATTTTAATATAATATTTTTAATATTATCTAAATAAAAAATAATGTGTATTTTTATTTGTCAAAAATTTAAATTACATGATGATAAGTCAAACCTAGATTTATTATGAAGCCAAAACTATTGAAAAAGCGGGCAATAATATTTTGAAAATGTTTCCTCATTATCTTCTTCTTCATTGTCATCAACTTCCTTAAGAATTTTCACTTTCCTCTTCATGAAATACCTCTTTAAATTTGGGTTCATAGCTTCCATATGTCATGATCCTTCTTTCTTCTGCTAAGACCCTCAATTTGTAGTCTTTTTCTTGAAGGGTGGGTTGCGCTTTTTGTAAAGTAAGCTCACTATCCTCAATTGCTTTTTGCCCAGCGAGCCAAAAAAAATTATTAGTCACAATGTTTTTCAAAGCCTCATCACATACCTCATTTGTAGGAGTCGTGAATTTTTTTCCCATTTTTTCTTGCTTCCTTGGCCACATTCACCCATATTGATCTAACCGGACTCGAGCAACCTTGAAGGTTTCTTTGAAGAATTGCAATCACTTCATCCTCTTCCAAATTGATGGTGGGAGGCTCTTCGCTTGTGATAACCCGACCCTTGTCGAAAATCGTCAAAATGATAAATTATTCGGATAATTCTAATAAATGCTGGACTAAAATTTAACTCAGTCGGAACACGTCGATAACCTTATCGACAAATCTAATATGGTAATACGAACTTAACGATATTGGAACATCTAGTTCTTCATTGCCTACACCGCCACTGGCAGTGACACTAGTCACCACCGCCCACCCACTAGGACGACGAAGCCTAATCACATTTTTAACCTCACAAATATGCTTCTAGCGTCAATACGAATCTAATGATATATAATTTGACTACTTTTCGGAATTTTTTCAGGTCAGACTCACTATCACAGATGGTGGTGTATGGAGCCCACGCACCACCACCATTGGCGGTGAAGATTGACCCACCATCAAAAATCTCTCATCGAGCTGAGTCTTCTGTTCAATAACAACAAAATCAAATTCGGCCGGAATCTGGTTGAATTTTGGCCTGAAAGGCACTTAAACCTAACCTTGCCGGAAATTTATTCCAGCGACAAGTCTCCAACTCAAGCCGTGGCTGGGCTCAGGCCAGGTCCCAAACAACTCAAAATGTAGAGGGGAACATAACCCCTTTACCATTGCCGGCCAAATCAACGAGAACCGCCGTCTGCGGCGGAGCCCGAAATGACGTTCAATGGAATTATTTTGTTCCGTCCAACTCACCTGCAACCAAAAAATTCAACATGCCATAACAATCTAGACATCAAGACGAACTCAAATATACCTTAATCGTCGTCGGCGCCGGCGACCGAAGAACTTTTGAAACCATAAGTTTCAAGCTCGTCGAATCATCTACTCTCCGCCTCAAAACCGTCTATTGGTCAGATATCGGTAGAGGATGCCGACCCATGTCGAACCCAACTAATTTCAAGGTCAGAGGTGGCCAAACGACGTTGCATCGCAAGACAACCGCAACACCGAGTGGAAAACCTCTTTCTCCCTCATCAGGAGAGAGAGTTGACAAAAGTCAACCTCCCAGACCCTACTAACCTCCAATAAAGATACGCACGAACTCGTAATAATATTCTCTACAACTTCCATGCAGGAGGCACATCCAAATTCATAGTTTATAAAAAGTCTATTTTTAGTCGCGACGAATCTCGATAAACATGACATGTGATGCTTAACTCGATAATAAGCACGAATGAAGATGATTAAATTGCTCATTTAGTTTTGGATCGTTACAATATACCCCCCTAATAAAAAATTTGTCCTCAAAATTTACATCACGAAAAGCCGATAGAGTGACGACTAATATACCATATTTCTTCAATCCTAACGACACAGGCGTGTGATCAGTTGTAAAAATTCAATACTAAAATTTCGACAAAATCAACTCATCATGCTAAGAATAGTCTAAGAAAGTCATAAGTCTTGGAAGGATCAATATCCGATATTCCATGATTACCAAAAAACAACTTCCATAATTCTTCAACGCTTCAAGAAATATGTCGTTCAAGTATCCTAAATGTCGCAGTGACTCGAGAATCAAAATCGTTTAGTGTTCAATGAAAGGACTCCCTTATAACTTATAACATATGCGTGATCTTAACAAAAGTGATTCCACTTGTTGCGATAATTTTCAAGAATGATAATTTCAAAGAGAAGCATGAACAATTATAAATCATATTTTATAGATATCGATCAAGGGTCCAGCATGGTTATACAAGATATCAAGTACACAGAGAGACTCGACCAGCTAAACATAATTTGGCATACAACATCACTGTATCGGTATACAATGAAATATTGAATTTAGAGCGCATAGAGACAATAGTCAATATGACTCCCAAAGACGTTAGCACCACGTGAAACCCTGATCCTCCCGCACATGCAAGAGAAATATCATGTATGGAAACATTTCATTAGTACAGCTTATGAAAAACTGCATTCAAAGTACATTTCACATTTCGAACAAAACAAGAGCTAACAACATAACTCTTTCAACCGTGACCGAAATAAAAATCTCGTAGGAATTACTTACTAAATACTAATCATATGGTTGGTCTTGCCTACATGTTATCAAATTTAGAGTGCTCCTCGCCTCGCTGAGCATAACGAGAAATCCGCATATAACCTTCTAAATCATCACCATAAAACACACCTCGCATAACGTTAGTTGCTAATTAGTGATCATGTGATTGCCTTCCAGACATAGTTCCACATCTGATTGCACTTCAAGAAGAGAGTAATTGCGATAACCTTAAAAACGAAGAGATTCCTACCAAAAAGTCAGCATGACCTATTCGTTTATAATCGAACCCAATACCTACAAATGAGGCATATTCCACCAATATAATACAAATAATCCCCATAGCAACAAAGTTCAAAAGTCTAAGATAATCCAGAAGAACACCACAAGTTCGATATAATTCAAAGCACAAAATCAACCTCGCAAGCCCATAAGTTTAGTATCAAGGAATGATCTCAGATCTAACACACAAGTGTCAAACCACTCCCAACTCGAATAATCGAATTGTTACCCACCAAACGAGTTAACCAAAACATGAAATGCCGACATAAGAAAAAAAAAAGGTCTACAACACCGATTAGATAAAATTCGGAAACGACTAAAGATAGGAACAACAACCACGGTGATAATGGATCATAAATAATTACTTATGTGACTTCGCTAGTCTTTGTATATCCTGAATCAAGAAATACACCATATGTATCGTAAGCTTACGTGAAATTGAAATAAAAAAATTTGAGAATAAGCATTCCGATAACGACTGTTGAACAATCTCATCGATCAAAAAAATCGAGAAATGTTACGAAACCAAACTGAAAGAGCAGATTGAAAGTAATGAATGAAGTGAACATCAAAGAAAATGAAACAAAGTTAGACGAAGCTATACTCGATGATTTCACCAAATAATTTGTATGCGATGTTCCCAAAGTTATTCCTGGGTCTTGGTGTAGTTGGAATGAAATGACAATGGATCTTGGCATATATGACAATTATACATTCAAAATGGGTAAATTCAGTAAGTAATCTTCCAAATGCACATTGTTGAGTGTGTAACATGATAAAATGAAATGACGTAAACTCGAACGTTCACAACATGGCAGGGTGAAACTAATTAACAATAGTAGAACTGATTGAAACTAAATGGAATGAGAATGACACATCCTTTCTTTACTGAGGACGCATGGCATCATACCTTAAATATATATAACCTTCCGAGCAGTATGACTAATGATATCCTACATCAAGTGATTTCAAATTCTCTGTTTATGGGTGTCGTCCTAGCGTAATGGTCATGCTAATATTTTATGTATTGTTCCAATTTTATCGGATGTCCCCGTAGAGACCCCATTATCGACAAGTTCCAAAGCACACAAAGTAACTGAGCATGAAACATAAAGCTGGAAGGTTAAACTTGAAATAAAAAAACTAGAAAAACCAGTATACACTTTGAAGCTTATAGTTGAACGAGACCAAGGAGGTTGCAAAACTAAACATGACGAAAGGAAAGAAATTTACGCACATGATTCATGATAAAGCTGGCCACTTTTCTAACTCCATTCACACCATGGCTTGTGAAATATCGATGCAAATTCTAATTGCTAACGATCTTGTCATGAATCTCCACATAAAATGCGACTTGAAAAAGTTCATATAATCTATCAAAAATTCGACATAACCTCCCCGTAATTTCATGACCAACGAAAAGTTGCAGGGAAATTACAATTCGAAGATAACAAGTCCCACATACAAATCGTGAACTACAGTTGCTCAACCAGTTTCCTTATAGTATAAAACACATAATTTAATTCAAATTGGATGTCTTCTCAAGGCACAGAAAATGTCACAACAAATTCCACGTCAAAAACAAATCTAAAATAGCACTTACATAATATCACTTGTGAAAATCCGCTAATCGTCGTAGTATCCCCCTTTTACTCTACAAAATTGTTACACATTCTACCCATATAAATCACCTAAAAGTAATCTATCAACTAGTCACATATCGCATAAACTCTTACTAATCAACACACGCTTGCCTATCTGGCATATACTCTGTTGTTCGTAAACTTGGCATCATACTTTCAAATTTTAACATAGTAAGGCACACATGACACGTATGTAAACTTAGATGTACTACAAACTTAATGATAACAACATTTTAACTTAGACTTAAAAGAAGAGATTGAGGTCGGGGCACACAAGGGATAGCGACTAGAGGGCACAGACTCACAGGCTAGGGTTAGTACTCGGTCACATCTGCCATGTATTCAACGACGTTTAACACTTTGAGTGTCGATGGGGATCCGCCAGTTGGTCGGGCCATCACATGAGAGATGTTGAGCATAATCGAACACGAAAATGAAAGTGGCCTAGTACAATCTACAGAATCTATAACCTAAAGCTCTGATACCAACTGAGAAGACCCGACCCTGATTTAATTTCCTAAATCGAGATTAGGCCCTTAATGACCATTAGAACCTAGACAAACTAGTCCAAACGAAAACCAAAGGGAAATTCAATAAGCTAAAAATCATAAATTAGAGGAACTAAATTTCAGAAACAACTCATAACAACATATTCTCAAACCATTTATGACACCAGAGCTGTTAGTCTCTCTAAACTACCTATGTTGACTAAGTTGCTAACTCGTAGGATTGACCTTGGATCCTACAGCGGATACTACTATATCTCAATCTACATAAACACCCGACCTCAGCTGAAACTCTGCAATATGGGCATTAGAAACTGAAGGGCCCAGGAAAGGCATATAAAACAGAAAATTTGTTAGAGTGAGTGGACGAAAATAAAAGATTCATGAAAAATTGTAAAATATAATTTATGCCTTTCCATCGTAATCATATAATAAAAATTAAAGCGAGCCTAAGAAGAGCATATATATCATTCATGTGGAGGCGTGCATAACGTATCTCAGGTCGGGTGTTTGTCCTAACCTTTCCGGAGCACCTCAGTGATCAACCAAGATGCCAGTTGCATCGATGCAACATACATGAACATAACGTGCATAAAAATATGACATCTTATCATATGGGTCTCCGTGCATAAACATATCATATCTTATTACGTATGTATATATATATATATTCCTAAATGAAATCGTAAATCAGAAAAGTAGACTCGCCAACAACAGTGAAAAACAAAGTGTCCACTCACCTGGATCACCAGTAATTAGCTAGCTCGTTGATCCACTAACTCAAAAATTTTACTTGGTGATCCTAAAGCAAACTGTAGATCTAAATAGATTAATATAAGTTCTGATCGTCATATTAACGTAAAAAGAGGAATTTGAGACAACACGTTTATCGAAAAAGTCACTTTCAATTTCAATACCTAACTACTGTCGTCCTTGTACTCGAAAAGTATAAAATTGATCTTGGTCATCATAAGATATCGCTCCGGCTCCATACAAGTGAGCCTAGACTCGACACATGACGATCGATCGCGCCAACGTTGTCGAGTCGACTTAATTCCTGAAAATGAGCAGAAAAATTACTCAAATCAACAAACATTACGAAATTACTCAAAATTCAATATGAATCGACTCATAAACTTCCCGCAAAGATTTTAAGATTCTGGGCACCAGAGCCCCGCTGTACACGTCGACGGTCGGAATCTGACCCGTTCCAAAACAATCGACATACATATCAATTCGAACATTTCAACAAGCCCAACAATTCTTATCAAGACCATAACATCAAAAACCAAAGAATTAAGCCGGAATTTACCTTTGAATTTCTGAAACCCTCGCCTGATTTCTTGGTGATCGGTCGCTGGCTTCAGGCCACGGTGTGACCCGAAACCAGTTGGGTTTGACTCATACTGTGATGGCCTTCAAAATCCCTAACCATTGGCGGTGATTAATCGCATGTGGCATTACTGGTGATGGAGGCCGATTCAGCTTCGAACCCTTGATTTTCCCTTCTTAATTTGGCTTTCGTGGATGTGAATTGGAGAGAAATGTATTGGAGAAGAGAAGAGGTGACCAAGACGAGGTTTTTGAGACCAAGACCAACTAATTTGGTGGTTGGTCAGTGATGGGCTGCCAGCGTCATCGATGCGGAGGGAGAGAGAGAAAGTGGTTGGACTTTTTACCCAACCCAACAAAATACCCACACTACCTTAATCAAATGGATGGCCCAGATTAAACCTAAGGATGATCGAACGGTCCACAAAATTACCATAAAGTAGATTTCTGATTTAATTACTTTTAACTTCAAAATTTTAAAATTCATAAAAATTAGCTCAGACCTCCAATAAATCCAATAAATATATACACAAACTCATAATAATATTCTCTACAACTTCCGTGAAGGAGACAAATCCAAATTCGTAGTTTATAAAAAGTAATTTTTTTTCGCGACGATTCTCAATACACGTGACATATAATGCTTAACTCGTTAATAAGCGCGAATAATGATGATTAACTCGCTAATTTAGTTTTGGGTTGTTACAGGTAAATCAGTAATTAATTTACAACAAATTTTCAATAGTCATAATTTTACGCCGTACCTTCGATTTCAACGATTCTCTAGTCTAAGAACTCATCTCGATAAATTTTATGACTTCTACCCAAAGTCAACCGACTTCGTCAATTCGATAAAAAGTCAATCCGAGACATCTCCTTATTTACTAACGGTAAAAATTATGTACCGCAACTACTAAATTGAATTCGAATTATTCATAAATATTACCAATTATATAAAAATATAAGGTATTACAATCTACCCCCATTAAAATAATTTCGTCCTCGAAATTACAAAACAAAGATCGTAGAAATATTCTGCGGAAAATTGGGCAGAACCTTCCCTATAAATAGAATACCCAAAACCTGCAAAATGTCCAAAACACTACAATACTCACAATTTCCAGCCTTTACCGCAAACCACCGATGCTCGTCTGGATTTCTCCACTAACACATGTCAATACCTCAAAAACTATATACAAAATGCTCAAGTATAATCAAATTCAATAAACTCTTATCAAATAAATCTAGAATGCTGAAAAATAATAAAACGAAATAATCCGTAAATAATAGTAATAGTACCTGTAACTTGAAGAAGTTTGGAAACTGTGAACAATCCACCGTTGAGATTGTGCATATTTTCTGAAGATAATATTTCGTTGCGATAAAATTGCTAATCAATGTTTCAAATTTCCAATCATTGTATTACCGCATAAACACGGAATATTATAATCACACTCATACATGTTTCACGAGTTCAAATCGTATCACATTCTCACTCATGAAATGAGTTAAGTTTATATAATCATACTCATCGCACGAGTAAATATCATTTTCATTATCTCGTATTTCAAGTTCAAATAATCTCGTATTCGCATATGCTCATCACGTGAGCATAAGTATATCGTAGTGTTTATTACACGAACAACTATCACGTTTCATTACTCGCATTGCGAGTTCAAGTTATATCATATATCATAATGCTCATCTCATGAGATCAAATTCTCAAATCACAAATCACAATGCTCGTCTATCAAGCTCAATCATATCACATAACCATCCGTCCTATGACAGTAATCACATAATATAGATCAATGAATCATTTCACACTTTAAGTTGTCGTTTTATTTTTCGAATCGTACCATCATATATCATATACTCTCAAGTTATGGATATTGACAACACCCTGTCTATCAACGATAATCAAACATAATATACTCTCAAATTTAGGGCATCGAGAACATCCCGTATACACTGTATCTCTTTAATTAGGACATCGAGAACACCACCTGATTGTTTTTTTGTCTCTTTACCTTAGGGAGGCACAATCCCTACTTAACTATCACCCATAAGAGAACCTCAATCAAGATTTCAACCAAGCCACAGCATGATGGCTCGACCAATCTGTGGCAACCTATCCATACATCTCATATCTCATATATAATCATATATATAATACAATTAAATTTTCTGTTTCTCGTATAGTAATTCTCGTTTATAATTGTAACCACAACAGTTTCAATTTCATAGTTTTCAAAAAAATCTGTTGGATTCTAAATAAGTCAAATGATTATAAATC
Organism: Geum urbanum; assembly: GCA_946800695.1. Classification (NCBI taxonomy): domain Eukaryota; kingdom Viridiplantae; phylum Streptophyta; class Magnoliopsida; order Rosales; family Rosaceae; genus Geum; species Geum urbanum. The sequence continues at coordinate 28,135,555 of OX327011.1, forward strand.
ATAATCATCAATTGAATAGTTGCATTGATATGCAAATGGTCATTTCGTATATTTGTACAAATAGTACAAATAATCACAAGTACAATAGGATAAAACACTATCCATTTTCATTTCAATTTCATGTTCTAGCTTGTATCATTTTCTTTTATCATTATATTACTAACTTGTTTCCATTCTTTTTGACAACCAATGTTGTCTTTCTGTTACCACTTTGTAACAGTCACAAATTTCAGGTTTCGAATATCATTCATTGTAGCAAAATGTATATAATCAGTATAATATTCAAAAATATATCAATAAACAAATATCAAATAAAATATATCGATAAATAAATATTAATAAATATATCGACAAATGAATATCGATAATCTAAACTCTGTATCTACTACAAGAAGTAAAGAACCGCATTCCTCAGGTCCAACAATGACAATGCGTAACTACTGCTCGTCCATGACCACCATTCACCGCCTTCGCAATGATCAAAAGAATATAATTTCACAAATTCCTAGACTCATGCTTTCATGACTAAACTCTAAAGCAAGATACATAACAGAAGCAAAGTCTAAGAGTTGAATCATGCTCTGATACCTTTTGTGATGACCTGACTCTTGTCAAAAAGAAAAATTATTCAGATAATTCTAATAAATTCTCGACTAAAATTTAACTCAATCGGAACACGTCGATAACCTTATTGACAAACCTAATACGGTAATACAAACTTAATGATATAAGGAACATCTAGTTCTTTGTCTCCCGCACCGTCATTGGTAGCGACACTAGTCACCACCGCCCACCCACTGGGACGACGAAGCCTAGTCACATTTTTGACCTCATGAATAAGCTTGTAGCGTAAATAAGAATCTAACGATATATAACTCAACTAGTTTTTGGGAACTTTTTCGGTCAGATGGCGGTGAAGTTTGACCTACCACCAGAAATCTCTCATCGAGCTGAGTCTTCAGTTCAACTACAAAAAAGTCAAATTCGCCCAGAATCAGGCTGAATTTTGGCCCGAAAGCCACTAAAACCTAACCTCGTCGGAAATTAATTCCGGGGGAAAATATCCACCCTCAAGCCACGGTTAGGTTTAGGGAAGGTCCCAAACGACTTAAGGGGTATAGAGGAACAAAACCCCTCTACCATCGCCGGCCAAATCACCGAGAACCGCGATGTCCAACGGAGCCCAAAATGGCGTTCGATGAAATTCGTTTAAATTACGTCCAACTCATCTGCAACCAAGAAACTAAAAATTCCATAACAATCTAGACATCAAGATGAACTTAAATATACCTTAATCATTGCCAGAGGCGTTGCCATCGGGGACGACTGCAGAAGACCTGAAACCCTAAGTTTCAAGCTGGTCAAATCATCTACTCTCAGCCTCAAAATCATCAATTGAGGCCGGAAATGGGTAGAGGAGGCCAACCCACGTCGAACCCGACTAATTTTAAGGTTGGAGGTAGCCGAACAGCATTGCACTGCCAGACAACCGTCGCACCGAACATAAAACCCCTTTCTCCCTCATCGAGAGAGAGATAGTTCACCAAAGTCAACCCCCAGACTCTACTAACCTTCAAAAAAGGGAAACCCCTTTTTATACATTTCCATTTACTGTAAATCAGTAATTAATTTATGACAAATTTTCAACAGCCGTAACTTCAATTTCAATGATTTTAGTGTCTACGAACTCGTCTCGACAAATTCTATGACTTCTACCCAAATTTAATCGGCTTTATCAATTCGATAAGAAGCCAACCAGAGACATCTCAGTATTTACTAACGATAAAAATTATTTACCACAACCTCTAAATCGAACCCGAATTATGCATAAATATTAACAATTATACAAAAAGATCAGGGTATTACATCACTAACGGGAGGAGTAGCTTCAAATGTTGCGAGGTAAGAAGGTGGAGTAGTAGTTTCGATGGACCTAATATAAGGATGCGTCTTTACTACTTCCCAACATTCAAACTTCGTATAGTCTTTCTTGTTTTGTGACACATACCATGATTGAGCTTTTCTTATCTAGAAAAAATAAAAATAAAAATTATGTCTCAATAATATCAAATAAAATGGTGATGACAAAATTTATTTTATAAAATCAAATAAAATGGAGATGACAAAATTATAAGGACTTACCTCATCTTGCAAAGTTGTGCTGGATTGTGGATTCCTTCGTGCTTAGCTAAGAACATCACCCCAAGTTTTCAAAATTGACCTCAACTTAGCAAAACGAGAAGAAATCGTGGTTTGGGTCCTATGCTCAGGCGGCCTTGATTCCTCATGAGCATTTTCCCAATTTGTCTTATAATCGGCATAAACTTTTTCCCATAATTTATCGAAATTTTGCTTGTTGCCAATGAGAGGATCAACACGTACTATGACGAATAAAAGAAATATACAATTGTAAATCTTCGGAAGGAAGCCAATTAGATATTTTTGCAACAAAAAAAAATCAAAGGATTGAGAGATGGGATAGAGGGAGATGATAAATTTGTTGTGCAGAAATTGTTGTGAGAGATGAATAAAATTGATGTAGTATTTATAGGAAATTAGTAGGGTGTTATTTGCAATTTTTAAAGATTTTTTTGCAATTTTTTAGGAGTTTTTTTATGCAAAATTTAGGTTTCTGCCCATTAATAAGAAAAGTAGCCATTTCAGTTAAATATAAACTGTCATATTGAATTTTTGAATTAAAATAAAGGACCCAAATCAACTTGTCCGTTAGTTACTGAAACCCCCAACCGGTGCAGATGCTCTAAAGGGAAGTTGACCTAGCTTTAGCTGGGCAAGATTTTTAAATGGTAAGGCAAAAAAAATATTGTTGGGTAAAAAATTAAATTTAGTAAACAAAAACAACATAATCACTACAACCCTTTACTTTTTCTTCTTTCAGCTCTTTTTTTACTTCACTTCCCCCTATGTTTTGCCGAAGGAAGATACTCGCTAACTCTACGTTTTTAAAGTTGTAATGATTAGGTCTATTCCTATATACCACTTGTGGATACTACCACTAAAAGGGCAGAGGGAGCATATGGCAAGGAAGGGCAATTGCCCTCCCTTGATTTTGGAAGAAAGTTTAGTTAATACATGTGTTAGTAAAATAATAAAAATATATGAAGTTTCCAATAAAAGTAAAAATAATCTTGCGTGTCTTTGTTTTATCAAATATAGTTCTAATGATATAAAGATCCCTCTCTTTTGCACAGTAAGAAATAATAGTTTTATGGATTCTTATCTTACATATATCCTAATTTTCGACTCCTAGTTGTTTATACTGATTTTATCCACTTATATATACACACGCGCGTAGTAAAATATTGAATATCCAGAGAATCTTGACAATTTGAAAAGGGGAAATATCCACGAAACATCAAGTATATATCGACATCAATAAATTATCAACAAAAATTATGGATGACTATACAATAAGGACATATAATAGATGTAATAAAAGATTTTTGAACGAAGAAATTTGTTTTGATCATGCTCTAATAGTTTTTTAATGTTAATTTGAAAGGTCTATATATCTTGAGTTCTTGACATAACCAACGTGGTAATTAATTAGCACTACTGGAGGAAGGAATCGGGGCGACGTAGTTACATTTCTACGTCGCTCCGATTTTCAACGAGGCGACGTACAATACCTTTGACAAAAATTACGTCGCTTAAAAAAATTGAGGCGACGTAGATTGAAGTACGTCGCTTCAAAAAACTGAGGCGACTAGTTTTTCTTTCGAAGTGACCAAACTAATCTACGTCGCTTCGATTCAAAACGAGGCGACGTAGATTGATCAATCTACGTCGCCTAGTTTTGAATCGAAGCGACGTAGATTAGTTTGGTCACTTGGAAAGAAAACGAGGCGACGTAGATTGATCAATCTACGTCGCCTCGTTTTTTTAAAATCTGGATCTACTCTTCTTCTTAAAGTCAACCCGTTTATAAAGTGAAAAGTTTAGAAAAACAGTTTCATTTCGTTCTGCAGCTGTTTTGGGCAATTTTGGGGAGAAATTAGAGGAAATTGAGAAAGAAGGTTGTTCTTGCCATTGATTTGATTCTTGAGTAAGGTTAGTTTGATTTGTATCTCTTTAACCCTCTTTATGACCATAATATGTTAAATTAGAAGTGAAATTGAAGTTTTGGTGAAATGTTTGAAGTTGAATTGAATTTGGTGTTATGTTGTAGTTTTAGTGTGTTAAGCATTGAATTGTGATAAATCATGTTATGGGTTCATGATTAATGTTTGAAATTTGGTTAAATTTAGTGAAATTAATTGATGATTAGTGTAGATTATGTGTATTCGAGCCTTAATTAGTAGTGTTATTAGTATTATGACTATATATAATTGTGGTGTTTATCAACTTAGAACTCCCGTTTGAGAATTAACAACTCATCTAGTTGATCGAGTTGAGTTGTTGATTCTCGAATTGTCCCATTTTTGGACATTTTAGGTGAACATGACTTTGTTGATCCTTTTGTTATTCGTGTGATTTCAGTTTCAGTTTTGGGATATGGTTTCGACAGTGTCTCCTTTAAATGTTCCCCGAGTGCAAATTAGGTTGTTTAGATATGTGTGCACTCGGGGAACTGTAGGGAGATGCTGCCAAAATTTCCCTAAACTGGAGCTGAAACGCATGGGTGCAAAAGCGTTGACAAATGTCGTGTTCCCCTGAAGGGGATAGGACCCAACCCGGAGGCATAAGGCGAAGATGGTTGAATCGCAACTGTGGCGTGGTAACTTTGTTCATATTGATTGTTTATGTTGACAGGAAACATGGACGGACTCCCAGACAAAACTTGGATGACATATCATCGTGCTGATCCAAGGTACATCAACGGCATATTCGAGTTCATGAATTTTGCCCGGCTACATAGTAACGGAGCCGATTATTACTTCTGCCCGTGCAAACGTTGTAAGAACGGTCCGTTCAAGGTTACTATGGATGTCATGTATCATCACTTATCACACAGTGGTATGAGTCCTACTTATATAGTCTGGCACCTTCACGGGGAAGTTTCTGGTGAACCGGCAATGCTCAGTCAACGAAGACAGTGGCTTCAAGACAGAGTCGGTCCTTCTAGTGGTGCCGGTCCTTCAGTGAACCCGCAGTTGGAGATTCTACATGATGCATATCCCTATTATCCTGGATACCATGCAGATGCACCCCAACAATTTGTGGAAGATAATTCGGGCATGAACTTCAATGACATGGTAGACGATGATTATGAAAAGTACGATAGATTATTGAAGGAGTCACAGACCCCATTATATGAAGGCAGTGAGGAAACTGTTTTGAGTGCCATATTAGATGCAATGGAAATGAAAAATGAAAATGGATGGTCGGACACAAGTGTTGACTCTTTATGTATTTACATTAATAAACTTCTTCATAAATGGCACACATTCCCCTGTTCATACTCGAGAATAAAAAAAATCTTGAGTGATCTTTCACTGGGTTACGAAAGAATTGATGCGTGTGAGTTTAACTGTGTGTTGTTCAGGGGGGCGCTTGTAAACGAGAGGATTTGTCCAGTGTGTTATTCAGAAAGATATAAGCCAAATACGAATGATATTCCCAAAAAAATAATTCGTAACTTCCCTCTAACACCAAGGTTGAAGCGCTTGTTTATGTCCCCACACACTGCCAAGCATATGCGATGGCTGGGGGAGCGGATATGCGTGGCTGGTAGCCTCAGCCACCCAGCTGACGGAGAAGCGTTTCAACATTTTGACAGAACTTTTCCAGGTTTTGCACGGGACTGCAGGAATGTGCGCCTTGGAGTAGCAACAGACGGTTTCAATCCATTCAGAACAATGGGAACTTTGCATAGTACATGGCCCGTTGTTGTGATGCCGTACAATCTACCACCATCAATGTGCATGAAGAAGGAATATAACATGTTATCAGTGTTGATTCCAGGCCCTAAATCTCCCGGAAAGTGCCTTAGTGTACTCATTGAGCCGATGATCGAGGAGCTAATACATTTATGGGTCGTTGGAGTCCATACTTTTGATCGAGTAGACAATGAGGTATTCTTGATGAAGGCAGCGGTAATGTGGACTATTAGCGACTTTCCAGGTTTAGGGATGCTTGCGGGGTCAACTGTGAAAGGGTACAAGGCATGTCCAATCTGTCTAGATGAGCTAACTTCAGAGCATATATGTGGGAGGATAGTTTATGAAGGTCATCGAAAATGGCTCCACCAGGATCACCCTTGGAGATTGAGCAAGGCATTTAACGGGAAGGAGGAGTTTGGCGGAAGACCCTATCGTAAGAGTGGAGATGAAATTTTGGAGGACGTTAGGTCAAACGTTTACCCTATTCTTAGCCAACATGAAGACTTGAAGGTGCCGTACAATCCGAATAACAGACAGTGTTGGACTCACGAAAGCATATTTTGGAAGCTGCCGTATTGGTCATCATTGAAGATCAGACATTGCCTAGATGTCATGCACATTGAAAAAAATGTGTGTGACAACATCCTTGGAACCATTTTTTCGATTGAATCGAAGTCTAAGGATGGTCCAAAAGCTCGCGCTGCTTTGAAGAAGAGGAATGTGCGAAAAAACCAGTGGCAAAGAGCGGGTGACTTGGCTACGGGGAAAGTTCCTCATGCACCTTTTTTAGTTAAAAAGGATGATCTAGAAGATGTGTTCCAGTGGTTCAGGGATGTTAAGTATCCTCTTGGTTATGCAGGTAGTTTGAGAAGTAAGGTGAAAATAAGTTCCCAGTCACAGTTTTATGGATTGAAGACGCATGATTGCCATGTCTTGCTTCAACGTCTTCTGCCTGTGGTTATAAGAGGGTTCCTGCCAGAAAACGTTGTCAAGCCATTGATAGCACTGTCAAATTGGTTTCGTCAACTATGCAGTAGGGAGCTTAAGAAGCAGGTTGTGCGTGACATGGAAACTGAGATAGTGATGATTCTCTGCAATTTGGAGCTCATATTTCCTCCACATTTTTTTACATCTATGGTTCATCTCATGGTTCATCTGCCCGAACAAGTATTCCTTACAGGTCCAGTACACTATACATGGATGTATCCGATTGAAAGGTAAAAAATTTTGTTATTGCTAATATTAGGAAATTATGTTTGTACTAATATTGATTCCTACTAATCTTGTGTAATATGTCGGCAATTAGGAAAATATTGTACTAATCTTGAGTGGTGTTTTTGCAGGCAATTAGGAAAATATAAAAAGTCAATGAGGAATACACGTTACCCGGAAGGTAGTATTGCTGAACAGTACCTCGTACATGAGTCGGTGACGTATTGTAAGGCTTATCTCAGACGGATGGACAACGAAGATATCGACACTTCCATATCTGGGTGGAATGTCAGCTGTGTTTCACTCTTAGTAAGACCAGATATTATCGAGACTCGTCGCCAGTTCAGGTTGATTGAGTCAGAGACTACTGAGGCTCACTGGCAAGTCTTGGTGGAAACAGACGAAGTCAAACCTTACCTAGAAGAACATCTCAGAAGGTTCGAGGCTAAAAATGGTGAAGATTTCGACGAGCGGCAGCGGAGGAGGAGTTTTCTTCGATGGTTCTTAACATGGGTACATATGCCTATTAATTCTTGTAAGGTTCTTTGAGGGTTTATAACACTTATCTTTAACTCCTCTTAACACTTATCTCTCAGGTGTCCCTTAAAGAAAAAAACTCGGACCCGAGCTTGGTTGCAGGAATAAAGTCATTAGCTCAAGGACCTCAGCAATGTCGGGTTTATAAGTCGTGTTATGTGAACGGTGTCAAGTTCACATCGTTTGATAGAGATCAAAGAACCGTGACTCAAAACAGCGGTGTCATGATAGACATGGGTTCATCCAAGTTCTACGGCCATGTTAACTACGTGGTCGAAGTATTATATGCAGGCCGTATGCCAGTGGTGTTGTTTAAGTGCACATGGCACAACTCTGAGGACCCTGAAGATCTTGACACCCTTATAAAAGATCATGGACTGATATCAGTGAATACAAACAACAGTTACTATGAGGATTCACCCTTCATAATTGCAACCAAAGCAAAACAGGTATTCTACATAGACGATCCAAAGGCTGGTGGTACTTGGAAGGTAGTACAAGAGATGTCGCACCGCAATGTCTACAGCGCCGAAGTTCTGGCCATAGATGAAAACATAGCCCGTACAGGAGATCATATATTTGAGCCTTACCAAGAGGACACTCCCACGGTGATACAATTTTACCCAGATTTTCAACTACTTTTGGACGAAGAAGGAGACGATGACGAGGACGAGGAAGAGGACGAGGACGAAGACGAAGACGAAGAGGAGGAGGACGAGGACGAAGCCGAGGAGGAGGAGGAGGAGGAGGAGGAGGAGGAGGACGAAGACGAGGACTAAACTAATTTTATTATGAATTTGAAACCTAAATTCGTATTTTCTTTAAAGTATAATTTATGGTGAATCGTGGTGAATCATGGTGAATCATGATGAATCATGGTGAATCATGGTGAATCATGATGAATCATGGTGAATCATGGTGAATCATGGTGAATTCATTTAAATCATGGTGAATCATGATGAATCATATAACCAAGATGAGTTTGCATGGCTCAGAAACAGTAAGAAACAGTAAGGGAAAAAATTCCTCATACCCCGTGATTCCCTATAAAAAAGTAGTAGGAAACAGTTTGCAGACTCAGAAACAGTAAGAAACAGTAAGGGGAAAAATGATTGTGTATAAATTTTGTATGGATGTGTGTAAACCCTAAAATAACATAAAAAATAAATATGTTAAGGCGACGTAGATTGATCAATCTACGTCGCTTCCTTCTATTTAATTTTTTATTTTCATTATTGGAATAAATGAGGCGACGTAGATTGATCAATCTACGTCGCTTCCTTCTGTTTTAATTTTTTTTTTTTGGAATAAATGAGGCGACGTAGATGGATCAATCTACGTCGCTTCCTTATATTTAATTTTTTATTTTTTTTGGGGTAAATGAGGCGACGTATATTGATCAATCTACGTCGCTTCCTTCGGTTTAATTTTTTTTTTTTGAATAAATAAGGCGACGTAGATTGATCAATCTACGTCGCTTCCTTATATTTAATTTTTTTTTTTTGGAATAAATGAGGCGACGTAGATTGATCAATCTACGTCGCTTCAGTTATTAAATCATATTGAAGCGACGTAGAAATCAATCTACGTCGCCTCGTTGCGTTTATAATTCCAGGAACACAGTGGCTTTCTTCTTCTTCTCATTTCACTTCTCTCTCACTAACGCAGCCTCTGTTCGACCTCGCCCCAAACCCTAAAGTGAAATCGATTGAGACCAAATCGTCCTCCCGAAACCCAAAAGCTTCAACGTCGTCTTCCTCCACCAAACCCGAAACCAACCTCTTCCTCCACCAAACCCGAAACCAACCTCTTCCTCCACCAAACCCGAAGACGGAGTTCTTCCTCCCCCTCCCTCACCGTCGATTCCAGAAACCCTAATCCCAAATTCGAGGGTATCCAATCCATTCAATAACAATCTGCCCGAGGTTGAAGAACGAGGAGTGAGTCGCTGAGTTCATCCGGCTCGGTATGTTAGTTTTCTTTTGTTGGATGTTGATTGTGTTAAAATGTGAATCTCTGAGAGATATTTTGTGCTAGTTCGTTAAATCGGATTTCGGATTACTAGTTATGTTATGCTACATACATTCTGATGTTATAGTGCTGAAATTTGGGAAACAAATTTCATCAGAACTTATTCTGATCATCGAGTTTTCTTGTTTATATTCCTTAGTGTTATTTGTTCTCAGTTTGGTTATTTGGTGGTCAATGAAGAAGAAAAGAAATGCGACACAATTATTCTGTACTTTGTTTGTAGTGATGTGATATCAGTACATAGGAAGGGGCAATTGTAGAATGTTTTTGATTTGATTGAACAGATGATGAAGCCATGTCTTCTAATCATGCCTTAATTTGGTCATTTTGCGAGTATGGGTTATCCTCACCGATGGATTTGTCTCCTAACATGCTTCATTGTAAATGTCTTTAAGAAATAGGCATCATATAAATGTTAGTAATGTTACCTTAACTATTGCTTAGTCAGTGTGTTTAGTACTTACAGTGCCATGAGGCAGTTTAGTAGCACTAATACTATAATGGTGGAGTTATGAGATGTTAGTCAGTCTCCTTTTTTTATGGCTGCTTTTTTATGAGATGTTATGCAGTTTAGTAGCATTATATAGATTGTTGGTTGCATGTTGTTCATGTTGGATTACACTGTTGGTTGCATGTTGGATTTATAGATTGTTCATGTGTTGGTCAAATTTGGTAAAAGAGACTCGGGGCTTTTGTTCTTGAAGTTTAATGAATATGTGACATTAAGCTAGCATGTGTTATTTGAAGTAGCTAATATGTTGTAAATCTGTTTTCCTCCTCCAGTAGCTAAAGCAACCGAATCCGAGCCAACTTCGTGTAGCTAAAGCAAACGATTTGAGGCAACTCGAGAAGGTACGGAGCTTTGTGTTTTATACATGGCCGAATGTGTATTGTGATAATGATTCCGAATGTGTTTTCAATATGTTTTCATGTAAGTAATGTGTTTTGTGATGATGATGAAGTCTAATGTGTTTTGTGATAATGATTAAGGGTTTGGTTAAATGAAAACATATGCGTAATGATTAAGGGTTTGTGTTTTATACTAATTCTTACTTTTGTTTGTTAGCTGCTATTTCTGGGATATTAGGATTGATGAAAGAGCATGTGTTACTAGTACTTGACAGTTCAATATTGCCTGCATGTATAAAAGAATGTTAGTTAAATAAATAGTCATTTGTAGATTTTAGTTTAGTTAAATAAATTAGTTCTATATATGAAGATCATTTTCTGGTTTACTCTATTGAATCCCAAACAGAATAGTTTAGTTTTAACATCTAATTAAAAATAACAGTTTAGTAATAAAAGAATGGCTCCCGGAGAGACTGCATACAAGAGGAGGAAAGCGTTGATGCAGCGTCGTGAAGCGGAAGCGGCGGCCGCGGCGGCAGCTGCGGAGGCGGTAGCTGCGGAGGCGGCGGAGGCGGGGTGGCGAGCATTCAGCCGAGATGGGGCTTCCGGGTCTGGTTGCCCCACGGGACAATCGGTGAACGGGTCGAATCCAGAAGCTCCGCAGTTAACGCCCGCCCCTGAGCTTGAGGATGCGATTCCGCAAGGACAGGATGACAGCAGCGACGCCACTACGGCGTCACAGCAGTCTCCCGCCCTCAGCATCCGGTGCAAGAAGACCAAACTCCCCGACATGGTCGACATGGCAACCGGAGACCCGACGACGGAACAGCGCGGAGTCGTTGTCGGGACGAAGACGGAGTACCTCGTCCGGATGAACAACAATAGGCGACTACAAGTCGCTTACTCTACGAGGCATGCGGGGCCGGCGATGAGGGAAATGCGGAGTCTGATGTGCCAAGACATCGGTAGCATCATCCGCGGAAAAGTTCCAATGCTTGCATCTAGCTTCTTGGGACTTAGCGATTTGCATCGCGATATCGTCGGCCGGAGTCTTGAGGTATACTTGCTGGACTCCGAGCTTACTTACATACTTGTAGTAAATGTAAATATAATTTTTACATAACGGAATTTAAATGTGTTGTGCTAGACGAACTACGACATCCCGGCGACTGATGTGGAGATGTGGAACTTCATTGATAGGACGGCGCAAACAATCTATAAGGATTGGAAGTACGATTGCCATCAACATTATCTCCACGTCAGCCAGGAGACTCCGGCCGAGTTTCTCGGGAGGGCAGACCAATGGGTGTGGTTAAAAGCCCACTTCGAAGACCCTGCTTACTTGGTGAGTTTCATAAACGAACCTACAGTTTTGGTAGCCAACATTCGAACAATATGCATGTTTATCTGTTCTTATTTTAAAATGATTTTTGTGTGTGTGTGACAGCGATTGTGCGAACGGAACCGAGGGAATCGAAACAAGAACAAGGAGCAGCAGCTCAACCACCATTCGGGATCCCTCGCCCTCTCGTACCGAAGCGAGGTGTTGGAGAAGGAGGGTCATAGAGCGCTTGCCGTCCAGACGTGGATTAACGTATACCAGCCGGAGAGGAATGCGGCTGAGAAAGTGGTAAGCTCAAATAGGTTCACGTTACGTTATTTCAATTATTTTTGTCTACTAAATTGTAATATTATTTATTTTATCTATTTTAATTGAGCAGGCGGCAGTAAAGCGTCGACTCGATGAAGTCTTGTCGCAACAAGATAGTGCTGCGGACCCAGTTGACGGCGAAGAGGTTTCCCAACCCCAGCCTCTTCCTCTTGATACACAAATAAATATCATAGAGGAAGAGGTGGGTTCAAGGCACGGGACCTCTATAAGAGGTAATAAATCTCCAAAACGATTCCGTCGATGCATATCTCGATTTACGTTTTGCTTTATTTTGGTTTACGATATAGTTTACTAATATTTGTTCTTGTTCGACGTTACAGGGGTGGGGCGCGCTCTCACACGTGACCCCAAACCGAGAGGAGGGGCCCGGGTAAACCAGGAACGCCAAATTCAAATGCAAAAGGAGATCGATGAAGCCAAAGAGGCGGCGCGCAGATCGAGCGAGGTGGCGCATAAGGCCATATCGGAAGCGAGTGCGCTCGCCCAAAGGATGCAAGAAATGGAGGCCTTGATGCGATCATATCTCGCTGCGAGTCAACAACCTCAAGCTCCTCCACCACCTCCCGGCTCGTAAACTGTATATAGGATTTGTATAAACTTGATTTGTGTAAACTTGATTTGTATAAATGAGGCGTTTTGATTTGTGATTGAATGCGTTTTTGTGGTTGAATGCGTATCTGCAATTTTGAATGCGTTTTTGTGTTTGTAAATTGCGATAGGTCGTGACTTGGTACAATAATATTTATTTTTTATTTTTTTATTTTTTAATAACTGAGGCGACGTACATTGATCAATGTACGTCGCCTCATTTATTAAAAAATAAAAAAATAAAAATATTAAATAAATTGAGGCGACGTAGATTGATCAATGTACGTCGCCTCAATTTATTAAAAAATAAAATAAAATAAATATTAAATAAATTGAGGCGACGTACATTGATCAATCTACGTCGCCTCAATTTATTAAAAAATAAAATAAAATAAATATTAAATCAATTGAAGTGACGTACATTGATCAATGTACGTCGCCTCATTTATTAAAAAATAAAATAAAATAAATATTAAATCAATTGAAGCGACGTACATTGATCAATGTACGTCGCCCTATTTATTAAAAAATAAAATAAAATAAATATTAAATAAATGGAGGCGACGTACATTGATCAATGTACGTCGCCTAAATGGATTTAAAAAAGAAAAATAAATTAAAAATAAATAAAATGAAGCGACGTAGATTGATCAATCTACGTCGCGTCAGTGCAAGCGACGTGATCAATCTACGTCGTTTCAATTGAAGCGACGTAACATTATTTACGTCACGTGAAATGAAACGAAGCGACGTAGATTGTATCTACGTAGCCCCAATAATGGCGTGATGAATCTGAAGCGACAAGACGAGGCGACGTAGTTTTGGTCACAATAAATCGAGGCGACGTAAAATTGATACGAGGCGACCACCTTTCTACGTCGCCCCGATTTCGTCCTCCAGTAGTGTAGGCAAACTAGCGGAAATTATAGACATATCGATGGTATGTAAAAATATAATGATAACCTTAAAAACATAATTTTTTTTCCAGGATGTATCGATGATATCCTTGGCTGCAACTATAATTAAGATTAATTTTACGATGAATCTGTAATCCATGCTTTAATTTTTTTGAAAAAGTCCATGCTATAATTTCGTACCTAGAGAAGATTTATGATCTGGTGAAGGAAATGAAATGAGTCAAAACCTACAAAGTGATGTATATATATATGCGTAGTGGAACTAAAGGTGAAACAAACACAATTAAGCAAGACTTGCCTCATGATCCAAATGTATAGATGGATCAGACACTTGTACTCTCTTGGTACGTACGTAAACTTGACCTTTGACTGGAGTATACGTATTAAATTGGATAATTAATTACATATATACCAATTATATATATGGAGATTCTTAGATGCGCACGTCCGCATATTTTAATATATCCAAATTTCTTAATTTTGTTAACTTTTAGGTTATATATTCACATCTCCACCATTCAGATTTTAGGTCTTAATTTATAGATCACTTCTGCAAAGTTTTATCCAATTCGGTGATGGTTAGTTACCTAATTAGATCAAATTGCACTACAAGAATAAGTACTACAGTCGACGAAATGACGAAAAATAGGCAGATGACTTTAGATGTCATCGGGTATAGTCTAGTAGACCCAACGACAAAAATGGTTTATCGGACATAGTTTCCGGTCGTCGGGCATAGTAATATAACCGACGACCGAAAAAATGTCATCGGCTATAATTCTTATATCAGATCTGGTTCGCAGCAGCTCAATCATTCAAAAAAAATTCGGAGAGAAAAATTCAAAACACTCTGAAATCGTTAGGTGTTGTCGGAAGCTGTCCAAAATAGGTTCGTGGAGCTATATATAGTTAGGTACGTACGTATGTATATATATATATGTGCATGTGTGTGTTGATTAATGTTGATTTTGAGTTGATTGTTGATTTTGAGTAATTGATTGTAAATTTTGAGTTGAGTTGAGTTGAATTTGATGAAAATATGTATATATATAATTATATGTAAAATTGTTGATATGTATGTGTTAATTTAATATGTATATATGTAAATTTTGTTGATTGTTGATATGTATATATGTAAATTTGTAATTATTGATTGTTGATGTATATATATCTTAATTGTTGATATGTACATATCTATATATGTAAATTTATAATTAGGGAGTAGAAGAATTAAATTATGTAACTTGTAGTTAATTTAAATATCGATATATATAGATGTATAATGATGAATTTTTAATTAAATAGTGCATGTATATATTTATATACTGTTGAAATTTTCAGGATGGACAGGAGTTGGATGTGCCTTCAAAGATGGGATGTAAGATATCACCATGGAATTATGAGCTTTGTGGAATATGTGAAGGCTAATTGTAGAGGGATGCGAATTCATTATTGCCCATGTGCGCAATGTCAGTGTTGCATCAAGCGATTTTGTTTTCCCATTGATAAAGTATTGGAGCACCTGAAGAAAAATGGGTTTTGGGATAAGTACACATGTTGAATTTATCACGGTGAAACATCATCTGCAGGTGATTATAGGCAATTTTTTGAGAGGGCCAGTACATCCAATGATCCAACAACGAGGCTGATCAACGATGTATTTCCTTATGAGAGAGGTGCATTTGCTCAAGTACCAGATATCCCTCCCGCCGTTGGGGACTTCCCCCATATTGAGTCAGTCCAAAAATTACCTAGAGTTATCAACACTACCTATATGGACAAGTACAACAACCTGATTGTCACGCAACAGATCATGTTGTACAACGGGTGTAATAAGACTGTTCTTAAAAGTGTCATGGGAGTGATGAAGCTCAAAGTGGAGAATAAAATGAGTGTCAAGGCTGTTGATGATTGACTGAAGTAGACTGCTTCGATGCTACCCCCGATCATCGTTTTCCTACCACTCATCGTAAGGTGCAACATATCCTGAAAGATCTTGGACTTTCCTACATAAAAATCCATGCATGCAGATATGATTGTGTTATCTTCTAGGGTAAAGATGCTTACGGGAATGATCTTGAATGCCTTGATGCCTGCCCGTTATGCATTATGGATAGGTATAAGTTGACTCCTACAGGGAATAAGAAAGTTGTGAAGATACTTTGGTATTTCCCGCTGGTTGATATGCTGGAACGGTTGTTCATGTGTGCACACACGGCTAAAGCTATGAGATGGTGGGCTGAGAGTAATTTACCTAACGATGATACTCTTTTACACCCAGCTGATGGAGAGGCTTGGAAGTACATGGTCAGGGAGTTTTCTCATTTTGGATCAGAGGTTCGAAATGTTTGGCTCAAACTCATCTGACGGATTCAACCATTTTGGCAACATGAGTCTTCAATACAGTATATGGCCAGTTATTTTGGTACCGTACAACCTTCCTTTATGGATGTTCATGAAGAAGGAATACCATATGCTCACTTTGTTAATTTCAGGGCCGGGTTATCCAGGAAAGTGTTTCGATATGTATTTGAGACCCTTGATTGAGGAGGTTAAGTACTTGAGTCGATTAATCATGTCACTTATGACAAGTACAAAAGTGAAATGTTCCAGATGCATGCCATGCTTGTTGGCACAATCAGTGATTTTTTTGCTCGTGGGATGTTGTCAGGCAACGTTACAAGGGGATACCGGGCTTGTTTAGAGTGCATGAATGTTAAGTGCTGCAGACCTCATTGCAGGAAGATTGTCCGGATGTGTCATCGTTGTTGGCTTCCAGATGATCACCCATTTCGATAGGATCTCGAGGCTTTTGATGGGACTATAGAAATGGGTGTACAACCTAGAAGATGGACGGGGGATGAAATTTTAGAAGTGTTGAATGAATACGATTTTGGGCAGCTGAGCAATCAACCTGAAATAGTGGCGTCAAAACCTGACAGACTCGACAGGTATAAATTCTGAACACACAAAAGTATATTCTAGGAACCTTACAGTTAAACAGGTATTTGTAGGAAACGTGTTTCGACATGAGCCTATAGTAAAAATAATAATAATAATAACACTACAGCCGATGACACTAATGTCGTCTGTTATACAAACTATACCTGACAACTATTTAAGTCGTTGGCTATAGTTTTCGGATATAATTCCCAGCCCGCACTGCCCCACCAAACCAGAACACCCAAAACCCTAAATCGGTATTTCTCCCGCCACTGGATGTTGTTCGCCGCCGCATGCCTCAACCTATTCGCCGAAACCAGCAGGTTCTCTCTCTCTCCCCCCTTCGAATTTCATATTGTAGGAGAAGAATGAATTTGTGCATATTGCGTTATTAGAAGGTTAATTTTGTGATTAGGGTTGTTAATTTTGTGTAAAGTTATTAGGTTGTTAATGGATTGTGAATTATTGCTATGAATTAGGGACTGTGGTAATGGTTTGCTGTGAAATTCCTGGTATATGATTGCTGAAATTATTGATTTAGGGACTATGAATTAGATGATGGTTGTTGTAATAATTAGATGTGGTAATGGTTAGGATGTGGAAATGGTTTAGATGTAGAAATGGATTGTTTAGATGAATATTTTGATGTGGAAATGGATGCGGTTAGGATGTTGTAATGTACGGATTTTGTGATTTCGTGAAATTTTGTGTAAAGTTATCGGATTTGATATTTTGTGAATTTGTATGTGAAATTGATTATGTATGTGAAATACGGATATGCTATTTGAAAATAATTAGGAACCATGAATTGGTTTGCCCGTGGTAACTAGGAACAATGAAATTGATTATGTATGGATTATGCTAGTGGTCGTGTTGGATTAGGATTAAATGGCCGTGTTGATTAGAATTTGAGAGTTTTGTTAATTTGATTATTGTTTTAGTTAAGTTGGTTATTGTTTTGGTTATAATATTTAGTTTTTGATGAATTGAATTGATTTTTGATTAGGAACCATGAAAAATTGGTTTGACAAAAAAAATTCGTCGGGATCCGGGTTGAGATCCAAAGGTGGAAATGGGACTAGCACTAGTCATTCCGAGTCCGCCACTATCGGCAACACTTATAGTGGCCCTGCCACCTCTCGCCACATTTAACTACTTGGTCAGGAGGTGACGCCGCAGCCGAAATTAGTGGCCCGCAGACCCTCCAGCACGAGAAGGCTCTTGAGGACAACTGCACGCCCTCAACGGGTGGCACATATCAGGAATCGGTTCATATGCCGCACAATCCCCCACCAGAGCTTATTCCCACTACGGCTCAGGCCCCCCGATCATCTAAGGCATGTGCTTCAGGTAGTTTCTCTACGGCCGTGGGTACGATTATGTCCGTCGTCTACCCTCTTCTTGCCTGATGAGATACCTACAATACATGTCGTCGATGACACGGGGAGACCTATTCTAGGACAACAACCTTTCCTTATGGTGGACCAAGCATACGTGTATGTACCGTTTGAGACACATCTCTGGAGTGTGAGGATTAAGGGACAACAGACAGACGAATCAGGTAAATATTAGTTAATAACCTTGATTATTTAATTTAAAACTTATTAATATGTAAAACAAATTGGGTGCTTATGTTTTCATATTTTTGTCCATGTCTTAACTGAAATTGTTGCCAGACGCAAAGCCACGTGGGCAGATGAGGTGCAAGGGGGCAGGTGATGTGATTCGAGTTATATTGAGTTAGATTTTATTGATCAAGTGTTGTCAATTTCTAACATTTGTGTTGCATTAATATAGGTACAAGGAGTGGAAGGCCGAGCTCTAAAAGCATTGGACCAAGCACGGCGATGATGGAGATGGTACCCCTAGTGAGTTCTGGTTTAAGGAGTACGAGTGACAATGGCTTGTAACCCACTTCAAGAACCCCCGATTGTAGGTATGCAACCTGAGTATATTTGTGTTGTATCGTATTATATGAAAATAGTTAGCTAATAATTTTTTGATGCATGTTTATCCAACAAGGCAATTTCGGAAACAAACTCCAAGAATCGGTTAATGAACACCAAGAACCATCATGCCGGTTCCAGATCATATTCAGGTTGTATAGAGGAAGCCACCAAACACCCAGAAGTCCCCGCGTTGGTGTATACTACGCAGCACGCGTATCCGCAGTGCCTCGAAGATGCTGTAAGTTTTGAGGCCTAATAAATTAATTAACATATTTGCTAATATATGTTTTTTCTCTAAATTTTTTGTATGTTTAATAATACGTTATTCATATTTCTGTGTCAATTAGGCGAAAGTGCAAGAGGTGATATCAGATATACGTGTTGACTCATGTAGCGAGAGAGCTATATCCTGACTCCCACGATGAGGAGAGCTCTCCCAGTACGTCTCTCAAATTGATCCATCTGACTATAGCGGCGAGGATCGTGGCAACCACGATGATTCCAGGAAAGAACACCTTCTACTGCACGGATCTCGGCAAGAGGGGCCAAAGGGTATTGAATTCAACTCTCGGATTCTCCCGTGGGTCCGGAAGTTCCAAGAACTCTCAGCTACGTACAAGAGCAGCTTTAGAGACAGACGAGGGAGATTGAGGAGCAACAGAAACAGATGGAGGAGATGCAATTGGAAATTGCATTATAGAATGCTAGATTAGCCGAGTAGTAGACATCTATGGCGGCATATATGCAGCAATGTTTTACACAGTTTCAGGCTACTAGAATCCAGATCCCGGTCCCACCTCCGAACATTTTCTGTGCTCCACAGCCGCAGCCACAAGAGGATCAGCAAGACCAAGGTAGTGATTACATTAACAACATAGATTTTGATCACTGTTAGTGTAGGTGTGTTTTTGTTTGTATGGATGTGTACATTGTTGGACAATATGTGTTGTATTTTCCAATTGCAAGTTCTGGGTCCAGAATCTACAGTTTTTTTTTTAAAAAATCACCAAATATAGCCGACGACATGAACCTATGTTGTTAGCTATAGTTTACCAGAAACTGAAAATTCGGAAGACTATAGCCGACGACAATGAAACTATAACTGACGATGTTCTTCCACCATAGCCAATGACATTCATCGAACACGTCGTCGAGTATAGTCTGGATTAGTCAACATTTTGACTACGGGGGTGGGTTTCACCGACGACTTCATCGTCAGGAATAGTCTAAACTATTCCCAACGACGTGTGCGTCGTTGACCTATAGCCAACAACTACCCTATATTGTAGTTGGCTATAGTATCACCGACAGTCTTTTTTCGACAATGCTATAGCCGACGACTTTTGTTAACAGGCCGACGACTAGTGATCTTTTTGGTAGTGTCAACAAACGAACATAAATCAGTAAAACAAAAACTGCTTGTGTATATAAGTGGTAAATCACGATTTTGATAACTCAAATGATCATTAAATTGAATGAAACTTTATATGGTTGATCTATACATATGTATATATAAACAAAACGGTGAAAATGTAATTGTGTGACCAAAATATTGGTTAAACCAAAAAAATCCATATATTTCAATATATGGGGAGGTCCATATCCAAGACGTAATGTATATATATATGTACATGCTCGATATTTGTTATCAATCCCAAATTGTAAATTAAGAATGTTTGTAGTAGAGAATTCAGTCTCTTCGTATATCAGTGGATGCAATTGTGATATGCTTTAGCCACACACAACACAGCTAATACTTAATTAAGATGACAAATACTATTCCTCCTCGTCGCCTTTCAGAGAACTGCCCACTCTTTTCTCTTGTATGCTCATCAAAGTATATGTAATATATAGAAACAGCCTGAGAATCCATTACCTAGCTATCTAGAGGAATACATATATATTTTAAGCATATATCCAAAACCTAAAGTGCTTTAAGGAATCAAATGCACTTCTGTTTATAATAACAGCACTACTACGATGATTTTTGTCATGATTGTGGATATATCGGATACAAAGAAAATGTATATTAACCACTTTCTTTTTCTGCAATATGCTGCATAAATAATTATTCGGCAAAATGGATATTTGATTATTGAAGTCAATGGGGATGATCACATGCAATACTACCTTCGAACAATACATGCATGTGAGGGAAACCAACATGATCGAACACCATTGATGATAACCAACCTTGTTCGTTAGCCAAAAGATAATATACGAAGGCACTGACTTTAACCTAATTAAAATACTTGACAGCATGGAAGTGGTTCCCAAGTGTGATTCCTTATGTAAAAATATATAGTATTAATTGTTGATATATTTAAATGTGTGTGTGTTATAGAGAAAATACTGATGATAATCCTACAAGCTAGGCACCAATGCCAATCTCTCATTCCCACTCTTCTTTACTGAAATAAAAGTTATCAGCAGAAGCGTAGAATATGTGGAAGTTTTCACTACATACAGAATGACTGAAAATCAATGGGATTTTAGCTAGTATGAGAAAGATTCACCCTTATACTACTTTGAAAGACTTGGAAGCATTATAATTTATACAACAAGCAGCATTATTTGTAGACCCTAAACATATAGCTAAACGTATAAAGATATGATCTCTACTTTTCTCCATATCTTGAACTCAACGTTGCAAACGAAAACTAATTTATATATGGATGAATAACTCATACAATACCCCCGGCCATCTACGACCAAACTGGGTTACAAGCTGAAAACATCCACATTTTTAGTAGAGTTCAGAATTTTTGTCCAGCAGATGCTTAATTAAATTAGTATGCTGTATAGTTAGGCACTTAGACTTAGGCTGGTTGGATCATCTATAATCTAACTTAGATACCATACCGGTGTGAGACGAAAGCATTTTCGGAAGCCAATTCCAGAAAATGAGTACTAATTAATTAACAATTCTTACATCATTTTGAACACTAACGTAACACATTTGTCAAAAGCGGACACCAACATATTTATAATCCGAAGACAGAAATCCTCGTTGAGTTTAGAATAGACCTAGTTTACAGACCAAGGGTTTTCTCACTGACCTGGAACTCTAGGTGTTTCCGCACTCTAATATCTCATGAAAAGAGAAGTCTTAAGATAAGCAAAACAAAAAAGTCACGTTACATAAATTATAGTTCAGACAGCAATGTAGTCATATCAAATCGCCTAGAGCTGCTAGACAGAGGAAGTTAATTAGTGAAGAACATATTTTGGTGGATCTGTTAGCTAGAACTATATATTGAAAACCCCTAGATTTCGGGGATGTTAATTGCCCGACTTTCTAAACATAGTTATATAGATGGTTAAAAGTGAAATCTTCAAACCATTGCTTATAAAGAAGAAAGATATACTGTTTCCACCATCATGAACATTCAACAACAACGAAAAAACAAAAGGAAGAAAGTTAATTATGAGAACAACAACATTGAGATCGATCAACACAGAAGTTACTAGACAGCACAAGAAGAAGATCTAAAAACATACTGGGCAGGCCATTTAAAATGAAGATGATGAATAGGAAGAAGAAGCTAACAGATGATGATGTTCGGTGATACCTAGAAAGTAATCCACGAAGTTTTTGCTGACCTTGTTTTGTCTTCAACGAAGCTCATCTCATCCCTCAATACAATTGAATCAGCTAGCACGTTAACGTTTTGAAACATTAAAATGGCGGACGACTTCCCGGGGAGTTGTTGTTGTTTCCGGCCCACCCGTCGATCGGTAACTGAACATTCTGCATATTCAGGGGCAGATTGAAGAAGGGAAGCCCCGAAGACGGGTCCGGCGGAAAAAGACTGTTCCCGCCGGGCCCGCCTTGGGAGCCCTGGGATCCTGCCGCGGCAGCAGGGGGCTGAATCTGTAGCTGCTGCTCATCTTCCTCCAAGGGCAACCTCTCGTAAGCAACGTTGGTGAAAGAAGAGGCAATGACTATGACAGGGCCTGCCGCGGTCAACTCCCCTACGACGCTGCCTCCGACGACCTGTCCCTGCCCGCCGGCCAGGAAGATTGTCAAGCTCGTCGCGCCGGGGGGCGCCGGGGGAGGGAGAAACGATCCGGAGAGAGAGAGTATCTCGAACCTTCCGTGTAAAGTCACCACAGCTCCCGCAGCAGCGGGCTGACGTAGGGTGACGTTGGTGACGGTGCCGGTACCGCTGAGGATGCAGATCCCGCGCTGGCGGCGCCTAGCGTACGTGGCAACGCAGTCGAAGACGTCGTAGCCGTTGCTGACCTCGAGAATATGCGCGCGGAGAGTGTTGGCACTCTCTCTCGTTATGATTACCGGCGGCTTCGGCTTGTTCTTCGATCCGGGTGGTCGCCCGCGAGGTCTGCGGCCCACTATGTCGCCAGGCTCGGCGTTGACGTTGAGCTGGTCCTCGCCGGAGTACTGCCCTTGCTGGTTGTTGACGTCGTCCTCGGAATCATGATGGGACTGTTGAACTAGTTGGTGCTGCTGCTGGTGCAAGTGAACGTAGCGAGAAGCTGAGCCTAAATCCAAACCGGCCATGGACACATCAATTCAAATTATTATTAAAAATGGGATTTTTACTTCAAAATAATTTTAAGGAAGGAACAACAGCAACACTAGTATACTATGCACTGCTTTTGTTTCTTTATTTTATGGGAACTGCTGGGAAAATATTTCTATATATGGAGGATATATATAGAAATATGGGAATGGAAACGATGTGTATATGAGAGAGAGCAGCTCTCTTTGGTACTTAAAGTTTATATTTTGGAGTTGAATATAAGGAAAAAAAAAAGGACAAGAAGAACAAGGATCGAGTGCAGAGAAAGGGAAGGCCGGGCTTGGCTGGGAAGAAGAGGAAGGGATGATTAGATAAGAGTAGAGACAGCTTAGGTAAGGGTGTGGGGGCAACAAGGACTCTAAAACGCAGTCATTTCTCTCGCTACAAAAATTTAAATATATACAACTAAAATATTCAAGTTTCCCTGGATTTTTTGTTTGTGTTTTTTTGCTGTGTTTTTCGGGGGAAGGAAGCCAATGGTTTCAAAGGATGACTACTCTCTGTCTCAGAGCGTGGCTTTCAAAATTAGGTTTCTTTATTTCTCTTATTTTCGTCCCTCATAATAGATCAAGCTGCAGGTTAGGGTTTGTACTTTGTACTTCAGTTTTTCTTTAATTAACTAAGCCCTGCAATTAGTTTTAATTTCTTTAAGTTTTATTTCTTTAATGATACTTAACAAGTAATTGTGGCAAGTTGATAATTTGTTCGATTCATATTAATATTGTACTATATATTTATACTGTATTTTGCTCATAACTAGTATGCAAATTGCAAGTACGTAATAAAGAACTTTAGAATTAACAAATAAAATGAGATTGCTCGATTAACATTTTTCATGATTTTAAACATAGTTAATTTTTGCATGAAATCAACTAATTTGAGCATTTACCTATTCAATTAATTCTCTTGGCTAGATGTATGTCAAAATGATATCTGTTCATCGATCAGCTACAAAATACAGTAGAAATATAAACGAGCAATATCGTATCCAATGGTAGAGCAATAGCTGAATTAACTCTTTAATTGAACGTATTGGTATAAACTTTTATGCTTTGTTTTCTTCCTTCAAGTGATAATCTAGGAGAGCTGTATTAATCTCAATATATTCCAAAAGAAATGAAAAAAATAACGTTGGTTATAAACTTATAAAATATGTTTGGAGGCAAATTTCTTTGACAAACAAAAAGTACTAAAATTCTTTTATGTTTTTTGAAATAGAACAACAACTAGCTTAGTTAAATAATGGGGAATGAGATGTTGTACCAAGAAACTATGATTTAAAAAATGCGTCTATGACAAAGAAAGGGATGAAAGGAGCGTGGGCAAGTGCCACTAATAAATTTAAAAGTTTCGTGTGTGAAGTGTGATCTAATGATGCACATAAACATTTGAGGAAAAGAACCTTAGATCATGGTGGGAGGAGGAAGGGTGTGGGTGGGGTTAACTCAAATTTCTAAGATGAGTTGGTCAAGTGAGGTTAGCAAAACTAACCATGATTAGGTTTAATCCCATGAAAAGTTGACCAAGTAGGGTTGAGTTAAGCTTGACAACGTGAGGGGGAGACAAAATTTGCTCATAAAAAATTAGTGAAACGAGGGAGGAATGGGGGGCAAGTGGGAGATGGTGCTGCGGCGGGTAGGCCCTTATTTTGTCCTCTTCCTCCAACCAGGGCGGCCGTTCTCTCTTCTTCTTCTTCTTCTTCTTCTTCTTCTCTTCTTCTTCTTTCCCGCTTTGGTCTTTCGCAAGCCATGCTAATTAGCTCGACGCACTCACTGGCTCCAGCCTAGCTTAAGAAATGCACCGACGAGGAGACGACGACCAATTATATCATTGAGTGCAACGAACATTTTGGACGTCCTTACTGGTTGGTATTGTTTGGCACCAAAAATTTTTAGTGTCCTGAGAAGTTTTCAAATTGTCTTTTTTCTTGATTTTGTGTTTCGTGCGTTGACGTGTCACCGTCGTAGGATGGAATCGTCGATTTATAGACCAACTGCTACCTAACTTTTCAAAAACGATTAAGACGGGGAGAGCACTAACTCCGCCTGAATATATCTTTTTTGCCTAAATGAATTTAGGGGCTTGTGGTTTTCGTATCTCTAGCTGAGCCACGAAGATTGATACTCTACACTCCTCCTGGTGTAAAGCAGAGCAATATCCTTGACAAGGTTTTGAGAACACAGGTGGTTACGTCCTTGAATCTCAAGACTCTCACGCTCTTCGGGTGACAACTCTCTTGATTGCTGGTTGCAAGATTTTTCTCGGGATGAGAAGATTGATTGCCGATAGCAAAATATGTATGTAATCGAGGATCCTTTCTTCTGTGTTAATCTCCTTTATATATAGGAGACGAGTGCTCGTATTTCGATTCAATTGAAACTCCTCACAATTAGACTTATTAAACAACTCTAATCGTTCGGTATCTCACGGCTTGAATCTTATCTTAAAGTCTAAGACTTTAACAATAAGCTTCGCCAGAGAATCATTTTCTCCATGGGAAATGTCAATTATTAATGGGCCGCAGGAATCGGCCTCCTATCTTGCTTTTGCTTAATTAACCCACAACATTCTGGACTAAGGATTATTACCCGGGTCGCTTGCGTAATTCAGTCCTCGAAATTCAATAACAAGATATTTTATCTTGAGCCTATATATACGGAGTTGAAGCTAATCATACGACCATACGACACGGGTGTAGTTTGCTGACGTGTAAGGAGCTCATGTAACGTTTTGCAATTGGTGTACGTTGAATGAATTATTTGCAGTTACCTAGTGTATTGTAGTCGATCCATTGACTGTTTGCAATAGATGTGCAGGAGATCTGATAGATGTACGTTTCTTCGGTGACATTCAAGACATGAAGGCATGCAAGTGCACATCGAGAAAAAAGAGAGGCGATAGAAAGTACGTACATTTGATACGTTCATCACAAAATTAATTAAACAAGGGATTAATTTAGGACAGAAATTAATGGTCTTCAACATTGTCAAGTTTCAAAATTAGGGAAGCAAAAATGAGGAAGAAAGTGTAGAATCTTATATTATTTATTTCATTGGACTTTGAAATTTTTTAAAATGTGCTCCACTTTTCCCGATGTGAAATTTGAAAATTTGTGAACCCTAAATTGCCGATAGCTAGGGTTTAATTTTGCGTGCTTGCCACGCCAATACTTCTGGCACCCCTTCTTTGAATTCTCCTCCCGATCCCCTTCTTTCTTAACCAGGTTTTCCTCATCGACTTGGTTTCTTTCAATATGGAAGCGGGTACTTTTTCTGGTGGTGTACGACGTGGTAAGAGGAGGATAGTGGTGGTACCTTCTGTGCGAGGACAGTGTGGCTTGATACGATAG
The DNA here is from genome assembly GCA_946800695.1 of Geum urbanum. Taxonomy (NCBI): domain Eukaryota; kingdom Viridiplantae; phylum Streptophyta; class Magnoliopsida; order Rosales; family Rosaceae; genus Geum; species Geum urbanum. Next base: position 28,161,989 of record OX327011.1, read on the forward strand.
AGAGTGACGTTGGAGGGCAAAGGCCAATGGGATGTGAGGACGAGATCGCCCCATTCGGGCGCGTTTCGGGATCTAGAATCCGTCGTGGTCCAACCTCTCGCTGGAAGCATTACTGTGGTGGCGATCTTGAAGCGGCTTCCTCTCTGGCGGATGGTGTGGGTCGTTGGAGACGGCGACCTTGATGTGGAGAATAGGAAGCGGAGAGGCACCAGGCCAAGGGTGTACGATGGCGAATCAACCGTCGTGAGAGATGCAGTGCGACCTACTGTGCCATATGGGTATGCTGGGTTAAACCCCTTGGGCCCTGCCCTTGTGGGATATGATAACAGTGGGATGAATATGCACTACTGGATGGGTGCTATATGCACTTGGGTCTAGAGTCTGAAACTTCCAAGATGAGTGATCCTCTAAATCCCATTTGGGATCCTCGGTGGTCTTATCCAGATTGTACTATCGTCGTCACTCTTAACTCTGACGTAGGAGGAGGTCCCTAGCTAATTAAGGAGTGGTGCATATTAGTTTGTTAGTCTAGGATTTTTTTACTTCACATTGTATTCTAGTATGGTGATATGGGTTAGGACTTCTCTTTCTCAGGCAAGATAATCCAGTGGAGTTCTGTATTACAGTCACATTTTCCTAATGAATTTGATCGACCTCCTAAAAGAACAGAAAAAGTTTAGGAGAAGATAATGAGATATGTTGTAAGCATAAGATATGTTGACAGTTCTACTGTTTAACAAAACACAACCTATAAAGGACATATACTTGCATATATGAAGAACTGTGTGGAAGAATAAGATGAAGAACCAAGATAATCTCATGGGTTCAGGTAAATCATGCATATGTATATCATTGATTTTCACAGAGAAGTCCTACCTTGGCTTTTATCCTTCTAGGATAGCCAGTAGCATTACCGTCCTAGTTTTATGAGTTTAGGATTTCTTTTTGAACCCATGATATCTTGACTAGGCTCTCAAACTCCATTTGGGATTTCGATTTACAAACTCAATAGGACAACTGGGCTTATGGAAAAATGTGTTTTGACTTTATATGACCATTTTACATTTAAGTAAAAGTAGCAAAACCTTTTCCTCGTTGGATAATGTGAATACACTTTTTGAAAGATGCTTTTGTCTCTTTTGCGAGTATTGGACAGAGGACCTCCATGCCTAATTAATGTCTTTGACAAGTCATCCATAAGTGTATTAGGCCATCTATGTTTTTGTCATATAGCATGTGTCTTGTATCTTGTATAGACACAGAATAGATAGCAGCCTTGGTATCCTAATCTCGCTGTGTTGTAACTAAACCCGTGACTTCTTCGATTGGGCACACAAGGCTCCAGTTGGGTTTGTGATTCAAATCTTAAAATTTCTGTTGGGTATATGATTAATTTGAAGAAATGTGTTTTGCTAGTCATGGGACTTGTTTTTCAAATCAACAAAACTTTTCTCCTTGATTTATATTAATCATATTTTGAGCCATGGACTTTTATCATTTTTTCTCTTGGCTTATGACAGACTCTCTTGTCATTTTCAGCACTGAACAACAGCTATGCTATAGTCCAAACTGTGCTCACATGGCTGGGGTGTTGCTTTTAGGTCACTTGTCTTTGTGGCCTATATAATGAATGAGACTTCATTCATTTTAAGTTGGTTGTCTTTCTTAGTGGTTGGCTATGTTTGTTCATATTGTGTTTCACTCTAAGTTATCCTTTTGTGATTATAAGCTTAGAGTGGCGTAAAACCTTCTTATATAGTCATTATATCTTGCATCCATTATATCGTATTGGTAGTGCAAGCAACTCCAGAAGTATTTCTAAGGAATCGGTTTGGTGATAAATGGGTTCATGATCTGAACCTTCTGATATCTTCATATGTGAAAGTGAAGAAACAAGACGGAGTAGATTCCAAGCTAGTGTGGCAGTCTAGTTGGGATAGCTTCGTATCTTGCCATCCTCATTTAGCTTCCCATGTGCAAACACTTAGAAACAAGACAGAGTACAGTTCTTAGGCTAGTGAATTAGACTAGATAGGATATAATCGTTCTTGCTATTATCGGAGCTGTAGTTTTGAAAGGAGTGACTTGACTTGTATTCTTGGGAATCAACTGTGGGAGTTGGACTCCGGGGTAGAAGCTTATGAAACCTTCATATGTAAACACTTAGATATGAGAGTGTAGTTCATAGGACTAGTATGTGATACTGGATAGGATAGACATGCGAGTTTTTATCTTGAGAACTAATCTTATAAGGAGTGATTTACATAGTGGAAAGGTTTGTCCTTAAAGATTTAAGGGCACGCAATTTTTCTCCATATTGCAGGGTTTCTGCGTTAAAGAAAAACATCTTAGTGTTATATGCCTCTTTACTTCCTTACACTTTTACTTTATATCGTTAAGTATTTGTCCATCATGATAGCTTTATATATTGCTATCAATAAACTCAATAATATATTACAAACTTAACGATATAAAATACATCTAGTTCCCCATTGCCCACACCGCCACAGGCAGCGACACTAGTCACCACCACCCACCCACTGGGACGACGAAACCAAATCATATTTTTAACCTCACATATACGCTCGCATTGTCGATACAAATCTAACAATATATAACTTGACTAAATCTGAAGAAAAAAAATTCGGCCAGACTCGCCGCCACAGACGGCGGCGCGTGGCGCTCACACCCCACCATCGGCGATGGAGGATAATACATCAATATTTTCCTCTCGTCAAGCCCAACATTTGCTATCAAAAAATCTTCACCTAGTTCTGTCTCGTTTAGCTGAAATGCCCTGAAACTAACTTGCCGAATTTACTTTCTAGCGGCGATCTCCGTTGTCGAGCCATGTGAGGGATCGAGGCTGGTCTCAATTGACCTAGGAGATAGAGGGAAGCAAAACTCCTCTATGCACGACGGCTAAAACCCACCGGCAACGTAGCTCACTGCGGAGCCTAAAATAGGTTCAACGGAATCCGACTCAATTTCGTCCAATCTCACCTGTAACCCACAAATCTCATACACAAGCACTATCTATACTCAAAACCTAATCGAAACATATCTGGCTCGTCACTGTAAACCTCGCAGACGACAGTGATGGAAACAACCCAAAATCTAGGAACTTCACGTCATCGACTCGTCCTCTACAGAGCTCCATCGTCAGAGATGTGACCAAGGAAAGAAAGAGGGGGAGGAGAACTTTCGATTCCAATTGGAATCGCCGCTGGACGTGGTCGAACAACACCGTGTCGGCGATGTCGGTCTCAGCGGCGAAAACCATTGGGAGAGAGAGAAAGGTCAATGCAGGTCAATTCTTGTTGACCCCCCAAAATGGAGTCTCCCTACCTACCTAATATGGAATTATTTATACACGTCTATTTACAGTAATGTTTTCGTCAACTTTTCGTTAAAACTTCTATTGACCATAACTTTCTCGTAGTAATTCCGATTTCGACATTTTACGTGTCTACGAACTCATCTCGACAAATTCTATGATCTTCACCCGAAGTCAACCAACTTCGCTAATACAATAAAAATTCAACACAAGACCTCTTATTATTTACCGATGATAAAAATCATTTACCTCAATCACTAAATAGAACTCAAATTATTCCTAAATATTAATAATTATATAAAAAAAAGGTTAGGGTAGTACAATCTATCCCCATTAAAATAATTTTACCCTCGAAATTACAACAATAGGCTATGAAAACCTCCAAAAACTTTCTACAGAAAATTGGGCAGAGTTTCTCCTAAAAGTAGGATGCCCAAAACCTGCCAAAATGTGTAAATACACTTCAATAATCACAATTCACAACCTATACCGCAAGCCACTGATGCCCATTCGAATTTCTCAACTAACATATCATTTATCAAAAACTATAAACAAACTCTCAAATGCATTCAAATCCATATATCAAATTTAATAATTCAAATTTAAAGAAGTCTCGATTCTCAAAAATAAATTACACGGAAAAATCCATAAATGATATTAAACGTACCTGAAACTCGAAATAAATCTTGAAACTGCGAACAAACCACCGTCGGGATAGTGCATGGTCTCTGATGATACACTACAAGAAAACATCACTTAGACCACAGAAACGTAATTGTTCCGTGGTCCAAGTGACACTTGGACGACGGAGACTTCTCCGTGGTCCAAGTACCACCTGGACGACGGAGAATACCATCTCCGTCGTCCAGGTGCTCACCTGGACCTCGGAGACTTCTACGTTGTCCAGGTGGGAACCATCTCCGTCGTCCAGGTGCTCACCTGGACAACGGACCGATACGCCGTGGTCCGAGTAACGTCCACTTAGACGACGTACCGAAACCTCCGTCGTCTAAGTGAAGCATTATATATACCCGATGCCAAACTCTCTTCAATTCCTTTATCTCCCGCGGGAAAGTTTAAAGATCGAAGAAGAAGGAGAAGGATCTCCGCTGACTAGCTAGCTAGCTTAACTGATATCGAAGCAGGCCAGCAGGTACGTACGCAGTTAAAATTTGCTTAATATATATTTAGTTAAAACATACATATATACATGCATGCATGGATGTTAGCTACATATATTAAATTACGTAATTGATGGATGTAGATCGAGTACGTATAATTAAGCGTAAATTAATGGACTAATATATATGTAATAGTTAATTAATTATAATATTTTGTAGCAGTATGGACAAGAGTTGGATGAAGTTGAAGAATAGATGTGATGTCCGGTATATGGATGAAATTAGCGAATTTGTGAATTTTGCGATAGAACATGGTCAGGGAAAGAAGCGTTTCAGGTGTTCGTGTCAGAAATGTCTTAATTGTCAGTATGTGGAGGTTAATGTTATGGTGCAACACCTGTACGAAAATGGTATGATGTGGAGTTACACTACATGGAGCGAGCATGGTGAAGCAGTAGAGTTCAGCTCAGCAGACTTCAGCTCAGGGTACAGTTACCAGGGTGCCTCATCCAGCGGCAGTGGTGCCGGACCCCCAGCTTGCAACCAAACTGCAGATTTGGTCCATGATGCGTTTCCGGGATTTAGTCATGGTGGACACCAACACCAAGACGGAGGTTACAGTACCACTCATGAGCATGATGACACATTCCCCGCTGCTAGCTTGGCCACTGACACTAGTGAGATGGATAAGTACAACCGGATGCTACTTGAAGCGCAGACCCCGGTGTTCCCTGGATGTCGAGAGAATGTGTTGCAATATGTGATGGAGCAAATGAAGATAAAAGTGAAGCACAAAATGTCAGTGAATGCTTTTGACGAAATTCAGGAGCAAATATATAAGTTGCTTCCTGATGATCACAATCTTCCTAAATCTCATTATAAGGTTAGAAATATCTTTAGCAGCCTCGGACTAAAGTACAGGATAATTGACGCGTGTCCGAATGATTGTGTGCTATTTTACAAAGAGTATAAAGATTTGGACTATTGTCCCATATGTGGCCAGTGCAGATTCCAGGTGAATAGGAAGAGTTCGAAAAAGAGAATTCCTGTGAAAGTTGTTCGATATTTTCCCTTGATTCCCAGATTGCAGCGCCTGTACATGTCTCTACACACAGCACAGGCGATGCGATGGTACGCAGAAAAGCGAATAGATGACGATGTCCTTCGACACGCCGCGGATGGGGAGGGTTTCAAACATTTCGACAGAGAATTTGGAGACTTTGCTGCAGAGGTTAGAAATGTTAGACTCGGCCTATCTACAGACGGATTCAATCCTTGGGGAAGTAATAGCTCCGCCGTCAGCACTTGGCCAGTTATTCAGATGCCGTACAACTTGCCTCCGTGGATGTGCATGAACAAGGAATTTAATTTCCTTACTCTACTAATTCCATGTCCTAAATCTCCAGGGAAGTGCTTAGATGTCTACCTCAGACCTTTGATCGACGAGCTGAAACTGTTGTGGGAAAATGGAGTCCCAACTTATGACAAATTCACTGACACGATGTTCACGATGAGGGCTGCTGTAATGTGGACGATCAGCGATTTTCCAGCGTATGGGATGTTGGCAGCCTGCAAGACAAAAGGATATAATGGATGTCCTATATGTTTGGACGACGTGAACTCTAGTTGGCACGCGGGGAAGGTGTGTTACTTGGGTCACCGTAGATGGCTTCCTCACGACCACCCCTGGCGAAAGGATGAAGCTCATTTTGACGGGACGGTAGAGAACAATCTTAAACCCCGTAGTTGGTCGGGCGAAGAGATTTTAGAGAGGTTGAGCTATTTCGACGTTGGTGTGTTGACCAATGACGCGGATGTAAAAAAATGCAATCCAATTCCTCCACATGATCTCAGCTATTGACATCACAAGAGTATATTCTTCGAACTCCCTTACTGGTCGAAGTTGAAGCTGAGGAACAACTTGGACGAGATGCACATAGAAAAGAATGTGTGCGACAGCGTGGTGGGAACAATTCTCGGTATTAAGTTCAAGACTAAAGATACTCCCAAAGCGCGCAAAGATCTGGAATCAATGAATCTACGTCCTCCCTTGTGGTTGAGGAAGGATAGGAAAGGAGTGTACAATAAGATGTCAGCTGCACCTTACACAGTGAAGCCGACACTTAGACGTTCTGTATTTCACTGGTTTAAGGGCGTTCGTTATCCGGCTACGTATGCAGCTATTATAACTGGAGCAGAGGACGAGGTGCAACACAAGTTCGTTGGTCTAAAGACACATGACTATCACGTTATGCTGCAACGTCTGATTCCAGTGGTAATTCGACCATATTTGCCTCACGACGTCGTAGAACCAATAGTGGCATTGTGCAGATGGTGGCAGAGGTTATGCGCCAGAGAATTAAAGAAGTCAGATGTGGTGGAATTGCAACAACAAATTGTGCACATCATTTGCAAACTAGAGAGGATTTTTCCCCCTGCTTTCTTTGACATCATGATTCACCTAATGATCCACCTGCCCGAGCAGGTGCTCATTTCTGGTCCGGTTCAGTACACTTGGATGTATCCTCAAGAAAGGTACGTACAACTACTTAATTATACAGGTTTTTCGATTCATAATTTGCTCCACAAAAGATTACTAACTAGCTATATGTACTTATTCTAATTGTACGTTTGATTTTGTAGATAGCTTGGACAGTATAAGTCATTCGTCAAAAACAGGTCGGCCCCGGATGGCTCCATAGCAGAGACATACCTAATGCATGAGTGTGTTACTTACTGCAACAGGTACCTCAAAGATCCACCACCTCCCACTGCCGCCGATCCCAGTGCCCTCATCAATCTTTCTGTCGTCACCAATGTCGTCCGACCGTTTAGAGGAGTATTAAAAGAATCGTTAACACGGGAAGAACTTATTGAGGCACATTGGGTAGTGTTGCTAGACTGTGACGAAGTTGAGCCGTACATGATGTCATACAGGGAGAGGCTTCAGGCGTTAAATCAAAACAAGAGTTCGGCGTGGATTGAGAAAATGGTTAAGAAGAAGTTTCCCGATTATTTCTTCCAATGGGTACGTACGTACGTCACGGTATTTAGTAATTTATATACATATCGAGCATGTTTGTAGAAAGTAAACCCTTATATTTGCCCATTGTCGCAGATGATTGATCTGCAAAAATCTGAAAACCACGGGGGGTGGTGGTCATGGCCAAAGCACTTGCTAGCAGGGAAGCCGATTAAACACTATATTTATCCCGGATGTTTTGTGAACGGTGTAAAGTTCCATTCATTGGCCCGAGATGAAGGAAGAAGAACACAAAACAGTGGGGTAGCAGTTGGGAAAGACAATGATCTATATTACGGGGCTATTGTATATGTGGTTCAGCTATGTTACGGGAATGATGTCAACGTTTTCCTATTCGAGTGCAGATGGTTCAAGCGTACAAAGGAAGACCTGAGACTATTATCAATCGATACAAACTCAAGCTGGTATGAGGATGAGCCTTTCGATCTCGCCACCTTAGTTAGGCAGGTGTTCTATCTCGACGATCCGAAAGCCGGTGAAGGGTGGAAAATAGTGAACCATATCTCTCATCGAGGAATATGGAATACAGAGACAATTGAAGGGACACCGGCGACGACTGAAGATGCTGCTGAACCAGAAAGAGACATTCCTGCCTATCAAGAGCCTAATATTTCTGTCATCCGCTTCGATATAATGGACCTGGTTCAAGATGGTGAACGGTTACCCATGCCTGATGGTTGTATAGATCTAACTGAAGATGAGATTATCGATGCCATTAATGAAGAAGATGAAGAAGACGAGCAGGATGAGGACGCGGACCAGGACTCAGGTTATTCGTCGGACGATGTTGAGTATGATGAGGAGGATGAGCAATCGGATACCGGGGACGAGGATGATGACAATTATGATGATGACTACTTAACTAAGACGAGAAAAATTAATTGGTAATTAATTTATGTAATTATTGTAATATATGATGCATCATCGATCAATAATTAATATAAATATTATAAGGAGGAGAATGTATATATGTACGTAGATCTTAATATTTTTGTACTTAATTAATTAATTACACGCGTCCATGCTCGATCAGATCGGATCGACCGACGTACGTAAATTAAATTAAATTAATTAATTAATCCGAATTATATATCCTGGACAACGGAGAAATTAATTCCAGATTTCGCCTTTTGGGTATTTTGGGTTTTGGGTAGTAAAAAAGGGACGTGAAAGCTTTCTATAATTATGTCCAAGAAGCTTCCTCAAGAAGCTTTCGTTCGTTTATTTGTTTTTAAATAATATTTATGTGTAAATTGGATTAATTATGGGTCCCTATAAATAATTATATATTGCGAGAGATTAATGAAATAAATGTTTTAGAAATTATACTATATTATTCTATGATTGATTATATATGTCGACATGTGATAGTATTACTGTGAGCACAAATGTAGTATATATATATATGTTGTTTTAATTACGGCGTTAAATCTATATATCATGCGAGAAAGAAATTTCATACATAAATACCTTGAGCTATCTCCATAAATCCTTGACCCTAAATCTAGCAAATCGGAACGATCGATCATTTTTTTAATTATATTCTTGAATCAGAATAATTGAACGGACACACAAATGACCGGGGACGACCTAAACCCAAAACCCTAAGGCCATAACCCCTGAATTCAGGGTTTGTACACTTGGACGACGGATATGGTCATTCTCTATCGTCCAGGTACTCACTAGGACGACGGAGAAGGGAATTTCTGTCGTCCAAGTGAACAAACTCTAAACCCTAAACCCTAAGGCCCCCTAACCCCTGAATTCAGGGTCTCTAAACCTGGACGACGGAGATGAGCTTCTCTGTCGTCCAAGTTCAGAGACCCTATGCCCTAAACAGTAAGGCCCCTAACCCCTAAATTCTGGGTTTCTTCACCTGGACGACGGAGAAGCTCATCTCCGTCGTCCAGGTGTAGATTTCGTAATTTTTCCAAAGACAACGACCATCTGGACCATCTTCCAATGCATATTCTTTTCGTCAAGACTTTAGAGTAAACAATTCTTTGTGTGTTAGCTTCGACGGTTCGAAAATCGGAGTTGCGAAATGTATTGTATCCACGTTTCCGGTTTGTGAAAATCTCGGTTTTGCGGTTGACTGTGCCGATGAAACCCTTCACGAACTTATTATTTTCTAAAAATTATTGTAATTATATATTATGTTACGGCGAACGTATCCAACGGTTGTTTAGTCAAAATTCAATTTCGTTAATACTATGGTGCAAATGAGCCTATACTTATGAACACTTAAGTCATAAAGATTAGTAGACACTTAACAAGTTTAAAGACGTAAAAATTATTCATCGTTTCAAATTTAACTGTTCATATATACGATGCGTTCATCGATATTTTATGACTATTTCATTCGAATGACAGATCGCCAAATTCCTTGCGAATTAATTTTTAAATTTTTTTTACGTAATTTGAACCTGGACGACGGAGATGGTCATTCTCCGTCGTCCAGATTCAAATTACCATGGCGGTTCATTTTAATTTTTAATTTTTTTTTCAAAGTAAATTGCACTTGGACGACGGAGATGGTCATTCTCCGTCGTCCAAGTTGAAAATTATGGCGGTTTGATGTGCCGCCTTAATTTTCGGCGCCGCTTGAAATTTCACTTAGACGACGAAGAATTCATTCTCCGTCGTCTAAGTCCAAATTTATGGCGGTTCGAAACATCTCGCCGATTAATTACGCGCCGCTTTGAAATTTTTAAACTGTCACTTAGACGACGGAAAAAAGCGTTTCCGTCGTCCAAGTCCACGTAGACGACGGAAAACAGCGCTCCGTCGTCTAGGTGAAACTCTATAAATAGAACAGTCCCCCCCTTCTTTTCTCATTCCATCTCCTCTCCTCTCCTCCTCTCATCTCCTCTCCTTTCCTCCGGCCTTCCTCCTCCAGCGACGCTCCGGCGACTCAAATTCCGGCGTGGTTCCCCCTCTCCGACGACTCTACTCTGGCGACATTCCGGCGAGGTAATAATTCTATTTTTTACCTTATTAACATTATTTTTATTTAAATAATTATTTAATTTCTAAATAGTTTTAAATAATTAATAGTTGGAATTATAATAATTATTTAGTTGTTATTATTAATAATTAGTAATAATATATAATAATTATTTAGATGTTATTATTAATAAGTAAATAATAATTAATAGTTGTAATTATAATAAGTAGTAATTATAATAGTTTTTAAATAATTAGTAATTAATAATAATAATTATTAGTAATTTTGAATTATTAATTGTTAATAATAATTAATTATACTCGTAAATGAATAATTATTATTAAATGCATGATAAATAATAATTCATTATTGTCATTATTTATTTTTTTAATTAATAGTATAATTTGTGATTATTATTGCATGTAATTAAAAATTATTAATTGATATTTATGTGTATTTTCTAGTAAATTGCATGGTAGTACGTCTTTGATTTAAATTTAGTACATAGGCTTGGTTTATTAAGTCGCACTCTTTGGAATAGATGACGCATCTTTTCCTAGCTTATCTCATTAACCCCTCGTGATGTGTGGATTTCATCATCGCACACCATAACCTAAGTGAAGTTATGGACACGTGGTTGAGGGCGGAGTTTGCAAAGGACTTGAGGGAGTGTAAATTTTCGAAAGATTGGCCGAATGTCGGACATGGTGTCTAGAAACGGGTTATGACAGGTGACAGGTTTTGGATCTAAGAAAGACGACACCAATAGAGTATATACCATTTCATTTGGTTAGCCTCGGGGTGTTTTGTCGAAATTAGTCCTGCCTCTCGCGTTATCTCTATCCCTAACTGACCATGTTTTTCGATTGAACCAAGGCTGATTAATTGAAAATTTACACTTTATCGCGCGGGTCGCACGTCCATTGAACGACCGAAAAAGCCAAGCCAGTGTACTCTATTTAAATCTTAGCCGCACTTAATTAGCGTAAATTTTTGTATATAATTATTATGGTTATCAGGTATTTTAACAACGTAATCCTAGGTTTAAATGGCTCCCTCCGGCAAGAAAAAAGCCCAACAGGAGGCAGAAGATGCTATGCTTCGCCGCTTGGCGAACCAAGCCGGTTGGGTTGAACAAGAGGGCAACGACGCCCTCAATTCGGACCCTTCATCTGGTTCGTCGGTAGCGCCCTCTGGGGAAATTCCCGCTCCCCCATTTATCTCGAGCGCTGATGACGACCCATATTCAAGTCCGACGCCCGGTACCGGTTCAACAGCAAGTACTCAGGCGTCCTTGACCTCCGAATCTATCATGTACAGCGCCCGGCGTAAGCAAAGGAGGGCCCCGACTGACTCGGAACCGAAAAGAACTCGCGGTCTCGTTAAAGGCGGCAAAGCGGAGAAAATTTGCAAGGCGACCGGGAAAAAGATCTACTTGCCCTACGACAAATTCACCGGTGGCCCTCCCACAGCTCAGCTAGCAAGTCTCTCGGCGCATAACATAGGGTCAATTGTTCGTAGCCGGGTTCGTTTCACTGCCCCTAATTGGAAGGAGGTGCCGGATGATGAAAAGGCGAAACTCTTTAAAGAACTTTCGGTACGTAATACGTACAATTTTAGTTATTATATAATATTGTTAATATTAGTTATAATTTCATAATATATACGATTATAATTTTCTATTTATTTCTGATAGGAAAAATTTGAGGTGGATCCGACACCGGCGATGTTGAGGCATATCAACCAAACCGCCAACTCCATCTACCGTGATTGGAAGTACAGGCTCCATCAGTACTTCGAAAATATCGGCCCCGTGCCTACCCCCGTAGAGCTACGTGGGGATAGAGAAGATGAGTGGCAGTGGTTGTGCAACCACTTTCAAGATGAAGAATTTAAGGTGTTTACATTTTTTTATTTCAATTAAGATAATTGAATTATTTTAATTTTAGTTACTTATTAATTTTTTAATGATTTAATTATGTTGTCTAACAGAAATTCTCCGAAGTCAACAAAGCCAACCGGGGGAAGAAGGACAAACACCATACTTCCGGCGCCAAGCAACTCATTCAAATAGCCAAGGAGCACAAGAATAAGGGCTATAAACACCCTTATCTAGATGCTAGCATAACCGCGTATGTGACGCCTGGCCTCGATAATGAAGCGAGTCAATACGGCGTAAGTGATATATATATATGTGCTTTTAATTGTAGTAATTATTATTTAAATATTATTTCATTATAATTTTTTAATTATTCTTTTGTAGGCAAGGGTGGTAGAGCGTGCACAGGAAGAATTGGCTAACACTCAGCTTGCGTTCTCATATTTGTCGTCGGAAGACCTGCCTCCTCTATCCAGGGAGAGCCAAATTGCCATCGCGGATGAGGTCTACGGTCGTACAGCTGGCAAGGAGGTTAGGGGGTTTGGACCTAAGGTGGTTCGAGATTTGTCGACGACCTCCGACTCATCATTTACGGGAGGTTCGGGGCGGAGAAGTACTCAGGCTGCGGCCGTCGAAGCAGCCATTCAAGAGACTCGACTCGCACGAGAGGAAAATCAATCCATGCGTCAAAGACTTGATGAGCAACAAGCACAAATAACTCAACTCATCGCCCTCATGCAACAAGCTCGAGGAGAATGTCAACCTCCTCCGAACCCATTCCCCGACGACGACGACCCGGCTGGAGGCGGGGGACTCGGCGGCGCATCTGCTCCTCCAGTGTATTAGCTAGCTAGCTAGTAGTTTATTATCTCGTTTCTTTCCGCATTTCGAACAATATTTTTTTTTATGCATTTTTCGATTATGTATGTACAAATTAATTTTAATTATTTAATTAAGTAATATTACAAATTTAGTTTATTTAATTAATTTTAACATTTTTCATTATTTAAATTCAATTAATAATAAATTAAATTATATATATTTAATTTTTTTTAAAATTAATTTAATTTTTTTAAAAGAAATAAATAACCACTTGGACGACGGAGATTAAATTCTCCGTCGTCCAGGTGCTTACTTGGGCCGCGGAGAATGTGACGTTCTCCGTGGCCCAGGTAAGCACCTGGACGAAGGAGATTAAATTCTCCGTCGTCCAGGTGCTTATCTGGGCCACGGAGAATGTCCACGGTCCAAGTGCCTGGACGACAGCACTTGGAGCACGGAACCTGGAGGACGGAGCCTCCGTCGTCTAAGTACTTAGACGATGGAAAAACGCACTTAGACGATGGAAATGCTCCGCGGTCTAAGTGTGTTTTTCTTGTAGTGATATAACGTCAATAATCCTCATAGTTGCAAGTAACTGAATATTCTCGCATGAATAGTGATATCGGAACAATATTCAGAATTTAAGTTGATCATAGAACAAATCAAGACTGATACCAAATTAGAATATAATCCCAAAGTGTTGTCACTAATACATCATTCGGGTTTCTAAACTTTAAATAAAATAGTCAACTACAACCCGACATAACAAAGGACATGGTTGAGATATTCGACATCTCTAGTCATGAGAGGCTAAGTGTCTCTGGTCATTAGGGTCTAAGTCAACGGACTAAGAAATAAATATGAAATGAAACAATCAAATGGTGATGACTGAGGTATATGGCGTCTCTAGTCATCTGAATCTAAGATTAACTATCAGGAAGAAAAATCTGACGATGGAAATTAAAAGAAAAAGAGGATGATAGAGGCATCTGACATCTCTAGTCATCGAGTGTTGTTTAGGAGCCTAGCATCCAGGACGACACGCGACTATTGTGACTCTAGGAATAAGGAGGTGATTATCACTGGTAGTGAACTACAACTCCAGTGACCCCTGGTAGTGAACTACAACCCCAGATGGCGCATGTTACTTGGTAGTGAACTACAACCCTAGATAGCGCATGACATCTGGGTGAACTACAACCCCAGATGGCGCATGTTACCTGGTAGTGAACTATAACCCCAGATAATGCATGGCATCTGGCAGTGAACTACAACCCTAGATGGCGCATGTTACCTGCTAGTGAACTCCAACCCCAGATAACGCATCGGTATGACCAATTGAAAAGTTACTTGATGGCCAGTCAGGTAACATATGTGTATGCCTATAATGAATCCCAACGATGTGAGTATAAGTTCTTTACTCCCAGATATTTCCATTCAATCAAATCAACTCTGATCCTTGGAAATAACAGCTCAATCAATCGACACGAATCAATTCAGTAAATAACAAAACCAAGCATGTTCCTGCAATTTTTATATAACATGGAATATGGTTAAATTAATTTTTGAATAAATAACTAAAAAATTGTCTATAAAATACCTCTTTTTAGTTGCCTAACATTTTAATTAGTTTCTATGAGATAATTTGACAAGAATTGTGAACAAACAAATTAGGATTTTAGGAGTTTAAAATTTTTATTTTGCATAATTTATATAATATATTACAAAATATAAAAAACGATGTCGTTTTATACATATTTCGGTTATGTTCAGTTTTTATAACTCAAAAACCAAAACTGAACCAAATGTTTCGATTTTTTTTTCGATTTCGATTACGGTTATATTTGGTTCGGTTAACCAGTTGTTATTTTTTCGGCCGCGACTCAATTTCGGCTTGTTTTTATTTTCTTTGATTTTCGGTTACAATGTCCCACCTCTATTCGCTGGGCAAGGTAAAGAATGATCCCATACATAATGGTGCGGCATGGACTGACCATGATTAACAAGCTTATCAATGAGGAAATTAACTTGACAGAAGATATGTTTGAACCTGATGCCTGCAATCTGGGAGACGAGAGCATGAATATTCCTAATGATACTAGAGTCACCAAGGGGATGAGGTATAGTTGGTGATCAACGCAAGCAAGCTTCTAAGAGCATTAGTATGCAAATGTTTATGATTGATATGTTACTAGATTAGGTGATGGAAGGGCTCAAAAATAATGTAAAGGTCGACTCAAGAGAGTTGTTTTCTTCTCAGGGTGGTTTTCTTCGAGAATCAGGCTGCTGTCCACCCTAAGTCTAAGAAAAGTTTATGGTGTATTTTGGGGCATTCTACATTCTTAACAAATTTGATTTGTTGCTTTGCATTTATTTAGTGTTGTTTGGGGGGTCTGATTCAGTGTTGTTTAGGGAACTTCAGCAGAAGCTAGGGGATGGGAAATTGATGCAGATGGAGACAATGATGCTGAAGCATCAAAGAAATCGACTACACCCCCACATGTTCTGCAAGACCCTTGCAACATCCGATACTAGCACTCACGGAGGCTTCTCTGTCCCTTGTTGTGCAGCTGAGGCGTCGTCGGCCGGCGCAGCAGAGAGAGATATATATTACATAGGCCGAGTTTACAATAAATTCGGTCAAACTTCATAAAAATAGACAAAACCAACCAATAATAAAATGATACATAAATCTGGATTGAATTCCAAAATTTTGATAGGACATAAAGAATTGTTCTTTGAGTGGCAAATCCAAATTGTTGAATACAGCCATACAGGTAAAATTTAACCTCGAATATCCGGTTTCCTACAACAACAAGAAGATGAAAAGTGAGTGATCAGTCTTGTAGGAAAATGTAAAGCATACGTGGAGAGGAATAGATTAATTAAATCATCTGACATAAAAATGTCTTTTTAGGAGTCTTTATCACTAATTGGGTAAAATCTCGGCTGAACTTTTATCTTCGTCCCTCCATCACACAGTGTTGGGATGATACTAATCGGGTGAAGCTTAAAATAATGAGAATCTTTATTTATTTTATGCTAAAGACCTCTTTAATTAGTTGGAAAGAAAAATGATATCTATATTTACGAAATGCCAGTCTTGTAGGTATGGAAACATTTTATAGTGATGATATCCTGGTGCTTGTATTTACAATATATAGAGAACACAATTGATAGTCCTCTCAAAGATAAAGAAATGATGTTGGCAATTTACTCATAACACACCATTCTGTTGAGAAATCCATGGTTAGGGTCAGCAAAGCAAAGACAGCATATCATAATCAATGTACATATACATGCATGGCTTGTTTTGTCTTTGGGGTCTGCATATACATGCATAGCTCGCACTTTGTTGGAGGAAAATATAACCACCTGATTTTGGATGCGATCTTGTTTGCTTGTAGTCAAAGGAATGGTCAATTTCTCTCTTTCTCGTTTGATGGCATGGGGGTGGCAAACTGGCAATGGTATACCCAATCCGATTGCAACTGGAAGTTGATCTGAGCTGAGCGAACATCACGTGCGAGTGCTCTAAATCAATAAAAACGCAGGACAAAGTTAAGGAGCACCGAATGGCTGTCGGCCACGACTCTACTCTCGCTCGCTCTCTCTCTCTCAGCTCTGTCTGTCATGTACTCATGTATGGCGTTTGCTTTGCTTCGGGAGTTGCTTCTGTCAATTGGAACCCCATAAATCCCGGGAGCCTCTCTAAGATCCTGCAGTCTGCAGTGCACGTACTGGTTCTGCTCTTTTGGCAGTGCAATTACCTGCCCGGCTGCCCCCTCAGAAAAATAAAAATGAAATAAAAAAGCTTCTCCCCCACCATTCATATACGGAACTCCAGACTCGAAATCGAATACCATTTTCCTAATTTTTTTTATTTTTATTTTTGTAAAGAATTTTTTTAGTTCTTAGAAAAAAATATATTTAACGGTAACCTATAACACAATTAAACGTGTCATTACCAAGCAATAACTTCTGATTTTTCACATATACGCAGACAAGGGAGAAGATCTGCTGTCTCTTTCCCTGTCTCCCATTCAATTTATGACAGACAGTATGTACATCAATTCCAGCCATCCATCTATGTCATGTCAATAATAAAATTTTGTAATATAAGAAGGAAAAATAATGAAATCCCATGATTAAAAGCCGAGGCTTCTGAGCTATATAAGCTCAGATATGTTCAGACGAGCATCAGTTGAACTACACGGATTATATATGTGATTTTCTTCCTTCCTTCAGGTTGTGGGTATTGGATTTCTCTGTTTTATGTATCATACTTTCGACAAAAATAATGAAATTGAAGCCCAGAAACATTCAAATGTGAGATGCAGCATAGAAGGTGAGTTCAGCTCACGGTGATAAAAAAAAAGAAGAGATGTGGCTTTGTTCATTAGTCATAGAATTAAACTTAACATAATGGATCGGCAAGGGATATATTACAAACTTGTAGGGCGATCGATGAAGACAACCCCCTCCAAGAAAAAGCTTACTTTGGTATCAAATCCAGTCTGAGTTTGATCAGATCTGAGATAAATCGACCCACACTGATCGTAAGAAAATATGACGACAATTTTCGTTGTCTGCTTTGGGATATTTTCGTTTTAAATGATCGTAAGAAAATAAATCGAACCAATTTAAAACATTGCATCTACTGCTTGCAAAACGTACGAAACGGAGATCAAAATTGTGTTTTTCGTTGTCTGCTTTGGGATCTCCCCCTGTAAAATTAGAATAGGGACGACTTTTGCTCTTGCAGTATCTTTTATTTTGCATAAACATTTTTCTTTTTCTTTCCTTTTTCACTTAACAAAGTTGAATATTCGTTAGATAAGGTGTAGGAGTATTGACAGATGTCATAAATTGAATGGGAAACAGAGAAGGGGACATGCTAATGGGGACGTCAGATTTTCTCCCACAGACAAGTATTAAGACCAAACGAACCACATGATCAGACAAGGAAGGTTTTGGTAATTTAGAAGCGGGAAGCTCTCCACTAATTTTATTTGGTGTACGTGATGTGACAAGGCTATTTAATAACTTTTATGTGTCCTGAGTAGAAATGCTGAAATGAAGTTTTGTCTTCTTTAAAACCATAGTGATGATCCGCTGGTCAATCTATCTGCTTGTTTGCCCATTAAAGATCTCATGAGTTGGCATGAATAGATAATGGTGACCAAAAAGAAAAATGAATAGATAATGACTTACGTTGTGTCTTGGACAAATAAGTTACTCTCAGCTAGTCATTTTGCAAACAACAATAATGGTTTGACAATTCCACTAAGAAAACAAGCCGCCCCGATTATTATAAAATGTGCTAGATTATCGTGAGGTCGGGAGATTGGCAAGATTTTTTATTATTTTTTTAAGATGAAAATAGAATTTATTAGATCCGATAAGTTATAAGAAGATCATCGGATATTGACACGATAGAAGAATTCATCATAACAACAGACACTATTACATGTTCAGTAGACACTAGCTGCTATGAACATAACTAGAGGGTAAGGACTACAAAAAAATCGGAGTCTCACATCCTGTCTAATTATGTGTCCCAAGCTACAACAACGTTAGATGAAACTCTTCGGCCTTCTTCTTTGCAAGGGCGGCCAGATCTAGTGCACCCTCTTATGTGGATACTCGTGCTTGTCAACCTCTATCTGGCCACTCGTTGCCACCATCCATGTGGCGGAGTCCATTGTCGAGGGTTCTTCACGGGTCAACCTCTTATTTCCTGAGCTTACATGCCAAGACACCCCATTTGCATGGGCCCTCTGGCCAGTGTGACGTCTCTCAAATGTGACGATATGAACCAAAGTCTTCGAGATACTCACATTCCCCTACTTGAGTTTAGGCCACATCCCCAACAGGCCTGAATGTGGATTATCAGGTAGACCTGTATCCTGCAACAAACCGGAACTAGTAAGTGTGACCCCCTCAAAAAGAGGGCTCCCCTACATGTAGGACAAGTGTCACAAATACTCTATCCCACCAGCATGCTTGTCTGCCATGTGGCTGCCATGCCCCAGATCGGGAGTCGCACTGGCCTCAGAAAGATCACTCACTGAGTTACTCACCGGAGCTACCACCGCCAACGATTTCGGTGCGTCGTCACCGATGAGCTCCCCGCAATCACATGAGGGTTTTCGAGCCCCACCGAGGGAGTTTCAAACCCTGGTGGTGGCCATCGCTCACCTTCTCGAGCACGAATAGCCTCTCGCTCTTCCTTCTTCTTCATCTGAGCCTGCTCCACCAAACAACAATCGAGGGAGTTTCAAACCCTGGTGGTGGTCGTCGCTCACCCTCTCGAACACGGGCAACCTCTCGCTTTGCCTTCTCCTGTGCCTGAGCATGCTCCACCAAACAACCATCCCCAACATACACAAAATCACCACACAAAGCAAAAAATCTCTTCGTGGCAGGATATTCAAATCGGGCAACACATGCACAAGAAGTAGAAAATCAAATTTTTTGTTTTACCATTACACCTCGACGAAGATCCAATTGCACGAAGATCTTTAACTACCCGATTTTGATAAACGCTTGATCCACAGAGAAAGATCCTCCAAGTGAGTCACTAATCTTCTTAGCCTACTTGTTAGTCAGCACAGTCTTAGGAACATTGTGCACAAGGACCCAAGTTCAAGTCACCACTGCCACCACTACCGATGGATAAGAAAATCCATCAAAAGCCTCCACCACCACCGTGTAGTCTTAGTAGTACCAAGGCCGCTAAGTGGCTTGCTTCAATTAACAACCTTCAGATCGGTGAATCGACAAAAGAATCGGTCGGGGTCATGTTGAAGTAGAGCAATCCGTCTCGGGATGACTGGACCATGCCACAATCGAGCCATCGCTGACTTGGAAGATTGATTTCGGATCTCTGGAAAATCCACCAACTCGAACACTCTAGCCATGACGTAGCTTGTGGCTATCCCACCGCCTTTTTCAACCAAACTGATTGCATGAATAAGGTCAAGCTCCTTAAAGTCTTCATTGAAAGAACCCAACCCTAGATTAACTAATAATCTAGGATCACGCCATAACGGCAAGACTTAAACTGGATTTCTGTAAAAAATTGACATAGTTTCCTCTACGAAGTGGGCTACCAAAAACCTGCAAGAAAATCACACATTGGATTTCCCACAAACAATATCGTGGACCACCAATGTCCATCCAGATTTCTCAATAAAGTGCGGTAAGTAAATTAATTAAAATGCTGAAACAATAATACAGAAACTGAAAACTCATAATCCAGCAAAACTAACAATTCACTACCAACACTGAAAAATATTTACAACACTAGTGTTCAGAGCGACTTCTAGGAGTAGAATAAAACATATGAAAATACACTGCCAGTGGGCCAAAACCTACTGAAAGGTATGATAATCTGATGGACTCAAAGACTCTGGGGATCAAAATTCAGCTCAGGGGAAGCACTGCAACATAGGCACGAAAAACCGAAAGTCCCAGGAAAAGACAGATAAAACATAAAAACATTAACGTGAGTAGACAAAAACTCACAATCAGTGTAAAACAATAAAATATTTTATCTGTGTCTTCCCACCAATGTCTATAAAAACCTGCGAGCTCAACAGTTATAAAACTGTAAGAATCATGGAGGTAGTCAGGCGAGAACTCCTAACCTCCCTCGTCTGGTAGCTACGATGAATAGAACAATGTGCCAGATAAGGTATCCTGACCTCCTTTGACCGGTAGCTATGACAAATAAAAATAAAAGGTGATGGGTCAGACGAGATAACCTGACCTCCCCTGATGGGTCTGATGCGGCAACCTGACCTCCCATGACAAGGAATTATCCAGTGATTAGCCAAACAGTCACGGCATCGATGCAGCTAGCCTATAAGCCATCACAAGAAAAACACCTCCAAATTTAATCTGGTCTAAAATATACTGTAAACTATAATTTTTAAACTGAAAGTACAGTGTGAATATTAATCCATGAACTCGCAAATGAGTATGAAAAATAAAAGTCCACTCACCGTACAATGGTGGGATATTCATAAAGCCGTAACCTGTTAATCGGCGCAATAATCATCTCACACAATCCACTAACTCGTAATTCTGAAAACACGATTATAATTAATATATATTCGTCGATATTGAATAGCTAAGCTCGTAATCCTACGAGCAATAATGTCGAGAATCTCAGTTTATCGAATAACGTATTTTCCGACTAAAAATGAACTTAATCAAATTACAAATTCAATTCCTTGCATTCCTTCATTGTAAATCAATTTTAGAGTCGCAACATAATCTCAAACATCTAACAACTCGAATTTAAATTGATAGTCGGATCACCCGTTAAAAATATCGTGAAATCAATTGATTATTATCCGATTAAACATATGTCTAAATTAATCAAGTTCAGATCTATTCAAGAACCACACCATTGCATTTGACACGAAATTACGAGCGGAATGACATAAAATTTTACCAAAAATTTCACATCGCCGGAGGTCTATCGTGCATGGCAACGCGTGGGCCACGCACCACCGCCGGCGATGGCTGAAATCTCAACTGGAACCAAATCAAGTAACCTGCATACCAAAATGTTCATCTCAACAAGTCCAACAACATTCATGAAGAAAACAACATCAAAATTAAACCAGAAAACCTCCAAATCGCCGAAAAAACTAAAAGCCCACTGAAAAAATCAATTCGCTTGATCGTCGGCGTCCGTCCGCGGCAAGGTCTGAGATGTGTCGCGATCAAGTCGTCTCACCCTGGTTTTCAAAAACCCCTTAACCTCTACGTCTAAAACCGCCGCAAACACTGCCACTATCGCCTTGAAAATCAACCCGAAATCGGCCAAAGTTCTCCCCCTCAATTCCCCTTCCACCGGCCACCAACGCCAGACATGCACCCACCAATTAATAGAGGAGATCGAACCTAACCGTTTTTCACCAATATCATGACCGGAGGTGGCTTGCTGGAGGCTTGCCGCCGGTGAGAACCTCACGATGAAAAAACCACTCGGGAGAGGAAGGTCAACATGGGGTCAACTCAGCCATCCCAAGAAGGAAATTTTGATCTTCCCAACATAGAAACCTGCATTTATACCCGTGATTTTGCGATAAATATTTTTTGACATTTCCGTAAAATTTTTGCTGACCATAATTTCTTCGTCGTTACTTTGATTTCAACACTTGACATGGCCACGAACTCGTATCGACAAACTCTAAAACTTTATCCAAAGAAATTTCTTGAATAAAAAATGGGTAAAATCTCGATGAAATGCCAGCAAAATTTACCAACGGTAAAACCTAATTACCATTGACAATTAACGTACGTAATAAATTATAAACTAACCACATAAGTTTCGATTATCGTATAATGATGTTCCGGGTCATAACAGTCATCTTTATCGTAGGTCCCTAAACCAACTACCTTCTCAAACCGATTCACAACCTCAACCGCTTCCTCCTCCATGGTAGCAAGGAGAAATGAGAGGAAGATCAAGAACAGAGATAGAATAGACAAGAGAGAAAGAGAAAAGAAAAAGAAATTGATGTCGGCGACACTTAGGGTTTAGAAGAGAAAAGACGGAGAGAAAGAGGAGAGGGTCTCAACGAAAAACTTCTCGGTTCGATGCTGATTGGCATGACTCGTTTTGCTCTTATATGTGTTGTTGTCGTTATTGGAGTTTTAGGGCAACTCTAACAATGGAGGAGCTATTTGAGGGAGTTAGAGTCATTTTACCTCCTCGTCATTACTATTCACACTACGGGGGAAACGAACTTTTGCAATAGCACAATTATGTCGCAAAAGATAGGTTCGAAACACATATGCGCATGTCGTAAAAGACCACGCCGTAAAAGACTAATTTTACTCATGACACAAATATGTGTGTCGTAAAAGACATATAATGTGTGTCATAAAAGAAATCTAGATGTGTTGTAAAAGACGTCTATGTGCATCGTAAAAGATCTATCTAGCATGTTGTAAAATACCAATTAACGTGTCACAAAAGATAATTAAGTATGTTGTAAAAGACATATATAACACGTCATCAAAGAGAAATTAACATGTCCTAAATGGCATCTTAGCTCGTTGCTCGTCGTAAGTAACATCTAAAGCATGTCATAAAAGACTTATTTTGGTATCTTCCCATTCAATAGTTCCTAAAATAACCGGAATATTGAACCACACCTGCAATGTACCCATTTATAGTAATATAAATATATATATTAGGACAAAATTAATATGGGTAGACATACATAATGAATATCTAACTAACTCACCGACATAGCATTGTTCACCATGTCCTTCACACACTATGGCACGGAGGACCAGTCTCCCCACAGAATAGGACTCTGTCCTGTATGATACTTCTTATTTGGCTAGAGTACTTCCGCGTATTATCCCCCAACTTCACCGATCCACCCGCCCTGGTCTCTAAGATCACTGGCCAACTGGTTATGACAGTCTTGTCATGACCCGTGCCGATGACGTGGTCTCTGATCTTTTTTTTGTTGCCTCCGACGTCTGTCACATAAGACAAAGTAAAAATATTAAAACATAAGACTCCAATTTAATATAAAAATTATTAATAAGTAAGAAATTAAATAACGAAGGTATTTAATATTTATCCGATTCTGACGTCGATGCGTTTGTTACCCTCGCATTATAAAGAGGTGTATCAAACAGCACATATATGTATGTTGTTGCGGGGTAATGTAACCGAACTGTCCTGGAATAGGCACTCCCCGCTGATCGACAGCAGGTATGGTAGGTATGCTTGGGGCTATGAAGATGTGAGGCGGCGGCATTTGTACCCCCGACGACGAGCTACCTGAAGTACTAGCCGGAGAGGTAGAAGGAGCTGGAGCCGGAGAGGGAGAAGGCGTCTGCCGGTTAATGAGAGGCATACGGGCACTCAAAGGAGCGGGACCCATAGAGCCGGCCGGTGAGGGCATGGTGGAGACGTTTTCGTTGAAGAGCTGTCTCGTGCTCTATGGTCGGTGGGGGCGAAACACTACATCCTACTGCGTTGTTTGATCAAGTAGTTGTTGATGTTGAGAGTTCATAGGGCCAACAAATGTGCCCTGAGGGTTGTTGTTGATAGAGGAGGACCCAGAACTGTCGGGGCTAGACGCTGTCCCTTGGATCCCTTCTTCCCTTTGCCGAAGAAATTTATGATGCCTACAGTAAAGAGAAATTCACCAACAATTCAACAATAATTCAACATATATAAACCCATCCCCATCAAATTCAACAACACAAAAAATTAATTGACAATTCACCAACACTTCAACATCACCAAAAATTAATCGACATCCCCATCTAAAATTCATGACATTCTAATTCAGCATATATAAACTCATAAATCACTCAAATTTCCGATGAACATATATAAACCCATAAATTCTACACAAAATTTCACCCAAAAAAATTATTCACAATAAAAAATTATAAAAATTCACCAACATATATTCATAAAAATTCAACGATCGCAAAAATTCAACATCAACAATTGCAATTATAAAATTCAACATCATATAACCTAAACCCTAAATTAAAAAAAAAATCCAAAAATACATAAACAATCAAACATCTAAAGTTAATCACCACCAACCTAATACCATTAATCACAACTTTATCTAAAATTCAACATCTCAAAAATTGCCTGCAATCAGAGAGAGAGAGAGAGAGAGAGAGAGAGAGAGAGAGAGAGAGAGAGAGAGAGAGAGAGAGAGAGAGAGAGAGAGAGAGAGAGAGAGAGAGAGAGAGAGAGAGAGAGAGAGAGAGAGAGAGAGAGAGAGAGAGAGAGAGAGAGAGAGAGAGAGAGAACACCTGAAATTAGGGTTTTAAGAGAGATAGGTGGCAGTCGAGCTGGGCCGGGCTGAGCTAGGTTGTCCTAGCGACGGGCTAGGTGGCAAGCGGTGGAAGAGAGGAGAGAGGTTAAGGGTTTTTAGGGTTGATGCGAGAGGAGGCAGAGTCTGGACGAACTGGATATAAAACCTGATACTTTAGCTGACGACTTAAAAAAGTCGTCGGTCAAAGTATGAAACTCGTCGGCTATACTTTAGCAGACGAAAATCCTTATCGTTGGCTATACTTTGGCCAACGACATGTGTCACAGTCGTCGGCTAAAGTAGCTTTAGCCGACGACTTTTGTCTATTTTTTCAGGTAAATAGTGAAAATACTTGAAAAAATTAGGCTCATGTGAAAACACGTTTCACACAAATTCCTGTTTAATAAAAAGGTGTTCATAATCAGAATCATCGCTATATTCAGAAGTGTGAAAATATTTTAAAAAATTAGGCTCATGTGAAAACACGTTTAACACAAATTCCTATTTAACTAAGGCTCATAGTCAGAATCATCACTTGAGTCTTCCTCGGTGTCTGAGTTAATTTCTGGTAATATGTGTCAGTCCTCATCACCGGAGTCTTCGTTGTCTTCATTTGGATTAACATCAACTAGTTCAACATTTTCCTCACGAAATCGAACCACACAACCCGGTCTCACATTATTCACGCGAATTGTAGAGAATTCAAGAATATCAATTGCGTTCGGCTTTTGGTATGCAATATCTTCTTTATTATCTGCGGCCTCTCCAAGTGTAGCATTACTGTATATTTTTCTAGTAACAACATTGTTGACTACTTTTCACGCGTCTTTGTGTGCCAGATCATCAAGATAAAACACTTGTTTGACCACTATGGCAAAAACAAAAGGGTCATCTTCATACCAGCTTGTAGCAGTATTCACCAAAAATATTCTGTACTGATCGGCCCTTATGTTCTAAAGGTTACTATTAATCTATCTACACTTAAACAAGTGCACTGTCATGCATTCCCCATAAATTAGTTCCACCACTGAATGGAGAACCCCGTAATAGTCAATGACATTTCGCCCACCATGCACCATTACCCCAGAACTCTGTGTTCTCCGTCTGCCGTCTCTATGTTCACATATAAATTTTACGTCATTGACCTTACACATCAGATAAACTCTTGAAGTTATCAGTTTCATCGCCAAAAATCTCAATTCATGTGACCACAATGGGTGACCATCAAATTGTATATGGTTCATCTGAAAAAATAATCGCAACCATTAACTTTAAATATGAACATAGCGGATTATATATATAAATATATATGAGTAAATATAATATATATATATATAGACGTACCCAAATACCAAAATAGTTTGCAAACTCCCTATTGTGGTACTCAAGATCACCGACAACTTCTGGACAGTAAAGATGCATGTCTTTGCAGTATTGAACTTCTGTACAGTTAATTAATACCCACCAATGGGCAATCACTAGCACATATGGTTCCAACTGGTACGAGTTTGGCAACCATCCATAAACTTCAACATCATAGGAGAGGATAGAAATATTAAATTGTGGTTTATTTACCGGAATATGTTGTGAATGGTTCTCCAACGCTACTAAATACAACTTGGTGTACGTTACACACTCGTACGCAAGATATGCTTAATTTATACATTCTTCATGTGCAAATTTATTAGCCACATAGTCTTTGTAGTCCCCCTGTTGTCTATCAAGTTGTAAAGTGCATTGTTATGATTATTGAAAAATATTTTTATATAAAAACATATTGATCTTCGGATGTTGAATCGTACATTTCCATGGGATACATCCAAGTGTAGTGTACTGGCATGGACCAGTAAGCATTAATTGTTTGGAAAGATGGATCATCAGGTGAGGCATGATGTCAAAAAAAATTGGGGGAAATATTCACTCAAATTTGCACATAATAAATCATGATGTCCTCTTGCATTTCTCTAAGGTCTGATTTTTTCACTTCTCTAGTGCATAACTTCTGAACGAATCTTGACAACACTACTAATGGCTCCCCCACCTAACGGGGCATGTATGATTGAATGAAAATAAGGAAGAGACTTTGAAGCAGTATATAACAGTCATGACTCTTTAATCCGTACATCTTATTGTCCCAAAAGTTAACACACCGACCTAACATTACCCATCCACCTAAAAATTTTATTCTTCTATTCCTGTTTGACGGTGTAAGGAGCTAGAGGCATTTTTTTCCTCCCTTCTTTCAACCACAAATGTTTTCGTAAACCCATTCTTTTCAGATCAATGCGTGCCTTAGGGCTATCTTTAGTTTTCCTCTCCCAATTCAGCACTGTGCCCACCACACTTTCGTACACATTTTTTTCTATGTGCATGACATCTAGGTAGTGCCTGATCAACAACTTACTCAAGTACGGGAGTTCCAAGAATATGTTTTTGTGCGTCCAGAATTTATACTTATTGAGTATGTCAAGTATTATCGCCACTATATTAGGATGATTGCTGAACTGCCCAAAATCCTATTCATTCACCACTTCCAAAATTTCATCCCTCATCCATCTCCTGGGTTTCACATCCTCTTCTACAGTCCTATCAAATGCCTTGTCATCCTCCCACCAGGTGATCAAGTCTAAGCTAACAACGGTGACACATCTGGACAATCTCCCTGCAATGAGATCTGGCACACTCATCAGTCAGGCACTCTCGACAAGCCCTATATCCCTTAGTAATGTTGTCCGACAACATCCCGGGGGCAGGAAAATCACTGATGGTGCCAATAACCATAGCATGCATCTGGAACATCTCGTGCTTGTACTTGTCATAAGTGGGATAACCAACGTTATATAGAAACTTAAGCTCCTCAATCAATGGTCTCAAATACACATCCATACACTTTCCTAGATAACCTAGCCCTGGAATTAATAGTCAGCATATTGTATTCTTTCTTCATGCACATCTATGGAAGAAGGTTGTACGGTACCAAAATAACTGGCCATATACTATATTGTGATGTAGAGAGAGAGAGAGAGCTGTTGAATTGTGATTGTAATGGCACATTGTAAATATATGGAAATCTAAGGGAAGTTTGTCCCTTTTTTTGGAGGGGTTTGCGCAGCTTCTTTTTCATCCAAAAGAGTTTTTGCAATTAAGGTATTTTAAACTTGAAATGAGATAATGTCTTTTACGACATGTGAAAATAGTATACTGTAAAAGACTTCATGACATACATTAAAATGAGTGTCGTAAAAGACTAAATTTTCTAGTCTTTTGCGATATACGTTAAAAGTGCATCATAAATGAAGAACAATATTTACGACGTACATAAAAAATGAGTTGTAAAATATAAAAATGCAACTCTTTTACGATATACATTAAAAGTGTATCGTAAAAGACTATCTTCTACGAAATACATGAAATGTATGTTGTAATTTGCGCATCGTAAAAGATTAATTTTTCCGTAGTGTCATTTGACTTCAACTCCTCCATCTCCAATAATGGGTTCTATTTAAGGGTCTTTGAATACAATTTCATCCAATTAAAAATTAACTCGCACAAATTAATATTCAATTAAACTCACTATTTTCAGTGAGCCGCATGCAAGGTTTAAAAATAAAAAATATCAGCAATATTTTGGTTTTTTTCACTTACTTGAAAAAAATTCTGAGTTATTTAAATAAATCTCTCAAAATTTCTCGATTTTTACCGAAATTCCTGATATATCGATGATATTTCCGATATTTACCGAAACTTTCTCTAGGTTTTCATATTTGGACTTTATGATGCCCAAAGGCTCACGACATAAACCTCAAAAAGCTCTAATAGGAACACTTTTACAAGGTTTCAAACTCCCTACCTCAAATTCGAACCATCAAAGTTTCATTATAAATTTTCATGTATTTTTTTTAGTTTCTGTCGTTTCCATTAGAATTTTCACTGGATTAATATTTCTGCCGATATATCCAATTTTTGGACCGTCGATATATCCTCGATATTCGATAATTTACTCTTTACAATAAACAACATATTTTTCGATAGAGCCCACAGAAACTGAAGTTAACCGGTTTGGGAGTTGGTTCTAACTTCCATTTCAAATTCAGTTATATGTTTCAAATCCAACTCTAACCCCTTTGTTGGAGTTTCCCTTATGTTCAAATCTTCAGATCTTGTTAACTAGATTCAAATTCTCTTATGATTCTGGCTAGCTAGTTTCGCTTTTTCTTATTCCTTTTTATTTACTATTCTCAGACCTTATATTCGATTATTAAGCCTCTCATCTCTTCGGCACTTTGACTGAAGCAATCTAAGACAATACCCCTGGTCGGAGGTATTCCCCAATCGCTAGCTGTCGTTTATTGAACAAGTGGAAGGCGTTTGGGTTCAGAAGGAAAGGAAAGGTCCTCCGCTCCTACCGCGTCATCTGCCCTGGCCTTAGCCTAGCCCATCTCATCATTCATAAGAACAAGAAAAAGGCCCCGAATTTTAGGCCACGCAATAATGTCTCTTTCTCCGAGTCTCTCTTCCCAATGTTCTGAAAATACTGAGTGCAGGCTCTCACTCTCTCACACATATTAACCTAATAGTATTACCACTAGCAATCTCTGCAAAGCCACAACTGCTACTACTGGAGAATACTGAGAGACTGAGAGTGGGATACGGGATACAGTACGTGCTGTGTATCAGACTCTCTCAGCACGTACGTACACTTTGAAGTTATAAAAAGACAAACCCACGAGAGGGCCAACCTCTAGACCAAACAAAGAGGCATGCAATCAACCCTTGACTAGATAAGAATAAGACACAGCAGGTAGCTCATGAATATGACAATGTCGTCCTGGAAAAGATCCACCTACTCTTGCGTATCTCGCAGGTTCTTTTTACACGTCAAACGTACACTCCGTCTCTCTCTCTCAAGAGTGTGAAAACTGCGAGTACTTTCTACTATAGCTAGCAGGCAGCTGGCTGGTTATCTGATATGATTTTCTCTGAGAGCATAGCTAAATTTGATTTCAATACTGACATGGATGAGACATTGGATTTAGGAAACACGCCTTCCCTTGTGGATATCAGATCGATAAAGTCCGCAAGACCAGCCGTGAGCCATTTCACTCCTCACATGTACAGATGCACTACTAGCCAAGACATTATGCTTCTCGATCGATCATTGAATGCAACTAGTAATGGAACAAACAAATCGTTTCAAGTTCAAGTTTTGAAAAATGCAAGGCGCGCTAGCTCGTATAGTCGTATATATGGTTTCCCACTTTCCCTTGGTGCCCTATTTTAGGCCATACATGTTTCCATGTATGTCCTGGATGAATAAATGTAGCCGCTAGGTTTAGCATCGTTGTTTGGCCGGCTTGTTTAAGTTATATCTGGAGGGGCTTCACTTTCAACGAAGTAATCCTCATGCAGTCATGCATCATATACAGTGAGTGATGAAGAACTCAATTTTGGCAAGCTTTGAATCTATGAATGCCCAAATGCACACTCCAGCTGTCTCTTTGCAAATTTAATATACATGTCATGAATGTGTATCTTGCACATGCCTACCGTCCACTAATTTTGGTATGTATAAGATTATGTAAAAGAAAGTTAGTGCAAAATTTAACTCGTACATCATTCAGCAGCATATTTGTAGAAGGAAAAATTTTATTCATGATGCTTGAACTCTTTCGGTCAGGTCAAGGATGCCTGAACTCTAAAATTATCAAAATGATGCCCTAACTCCTAAAACGCTATAAGTGTGATGCCCTTGTGCTTTTCCCATCCATTTAGTGTTTTTTTTGTTGATGTGACATTTTTTTGAACAAAAAATCATGTTCAAAGACTTTTATGTTCTTTAATTTCTATTTTCCTCAATTTCATGATGCCTGAATTCTTTTGATCATGTCAAAAATGTGTTCGAATTCTAAAAACTATCAAAATAATACCCAGAATCTTAATTTTTTTATTTCGCATATATATATATATATCTCAAAAAAGAAAAAAAACAATTCACTACCACATTTCTTTCCATTGCCCACGAAATGGGAAAAGAAAGGCCGACGATATCATATATCGTCGGCAATAATAAGCATTGCCAACGAAATATGCAATCGACGGCAATAGTTTTGCCTCGTCGCCAGCAATGAGATTATTGCCGACGAGTCGTCGATAATGCCTTCCTCGTCGCCGGCAATAATGTGTAGTATTGCTGGCAATGTTTTGGCCGGAATACCGATGATACAAACTGCCTATAGCCGACGATTTAATGAATCGTCGGCAATAACTCTTATATCAGATCTACTCTGCAGCAGCTCATTCATTTTACAAAAATCCGGTGAGAAAGAAGGAAAACGCTCTGAAATCGTTGGGTATTGTCAAAAGGCGTCCAAAACCAACTCGGGAAGCTATATAGCTAGGTACGTATGTATATATATGTGGATCGATGTATATGTGTGTTGATTTAGATATATGTGTTGATTTAGAGTTGAGATTAATGGTTTGATATGCAAATAGAGTTGATATATTGTTGATTTTGAGTGATTGACTATTGATTTTGAGTTGATTTGAGATGATTTCGATGAAAATATGCTTGTGTATATATATATGTATATATAAATTTATTTTGTGATTAATTGTTAATATGTGTGTATATATATATATACATGTAAATTTGTAATTGTGAATTGTTGGTATATATATATATTTTTATATGTATGGGTCAACTTTTGTTTAGGGAGATATATATATATATATATATATATATAGACGAAGAATTAATTATAGCTAGATTAATGATATATATATATATATAGATGCATGCATGTAATGACGATTTTTTAATTAATTATTAGTGAATGTATATACATAAATATATAGTACTGTTAGAATTTTCAGGATGGACAAGAGTTGGATGAGCCTCGAAAGATGAGATGTGAGATATCACCATGGAATTAGGAGTTTTGTGAATTTTGTGAAGGCTAATTGTGGAGACACTATACTTCATTATTGCCCGTGTAAAGAATGTAAGTGTCGCAGCGATCGATTTCGTTTTCCCATTGATAAAGTCCAGAAGCACCTGAGTAAATACGGGTTTTGGGATAAGTACACTTGTTGGATTTATCACGGTGAAACATCGTTAGCGGGTCCGCATGATCATGGACAATTTGCTGAGAGGGCCAGTCCATCCTATGATCCAACAACGATGTTGATCAATGATATGTTTCCTCATGAGAGCGGTGTATTTGCTGATGAAGCACCAAATGTCCCTCCCGTCGTTGAGGGTTTCCCCCATATTGAGCCAGCCAAGCCATTACCTGGAGCTCATGTCAACACAAGCGGTATAGACAAGTACAACAACCTGATTGCATTGCAACAGACTCCGTTGTACGACGGTTGTAGTAAGACTGTTCTTGGAAGTGTCATGGGAGTGATGCAGCTCAAAATGGAGAACAAAATGTCTGTCAAAGCTGTTGATTCTTGGCTGAAGTGGACTGCTACGCTACTGCCACCCGGTCATCGCCATCATACCGCTCATCATAAAGTGCGACATATCCTGAAAGATCTTGGGCTTTCCTACATCAAAATCCATGCATGCAGATATGATTGTATTCTCTTCTGGGGGAAAGATCATGAAGACCTTGAAGCCTGCCCGGTATGTTTTACAGAAAGGTATAAGTTGACTCCTGCAGGCAACAAGAAAGCTGTGAAGATATTTTGATATTTCCCGCTGATTGATAGGCTGGAGCGGTTGTTCATGTGTGCTTTCACGGCCGAAGCTATGAGATGGTGGGCTGAGAGAAATTTGCATGACGATGACACCCTTATACACCTTGCCCACAGAGAGGCTTGGAAGCACATGGTCAGGGAGTTTGATCATTTTGCAACAGAGGTCCGAAATGTTTGGCTAGGGCTCTCATTTGACGGATTCAACCTTTTTGGCAACATGAGTCTTCAATACAGTATATGGCCAGTTATTTTGGTACCGTACAACCTTCCACCATGGATGTGCATGAAGAAGGAATACAATATGCTCACTCTGTTAATTCCAGGATCGGGTTATCCAGGAAAGTGTCTCGATGTGTATTTGAGGCCTTTTATTGAGGAGCTTAAGTACCTGAGTGAGTGTGGCCACCCCACTTACGATAGGTTCAAAAATGAGATGTTCCAGATGCATGTCATGCTTGTTGGCACCATCAGTGATTTTCCTGCCCGCGATATGTTGTCGGGCAACGTTACCAGGGGTTACAGGGCTTGTTCAGAGTGCATGACTGTTGATTGTTGCAGTCCTCATTGCAGTAAAATTGTTCAGATGCGTCACCGTTGTTGGCTTCCAGATGATCACCCATTTAGGCAAGATTAAGACGCTTTTGATGGGACTGTGGAAACGAGTGTGGCACCCAGGCGATGGACAGGGGATGGAATTTTTGGAAGTGCTGAATGAATATGATTTTGGCCAGCTGAGCAATCATCGTGAGATAGTGTCGTCAATTCCAGACAAGCCCGAAAGGTATAAGTTTTGGACACACAAGAACATATTCTGGGAACTCTCCTACTGACCCAGGTTGCCTATCAGACACTACCTATATGTCATGCACATAGAGAAGAAAGTGTGTGAAAGTGTGGTGGGCATAGTTCTGAATTGGGAGGGGAAAACAAAAGGCATCCCTAAGGCACGCATTGATCTGAAAGGTATGGGACTACAGAAACATCTGTGGTTGAGAGATGGTAAGAAAAAAATGCCCCAAGCTCCTTACACTGTCAAGCCGAACCAGAAGCATG
This sequence comes from Geum urbanum, assembly GCA_946800695.1. NCBI lineage: Eukaryota > Viridiplantae > Streptophyta > Magnoliopsida > Rosales > Rosaceae > Geum > Geum urbanum. The sequence continues at coordinate 28,195,723 of OX327011.1, forward strand.
AAATTTTTGGGTGGATGAGTAATGCCAGGTATTCTTATGGCTATGCAGGAAATTAATATAATTGTTGCTTATGGCTATATGCAAGAAATATAATTGTTGCTTATGGCTATATATGCAGGTATCCTTATGGCTATGCAGGAAATATAAGCAAGTGTGTTAACTTCCGGGACAATAAGATGCACGGATTAAAGAGTCATGACTGCCATGTACTGCTTCAATCCTTTTTCCCTTTTTTTATTCGAGGGTACCTGCCCAAAGAGGTGGTGGAGCCATTGGTGGCCTTGTCAAGATTCTTTCAGAAGTTATGCACCAGAGAAGTTAAAAAATCAGACCTCAGGGAGATGCTAGATGACATCATTTTTATCATGTGCAAGCTTGAGAGGATATTTCCCCCAAATTTTTTCGACATCATGCCTCACCTGATGATCCATCTTCCCGAACAATTGTTGCTTACCGGTCCGGTACACTACACTTGGATGTATCCCATGGAAAGGTACACATGATTCATACATTTGTGTTTGCCTCTATTTTTATATGTAAATTCTTATTTTTTTAAGTATCATAACATGCACTTGTTAACTTGTAGACAATTGGGAGACTACAAGGACTATGTGAAGAATAAATCTGCACCTGAAGAGTGTATCGCTGAAGTATATCTTGCCCACGAGTGTGTAACGTACACCAACTTGTATTTGATAGCGCTGGAGGACCCCCAACAACATATGCCAATAGATGAACCCAAGTTCAACCTTTCTATCATCTCCAATGACGTGGTAGTACATGGAAGCTTGCCAAGGTCGTATAAGTTGGATGGAAATGAGGTAGCCATTGCCCACTGGTCAGTACTGATTAACTGTCCAGAAGTTCAATATTGGAAAAACTATCATCTTCACTGCCCTGCTATTGCCGGTGATGTTGACTACCACAACATGACGTTTGCAAACTACTTTAGTCAATGGGTAAGGGTATATGTGTATATATATATATATTTTTATATCCTTATATAGCATGTGTGTACGTGGTTTTCTTTTTCTATGTTCATAATTTCTTGTGTACGTGGTTTCTTATCTTTTTTAGATGAACCATGTAGCAAATGATGGTTACCCAGAGTGGTCAAACGAATTGAGGCTCTTGGCGATGAAACCGATAGCTTCAAAAGTTTACTCGATGTGTCAGGTCAATGGCGTGAAATTTATATGTGAAAATAGAGACAACCGATTGAAAACACAGAATCGTGGGGTGATGGTCCATAGTGGGCAGGATGGCATTGACTATTACGGTGTCCTTCATTCAATTGTTGAACTAATTTATGGGAACCGCATGAAAGTGTACTTGTTCAAGTGTAGATGGTTTGATACTAGCCCGGAGAACACAAGGACCGATCAGTACGGAATATTTTCGGTGAATACTGCTACAAACTGGTATAAAGAAGACCCTTTCGTTCTTGCCACATCAGTAAAACAAGTGTTTTACCTTGAGGATCTTATGAACAAAGTCCCGTGGAAGGTGGTTAACCATGTTGCTCATAGAAACATATACAGTGCTACCACACTTGGTGAGACCGCAGATGATGAAGAAGTTACTGCATACCAAGAGCCGAACGCTTTTGACATTCCGGAATCCTCTACGATTCGCCTTAATAATGGGAGATCTGGGAATGTGGTTCGAATTACTGAAGCAGAACTTCTTGATGTTAATCCAAATGAAGTAGACGATGATTCAGATGACGAGGAGCGGCATATATTGCCAGAGGTTACCTATGAAACCGAGTCAGACTCAAGTGATGAAGATGATTATGATTATCATCCTTAGTACATTAATGATGTACGTATTTTAGTGTATATAAACGTGCATGTATGTTTGTTATGACCGACGAGTTGGAAATACTATCGCCGAAATAGAAGAACTTGCACAGCTTCGTAAATTACAAAAAGGTGGCCAACGTCATATCAATCAGCCACATCAGTATTTATACTACATTAGACTTGAAATGGAAAATGAACACGGACCCTTTGTCGATAATAGCGTTATTTGTTGCTGGAAAATGGGAATCACACTATCACCGACGAGTTAATGCAACTCGTTGGTAATAGTGCCCTTTAAATCCCAGCCTGAAACGGGCAGAGGCCATTTCTTCACTCCCCCAAAAAAACCCCAACTTTTCTCTCCTCCTCCTCTCGCCGCCCACGCTGCCAGAATCTGTTCCCTTAGCCTCCCCTCTCCCCCCAAAAAACCCCAAATCTACTCTCCCCTCTCCTCCTTCCCTACCTCCTCCCCTCCCTCTGGCCGCCGGAATTCGAGCACCGCCGCCGCCCTCTCTCTCAACCTGAAGAATGACAGGTCCCCTTCCCCCCCCCCCCCCCCCCCCCCCCCTCCGCTCTCTCAATTTGATTTTATGTAATTATGTATGCATTTTATGTAATTATGTATGTATTAATTTAAGTTGGTGTAAAATTAATCTTCAATTTTAATTAAGTTGGTGTAAAATGATGTGTATATGTATGCATTTTAATTATTAAGTTGGTTTATGCATTTTAATTATGTATATATGTATGCATTTTAATTATGTATGGATTTTAATTATTAAGTTGGTGTATGCATTTTAATTATGTATATATGTTAAGTTGATATTTTTGTGTATATATGTAGAATATATGTAGGACATTTTGTGTATATATGTAGAATATATTTTTGTAAAATTATTTTTGTGTTGGTTAATTAAGATTTGGGTTAATTGATATTTTTTATATTGGTAATGATATTTTTGGTGATTGGTTAATTGATATTTTTGATAATTATATTGGTAATGATATGTAGGATATTTTGATTTTTTGGTTAATTGATATTTTGGTAATGATATGTAGGATATTTTGTGTTGGTTATTTTTGGCATATAGAATATATTTTTGGCTGTTATGTTTCATTGTTGGATGTGCAGGAGGTTTTGCGGCAAATTGGCTTGGGGGCATCAAACGGAGAGGGACTAGATCCAGTGGAGGGAGCAGTAGTCAAGCATCCTCATCCGCAATCAGCAACACGCGCAGCGGCCCTATTATGAATGCTCTCACACAAATTTTGCTACGTGCGCGAGAACAGGAGGAAGCTGCATGATCCGGATCCGAGCG